>OX344840.2:6624161-9124161 GCA_947037095.2 Nycteola revayana
GATCACAAGTCCGACGCCGAGCCTAGGCACTGCTACATTTTTTTTTTTGACGGACTTAAAAATATTTTGTTTGCCAGAAGTCTTTTGCTACGTCACCGGGCATAAATGCGCGCAGAGCTTCAACCTAAATTAATTGTTTAAGAACTACAAACTAAGCAACCTGCGCAAGAGGGCGTCCCCTGTGGGACTTGGACCTCGGCTCAGGGCGGTCGCTGACGGGGAGATTGAGGGATTATGGCTTTTAGATCTTTAAGGAAGTTTTGTGCAACTGTCGCTCTACTTTACAGTTAATGCGAGCAGAGCTCCAGCCTAAATGAATTGTTTAAGAACTACAAACTAAGCAACCTGCGCAAGAGGCCGTCCCTTGTAAGGCTAAGGACTTATGGAGCAGTTTTCACCAGCGCCCGCCACGATTGCGGGCTCGCAGCTTCTGTAGGATGTATATTTATATTCAAAAATTAAGATCACATTTCACGAAACGTTTTACACCCGCGGCGCACGGAGGTTGTCTATCTAACACTGAAAGAATTTTAATCTAAATTCTAAACATAGAATACTATTATAATATTTATGAATGCAAAATTCAAGGTTAATAATTTAAAGTTCCATATTTATAATAATAAAATATTTAAATCATTTTCCTTGAAGACTGGTTAGGTATTGTACACAAACTACCGATTAAAGGCGACCGTAGCCCAATGGCTAGAGCGTCGGACTTGTGATCATGTGGTCGCCGGTTCGATCCCTACCCAATGCACTACCGACGTGAACCCACTCGTTACACAAGCGTTTTAGCTTAGCACGAGGGGTTAACAAGAATAGTAGTAGTATCTAATAGAGTGCAGAAACTATGCTAGTTATCTTTAAAATTCAAGGTTATTTATTCAATAATGTAAGTTTCATATTTATAATATTAAAATATTAAAATCATTTTCCTTTAAGAATGTGGTTAGGTATTGCAAACACAAAATGATTTCCTTGTAAATTATGGGTGATTTTTTTCAGGTTTGAGCATTTTGAGAGTTATTTATTTATCAAACATTTTAACCAGTTAAGAATACTGCACTAGCAAAATCTGGCAAAACTTTTTTTTTCGTATCATCGACGCAATCCCAATGATTTAATATAGAAATATTCATAGTTATGATAATTCAAGATTTAATTATGAAGCAATTTGTTTTTTTTTTTACTTATTCTTCCCGTTGACGTCCATTGTTGAACATGAGCCTTTTGTTATCCGGGGGGAAATGCATTAACGCATTCCCATCCACCGCCGCTGCGGCGTATTCGCGTGCTGGCGGTGGGATATAATGTGGGACTTGCCCTCACCATAGCGTGGTATGCTAAACTCATACCACGAGGAGAGGACCCTACACGACTAAAACCCCCCGGACACTTCTTCGATCTGCCGTTGGCGGGGGCCGGGCACGCATAAGCATTCCGAACATGGGCCGCCTAAGGCGAAACGTTCGCACTTCAAGTATTTAATTTATCGATGAATATGTCGGAATATGGCATTTCGAACTGTTATACTAAAATAATTGTTTATTTTGCGAATATAAAAATCAACAACGAGTCTATTCTTAATAAGCCTTGAAAGTTAATAGCATCAGTAGACCAAGGAATATCAATACAATGATAGTCTAAAATTTAGATTACAGATATTCACAAGGCTTTTTCTATGTTTTTGACCTAATGATGACTTAACATAGGTCTGTTATCGCCACTTACTTGCCATAGTCACCACGCTTGGTAGGCGGGCTGGTAACCGCAGTATTATGTTGTACCACACAAGGATATACTGCTGCCCGTTCCTTGATATACGATTATTATAGATGATGAATCGGGATCAACGGCTTAACGTGCTTTCCGAGACACGGAGGGTAGTCCCTCAACTAACCAGACCCGGAAATAAATCTTATAATTTACACAAAGATTTATTGTCCGGTGTAAGGATCGAACTCACGACCACCGGGATTTAAAGCGAGGCAAATAGGTACCGCTGCGCTACGGAGGTTGTACCATCCAATAAATCCGCTGCGCTGTTATAAATAACGACTAGCCATAATGTAATGCGGCGGATTGTACGATCTGGCTGCGACATGTATACCGTACCAGTGGTTACCTCATTATAATACAGGCATTGTTAAATTCAACTGGATGCATTTTATTAATTAGTTGTGTAATTCTGGTATAATTAAGGCGTTAATGATAATAGTATTATTCTTATTATGGGATTTTATCCATACAGTTATCCACGAAAAGGAAATTATATTTCACTAGCTTCCCGCGCGTGGTTTCACCCGCGTAACCCCCGTTCCCGTGGGAACTTCATAATTAAATATAGCCTATATTAATCAGTGATCATGAAGCATGCAAATGGTAAAAGAATTTTTAAAATCGGTCCAGTACTTTTTGAGTCAGTTCGTTACAAACATACTTACATACAAATCTTTCCTCTTTATAATGTTAGTATAGATAACTATGATATTAGTATTAAAAGTGTCGTATCTATACTTCTATACTAACATATACAAAACTGAAGCGTTTGTTTGCTTGGTTATTTGAACGCGTTAATCACGGGAACTACTGGTCCGTTTTGAAAATTCTACCAGTTTTTATAGCCTATTTATCGACGAAAGCTATAGGTTATATTAAATTATGAAGTTCCTACGGGAACGGGATTTAAGTGGGTGAAACCGCGCACGGGAAGCTAGTCTAATCTCAATTAATATTATGAAGTTGAAGAGTTTGTTTGTTTGAACTTGCCAATCTCAGGAACTGCTGCAGCGGCGACTTCCGACTGATCGCACGGCACGTGTTGGCGAGCTGGCACGGAGTTCTTCGGCCATTTATCTGACCTACTACTTAACTTTTAAAGGATCGATAATGTGGATTAGTGAGTGTGGGTCTTCAATCAATGTGTGTTACCAGTGATGACATATGGACCTGAGACGTGGTCTCTTACTATGTGCCTCATAAGAAAGCTCAAAGTCGCTCAGCGACCTATGGAAAGAGCTATGCTCGGCGTTTCCCTGCGTGAACTGGTCACTGACATAGCTCAACGGATTAGCAAGCTGAAGTGGCAATGGGCAGGACACATAGCTCGAAGAACTGACGGCCGATGGAGCAAAAAGGTTCTCGAGTGGAGACCACGAACTGCAAGAGCTGGCAAGCGCAGCGTAGGACGACCGCCTGCACGATGGACCGATGACCTCATAAAGGTCGCAGGGAGTCGGTGGATGCAGGCCGCTAGCGATCGTTCCCGCTGAAAAGCGATGGGGGAGGCCTATGTTCAGCAGTGGACTACAACAGGCTGATGATGATGATGATGAATGTGGATTAGTTTACCAATTTAAAAAAAACTTTCGGCCAACTTTTAGGATCCAATACCACACTGTGTGCTGGTCCGATTTTAAAAATTATTTCAATGTTAGATTAGCCCATTTATCGAGGAAGGCTAAATAGGCTATATCATCACGCTAAGACCAAAATAGAAGCAGAGCACTAATGAAGAATGTATCAAAATCAGGGTAAACCCAGCTCTAAGAAACTCCCATCTTTCAGCGATCACCAATCCACATGATTCACAAAAATACCAACTCCAATGCATTGTTCGCTCCGTTTTTACTTTTTATTTTGTCTATATTTGAGTATACACTAGTGTGGCGTAGGTATACCACTTTATAACTATTTATATACTCTTAGACTATCTATGCCGTTCTACAAGATCGACTGTCTATGACATGTTGTTGACAGTTTTGAAGCGTGGTGATAACGGCAATATTCCCAACGACTCTGGCTTGCTTAGGTCTGTTAAAGACGAGGATGTTCAGCAGTGGACATAAGTAACTTTTTTTTTTAAAGGTTACTAGCAGATTTTTTCCTGTCTACTAGTATTTAACCCCTCGTGCTAAGCTAAAATGCTAGTGTTACGACTTTCTAAACCAGCGGCCGTCTTAAGTGCGGCACGTTCTCCGAGTGCTGGTTTCTACTTTGCACAGCAGGCCAGCATTCTGAGAACTTTGCCAAGTAAAATAGATTTACAATAGTAGTATTTTATAAGTTAGTTTTTTTTTAAATTTGCTACTTTTAATTATGTATTTTAATCATAATCGATAGTGTTACGAGTGGGTACACGTCGGGGTTAGTGCAATGGGTGGGGATGGAATGGGCTACCACAAGTCCGACCATTTTCAATTTTTAATTTTCCGCGTAATTTTCTTATACAGTATTCCTTTAATAAGTACCTTCTTCTGACGATAACAAACACAAGAAAAAAATAATTAGAGAAATCGGTACAGCCGTTCACATGTGATGCCGTGACCAAGGAAATAGGGATTCATTTTTATATTTTAAATTTAGCAATAGTTGTATTACTGCATTTCCCCTGTCCATTGGCTCAGGTAGCGGTTTCTAAACCAGCTTCTATCTTACTAAGGAAAGTCGATAGTTATCCACGAGCACATTAGTACTAAACAAACATTAATATAGCTAATTATCTAAATTAATCAATATCTAATGTTGTATATATAAAAATACCTAATATGCATGAAGACAACAAAAAAATATATTAAGTCCGTCAGTTAGATTACCAAAAAATATTGGACACGTATTTTTTTTGTTCCCCAAACTAATTAACGACGATACAACGCGGTGAAATTTCGTGTGACGTCACTTCTAGGTACAATATTTTACCTACTAGTGACGTCACAAGACCCTTTTTTTTGTTGTTCGCCTCGATTTGCATTCCCACCACCGCTGCATTGTATTCGCGCGCTGGCGGTGGGATATGTGGGACTCGCCCTCTCCATAGCATGGTATGCTATAATCATACCACGAGGAGAAGACCCTACACCACTAAAACCCCCCGGACACTCCTTTGATCCACCGTTGGTGAGGGTTGGGTAATAAGCAATCCGGACGTCACAAGCCCCCGACTCCTGAACTTTATAGTTTGATGTTGCTCTGTATCTTTGTCAATTTTTATTGATTTGATAAATAAAAAAAACACGTGTGCCGTATATTTTAGTAATCTAACTGACAACCTCCGTAGCGTTGCGGTATTTGGCTTGCTTTAAATCTCGGAGGTCGTGAGTTCGATTCCCACACCGGTCAAGAAATCTTTATGTTCTAAGATTTCTTTCCGGGTCTGGATTTTTGAGGGACTACCCTCCGTGCCTCGGAAAGCACGTTAAGCCGTTGATCCCGATTGTTATGACATCATCTATAATAATGGTATATCAAGAAACGGGCAGCAGCGTTTGTGTGGTTACAACATAATACTGCGGTCACCAACCCGCTTGCCGAGCGTGGTGACTATGGGAAATACCCTCCCCGGGAGGAGGCCCATATTCAGCAGTGGACGTTATACGGGCTGAAGATGATGAACGACTTAATTTTCATTTAGTATATAGTCATGCCTATTGTAAATAACTAATTAAAATTAAACTAACTTATAAAATGTGAACGTTGCTATTCTGCTGTAGCGCTTTGTAGGGTAGTGTAATGTTGGGCCGGTTTGCCCTGCGTACCCGGCCCGACTTGGGCCCGACGGAGGAGTGTCCGAAAAAACATCACGCTCCGACCCACTGGAGCAGAGTAGTTCGGGTAAAACCGCAGGGTGCAGCTAGTAGTTCATCATCATCATCATCATCATCAGCCCGTACAACGTCCACTGCTGAACATGGACCTCCTCCCGAGGGAGTGTATTTGCCATAGTCACCACGCTTGGCAGGCGGGTTGGTGACCGCAGTATAATGTTGTACCACACAAGGAAACGCTGCTGCCCGTTCCTTGATATACTATTATTAAAGATGATGTTATAACAATCGGGACCAACGGCTTAACGTGTTTTCCGAGGCACGGAGGGTAGTCCCTCAACCAACCAGACCCGCAAAGAAAACTTAGAATTTACATAAAGATTTCTTGTCCGGCGTGGGGATCGAACCCACGACCTCCGAGATTTAAAGCGAGCCAAATACCGCTACGCTACGGAGGTTGTCAGCTAGTAGTTAACTTCTAGAAAATTCTTAGTTACATATTTACCTACACAAAAATAATAAAAGTGACTTTGATCACGTATCAAAGTGACTTTTATTCTTTAATTGCAATCAAAATTATATATTTTTAATTGCTTTGTTTATAAATTATTATTTAAAAATATTATCTCGCTGCTGATAAGAACTTTCTCTTGAAAGAATAATTTTAGGGTTCCGCTCTATCGAATTTATAGTAATATATTAAACTAAACTTTTTGTTTGTTTGCTTGAACACGCTAATCTCAGGAACTACAGGCCCAATTTGATCTATCATCATCAGCCCGTATAACGTCCACTGCTGAACATGGGCCTCCTCCTGAGGGAGGGTTTTTGCCATAGTTACCACGCTTGGCAGGCGGATTGGTGACCGCAGTGTTATGTTGTATTACATAGAGGAAACGCTGCTGCCCGTTCCCTGGTTCGTTTGTTATAGATGATGTTATAACAATCGGGACCAACGCGACGGCTTAACGTGCTTTCCGAGGCATGGAGGGTAGTCCCTCAACCAACCAGATCCGGAAAGAAATCTTAGAATTTACACAAAGCTTTCTTGTCCGGTGTGGGGATCGAACCCACGACCTTCGAGATTTAAAGCGAGCCAATTACCGTTACGCTACGAAAGTTGTGTTGAGATTTGATCTATATATACATTTATTTATGTAGTTCTTACGGAAACAGGAGTTACGGATGTGAAACTGCGTGCGGCAAGCTAGTAAAATATTTAGGTTTTTTTTTTTATGTTTGTGGACATGCACTTACGCTTTCCCACCGCCGCTGCAGCGTATTCGCGCGCTGGCGGTGGGATATGTGGGACTCGCCCTCTCCGTATGCTAAACTCATACCACGAGGAGAGGTCTAGTTCCACAGGGACGTCGGCGCAGGTATATAGCTTAGTTTCAAGTTTTTAAACCATTTATTAAGGCTGGAGCTCTGCTCGCCTTTACGTCCAGTGAAGTAGCAAAAGCCTCGTGCATAACTATATGTCCGTCCGAAAAAAAAGCCGCGTCTTCCAACGCCGCGCGTATGCGTAAATCGGGCCTGAGGCCTTTCTTACCATCTTACTGCAATCACCAATTCGCTTGCCTAGCGTGGCGATTATGGCAATATCCCTCAAGGACCCTGGCTTGGCAAGGTCTGTTAAGAGGAGGCCATGTTCAGCAGTGGACGTAAACGGGCTGTTGATGATGATTTTTATGAATTTCTAAAAAGTAAAGGCGCAAACACGTTGTTAAAACGCGACGCGACGCAACGACACACTATCAATTTCTGAATACAGTTAGCTAACAGCATTGGAAGTATATGGTTATGTACTATGGATTTAATAAATAACGAGTCAGATGAAGACTTGTGTATTATGTAAGATGTATTCATTTGCTCGACAATTTTTTCCCATGCATTGTTTGTCACAGTATGGTTAGAATATAGCTAAATTCATGTCATATAGAATAGGATATCGTTTAACCAACTCAGTTAATCGTTGGTCGGTCATTTTGCTAAATAAATGCAAAAATAATATTAAATTGGTATAAATTCCGTTTGACAGTTTGAAGAATAGGGGTGGGGTAAATAAAGCGTGTAAGCTCTGTGACAGTTCTAGAACTACTGACGCGTGGCGTTGGGTGTTGGCTAGAAAGATACCGCGCGCGCCGCGTCGGATGGCGTGTTTAAGTAAAAAAACGCGGAAGCTTTGCGGATTACTCATTCTTAACATTAATATTATACGATTCCTTTACCACCTGAGTGCAACTCGCACTTAACTATTTGATTATATCTATGATGTTTTGGCCTGTGACATCGTTTGTGTACATTTTGAGTGTTAACGCAGGACGCGGTTTTTCGAAGTTAATATTTATAATATTAATGCAACGTTTAGTAGCAAGTTTAAATGTACAGATTAAATGCAACCAAATAGTTTGATTGACCGCACCGGGTGGCCCATTGGCATGCAAGAACAATACTTGATTCTAAGTATTCACTTGAGTAAGTAATGTCTCACTTAAATGTTTTTTTAATACTTTACGTAAGAGTTTATCGATTAATAAATTTCAAAATTGAGATTTCACGGTGGAACCCAACCGGTGGCCGAATGGTTAAGGCATTAAGGGCTATACCTGAGATGCAGGTTCGAATCAACACTCATCATCATCATAATTTCACTGCTGGACATAGGCCCCTCTCATAGATTTCCAGTTACTACGGTTTGAGGCGGCCTGCATCCACCGTGATCCCGCGGCCTTTACCAGGTCATCCGTCCATCTAGTTGGTGGACGTCCTACGCTACGCTTGCCGATCCGCGGCCCTAACGGCCATCTGTTCTCCGTGCTATATGGCCTGCTCATTGCCTCTTAAACGAACTAATCCGTTGGGCTATATCAGTAACCCGCGTACTTCTACGTATCTCCTCATTTCTGATTCGATCTCGTAGAAAAATCCCGAGCATAGTCCTCTCCATAGCTCGTTGAGCGACTCTGAGTCTGTTCATAAGGCCTATAGTGAAGTTCATCGTAAAACACTGCTTTAAACTAATTCATTAGTAGTTGAATGTACTTATTTATATAAAAAATGCGTCATTTTATAATCATGCGAACAACAAATGATATGATAATATGTAAATTTTTGTGAATTGGATTCTATTTTCAAATACATTTACATTTAATTAGCGGCCCGTTCCGGCTTTTTTTTTCTTGGACGGACATTTACGTTACAACGAGGCTTTTGCAACTTAAGCGGGCATAAAGGCTAACAAAGCTCCAGCCTATATGAATGGTTTAAAAACTACAAACTAAGCAACCTGCGCAAGAGGGTGTCCCCTGTGGATCTTGGGCCTCGGCTCTGGGTAGGGTTGCCAACTTTGCTGTTAAACAGTAATATACTGTTTTTCACTACATTATATTTTCAGTTGGACAAAAATAAAGTATACAAAATACTGATTTGAGCGTCAAAATGCTTAACACTATTAGTATTAGACTGAGACCCAATGTTTAAAATGTTTTATGTGACTTATTCAAGACAACAAGTGTGAATTGTACATACCTATTACTCTTTTTTTTTAAACTGTTCAATATTCTTCTCGGACCTGAATATACTTTTTTCTTGTAAAAAAAGTTGCCAAACCTAGCTCAGGGCGGTCACTGGCGGGGAGATTGAGGGATTATGACTTTTAGTTGTTTAGGGGAGTTTTGTGCAACTGTCGCTCTACGTTACAGTTTGCGGACCTCCCTGACTTCGGTTCGACGAGGGCATCGGAAGTTTCTTTGCAAACTTAGGGGCGGGAGGGAAAAATCCGCAGCGTAGTTCAAAAGGTAAGGGAAGTGATTTTCATTTATACTTGCTTGTCTACCTCAGCCTCAAGGCCTATCCAATAAAAACGACTTTACCGAAATAACTACTCTATTATTTAAATATAGAAATGAAAAAAATAGATAAAAAAACATGATTGTCAAAATATTATGTCACTATTTAACAAAAAAATATGTATCTACCTACATTTTGATAATCCCGCCTTTTTTCCGTGACCTGTTTTGAGATTGCACATTATCGGCATCTCCGTAAGTAGTTAAAATATAATCATTGGGGTAGGTTATGTCTTTAATAATAATATATTTTGTTTTTGTATGTGTAGTTAATTTGTTTTTAAAGATACCGTGGGTCACTTATTTTGACATTGAATGTAATCATTTACTTATGATACTCTCGGTCACTCAATTTTGAGGGCGTGGAACGTAAGAAAAACGCTCGTACGATACCACTGCACACAGAAATCACAGTTAATAAATAGGTCTTAACCTATGAAATTGCCGTTTTGTATGAAAAAATTTAAACGATTTTTTTTCATGTATTTTTTTATTTAAATAAATAAATTAATCGAAGTAATCACCCATGCAATCAATGCATCTTTGCCAACGCAGTGGCAGTTTATTGATGCCCTTCTTAAAGAAATCAGCTGGACAGGAGGTAACAAATTCTTCAAAGGCATTTTGTACTGCCTCTCGGGTATTGAATTTTTTTCCCGCCATTATTCAAATTCTGGAAAAAGTAGTAGTCTGTAGGCGCAAGGTCTGGTAAGTAGGGCGGATGACGGAGAGCTTCCAACCCCAGTTCTTGCAACTTGGAGACCGTCTGCTGTGCAGTATGAGGTCGCGCGTTGTCGTGCAGGAGCAGCGGAGACGAGTGATTGACCAATGCTGGTGTTCAGTTCTTCACAGTACACATCTGCAGTAATGATCACCCCGTTTGGTAAGAAGCTGTGATGAATCACACCGGCGCTAGACCACCAAACAGTGACCATCACTTTTCTAGGGGTAAGTTTTCGTTTAGGCCATTGTTTAGGTGCTGAACCAGGATCCAACCAACTTGCTAAGCGCTTTCGGTTATCAAACAGAATCCATTTTTCATCGCAGGTAACAATGCGGTTCAAAATTCCTTCATTTGTGTGTCTGTTGAGCAGTGCAAGGCACGTCTCGACGCGTACTTCGCGCTGGCGATCGTTGAGTTCGTGGGGTACCCATTTGTCAAGCTTTTTTACCGTGCCAATTTGACGCAAATGGACTAATATTGTTTTGACGGTAACGTCGAAAGCTGCTGCTAATTCAGCCGTAGATTGTGTATCATCAGCTTCCACAATCGCCTTTAATTCGTCATTGTCGACCAAAGTCTTCGGACGACCGCGAGGTTCATTTTTCAGGTCGAAATTTCCAGAACGGAAGCGAGCAAACCAATAACAGGTGGTGCGTTGGTTTGTAGTGTTAGCTCCGTAAACGTCGTTGATGTTGCGTGCCGCTTGGGCCGCGTTGCTGCCACGACGGTACTCATATTCCATAATTACTCGAATTTTTAACGTATCCATGATGACGAAAAAGATTGAAATGCGATGAAAATGTAACACTAATCAATAAACAAATTACTATTTTGGAAAAAAATATCAATGTTTTTAAAATAAAATTAATTTGAAATTAGAATTCGAGGCCAAACAAAAAATATTTTGATTTGAAATGGCCAATACTGCAGAACGGCAATTTCATGGGTCTAATAGAAATCTCTATTCGGAGACATCACGTTTCGCCGAAAACATGGTCAACAGAAATATTGTTCGTAGTAGGTTTGCCATCTTTTTGGTTTAAATGATATATATAGTACGTTTGGGAAATTCAGGAAAAAAAAATTGTACACCTTTACTTATTTTAAATAATTTTTCCACGTGTATGATCCATACAGTGCCGGATTAAGATTTTGTCCGGAAACCCCTCTTAATAACTCAGAGTCGCTCAGCTTTTTGTTTTTTTAGGCCTCCACCTATTATGAATTAGCTGAGAGTGCGGTCTAAATTATTAAAGCAAAAATACATAGTACTTTTTGTAGTATATTATTTTTGTATAATATATATAGTACAAAAAGTACTATATATTTTTGCTTAAATAGTACCTTTTGTACTATATTATTTTTGTATAATATATATAATACAAAAAGTACTATATATTTTTGCTTATGACTATAGTACTTTTTGTACTGTTTTTATTTTGTATAGTACATTTGACTGAAATATTGTACGGGTGGCAACCCTAGTTCATAGATATCTCGGTCCATAGGAATCACTGTGCACAGTACTATCTGTTCATAGATAGCACTTCTCGCTGTATTCGTATTCATAGAAACCAATGATCCTAGATAATCTTGGTTCACAGAAATCGTTTTTTGGAGAAGAAATTGCCAATACTTATTATATTAATAAAGCTCATCGTATCGTACAAGTGTGATTCTGTCTAACGTTCCATGCTCCAATTGTGCAGTATACTGAGTGACCGATACAAAGAAATAATCAATTTAGAAATGAAATAATTTAATCTTTCTTCAGCATTTAGGTATTTACATACACATGACAAGCTCCGTAGCGTAGCGGTATTTGGCTCGCTTTAAAATCTCGGAGGTCGTGGGTTCGATCCCCATGCCGGAAAGAAAATCTTTGTATAAAATCAAGGAAAGGACAACAGCGTTTCCTAGTGTGGTACAATATAATACTGCGGTAAACAACCCGCCTGCCAAGTGTACTGATTACAATAGTATAAAGAAATAAAATCGGTGCATCCCGACTAATCCGATTGTCGGTGTAAATTGAACTGCTCACCGACAGTCGGCCGCTCGCACTTGCCAGGAGGAAAAGTCTGCCCGATTATCGGCCAGACTTTTTCTCCTTTGTATTTATTTCTTTCGAGAAATGTGCCCGTTTTATGTGCCACGAAGATTTTGCAACATCACCGTGCAATGAGAACAATGGTGAGGCCGTATTAAATGGTTAAGAAAACTAAAAATGTAACAGCTTGCGCGAAAGGGTGCCCTCTGTACTCAATATTATAGTATAGACTTCTTAACCGGCGTGGGGATTGTACTTAAATATCTTATTCCCGTAGGAACTTTATAATGAAATATAGCCTATATCCTTCCTCGATAAATGGCCTATATAGCAGTGGCAGAATTTTACAAATCCGTCCTGTAGTTCCTGAGATTATTCAAACAAACAAACTCTTTAGCTTTATACAGGATTATTTGTAAAATCACGAAAACCAATCATATGCTCCCTGCATTTTGACGAGTTAATCGAACGTAAATGAAGGAAACAGCTGTTTTTTTTTCACGATTTCAGATTATGTCCCAGCAAAAGTTTTTCATAATTATGAGTACAATAGCCTCTTAAGAGGTTTTTTTCTTGTTGTCCATGGAGAAATGCGTTAACGCATTCCCACCGCCGCTGCAGCGTATTCGCGCGCTGGCGGTGGGATATGTGGGACTCGCCCTATCCATAGCGTGGTATGCTAATCTCATAACACCCTAGGAGGACCCTACACAACTAAAACCCCCCGGACACTCCTTCGATCCGCCGTTGGCGGGGGCCGGGTACGCATAAGCGTTCCGACCTTTATAAATAACCCTGTATATTGGTATAAGATAGATATTATAAAACCAGATTAAAACAACGCAATTGTAATTAACGCGGCCATGTTTTGCATGAATAGCCAAGCAGTATGTATGATTGCTAACGTTTTGAAATTGTATTACTTTAACGCATTCTTGTCGACAATTTGCGAGCGACGTGCGTTCGCGTTGCTACTTGATCGATGACAATTACAATTTATGTTAATAAATAGATTTGCAAACTTAAGAGCTATGCTTAAGTTTGATAGTTTTAAGAAAAAAAGCGATATGCTAAGCTTAAATGCTTGTGTTACGTGTGGGTTCAACCGGCGACCTCAAGACCACACGTCCGACGCCCTAGCCATTGTGGTCGCCGGTTCGATCCCCACCAATTGCACTACCGACGTGAACCCATCCGTAACACAAGCATTTTAGCTTAGCACGAGGGGTTAACAAGAATACTAGCAGACTGCAAAACACTGCCAGTAATCTTAAAATAAAAAAAATCGTAAGTCTTTATAAGATATTCTCGCGGATTTCACCAAATTGAAATGGGACCACTCGGGAAGCACTAGCTTTCAAATAAAAAAAGAATCATCAAAATAGGTTCACTCCGTCGAAAGATCTGAGGTAATAAACATTAAAAAATACAGTCGAATTGAGAACCTCCTCCTTTTGAAGTCGGTTGAAAAAAAATACTTTGCTTCAGAGTAATTACAGTTCAAACTTCAAGCGCATAAAACACAAAATTGACTTTGTGTGATTTGATGTGATTGTTTCCTTTCTGCTTAACTTCATCATCGTCAGCCCGTATAACGTTCACTGCTGAACGTGGGCCTTCTCTTCAAGGAAGCTTTTGCCAAAAGTCTCCTCGCTTGGTAGGCGAGTTCTGGAGCGCAGTTTATGTCATAACACACAGAAAAACGCTGCTGTCCGTTCCTTGGTATACGATTGTTATAGATAATGTTTAAACAATTGACTTGAGTCCTTTCTGCTTAAATACATCCATTTAGATAAATAAAACATACGTACTTACATTAAAAAAAAAACTTTATTTACTAAATATTTCAATAGTGTATATAGAACTAAAATTAACAATATCTAGGCATGTATATATATAAACAACATAAAAATATGTCAGTTTTTACCACACATCTTAGGGTTGTCAATGTCATAAAAATTAAGTCTAAAAGACAGTCGAGACGCCATAATTTCTTTTAATATATTTTTAAAATATTTCTTTTATTTATTTTTGTAATGAAGAGTATTAGAAAAGCCATATATTTCTTCAATAACCAATTTTGTTATCTTCTAAGGACTGGGAGGGAGCGGGTCTATGGAAGGGCCGGATTGCAAATGCGTACACGAAGATGGACAAAAATACGAGCGACTAGGGAATAGAATAGAATACTTTTTATAGTACACACATAAGCAAATAGGACAAATAATATATAATAGACACAGTACAATGGGCGGTCTTATAGCATAAAGCACTTTCTTCCAGACAACCTTTAGATGCATAATGGAATTCATTGAGTAATTGACGTAGATAGATAGTGTTACATCATTACATCATCAGCCTGTATAACGTCCACCATAGCCGGCACGCTTGGCAGGCGGATTAGTGACCGCAGTACTATGTTGTGCCACACAAGGAAACCCTGCTGCCCGTTCCTTGAAATACGATTATTATAGATGATGTTATAACAATCGGGACCAAAGGCTTAACGTGCTTTCCGAGGCACGGAGGGTAGTCCCTCAACCAACCAGACCCGGAAAGAAATCTTAGAATTTACATAAAGATTTCCTGTCCGGCGTGGGGATCGAACCCACGACCTTCAAGATTTAAAGCGAGCCAAATACCGCTACGCTACGGAGGTTGGGTGTTATTATTCACAAAATACTTATACGTAATAATACTAACTATAACATGCAATAAACAACATATAATAGATAGCCATAAACATCCTTTTTTCGGACCGACATTTTATTTAGACTGCCACGAGGTTTTTGCTGCTTCACCGGCATAAAGCAGTGGACGTAAATGGAAACCTTCCGATACCCTCGTAGACCCGAAGTCCGAGAGGCCCGCGAACTGTTAAATAGAGTGACAGTTGCACAAAACTCCTCTTAAAAATTAAAAGTCATAATCCCACAATCCCCTCGCCAGTGACCGCCTTGAGCAGAGGTCCAAGTCCTGTGGGACGCCCTCTTGCGCAGGTTGCTTAGTTTGTAGTTTTTAAACCATTTAGTAAGGCTTGAGCTCTGCTCGCCTTTTGCCCGGTAAAGAAGCAAAAGCCTCGTGGCTAACTTAAAAAAAATGTAAGCGGGCTAGTAATAAAGTAAGGAGACAACCCTGTCACTTTGAAATATGAAAGTGTAGCACAAGAAAATGTAGCAGACAGTGGTTGCGACATTACTAGGAAATTATAACGAATACGAGAAAATGCTGAACCTAGCTGTTTTTGATATAAAATGCTAGTTTTTTGTTCTGAGAAACTTAGGAGTGTGTGAGAATGCATTTTTGTTGTGTACTACCTAGTTGAAAGTCTTGTAATTTGCAACACGCGTTGGATGTTTTTCAAAAAGTTACTTTGTGTTAGTGTTAGGGCGTCGGACTTGTGATATTGTAGTCGCCGGTTCGGTTCTCACCCATTGCACTATCGACGTGAACCCACTCGTAACACAAGCAATTTAGATTAGCATGGAGTGATGATAAGAATACTAGTAGTTTGCAAAAAAATTTGCTAGTAATGGTGAAAAAAAAACTGAAAATGGGCGTACCGAGGGATCATCATCAGCCCGTACAACGTCCACTGCTGAACATGGTCCTCCTCCCGAGGGAGACATTTTGCCATAGTCACCACGCTTGGCAGGCGGGTTGGTGACCGCAGTATTATGTTGTAGTATACGCCAAGAAACGCTGCTGCCCGTTCCCTGGTATATCATTGTTATAGATGATGTTATAACAACCGGTACCAACGGCTTAACGTGCTTTCTAAGATTTTACACAAAGTTTTTCTTTCCGGCATGGGGATCGAACCCACGACTTCCGAGATTTAAAGCATGTATTATTAGTATATTGCATGTATATATATGTGTTTGCATGTTTCAAATTGTATGTTTCTGCTCTACATAGTATTCGTTCTTGCTAGTTTGGTCACAGATTTAGGTTTAGAACTATGTTCAGGCAAAGAAATAGATAGTGCATACGACTTGAAGAACGCGCAAGTCTAAAGTGGGGTCAGCATAAAATCGCTCATCGCAGCTAGTAACTGACATTGTTTTTTTTTTCGGACGTACATATTTAGTTAGCCCCGAGGCTTTTGCTACTTCACCGTGCATAAAGCCGAGCAGAGCTCCAGCCTAGATAAATGGTTTAAACACTACAAACTAAGCAACCTGCGCAAGAGGGCGTCATCTGTGGGACTTGGACATCGGCTCAGAGCGGTCGCTGACGGGGAGATTGAGAGCTTTTCATTTTTTTTCTTAAGGTAGTTTTGTGCAACTGTCGCTTTACCTTACAGTTCGCGGGCCTCTCGGACTTCGGGTCTATGAGGGCATCTGAAGGTTCTTACAAAAATATGGGTCAGGAGGGTGGAAAATTTCTCATACTTAAAATTTAGCCTATGTTACTCAAGAATAATTTAGCATTCTAATGGTGAAAGAATTATCGCAATCTACTAGTTTATGAGTAACAAACATACATACAAAAATACAATCTATAAGTATATATAAAGCTAAGTTAGTTAGTTTGCTAGAACGCGCTTATCCTGACACTTAATTTGCTAAGAACCTTCCGATGCCCTCGTAGAACCGAAGTCCGAGAGGCCCGCGAATTGTAAAGGAGAGCGACAGTTGCACAAAACTCACCTTAAGAAACTAAAAGCCATAATCCCTCAATCTCCCCGTCAGCGACCGCCCTGAGCCGAGGTCCAAGTCCCACAGCGGACGCCCTCTTGCGCAGGTTGCTTAGTTTGTAGTGTTTAAACCATTTATCTAGGCTGGAGCTCTGCTCGCTTTTATACCCAGTGAAATAGCACAAGCCTCGGGGCTACATATGTCCGTCCGAAAAAAAATAAGATTTAAGCCCATTTATTGAGGAAGGCTATAGGCTATATTTAATTGTGAAGTTCCCACCGGAACGGGAGTTACGTGTGTGTAGCCGCGCGCTTGAATCTAATATATTATTAGTATTCATTTCAAATACACAAAACAAAATGATTGAATTTATAGTCATTCTAAAGATAATTTGTTGACATTTGTATTGGAATGAATTGATTTAATTTGTTGAAATTTGTAGTTTAATTAATTGTTTACTTTTTTTAATTTATATTGTTGACATGTGTAATTCAATTTTCTGCCATGTAAGTAATTGACATTTGTTGTTTAATTTATTGACATTGTGCCTTGTTTGGAAAGTATTGTTTTAATTTTTTCTTTTTTTAAACACGAGCAATTTTGTGTGTTTTAATGGTACCTATTATATAAATAATTGTGCATGCCGTAAGGCAAAATGTATCGGGACTGTTAGCAATATATTATTACCATCATATCTATACTGTATACCTACATGATTGGCAAATAAATGATTCTGATTCTGATTCTGACACCTCCGTAAAGTAGCGGTAATTGGCTCGCTTTAAATCTCGGAGGTCGTGGGTTCGATCCCCACGCCAGACAAGAAATATATGCGTAAATTCTAAGATTTCTTTCCGGGTGGATGGATGGTTGAGGGACTACCCTCCGTGCCTCGGAAAGCACGTTAAGCCGTTGGTCCCGATTGTTATAATATCATCTAAAACAAACGAACCAGGGAATGGGCAGCAGCGTTTCCCCTGTGTATTACAACATAACACTGCGGTCACCAATCCGCCTGCCAAGCGTGGTGACTATGGCAAAAATCCTCAATCGGGAGGAGGCCCATGTTCAGCAGTGGACGTTATACGGGCTGATGACGATGATGAATTTCAAATGCCGTTTTTAACTCGAAATCCTTCGTTAATGTCTGCTAATAAATACATTATTAGTATTAATGATACAAGATAAGTTATCAGTATGTTATGTAACATATATTTTTTTTTGGAGTTGATAGTGAGGTTCGTGGGTTCGAAGCTTATCGGTAATATTGTAATGTATTACGTAGTTTTGTGGTAGTTGCGTTTATCATTAGGCGGCTGTAGTCCAATAGCGGGCGTCGGACTTGCGATCGTGTGGTCGCCGGTTCGATCCCATCCATTGCACTACCGACTCGTAACACAAGCATTTTAGGTTAGCAAGAGCGGTTAACAAGTTTTTTTTTTTGGACGGACATGAGTAGTTCGCCCTTACAGGCGAGCAGAGCTCCAGCCTAGATAAATGGTTTAAACACTACAAACTAAGCAATCTGTGCAAGAGGGCGTCCCCTGTGCGACTTGGACCTCGGCTCAAGGCGGTCGCTGAAGGGGAGATTGAGGGATTATGGCATTTAGTTTCTTTAGGGGAGTTTTGTGCAACTGTCAAGAATATTAGTAGTGTGCAGAAACTCTAATAGTAAACATCATGCTCCTTCAATCCAGCGACCGCCCTGAGCCGAGGCCCAAATCTTACAGAGGATGCACTCTTGCGCAGCTTGCTTAGTTTGACTAGCTTCCCGCGCGCGGTGGGAACTTCTTAATTAAATATAGCCTATATTAATCAGTGATAATGTAGCATTCAATTGGGTGAAACAATTTTTAAAATGTTTGAGCCAATTCGTTACCAACATACTTACATAAAAATCTTTCCTCTTTATAATATTAGTGTAGATTTATGTAGAGCTCTAGAGCTCTGCCCGCCTTTATGCACGGTGAAGTAGCAAAGCCTCGTGGCTAACTTACATATGGTCCGCCTGACGAAAAACATTCAATTCCTGCGTAAACCAATAGATGTAATAGTAAAAGCAACTTTTTCGCCGTTGTGCGTGCATTCAGTGAAACAGTGATGCAACAATATTTACATCATGCGTGTACACTGTACGTAATTATGTATAAAAAATAAATACCTATTTACATCTATTATATACTAATACTAGCTGACCCGGCAAATAGATGTTGGCCGATTCTCAGACCTACTCAATATGCTCACAAAATTTCATGAGAATCGGTCAAGGCGTTTCGGAGGAGTACGGGAACGAACATTGTGACACGAGAATTTTTAGATTAAATAAATAAAAAAATAAGAAACGTCAACCCCCGTGTCGTCAGTTAAGTCTAGATTTAAGCATCAGAGGTCGTGGGTTTGATACCCACGCCGCGGCGCCGGACAGATATCTTTGTGTAAATTCTACGATTTTTAAATGATTTTGAATACTTTACGGAAAAATTTACCAAATACTATGTTTAAAAATTGAGATGAATAAAATTCGACCACCGGCAGGACTCGGACCTGCATCTTAGGTTGCCCCTAATGCCTTAACCAATTAGGCTACCGTGGAACCCTTTTCTTTCTTTTTTTTTTCGGGTGGAAATGCATTTACGCATTCCCTGATGCTGATGATGCAGCATATTCGTGCGCTGGCGGTGGGATATGTGGGACTCGCCCTCTCCCATAGCGTGGTATGCTAACTCATACCACGAGGAGAGGACCCTAAACCACTAAAACCCCCCGGACACTCCTTCGACCCGCCATTGGCGGGGGCCGGGCACGCATAAGCAATCCGGCCCAGGCTACGGTGTAACCCTACCGGTCATAAACCTAAGATGCAAGTTCGAGTCCTGCCGGTGGTCAAATTTTGTTAATCTCAATTTTGAATCAAAATTCTACGATTGCTGTAGATATCTGGTTGGTTGAGGGAATACTCTCCGTGCCTCGGAAAGCACTCTAAGCGGTTGGTCCCGATTGTTATAACATACATACATACATAAGCTCACGCCTGTTTTGCCAGCGGGGTAGGCAGAGACAATGGACCTCCACTTGCTACGATCCCTACACACATCTTTCGCTTCATTCACTCTCATAACATTCTTCATACAAGCACGTCGGTTTAGGGTGGATCTTATTAGACATTTTACGTGGATTTTTCCGATTTGGTCAGAGAACGTTCGTCGAGGTCTTCCGTCTCCGACTGTGCCACTCACACTTGCCTTGCTTGTTATAAAATCGTCTATAACAATTTTATACTAGGGACATCAGGTTTCTGGTTATTACTACTAACTATGCTACTCACCAGCCAGGTCTGCAGTTCCGTGTTGGGGTATAGTAGGAATGGTAAGTGACAAGTAAGTATTCAGCTTGCCTCATATTTGATGCCAGCTCTCGGACTAATAATGCCTTGAGCACACCGGATGCGTATGCGTAGACGTAAGCGTAGACGTGCACGTACCGCTGAGTTGTAATGTATGGAACCGTATGAGACAGGACACACCGCTTGCGTAACGTAGACGTGCGCGTAGACGTAATGCGTAGCCCTACGCAATGCAGCTCCCAAGGCACAAACTGACTGCGTGACCTACGCCGTACCTTACGCAGAGCAGAGCGGCAACGTTGCATGATGACGTTGTATTCAATGGCGCGCCTTATTGGACGTCACACCGAGCAGCAAAGGTACGTGCGTGTACACGCACGTACCTTTGCTGTGCGTAGCCCTACGCGCGTAACTTGCAGTCAGTTGTATTTTTTTACAAATATACTGGCACGTAGTGGTGTTTTGTATTGTTTTTATAATGTTAAAATTTATTCATCATCTACATTAAAGGCTCGAGCACACCAAATGCGTATGCGTGACTACGGCGTAATCACGCCGTAGACACGCGCGTAGTTACGGCGTAACCCGATGTCACACCGGGCTACGCATACGCTTACGCATCCGAGCCGAGTACGCAACGCACATGGTCTATTGCGTACCCGGCTGCGGCAGCCATATTTTATTCTGTTTTCGAAGGTTGTGTTGTGCACGATGTCTGAAATGACGAGGAAGAAGCAATATAAATACTATTGTGCCAGAATAATCCTGCGGAATATATATATTTATACGATGCATTTTTGTAGAATTTACTTTTTGGATTGTACTTAGATACATTCATAAATACGCACAATTTCAATAAGTTTTTCTTTCTTATCTCTATTCATTACAAAAACAATACAAAACATCACTACGTGCCAGTATATCTGTAAAAATATACAACTGACTGCAAGTTACGTGCGTAGGGCTACGCACAGCAAAGGTACGTGCGTGTACAAAATTGTTCGGTGTGACGTCTAATAAGGCGCGCCATTGAATACAACGTCATCATGCAACGTTGCCGTTCTGCTCTGCGTCAGGTACGGCGTAAGTCACGCAGTCAGTTTGTGCCTTGGGAGCTGCATTGCGTAGGGCTACGCATTACGTCTACGCGCACGTCTACGTTACGCAAGCGGTGTGACCTGTCTCATACGGTTCCATACATTACAACTCAGTGGTACGTGCACGTCTACGCTTACGTCTACGCATACGCATCCGGTGTGCTCAAGGCATAATGACTTGCCAAAGGTAACAAATTATAAAATGTCACTATATGCAGATGATAGTACTGTCACAATCAAATGTTTTGATAGGGTACACTTTGAAAATGAAATTAATAAAACAGTAGACTCCATCATCAGCTGGTTAAACAATAACAATTTAAGAATTAACATTGACAAAACTAAACTTATGACATTCAGACAAAGACTAAAAGAAAACAATATAAATGTACATTACGACAACAAACCTATACAACAAATTGGATTCTGTAAGTTTCTAGGCTTAACAGTGGACGAACATTTAGACTGGAAAGCCCATACGGAGGAGTTAGGTAAAAGAATGAGTAAAGCGTCTTATATGCTGTATAAACTAGCCCCAATACTAGAAGTAGAAGCTAAACTCACAGCCTATCATGGCATCATTGGATCAATGCTGAGATATGGCGTGATCTTTTGGGGTAACTCATGCAGTAGGGAAATAATTTTTAAACAACAAAAGAGAGCCATCAGAGCAATGTTTGGATTAAAATTCAATGATAGTTGTAGACCGTTTTTTAAAAAACACAAATTACTAACTCTGCCATCACTATACATATTAGAAGTAGCTGTTTTTGTAAAAACGAACTCATGTTTGTTTCTTAAACTAACAGACAGTAACAAAAATACCCGTAGCCGTCGTTTCGATGATCGATTGTGTGCAAGACCATCTAATACAGCATTAATGCACAAAAGTGTGTTTTGCATGGCACCTCGTATTTATAATAAACTAGCAAGCGGATCGGGGTGATGTCACGTTAAGAGTGAGTAAGAAAGACAGTCTATTTCTCTTTCTTCAGTTACTTACTATTAACGTGAGTGAGAGAGGGCGAGGGAGAGTGATAAGTTTTTTTTTTAACTCTTCCTGTCTCTACGGAGCTTGTCAGGTCACGTTAAGATATATTTATTTACTAGCTTTCCGCGCGCGGTTTCACCCGCGTAACTCCCGTTCCCATAAAAACTTTATAATAAAATATAGCCTCGACAAATGGGCTATCTAACATTAAAAGAATTTTTCAAATCGGACCAGTAGTTGCTGAGATTAGCGCGTTCAAGCAAACAAACTCTTCAGCTTTATCTATTACGGCAAATAACTCTTTATTAGGTACTTACCAATTCCTTGCGTTTTTATACTCGTGATTTTTATACTCGTGATAATTTCTCAACGAAATGTCCGATTGGAATAAAACAAAAAGTATTTTACTTCTACATACATACCCTTAATAACATTATGCTTAATTTGGATAAGGATTAATATAACGATATACATTTAACGTAGTTTCTTTCTTCAGACGATTTAATATTTTTTTATGAACATAAAAGCGGTTATTGTGACTAAACTATGATAGTTAGATATATGCTCTCGTGGACTTTTTTGTAGATCTTAATAAGACCTACAAACCCGTAGTACATCATTTTGTTCTATTGTCAATAGTTTTTCGCTTTTACACCTTGGGTTACAAAAACGCAATTTTCTTACGGATCCCCAACTTTTTTGAAAATAAAATATAGCCTATAACCTTCCTCGATAAATGGACTATCCAACACTGAAAGAATTTTTTAAATCGGACCAGTAGTCCCTGAGATTAGCGCGTTCAAACAAACAAACAAACAAACAAACAAACTCTGCAGCTTTATAATATTAGTATAGATTACCACGGACACTCAAGGAATGTGATGCTAATTTGTTTAAAACTAAGCTCAAGTCTTTTCTTGTTGACAAATGTTATTATAATATTCAGGACTTCCTAGAGGATACAAATATAACTATATAATAAATCTGTGACTAATGATAGCAAACCATTGAATTATAATTTTATAAATAAATGCACCTAAATAATTAATTTTTGAATGAATTGAGTTAACTTTATACTATAGCTACAATGCTTTGACATAATTTAAATTAAATGTTTGACTTACAATATATAACGTAAATACAATTTATAATTACAATATTTGCTATTTTAAGAGATTAAACTGAACTACCAATATATTTCAGTATTATGTATTTGCATGCCTATTCAGGGTAAGACACAGTGAACTGTAATTAATGATAACACCTTTGTATTTTTATACCTGTATCTGCAAATAAATAACTTACTTACTTACTTACTTAATGAATAGAAAAACTTATTGAAATTGTGCGTATTTATGAATGTATCTACAATCCAAAAAGTAAATTCTACAAAAATGCATCGTATAAATATATATATTCCGCAGGATTATTCTGGCACAATAGTATTAATATTGCTTCTTCCTCGTCATGTCAGACATCGTGCACAACACAACCTTCGAAAACAGAATAAAATATGGCTGCCGCAGCCGGGTACGCAATAGGCCATGTGCGTTGCGTACTCGGCTCGGATGCGTAAGCGTATGCGTAACCCGGTGTGACATCGGGTTACGCCGTAACTACGAGCGTGTCTACGGCGTGATTACGCCGTAGTAACGCATACGCATTCGGTGTGCTCGAGCCTTAAAACTGCGGTCACCCGCCTGTCAAGCGTGGCGACTATGGCAAAACTATGGAGTAGGCCCTTGTAAAATAACTGTTTTAAAATTAAAGTTAAGTTAAATTAAGTTACTTCCATTTTAAGTAATTTTGTAAGTCTGATGCGGCAGTACATGTTGAAACAATTATTATTGTAACACCACATGAAAACGTAACACATGCTTACAAATAAATGCATCTTTATCTTTATCTTGTTCAGCAATGGAAGTTATAAGACAGCGTTGCCAGATTTTAATAGGGGCAAAGCCGGATTATGTATTTATTTAGGCGAAAAAGCGGGATTCTTTCCTCGAAAGCGGGACATAGTAATAAAAGTATGTTATTAGAAGTTTTTGAATACTAATCCTATTATTTGAGCTTAAATTTATGTTTACATGACAATTTATATAAAAAAATACCGGTACTTAATGTATCCTAATGAGTATAATATTACTAGTTTAACAATAACTGTCAGATTTAAATTCATATAAGTAACGATAATGGTCAAATTAGGCCTGAAAAGCGGGACTGAGCCCGTCCCGCGCGGGACATTTAATTTTGATATAAAAATCGGGACGTCCCGCCAGAATGGGACGTCTGGCAACGCTGTTATAAGGGTAGATGATGAGGTGATATAAAAATACTAATTTATTATTTTTATTGTCCACAGGTAACCCCACCACCGAATGACGACATTCCAAAACTAAAAGAAATTAAGAGTACCTAAAGCGAAATTATATAAACGTAGAGTTTTTAATATAATTATATAAAAACTATAAACTAACTATAAAATATATAAATATACCCTATCTAAATCAGTCGACCAAATTTGAACCAAATTAAAATTTTCAAAATGACGACCTGCCTTCTTTATACCAAAGTTTTTAATTAAAAGTAAAATTATTTATTTTTTTGGACTGATAAGTGTAATAATTAGGGTGTATAATTAATTATTTATTACTATTAATTAGTAAAAATGTTGCCCCAACAATATTGTCTGCGGTGGAAGCATCATCATTCGAATGTACAGAACATGTTCGCGCAGCTGCTCGAAAAAGGTTAGTTAGTATTGATTTTTTTATTTCTATCCGACCCGCCGAAGATGAGTTCCCGCGTCCTTCCAATACCTCCCTCTCGTCCTCCTGATCCTTAATTTGCAAAGAATCATCCGATGCCCTCGTAGACCCGTAGAAGTCCGAGAGGCCCGCGAACTGTAAAGTAAAATACCAAAAGTCATAATCCCTCAATCTCATCGCCAGCGACCGCGCTGAGCCGAGGTTCAAGCCCCACAGGGGGCGCCCTCTTGCGGAGGTTGCTTGGTTTGTAGTTTTTAAACCATTTATTAAGGCTGAAGCTCTGCTCGCCTTTATGCCCGGTGAAGTAGCAAAAGACTCGTGGCTGCCTACGTAAGTCCCACAGAAAAAAAAATACCTTCCAATACCAATACTTTGCAATGAACATTCCGATGCCCTTTTTTATTTCTATCCAACCTGCCGAAGATTAGTTACCGCGAACGATTCGTCGCATTTGATCCATAGTTTGCAATTAACCTTCAGATGCTCTCGTAGACCCTAAGTTAGAGAGGCTCGCGAATTTTACAGTAGAGCGACATTTATCACGTTTCATATAAGTCAATTGAAAGAAAGCGACCGTAGCTCAATGTCTAAGGGCTTGCGACCGTCGGGACGCCGGTTCGATCCCTACCGATTGCATTACCGACGTGAACCCACTCGAAGCACAAGCAGTTTAGCTTAGCACGAGGGGTTAAGAAGAATACTAGTATACTGCAAAACTTTTGCTAGCAATCTTTTTATTAAAAATAAATATGACGAATGGGTATGTTCTGTCTGTGGAACATATTTGTAGAGTAAAATGGACTAAATATCAGTTAAATAATGTAAATTGATCGACTGTAATAGTGGTCGGGATCGACCAGTAGATCGCGATCGACCGGTTGGACGGACGCGGTGGAGGACTTTGTTTTATAATATACTAGCTGCGCCCCGCGGTTTTACCCCCGTCACTCTGCTCCAGTGGGTCGGAGCGTGATATTTGTAGCCTATACAGGGTGTCCAAGAACCTGGCGTCCAACTGGATTCCCACGATGCCCCAAGTTCTAACAGTACTCAGAAAAATATTTTAAAAAATCCACCCCATGTACTTACAGAATTATACTGATTTAAAAAAAAAGGGGAAATGAGCACCCTGTGACATACTTTTGAATGCTGTGACTGCTAATGCTGATAATTTCGATATTTCTTGGAGGTTTTGTAATCTAGGGTATTGCTGTGTCTAAATAGAATGTAAAAATAAAGTACTTATTGTACCATTTTAAAATAAAATATTATTTTAACTAAAGGTGATATGGAAAACTATTGAATTTCGCAACTTTGACCGACTGTAGTGTAAAAAAAATGTACCAAAATAGTATGGCAAGTGACGTCAAATTTTGACGCGTTTATTCCTCTTTTTAAAAAGGTATAATACTTACACATTAATTTGAAAAAAAAAATTTTGATAATATTTTTACTCAACAACCCAATTTTTACGAAGTGCCTACCTACTAACGGTAACTGTCGGACCCTTTCTTATCTTAGAAACTGTTATGTTACTACTATTATTTACTTCGGTTCCAAGAGTGAGCAAGAAGGAAATACACACAGGTAGATGGGTTCCCAGTAGAATAAAAGCAAAGAATGTTAGTTTAAAGATATTTTATTACAATAAATGTTCAAAATGTTGACCACCCGCGGCAATACAAGCTCTCACTCTCCTTAAAAAGGACCGCTTTATGTTTCGCGAGTAACTTTTTTGACGTATCACCTGCACTGCTTGTGTTATCTTCTCACGAAGGTCAGCGATGTCATTAATGGGCTTCGCATAAACGAGCTCCTTCATAGTTCCCCAGAAAAAAAAATCCAGCGGATTTAAGTCAGGTGAGCGGGCTGGCCACGGGATTGTTCCTGATCGCCCAATCCACCTGTTCGGGTATTGCTCGTCCAAAAACTCTCTAACGGATACGCGAAAATGTGCTGGACAGCCGTCGTGTTGGAACCACATATCTGGTGG
This sequence comes from Nycteola revayana, assembly GCA_947037095.2. Classification (NCBI taxonomy): domain Eukaryota; kingdom Metazoa; phylum Arthropoda; class Insecta; order Lepidoptera; family Nolidae; genus Nycteola; species Nycteola revayana. The sequence continues at coordinate 6,651,165 of OX344840.2, forward strand.
GGTCTCTTCTAGTAAGTTTGGCAAATCATTTTGAAGAAAATTTAAATATGATTCGCCAGTCAAATTCTCGGGCATCTCAAATGGACCAATAATATTCCCACAGAGAATACCGGTCCACATGTTCACTTTGAACCGGTACTGGGATCTATCTTCTCGCATCAAGTGCGGATTTTCCACATGCCACTCGTGCAAGTTGTGTAGGTTCATGTAGCCATCCTTCTTAAATGTTGATTCATCTGACCACAAAATTTTGTCGATAAAGTTTTCGTCTTCTCGATGTTTTTGCAGGATTGTTTCACAAAACGCGACTCGGCTCGGATAGTCTCGAGGTAAAAGACTTTGCACTCGCTGTACGTGGTACGGATGATATTCTTCTTTTTGGAGAATACTGTGTGCTGTGCTCTTCGGTATCCCCGTATCAGCTTCTATTCCTCGCACAGAGATGCTTGGATTTGCCGACACCGCCTCTAAAACTTCATCGCGTATGAAGTCATTTACGGGTCGTCCTTCACCAGCTACTTGATTGGGGAACCGCCCGTCACATAGTGATCTGTGCACATTAATGAAAACTCGATGGTCGGGATATCGCGTAGCCCTCGGATACCTTTCTCTGTAAAGTCTCGCTGCAGCTCGTCCATTACCTCTACATTCTCCATAAATGTAGTGCATATTTGCGTATTCTTGCGGAGTGTAGGTCGCCATGGTAGCACACACAAAACACAAACTGTCCAAACACAGGCAAAGGTCGTCGTAAAGAGTTCGTTTCAAAGTCCAGAGCACAAAGAGTAATCGAGTCCAATAAACAAAGCTTTAAATCGTAGTACGTGATCAATGGTAACAATAAGAGAGAGGTGCGTAGTAACGGCAGGAGGCAGTGACGCGTACTGACCGTACTGTTATCCTAAATAGCACGATCCCAGATAGCGTCACTATCTATCTCACTCGCACCTCTAACCTTTTTCTCCCTCACTCTTACCTGAATAATGGGGTACCATAAAGAAGAACCAGCAAATCGCAAAGATAGTTTCTGTCTTGCTCCCTCCTGTTGTAATAACGAATCACTATGGTGAGATGCATGCACATACCGTCCCTTACGGTCTAACCTGTTTTTTGAGAGGCCTGTTGTTATTTTTATGAGCATACAATAGTAATTCTTTAGAGGTTAGATTCAATTCGTCGTAAATTTTTCTTTCTAAGAATTCTGTAAGACATCGTAAAAATTGGGTTGTTGAGTAAAAATATTATCAAAATTATTTTTTTCAAATTAATGTGTAAGTGGGTCATTCTAAGTTAAGAGGTAGTTTGTTGTATGAAGTGGCGGCACGGCTTTTTTTTATTATTTTTATTTAAATATATATTTTGTTTCATGGAAACTGCTAAGTTGAAAACGTTTACAAAGTGGCCAGTCAATTTTTTGGTTTTATCCCGTTTTATCAGTGACCAGGGGAGATAAACAGTGCAGGGGAGATACAAGGTGTACAGAGGAGGACACATTATAAACAGGGAATTAAGAATCATCATCATCATATTTATTTAAACTATGAATTATTTATAATCAGACTCTTCATTTCTTAGCAGTCTTCTTTGTTTATAAAATTAAATATATCCTAAGAACTAGGAACCAAACATAAAAAGGATCTTACTTTTCTTGTCTCTCAAAACAAAACTATATATTATAAATTTACTATCAATAGGCAATAATTAAATAAAAAGGAACAAATACTAAAAACTTTACTTTTGAATAACAGTATTTAACTTTGCTAGTGCTTAAACTATTAAAACAACATATTCGTTTCTAAAAGCCGCGTTCAAAGACATCAACAGCTTTATTAAAAGCAGAAAAAATACGCTGCCCCCTCGTTTTTAAATTAGGGGCTTTTATAACCTGGTCCCAAGTGATAAAAGAAATATCGTCATCATTAATTTTGAAGTTCTTTCCAGTATCATTACAGATTTTACAAAATACAACTTTAACTTCATCATTTTCTTCAACACCTGTGCACATTGCAACATAACGATATTCTATTTTTCATCTTGAAGTTTAACCAACACAAACTCCCCATTGTAGAATGATTTTTTTCCAGATGTTGAGGACTTTGGATCATCTTTGTGCAGTCTGGTTATATTGCTTGTGGTAGGTACAGAAAGCTTACAACAGCTCTCTGTACCTACCTGTTGATGCTTCTTCGTACGTTCTTGACAAACAAATTTGATAAGTGTTTCATCGTCTGTATCCCTAGCTCCGTATATATCATCAACATGTAGACGAGATTTAGCATGTGTTTGTGAATAATTCAAAGTACCCACCTGAAAATGACGGCATAACTCAGAGTCACAGAAGCAGCTCAAACTTTTTAATAACAGGCAACACGAATACGCAACCGGTAACTTGGTGAACCTTTAGTGTGCCTGAAAAAGTCTTTATACCTTCAGTAGATCCCAATTTTGCTGCTTTTGCTGCTTTTTCTGATATGTCTGCATCATCTACGGTGAAAACTTTAATATTTGGACAGGTACCCCTTGAGAAAAGGGGTTTGACTAAGTCATCTTTTGATGAAATATTGGTGCCACTCGCAACTAGACGATCAGCAGTTCTCTTGCAAGTTGCACCCACTCCATAAGGAGCTCCCTTACGGTGACCTGCTTCATGAAAATTCCATGTGAAATTTTGAAGGTAGGGGTAGAAATCATCCAACTTTGTTGCCAAAACCTTGAACATCATTTTACTACGATATTGGGTGACCGGCCCATCGCTCAAGAATTGTTAATTCGTAATGCTATCCTATTTTTTTCAAGATTGTTCTTCACTCGTCATTTTTTGCGAGGTGCCACTTTTCTGGAAAAAAACGTAATATTATATTGTAAAGCTAAGATAGACATAACTCCAAGTAAAGGTTCAGAGAAAACTAGAAGTATTAATTAATACGCGTACAAATGTATCTCCCCTGAACATTAGGTATCTCCCCTGCCATCAAAAGAACCAGGGGAAATACGCCGGGGGAGATACATTTTCGATGGAAATCTAAAATAGCCGTAAAAGTGTTTCTCGCACGTAATTCATAAACAAAAGTAAGAATGTATGCACAATTCAAAGTAAATATTTAAGTATATGTTAGTATTTTAACAAATAATTGCAAAGTTAAACTTACCAGAGGAAAGACTGCATTCACTCAACATTTTTGCGCCCAGCGAGTGGCGTGACTGAAATGGCTGACAATATGGCAGCGCAGTTAACTTATAACTTGCTTGCTGCTAACTTCACGTTACTCACTATATATTTAAGGTTACAACTTCCACAGACTAGCAAAGCAAAACTGATTTTTGAACGAAAACAAAAGGCCAGGGGATGAGACACGAAACAGGGAGGACAAATTTCGGCGTTAATATTTTTTATGAAGAATTGGAATATAAACAATTTTACTTGTAAGATACTATTACTACGTTGACTGTCTTTATAAAATTAACGACGTCAAAGTAATTATCGAATGTTAATACATTCATAATTACTGATTTACAAATAAAGTTGGTTGGGGGACAGACCAGGGGAGAGACATTTTTCTTATATTAAAGCTTATTGTGTCTTAATTACGTACATTTTTGTAATAAATTTAAGTGACCACGTCAAAAACATTTAGTTTTAAGTGATTAATAGGTTATTTATGAAGTTTATATAAAAAAAAGGTATTTTTTTGTCCTTGCCGTCGAAAGTACTTCTTAACTTAGAATGACCCAAGTATTATACCTTTTTAAAAAGAGGAATAAACGCGTCAAAATTTGACGTCACTTGCCATACTATTTTGGTACATTTTTTTTACACTACAGTCGGTCAAAGTTGCGAAATTCAATAGTTTTCCATATCACCTTTAGTTAAAATAATATTTTATTTTAAAATGGTACAATAAGTACTTTATTTTTACATTCTATTTAGACACAGCAATACCCTAGATTACAAAACCTCCAAGAAATATCGAAATTATCAGCACTAGCAGTCACAGCATTCAAAAGTATGTCACAGGGTGCTCATTTCCCCTTTTTTTTTTAAATCAGTATAATTCTGTAAGTACATGGGGTGGATTTTTTAAAATATTTTTCTGAGTACTGTTAGAACTTGGGGCATCGTGGGAATCCAGTTGGACGCCAGGTTCTTGGACACCCTGTATGTTAATCCAGCTCATAAACGAACGACTTCCAAACTTTCAGCCAAATCCATTCAGTAGTTTTGACTTAAAAGAGTAATAAACATCCATCCATCCATACTTACAAACATTCGCGTTTATAATATTAGTAGGATAATGATTTGCCAGTTTTCATTTCACAGTATCACTTTATGTATAAATAAATCTGCCGATTTATAAATACCATTATCAATATATTATTATATATATGTATAATAACTTTAATTAATTTGACAAGAAGGCCAATACCTCCTTCAAATAGTTTGACATTAACAAACCGGTTAAGTGCGACTTGACTTTTGCTTATATGGTTCCGTATCAACATAATTATTTCGTTGGGCTAGGTGTGTGTTCCATATTTTTGATAGGAAGAGACTGGAGTTGTAGACTGATTTTAGGGGGGAAAGGCCTCTGAAATTAGTTAATCCTTTTTAGGGTTCCGTACCCCAAGGGTCAAAACGGGACCCTATTACTAAGACTTCGCTGTCTGTCTGTCACCAGGCAAGGCTCAAGAACCGCGATAGATAGAAAGATGAAATTTTTACAGATGATGTATTTCTATTGCCGCTATAACAACAAATACTAAAAATAAAATAAAATAAATATTTAAGGGGGGCTTCCTTACAACAAACATGTGATTTTCTTTTTTTTAATCTTCACAAAAAAAACCATCTAGCTGGGAACGCTCTGCGCCGAAGTTCGAGCTACACAGGGGCGCCCTCTTGCACAGGTAACTTAGTTTGAAGTTTTTAAAACATTTAGACTGTGCCCACATTGGAGTTTCGTTCATTGAGCCTGTGAATAACGCGAGCGCGGAGTGCCCGGCCCCGTCACACGTTCCCTTGAAAAAGTGGTGAATTATAATATTAATATAATTATTCTAATACGAATTACACGTGAAAACGATACACACAATGACACTATAAAATAAAAAGCCCAATGACTAGGGCGTCGGACTTGTGATCTTGAGTCCGCCGGTTTGAACCCCACTCATTGCACTACCCACTCGTAACACAAGCATTTTAGCTTAGCACGAGGGATTAACAAGAATATATTAGTAGAAAGCAAAAGTCTGGTAGAAGTATTAAAAAAAAAACACATGATAAGATATTAATAAAAAGGATCAAGTTTCATAAATAAATATCGTATCAAACAGTCTGCATGTGATATGTGGTCGCCTTTTTGTCCGGTGAAGTAATAAAAGCCTTAGAACTAGACCCCACGATCACGGACAACAATCTGAAAATGTACGAGTATTGTACAAATTTTTAAATAAATAAACGATTACTCTTATTATTATTACTACACATTATTATTATATGATCGTTCTACAAAGAAATGGCTCCGCTTTTTAATTCTATGCGGAACCCTAAAATGAAGGCTGTTCAACAACCCAAGTTGAGTTTTTTATTTCAAGTTAAGACCAAGACTAAATATAGAGATACTTAATGAATACAATTTTCAAAAATACATTCACAAGAACACGAAAATAGCCAACCAGTTTGTATAATAAAATACCAGACACGTTTTATTAACTCGGTTGGTACTGTATTTTTGATACCTACTCCTTATTTTTTATATCATCATCACCATCATCATCAGCCCGTATAACGTCCACTGCTGAACATGGGCCGAGGGGGGGAGGGTATTTTCCATAGTCACTACGCTTGGCAGGCGGGTTGGTGACCGCAGTATTATGTTGTACCACACAAGGAAACCCGTTCTTTACGATTATTATAGATGATGTTATAACAATCGGGCCAACAGCTTAACGTGCTTTCCGTGGCACGGAGGGTAGTCCATCAACCAACCAGACTCAGAAAGAAATCTTTATAATTTACACAAAAAATTTTTGTCCGGCGTGGGAATCGAACTCACGAACTCCGAGATTTAATGCGAGCCAAATACCGCTACGCTACGAAGGTTGTCTTTTTATATAGTAAGCGATATATCCACCTCCGACACCCTTCGGCGAAGCGGTATAAGTATCGGAGGTGGTGGGTTCGATGCCCACGTCGAACAAGAAATCTGTGTAAATTCTAAAATTTCTTTCCGGGTCGAATTGCTTATGCGTACCCGACCCCGCCAACGGCGGATCGAAGGAGTGTCTGGGGGGTGTATGGTTCTCTCCACGTGGTATGAGTATAGCGTACCACGCTATGGAGAGGGCGAGTCCCACATATCCCACCGCCAGCGCGCGAATGCGCTGCAGCGGCGGTGGGAATGCGTAAATGCTACTTTGTGCCACGGAAGGCTCGCTAAGCCGTTGGTCCCGATTGTTATAACATCATCAATAACAATCGTTTACCAAGGAACGGGCAGCACGGTTCCTTGTGTTACAATATAATACTGTGGTTACCAACCCGCCTACCATGCGTGATGACTATGCCAAAACTCTCGGAATGAGGCCCATGTTCAGCTGTGGACGTTATATGGGCTGATGATTATGTTTTTGACCCGCTTCATGGCAAAAAATAGGTACTTAACCACTCAACGTATGTTTAAATATTCTATTTTAGCATATAAATTAATAATGCTGAATAAAATTACGCTTAAAATAGTATCAAAAACGAGTTTTTTCATACGAAAATAGTATGATATTAAAATATTAATTTTTAATGGTTGTTGAAAGGTGGTTGCGTAGAGTAGGCAGTTATATAGAGTTAGATCCCCACCCATTGCACTACCGACGCGCGACGTGAACCCACTCGTAACACAAGCATTTTAGCTTAGCACGAACGGTTATCAATAATAATAATGGACACCAAAAACTCTGCTAGTCAACAACCACTGTTTTTTTTTAAGATTTTGTAGTTGTTTTATCATTTCTAAACATTACTTAGAGTAGTTATCTAAAGTTACAGTCTTTACAATATAGGAACGTATTAATCAGTGAGTAATTAAGCTCAGCGGCCGCGCGTGACTAAGCTGAGTGATGACGAAAAAGCCCGAACACCTCCGACAAGTAGGTATTAGAATGATCGGCATTGCCGATTAGTCGGCCGACTAATCCGCATTTTGAAAACCGATTAGTCGGTTAGTCGGCCCATCTCTAGTCTACACCTCTATGTCCGGTGAAGCAGCAAAAGCCTCTTGGCTAACTAAATAATGTCCGTCCGAGATAAAAACATCGTCTACGTTACTAAAAAAATATTTAATTTCAAAGATTTCTCTGTATTTTTCATTGTCTTTTTTATTTTTTATTTAATTCATTCAGAGAGGCAGGTCACCCTGCCTCTCTGAATGATACCATGCCATTCTAATATTAGTGATCTTCATTGGTGGAAATGCAAATTTTGATGCTATCCTGATTGGTTGACAAACTAAAGATTATCCTCTTCCGTCCCGCCCATTTGCTGTTACTAGTGGTCGCCCAATGGTCGAAATTCAAACATAAGTAATTAAAATAAAAAATGAGAATTCGGCACTCCAATATACAGGGTTATTTGTAAAACACCGGTAACCTCTCAGGACTACGTTACTAACATCATAATCAACAACTTTTGTTCTATGACTTTTAAAAATTCATCATAATTTAATTCATCAGATTTACGCACAAAAATAAAAATATTTAAATTCAACGCTCTAAATGTTATGAAGTCTATGCGAAGCAAAAGTAAGCGATAGTAGTACCGACAATAGCGAGGGGAGCAGGGAATACAGAATTGAAATGTGTTAGATAGGACAACGAAATATTGAAGGTTTGTTTTTGGTAAATGTATTGTTTTGTAAAAAGTTGTACAACAAAAGTCGTTGTTTATGATGTTAGTAATATAGTCCTAAGAGGTTACCGGTGTTTTACAAATAACCCTGTATATTATAAACTATCATCATCATCATCATCAACAGCCCGTTTACGTCCACTGCTGGACATGGACCTCCTCTTAACAGACCTTGGCAAGCCAGGATCGTTGAGGGATATTGCCATAATCACCACGCTTGGCAGACGGATTGGTGATCGCAGTAAGATGTAAACCTTGAGCTAATAGATGCTGCTGCCCATCCATAAGTCATATGTCCCTTAGTCGCCATTTAAGACACCCATGGGAAGACATGGGGTGGTCTATTCTAAGCCGGAAACCACACATTATAAACTATAAGTGTGCGAAATTTCATACTCCGCCGCGCCGTCCGCGCAATTTTTGTAAAAAGGGTGCCTACTGTAGTTTTTTCTAAACGGATCTTTTTTAACTACAATAGTGTACTCTATATTTTATACTATACTAGCTGACCCGACACTGCCCGACAGACGTTGTCGTGTCTTAACTAAAACTCGATAGCAGCACGCATTCTGTCAATGTTATGTTAAACGTCATAAGATTAAATAAAAATAGTTAAAAATGTCAAAAGCGTTAAGGTTACATTAGAAAATTTAATATGGTGGTCAAGTTTTCTTAATGTTTCTAATTTTACGCGTAATTTTCTATTTTTTTTCATTCCTAAGAACCTTCTCCTGACACAAACGAATACAACAAAAAAAGAATTAGTGAAATTGGTCGTGATGCGATGACCAAGGGAAACAGGGATTCATTTTTATATATTATATAGATTTACATTTACTTATTACATGTCACCGGAAAATTCATCAATCACCGTTGATAAACTAACGAGGTATCATGTCGGGTGATTAAAAAGAATAACCATAATCTAAAGTTGAATTTTTATTGTTTTGTTCCAATTGCAATAGTAGCATTGTCTCGTTTGGGTAGGTCAAGTGTCATAATAATTAAGTATATAATATAATAATTATGCGCGTTCACTGAAACTGGCAAGTTTTAGTGGTGTAGGGTCCTATCCTCGTGGTATGAGTTTGCGTACCACTCTATGGAGAGGGCGAGTCCCACATATCCCACCGCCAGCGCGCGAATACGCTGCAGCGGCTGTGGGAATTCGTAAATGCATTTCCCCAAGACAAAAAAAAATAATCATTGAGCGTAGTAAAGCTGTGTTCTATCTCTCTCCAACAACGCGTCATTACATCAAAATATTTGTATACGTTTTTTATCGTGTTATGATGAATTTTTAATTATATTTTGCTGTTATCTAAAGGCCGAGGTCTACGATTTTGAAAATTGTTATTATAAATACATTGTTTTGAAAAACAAAAGTAAATATTTTGATTGAATAATTACATTAGGCTGGTTGTATACAGCCGTATTCATAAACTCTTGATTCTTAGGCCTTGCTTACGGAGACGCGGGGCGTCGCGCGTTGCGTGCGGTGTGCCGCCTCGCATCTCACTCGCACTCATACAACCCCATATGTTTGATTTCAGTGCGGGCCGCGCCGCACGTCGCGCCGCCCATCGCGCCGCGTAAAGCCCTGCGTCTCCGTAAACGAGGCCTTAGAACTCATTCAGAACATGTATATCAAGGATTTTATTTTAAAACTAGCTGACCCGAGAGTTGTCCTGTCTTAAGTATGAATATTGCATTCGAATTGGTATTGAAAATGAAAACGTTTATTGATAATGTAGACGAATCGATCGTACTTATTATAAGTCAAATACAATAAAAACAAAAAGAAAAATCAATCTTGAATAATAAATTAGTTAACATTTAAACAATAATGTTATTAAATAAAATTTACCAATGTTGTTATGGCATGTGATAATCGCTTATTATAAAATATAATAAGGATCAACCAGCGCGGGCTGGAATCGGGTCTGAAGCATAGAACGCGTCGCGAGCCTCGCCTTGCGAGGACAATCGGACCCTATCCTAGCTTCCTACGAGTCTTTCTCTATCTACCTACGGTGTGACACTCAGAGAAGAAAGACTATAAAAAACTCCGAGATCATTCTTTTTGTCATCTTTTAAAGTCTTTAATTCATAATAAACATTTTTAGTATCTAGGTTAGTGATCTCCATACATCGAGTAAGTGACAGTAGCTAATAAGGCGTAATTTCATCCGTCAAAAAATATTTTTGTTATATGTTTTACAGGGAAAAAAATAAAATTTGGTACCTACATAAAATTTTCATCCTTATTAGCTATTGTCACTTTCGCGATATTGCAGTATCATCGACGATATTACTTCGGATTATAACTAACTAGCTTCCCGCGCGCGGTTTCACCCGCGTAACTCCCGTTCCCGTGGGAAATTCATATAAAAATATAGCCTATGTTCTTTCTCAGGCTCTAGACTATATCTGTACCAAATTTCATTTAAATCGCTTCAGTAGTTAAGGCGTGATTGCGTAACAGACAGACAGACAGACAGAGTTACTTTCACATTTATAATATTATATAGTAAGGATTAGTAAGGATAATATTAGTAAGGATTAGTAAGGATATTAGTAAGGATTAGTAAGGATTTTTGATAAAACTTTCTACACCTATAGCTGATGGTATACGATACGTATAACAGATCTTGCAGTGTGACTGACTCGAGTACGCCGATTTCGGCGTAGTATTTTTTGCCGCATTTTTATCTAAGTATACTATTATTTAATTTGTTTTTACAATCAGACTGCAATTTTATTTATTTTTATATACATAAGTATTTTGTTATCTCTTGAACTTGAATGTCAAAGTGTAAAACGTTTTTTTTATAGATATAATTAGGTCATTGACTGAGTTTACAATAGCTAGTTTAGAATAAGTTTTTTTTTTTCAATGTTTTTTGGGTTTTTAAATGTTTTCATTAATCTATACTAATATTATAAAGCCGCAGAGTTTGTTTGTTTGAACGCGCTAAACTCGGGAACTACTGGTCCGATTTCAAAAAATCTTTCAGTGTTGGATAGTCCATTAATCGAGGAAGGTTATAGCAATTATAGCATTTTATTACGAAGTTGCCGCGGGCACGGGAGCTACGCGGGTGAAACCGCGCGCGGGAATCTGGTGTTACCATATGTGTGCATGTTCTGACACCTTAAAGTGTTGTGCATTTATCAACAATTTAGAAGTTTTTTTTTAATTTTTGTATATGTAATGTAACCACTACTGGATGTCCTTATAAATAAAATAAATAGCTAAACACTGACAATCTCCGTAGTTTCGCGGTAAGAGTCTGGGGAGGTCGTGTTTTCGAGTCCCACGCTTTTTTTCGGTCGGACATTATGTAGTTAGGCACAAAGCTTTTGCTACTTCAACGGGCATAAAGGCGAGCCGAGCTCAAACCTTAATGGTTTAAAAACTACAAACTAAGCAACTTGCGCAAGAGGGCGTCCTCTGTGGAACTAGAACCTCGGCTCGGGGCGTTCGCTGGCGATGAGATTGAGGGATTATGACTTTCATTATTTTAGGGGAGTTTTATGCAACTGTCGCTCTAAGTTACAGTTCGCGGGCCTCTCGGACTTTGGGGTCGAAGAGGGCATATAATAACAGCTCTTTGCTAATACATCAAAAAACTAAAGAGCCCATTTGTAGGGCATTTCATTGTTGTGTCATTGTATTATTATTTTTTATGAGCCGTCAATATATATATTTTTTTTATCTTCATTTCTTTCTATGGCGATACTTTAACTAGGGTTGCCTACCACAATTTCAAAAAACTATGACTTGAATGTTAGAAAAGCCAGGACAATTCGTTTTTGAAACAGGACGCAGTAGCAATATTTCAATTAATATTAAAAAAAAGTAGATGAAGTAAATTTATTACAAGTAATATTGGCGCTTAAGCTTAGTAATTTCTAAGATTTTTTTCCGGGTCTGGATGATTGAGGGACTACCCTCCGTGCCTCGGAAAGCACGATTCCCGGTCCCGATTGTTATAACATCATCTATAACAATCGTATACCAGGAAACGGGCAGCGTTTCCCTGTGTGTTAATACATAATACTGCGGTCACCAACCCGCTTGCCAAGCTTGGTGACTATGGCAAAAATCTTCCCTGGGAAGGAGGACGTATAACGTCCACTGCTGAGCATGGGTCAGCAGTGGACGTTATACGGGCTGATAATGATGATCAATATTGGCGCGCGAATTTGTAGGTAGTACATGACATTATCTAGGCGCTTTTAAAAACGCACGACGCTGCTTATAAACTATCCAGGACATCCACACATTAATAAAACCAAGACATGTCCAGGGAAAACAGGTCGGTTGGTAACTCTAGCTTAAACTAGACCTCATCATCATCACCATGATGTAACGATGTAAAAATCTTTGTGTAAATTCTCGAACCCACGACCTCCGAGATTCAAGGCGAGCGAAATACCGCTACGCTACGCGGAGGTTGTAAATACTTGTAAACTAGACCTACTCTAACCAAATAGGTTATGTATTAAAGAAATACCTATATACATTTTATTTCTTTATTTTTAGTTCCTTCATTGATTTCCGAGAAATCTAACTGTGTTACTCGCCATATTTGCAAATGAAACCGATGACGCTCTGTCCTTGTCTAACATGTACAAAGTATAGTTCCATCTCTCTCACAAGTTGGTGCACAGTTTAAAACCATGACTTGGTATTTTTGTTATTGACGTCATTATAACATGTAGGTACCTATATTGGTATAATTTTATGAATATGAAATTTCTATAAAAAATGTTAACTAATCATCTTTCGTAGCTCTAATATGCAAGATACAGTTCATTTTCTCGTGACATAATGTTTCTATTACATTGGTAGCCAATCACAATCTCAAAAAACTAAGACTTAAAAATAGAAAAACCTGGACAATTCCTTTTAAAAACAGAACTTAGTATAAAGAAGCAACATTAATATTTTGTAAAAAAAAGTAGGTAAATGAAACTAATGTCATCATCATCAGCCCGTATAACGTCCACTGCTGAACATGGGCCTCATCCAGAGGGAGGGTTTTTGCCATAGTACCACGCTTGGCAGGCGGGTTGGTGACCGCAGTATTATTTTGTAACACAAAAGGACACGCTGCTGCCCGTTCCCTGGTATACGATTGTTATAGATGATGTTATAATTTTATGACGACGACGTTTAATCGGGACCAACGGCTTAACGTGCTTTCCGAGGCACGAAGGGTAGTCCCTCAACCAACCAAACCCGGAAAGAAATCTTGGAATTTACACAAAGATTTCCTGTCCGGTGTAGGGATCGAACCCACGACCTCCGAGATTTAAAGCGAGCTACGCTAAGGAGGTTGTCCTTCTCCCTTCTCCTTATCTATACTAATATAAAAAGCTAAAGAAATTAGCGTTATTATACATATAAACATCCTCTTGAATCACTCTATTTATTAAAAAAAAAATGCATCAACATCCGTTGCGTATTTTTAAGATCATACAGCGGGAAGCGACTTCGTTTTATACAATGTTCGTTATTTTATTCGGTGTAAATAAAGAAAAAAATACAATAAAGTGCCTTGGACTTTTAACCGTAAGGGTTGATAACTGAACGCAAATGGTTATTTTATGTGTATTTTCGTTTGTTCCAGAGCGGTTTTGCGACGTGACGCTGTACTGCTCCCCGAGCTTCGCCACCCAGGTGTCGGGGAAGGACCACATTGAGCCACACAGCATACGAGGCGTCTCTTTAAGGGCTCATAGGTGAGTAACCCTTGATTTTGAAAACTACTGTACAGGAACGGTTATTGGTGTTCCTCTAAAGAAAATAACGATCTTCTTTGTCAGGCGAGGTGGTATGCCCGGCGGCCAGCAGCCATTAATTGATATTGTTAGGTTAGTTGAGGTGATAGAGACTAGATGACGCTGCGAGTTATCTTGTGGTTTGTGTGGCTACTGTAGATGTCGCTATACTACCTATTCCGATCTCTGGTTATAACAATCGGGACCAATTTTAATTAAATAACCCAACACCTGTTAGGTGGTGATTGTGCTCATGGATATGAAAAACTTTTTCTAAGAGGCCAACATTGTATCTCGAAGTAAAAAATCAGCTGTTCCATACAAATTGTCAATACCTACTCGACGAAAATGTATGAAAATGTTGTATTTTTTTTCGAGTTACAAATCACCACCTAAGATTTTGGGTTATTTAATTAACACGTTGTATATTCCCATTCTTTCACTCTGTTCATTCTCAATTTTCTTAGTCGTAATCTTTTCATCTTCAGAATCGCTTTCTTCTTCGACCATATAAAGCTCAGGATTTTTCGGCTTCGGGTTTAACTTAGGTACTTTCCGAGTTGCGTAAGATTCCTTACCAATATACAACAGCTTACGCACAAATGCGTATCAGAACTATGTCTTAACTTGTCAGTCGATCTGTCGCAGCTTCAGGTGCTTGATTGATAGGGGCCGGATTGCTCATGCGTACCCGGCCCCCGCCAACGGCGGATCGAAGGAGTGTCCGGGAGGTTTTAGTGGTGTAAGGTCCTCTCCTCGTGGTATGACCTTAGCATACCAAGCTATGGAGAGGGCGAGTCCCACATATGATCACATATCCCACCGCCAGCGCGCGAATACACTGCAGCGGCGCGGCGGTGGGAATGCGTAAAAGTATTTGCCCCAGGACAAAAAAAAAGTAAAGGTGCTTGATTGATGTCATAACAAACTTTATTATTTGTTTAAAAATGCCGAATAGTGTTATGAAAGGGTGTACAAATCAAAGCTACACGTTATTTTTCATAACATTGGTGTACTGTGAAAAATCAAATGGGGTAGGTATGTGAAATAGCAACTCTTTTACCCACATGAATGCACAAAAAAAACGGGTTCAGTGCATTGTTGGACAGCGCTCTGGCTCTTTACTTTAGGTCTGAGTTACCTAAAGATAAAATGGGTACATTGGTTTACTCGATAACTAATGAGTTTTGGTGTCTGATACATACTACAAACATTAGTTGAGACTTCCTAAATAGTTGCGATAAGTTTTTGGACTCGTTACACTAATGAGGCACACAATATTTGGTTCATTTGGGTTTGTTTACCGAGGACCTTGGTATCAAGAACTAAATTTTACATTACTATTACACTTTTATTTTTTTAAAGATTTCTTACTTGCAGAGTTATTGAACGCTACTGGTATTCTTGTTAATCCCTCGTGCTGAGCTAAGATGCTTGTTACGACTGGGTTCACCTCGGTAGTGCAATAGGTGGGAATCGAACCGGTGACCACATTAAGTCTTACTTTATCAGTCGCTTTACGTCGACTGCTGAACATGGGCCGCCTCCTTTACAAACCTTGGCAATACAGGGTCGTTGAGGGATGTTGCCGTAATCACCACGCTTGACAGGCGGAGTGCTGATCGCAGTAAGATGGGAGTATCTTTGAGCTGATAGATGCTGCTGCTCATCCATCGGGTGTATGACATAGTAGATGGCGGGTATAGTAAATAAAAAAATTAATAAAAAAAAATGTGATGATATATGTGATATGTGATGATATCAGGATATAGGAAAAATGTTAGGAATCCAATGGTGTAACAAAAAAGATACATGTCCATTATTGTCCATACAAAAAATCGAGAAAAAGTGGATCTAGTGAAACACGGTCGAGAACAAATTCGCGATCCGGTACAGGCTATTGGTATATAAAAGGAGTACATATTTATGTTAAAAACATAGGTACACGGTATAAGGCACTTGTCTACATTATATTAAGTATGAAATAGGCTTTTAATTTTACTTTACTTAAGACCGCTGTGTGCATTAATGAAATCAAACAAACAAAGCAGTGACAAACACAGCGTTTTAACATAAACCTGTACATACCCTTGGCTCGGCCTGGGAGTGGGGAGCCCTTTAGAGTTCGACCCATGAGGAGCAGGAACGTACTAGTGCTCCGCAAGTTTAAAATTGAGACACAGTTTTAGCGGAAATAGCACTAGATATTTTGTCTTTCTAATTTAATATTTCTCAATTTTGTAGGGTGGTACTAGCAGCATGTTCGGAACTACTCGGGGCCCTGCTGGGGGCCCACGAGGCGCAAGGGGAGCCCGTGTTGGTGATCGACGGCGCCGAGCCCAAACACCTGAAGGCGCTCCTCGATTACATGTATACCGGCGAGATGAATGTACATCATGTGAGTTGATATATAGACCTCAAAAGCTTAAAGACGGTTGTACTATACTTCAGAAGCATTTGGTCGTAAGTGCCAGTTTACGATAAAGGCACATACGACGAATGTTTCTAACGTATAATGGCACATCCGACGTTATGCTTCTGAGCTTTGGATGAAATAATAATCCGAATACATAATAGGACTTTTTTCAAACACCCAGGTTTTAATATTTTTTTTAAGTTATTTTTTTTTTAATGTAAATATTGGCAGTGTCGTCCTTTAATATTAAATTCCAAATGCAACTTTAGAGATATTTGTCGTAATGTTTATAAAAGACATGGAGAATAAAAAAATCTATTTAGTCCGTCAGTTAGATTACCAAAAAATATTGGACACGTATTTTTTTTTACCGTTCCTCAAACTACAAATGACGACAATAGAACGGCGCGTTCAAATATCGTGTGACGTCACTTCTAGGTACAATTTTACCTTGTAGTGACGTCACAAGCCCCACTCTCCTGAATTTTATAGTTTGTTGTTGCTCTGTATCTATGTAAATTTTTATTGATTTGATAAATAAAAAAAACGTGTCCGATATTTTTTTAGTAATCTGAAGGACGTTTTAAATTTTTTTTAGTATTCATGCTTATTATCCATTGTTGTCATCTTCGTATCCCTTAGAGACGTGTTATAAAGAGATTAAGGCATTAAGGGAATTTATACCTAAGATGCAGGGTCTAATCCAGCCAGTGGTTTTTTTATTTATCTCAATTTCAGGAAATTTATCCTTAAGGTTTATTTCCGTGGATCGTGACTGATCGTAGCCGCTCGCGATTAATCGTGTGAGGAAAAGGGACGACGACTAAAAAATACTATTTGGTCCGTTAGTGAGATTATCATATAATATTTATAACAATCGGGACCAACGGTTAACGTGCTTTCCTAGGCACGGATGGTAGTCGCTCAACTAACCAGACCCGGAAAGAAATTTTAGAATTTAGACAAAGATTCCTTGTCCGGCGTGGCGATCGAACCCACGACCTCCGAGACTTTAAGCGACCTATACCGATACGGAGCCACGGAGGCTCTGTGTATGTGTGTCTGTGTGGAGAAATCTAATTATTATTTTGTTGACAGTCGCAGCTGGCTAGTTTATTGAAAACCGCTGAGGAGTTACGGATTAAAGGCTTGACAGATATACGGTGGAACAACAAGGATGAGCCGCCTGATACGGAAGCAGGTCAGTAGACTATTGCATACCACCGCTATGGAGATGGCGAGTCCCACATATCCCGCCGCCAGCGCGGTGGGAACGCGTAAATGCATTTCAACCAGGAAAAAAAAAATCCGTAATCTATTGACTGGTATCATCATCAGAGGTCTCCAAACTACGGCCCGCGGGCCAAATCCGGCCCGCCAGTGCCAACAATCCGGCTCGCGACAGCTTATAAGACTGTCATCAATCTAGCCCGCGCATCCAATGTCGTATTGTTGTTACTATTGCTGTGATAAGTTTAAAATGACAAAACAAAATGACAATTACTCGGTCGCGCACTTTGCGACTAGTCTAGAAATAACAGTATAGTTAAGGATTGAAAAAAAAAAACTTTTTAGTTTTAATTTTTCAATCCTTAACTATACTCTAAGCTAAATAAGCCAATATATGTTTAGACTATTTAAAAATACCTGTAATAAATTTACGTAAACAAAATCTTTTTTTGTTTTTCTATCTCTTCTATCTAGACAAGTGGCCCTTCGAACATATTGAAAGCACCGTTATGGCTTCAAAGTTTGGAGACCCCTGAATTCTAAAATATAAAGAGGAAAAATTTGTATTTTTAAACTATGGTAAGGCATAGGTTTGATTCGCGTGTGTGCGTAAGCTGTGTATGCACAGTTAAGGCAAGGTAAGGTAAGGCAGAGTTTTACAGACCTTGGGGTTAATATAATTTAGCTCTATAGACAGGAGTCACGTTTTTAAACAATATTTTTATGTATAAGTGACACACGCCTAAAGGCACGCTGAGGGTACTTGAGGCGCCTGATGGGACTTCACGTTACTGACCACGGCTCAGGTCATCGCTAAAGCTAAACGAAATAAAATATATTTATTCAGCTCTTAGGTATTTACATAAACTTGTACTTGTCAAGAAAATTCACAATGCCGTCAATAAAGTAAGTTATAAATAGGTAACATTATATATTTTTTTTCGCGGACGCAAAGAACTCTCAGACCAACTATCAGTGTTCCACACAAATAATTGTACCAAGTGGGAATTTAACCCAGGACGCCGGGGTTTTTTTTAATAGATAGAGGGATTCAAGAGGAAGGTTTATATGTTTAATACATCAGCATTGTACCCGTGTGGAGCCGGGGCGGGTCGCTAGTTATGTATAAATTTATTTCAGGTGTCCTAGAAGTATGTCAGTCTTGTGGCGATAATTAAATTCTTAATAATGAAATAAGGAATTTTTTCAACACTTAGGTATTAACATACAGTTGTTCTTGTCAGAATCACAATGTTACACAATTATTCACAACTAACTGGTAGCAAATTGTAGGATATTACAGACAAAGTACGTAAGTAAGTCCGTCAGCTTGTCATTAATTCCTTTACTCATAAGTTTGAGTTCACATTAATTATTATAGGTTTTAGTGGATCAATATTATATGTTATATTATTTGTTAAAAACATACAATAAAGTGACACACACCTGATGGCACGCTTAAGGGGTTAGGACCACGACCCAGTGACAATAAAGTCAGATTTGTGAACATAAGAGTTTTAACTTTCACTAGTAATATTAATGCTTTTAACTATTTGCTAAATGTATGTTAATCTACTAACGTTAATTCAGGTTTTTATTAACGTTACAGTAACAACGACTACAACAGCGCCAACCGACGTCAGAACCACATTAGAGAAACACATCGAAGCGAAGCAATTATTGAAGCAAGCGTCCCCGAAGCTCGCGTCCCCCAAGCATGCGTCCCCGAAACATGCGTCCCCAAAGCACGTGTCCCCAAAGCACACGTCTCCGAAGCGTGGAGACGAGCGAACAAAGCGCGAGGAGCTTAGTGACGGCGAGTTGAAACAAGAACGGTTTAGTGTTAATGGTAAGCTCATTTTAACTCTAGAACGATAATCATTTTGAAAACACAGGTCGACAAGATTTTTGGTGCACAGAAAAATACACATTTATTTGTCATCTCAGATAATGATGGATATTGTTTTATAATTTGACATGCCCATCTGAGTATGTTTCACAGGATCGTTTCAATGAGGCCGCGCTGAAACTGGCAGTAGAATAACCCCACTGAGTTTGTTTTGCCGGATCTTCTCAGTTGGGGCGTATTGGATCCGGTGGTATCACTAAGCGCGTTCGTCGAGATACTTATGGTCCGTCTAAATAATAACATACTCAAAGGACAGAACTTAAGTTTAATCTAAAGCTATATAAACTATTATTATTAGTAGCAATAACCAAATAAAATTAACTATTTACAAAAACCTGGTTTACGTGAAAACTTTTATTTTTATTTTCAATAAAAATATTGTCAAGTGTAATTTTAGAGGTATTAGACAATAAAAAGTAGAAAATTGTCATTTAAGCCTTTTATAAACATAGGTAAATATTCTAATAAATCTATTAGTAACATTGTATAATGTAGTAACTCCCGGTGAAGTAGCAAAAGCTTTGTGGCTACCTAAGTAAGTCAAACCGAAAAAAAAAATATATATATATAATGACTGTTTTTGTAAGCAGCTATTCTGAATTCCAATTAGAATAACATTTTGGTGCTTATATAGTATACAATAATATTCTTTTATGAAAATATTAACATTTGAGTGCCATCAGTAAAAACTCCATACAAAATGACTATTGAAATGTATGAAAAAATAAAGATCAACAAAATCTTTAATATCTTTGCATTAGAAAATCATATAAACTTTTTATTAAGTGTATAAAAATGTCAGTTGTTTGACTTGCAATCTAATATATTAAGTTAAGGAATAACAATATTATACTATTCTAAATAAAGTTGCAAATATAGCTAAATCAGCATATTTACAATCAAATATTTCAAAAAGTCACGTGATATATAAATTAATTATTGTTCAGATTTTAATTAACACTGATTAATACAAAAATTAAAATAGAAATTCTGCACCTTGAAAAATGTAAAATTTTGTTGACCTGTGTAATTTATTCGTAAAATTGACGCATGTCTTTAATTTGTTGTAATATCAAGTATTAGGTTTTGATATGAATGAAAATATTTATTTTTTATTTTTAATAGTTTTATTGGTTTAGTCATAAATCTTTAAAAAATAAAAATAGTATACAAAATCAAACAACAATACAAATATCATCATCATCAGCCCGCCACTGCTGAACATGGCCCTTCTCCCGAGCGAGGATTTTTTTGCCATAGTCACCACGCCTGGCAGGCGGGTTGGTGACCGCAGTATTATATTGTATCACACAAAGAAACGCTGCTGCCCGTTCCCTGTTATACGATTGTTATAGATGATGTTATAACAATCGGGACCAACGGTTTAACGTGCTTTCCGAGGCACGGAGGATAGTCCCTCAACCAAACAGACCCGGAAAGAAATCCTAGAATTTACACAAAAATTTATAGTCCAGCGTGGGGATCGAAACAACGACCTCCGTGATTTAAAGCAAGCCAAATACCTGAATGCTAAGGATATATTTTACATCTGCTTACAATCAACGCATCGGGTCGCTTACTAACTCTAATTGTACCTACTCTATGTTATCCAAGAGGGTTTATAAGCTATATTTAATTATGAGATTCCCACAGGTACGGGAGCTAGTATATTAGTTACTAATAAGTTATTGTTTTGTTCTCAGGCGGACCCCCACCCCTAATAAAACTCCCCATCAAGGAAAAGTCGAGTCCCATCAAGCGAGATCATTCTGATTCGTAAGTATTTAGCTATTAAGTTTGAAAATAATATTAGAGAATTATCTGTTAATAAATTTAAAGCCAAATTATATTTGTCAAAGCTAAATTATGTAAAAAGGCATATTATAAAATATCAGACTATGTAAATTACGGAATGGCTTCAGAGTAATGACACTGCTGCTTAACAATATTGTAAAAGTAACGATAAATTGATTATTTAAAAAAGGATTCCTGTGAGTTTCTTGCCAGTTCTTCTCAGAGTTGCCACGTCTTTGAACTGGTGGTAGGATAAGAAATGGACGCATCATAAAAAAATGATTTTTTTTTTTTAATTGTGTCTTTGACTTTGAATTTGAAAATCCAATGTAGTTAATTGATATTTTGAGAGTATTGAGACATCCAATTTTTTCTCTCGACCTTTGAGATTTATAGCGTGCCAAATTCCGCTGCACTACGGAGGTTGTCTGTTTAACATTTATATTGTTGCTAGACAACGCAAAATTCTTGTTCTGTCTATGTTTTGCCTAAATAATTGTCATTATTTGGGTGGACCATGAGCATATAACGACGGACGCGCTTTAATGCTACCACCGGATCCAATACGCCCCAAACGAGAAGACCCGGCGAAACAAACTCAGTGGGTTACTCTACCACCACCATCGGATGGTTCTTTGCAAACTAACTACATATGCGACGTACGAATGGGCGTGGGGATGGGACGTAGGCGTGGGCATGGGACTTAGCCGTGGGCATGGGTCGTAGGCGTGGGTATGGGACTTATAGGCGTGGGTATGAGACGTGGGCGTGGGCATGGTATGGGACGTAGGCGTGGGTATGAGACGTGGGCGTGGGCATGTGACGTACGTGTGAGTATGAGACGTAGGCGTGGTTATGGGACGTAGTCGTAGGCGTGGGCATGGGACGTAGGTGTGGACATGGGACGTAGCCTTGGATGTAAATATGAGACGTAGGCATGGGAAATATGCATGTTACGACTATGCATATGTCCCATGTATGGGATGTAAGAATCGGCGTAGGCATGGGACAAAGGCATGGTTTCAACACGGCCCACATGAGACGGTCTGGCGAAAAATACTCAAATGAACGAATACGCGGGGCTTAGGTCCAGTTATTTAGAAAATTGTTTTTTTTTATCCTTTAATCTTTTCCACTAGTATATATATGTAGATATAGATTTAATTATGATTTTGATGTTGTTACAGAGAGAGTCCGAGTCCAAAACGACAAAGGTTACCGAGCGCCACTGAACATACGGACGACGAGACCGCTAGCCTTACCAAATCGTAAGATACAACTAATTTATCACATACTAGCTTCCCGCGCTAACTCTGCTCCAGTGGGTTGGAGCGTGATGTTTTGTAGCCTATTTGTTAATTCAGTGTATAACCTATCGTCGGGGATAGTGCAATACCGCGAAAGAGACGGTTGCTAATAAGGTGTAATTTCGTCCGTCAGTAAATATTTTCTTTATTGTGTAGTAAAGGACGAAATATCAATGTGCTACATTTGATCTTTAACCATATTAGCTTTTGTTACTTACGCGGTATTGCACTATCTCCGACGCTATGCCGGTGCAAAATTTCAGGCAATTCCGTTCAGTAGTTTTTGCGTGAAAGAGTAACAAACATCCATCCAGCCATCCGTCCATACTTACTATCTTTCGCGTTTATAATATTAGTAGGATTTATTTACCTTGTCAGTCGATATGTCGCCGCGTCAGGTGCTTGATGTCATGGCCGCGGGTGCCGGCGGGGGCCGGATTGCTTATGCGTACCCGATCCTTCGATCCGCCCTTGGCGGGGGCCGGGTACGCACGAAGCAATCCGGCTACGGTGGAACCCTACCGGTCATCGAAATTTATCAATCTCTTTTATAACACGTCTCTAAGGGTTATGCAGGTTCGAGTCCTGCCGGTGGTCGAATTTTATTAATCTCAATTTTGAAACATAGTATATGGTAAACTTTTCCATAATGTATTCAAAATTATTTAAAAATTGAATATAATCTTTTTGTTTTCCACAGAGAAAGAGAACAAGAGTGGCAACATGGAAACATGGTATGTGTATGTATTGACTTGATTTATTTCTTACATACATACATACATACATAAGCTCACGCCTGTTTCCCAGCGGGGTAGGCAGAGACAATGGACCTCCATTTACTACGATCCCTACACACATCTTTCGCTTCATTCACTCTCATAATATTCTTCATACAAGCACGTCGGTTTAGGGTGGATCTTATTTGACCTTTTGCGAGGATGTCTCCGATTTAGTCAGAGAACGTTCGTCGAGGTCTTCCCCTTCCGACTGTGCCACTCACACATTTATTTCTTATAGAGTTATAATTGGACGTACTGCCTGTAATTGGTTAACGTAAATGATAATGATTTTTATTTTATTTATTTATATATGGATAAGGAAATTATTGATTTGGACTTTGACTTTACAGGACATAACAGCGGAAAGGGTGGTAGGGTGGGGTATGACGTCAGCCTCCGTCGAGTCGACGTCACGCGACGGTTGTTCTGATGAAGAGTGGACGGATCCGACGGATATAGGATCCTTCCTGCACACCAAACTAAGGGTTGATGGAGATAATAGCGCAGGTTAGTATATTCTCGTTTCATCATCAGCTCGTATAACGTCCTCTGCTGAACATGGGTATTGATTCCGAGGGAGGGTTTTTTTTGCCATAGTCACCACGCCTGGCAGGCGGGATGGTGACTGCAGTCGGATCATTCTTACACACCAAGCTGAGTGCAGGTTTGTATATCTTAGTCTTACCATCACCTTAGTATAACGTCCACTTCTGAACATGGGCCTCATGGGCTGAGGAAGGGTATTTTTTTATTATAGTCATCACAATTGGCACGCGGGTTGGTGACCGCAGTAGAATCATTCTTACACAGTCACACTAAGCTGATGGTCGACGGGATTAATAGTGCAGGTTTTTATGTCTTCGTTTCATCATTAGCTCGTATAACTTCCACTGCTAAACATGATCCTCTTACGTTGGCTTTATTATCAACCCGTTAAGGTCTATTGCGCTTAACGGACCTTCGCAAACCAGAGTCGTTGAAGAATATTACCATAATCACCACGCTTGTCAGGCGAATTGGTGATCGCAGTAAGATGGTGAGTATCCTTAAGCTGATAGATGCTGCTGCCCATCCATTACTTGTATGTCCTTCTTACGACACCCATGGAAAAGCATGGGGGGTCGTCTATTTTAAGCCGGGAACCATACAGCGGCACAGGAGTAATATAGGCTATATTTGATGATGAAGTTCCACCACTTAAACTCTGGCATCTATTGCCCGATTATTTTTTTCGGTTGTTCTTTCGTATGTAGCCTTTTGCTACTTCACCGGGCATAAAGGCGAGCAGAGCTGCAGCCTTTATAAATGGTTTAAAAACTACAAACTAAGCGCAAGAGGGCGCCCCCTGTGGGGCTTGACCCTCGGCTCAGGGCGGTCACTGGCGATGAGATTTAGGGATTATGACTTTTAGTATTTTAGGGGAGTGTTGTCAACTGTCGCTCTACTTTACAGTTCGCGGGCCTCTTGGACTTCGGGTCTACGAGGCCATCGGATGGTTCTTTGCAAACAAAGGACCAGGAGGACGATATTGCCCGAAAACATCTATAAAATTTGTTAGCTTATAATTTTCTTTTTGTCTAGACGAGGAATCGAGTGAGGGCGGGCGGCCTCCTGCCGCGTCATCT
Organism: Nycteola revayana; assembly: GCA_947037095.2. NCBI lineage: Eukaryota > Metazoa > Arthropoda > Insecta > Lepidoptera > Nolidae > Nycteola > Nycteola revayana. Next base: position 6,675,912 of record OX344840.2, read on the forward strand.
TCATCATCATCAGCTGCCGCCTCCAGCGTGTCGGCGCAGTTGAGAGACGAGCTCACTAAGGCACAGATAGCACAGCTGGGACTGTCGAGACGTGAGTAATATGAATGTCATCATCATCATCATCAGCTGCCGCCTCCAGCGTGTCGGCACAGATCAGAGACTAGCTCACTAAGGCCCAGATAGCACAGCTGGGACTGTCGCGACGTGAGTAATATGAATGTCATCATCATCATCAGCTGCCGCCTCCAGCAAAATAATTGTCTTTTAGCGTGCCTGTACTTGTGCCCCGGCAATTTATAGTTTTATTTATGACCCTTCCCTCTCTCTATATTTGGCTTTTAATGACTGTGCTCCCCCCTCTCATTATTTGTCTTTTAATGACTCTCTATCATTTGCCCCTTCTCAATTATTTGAGTGAAATGCTCATAAATTTTTTTTGTTTGTTTTTGGATGAAAAGGTCATGAATTTTTTTTATGTTTGTATGTTGACAGCGACATTAGGTCCGAAGTCCGGTCCCACAGACCCCCGGTTCACGGATGTGGTGAAGCTGAGTGACTACCTCCAGCACGGCAGACGGCCGCAGTTCTGGGAAGAGAATTATGTTAAAAGGGTGAGTTTTTATTGTTACTAGTGCTCGCTTAATGGTGGAAATTTGACCATAACTAAAAAAAAAAATAGCATTCTGCACTCATTCACTACGCATAGTATAAAACAAAGTCGCTTTCCGCTGTCTGACTGTCCCTTTGTATGCGGATTTTAAAAACTAAATGTCATAATCCCACAATCTCAACGCCAGCGACCGGCCTGAGCCGAGGTCCAAGCCCCACGAAGGGCATAGAGGCGAGCAGTACTCCAGACTTATTAAATAGTTTACAAACTAAGCAACCTGCGCATGAGGGAGTCCCTCTTAGACTTGAACCTCGGCTCAGAAATTATAATTTTCACTTATTTAAGTGAGTTTTGTGCATCTGTCGCTCTATGTCCTTTTGCGTCAGTGGATGTTATATATCTAAGACTTAGAAGGATTTGGTCGTAAGTGCCAGTTTACAATAAAGGCACATACGACGAATGATTCTAATGTATAATGGCACATGTCGGATTATGAATTTAAGATTTGATTAATTAATCTCGTTATATCAACAGGTAATGGAAGCCGTACGGCTCAAAGAATTGGAAATGAAGCAGGCAGCTGAAATACTGGGGGTTAGCTACGGCACCCTGTACGGACGGTACCGAGACGTGTACGGGTGTATTAACAGGCCATACAGGTCAGTTATGTGATAATGTTTAGTTATTTTAACTTAACTTTAGTTTAAGTTACTTTAGCTTAACTTAAACCAATAAATTGTTAATATACTTTAACTTAACTTTAACTAATGAATGGTTAAAGTTAAGCTACTTTAATTTAATTTTAACCTATGCCTAAGTTTGGTAAACCAACCTTATGTTTAGCCATGAATTGGTTATATAAGTTAAAGTAACTTATCTTAAACCTTTTTTTAATTTTAAAGGATGTATTTCAAGGGTAGTTTGATGAGAGTTTGGTTTAGTTCTGATTATGGGATAGTTTAATTTTTAGTGCATATTAATGTTTTTGACAACCTCTGTAGCGTATTGGTATTTTGCTCGCTTTTAATCTTGGAGGTCGTGGGTTCGACACCGGACAGGAAATCTTTGTGTAAATTCTAAGATTTCTTTCTGGTTCTGGCGGGTTGAGGGACTACCCTCAGTGCCTCGGAAAGAACGTTATGCCGTTGGTCCAGATTGTTATAGCATCATCTGTAATAATCGTATATCAAGGAACGGGCAGCCGCGTTTCCTTGTGTGGCACAACATTATACTGCAATCACTAATATACCTGCCAAGCGTGGTGCCTATGGCAAATACCCTCCCCCGGGAAGAGGCCCATGTTCAGCAGTGGACTTTATATGGGCTCATAATGATATTTTTTTTTTGTTTTGTAATTATTAGAATTTTATAATTATTGTATGCATTAATGTTTAGTAACGTGACCGGCAGGGCGGTTCGTGAATTCTGGCAAGCCAAGGGTCCCTCAGAGGTGTTGGAGCGGTTACAAAGGGGTGAAATGACATTGGACAGCGCGGCTCAAGCTTTGGGCGTGACTATAGCTAATTTAGCCGCGCATGTCGCGGATTTTGGAGTAATTGAGAAAGGTATAATTTGTTTTTTTTTGGACATACATACGTAGTTAATCACGATGCTTTTGCTAATTCAAGCCCTGCTCGCCTCGATGTCTGGTGAAATAGCAATAGCCTAAAAAAGTATGTTCGTCAGAAAAAAAATTTAGGCTTAAGGATCACAGTTTAGTTTAGGGGAGTTTGGTGCAACTGTCGCAACTACATAATATGTCAGTCTGAAAAAAAAAGTTAGGATTTTTTTAAATCTTGTAATTTTTTTTTCGAAAACCATATTTTCCTTATTTCATTTATAAAAAATCCTGAATTAGAATTAGTCCTTATAATCAGCCTTCTACCCATTAAGTACCGTCTAAATCAGTACTACCCTTTGGGAGATTATGCGGAATACACGGACAAACAAATAGACAGGCACCTTAGTTTTAAACTGCTTTTTGTTGGAATTAAACAAATTTAAAATATTCATATGGATTTAGTATTATCCTGTTATTTTCCCATCACAAACAGACAGTTTAATTTAGTTATTTGTATATAGTTTTTTTTTTAAATACTATTTATACATAACATGTATGTATTTTAGATTTCGAGCCGATACCTATAGAGATGGACCCTTCCCTCAAGGGCAGGTCTCGAACCTACAGCGCCAGCGCTCCGAAGAAGAAACAAGGGCAAAGTGTCAACACCAACGCTACTGATAATAAGGTATATTCATCATCATCATCATCATCATCATCATCCCTTATAACGTCCACTGCTGAACATAGGCTCCCTCCCGAAGGCAGTTTTTGCCATAGTCACCACACCTGACATGTGGATTGGTGACCGCACTATTATGTTTGAAGTGACCGTAACCCAATTGCTAGGCAATCGGACTTGCAACCATGTGGTCACCGGTTCGACGTCACCCATTGCACTACCGACGTGAACCCACTTGTAACACAAGCATTTTAGCTTAGCACGAGGGGTTAACAAGAATACTAGTAGTGTGATGAAATTCTGCTAGTAATATTTTTAAACATAAAACACAAATCAATATGTTCTAACACAAGGAAACGCTGCTGCCCGTTCCCCGGTATACGCTTGTTATAGATGACTGCGCTCCTCATTTAGACCCGCGTTACTCTGCTCCAGTGGGTCGGAGCGTGATTTTTAGTAGCCTATATGTTATTCGAACTTATTAACTATCCCCGTGCAACTTTTCAGCCAAATCCGTTTAGTAGTTTTTGCGTGCAAGAGTAACACGTGCCACGTGGCTTTTGCTACTTCACCGAGCATAAAGGCGAGCAGTCTTAATAAATGGTTTAAAAACTGCCCCCTGTGTTACTTGGACCTCGGTTAAGCGCCAGGAAAATTACAGGTTTTTACCAACTGCATATAAGTATTATCTTTCCAGGCCACTCCAGCCCCCGCAAAGAAGATATTGGTAGGGAACCTAGCAGACGAGGAGCCCATCCCGGCCACCGTGATCACCACACACGACGCCAAATCATTGTCCCCGGCCACTACCACTAGTGGCACTAGTAAGTATTATTAATTTCGTAGTGACTTGAATGAATGTCGTAGTGACTTGGATGAATGTCGTAGTGACTTGAATGAATGTTGTAGTGACTTGAATGAATGTCGTAGTGACTTGAATTAATGTCGTATTGACTTGAATTAATGTCGTATTGACTTGAATTATTGTCGCAGTGACTTGAATTAATGTCGTTGTGACTTGAATTAATGTCGTAGTGACTTGAATTTGAAGCAGCCGTAGCCCAATGGCTAGGGCGTCGGACTTGCGATCATGTGATTGCTGGTTCCCATCCATTGCACTACTGAAGTGAACCCACTCGTAACACAAGGATTTCAGCTTAGCACGAGGGGTTATAACTGGAGTGAGGAGTATGCAATAACTGTGCTATCTAAAAAAATAATTGAAATAGAATATAATTAATGTCGTAGTGGCGTGAATTATTGTTGTCATGACTTGAATTGTTGTCGTAGTGACTCAATTACTGTCTAAGTATCTAACTGATTCATGCCGGAAGAATGTCAATAGATTTTTGTCGTAGTCACTGTTGACTTATCATGAGTTAGTGTTGCTGTTGAATTATTTTCGTAGTTATTAGAGATGATGTAGTAGTGATTTGAGATGCTGCCATAGTGATTAGACTGCCCAACAGCAGTCTAATCTAGTAACTACTTAAAATAATTACAGTATTCATACATATAAGTATAAGTGATACGGTCTCAGTGGTCATGACATACGAAGCCAGGTCGTAACTTAACAATGATTGCACGCCACTACTTTAAATAATGATTAAAACTCATAGCGAATCAAATTCTGTTCTAGTGACTTGATTTCTTGTCGTATTGACTTGAATTATTGTCGTAGCGAAATGAGTAGATGTCGTAAAAACTTAAGTCAATTAAAGAACACATAAGTGTTAGTTATACATTCGACGAAATAGATATCGAAAAAATCAAAATTGATGCATAGTAATTTTTTTGTTATAATTGTACTTCTTTTTTATTCCCCAGGTGGTAAATGGCCATCGATTCGCGTCACATCAATCGATAGTCTCCGCGACCCGCCTGCTCCCACCACCGCGCCCGCTCCCGCTCCCGCCTCCCCGTCCGCTCTCATGCGGACCCGACCCGACCTCACGATAGTCGCTAAACGACACGACAGGAAGGAGGAAGACACGTGATGGGAGTGTTAATTTAGGGGGGAGGACTGGAATGGTGGTACTGTGTTTTTAATTAATTATTTATAATAATATATTTATGTCTTAGACCCTAGAAGGATAAGGACGGATTTATGCTTCTGAATGAATGCTTTATGGATTCAAGAGCATTTGGTCGTAAGTGCCAGTTTACGATAAAGGCACATACGACGAATGTTTCTGTCATCCGACCTTATTCTTCTGGACACTGCTATTAAGCAATGTTGAAGGAATTGATCTACTTGCTTATCTCGGACGTACATATGTAGTTAGCCACGAGGCTTTTGCTACTTTACCGGGCATAAAGGCGAGCAGAACTCCAGCCTTAATAAATAGTTTAAAAACTACAAACTAAGCAACCTTCGCCCTTTATATTAGTGATAATTAATTAAGAAATACAGTACTACCATAAATTACATTGTTTATGAAAGATACTATATTAAATATAGATTATAAGTAGGAGACCCGTCATTAAAATATAGACAATTATTTTTTAAATAAGCTTGTTTTAACGATTTCTTTAAGTTAAAAAAAACCTTTTTTTTGTTTTATCTTTGATTTTTATAATATAACATTTTAAATTGAAAATTACTGAATACGGATGGAAAAAAAAATGGTTCGTCAGTTAGATTACCAAAAAATATTGGACACGTATATTTTTATTTATCAAATCAATAAAAATTGACAAAGATACAGAGCAACTAAGTTCAGGAGCCGGTTTGTGACGTCACTCCTAGGTAAATTGTACCTAGAAGTGACGTCACATAAAATTTCAACGCGCTGTATCGTCGTCATTTTTTTTATTTACGGAACGAAAAAAAATACTTATCCAATATTTTTTGGTATCCCACGTACCAAAAAGTATCTTATTTTCGTCTTTCCCATTGATTGTTAAAACGATAAAAAACAGTTTTTTTTTTCGGGTTGACTTACGTAATTAGCCACGAGGCTTTTGCTACTTCACCAGGCATAAAGGCGAGCAGAGATCCAGCCTTAATAAATGGTTTAAACACGACAAACTAAGCAACATGCGCAAGAGGGCGATAAAAAAAACAGCGTATTGTGTTCCTTTAACTGAATTTTCGTAGTTATCTGCCATCCCGTTTTTTCACTTAAAAAAGAATGAGATAAAAAATATGATTGTGTCTTTAACAGTATAGTTCACGATAATGGCACATGCGTATTCTATTTTTTACTGTTATAGTTTGTTTTTTAATTTATAATTTAAATATTGAGATATTTTTTTGTTGTATTTAAAATTTATTACATTTTAAAATGTATATTAATTATATTATATGTAGGTATATTTTATTTTGGTAACGGGTCGAAATCCTACAAAAGTTATGAATAAGCTATGACCAAACATACTATGATATTTAGAGAAAAAAAAAATACTTTTCAGATACTGAATATAAATTATAATATGTTAATTAAAATCTTGATATTATTTCGTTTCATAGTTATTTAAGGATTGAATAACTAATTTTGGAAAGGGCACTTTTTGTATGTGTTGTTAAATGACATACGCCCTTTCGTAAATTGGCTATTCAATTTTACTAGTTAGTTGTAGTTTTAATTGTATTTATTTTCATTAAACTTTTTAATAGAACTACCTAACAATTTAAAATGAAAAAATTGTTTTTTTTTATATATTTTTGGTGAAATAGGGCCAAGTTGCTAAATTAAAATGTTATTCAAAGTGTTTTTAATTTAATTTAAATAATTTGAAAATTGCATAATCTGAAATATTAGAAACAAGGACGGATAATACTATCTGATATTATCTTCAGAAGTATTTGGTTGTAAGTGCCAGTTTACGATAAAGGCACATACGACGAATGTTTCTGACGTATAATGGCGACTTTTTGCGTGTGAGCTCTAGAATATGTTGTCAGATGATAGGATTCGAACCTGCCTATTAGTCATAGCCCGTAATGCCTAAACCACTCGAACACGGTGGATACCAACCGGTCGTCGAAATATATCAATGTCCAATTATTCCATATCTTATATGTGTTAAATTAATAATCGTACATATTCTAGTAATATTACATATGAATAAAGCGCCTTCATGTTACTTTAGAGTCTATATAATAATAAATATTATTATAATTGATAATGGTTAACGTTACTCGACAATTGTTTTAATGGGTGAAATATAAAATAGCTACAATAAGACTAATAAATTATATTCGATCCGTCAGTTAGCTTACCAAAAAATTATTGGTCGCGTATTTTTTTTTTCGTTTCGTTATCAAAGAATGACAAAAATACAGCGCGTCGAAATTTCGTGTGACGTCACTTCTAGGTACAATTTTACTTAGGCGTGACGCCACAAGCCCGATCCTGAACTTTGTTGCTCTGTATCTTTTTCAATTTTTATTGATTTGACAAATAAAAAAACCATAGATTTTTTTTCATTCCTATTGATTTTTTATCTTATCACTAATTATACGGAATTTTATCACAGATTTTTCACTTTTTTTATTTTTGAAACATTAGGTACACAGTTAAAAGTGAGTTTAATGAAAATATTACAATTAAAATACTTGTTAGATTACACTAATTAATATAATTTTAATATTGTTTCGTTATATTAGTATAATTAATTTACGACTGAATTGAAAAGTTAAAAATATGTTGATAAGACAAGTAGTAATTTCAAATCATTTATTTAGTTTTATATTTATAAGTATGTTAAGTTTAGTATTAACACTTTACAATAGGTAAAATAGATATTAAAAGTTTTTTGTCATTTTAGCAATAAACGAAGGAGAGTCAACACCATTTATAACGAAAGGACCCGATTTTTGGGGGCACATGTGTGGTTAGCCAAGTTGGTTTTGCTACTTCTCCGGTCACCTAGCATAAAGGCGAGCAGGTCTGCAGACTTATTAAATGGTTTTAAAAATACAACCTAAGTAACCTGCAGAAGAGGGCGCGTTTTATGGGGCTTAGACCGCGGCTAAGGATGATCGCTGAGAGCCCTTTTATATGAAGATACTTATAATAGCCGGTAGTCATTATAACCAACCGATATTTGGCGTCAAAGACTACTAAATAAATTTCTTCTAAACAAATGTCGTTTAAAGCAATTTCGTTATAAACATATTTGACTGTACATACATACTAAAAGATTTGTAAAAACACACACCTTGTTTACGAAAGGTAAATCGGAACAGGATACACATTTCCACAGATTAAAAAATGAGTATTATATAAAAAAAAGGAATGAACTCATGTTTTGTGTAATTTATATACAATATACATAGTGTAATATATTATATAATCATTTTTATTATTATTATATTAGTGCGTATAGGCTTAGTTATAAATATTTAGTAGAAAAAATATTATACATATATAAATTAAATAATATTATATATATTTTTATCGATCACAATAACTAGACTTGGTAACTTCTGTTGAAAACTTATTTAGTGATAAAATAATGTAATCGTCATTTTTTTTATACATTAAAAAGTATATTTTGTACATCAACTGTCAAAATGACAGATGGTGTCAAAAGTTTTTGACATATTATATTTGCTGAAGTAAATTGGTCGTCTGTCTGTTAGACTTATATGCCTTAACCAATGAAATTATTTTGTTGAAAGGACTTGGACTTTTATCGCGATAGTTGCCTAAATTAACGGTTGGACGCGAGCAATAATTTGTAGGCAATAAAATGCTTTGTTTTATGATATATTTCTTAATGTATAAATGATTTGGTTAAATTGATGCACGTAACAATTGTTTTATGTTTTATTTTATCGCTAAAGCCATATTTATTATATGAAAATATACAAAAATCCTACACTTGATATAAAAATAACTTTATTTTATATCTTTTATGCGCAACTTGGCCCGACACTACCGCGTCTCTTTTAAACAATTTTTGTGAGATGTTAAAATAGTTTTGGTATTCTACAGTTCTAATACTAAAATGCCGTAAGCGTCTCGTTTGTCAAAGTAAAAAGTGCTATATGTCTCTAATTTATTCGCGTGTCGTCTTATTGTATTTTAGCATTTTCTTCTTTCTAATATTGCAGTCAATTAGTATTCTTATTAACCCCTCGTGCTAAGCTAAAATGCTTGTGTAACGAGTGGGTTCACGTCGGTAGTGCAATGGGTGGCGATCGAACCGGGGACCACAAGATCACAAGTCCGACGCCCCTAGCCATTAGTACGGCCGATTCTTATTTGTTTGGTAGTATGTGTTAAAGAATAAATATTTCATTTTAATCAACTTTCTTGATTTTGCGAATAGATCTTGCGACTTTAACTGTCTTGTGTGGGATTTTTGTAAACAATGTTTGTTATAAGCACATTTTTTGACAAGAAAACACAAAAACGGCGCGAAATTGACCCATACCGTGTCAAATAATACTAGTTATGTCTAAAACGCCATCTTGTTAGCTTTGTTTCTTACACTTTAGACATTAAAATAAGACAGAAAGAGACAAAAACACACAACGTGGCAATTTTGACAATACAAATGTCATTTGAAACTTTTTTTTTCGTTCTGTCAAAAGACAATCCTAATAATTCCTTACATTAAAAAATCGAATTGTATCTTTCTCATAAGTGTAATATAAATATAAATGAATATAGAATGAAACATTTATATTATATATATATTTGTATATGAACGACTTTATGTATTATTTAAATAAGTAACTAAAATAGATTGATATGTTTAGTATCATTCAAGGATGACCGGATGTTAAATTTATAGTAAAAATAGACAATACAATGTTTCTTGAGTGGGTAATTATTTAGTTTGTGGTAAAAAGTCATTTTTTTAAGTGTTATGTTGTCAATGATATTTTAATAGCAAATTGGAAAATCAGGTTAACCAATATTAAATTAAATATATTAATGTCTACTTCATCTTTATTATTATTATGTTTTTTGGACATTGATGTTTAAAATCTAAACAATTTATTTGATAATTTAAATGAATAAATGGATGTAATAAGAAAATTAATAATTAAATTTCGACGCATGCTATACTCGTATTCTGGTTTTGTCTTTGTAACAACTTATTATACATATGGTGTGCAATAATATGAATATTTTACAATGTTTTAAATTCGATTTTTTAAATTCCTCGGTAAACCATAGACAAACATCTATTCCAAAAAGTTTCTATTCTTACTATAAATTTAACAAAAGTTAGTTTAATTTTCATGAAGATATAATAAATTTTCATGAAGATATAATATATTATTCACTCGTTCCTCTGCTTAGCTGTTACGAGTCTGTTAGTAGTTTACTATGTTTTCCTGTCCTTTTATATCAGTATAATCTGTTATAAAGTACGGCCAATACTATGGTAAAACGGGGTAAAATATAATTCACAAGTGAATAAATTGTTTCGGGTGAATAAGGATTCGAGGGTGAATAGGTTGACTGGAGTAGAACAAAATACAAATAGGTAAATTCATAAATAAAAATTTAATCGAATAATTATTCAAGGGTGAATTGCTATCTATGGGTGAAGAAGTAAGTGGAGATAGCAAATTTAATTTAAATATTGTTTTAATTGAGACAATGGTTTGACTCTGGTTTACTATAGTTAGCCGTGTCGACTCCCAAGAGGTAAATAGATCAAGTAATACTAACAATAGTCTTTATAGAGTAAAGGAATTTTGTTTTGAAACTACATATTAATATATAGACAATTATATAAAATACAAATTAGCACAGTAATTATTTTTCCTCCATTACATTCCTCATTTAGACAATAAGCCGTAACTTACCTGAATGGTATGGCGATATTACATAATCCCTATAAAAATAATCAAAACGAATGTTTTTCTATACTGGTGTAGTGTCACCATCTTATCTGTCTCTATAACAGCAGAAAAAAATATTTGACAGAAATATCTTAATGATATTTATTTAATAAACTACCTACTGTTAAATAGAAGGCATATATTTTAAAAGCATCTTATATTTATCGCCTTATTATTTAAGAACAAAAAAAATGAAAATTATTTACAACCTCATGAAAAATCAATTGGTTAATTCACTTTTTAAATTAATTTGGTGAATTGTTAGTTTAGGGTGAAACTGCTAACAGATTTCATTTTAATTTTATTAGTTAAGTCAAATGTTATCGTTTGTATAAGTTTATCATTTCATAAAGTTCAAGAAAAGAAATTTATTATCTTTTCTGTTTCATTTTGTTTGTATGATTCGTTAGAGATTGTTTTGCAATTAAAATTGTATATAGGTTATAAAAAAATGGGGTGAATAATGACCTTTGGGATGAAAAGGTATCGGGTGATTTGTATATAAATAAAACGAACCGTACATGAAGAATTATATACTCGTTTAATATAACATTATCACTCTACGTTTTAAAACATTCTTTAAATGCATTCGTCGTAAATATTGTAAAACAATCTCTCGGATGATAAAAACAAACTATTTCATTTCCCATAGAACATCATTTAACATTTGTGAATAGTGGTTCGGACATATTTTTAACGACAATCATTAAAAAGCTAATGAAATCCAGCATCCAGACATGTGTAGAATTATTAAATCAAATAAATCACGATTTATCATGAATTTAATATGAAATTGAATATAATCCTCAAAAGTTCAAAACCGACCTGTCTTAAAAGAACAGTGTAAGGTAAAGGCAAGTAGAATTAAAAAAAAAATAGTGTAGGCGTTAAAAATATGTTCTCTCTACTGTACAACAATACTCTGACCCCACCCTAATAAAATTGTATTATATTAATATATTAAAATTAACAATAATAAGTAATAAATAAAAATACATTATTTTTTATATTTTGTCCAACTTCAATTGGATGTCTTGAACCAAATTGTCTTTGTAAAATAATTTATACGTTTATAAGTTTGTTACGACTCATAGAATTTAGGTTATTTATTAAGTTTTTTTTATTTCATTAAAAAATAATTATAGAATATATTATAACCCGTGTTTTTTTCTTTGTTAGTATTTTTGCGTTGAGAACTCATTAATTTAAGATGAAACTTGGTCGGCAATATAACAACAGAGTTTTAACGCTAGAGGCGCCACTGGCACGCGTTCTATTTTGCTGTTTTGTTTATGGACTATACTGTTGGCGCCATCTACGTCAGTTTTGCGTTTTATACTCTTTGTAAATGAGTTGTCCGTTCACATTGGCGTTTCACTCTCGGAGTTTTAGTAACGCTTATCCAGTCAGTTAAATTTATTAAAGAGTTCTTAATATGGTTTTCGTTACGTGATCTCTGGTTGGCAAAAAATTAACGAGCAGTATTCTCCGATGGACTGTAATTTGTGTCGAATTTGCAATATTATATTACTGTATTTTACATTCGACTGAAATACGTCCGTGTGAACAAACACTTTATAATACAATTAAAAAGTATTTGCTGAGTTTTTTATTTTGCTGACCAAGCGTTATTTGTAAAGTTGATTTAGCTATTTTATGCCAATTTTGTGGGGTTTTAGCTTTAAGGGAATATTCATTTTTCTCTCGAAATCCCTGCTTACGCAATCATTGCTGATTGTAAAAAAAAACTCGTTTGAAAAATACTATATTTTTCATTCAAGCTCCACTGAATTGGCATAATTTTGAGTTACAAGCTAAACTACATATACTTATAGAAGAATCGTTCGTTGATTTCTATAGATTTTTTATATAATTATTATTATTATAGCTAAATAAAATTATGTTTTTGTGCAACATACTGTTCAAAATATAAATACTATAAACTGTATTTTGTTTTGTTATTTTTTAACTAGCGACCCGCCCCGGCTTCGCACGGCTGAAACGCTGGTGTACCTATATCCTATTAACCTTTCTCTTGAATCACTATATCTAAAAACCGCATCAAAATCTGTTGCGTAGTTTTAAAGGTCTAAGCATGCATAGGGACAGACAGACAGCTGGAAGTGACTTTGTGACATGTAGTGATACGCACTGCTCTTAGGTAAATGGTGGTTCTTGCGCGTTCGACTAGACACATAAATCATTGTCCCTTTGTCTTCTCCGGGCTGTAAGTAAGATGAACTCTCTGCGGATTTTCCTAAAATTTCTGCTACAATCAGTCCGTCGATTGTAACACTACTTTGGAAACTGAGAGTTTCTCGGTTGGCAAAATCTTGTATTGATGGCAATATACCTCTGATAAAAGACAGTAACAGTACAGTGAGTAATTTTAGTCCTTCTCTTTCAAACTCATCCATTTGCATTGCCCTTTTGCGCGCGATTGTAACATAGCGCGGAGACTCGTCTATAGTAATTTCGTTTGTAGACGTAGATTCAGTATTGATTTCTCTAGGCGACTCTAAGCTAGACTCGGTGTCATTTTGTTCCACTCTTCTCAAAAAATCTCAGCGGTTACGATAGATGCCTCTGAGACCTGGTGTTCTGGGTTCGATTCCCACCCGGGACAATTATTTGTGTGAACCACAAATAGTTGTTCTGAGTCTGGGTGTTCTTTGTGTCCGTGTAATGTATGTTTGTAAAGTCCCCCGCGACACAGGGATTTATTTCACTAGTGCGGGAGTTGTCTTTTTAAAAAAAAGAAAAACTAGTTTCTTATAATGACGACACATACTGAAACATAAATAACGGACACAACCCAAACCATACTTCCTTCTACCGACATTTAAAACAATTCTTTTATTACCTACCCAACTTACCTCTGAAATTGGGGTTTGGGATATTCATCCAGTTATTTGGTGGGTGTCGTTTGGTTATCGGCTTAGAAAAGACCAACCCATAACTTCTAATGGGTGACGTGAGAGGTAAATAAGGGACGTACAGCTGAAGTATGAGCAGCAGCGTCTATCAACTCAAGGTTACATAAAGTCATACTGCGATCACCAACCCGCCCATCGTGATGGTTATGACAATATCTCTCTAGAACCCTTGCTTGCCAAGGTTTGTATTGAGGAGATCATATTCAGCAGTGGACTTAAACGGCAGTTGAAGAAGAAGAAGAATATTTGACTCATATTGTTACTCGAAAGTGTGTTAATTTAATACAATTGACGAAAATATCTCATCATCATCAGCCTGTACAACGTCCACTGCTAAACATAGGCCTTTTCTCGAGGTAGGGTTTTTGCAAGTCACCACGCTGTTGTTGCTGTGTGTTGTACCACACAAGGAATCGCTGACCTGCTGCCCGTTCCCTGGTAAACGATTGTTATAAATTATGTTTTACTATCGGGACCAATGGCTTAACTTGTCTCAACCATTTAGACCCAGAAATAAATCTTACGTAAGCGGGCGCATTTAACTAAAGACTAGAACTTACACGACAGGTTTGACTTTTTTTTTTTGGACTTTCGTTATGTACTTTGGAAGCTTTTGCTACTTTACCAGACATAAAGGCGAGTAGAGCTCCACCCGCTCAACTTTCGATATCGTAGGAACCTCATAAATTAAATGTTTTCTTCAACAATGTCACCCATTTCAGCTTACCATATTATATAGGTTATATATATCCGGGTAGGTTCCGATCAAATACCTATTTTGGCTCTAACTTTATTTTTTAACCCATAGAATTGAATCTTAAGAACCATCAGCACGTATAACATCCACTGCTGGATATGGGCCTCCTCCCTAGGGAGGGGTTTTGCCATAGTCACCACGGTTGGCAGGTCGATTGATCGCAGTATTATGTTGTAATACACAGGGCAACGCTGCCACCCATTCCCTGGTATACGATTGTTATAGATATAGATGATGTTATTACAATCGGGACCAACGGCTTAACGTGCGAGGCGAGGAGGAAACTGAAACTGTTTACCAACAGTCGATTGGTCCGTGAACCGTTGCTCAACATTATCTTTAAACCATTAACTTTTCATCCACGAACGTTTCGCCAGCACAATGCCGGTGAGGAGGGTAGACCCTCATCCATCCAGACGCGGAAAGAAATCTTAAAATTTACCCAAAGGTTTCATGCCCGGGGTGGGGAATGATTTTTTTTTTCTTTGGGATCTAACGACCTCCGAGATTTAAAGCGAGCCAAATACCGCTACGCTACGAAGGTTGTGCTTTATTTATTTAATGCATCATTTTATTAAAATTACAATAAAGTTCATAAACTTTTATACCTATTGTTTATTTGCTCTCAAAGTTGAAGATTACATTTACTTCAACCCTGGGCACCCTTTCGTACAACCTTAATTGTACATACATACAATCTTGTATTGTAAAGCTCTATAGCTCATTTTCCTATGTACTTTTATCATTGCTGTAACATTAAGGTAGAGTATTACAGTTTTAAAAAAATAATCTTACGTTTCGATTGTAATACTGATAGTGAAACGCCTTACTTAGTATTGGCAATTATTAAAAACTTCAATGGCCCGTTGACGTCCACTGCTGAACATGGGCCTCCTCTTAACAGACGCGACGCGAAAGTTTGTAAGTATGGATGGATGGATGTTTGTTACTCTTTCACGCAAAAAGTAATGAATGGATTTGGCTGAAACTTTGCACGGGGATAGTTAATAAGCTCGATTCACATATAGGCTACAAAATCACACTCCGATCCACTGGAGCAGAGTAACGCGAGTAAAACCGCGGGGCACAGCTAGTTCTGATATATGACTGATAAAGATAATATTAAAACATTCGGAACTAACGGCTTAACGTGCTTTAACGTCACTTAACCAACTAAACCATAAAATCTTTGTGTAAAAAGAAATCTTTGCTAACAAAGAGTTTTTGTCTAGTTGGACACCACCCCACGAAAAAATGCATACCGGCTAGGCTAGAATAGGCGACATAAGATGTTATTAATTCATCATAAATTTTAATTAAATTCAAAACAAATTGTTTTAAAAATAATGATTTTATTCGACATAATTTCTAGAAACACACATATTTATAATAATAAATAACATTGATCTCTGGTCCAGTGCAGTCTAAATTATGCAGATTAAGTTGGTACATAATATTATATCAATTTTCTTATCAATTTTTTTTTATAAATTATGTAAAATTAATAAAGATAGGTTAGAAAACTAGTTAATTACGTCGCTATTTTGGTTCGTTTCTGACCCGTTTCTTACGTTATCCATAATGCCACCAATGTGTGTGTGATGTAGGGTCAGCCTTTGGTAATACATGATCTAAAGTTGTCTACACATGGGACGTGCGCATTCCTCTAGGGCAGGGTTTCTCAAACTTGCGGCGCCACGAACCCCTGTGACAATTTACAGATGACAGCGAACCCCTAACTAAGTAATTAAATCCCCCCCCCCTCCCCCTGAGAAAATAATAAAATTGAATGTTGAAGAAAACGCCTGCCAGTTATCAAGTCACCATTACGTAAATCTTGTCGCGAACCCCCTGCCGTCGAATGGCGAACCCCTAGGGGTTACGCGTACCCCACTTTGAGAAACCCTGCTCTAGGGGATGCGGGGCAGGACCGAGCTCACCGCCCACATATTATATAATATAACGTACCAACATCTGCATTTATGTGCAAAAATATACATATTTATAAATATATTTAACTTTTACTATATATGCGATGTCGCATTAACTACAGCTTAACATAGGTCGTAATAAATATAACTAGTAACATTTATTTGGCGAATGTGAAGTGTTGGAAGGAGAATCCCAAGGCGGACGTTCCACGATCAAATCGAGGACGTTCTTAAGAAAGGCCAGGATAAAAGTACCGGGGCGTTTTAGTGGTGTAGGGTCCTCTCCTCGTGGTATGAGCTAGCATAATGCGCTATGGAGAGGGCGAGTCCCACATATCCCATCGCCAGCGTGCGAATACGCTGCAGCGGCGGTGGGAATGTGTAAATGCATTTCCTCCCTGAAAAAAAAGGTTAAAAGTACCCTAAACCGAAGGACATGCATGAGCAGATTAATTAATTTAGAAGAGGCAAAAGTGGTAAGTCTAGGTCGTAGCAAGTGGTATCTGCCTACCCCTACAGGAAGGAGGCGTGAATGTATGTATGTATTTAAAAAATATAATTCTATGTAGGTACTACATCAGTACTAACAATATTAAGACGCATACTACGCGATCTATTTATTTAAAACTAACTTCTCACGCGAGGCTTTACTCGCGTATCCCGTCCCCGTGAGAACTTCATCTATACTAATATATAAAGCTGAAGAGATAGTTTGATTGAACGCGCTATTCTCAGGAACTAGTGGTCCGATTTGAAAAATTATTTCCGTGTTAGATAGCTCTTTTATCGCGGCTATATCTTATTATTAAGTTTCCAAAGGAATGGGAGCTTCGCGCTTTAAATACAGCCTATATAACTCCAGGGCCCCGAGCCTTCTATCGTAACGGCGTGTCCATGAACTGTCAATGACAGTTCAATGGTCGGTTTTTTTCCCGTTCGGTAATCTACTAATCCTAATGACGTCATAATGGTGTCGTTATGACGCCACGATGACATTAGCGTAGTTGAATACAATAACAAATGATAAATTTATAAGTTTTGAATTCGCCTAAATAAACATTACTATCTCCCTAACCATCTCCCCTGCTACTTCTGTTAACGGCCTTTTTCTGCGGTAGCAACACCCAATGCCATTCCAGCGCCGACACCATAGTGAGATTAGTAAATTAACGTTTTTGGCAGAATGATATTACGAAGGCACTACGGTGGCACAATACTTAAAAAAATAGCAGACTCGGCCCCCAAAGTAGCTTTGTAACGGTGAAAGAATTTTTGAAATCGGTTTAATAGTTCCAAAGCATATACAATGCAAACAAACATACAATTCTTCTTCTATATAATATCTAGACCTTAGAATCATAAGGACGTATGTACTTCAGAAGCATTCGGTCGTAAGTGCCAGTTTACGATTAAGGCACATACGACGAATGTTTCTGACATATAATGGCACATTCGACGTTATGCTTTTGAGTTCTAGGTTTTTTTTTTCTACTTATCAGCCCCAACATAATATTTATTTGGCTGTATATAAATATATATTCCAAATATATATTCCAAAAGCATAAAATAAAGAAAATAAAAATAAAAAAACAACAAAAAATACACAAAAATAATTTATTTATTTCGTCATTTTCTAAGCATAAGCACCACTCTGTCATTTAAATAATACATTACAACATTAATTTTTTACATTAAATTAAATTAAAAAAAAGTCTGCACAACGCCTTACTGTGAGTGTTACAAGGAATAATATAATAATTATAACAAAAAGATCTTATATCCTTAGGCCTCTTATCGATGTTAAATTATATAATATTTAGTTTTATAATCGTAAAAATACAACCATCGGAATCAGAAAAACGTGAACCAATTCATTTGATCTGCACAGTACGAAGATTATATAATTATATCTACGTATGTGGCTAATACAAGCGATTCTCGCCTCTAAATAGTATATTTTTATTGCCCTTTGCCATATCTCTAAAATTACACTCTCTATCCGAACGAATATTTAATCCTTGTAACACAGTCATATCTATTCCTCGTACGGAATCTATTCTACACAATTACTCAAAAATAAACCCTGAACATAAAAAAATAAATAAATAATAGACACATTTCAATGGCTAGACTGGGGAAGTTTGCGTTGTGACATTACAAAAATATTTGATATATAATCTATGTTACTTTTATTTTGATATAGCAACACTTTTAGAAGCCATCAACGCCATCTGTTGATTAACATAATTTAGTTCATAAATTATACCAATAGAAGGCGCTTATCTTAAATAAAAGTACATAACTATAAATTTGTTCGTGATTCTCAAATTAAACAAATAAACCGAGTCTAGCTTTTGAAATGGCTTGTGGAATGGAGTCATCATATTTCATCATTTATACTTAATAACCCACTAATAATTAATTAATAATATTTTATTATTATCAAGAGGCGAGGAGGATACGAATTATATAAAAAAAATTGAGATAATCTGAGTGAAAATGAGATTTTTAAGCGAAGGAATGTTATTTTTTGTCGTCTTCCGTCAAATACATAGTGTTATGAGTAAATTCGTTCAAAAACATTTAAAATCGTCATTATTTTTAACAACGCCATCTGTCGAAGACAAATTTAAATTATAAATACGTAACTTTGTATACATCTAGATTAACGATAGCAGTTAAAATTTGGACGATTATTTCGTTGATAAAACTAACTACAAAAAAGAAGGGCATATACGCCACTAAGCTTCCAAATTGTACCCTAAACCTTTGGCTTAAAGTACATTTTATTTGGATAATTCAAAGACTTTTATTTCTTGAGCTTAGATGCATAATGTCGGATGTGCCATTATACGTCAGAACATTCGTCGTATGTGCCTTTATCGTAAACTGGCACTTACGACCAAATGCTTCTGAGTTCCAGATATTTTCTTCCAAATTGTAATTCAACTTAACACGTAATATTATTTTGCAGTCATTTTAATCTATAGTTAAATATATTTAATGATTAATCTATTACTTCTGTGTCATTAACATTGAAAGCGTATTTTAACCGTGCATTTAACAATAACATTACGTGTGTCAACAATATTAAATACAATTTGTAACTCAAATTTATAAATAACCAACAGTATATGCTTCTTTTGCGATAAAAACCGGGGGTGAAATTGGGTTAGCGTGCTTTCCGAGGCACGGAGCATAGTCAACTTAACCAGACCCGGAAAAAATCTTAAATTTTACATAAAGATTTATTGTCCGACGCGGGCATCGGGCCAAGGCGGACTATTTAAAAATTCGTTACATTTTAAGTTTACCGTGCTGAAAAAAATATTTTATTTTTATACTCACTTTACAAATTGTATAATAATAATTTATTTATTTATTTAATTCCATTTCTATACAAAACATTGTTTATTTTTCTCCTAACCGTTTAAACCTCGCCTCCATTTTATCACCCTACGTATTATGTTCACTCGAAAAACGTTTATGTAAATGATTACTTCATATAATAATTTCAGGTAACTGAATAGGCAGTACTGGCAATACTTTTAATTTTTGATAAAGGCGGCCATTTTGTTAAAATTGACATCATCAAATTTGAGACAAATTAAACTTTAATATCGGCGGGAATATAAATAAATTAAATTACATAAAGTGTTGTACTTATTTTCAATTTACTATTATTAATGAAATTTAATATCATAAAACATTTTTTTAAATAAATAATATATTTGACATTATGGAAAAGCGCGCCTTTTTGTGATAAAAAAAAAAGTTTAACAGTTCTTCATATTTGACATAGATACCGCGAAATGGGCAAAAAGAATATTAAGTCATTATTTAATTTAAATATATATATGTTGCAGTCAAGACTCTTGGCCGGTTAAAAGTACTTTTGACTGGTTAAAAGTTTTGACTGCAACATATATAATATATATATCGGATAAGAGCCTCCACGGGACATGTTATATGTACATTTCTTGTTATAATGCAGCTCACCCACTATAAATGTGTCCCTGTGTCCCTAAAGACATCATTCTCGGACACAAAGCACACTCAGAACAACTATGCGTGGATCACACAACTAATTGTACCGGGTGGGTATCGAGCCCAGAACAAGTCTCAGAAGGATTTATATAGATCTATGTCAAAGTCTGTCCATTTCGCAAAGATAATTCAAATAAAAAGCGTGTTTCATATAATTATTCACATAAACATTCTCTTATATACAGTTTATATCATATAAGAATAATATTGAATGTCTTTTATTGAAAATTGAACTCTATGCAAGGATAATAAAGTTCACAGCCCTTATAACGTCTACTGGTAAACATGGGCCTCCCCTGAAGGGGGTGAACATATGTTTGGTACATACACACGTAAACGCTGCTACCCGTTATCTGTTATACGATAGTCATAGATAATTTTATCACAATCAGAACTTTGCGTGCTATCTCAGGCACAGAGGGAAGTCCCAATGGCTGGGGCGTCGGACTTGCGAACATGTGGTTGCCGGTTCCGTCCCCACCCATTGCACAACCGACATGAACCCACTCGTAACACAAGCATCTTAGCTTAACACGAGGGGTTAACAAGAATACTAGAAGCGTGTAAAAACTTAAAAAAATCAATGTCAATAAATTTTACACAAATATTTTTAGTCTGTGAGTCAAACTCGCTTTTTCTAAGGTCAATATAAAGGCCACAGAGGTTATAATAAACCTTAAACCGACACAATAAAGTTCAATTTCCTATAACACTAATTCTTAGAATTCTTATATGAAATACACTATATAGTTTGTCATTTAGTTAAGGGGTGACATGTAAGTGATGTCGTCCCAAGGGTGGCGGTATAGGGGTTGCTTCATTCTCTTTTGGTCGAGGTAATGTCCCACGAGACCGATGGTGCGGCCGAGGACGAATAGAGCGTTGATCGATCCCATTTTGATGTAGTTGTTTCCTTCCTCCCTGAAAGAGAAAGTTTATATTAGAAATATGAATGAAACAGCATGATTCTGCACAAACAAAAAATGGTATATATTTTCATCGGAGACAACCTCCGTAGCGGTATTTTTCGATCCCCGCGACGGACAGAAAATATTTGTGAAAATTCTAACATTTTTTTTCCGGGTCTGGTTGGTTGAGGGACTACCCTCCGTGCCTCGGAAAGCACGTAAAGCCGTTGGTCTAGATTGTTATAACATCATCTAAAATAATCGTAAATCAAGGAACGGTCAGCAGCGTTTCCTACCCGCTTGCCAAGCGTGGTGACTATGGCAAATACCCTCCCTCGGAAGGAGGCCCATGTTCAGCAGTGGACGTTATACGGGCTGATTTTATCCGGGTTTCTGTAGTACATACGGTACAAATGCCACCGCTTATGAATGAAAATGGTGATATTCTATTAAAATTTTCTTAAGCTTAAAACATTTTACGCGGTAAAGGGAAAATCATTTAATTATCAGATAAATATTATCAGAAGAATAAATATGAATTGAGACAGAATATCCCTAGAAACTAAGTTAAATTTTACGTTTAATATATAAATTCTCCTCTGATAATATTTATCAAATATTTTATGTGGATTTCCGATTTTTGTCCTTATCCGATTTTTTTGGGATTCCGAGTTTCTTTTGTATTTCCGAGTATTTTCCAAGTTCCCAGTTTTTTTGGTACTTAATACTTCGAGAACAGCTGGCACTGTCGGAACATGTCTACCATGGCTGCAGCCATGATGCCGTTCACATTCAGGATGAGGTTGGGCTTTTGCTACTTTACTAGTATTCTGAGAGTAGTCCTGGGTAGTAGGTAGAACCTGTGTTTCAGGTTCTACCTAGTTCAGACAAGCCGGTAATAGTTATAATATTTTGAATGTTCTTAATGTTGTCTTGTTGTAACGATAAGTGTATTTATCTTAGCTATAAGTATTTCTATTTTATTTTAGCAATAATTATACAAATATGTAAGAATAAGATTATATTTTCAAAGATTTCTGTTATTTGTTTTTTGTAAATGAATTTTTAAATAAATTTTTATTATTATTATATTATATTCTATTACAATTTCCGTTATTTTAGTTTCTTGTAATTTCCGTATTTTTTTTTGCAGTTTCTAATTTTTTTTCGGGTTTACAATTTTTTGTGTACTTACTGTGAGAACAGCTGGCAGTGTCGGAACATGTCCACCATGGCTGCTGCCACGATGCCGTCCACGTTCAGGATAAGGTTGGGCTTCTTGCGGGTGGTGATGGCTTCCACGTCGAGCGCGTAGCGGGTGACGGGCCAGGCGGGCCAGCGGGACGTCACGTAGGCCTTCAGCTCGCGGACCCGGGAGTCAGGGTTGTTGATTGATTTCACTCTGTGGACAAAATATATGGTTTAATCATTATTGTCAGTCTATAAGTTTTTTTTTCGGACGTAATTTATGTATTTAGTAAGGAGGCTTTTGCTACTTCACCGGACATACTGTCTATCTGAGTTGCTGGTTAGTTTTTTTTAGGAAAATCGGGATTGTGGCCCTTTTTGAGTGAATCATTTTTTTTTAAAAAGACCACTAGCAGCATTTTTATGTCTACTAGTATTCTTGTTAACCCCTCGTGTTAAGCTAAAATGCTTGTGTTATGAGTGGGTTCTCGTCGGTAGTGCAATGGGTGGGGTTCGAACCCGCGACCTCAAGATCACAAGTCCGACGCCCTAGCCATTGTAGTCCAATGGCTAGGCCGCATAAAGAAGAATAAGCGATGAAAGATTCTTGTCGAAATGTCAAAAGTGAGACATTTTCTCCTAAACCCCTTTAAAAGTTTTACTAGTTTTCGTGGACACCCACCGTTACGTTTTATCATATAACACACTTACAACTCAGTCTTTCGTGGACACCTTCAGGTCCATCTGGAGCACTTTGGGAACCATTGATCTATTTTAAAATAATGAAGTAGAAAGATTTGACTGCAGAAGAACAACATATCAGGAATGAATATTTAGGAGTTTTAATATTATTTTACAGAAATTTGTTCACTGTTGAATGTAGTAGCGTATAATTGAAGACGTGAGTGGATGAAGGTGATAAGTTACAAAATCACAATTTCGAGTAAATCGAGTTTAAAGTTTCACTTTTATTTTTTAAGATAAGTCGCTACGAAACAGATTTTTTAATAAAACTATGATGCCAAGTTGTGTAAACAACCTGAAATATTAATGGTACGTAAGCAATTAAACAAATTAATATTTTTTATTATATAACTTCTAAAAAAACTACACATAACTCCTTCTTCCATAAACAAAAGTCAACTTTTCGGCACGTTTAGTTAGGTATTAAAGTAGGAATGTAAGTTGTACTGTCTTAATTATAATATAAATATTAAATTTTACTTTACTTATATAATATTATATTGTTTTAGACACTATTTCGTATATCCCACAAATGTTCGAAATTTCTTTAGTGATTCCTCCGTTCTTTACGTTGCACTTATTAGCGTTACTGCGTATTTCTAAGGTGTTTTTTCGATTTGTTTTGGTTTTTTATATATTAATATCTCAGAATCTTCACGTTTGTGTTGGTTACTAGTAGAAAGAATAATAAGGTAATTTTGCCTTGTACTGCTTGCTCACTTACATTACAAGAACTAAAGATCGAAAGGCTTTCCGCAAATAAAATATCATCACTACCCAAAGGAATGTTCTAGCATGACCGAATGGTTAAGGTATTAGGGGCTATACATAAGATGCAGGTTCGAATCCTGTCGGTAGTCTAAATATATTAGGCTCAATTCAAAATATTCTAAAATTTATATATGTAAATACGGGGGCGTCATCGTTTGAAAATGTAATTCCAAATGCAACTTTGGACATGTTTGTCTTGTTAACTATTATCGATAGATGGCATCTGATCTACGTGTTACCGTGTTAGACGTGTTACAAAGAGGTTGATAAATTTCAACTACCGGTTGGGTTCCACTGTGGCCAAATGGTCTAGGCATTAGAGGCTAAGTATACCTAACATGCAAGTTCAACTCCTGTACTACTCCTGGTCGTGTAAATTTATTAATGTTTTAACTTTTAATTTTAACTTAAAGAAACGAACACTTAACGCCATGTTTTAAGCTTATCCTTGTAATTATCATTGTTTTTTTTTCCGTTACTGGGTGACCATCAGCAGTATTTTAACAATATTTTTTAGTATTTTTTGTTAAAGCGGCAACAGTAATACATCATTTCTTAACATTTCAACTGTCTAGCTATCGCGGTTCTTGAGATACAGCCTTGTGACAGACAAATAGACAGCAAAGTCTTAGAAACAGGGTCCCGTTTTTTCCCTTCGGGTACGGAACCCTAAACTAAATGGAGAATTAAAATAACTAAATGTCGTGAATAAATGTATGTGATATGCATGTCACGTAACACCTTCATTCACGAAAAAGTGACATCGCGTCTTTCAATCATTGTAAGCTGAGTGGAAGAAGGTGTTATGTACGTACATATCACTTTCTTCCACGAAAGAAAAACAAAGTCTTTACTTTATTTATCTGGAAGAGGGTGATATGGGCCCATATCTCTTTCATCCAGTGCCATTTTCAAAGTTAACTGTACATAACACCTTTTTCAACATATTATTTTGAAAAATAAGCCTTAAATCGACGGTTTAAGGCCAGTAGTCTGTAGTCATCGACATGTCAAGCTCATCTATGCAAAAAAACACAAAACCTCAAAAATGCGACATATCACCTTCATCAACTCACATCTTTAATTTTTTACTAATGAAGCGGCCATAGCCTAATGGCTAGGGCGTCGGACTTGCGATCTTGTGGTCGCCGCTTCGATCTCCACCCATTGCACTACCGACGTGAACTCGCTCGTAACACAATCATTTTAGCTTAGCACGAGGGGCTAACAAGAATACTAGGAGGCTGCAAAACTCTGGTGGTACAGAATTGATGTATCTGACCTGTGTCCGATGCCCATGATGAGCTCTCCCCTGGCGCGCTTCTCGTTGACGAAGTCCTGCGGGTGTTGCCCGCGGTCGTGCGCCGCGCAGAAGTCCAGCGCCGCGCGGTCCAGCGCGCCGCCGAACCGGTCGCCCTGGGGGGGGGGAGATATTACAGAACTGCTCATCTAAATATATGTGGATATAATCAGGAAAAAAGGTATAGTTGGCAACCCTATCTCCGCCCCATTTGTTTACTTTTTTTTTAAGTTTGTTATCGGATATTTAACAACATGTATAGTGGGTGCTCCAGCTGATAGATCCTACTGCTCATCCATCGTATGTCCCTTAGTCACCTATTACGATGCCCATGGAAAGACATGAGATGGGCTATTTTATCACAATTGAATCCCTGTTGTTTTTTGGCGGATTAGTGATCTCAGTATAACGATGAGTAGTGACCGGATTATATCCAACATAAAAAGCTTGTTATTGCAATATACATTTTGCATGCAAATATGCATGAAAAATGCTTAAAATATGCAAGAAAATTGACAGAATATACAAAATTAAATGATAAGTTTTAATTCAATCAATCAATTTAGTTTATTTCATTTTAAAATCAGCGTACAATTAGTAAATTATCCTTGAATAGGCGACCATAAGTGTCACTACACATTACAGTTTATTACGTGACATTATTATTATTATTCTTTTCATAAATGTATATTAAAATAATTATTATTAATGTATATATTTATTTTGTGACTATAATTTGGTTTAATTCGCAATATTATCGCTTTTATCGAATATCGGAACGCAGGATGACTGCACTGCACTGGAAAAAATATTGTAAATATATCGATAATATGCATTATAACTCGATATTAGGTAAAATATGCTAGTACCGTTGAGAATGGCTTAAATATGCCAATGCATATGCAAATATGCAAATGCATATAATCCGGTCCCTAATGATGACTATCCTTGAGCTGGAAGATGCTACTGCCTATCCATCAGCTGTATATCCCTGAGTCACCTCGCAAGACACCCATGGAAACACATGGGGGTGATCTATCATAAGCCGAGAACCTCAGATGGGTACTTTAAGCAGACAGGCCCATCAGCTGAATATCCCTTTGTTGTTACGACGCCGATGGGAAGACATGTCGAGAGCCACACGGGTCACGGCGCATGTACTCACGATGGTGAGCAAGCCGGCCACGACGGAGGAGATGAGGTCCTTGCCCGCACGCGCGGTGACCATGGTGTTGTGTGCGCCCGACACGGCGGGCCCGTGGTCCGCGGTCACGATCAGCACCAGCTCGAAGAACTTGCTGGCCCAGTCGGGCAGCTCGCGCTGGAACCTGCCAACCAACGAATATATTCATTATAAAATGAAATTAAATAGTTTATTAGTAACATATTTATAACATCATCATCATCATCAGCAGCAGCCCGTATAACATCAACCGCTGAACATGGGCCTCCTCCCGAGGGAGGGTTTTGCAGAAAGTCTACAGTAAATTATTAGAGTTAACTATATGTTTATGTATGTCAAAGTAACTATATGTGTGTGTCATGTTAAAATATAACTATTTAATAACGTATTTTTTTAATTAATATACAAATAATGAGACTCGTACTTTAAAAAAATATATTAAGATCTACCAGCACGGCTGGGATCAGGTCTAAAGCTCCGCGAACCTCGCCTTGCGAGGACCACCGACCCTATCCTAGCTTCCTACGAGTTATAACTTCCTTGTTGACATATTAAACCATTTACAAAAAATTACCTAGTGTGGGAGTCGTGTAAAAAAACAAAGCTAATAATAACACGTACCATAGCAAGCTGATGGTGCCCCCGACGCCCAGCTGCCTCTCCAGCACCTGGCTGATGGGCACCCCGCAGTACGACAGCTCCTGGCCGCGCTCGTCGCAGATCGTGCTGATGAAGGCGGCCGGCTTGCGGATGATGCCCAGTTTCTGGGGGGAAAAGGGGGGTAAAATTAATTGAAGAAAAACAAACTGACAAGTGCGAGTCTGACTCGCGGTCTAGAGTTCCGTACAAAAAGGTGTGAGACCTAGTTTCTAGGACAGTTGCAAAAAATTCAACTAAAAAAAAACTATAAGCCAATCCCTCAATCTCCGCGTTAGCGACCGCCCTGAACCGAGGTCCAAGTCCCACAGGGGACGCCCTCTTGCGCAGGTTGCTTAGTTTGTAGTGTTTAAACTATTTATCTAGGCTGGAGCTCTGCTCGCCTTTATGCCCGGTGAAGTAGCAATAGTCTCGGGGCTAACAATGTATGTCTGTTTGAAGAAAAATAAAAAAAAACCTAGTTTCTTGCCAAATTTTATGATTCTATGTCAATGGGAAGTGTGCTATAAGTAGTCAGAGTAATTTTCTATAAGTTTTTGTGAACCGGGTTTTGAAGCGACTTGTGATCTAGAGGTAGCCGGTTCGAAACCCACCCTTTGCAATACCGACGTGAACCCACTTGTAACACAAGCATTTTAGCTTAGCACGAGGGGTTAACAACGTTACTAGTAGACGGCAAAAATCTGCTAGTAATCATAAAAAAAAGCCGCTTGTATTGGTTAATCTATATATAAATACTAATTATATAATACCTATTATAAAACTCCTGCCTACTGTTGTTAATGTTTATTGTGTATGTATAATTGTATTACGAAGATAGAGAAGGGAATGTTGAGATGGTTTGGTCACGTGGAAAGAATGGATGAAGAAAGATTGACAAAACAGGTATACATGGCAAGTGTGAGTGGCACAGTCGGAAGGGGAAGACCTCGACGAACGTTCTCTGACCAAATCGGAGACATCCTCGCAAAAGGTCAAATAAGATCCACCCTAAACCGACGTGCTTGTATGAAGATTGTTATGAGAGTGAATGAAGCGAAATTTGTGTGTGGGGATCGTAGCAAGTGGAGGTCCATTGTCTGTGCCTACCACGCTGGGAAACAGGCGTGAGCTTATGTATGTATTATTTCTCTCCCTCTATCTATGTTTGTGTTTAATATGTTTTGCGTTCGAGCCTCAAGTGATGTCCTTACTTATGTACTTCTTTTTTTAATGATTGTAATTACTATTTTGTATGTGTTTTATGTGTTCATTAAATGTATTTCTTTCTTCTTTCTTTCTTTATTTTAATTATAATAAGTAATGTATAGAATGTATATGTTATCACTGACCCTGGCCCAGTCGTAGTCCATTGGTACTTTGGGTGGCTCCACCTCTTCCTTCACTATGATCTTGCCTTCCTTCACCAACTTCTGGTAGACCTGTAATCAAAATATATAAATTTAAGCTCAAGATATGTGTCTGAACCGGTGTGGTTCAGAGGTTGCGGTACTTGCTTGTGAGACCTGATGTTCGAGGTCCGATGTTTCGATTCCTAACCGAGACAATTATTTAATTTTGTGTGAACCACGGATAGTATTGCGAATTATTAGGAATGATAAAAAATAAAGGTATACATACATATCGTTTGTTATGATCCAAAGAAGCCTTGCTCTTTCTATGTATATACCCTTTCCGTTACACCTTGTATAAGATCTAAGGTTTTGTTTGTTTGAACGCGCTAATCTTAAAAATTATGGGTCCAATTTAAAAAAATCTATCAATGTTAGATAACTTATTTATTGAGAAAGGCTATAAGTCTATATTTAATGGCTAACGCGTCGTAATTGTGATCTTGTGGTCGCCAGTTCGATGCCCACCCATTGCACTATCGACGTGAACCCACTGGTAACACAAGCATTTCAGCTTAGCACGAGGGGTTAACAAGAATACTAGTAGCATGCAAGAACTCTGCTAGTATTTTTTTAAAGAAAAATGCCTTGCGAACTTTTATTGCGCGATACACTTGTATCGCGCAATATAAGTTCGCAAGGCAAACGAGCTTGTGGGTAGGGTTGCAAAATTACGTAATTTTACCGGAAACCCTGGTAAAATACGGTTATTTTACGGTAATTTATATAAATGACGGTAAAATTACCGGCTATACTTGTGTATGGTGAACGCGCGTGAGAGCTTATATAGTGTAGCTATTATTTAATTAAACACAAACAAACTTAGTTTAGGTAGATTGAATATGCTGCCCTGCCGAAAAACAGATTGTTTCCCTCGAACCAACCCGATCAACTGACGCTGACTGTCCGCGCGGACCGCGGTCGGTGATGATGGGTCGCAATGAGTGACTGGCTCCATCTGTTCCACGGACTCGGAACTTTTCTTAGTAGTAGTTTGATTAGTTTTTTACACAATCTTACCGTATTTTACCGTAATATATAATATTTTACGTAAAATATCGTATTTTACCGAATTTTACGAAAGTAATTTTACCGCTTTACATCCCTTCAAGTGGATCACCTGATGGTAAGTGATCACCGCCGCCCATGTATGTACACTCGCAACACCGGAGGAGTCGCAAGTGCGTTGCCGGCCTTTAAGAAAGGAATAGGCTCGCTTCTTGAAGGTTGCCATGTCATACCGGATCGGAAATACCTCCGCTTTTAATTGATTCCACAGAGAGGTCGTGCGCGGTAAAAAGTTTACCCTGCCGGTCATCGAAATTTATCAATCTCTTTTATAACACGTCTCCAAGGTGGACGTTTCGATGACCGGTAGGGTTCCACCGTAGCCTAATTGATTAAGGCATTAGGGGCTTAACCTAAGATGCTTTTATTAATCTCAATTTTGAAACATAGTATTTGGTCAACTTTTCTGTAAAGTGTTCAAAAACATTTAAAAAGGCATATACCTTATTGACAGCACATCCTAGAGTATCGAAGGAGTCGGGAACGGTTGCTCCGAACTGCGCAAGAGTCTTGTTCTTGGCGACCGCCTTCTCCAGCGCCGAGCCGGCGAGCGAACCCGCGTGACCGAACTGTACTTCCGAGGTGAACATGTCTGGGAAAAAATTATAACATTCAAATAAAACAAATCAAATAATATAGAGAAATCTTAATATAAATAACGTAACGTAGAGTATTTGGCTCGATTTAAATCTCGGAGGTCGTGGGTTCGATCCCCACTCCGGACAGGAAATCTCTGTGTAAATTCTAAGATTTCTTCCCGGGTCTGGTTAGTTGAGGGGCTACCCTCCGTGCCTCGGAAAGCATTTTAAGCCGTTTCCTTGTGTGGCACAACATAATACTGCGGTCACCAACCCGCCTGCCAAGCGTGGTGACTATGGCAAATACCCTCACCCGGGAGGAGGCCCATGTTCAGCAGTGGACGTTATACGGGCTGATGATGAAAAAATTTACCCGACTACCAGAAGGAGTGTAATGTTTTTCAAGAGTAAGTATCATGTATTTATGTATAATTGTTTGGCACGCTCTGCAGCCGGAACGGTTTGATAGATTTAAGCTTGAGAGGTGTCGCTAGATTCGTGTTTACTGTGAGAGTGACACTGAGTATATCGGAATAAAAGAAAATGGCGGAGTTTTGGCGCCATGGAATTTAGCTTGAAAGATGTTGTAAGATTCGTGTTTACTGTGAGAGTGACACCGAGTATATCAAAATAAAAATAAAACAAAATTACACAAAGTCGCGGTTTTTAGTTTTTTAAATTGCCTATTTTCTTGTTGTCGTAATTTTTTTTAAAGTTTTTATATTATGTAACTTTCTGAATCTCACCGGAACAGGTGCCAATACACCAGGCGACGATCGGTTTCTTGATCACTCCATCCCGAATGGCTTTGCACACGTGGTACTCCTCCACTCCACCGACCTCGCCGAGGAGCACTAGCATCTTAACATTGGGATCCGCTTCGTATCTGTAAAAAGTATTCGAAGATAAACTATCTGAAAACTAAATTTCAAACTTAATATATTTCGACCATCGGCAGGATTTGAAACTGCTTTTTTTTCGGTTGGACTTACGTAGGTAGCCACGAGGCTTTTGCTACTTCACCGGGCATAAAAGCGAGCAGAGCTCCAGCCTTCATAAATTGCTTAAAGACTACAAACTAAGCAACCTGAGGGCGTCCCCTGTGGGGCTTAGACCTCGGCTTGGGGCGGTCGCTGGCGATGAGATTGAGCGATCATGACTTTTAGTATTTTAGGGGAGTTTTGTGCAACTGTCGCTCTACTTTACAGTTCGCGGGGCTCTCGGACTTCACGTCTACGAGGGCATCGGATGACGAATCTGCGATTTAGGTAAAGCACGTATTAGGGACTATACTAATAACGAATATAAATAATAATAATAAGGGGCTATATAAACGAATATCGAATCAGAAATGAGGAGATACGTAGAAGAACGCGGGTTACCGACATAGCCCAACGGATTAGTTCGTTAAAGTGGCAATGGGCAGGCCATATAGCACGGAGAACAGATGGCCGTTGGGGCCGAACAGTTCTCGAATGGAGACCGCGGATCGGCAAGCGTAGCGTAGGACGTCCACCTACTAATGGACGGATGATCTGGTTAAGGCCGCGGGGTCACGGTGGACAGGCCGCTTCTAACTAGAGATCTATGAGGGATGCCTATGTCCAGTAGTGGACATAAATGGGCTGTGGAACAAGTATTTTTATTTACCTCAACAGATGGTCAATGAAGGTGGTGCCAGGGTATCTGTCACCCCCGATGGCCACCCCCTCGCACACGCCGTCCGCGTCCTTCGAGATGATATTGTTCAGTTCGTTGCTCATACCACCCGAACGGGACACGTACGCCACACTGGAATAAATAAAAACATATTAGTTGATAATATTATTACAATTATGACAACCTCCGTAGCGTAGCGGTATTTGGCTCGCTTTAAATCTCGGAGGTCGTGGGTTCGATACCCACGCCGGACAGGAAATCTTTGTGTTAATTCTAAGATTCATTTCCGGGTTTGGTTGGTTGAGGGACTAAACTCCGTGCCTTGGAAATTACGTTAAGCCGTTGGTCCCGATTGTTATAACATCATCAAAACAATCATATACCAGGGTACGGTCATCAGCATTTCCTTGAGTGTTACAACATAATACTGCAGTCACCAACCCGCCTGCCAAGAGTGGTGACTATTTCTAAGCCCTCCCTCAGAAGAAGGCCCTTGTTCAGCAGTGTTCAGCAGTTCAGCGTTAAACGGGTTGATGACGTAATGCCTAGTTAGTGCCCTTACACACCCTCTCGAAGCACCAGGATTCCAACCTACTGAGCTACGACCCCAATTCAGGAGGCGTTACAGTAGTATTACCGTTATAAGGCCGGCATATATTTTAGTAGCACCTTATTTAACATACCTTCCCGGTCTGTACAACTTGCTGTCGATGATGTTGTCGATCATGCCGGCGGTGTTACCGATCTTGAAGCAGCCAGGCTTGATTCCACCCACTGTTGCAGGCCCAATTATATTCACCTGTAGATATCATATCAGTTCAGTTCTTTTGTTGAGGACTTTGTGGAGGGACTTCCATACAGAGGCGGATTATCTATAAGGCAAACTAGGCACGTGTGAATGGCGCGAAGGTACCAAGGGGCCATAAACATAGTATGTTTATCACTACATAGTATAAAACAAAGTCGCTTTTTCTGTCCCTATATCCCTATGTCCCTATGTATGCTTAAATCTTTAAAACTACGCAATGGAATTTAATGCGGTTTTTTTTAATAGGTAGAGGGATTCAAGAGGAAGGTTTATATGTATAATACATCAGCATTGCCCCGGGCGGGTCGGCGGGTCGCTAGTATTTATATGTATGTAAGTATTTATATATTAGTATAAGTAGGTTTTTTTTTTAATTATATACTAGGTTCCCGCGCGTGGGATCACCCGCGTAGCTCCCGTGCCCATGGGAACTTCGTAATAAAATATAGCATATAACCTTCCTCGATAAATGGACTATCCAACACTGAAAGATTTTTTGAAATCAGACCAATAGTTCCTGAGCTTAGCGCGTTCAAACAAACAAACTCTGCAGCTTTATAATATGAGTATAGATAGGCTTACGTTTGACCATAATCTCGCTTGATAAAAGGCGAAGATAAGGCCTAAGATGATACACGCTTGTATTTACACATACATATTGTTTTTATCTCTACTTACTATCTCCTCTCGCGGGACTGCTGACAGAGATTTCTTATAGATTTCTTCTTTATATTAATTAATTAATTAATTTTTGTTTGTTTATAAACGTGACGTCATCAATGGGGCCAACTAGAATACCAGCGCTACATTCATACACAAATGTGTGGATGTAGCATAAAGCTGAAGTAAGTGCCTATTTATGGTGCACAAGGCTATTTTTTTAATTTGATGTTGTATTTTTTTGGGAAACTGTGCATTATGAATAAATATTTTTCTTTCTTTTCATAAAAAATAAGTAGTACCCTTGTGCCGTGCCTTTCTATGTATTAATTTATATATTTGTTACTTAGTGTGTAAATTAATTGGAAATAAATAAAGGGGCGCGCGGGCAGAATTGACGCTGGATCAACAACTGTTGTTGAGGCTACAAGTCGGAATAAAGATATACCAGCTCCAAATTTAAGCGCCATAACGCAATGGCTATGGCGTCGGCCATAGCCATTGGATTACGGTCATGCGATCCTGCGTATCATGTGGTCATGTGGTCGCCGGTTCGATCCCCACCCACTGTACTACCGACGACGTGAATCCACTCGTAGCACAAGCATTTTAGCTCAGCACGAGGGGTTTGAAAGTGGGTTTGGGGAAAGATTTGATTGATTGTTTGCATTAAATATCCTCCGGAACTAATAGACCGATTTCAATGATTCTTCCAACATAAGAATGCAACATTATCCAGGAGTAATATAGTCTATATTTAATTATAAAGTTCCTACGGTAACTGGAGCTAGGCGGGTGAAACCGCGGGCGAGTAGCTAGTCTAAAATAATACTAACCCCGCGTGTGTCCGCTACTTTGATGATCTTCCTTGTCATGTTTTCTGGAATACCTTCTGCAATAATCACAATAGTATTGATCTGAGGATGTTGCATCGCCTGAAACAATTATTATAGAGGTATTTATTTCATCATCATCATTAACATCACCAGCCCGTATAACGTCCTATGTTGGTCATGAGCATCCTTCCGAGGGAGGGTTTTTGCCATAGCCACCTCGCTCAGGCATGCGGTACTATGTTGGACCACACAAGGAAACGCTGCTGCCCGTTCCTTGATATACGATTATTACGGATGCTGTTATAACAATCGCAGCTTAACTTGCTTAACTTGCTTTCCGAGGCACGGAGGGTAGTCCCTCAACCAAACAGACCAAGAAAGAAATCTTACAATTTACACAACGATTTCCTGTCCGGTGTGAGGATCGAAACCACGACCTCCGAGATTTAAAGCGAGCCAAATACCGCTACGCTACGGAGGTTGTCGAGCAGACGTTACAAACAAAAAACAAGAAGTGGGCTAGTTGAAATTATTTTTATATGGTAAAGAATGGTTTTACTAGATCAAAAAAAAGGCATTTATTTGAGATCTAGAAAACACTAAAATAAATATTTTAGAATTGGCTTGATATTTAGAGATAACAACGATGTCAGCCATGTTGGTTTATAACAGATAATGTAATCTGTGTTCGAGATCGATGACGTCATCACTCAGAAAGTGTAATAGTAAAGGATCGCGTTCATGTTTTTTAACGAGATGTGTGACGTCACAAAATGGCTGATAGCGTTTTCGGAAGTTAAACACATAGACAAAATAAATAATTTTCATATTGAGTTTACACAAACACATTCAAGTTCTATGAACAGAAATTATTATATTTAGGTTCCATTATGTGTCAACTAGCCTATATATTACCTGCATTGTACTATCATAGGCGGACCGGAGCGACGCGAAGTTTACTAGCACGGAGGCCTCTTGATGTTTCCTCATTGCCACATCCATATCGGAGAACACTGCGAATATACATACATACATTAAAAAAACTGTATGATTATTTAACAAATACACTCAAATACACATAACTGATAACTGGCCTCAACGAGGACTGTATTGAAGCCAATAGAGACCACTTCGAATAACTTTTATATATTTTTAATGATTTTATAGCAATGTATTAAATTCATCATCAACATCATTATCATCAGCGCCCGAAACACTGCCCGTTCCTTGATATACGATTATTATAGATGATGTTACAATAATCGGGACCAACGGTTTAACGTGTTTTCCGAGGCACGGAGGGTAAGTCCCTCAACCAACCAGACCAAACACAAAGATTTCCTGTCCGGCGTGGGAATCGAACCCACGTCCTCCGAGATATAAAGCGAGCCAAATACCGCTACGCTACGGAGGTTGTCACATCTCGTATTAAAGTAACACACTGTAATAGTAATAAATATTACGTACAATAGAAAAAAAATATTCTTTACAACAATATTTATGGCAACTATTAAAATTGCCTTTTTTCGGAAGGACTTACGTAGTTATCCACGAGGCTTGTGCTACTTCACCGGGCATAAAGACGAGCAGAGCTCCAGCCTAGATAAATGTTTTTAACACTACAAACTAAGCAACCTTCGCAAGAGGGCGTCCCCTTGGGGGCTTGGACCTCGGCTCAGGGCGGTCACTGGCGATGAGATTGAAGGATTATGACTTTTAGTATTTTAGGGGAGTTTTGTGCAACTGTCGCTCTACTTTACAGTTCGCAGGCCTCTTGGACTTCGGGTCTACGAGGGCATCGGATGGTTCTACGAACTAAGGGTCGGGAGGACGAATAAAAATTGCCACAAACCTGGTATGAACACCTCCTTGTTGCCGAAGTAGTACTTCTGCTTGTGGTCCGCTGTGAACGGGTACACGATGGCCACCACCGACGGCTCCGTGCGACGACAGATGTAGTCGAAGTCCAACATACCCTGAGCACAAACGGACACATTAATACTACTAATAGTCAAACATAGTCAAAGTAAAATTTAATTTAATTACCAAACTATTTAGTCCGTCAGTTAGATTACCAAAAAATATTGGTCTTTTTTTTTTCGTTTCTCGAACAAAAAATTACGCATATTCAGCGCGTTGCAATTTCGTGTGACATATTCTAGGTACAATTAGAACTCCTGAACTTCATAGTTTTTTTTTTTTATAATTTATTTAACATCTAACATACAATTTTACAACAGATTACAAAAGACCATAAACATTAATCATTTTTAGAAACTGTAGAGTTTTAAAACATCCATCTTAGTTTAAACAATCTTTAAAAATAGATTTGGTAGATTACATAAACACTTTTCATTATTATACTCCGAACATTCTACAATTATATGAAATACCGATAATTCTGCACAACACTTGCATTTATTTCTGGGAGCTCTCGTTATTAAATGTAGATGTGTTAAATTAGTGTGACCTATACGTAGTCTCGAAATAACTACTTGATCTTTTCGGCAAGCCAAGGACATTGGAGGTCGATCAAAAACATTTCTAATACTAAATAATTTGGATGTATTTTCTGTTTGACAATAGTTATCTCAAAGAATTTTCAATTTGTGTTTTTTATATATTTTGTTGTCGCTCTGTATCTTTGTAAAGTTTTATTGATTTGATAAATAAAAAAATACGTCTTTTTTGGTAATGTGACTGACGGATTATTTTTTAGTTTCTCAGTGATAAACAAACCTGTATGGCCCTGTTCTGCATGCCAGATAATAGCCTTAGGTCTGTCAGTGAATAAAAACATTGTAGTCGACATCTCCTGACCCAAATCTTATTGGATCTTATCTTGGAAGCAGGCTTGACCAAATTTAAAGAAATTGAGACTCTGGCTTGAAACTCAACATATTTAGGCTCCAATTGTGACAAAGCGGTGGCCCCTATCTCAAGTATGAACAGAGTAGGAGCCATATTTTGGATCCAATAGAGACATAACAGTGGCCCTGGTCGATTTTTTTTATAGACATGTCGTTAGCCACGAGGCTTTTACTACTTCACCGGGCATATGCATAACTCAATAATAGAATACAAACCTGAATAGCCCTGTTCTGCATGCCCCAGATAATAGCCTTAGTTCTGTCAGTGAATAAAGACATTGTAGTCGACACGCCCTGACCCAAGTCCTGTCGGGTCGGCGCTTGAGAGCAGACGAGGTCAAGCAGCTTTTGGGTAACTTCGGGAAGATCTAGTTTGGGTTTCGGCTGAAAGTAAAAATAAATATTAGATTAATAGATGTTTAACATACGAGCTGACAATTCATCGAATTAACTTAGGGTGGATGAAATGGCGGCAGGTCAAAGGAAAAACATGCGACTCAAGATTAAAGGGTACAAACCAATACAAGGCGATTGCCACTTATATGTCACAGCCATATAGTTGTATCGGCCATTTAATGAGACAGCAAGCTCGTTAACACATTTATGAGACAGTATTTTTCATACATTGCCCACGGATGTAACGCCATAACACATGGTTCATTAATAGTGTTTGATACGACAGAACGGCAATAGACGTAAACGTCGTCTGGCGTACTGTCACAGAGTATTATTTTTTATGTAATTATACGACGGTACATATTCTCAAAACTTTGACGTCGACGGGCGTACAGTCGTATCACTTTTGACTCCCTTAACGTCGATGAGCGTTAGTGTTCATCAACGTGTTAATTGGACGCCAACATTCAATAAAATGGCCCAAATCGTTGATATAGGGTGGTAAAACAATAAAAAAAACTAAACGAAAAAAATCCTAATCTAAATTTAAATTACCTGCCTGATTTTACGTCAGCCAAACTCGAAGCTTACTATAAACCAACTTGTTAAACTTTAAGCGATGTTAGTTCAATCAACGATTGGCCTAGGCTTACAATGAAATGTTGGCATTTAAAATTGGTTTCGTTGGGCGCAAATATCTATTTATAATATCTGGAAACTTGTTTTGGATTATGTATTGTGAGTTGTCAAGTTGTATATATGTATTTAATGTGTCGTATTTGATCTGTTAGTTTAATAAAAAAAAACTGGGATGCGAGTTTAGAGATGGATGTGCGGAGTAACAAGAATGGATCGGATTCGTCATGAGTATATAACAGGACAACCTCCGTTACTTAGCGGTATTTGGCTCGGATGTCGTAAGTTCCGATCCCCACACCGGACAGGAAATCTTTGTGTAAATTCTAAGATTCCTTTTCGGGTCTGGATGGTTGAGGGACTACCCGCCGTGCCTCGGAAAGAACGTTAAGCCAAGCCGTTGGACCCGATTGTTATAACATCATCTATAATAATCGTATATCAAGGAACGGGCAGCAGCGTTTCCTTGTGTGGTACATCATAATACTGCGGTCACTAATACATCTGCCAAGCGTGGTGACTATGGCAAATACCCTCCCTCGGGAGGAGGCCCATGTTCAGCAGTGGACGTTATACGGGCTGATGATGATGATGATGATTATAGACATAGGAGCTGAAACAACATCACGAATACTTACAGCGGCTTGAGGTTTAGGCAGTTGCTTAGGGGCGTAATCCAATTGATGTTCTTTAGGGATGGGGGATTGGCCAAGTGCGAGTCCGACAATAGCTGTCATGTTGCTCTCGGGCCCGAACACGTAGAGGGGGATGCGGAGACGATGGCCGACTTCACGCATTTGTCTGCAAAGATAAAAGATTTTTTTATTGTAGACTATTTTTCACTAAGAGGTTGCCACGGGAACTAGCGTACTGACCTTAATAACCGAATACCTTTAAACACGTATCCAATATAACAATAAATATTCCAAAAGAAGGAAAAAGGATGCAGACAGAAAACAAAATAGGCATGTGGACAAAAAAAAATCTATTTAGTCGAAAATACAGCGCGTTGAAATTTTGTGTGACGTCACGTTTAGGTACAATTTTACCTTATAGTGACGTCACAAGCCCCCTCTCTTGAACTTTGGTTGTATATTAGAAAATCAAAACTTTCCTGAGCAAATTTCAAAAGAACAACGTACAAATCAACAAAGTTTAAAATAACGATGGTCATTTGATCAAAAGTTCAGCTGACCAAAGTCTGGAATCTTTTTTTAGTCCTCATGCCTATTGTCTGCAACATTTTAGTCTGCATAAATTTCGATGATCAGTTGGGTTCCACCGTTGCCGAA
This sequence comes from Nycteola revayana, assembly GCA_947037095.2. Taxonomy (NCBI): domain Eukaryota; kingdom Metazoa; phylum Arthropoda; class Insecta; order Lepidoptera; family Nolidae; genus Nycteola; species Nycteola revayana. Next base: position 6,715,194 of record OX344840.2, read on the forward strand.
TTGGTTAAGGCATTAGGGGCTATACCTAAGATACAGGTTCGAGTCCTACTGGTGGTCAAAAATTATTAATCTAAATTTTGAAATAAAGAAAGGGATGTTATAAAGTGGACGCCGCCGTAGCTCCCGTTCCGTGGAACGTAGTAGTTTCCGAGATCAGTGCGTTCAAGAAAACAAACCTTCAAGTTTTATATATTAGTACAGATACTTCACGTACGTAAGTTCAAGTACTTCTTCTCAGCGTTGCCACTCATATTTATAATCAGAAGTGTTTGTTTGTGGGTTCTATTATAATATATTATTTTAAATTGTCTTCTTTCATTTTTAAATGTTTTGAATACTTTAGGGAAAAGTTTACCATATACTATGTTTCAAAATTGAGATTAATTAAATTCAACCACCGGCAGGACTCGAACCCGCATCTTAGGTTAAGCCCCTAATGCCGTAACCAATTAGGCTACGGTGGAACCATACCGGTCATCGAAATTTATCAATCTCTTTTATATTACGTCTCTAAGGGGGACGTTAGTGCCATCTATCGGTAATGATCCGCATTACTTCGACTAATATCTCCAAAGTTGCATTGGGCCTTTTTTCATTTTAAGAGTGCAAAGTGAATAGAGATCGTACCCCTCACACACCCTCTTAGAGGACTAGCAGCAGTGAGCCCTGCTGAGCGAAGGCGTTACAGTACATACCTTAATCCCTCCTGGTAGTTAGGTCCTCCTCTCCTCACGAAGATGGTGATGTTGTACTGTATGAGCGCGTCCTTGTACGTCTCGATGGCGGTGATGATGCCACGGAACGTGTCCGCCACGTTCGTGAAGTTGGCTATGCCTCCACCGATGATCAATACCTGGAAAGAAAATGTGTTTAAGTTATTTTAAGACTCAACGAGCTATGGAGAGGGCTATGCTCGGGGTTTCTCTACGAGATCGAATCAAAAATGAGGAGATACGTAGAAGAACGCGTATGTCGGTACATAGCCCAACGGATTAGTTCGTTGGAGTGGCAATGGGCAGGCCATATAGCACGGAGAACAGATGGCCGTTGGGGCCGAGAAGTTCTCGAATGGAGACCGCGGATCGGCAAGCGGAGCGTAGGACGTCCACCTACTAGATGGACGGATGATCTGGTTAAGGCCGCGGGATCACGGTGGATGCAGGCCGCTTCTAACCGCAACAACTGGAGATCTATGAGGGAGGACTATGTCCAGCAGTGGACGACCTACGGCTGAAATGATGATTTTTGAGACTAGCTGCGCCCCGCGGTTTTACCTACGTTACTCTGCTCCAGTGGGTCGGAGCGTGATGTTTTGTAGACTATATGCTAATCCAGCGTATAACCTATCCCGGTGCTAAATTTCAGGCAATTTGGCGTGAAAGAGTAACAAACATCCATCCATCGATCCATATTTACAAACTTCCGCGTTTATAATATTAGTAGGATTAACCTAACCTCCGTAGCGTAGCGGTATCTGGCTCGCTTTACATCTCGGAGGTCGTGGGTTCAATCCCCACGCCATAAAAAAAACGATGTGTAAAATCTCATATGTTTTTCCGGGTCTGAATGATGTCTGAATGGGACTACCCCCCGTGCTTCGAAAAGCACGTTAAGCCGTTGGTCCCGATTGTTATAACATCATCTATAACAATCGTATACCAGGGAACGGGCAGCAGCGTTTCTTTGTGTGTTACAACATAATACTACGGTCACCAACCCGCCTTTAAACGTGGTGTCTATGGCAAAAACCAATCCTCGGGAGGAGGCCCATGTTCAGCAGTGGACGTTGTACGGGCTGATGATGATAAGAATACTTTTTTTTTTCGGACTGACATACGTAATTAGCCACGAGGCTTTAGCGATAAAGGCGAGCAGAGCTCCAGCCTTAATAAATGGTTTAAAAACTACAAACTAAGCAACCTGTGCAAAAGGGCGCCCCCTGTGGGGCTTGGACCTCGGCTCGGGTCGCTGGCGCTGAGATTGAGGGATTATGACTTTTAGTATTTTAGGGGAGTTTTGTGCAACTGTCGCTTTACTTTACAGTTCGTGGACCTCTCGGGCTTCAGGTCTACGAGGGCATCGGATGGTTCTTTGCAAACTAAGGGTCGGGAGGAGATAAGAACACTAACTCACCTTGCCGTTGGGATGTTTGTCTCTGCACATAAGACTGAAGATTGTCTTCGCGTAGTCGGCGGTTTGACTCTCGGTTGGGGCACCGGAGTATTCACCGTAGTTCGCTAATTCTGCGGCTCCACCTACAAAAAACAAAAATAATTAGAAAAGAACCGGCCAAGTGCGAGTCGGACTCGTGCACGAAGGGTTCCGTACTATTGACTAGGTAAACAACATTACATTATATTAAACCTTTTTCAAGAGCCCCTAAATATTTATTTTATTATTTACTAGCTGACCCGGCAGACTTCGTACTGCCTCAATCGATAAATAAAAGACCTAAACTTTTGTTTAGGTCCACTGACCCGGTGAGACTTCGTTTACGCGGTGTCCTACATCTACCCTACACTTATCCTACGTCTACCCTACACCTACTTAACCCCTACTTACTCTTTCTTTCTTTGCGTTTAAACCTTTCCTGTGTTAATTGTGTTAAAGCGATGATTACTGCCAAATTTCATCAAAATCGGTACAGCCATTCTCGAGTTTTAGCGAGACTAACGAACAGCAATTCATTTATATATATATATATATATATAGATGGATAGATAGATAGATAGATAGATTACTAAAGTAAATATACAACTAAGTATTTTGTGAATATTTCAAGTGCCTACCTGTTGCCGTTATTAATATTTAGCAAAAAAAAAGGCCAAAAAAAATTACGTTTGTTGTATGGGAGCCGCCCTTAAATATTTATTTTATTTTATTTTTATAATAGAAATACATCATCTGTTAAAATTTCAACTGTCTAGCTATCGCAGTTCTTTATAAAGCCTGGTGACAGACAGATAGACAGCGAAGTCTTAGTAATAGAGTCCCATTTTTACCCATCGGGTAAGGAACCGTAAAAACACGTTACATTTCGTGAGTTTTTGTGATTAGAGAACGTTGTAGTATGAAAGTAGATGTAAGGATTGAGACAGATATTCTAATTTTGTTCGAACATATAGAGAGAATGAATGAAAGGAGACTAACAAGTAATATTTATAGGGCGAATGTGAACGGAAGTGTCAGGGGAAGACCAAGGCAGACAGTTCCACGATCAAATCGAGGACGATCTTAAGAAAGGCCAGGTTAAAAGTACCCTAAACCGAAGGACATGCACGAGGAGATTAATGAATGGAGAAGTGGCGAAAGTGGTATGTCTAGATCGTAGCAAGTGGAAGGAATTGGTTTCGGCCTAGCCCTATGGGAACGAAATGTGAATGTATGTATATGTAATGTATATAGGTATATTTATTTAAAATCTTTTGCACGATGACGGTATATGGCGGACTTAATGCCATAGGCATTTTCTACCAGTCGACCATACGGTGTTTTTTTTTTCGGACTGGTCTTCGTAATTAGTCCTGAGGCTTTTGCTACTTCACCAGGCATAAAGGCGAGCAGAGCTCCAGCCTAGATAAATGGTTTGAACACTACAAACTAAGCAACCTGCGTTAGAGAGCGTCCCCTGTGGGACTTGGACCTCGGCTCAGGGCGGTCGCTGACGGGGAGATTGAGGGATTACGGCTTTTAGTTTCTTTAGGGGAGTTTTGTGCAACTGTCGCTCTACTTTACAGTTCGCGGGCCTCTCGGACTTCGGGTCTACGAGGGCATCGAAAGGTTCTGAGCAAACTAAGGGTCGGGAGACCATAGGGTGTATGCATGTAATGTATGTATGATGGCGATACGTACCAAGTTCACAGATGGTGTCGGTGTACACGACAGAGGCGCCACCTCCCGCCACCATGGTCCAAATACGACCAGACTTGTTCAACACCGTCAACTGAAAACATCAAAAATATGTATATTTATAGATACTAGAGACTAGTAGAAGAACTAGACTAGAACTATCGAGACTACTAGAATTTCGGCCACTGGGCGACCGAGTGGGACTCATCGGGCTCATAATAATAATAAAATAACATAGTGTAAGTTGTTTAAGAAACAATTATCATCACCCCGTATAACGTCCACTGCTGAGCATGGGCCTCCTCCCGAGGGAGGGTTTTGACATAGTCACCACCCTTGGCAGGCGGATTGGTGACCGCAGTATTATATTGTAATACACAGGGAAACCCTGCTGCCCGTTTCCTGGTATACGCTTGTTATAGATATTGTTATTACAATCGGGACCAACGGCTTAGGCTTAACGTGCTTTCCGAGGCACGGAGGGTTTCTTTCCGGGTCTGGTTGGTTGAGGGTAGTCCCTCCGGAAAGAAATCTTAGAATTTACACAAATTTCTTAAGTCGTGAACCCACGACTTAAGAAACAATAAAAATACTTTAATATCTAATAGTTTAACTTAAGAAGCTTATCACTTATTCTTAATAAAAAAACTATAAAGAACCGAAAATACCGAAAGAACCGGGAAATACACCGGTATTTCCCGGTTCTCGCAATCAGAACCGGTTTCGGAAACCCTACTTAACATGTAGGTCTAACATTCTATGACACTAACCATTTGATAGTGTCATAGCCTATTTTAAGTCTAAGCTTGCACGGGAACGGTATCTACGCGGGTTTTCGTTCGCCCCTAAGATGATGAAAAGGCATGGCAATGGAAATCTATTAAGACGATATATTTAGCCACAGGGCTTTTGCTACTTCACCGATAATAAAGGCGAGCATAGCTCTAGCCTATAAATGGTGTCAAAATTCATATGGTGCGCAATGAATGAATATAAAATTGCATACCTTGAGACTTGCTCCACTTTTCGCGTCCAAATCCGCAATATGCGCCTCTTCGGGGTAAGCATCCCGTCCGAAGGGAGGTGGGAAAGTTACCTCTCCCCAATTCTTGGCACAAATAAAGTCGGCTGTTTGATCCAACTTAGCGGCTAAGTCTAGGAGATATATTCTCTCGTTGGTGACTACAATAGGGTTAATTTCCATGTATGTAAAGTATAGATCGACGTAGACTCGGTATAGGGACACGATGAAGGTGGTCAGAATTCTGTAAAAAGAAAATACATTTTGATTTATAGGGTGTCCAATATCCTTGAAGAAATTATATGTAAGGGGTCAAATATCCTTAAAAAAATCATTTATATTTATGACACTTGCAAATTTTAATAGTCAAATCAATAATTTAGTCCTAATTTATCTACTATGATTACATTTTATAAATTTGCAAATTAAGCAGGCTAATGAGTAAATAATGTTTTAGTCTTAGCTTAATTTATTTAACTCAATCTCCCTTAATATCTTCTTACAGAATTTATGTGGTATAACCAACAAAACAAATGAATTAGATCTGTACCTACAAGAACTTGAACTAAACCATTTGTATGTGTGTATTACGGAACATTTCTTAACTACGGAATCGGCTTCTCAATTCAATATTAACAATTACAAAATGGTGTCTTTTAATGCACGAAAAAATAAAAAACGGGGTGGCAGCCTAATTATGGCGGCGAATGATGTTGTTTGTGAAGAAGTGCCCTACTGTCAAAAACTATATAAAATTGAAAGCTTTGAAATATGTGGTGTTAAAGATGCTAACACCAACATATACATCTTCTGTTGTTACAGAAATCCTCTTGATCAGAACTTTGAAACATTTCTGTCTAAGTTAGAGCAATTATTGGAACACTTCTTTAGTAAAAAATGTATCATCTGTGGAGATTTCAACATTGACTTGTTTAAAAACGACAAAAAATCTTTAAATTTCTTAACACTACTGACATCTTACAATTTTAGACCTATTATTAACGAAGTGACTTATAGACGAAATAGCGCGGAATCATGTTTAGATAACTTTTTGACTAATCTCCCGGATAATCTTATCAATGAACAGTTTGTTGATCACAATTGCTTGGCTGATGGACATGCAGCGTTAGTATGTGGCTTAAAAACTGAAAAATTAATGTCAAATGGCGATCCGGATTTGTTAAATATTGAAATTAGGCAATTTAGTGACAGAAATTCGAATAATTTTAGACAACGTTTACAAAATATCAACTGGACAGATGAAGGTGTAAATGGATTCCTTAAAAAACTTGGACAAATATTTCGCACTAGCTTTAAAAAAAGAAACGAAAGGTTAATCCTAAAAAAAATCATAGATCACCATGGATAACAAAAGGAATAAGAGTATCAAGCAAAATGAAGCGATTCATACTTCAAAACAAAGGTTAGATAACTGGCAATGAGAAAATAGGGATGTATTTTAAAACATATATTAGAATATATAGACAAGTCTTAAAAAAAGCCATACGTATATCGGTTAGGAAAGAACTTGAAAAAGCTAATGAATCTTCAAAAGCTATATGGGGGGTAATAAATAGACATAGGAACACTCAATCGAAACGTGAAAGTAGTAAGGACATTCTTTTGAAAAGGGAAAACATAATAATATCAAATCCCCAGGAAATAGTTGACATTTTCTCAAACACGTTCGACAAAGCCGACCATGTTGGGGAGCTCAATACTTATGAACAAGCCATAAACACCTTGAAGGATAGTGTTAGTAGAGTTAGTGTAGAAATGTCCTGCGGAACAGTGACTGCAGATGAAATTAAAAAAATTGTAAATGCAATGGCCAACAAGAAATCGGCTGGTTATGATGAGATCCCAATACAAGTATTTAAAAATCATATTGACTTATTGGCAATACCACTGGCACATTTTATTAATAAGTGTATGAATGAGAGTGTTTTCCCGGAACAACTTAAGATAGCTAGAGTTCTGCCAATTTATAAAAAAGGTTGCAAATTCGATCCCAATAACTATCGACCTATTTCTCTCTTACCTATAATATCCAAAAATTTTGAGAAAATATTAAAAATAAGGCTTCTAAGACATATAAATCGTAATAAAATTCTAAATGATAAACAATTTGGTTATCAAAAAAATGTGGGCACAAAAGACGCAGTTTATATGTTAATGGAGCAAGTAATAAACGGAATTAATGATAAATTAAAAGTCGCCGGGTTATTCCTTGATCTAAGTTCTGCTTTTGACACAGTAAATCACAAGCTACTACTAGCAAAATTGGAGCATTATGGAGTCAGAGGATCAGTTTTAAACTTATTTAAATCTTACTTAGAAAATAGGAAACAATATGTAGAAATTAAAGTTAAACAAGAAAACTGCGCGAAAATCTACAAATCGGGACTAAACCAAATAAGGCAAGGAGTTCCACAAGGCTCAATATTAGGGCCAATCTTCTTCATCTTATTTATTAATGATTTAATTAACTACATTATGAAACAAACTGATACTAAACTCGTCCTTTTTGCCGATGACACGAATGCCATTTTTACCGCGGAAGATGTGGGAACTCTTGGTAGTAAGGTAAATAAAGCTCTGGCACTCTTCCATTATTGGTTTACCATTAATAATCTAACCTTAAACACCAATAAAACAAACGCTATGTTATTTAGAACAACGTCGAGAAACAAGGATTCAATTGACATAACCTTGAATGGCAATAGAATAATATTAGAAAATAATGTAAAATTTCTAGGTATTCATATTGACGAAAGCCTAAATTGGAAAAAGGAACTATCAGCTATAGAAAGTTCAATTAGCTCAGCGTGCTATGCTCTTAGAAGCCTTCGAGATTAAGTGTCTATCGACCATTTAAAAATAGTATACTATTCGCTTGTGGAATCAAAACTTAGGTACAGTATTGCTCTATGGGGAGGTAGCTATGAGTACAATGTAAATACTGCTTTTGTAATACAAAAACGAGCTATACGAACTATGGCGAGAATTCCGCAGTGGGTGTCGTGTAAGGATTACTTTAAAGAACTACAGATATTAACGGTCCCTTGCTTACACATATTAGTTCTACTATTAGTTCTACTACATATTAGTTCTACTAACAGACCTTATGAAAAAAGTACTTGATTATGAGACACTGGAGGACAGGAATAAGCGAGAAGCTACAAGACGTAAGGATTTACAAAATAAAATAAAACCGCATTTGAAAGTAGTCAGTCATGCTGCGTGCTATCAATCAATTAAACTAAATTAAAGTCAATTTATAATATAAATCAGTTTAAGCACCAGCTGAAGTCATTTTTGAAAGAAAAGTGCTATTATACACTCGATGAGTTTCTCAGTGATAATAATTAACCACCTGTTGACATGATTGGTATTGTTATTTTTTTTTTTCTTCTTTTTGACATTATTATTGTTATTTTTTTTTTGACATGATCGTTATGTCTTTATTGACATGATTATTATTATTATTATTTATTTTTATACTTTTTAGTATCTCGGCTAGTGCAGGAGTCTTAGGGCAACACGGACCAAAGTCAAGTGAAAGATTTACAGAGAGTGTGTTAATTCTGTTGTTTGTGGATAGGTTGTAGATGTTATTATTATATTTTAATTTATTCGCATAAATTTGTGTTCACAGAGTTCTTACAAATAATACAGTCCATTTCATATTAGCCTTTCGGCGTGCAAATTTTTACAGCTATATATACAGTTTTATTACTTATACACTATTGAACAATTATTTTCCTTGACACAAACATATTACAAGACAGTCTTATTTTGTTAATATTATTATGTAAGTAGGTAATATCAAAGGGCAGCAGCGAGACAGTTCCATCACAAGTACTTTTGGTAACTTACTGGAGCCGCCTCAATTTTTGTTTGATCACATTCATTATGATGAAATAAACAATTTTATATTAACTAAAAATGGTCATTAAAATATTCACCTAGGGTTTAATACGCGTTTTTACTAAAATCTCTTTTAAAACAGCCTTGAATACGCTATGTTTTTCTGTATTCTGTAGTTTTATGTTTATCAGTATATAACGACGGAAATCATGTGTAAGGGGTCAAATATCCTTTTGGAAAAATATATATGGGTGAATATCCTTGTAATATTGGGCATGCAAAGCATAGGAGGAAGAACATAAGTTTCAACCAATAAAGACAAAATTTGTCAAACATAATATACATTTTGGACTATTGAAGAAGAGGTAAAATCGATGATGAATCCGCGGGACGTTGGTACTAACCTTTTTTGCATTTAATACTAAGGATTCTTTAGAACTTTTAGCGTCAGTTGTCTCAATTATAAGCCGAACCGCGTTTCGTTCCCCAAGAAACTTCATTATCTTATATATATGTTACGGCTAAAGGTAGGTGTGAACATAAACTTAAGATTAACCGGCTAAACTTAGGTTTATCTTCGAGAAGCAGCTAAAGTTCGATAACATGTTAGTTTGCGTTCGGTTAGAACTAGATTTTAATTAAATTAAACAATACCTATGCAAGACAAAAAAGGTGTTGGGGTGGTTAAAAAAAAAACCTAAACCTAAACCAATGGAGTTGAACAGGGACTTATAGAGGTTGATCTAAGTTTAACCGCATGTGGTCGGCTGCACCTAGTTGTAGCCGGCTAAACCTAGGTGTAGCCGCACTTCGGCTATTAGCCGTAACATATATATATATATATAAAAATAAATCCCTATTTCCCTTGGTCACGGCTTCACGGGTGAATGGTTGGACCAATTTCAGTAATTCATTTTTTTTTGTTATGTTTGCTATTCTCAGCAGAATGTTCTTCCGAATGAAAAAAAAGTAGGAAAATTGCGTGGAAAATTAGAAAATATAAGAATACTTAACCACAATATTACATTTTCTATCTCCCTTAGCGCTTTTGACAAAAATAAACTTTTTAATATAATCGTATGGTGTTTGTCATAACATTGACAGAACGCGTGCTGCTGTCACGCCTAATATTAAAAGTTCAATTAAATATAGAGTTTTAGTTAGAGTCTTCTTTGATATATATTTTTTTCAAATCGGACCATTATTTTCTCAGATTATCGCGTTCAAGCAAACAAACTCTTTAGCTGTATATATTAGTATAATATTCTTTTTAACTTGCTTACCTTTTGATAGAAGCAGATTTAATGTTCTTCAAGAGTACTCTGTCGACTTCCTCGCCGGAGGGGAATGTGTCGACTGGGATCTGTTGGAAAATGTTAATGTTTAATAATAAAACTAATTTCCCGCTCACGGTTTTACACGCGTATCTACCGTTCCAAGTCAAAGTCCCGATTGTTATACATCAATAACAATAGGGATAATAATCGTATGTCGAGGAACGGGCAGCAGCGTTTCCTTGTGTAGTAGAACATAATACTGCGGTCACCAACTCGACTGCCAAGCGTGGTGACTATGGCAAATACCCTCCCTCGGAGGGAGGCCTATGTTCAGCAGTGGACGTTATACGGGTTGATGATGATATGAAAGATGATGAAAAATCGGAATCAACGGCTTAAAGTGCTTTCCGAAGCACGGAGGGTAATCCCTCAACCATCTAAACCCGGAAATAAATCTTAGAATTAACACAAAGATTTCTTGTCCGGTGTGGGGATCGAACCCACGACCTGCAAGATTTAAAGCGAGCCAAATACCGCTACGCTACGGAGGTTGTCTTATACAGACCTCTAATCTGATGGCCACAGCGTCGACATCCCCGACATCAACTCCACCTTGATGGTGGAACAGGATCGTGTCAGATCGTCTGCCGGACTGGATACATATGTACATCTCTTCGTTCTGCAAGTAAAACAAAAAATATTATATAACATTATAATATTCGAATATTCTTGTGTCGGACGGTTATATGTAGATAGCCATGAGGCTTTTACTACTTCACCGGGCATAAAGGCGAGCAGAGCTCCAGCCTAGATAAATGGTTTAAACACTACAAACTAAGTTACCTGCGCAATAGTGCGCCCCCTGTGGGTCTTGGATCAGGGCGGTCGCTGGCGATGAGATTGAGGGATTATTACTTTTAGTATTTTAGGGGAGTTTTGTGTAACTGTCGCTCTACTTGTCAGTTCGCGGACCTCTCGGACTTCGGGTCTACAAGGGCATCGGATAGTTCTTTGCAAATTAAGGTTCAGGAGGACGAGGGGGGAACTACCCCTCACACACCCTCTTCGACGGCAAGCAGTAAGCCCTGCTGAGCTACGCAGCCCATTCTCCGGTCTCAGGCGTTACATTACGATGATATTCTTATGTTGAAACCTAGATACATTCATACATTCACGCCTCTTTCCCATAGGGGTAAGCAGAGACCACTTCCATCCACTTGCTACGATCTACACATACCACTTTCGCTTCTTCTTGTACCTAGATACATGTATTAGGCCGGGACTCCACCAAAGTGTGAGAAGAGATGTTTTTCAGCTCGAGTGAATCCACCGAAGGTGTGCGGAAATGCGTACTGTAGCAGAGATGTGTGCTGGCTAGCCTTGCGAGTGTACGAGGCATTAAGTGCTCAGTACGTATCTGACTCGAAAGGCGGGAGGGGGGAGGGTGACATCGATCACTGCACGCCGCTCACATCTCTGGTGTCCGCCGTGCGTCGTCCGTGCACAGCTCACATCTCCGCTTCCATCGCGCCATACAAATATAACATATCTCCGCACAGCGATCTCCTCTGAAGCTGAGCGGAGAGGAGATGTCTCAATAACGCAATTCTATTGGTTGTTTAAAAACATCTCCTCTTCACATGTCTCGTCTCCCCTTTGGTGGAGTCCCGGCGTAATGTATACTTACAGCTTCATGCTTAACGAATGGCTCGACAATAAATTGTCTCAGCTTGCCCACAGCGGCGCCCACTTGTTGCTCCTTGCCCATGTGGTCAGACAGCCATCGTCTGACGTCAGATGCTGACTTGTTGACGCCCACTAGTCCAAGCTTGCCGCGACGTTTGATCAGCTGGTCGGGTATTACTATTATATGTGCTATAAATAAATAAATTTACACTTACAGCTTCATGCTTAACGAATGGCTCGACAATAAAGTGTCTCAGCTTGCCCACAGCGGCGCCCACTTGTTGCTCCTTGCCCATGTGGTCGGACAGCCATCGTCTGACGTCAGATGCTGACTTGTTGACGCCCACTAGTCCAAGCTTGCCGCGACGTTTGATCAGCTGGTCGGGTATTACTATTATATGTGCTATAAATAAATAAATTTACACTTACAGCTTCATGCTTAACGAATGGCTCGACAATAAAGTGTCTCAGCTTGCCCACAGCGGCGCCCACTTGTTGCTCCTTGCCCATGTGGTCGGACAGCCATCGTCTGACGTCAGATGCTGACTTGTTGACGCCCACTAATCCAAGCTTGCCGCGACGTTTGATCAGCTGGTCGGGTTTTACTACTAGTTGCTGTGAATTAAAAAAAAAGGACATTAGTGTTTTTTTTTTTCGGACCGACACTATTATTTAGTTAGCCCTAAGGCTTTTGCTACTTCACCGGGCAGGAAGGCGAGCAGAGCTCCAGCCTAGATAAATGGTTTAAACACTACAAACTAAGCAACCTGCGCAAGAGGGCGTCCCCTGTGGGACTTGGACCTCGGCTCAGGGCGGTCGTTGACGGGGAGATTGAGGGATTATGGCTTTTAGTTTCTTTAGGGGAGTTTTGTGCAACTGTCGCTCTACTTTACAGTTCGCGGGCCTCTCGGACTTTGGATCTACGAGGGCATCGGAGGATTCATAGCATACTAAGAGTCGGGAGGGGAACGTTAGTGGGTTCGAAGTCATTTTGATGTGTAATTTTTAATGCTATTGAAAAAGGATTTATACATAGGTAGATCGAGTGTACTATGAAAAAAAAAGGAATTAATTGTTTGAATTTAATTAACTTGACCTATTTTTTCCACATATTAATTGAAAATTTGATAGTATTTGCTGCGTCCTATTTTTAAAACTAATAGACGTAAAGACAAAATAAAATATAATTAGTCCGTCAGTTAGATTACAAAAAAATATTGGACACGTATTTTTTTATCAATAAAAATTGACAAAGATACAGAGCAACAACAAACTATAAAGTTCACGTGAGGGTGGCTTGTGACTAGGGCTGCCACCCTTACTATATTATAGTATCGTACAATATTTCAGCCAAATGTACATACATACATAAGCTCACGCCTGTTTCACAGCGGGGTAGGCAGGGACAATGGACCTCCACTTGCTACGATCCCTACACAAATCTTTCGCTTCATTCACTCTCATAACATTCTTCATACAAGCACGTCGGTTTAGGGTGGATCTTATTTGACCTTTTGCGAGGATGTCTCCGATTTGGTCAGAGAACGTTCGTCGAGGTCTTCCCTTTCCGACTGTGCCACTCACACTTGCCATGTATACCTGTTTTGTCAATATTTCTTCATCCATTCTTTCTACGTGACCAAACCATCTCAACATTCCCTTCTCAAATGTACTATATATTACATATATAAAAATAATAAAGTACAAAAAGAACTATATTTTTTTGCTGCTTAACTAAAATTCACCCTATTTAAAAATTGAGTAAGCTCATCAGTCCTCCGGGCTGAATCTTAATCCGGTACTGTATGGATCTAACATTAGTGATGGGTCGTCTACGTATTTGACGTCAACGAAACTAGACCGACCAATTTCGTTCATCGACTAGTCGATCAACTAGTTGAATTCGTCGACTAGTTTACGCGTTAACTTGGTACACATTACGACGAAGTCTACGGCGGCGACGGCGACGCAGGCGGTAGACTTAGACTAGTCTCTCGTATGCTTAGGACTGGCTGAATACTGAATAGAAGTAATTTTAAAGTTTTATTCACTATTCTGGCGTATTTAGAACATCAACTGATTTTATATATCTACATTATTTTTATTAAATAGACCTTTCCTTCGGCATCTTTTTTTCACATAGCACAACAATAATTTAATTCGACCCGAACAAATATCAACACCCTTCAACTAGATTTAGAGTTCAAATTTGTTTGCACGATATTTCAACGGACGAATGAATTTCTATCACCCGACTACGTTCTCGTCTCGTCTCGCCGTCGTCACCGTCGCGCGTCGTCGGTCGTCGCGTTGCGAGTTTAAGTTTAGCCCTCTGGGGCGTCTACGGATTCGACTAGTCCATCGTATAACGGTGAACCGTCGATTCGTTCACAGTACGTCGACGGTCAAATTAACTAGTTCGTTCATTCAACGCTCATCACTATCTAACATGCTCAGACTCTTAAATTTGTAATATTTTTAATCCTGAATTTCCCAAAAGTACGATATATTTCGACAACCTCCGTAGCGTAGCGGTATTTGGCTCGCTTTATGTCTCGGAGGTCGTGGGTTCGATCCCCAAACCGGACAAGAAATCTTTGTGTAAATTCCAATATTTCTTTCCGGGTCTGGTTGGTTGAGGGACTACCCTCCGTGCCTAGGAAAGCACGTTAAGCCGTTGGTCCCGATTGTTATAACATCATCTATAACAAGCGTATACTAGAGAACGGGCAGCAGCGTTTCCCTGTGTATTACAACATAATACTGCGGTCACCAATCCACCTGCCAAGCGTGGTGACTATGGTAAAAACCCTCCCTCGGGAGGAAGCCCATGTTCAGCAGTGGACGTTGTACGGACTGATGATGATAATAATGACGATATATTTCACAACTTTTTGTAAAAAGTACTATATAAAACAAAAAAAAAGGTGGCAACTTCTGACGTTACTACTAGGTAACACGAAATTTCAACGCGCTGTATCTTCGGCATTTTTTGTTTGAGTTCTATCTAACTGACGGACTAAATTGAGTTTTATAGGGTTCCGTACCCGAGGGGTAAAAACGGGACCCTATTACTTAGACTTCGCTGTCTCTCTGTCACCAGGCTGTGTCTCAAGAACCTTGATAGCTAGACAGTGGAAATTTTCACTGATGATGTATTTCTGTTGCCGCTATAACAACAAATACTAAAAATTAAATAAATATTAATGGGGGGGGGGCTCCTATACAACAAACTTTTTTATTTTTTCTTTTTGCTCGATATCAATAACGGCAACATGTAGGCACTTGAAAATGGCACGGAACGCTTCGTGAGCGAGTCCAACTCGTACTTGGCCGGTTTTTACTATTTTAAATTCTAGTTTTTTATTTAATTGTGGTTGACAACCCTAGTATAACATATAATTATCATCTTCATCAATTAGTTTTATGCACACATAAAGTATCTACTTTATTATAATTTTTTATTGTTTGAATAATTATTGTTAATGAACATAATTAAATAAATAACTTTATTGTGATGACGCGATACATTCTTATTAAACTATATTTTTCTTTTAATTTATTATTTAACATAATATTGTCATTTGTTTGTATAAGGTGCTCCGAAAATATGCGCCATCCCTTTAACATTGATTACGTACAACGAACTTCTGGAATTGAAGTTCGATCTTATTTATTGCTAGCATCATGCGCGTGATTTCACCCGCGTAACTGCCGTTCCCGTAGGAACTACACAATAAAACATAGCCTTTTTTAATATAGAATTAAATATAACCTTCTTCAATAAATGGGTTATCTAACGCTAAAATATGTTTTCACATTGGACTATTAATTCCTGAGATTAAGGAGTTCAAGCAAACAAACAAACTCTTCAGCTCCATATATTAAGATAGATAAGAAATTACATATTTATTAAGAAGTCCCTTTATTCTTCAGGGTTCATTTTTATGGACATATGTAGTTAACCTCGAAACTTTAGCAAGGTCGTCTAGTCGTTCCTAGGACATCTCACAGCCTCTTTCGGGGCTATCGTTGGCAACGCCGTCCATCGTTTCCTTACTCTTGCATTATGTATTTCAATAATAAATTCCATAATATCAAAAAAAAAACAATGTTCACTTACGGTGTCACTGTACGTCACTTTACCTTCTGTTAAGTTGAAGGCATACATTTTACAAGAACCTTGTTTATATTATTATGAGCTCGATGTTATGTGGTTTTTTTTCGGATGGACATACCTAGGTAGCCACGAGGCTTTTGCTAGAGCTCCAGCCTTAATAAATGGTTTAAATACTACAAACTAAGCAACCTGCACTGCGGGGCGCCTCCTGAGGGGCTTGGACCTCGGCTCAGGGCGGTCGCTGGCGATGAGATTGAGGGATAACCCCTCAATCTCATCGCCAGCGACCGCCCTGACTTAGATTTTTTAGGGGAGTTTTGTGCAACTGTCGCTCTACTTTACAGATCGCGGGCCTCTCGCACTTCAGGTTTACGAGGGTATCGGAGGGCTATCGCGTCGCCGGTGCTAGAAAGCCTTTCTGTGGTAACTTCTGCCCAACTCGTAGGCGAAATGCGGCAGTTGTAGCTTGCCCAGTTCCATTTTGTTTTTAAGCGGCTGTAGCCTAATGTCTATGGGCATCGGACTTGTGATCTTGTGGTCACCACCACCGGTTCGATCCCCACAGATTGCACTACCGACGTGAACCCACTCGTAACACAAGCATTTTAGCTTAGCAGGAGAAGTTATCAAGACGGCAAAAACTGTGTTAGTAATCTTCAAAAATATTTGATTGTGGCAGCATCTTATATTTAAGAAAAAATATGGAGTTTGCTTACCTCTCTGGAAAGCCATGGATTTTTGCCGAGCTCATCCTCCCAAACGGTGCCTTGTTCGAAGGAAGCGAAGCGGCAGGGAACCAAAGCAGTACCAGAGGCTATATGCCTGAAAACAATACATAATTCATATACTAACTCATTTATCAATACAACAACCTCCGTAGCGTTGCGGTAATTGGCTCGCTTTAAATCTCGGAGGTCGTGGGTTCGATCCCCACACCGGACAAGAAATCTTTGAGTAAATTCTAAGATTTCTTTCCGGGTCTGGTTGGTTGAGGGACTACCCTCCGTGCCTCGGAAAGCACGTTAAGCTGTTGGTCCCGATTGTTATAACATCATCTATAATAATCGTATATCAAGGAACGGGCAGCAGCGTTTCCTTGTGTGTTACAACATAATACTGCGGTCACCAATCCGCCTGCCAAGCGTGGTGACTACGGCAATACCCTCCCTCGGGAGGAGGCCCATGTTCAGCAGTGGACGTTATATGGGCTGATGATGAACTCATTTATACAAATCTGGAGCTCAGAAGCGTAAAGTCGGATGTGCCATAAACTGGCACTTACGACCAAATCCTTCTAAAGTATATAAATAAAGACGTGAGTGGATGAAGGTGATATGTCGCATTTTCGAGATTTTGTGTTTGTCAATACAATACGACTACAGATCTTAAACCGTCCATTTAAGGCTTTACGAGACAACTACATTCATCTTAGCACCTTATTTTCAATATCTAAACTTGCAGAAAAGTTTACTTTTGTTTATGAAAAAAGGAGTTATGTCAAGATTTCTTTTTTCTAATTAAATAATTAAAAATATAATTTTGTTTGGTTGCTTTCATACCATTCATATTTCAGGTTATTTACACAACTTGGCATCATAGTTTAATACAAACATTAGTTTTGTAGCGACTTATCTCAAAAAATAAAAGTGAAACTTTAACTTCGATTTACTCCAAATTTAATTATTAAATTTATGTGACTTATCATCTCTCTCTTTTCATCCATTCACGTCGCCTAATGGCTAGGGGCGACGGACTTGTGATCATGTGGTCGCCGGTTCGATCCCCACCCACCATTGCAGTACCGACGACGTGAACCCACTCGTAACAAACTTTAGCTAAGCACGAGGGGTTAACAAGTATGCTAGTACTCTGCAAAATGCGTCAACCACTATGCTACGACCCTATCCCGACAATTGTTTTTGTCCGGCGCGGGGATCGAAACCACTAACTCCGAACTTAGGTCGCAACGTTCTAGACCCGTTGTTGATTTTTATATTCGCAAATAGACAATTATTTTAGTATAACTGTTATCATCGATAAATACTGCGACTTAAAGGCTTATTACACTGGTTAACCATGACCGTATACCATGGTAAAAAATCGTTTATAACCAATGACGTTGGTTTGAAATGACAAAAGCCATATAAAATAATATATAGATGTTACAGTCAAAACTTATAATCGGTCAAAACCACTTTTAAATGTTATTAATTAAAAATTTGTATGGAATTTGGATCTGGCACTTCGCCGGCCGCTGCTGCGGCACTCTCGCTTAGCTCGCTCGGCTCGTGCGTGTTGGTCACAGTTCTAACCAAACCTACAGAAGTTGGAATCCTGGTTTTTTTATCTTCGACCAAAAATAACAGCATCTCTTTTCTGGAATTTTATGTGAGTCAATATGGACCCGTCAAAACTACTTTTGCCTGATTTGTGCATTCAAAAGTGGTTTTGACCGATAATAAGTTTTGACTTTAACATATAAACTGTTTAAACATCATAAATCAAATAATTAAATTGATAATTTAGTACGTATTTAATACATATGTCCTGAATATCTATTCTGATGTCTTTGATCACCTGTGTCAACAAGATAATGGAAAAAATTGAAATACTTTTCATCATCATTAGCCCGTATAACGTCCACTGCTGTACATGGGTCTCTTCCCGAAGGAGGGTATTTGCCATAGTCACCACGCTTAGCAGGCAGGTTGGTTACCGCAGTATTATGTTGTGCCACACAAGGAAACACTGCTGCCCGTTCCTTGATATACGATTATTATAGATGATGTTATAATAATCGGGACCAACGGCTTAACATGCTTAAACATGCCGTAGTGAAGCGGTATTTGGCTCGCTTGATATCTCAGAGGTTGTAGGTTCGATCCCAACGCCGGACAAGAAAACTGTAGATTCTAAGATTTCTTACGATTTTTTCGAGAAACCCCGAGCATAGCCCTCTCTATAGCTCGTAGAGCGACTCTGAGTCTGTTCATAAGGCCTATAGTCAAGCACCACGTTTCGGATCCATAGGTCATCACTGGCAACACACACTGGTTAAAGACATTCGTTAAAACCAAAATGATACTACCGATTTAAAAAGAATACTCACCTATTGATAAGATCTTTTCCTGTGGCCTCGTATATAGCTTTCGACGACATTTTGTTTTATTTTTGATTGCAGTTTTACTTCTTAAATTTCTATGTTAACGTCATAGGTTTCCTGTGAACAAACAAAAAACACTAATTAATATAACACAATAACTATAAGAGCAATATTCAGAATACACTGTGATTTTTCTATAGTTGCCAACACTCAGGTAAAGGACAAATTTTTTGTTTTTTGTTTTATTATATTACTTTTCACAAAAAGTACTTTTGGGAAATTCAGGAAAAAAAAATAGTACACATTTATTTTTTCCACGTGTATTTGTTATTACCTACTCTTTGCTTTGGCCATCAAGGTTAAAAACGTTTAAAATAATTAAAAGTCTGAGCATGTTAGATGCATTTTAAAATAAATAAACAAAACATAGTTATCATATGCTGCGGTCTAATTTTTTTAATGGGGTAAATTTTGTATCAGCAAATTTTTTTTAAATTAAAATGACATCCAACCTGTGTGAGAGGCGCCCGTTTATACAACCTAGATTAGATTGTACTACTTTACGTGTTACTCTGCTCCAGTGGGTCGAAACGTGATTTTTTGTAGCCTTTATGTTAATCGAGCTTATTAACTATGCCCGTGCAAAGTTTCAGCCAAATCCATTCAGAAGTTTTTGCGTGAAAGAGTAACAAACATCACATCACAAACTTTCGCAAACATTTATTATATTAGTAAGGATTTCAAGACACTCAAGTTCATTGTGCCATATAGATTTATAAATTTCATCACTTTGAGGGAATTATATTTTTTAAAACACATTACATTTTTATCTTTCGTTTCGATAGTATTAGATAATTATGGTTAAAGATTAAGCATTACAGTAAAATTTAGTTTATTAGAAACAAGAAGCCTTTAATTAAACCATAAACAGGAAAAAACTAAATTCACGCGCCGAAAAAAAGTGAAATCAACCAATCAAACCAGATTTTCGTACGCGCGCTTTTAGCGAGAACCGCAAGATCATTAATACCGCGCGCTGATTGGCTGTTTCGCATTATGAGACTTTGCTGTCGCCATCTCCGATTGGTTGTTTCGCATGGTGCGGCATAACTTCCGCGGCGTGTGATTGGTTGTTTGACATCGTTCGGCATCGCGTGATAGCTTCCAATGTGCCGAGTAAATTTGTTCGTCCTACTATCAACAGCTGATGTAGTAGAGATTAAATTCAATGAATCGACAACATCTGAGATTTAAGGAAAAAGGCAATATTACGCACTGATATTTATCTATACTACTATTATAATCTATAATAATTAATAATATTTAAATGAGGAAAAGTTTGTATTTTTGGATATTGCTATACAGTTTGTTTCGAATAAACACCTTCCGATGTCCTCGTAGACCCGAAGTCCGAGAGGCCCGCGAACTGTAAAGTAGAGCGACAGTTTTACAAAACTCCCCTAAAGAAACTAAAAGCCATAATCGCTCAATCTCCCCGTCAGCGAGCGCCCTGAGCCGATGTCTAAGTCCCACAAGGGACGCCCTCTTGTGCAGGTTGCTTAGTTTGTAGTGTTTATACCATTTATCTAGGCTGGAGCTCTGCTCGCCTATATGCCCGGTGAAGTAGCAAAAGCCTACATATGTCCGTCCCAAAAAAAAATATCGAAAAACTCAAAAAATATTGGAGAGATTTCGATCATTCGTTCACCATTAGAATGCTACATTATCCCTGAGTAACATAGGCTATAGGTATTTTATACTAGACATGTGCACCCGCTGGTCTTATTAACACTATGGCATAACCCTATATTTGTTTTTTAAATTAGACATTAATCAAAAATTATATAAAGTAGGTACTAACTGTGTCTGCGACTAAGTCTGGATGGAATTTAACTTTAAAAAAAGTTAGTCCTTATTAGGTACATCAGCTATCTGCCAGTGAAAGGAGTAGGTTTGCCCCCAGTACTAAGTATATTATATATTATCGTACTATATTTCAGTCAAATGTACTATATATTATATAAAAATAATAAACTTAGTACATAAAGTACTATATTTGTGTGCTAAACTAAAATTCACCCCGTTAAAAAATTAAGACCGCACCTTGTTATAACATCATCTATAATAATAATCGTATATCAAGGAACGGGCAGCAGCGTTTCCTTGTGTGGTACAACATAATACTGCGGTCACTAATACACCTGCCAAGCTTGGTGACTATGGCAAATACCCTCCCTCGGGAGGAGGCCCATGTTCAGCAGTGGACGTTATACGGGCTGATGATGATGAAAGAAGATTTTATTTCAAAAGTAGGCTTAGATTTACTTTTACGAAATACATACATAAGTTGACGAATTCTAATAGTGCGCTAAATATATGTAAATATAATAATTAAAATCCACCGTCATTGTTACGTATGTTACCAACAAAATATATTGGAATTTCTTTACCTACAATTTGAATAGCAATTATAAACATCATTCAAATTATTAGGCCACATACAAACTAACGACTAAGTTTACAAAGACGCGGGTCTCAATCGCGGTACACTGTAAAGGCCTATCTAATCATTACCTTTATAGGGTTGCGAACCTACCTGAAGGGTAAAAACGGGACTCTATTACTAAGACTTCGCTGTCTGTTTGTCACCAGGCTGAATCTCAAGAACCGCGATAGCTAGACAGATGAAATTTTCACAGATAATGTATTTCTATTGCCGCTATAACAACAAATACTAAATATAAAATAAAATAAATATTTAAGGGGGCATTTTTGTTTTCGGACGGACATATGTGGTTAGCCAGAGGCTTTTGCTACTTCACCGGGCATAAAGGGGGAAAAAAAGTTGGTTGTATGGGAATACAACAAACTTTTTTTGTTGCCCTTTGACACATGAAGATGTAAGGAACCCTTCGTGCGCGAGTCCGACTCGCACTTGGCCGGTCTTAATAATCCAACGTCTCGGATGTGTTACATTAGTCGTGGTCACGGATAGACTGATGAGTGTCAGCAACGGCGTCTTCGATTGAGACCCGCCGCTACTATAAATTATGTGTACAAATCGCGAAAGTTTAAAATCATCTAAGTTAACAAAGGTTTTCTATGTATGAAACTTTTTAGTGAAAAAATCAGCTGGCAACACTGGCGTTCGTATTCGTTCAGTTGTACGGCACTGAAATTATGAATTTTATTCAGCACTTAGATATTTACATACACTTGTACTTGTCATAATTACAATGTTAGAAGATAAATTAATAAAAAAACTATAACTAACTCCACTCACACTCGGTCACTCACACTCACACAACTCGGTCACTTCCGTGCATCGCTCGATTTGTACAACCGTGTGTGGCTAACGTACGCGGCTGATGCAACAGTAGAATGAGAACGTATGAAGTCGTTTCCCAAGTCTGCGACAGACAAGCGGGGCTGCCGACAACCGTCTCTCTGACTATTTTGCATGCAATTCGATGGGTAGCGATTAGCCGGGATCACGGAAACGAACCTTTACGGTCGCGCACATGCTCCATACAAAATCGTTGTTTTCTAAGGGCTGTTTATTTAGGGAGTAGGAATCTAATCCACGATATCCGATATTTAAGGCGAGGCTTATACCGCTGGTGGTAAATCAGGTTTACTTTTTTAAAGATTACTAGCAGATTTTTTGCACACAACTAGTATTCTTGTTAACCTAAGCTAAAATGCTTGTGTTACGTGTGTGGTTCACGTTGGTAGTGCAATGGGTGGGGATCGAACCAACAGCCACATGTCCGCAAGTCCGTCGTCCATTGGACTACGGCCGACAAATGTATGGGACATCCAATGACCTGTATTACGAATGCCAGCCATTGAGAACCGGCCGGTCTCAATACGTTTTGCGTTCGGTAACGGTACAAAATGCTTGTCCAAACGACATTGTGGTTAAGATCAATAACCTTATCATAGTATGCCACAAAAAAAAAAACAAGTTTGAAAAAAGAACATACATTTATTGTTATTCTTTTGTTATTTATTCTAAATTTGAAACGATTGATGACAGTTTAGTAAAAAAAAAGGATAGTGTGTTGACATATTTTTTTTTACTGTTTTAATCTGATGTCATATCAAATGAACATTTAAAAAAGGATTCCTCTGAGTTTCTTGCCAGCTATTTTTTTTGACTTTTCACATCCCTAACTGGTGAAGAATAAAAAGCTTATGAACATGATTTGAAATATGTCACACGCGTCTATAAATAAAAAATACATATTTTTGATCTCATTTGAAAACTCTTTATTCGTATGACATAGGTAATCTTATCTATGGCTAGATCTGCGCGCCTTTATGCCTAGTGGAGTAGCAAAAGCCTCTTGACTACAAATGTCCATTCATTTGTAATAGTTAGTCTGCGATGCGCAGATATAATATATATGTTGCTCTCTTGTTGCAATGTGACCTGACCTGAAGATTTCCACACCAGAGTAGGCCGCCTTCGGAGCCAACATACATTTCCCAAATTATAGAGACGCTCGGAGTGGGCAGGCGTCCCTTCTCCTCATGGGGGGCTAATGAGACCCTAAGCGGTTTTAACTTTACTAATTAGTTAGTGACAATAACTAAGGAACTAATTTACTTTAAAACTAACAATGCAGTTTTTTTTAAATTAATTTACCATAAGCGTGAGAACTTGGTACAACTTAACATTGCGGCACATATCTAGACCACACAAGCATAATGACGGATGTACTATACTTCAGAAGCATTTGGTCGTAAGTGCCAGTTTACGATAAAGGCACATACGACAAAGTTTCTGACGTATAATGGCACATCCGGCCATATGCTTCTGAGCTTTAGATTTAGGTTTATAGGCAGCCTTACGAGGTATGAAAAGAGATATGCTATACATTTCCACCCGTGATCGATTTTATACTAAATTATAAAGGGGTAAAGTTTGTGAATTGTTTGTGAGGATGTAGGGGATAAATCTATGGTTATGGTACTGAACCGATTTTGCAATTTGTGTTCGTGTATGTACGGCAATGTGAGCTCCTTTTGCTAGGGCGTCGTACTTGTGATCTTGAGGTCGCCGGGTCGAACCCCACCCATTGCACTGCCGACCACACTCGTAACACAAGCATTTTAGTTTAGCACGAGGGGTTTACAAGAATACTAGTAGCCTATAAAACTCTGCTAGTAATTTTTTTTTTATAAAAAAAATCTTAATTTTTGTAAAACATAATAATTATATATAATAACATTTAGATGCTTTGATACAGATACTGATAGTAAACGGGCTTGCCAATTATTAGCAACCATAAATAAAATTACGGTAAGTATATAAAGTATAAGATTCATCTATACAAACATAATAACAGGAAAGAGTCAGATCTTTCCTGTTATTATGTTTGTATAGATGAATTTGTTTACATTGAATATGCTCTGAACCTACTGGACCGATTCCAAAAATTCTTTCACCTTTAGAAAGAAAGAAAGAAAAATATTTATTCAAAAGGCCCAGTTTTCAATAATACAATATCAAATAAAAATAAAAAATAGACACGATTCGAATTCGAAATAAATTTATTACTAAAATTACAATTTAAAAATATAAAACATCCATTTATCGAGTTCAGGATTTTTTCATTTTCATTGTTCAGGAATTTTGCAAATCTCATGAAATATGGATTGAATTTTCAATAAAATACAGTTTACATTTTAAAGATCACTTTAATAAAAAGTTAAAAAAACTTAAACTTGATTATAAAAACGATAATATTACGACTTTTTAAAATTGTTAAGTAAGTTTGAGATAAAATTTTCAAACTGTAAAAAATCTTAAGATTTCTCAATGGAAATCAGGCCTTTTCTTCAGACTTTTGATTTTTTTCATCTGGTAACCCTACCCAGGAATAAAATAGGCTAGATTTAATTATGAAATTCCCACGGGAACGGGAGTTAGGCGGGCATAACCGCGTGCGAGAAGCTATCATAGCATTTGTAGGTGCCAGATTTGTTCTAGCTAAATAAAATATGATGTGTCAAATGATGTATTACTAATTCACCTGTCATTTGTGTAAATAGATTCTACGTAGAAACACATCAAGTACAACGTATTTTCTTTATGTAGGGAACCTGGGATTTTGTGTAGGTATAGTTCATCATCATCATCATTAGAATGTATAATGTCCACGGCTGAACACGGGCCTCTTCCCGGAGGAGGGTTTTGCTAGTCTGCACGCTTGGCAAGAGGTGAACGCAGTATTTTGTTATATAATAAGCCTTAATTTATTTTATCTCCACAAATTACATATTAAAATACATAAATTGACAGAAAAATTGGCATAACAGATAGTAATTTGTGGGAGATCTGGGGATTATGCCCGGTGAAGTAGAAAAAGCCACATGGCTAAAAATATATGCCCGACCGAAAAAAAGGGAGATATGGAGTTTAAGCTAAGCCTAGGCCTGTATCTTAGAGCTCCAGGCAGCTCCCCATAACATTATCAAGAAAGTATGTTAAGTCAACATAGAGCATATGTATCAGTGGATGAGAGTTAGTAATGTGTGCTGTTATAACAATTGGGATCAACGGCTTAGCATGCATTCCGTGGCACGGAGGGTAGTGATTTTAGTGTCCGGCGTGGGAAAGACGTCCGCGACTACATTACTTATATTATATAGAGGAAATATTTGTATTTTTGTATGTAAGTTTGTGACGAATAAAATCAAAAACAACTTGACGGACATCGATATTTTTTTGCCATTCAAACGCTACATTATCCTTGAGTGACATAGGCCCAAAGAGTTTTTCTAATCGGTCCTAATTCCTGAGATTAGCGCGTTCAAACAAACAAACTATTTAACTTTATACATTAGTATAGATGTCCTGTGCACATGGCTATTCTCCTTAGAGACTGGCTGCTATGGTCGAAATTGGTAGTTTTACAACACACACCAGAGTAGCCAACCATACAGTTTTAACTGTAGATCTACAGTTTTTTGGAAATGCTCTCAGTTTTTAGTTTAGACCTCGAAATCTACAGTTTTCTATTGACGACGATGGCGTCATGTATTTTATTTTCTAATGTGTTGGATTAGCATAGCAATTACTAGTTTTTACGTAATATCATATTTGATACTAGCTTCCCGCGCGCGGTTTTACCCACGTAACGTGGAAACTTCGTAATAAAATATAGCCTTTTACCTTCCTCGATAACTGGTGTTGTCTTTCTTTCTCTATCTTCTTTTTGAATGTGTACATAAATAAATAAATAAAAATATAGATTAACTATTTTCTTAATTATTATTTGATATTAACAGTTTTCTACAGTTTTTTTCAAGCATATCTACAGTTTTATACTAAGATAGGGTTGGCAACACTGACACACACAGAGGCAGATTATCCAAGGCAAACTAGGCATATGCCTAGGGGCGCAAAGGTACAAAGGGGCGCGCTAGCGGGACAGACGCTGCAAGAGCAAGTGTAGTTGAGGCTACTACAAGTCGGAATAAATATATGCCAGCTCCAAACTGCACCTCTACCACACACATCTGCCCTGCTAATTGTACTTGCATAATCGACATTTTAGGGCTTTTCACTTCACTTTTTGCGAAAATGAACAGGACCCTAATCAATACATAAAAAAATTAAAATCATATATTTTTTTGTTTAAAATTTAACGGGAAACGCCGTACTTGCCCAAAAATGTGTTTACCGCGTTTATCTCGAAATCGCGATTTTGCAAGTCCTGCGTTTGCATTAAGGAGGGCAGATATAGTAACGTCAACTACAGTGATCAAATTTTTACTAGTACTAGTTATTTATAAAAAAGGGGCCCCGATGAGATGCTTGCCTACGGCGCTCTCAACGTGTAATCCACCTGTGAATACCCAAGTAAACGACAGACAGTCGCAAGCACACGAACCGCCTACCAACGGTTAATATATTCAAACGTAGAACAACGTCAACGGAATGTCAAAAGGTCACAAGAAACGTGTACACACAGTTGAAACGTGTACCGTAGTGTAGATTATATAAATCAGGAGTTTCACTCATACATATTTCTCGACTTCAGCAGCATAAGGTTGTATTTAACATACTAAGTCTGGCCATAAATACAGTTACAATTAAGAATAAACAAAATATTACATTTGAATTTGGAATCTGTCATTTTTATATGATTGTTCATTGTTTTCTCATTTTCGCGCCATTACGTTGTCAACGTTTGTGATATTAAAATGGAGTGGGGTGATAAAGGGAACCGAATCGCTGTAATTGCTTTACACAAACGTAGATATGGAGCCAAATACATTTTTTCAAACTCTCCATACGCTTGGTATCAGTCAAATGTTTGTATACCGGGCTATTGATAGGTATAATGAGACCTCCTCTATTTGTGACAGAAAAAGATCTGGCCGTCCACGTAGTGTGTGGCAAAAAAGGCGATCAAAGCAGTAAGGGAAAGAATTGGATGAAATCCTGTCCGAAAGCAAAAGATTTTATCCCGGGAGATGAAGACAGCATCTAGAACCATGTCGCGTATTTTAAAAGATCACTTAGGACTTGCAGCCTATAAGAGACGCACTGGTCATTTCTTAACTGATAATTTAAAAAAGAATAGATCGGTAAAATCGAAACAACTACTTAAGCGGTACGCAAAAGGAGGTCACAGAAAAAAATTGTTTACGGATAAGAAATTGTTTACAATCGAGCAATATTTTAACAAACAAAGTTTATGCTCAAAGCTCTAAAGTAGCTTCCCAATTAGTCAACAGAGTACAACAGTCGGATAATTCCCGACTTCTGTAATGGTTTGGTGGGGTGTTAGCTATAAAGGAGTGACTGAGCCATATTTTTGTGAAAAAGGTATCAAAACATCGGCACAAGTGTATCAAAATACCATTCTTGAGAGAGTACTTAAGCCCCTTAACAACACCATGTTCAATAACCAAGAATGGCCCTTTAAGTAAGACTCA
Source organism: Nycteola revayana (assembly GCA_947037095.2). NCBI lineage: Eukaryota > Metazoa > Arthropoda > Insecta > Lepidoptera > Nolidae > Nycteola > Nycteola revayana. Next base: position 6,743,075 of record OX344840.2, read on the forward strand.
GCGCCGGGTCATAAAGCTCGATCCACTCAATCTTGGTTAGAAACGAACGTTTCGGATTTCATCAGAGCTGAAGACTGGCCGTCAACTAGTCCGGATCTTAATCCGCTGGATTATGATTTATGGTCAGTTTTAGAGAGTTTGGCTTTCTCTAAACACCATGATAATAATTTGAAATCCTTGAAACAATCCATACGATTGGCAGTAGAGAATTTTACTATGGAAAGAGGGCGTGCTTCTATTGATAACTGGCCTCAACGTTTAAAGGACTGTATTAAAGCCAATGGAGACCACTTTGGATAACCTTTATATATGTTTAATGATTTTATATCAATGTATTAAAATAACACACTGTAATAGTTATAAATTTTACGTACGTTGGAAAAAAAATCTTTGTAACAATGGCAACCCCCCCTCGTCCTCCTGACCCTTAGTTTGCAAAGAACCATCCGATGCCCTGGTAGACCCGAAGTCCGAGAGGCCCGCGAACTGTAGAGTAGAGCGACAATTGCACAATACTCCCCTAAATACTAAAAGTCATAATCCTTCAATCTCATTGCCAGTGACCGCCCTGAGCCGAGGTCCAAGCCCCACAGCGGGCGCCCTCTTGCGAAGCTTGCTTAGTTTGTAGTTTTTTAAACCATTTATTAAGGCTGGAGCTCTGCTCGCCTTTACGCCCGGTGAAGTAGCAAAAGCCTCGTGGCTACCTAAGATAGTCCAACCGAAAAAAAATAACAATGGCAAGAGTAAGTATAGTTCAGAAGCATTTGGTTGTAAGTAACAGTTTATGTTAATGAAACATACTACATTATGTTTCTGACGTAAATATAATATCACATGAATTGTGGTTGTTAATTAGCGAAATAATTTCTAGAGCTCAGGAGCATAATGTCGGATGTTTATCCGACTATTATTATTATACGTCAGAAACATTCGTCGTATGCGCCGTTATCGTAAACTGTCACTTACGACCAAATGCTTCTGAAGAGCTAATATCAGGATCTAATGGTCCTATTTGAAACAATCTTTCAGTATGAGATACCCCATTAATCGAGGAAGGCTAGGATGTATAAGGATATAGCCTATATCCTACTAATATTATAAACGCGAAAGTTTGTAAGTATGGATGGATGGATATTTGTTACTCTTTCACGCCAAAACTACTGAACGGAATTGGCTGAAATTTTGCGTCGGGATAGGTTATACGCTGGATTAACATATAGGCTACAAAACATCACGCTCCGACCCACTGGAGCAGAGTAACGCGGGTACATAGTATGGACCCTGTCGGGCACTGCAAGCTAGAAGAGAGGAGGAAGCGATGAATTTATTCTTCAAAAATTTAATCATAGCAGCATATTATTAAGTGAAATATAAATATAAACTTACACCCGTTTTTACCGTGGAACGGTAAAAACGGGTGTAAGTTTGATACGAATTAACATAAAAACTACCGGGCGGATTTTGACAATACTCTCACCATTAAAACGCTACTTTATCCCTGAGTAACATAGGCTTTATATATCTATGAAGTTCCCACGGGAACGGGATTACGCGTGTGAAACCGCGCACGGAAGCTTATCATTAATATTAACGTGTCAAAACGAACATCTACCACAGTTCTATTGTATTCGTAAAATTTATGTCAAATTGCCAGCTGTATCACTTTACAATATAATTAATTATGCAATCATTTAGCTAAATAATTATTAACACAGTTGTTAAAAAAAACGAACCGCGACGAACGTTCTCTGACCAAATCGGAGACATCCTCGCAAAATGTCAAATACGATCCACCCTAAACCGACGTGCTTGTATGAAGAATGTTATGAGAGTGAATGAAGCGAAAGATGTGTGTAGGGATCGTAGCAAGTGGAGGTCCATTGTCTCTGTCTACCCCGCTGTGAAACAGGCGTGACCTTATGGATGTAAAAAAAAAATGTGATTTTCATCATGATGGTATTTTAATCATCATCATCATCATCAGCCCGTTTAACGTCCACGGCTGAATATGGCCCTCCTTCTTAGGTTATGAAATAGTCACCACTGTTGGTGAGAAGTGATATGAAGGTTAAGGGAGTCGGTGATAGCGTGACGGCTGTCAGGACAGAATGGAAGAAAAAAGGGTTGCGCAGACCACAACCAAATTTGGATAAGGGCACGGGGATCATCATCATCATCATTATCAGTCAGTTTAACATCCACTGCTGAACAAGGGCCTCCTCCCGAGGGAGGGTTTATGCCATAGTCACCTCGCTTGGCAGGCGAGTTGGTGAAAGCAGTATTATGTTGTTACATACAAGGAAACGTGCTGCCCGATTCCTGGTATACGATTGTTATAGAAGATGTTATAACAATTGTGACCAACGGCTTAACATGCTTTCCGAGGCACGGAGGGTAGTCCCTCAACCAACCAGACCCGGAAAGAAATCTTAGAATTTACACAAAGATTTCTTGTCAGGCGTGGGGATCGAATCCACGACCTCCGAGATTTAAAGTGAGCCAAATACCGCTACGCTACGGAATTTGTCAGGGCAGGGAGATAATAATTAACTAATTCGTTATACACGTTAAAGTCTGTCGTTACAGAGAAGGCATATATTTTAGGAGCACCTTACACAGATTTATAGTACCTATATACAAATATATCAAGGACATCTTTTAATACTCACATTCTCTAGAATCTAGAACAAACTTAGTACAATTAAAACAGTTGTTATACCTTCACATGACCTTCGATCAACTGATATATTATATTATTAATAATAAATAAATAGGTATTTCCTTATATGTGATTTAATAACACATACATACTTTATCTTTACTTATATATAAAGTTGAAGAGTTTGTTTGATTGTTCGTTTGTTTCCTTCGACGCTCTAATATCAGGAATTACTGGTCCGATTTGATAAATTCTTTCAATGTTAGATAGCTTATTTATCGCAGAAGGCTATAGGCAACATTAAATTAAAACAGTTCATATTGGAACGGCAGTTACGCGAGTGAAACCGCGCGCGGGAAGCTAGTATAGCTAGTTTCTTTTTTTAAACATATGTAATTAGCCACGAGTCTTTTGCTACTTCACCGGGAATAAAGGCGAGCAGAGCTCCGGCCTTAATAAATGGTTTAAAAATTATAATCTAAGCAACCTGCGCAAGAGAGCGACCGCTGTGTGGATTTGACCTCGGCTCAGGGCGGTCGCTGACGGGGAGATTGAAGGATTATGGCTTTTAGATTTTTAAGGGGAGCTTTGTGCATGTCGCGCTACTTTACAGTTCGCGGGCCTCTCGGACTTCGGGTCTACGAGGGCATCGGAAGGTTTGTAAACTTTTTTTTTATTGATCGAAGTCTACTAGTATTCTTGTTAAACCCTCGTGCTAAGCTAAATTGCTTGTGTTACGAGTGTGTTCCCGTCGGTAGTGCAATGATTGGGGATCGAACCGTACGATCGCAAGTCCGGCCTAGCCTGGGATACGGTGGTATATAGTGAGTGACAACCCTACCATCAATTGACATGTCAGCTACTCTTATTGTCATGTATTTGAACATTAATTTAAATCGAATTCACACATACATATATGAATCTATTCATAGGTGTACGCATGTGTTAACATATGAATATAATTCAACAATAGAATGGGCATGAACACTAAAATAGAATCTATTTAGTCAGTCAGTTAGATTTCAAAAAAATATTGGACACGTATTTATTTATTTATCAAATCAATAAAAATTGACAAAGATACAGAGCAACAACGAACTAAAAGTTGTATTACCGTTGCCGCAACAAATATTAAAAAAAAAAAAATTAAGTATGGGGGAGGCCTTTGCCCAGCAGTGGGACATAAACGGCTAATGAAAAATGAAAAAAATTAAATAATTTTTTGCTTGTTATCAATAACGGCATCAGGCAGGCACTTGATACAGAACCCTTTGTGCGCGAGTCCGACTCGCACTTTGCCGGTTTTTTGTTTGAATACATTATCATATCATAATGAGGGATGTGCTTCAGAAGCATTTGGTCGTAAGTGCCAGTTTACGATAAATTCACATACGACGAATATCTCTGAATGAATATACTGGCACATTCGATCTTCCCCGCTCCCTTCGAGGCTGACCCATGAGGAGTAGGGACGCCTCTACACTCCGGGCGTCCCTATAATTGGGCAAATGGGCCACTGTAAGTGTGGCCCTGGAGATCCCGCGGTACCATATTGGCCGTGGGTGCCGTCGGGGGGCCGGATTGCTCATGCGTACCCGGCCCCCACCAACGGCGGATCGAAGGAGTGTCCGGGAGGTTTTAGTGGTTGGTAGGGTCCTCTCCTCGTGGTATGAGTTTAGCATACCACGCTATGGAGAGGGCGAGTCCCACATATCCCACCGCCAGCGCGCGAATACGCTGCAGTGGCGGTGGGAATGCGGAAATGCATTTCCCCCGGGACAACAAAAAAAAAAAAAAAAAAAAAAAAAAAAAACAGGCACATTCGATCTTATACTTTTGAGCTCTAGATACTATGTGTCTTGTCAGATCGCTGTGTGGTATCAGGCTTAGAATATACCACTTTTTTTTTTGTCCTGGGCGAAATGCATTTACGCATTCCCACCGCCGCTGCAGCGTATTCGCGCGCTGGCGGTGGGATATGTGGGACTCGCCCTCTCCATCGCGTGGTATGCTAAACTCATACCACGAGGAGAGGACTCTACACCACTAAAACCTCCCGGACACTCCTTCGATACGCCGTTGGCGGAGGCCGGGTACGCATGAGCTATCTTACCCTAGAATATACCACCCTACATCTGATGGAGGCAACAGCATCTCTCAGCTTAAGGTGTCACATATTACTGCGATTACCAAACCGCCTGTCAAGCGTGGTAATGTCAAAGTCAAATATTCTTTAATCATTTAGACACATCACTACATAGTATAAAACAAATTCACTTTCTCTCTCCCTATATCCCTATGTTTGCTTAAATCTTTAAAACCACGCAACGGATTTTGATGCGGTTTTTTTTAATAGATAGAGGTATTCTAGAGGAAGGTATATATGTACAAAACATCATCATTGCACTCGTGCGAAGCCGGGGCGGGTCACTAGTTTAAAATATTTTAAATAATGTTCTTATGATGCGTCCTTTTCTTTTACTACCACCAGTTCTTGACGTGGCAACTCTGAAAAGAACTGACATAACTCAGAGGAATCCTTTTTTTAAATAAATAGTTTTGATACAATTATTAATGAAGCATTATTGTTTCAGAGCAACTCACTCCCAGGCAGTTTTGTCATTTACATAATCAGAGTTTTTTTTAATTAAAGCAATATCCCTCAGCCAAGGTCCGTTAAGAGGAGCCCATGTTGCTTAGTTTGTAGTTTTAAAACTACAAACTGCAATCTCAGGTTCAGGTCGGTCGCTGGCAATGATGTTGGGGGGGGGGGGCTTTTATTGGAGTTTTGTTCTGTTGCTTCACTTTTGTTCGCGGGCATTTTGGACTTCGAGTCTACGAGGGCATCGGGAGTTCTTTTCCTTCAAATTTACACAAAGATTTCTTGCTCCGCGCGGCGTGGGGATCGAGCCCACAACCACCGAGATTTAAAGCGAGCCAAATACCGCTATACCACGAAGGTTGTCCCAAATCGAGTATAATTTTAAATTGTTAATGTATTTTAAATGTTCAATGTACCTATATATTCATTAGTTAACGTTTTCAACCTACTAGTACCACGTTTGTCTAACATCAAAATACCTGTCTATTGTATTAGGTATTGTTAATTATATAATTACCTAACCACATAATTAGTTTTCGCGTGTTAAGGCTTGAGTTGTATAGGAATGTTTTTGTCATTTGCTGAAGATTTAATTAAGTAACACCGGCATTTTTTAGTCGTACCTAATACTTAGCTAAATGGTTTTTGGTAGTACAATCGACCCTTTGTATATATGTTACGGCTAAAGGTAGGTGTGAACATAAACTTAAGATTAACCGGCTAAACTTAGGTTTATCTTCGAGAAGCAGCTAAAGTTCGATAACATGTTAGTTTGCGTCGTGATATTCCAGGTTTTAATTAAATTAAACAATACCTATGCACGGTACAAAAAGGTGTTGGGGTGGTTAAAAAAAAAAATAACCTAAACCTAAACCAATGGAGTCGAACAGGGATTTATTCAGGTTGATCGTTTAACCGCATGTGGTCGGCTAGACCTAGGTTTAGCCGGCTAATCTTAAGTTTATGTTCACACCTACCTTTAGCCATAACATATACATTTATTTATAGACTTTAGAATCATAAGGACGGATATAGTAGGTATTATACTTCAGAAGCATTTGGTCGTAAGTGCCAGTTTACGATAAAGGCACATACGACGAATGTTTATGACGTATAATGGCACATTTTGGCGTGAAAGAGTAACAAACAGTCATCCATCCATACTTACAAACTTTCGCGTTTATAAAAGGGGTACAGTTTTTGTTTCACGTTTTAATAGGTATATAGATTTTTTAAATAATGTTCTTATAGTGCGTTTATGTTTTTTGTCTTACCACCAGTTTTGGTCGTGGCAACTCTGAGATGAACTGGCAAGAAACTCAAGAGAAATCTTTTTTTTTTCTACTTTTATTTTAATTAACCCCTCGTACTAAGCTACAATGCTTGTGTTACGAGTGGGTTCACGTTTGTAGCGCAATGGGTGGGGATCGATCCGGCGACCACAAGTCCGACGCCCTAGCAATTAAGACCGCTTAAATATGTTAAAAATAAGTATAGTCGTATATCCTGAATGTGTACGAGGCGAAAGTGGTAAGTCAAGATAGTAACAGGTGGAATTAATTTTGTTTTTTCTGACAGTCATTCGCTGTTAGCCACGAGGCTTTTGCTACTTCACCATTCGGAATAAATGGTTTAAAAAACTACAAACCAAGCAACCTGCGCAAAAGGACGCCCGCTGTGGGGCTTGGACCTCGGCTCAGGGCGGTCGCTGGCGATGTTTTTGAGGGATTATGACTTTTAGTGAAGGGAGTGGAGCCATCCACTATGGCAAAGACGCGTGTATGTATGTTATGTGTAAAACTGTATATCCTCATATTACAAATGAAAATAGGTTTTCCTTGTTTAGTTATATATCAAGGTATCAGGAAAATGCACAAATGCACAAGAAATATAATAATACATATATCTGGAGCTCAGAAGCATAACGTCGGATGTGCCATGATACGTCAGAACCATTCGTCGTATGTGCCTTTATCGTAAACTGGCGCTACGACCAAATGCTTCTGGAGTATAATAGTACATCTGTCTTTATCCTTATTTTTTTTTCGGATGGACATACGAAGGTAGCCACGACGCTTTTGCTACTTCACCGGACATAAAGGCGAACAGAGCTCCGGCCTTTATAAAACGTTTAAAAACCACAAACTAAGCAACCTGCGCAAGACGGCGCCCCGTATGGGGCTTGGACCTCGGCTCAGGGCGTTCGCTGACGATGAGATCGAGGGATTATGACTTTTAGTATTTTAGGGGGTTTTGTGCAACTGTCGCTCTACTTTACAGTTCGCGGGCCTCTCAGACTTCGGGTCTACGAGGGCATCGGTATCCTTCTGAGATGTAGATTTAATGTATGAGAATAACATATTTATAACAGAATGCGGAAACCATGACTTGATTGGTTTCTTTTGAGGAAATCTTGGTAGCCTACTCTGAGCAGCTTCTTAGGTACCTATAGAGTTCCTTTTTTAAAATCGGGGCCCACTTACTAAGACTTCGGTGTCTGTCAGTCTGTCTGTCACCAGGCTACTCAGGGATAAAGTAGCGTTCTAATGGTGAGAGTATTATCGAAATCCACCCTGTAGTTATTTAGGGTTCCGTACCCGAAGATTAAAAACGGGACGCTATCTGGCGCCAGACTGTATCTCAAGAACCGCGATAGCTAGACAGTCGAACTTTTCAGAGATGATGTATTTCTATTGCTGTATAACAACAAATACTAAAAATAAACGTTCACGTCGGTAGTGCAATGGGGATCGAACTGGCGACCACAAGATTTTAAGACGCTCTAGCCATTGGGCTAGACAACCTCCGTAGCGCAGCGGCGTTTGGCTCGCTTTAAATCTCAGAGGTCGTGGGTTCGATCCCCACACCGGACAAGAAATCTTTGTGTAAATTCTAACATTTCTTTCCGGGTCTGGTTGTTGAGGGACTACCCTCCGTGCCTCGTAAAGCACGTTAAGTCCCGATTGTTATAACATCATCTATACCAAACGAACCGGGAAACAGGCAGCAGCGTTTCCCCTGGGTATTACAACAAAACACAGCGGTCACCAATCCGCCTGCCAAGCGTGGTGACTATTGCAAAAACCCTCCCTCGGGAGGAGGCCCATGTTCAGCAGTGGACGTTATACGGGCTGATGTTGATGATGATGATAGCCATTAGGCTACGGCCGCTCCACTACAGAACCCTAAAAAGCATACTCATAAATTATACTAAAACAACACTATTACGAGAATAAATTACTGAACAATTCATTAAACAAAAGCTAAATAACCACATGGCAACGTCAATCGACATCGACGTAATCATGAACTTTGGATTTTGAGATTCAATATTTGTTTTTTCAATAATCCATTACGAGAACCGGTTTTAAAACTAAGAGTTACACGCTAAATATTATTTACTAGAAACCCGCCCCGGCTTCACACGGGTGCAAGCATCATCATTATCATCAGCCTGTATAACATCCACTGCAGAACATGGGCCTCCTCCCGAGGGAGGGGGTTCGCCATAGTAACCACGCAGGCTGGTTGGTTACCGCAGTATAATGTTGTAACACACAAGGAAACGCTGCTGACCGTTCCCTGGTAGGTATATGATTATTATAGATGATGTTATAACAATCGGGACCAAAGGCTTAACGTGCTTTTCGAGGCACGGAGGGTAGTATGGGTGCAATTCTGATGTATTATACATATAACCCTTCCCCATGAATCATTCTATCAATTAAAAAAACCGCATCAAAATTCGTCGTTTCTAAGCATATCTACATGGGGACAGACAGACAGTGGAGAATGACTTCTTTATTACTATGTAGTGGTATGTCTCTCATCATCATCATCAGCCCGTATAACGTCCACTGCTGAACCAGAGCCGCAGCCCAATGGCTAGGGCCTCAGATTTGTAATCATGTGGTTCGATCCCCACAAATTGCTCTACCGACGTGAACCCATTCGCAACACAATCATTTTAGCCTAGCACAAGGGAGACAACACAAGAATACTAGAAGTGTGCAAACGCTGCTAAAAAAAGTGCCTCTTCCCAAAGGAAGGTTTTCCTATATTCACCACACTTGGCATGCAGGTTCGTGACCGCATGTTGTAATACAGAGATATAGTTACAGACGATGTTATAGCAATCGGGACCAACGGCTTAACGTGCTCCCCGACGTATGGGGCAGTCCCTCAGCCAACTGAATGAAGCGACCGTAGCCCAATGGTTACGGGCGTCGGACTTGTGATCTTGTGGTCGCCGGTTAGATCCCCACCCATTGCACTACCGACGGGAACCCACTCGTAACACAAGCATATTAGCTAAGCACGAGGGGTTAACAAGAATACTAGTAGACTGCAAAACTCTGCTAGTAATCGATATAAAAAAATAAAAAAAACTTCGACCCGGAAATCTTACATTTTACACAAGGAAAAAATATTTCCACAGAGAATAAATACTCGATATATTTTCGGCGACTAATTACCATTAAAAAAAATTAATTAAATGTAAAATAAAAATCACAAATTTAATTTAATTATGTGTAAGACGGTAACCAACATAATTATAATATACCTACATTACGACCAAGTCAATGCGTAACAATTAAGTTGCTTTAGTTCCGTATACAGACACTTTCGCTGAGTACTAGAACTTATTTACTTACATACATAAATAATTATATCATCGCATTATAATAATATAATATTAATAATCACTCACTTAAAAAAGCGTTCAACGATGCAAAATCCAGATAATTTCAAACAAATTAATTAGTATCCACGCGCGATTATCACTCGCGATTTTTTAATATGCGAAACGACGCGTCCGCTCGTTGCGGTTTCCAGCGCGCGACTGATTGATACTAACTATGGTTATAGCCTATAGGTGAGTGGCATGCGCGAGCGCATTAATAATCGAGTTGATTTCGTTCGGTACGTTCGGTTCCCTCGTGCGGGTTCTATGACGGGTGCATGAACCGTTATCATTTTTTTTATTTATAAATTTAAGGTGATCTTATATCACGCGCATAATTCAATTATTTATACAAACAAGTCGTGATTTATTCGATCTTAATTTTGTAAAAGAACTCAGAACTCTATTTAATCCTGATAGCAAAAGGGATGAGGATAGATAATGAAGCCCACTGTTAAAAGCCACATAGCTCAAGGGACCTCACATCACACTAGGTTTGCTAACTACATTATACTTTTTACTGTTGAACAAAAAGTAAAGTAGGTATACAAAATACTGTTTTGAGCGTCAAAATGCTTAACACATATAGGACTGAGACAGTGACCAATTTAAAAAATATTTTATGTCAAATATTCTCGACATCAAGTGTGATATTTTTTGACGTGTTTTTATTTGACGTTTGGCATGCGTGGCGTCAAAACTGGGGCTGGCTAGAATACCAGCGCTGCGCAATGATCTTTTAGATTTTTGACGTAGCTTAATGCTGAAGCCAGTTCCCATTTATGGTGCATGTATGTAATAGTGTTAATCAATGTCTTATGTTTTATTTCCTTGTATGTGCCGTAAATAAAAGTATTTTCTTTCTTTCTTTCTTCTTTCTATATGTACTTCTTCTTTCATTTAAGAGCTCAGCTATTGTCGGTGGAGCAATCGCCACAGCTCTCTATCAGTCTCAATCTTCATTTTAACCTAACATACTCTTCTTCTATGTACATACTCTTAATTTTTTTAAACGCTGTTCTATTTTCTTCTCAGACATAAATATACTTTTTTCTTGTAAAAAAAAGTTGGCAACTCACACTCAAGTACTAATATCGGGAAAAAAATCTTTATATTGCGACAAAAATCATCCAATACATAATTAAAAAATTATGCAATTTACATTTTTTGATATTTGTTTCTTTTTCTTCCGGGGTGAGGGGTGGGGGGCTCAAAAATGTACAATGTCTTCATACAGATAATCCCCCCCACCTCCCAACTGCGTGATAGTACACATTTTGTCAATCGTTTTAGAGGAAAATAGTAGCAAACACATAGTAAAGCGACCTATGACCTCTAGCTGAGCGCTACCTCATTTAATAAATTAAATAGGTATGTTCTTGAATTGAAATATCGTATTTTGAAGAGGATCGTGATATAGGTACAAATTATTTTAATGTTTGAGAGAGCGGTTTGAGGTAGAATACCTACTTGAAAATTTGATTTACAGTGCCTATATATGGGGTATTCGGGGGGAATGCCCCAAAGTAGGGTCACCAAACATTTTGATGGCAAGTCCATGCCCCATGCTCATTTTGTTTGTTTGCTTGAAAGCGGTAATATCAGGAACGTCTGTGTAAAAAAAAAATTCAGTGTATATGTTACAGTCAAAACTTATAATCGATCAAATCAAAACCACTTTTGACTGCAATAATATAAATGTATATAATTTGGATCTGGCAATTCGCCGGCCGCTGCCGCGGCACGCTCGCTCGCTGCTCGCTCGGCTCGTGCGTTGTGGTCACAGTTCTAACCTAACCTACAGAAGTTGGAATCCTGATGTTTTTTTTTAACCTTCGACCTAAGAGCATCTCGTTTCTGGAATTTTATGTGAGCCAATACGGACCCGTCAAAACTACTTTTGCCTGATTTTTTCAGTCAAATATTATAAGTTTTGACTGTAACATAGCCCATTTATCACTATATATATACATATAGTGATAAATGGGCTATCTAACACAGAAAGAATTTTTCAAATGGGTCCAGTAGTTCATGATTTTAACGCGTTAAATCAATCAAACTACAGCTTTATATAATAAGTATAACTAGATATACCTAGTCATCCCAAACGAATTCACCTACGGCGTTCAACCATCTAGTCCCGTGGGAACTTCTATGTTGCTCTTAAATATCATATCTTTCTAAAGGTGAAAGAATTGTTAAAATCGATTCAGTAGATTGGGAGCCTATTCAATGCGAACAAACAAATCATTCCTCTTTATAATATTATTATTTATAGATCTCGTAAATCGCCATATGCTTCAGTTTGTCTATGTGATGATAAGTTGTGCGTCATTCCAACAAAATAATAATGTCGAAAATTTTAATTTTAATTATGTCTTTAAAATTAAAATTTTGACATTTGAAGCGGCCGTAGCCCAATGGTTAGTGAGTCGGACTTGTGATCTTGAGGTCACCGGTTCGAACCCCACCCATTGTAGTACCGACTTGAACCCACTCGTAACACAAGCATTAGTATTAGGACGAGGGGTAAACAAGAATATTAGTATACTGCAAAAGGCTGCTAGTAAACATACAAAAGCAACAGCAGGTTTCGCAGGTCTACTGGAAGAGATTTCGTTACAAATAAGTAGTACCTTTGTACATTGCATTTTTGTGTTTTTGTGTGTAGGTACATAGTCAAAGTCAACATTCTTTATTCATATATACACATTTAAAATATTTTAAATCATGTTCTTATGATACATCCCTTTCTTTTTCTACCACCAGTTCTGGACGTGGCAACTCTGAGAAGAACTGGCAAGAAACTCAGAGGAATCCTTTTTTTTTCAATAAATTTTATATTACAATTATTAATAAGAGAATCAGTTTCAGAGCAACTCACTCCCAAGCAGTTTAATTAATAAACAATAAATAAAAAAATATATATTTAGAAACTACCCTTATTAAGTGGGAAAATAGGGGTTGCAAGTTTATGTGAATCTTCGTTAGTATAGTCGCGCGTCGCGCGGCAGCTAGTCAAGATATATTGACTACTACCGACCCGCCCGGCTCCTCACGGGTACAATGCTGATTTATTATACATATAAACCTTCCTCTTGAATCCCTCTATCTATTAAAAAAACCGCATCAAAATACGTTGCGTAGTTTTAAAGATTTAAGCATACATAGGGATATAGGGACAGAGAAAGCGACTTTGTTTTATACTATGTAGTGATATAAATATCATAAAATATTATAATTGAAAACTGTTATATTTCTGTAAAAGAACTCCAGCAACCTACAATTCATTCACATTCACGGGTCATTAGCCAGGTAGGGAATTAAAAAAATAACAAACGCTTAACTAATCAGTAATCACAATCATATAGTAATATCCTGTCATTAGCATTAATAAGTGCAAGTTTAGAAATTATTGAAACACGCAGGTTTCACTGTTGCGACAACATGTTTGCGAAGTACCAGGGGAACATTGCTAGGAACTGAATCGGCATCATCATCATCATCAGCCCGTATAACTGACTGACTTGTATTAACTACAGCTTGCTAGACAACGACTGACTTGTATTAAATCAGATTAGGGTAGGTATTAAGATATAACTTGTAAACAATAAAATCCGCCATTGGTAAGGGCAGCGCAGGCTTGGCAATTCGGCCAAAATAATTAAAAAAAAAATGCCATCTGTTTACGATGGCTGGACCCGCGAACGCGACGCGTCCCCTCGCTTTCCCGACCCTTAGTTTGCAAAGAACCTTCCAATGCCTTCGTAGACCCGAAGTCCGAGAGGCCCGCGAAGTGTAAAGTAGAGGTCGCTCTACTTTAGTTGCACAATATTTAGATACACTCAATCCCTCCGCCAGCGAACGCCCTGAGCCGAGGTCCAAGTCCCACAGAGGACGCCCTCTTGCGCAAGTTGCTTAGTTTGTTGTAGTATTATCAGTTATCTAGGCTGGAGCTCTGCTCGCCTACCGGGGCTAAGTGGCTAAGTAATGGTTACATATGTCCGTCAGAAAAAAAATAAAGGACTGCAGTACAATTCAAGTGAACAGTGTGTGTTCGGATTTGGAAATCTTTTACAGTAGTACATACAGATCGTTGTAGTTAACCCTGCCTTCAGGAGGAGTCCCATGTGCCTAACGTTCAGCAGTGGACGTTAGGTAGCTAGTGAAAGGTCTTAGGTTAGCTAGAGTAGGATCCTCGACGGAATGACCGAGGACCGCGTTGCTGCCCCTCCCTCGAACTGTGATCCTATGCCAGCGATCACTACGACTTCTACTAGGGATCCCTTCTTTTCGCATAATGTTTTTTGTGCTAATATACTTCGGCATAACGATTTTGGCACAATTTGTTTTGGCATAATAATACTTTGGCATACTTTTTTTAGGCATACATTTTATGTTGGCATAATCATGTTAAAGACTAATTTGTTTTGGCATAAATTTGATTCCCATAACGTTAGTAGGCCTAATGACTATTATGCAAATGATTTATTATACATAACATTATGTAACTTAAACGATTTTTCGGTGCCGCGGCCGACTTGTAAGCAAATGACAATCGGTTAGGTTAGGTTAGAACTGCGGCCATACAACGCACGAGCCGAGCGAGCAAAGCGAGCGGTGCCGCGGCAGCGGCCGGCGAGTGGGTTATTCTAAAGCCTTAAAAAACTTATGCTTTAGAACTTTATGCTTAATAAGTTTATGCTTTAAAATATTATGCCTAATCATTATTATGGTTACAGACATAATGCTTAAAAAAATTATGCATGAGCTGTTATGCGTAATTATATTATGCGAAAATATAATTATGCCAAACAACATTATGCTAAGTTATATTAGGTCTTAAAATTTTATGCTAATGGATAGGGAACCCTTCTACTACTATTCACTCCAGTAGCGTTGGTCCTAAACCAATAAGGGTGCCCTCAGGTGGAGGCGCTTAGACCTTGGCCGGATTATTGTATGTTAATTATGTACCTGTTACCTTTAAGGCAATACAATAATGTACAATAATGTGTACAATTGTCATTAATCGCACGACAGACGGACAGACGGATTAATAAATCTGTAAGATCAAATAATGTTAACATTGTTTTTAGCTACTTAAGTGATTCTTTTGTTAGATTTAGTCTTACACAGTGTAATTTTGACAAGTACAAGTGTATGTAAATACCTAAGTGCTGAATAAATTTCATTATTTCACGGGTTGATGATAAGGTAAAATGTAAAATCTATCTACCTAACATGTATTTCCGTAATATGAGGAAGAAATAGAAAACTTCATTTCCTTACCTTGTTATTCTATCCTTAACGATAGAAAAATAAGGTAAGGAAAACTAATAATATATATCTAGGACTAGTTCTGCTTATAAGAAATACCAGAATGCAAATTGTGCTTGCAATTAAGTGCAACAATATAATATATACACACAATAGGCTAGTTTAATTTACATCTATGTAATTAAGCCCATTTTTTTCGGATGGTCATACTTAGGTAGCCACGACGCGTTTGCTACTTCACCGGGCATAAATGCGAGCGGAGCTCCAGCCTTACTAAATGGTTCAAAACTACAAACTAAGCAACCTGCGCATGAGGGCGCCTGTGGAGCTTGGACCTCGGACCATCGGTCGCTGGCGATGAGATTGAGGGATTATGACTTTAAGTATTTTAGGGGAGTTTTGTGCAACTGTCGCTCTACTTTACAGTTCGCGGGCCTCTCGGACTTCGGGTCTACGAGGGCATCGGATGGTTGAATTAAGCCCATAGCTATTTATTAAATACTTTCTTTGACTACCATTTGTCATTATGTGCAATGGATACTACTTAATTTTTAACAAAAAAAAAACCGAATTCAAACAGTAAACTAATAGTTTCCTGAACTGTCCTTCGTCTTCATCATCAGACCCCTAATGCCAGTCACAACCCATCTATATGTAAAGTTATTATCAATATTTTTTTTTTTTTAAACTTAACGAACGCACTATATTTTTTTAAGTTCCCCTCGATTTCTCTGGTCTGCCATCATTAAACCCTGATTTTCTTATCATGGGACGACCTTTGAAATATCTTCTTTCAAACAATTTTTTTTTTCAAAATCGGTTCCTAAAGAACGATGTTATCCGGGAACAAACATAAAAAAATATTTATGGTCGAATTAAGAATCCTCCACCTTTTTTGAAGTCAGTTAACAAAACAAACGAGCCCAAACTCGACTATCTTAGCGCTTGCCATCAGGGAGTTCAAGTCCCTAACTCTTGGTTCAGATCAGCTCGCTGGTACCATAATACTGCACTGTCACCGAACTTACATAAGTATTCCAAATTTCAGCTAATCGGATACCAGCAAGTGGTTGGAAAATGGTTTGCAAGTTTTACAAGGACAACTTACTTACATGTTTAATTATACACAATCATTGGAAGTTAAATAAAAGCTTGTAGTAAAGAAAGTAAATACGGCGGTAATAGACATGACAAAAGCATTCGACTTTGTCTGTCATGAAACACTGTTAACGAATAACTCACTACGGAATACGCGGCAATGCATATGACTGGTTAAAAAGCTACCTTCATGGAAGATCTCAGTGTGTAGAAATAATTAAAACAAACAATAATGAAATAAAAACGTACCGATCAGAACACAAACAAAATAACTACGGAACGCCACAAGGTGGAATATTATCCCCACTTCTTTTTTTACTGTACATCAATGACCTTCCTGATAAAGTTCCCACAGATTGCTTATTATTTGCTGATGATACAACACTAATTATAAAAAGTGACACCCAGGAACAACTGCAAAACGACATAAATAAGGCTCTAGATAAAGCTGTTGCTGGCTCGAACAAAATAATTTGAAAATTAATATGGCTAAAACCAACCTATTACAATTTCAAACTCATAACGCAAACCCAGGTACTCTTGACATCTGCAATAGAAACAATCATGTAGTCACTTCAGATCAATGCGTATTTTTAGGTATAACTATAGACAAGTATTGTAACTGGAAACATCACATTGAAAAAATCGTTAGTAAAATTGATGGCTATGTATATGTTCTTAAAAGAATTAGGCAAACCGTAAATATAGAAACTGCAATGGTTACATACCATGCCTATGTCTCATCCGTACTGAAATACGGTCTCATAATATGGGGCAATTCAGTGGACTTCGACCAAGCTTTTAAAGCACAAAAAAAATGTGTTCGGGCAATTTGCGATGCCGACTTTTTAGACTCATGCAAGCCACTCTTCAAGAAATTAAATATTTTATCACTTCCATGCCTGTATATAGAAGAATTATGTATATTTGCCAAAAATAATCCGGAACTATTTCAAAAGTTCGGTGACATACCAAATAGCCGGACTCGACATAAAGATAGAATACGACTACCACAAATAAATCTAGAATTATTTAAATGAAACTCATATTGCATGTGTATAAAAGCCTTCAATAATTTACCACAAAATATCAGGAATTTACCATTATTAACATTTAAAAGGACACTTCATAAACTATTATTAAGTAAAACATATTATAGCATTAAGGAATATTTAGAGGATAAGGACATTTCGATTTAGTTGTATATTTATTAGTTTTATAATAATTTCCAATTTAATTTTGTTAATATTTAGTTAATCTGTACCATAATTTAATTTCTTTTTGATCTCATTAGAATGTAAAACCGAGTTTTAGTATATTATGTAAATATTTGCACGCCACTATTCGGCAGAATATGAGGACAAACCGCTATATGTATAACACCAATGTATATACCATATTTAAGCAAATAAACGATTGATTGATTGATTGATTGGCACCCGGGCTTGAAAATGCGTCATACATAGGCTATATTTTAAGTCAGTTTCCACGGGATTGGGATCTCCGGGGGTGAAACTGCTGCGGGACAGCTAATGAAATGAAATGAAAACGTTTATTGATAATGTAGACGAATCGATCGTACTTATTTTAAGTCAAATACAATGATAATTATCCTCCCATGGGTGTCGTAAAAGGCGACTAAGGGACATATGGCTGATGGATGGGCAGCAGCATCTATTAGCTCAAGGTTTACATCTTACTGCGATCACCAATCCGTCTGCCAAGCGTGGTGATTATGGCAATATCCCTCAACGATCCTGGCTTGCCAAGGTCTGTTAAGAGGAGGCCCATGTTCAGCAGTGGACGTTAACGGGCTGTTGATGATGATGATGATGATGACAATGATAATGAAAAAAAAAAAGAAAAATCAATCTTGACCAATAAATTAGTTTACATTTCAACAATAATGTTATTAAACAAAATTTACCAATGTTGTTATGGCATGTGATAGTCGCGTATTATGAATATAATTAGAATCAATCAGCGCGGGCTGGGATCGGGTCTGAAGCATAGAACGCATCGTGAGTCTCGCCTTGCGAGGACGACCGGACCCTATCCTAGCTTCGTACGAGTCTAATCTCTATCAACCTACGATGTGACACTCGGAGAAGAGAGACTATAAGAGCATCCGAGATAATTTTTTTAGCTAGTACTACTATTGTATGTATGTTTGTTACTCTTTCACGCAAAAACTACTCAATGGAATTGGCTGAAAGTTTATACGCGGATATTTCATAAGTTGGATTAACATATAGGCTACAAAAAACCACGCTCCGACCCACTGGAGTAGAGTGACGCGGGTGAAACAGCGGTAGTTATGTATAAATTGATGTTTCCACAAAACAGATAATGTACAGATAGATAGATGATTTAGCACATAACAATTAACATAGAACCTTTGTACATTCAACATAATATATTAGCATACGTATGATATAATGCTAAGTAAGTAGGTATATTTAACTAGCTATACTAATATATAAAGCTGTAGAGTTTGTAAGTTTGAATGCGCGAATCTCAAGAACTATTACGTCCGATTTGAAAAAATCTTTTAGTGTTAAGTGAAGTTACTACGGCTTTTTATTTTATTAACGCTGGAGATCTGCGCGCCTAATTTATGATCGGTGAAGTAGCAAAAGCCTCGTGGCAAACTACGTCTGCTGTCCGAAAAAAAAAGACTGCTAGCGCCATCTATTGCCCCTAGCGGTCAACTTAGGTACTAAAACATTTAATTTTTTATTTTAAATTTAGAATTCGTCATGAACGACTGTTGAGGTTTTTTCATTTTCATAATAAGTGTAAAAGCCACTTTAGTTTAAAACATTAAAGTTGAACTTTTAGATGAAAGTTGAAACTTTAATGTTTTAAACACCTAGCTTTGTAACCTTGGGCGATTGTTATCGAGCGACTTTGCCGCAAAGCTATGACGTCACAGAGGTCAAGTAATGTCATACACTCCAGTTTTCAAGTCTGTGTCTTGAGATAGGGTTTTTAGTCATTGTAGATTTTGTTTTTAGGGTGTGGTTTATCAGACGAAATAAAACGTAAGGACGGAGCGCTGTCAAACAATGCACTGAAGCCGGTTTTTTTCTCCAAGGCGTAAATCAAAGCATATCTATTTTCACTTAATGCGGTACAGATTTTTTTCGTGTCGACACTCATATTTTTAGTCAACATTTTAAAGCACAGAACGCCTTTTAGTCCAATTACTGACCCGATTACAAAGGATACCGAATCCTTTCTATATCTGTACCGACGAATACAGAAATTGGGTCGCAACTCTTTAATCTGCGAATAGTTAAAACGCGAATGAAGAAAGCACGAATAAGGAGCTTTTACTGTACTAGTATTCTTGCTTAGCGTGCAAAGCTAAAATGCTTGTGTTACGAGTAGGTTTATGTCTGTATTGCAATGGGTGGGGATCGAACGGGCGAGTTATATGACAAAAACATTGAACCACATTATCGCAAGTCCGACGCGCTAGCCAGATTACGGCCGCTTTTGTGCAATAATCATCATCATCATCAGCCCGTATAACGTCCACTGCTGAACATGGGCTTCCCGAGTGAGGGTATTTGCCATAGTCACCACGCTTGGCAGGCAGGTTGGTGACCGCAGTATTATGTTCTACCTCTCAAGGAAACGCTGCTGCCCGTTCCTTGATATACGATTATTATAGATGATGTTATAACAAAAGGGACCAACGGCTTAACGTGCTTTCCGAGGCACGGAGGGTAGTCCCTCAACCAACCAGACCCGGAAAGAAACCTAAGAATTCACACAAAGATTTCTTGTCTGGCGTGGGGATCGAACCCACTATCTCCGAGATTTAAAGCGAGCCAAATACCGCTACGCTGAGGAGGTTGTTGTTAGTGCAGTAATGTGGGTAAAATTGTTGCTATAATTTTTACAGTACCTACCCCAAACTACTGGACGGATTTCGATATTTTTTTCTCCATTAGAATGCTACATTATCCCTGAGTAACATGGGCTATAGGTATATTATATAGTTCCCGCGGGAACAATAGTTTAATATCCGGTACTACTGATCCGATTTTCAAAATTCTTACCCTATTACATAGCTAGGTTATTCAACACAGGGGCAACGGCGGATCGGAGGAGTGTCCGGGGGGTTTTATTGGTGTAGTGTCCTCTCCTCGTGGTATGAGTTTAGCATACCACGCTATGGAGAGGGCGAGTCCCACTTATCCCACCGCCAGCGCGCGAATACGCTGCAGCGGCGGTGGGAATGCGAAAATGCAATTGCCAAAAAAAAAAAAAAATATTCAACACAGGCTATATTCTAAGAGAACGTTTCCACGGAAACGGGATCCTCATGTGAAACTGAACGGGAAAGCCACTTAATAATTATAACAAGTATAAGTATAGGAACAACAGCATCTATCAGCTCAAGGATACTCTCCTGCGATCACCAATCCGTAAGCCAAGCGTGGTGCCAAGCACCAATTATTTCAATATCCTTCCACGACCCTGGCTTCCCAAGTCTGTTAAGAGGAGACCCATGTTCAGCAGTGGACGTAAGTGACTGATAAAGTTACATCTTTCAACGAGATATGAAAAGAGGAAGCCCTTGTTCAGCAGTGAATGTAAACAAGCCGATAGAGTAATATCCTTCAATGACCTTGGCTTCCTAAGGTATGAAAAGAGGAGGCCCTTGTTCAGCAGTGGACGTAAGTGACTGATAAAGTTATATCATTCAACGACCCTGAATTGCCATGGTCTGTTAAGAAGTTGCCCATGTTCAGCAGTGGACGTAAACGAGCTGATAATGTAATATCCTTCAACAACCCTGGCTTCCCAAAGTATTTAAAGAGAAGGTCTATATTCAGCAGTAGACGTTAGTGACTGATAAAGTTATATCCTTCAACGACCCTTTTAGTTGTTGTCCGGAGGGAAATGCATTTATGCATTCCCACCGCCGCTGTGTTTCCTCTCGGTGGCGGTGGGATATGTGGGACCCGCCGTCTCCATAGCGGTGGTATGCTACTCATACCACGAGTAGACCCTACACCACTAAAACCCCCGGCCACGAAGCAATCCAGCCCATCCTTCAACGCCCCTGGCTTCCCAAGTTCTGTTAAGAGGAGGCCCATGCTCAGCAATGAACGGGCTGATAAAATGAAGTATAGGTTACAGTTCCTACCTAAGAAATTCTACGTTAGCAAAGATTATGTGACCCTGTCAGATAACCCTAGACCCTGGAGCTGTCAATGTCGCGTGAAAGACATACTGTCCTCTGGCCGACACAAGGAAATGTAAGATAAGACTTAAATACTTTATGTATATATTTAATCAGAGTCAATTGTGTACCTAAAACTTGGAATATCCTACATCTATCCCAATGCTGCGCCCCGCGGTTTTACCCGCGTTTCTCTGATCCAGTGGGTCGGAGCGTGATGTTTTGTAGCCTATATGTTAAACCAGCGTATAACCTATCCCGTTGCAAAATTTCAGCCAATTCCGTTCAAAATTTTTGGCGTGAAAGAGTAACAAACATCCATCCATCCATACTTACAAACTTTCGCGCAAAAATTAGAAGGATTAACGGCATCTACGCAGGTCAAACCGCGTGGGACAGTTATATTATAAACTAGCTTGCGGGCATGTAGCCGTTTCAAAGCCGTTTTTGCGACAGACGCGCGGACTCTGACCATTGTCAGAATATTGTCTATTGCCGCACGCGTCATTAGACAATATTCTGACAATCGTTCATCATTTTTTTTTAATTGGTAGACGAGCAAGCGGTTATCCTGAAGGTAAACGATATTCGCTGCTTATGTACTTCAACAGTGCCAAAGATGTGCTCAGCCAAGCCACTGCCTACCGTGATAAGTCTCTTTGAGCCTGGTTTGAAGGATCCTTCAATTTAAGGTGTTTCTTTGTTTTTCGGACGGACATACATAGTTTTCCACGAGGCTTTTGCTACTTCGACGGGCATAAAGGCGAGCAGAGCCTTAATAAATGATTTAAAAACTAAAAACTAAGCAACCTGCGCAAGAGGGCGTCTCCATGTGGGACTTGGAATTCGGCTCAGGGTGGTCGCTGGTGATGAGATTTAAGGATTATGACTTTTTTCAAGATGTAACTCTCCGTATTTCTTAGAGTATTGGGATCCACGTGGTTGTAATATACAGTAAGACCCCGGTAAGAAAAACCCGCATGATTGAACTATCAGCGCGTCACTGAGCTACGACTCCACCTATGACGGTCACCTTAAGTCCATCACGAAACACACACAACGGGAGAGACCGAGACGAATGTAAATTACATTCGTCTTGCTCCCTCCCGCACCTGCGAGACAAACCCGCGTACGAAACACCTAAATCTGATCTAATCTGATGAGCACATCAAATGGAATGGCCTGCGACATGAGAAGGAAATAAAACTATATACGGCCATCATGGGTAAGAGGCGATGACGACACTAAAAAGAAGTCAAATATATATGGTTTTAAGTAACATTTAGTTTTGATTGAATTTATGTTGTATGGTCCTTAAAATAGAATTGCTTGAAATATGTTTGTTTTTGCGGAGTCGCGAGTTCAGTGATTTGACCCATCTCAAAAAATATGCTCCAAAAAGTTCCATTTCAAAACATAAGTAAACGGACGAAAGCAAATCTCTGATCTATCCCAAACGTCATTCTCAATCGACTTTCATACGACATTGAGAGTTGAACGTTGAAATCAAAGGTTATCTCCTCGGCTGGGAGTAGCGTGCTTATGCTTACGTAACAAGTGGCGCCTTGCTATCATAACCCTTGTTTTAGAGAATAAATGCATAACGCATCCCTTCAGTATTTAAAGGAATGCGTAACAAACCAGGAGCGAGGATCAAGGTGAAGCCTGCCGTGATTCTTTTCCCGGGACCCTATAGGTCTGTGCATTATATTCTAAAGACTGCTCCCTTGTTTTTAATTAGTAAATGCATTACACATTCCTTCATATACACAAACTAGGAGCAACGATCAAGGTGAGGTATTCCGTGATGTTTGTAGACTTAAAATTTTAAAAAGTTCCTCATTCGATTAGCTGGGATTGTATTCGACCGTTACTAGAGTTCTGAGAGAGGTAGACCTAGAGGTAGACATACGATACATTAGAATGTATCGTATGTAATTTTGGACGAACATATGCAGTTAGCTACGAGAGAGACTTGCTATGTACATAAGGACATAAGGAGGAGCAGTGCTTTATACTTTTTAAATGTTTAACGCCAGCTATAACCCGCAAACTAAGCAACCTGAGCAAGCGGGCGGTGGGATTAAGGGATTATATTTTTAAGAAGAGTTATGAGCAAATAAGTTCTAATGTGGTACAGACATTGTGTAACAAGAAATGTTTACCACTTATACATCTTAGTATACCACCGTGAAGTTGGTATTTTTTAAACCGTAAGAAGAGCACGTAAAGCTTTCGGTTATGCATCAGAGGATAAAGAATGGCTCCGTCCATCAGGCTGCACCAGTGGCTCAATAGTCACGGTAGTTGTTTCAGATACCTGGTGTTCTGGATTCGATTGCTACCCGGAATAACAATTTGTATGTCTATTTGTCTATCAGTGGCAACTCTGGGTAGTGGTCCTAACCCCATAAGAACTACTCATAATATGAACTTATTATGAGTAGAGGAATTAATGACACACGGACAGACGGAGCACATTGTCTGTAATGTCCTACACAATTAGTAGCACTCACAGGTTGCACTTGCTAGTTATAGTTACCTAAGTAGTTTTAGTCATAGAATAAAAAAACTAATCTATTAATAATAGTTCTTTTTCATTGTGATTTTGACAAGTACAAGAGTATGTAAATACCTACGTGCTGAATAAATTCATTATTTTCTGAGTGTGGGTGTGCTTAGTATCCATGAATTTAGTATTTGTAAAGATCCTCGCGACACAGGGATTAATAAAATGATAACTAGTGCGGGAATTATCTATAGGGTCGGGTAGGGTAGTTAGCGTCTATTTTAGTATCTCACCTCACAGGTCAAAAGGTCAACTATCAATATTGGTCTGGCCGTATATCAGTCATGTTTTCATCACGAGTTCTAAAGTCTGCAGATAAGTGTGATTTTTTATCTTTACACTAGCTGACCCGCGGTTTCACCACCAATATGACCTTGACCTTTAAGGTCTGGATAAACGAGAAATGATTCCGCATACTTATTTTTTTGTCAAGAGACAAAAGAGGAGTTATTTATGAAAATACGGTTGCTAAAGACTTTAATATGTCAATCTGCCATCTTGCTATGGGGTAACCTTGATTCCTTTTGCCATCTCGTGGCTATAATTTTCCACTATCAACAGGGTTACCCTTCAATGGATAACAGTGGTTTTACCCCTCCCGACCCTTACATTGCAAACAACTTTCCGATGCTCTCATAGACCTGAAGTCCGAGAGGCCCGCGAACTGTACCTAACGTAGAGCGACAGTTGCACAAAACTCCCCTAAGCCACTAGAGTCGTAAATCCAACACCTTAGCCCAATGGCTAAGGTGTTGGATTTACGACTCTAGAAGGATAATTGTGGCCGTAGCCCAATGGCTACGGCCACAATTATCCTTTTAGGACACCTGTAGGAAGATGTGGGGAGATCTATTCTATTCCGGAAACCACACGGCGATATGATAAAGAAATACAGTTATTTTTTTTAAATTAGTCATGATGATTTCAACCAAAACAGGAAAATTTTAATAATCAGATTACTTACTGTTACTTACGAGTATGTAAGATAGATACATCAAGCTACATTATCATAATGTTCAACTATGTACAACAAAATGATTCATAACAATTACATATTTTTATAGTTCATTCACATCATCATCATTAACATCATCAGCCCGTTTAACATCCAACTGCTGAACATGGGCCACCACCCGAGGGAGGGCTTTGCCATAATCACCACCCTTGGCAGGCTGGTTGTTGACCGCAGTATTATATTGTAACACACAAGGAAACGCCGCTGCCCGTCCCCTGGTATACGATTGTTATAGATGATGTTATAACAATCGGGGCCCAACGGTTTAACGTGCTTTCCGACGGACAAAAGTTAGTCCCACAAAAATTAACAGAGATGATGTAAATAACACCAGTATGTAAATAATATCATGGAACCTTGAAAAGTTATTATATTTTTCTGTAATTTAAATTTTAATACATTAGATCAGTTGTCATTAAACTTCGCTACCCGCTCTTTAGTTTGAAAATAACTTTTCTAGACCCGAAGTACGAGAGGCCCGTGAACTTTTAAGTAGTTCACCAGTGACTGACGAGGAACAAGTCTCACAAGGGTCACTCTCATGAGCAGGTTGCTTAGTTTGTAGTTTATAAACCATTTAACAAGCTCTACTCGCCCGGTGAAGTTAGGGCTCGGACTTGCGATCATGTGGTCGCCGGTTCGATGCCCACCCATTGCACTACCGACGAGAACACGCTTATAACACAAGCATTTTAGCTTAGCACGAGGGTTTAACAAGAATACTAGTAGTGTGCATAAACAGACTGTAATCTTTAAAAAAAAAGTAGCATAAGCCTCATGACTGATTACAAAAATGTGCGTCCGCAAAAAAAGGTCCTTCAACTTAATTTAAATATTTGGAATTTTGTTAGAAGACATTAGTCAGTCTTTAAGTTTTAAAAAGTAAAAAATATGGTAGTATTAAATCATATTGTACTATAGATCAAGTATTTGGATGATTTTTACATATTCATGTTATTATTAAAAACTTAAGATGATATTTTTGGTAGTACTATCACTCAATGTATAAGCTGTTTCAATTGCATTTAAAATAACAGATCAAAATAAAAATATATAAGTTAAAAAACAAAAAACCCGACTGTGTTCTTGTGTAATTTTTATTTTAATATACTCAGTGTCACTCTCACAGTCAACACAAATCTAACGACACCTCTCAAGCTAAAATCCATCAAGCCGTTCAGGCTGCAGACTGTGCCAAACAATTATACATACATACATACTCTGGAAAAACATAACCCTCCTACTGGCGCAGTCGAATAATGACATCAAATCGAAACTGTATTTGAGGAACCCATTTGTACAATATAGATTACCTTTTATTGCAACACTCTAGAACTCAATTTACCATGTACATCTGTCTTTGTCATCACCTTAAGGGCATAATTTTTTTGCAAAAAGTATGTGTTTTAAAATTTTTTTGCTCAACCAAAACAATATTTAAAAAACCCTGTAAAATCAACTATTTTTGTTCATTAAAATTCATGTAACAATTTGTTATTTCAATTATGTGTTGGAATATTTTTCTATATCAAGTCCATGGACACCATATCATGGGTACCCATAATTGAAAAATCATAGGCAAAATGAAGATGCCTGTGATATTTTTTATGGACATTATGTAGTTAGCCTACACTTTTGCTACTTCACTGTACAAAAAGGCAGAGCTCCAGCCTTAATAAATTGTTTAAAAACTACAAACTAATTGTTGAATCAACTGCTTGCCTGATCACAAATAATAATAATAAACGAAGCAACCTGGGCAAGAGGGCATTCCCTGTGGGACTTAGACCTTGGCTCAGGGTGGTTGCTGGCGGAGCGATTGAGGGAATATGATGTTTCGTTTTTTAGGTGAGTTTTGTGCAACTGTCTCTCTATGTTACCATAAACTGCCCTCTCAGACTTTGGGGTCTACTAGGGCATTGGAAGGTTTATGTAACATAGATAGACATAGATGTAACATGTGACATAACATAAACTAACATAGGCTACATCCAGCATTACCGAATTCTTATTAGACAAATTGATTGAGAGTGAGATTCTTAAGCTTTTTTAAATAAAAATGCAAATTCTTTTGTTTATAAGAAACAGTATATATTTTTCTTAAATACTTATATTTTTTTGAGCTTTAAATCATGTTTACTCAGAAATTATCAGTAATGTATCACGATATGTATAATGCTACTTTAACGATAACTGTCTGAATTAAAATCAGATTGAGCAGATAGTGTCAAGTTATGGGAGACTGTACCTATCTTGTGCAGGACATTAAATCCTTACTAATATTATAAATGTGAATGTAAGTTTGTTTGTTTATGCTTTCACATGAAAACCACTTAACCAACCATCATATAACTTTGCACATATATTTTTGGAGGTATTACAAGTAACATAGGATACTTTCAATGCGAGTGAAGCTGCAGGTAATGGTTTTGTATAAGTTTGTCTAGTTTTTGATATAAAAATCAGTTTATCCCTTACTGAACCACAAGTCTCCACGGATATGAAACTATTGCCAGGAATAAACGGACTTGGTCTAGGCTATTAAAAAGTTATTATTCTTTGGTAAGAAGTGCCCTAAGCCAGCGGATATGCATGAGGAGATATTAGAATTAAAACTTTTGTGAGTGGTTTACATATTTTATATCAATTATCCGGTTGTACTCACAGTTGGACAGAAACTAGTTGGATATATCCGATGATGACAAGCCAGAGGCAAATACCCTCCCTCGGGAGGAGGCCCATGTTCAGCAATGGATGTTATACGGGCTGATGATGACAAGCCTTGAGTACAACCAGATAGTTAATATAAAACATGAGGAGATTATTGAATGTGGAGAAGGGGAAAGTGGTGTGTCAAGATTGTAGCAAGTGGAGGGAAGTGGTCTCTACCTACCTCTATAGGAAAGAGGGGTGAAAGCACAGGTAAACTTAGGTAAAAAAATTTTTTAATAATTTTTTCAATAAAGTATGTGAGAATGCAATATAAGTATATTTTGATAACTCAATATATTTATTTTGATACATATCTCTCGAAATTGCTATTTTACAATCACAACATGTACTCACTTACAATGGAATATATTTATTAAAGTCACACTTTTAAGAATCGGGAAATTAAAGCAACCAATATTATATAGTCATCGCCCTCATGACATTAATGTTAATTTGAATACTACCGTAGATTTAGAAAGCTTCGCGGCTTCGGCGACTTCCTTCGTTCTATGGCCCAATTAGAACATTACAATTTTTTACCAATTACACATAAAGTTATGACTTAAGCTCCCTAGACTTGTAATATTCCTTAAATACTTAAATCACAGAATAATATAGCCACCGACTTATAATCGGATTAAGCAAGCAAATCACATAAATTACCATTATAATTTTGATAACACGTTATCGTGATTAAAATTTGTATACAAATGAAATGTGATGAATTTAGATAAGCATTACTTACTGATAGGTTCCGGCGCAGGATACACAGCAATAAAACACTATTGGGTATTGATAAGTTATCGAAAAAATTCAATAAATCGACAACGAACGATCACCCTCAGACCGACCAACTAGCCGATGTCACCGCGATTGACGTTAGCAGCGCGGCCATATTTGGTAAAATCAGAAGCTATGATTTAGCTTCATTTTAGGTTTTTATTAGCCGTTTTTGTATATTTATTAAAGGTTGGAAAAATTATTTTCATGGATAATTTAATACATGAATTCATTTTATTAATTAAAAGCCGCCTAAAATTTTGTTCAAATATTTTTATAAACACAAAAAATCTACTTTAGTAGGTATCGTTTTTGAACAAACTCGTATTACGTTTCGTTATTACATGTTGTGAAAATTATGAAAATATAAAAACTACATATTTAACAATAAATAACAATCTTATTGGGAATGAGAAATAATTCCCACAGTGGTACGGTCCCACTGTTTCCATTAATGGTAATAGTGGCACGTTTTATTAAATTAAATTATTATTATTTTATTAAATTAAATTATTATTACCGTCACACGTTTATTAAACGCCGCAAATGGTTATTCTGGGACACGATCGTCCGAAAAGTAATTCCCACTATTTCAATCGTTAATTTTTTATGTCAATGGGTATGCTGGGAGTGTTTTGAGAAAAAATTGAAGTCCCAGTATTACCACTGCAATGGGTAATGGGAATAGTGGGATCGACCCCCCACGCCTAAAAAAATCATCTCAGTGTAAAAACATTGACGTATAATCCGTCCGTCTGTCGTAAATATGTCAAATCAATAATGTCAGTGTCATATTCAGCAAAGAGCTTAGTAAATCGTACATACGCTATAATGAACGTCACAATTTGCATTTAATTTAGTTTATAAAGTACAATTAAATTGACAACATATTTTATGAGAATTCTATTAAAAGATAGGTCAAATTATGAAAAATAATTGGGTGCCACAGTGGCGTGGTAAGGCTGAAACTGTACGTGGGTGAAATACATTTTGCAAGGACTCAATGTTTTCAGTTTTGGATAATCGGGTCGGATAGAGAGAGGTCTCTGTATGTAAAAAAATTGGATTGTAATTCTTATTGCTTGTATATAGAAGCACTTAACTTTGCCGTGAATATTTGTGATCACTTTAACTTTGTATGTTCTCAATTAGCGTTAGTTATACCTTTGTAATGTGTAGGGAATTAAATACTTTTATTTTTCTCGGTTTCAATTAAAGTCTTGACAGTTGACACTGCATGCCAAGTTATCACTTATCACATCAGCGTTTGTAATCAACACCTGAACATGGAACTATACTATAATGTTAAAAAATAAAATATGGCGGATCTCATCCACTCCACTTTTTTCCATTCTCATTTTAAAAATAAAATAATGTTTTCTTTTCGATTTTATCAATAAAATAGTAATTTACTCATTTGATGTTAAGAATTACCTTCCATTACAGTAATTAATGAACTTCATCTCAAAAACAAACCACCAATCAATGACTAATGTCAATATTTATAAATTTTCAATATGGAATCAACAAGTGAATCACCTCGACGTATTAAAGATGAATTATTATCAAAAATAATGAATTCCTGTCGTGTTTGTATGTCCCGTAGCGTGAATATGAACAATATATTTGATTCTAAACACAAGAATATTATCAAACAGTTACATTTCTGTACTGGCATTACAGTAAGTATTGTTTGTTTTCAATGTTTTTTTAATGTGTACGTATATTGCTCTCTATCTTCCTGCGCGCCGTATCACCCGCGTAGCTCCCGTTCGCGTGTTAATCAGGGATTCTTATATTCTAATGGTGAAAAAAAAATTATCATAATCCATCCAGTCATTTGAGCCGCCCCTAAGACTACCCACTGACCGAGTTTTCGTTACTAAATATTATTAAGTCCAGTATAATTTCGTTTACGTCCTCTGCTGAGTATAGGCTTCCTCTGTAGCCAGTTGAGGGATATTGTTGTTACCACCATGCTTGGCAGGCAGATTGCTGGAAGAGTACCTTTAAGCTGATATATGCTACTGCCCATATTCCTTAGTTGTCTCTACACCCACAGATTGATATGGGCCATCCCATCTATTCTGAGTCAAAAATCACATACCAAGATAAACATCTTGCTACTTTTGTTAGATTTAGTGTTATATATAACTAGCTTCCCGCGCGCGTTTTCACCCGCGTAACTCCCGTTCCCATGGGAAATTCATAATAAAATATAGCCTATGTTCTTTCTCAGGCTCTAGACTATATCTGTACCAAATTACATTTAAATCGCTTCAGTAGTTAAGACGTGATTGCGTAACAGACAGACAGACAGACAGAGTTACTTTCACATTTATAATATTAGTTAGGATTAGGATAGTAAGGATTAGTAAGGATAAACAGGAAATGTTTGTATTTTTATTTATTTACTTTATGTGTATTTTTCTTTTTAATGTTATGTGTGTGCACACATAACATTAAAAAGAAAAATATCAAAATACAAGAAAGGTAGTACAAAGGTTCTGCTTATTTCTAATGAAATTTCTTCCAGCAGACCCACGAAAGGAAAAAACAAAAAGAGAACAAGAATAGTGTGTAATTTTTGTACATTTGTTTCGAATAACCTTCGTAACTGCTGAACAGGTTTCGATAATTCTTTCACCATTGGAATGCTACAATAAGTAATGCTACAAATACACCATTAGAATGCTACAAAAATAAGCTATAAAAGTCCACTCATGTGAATATGGGGTGGGCCACTAGTTTAAAATAAAAATAAATTAAGTTTTTATTATTAAGAGACCGTGTGGTTTCCGGCTTAGAATAGACCACCCCATGTCCTCCCATGGGTGTCGTAAAAGGCCACTAAGGGACATATGGCTGATGGATGGGCAGCAGCATCTATTAGCTCAAAGCTTACATCTTACTGCAATCACCAATCCGTCTGCCACGCGTGGTGATTATGGCAATATCCCTCTATGATCCTGGCTTGCCAAGGTCTGTTAAGAGGAGGCCCATGTTCAGCAGTGGACATAAATGGGTTGTTGATGATGATGATGAAGTTTTTATTCACATAATCCTATACATATACTAAGTTTATTTGATTATTGTTTATACTTATATAGCTTTAGCCTAAAAAAGCTGTCAGGTATGAAAATACAATATAATTTTATATCTATGAATGAATAGAAAGTTCTGTCCTTTGAGAATGTTATTATACAGGGTGTTTGGAGGGTGAGTAGCCATAGGAAAATGGTTGATAGGTGATGCTGTTGGCTACTTGTTGCGCCAAATTTTTTTTTTTTTTTTTTTTTTTTTCTTCCTTTCTTTCTATCTGCAATCAGCCCCACAGCTATAATCAGATGTTATTTGATAATTGGCTTTTATTGAGATTCGCCATATCCTTTGATATGGACTCTCTTATTATTTTTTTAATATTATATTGTGGCTAGTCGAGACCTCTTTAGTCTGAACATGCAGTCTGTGGTGTCCAATAGTGCCCTGGCTAGTTGGTTTTTATGTTCTTGAAGTCTGTTTTTATAGTCCTCACATGACTTTTTTATTTGTTCCTTCACTGTGGGAACCTCTAGGTACTCATGAACCTCCGTGTTTTTAATGAACCAAGGTGCACAGCATATCAGCTTTAGAATGTTATTCTGGAAGCGCTGCAATATTTCTATATTGGAGTGACAAGCGGATCCCCAGAGCTCAATAGCATATGTCCATATTGGTTTTATTATACATTTATATATTGTTAATTTATTTTCCAAACTCAAGGAAGACGTTCTACCCATCAGCCAGTGCATATCTCTCATTTTTATATTAGCCTGATCTCTTTTAGCCTTAATGTGATTGCGCCAAGTTAATCTTCTGTCAAGATGCATCCCAAGATACTTGACTGTGTCTTGTTGTGGAAGTTGATTGTTGTCAAGTTTTACAGTAGGACAATTGCCTTTTTTCAGTGTGAATGTAATGTGAACTGATTTGGCAGGACTAGCTTTGATTCTCCACTTATTAAACCAGTTATTTATTTCAATAAGATGGTCTTGTAGCTTCTTAGATGCTAAGTCAGGGTCTTTACTTGAAGAGAGTATGGCAGTGTCATCGGCATATGTTGCTGTTGTCACTTCTGATGACGTGGGTAGATCAGATGTAAAGATTGTATATAAAATGGGGCCCAGCACTGAGCCTTGTGGGACTCCAGCTTTGATCGGTCGCAATGAAGAAAGGGTATCATCAATTTTCACTTGGAATATTCTCTGTTCTAGATATGATTTTAGTAATGTGTAGGCTGTACATGGTAAGCAGAGTTTAAGTTTATACAGTAGGCCCTTGTGCCATACTCGGTCAAAAGCCTGTTGTACATCAAGGAACACACCTGAGCAGTATTCTTTATTCTCCATTGCTTGTCGTATTTTATGAGCCACTCTGTGTATTTGTTCTGTAGCACTATGGTAGGAACGGAAACCAAATTGATGGTCAGGTATCACATTATGTTCTTCCAGTAATGGCAGTATACGTTTTAATATCAGTTTTTCAAAAAGTTTAGACATAACTGGAAGAAGGCTAATTGGCCTATATGATGACGCTTCAGTTCTTAGTTTTCCAGGCTTGGCTATCATATGAATTATTGACACTTTCCAGAGTGTTGGGAAGTGTTGTAACCGTAATATTGCATTGAATAGCATGGTTAAGAGAACAATGCATTTCTTAGGTAATTGCCTCAAGACTTCAGCAGTTACAAGATCGTACCCTGGTGCCTTTTTAAATTTCAGATTTAGTATTGCCTTATGAACCTCGATAGGTGTTACTAGTTTCAGAGGCAGTGACAACTGATAATCGCTATTTAGGACGTCGTCAATATCGTTATCTGTGTGTGTAGTGTTTGATTCATTAGGTGTGAAAGTGTCCTGTAAGAATTGAGCAAATAATTCTGCCTTTTCCTTAGAGCTTCGCGTCCAGCTTCCGTCTCTTTGCTTTAAGGGAGGCACATGTTCTTTAGGTCTTTTCATTGATTTGGTAATTTTCCAAAGCGAATACTCTTCACTTTTGTATGGTGATAGTGTTTTGAGACGATTGCGCAGTGTATTATTCTCGTTCTCATCAAGCATTTCCTTTAGTTCTTTTTGGGCCTTATTCAGTTCTCTTTTGTCTTGCCTGTTTCTACTGGTCTGCCATTGCCGTCGAAGTCGTCTTTTTTTCAGCAATTTTGTTCTTTATTTCTATTGTATAATCTTTATTTTGATTGGTTGAAATTAAACATGGTGTAGCCATCCATGCAGCGGTTTGAATGATGTTGGTAGTGTACCAAGTAGTATACTCGATATCATCTTTTGTTTTGAGTGGTAAATGTAAATCAATATTCTCATTTATATATTCTTTAAAAGATTCCCAATCCGTTTTGTAGTTATAGAGAGTCTCTTGTGGCTCTTTGTATATGATAGTAGTACTTATGGTGCAAATTATAGGTGTGTGATCAGATGAGCCATCAAGACATGATGCAACTTGGGTATATAATCCTGAGAATCCTCTAGCGATGAAGAAATCGATTAGGTCTGGCATTTTATTGGTGTCAGTAGGCCAGTATGTTGGCTCCCCAGTAGATAATACATGTAAAGAATTTTTATCCAATGCTTTCTTTAATTCTCTTCCTCTGGTTTTGGGGCTCTAGACTTACAAAGTCTAGAGCCCCAAAATACATTTTTAGCATTCCAATCTCCTCCAGTTATGTATCTATTGCCTAGAATATCAAAAAAATCAGTGAACATTTGTTCATCTATGCGATGACGCGGTGGACAGTACACAGCAGCGACATTCAGCGCTCCGTGCCAGTCATCTACAGATACGATGGCCGCCTGTAGGTAGGGATGTTTATAGCTGGAAAGAGCATGTTGTTTGATGTTCTGCTTTATTATTATGGCAGTTCCTGCATGTGATGTGCCATCGGGATGATTACAGTAGTAGGTATTGTATCCATTGATTTTTACAATTTTGTTGTCAGTTAAATGTGTTTCTGATAGTAGGAGAATGTCTATTTTGTTATAGGTAATGAATGTTTCCACTTCCTGTACATTTGGAGACAGGCCATTTATGTTCCATGCTGCAATCCGGAGGAATTTCATTTGTTATATTGGGCGATGAGTGTCGTAATCAAATTCACTAGGCTGCCAATTTGATTAATGAGGATATCTATTTTCTCTGATTGTTTAAATATTATTTCTTCTAAAGAATTTTTTGTTTGAGATTCTACATTCTCTGGTTTTTTATGCCAATTCCCTGAAGGATAATTGATTGGCGCTTGTTGTTCTTCTTTGCCTTTTTCTTTATTTATCTCTATTTCATTACTGTGCTTAGGGGGTCTCAGTGGTGGAAAATCATGCATGGAAGGAGGATTTTGTGCCCTTTCATGTTTGTTATGCAATTCTTTGCTTCTATTTATAATATGTGCTCTTTTTCTTGCCCATATTTCTTGGTATACTTGGCAACCCTTGTAATTAGCAGGGTGATTACCGAAACAGAGTGCACAGGTAGCAGGAGTGTTTCTATCTACTTTTGGACAGTCTATTGTTCTATGTCCTTGTGCACATTTTACACATCGGAAAGGCCGCATACAATTATTTTTCGTGTGGCCATACTGTTGACATCTTGCACATTGAGGAATATCATTGGTTTTTTTAGGATCCTCAATTTTCACTTTTGTGTGATAAATAAATTCAATGTTTTTTGCCTCTACATTCTTTACACTTGGTTCTAAATTTACAAAAAACATATTAAGCGGTTTTTTGAATTTTTTTGACATGGGACAGATAATTTCGCCCTTGACTTTATTTCCTGTTTTTTCCATTGCCTCTATTATTGCTTCTACTGGTGTGGTGTGGTGCAGATTTTTTATGACTATTCTACAGCATCTTTTTTCTTTCTGGGTAAATGTATGACCAATAAGATTTTTGCTTCTAATAAATTCAATCATTTTTTTATAAATTTCTGATGTATTTGTCATAATTCTGAGTTGATCTCTGTTGATAATTTTGTAGTAGAAACTATCACTTGGTATAGCTTCGTTAAGAAGCTCAGTTAATTTTGAAAGATCATCAATACCATACAAGATAATTGGTGGGGGTTTCGAAGGCTTCATGGGAATTTCTTCTGTGGGTTCCTCATCTACATCAATAGACAATACATTAAATCTGTTGGTAGACTGCATATCTCCTTGTGATGATATAAAAGTTTTCTCTGGTGAAGGGGTTTGACGAATTTTCTTTCGCTTTTGACCATTTGGGATTCGTTGCCAGCTAGGAGGGCATATTTCTTTCAATGTAGGTTGGCTGAATTTCAATGTATTTTTATTTTTTGGCGTTTCAATCTTACCAGCATCCGTATGCTCACTGGGTTTCATATTTGTGGGTGTATATTGGCAAGGATAGGTGGCATCATTTTCTTTTAACACAAATTTAGCTGCAGAATCACACATTTTGTTTGATTTATGGTGGGTCTAACATTTTAAAAATATATATTTACAAAAAATTTCTGAGGTTCGAAACTATTAAAAATTTTGAAAAGTTGGGGGATTCAAGTTTTGTATGTAGCAACACTTTTCTGTTTACACCAAAGTCACTGTCAAATAATATTATATTATGTGGGTACAAAAATAATTTATCAGATATAAATGGTGGAGGGTATAAAAATATCTGTTTTGATTGACTAATTTAACACTTATTTCACTGTTTAAATCGTCACAAACAATAATCCTGGTATATTTAAAGGTCCTGAACACTTTTATAATACTTTTAACAATAAAACTATTCACTTTATATTTTATTTACAATTTAGTTTCGCACTGACTTGTTGACAACTTGGGCGATGTTGCCACTCTAATTAAATAAATTTTTGCCCAAAGTCCAAAGTGTAATAATTTTTTTGCAATTTTTCTAGAAAATACCCATTTTTTCTGTTAAAACCTTTTTTTTTTAATTAATTAATGCTCGAGGTGCCAATAAAATGATTTATTTTTTTAGTCTAGTGTTGTCTTATTCAGATTTAATCATAATTTCATACAAACATCTTGAAATAAACCTAACAGCGTCCAATCAAACATCCATAAATCAAAAAGAAAAAATGTTATGTCCATTTTACAATGTAAAATAAAAAAAAATCACAAAGTGTGGGATTTTAAAGTGTTATTAAAAACTTCTCCAGTTTATACTCTTTGCAACGGTATGCAACATGCACCATTAATAATCAGATAACTCAACAAAAAACCGGTTTGCCTTCAAGGATGCCTTAAAAGGGTGACGACAAAACTATTACATTGAGCAGGTAAAATCTTTTGTCTCCGATACTGTAATGAAAAAATGCAATAGGTTTAGCCGTGTCTATGTTAAATTAATTAACACAGCTCAACACATTGCACTTTTTGTACTACTACAGGCTGATTAAAAAAGAATTAAATCATTTATTTTAAATCTTGTTCAAATTGGTGTCCATTATTTCTAATACATGCGTGACATCTCTTTCTTATTTCCGTTGTGGTATGGTTTAGTCTAATTTCTTGCTTCATTATCGCAAATGCATTGTCTATTTTTTCTATTAATTGCTCTCTTGTGTCAATCGTTTCCGTATACACTAGATCTTTAGCACGGCCCCAGACATAAAAATCAAGCGGTGTCAAGTCCGGCGATCTTGCAGGCCATGGGATAGGGCCATTTCTGCCAATCCAAGTGTTGGGAAATGAATTATCTAAGTGTTCCCGGACTGCTAATGTCCAATGCGCCGGGCAACCATCTTGTTGGAAAACAATGGTTTCTTCATTTTCAACATTTGGAACTCCATCCATGAGTTGGGACAAATCATTTATTAAAAAATCTAGATAATTATCTCCATTCAAATTGTCTGGTAGATAATGTGGACCAATTAGCGTGTTGCCAATTAGCCCTGCCCAAACGTTTACTGAAAACTTCCGTTGAAATGTCATCGCTCTTTTCTTTTTTGGGTTTCGATCCTTTGGGGCCCAATGATGCAGATTATGAAAATTCACAATGCCTTCCCTTGAAAATTTTGATTCAACTGTCCACAGGATACTTTTTAAGAAGTCGCGATTATCAATATCCATATTTAGCAAGAGGCGGCAAAACTGAACGCGTCTTTGGTAATCGTTTTCTTCAAGACCTTGCACGGGAGTGTAATGAAACGGATGCTTTCCATTGGCACGAAGAACAGACCACACTTTCCATACGCTTAGATTTAGCGTTGCAGCTACATTGCGGATACTTGTTGTGGGATCTTCATCAAAAGCTTCGAGAATACGTTCGTCATCAGCAAAATTACGTTGTCTGGCAACTCCAGGTTCACGGCGAGTTAAATTACCAGTTTCCCTTAAGCGTCTAAAGGTCGTCTCAAAAGTATGACGATTAGGTTGACGTCTATTGGGAAAACGCTCTTCGTAAATTATTTTTGCTTCTCGTCCATTTCCATCAGCTTTGCCGTATGCCATCAACATATCGGCGTATTCTTCGTTAGTAAAAGCAGCCATTAAAATAGCAGTAACAACAAAATAACGAAACTTAACAAAACAGAACGATAACAAAAACAATGCGCGGAGCGGAGGTAAAAACACGTGAAGTAGCAGAGAATAACAAATCTCGACTAAATAAATGCACGACACGGCAGGCGAGGGCCGATAGGAGTATTGTCAACCGATGAAAGAGATAGCACGCTATTTTTAGCTGTGTTAGAATGAGCCAAAAGATTTTACCTGCTCAATGTAATAGTTTTGTCGTCACCCTTTTAAGGCATCCTTGAAGACAAACCGGTTTTTTGTTATCTGATTATTAATGGTGCATGTTGCATACCGTTGCAAAGAGTATAAACTGGAGAAGTTTTTAATAGGTAACACTTTAAAATCCCACACTTTGTGATTTTTTTTTATTTTACATTGTAAAATGGACATAAAATTTTTTCTTTTTGATTTATGGATGTTTGATTGGACGCTGTTAGGTTTATTTAAAGATGTTTGTATGAAATTATGATTAAATCTGAATAAGACAACACTAGACTAAAAAAATAAATCATTTTATTGGCACCTCGAGCATTAATTAATTAAAAAAAAAGGTTTTAACAAAAAAAATGGGTATTTTCTAGAAAAATAGCAAAAAAATTATTACACTTTGGACATTGGGCAAAAATTTATTTAATTAGGCGCAACAAGTAGCCAACAGCATCACCTATCAACCATTTTCCTATGGCTACTCACCCTCCAAACACCCTGTATAGTACCTCTAGTACCATAAGTAGCTTTAGTGCTTCCACTGGATCCAATATGGGCATATTGTGTTCATCTGAGATGATTTTGACAAGTACAAGTGTATGTAAAGACGGAAATACTGAATAAATGTTTTTTAATTTTTCAGCCAACCAAAGATGATGGTCTACCTCCCAAAATCTGTAAACAGTGCTTCAAAAACCTCTCCATCGCCTTCAAGTTCAAGACATCATGTTTACTAGCCGACAACACATTCCGGAAACTTCTTAACTCTCACGCTATTAAGAAAGAAGAACCGGATGTTTTTGATGATGAATTCGGAGATGACATTGAGTTTGATGATGATGTTATTGGTGATAATGATGTGAAAGAAGAAGTGGTGGAGTTAAAAGAGACAGCAGTTGTTGATGATGACGATGATGATGATGATGATGTATCTGTATTGAAAGTGCAAAGTAAAAGTATCAAAATTAAGGAAGAGAAGGAAAGGTTAGTACTAAAATTAATGTTATAGTTTTGTGAGACTTTGTTTTGTGAGACATGGCAACCTTCAAGAAGCAAGCCTATTCCTTTCTTAAAGGCCGGCAACGCACTTGCGACTCCTCCGGTGTTGCGAGTGTACATGGGCGGCGGTGATCACTTACCATCAGGTGACCCACTTGCTCATTTGCCTCACTCTTCTATAAAAAAGAACGCTGCTACTAATTTTTTTCGTGCTATTGTGTACGCCTCCGGATTCACCAGCATTACTCTCGTTCCTCTAGGAACATTATCACTATTACTACATAGTATAAAACAAAGTCGCTTTCTCTGTCCCTATATCCCTATGTCCCTATGTATGCTTAAATCTTTAAAACTACGCAACGGATTTTGATGCGGTTTTTTTAATAGATAGAGGGATTCAAGAGGAAGGTTTATATGTATAATACATCAGCATTGAACCCGTGCGGAGCCGGGGCGGGTCGCTAATAATTTAATAAAGCCTTCTTCGATAAATAGGCTATCATACACTGAAATAAATTTTCAAATGATAAGTTTGTAACGCGAAAGTTTGTAAGTATAGACGAATGGGTGTTTGTTACTCTTTCATGCCAAAACTACTGAACGGAATTGGCTGAAATTTTGCATGGGGTTAGGTTATACGCTGGATCAACATATAGGCTATAAAACATCACGCTTCAACCCACTGGAGCAGAGTAACGCGGGTAAAACCGCGGGGCGCTATAGTTTATATAAAAAAAGGTCGAATCTCAGCCAGACGCCAACAGACGGTAAGCAACTGGCGAGACGGCGAGTGAAAACGGGCGGGGTAGGGCGTTTGGCCAGCATCCGACTATAGGTCATTGCCCACAAAGCGTCGTAAACTCGGTCGGTCTCGGGGCGTCCTAGACGACCCGGACGTCGAGATCAGAACTTACCAACTAGCAGTACAGAGACGATCACTACACTGCGACTACTCTATCCGTCCCGCCGGAGAAGAGTGTGCCCGCGGCGAACGCGATGCGTCCCCCCTCGCCCTCCCGACCCTTAGTTTGCTAAGAAGCGACAGTTGCACAAAAGTCTCCTAAAAAAACTTAAAGCCATAATCCATCAATCTCCCCGTCAGCGACCGCCCTGAGCCGAGGTCCAAGTCCAGGCGAAGCCCAGACGCAGGTTGCTTAGTTTAAACCATTTATTGAGGCTGGAGCTCTGCTCGCCTTTATGTGCGGTGAACATAGTCCGTGCAAAAAAAAAGGTAGGGCGTTCGGATTACAAGGGGTTCGGATTAATAAGAGCCTGGTGTAATTAGTGTTTTATTTAACTATAACAAAATTAAATTATATTTCCAGTATAAAACCAGTTACTAACAGAAGACCGGGCCGGCCCCCGGGACCTGCCCGTCGCTACAAGAAGCTCAGGTTCCGTCGGCTGCACTGTGAGCCGTGTGGCATTAGCTTCGAAACTAAAGCCGAGAGTACACAGCACAAAAAGGACGCGCATAAGGACAGTGAGACGTGGGTCTGTGAGGTTTGTAGCACTTCAATTCTGATGTTATTTGTGAGGAAATAATTTTTAATTTACAAAATAGATTGCAAGAATGTATTGTCTAATTTAGTATAAAATATATAAACATTAGATTATTATTAGACAATAAAAACGGCTTAAAACATCAATTAAGAATAAAAAACCAGCCAAGAGCGAGTAGAACTCGCGCTCGACTGGTTCCGTACTATCAGAAATTACTTTATTATTGAACACAGTAAGGCAGAACTTTGAATTTTTTTAATTTTCTTATTTGTCCCCCGAAAATGACAATAAAAAAAAATGAATTAACTAGCAGAGTTTGACAGTCTACTAGTATTCTTGTTAACCCCTTGTGCTAAGCTAAAATCGTATATCAAGGAACGGGCAGCAGCGTTTCCTTGTGTTGTACAACATAATACTGTGGTCACCAATCCGCCTGCCAAGCGTGGTGACTATGGCAAAAACCCTCCCTCGAGGAGGGGGCCCATGTTCAAGCAGTGGACGTTATACGGGCTGATGATGATGATGATGATGATAAAAATATAATATATAAACAGTTATAGAAATTACTTTATCTCCTGCATTCTAGGTATGCGGTAAGTTCTTCGTGCATCGCGCGTCGCATTACACTCACATGCGATCGCATCAGCCTCCCCAGTACGCGTGTGATCAGTGCGACTACAAGACTTGGCATAAACACGACTTGATCAAGCACATACGTATACATACTGGTGAGAAATTTATATTTTATTAGCGGACCCGACAGACGTTGTCCTGCATTATAATGTGTTAATATAAACTTTTAAACACAGGTGCGCGATAAAAATTACCTTTTTATATTGTTTTGTGCAGTCGGTTAAAAATAACATTTTGGCCTAACGACACAGAATAAATTTAAACTGAGGGTAGTTGGTAACTCGACGCCCTCAACTACGGAGTGATACCGCCGAGCCAGTCTGCCCGCGACCACAATCAATGTAACTTGATCGAAACGTCGGGTAATATAAAAAGGTTATTTTTATCGCGTTAATACCTGTGTGCTATATATGGTTTGTGAATCTAAACCATCCAGGTCTGCGCCCCGCGGTTTTACCCGCGTTTTACACGGTCGGAGCGTGATGTTTTGTAGCCTATATGTTAATCCAGCGTATAATCTATCCCGGTACAAAATTTCAGCCAATTCCGTTCAGTAGTTTTGGCGTGAAATAGTAACAAACATCTATCCATCCATCCATCCATACTTACAAACCTTAGCGTTTATAATATTAGTAAGATGATATATTTAATCTCAGGAAGAGACATTTACAATTGGATAAGCCAATTGCAAAGCACAACGGTTGTTCAACCATTTGTACCAAAGCGGCCGTAGACGAATGGCTAGGGCGTCGGACTTGTGATCTTGTGCGCGCCGGTTTGATCACCACCCATTGCACTACCGACGTGAACTCACTCGCAACACAAGCACTTTAGCTTGGGTTGACAAGAATACTAGTAGACTGCAAAACTCTGCAAAAAAATAAAGAAAATTGTAACCAGAACCAGAAACAAGAGAGTTTTTTTTTTGGTCGGCGCTTTGTGGTTAGCCCCGAGGGTTTTGCTACTTCACCGGGCTTAAAGGCGAGCAGAGCTCCAGCCTAGATTAATGGTGTAAGCACTACAAACTAAGCAACCTGCGCAAGAGGGCGCCCCCTGTGGGACTTGGACCTCGGCTCAGGGCGGTCGATGATGATGAGATTGAGGGATTTTGACTTTTTGTATTTTAGGGAAGTTTTGTGCAACTGTCGCTCTACTTTTAAGTTCGCGGGCCTCTCGGACTTCGGGTCTACGAGGGCATCGGAAGGTTCTTAGCAAACTAAGGGTCGGGAGAGGTTTGGTTAGTCCATTTTTATATAATAAGTTTAAATTACTTATTTTTTGTATTTATTTGCAGGTAACAAATTGTATCAATGCGAATATTGTACCCAATCGTTCTACACGTCTTCAAATCTGATGGGACATATACGACGCAGTCATA
The DNA here is from genome assembly GCA_947037095.2 of Nycteola revayana. NCBI lineage: Eukaryota > Metazoa > Arthropoda > Insecta > Lepidoptera > Nolidae > Nycteola > Nycteola revayana. The sequence continues at coordinate 6,785,935 of OX344840.2, forward strand.
TGAATGAGAGACCCCACGCGTGCTCCTTGTGCAGGAAGACATTCTTCGACAAAACCAAACTCAATAGGCATATCGACTCGCATAATGATATTAGAAGGTGAGAATTTGACTACTTTGAGACCCCATTTGATTTTTAGTGACCCCCATTCGACTTTTAGTGTGACTCCTATCTAATACTGCAAGTTTCACCTGACCATCTATGAAAGTGACCCTATCTGACCTAGAGTGACACACATAATTTTTAGTGACCCCCATTTGCTTAGTGTGACTCCTATCTAATATTAGTAGTATAATTACGTACAATTTATAACGTAAACTTGAATACACCGTGATTTATAGTCGTTGCTAATAACTCTTCTAAAAGCCATAATCCCTCAATCTCCCCGTCAGCGACCGCCCTGACCCGAGGTCCAAGTCCCACAGGGACTCTCTTACGCAGGTTGCTCAGTTTGTAGTGTTTGAACCATTTATCTAGGCTGGAGCTCTGCTCGTCTTTATGCCCGGCGAAGTAGCAAATGCCTCAGGGCTAACTAAATATGTCCGTCCAAAAAAAAAAAAAGCTAATAACTCAGCGACATGAGTTATTTTTGGTAACTCCCGTTCCCGAAGGAACTTCATAATTAAATGTAGCCTATAGCCTTCCTCGATACATCATCATCATCATCATCATCAGCCCTTGCAACGTCCACTGCTGAACATGGGCCTACTCTCGAGGGAGGGTATTGACCATAGTCACCTAGCTTGGCAGGCGGGTTAGTTGTACCACACAAGGAAACGCTGCCGCCTGTTCCTTGTCATACGATTGTTATAGATGATGTTATAATAATCGGGACCAACGGCTTATCGTTCTGAGGCGCGGAGGGTAGTCCCTCGATACATAACATTTTTCAAATCGGAACAGTAGATTCTGAGATTAGTGTCTTCAACCAAACAAACAACCAAACTGTTCAGTTTTATAAAAAAATACAAATAGATAATATAGGCTTACTAATTTTGTATGTCTATTTGTTTGTCCGTGTATTACACCTATTCACCAAAACGGTTTTAGGCAAAAATTAAACTGATTTAGTCGAAATTTCGGTAAAGTTGGGTATGGCAGAAGAAGGATCAAAGCAAAATTAATGCAGTGAAAATAAGAGCTTTGAGAAGTATGTGTGGGTTTACATTGAATGCCAGAATAAGGAATAGCGTGATAAGAGAACGGTGTGGAGTGACAGAGGACGTGATTACGAAGATTGAGAAGGGAATGTTGAGATGGTTTGGTCACGTGGAACGAATGGATGTAGAAAGATTGACAAAACAGGTATACATAGCAAATGTGAGTGGCACAGTCGGAAGGGGAAGACCTCGACGAACGTTCTCTGACCAAATCGGAGATATCCTCGCAAAAGGTCAAATAAGATCCACCCTAAACCGACGTGCTTGTATGAAGAATGTTATGAGAGTGAATGAAGCGAAAGATTTGTGTAGGGATCGTAGCAAGTGGAGGTCCATTGTCTCTGCCTACCCCGCTGGGAAACAGGCGTGAGCTTATGTATGTATATAAATAATAATACATAAAAAAACATTATTTTCAGATACGAATGCGAGATCTGCCATTCCTCATTCACCCGCCGCTGCTACTGGAAGAAACATCTACTTAGCCAACACAACATAGACACCCCTCCCCAAAGACCGGGTCGACCCAAAACTAATTTAGTAATAGGGGAGGATTTAATGAATCAACCTCCCAATAACATATGTACTATGACACAAAATACACAGATCAGTGAGATAAGACAAGTGGGGCCCGTCATAGTTATAGGACATGGGAAAGATTATTATGACAGGAAAGAGATTTTTATCAGAATATAAAAAAATATGTATGTATCCATGTCCAGACCGCACGCTCAGGTACTTAACCTTGGAAATTGCTAGGTCTTTAAAATCCGACGAAGATACAGCGCGTTGAAACATGAGACGTCACTAAAGGCGGTCACCCGTCCATTTGCAAACCGCACGCCATGGTGCTTAACATTAAAAATTGTAACTACATTAGGGAAGACGACTAAAACTACAATTTGGTCCGTCAGTCGATTACTAAAAAATGACGAAGATACAGCGCGTTGTAATTTTGTGTGACATCAATAAGGTCACCCATCCATTTCTAGACCGCAAGCCTTAGTGTTTAACCTTGCAAATTTAAGCATTAACAGAGATGGCGATAAAAAAAATAACCAATAACGAACCAACGAAATGTAATTTGGTGCAAAAATCATGGACCTTTAATCGGGCATTTGACAGACATTGGAAAGCGGAGTCGTTGAGGGATATTGCCGTAATCACCACGCTTGGCTGGCGGATTGGTGATCGCAGTAAGATGGTGAGTAACCTTGAGCTGATGGATGCTGCTGCCCATCAATCAGCTGTATGTCCCTTAGTCAAGTCTTACGACATGAGTTGCTCTATTGTAAGCCGGAAAGCACACGGCTTAAGTCATGTTACTTAATATCTATATAAAAGCAATAAAATGTAAGAATATGTACAAAACTGCAGGGTCGGATTTAACTAACAGAAGCATTGTCTGCTTATGGGCCCCCGTCGTTTAAGGCCCCACCTACAGGACAATGTATAAATTGATATCAATATCATCATCAGCCCGTATAACGTCCACTGCTGAACATGGGCTTCCATCTAAAGTTTCACAGTGGACTCGGGCGAAATATATTAATGTATAAATAAATTTATCATTTTTGACCATATTAGGTACTGTTATTAAAATCCGTAGCGTAGTGATAATTGGCTCGCTTTAAGTCTCGGTTATCGTGGTTTCTATCTCCACGAAATATTTGTGTAAACTAATGCCATCCGTGTCATCCGTGCCTCGGAAAGCACGTTAAGCCGTTGGTCCCGATTGTTATAACATCATCTATAATAATCGTACATCAAGGAACGGGCAGCAGCGTTTCCTTGTGTGGTACAACATAATACTGCGGTCACCAACCCGCCTGCCAAGCGTGGTGACTATGGCAAATAATCTCCCTCGGGAGGATGCCCATGTTCAGAAGTGGACGTTATACGGGCTGATGATGATGATGATGATAATTAAGGTATCAACTACGACTTAATGTTTTAGAAATAGGTGGGACCTTACGACCATTGCCCAGGGGCCCATTTTGGTAAGTTCGATTCTGTATATAAGTGCGCTTATTTTAATTTAAATATATACAAATAAATAAAATGTATGTGTCTATTTGTAATGTAAAAATAACAAGATTTTTCTAAATGCATGTGAATGTATATAGGGTACTAATAACAAAACATGTATTTTGTCTGTCTGTGTGTGAATGTTTCTTTCGGCTAATCTCAGTAACGGCTGGACAGATATGTCCACTGTCGATGCGTTAGTATTAAAGATCGTTTTGGATGTTGCAATATATTCAGAGATATTTACTGTCACTATATGTATATATGATTTTGAATGTATGCCAAGCCTTGCTCAACTACGCGTTTTTATCGACTCATGAATTAAAGTTTTTTTTATTAATAGTAGTTGGATATACTGCCTTGTACAGTCACAGTGGCAGTTAAGATCTCCAAATATAATAGCAACATCCGAAATTATCATGAATATTGACGCAAATACAGTGATCAAATAGTTGAGAGTATCCTCCGTGTTCAAATATATTAAAAATATTGATTAGTGTGTACTGTAATTTTGAATGCAGTAATACCCCGGACTTACGCGATAGGTGGGACTACGGGATAGCCGTGTAAGTCGAATTCGAAGTTGGGTTGAACTTTCATGACAGTGTTTTTCGTTTCATGTTAGGTTAGGTTATAGTAGTTTAACTTGCAGTAAATCGAACACGCCGATGCGCGTAATGATCAAAAATAAAAACGGCGTATCTTCGAATTCGCGTAAAACGGGGTAGCGTAAGTCGGGGTATAACTGTACTTTGGATGCTTAGATACCGATGGTGTTTTCGCTGTTACGATATGGTTGCCATAAATGTTTCGGCGCTGACCGGGACAATGATCAGAACGGGGCGGGGGAGGGGTGAGATGAAACAATAACACGTCATACAAAGCCGAGGTGGTTCTCCCATTGCTTACGCAGGACGATAAGACAAACAGGAGCGCGTATTGTAAACTAAGCAGGGTTCTTATTTTTTTGGGTTAGCACGCTCACCGGTACAATTTCTCTGTTGGCCGGGACACCGGGACATGACGCTTGAAACCGGGACATGTCCCGGCGTACCGGGACATATGGCAACCCTATGTTACGTGCTTTCGGTGGCTTGGTTGTAACCAAGACCAACTATAGACCAGAATCGCACAATGAACACCCGACGCGACGTCGCGTCGGGTGTTATTCTGGTAATACATGGTCAATACATTTGATTCGACTCAACACGCGTCGCGTGTCGTCAGGTGGCGTGGCGTTTTAACCATATGTTTCCGCCTTTAGGCGTTGTGGGTGCTCCGGTATATTTGAACACGGAGGATGCTCTCAAATATTTATAATCATTTTGGATGTTGCTATATATTTGAAGATCTTCACTGTCTCTATCTAATTGATGCTGACTGTATATATTATATAGTAAATTATGTTATGTACATGTAAGATTGTATTAAATTGAGATTTGTTAATATATAATATTACATTATAATATGAATATGCTTTTTAATTTCATCTGGACTTTGACTGTATTAGTGGCCACTTCAGTTGTTACCGCCTTACCAATGATATGGGCCCCTAGTATACAAGGGCCCCGAAAGTGTGTGGATGTGGCTCCCTCCTACAAGTTAAGATACGGGACCCAACCTCTGTGGCGTAGCAGCATAAGTCTCGGAAGTTGTGGGTTTGATCCCCACGCCGGACAAGAAATATTTGTAAATATTCTATGATTTTTAAATGTTTTTGAATACTTTACGGAAATGTTTACCATATACTATGTTTCAAAATTGAGATTAATAAAATTCGTTAAAAGGAGCATTAAAGGCTTAACCTAAGATGCAGGTTCGAGTCCTGCCGGAGATGGTTGGTTGAGGGACTATCCTCCGTGCCTCGGACGTTAAGCCTTTGGTCCTAATTGTTATATAGCCATCCATAATAATCGTATATCAAGGAACGGGCAGCAGCGTTTCCTTGTGTGGTACAACATAATACTGCGGTCAACAACCCGCCCAGCATGGTGACTATGGGAAATACCCTCCCCGGAAGGAGGCCCATGTTCAGCAGTGGACGTTATACGGGCTGATGATGCATAATAATCCCTGCATAGCAAAGACATATTTATCGAAGTCATACTCGTATCATTGCGTTAATTGGCCTCCCGTTATTGGGATGATAACTAAATCAATCTATTCTATTAGGTCCATTAGTTAAATTACCAAGATACAATATCTTGGTAATTTAACTAATGGATTTTGTTGATTTTTATTTTTGCTCGGTATCAATAACGGCAACAGGCACTTGAAAATGGGTGCGGAACGCTTCGAGCGCGAGTCCGACACGCACTTGGCCGGTGTTTTTGTTTTTTTGTCGTCATCCCTATTGCATAAGAAAATAGTTAAAACACAAAAGGTTTTTTGTTTTTTATTAACTGAATGCAGCATGTTATTTCTGTGCTAAGGTTGATAACTATAAGATACAATTTTATATTCCATAGGCCTTTTTATTTTTATAAAATCAATGCGGCACTGTTTATGTGCCTAAGCTACATAGCCATGGGCTACAATGAAACCCTTTATGCTATATCTGTTATTTATACATTTAGTCAATTCTAAAACATCTGTCAGTAAAGCACTTGAGACAATTAGGACTTTTGTTTTTTATTAACTCAATGCAGAACTATTATTAAGCTTCATAACCATGGGCTACAATTATACCCCATAGGCTATACTGTTACTTATACATTTAATCGATTCTAAGGCATCTATCAATACAGCACTTGAGACAATCAGGGTATTTGTTTTTTTTTATTAACTCAATGCAGCACTGTTGTTAAGTTACATAACCATGTGCTACAATTATACCCCATAGGCTACACATGCTACTGATACATTTAATCAATTCTAAGGCATCTATCAGTACAGCGCTTGAGACAGTCGGGATCGTTGCGACAATGCGCTCGGCAGCTCGCCTGACATCGAGTGAGAGTCCGTACATTCGTCCGGGGTAGCCGCTCGTCGAACATGAGGCTAAAATAGAAAAAAATACGGTTTTAGTAGTTGCTTCTGAGACATAGTGTGGCTTCAGTTCCCATCCGGGACATTTATTTGTGTGAACCACAGATATTTCTGAGTTGGGATGTGCTGAATACTGCGGTCACCCGCCAGCCAAGTGTGGTGATTATTTCAAAAACCCTCCTTCAGGCCCATGTTCAGTAGTGGACGTTATACGGGTGATGATAACCCGTTATGGTAGAAGAATTGGTGATCGCAGTAAGATGGGAGCTTTGAGAAGATAGATGCTGCTGCCCATCCATCAGCTGTATGTCCCTTATTTAGGTTACGTCCTAATTTTAGGTAACGTTTAGAATAAGTTCTCTTTTTAGGCCCGATTTTTCAATCGTCAGTTAAAAGTTGTCAGAGGAATAAATTTAAAATTTTGACAGATTTTGTATTGACGTTCTGTCAAAATTGAAATTTATTCCTCTGACAACTTTTAAATGACGATTAAAAAATCTGCCCTTAAACAAAAACATTGGGTTTTTGTTTTGTTCTTTTAAGTTTACATTAATGTTACCATATATGTGCATGTTGTGACTCCTTAAAGTGTTGTGCATTTAACAACTACCGCTTGGCAAAAAATAGTAGGAAATAATGGAGGCGCCACTGTGTTGTTTGTGTGGCAACCCGTTGCAACCGAATAGCATACAAACCTTATCTTGATACTTACCTGGTTTTTTTTAGACATATATTTATTCCTATTTTATTTATGTATTATTTTTTCAAATCAATAAGTAATTCTACTTATTGATTATTTATACTTTTTTGCCAAGCTGTACTCAGAAGTTTTTTTTTATTTTTTGTATGTGTAATGAAACAACTGCTGAATGTCCAAATAAACAAATATGGAGTTGTATATTCTAAGCCAGACTTACCTGTCTATGAAAGGCACCGAAGTGCAAGTAGCGGCGTCACAATGTAAAACCGGGGGCGCCACTGCCGCCATCAATGAGCTGTCCTCCCCTATCACGTAGGGTATATGGTCAATATACACCGCGTCGAATAAACACATACGCTTCATGTACTCTTCAGGGTGTGTGAACATCGTAGGTGGAGTTCCTGGTGACAGAAGTGTTTCATTAGCTTCCAGTTTCCGTGGGAATTTCATAATTAAATATAGCATATGATACTCCTAGATAACGGAGGTTCCTAATGGTGAAAGATTTTTTTAAATCGTAGCAGTAGTTTTGGAGCTTATTAATCAATGCAAACAAAGAACAAATACAGGCAGCCTATCTCAGTCCAGCAGAGAACTGAGATCCTTCACAGCTTCCTCCTAACAGATCTTGGCAAGTCGGGGTCGTTGAGGGATATTGTTATGACAATAACAATATCCCTAGTTATTATGATAACCATGCTTGGCAGGCGGATTGGTGATTGCGGTAAAATAGTAGGTAACCTTAAGTTGATAGATTCCGCTCTCCATCCATCAGGTGGTCTATTCTAAGCATTTTTAACAACGAATGTTATAGATGATGTTATAACAATAGGGACCAACGGCTTAACGTTCTTTCCGAAGCACGAATGGTAGTCCCTCAACCGACCAGACCCGGAAAGAAATCTTAGAATTTACACTAAGACTTCTTGTCCGGCGTTGGAATCGAACCCACCACCTCTGAGATTTAAAGCGAGCCTAATACCGCTAATCTACGGCGGTTGTCCACTAAAACTACCACTTACCAACAGCGAAGTATCGAGTGTTGCACATATGTTCTTGTATCAACTCCGAGCGGTTGTAGAACCACCCGACCAGCCACTGCAAGTCCTCGAACTTGGTGATCTCGTCGCTGATGACCTTGCGAGTGAGACGGAGATATTCGACATCTGCTTCTATCACTGATTCGTCTTTATCTTCTCCATAGCTAAAAATTATGATTGTTATAAGTAGGAGCACAGCTTTATAACAACCTTCCCGCGCGCGGTTTTACCCGCGTAACTCCCGTTCCTGTTTGAACTTCATAATTAAATAAAGCCTTTATAATTCGGGGACAGAGTAGCTTTCCAACGGTAAAAGAATATTTCAAATCGATCCAGTAGTTTCGGAGCTTATTCATTGAATAAGTTACTATTGTTTGTTTGTATTGACAAACAAACAAACAATCAAATCTTTCCTCTTTATAATATTAGTATTAACTAGCCGTTCTGCGCAGTTTCACCCTTGTAGATCCCGTTCCCGTAGAAACTTTCACTTAAAATAATTTGTAACGGAGTTTTGTTCAATACATAAAATAACACAATTCATAAATGAATTCATAAAAATGTTTCATAAATCTCACAATAATTCATTAATGGATATCATCTTTAATGAAATAAAAAGGTGAAGATTTTGTTTGTTTGCTAGAACACGCTAATCTCAGGAACAACTGGACCGAATTGAAAAAATATTTCAGTGCTAGATAGCCTATTTATCAAGAAAGGCTATAGGCTATATCTAATTAAAAATGTCTTACGGAAACGGGAGTAGCGCGGGCGAAAATTAAACTCAAAATGGTACAATCTCTATACATTATTGACCATTTTTCTTCAGATTTCTTTTTTAAACTTACTTGCGATACTGCATCTTGAGGACCGCCTCCGACATATGGATACGGAATATGACACCGGGTCTCAAGTGGGCTTGATACAAGTCCTTTGGCAACTCCACGTAATCTTTTTCAAATTCCTAGAAATGAACAAAAAAAATTGTACATTACTTGTCAATTTACTATGCTTGTCTATTTTCTATTGGAAGCATATCTTAATTATTAATGCTAGACCTCAGAAGCGTAAACGACGGATGTATACTATTATACCTAGGTATGTACTTCAGAAGCATTATTGGTCGTAAGTGACAGTTTACGATAAATTCACATACGACGAATGATTCTGACGTATAATGGCACATTCGACCTTATGCTTCTGATCTCTAGAATGGTACTTTAATACCCAATCACAAAGTCATTTTAAAAGTAAAATAAGTGCCAGACGTCTCGCACTTATTACGACCACAGCTTTTTTTTTTTTTGTTCTGCGGTGCGCGCTGGCGGTGGGATATGTGGGACTCGCCCTCTCCATAGCGTGGTATGCTAAACTCATACCACGAGGAGAGTACCTACCCTACCAACCACTAAAACCTCCCGGACGCTCCTTTGATCCGCCGTTGGCTGGGGCCGGGTACGCATGAGCATTCCGGCCCCCCGAATTACGACCACAGCCTGGCCGGCTGTGGTCTGAAATTTATTAATCTCTTTGTAACACGTCTTTCGATGACCAGCTATGGTTCCACCGTAGCCTAATTGGTTAAGCCATTACGGGCTAAATCTAAGATGCAGGTTCGAATCCTGCCGGTGGTCGATTTTTTTAATCTCAGTTTTGCAAAATATATAAAATTATTAAATATTAATATAAAATTTTCGAAAATTATAAAATTTTCTTTTCTTTCTATTTTCAAAATGGCTGCAAATACGGGGCGGGGCGAGCGGACATAAACAAGGCTTTACTCCGCTTGCACAAAAAAAATAACACAAGTTGTTCTCACCTCCAACTTGGGGTCGTACGTTTCAGGGACATTTCTACTTCTGCTTCTACTCTTCTTCTTCTTCTTTCCTTTCCTGTCTATTGCTGGTTCGGTTGTCGTTCCGTTTTTCATCTGTATCATTAATCTGATTAGTACACCCTTTTTAGGGTTCCGTAGCCAAATAGCAAAAAACGGAACCCTTATAGATTCGTCATGTCTGTCCGTCCGTATGTCACAGCCACTTTTTTCAGAAACTATAAGAACTATAATGTTGTTACTTGGTAAGTAGATGAATTTTGTGAACCGTAATAAGATTTTCACACAAAAATAGAAAAAAAAAACAATAAATTTTAGGGTTCCCCATACATAGAACTGAAACTCTTTTTATTTTTTCTACGAACCCATTCGTTTGGGATATCTATGGATAGGTCTTCAAAAATGATGTTGAGGTTCCTAATGTCATTTTTTTCTAAACTGAAAAGTTTGCGCGAGAGACACTTCCAAAGTGATAAAATGTGTCCCCCCCCCTGTAACTTCTAAAATAAGAGAATTATAAAACATTACCATGCAAACTTCCACCGAAAATTGGTTTGAACGAGATCTAGTAAGTAGTTGTTTTTTAATACGTCATAAATCGTAAATATAAAAATTAAAAAGAAACCATTTAATTTCATAAACATTCGCTTTTTTATTGGCAACTAGCTTCCCGCTCGCGGTTTCACCCGCGTAACTCCCGTTCCCGTGGGAACTTTATAATTAAATATAGCCTATGTTCTTTCTCAGGCTCTAGACTATATCTGTACCAAATTTCATTTAAATCGGTTCAGTAGTTTAGGCGTGATTGCGTAACAGACAGACAGACAGACAGAGTTACTTTCGCATTTATAATATTAGTAAGGATTGGCACTTGAAATTGGTACGGAACCCTTCGTGCGCAAGTCAGACTCGCACTTGGCCGGTTTTTTTATTCGTTCCTTTTAATTCAGACCAACAATCTTATTAATTTTTGGATGTTTAAACCGTATTTGGTATTATATATTTTTATCACCCGCAAGAAGACTAAAAAAATCTAATTAGTCCGTCAGATAGATTATCAAAAAAAATTGGACACGTTTTATTTTTTTCGTTCCTCAAACAAAAAATAACGAAGATACAGCGCGTTGAAATTTCGTGTGACGTCACTTCTAGGTACAAATTAACTAAGTAGTGACGTCTCAAGTCCCCTCTCCTGAACTTTATAGTTTGTTGTTGCTCTGTATCTTTGTCAATTTATGTTGATTTGATAAATAAAAAAATACATGTCCAATACTTTTAGTAATTTTACCGGCGGACTAAGTACCTAAATATATTTTTTTAATCTTCATGCATATTTTCACACAATATGACATCCATTGTTATTAAAATAATAAGGGGAAATTCCTGCTAGTATTATAAACGCGAAAGTTGGTAAGTATGGATGGATGGATGTTTGTTACTATTTCACGCCAAATCTACTGAACGGAATTAGCTGAAATTTTGCACCAGAATAGCTTATACGCTGGATTAACTGATAGGCTGCAAGACATCACGCTCCGACCAACTGGAGCAGAGTAATACGGGTAAAACCGCGGGGCGCAGCTAATTTATATATAATGAAAAATATATGAAAAATCGGAGGGTGATCGGTACCCAATGACCAATCCTCCTGCCAAGCGTTGTGATATTTGTGACTATGACAAAAATCCTCCTTTAGGATGAGGCCCATGGTCAGCAGTGAAAGTTGTATGGGTTCATGATGATTAAAATAATAAATGCTTACATCTTCTCCTGGCTGGCTGGTTGTCAACATTCTCCTTCCGCCACGTTTTCTACCGCGCCCACGCCGGCGTTGCTACAATATAAACAATCTATTATAACGTCATCTATAACAATCGAAAACCAGGGGACGGCAGCAGCGTATCCTTGTGTTACAACATAATACTACGGTCACCAACCTGCCTGCCAAGCGTGGTGATTATTGCAAAACCCTCCCTCGGGAGGAGGCCTATGAATGTTATACGGGCTGATGTTGATAAAACTAAGCATCTTACCCAGGGCCGCTTTCCGGCTTTCACCTAGAGACCCTGGGCACATAAGGATAATAATAGGGTCCCTATGACCATAATAAATTAGAATATTTTCTACAAAGAACGCAGATATGAAAAGTTTTAGCTTTATTTTTACTTCTTAACGGTGACATTAGATATGATGAGTAGATAACATAACGTAATCCACACTAAGCATCCTTAGAGTGGCTATCGGTTATAGTTTGGAGTGGGGACTAGGGGGGCCTGAACCATCGCGGGGCCTTGGGCACATGCCCAGTGGGGAAGAGAGGCCTGGATCCTGCCCAAAAGGGCGCTTTTTTATCTTTATTTAAAATAAAAGAGTTAAGTTACGCGGTGACAAGCCACTCTCATGGGTGAAGAACAAAACAATAAAATAAAATTAATTAAACAATACACTTCTATGGCTTAAAGCAAATAATGCCAGAGTGTATAACATACTTGCTTCTTCCGATAACGGAGAAGCAAGCATGTTAATACATCCACCAATGTTATAATTTATGCAAAACATTTTTTTCTAAGATCTTTGAGCGCATTAATAGGGCGCTTGTTCCCAAGAGCTGTACAAGAGCCCTCTTAATGCGCCGCGCTTGGACCTCTGCTCAAGGTGGTCGCAAGCAGGAGGGTTTTTTTTGGGACGGGCATTTATAAAGTTATTCCATGAGACTTTTGCTACTTCACCGGGCATAAAGGCGAGCAGGACTCCAGCCTTATGAAATGGGTCATTATTTACATACTTAGCAACATGCACAAGAGGGTGCCTGCGGGACCGAGACCACGACTCAGGTAGGTCGCAAGGGCGAAGATTTTCTCGTGCTACGGTCACTCTATTTTACAGTTCCACGGCCTGTCAGATTTTGTGTCTACAATCGCCATCGGAAGGTTCTTTGCAACCAAGGGACGGGAAGGCAAAGGACGTTTCGCGGTTGGGATTATGTCAATTCTTGTTCTATTTTCCACGAACCCCTTCACCTAGCTTTCTAAGGCGGTTCCGGTTAAAGTACAATGGCGCAGTGTAGCTACGTAGTCTGCTGCAAATACTTCGGTTTTTTTTTTTTCGGACGGACATATTATTATATAGTTAGCCAAGAGGCTTTTGCTACTTCACCGGGCATAAAGACGAGCAGAGCTCCAACCTAGATAAATGGTTTCAACACTACAAACTGAGCAACCTGCGCAAAAGGGCGTCCCCTGTGGGACTTGGACCTCGACTCAGGGCGGTCGCTGACGCGGGAGATTGAAGGATTATGGCTTTTAGTTTTAGGGGAGTTTTGTGCAACTGTCGCTCTACTTTACAGTTCGCGGGCCTCTCGGACTTCGGGTCTACGAGGGCATCATATGGTTCTTAGCAAATTAAGGGTCGGGAGTGCAAGGGAGGAACAAGGCAACGTGTGGCATTTAGTTTACCAGTATTTCAAATAAGGCTCAGGGTCGGCCACACACAGAAGTAGGTGCACACGAAGGGGCAGTCGTTGGGGGCGCTTTTTAGATGCTTCGCCTCCTTGAACCATCGCCTTAATCACCTTCTCCTTGTGATAGATATGATGGTATAATAGCCGCCAAAACTTGATCGCGTTCGAGCCTAAATCTAGTAGGTACCAGATTCATTTTGGTTGCCTACCAAACTATTTAAGGGTATTTTCAGCTATGCACGTCTATAATACAAAGCTGATAATTATCCCTCATTATAACCTCTTTAGTGCAGCACGTTCCCCGAGTGCTGGTATTTACTTTGCACAGCAGGGAAGCATTGCCATTCAACGGGGCAATGCTGCCAGCATTCTGAGAACCTTGCCAAGTAAGTAGGTAGTATTGATTCAAAATAGGTGTATTTTATAATTAAGTTTTGATTGAAATTATCTACTTTTAGTTTTATTTATGTATTACATTAAATTATACAATATTATAAATGTGAATGTAAGTATGTTTGTTACAACAAAACTACTTAACCGGTCATCATAAAACTTTGTGCACATATTATTAGACGTAATATAGGATACTTTTTATAAAAAGATTATTTTCGATGCGAGCGACGCCGCGAGTAAAAACTAGTTGTAAATAAAGATAAAATAAAACCATGAACATCAACCCAATAAGTTCTTTATTAACTAAAGCAAATTATTCTTCTAAATCTTTCGGTTCAGTAATTGAATCGACGAAAACTACTGAGTTACACTCCGCTGCATCGCACTGCAGCATCGGTGGAACTTCTATAGGAGTCACTGAATACTCATCCCCAATGACATACGGATTCCCATCAATCCACAACGAGTCGAACAGACAGTATATATGCACTTTTATTGTCATATAACTAATAAACTTGTAGATTCGACCCCCACACTCACCCAGATGTTCCTTTATACTCTTATCAGTTTTATACATCAAGAGAAGATTATGAAACTTCGTAATTTCATCCATAACCACTTTTTTAATCAGATTCGTGTATATAATATCCGCTTCTATATGTCTTTCAGGGTCCTCGTACATTCTTTGCTTGATCCTCAGAATTGCGTCAGACATTCTGACTCTAAATATGACGCCTGGATTCATTTGGTCGGGGAGGATTCCGGGCCGTTTTGTGGAAGTGGAGAATTCAAGTACCCTGTCTTTAACTGGCTCTGGATAGGCGTAGTGGTGGGGTCTTTCGCGCAGTTGTGGTCCGACCAGCGTGTCAAATTTTCTCACGTTCTGTAGCAAAAATAATTGTCTTGTCAGTTTTGCGGATGTCAATCTCTTCAGAACTAGTAAACTTTAGCATTCTTAATCAAAGTTGTATGAATCTTTCGGCAGTTTTAACTGGCTGTCATATCATTTATGAATGATTAAATGCTGTTTCATAAAACTTGTACATAAATAGGTAAGTATATTGTTTTTTTATATTATTTATCTTGATCTGCCTGTTTTATTTTCGCGACTATTTTGATCATATGCCTCCCCGATTCTGTATGAGTCTTTTAATTCGCCAATATTTCACCCTCTTATCGCTCGAGTCAGTATAACGGACTTGATTTAAAAAAATGGAATGCAACGTCTCATTTGGTTAGGTTATGTCAAGTGTCATAATAATTAAGTAAATAATATAATAATAACGTGCGTTAACTTAAACTGGCAATTTTTTTAAATTTTTTTTTCTAGATAGACCTCTGTTTAGCCACAATCTCACCTGATGGTAAGCGACGATGTGGCAGACGATGGATGATGAAGGTGGAGGAGAACCGCGTGGTACGAGTGGATGAACTAAATTTAACAATATGAGTGGCACGAAAGCTGATCAACTTACGATTCGTATTATTTTCCGGTGACATATATAAACATAGGACTTACTTTAGCTCGTCGCTTGATGCGGTTATGTTCTATATCTGGATTCCCCTGGTGACTATTTAAGTATTCATCGAATTTGGAAAAGTCATACGGCGCCCAAGGATCTGCATTCGAATCCATCTGGACATCCGCTGGTTCATTCTAGAAAATTGTTATTTATCATTATTATCAACTCGTAAAACGTCCATTACTGAACATAGGCTTTTTGGGTTTTGCCATAGTCACCATGAAGTGGCGGATTTACCAGCAGGCTCAGAAGGCTGGAGCCTAGGGCGGCAGATTTTAGGGGGCGGCAAATTTGGCCCACAATTTTGTCTTACTGGAAAAGAAAATGTATAAGTATGTCTAAAATTTTCTAGATTTAAACATTTGAGACATTACATTATTGTAGTATTTTTAGTACTTAGTAGGTAGGCTATATAATATTAAACAGAATACTCCAACGTCTGAAGAGAGCATATATGTCTCAACGTGAATCTGACCCGCTGGTTAGTTTTTGGAATGAATTACCGCGTGCAGCGCCTCTTCCTTATACCAAATACTTTCAAAAATAAAATTTGGTATGGGTAACTATATATATATACTTTACGTGCTTTCCGAAGCATGGAGTTTAGTCTTTTAACCAACCAGACTCGGAAAGAAATCATAAAATTTATAATAATAATAATAATAGGCGTTGGGATCTGACAACCCCATCGCCCACTGGTTTATCCAGTGCAATAACTCACCGCAGGGCAGCTTGTGGCGAGCTGTTGGTGAGTGGCGACACCACGGACCCTATCTCCCGGCGACACATACAGACATGCACACAACACACACATTCACACAGTGACACATCCCCTGCCTCTGAGCTTGCCTTAACTGACCGGACAGAGTGGGGTTGCAAGAGCGGAACCTATGCTCCAGGTTGGAAGTGTAAAATGTCATAAGGCCGGGGGTAATTGACTGTATAAATAAGGATCTTGCTCCCCGCAGTCTCACCTCTCGACAACCTTGACTAAAGTGAGATTATAACGCTACGCTACGGAGGTTGTCGTTATTGTTATTATTAACAAACAAGATAAAACTATCGTTATTGTCATTAGCTATACTCTATAACTACTAATGAAGAGAAAGATTTTATTGTTTATTTTAAAAACTCGTTCACCAATAGAAAGCTCGCTATAACGCAATCCAAGAGTAATCAGTAGATCCTGAGATTAATGCGTTCAAACAAACAAACTCTTCAGCTTTATAATATGAGAATAGATTATTACCTATAAGGCTTTTGTACTACCTTAGTGTGCGGAGATTTCTTCGGTGACATCAAATTCACTGGCTGCTCGTAGATGTCATCTTGAAGCTGAAATATGGAATTCAATTTAATAATAGTTTTAGTTAATTATAGTTTTCAATCTTCTGTATTCAGGTCTATCAACGGTGAAGTACATCGGGGACAGCGCCGGCTCGAAGATAACGGAAGCGGGGCGGTCACTCTGGGCGCCCGGCGTCTAGGGGCGCCTCGCATGGATATTATGTACTTACTTAGTTAGCCAGTAGGCTTTGCTGCTTCACCGGGCATAAAGGCGATCAGAGTTCCAGTCTTAATAAATGGTTTAAATTCTACAAACAAAGCAAGAGGACGCCGAGGTCTAAGTCCCGTGTGGGACTTAGACCTCGGCTCAGGGCGGTCGCTGGCGGGGGGATGGTGGGATTTATGTTTTTTTTGTAGGAGAGTTTTGTGCTACTGTCGCTCTACGTTACAGTTCGTGGAACTCTCGGGATTTAGGGTCTATGATGGCATCGAAAGGTTCTTTGGTTTATATATGTTACGCTTACGGGTAATGCAAGAAGATGGAGTAGTATACTTAGGTCTACCCGAGTTTACTTAGTATTACCCAAGCTTTTTGGGTAAACTCCGAATTACAATTCAAAACACATGTTTATTCGGATATTACCCATACTCACCTAGGTCTATCCAATTCTAGTTGGGTAATGTTAACTGTTGCGTCATTTTTAGGACGTGTTACACAAAATGGGTGGGTAATGTTAGAATTATTTGTGGCATTAAAGAACAAAACTATGGTAACTTTTGTTTAATAAAGAAACATACAGAATTAAATCATACTAGTTTTCTTAAGCATAGCACAAGCAGATACTTTAATTATTTTTGGCAGACGACAATTGGCATAGCTACTGTACATAAATTAACAAGTGACAATAAATAGTTCACAAACAATTGACAAACATAATTCAGAAACAAATAATAAGAATAATTCACAAACAAATGACAATCATAGTTCACAAAAGACATATTATGTAACTTAACCAACACCTAACATTACCCAACCAGAATTAGATAGACCTAGGTGAGTATGGGTAATCTTAGAACTGAAATTTAATTTGAAATGGTATTCGGACTTTACCCAAAAAGCTTGGGTAATACTAAGTAAACCCGGGTAGACCTAGGTTTACTCCATCTTCTAGCATTACCCGTAACATATATAATACGTGAAGCCAGAACGTACTTACCTTTTATACGAAAATTGCGTGTATATAATAAAAGAGTGCAGTATCCATCCTACTAGTTAATATTATAAACGCGAAAGTTTGTAAGTATGATTGATGGATGTTTGTTTCTCTTTCACGCCAAAACTACTGAACGGAATTGCCTGAAATTTTGCACTGGGATAGGTTATACGCTCGATTAACATATGGGCTACAAAACATCACGCTCCGACCCACTGGAGCAGAGTGACGCGGGGCGTAGCTACTGCTACTATATATTTTTTTCATTTATGGCCGAATTTCAACCGCTTCTGGCCGACCACTGGTTACTAAAGATTTACTTACATTAGGGTAGTCAAAGGATAGACTCGGCAAGGGATCGGTAGAACTTAGAGAGAAGAATGAAGCAATCTGAAAATATCAAATGTATCACAAATTGAACCTCCGTAGCGTAGCGGTATTTGACTCGCTTTAAATCTCGGAAGTCATGGGTTCGATCTCCACGCCGGGCAAGAAATCTTTGTGTAAATTCTAAGATTTATTTCAGGATCTGGTTGGTTGAAGGACTACCCTCCGTGCCTCGGAAAGCACGTTAAACCGTTGGTCCCGATTATTATAACATCATTTATAATAATCGTATATCAAGGAACGGGCAGCAGCGTTTCCTTATGGTACAACATAATACTGTGGTCACCAACCCGCCTGCCAAGCGTGGTGACAATGGCAAATACCCTCCATCGGGAGTAGGCCCATGTTCAGCAGTGGACGTTATACGGGCTGATGATGATGATTATAATGATCACAAATTGGATTATAATGATCACAAATTGGATCGATTAAATCTAATCTAAAGGCTGACGGCTGACACATTGAGAGTGTGTGTTCGGGGGTCGTTGTACCGCGGGGTCGATTTCGCTAATTCTTTTTTGGTGTGTTTGTTATTGTCAGGAGAATATGAAAATTGCGCGGATAATTAGAAAAAATTGTTTAGTTCCGATAGTCTCCTTGAATTTTATACATTGTCTTTTCCTTTGATGTCTTGTTAAATCTGTCATTGGTACTGTTAAATCACTATTTATATCTTCGATTATTGTTACAACCTTTAAGGCCTTTGCTTCTTCAACGGGAAAGGCGAGCAGAACTCTAGCCTTATTAAAAACTACAAACAAAGCAACCTGCGCGAGAGGGCGCCCTCTGTGGGGCTTCGGAAAGGATATCATAGATTATAAAGATGAATTATTACCAGTAAAATATGAAGTATCTTGAACATTTTTTTTCCTTGCAACACTTACGCTCTTGTCAGAGCGAATGCAATAATAATTTCTAGTGAATAAACTATCAACTTCATTTAAATTGGCTGTTAAAATTAATTGTTAATTGTTATAACATTTTTTTGTTCTAATTGGTCAATTATGTTTTATGATTAACTAATAAAATAACAATAACGACAAAGGTTTTTCCAGTTAAATAGAAATAAAAAACGGTGAATTTCTATTTGGTAAAATGTTTTGGCATGGTGTCGTTTTCCGTCCATTTTTCCAAAATCATGTATATAATCAGGACCAAATTAAAAAATCAGAATCATTTCATGGTTTCCAAACATATTTTCTCGTAGAGTCAGTTCGTCGGTTTTTTTTTTCGGAAGGACTTACGTAGTTAGCCACTAGGCTTTTGCTACTTCACCGGGCATAAGTCAGTTCGTCAGATGATTTAAACAAAGGGTCTAAACAAAGGCCACATCTGAACGAACTGAACTGAACTGGGAGTAACAAAAAAAAAACTGGTATGTAGTACGAACGGTAGTAAAACAATTGCACTTTACTGGCTTCAGCGGACTCCCTGTTGCTGTACTTCTATTATAGCTTCCACGCGCGGTTTCACCTGCGTAGCTCCCGTCCCGTGGGAACTTCATAATAAGCTACAGCTTTCCTCTATAAATAGGCCATTTTGATTTTACAAATCGATCCAGTAGTTTCTGAGATTAGTGCGTTCAAACAAATAAACTCTTTAGCTTTATATACAAGGTATAACGGAAAGGGTATATACATAGAAAGAGCAAGGCTTCTTTGGATGATAACAAAAGATAGGGCAAGGGTTATTTAATCCTTTCTCTACAAGTCCGGAAGTAATGATTTTTTTAAGTTCATAGATACCAGAAACCAAACTTTTCAAATTAAAAAAATACATCACTAGCACTCAATCAGCTAATCGATGTCAACGAACTATTTGCAAGTAAAAATAAACCTCTTACTTGGTATTTCTGAATAAAGGGTTCCGCATTTTTATTTTTTGTTTGCAAAATAATACTGACTTTTACGGGTATTTTATTTTGAGTTGAAACCCTTGCCATATCCTTTGTTATGATCCAAAGAAGCCTTGCTCTTTCTATGTATATACCCTTTCCGTTACGCCTTGTATATTAGTTTTGAGTATAGATTACTTAATTGAAACTTACAGCGGTACCCAACGAGAGAAGAGTGGCTCGAAATAGAGTACAATAATGGAATCAGCTAGAGAAAGCCTTATCCAGAAGTCACGCTGACCTGAGGTATATTATATCATCATCATCAGCCCGTATAACGTCCACTGCTAACTTTGTTTATTTGTCCGTGTATTCCCTCTTATCTCCAAAACGTATAAATGTTGTACGTACGAATGTAGACGGGACTTTCATTGTTAAATAGCTTAATAAAATCTTTGGGTTTATTGCAGACGAAGTCGCGGACAGATATTTACTTTTAGAGCCGTGTTTGTTGATTGTAAATATCTATTGCGCTTTTATATTGTAATTTGATTTCATAAAATCATCATTATCGTCATCATCATCAGCCCGTATAACGTCCACTGCTGAACATCGGCCTTCTCCCGAACGAAGGAGTTTGCCATAGTTACCATGCAGGCGGGTTGGTGACCGCAGTATTACGTAATAACACACACAGGGACACGCTGCTGCCCGTTCCCTGATATACAATTGTTATAGATTATGTTTTAACAATCGGGACCAATGCTTTAACGTGCGTTCCAAAGCACGGACTAGTCCCTCAACCAAACAGACACGGAAATAAATCTTATATTTTACTAAATGATTTCTAGTCCGGCGTGGGGATCGAACCCACAACTTTTAAACTCAAAGCGAGATTGCTGTACATAATACTGCGGTCACCAGTCCGCCTAAATCCTACTAATATTACAAACGCGAAAGTTTGTAAGTATGGATGGATGGATGTTTGTTACTCTTACACGCCAAAAATTTTGAATTTGCTGAAATTTTGCACCGGGATAGGTTATACGCTGTATTAACATATAGGCTACAAAACATCACGCTCCGACCCACTGGATCAGAGAAACGCGGGTAAAACCACGGGGTGCAGCTAGTTCGTGATAAATATATTTCCCCTCCCCTTCTAACTTGCCGTGCCCGACAGGGTCCATAGTTTGTACTGGTTTTGTCTTTGTAACAACTTATTATACTTATGGTGTACAAAAATATGCCAACAACCTCTTCGTGGGAGGCTCATGTTCAACAGTTGTAAACACAAAGTCCGAGAGACCCACGAACTGTAACGTAGAACAACAGTTGCACAAAACTCGCCTAAAGTACTGAAATTCATAATCCCTCAATCCCTTCGTCAGCGACCGTTCAGAGCCGAGCCGCGGGATCTGCTGGGTCACACTTATAGTGGCCCATTTGCCCAATTATAGGGACGCCCGGAGTGTAGAGGCGTCCCTACTCCTCATGGGTCAGCCTCGAAGGGAGCGGGGTCTACTTTATTCAGTAGTGCACGATTCCAACACATTTATGTAAGTATATGTTGGAATCGAGCACTAGGGGTGCAGCGGGAACTTATCAAGAGAAACAGCAGTTCTACCTGGTCTAGCGATTCTTGCGCCCTCTATAGTCTACACCCTGTGCCTGGGCACCGGTGGCACCGCCCTATATACGGCACTATGTTCAACTGTGGGCGTTATACGGGCTGATTATTAAACAAAAATAGTTGTATTTTAACGACAAAGACCTTTTAATTAAAACTAAATCGTGTTTAACAACATTTCAAATTACAAGTTTCCAAAACTTGTTGAAAGTCATCTTTAAAAGAACAAGTTATCAAAACATGACCTCAGAACAAAAAAAAAACCCACGAAGCGGCTTCCACACTTTGGCTAAACTGTAAAACAATATACCGCCATCTCTCTCACTTTAAAGTAAACGAAAGAGACAAAACATTGTCATTTCTAGTTACACACAATGTGTGGAACTCGCTTTAAAATATATATTGAGATGTCAAATGCTGATTGACGTAAGTGACATACTGGTCATTATTAGAATATTTACTTTATGGAAAAGGAAATAGAGTATATAATTCAATAGCGGTTATAATGTCGCTTAAGTTATATCGTCTTTTATACTTTGATATATAACATATTGCATTGATGGAAGTACATTCAGTGTGCGTTATAAACTCAGCTGCCTTTGACCTCGGTTCTTGTACAAGGAAAATAAACTAAGAATCTCATAAAAAACCCGTTTTCTAAGAAACTTTAACGTGTATTTTGTGTTAATATGCTGTAGTGATCTGTGTTTCGAGAATATTGGATAAAAATGACGGTTAGTATTTTTTTTTTAATTTCCATTTTGATTGCGACTTTTGTCTTTTGAGGGTAGGTATACATACAAAAAAAAAGTTGATACTATCTACTAGCTCCCCGCGCGGTTTCACCCGCGTACCTCCCGTTCCCGTGGGAACTTCATATTAAAATATAACCTATAGCCTTCCTCCAAAAATGGGCTATCTAACACTGAAAGAATTTTTCAAATCGGATCTGCAGTTTCTGAGATTTACGCGTTCAAACAAACGAACTCTTCAGTTTTATTTACCTACTAATAATAACGATAACAATTAATAAACTTGAAGTGTTGTAACCTTAAATATTAAAAACTGGTCAAGTGCGAGTCGGACTCGCGCACGAAGGGTTCCGTATCATTTTCAAGCGTCTTTCTATTGCCGTTATTGATATCGAGCAAAAAAGGGCATTTTTTTATTTTTTTTTACTATTTGTTGTTATAGTGCCAATAGAAATACATCATCTGTGAAAATTTCAAGTGTCGGCTATCGCGGTTCTTGAGATATAGCCTGGTGTCAGACAGACGGACAGGGAAGTCTTAGTAATGGGGTCCCGTTAACAAGGGGACCCTATTAACGGGACCCTTCGGGTACGGAAAAATTAAATAAAATAAATATTGAAGGGGGGCTCCCATACAACAAACATGTTTATTTCTTTATCTTTTCTGCTCGATATCAATAACGGCAATAGGACACTTGAAAATGGTACGGAACCCTTCGTGGGTGAGTCCGACTCGCACTTGGCCGATTTTTAAGGTTTTTTGTTGTTTTGTCTCTGTCTTTTGCTGTGTATTTCGACTGATATCGTTAACAGTAGTAAGTACTAATTAAGATAGGACATTCATTGTTAGATTATAAATACTTACTTATTTTTATTTTACACCCGCGTACCTCCCGTTCCGGTGGGAACTTTATAATTAAATATAGCCTATATTAATCAGTGATAATGTAGCATTCAAATGGTGAAAGAATTTTTAAAATCGGTCCAGTACTTTTTGAGCTAATTCGTTACAAACATACTTACATACAAATCTTTCCTCTTTATAATATTAGTATAGATAATATAGACAAACAAAATCATCTTACCTGACTGGTATCATTATACCATTCAGTGTAGTTTCCGGAAACTCATCGCCAGCGACCGCCCTGAGCTGAGGTCCAAGCCCACAGGCGATTATTATTATTATGCCCCAGATTATTATAGATGATCTTATAACAATCGGGATCAAGCGCTTAAAGTGCTTTCCGACGCACGGAGGGTAGTCC
Source organism: Nycteola revayana (assembly GCA_947037095.2). Lineage (NCBI taxonomy): Eukaryota > Metazoa > Arthropoda > Insecta > Lepidoptera > Nolidae > Nycteola > Nycteola revayana. Next base: position 6,809,427 of record OX344840.2, read on the forward strand.
CTCAACCAACCAGACCCGGAAATAAATCTTAGAATTTACACAAAGATTTCCTGTCCGGAGTGGGGATCGTACCCACGACCTCCGAGATTTAAAGCGAGCCAAAAACCGATACGCTACGGAGGTAGAAAGTAAAAAAAAAAACTAAAAAAAACCCTTTTATAGCTAACCGAACTAAAAAACAGAAAATAATTTTACCTCAAAATAAAATAATAATAAAGTTTAAGTTATTAACAGAATAATTCAATTCAGAGTAAAAAGCGTGGGGTGCATTTTACCACTTTTCATAACTTTCCTCTCAAAGATAGTTGCCAATAGAGTGATTGTGACATTTACTTTATCAAGCACCCCACGCCTTTCGCTCTTTTTAGATGGTGAGTATCCTTGAGCTAGGTAATAGATGTTGCTGCCCATCCATCAGCCATATGTCCCTTAGTCGCCTTTTACGACACCCATGGGAGGACATGGGATGGTCTATTCTAAGCCGGAAACCACAAGGCAGTAATTTTTTTTGCCATTAACTTATTCGTATTTCTAGATTAGTCGCTAGTGCGCGATCGAGTAATCATTATTTTGTGCTTTCTTCTTAACTTAACTCAATAATAGGACATTGGCAGTCGCGGACCAGATTGAGACACTAATAGTCTTAAGATCTTGCGGGCCGAATTGATGGTACTGGCGGGCCGGATTTGTCCCGCTGGCCGTAGTTTGGAGACCCCTGGCCTAGATAATATGCTAAGTACTACAGCTGAGCGATCTCTAGCATAAAATCTCTAACGCAAATGTATACCTAATTGACATTTGTCATGCGATTAGGCGGGCATGATCATGATCATGCATTTCCTAATATCCAAAATGGTTGTACGATGACAAGACCGCCATTGTTAGATCCTACTAATATTATAAACGCGAAAGTTTGTAAGTATGGATGGATGTTTGTTACTCTTTCACGAAAAAATTACTGAATGGATTTGGCTAAAAGTTTTCACGCGGATTGTTTATAAGCTGTATTAACATCATAGTCTACAAACTATCACGCTCTGACCCATTGGAGCATTATGACGCGGGAAAATCGCGGGGTCCAGCTAGTAAGAAATAAATAGTACAAGTAAAATAATCTTGTAATTTCATAATAATATTTAGATAACAAGCGACCTATGCCTAATGTTATCGAATTATCAGTGTTAATGGATGCACAAGAAGTATTTGTGGCTTATTAAACGATTTTACTGATGTATTACTAGGTGCGCCAGGTTTTACCCGTGTCACTCTGCTCCAGTGGGTCGGAGCGTGATATTTTATAGCCTATATGTTAATCCAGATTATAAACTATCCGCGTGCAAACTTTCAGCCGAATCCATTCAGTAGTTTTTGCGTGAATTAGTTACAAACATACATACATCCGAACATACATATTTACAACTTGCGCATTTGTAATATTAGTAGGATTCGAAAATCTATATTTTTACTTTAATATTGTAGGTAGATATACCTACCGGCACCGCTCGCTGCGGCCGCTCGGCTCACGCGCGGTTATTCAGTTCTAACCTAACCAGTGCCGGATTAGAGTAGCAAATGCTACGGGCCCCGCGATGATTTGGGTGGCCCCGCGACGATTTGGGGAAGATACGTCCGCAAGCAAGAAAATGGATCCAATAAATAATCCTATGGAACAGAATCATGGTGCTAAACAGCCTAAAAAAAAGTCATTGAGCGACTCTGGATCTAAATCTCGGAACTTTACAGCCTAAAAAAAAGTCATTGAGCAACTCTTGAGTCATTAAGACGGGCCTCCGGATAGAATTTGCTACAGGCCCCGCGCTGGCTTGATCCGGCACTGAACCTAACCTACAACTACGACGACCTATTTCACCCAGTTCAAAATGTTGAATCATACAATCTGCCTGCGACTTATCTAGTCGCATCATTAAACAGTGGTGAAAACATTTCTGCGGGATATTATGATTCGTCATTATGAACTGGGTAAAATAGGTTAGGTTATGTCTGAACTGTGAATAATAATCATCATTTATTTGTCATAACATGAGTACATAGGTTGTTACACATTAATTTAAGAATCATCATATTCTACCGGGATATCCGGTGTACAAACATTAGTTAGAATTACGATACAAACTTTACTTTACATTGGTTAGTTACCATGATTACTACAAAAATGTCAAAATAATTAGAAATAATAGTTATTAGAATACAATAATGTCAAATAATTGTATGTATTTTATGCTATAATACGACTTATCGATTTACATAGTTTTGATTTTGTTTTTGAACATAACGCTATTAAGCTTCCTCCAACAATTTGGCACTTTCTTATAAATTATAGGAGCCATGCCATGCACTTCTGCTCATAAGTGTTGTTTTAACCGGATGTAGACATAACCTACCGTTGTCGCCGCGCCTATTTCGGGATTACTATTACTACATCTTCAAGTCGTAGGAATAAGTTAAAGTTTGCCTTAACAAATATTAACATTTCCAAACCAGCATGTGTGACCGACCGTTATTTCTCACTACGCTACGCTTTTGCTTCTTCACCGGGCATAATTTATAATGACTATCGACATTTTTAATCGGTCGATATTTGAATCACTCTGCATTTTCAGCTTGGGTATCACAATTTTCGATATTTTGATACAACCGATATTTAAATTTTCGATATTTTGATCAGTGACATTTCACCCATATATACCCGTATTTTAATGTTCGAAATTCAAATAGGTACCCTAATGTTACGTTTCGATAGTAATTTTGAAATAGTCCAGCCAATCGCCGCGGAAACAATGAATGATATCCCCCAATGTCCTCCCTGTTAAGCAGCAGCTTTTTTTTTCGGACGGTCATACTTATTAAGAAACGAGGCTTTTGCTACTTCAGCGGGCATTAAGGCGAGCAGAGCTCCATCCTTATTAAATGGTTTATAAACTACAAACTTAGTAACCTGCGCCTGTCCTCTGTGGGACTTGGACGTCGGCTCAGGGCGGTCGCTGGCGATGAAATTGAGGGATTATGACTTTTAGTATTTTAGGGGGTTTTGTGCAACTGTCGCTCTACTTTACAGTTCGCGGCCTCTCGGACTTCGAGTCTACGAGGGCATCGGGTGGTTCTTTGCAAACTAACGGTCGGGAGGACGAGGGGGGATATGAAATGATAATACATATAAGATGGAGATTGGTATTCCTCTACTCAACTTTTAAGCAACAAAATTGTTGTATATATAATTACACGGAATTTCCCTCCAGAAATTACCTTCTATTTTTTACTTAATTATTATGACACTTGACCTAACCTAACCAAACGAGACTGTTGTAACAAAACAAAAAACTTCAACTTCAATAAGTCCTGTTGAACTCCATTGGTTTAGGTTTTTTTGAATCACCCGAAACCTCGTTAGTTTATCTACTAACTAGATAGTTGATCAACTTGCGATTCTTATCATTTTCCGGTGACATATTTAACGTCGCGGTATTCCCGTCCTCAGCCGTCATAATTATACCTGACCTTCGGGTTGAATCAGATATATAATTATAATTACCAAATGAAACACAATTCGTCATTACCAAAGAAAACACAATTTTTATAAATTACCTACTAATTATTTATTCACTTGCGGTTTCGGGCTTAGAATAGACGACCGCGATCTACTTTTTATTCTACGCGACTAAATTATTTTACGTAATTATCTTCATAATTACGTAAAATAATTTTTCAAACCGGTCGAGTAGTTTCGGAGCCTATTCAAAACAAACAAACAATCAAACCTTTCCTCTTTATAATATTAGTAAAGATGAAATCCAAAGATCGAATCGCTTCTTTCAAAGAAGTATCAACCAATGAAAGCCCGTCATTTTGTCCCGCGCCTATGTCAAGTACCTATCCAAAAATTTGCGTTAAAAAATAATCGTTTTATGCTAGCGATCGGTTCATTGTAGTAGCACTTTGCCACTAGCACTAGGCCCAGGCCCCTCTTCCCCACTGGGCACACTGGGCACGTGGCCCCGCGATGGTTTAGGGCCCCCTAATCCCTAATCCAAACGATAACCGATAGCCGCTCAAAGGACTAATCGTAGATGCTTCGTGTGGATTACGTTATGTTATTTACTCATCATATCTAATGTCACCGTAAAGAAGTAAAAATAAAGCTTAAACTTTTCATATCTGCGTTATTAGTAAAAAAATATTCTAATTTACTTTGGTCATAGGGGCCCCATTATCCTAATTTGCCCAGGGCCTCTAATAGGTGAAAGACTGCCCACAAGTAATCCACTACTCTGCTTTCCACCAATTATCTTGTCGTATATAATATTTCACCGGAATATAATAAGAATCGTAAGACTTCCGTGCCACTCATATTGTTAAATTTAGTTGCCAGTTTCAGTGAACGCGCATAATTATTTTATTATAAATTTACTTAATTGTTATGACACTCGACCAAAAAAACTTCAACTTCAATAAGTTCTGTTGAACTCCATTGGTGCAGGTACCTATAGGCTTTTTTTAACCATCTAGTTAGATTATAAACTAACTAGTAAGTTTATCAATTAAATTTAATTATTTTCCGCTGACATACTTTACATAGGTACATATACATATATAACATCGCGGTATTTCCCTTCTCAAGTCATCATACTTATAGATACTTATAACTGACCTTTAACTATTTATTTAATAAATTACTATTTATATTTTAATGAAATAATAAATGTATTCAGCACTTAGATATTTACATGCAATTGTACTTGACAAAATCATAATGGTTGCTTTGTTTACTTTTTTTTTATAATTCACAAAACCGATGTTCAATCTTTCACTTTCAAGTAAACTTACATAATATAAACAATTTACCATTGACATCTACTCGATTATTATAGTAGGGGAGCCCAAGCGGGGATTTCGGGATTTACTAAAGCGCGGCAGATTAATATACAGGTGGATACCTTGTACCCGGTTAAGTACCTCCACAAAACATGAGGCCACCCGTGAAGGATACAGGATCAGATTAGTAAAAAAAATTGACCATCAGAAATTCTCGAGCGCGTCAGATTAAGGTAGGGTGAGTTAATTACATCCTAAAAAGTGTATATTCCACTAATCTGACAATTTGAGAGTGACGTAAAAAAAGGGGAGGACAACAAAGTTGTAAAAAAAAACGTTATCTCGACATTCTCGAGCGAAGCTAAATTTTTTTTTATTTTGAAGGAAATAATTCAAGGATAATGAAAAATATATAATCTGACGATTTCCGCAATCCGAAATAACAAAAATTTGTCGATAAAGTTAAATGCGTGCAGCTGCGTGATGCCTACATTTCCTTCTCCGCGTTTCTATTCCTCTCTCACTCTTTCTCTACATATCTCTAATTTTTTTATAAATACATGTATTCTACTAAAAAAGCATACACTTATTTATTTGCATGCTATTTCCTGAGCTTTTCAATTAATTAAGTTCAATGATTTAAAAAAATAAAAAATAAAAAATTTTAACTTCCCGCTAAGAAAAATTAAAATTTTTAAACAATTCGGGAAGTTATTGGTTTTACCCCGTTTTGCGAAAATCAACCCTGACTACCTCCGTGATGTTGTCACTATGTCTGTATGTATGTGTGTGTGACTCGCTTATAACTTTTGAACGACTAAACCGATCGGAATCTACTAAACGGCGTTCTAAATATTTCCCTCAAAATTAGATTTCCTGTGAATTTGAACCGATTCGGACCCTATCGTTGTAATATTTTGGAAAGATTTGGAGAAATTTTGAAAAATCTCAAAAAAAAATAATTATTTTTTTTGAGATTCGAAAAGTGTTTTTTTTTGGAATAACTTTTAACCGGCTTTATCGATCAACTTCAAAAACGAATCCGCCTTTGAGCTTGAAAAACCACGTCGATCGCCACCAAGCTGGTCAAAAGCGGTTGATTCGTTCGAAAGATATCGTGAACGAAAAAAACCCGAAAAAGTGTTTTTTCGGGATTACTCCGAAATTTGTGGTTTGATCAATTAAAATTGCAAAATTACTTATGAGGATGATAAAACTGCGTCGAATGCCGCCAAAATGCCGTGAAAATTGCTTGATCCATTCAAAAGTTATTGCGGTTTGAAAATTCCAAAAATAGTGTTCTATGACACTTCTATCAGACTTTCGAGCTGGGATAAATATTATTTCTTTGAACTCAGGGAGCTCAAAATATCACATAAATTATATTTTGAGCTCAAAAATGTCATAAGTACAATTTTAAGCGCCCAGGAATGGAATTAGCGGGAAGTTGCAGGGATGGCCTTTAAGGTGAACCGTTTTTCTATATTTTTTTTGTCATATCAGGCGAATCCCTCTAGATAATCGTCAGATTATGAGACAGTACGTTTAGAACATAAAGATAAACCTTAATCTGACGCGCTTGAGTATTTCAAAATGGCGAATTTTTTTTGCATATTATGAAAATGGCCGCGAGTTTGCGTCCCATCGAAATCGTCAGATTAGTGAATGAGAGCTTTTTTTTGGTGCACTTAACACTCCCTTAGAAAATCTGACGCGCTCTTTATTAACCACGCGCATCATGCAAACGATCAGATTAACATACGTACATTATTAAAAATACGTAGGGCATTGATGCTATCAATATCTGACGCGCTCGAGGATGTCCATGCAACAGTTTTTTTTACATATTTAAAAATCTATAGCCACTTCCCCCACCGATGTAAAGGTATATATCATATAACATTTTTTTCTTCTTATCATCTAAGCTTTGCATCCCAATAGGTCTCTACGACGCTCGAGTAAATCTCCATTTAGCCTCGTGGGCTCCCCTACTATTAGAATATTCTTGCGCGAGTTGCTTAGTCTGTACTTTTGTAGGTTTTAAACCACTTTTCAAGGCTGCAGCTCTGCTCGCCTATAAGCCCGGTGAATTAGCAAGTCTCGTGGCTAAAAAAAATAAAAACCATTTACATCATCATTTACCGTCCGTTAAAAGTACTTTGTGTGAAATTTATAAATACGTGACGTAAGTAATTAACTAAGAATATAATGAATCATTACAATAATTATTTTTGTCTTCACTTTACCCTATGGCAATGTATTGACGTGAATACCTATCTTAAAAAATCTAATTCTACGTAAGACTTAAGTAAAACCTTTGACACTTCCTTATTTTTTTTTCCTTGCGGATATCATTGTACGAGCCTTTTGGTACTTCGCGGGACATAAACGTGAGCAGAGCCTTGTTAAATGGTTTAATTATTATATTGTTGAATTCACTATTCAAAACCGTCCATAAGTGTGAAACATACATACATACATAAGCTCACGCCTGTTTCCCAGCGGGGTAGGCAGAGACAATGGACCTCCACTTGCTACGATCCCTACACAAATCTTTCGCATCAGTGTGAAACTTATTAAAAAAATTAAAAGTATAGATTTGGACCACTGTCAGGATTCGAACCTGCATCTTAGGTATAGTCCCTAATAGTCCGAGAGCTGGCACAAATTTTTGGATAGAGGATTTGAGGCAAGCTGTAAACTGTTAGTTACCTAGTCGGTTATTTTTTAGAGTTAGAATTATTATCTGTTAGTTATAGTTTTTTTTATTAATTCTTACATTGTAGGTAATTCTGACAAGTACAAGTGTATGTAAATACGTAAGTGCTAAATAAAATTCATTATTTTGTTACTTGTCAGTTTGTCACCCACCTCTCCTACTATACCCCAACTCGGAACTGCAAACCTGCGGTTTTTTAATACATAACTAGATAGAGTGATTCAAGAAGAAGGTTAACATCAGCATTGCACCCGTGTGAAGCCGAGGCTGAGACAACCTCCGTAGCGTAGCGGTATTTGGCTCGCTTTAAATCTTTGAGGTCGTGGGTTCGATCCCCACACCGGACAGGATATCTTTGTGTTAATTCTAAGATTTCTTTCCGGGTCTGGTTGGTTGAGAGACTATCCTCCGTGCCTCGGAAAGCACGTTAAGCCGTTTGTCCCGATTGTTATAACATCATCTATAATAATCGCATATCAAGGAACGGGCAGCAGCGTTTCCTTGTGTGGTACAACATTATACTGCAGTCACCAACCCGCCTGGCAAGCGTGGTGACTATGGCAAATACCTTCCCACGGGAGGAGGCCTATGTTCAGCAGTGGACGTTATACGGGTTATGATGATGATGATGATAAAGCCGAGGCCGGGGCTGGTCACTAGTTAATAATAGCACAGTATACACGTGATAATAGTATGTCTTACTAGTTTTTGCTGGTCTAAATAAGTTCCTTATTATAAGTTGTTATAGTGTTGATCGATTTTTTGTTGTGTTATAAAACAAAAAAAACAATGAACACAATTATAAATACTGAGACTTGCGGGTCTATTCAGTAAAAAATGCTACAGCCATACTTCTAAATCTATTACTATTATACATATAAAGCTGAAGAGTTTGTTCGATTGAACGCGCTAACCTTAGAAACTACTGGTCCAATTTGAAAAAATCTTTCGTAATTGGATAGACCATTTATCAAGAAAGGCTATAGGCTATATTTAATTACTAGTTACGCCCCGTTTTACTCTGCTTCAGTGGGTCGGAGCGTGATTTTTTGGAGCCTATATGTTAATCGAGCTAATTAACTATCCCCGTGCAAAGTTTCAGCCGAATCCATTCAGTAGATTTTAAGTGAAAGAGTAACAAACATTCATCCATCCATCCATACTTACAAACTTTCGCGTTTATAATATTAGTAGGATGAAGATCCTACGGGCTGGATTGCTTGTGCGTACCCGGCCCCCGCCAACGGCAACGACGATGGTGTCCGGGGGGTTTTTTTATTTTATTTATCAAATTAATAAGAAATGACAAAGATACAGAGCAAAAACAAACTATAACGTTCAGGAGAGGGGGGCTTGTGACGTCACTATTAGGTTAAATTGTACCTAGAAGTGACGTCACACGAAATCTCAACGCGCTGTATCGTCGTCATTTTTTGTTTGAGGAACGAAAAACAAACATGTCCAATATTTATTGGTAATCTAACTGACGGACTAAATAGATTTTTTTATTCTTCATACCCATTATCGGTGTCGTATTTTTACTTAACATGTCTCCTTGTGAACATATGAATACTAGACATAAGCATAAGCATGACTAATATGAATACTAGACTTAAGCATGACTTAGTTGTACTTGCAACTCGTCTCCATAGAATAGGCAACTCTTTTATGGGGCAATGTTTTCGCTTTTATAACAAACTCCCAAATAATATTAGAAAACTACCTGTTAATAAATTTAAAGCCATTGTTAAAGCTAAATTATGTAAAAAGGCATATTATAAAATATCAGACAATGTAAATGACAGAATAGCATGGGAGTAACTTGCTCTGGAATGACACTGCTGCTAACAATATTGTAAAAGTAACGACAAATTGTTTTTTTTAAAAGGATTCCTCTGAGTTTCTTGCCAGTTCTTCTCAGAGTTGCCACGTTTTGAACTGGTGGTAAGAAAAGAAATGGACGCATCATAAGAATATGATTTAATTTTTTGAATTGTGTCTATATGAATAAAGACATTTTTGACTTTGACTTTAGTAAGTATACTCTAGATATAGAATATCTCCCCATGGCTATCGTATAAGGTGACTTAGAAATATACAGCACAACCATGAGTTGATAGAAGCTGCTTCCCCATCCCCCTCCCGACCCTTAGTTTGCAAAGAACCATCCGATACCCTCGAAGACCCGAAGTCCGAGAGGCCCGCAAACTGTAAAGTAGAGCGACAGTTGCACAAAACTCCCCTAAAATTCTAAAAGCCATAATCCCTTAAGCCGCGTCCCGCTCCGGCCGCTGGCATCCAGGACGCGGCCTTAATCTCATTGCCAGCGACCGCCCAGAGCCGAGGTCCAAGTTGCATAGTTTGTAGTTTTTAAACTATTTATTAAGGCTGGAGCTCTGCTCGTCTTTATGCCCGGTGAAGCAAAAGTCTCGTGGGCAACAACGTATGTCCGTCCGGAAAAAACGAATGCTTCCACATTCCCAGATCCCATGGATGGGAAGCAGCTTCTATCTACTCAAAGTTACCTACTCATCATCTTACTGCGATGACCAAGCTGCCTGCCAAGCATGGTGATCATAGCAATATTCCTTAACGACCCTGGTTTGTCGAGAAGGAAGAGGTCCATGTCCAACAGTAAACCTAGGTGGCTTCTTGAAGTTAAAGAAGATGAACGTTTTTTTCGTTATTTGTAAAAACCAGTGCGAGTTGGACTCGCGCATGAAGGGTTCCGTACCATTTTCAAGCGTCTACCTGTTGATATGTTGATATATCGAGCAAAAAGGGCAAAATAGTAAAAACAGTTTGTTGTATGGGAGCCCCCCTTAAATATTTATTTTATTTCATTTTTAGTATTTGTTGTTATAGCGGCAATAGAAATACATCATCGGTGTCAAAATTTCAACTGCCTTGCTGTCGCGGTTCTTGAGATACAGCCTAGTGACAGACAGACAACGAAGTCTTAGTAATAGGGTCCCGTTTTTACCCTTCGGATACGGAACCCAAAAGAATACCTTACGGAAAACGTTATCGATCTCTAAATTTCAAAATTGAGATTAATAAATTTAGACTACCAGCAGGATTCGAACTTGCATCGTCTTCTTCTTAGTACCTTTACCACTCGGCCACTGGGAAACCCAACCAAATCTCTTTAATCACGTCTCTAAATGAAACGTAGATGCCATCTATCGGTAATGATAAAAATTACTCTGAAATATTTAAACGATGAAAACTGTATTGACAAACTCCGTAGCGTAGCGGCATTTGGCTCGCTTTGAATCTCGGAGGTCGTGGGTTCGATCCTAACTCCAAATAAGAAATCTTTGTGTAAAGTCTAAGATTTCTTTCCGGGTCTGGTTGGTTGAGGCACTATCCTCCGTGCCTCGGAAAGCACTTTAAGCCGTTGGTCTCGATTATTACAACATCATATTGTATAATAATCGTATATCATATTGTATAACCCGTCTGCCAAGAGTGGTGACTATGGCAAATACCCTCCCTCTGGAGGAGGCCCATTGTGGACGCTGTACGGGCTGATGATGATGATGATGAAAACTGTATTAACATTTTACAATGTTTATATTTGTTGTCAACAGATGTTGAAACTGCTGCCACTATTCGTTCTAGTGTCACTGGCCCACTGCCAGGATGACACTGGGGACTTAAATAGTATACTACAAAATATCTTCGGGAAGCCAAATAACACGCAAACGGGACAGACAGGACCGACGGGGCCCTCTACAATTGTGCCGCCCACAGTCACCGTGACGAATAAAGGAGGGGATGACAGTAAGTATTTATTTATTTGACATCTACATCAATAAAACTATGAAATGCCTACCAAGGAAGCAAGCGTGGTCGCAGAAGTGACATTTTGTAGGGGGTCACAAAGAATTATTGTGCCGCCCGTGGTCACAGTGACGAATAAGGGGGCTATGACAGTAAGTATTTTATCATTTAACATCTAAAACTATAAAAAGCTAGCTACCACGGAGACAGGCGCGGTCGCAGAGGTGAAATTTTAGCGGGGGTCATTAATTATTTTAATGATTAGTGACCCCCTCCTAAATTTCAGGCATTAGTTAGTGTTAGATAGCCATTTATCTAAGAAAGCTAAAGCTTTATTTTATTTTGAAGTTCCCACGGGTACGGGAGGTGCGCGGGTGAAACCCCGCGCGTGGAGCTAGATAGCTTGATAATAGACAAGTATCAACTTTTTTTTGTAAGTATACCCTCAAAAGATAGAAGTCGATATCAAAATGAAAGAAAAAAAAATAACAAACCGTTATTTTTATCCAATATTTACTTATTATTTATTCTCGAAACACAGATCACTACAGCATATTAATATCTGTGTTAACACAGAATATACGTTTAAGTTCGGACGGAAGATTCGCAGATGGAATCGCGTGCGGGAAGGTAGCGTATGCAATAATTATGTCGAGTCAATTAGTCTTGATTGTACTATACACAATTTTGGAAAATCTGTTGATAATATTTGAGCCGATTCAACGTCTGGGACTATCTCTCTCAACCAAGTTTTGACTTGTACTATTTGGGGGTCATTTTTGCTTTGACCTCACCCTCTGGACCCTTATAATATATAATAATATAAAATGTGGACCTAAAGGAGCTGATACAGTACATTTTTTTCTCGTCAGCACTGCTACGTCACTAATTGCCTCTTATTTTCCTCAGCCGTCGAACAGTGTAAGATGCCGGACGGCCAGTCTGGAGAATGCGTGCAATACTACCTGTGCAACGTCAACAATAACACCGTGGTGACTGATGGTACGGGCATCATTGATATACGGTAAGATTCACTTTGTTTCTCATTTAACCAGGGTTAGTTGCGTAGTTACCGTCGTTTTCTTTGTTTTTTTAGCTAGCAGAGATTTTGCACATTACTAGTATTCTTGTTATAACCGCTCGTGCTAAGCCAAAGTGCTTGTGTTTCGAGTGAGTTCACGTCGGTAGTGCAATGGGTGGGGATTGAACCGGCGACCACAAGATCACTAGTCCGACGCCCTAGCCATTGGGCTACAGCCTTGAAAGAAGTCCGCTGCAGCGCTGCTATTAGCTATTTGTCTAATTAAAGGGTCAAATAAAAAAATCTGCATGCAGATTTTTTGCAATCTGCTAGTAATCTTGTTATTCGTGCTTAGCTAAAATGCTTGTGTTACAAGTGGGTTCACGACAGTAGTGCAACGGGTGAGGATCGAACCGGTGACCATATGGTCGCCAAATATTTATTCATCATTTTCACAGATGATGTATTAGAAATACATGCCGCTATAACAACAATTAACTAAAAATATAATAAACTAAATATTTAAGGTAGGCTCCCATACAACAATCTTGTATTTTATTTTTTTGCCCATTATTGCTCTATATCATAACGGCAACAGGTAGACGCTTGAAAATGGTACGGAACCCAGTTTTTTTATGCATTAATACGGTCTATTTGCAGTGTTCGCGATGGTCCTTGTACATCATATATGGAAACATGCTGTTTGGTGCCCGACAAAAGGCCTCCGGACATGCCCTTAAAACCTACCCCTTCACCTAGCGAGCCATTGGTAAGTTAACCCCTATTTACACCGTTATTTTTTAATCGTTGTTAATACTTTACGTTATGATTTATTTTGGTAATAATCGATCAATGTAGGCAGGTATATGTCACACCGAAAAATAATACGAATCGTAATTTGATCAAGTTTTGTGCCACTAATATTTATTTATGTATTTATTACTATACTATACTGTCCGGTGTGGCGATCGAACCCACGACGTCCGAGATTAAAAGCGAGCCAAATACCGCTACGCTTCGGAGGTTGTCGAAATATATATAATGATGGCAAATTGTCCTTTTTTTTTGTCGGGGGGGAATGCATTGACGCATTCCCACCGCCGTTGCAGCGGATTCGCGCGCTGGCGGTGGGATATGTGGGACTCGCCATCTCCATAGCGTGGTATGCTAACTCATACCACGGGGAGAGGATCAGAGGACCCTACACCACTAAAACCCCCCGAACACTCCTTCTATCCGCCGTTGGCGGGGGCCGAGTACGCATAAGCAATCCGGCCCATGGCAAATCGTCCTGACAATTATTTACAACGATTATAAAATCTCGGTGTACTTTTAAACTATATGCTATGTGTTCTATATTTTGTGCATTGCTAACAACATGCTTCAGCTTTTATAGATTATAGGTACTTGATAGTATCACTAGCTGATACTCGCTGGTTAGGGTTCCGTACCCGAAGGGTAAAAACGGGACCCTAAGTCTGTCACCAGGCTGTATGAAATGAAATGAAAACGTTTATTGATAATGTAGACGAATCGATCGTACTTATTATAAGTCAAATACAATAAAAAGATACAATGAATAAAAAATCTTGACTAATTAATTAGTTTACATTTCAACAGTAATGTTATTAAATAGAATTTAAATTTACCAATGTGGCATGTGATAGTCGCCTATTATAAATATAATTAGAATCAACCAGCGCGGGCTGGGATTAGGTCAGAAGCATAGAACGCGTCGCGAGCCTCGCCTTGCAAAGACCGGCGACCGGACCCTATCCTAGCTTCCTACGAGTCTTTCTCTATTTACCTACGTTGTGACACCCAGTATATCAAGAACCGCAATAGCTGGATAGTTGAAATTTTCACAGATGATGTATTTCTGTTGCCGCTATAACAACAAATACTAAAAATAAAATAAAATAAATATTTAAGGGGGGCTCCTATACAATAAACATTTTTTTTGCCCTTTTGGCAACAGGTAGACGCTTGAAAATGGTACGGAACTTTTCATGCACGAGTCCAACTTGTTATTCCTTAGGTTTTTTTTAACTATCCCAAGGGAACTCATTAATTTTCTCTTATTAAAAGTATTTCAAATGTTGACCGGGGATGTAAGGTACCACCATGCAAAATGTCATTTAAATTGGTGCAACAGTTTCGGAGATTAGCCCGCAAACAGAAAACAGACTGAGAAACAAAAATAAATAAAAACTGGATGTCGACTGATGATGTTATATTCACGTGTCAACGTAGGTGTCGGGGACCCAAGGCCGGATTTAAGGGAGGCCCCGGGGCACTTGCGCTGGATGGCCCAGCGCAAGTGCCCCGGGGCCTCCAAAATAGAGAACGTAGAACTTTTCTTTCATTAATTTTTTCGGTGTTGTACCTTTACATAGGGTACTTTGTAGAATCGTGATTAATGTAATAGTTCTTAAATATGTTATCTATATTTATTCACTTAAATTAGACAATCAGTAAAAATCAGAATTCAAATCGTCGTGAAAAATAGGTACATACTTAAAATTTTCTACACATTTAGAGGGAAAAACTTATTTGTGGCCTCTTCTCCTTGATTTCCCCGTGGCCTCCGGACTACTAAATCCGGTCGTGCCCCTCGCACGGTCGCCAACAAAATAATATTTAATGGTTTATAAGAACCGAAAGCCAAATTAGTATGATATAACTACGGAGTAATGAAAAAGGAAAGTAGAGAACTACATACGAACTCAATAAATAAAATCAACTAGTAATAATTACAACCCAACCAAAGGTGGGCCAAATTCAAAGGCCGGGTAGGCCACTTGCGGCCCCGGGCGGATTGAATATGGCTGCTTTATGGTTTTAAACCGGTATTTTAATATTTAAAAAACCTCAATAATTTACGTATAGTTAGTTCTTGATAGCTATTAAATATTTCCGTAACAATTATTGTCTTTTAATAGAAAACTTTATTTTCCTGTTGTAAGAACACACTACAATATGTCTATCGCTACAATATAAATAATTACATACTACTTGAGTAATGGCTTTTAGTAATTGTTTGTTAAATTATCAATGCTCTTATGACGCAATAATGTAATAATACTTAATGTTTTATATATTTATTATAAAAAGGTATGCGTAGGGATGACATGCATGTGCAGAAGAGGAACGGTTGGTCGTGAAAATGAAGATCTTATTTGCCGGGCGAGGTGGTATGCCCGGCCGACGGCGATTTGTTACTGTTCGGAACTTGTATATGTTCTAATTTGCTTGGGAACTTGTGTTGTGCGATACAGGTTAGTTGGGATGCTAGGTGCTAGATGGCGCTATTAGCCTTGTAGTAGTTTGTAGTTTGAAAAAATTTAAGGATGGAGCATTTCTCGCCTTTATGCCCCGTGAAGTAGCAAAAGCCTCGTGGATAAGAGTCCGTCCAAAAACAATTTTCAACATACTTAAGTGTTTTTTTTTTTTAAATTTTACATTAAGCTATTTTATTCGTTAATCTGTGATCTGTGTTAATGCAAGCAAGTAAGTGTACTAATATTATACTAATTTGTGAATGCTTTTTATTTATTATAATATGACATTATCAAGTCGGCCATTTTGTTTATAAAGTTCTTTTTCGTTTCCAGTCGTCGCATGCGCCGGTGTTGGGATATCACTTCGCGACGCCTCTCACTCTTCTATTCATTTCAAATTTCTTCAGCTAATACTTATATTTATTCGTATACTTACTTATTATTATAAATAACTTAATACTATTTCATATCATACTACTATTCTCCATAGAAAGTGCGCCTATCATGTTTTTTTCTGCATCATAAATTATGTAAAAAGGCATTAAAAAATATCAGATTATGTAAATGACAGAATGGCTGAATGACACTGCTGATTTGATTATTTAAAAAAGGATTCCTCTGAGTTTCTTGCCAGTTCTTCTCAGAGTTGCCACGTCTTGAACTGATGGTAGGAAAAGAAATGGACGCATCATAAGAACATGTTTTTTTTTTTTAATTGTGTTTATATGAATAAAGATATTATTGACTTTGACTATCACCCAATGGTTGACTAGTAGAAAACGCCTTTGGCATGAAATCCGCCACTGTACAACATTATGCAAGAAGTTTTAAATAAATAAAATAAATAAATAAATTATTTTTACATTATACAGTTTTTTTTACATTTTATAGATATATTATATATCTAGTTTTTTTTTTACATTTTATGGATATATAATATATCTATAAAATGTAAAAAAACTGTATAACGGGCCATCCATAACGTTCGTCGCATTTGGGAGGGGGGAAGAGGGAAGCAAGGGAAATATATATTATATGTGTGTTAAGCCCTCGAGCTAAGCTAAAATGTGGGATCGCAAGTCCGACGCTCTAGCCATTGATTGGACTACGGCTGCTTCTTGTTCTTTTATAACTGCTGTAATTAAATATTTACATGTAAAATTCATAACATGTGACGTTACTCTACGCTGGGTTGAGTCCCACAAATGAGACGAACGTGACAAGAATCGGGGGGAGGGGATTTAAAGATAAGATAAGATACTCTTTATTGCACACCAACATAGCAACACAAATACAAATAGCAAAAAGTAATGGTTAGTTATGTACAATCGGCGGTCTTATCGCAGACAGCGATCTCTTCCAGACAACCTTTAAATCATAAGATTCGCGAGACGTACTTTATGGATGGACTTTATTTCTTACAAATAATATTATTACGAGAAAAAGTCAATACCAATGCTACCCAGTAACACCGTTTCAGAATAGTTTAAATTTTTAGTATACTGTGTATATATATATATATACACCCATTTTGGCGTAGTACACCCGTATTTATTTAGTAGGTGTATGTAGGTTTAATATGTAAAAAATATTTTCTGTACCTGTAGTAGTAACCAAGGACGGATTTAAGGGAGGGCATCCAGGGCAACTGCCCCGGGGCCTCCACAATAGAGATTCAAAATCTTTCAAATTCTGAGTAACCTCTACACCTTTTTTTTTTTCGCATTGTACCTTTCCATACATTACTTTGTAGAATCATGATTAATGTAATAATTCTTAAATATTGTAATAACGGTTATTCATCTATATTTGTTCACTTAAATTAAACAATCAGTTTAATATTAGAATTCAAAAAGGTAGGTACATACTTCAAATTTTCTACACATTTAGAGGGAAACGAATTTGTGGCCAGGGGGCCTCTTCTCCTTTGTTGCCCTGGGGTCTCCGGACTTCTAAATCCGGCCCTGGTAGAGTAACGAGTAACAATAGCCTTGTGAACATTTTTGTTAGTTAAGAATGGCTTTACTAGACCAAGAAAAAGATATGGTATTTTTGAGACCTAGAAAGCGCTTAAATATATATTTTAAAATTGACGTGACATATGGAGATGAGAACATTGTATTAGTCTATACCTGCTATACTCAACACACGGCCCGCGGGCCACAAGTGGCCCACCGGGCCTTTTGAGTTGGCCCTACCTAACCTAGGGCTATAATAATTATATATGTTTTTTGTTTATTGAATATTTTGAGCTTTTATGTAGTATCTAAGTTTTCCTTTTCCATTACCACTTAAATATTTTTTGTTTGTGTCCCTTGACACTAAGACTGAAACGTGAATGTGACCCCTATACAAAAAAAGGGTGAATACGACTGGTCTATACATTATCTGTGGCCTGACGTCGTTCCTGGATCGATGAAGTTCTTGATTTAAACTAGACCTCAAAATGGCTGATCACGTATTCGGAAATTAAAGATATAAAATTTCATATTAAGGCGCGGTGTATAGACGACTTTTACGTATTAGTTTTGTCACTGTTGCTCCGCGTAGAAATGAAAGAGGAGCGAAGAGACGCCGCGATGGCACAACATTTCGTTCGACTCGTTCGAGTTATTTAATACATTAATCCTTGCAAATATCTTATTCCAATCGATAAATAAAAACAACAGTTCCCTTTATTATTATATATTACATCACTGTTATTAATATTATCAAGATTTGTTTATAAATAATACAGTTACAATTGCTACAATTTTAATTTAAATGGTTATTTTATGGTTTTTTTTTATCGAGAAAATTTACCGAAAACGTGTTTTGAACACAATGGTCCCCCCATAAATATGATCAAGATTAACATATATTTTTTTAGCTGCTCTAAAATGTAAACATTTGGCTAAAAAACTGTTTTGTGAAGCCTATTTTGACTAAGTACACCGCCTTAAGTTTATACAAAGATCTTCAAGTTTTATGAACAGCAATTATTTTATCTAGTTTCCTTATGACAAATACTTTCTGAAATAAACATAATTGTAACATAATTTGTTATGGGTCAACTAGCATATTAAGTCATCAATCATCATCAGTCGGTAAAACAAAAAGCATCTGCGCGCGATCATAGGTATGCGGCAGACGCACGCGGTTGATGTGCAGTGTCGTAAATAGGGCGGTGCCACCGGTGCCCAGGCACAGGGCGTAGACTATGGGGGGTGCTAGAATGGCCAGACCAGGCAAGACTTTTCCGGTTTGCTACTAATTGCTCATAAAAATAAAATCTTATAAGCATTAGGATGGCCAACGTTTGCACTAGTGAACTAGCGTTTGAGTTTTAGTGAGTGAGACACAGTGGGTGGTATAATAGGCAAAGGGTCCACTTAAATAGCCCGTCTGCTTGAAAATGAAAATGAAAAAGTGTTGGTATAATTTAAAAATTGGTATTTCATCATTGTGAAACATTTACCAATTATGAAATACCTCCTCTCTCCTATGATATTAATTAAGATTATATCTAACTATGTTGCTGTGCCCGACAAGGTTCATAATTGTTACCATTACTATAATAATGTTAAAACACCTGTAAACATTGTAAAATGCATTATAGTATTGAGTGTTGAGTACCAATAACATTATATTTTATATCAAGAAAACCTTTTTTTTTACTTTGTTAAATAAATGAATCATGAAAAAAAAACGTTTGTACGTATGTACTACTATATGTACGTATTTATCGTCTTTGTTGTGTATAAAACTGTATTTATTACCTTAGATTTACAATGCTAGACCTCAGAAGCATATAGACGGATGTACGATTATACTTCAGAAGCATTTGGTCGTAAGTGCCAGTTCACGATAAAGGCACATACGACGAATGTTTCTGACGTATAATGGCATTATGCTTCTGAGCTCTAGAGCAACTTAAGCAACAATGTTATAACAAAACACAGTACTTTTAGTCGTAATAAATTATAACTGCCAGGAAGATTTGCCATCAGTATTACACATCATCAGCCCGTATAACGTCCACTGCTGAACATGGGCCTCCTCCCGAGGGAGGGTTTTGCCATAGTCACGCTTGGTCGGTTGGTGACCGAAGTATTATGTCGTTACACACAAGGAAACGCTGCTGCTCGTTCTTTGGAATACGTTTGTCATAGATGATTTTATAACAATCGGGACTAACGGCTTAAAGCGCGCGGTTGTTTTATGCGATAAACGCTGCGTTACACGCAATGCGATTAACGCACATCATTTCATATCAGTAAATATAAGTACAAACCATTGTTTTACGCGGTTGACGCAGCGCCAAGCGCAGCGTGAGTTGAGTGCATCCGTTGATCGCATGCGTCTGACGCTGCGATCTCCGCATATAACAACCGCGCGCTTAAGATGCTTTCCGAGGCACGGTGGGTAGCGCTTTTGACAATATAAACTTTTTTAATGTAACCTTCTGGCGTTTGACATAACATTGTCAGAATGCGTGCTGCTCTTAGTGCAAGGTTAGTTTAGAACAATCACGCCTAATATTAAACGTCCAATTTAATATAGTTTTAGTTAAGACAGGACGACGTCTGTCGGGTCAGCTCAGGGCCAGATTTAGAAGTCCGGAGGCCCCGGGACAACAAAGGAGAAGAGGCCCCCTCGCTACAAATTAGTTTCCCTCTAACTGTGTAGAAAATTTTAAAAATGTACCTACTTTTCAGGACGATTTGAATGCTGATATTTTACTGATTGTCTAATTTAAGTGAACAAGTATAGATGAATAAACGTTATTTTAATAATTATATAACTGTTACATTAATCATGATTCTACAAAATACTGTATGTAAATGTACTGAAAATAAAATAAAAATAAACTTGTAGAGTTTACTCGTCAGAATTTGAAAGTTTTTAAATCTCTATTGTGGGGGCCCATCTATTGTGGAGGCCCCGGGGTAGTTGCCCTGGACGCCCTCCCTTAAATCCGGCCTTGGGTCATCTAGTAAATAAATAAATAATCTTTCACAATCGTATACCAGATAACGGGTAACAACGTTTAACTGTTTCTGGTGACGCAACTGACCACAAACGAACATTTTAAATCAACATAATGACTTGAGAATGACGTAAGCCAGTAATTACCGAGTTTCTAACATCATATGTCAATTCTTTACCAGTAATCGCCGGTAGTAGGAATGACAATTTTCCTTGATATGTAGGTAAGTACCGTTAGCTATTTTTTTTAATGTTTTTGAAGACTTTATTAATCTCAATTTTGAAACAAAGTATATGGTAAACTTGTCCGTGAAGTATTCAAAAACATTTAAAAATGTGATATACATGGTTTTATCGTTTAATATTGAATACCAAATGCAACTTTGGAGATATTAGGTACTCGAAGTAATGCGGATCATTACCAATAGATGGCACTAACGTCCCCCTTAGAGGTGTTATAAAGAGATTGATAAATTTCGATGACCGGCAGGGTTCCATCGTAGCCTAATTGGTTAAGGCATTAGGGACTTAACCTAAGATGCAGGTTGGAGTCCCGCCGGTGGTTGAATTTTATTAATCTCAATTTTGAAACATACCGTTAGCTACTAAGAATAGATAGCCACTATACAGGGTTATTTAAAACCATTAACATCCTCTCAGGGAGTGAAAGAAGGGATGATTATAAGCAACTTTTACTATGGGACCAAGCTGTTCCATACATTTATATTCACTTACCTGGACAAAAACTTACCGGAAAGAAATCTTAGAATTTTTACAAAGATTTCCTGTCCGGTGTGGGGATCGCACCCGCGACCTCCGAGATTTAAACCGAGCCAAATACCGCTACGCTATGGAGGTTGCTTGATATTATAACAAACTTTATTATTTGTTAACTAAAATTCTCATTTGTGTAATGGAAAATCATTAATTTAATCTATATTGTTATAGATTAAATTAATGATTTGAAATACATATATACAACTTAATGTAGCTAATTTAAAATAAAACTAACTTATAAAATACTAGTATTCTAAATCTATTCAACATGGCCAGATACCATGAATGCTGGCAGCATTACCCCGTTGTCATGAAATGGTGCACAAATCAACGTTCAACGTAATTTTTATAACATTGGGGTACTGTTCCGTACCCGAAGGGAACCTTATTACTAAGAGTTCGCTGTCTGTCTGTCACCAGGCTGTATCTCATGAACCGCGATAGCTAGACAGTTGAAATTTTCACAGCTGATGTATTTCTATTGTCGCTATAACAATAAATACTAAAATTTTAATAAAATAAATATTTAAGAAGGTCTCCCATACAACAAACTTGTTTTTTTTTTGCCCGATTTCAACACCGGCAACATGTAGACGCTTGAAAATGCTACGGAACCTTGCGTGCGCGAGTCCGACTCGAGCTTGACCAGTTTTTAAACTATTTATTTGATCTGAGCTAAGATCAATATGTCAAACAAGCAGTGATCACCGGTAGTAAGAATGTCATTTTCCTTGATAGGTAAGTACCGTTGTCTACTTAGTATAGATAGGCAGAGGCGGATTAGCCATAATGCAAACTAAGCACGCGCCCAGGGGAGCGAAGGTACAAAGGGGCGCGGGGGCGGAATAGACGCTGGAACCAGGGCCGTCTTTCACCTATTAGAGGCCCTGGGCACATTAGGATAATGGGGCCCCTATGACCATAGTAAATTAGAATATTTTTTTACAAAGAACGAAGATATGAAAAGTTTAAGCTTTATTTTTACTTCCTAACGGTGACATTAGATATGATGAGAAGATAACATAATGTTATCCACACAAAGCATCTACTATTAGTCCTTAGAGTGGCTATTGGTTATCGTTTGGAGTAGGGACTAGGGGGCCCTAAACCATCGCGGGGCCCTGGGCACGTGCCTAATGTGCCCAGTGGAGAAGAGGGGCTTGGCTGTAACAACAACTGTAGTTGATGCTACTACAAGTCGGAATAAAGAAATGCCAGCTCCAATTTGGTGTAACCTCTACCACACATGTAGTAACGCCTACCACAGTGATCAGATTTTTACTAGTACTGGTCTATACTAATATTGTAAAGAGAAAATATTTGTATTTTTGTCTGTATGTTTGTAATGAATGAAGTTCCCACGGGAACGGGAGTTACGCGGGTGAAGCCGTGCGCAGGAAGCTAATTATAAAATAGGGGCGCCGCGCCGCGCCGATTAGATGCCTGCTTTTTTTTTGTCCGGGGTTAATTAGATTTACTCATTCCCACCGCCGCTGCAGCGTATTCGCGCGCTGGCGGTGGGATATGTGGGACTCGCCCTCTCCATAGCGTGGTATGCTAACTCATACCACGAGGAGAGGACCCTACACCACTAAACCCCCCGGACACTCTTTCGGTCCGCCGTTGGCGGGGGCCGGGCACGCATAAGTAATCCGGCCCATGAGATGTTTGCCTAAGGTGCTCTCAACGTTCAATCCACCTCTGTAGACAAGTACTATTTAAGTTATTCATAAATTGTTTCCTCATCCAATCTTTGCAATATGAAAGTTGTTATAAAAAAGGATACTGCATATACATATATCTCATCATCATCATCATCAGCCCGTATAACGTCCACTGCTGAACATGGGCCTCCTCCCGAGGGAGGGTATTTGCCATAGTCATACAATACAAGGAAACGCTGCTGCCCGTTCCCTGGTATACGATTGTTATAGATGAGGTTATAACAATCGGGACCAACGGCTTAACGTGCTTTCCGAGACCCGGATGGAAATCTTAGAGTCTACACAAAGATTACTTGTCCGGAGTGGGGATCGAACCCACGACCTCCGAGATTTAAATCGAGCCAAATACCGCTACGCTACGGAGGAGCATATATATATCTACTTACTTTTACTTTTTTTTATTCCTGACCAGACAAATTTGTATTCCTATGTTAATGTCACGTCTCGAAAATGACAAAGCGTCATGGAAAAATTTACCAATATTCTAGTCTAGACAAGCTCCGTAGCGTAGCGGTATTTGGCTCGCTTTAAATCTCGGAGGTTGTGGGTTCGATCCCCACGCCGGACAATAAATCTTTGTGTAAATTCTAAGATTTCTTTCCGGGTCTGGATGGTTGAGGCACTGCCCTCCGTGCCTCGGAAAGCACGTTAAGCCGTTGGTCGTGATTGTTATAACAATCGTATACCAGGGAACGGGCAGCAGCGTTTCCTTGTGTTACTACATAATACTGTGGTCACCAACCCGCCTGTCAAGCGTGGTGACTATGGCAAAACCATCCCTCGAGAGGAGGCCCATGTTCAACAGTGGACGTTATACGGGCTGATGATGATGATGATGATGATTCTACTCTATTCATAAGGAGAGATTATAATTAGGTAGTTCGTCAGTTAGATTACTAACAAATATTGGACATGTATTTTTTTATTTATCAAATCAATAAAAATTGACAAAGATACAGAGTACCTAGAAGTGACGTCACACGAAATTTCAACGCTCCGTATCTTCGTCACTTTTTGTTTGAGGAACGAGAAAAAAAAAAGTGTCCAATATTTTTTGGTAATCTAACTGACGGACTAAATATATTTTTTTATTCTTCATGCCATTTCAATTGCCAGTTTAACCTGACTAGATACACCGCCTATTTTTGTTGTTATTGCGCTAGAAATCCGAGTGGTTTTTTGGGTTCTGTACCCGAAGGGTAAAAGCGGGACCCTATTACTAAGACTTAGCTGTCTGTCTGTCACCAGGTTGTATCTCAAGAACCGCTATAGCTAAACAATTAAAATTTTCACAGATGATGTATTTCTATTGCCGCTATAACAACAAATACAAAAAAGAAGTTTAAGGGAGCCCCGTAAATATTTATTTTATTTTACTTTAAGCAGTTTTGTCATTGACATAATCCAATGACAAAACTGCTTGGGAGTGAGTTGCTCTGAAACAATACTGCTTCACTACATAGTATAAAACAAAGTCGCTTTCTCTGTCCCTATATCCCTATGTCCCTATGTATGCTTAAATCTTTAAAACTACGCAACGGATTTTGATGCGGGTTTTTTTAATAGATAGAAGGATTCAAGAGGAAGGTTTATATGTATAATACATCAGCATTGTACCCTGGCGGAGCCGGGACGGGTCGCTAGTTATTAATAATTGTAACACAAAATTTATTTGAAAAAGGATTCCTCTGAGTTTCTTGCCAGTTTTTCTCAGAGTACAACAAACTTAATTTTGCCCTTTTTTTCACATTTTATCAAGCGCCAAATTTTGCCGCCTCCAGGCTTTAATGTTTTTTTTTTCATTTCAGCGTCAAGGTTGTGGTTGGGCGAACCCCAACGGTGCTGATCTGCGAACCACCGGCGAAACGAAAGGAGAGACCAAGTTCGGAGAGTTCCCGTGGATGGTAGCAGTGCTCAAGTTAGTAGACATTCAGTTATTCAACTAGTTTTATCTATACTAATATTATTATCACTTCAAGATATCAGAAAAAAAGCACAAAAAGTCTTCTTTTTTTTGGACGGACAAACGTAGGTAGCCACGAGGCTTTTGCTACTTCACCGGGCATAAGGGCGAACAGAGCTCCTACCGTGCGGACGTTTTATAATCGGTAAACGAGTGTGTGCGTGTGCAATATCGAATATAAGAACTAAATAATTTGCGACGCGTAACAATCACAGTGTAGTTAAAACAATAATTATGGTTCAGTGCAAGCTGTGCAAACTGTCTCTGGCCCGTGTCAAGGGTGAAAGTACAGTGAAATGTAACGGATCCTGTGAGGGTTTACTACACAAAAAATGTGCATCGAAAATAAAGGGATTTAATGATAACGGTGTGTGTGATGAATGCCAAATTCCACCGTCAGATGAACCCCTAATCAAAGTGGACATGTCGAATACCAGTGCACAGAAACTGCTGGAAGAGGTCAACGAAAAATTGTCCATTGTGTTCACCATGAAGAAGACCCTTGAGTCGATGTCCAATGACATTAGTTTTTATGCAGAAAAATACCAAGAGCTAGTGGAGGAAAAGGAAAAAATGAATAATAAAATCAAATCTCTGGAGCATAAGAACGTGCACCTGGAGACAAGCAACAAGGCGCTGGAGGACAGAATTACCTATTTAGAAATACAAGGAAGGGAAAAAAATATAGAAATAATAGGTTTGGAAGAGTGTGAAAGCGAAAATTTAGAAAAAAATGTAACGTTGCTAGCCAATAAATTGGGTATGAACAGTAATATGATTTGTGAGATAAAGCAGGTAGGCGAAGAAAATAAAAACGGTGCAGCGGCTGATACGAAACGGAATAAAAAACAGCGGACAATCATCGTCACCCTGTCCACCCGTGCTTCACGTTATAAATGGTTGGCTACAAGAAAAAGTCATCAGTTAACTAATGACGACCTATTTGCTAACGGGAACAAACAAAGGATTTATATTAATGAGGATCTAACCAAGTTCACGCGCAGCCTTTTGTGGGCGGCGAAAAACGAATTAAAACCTATATACAAATATATTTGGGTACAAAACGGCAAAGTTTTGATAAGAAAAGATGATCCAAATGACACAAAAATTAAAGTAATCCGTTCTTTGAGTGATATAGACATGTATAATTAGAAACATGTTTTATACATAACACCGTATTATTAGATAAAATCTAAATTCGATGATGATGTCCTAAATATAAGATCAAATATAAAATACAAAACATACATTTCAATTGATAACTGGCAGGAAGAAATGAAGCAACAAAGTAATAATATCAATATAATACACTTGAATATAAGATCATTAAGAAAACATTTTTTACAGTTACAAATATTGATAGATAATTGCAAGGATAAATTGGATTTTATTGCCTTAACAGAGATTAACATAAAAAAGCAGGAGTTACCATTATACACTTTGGAAGGATATAACACATACATAAATACCAGAGAAAATAAAAGAGGAGGGGGGATACTTCTATATGTAAAGAATAGATTAAATTTTAATGCAGCTACAGTAAATTCACAGTACTATGAATTAATATCTGGTAAATTAATCCAGGACAGCAAAAATATTCATGTTTTGGTCATATACAGGCCCCCAAATGCTAGCAAGCAAGGATTCAACGATAACATACATAAGTTATTATCAGAGATTGATTCAAGCTGCGAAATAATAGTGGTTGGCGATGTAAACATAGATTTGTTGCGTGGAACCGGTTTTAGCAGTGCGACTACTCAATACATAAACAATATGAGTGAGTTGGGAATGGAATGTGCTATCACAGAGGCAACACGAGAAGAGGTGTACGGCGGCGTAGTGACGCGGACGTGCATCGACCACGCGTGGGTTCGGACTCAGTGTTTAACTTCTGCTTATGTACTTACATGTAAGTTGTCAGACCATTATGCGATCGGTGTATCCCTTGAAGGTGGTACGAAAAAATGTAGTAAGCATGTTAAAAATTGTATTATAAGTGATAGAAAAGTATTAGAAAAATTAGAATTAGTGTCGTGGGCAGAGTTGTTAGATTGTAAGTGTCCATTAGATTTATATAGTAGATTATGTTCAATTTTCCATAGTGCTTATGATGATGCAAAACATGAAATAACCTTGAGTAATAAAAGAAAAAGCAAGCCGTGGATTACAAAAAAACTAAAAAATATGATTAGTTTTAGAGATAAGGTTTTTCGTGCCTGGAAAAGTAACCCAAAGGATATGAACTTGAGAATGTCATATAATAAATATAGAAACAGATTAAATAAATACATAAATAAAGCAAAAAATAAATATTGTCAAGAGGAAATAAAAAAATGTAATAAAAATATGAGAAAGATATGGGCAAAAATAAATTCATGGATAGGAAAGGAAAATAGTAGTATAGATCATATTATTGTTAAATATTTAGGAAGGGCTGACAACACACTAGATATATGTAATAAATTTTCTAAAACATTTACCCAAGAAATACTTGATATGAAACACGTGTGTAACTATAAGTTTTTAGATAGGTCTGAATACGTAAATTGTAGAAACATTTCAATGCGATTTAAAAAAGCACAAACATTAGATATAATTAAAATAATAAATAATTTAGATAGCAATAAGTCGGAAGGGCTGGATAAAATTAGATTAAAGGAAATTAAATTGTTGAAATTACAGCTAAGTTCAATATTAGCGCATTTTATTAATTTATGTGTTAAAAAAGGAATATATCCCGAAGTATTAAAAGCAGCATTAATAAGACCGATTTTCAAGCAGGGCTCGCACTGTGAGTATACTAATTATAGGCCAATAGCTATACTTTCTATAATAAATAAAATTACTGAAAAATTCATTGTGGGTCAATTGTCAGCTTTCCTTGAGAGCCAGAATATATTGTCTGACGTACAGCATGGCTTCCGACGGGGACGTAGCACGGCGACTGCCTTGTCACAGTTTACTGATGATGTAAATCAGTGTCTGGACCAGCGGAAGCAGGTGGTGGTGGTCTTTATTGATTTCAAAAAAGCGTTTGACACTTTGGAACACCACCAGCTGCTTCTGGCTATGGAGGAGTGCGGGGTGGCGGGACCACTTAATGAGTGGTTCCGCGCGTATCTCGTGGGCAGGACGCTGCGTACTGTAGTCGACGGCGTTGTAGGCGAGCCTAGGTCCGTCACTTGCGGAGTGCCGACCGGCTCCGTGTTCGGCCCCGTTGGATATATCATGCACGTCAATAGTATGTGCAATATAGTACAAAACTGTCGCATATATATGTATGCTGATGACACTTGTTTGGTCTACGCAGACAAAAATATAGATGTAATTGAATGTAAAATGCAGGAAGATTTCACTAACATTATAAAATGGTCACATGATAATGGTATCTTAATTAATTTAGGCAAAACCAAATGTATGACTATACGATCTCCCTACCTCCGGGGCAGTGAGCGTGCGCCGCGCATAGTGGGCCATAGTTACGAATGCTTGCACGCGCACAGCAGCATGAGCGCTCGCGACGCAACCGCTCGCGCCGCTGTGCAGTGTACGTGCGCAGAGATTGAGGTGGTGGGGCATTACAGGTACTTAGGTCTAGTTATAGACTATAATTTCTCATGGAAGAGTCATATTATTCATGTGTGTGACAAACTAAGATCGGTACTAGTAAAATTCCACCACCTTAGTTATATGCTGGATAGGGCAACTTTGTATACAGTCTACTATGCGCTGGTGGACTCCTTAATCTCGTATGGACTGGCATGTTATGGACGTAGTTTTAAAAGCTATTTAGATAAAATAAAAAATTTACAAATTAGATTTATGAAATTATTAGTCGATACAAATACGAAAAATTTATGTAAAATTAGTAATTACGAAGAATTATTTTTGAAATGTAAAATGCTGCCAGTCCATGACAAAGTAACATTGTTAATAGCATTAGAAGAATATTGTAGTGATCAATTTAAAGTCAAACAAGTGTCTAATAGCAATAGGTCTCGTAGAAGAGGTATTGTAGAATTAAAAGTACCCACTTATAATAATTACTTTGGGCAAAGATGTAAACAATATTTAGTACCACGTATTTTCAACAGCCTACCATTTGAAACTGATGTAACAAAAAGAACATTTAAAAACAAAATCGAATCATATCTTTTGTCCAACTTTAGTGAAAACCTCATAAATTTTTCTGTAATTTAAAATTTAATACTACATGTTTGTTGACTGCACCGGTGGCTCAGTGGTTGCGATAGTTGCTTCTGTAACCTGGTGTTCTGGGTTCGATTCCCACCCGGGACGATTATTTGTGTGAACTACAAATACACAAATAGTGTTGTTCTGAGTCTGTGTGTTCTTTGTGTCTGTGAAATGGATGTTTGTGAAGTCCCCCGCGACACAGGGATTTATTTCCCTAGTGCGGGAGTTGTCTTTTTTTTTTAAGAAAGAAAGAAGTAAACGTATTTTGCAGTAATTTGGTTGTGGTCAGATCCTTTTTTTAATTTTATAATGTAAATGGAAAAGTGAACGTACATACGTTAATATTGAGAGTATCGTGGGAGCTACGTCTGCCAACAAACTGCTCTGTAGTTTGGCAGAAGTAAAATGTAATGAATTTAATTTAAGTTCCAAATAAACACTTTTTCATTTTTTTTTTTTTTCATATTAGCACTATTTCCACCATATACAAACATGTTTTGTTTTTTGCCCTTTTTGCTCAATATCATAAACGGCAATAGGTAGGCACTTAAAAATGGTACGGAACCCTTTGTGCTCGAATTCGACTCGCACTTGTCCGGGATTTTTTTTTTAATTTTTTACATTGTTCAAACATTAAATTAATTTATTTCATCACTAGCCGTGTCCCGCGCTCTTACCCGCGTTACTCTGCTCCAGTGGGTCGGAGCGTGATATTTTGTAGCCTATATGTTAATCCAGCGTATAACCTATCTCGGTGCAAAATTTCAGCCAATTCCGTTTAGTAGTTTTGGCGAGAAAGAGTAACAAACATCCATCTATACTTACAAACTTTCGCGTTTATAATATTAATAGTATTATTAATTTTCTTTCATTTGTTGTATTATTTAATAGGATTGAACCCGTGAGTGAGTCGGAAGCGGACGGTCAGAAGCTGAACGTTTATGTCGGGGGAGGGTCCCTCATTCATCCCTCCGTGGTTCTAACTGCTGCTCACTATGTCGCAGCTTCCAAAAAGGTTGGTAACTCTTTAAGAAGAAATTTAATGTCCATAACGATAGTAAAAAAATATTTAATCATATCATATCGTACGTTTAGTGACATTTCACCACAAATGATTAAAACTTAGTGAATAAAATACAGGTTTACAACAAAATGAAGCTAATTTAAATTAAATCTGACTTATAATATACCTACTTACTATTCTAATACAACAATATTATATGTAATATAATATACTACATTTATTATTAATTCAACGTGGCAACGTTCCCAGAATGCAGGCAACGTTGCCACATTGAATGAAAAAAAATGATATTCATTTTTATTTTGGTAGACCTAATACGCATGAAAACTAAAAAATACTAATCTGTTTAGTCCGTCGGTTAGATAACTAAAAATATTAGACACGTATTTTTAGGGTTCCGTAGCCAAATGGCAAAAAACGGAACCCTTATAGATTCGTCATGTCTGTCTGTCTGTCTGTCTGTCTGTCTGTCTGTCTGTCCGTCCGTATGTCACAGCCACTTTTTTCCGAAACTATAAGAACTATAATGTTGAAACTTGGCAAGTAGATGTATGTTGTGAACCGCATTAAGATTGTCACACAAAAATAGAAAAAAAACAATAAATTTTGGAGTTCCCCATACATAGAACTGAAACTCAAAAAAATTTTTTTCATCGAACCCATACGTGTGGGATATCTATGAATAGGTCTTCAAAAATGATGTTGAGGTTTCTAATGTAATTTTTTTTCTAAACTGAATAGTTTGCGCGAGAGACACTTCCAAAGTGGTAAAATGTGTGTCCCCCCCCCCCTGTAACTTCTAAAATAAGAGAATGATTAATCTAAAAAAAATATATGATGTACCTACATTACCATGTAAACTTCCACCGAAAATTGGTTTGAACGAGATCTTGTAAGTAGTTTTTTTTTAATACGTCAAAAATCGTAAACCGCAATTTAGCTTTCATTCAATTAACTCGAATATAAAAATATAAAATAACATTTAATTTCATAAACATACGCTTTTTTATTTATTCTTGATATCAAAAATAGGTACGTACTTGTAACTGAAACGGAACCCTTCGTGTGCGAGTCCGACTCGCACTTGGCCGGTTTTTTTTATTTATCAAATCAATAAAAATTGACAGAGATACAGAGCAACAACAAATTATAAAGTTCAGGACAGGCTTATTGTGACGTCAGTACTAGGTGAAATTGTACCTAGAAGTGACGTCACACGAAATTTCAACGCGCTGAATCTTCGACATTTTTGGATGAGGAAGGAAAAAAAAATACGTGTCCAATATTTTCTGGTAATCTAAATGACGGTCTAAATGGGTTTTTTAGTCTTCATGCTATTACAGACAATTTTTTTTAAAATAACATTTTATTTGTTATTCGCCCCTTAATTTCCAGGCTTTAAGCATCAGGGCCGGAGAATGGGACACTCAGAGCACTAAGGAGATTTACCCCTACCAAGACAGGGATGTCGCGTC
This sequence comes from Nycteola revayana, assembly GCA_947037095.2. NCBI lineage: Eukaryota > Metazoa > Arthropoda > Insecta > Lepidoptera > Nolidae > Nycteola > Nycteola revayana. The sequence goes on from OX344840.2 coordinate 6,841,195, forward strand.
CGTCGAGGTACACAAAGACTTCAATAGCGGTATGTATCTACATCAGCCCGTGTAACGTCTACTGAATTATTAATTTATTCTTTTTTCTCGGACGGACATATGTAGTTAACCCCGAGGCTTTTGCTACTTCACCGGGCATAAAGGCGAGCAGAGCTGCAGCCTAGATTATTGGTTTAAACACTACAAACTAAGCACCTGCGCAAGAGGGCGTCCCTTGTGGGACTTGGACCTCGGCTCAGGGCGCTCGCTGACGGGAAGATTGAGGGATTATCACTTCAATTTTTTTTTTAGGGGAGTTTTGTGCAACTTTCTCTCGGACTTCGGGTCTACGAGGGCATCGGAAGGTTCTTAACAAACTAAGGGTCGGGAAGGCGAGGGGGGACGGGTCACACACTAACTTTGTGCGTCTGTGACACGTATTAAAATGACACATCATTGACACTAAATAAAAAAATTAAAATCATATATCTTTTTTATGAGAATCATGTTTTTAATTTAACGGGAAACGCCGTACTTGCCGAAAAATGGTTTACCGCGTTTATCTCGAGATCGCGATTTTACAAGTAACTACTGCGTTTGCATTAAGGAGGGCAGAGTTGTCGGGCATGACCAGTCGATCGTCTACCTCAATAAATGGCAATGGGGACCAACAGCTTTTAGGTATAAAGTTCTTCAAACAAATAGCACTGGACAGAAATCTTTGATAGTAACACGTACACACAGATTTTCGTTGTGTCACGGGAATCGAAATCAACGACATTCGAGACTTGATGCAAGTCAGAATCGGGTCAAATATCCTCCCTCCCTTTTGACCAGGGTTCTTATAACAGCCTTTTTATCAGCCCGTTGACGTCCACTGCTTAACATGGGCCTTTAACAGACCTTGGAAAGCCACGGTCGTTGAGAGATATTGCTGTAATCACCACGCTAGGCAGGTGGATTTATGATCGCAGTAAGATGGGAGTATATTTGACCTGATAGATGTTGCTGCACATCCATCAGGTAGGTATATGCTCCTTAGTCGTCTCTTACGACACCCATATGATATAGGTTGGTCTATTTTAAGCCGGAAACCACGCGATGGGGTCTGTAAAAGGTGAATTATGAGTCATCATCATCATCAGCCCGTATATACGTACACTGCTGAACATGGGCCTCCTCCCGAGCCATAGTCACCACGTTTGGCAGGCGGATTGGCGACTGCAGTATTATGTTGTACCACACAAGGAAACGCTGCTGCCCGTTCCTTGATATACGATTATTAGCTCTTCTAGCTGTTCCCATTATAACGACTGTTTGTCGTCAATTTTTTTTATCGTTTAGCAATCGGGACCTACGGCTTATTTTCGAGGCCCGAAGGATACACGGAAATAAATTTTAAAATTTACACAAAGATTTCCTATCCGGCGTGGGGATCGAACCCACGACCTCCGAGATTTAAAGCGAGCCAAATACAGCTACGCTACGGAGGTTGTCCGTAATTATGAGTACTAGTGACTAACTATAATCCAATTTCCAGGGAACCTGTTCTACGACGTAGCCCTCCTCTTCCTAGCGAAACCGGTGGATTTAGCCCCCAACGTGGGGCTTGCCTGTCTTCCTCCGAAGCGTCTCCCAACCCCCGCTGCCACCAGGTGCTTCGCTACCGGCTGGGGCAAGGACAAGTTCAATAAGGAAGGCCGCTATCAGGTCATATTGAAGAAGGTGAGAAACAATACTGATTATAAGACCACATACACATCACTAAGAAAGGTTCTTGAGTGGAGACCACGACCTTTCGGACGACCGCCTGCACGATGGACCGACGACTCATAAAGGTGGCAGGAGTCAGTGGATGCAGCCCCATGGCAATCGTTCCCGCTGGAAATCGATGGGGGAGCTTAATGTTCAGCAGTGGACGACAATAGGCTGATGATAATGATGATAAAACGTCTCACATTGGCAATACGTGATCCTCGAGCATGCCTTATGCCCGGTAAAGTAACAAAAGCCTCGTGGCTACCCATTTTATTCACCCATCATTTCTTCAACTTTATTCTTCTTGTTCCCAGATTGAACTGCCCGTGGTAGACCGTCACTCCTGTCAGAGAGCCTTACGGAAGACCCGTCTCGGTCGTGAGTTCCAGCTTCACTCCTCATTCATGTGCGCCGGCGGAGAGGCGGGCAAAGACGTGTGCAAAGGTGATGGGGGCAGCCCCCTGTCGTGCCCTATTGAGGTTAGTTAATTTTAAATGGCATAACTTTATCAGTTACGTCTAGACAGAGGAGGACCATGCTATTGTTCAGAATTTTTATATGTTCGAATTGGCTTGCCAACTTGTATTGCGCGATACAGGTTAGTTAGGGTGCTAGATGCTAGATGGCGCTACTGTTTTCGTGTAGTTTGTGTGGCTACTATAGATGTCGCTACCGATGTAATGAAATACTTGTCAAAATTACAATGTCTAAGACTAAATCTAACAAAAGTATGACTTGAGTAGCTAAAAATATTGTTAAAATTATTTGATCTCACATTTTTTTAACAGTCTCTCCGTCTGTCGTGCGATTAATGACAAATGTACACATTATAGTAAGTTGCCTTAAAGGTTAAAATTAGTTTCCAAGAATCCGGCCAAAGTCTAAACGACACCCACCTGAGGGAACCCTTAAGGGGTTAGGACCATCGCTCATGGTGCCACTGGAGTAAAGAGTAGATTTACGAACAGTGGTGATGATCGCTGGCACGAGATGTATTCAATATAAGACATTTCTTTTTCTTTTCAGGGCGAACAAGACCGTTACCAACAAAGCGGAATTGTAGCCTGGGGCATCGGCTGCGGTGAAGATGGCACCCCTGGAGTATACGTCGACGTGTCCGTCGTCAGAGACTGGATCGACGATAAAATCGTCGGCAAAGGCTACCCGTTGACATACACAATCTGAAACACTACGTTTTCAAAATATAATGCTTAGAGTATATACGAGTAGACCGTGTTTTATGTATAGATAAGTTGTTGATTTATGGATAGATAGATATTATTAACACTATGTCATGCCATAGTGTTAATAATAGGGGTTTCAAAAAATTGCTACCAGATGGCGCCATTTAGTTGAAAGGTCTTTTATTTTGACAGCACTGTCAAAACAAATAGATATTCTAGCTCTACAACCTTTTTTCAGTGTAATTTCGGAAAAAGTTGTGTTTAATTTACAAAATAAATAATTTACGTGCTTGGGGGCAACAGAATATTGCACGTTTGAAACTTGAGCTAAAACCAAAAGGTTCAAAAATCACGGGCACCTAATAAAAAACTAATTTTGTTCACATAGACGCTTTCTTTACTGATTTTATTTGAAATCATGAACATTACAGTATTTTATTTGCAAAAAAAAACAATAGAATCTTTTACGGTTATTTACCAATTGCCAGGGATTTTAAGAGCTCTGACAGGTGCCTATGTCTCCTTGATGCCACTTCGTGGACGAAATTTTAGAATACCCTCATTGACGCTCTATACTTCTATATACTCAAAGCTGCAATTTTATTTTTATTTTTTTGTTGCTAAACCATAATGCTCAATAGAATGACAGCTGTTTCAATGTTGCCATTGTACAATAAAATTGTGACGTAATTAATACCTAAGTTCTTTTTATATTTCATTTCAATTGATAATAAAATGTATGAATATTATTTGTTTTTTTTTGTTGCTTTAACAAATGTCTTTTCATACTCTTAAATAAGTGAACTTTGGAAAATGTCCTTCTGACCCATTTCGGCTCCGCGGCCAATGTCTAAGGCAATTAGCCATCTGCGCAGGACATTATAGTGCATAAGTGTGTGACGTGTGTGCATGCGACGGAGATGCGAATGTTTAGATGGATATGCGGAGTAACAAGAATGGATCGGATTCGAAATTAGTATATAAGAGGAAGTCTGAAAGTGGCGCCAGTGACAGAGAAATTAAGAGGAAATCGCTTAGGATGGTATGGGCACGTTATGCGTAGGGATGACATTCATCTGACGAAAAGAATGCTGAATATGAAGATGGAGGGATATGTTGGAAGAGGAAGGCCAAAAAAAAGTCGGATGGACTGTGTGAAAGATGACATGTCTAAGAAAGTTGTGAGTATGGAAGATGCTGACCCCAAATAATGGGAGCAGGGCAGGAAGACGATGGTGATGAAGTGTGTGCGCGAACACAGGAACACTGTCCATTCAATTAGTCTCAAAATCCGTGCATCAAGGAACGGGCAGCAGCGTTCCCTTGTGTGTTACAACATAATATTGCGGTCACCAACCTGCCTGCCAAGCGTGGTCACTAAGACAAATACCCTCCCTCGGAAGGAGGCCCATGTTCAGTATTGGACATACTGTCTGATGATGATATATTAACTATCCAGTAACTATGGAGGTCTCAGGTACCAACTATACCCAGGTCTGGCAAAAAAAAAGTGTTTGTATAAATTTTCGATTTAGAAAAATCGAAGTACCAGCTCGAAGACTAAAAGTTTCTCCCGTGTCTCCATTTCATCCATTGCTTGATGGAAGGCAGTTGGAGATCAGAATAATAAAACAAGTACAATATATTATTATAACAAGCTTTATTTTGCCTATAAACTAAGTATGGTGTTTATTATCAGTATCGTAATTATAATTATAACGTTAAGTACTATAACCCTCTGAACGGAAAAAGCCCTCAGTCCTGTTTAGGGATATATTAATAAGACTTCGCTGTCTGTCTCACTCAGGCTGTATCTCAAGAACCGCGATAGTTAGACAGTTGACATTTTCATAGATGATGTATTTCTATTGCTGCTATAACAACAAATAAAATCAAAGTGTTTAAGGGCAGTTTAAGGGGGGCTCCCATACAACAAACTTTTTCATCAATAAAGGCAACAGGTAGACGCTTTTTTAAATGTTTTTGAAAATTTTACCTTATACTATATTTCAAAATTGAGAATAATAAAATTCGACCACCGTCAGGATTCGAACCTGCATCTTAGGTGTTTTACCATGTTTTTTTTTGTAAATATGTGTACCTGCAGTATACCTTAGGAAGCGTTCAAGTATTATTATTGTAACGCAATTTTTGAAGATTTATGACCCCCCCCCTCCCCCCTTGTAACGCACCGTAATGTTTTTCTGGACCCCCCCCCCTCCGCCTCTCTAAACCTTACGTAACACTCAAGTAATCATTTTTACACTTGGTATAGTTTTAATCTACTAAATAAAACAAGAGATATTTAATTCGCAACACCTGCATATTTTGTTTAATTTTTATAAATTTTTGGCTTTTAATTTTTTTTGGATTTGGTTTGGGAGTTTTAATTCCCTAATTTTTTAGAAACAATGTTACGTAACGTGTTGTAAGAAAGACCTCCTCCCGCCCCTGTAAAGCATCGTAACGTTTTACGAGACCCCCTTCCCCTCCAAATTGCGTTACGTAATACTTGAACGCTCCCTTAGTACACCTTTAATGAAATTCAATTTACCTTCTCGGATACAATGTTATATAATTAAATATGTACACCCGCCATTCTGAGGTTAGAACTGCGGGTGTACATATTATACTACCTATATATCTTTTTATCAAAAGTAGTAGGATTTCATGAAGGGTACTCTGAGGTACACTACAGGTACACTGCAGGTACAATCTTTGTGTAGAGGAGCAGTTTAGTAATTTTTTCGTTTTGCTCCTTATTGCTCATAAAAATTTAATCTTAAGCATCAGGGTGGGCAACGCATTTGGTCGCGAACCGTAAGGTCCAATAAACCTACCTACCTATAAAAATGGTCAGTTATAGAACCTCACACAGGGCGCAGAAAGGCTATTAGGGAGCGTTCAAGTATTACCTAACGCAATTTTTTAAGATTTTTGACCCCCTCCCCCCCCTTGTAACGCACCGTCACGTTTTTCTGGACCCCCCCCTCCCCGTCTCTAAACGTTACGTACTCAAAGGATAATTTTTACCCTAAAGTCGTAAAAAGTTATGTAATAGTTTTTACACTTGGTAAAGTATTAATCTACTAAATGAAACAAGAGATTTTTAAGTCTCAACCTCTGCATATTTTGTTTATTTTATTTTTTTGTTTTGGTTTGGGAGTTTTAATTCATTATTTTTTTAGAAAACAATGATACGTAACGAGTTGTAAGAAAGACCCCCTCCCGCCCCTGTAAAGCATCGTAACGTTTTACGAGACCCCCTCCCTCCAAATTTCGTTACGTAATACTTGAACGCTCCCTTAACGGCACTGCCAAAAGGGGGTGCCCTTGCGTAGGTTGCTTAGTTTGTAGTTTATAATCAACTAGCGACCCGCCCCGGCTTCGCACAGGTGCAATGCTGATGCATCATACATATAAACCTTCCTCTTAAATCACTCTATCTATTAAAAAAAATGCATCAAAATCTGTTGCGTAGTTTTAAGATCTAAGCATACATAGGGACGGACAGACAGCGGCAAGCGACTTTAGTTTTATATTATGTAGTGATTTAATAAGGCTGGAGCTCTGCTCAACTTTATGCCCGGTGAAGTAGCAAAAGCTTCATGGCAGACTACATACCTACATTATTATGTCCAACCGAAACAAAAATGCCGAAACATGTAGAGGCGTGTAAAGGGATATGAACTCTATTTTAATTGAAATAAGGATAAAATTAACTTAAATACAAAAATATCATGCTGTGTTATACCGTGCCATCAGGCAGCTCCGGTCCGTAATATCTTGTTTAAATTAAAATAACATTAAAATGATATCTATACTAATATTATAAAGAGGAAAGATTTGTTTTTTTGGGTGTATATTTGTAATGAATTAACTCAAAAACAATTGCGCCGATTTCAAAAATTCTTTCACCATTGGAAAGCTACATTCGCCCTGAGTGACATAGGCTGTATTTGATTATGAAGTTCCCGCGGGAACGGGAGTTACGCGGGTGAAACCGCGCGCAGGAATCTAGTTTAATTATAAATTAATAAGGATTTTTAACTAATAGGCCCCTTCCACATCAGAGGGCATAGTTACGCCACTGTATCTTATTATTAATAATTTCATGACTAGAGACCGGATTATATGCAACATAAAAAGCTTGTAATATGCATGGAAAATGCTTGAAATATGCACGAAAATTGGCAGAATAAGCGAAATTAAATGATAAGTTTTAATTCAATCCTTGTTTTTTTATTTCAAAATCAGCTAACAATTAGTAAATTATCCTTGAATAAGCGACCAAAGGCAACATTACACATTACATGACATTAAAATTGTTTTTTTTTTTGTAAACGTACTTAAGTCACAATTACTATTATTATTATATATATATATATATATATATATTTTTTTTTTTTGTGACTATAACATATTGGTCTTATATGCGATATTATCCTTATATATTTATAGCATTTCGGAACGCAGGATGGCTGCACTGCACTCGGAAAAATATATTAAATATACCGATAATATGCATCATAACTAGATCTTAGGTAAAATATGCTAGTACCATTGAGAATGGAATAAATATGCCAATGCATATGCAAATGCATATAATCCAGTCCCTATTCATTACATAGGAACGCACTTGGTATGAGAAAAAATAAAATAAAATAAAAATGGTCTCATGATTTAATACTTTGAATAACAGTAAAATAATGCCGAAAAACAAAAAATATTTACAAAATGGAAAATAAAATGAAATTACTCTTAGAACTAACTGCGTGTGCTTATAAAGTTAAAGTAAATTTGGTTACCTAAGGAGAAAAAAATATGATCACATTGATGGTGTTGCCACGTAACAATATTTAAAAGTTACCAAAAAATACAAATTTAAATTTACGGCCAGCAATGAAGTGTAATTACCTCTTAAAAATACATTTTATGCTTATTTTCTTTATAACTATTATAGTTTTTATTCAACATTTATGGAATGGACAAATATTGGCACTAAAATGGAGGGATCTCAATTTCTTAATATTTTTTTAATACAACAAACAAAACTAGGAATTTAAAAAGAAATACTGCTGATTATATATAAGATTATACATAAGATGCTTTCAAAATACTATAATATATTATTCTCATTATCATCCTTTTACCCTTAAACAGCACAGTACTTTGTATACAATTGTACACAATTTCTGTGATTGTGATTGTGTGATTTTTTTTATTATAAAGCAAGTCATATATTTTGCAAGCACCTCATATAACACAGTAGTATTCTTTCCAAATTTATAGTCGTCACTTTAAGACTAATTTAAGGCCTTAAATATACTGCATTTAATTATTTTTTATTACAAAAAGCGTTTCGAAGCTCGGAACATTGTTATCGTCGTAAGAAAACTTAGTTTCCAGACATTTTTGAAGGCCATATATATTTCATTCTAGGAATCCTAATTTCAGTTTAAAATACTTATATCGTAAAATCTAAAACCGACCTTAATAATACGAACTTAAGGTTGATTTAGGATAAAACCCATTTATTCATTTAGTCGCGTTTATAAATGAAGTCCTTCTGATGCGTTTCTCGTACTACCACCAGTTTGTGACGTGGCAACTCTGAGATACCTCAAAGAAATCTTTTTTGTAATGGATTTTTATTTTACAATGTCGAATAAAAAAAAACAGTTAATTAAAAGGTCAATTTATATTCACAATATACGTATTTTAAAGCTAATATTTTATCATAAATATACACTTCGTTCACTGTTATCGTTATTTTTGTAATCGTAGGCACAATATCGGTTATTTATTTTCACTTACAACTATTTTCTACTATTAAGCATTCACAAGCTTATACATAATTTGCAATATTATTATTATTTATTAACATCGAATATAGGCAATCGAATTTAATTTTAGTAACATTATTTTTTTAAACGCGGCACTGTAAAATTTTACCTCAAATGTTGCTAGTACGAAATATTTTTCTACCATTTGGTAGATTTTATTTTGTAGTAGCGCGGCTTATTTTTTTTACTGTCCCGGATTTAAATTACTAGATTTTAATTGAACAAGTCTTTTAGCTATTGTCTATTGCAAAAGTTTCATAGAGGCACCGTTTACTATAGTATTAAATATATCGAAAGTTACTTAACAACAATATTACTAATAAATAGTTTGGATCGATTTGAGCTCTTTATCGAAGTATATTCAACGACGGCACCATAACAATATTTATAAATACAATATTTTATTTTAAGTATTGAGTGAGAGACAAAATATTGATCGAAATTCAACTTATTCTTTTTTTTTAATATCAATATGCTGAGTGACGTCAATGGAGAAACGTGTCTTATATGAAATTAAAGTAAAAATAGCACATCAATTTGCGAATTGTGAATCTCCTAGTGATGGTTAGTACAATTTAATATATCGAAATTCAAACAAAACTGTCAAAGTGACATTCGTTTTTTTTTTGTTATCTGTCAAAGTGAACGTTGCCACTGCAAACCAAAAAATCTCCCACTAATACCTAAAAAAACATTACATTTATTCTCCCGCGTTGATGGTGATAGTTTTACCCTTGGGGTCGTCAAAGCGGTCCATGGTCCTGATGTCCAGCATCATAATGATGCCGTAGAAGGTGATGAGGAGGAGAAGGAACACCACGAAGAGACCAGCCCAGATGGGGGCGGTGAAGAAGCCGACGCAGTTGAAGGCGTCCCCGAAAGCGGGGAGAGTGGAGTTGTTAATAAAGAATGGTTGGATCTGTAAACACACAATATATATATATTTTTTTAATGCTTTATAATTTTTACAGACATATTGTGCGCCGAGGCCGACAGCAGGAATCGAACCTGCATTCATATGTTAAACTTAATGCCTTTACCATAGAGTCAAAATTACAGACACCCAAACTGGTTTTCTTGTAGACTTCACAAACTTTATTGGTTTGCTCTCCCTGTTGCTTCATTTCTATCATATTACACACAACTATTGAGGCAGACTTTTTTAACGCCAACATAAACCCACGAGTTTCCCGTGGACCCCTGGGGGTCTAACTTTGGGTTTCACTGATCTAACTTAACCGACTGTCGACAGCTGTTCCTCATTCCACGTTCCTAATGTGAACATAGACGCCATAAAGTAAATAAATAAATAAAAACAATGGCCAATTTTAATTCCCTGACGCGGAAAGAGGGGTTTATAAGTTCATACTTATGTTTGTCTGTATTTGTGTGTATTTGTCTGAGTAGAGCGCGTTCGTCGAGATACATAAGTACGGACCATAAGGTCCGTCTAAATAATAACATACTCAAAGGACAGAACTTAGATTTAATCATAGATATAAAATAATATTGTATTTTCATACTTGACAGCTTTTAGGCTAAAGCAATATATTTTATTAATATAAGTAGCAATAAACAAATAAAATAAATTAATTTAACACAGTTAATCAAAAATAAGCGAAAATATGTTTTGACTATTTACAAATACCTACCTGTAATAGGTTTACGTGAATAAAAACTTTTTTATTTTATTTTATGTGTGTTTGTCTGCGTATGTGTGTGTTTGTCTGTGTCTGTGGTTGTGTCATCGTAACTCCCAAACAGGTGAAGCAATTATGATTTGCTTTACATGATAAACTAAAAGGTCTACGTACCTTCAGATCATCGAAGGTCAGAGTGTAGGTCTTGCTGTCGTTGAAACTCTGGAAGTTGACATGCTCTAGACAACGGTATGAGAATCCGAGGATAGCAAACACTTCCTCAACTGGCTTCAACTCTTCATTTGTAACGGTGGCTTGGTTAAGGATGACGGACTCTGAAAAATGTAAATAATATTAACTCCAGGATGAATTGAAATAATAATAATATCTCAATTGAGTGAATAGACTGCCTACTGCTCTAAAATAGAGTTTTCAATCTTTTTGTTTTCGACCACCTTGTTACGACAGACAAATGAATAATTTTAAAGTCTACATAAGAGGATTTTGGTAAATCCACGAGAGTTTTAAAAATTAATATGATACCAAACAGAAAGCTAGCATAAACTTCTGAATGGATTTGGGTGAAATTTTGCATGGGGATAGTTAAAAAGCTCGATTAACATATAGGCTACAAAAATCACGCTCCAACCCACTGGAGCAGAGTAACGCGGGTAAAACCGCGGGGCGCTAGTATTTAATAATTATGATAATATGATATAAATGATAATTAAACTTCAAATAATATATGAACATAGTTTAATATTCATGCTTTTTAAATATATTTAGAGTGACAATAGGAAAATTGTTGTAAAAAATAAAATTGATAACAAAAACCAAAATATTTCTGTACATGACCTAAAATATATGCCTGATGTATACTTCTTTATTGTTGCTAATCATGTGCAGGATGATTTGCCATCAGTATTAGGAGGTGACATAAGAGGCAATTCACATGATGGATGGGCGGCAGTACCTATCTATCAATTAGGTTAATATGGCAAAACAGTGATTACGGCAATAGCCCTCAAACAACCAAGGTTTGTAATGAGGATCCCATGTCAGCAGTGAATGCTAATTATGCTAACCCAGATACCGCTGAATTTATTTAATGTTTCAAAACTTTGATTTGTGAAAATAATTAACTGTTTGAAGAAAAACGGCCAGTAACTGCATATTTTTAGGAAAATGGATAAATTAAAAAAAAAAAGTATTTGAAGTAATATTTGAGTAAATGGTTTAAAAGGCTGCTAAGTAAGTAAATTACTATCAGAAAAAAACATTAAATAGATGTATAGTTTTTACAAAATAAGTGTTTTGATCTTCTTGCATATCAGCCATTAAATGTGCTATGTAGCCCATATCTGTCTGTTGTTCATTAGGTCTATTATATTATTATTAACATATTTATAAATAAAATCATAATATCAATTGGACATACTAATTTCAAGAACTACTACTAAAATTATTTCAGTGGTAAATTGCCTATTTATTGAGGTAAAGTACAGGCTATATTTAATTATGAAATGATCATGAGAAGGCGAATTACGTGAGTAATACTGCGTGTGGGAAGCAAGTGTTATTATATAAGACATCAAAATTATGCAATGATATGAAGATAAGATAACATATTCAATAGACTATTCAAATAACAATAGTCTTCAGCTGAAAATATAAAAACTACGTATATAGAAAAAGGTTGGGTAGGGGCCATATTATAAGTAGTAAGTATGTTCTAACCTTATAGCTAAATATTACGTTAATAACTACGCCCCGCGGTTTTACCCGCGTCACTTTGCTCCAGTGGGTCAGAGCGTGATATTTTTAAGACGATATGTTATTCCAGTTTATAAAATATCCGCATGCAAACTTTCAGCCAAATTCATGAAGTCGTTTTTGCGTGAAAGAGAAACAAACATCCATCCATTCTTACAAACTTTCACATTTATAATAATAGTAGGATTTCAAGACATTGATCAAGAACAACCACAGATTCTTAACTCCACTGCTGAACATAGGCCTCTACTTAACATAACTTCACAAACAAATTGGTTGTTGAGGGATATTGATAATTGCAGTAAGATGATTGAACCAACTCATTGCACAAGAATTTTAGACGAGCTCGGGTTAATAAGGATACTAGTAGTGTGAAGAACTGTTCTCAGGTCTGTTTTCTTTTATTAAGATTTTCTTTATCAAAAGTATGTTTTTGTTTGTTACCTTCTATCAGCTCAATGATACTACCATGTTACTGCAAATATCAATCCACCTGCCAACATGGTGATTACTGCAATATTCATCAAAAACCCTAGCTTGTTAAGGTCTGTTAAAGAGGAGGACCATGTTCAGTAGTAAGCCCAATAAAAAACCATGAAGGGAATAAAAAATCTATTTAAATGAAAATGAATTGCTAGTGTAACTTGAGAACATGACCAATTTGGCTCAAACTTTTTTAATGTGTTTATAATTGTGGAATGTCTAGGTGCGTCAGACTTCGGATCTTATGGTCACCTGTTCAATCCCCACCCATTGCCCTACTGATGTGAACCCACTCGTAACACAAGCATTTTAGCTTTACACAAGGGGTTAACAAAAATACTAGTAAACTTACAGATTTATGCAGTTTACTAGTATTTTTGTTAACACCTTGTATCTTAGAAAAAAACACTTAATAAATGAAAGTATTGATAAAATCAGATTTTGCTGGTACTATGTACAATATTGTGCTCTTTTTTTCAGACACACATTTAACTTCACTAAGCATAGATTTATGGTCTCTTGTTGTCAAATTATATCACAATTTTGATTGGAAGAATAAACTCACCGAAGAACCAGTAACCAGCCTTGCTGATAAATCCCAGAGTAATGCTAGTGTCTCCGAACTTTAAGGTGTTGGTCTGAATGGTATCATTGATAACGTTGTCAGCGCTGTCCCAGTTTTGTAACACGGTGGTTGTGTTATCAATCTTCAGTGTAATATTTGTCGCAGTCATGCGGAGTCCATTCAGTCCACTGAAGTTCTTGGCAGCACGGCGGGATCTTGACAATACGGGGACAGTCCAAGATGGGTTTTCTGCAGTGTAGATAGCCACTACTTTCTCTTGATCTTCTTGCAGTTTATTGATGACTTCTCGCATGAATTGATCGTGGCGGCGGAGCATGTCACCTCTGGACTCTCCCTCGAGAGCATCCTCGAGCTTGATGAAAAGGAATCTACCCTGACCGGGGGAACGAGATATGTCTTCCTTTAATGAGTCAGGAGTCAGGGTGATCACGTCGGAGCGGTCCTTTCCAGCGAAACGCTGAACAACGGACAGCGCATTCTCAACGGAAGGCAGGTAAACCGAGTCCTTGAGGTTATCCCGTAAGTATTCAAAAGATGTCTTACCATCGGAGTTTCTTGACGAAAAGTCTTCCACAGATAGAGAATTTTCGATAAATATTACCGCCAGGGGCTGTTCTACCAGCTCGTGCTTCAAGAAAAGGCTGAAGTCCTTCTCAGGGAGTGTCACCAGGGGGTTCGACTTGTCTGATGTCTTCTCCAGATCGCCCCACAAAAACACTGGAACCGACGCATAACAGCTAACTACACTTAAAACTAACAACGGGAACACTAAACGGCAAAACGCCATTTTGTAAGTGTAAACTATTGGACGTAAACGGACTAAAAGTTAATATTTTAGCCCAAATTTGTCATAAAAAGACAGAAATTGGGCGATGACAAGAGACCATTGGTCATGTGAAAAGTGATCATATGATAACTTTGACACGTTATCTATGGTACCGCAGTGTGGCCAATTAATAATTTAAACTACCCATTTTTCACTAAAAATTAAGTAGTTTAAAAGTAATATTGTTGACAAAACCTTGTTTTTGTGGTAATTAGGTACAACATATTTTATTCACATTACAAAAAAATAATTATTGTGCGTTTCAGGCATTAAAAAGTCGTATTTTTTATAAATAAAAATTTTTGACTGGTATTTTTTTTAAGAATAATAACGCCGAAGAATTAGAATTAAGAGTTTCTTAAATAGAATTAACACATAAAATTTTATAAAATATTTAAAATTGTAATTAGATAAAATATACCTAATTGTAGCTCCCAAGGCCATGGGAAATAAATTGCGAAATCGAAATCAAAAAACATAGACAATAAAAAGTTTCATTCTGAGGTTCTATTGTTACTTTTAGTCCTTTCGCGATATGAGATAACAAAAAAATAATTAAAGTAACTTATTTAATGTCTAAACTTGTAAATTGGGAAAATGTTCATTAAATTTATTACCTATGAACCATTTATAACTAAGTACTTACAAGGATCTTACAAACATTTTGTCCTGGATTTGTGCATAGTTCCGTTGACAGAGAGTACCATTAGCTGACATCAAAGATGTTTCAAATACTTAATAATTAAGCAACTGTTATATAATAATATATTATCTTCGTATCATTGACTATTGGCTTGTACAATTATTATCAATATATAATACCTATTACTAGTCAATTATGTAAAAAGTTACTAAAATCTTATTTTTAAGTATGGGTGAATCTTCTTTTCTTTGATACATCTATCAAACTCCAATCGGCATACGGGTGACGACAGAATCAAGTAGGTACGAATAGATAATAAATTCATCTCCTTCGTTTGACGGCCTATCGTAAAAACTCTGACATTGGCAAAATTGTGGTAGTCACTCTACAAAAGCCATAAACTGAATTAATTTAATTACAAGAAATAAGCGACTCCTTACCAAATTACTTTCAAAGAAGTATATTCTAGCAATGATGTCGTACAACTGCATTATTTTCATTCTTATTTTCAAAGCGACAATAGCCAGATGTGATAAAAATACTTTACCAGTTTTTCTCATAGACATCGACAAAGCCATGTCTCATATCTCTGAGGAACCAAACCCTTTTGCAAGAATCAACACGCACCGTTTCGGAGACATAGTACAAGAGGCGATTAATTTAAGTGAAGTAGTGATTATATTCATTGAAGATATGTTTAGCAGTGAAGATTTGAGCTACCGCGATAAACTAGGTACACCTTATTCTAATCTCCACCATGGACTGCTATCAAACCAAGTCAAGTATCTTCCAGCAGTCATAAAACCTTACAAATACCTAACTAAAGCATTACCACAGGAGAAATACAACGTATTTTACATAAGGAGTCAAACTAAATTTCAAATTATGGATGATTCGAAGTATTTATACGTTTATTTTCAAAATGGTGTCAATGAGACGAGAGTTGAGAAATTAAGGAGACATGATTTGATTATGAAGGAGGTATGCTCTGTAATCCGACAGCTGAAACCAGGCCCGGTTATAGGCTTTTATACTGGAAAGGTGAATCCTTATGGTGGAAAAAAGAAGTTTGTTCCAATAAGACCACGTCCTGTCCCAAAGAAATTAGGAGTTATTGTGGTTTCCACGGGAGCTTTATTCCGATTTTCGGGTAAGTAAATTTATTTTGCTTTAAACCTTAGTTATTTCAAGGAAGCTTAAGATCACGACTTTAATTTTAAATCTGAATTATAAGTACCTACTAATATATTAATGTGAATGTAAGTGTTTTTGATACGTTTTCACACGAAAACAAATTAACCGTTCATCATTAAACTTCTTGGAGGTACTTGAAGTAACATTGGGACATTGGCTTTACTGCGATAATAAAAGAATGCGAGATAAAAAAGCTTGTAATCCGTATTTCTCGGTAAAATAATATATGTAGTCTTATTAAATCTGTAGCAACAGTAACCACATTAACCAAAAGATAGCACCTAGCAACCCAACTAAGCTGTTGGTATCGCGCTATACAAGTACGCAAGCCAATTCATTAATGCCCGGTGAAGTAGCAAAAGCCTCGGGGCTAACTACATATGTCCGTCCGAAAAAAAAAAACAATTCGAACACATACAAACTCTGAACGATAACAATCGACCTTCGGCCGCCGAGTACACCACCTTTTTTTTTTTTTTTTTTTGTTTACCGGGGTAAAAATGCGCAACCGCACTTCCTCCCTGGCGCAGGGGTCACTATATACGTGATCCCTGCACCAGTGAGGGGCATGTGGGGCTCATACTCTATAGAACGTGGTGCGCTGTCGCACCACAGAGAGTATGTACCCACTAAAAAAGCCCCCGGGTGTTCCTCCTTCTGTCGTTGGTGATGAGAGACCCAAGTACCGGTATAGGCCTTTGGTTATCTCTCCGACAGAGTACAACTATAACTCTCGCCCCGGTGAAGGGACTAGAGTTTCCTCCCCCTATGGCTCGATCGCGAGTGTTAAGCACCCGCGATGGATACCTTCCTACTCCTACAGGGATTGCCAGAACACAGTGGCATCCCCGACCTACTACATGAATGTGACCCTAGGGAGCAGATTCATGTTATCTGCTCCCCAGGGTCACCCCTTATGGCGGGAGGCGGCGGATTTCGGCCCTCCGCCTCCGGCCAACGCGACGTCTACGAAGCGGGTGAGAGCTGGAATCATCTTCTCTCACCCGCTCCGCGGCCTCCTTCTGTGAAACTACAGTCTCACAGAAAGAAGCCATCGACTCCCATGCTCCCTCGCTCTCGAGCATCCTCTTGATGATGGTCGAAAGCGAGAGGTCATTACCTACATGTGCGACGAGCGCACCGCGCTCGGCCGCCCAAGCCGGACACTCGACCAGTGTGTGTTGCGCCGTATCATCGGCGCAATCACAGTGGTGACAACGAGTGTCCGGCTCTCTCCTTGCCACTTTGCACAGGTAATGACCGAAGCATCCGTGCCCCGTCATGACCTGCGCAATGCGGAAGGTTATCTCGCCCCTTTTACGTCCGGCCCACTCAAGCAAGTGAGGCCGGATCGCATCTACCGTACGTAATCCGCTCAATGGCGGGTCGGTTATCAGCCGGTCTTTCCATTCACGGAGGACACGACGCCGCGATTCAATACGCCACGTCGCCATGCCCTCCGGAAACGGATCACGGCCGTTTAAAACTCCGTCGCACCTCCGACGGTATGCCTCGGCCAGCTCCCTCGCCTCGAGTTCCCACGGAGGAGAACTGGAGAGAAGACAAGCCGCATCGAAGGATACCGTGCGGTAGGTACGAGCCGCCCTGGCGGCTATGACCCGCTGCGGCCGGCGCAGCAGGGCCACGTTACGCCTATCCAGTGCGTCCACCCATATCGGGGCGCCGTACAGCGCCATCGAGCGTATCACGCCCGCGTATAGTCGCCGGCAACTCCCCCCTGGCCTACCCAGGTTCGGCAGGAGACCACCGAGGGCTCCTGCCGCCGCTACTAACTTCGGGGCCAACCGGTTAAAGTGGGCCCGGAAGTTCCACCTACTATCGAGGACGATACCTAAGTAACGCATCGTATCCCCGACTATAATGGAGGTGCCGCCGACGACTAAGCATGAACCTGCAGGGGGCGCTTGCCGAGGCCCCCGCTTATGAAAAGCGAGTGCCTCGGTTTTGTCAAGCGCCACCTGCAGTCCTAGCCTACGAATGCGAGCGACCACCTGAGCCACACCGGCTGTGGCCGAGATGTTCGCTCGCCTATGATCTGGACCTCGGGCGGTCACCAGAGTGTCATCCGCGTACGCAATGGCGGTGACACCCGGGAGCCGTGTGTCCCGAAGCGCCCAATCAAAGCCTATGTTCCACAGGAGGGGACCTAATACCGACCCCTGTGGAACCCCTCTAGAGACGGGCCAACGCCCCGTCCCGCCGCCTGCTATCGGGTACACTACCTCTCTACCGCGGAGATAGTGACCGATGAGTACCCGGAGGTACCCGGGCACCCTGTGGTATCTGAGGCCTTCCTCGATACAAACCCAAGGGATGGTGTTGAAGGCGTTTTTAATGTCTAACGACACCGCCATCAACACACCCCCCTGCTCGGTCGCGTCCCTTGATAGGTCTCGAAGCCGAGTGATGGCATCTAAAGTAGAACGACCCCTACGAAAACCAAATTGATCCTCGCAGAGGTCGGGACCTACCTCACTAAGATGTTTAGTGAGGCGGCCAGCGATGACCCTCTCCATCAGCTTACCCAATTCATTCAGCAGAACGATCGGGCGATAAGCTGATGGCGATTCGGCCGGACGGCCCTCCTTGTTAAGGAGGACCAACCGACCCGACTTCCAGGCCGAAGGGAATCGACCTTGCCGCAGGCAAGCATCGAAGAGGGCGAGCACAAAGGGCTCAAACGCCTCAACCGAAAGGGCCCAGGCACGTCCTGGTATCCCATCCGGACCGGGGGCTGTGACCTTGCCTGACAACTTGGCAATGGCCGCCCCCAGCTCCGCCTGTGTAACAGGCGGCACCTCAGTGTCCTCCGTTGGCACATCGGTGTGATCATCGGGCGCCGCCATAGGAGGCGGGACAAACTCCGATTCTTGGCTGGGGAATAACCCACCCACTACCGTTGTTATAACATCTGGCTGGAGGCTTTCCGTAACTGGTGGTGCCCACGGTCGCATCTTGCGGCGAACCCCTTTGTATGGGCGACCCCACGGATCGCGATCTAACGCCTCCAGCGTTCTCTCCCAGCCAAGTTCTTTAGCTTGCCCTATGGCAACGCCCAACTCACTCCGGCTCTCCCTATACTGGGCGTAGGCCTCCTGTATGCGGACCTCGTCCCTCGGCCTCCGACGCTGACAGCGAGAGTATACTCGGCGGAGGGGCCGAGTACACCACCTCTCCCAACAAAGAATATCTTCATTTTTGTGGAGGAACAACACCAATCGTTCCTTTACAAATCTGTACATTAATAAATACATATATTATATATGTTTATAAGGTTATTAACAAATTTCTTGTTTGTCTGTTTGTTGCGGCTACTATGAACCGATCTTGACGGATCTTTTACAACTTGTCCGTATATTCCAACTAATCTCCAAAACGGTAGTACCGATTTAAAATGGACTTCCTTATAAAATCCTAATTTTAAACGAACGAAGTCGCGGTCTGCCGCACCCTGTTTAGACCATGTAACCAAATAACCACACAATAATCTAATAACACCATTAATATGCTATCCTTTAATATTTCTCTTAAAACTTTTACTTTTTAGATGTTTATACTTTATCTTCAACAAGGCGCTCAAAATTCAGCCAACGCCCAATGGTAGCTCAAGAAACATTTGATAAGAGAAGTATGTCGACGAAAATGGCGTACAATGACTTTGAATTAGAATTTAATTTCAGTTTCAAAGATGACGGATGGATTATAGGTAAGTTCATGATAAAATCTTTAATAATACTATAAACGCGAAAGTTGTTGTATATCTATGGATAGATGTTTGGTACTGTTTCAAGCAAAAACTACTAAATGGAAATTTGGCTGAAAGTTTGCACGGAGTTTTTTTTTAAGCTGGATTAACATTATAGGTTACATAGCATCACGCTGCAATCCACTGGAACAGAGTAACGCGGGTTAATCCGCGGAGTGCAGCTAGTGTTTACCTGTTAATTATTGTGTATTTATAATTAACAAAAACAGTATTTTTATCCATATAATGTCGTCTTCCCTTTTAAAATTAAGGTTTTTTTTTTTAAATTTGGTATAAAGATAGAATAGACCGTAGGAAAATATATAGGCCACCTTTTATCACAATAAAGGCTAGGTTTTAAAGTTTGTATAAAGTTTATCATCACTATTTCGCAGTCACAGTGGCGGGCAAAATCTATAAACAAAACTTACTCCTAAAATAAGATGACTATAATAGCGAATATTGGCGAACAACGTAAGTAAGCAACAAAAAAAAAAAGAACAGCAAATTGTCTATGACTATATTCGATAGAAATGGCGCTAAAATTGAAACCATTTATTTGTGCTGCATGTCAAAACTTAGGATAAAACTATTTACAGTGGTATGCAAGAACATAATAATATTATTATACATACTCGGCTTTAAGTATTTACTTGAGGACGTAATGTCTCACTGTCATGGTCTGTATTGCTATGGTATTATTAATCATCAAAGTCAAACTTGACTTTCCCAAGTCAAGTCATAGTTTAGTATCAAGTATTAAGGCGGAAAGATATTGTTAAAACATGACGTGGTTAATACATTTGTGTCGACTCAACACGCGTCGCGTGTCGTCAGGTCGCGTCGCGTTTTCACAATATGTTTCCGCCTTTAAGGCGAAAACACATTATTAAAACGCCACGCCACGCCACGTGTCAACACCTGTACGCGTGGCGCCGTGTCGGGTGTTCATAGTGTGTTTCTGGTCTATAGAAAACAATACATTTGATTCGACTCAACACGCGTGGCGTGTCGTCGTATGGCGTGGCGTTTTAATAATATGTTTCCGCCTTTATTGTTACATACGCGAGTTACTCTCATAATCTGTACCTACTAATATTATAGAGGTAAAGTGTGTGAGTCTGTGACGTTGTAGGGGGTAATCTCTGGTTCTACTGAACCGATTAAGAAAATTATTTTACCAATATAAAGCCACGTCATGTGTTATTCTCATACCATCCGATGCCCACGTAGACCCGAAGTCCGAGAGGCCCGCGAACTGTAAAGTAGAACGACAGTTGCACAAAACTCCCCTAGGTAAATAGCTCGACGCTCGACTACTTAGATACCGCGCTTATTACCGATGGTATATGATCCCGATGTCTTTATTTCTTGCAGTGGTATTTTTACACACTTCACTACGCAAACTGGCATATTACTTCGTTTATAAGCAAAATTTATCAAAAACTTTTCACACGTATTCCTCGTACAGAGCTCGTGACTGGCTCGGGTATTATTTTTCCGCATGTGTCAAGTACGACGACGGTGTCTAGTCGAGCGTAAAGCGACAGTTGCAAAAAACTCCTCTGAAAAAAGTAAAAGACTAAAAGCCATAATCCCTAAATCTCTCCGTCAGTGACCGCCCTGAGCCGAGGTCCAAGTCCCACAGAGTTCACCCTCTTGCGCAGGTTGCTTAGTTTGTAGTTTTCAAACAATTCATTTAGGCTAGAGCTCTCCTCACCTTTATGTCCGGTGAAGTAGCAAAAGCCTTGTAGTTTACATACATACATACATATACATACTCACGCCTTTCTCCCATGGAGGTAGGCAGAAACTACAGAACGCCACCTGCTAAGATCCTTACACACTTCCTTTGCCTCGTCCACGTTCATACATCTGGTCATACACGCACGCCGGTTGCGAGTAGGTACTACGCAACGTCTACGCAAAGTCCTTGACCTTGTAGTTTAATAACATAATAATATGTCCAACCGGAAAAAAAATGTCTGTAGGTATATAGGTATACCTATATAACTAGACTACAATCATTTATATAAGCTCATAACCTTAAGTTGTGATTACCGGATGCTGACAGAAATTGTTGAAAAGATTGCCAAAAAAAGGCTGTAGGTATTATGAAAAAATTGGCATGAAGACTAAAAAAATATATTTAGTCCGTCAGTTAGATTACAAAAAAATATTGGACACGTATTTTTTTATTCATCAAATTAATAAAAATTGACAAAGATACAGAGCAACAACAAACTATTAATTATTATTACCTATAGGTATCCTTTGGTTGAACTTGTGTAAACTGTTACATTGTAAATGTGTGTAAATGCATTCGCCATTAGGTTTCTTTGTAGGAGATTGTCTGTGCCTAAGTAAACTTTAATCAGTTATTATCTACATTATAGTATTTAGTGTTATAATTTTTTTTTCTTGTCTTATTGAACACCTGTATAAATTGACCAGGTAATAAATGGTATTGTGCGTGCATTCGATCACATCATATTATTATATACATTGTAAAATATTACATGATTGTGATAAAAGACTTGACATAAAAAAAGAAACAAAGCAAAAGAAACGAAAAAAATAATCTCGGAGTTTCTTTCCTCCTTTCTTCTCCGGGCCGTCCACTTAGGTAGCTAGTGAAAGGTTGCAGGTTAGCTAGGGTAGGATCCTCGACGGCATGACCGAGGACCGCGTTGTTACTTATTCCCCGAACTGTGATCTCGTGCCAGCGATCATCACCACTGTTCGTAAATCTACTCTTTACTTCAGTGGCACCCTGAGCGTTGGTCCTAACCCCTTAAGGGTGCCCTCAGGTGGATGTCGCTTAGACTTTGGCCGGATTCTTGAAATAACCTGTCACCTTTAAGGCATCTTACTATAATGTGTGCATTTGTCATTTATCGCACGACAGACGAACAGACTGATTAAAAATTCTATAATATCAAATTTTAACAATGTTTTTAGCTACCTACTTAACTGATACTTTTGTTAGATTTAGTCTTATCCACTCACACGTCCAGGGATACTTTGGTATCCAAAAAAAAAAGGGCGTTGTACGTCCATGGATACTTTAGTATCCATAGCGACATATTTTATAAAACCGTCATCTATCGACAATATGCGTTACTTTTTGCGTGTTTAAGTTGTGTAGTCGATAGCTGACGAACTACTTTACAATAAAAATCACGAGATGGCAGTGTAAGAAGCCTCAAAGAATAAAAACAAACGTTTATCTGCAGTCCACTCTACGCTTTGTGTTTAGTGAACAAGTGTTTTTTAAGTTCCAGCGATTATGTCGTCAGTACTTTAGTTTTATTTATTAGTTCATAGATTATTATACATAAAAATAAACTAGATGATTTGTGCTTTATAATTAAGTATACATATCACAGTTTTAAGAGTAAAATCGAGTCATATTTGGAATTCAAAGTGTAGCTGTTTCGAAAAAAATGGCGTAGGAGCGGCCATTCTTGTTGTTGATCCAATTTTAGTTATTTTTACGTAGTTTTTCAGTAAAATATTGTTTAAACAAAGAGTAATAGTTCGTCATAAACATAATAATACACTTTAAAAACTGAAATATACAATATTCACGGAAGATTCCTTAAAAATGTCATTGTGTTCCTCAGGTGTTTAGGCATGGATAGATTGCTATCCACGGACGGAACTAAAATGGTTCAAAATAAGGATGTGTACAAACGGCAAAATATGTTTGCAATATTTTTTTCGCTTTGTGTGGTGGTGATTCTTTGTTTGTTTGATATAATAATGTTATGTTTGTTAATGATTGTCGACTTTTGCTATCATTTTTAAATTTGCTTGATTGTTTCACCTCACTTTATTTCCCTTGTGGTGTTTTAACAATTTAATTCTCATATTGAATCAAAATCACTAATATTTTGGTTTACGGTTTTACGCCTATTTGTGTCGTACATATTATTTTTTTAATATTGATGTCATTATTGTAATAATTATACCATGTGCATACTTAGTATTGCTTGAAGATACGCTGCTATTAAAATGTGAATGTTTTTTTATAAGTTACTGGCTGCTGACCCCGATATTTTTAATGCATCATGCACATTATTATTGCCTTTTTCCTTGATGATATTGATAGTTTAAATTAATATATTTAAGAATTATAAAACATACCTACAATAATTGACTATCACCTAAATTTAGAATAAAAATACCTAATTTATTTTAAAACAAAGCCTAAAGTCGTGTGTAAAATCCTTAGGCGGGCGGCCATCTTGCCGTAATTTCGGTATCGGAGACGAAATCTAGGTCGATCTAGATTACTGCAGGAACGCGTTTTTATTTTGGTTTAATGGGCTACACTGTTCATTTTAAGTAATAAGATATTGGTGTCAAAAAAAAGCTTATTTAATCTAGTTTAATTATTATTAAAAAACATTGCGAATAATTAAAAAATGATTCGTTAAAACTTGTTAAAAGAAATATTTTACGTAAATTTAACCCGTATTGTTAAGTTAATTATTTTTTTATGAATAGCAGATTAATTGTTGAACTTTAATTAGTACATATTTTGATTCCTTAATAATTCAGCTTGATACTGGTAGGTTTTACCTTGCTATAGCTGCAATAGTTTGCTAGTAAATACACTTTGAATCAGTAACGGCACGAGCGCTCGACGCGGTTCGGTTCGCGGTTCGCGCTCGGACGTTCAAGGGGTAGGCGACTATAGTCGCCCGGACGTTTGAGTGGTTATACAGTGCAATTTGACAAGTACAAGTGTATGTACCTAAATACCTAAGTGCTGAATAAATTTCATTATAAAGTTCAAGAGGGCTTGTGTCGCCACTACTAGGTAAAATTGTACCTAGAAGTGACGTCACATGAAATTTCAAAGCGCTGTATATTCGCCATTTTTTTGTGTTTAGGAAAAAAATGTTTTCTATTTATTGGTAATCTAACGGACGGACTGAATAAATTTTTAAGTCTTCATGCCAATTTTTTTTATTATTTGTACATTTTTAATTGCAACAGACAACGTGGCCCTTCTCGAGGCGGGCGAGGAGGTTGGTCGTACTGACCTAGGTGTCGGCGCACCATGGAATTGGTCTTACGTGTGTGGAGAGCCGCTGGCCATCGTTAATACGAGGGACGGAAGCTCAGTTACTATTTCGCAGTATCAGGTAAAGTTGAGTTAGGTATTGCAATAAGCCGACGATATTTAATTATGAAGTAGGTACCTACTAGAACGGAAGTAAAGCGGGAACCTAATATAAAATAAATGATTACAATTACAGGTCCAACCACGTCTCGGCGACTTTCGTCGGTACACCAATGGATTGTATCAGATAATGAAATCCCATCCCTTAGTTCTTCGACAGGCGGATACCGATTTTGACAAGAGCGTGAACTGTGGGCCGTATTTTAATGCACATATTCTAGCAGGGCTTTTAGTATCGTTTATAGTTTTAGGTGTTACCATGATTGGAGTCGCGGGTTTGGTTAATTGTATGTCTTGTAATAGATTTGAGGATCCGAGTAATAAGGCTTTGATTCATGAGGCCTCGCATTGATTCTAGTCAAAAGGGATGACGACAAAAAAAAAAAACTTCCCTACTCTTAGTTTGTGAAGAATCTACCGATGCCCTCGTAGACCCGAAGTCTGAAAGGCTCGCGAAATGTAGTCTACTTGCACAAAACTTAAAAATCTAAAGACACCATGCCTCAATCCCTCAGCTACTGCCCTGGGCTGACATCCAAGTGCCACAGGGGTTGGCGGCCTCTTGCGCAGGTTACTTAGATTTTAGTTTATTTTGAGACGTCATAGGTCTAAAAAACAAGAACGCGATCTTTTAATATAAGAGCGGTTTTGCAATACGTCCGATCCGAATCTGATCTGGACCCGTGAAAATATGGTCCGTAGTAGCCGTAGAACTATTTCTATGGTAATTTACGTACTAGATCCGATCTCCGTCATCTGATTTCTTTCCAAATTTCTAGACCAATATTTTCACGGGTTCGGATCGGACATAGAGCGAAACCGCTCTTACATTTTCTCAGTCATGACGTCATCGATCTGGGATTGACGTCAGGACAGATAATGTATAGACCTAAATGACTGTCATCGTTTTTATGTCTAAATGTCACATCAATTTTAACATATTTATTTGTGTGCGTTCGCCCAGATAAAAGTATCGCCTTTTCAAGAATTGAATGATGCAGATAATTAGTGCCTTATATCGGGTATGTGCCCGAAATTTTATATTTGTGCGTCCAACGGCTTCAGAGTTATTTAACGCATTCTGCTGCACGAACGTTCGTCCAGCAAAAATGTTTTTAACTGATGTGTAGCTGTGTATTAAATATGTAAAAAGATAGCTTAAATACGAGCATAAATGTGTGGTAAAAGCCAAATTTGTGCCTCTTAAGATTTTAGAGATATTTCGTTTTTTGCTGGGCGAACGTTTTGGAGATTGCTATATATCGGAAACGGCTAAACGCACGGTTGATGATTTTTTTTATACAGATACAGTAAATTTGTGCATATTTGTGCCGGAATTTTGATTAACATGACTAGCATGGTTCAAGAGCTATTATTTTATTTCCTAGAAAATGGAAAATGCTCTGGCTCTCGGACGAACAAGAGAAAGGACTTCGCGACGATTCTATAAAGTTTCGCTGGCCTACTACATATCGTTGGCGAGATCTTAACGATTTTGTATTTTTTTTGAGGTTATCTTGAGTGAAATTATTTAGAATACGAAAAACACTACTTCTCTGTGAGCTGGCTTATAACATGCTTCTACAATAATATGAGCACTATTTTAAGAATACGTATGCAAAATATCATGTATCTGTACCCATTAATTTAAACAATAATGATAAAAAACCATTCGAAATTTTTTTTGGTAGATTACCAGTCCAAATTCGAGTGAACATTAAAAAGCGGTTGCACGATACTTTAAGCTATCCTTCTTAAATTGTCATGATAGCATTTAGTGTTTGGTAAAAGTTGCGTATAAAAGTGGAATTGTCATTTAAAAAAAATAAACTTTGCGCTCTTTTAATTAAGCTCTTTTCAATAAATAATTAAGTAGTAAGTATAATTATGTTTTTCTTTTTCTGATGATCCTAAAGAGTATCGATCCCCTGTTATTTAAGAAAATAATCTTTGGCTCCATAGTAACAGATAGTACCGAAGAATATTCATTGTTTATAGTCGATAAAAAATAAATCAATATAAAAAATAACAATATTGTTTTGTTATCTTCTTTTATCCAAATTGCTTTACCTAGGTACCTACAAAAAAAAAACAAATATACTGTCAACGGCACATCATGCTATCAAGCTTGATTAGCTATCAATATATAATGTACGTGTCGACTTTTGGTGCAAAATCATTCATTCATAATAATCTCAAAAGGTCGCCGATGTACCGTTGTATACGGATAATTTATTTTTAATAATACATTACAAATTATAGTGTATTATTAAAAATAAAACAATTGACATTTTATTTCATGTCCATAGTATAAAATATTTTCCAACTTAACAATTCTGTACGCATCTGTACTATTTATATTTCATTACAACGCCACCAAGTGAGGAAGGATAGCATAAAGTATCGTACGGCCGCTTTTTAATGTTCACTCGAATTTGGTCTGGTAATCTACCAAAAATATTTCGAATGGTTTTTTATCATTATTGTCTAAAGTAATGTGTATACATACATGACTTTTTGCATACGTATTCTTAAAATAGTGCTCATATTATTGTAGATGCATGTAATAAGCCAGCTCACAGAAAAGTAGTGTTTTCGTATTCTAAATAATTTCACTCAAGATAACCTCAAAAATAAGACAAAATCGTTAAGAACTCGCCAACGATATGTAGTAGGCCAGCGAAACTTTACAGGATCTTGGAATATATAATGGATACCAGTCGGCACTAACGCGAAGTCCTTTCTCTTGTTCATTTGAGATCCAGAGCATTTTTCCATTTTCTAGGAAATAAAATAATAGCTCCTGAACCATGCTAGTCACGTTAATCAAAATTCCGGCACAAATATGCACAAATTTACTGAATCTGTATAAAAAAAAGCATAACAGTGCGTTCAGCCGTTTCCTATATATAGCAATCTCCAAAACGTTCGTCCAGCAAAACATGAAATATCTCTGAAATTTTAAGAGGCACAAATTTGGCTTTTACGGCACATTTATGCTCGTATTTAAGCTATCTTTTTACATATTTAATACACAGCTACCCATCAGTAAAACAAAATATTGCTGGACGAACGTTCGTGCAGCAGAATCCGTTTTTGTTAAATAACTCTGAAGCCGTTGGACGCACAAATATAAAATTTCGCGCACATTTACCCGATATAAGGCACTAATTAATCTGCATCATTCCATTCTTGAAAAGGCGATACTTTTTGCTGAGCGAACGCACACTATTTATTTTTACCGCTATTTAAGTAATGTCAAAAAAATACTATATTTTATTTTTGGTCTAGCTAGTAAAACCATGGTTTCAAATCATTTCAACAAAGTATCAACTAGCTTATTTAGTGGCGCAACTATAGTTTGACAGAATGGGACAACTGCCACGGGCCCTCGGACTGTGGGGGCCCCATGGCCCACACGAGCGTTTTCAGGTCCTGTAACGACACGGGGAAGATTCCGCCAAGTAAAAATATTAAAATGTCTTGAAGTTAAACCTATTGTGTCCTTCTGTTTATTGAATTATATGTAACCAATAAAATAAGTAACTATGATATTAGTGTTTCATTATTTAGGGGCAAACATCACTTTGCATGCCAAGATAGACCATTGTCTAGTGTGGGATGTATTTTAAGTAACATGTTGTATAACTTGTTTTATAACACGTCCAAATGATCTGATATTGTTTTTCAATTAGAATTAATTAGAATAACAATATTATATACGACATTTTCGTTGGTCGTTCTGCAGTGCTATTCACAATGTCGACACAAGAGGAAGTTAGCTGCTGCAGCAACAGAACTGTTGTATTAATAAATAACGGAAAGTAACCTATTAAATAACTTAATAGCATGTTTTATAACATTCTGTCTCAACATTACTATATACATTGTCTATACATTTTAAGTCTACTACTAAATCCTAGGATTTTCATTTCGCGAATTCCCAGGGTGGTCCCTCAGTTCACACGCAAACACGTGTCTTATAACATGTCATGTTATATATTATGTACACACCTTTAGGAACGAAATTAAAACAACAGTAATTCTTCTTATCGTGTATTTGGTAAAGCTGAAACTACCTATCCACTACATACAGTAAATTATGTAGAAATAAAAATCCAACTAAAACAAATGGACCGGTACAATTTATTCTCAAAATGGCGCCCAAATTTCCCATTGAACATCTTATATAAAATTTTGAGACAAAGATGCGATTACAAATTAATTTTGGAAATTAGTCCGGCATTTTTTTACAAGTCAATATTTTGCATACACTTTTTTCCTAACATAAATGCATAAATATTTTAACCTTTCTATCTTCCGTATTGTTAGTCAATTCCTAGCCTAAGAATTTACTTTGAGCTTCTAGTTCTTGAGGTGTGGCCTTTGTGGAGAGGCGCTGTGTGGTTTCCAGCTCAGAAGACCACCCCATATCTTCCCATGGGTGTCTAAAGGACAAACAACTGGATGGATGGGCAGTCGCAACTATCAACTCAATGATAATCTCCATCCGCCTACCAAGCGTGGTGATTATGGCAATATACCTCAACGACCCTGGCTTGCCAAGTTCTGTTAACCCTTAGCCAGGCCGTGGGTATGTTTAGAGTTGATTGGTTTTGGTCTTTATTACAAGTACATAAAGTTCAAAATATGGTGGGTTCTATATTCCCTCTGCCTGTTTAAGGGAAACAGGGGAGGCCCATGTTCAGCAGTGGAAGTACACGGGCTGATGTCAGTACTACAATATAGCAAGTATCAGTTTTAGGATAAAACGACAAACGATGGAGATTGTACCGTAAAAGATCTTTAAACTTTATATAATATACTAGCGACCCGCCCCGGCTCCGCACGGGTACAATTCTGATGTATTATACATGTAAACCTTCCTCTTGAATCACTATCTATTTAAAATACCGCATCGAAATCCGTTGCGTAGTTTTAAAGATTTAAGCATACATAGGGATATAGGGACAGAAAAAGCGACTTTGTTTTATACTATGTAGTGATGAAAATGAATCCCCATTTGCCTTGGTCATCGCATCAGCGTGGACGGATGGCCAGATTTCGCTAATTCTTTTTTTGTTGCGATCTCATTGCTCATTCTTATTGCCACGATAAGAAAATCCACAGAACATTCTCTAGTAAATTCTTAAGTTAACAATTGCTTTTAAATACGTCAATAAACCAAAAAGTATAAGCAAAACATTACACTTTTAAACAAAGAATATACATAGTAGATAAATTACTAGAAAAACTGAGGGTAGGTTAACAAAATATTATTTTCACATGTCAGTATTTCACGTAATTTAATTCTATATATATTAAAATTTCTATTCAGTATGTATTCGTAACTATAACAGCCTATTTGAATTAGACTTGCAATTTATAACTTCATAATAAAAATATTAAAATAA
This sequence comes from Nycteola revayana, assembly GCA_947037095.2. Classification (NCBI taxonomy): domain Eukaryota; kingdom Metazoa; phylum Arthropoda; class Insecta; order Lepidoptera; family Nolidae; genus Nycteola; species Nycteola revayana. Next base: position 6,871,481 of record OX344840.2, read on the forward strand.
ATAAATAATTAATGCCTCAGCCATCTATGGAAAGAGCTATGCTCGGTATTTTCATGTATAATCGAATCAAAAATTCAAGAGATCCGTACGAGAACAAATTCGCCGCCGTAGCTCAACAGGTAATAACCTGAAGGGGCAATAGGCAAGACACATAGCCAGAACAACAGACGGTAGAAGGAGCAGAAATGTTCTCGAGTGGAGACCACAAACTGTCGGACGACCGCCTGCCCGATGGACCGACGACCTCACACAGATCGCAGGGAGTCCGTGGATGCTAGTAATAGCTAGTTTGTATATAAAAAGCAAGTCTAATGAAACCTACAACAAATACACCAATAACCGACACTAAATAACAATTTATCTACAACTAACTAATAATAAAAATAATAATATATATATATTAAAATAATTATAATAATGGCGAAATAGGCGAATATATTGTGATTAAAAATGCTTTATTTCACATACTATATTGGATTTTAAGTTTAATTAATATAATTTCTTATGCAAATTATTATTTTTAATGATTACTTGCAGAGTTTTTGCCATCTACTAGTATTCTTGTTAACCCATCGTGCCAAGCTAAAATGCTTGTGTTACGAGTGGGTTCACGTCAGTAGTGCTATGGGTGGGGTTCGAACCGGCGACCTCAAGATCACAAGTCCTACGCCCTAGCCATTGGGCTACTTCACCTTTATTCAAGCTTTGCACTAAACACCAAATACACATGTAAAAAAAGCATTTTTTGTTCAATGAAAATGACAACTTCCCAATCTTGCGTTTTATACATAGATGAAAAAATATTCTAATTCAGGAAAAATTGCTGAAACAAAAAACATACAACAAGTTTTTACAAATCCACTAAATGTTCAAATGTTCAGTTTCATTTTAACTAATGTACCATTGCATCAAACAATGCCTTAAGACAAGTTAAGTATAATATTTTTATAGGGTTCAAATTCGTATTCATCATAACCAGAGGTCGGAGTAGGTAGATTGATTTAAAGTCGTTGACGTCAAACGTAGAGGATAATATGGATATGCCTCCAAAATACCGGAACTTCATATTTATTGTCATATTTGTTCCGGAATTTTGAAATAAGCACGAATTTGTGTTTAAGGTGATAAACGTATTAATAATATCAATCTACGCTACCAGTGTTAGTTAATAATTTATTTATGTTTTTGTTTAATTAAAAATAATTGTTCATTGAATTCAATCAATCATTCATATAATAAACGTTTTTGTTAACCTATCTGTATGTTTTTTATTTTATTTTATTCCATAATTCCAATTCCGGATCTTTTTCCGGTACTTCCCGCACATTATGGATAAAATGGCATGTCCATATTATAATATCTTGACGCAAGTATATAAAATCAATCTACCTACTCCGACCTCTGATCATAACTAATTATACAAACCTAGAAGTATTCATACCATACATTATTCTCGCATACAGTTTTCACTAAACATATCTAGAGCTCAGAAACATAAGGTCGGATGTGTCATTATTCGTCAGAAACATTCGTCGTTAGTCGTTATCCATAATTAACTTCACACGGATTTCATGTTTTTTTTTACCCTCCCCCCGTCCTGGTCACATTAGTGAGGTTCCCCCCCCCTGCTAGTGTGACGTCACCTTTTTCAAACCTAGAAATTATTAAATTAATTAATGCCGCGTAACAATAGTAGAACGAATGGCTGTTAATAGTGCAAAGTTCATGTTTTAAGTTGTAACACGAATATTTTAAAATGTTACGTTACGTAATTTAGTACCCCTACGACCGTCTTGGCACACAATGTCAGACTTTGTCGACCCCCTCCCTCCCCCCCTTAACGTGTGACATAATTTATGGATGGTCCCTTAGTGCCTGTATCGTAAACTGGCACTTACGACGAAATGCTTCTAAAGAGACATAGTACATGCGTCATTATCCTTCTAAGATCTAGACAAAGGTCTAGAATCGTGTGTCCTAAGTTACATAACTAAGTCCACATTTAATATCATGTATATATTTAGTAGTTTATATAATGCTGTTCCAAAAACATTGAAAATATTTTTGTTAATTTCAAATAAAAGTATTACGCAGTTAATCATACATAATATACGGTAATACTCAGATTGGGCATAATGAAAAATTATTCATATCTTATATTGAAAACAGCGTTTGAAATTCTAGCACTTTAGAAGCATAAGATCGAATGCCCTATTATAAATCAGAAGCATTTGGTCGTAAGTGCCAGTTTACGATAAAGGCACATACGACGAATGTTTCTGAGTACTAGAATTCTAGCAGATTCGATCTTGTATTTTGTCTGTTCATTGACAAAACTATTTTCTTTAAATACGCTTAGTAAGACAGTATTTAACCTACTTAGAACTTCAAACGCCATCTCCACATACAAAATATGCCTTTCATGCCCATGACTAACCGACGGGCATATGCCCCCTATTATATCAACCACTAGTGTCCAGCACGCAACATATATATATATATATAATATATATTATGTATATATTCGATATGACGTCACAATTTAGTTCTTATCTTCTTTCTTATCCTTGTTGTCTTGTGATTCTGTCTGCTGGGTTTGTTGGGAGCCTTCGCGTTCAGCGGCCATCTTGAAAAAAAAGAGATAATTAATTTATTGAACGCTATCTTCGTAACTCCATCAATTTTCATAATAACTAGCTGGCCCGACAGACTTTGTCCATTCTTAACTAAATCTCTATTTTAAATAGGCTAGTTGACACATATGAAATTATGTTACAATGATCTTTATTTCTAAAAGTATTTGTCACATGGAACCTAAATATAATTAATAATTTCTGTTCATAAAACTTGAATATGTTTGCATAAACTCAATATGAACATTATTTCTCTTGTCTATGTGTTTAACTTCCGAAAACGCTATCCGCCATTTTGTGACGTCATACATCTTGTTAAAAAACATGAACGCGATCCTTTACTATTACACTTTCTGAGTCATGACGTCTTCGATCTTGAACACAGATAATGTATATAGATCAAAATGGCTGACATCGTTTTCATCTCTAAATGTCAATCCAATAGTGAAACCATTCCTTACCATAACTTTGACCGAATCTGTTAATGTTATAACCATTTATCTAGGCTGGAGCTCTGCTCGCCTTTATGCCCGGTGAACTAGCAAAAGCCGCGGGGCTAACTACAAATGTCTGTCCGAAAAAAAAAACTGTCAAAGCTAGGTCAAAAGTCGATGGATTACATAAAAAAAAAAATATTGTTGCTACGGTTACATAAGAAAATCTCCAGAAAATTTAATATGGTGTTTAAGTATTATTAAATTCCCAATTTTCCGCGCAATTGTCTAGGAGTCTAGGCTTCAGCCTTGATAAATGGTTTAAACACTACAAACTAAGCAACCTGCGCAAGAGGGCGTACCCTGTGGGACTTGGACCTCGGCTCAGGGCGGTCGCTGTAGGGGAGATTGAGGCATTATGTCTTTTAGTTTTTTTTAGGGGAGTTTTGTGCAACTGTCGCTCTACTTTACAGTTCGCGGGCCTCTCGGAAGTAAACTAAGGGTCGGAAGGGCGAATCAAAATCTACGCGAGCTATTTATCCAATGAATTCAATTATATTGTTGAAACTGATAATCTTCCACTGAACTATAGAGTATCAGCAGATGATAACGTTTCGTTAATTTAGCACAATTGCTTGACCGCACCGTCCAAGTGCAGACGATACGGCTCAAATATGTGCATATTATTTTCAACTTTGACAGACTGTCCACTGTCCAGTTTTTTTATTTATTTTTTAGACATTTATGTAGTTAGCCACGAGCACCGACTAAACATACTTTCCGGGGCACAGAGGGTAGTTCTTCAATCAACCAATACGTGTCCTATTTTTTTGTCATCTAACTGACGGACTAAATATATTTTTTTAAGTCTTCCCTTCACCTTCTTGTATGCTTGCTCAAAGAGTTTCAAGCTGGCCTGCTGCAGTTGTCCGGTGGCGGTGCGGATCTCTTCAGGGTCAGCGGTGTCCTTCTTAGCTAACAGTTCACGGAGCTTGGCGATCTCTTCACGCAGTTTGTCGCACTGGGGAGAAATAATACATTATTATATTGCGTCATGGGTTTATTAAATTTAATATAGTTTGGTTTGACCACCAACAGTGACCCGCGCGACACCGTGGCGCAAACATCTCGCTCCTTGAAGAAGGCTCTTGGTTGGAGCCGAAACCGTGGTCGAGAAATCGCCAAAAACTACACGTCAGTCAAACCGGACTTTAAATAAAATACTGCGCCCCGCGGTTTTACCCGCGTTACTCTGCTCCAGTTGGTCGGAGCGTGATTTTATGTAGCCTATTTGTTAATCAAGCTTATTAACTATCCCCGTGCAAAGTTTCAGACAAATCCATTCTGTAGCTTTGCAAGTTCAGTGATTATTATCCATCTCAAAAATGCTTAACGCGCCTAAATAAGTTTAAACTTAAAAATATGTAGCCCAAGTTCTTTTCAGGCCCCTCTTTCACACTGGGCACACTGGGTACGTGCCCAGGGCCCCGCGATTGTTTAGGGCCCCCTAGTCCCTACTCCAAACGATAACCGATAGCTTCTAAGGACTAATCGTAAATGTGCCAAATTAGCCATATAGCAAAAATACAAGTAAGCCAAGATATTAATTAAGTAAGTAAGTAAGAAATTGGTATGAGGAGGATGCCTGAAAAAAAAAATTACTTAAGCGACTCCGAGTCATGGTAAAGAAGTATAAATAAAGCTTCAACTTTTATCTGCGTTCTCTGTAATATTCTAATTAACTATGCCCCATTATCCTAATTTACCCAGGGCCTCTAATAGATGAAAGACGGCAATGGGTCTTTTTCCGGCTGACAATTCAAATGCCTCTCCAATATCTGATTATATTTACCTCATCTTGAGGCAGCTGGCTCTTGTACTCGTCCATCTTGGTCTCAGTGTCATGGAGTACACCTTCAGCCTGGTTGGACACTTCCACTCGCTCTCTGCGTTGTTTGTCAGTGGCCGCGAACTGTTCAGCTGCTTTAACCATGTTCTCGATTTCGTCCTTGGAGAGACCGCCGGATGACTGGATTACAACTGTAAGAAGAAAATAATCATCATCAACCCATATAACGACCGCTTGTACCACCGCTTCCGTATGCAAAGCACACCCTGCGCACTATAGATAAAAACGCGTCTAGCAAAATACAGACGGCGCGGCGCAGCCGTGGAAAGAGCTCAGAGCTCGCGTCGGTCACACACTCGAAGAACACACTCTCAGTGAAGAAATATGTGGTAATTATCACTTAGTCTCTAATTGCAGTGGACTTCTAATGAGACGGTAAATAAATAGAGCATATTATTAGTTAGCCTGAGCCCATATTGAGAGTGCATCTTCTTCGAGCGTGAGTCGCCGTCAATCTTAGATCCAATTTGTGATCATTATCATCATCTTCATCATCATAAGCCCGTATAATGTCCACTGCTGAACATCCTCCAGCAGCCTCCTCTCGAGAGAGGATATTTGCCATAGTCACCACGCTAGGCAGGCGAGTTGGTGACCGCAGTATTATGTTGTGCCACACAAGGAAATGCTGCTGCCCGTTCCCTGATATACAATTGTTATCGGAAAAGCAGTTGGTCCCGATTGTTATAACATCTATAACAATCGGGACCAACTGCTTTTCCGATGCACGGAGGGTAATCTCTCAACTAACCAGACTCGGAAAGAAATCTTAGTATTTACACAAAGATTTCTTTTCCGGCGTGGGCATCGAACTCACGACCTCCGAGGCTTAAATCGAGACTGATATCGCTACGCAATGGAGGTTGCACAGTATATAATAACTAATTAAAAAAATTGAACATTTGTGACCCACAGTAACCTTATTTGAATTAATTAGCGTAGGGCGGGATACTTCCGATTTTACTATAAAGGTTTTACTACTTTGGCGTTTGACTTTTTTATAAAGCAATAATGTGCCGCGATTTCTAGGAAAGCAGTGCGCATGTGCACACAACTAGCTGGTGTCGCGGTTACTGTCGCATCGCTGCAAACGTGTACCGGCCAATGGGACGGACACTGATCGACGATGCAGTATAAATATGTGCTAGTTAATCATTAATTATAATACTTAGAAATAATTAATAGGTATCTAAAATAGTCTTTCTTCAAGATATGTAACCATCGAAAATGAATTTTGATTTATTGTATTTTAAATGTTTTTGAATAATTTACTGAAAAGTTTACCATATACTATGTTTCGAAATTGAGATTAATAAAATTCGACCACCGGCAGGACCCTAACCTGCATCTTAGGTTAAGCCCCTAATGCCTTAACCAATTAGGCTACGGTAGCACCTAATCGGTTGTCGAGATTTATCAATCTCTTTTATAACACGTCTCTTAGGCTGCCTGTCTAAATCTCGGAGCGGAGATTTTGTGCAATCCTATTGGTTAATATTTCTCAGTTTCTCCACTCCGCAGCCTAGCTCCGCTCCGGTGGACGGGCAGCCTTAGGGGGACGTTAGAGCAATCTATCAGTAATGATCCGCATTACTTCGACTAATATCTCTAAAGTTGCATTTGGTATTAAATATTAAACGATGACACCGCCCGTATCACATTTTTAATGTTTTTGAATACTTCACGGAAAAGTTTACCATATACTATGTTTCAAAAATTTAAAAATGTATATATTGAGTTATTAAATACCGACTCATTTAATTAATTAAACTAACTCTATTGTTCTGTTCCAGTGTCCTTATCGCGTAAAGCCACGCCTTACAATATAATTCTAAAGATTTTTTTCAATCTATTAATAAAAACTTTAATGTAACGAAAAGGATCTTATTCTGTCGGTCTTTTCCTATAGCCTTATCACGAATAGACACAACTTGCAATATAATTGTAGAGATAATTTTCAAGTTATTAGTCATTATTCTGATGGGCTTTTCCTGATTTTTTTCATCACAAACAGGCGATACTCACAATATATGTAATTCCAAATATTTTAAAAGTAATTAGTCAAAAAAACTCATGTAATGAAAAATATCTTATTCGATCGGTGTTTTCTTGTGTATTTTCAACTTGTTTGTAAAAACCCTCGGTTAATAAAAAGTGACTTACTGTGCTGCTCCTTTCCTGTGCCCTTATCACAAACACGTACAATATAATTCACAAATATATTTTTTTTAAAGTATAAAGTGACTTACTCTGCTGCTCCTTTCCTGTTCCCTTATCACGAGCGGACACATGCACGATGCCGTTAGCGTCGATGTCGAAGGTGACTTCAATCTGAGGCACGCCGCGGGGCGCTGGTGGTATACCGATGAGGGAGAACTGGCCGAGGATTTTGTTGTCGGCTGCCATTTCACGTTCGCCTTGGTGTACTTTGATTTCGACTTGGGTCTGACCGTCAGCAGCTAGGGGACGAAAGAAAACAATATTATTTTTTTATTTCTTCTTAAAACTGAGTTTGGTTTGAAATGCATACAAAATTACAAACCCAGTTACGGTAATGAGGGTGAGTTGCAGGTAATAAGGTATCGGTCGCAGGTTTTACCTCTCGATTTTAGTTTTTTTTTAAATATAGGCTTACGTTTGGCCATAATCTTGATGGAAGGCGAAGATAAGGCCTAAGATGATACACACTTGCCTAGAAAGTGTCTGTTCACTTTAGTTTTAAACATGTCCAGATTATACCGTTCCGGCAAAACTGAGCCCGGCAGAGAATTCCCCTCCTTAGCCGGCAGCATTATGAATATAGTAGTATAATATATAGTATATAGTAACTCTAGAACTCACAAGCATAAAGTCAAATTTGCCATTATACGTCAGAAACATATCGTCGTAACATTATCGTAAACTGGCACTTACGACCAAATGCTTCTGAAATATAACAGTACTTCCGACCTTACGCTTCAGAGCTCTAGAACTAATGAATGAAAAACGATATAAGTTAATAGCGGAGCCCAATAGTTAAGTGTCTGACTTGCGATCATGTGGTCGCCGGGCCGACTCCCACTCATTGAACTACCAACGTGAACACACTCGTAACACAAGCATTTTAGCTTAGCACGAATGGCTAATAAGAATGCTAGCAGAATGCAAAAACTCTGCTAGTAATATTTTAAAAATGTATATTATAATGTGCCGCGATTTCTAGGAAAGCAGTGCGCATGTGCACACAACTAGCTGGTGTCGCGGTTACTGTCGCATCGCTGCAAACGTGTACCGGCCAATGGGACGGACACTGATCGACGATGCAGTATTTAAATATTTTTAAGTCTCTTTATGGAATCACAGTAATGGTTTAAATTTAAAACTGAACGAATGAGGTAAATAATGATACAAACAAAGACAATTAATGCATTTTTCTCATACCAATAAAACCTTGGCTTTCATGGACTATAAATTTGTGCACTATGGTTAAGTTGACCACCTTCAAACTATATGAGGTTAACTTAATTATGATAAAAAAATTACTACAAAAACGACTTATGTATAAATTGAAAATTGAATGAAGACCTAAAGACAGAATGGATGAATAAATAAATAATACATAAAAATCATTTTTATTTACGTAAACCAATTACAGGCTCTTGTAAATCGTTAAACATTATTTGAAAATTAATTATGATTTATCAGTCTTAAATTACATTTGTTATTTATTTATAAACCTATAATAATTATTTATAACTTATAGCGTACGTCCCTGGCATCCCTCTTACCCCGCCGTGCGACCCCCCGCCACCCTCCGTGGCCTGTCCGCGCGCCGGCCCAGTTGTTTACAATGCTTCGCGCGCGTCACCCGTGTCACTTTTGAGTGCGCCCGCGCCCCTAGTCTCAAGGTCCTTTTATGTACTTACTCGTTTATGTAATGTTAAGAGTGTAACGTGTTTCGGTATATTCATTAAAATCTATATACTGTTTAGTCACGTGTTTCATTAATAACATTATAAACTAAATTAATTATTATAATTAATGTATATTGTAGCTAGCGACGCAAAATGCTTGTTCTGTCTATATTATGCCAAAAAAATTGCCATTATTTGGGTGGACCATGAGCATTTATCGACGGACGCGCTTTAACCCTCCACTTGTCGCGCCTTTTTTTTAACGCGAGCCGTCGCGTGGGGTCAACTGAGACCCCACGATTAAAAACTTGAAAAATGGTGCAATTTTTTACATTTGTTTTTTTTTTTACCTTTTATTCTTTTATAGCGTAAGGGTGTTATAATTAAAATGAAATTAAACGTATTTTAGTTGAATAAGTATTTATTTTATGCAAAATCAAAAACAAACAATATTTTTTACTCTTAGGAACATACATCACTAATTATATAGTTTTGTAGAAAAACTTTACACTTATTCTAATTTTTAGTACTCTATGAGATCAGCACAGACTTAAAATTATTAAAAAACATAGGAAATAATACAAAATTATAAAAAAATATATGTACTTTCACTTATCAAAGTAGTCTTAGTTTTCTTTTTGCACACAATCAGTGCATATAGCTTTGGTATGATTTGGGCATACATTTCCTTTGCAAATATGACAAATAGATTTAAATTTTCTATCTGTTTGCCTAGGACAGTGAATACAGCGCTTCCTCATAGGCACAATGTTATCATCCGGTGGTATATCTTGAAGAGGAGGAACAAACCGTTTTATACATTGTTTCAATTCACGAGGCAAGGAAGAAATTGTTGCTCGTGATTGCAATGCAGGGCGACATAATTCAAACGCCAAAGTTTTCAAAAATGTTTTACGTACCATGTGGCTCTGTGGATTGACTGCATCAAATATGACCTGAGCATTCAGGGCACCAACATCCAGAAAAGTAAACAACAGGCGTAACGGCCATCGATGGCAAACTCGCGCGACTGAATAGGTGCCAATAAGTTTGTCTACAACATCCACACCACCTTTGGTTTTATTATAGAAATTTATAATTTCGGGTAGTTTTTTTGGGGTACTATCTACTATGCCATCATAATGCATTGTTGAGAGAAGTATCACTATCTTGTTCTTCTTCGGGCAATAAGACAACAAAGTGCTAGTAGGTTTATATCCAAACATAGTTGACAGTTCTTCCATGCCGTTACGCTTGAATTCGGTTGGGATTTCTGGTTTATTTTTTCGAACCGTACCCACTACAGTCAACTTGTGGTCCTTTAGAAGATCTTCAGATAAAGGAATACTGGTAAACCAATTATCCATGGTCACGTTCCGTCCAGTACCAGATATAGGAGCTATAAGTCGCTTGACTAGAGCATTCGTAGAAGTATCAACATAGAAAGGGCCTTCTGGCTGCTTACCAACATAAATTTCAAGTTTTTTTGTATAAAATGTAGTAGCATCCACTAAAGAGAATAACTTAATTCCATATTTGGCAGGCTTACTGGGCATGTATTGACGGAATCGACAGGAACCTCGGAAACTTTCTAACATTTCGTCTATCGTAACGTTCTCGTTATTTTTGTAGTATCTTTCACAATTTTTTACAAAAATGTCTTAGATCCATCTGATAGGTGCCATTTTGTCTATCAGATTTCGTTCAGCACGTGTATGAATGTCATCGAATCGAAGGGCTCTTAGCAAAAATTGAAATCTCTGTTTAGACATGACTGCACGACAATATTCCAGGCCAGTTCCATCAGTAGTCCAAATATCATCAATAGAACAACGTGATGATTTATGTAATCCTATAATATACATTATGCCAAATAAGGCTTTCAGTTCAATCAAGTTTGTAAGCCCACAGTCTCGTTCTCGTTCGTAATTTGCTTGCATCGAAGTTATTTTTATGTTTGTGCAATCTACTATGTGCTGCAACATCTCTAAATCCATAAACAATAACCATGATTGTAACGGGTTACTGACCTCAAGTGCTGCACCTTGTGGTCCTGGCTGCTCTGTAACTATATTGTGTTGTCGTGTTCTAACTGCTTGTTGATATGGAGTCTTCTTCCATTTGCAAATAGTTATGTAAGTGCCATCTCTTTGTCTTTTTTTCACTATGTAAAAATTACGCGACGATAAATTTTCCAACGGAATGTCATCTTCATCACTGGTCGCTGATTCTGTGACTTGGAGTTGTTCCTGAGGCGCTGTTGCTTGGAGGAGTTCTTGAGAGTTATCTTCATCGCAATCTTGTTCCGATCCCGTGTCATGTTCACTAACTTCATCAGGATACGTGACATTCTCTTCATAATCTTCTTCACCACCTACCACTTCATCATTTTCCTCTTCTAGCCATCTCAGAATTCGTTGATGTTGATTTTCATCCATATTTGGAATATTACAAGTACCCTAAAACAATACAAAACATTGTTGAAACAAACGCTGACTGACAGACAGACTACTGACACGACAGGCTGACTCTAGAAACTTCCTGACGAATCTAAGCACTCAGTTTTGATTATAAAAATTATTTTATTTTATTTATTTCACATAAAAAAATCAAAATACAAAACTACATGTATTAACATTTTACTTACGTCAGTCGTCGCATGGGGTCCTTCAGAGCCCAGCGCAAAAACGCACGTCCGTCACACACAACGCGCGAGCGCGAACTGACCGGCGGTTGCGCTAGCGTCAACTTCAATATGATTTAGGAAGCTACCTAAAGTGCGGGATCCAAGGGAATAAAATCAAAGACAGTAGAATCGTTTTTCTAAAACCTAGGCTTTTAAAGACCCCGCGCGACGGGTCGAGGGTTAATGCTACCACCGGATCCAATGCGCAATGAAGTAGCCAAATACTATACAGTCTTCTTAACAACTGTGATTATGAAAAAATCAATGACTAATCGAATAATGTATGAATTGAAAACTGAATGAATAAGAACGCGAACGAATGAATGAATAAGCGAGCTGAAGAATAAATGAATTTATGTATTCTTCACTTACCAGTTGAAAACACTTGGCTCTTCTTTGTAGGGATCGTCGTATTTCTGGTGATAAGCTTCGTGAACACCCCACCGAGGGTCTCGATACCCAATGAGAGGGGAGTCACGTCGAGCAGGAGAATGTCAGTAACGTCGCCCGCGAGGACTCCGCCCTGGACTGCGGCACCGACAGCTACCGCCTCATCGGGGTTGACAGCCCGAGATGGAGCCCTGCCGAAGATCTCTTGCACCGTCGATTGTACCTGATTGAAACGGGAAATATGAGAAACAAACATACCAATAGCCCCGAGGCTTTTGCTACTTCACCAGGCACAAAAGCGAGCAGAGCACCAGCCTAGATGAATAAATAAAATAAATGGCATCCCGCTGTCTTAAAACTACACAAAGGATTTTGATGCTTTTTTTTTTAATATATCATCATACACAAGATGAAGGAAGATTTATATGTAAATGTAGCCGGGGCAGGTCACTAGTAGATTAATAAATTATGCTTCGTAGCGTGGCAATATAGTCTCACTTTAAATCTCGTTCGATCCAATCGCCGGACAAGAAAACGTTGTGTCAATTCTAAGATTTCAATCCGGGTCTGGTTGGTTGTGCCTCGGAAAACACTGAGCCGTTGGCCATTGTTATTACATAATCTAAAACAAGCGTATACCAGGGAATTGGCAGCAGCATTTCCTTGTAAGTTACAACATTATACGACGGTCACCAACATGCCTGTATATTTTTTTTTATTCTGAAAAATATTTTTTTCCGAGCTCTGGATTCGGACCTGCGAAATTCTTAGGCATTTAGGCCACGACTACACCGGTATTCAACGATAAATAAACGTTAAGTATATTTGTCTGTGAGCGTATAACCCGCCCGCACATAATGCACGGCCGGGGAATATAACCCCAAGTTACTCTGGCACCTGTCCAAAGGACTGCCTAGACAGACATGGCGACTGACATCGGCTTGTGCTTTAGGTGCAAAATTTTTATTTCTACGACATTTTTAAAGTTATTTTTAGCTTTCTGTAAGCGGTTTCTACCGCGTAGATCACATTCCTGTGGGAACTTCATCATTAAAATAATGTAAGAGGACCTCTATAATCCGAACACCTCTGTAAATGATATAATTTCTCCAACCACGCGACTTATTATTATTATTATTCTGTGTATACTCGTTTTGCTCGCGACAATTTTTCATTTTATTTTATTTATATATTGATTTTTTAAATAAGAATATAAAAGTATTTTAACATATGTGACCACATAGTTAAGTTATACCATTAACTAGACCTGTACATAATGTTAAAAATATTGTTCTTAATTAAGTATATAAAAAAAAATACTTAAATGTGTTATGCATTGTAAATTACGTATAACAAGCGCGCATTATTCGTCTACGTTATTAATAAACTATTTCATTTCAATGGAACGACCCCAGCAAAAAGTTGACATTCGGTAAGCAACTGGCGAGACGGAGAAGCGGGTGGTGGCTTCTCCGTCTCGCCATTAAGTTGCTTACCGAATGTCAACTTTTTACACACCTTGGCAAGCCAGGGCCTTTAGAGATATTGCCATAATCACCACGCTTGGCAGATGGATTGCTGCTTGCAGTAAGATGGTTAAGTATCCTTGAGCTGATAGCCGCTGCTGCCTGTACATCAGCTGTTTGTCCTTAATCCCACCCTATAAATTCTCTGTAGTATATAATCCGAACGCTCCACGAATCTGGACAAGTTTATTCGGATTAAAGAGGTCCTGCTTCGTAAGTTGTTCAATTTCCGTGGCACTGGTATTGTTAAATTTAGTTGCCAGTTAGAGTGAACGAGATAATTATTATATTATTGCCTTAATTGTTATAACACTTGACTTAACCTAACCAAACGAGACTATGCTACTGTTGTAACAAAACCAAAAAACTTCAACTTCAATAAGTCCTGTTGAACCATATTGGGTTAGGGTATTTTTTTATTACCACCCGAAACCTCGTTAGTTTATCAAATAAATAGGAAGTTGATCAACTTACGATTCTTATTATTTTCCAACGACATGTTAAAGAGAAAGTTTACCTTGGGCATTCTGGTCATGCCTCCAACCAGGAGAACTTCTCCGATCTCTGCCCGCTGCACTTCGGCGTCTTGAAGGGCTTTCTGGCACGGGCTGACAGTGCGTTTGATGAGGTCTCCTACCAAAGATTCCAGCTTGGCACGGGTCATCTGTTAAACAAACATATGTTGTTAAATAAAGTTGAAATTATAGATTCCCGACGTTATTATTATTATTGTTACCGACATACGTCACCACGTGGCTTTTGCTACTTCACCGGGCATAAAGGCGAGCAGAGCTCCGGCCTTAATAAATGGTTTAAAAACTACCTTGGACCTCGGCTCTGGGCGGTCGCTGGCGATGAGATTGAGGGATTATGACTTTTAGTATTTTAGGGGGTTTTGGGCAACTGTCGCTCTACTTTACAGTTCGCGGGCCTCTCGGACTTCCGATGGTTCTTGGCAAACTAAGGGTCGGGAGAACAAGGGGGGACGCATCGCGTTCGCGACAGGGACCCTTCCTATACTATTAGGAGTTTTGATTTTCCCACCTCATCTGGTGTGAAGAAGCTAACGCTCCTTTTCCAGTTGAGCTGATACGGACTGACTGATACCATCAGACACCTTATTTTGTACCGGGGTAAAATGCATTACGCATCCCTTGGCTCCCGTGAGGTACACGAAATTTGTATTTCGCACGTCAGCTAAGGGTACGTGGTACTCTCAATACTCAAAAAAGAGGCAGGCATACCCACTAGACAATAAGTAAAATTAGTAATATGTGTCACTTCTATATGGTATCTCATCATCAGCCCGTATATCGTACACTGCTAAACATGGGCCTCACCACACACTGGGTTTTTGGCAGTCACCACACTTGGCAGGCGGGTTGGTGACCGCAGTATAATGTAGTAACACACAGGGAAACGCTACTGCCCGTTTCCTAGTATACGATTGTTATAGATGATGTTATAACAATCGGGACCAACAACGGGTTAACATATAAGACACTGTTGTTGTTGGTCCTTATTGTTGGTATCTATATACTCGGTTATATTCAGTTTAGGAAATATTTAGGAAGTCTTACCTTTAAATTCATGTGTTTTGGTCCAGAGGCATCCATGGTGAGGTAAGGCAGGTTAATATCAGTCTGTACTGAGCCTGAAAGCTCAATTTTAGCCTTCTCAGCCGCCTCCTTCAAGCGCTGCATCGCCATAGCGTCTTTACGGATGTCAAGGCCTTGCTGTAGGTGAAAAAAAGTGTATTATTAATATACAAATGAACATAATAAATAATTCTTATACATAAGGACTCAAGGACATGCATGAGGAGATTAATGAATGTAAAAGAGGCGAAAGTGGTACGTCTAGATCGTAGCAAGTGGATGGAATTAGTCTCTACCTGCCCCTATGGGGAAGAGGCGTGTATATATGTTTGTATATAGCAAAAAATGTTTTTAATGTGCCGCGATTTCTAGGAAAGCAGTGCGCATGTGCACACAACTAGCTGGTGTCGCGGTTACTGTCGCATCGCTGCAAACGTGTACCGGCCAATGGGACGGACACTGATCGACGATGCATATAAACATTAATGTAAATCTATACTAATACACTTTTTTTTTAATATTGTACGTAACGAGCGAGATAGTTTGTGAGGATGTATTCAATTCAATTTTTTTTTATTTGTTTAAACGTGGTGTATGTCACAGTCATCTGGTTGAGTCTACTATTTGATTGCCATGCATCTTTAAAAGGTAAATTTTAATTTTAATATTCTTCTATGGAATAGAACAATCTCTTCTTTTACCAAAAGAATGCCACATTTTTTGTGAGTGTCAGGCTATATTTTACGACAAGGCTTCCAAGGGATCACGATTCACGCGGGTTAAACAGCGCGGGGCATCTAGCCTATGATCATCAATATCAGCCCGTATAACGTCCACTGCTGAACATGGGCCTCCTCCCGAGGGAGGGTTTTTGCCGTAGTCACCACGCTTGGCAGGCGGGTTGGTGACCGCAGTATTATGTTGTAACACACAAGGAAGCGCTGCTGCCCGTTCCCTGGTATACAATTAGTACAGATGATGTTATAACAATCAGGACCAATGGCTTAACGTGATTTCCGAGGCACGGAGAGTAGTCCCTTAGCCAACCAGAGCCGGACAGAAGCTGTAGAATCTACACAAACATTTCTTGTCCGGAGTGGGGATCGAACCCACGACCTCCGAGATTTAAATCGAGCCAAATACCGCTACGCTACGGAGGTTGTCTATGATATATTTGTTAAACTTAAACAGTGATTTTTTCAGTTTTCTAGTTGAACATTATTCAAGAGAATTAACAAACATTTTGAGGTAAATAATACTCACGTCTCTTTTAAACTCGTCGACCAAGAAGTTCACAATAACATTGTCGAAGTCTTCACCTCCCAGAAGTGTGTCTCCGTTAGTACTCTTAACTTCAAATACCCCCTTTTGGATCTCCAATACAGAGATATCGAAGGTACCGCCACCCAAGTCGTATACTGCGATACTGTCGGAAAAAAAAATGGAAATTCAAATCGTCATTGAACTTCATTAAAGCTCTAGGGTACTGTAAAGTAGAGCGACAGTTGCACTAAACTCCTCGAAAATACTTTAAGTCATAATCCCTCAATCTCATCGCCAGCGACCGCCCTGAGCCGAGGTCCAAGCCCCACAGAGGGCGCACTGTTGCGCAGGTTGCTTAATTTGTAGTTTTTTAACAATTTATTAAGGCTCACAAAAAAAAAAAAACACTATTGTACTATAGCGCCCGCCGGAGGGTGTCCCCGGTCTTGTATTTCAACGATGTATGTTCTTGTTCAAACAACGCGTTACGTTCTAATGTTTATATTTTTTTATTAGCAACAATTAAATTATCTACCAAACAAAATGTACACATGCCTTGTAATTTTATGAGGAAAACGACAATGCATTTTTTATGGCTATATGGCAATAATGTGCCGCGATTTCTAGGAAAGCAGTGCGCATGTGCACACAACTAGCTGGTGTCGCGGTTACTGTCGCATCGCTGCAAACGTGTACCGGCCAATGGGACGGACACTGATCGACGATGCAGTATTTATCACTTTTTTCTTCGGAGCCAGCTAAGAGGCTTTTTGCTACTTCACAAGGCATAAAGGCAAGCAGAACTCCAGCCTAAATAAATAGTTTAAAACTACAATCAACCTATGCAAGGGGCAGTTCTCAGTGGGGCTTGGACCCCGCCTCAGGACGGTCGCTGGCGGGGTATTGAGGGATTATGACTTTTAGTTGTTTTTTATGGAAGTTTTGTGCAAATGTCGCTCTGCGTTACAGTTCTCGCGCCTCTCGGACTTTGGGGTCTACAAGAGCATCGAAAGGTTCATTCCAAAGCTTCTGCTTCGACCGAAGCAGACGCGGTCCGAAGGGGAGGGAGTTTTCACAACTAGAGATAAATAATTTCGCTAAGTTTTTCCTGTACATGGTACTTTCAAAATTGGTTTATATACTTACATTTTGTCATCAGATTTGTCGAGTCCATAGGCGAGAGCGGCGGCAGTCGGTTCGTTGATCACACGAAGGACATTCAATCCAGCGATTTGACCTGCACGCAAATATATACTGTATAGACACCATTTACTTTATTACGAGAGACAATTTAGGGGGGGGGAAGAGGTCTAAACATGTCTTATTTTTTATCAATACACATCAATGAGGTTATATTAAAACGAGGTAGATTCATTGGGTTGAAAACTGGCACCACAAACCTAAAATTGGTTTGTTATGAACCTTTCAAAATCGAAAGTCGTCTTATTGGCACAGTTGAGCTCTGTCTCAATCAGTGCAATGTTTGTTGGTCTCGTTTTAACACACGCAAATTTTCGTGCTGTCCTTTTTACTCTTACGTTTTAAAAACATACTCTGTGGGGACAAATTTTGCCTTAACAAAAGACAAGCATACCTCATGCTTGTCTTTTGTTAAGGCAAAATTTGTTGTCTACCTCTTATTTATTATAACATCATTGCTAGATATGGAGTATGAGTTATAACACACTTTCCTCGCCGCGTCTGCCTGTCTGTCTGTCTGAACGATTTTCAGATTTCGAATATTGATTCGTGACGAAGGTTTAGATATATAAGTTGACAAGATTTTGTGCTTATTAAGCTTTACTACCCGTGCGAAGCCGGGCGGGTCGGGGAAACGTTTTTAAACGGCCGTAGCCCAATGGCTCGGGCGTTGAACATGCGATCGTGTAGTCGCTGGTTCGATCCCAACCCATTGCACTACCGACGTGAACCCACTCGTAAAACAAGTATTTTAGCTTAGCAGGAGGGGTTAACAAATATTTTAGCTTAGCAGGAGGGGTTAACAAGTATTTTAGCTTAGCAGGAGGGGTTAACAAGAATACTAGTAGAGTCCTAAAACACTGCTAGTAATCTTTTAAAAATGTATATTATAATGTGCCGCGATTTCTAGGAAAGCAGTGCGCATGTGCACACAACTAGCTGGTGTCGCGGTTACTGTCGCATCGCTGCAAACGTGTACCGGCCAATGGGACGGACACTGATCGACGATGCATACGAAAATTGTGTAACAAAATCTATAGAATTATTTATTTAATTACGGTATATTTTTGTATAAAAAGCATAATCAAATAAAAATGTTTATTGATAATGTAGATGAATCGATCGTACTCATTAGAATTCATCCATAAATGGCGTCACAAGAATTTAATGTTTTTTTATGAATAATTTCAAAAAAGAAAACATGAGTAATTTATGGATGGCCCCTTATAAGTCACTTTCAATAATAATTAGTTTGCATTGCAACGATTATATAAATAACAGTTTACCAATATTTGTCACGTCAAAATGTATAATTTTGTGTCATTTGAGCATGTTATAATTTAGGCGGATCATAAGTATATCGACGGGACACGCTTAAGTGCACCCCAACTGAGAATATCCGGCGAAACAAACTCAGTGGGTTACTCTACTGCCGGTTCCAACGCGACCTCATCGAGACGATCCGGCGAAACATACTCAGAACTTTTAGATAATAGAATTTTCTAGCAGTTATTTCAATATTTAAGAGACACTTACCAGCATCTTTAGTGGCTTGTCGCTGTGAGTCGTTGAAATAAGCGGGCACTGTGACGACCGCATTCTTAACGGACGTATTGAGGTACGCTTCAGCCGTCTCCTTCATCTTGATAAGGACGAAGGCGCCGATCTGAGACGGGGAGTACACCTTACCATCGCTACCTGTTCAAACAAATATCAAACAAAATGTTATTAAAATAGTTTATTAGTATATTCCCGGGCGAGTTATCACTTGCCAACTTCATCTATACTAATATATAAAGCTGAATTGTTTGTTTTTTAAGACTGGAGCTATTCCAATGAAGTAGCAAAAGCCTCGTGGATAAAAATGTATGTCCGTGCGAAAAAAAACGTTTGTTTGCTAGAGCGCGCTAATTTCAGGAACTACTGAGCCGATTCGAAAAAATCTCTCAGTGTTACCGTTTATTTATTTATTGGATGCTTCTCCAGTTACAGGAAACCACATCATGCATTACATAAATTAAATTATATTAAAAAACAGATGAATATCTATATAATAAATCAATGGTAGTATGTATACATATAGCTAACATTTTGCAATACCGATACAACAATTAACAACCGTTTATGCATACATAGCATGAATTATGCGGGTGAACCCACGCGATGGATTCTATTAATTAAATATGGCCTATGTTACTTCTGGATAAAGTAGCTTACTAACGATGAAAGGATTTTTGAAATCGGTCAATTAGTTTAGGAGCCTATTTAGTGCAAACAAACTAACAATCAATTATATTAGTCATGAACGAATTACAAGTTATTGATATAGTTTCTAATACATATCTAATACATAGTTTCTAATGTTATTTGTTTATTGTTTGTTTGTGGTGGTATGTTGTAACATACAAGGAAATGCTGCTGCCCTTTCCATTGTATACAATGGGCATGAGGACTAAAAAAATCTATTTAGTCCGTCAGTTAGATTACTAAAAAATATTGGACATGTATTTTTTCAATTTTTATTTATCAAATCAATAAAAATTTACAAAGACACAGCAAAAACAAACTATAAAGTTCAGGAGAGGGGGGCTTGTGACGTCACTATTAGGTAAAATTATACCTAATAGTGATGTCATACAAAATTTCAACGCGCTGTATCTTCGTCCTTTTTTGTTTGAGGACCAAAAAAAGAAAAGGTGTCCAATGTTTTTTGGTAATCTAACTGACGGACTTAATAGATTTTTTAGTCCACATGCCTATTGTTGTAGATGATGTTATAAGAATCGGGACCAACGGCTTAGCGTGCTTTCCGACGCACGGAGGGTAGACCCTCAGCCAACCAGAGAAAGAAATCTCAAAATCTAAATAAAGATTTCCTGTCCGGCGTGGGGATCGAACCTACGACCTTCGAGATTTAAAGCTAGCAGCGCTCCGCGGTTTTAACCGCGTCATTCTGCTCCAGCTGGTCGGGGCGTGATATTTTGTAGCCTATATGCTAATGCCAGCTTATAAACTATCTAGGTGCAAACTTTCAGCCAAATCCATTCACAAGTTTTTGCGTGAAATAGTAACAAACATACATACATCCACACATATAATTTCACATTTATAATATTAGTTGGACAATAATAATCTGTCCTCCAATTTAGTTTTATTTTTCTATTACATTGTTATTTTAACAAGTACACGTGTATTTAAATACCTAAGTGCTGAACAAAATTCATTTACTTAATTTATTGTAATGTGCCGCGATTTCTAGGAAAGCAGTGCGCATGTGCACACAACTAGCTGGTGTCGCGGTTACTGTCGCATCGCTGCAAACGTGAACCGGCCAATAGGACGGACACTGATCGACGATGCATCCCTACTAATACGCTTTCATGCGAAAAAAACCCGTAGCGGTATTTGGCTGGCTTTAAATCTCGAAGGTCGTTGGTTCGATCCCCACGTCGGCCAAGGAAGTCTTTGTGCATTATATCCTTATAACTACAGAAAATTAATGAGTTCCCATGGGAGTAGATATTAAAAAACCGAAGGAATAACAACACGAGCAGAGCATCAGCCTTAGTAAATGGTTTAAAAACTACAAACTAAGCAACCTGTACAACAGGGCGCCCCCGTGTAGGGCTTGGACCTAGGCTCAGCGCGGTCGCTGGCGATGAGATTGAGGGATTATGACTGAGTATTTTAGGGGGTTTTGTGCAACTATCGGTCTACTTTACAGTTCGCGGACCTCTCGGGTCTACGAGGGCATCGGATGGCTCTTTGCAAACTAAGGGTCGGGAGGAAGGACAAAGCGGGCATCAGCTAGTAGATAATATGTAATTACCTTGAACCCAAGCATCTCCATTAGACGCCTTCACGACCTTATAGGACAAGTTTTTCATATCCTTCTGCACTTCTGGGTCTTCAAAACGTCTGCCGATCAGACGTTTGGTGGCGTAAAAAGTGTTGCCGCTGTTGGTGACAGCCTGGCGCTTAGCTGGCATACCGACTAAACGTTCGCCCTCCTTGCTGAAAGCCACGTGCGATGGGGTGGTACGTGACCCTTCGGTGTTTTCTACTACCTATGTACAAAGAAAAGATAGATAGATAAACACTTTACGGTACACCTTCACAAAGAGGAAAATACAGAGACTTAAAACTAAATTTAAAATACAATTGCCATCACACTACATAGTATAAAACAAAGACGCTTTCCTGTTTGTCCGTTCCTGTTGCTTAGATCTTTAAAACTACGCAACGTATTTTGATGCGGCTTTTTTTAATAAATAGAATGATTCAAGAGGAAGGTTTATTTGATAATACATCAGCATTGCACCCGTGCGAAGCCAGCGCGGGTCGCTAGTGAAGAATAAAAAAATCTATTTAGTCTGTCAGTTAGATTACCAAAAAATATTGGAAACGTATTTTTTTTTTCTTTCCTCAAACAAAAATTGATACGGCGCGTTGAACTTTCGTGTGACGTCAATACAACCTCCGTAGTGTAGCGGTATTTGGCTTTATATCTCGGAGGTCGTGGGTTCGATCCCCACGACGCACCGGACAGGAAATCTTTGTGTAAAAATTCTAAGATTTCTTTCCGGGTCTGGTAGGTTGAGGGACGGGTAGTCCCTCGTAAAGCACGTTAAGTCGTTGGTCCCGATTGTTACAACATCATCTATAATAATCGTATATGAAGGAACGGGCAGCAGCGTTTTCTTGTGTGGTACAACATACTTCTGCGGTCCAGCAGTACCAATCCGCCTGCCATGCGTGGTGACTATGACAAATACCCTCCCCCGGAAGAAGGCCTATATTTAGCAGTAGTCATTATACGGGCTGATAAATAATAGAAACCATTGGCTCTACCCAATTTCGTATGGTTCAAAGTTACACTATTACAGCATTTATTTATCTTTAGATAAATTTTATCTGATAACACATACACGGCTTTTTAAGATACCGTTAAGATCGAAATTTCGACCCATATTCCATAACTACATGCTGTCCCTGCTACAAAGATTTTTTTGTCCGGCGTGGGGATCGTCCTCCCAGATTTAAAGCGAGCCAAATACCGCTGCGCTACGGAATTCATCAAACAAAGTTGGGTACTGCCAATGATTTCTGTTACTTTACTTGATCAGAAAGTCTACTTCCACTGCTGAACATGGGCCTCCTCTTAACAGACCTTGGCAAGCCAGTGTAGTGTGTCAGACGCCTTCTTCCCACTCGTATTATTAGTATGCAAACTGTGTCCATCAAAATTAAGGGACCAAATCTAGTATCTCAGTCATACATATCTAAAATCTTAAGCGCAGGCCACACTGCCAGCAGGCGGGCGAGCGAGCTAGGTGGGGGGCGAAGCGAGAGAGGGAAACTTTGGGAATATTGGCGAGTTAACTTTTTTTTGCTCGATATCCATAACGGCAACAACAAAGTGCCTACCGCACTTCAAAATGGTACAAAGCACACGAAGAGTTCCCCCTTCGTGCGCGAGTCCGACTCGCACTTGGCCGGAGCAAGCACGTATCACACTCCCTTCACAGGGTCGTTAAGGGATATTGCCATAATCACCACGTTATTTTAAAAGTTGAATAGCTCTTTGTGCGTACAGACGCTTCCTTACCTTACAACTACGACAACAAATAATTAAAATATAAATACAACGTGTTTTTTTTATTGGTTGCTAATTGTTGGCATGACGTTTTGCCATCAGTATTATCAAAAAATAACATGAAAATTTTAAAATATGAAATTTCATGTACAAAAAAAATGTGCCGCGATTTCTAGGAAAGCAGTGCGCATGTGCACACAACTAGCTGGTGTCGCGGTTACTGTCGCATCGCTGCAAACGTGTACCGGCCAATGGGACGGACACTGATCGACGATGCATATAACAAATACTTAAACTCAGGTTGCCATTTTTTTCACCACACAGCTTTAAAATATTATCTGCTGTTAAAGGTACAGCGTATACTTTGAAAGCACCTGCCTTTGCTGTACAGTAAAATGTTCTAGAAATTCTTACCTTGGGAGTTTTGCCCTCCATAACAGCCACGCAAGAGTTTGTAGTTCCCAGATCGATGCCAATGACTGCGCCACGGACACCCTCCGACCTAGAGACCAAACCACAAATCTTTAGATCTATATTAGGAGGCAGGAGGCTAATCATGTTACCAATATTATAATATATATAATATAGTCTTTACTACTTAGTTTTTAGTATCATCATCAGCCCGTACAACATCCACTTCTGAACATGGGCCTCCTCCCATAGGAGGGTTTTGCCATAGTCACCACGCTTAGCAGGCAGATTGGTGACCGCAGTATTATGTTGTAATACACAGGGAACCGCTGCTGCCCGTTCCCTGGTAAAAGCTTGTTATAAGATGATGTTATAACAATCGGTACCAACGGCTTAACGTGCTTTCCGAAGCACGGAGGGTAGTCCCTCAACCAATCAGACCCAGAATGAAATCATATAATTTACACAAAGATTTCTTGTCTGGTGTGGCGATCAAACCCACTACGTCCGAGACTTAAAGTGAGCCAAATACCACTACGGAGGTTGTATTTACTATGCATGCAAAAAAATATTTTAAAAATGTCAATCTATTAAGTCAATGTAGTTTCAATAGTACAGTAATAATAACATAGGAAATGCGTTACAATCGCCCTTCAGTAATGAAGTCATTTTTAACAAAGTAAATACTCATATTGTTAGGTTTCTTTTTTATAAGTTTCTGTCACACAATGTGTGTTTCCAATTTAACAAAGTAATGTGTAATCGAACCGCTTCTTGAAAGACTGGACTACGGTTGCAGAAAGGTGTGAGAATTGGAAAGAGTGGAGGGAGGCCTTTGCCCAGCAGTGGAACACTATGGGCTGATACAATAATAATAATAATAATAATGTGTAATCCCCATCTCTAGTTAATGGCATTAAAATTTCCAAACTGCTAAAAATGACTTATGTTAGGTAAGAACTGCTTCTTCATCAAGCATAAAGATGAGCAGAGTCCCAGCCTTAATATATGGTTAAGAACTACAAACTATACAACCTGCAGAGGTTGTCCCCTTTTTTTTTTTGACTGGGGACAAATGTGAGAGGGGTCTGCTGGACTCACCCTGTTCATAGCGGGGGTATGCTAATCATACCACAAAGAGAGGACCCTACACCACTAAAAACCCATGGATACTCCTCTGTCCACTGTTGATGAGGGACTAGTATGCTTCGAAATCTGGCCCAGAGGGTGACCCCTATGGGGCTAGGACTGGCTCAGGATAATGCCTGGTGTGGTGGTTTGATGAATGACTAAGATTAAGTTTTGTGCAACTGTCCCTCTACATTTCGCAAGTTTAGGGTTTAGGGAAAAAAATAATCCCAGAGTTAAGGGGGACTAGTCACAAACATGAACACTCAGGTTTAAAAAATCTATCTGTGGTTCACAAAAGTAATTGTCTTGAGTGAGAATCAAACCCACTATCTCTCAAGAGAAAAAATATAACTTATACATGGTTAGCAAAAAGACTTAAAAACTCAATTTCTATTCTTCTACTATAAAATAACAGTCATTTTTATTTACGTAAACCTATTACAGGCACTTGCAAATAGTCAAAACAATAATTTCGTATTTAGTATAATTATCATATTTTATAAATTTTCAAATTAAACAAGTATTTAACTTATTATTTTAATTATATTTTAGTCATAACCTCTTAGTTTATTATTTAACTATAATGTGTCAAATAGCTTGTTCAGTCTATATTAGGTTAGAACAATTGCATTGCATGCATTTGCACATCAAGTGCTAAGCTAAAATGCTTGGGTTAGTGTGTTCACATCACCACTATTTGTAAATCTATTCTTTACTCCAGTGGCAACCTGAACATTGGTCCTAATTAAGGGTGCTGCCCTCAGGTGGATGTTGCTCTTAGACTTTGGCCAGACTCTTGGAAGTTAATTTTGTACCTGTTAACTTTAAGGCATCTTACAATAATGTGTACATTTGTCATGTATCACAAGACAGATGAATTATAAAATTTGTAAGATCAAAGAATGTTAA
Organism: Nycteola revayana; assembly: GCA_947037095.2. Taxonomy (NCBI): domain Eukaryota; kingdom Metazoa; phylum Arthropoda; class Insecta; order Lepidoptera; family Nolidae; genus Nycteola; species Nycteola revayana. The sequence goes on from OX344840.2 coordinate 6,897,060, forward strand.
TATAGTTTTTAGCTACATAAGTGATACTTTTGTTGGATTTAAACCTTGTAATTTTGACAAGTACAAGTGTATGTAAATACCTACGTGCTGAATAAATTTCATTATTTCATTGGTAGTGCAATGAGTGGGAATCAGACACCCTAGCCTGGCTATGGCTGCTTAACCAAATGCACTATTCATCAGTATCAATAACCTGTAGGTTATATGATAATTCCTGACCAGGCCGTCGTCTATCCACCTGATTTTAAGTGGCATAGGGGTCTACCTACCCTTTCCCCTTGCCTTCCCTGAGCTTTTCCCCTTGCATTCCCTGAGCTTTCCTCCTTGCCTTCCATGAGATTAAGTGACCTTATTTACTTACACATCATTACATCAATAATGCACCAGAGGTATTATGTAAGGAGGAGGTCCTTTCCCAGTTGAGCAGCACATTCAGTGCACGAATGTTATGCCCAATGTCCCTTATAGCTAGCTAGGGTTGCCATCTCCAAAATTTGGCATCTAGGACAAGTCGCATGAAAACCCCAGTCACAGACATGTCAAACGGCTTTTTTAAACATACCCCTATGTTGATGGGCACAGTTCAGACCCCTGTTCCCCACTGGGCACGTGCCCACGGCCCTGGATGGTTTAGGGCCCCCTAGCCTCTACTCCAAATGATAACCAATAGCCACAAAGGACTAATCATAGATGCTTAGTGTGGATTACATTATGTTACCTATTCATCATAATATGTAATGACACCATAAAGAAGTAAAAATAAAGCCTAAACTTTTCATATCTGTGTTTTTGGTAAATATGTACTGGTAATATGGTCATAGGGGCCCCATTATCCTAATGTGCCCAGGGCCTATAATAGGTGAAAGACGGCTCTGGCACAGTGCGTGTATCGCCGGTGGTCTAAGACTTTAATTATTTTAACCCGGACTACCATTGACATCTGGTCCCAGATGCTACCAGGATGCCCTCTTAACTAGGACAAATACGGGGTAAGCTGGATGGATGGCAACACTACTTATAGTATACATGAACATGAAGCGGTTGCAATATGGAATTACCTTATGACTTTTTTTTGCTAAGATACATAAGTGAAAAGTTAAGTCCCTTGTATAGATATGTAGGTTTGTAATAATATCGTCCTTTCAGGAACGCCACGGCCATAAAGTACTGTTAAATAATAACTGATTTTTTTTAGCTATACAAAGGTCAATTCGGCTAGGATCAGATAATGTAACAAAGTTAGGTTATGATGCAATATAAAAAAAATCGACTTACTTGTTCCTAGCTTGTACATGGCGCTGGTAAATGGGTACTGTAGGGGCTGCGGTCTGAAAATTGCCGAAATATTAAAAATTAAAGATATAAAGGCCAATTATGAAGACAACCTCATGTCTTCGAAACCGGTAAGAATTAATCAAGAAAGGAGGCTCTTTTATAATAATAATCAATAAAAACCGAATAAAATCAAGAATGTGACATATTTAGTGATCTGACATGCGATATTCATTCGTTTTTGTGAAATAAAATTGGTACTCACATTTTTGAGCATTGACGAGAAATTCCTCTGAGTGTATACGTCTGAGCTCAATCCGGAGCACTCGAGAGCCTTGCGGCCAATCACCCGCGTCGCGGTCAACATTTTTGCAACAATATTATTAACTATTTAATTTATTTTCAGCTTTTAATTCACTACAACCCGAACATGTGGGTGACGCAACTCCTTGAAAGAACGAATTTGACTTTTTTTTCTAGCACACATTGATTAAAGTTGCCATACTTAAAAAAATACTGTGCACACTATGGAATATTCTCGTTTTTACCAGGGTGATGGTAGTTGGCATTGGTTGAATAATATTATACCTTGTTGTGATTGGCTTAAAAGGATAACGTAATAGCATTGTGACCAATGGAAAACTAATGATTGTTCTCAAAGACAAAATTGTATAAATAGATCATATAGACTTAAAATAAGTTTAGTATTTTTATTGAAAAAAGGTTATATTCAAAAATAAAATATAATTACTTAACACTATGTAGGTATGTACTTGGTAATCATTACATATTAACCACTCTACTATACTAACCATTAACAAAGTCGCTTCCCGCTGTCTGCCTATCCCTATGTTTGCTTAGATATTTAAAACTATGCAACGAATTTTGATGCGGATTTTTTAAGGCATGTATTTAACGCGGCGACAAACTAATCTGATTAAGGATTTTAAAATAATTAAAATGGGTAGAAAAAATAATAAGTTGGCAGCTACAGTGAAGTAACATTTTAAGTATTATGTGGTAGCAGCTTAATTTTGAGTGTAAATTTAATTTGGCAGTGATTTTTTGGTGTGGCAACTGAATTTTTTGTTAGGCGACAACTTGAAGGCGGATAAAAAGTAGAAAGAAAATAGGTTAGTAACTGTCTAACCTAACCTAACCAACCAATAGTTGCCAATAAAACAACTGTAAATATTAGCCGCCGAGTGATTATGTTTAATACCTTACCTATTATTTCATTGGCCCTGTTTGATATATTTGCTATCTTATAATAGCAGCCATTGCCATTATTTAGTTTAAATATACCCTTGCCTTTTGTAGGTCACATAATGTAATTGTAAAATATTTAATTTATTTATCAAGTTATTTTTTTGTAACCAAGTAGTTAGTCGCGTAATAAGTTGTTATTCGCCTATATAACTACATAATTGTTGTTTTATGTTTTGAGGTTAGTTATTATAGGTAAACATTAATTTTAGATGGAGCACCTTCTCGCTATGCGCCTAATTAACCGTAGTGATGGAGCACGATGGCGACGCCAAGCCTTAAATCTACATCGTTCAATACGGGATCTATCAAACCCATTTTCAGGCCCAATTTTCGTGGGCACTATCGGCTTTTGCCGGATATGGCTCTAAGCCTAATTGAAGAAATAAGGGACTATATACCTACTGCCCCAAATCATCTTATGGAAATGCAATACCACCGGTCGAGATCAAAGTATGTGTTATTACAAGTATTGTTATTATCTTTATGAATTTGTGTACTTATGTCAAAAGCGAGACATAGTAAATACGTAACTATATTCAGTAGTTTTGAAATACATAATTATCTTTCTATTTAAGTTTCAAATTATGTTTACATGAAAATTGATCATGTGAAACTGTACCCTATATTGTAACACCTATCATATCGCGCCTTCGCCGCGCGCCGCACAAAATATCTCAATTTAATTATCTATTATTTTTCAAGTTTTTAGCTGCTCTTCACTTTTACGCTCAAGGGAGCTATCAAAAACCTGATGGCAAGGACGCTACTGTGAGCCTGAGTCAAGCGTCAGTTTCCAGAGCTATAGCCCAAACAACGAATGCCCTGAATGTGCCACCCGTGCTGTGCAAGTGGATACTATGATTATTGTATTATTTTATTAATTATTAAGTAAATACCATTTCAAAAATCCAAAATATAATTAATTTGTAATGGAGCTTTTTTATTGCTTTCCACGTAAACAAAATATTTTTTTTATACTAAAATAACTTATTTACTTTTATATAATACTTAACAAAAATGATATTAAGATTTTATTCTAGACTAGAATCTATTAGACATTGTAGTCACACTGTTTGTAGGTAAATGACAATTTGGACAGCTTTACGAAGAATGTTAACGTGTGATTTCAATAACGCAATATTATTGTTAAGTATTATAATTAAATACAACATAGATAGGTACATAAATTGTTTTGAAAACTATAACTTTAATTTAAAATAAGTCACATATTATTTTACTAACGAGTTTATTATCAATATTTTATTCTTTTAAATAACTACCAAGGATCCCGTTTTCTACCAACATAAAGCATTCTCTGTAAACGGTTTGCGCCAAGGTTCCGATCGGAAAATGCCGAAGATTACCGAAGATCATTCCGTCCGGATCTGTGAATAGCCTTTTTTATTTCCGTCGGAATGCAATACGTTTCCGATCAGCAGCGTTGATTCCGCAGTCGGAACTTTTCGAATGAATTAGAATACGGGGGCAGGTGATCAAAGGGCAGCCTCTTACCTCGACCAGCCAGTGTTTTGGGCATCCTGCCTGCCAACTGACTTACGAAGTTGCATTGCGCGATATACGTTAGTTGGTATGCAAGGTGCTAGATGGCGCTGTTATTCTTTTTGTAGTTTGTGCGACTACTGTAGATGTCGCTTAAAATTAAAAGGTTAAAATAATAATATACTAGCAGGATTAGATTACTGCGCGAGGTTTAATCTGTGGTCCATGCGTTCGCGTCCAACCAATGCCTTCTAGTCTAATAAATAACTAACGGATAATCCGCGGAAACGAAGCATACTGTATACGCAGACTAAGAATGCCTAGGTTTACATCAGTGTGGGGTTGCCAACTATATTGTTAAACAGTATTATACTGTTTTTCACTACATTATACTTTTTACTGTTGAACAAATATAAAGTATATTAAATACTGTTTTGAGCGTCAAAATGCTTAACACTATAAGTATTGGTCTAAGTCAAATATTCAATACATCAAGTCTGACTTGTAGCTACTCTTTTTTTTTTTTTAAATACTGTTCCATTTTCTTCTCAGACTTAAATATACTTTTTTCTTGTGTAAAAAAGCTGGCAACCCTACATCAGTGATTCCTATAGTGGTGTCGGTGGACTCCCAGCGGGAGACTTGACGGCGGTCTAAGTTGGCGTAAAAAAACGGCATCACATGTTGTAAGTGTGTCATAATATGATAGAAATGGAGCAACAGAGAATCAGCCTTTTTTATTTTCGGAAAGACGTGCTTAGTTAGCCACTAGGCTTTAGCTACTTCATAAAGCTATGCTTTAGCTAGGGCATAAAGGCGAGCAGAGCTCCAGCCTCAATAAATGCCCAAGAGGGCGCCCCATGTGGGGCTAGGACCTCGGCTCAGGTCGGTCACTGGCGATGAGATTCAGGGATTATGACTTTTAGTATTTTAAGGGGTTTTGTGTAACTGTCGCTCTACTTTACAGTTCGCGGGCCTCTCGTACTTCAGTTCTACGAGAGGATCGGATGGTTCTTTTACCTCTGAGCAAGTGCAGTTTTTTTTTTTAAGTTTACTAGCAGACTTTTTAATTCTACTAGTATTCTTGTTAACCCCTCGTGCTAAGCTAAAATGCTTGTGTTACGAGTGGGTTCACGTTGGTAGAGCAATGGGTGGGGTTCGAACCGGCGACCTCGAGATCACAAGTCCGACGCCCTTAGCCATTGGGCTACGTCCGCGTCCACTGCATTCAATCATCACTACATAGAATAAAACAAAGTCGTTTTCTCTGTCCCTATGTCCCTATGTATGCTTAAATCTTTAAAACTACGCCACGGATTTTGAGGCGGTTTTTTTGTGTACATCAGGTGGACGGGTGTACCTCAAGAAATAGTGATTCTATAGACGTGAAACCAATGTTCTAGCAATGTGACGAATGTGCGTAAAATTTCAAGCAATGTGCTCTTATAAATCTAGAGTTATTTCAAAAAGTTAGTGAGCCGCCAGCCTGATATCAGAATGACGGGTGTACTTTTAATCTGAACTAAATAATTACTATCTATGTATGAAAACATTAGCGTAGCAATGTGCCGGCAATGTGCTCGAACGTATTAAAAGCATAATCAGATGGGACAAAAGGTTTCCAAGTAGTTTCGAAACTGAAATTTAAAAATTTAAGCGCCTGCTTGTTTTATACTGGCTATCACGACGAAATGTATAGAGAAACGTTTACATCACAGGGGCTTCCTGCAAATGACACAACTATACTATTTCCATTTCATTATTTTCTCGATGACAGTTCTAATTTGATAGTTGTAGTGTTGTGACCATATAAGTAATGATATCGATCGCATATATATTTTTTACTAGCTTCCGCCCGCGACTTCGTACGCGGATCCTGTTGCTCATGGCAGCGACAACGGGGTCGTCAAAATCGAAGATCTGAAACGTCTGATGTCGAAGTAGATCAGAATTCAAACGTTCGTTGTGCTCTTCGTCTGTCTCTTCATGCCATACTCCAGCAATTCTTTCTCTTTCACTTTTTAACGGATTATGAATATTTTGTTTTGTGTGTTTTCGGGACAATGTATGTTAATCTCGATCAGCAATTAGTCGCCTGAAGACTAAAGACCTGTTAGTAGATGTGCGAATACGCTGAGAACTCAAGCGTGATTCTGTATCGGAAAACGTTTCCGATTCGCGAGACAATGCGTGACGTTCACGATCAGCGGTCAGTCGCGCATCATGTTCCGCACTTGTCTCTAGAGACCTAGAAGCAGATGCGTAGATACGCTGTGAACTCAAGCGCAATTATCTATCAGTGAACGTCTCCGACTCGCGAGACTATGCGTGACGTTCACGATCAGCAGTCACTCGCGGATAATATTCTTCACTGGTCTTTAGAGACCTGGATGTAGATGCGTAAATACGCTGAGAACGCAGACGTGCTTCGCGATCCGAAGAGGTTTCCACGGAGTGAGTTGCGGCCTGATCATCAAGTCTCTCCTGACGCTCTTCGGTACATTCTTGGGATCTTATGATTCTCAAGGCATTTTAAATTTACTCGAAAAAATAAAAAAATAAATGGGAGTTTTGGCCAGTATAGTAAAATTTTCATTGATTCATCGAATTTTCATCGAAAATTTGTCCTAAACTGCCACTGGCACCCACTGGAGTACGGCATGAAGAGACAGACGAAGAGCACAACGAACGTTTGAATTCTGATCGACTGCGACATCAGACGTTTCAGATCTTCGATTTTGACGACCCCGTTGTCACTGCCATGAGCAACAGGATCCGCGTACGAAGTCGTGGGCGGAAGCTAGTAAAAAATATATTTGCGATCGATATCATTACTTATATGGTCACAACACTACAACTATCAAATTAGAGCTGTCATCGAGAAAATAATGAAATGGAAATAGTATAGTTGTGTCGTTTGCAGGAAGCCCCTGTGATGTAAATGTTCCTCTATACATTTCGACGTGATAGCCAGTATAAAACAAGTAGGCGCTTAAATTTTTAAATTTCAGTTTCGAAATTACTTGGAAACCTTTTGTCCCATCTGATTATGCTTTTAATACGTTCGAGCACATTGCCGGCACATTGCTACGCTAATGTTTTCATACATAGATAGTAAGTATTTAGTTCAGATTAAAAGTACACCCGTCATTCTGAAATCAGGCTGGCGTGTCCATCAGGATGGACGGTCACTAACCATATTTTACATCGAAATAATTATAGAAAGTTGCTACCTAATTGCTACTAGTTGCTACTAATCGTCAGATAATTGCTACCCCCGAATTTCTTTAAATAAACTACTTTTTAAGGTGACCAGTCATCCTGATGTCAGGATGGCTGTCACCTATCCAGTGAGGATAAACTGCGCAAAAGAATCGAGTTTTTTTTTAACCAATAGTTGCTACTAGATTGCTACCTTCATATACATCGTTTTGGGCGCCATAGCTTTTAAGGATAAAAAGTTATTATCAATTTACTATTTTGATGCCTGAACGCCTGTAGAATTAAATGAGCAAATTTGAAATCAAATACATTAATATTATTTTATAAGCAGGCGCCACTTGTTGACATGACAGCATGCCGTAGTTCCAGTTGCAACGGAATCAAATCATTTGAATTAACTTTACGCGATATTATTGCTTTTGAAACTTCAGATGAATTTATTTCGATATACGACGTACCAGTAAAGTTAGTTTTAAGTATTAATGACTATGAATTAACTTCCATTATAGAATTTGTTCCACCCGGATTTGGTGAAATGGGCCACTGCAAACGTGGGAATGCATGGCAGTGTTACAACGATCTGCATAATAGAGTAACAAAAAGTAATAAAAGAGTAATAGCACATTGTATAATATATTTAAAGAAAACAGGTACATAATTTTTTTTTCATTAAATTGTAATTGCTTATTCATAAAATTGTTTTATTTATTGCGTTAATCACTTTAAATAAGTTTGGGATTCCCAACAAGTGGCGCCTGCTTATAAAATAATATTAATGTATTTGATTTCAAATTTGCTCATTTAATTCTACAGGCGTTCAGGCATCAAAATAGTAAATTGATAATAACTTTTTATCCTTAAAAGCTATGACGCCCAAAACGATGTATGTGACGGTAGCAATCTAGTAGCAACTATTGGTTAAAAAAAAACTCGATTCTTTTGCGCAGTTTATCCTCACTGGATAGGTGACAGCCATCCTGACATCAGGATGACTGGTCACCTTAAAAAGTAGTTTATTTAAAGAAATTGGGGGGTAGCAATTATCTGACGATTAGTAGCAACTAGTAGCAATTAGGTAGCAACTTTCTATAATTATTTCGATGTAAAATATGGTTAGTGACCGTCCATCCTGATGGACACAGGCTGGCGGCTCACTAACTTTTTGTAATAACTCTAGTTTTATAAGAGCACATTGCTTGAAATTTTACGCACATTCGTCACATTGCTAGAACATTGCTTTCACGTGTACAGAATCACTATTTTTTGAGGTACCTACACCCGTCCACCTGATGTACATACACGTTTTTTTTAAATAGATAGAGGGATTCAAGAGGAAGGTTTATATGTATTATAATACATCAGCATTGTACCCGTGCGGAGCCGGGGCGGGTCGCTAGTTGTTAATAAACAAACACAATGTGTGGTTCTTTTCTTTTTTTATTAAATGAACAAAAACAATTTTAGCTACTATATAATCTTATTTACATAGACATTGTACAGGTAAATGGTTTATAAACTACAAACTAAGCAATCTGTGCAAAGGGCGCCCCCTGTGGGACTTTGACCTCGACTGAGGGCGGTCACTGACGAAGGGATTTAGGGATTTTAACTTTTAGTTGTTTAGAGGAGATTTTAACTTTTAGTTGTTTAGAGGAGATTTATACAACTGTCCAACTCTGCCCAGCTTATTGTACTTGCAGTAATCGACATTTTTGGGATTTTCACTTGAAACGCCGTACTTGCACAAAAATGACAAGTAGGTACGGCGTTTCTCGTTAAATAAAAAACATGTTTCTAATAAAAAAATATATGATTTTAATTTGTTTATGTATGGCCTAAAATGTTAAAAATGTCTGAAATGTCAAAAACACTCTTCGGCGGGTCCTAAGGACCTTGAGAAAACGACATTACTTTAAAGGCAATCAATAATATACTTTTTTTTTAGTTTTGTTAGTAAAATAACATGTCAATATTTCATGAAACACAATTTGGTGTGCATTTATCCATTCTGGTAAGCATTTCGAATTTAATTCTTGTAAAATAGGTACATTTCTGATAGGCGTTTAAAGAAAAACAAAACATCACGCTCCGACCCACTGGAGCAGAGTAAACTGCGGGGCGCAGCTAGTTACTAATAAGCTAATATTGATTGCGTGCTTAAGACAGAATGTAAAGGATTTTACAAATACTTGTAGGCCACCATAAATGTACGAACCTACATTCTAAACGAATCAAAATATCTATACTTTTCTCTTAAATGATTAGTCTCACGCGTTCGACTATGTGCCGCGCTCCCTTCATTTACTTATTTATTTATAAAGGCACATCAACAACATAAACACATACTATCACACAACATAAACATATGCGCGCGAGACCAATCATGTAGGTATCTAAGACGTTTCTATTCTATGACTCGCTCGCTCTCTCGCTAGGTAGGTAGCGGTGTGGTTAACAATTTTAGAGGCAAAAATCATAATATATTGTTAATACATATATGTATAATATATTAATCTTTTTTTATCATTCAGTGCACTATATACACCGTGATTTTAAATCGTTACTAATACTATGCCAAATGATTTTTTTTTGGTAGAACAATCTAGATCTATACGTAGGATTTCAATAGCCTTAAAAATTACAGACTAAAATTACTTCAAACCAGTGTGAGGGGCGCCCGTTCGTAATATCTAGATTATATTGTATTACAAGGCACTAGACATAGAAAGAAAGAAAATAAATTAAATTCAGACAACACGCATATATGATTGAGATACGAGCAAACATTTAATTAAATATGTAAAGCAATAAGACGCTTTGCATGTTCTGCCGAAAGGGTTGCCACATCCGCATAGACTAGGGGACACTTAGCGCTGGTTTTCAGAGTGCAACCCAAGTAGTAACTCACGGACGATACCTACACTTAAACAGTAACTATATACAATACATAACATCCATATATGTAAACTTAACATTGCCGTTTCCTTGAGGTTTTCTTTTATTAGTAAAAAAAGAAAACGCATTTATTTACGGCACACAATAAAAACCATACTTGTATGCACCATAAGGCTCAATTTACACCGCCTTGCAATGCAATGGAATGCAAGCGACTTTTTGCAACCAAACTGTACTTACCATAATGAACTTTATATCAACTGTATAACATACAAATTAAATAAGAGCCAAAAAATTGGACGCGCGTCTTCCGCGGAATCCTCGCGCATTCTCGGTGCCGATTCTCGCGTCATGAGGCGAAATTGACGCTTCCATTCCTTTCCACTCCGTGGCGGTGTAAATTGAGCCTTAATGAACACTCGCTTCGGAGTAAACAAATGTATTTTCAAATATTATTATGTTTCGATTGAAATACTGATGGATATTGTCTAGCCAATTGTTAGCATAGATTAAAAAATCACGGTGTATTTTTTTTTCTTAATTCAGTCAGGTGTAGTCGAAGTAGGTGCCGGTGGAGCTTCGTCTCTAGCTGCGAGTAAGGACCGAAGGGCAAGGGCCTCTTGTCTGAGGGCCGCAACGTGTGCTCGAAGGGACGCATTCTCTTGTTCCAGCATACAGGCACGCCAGGCAATCTGAACAAAAGAGACATTATGTGAGGTCCTGTCCAGTGGCAAATACACATTTTCTGCCAGTAGGTTATTAAAATTTTGCCGCCCCTACTACTAATTACTGACAAATGTACTATTGAGAATTTTAGACGTTGAGTTTATTTTTTGCTATATATTTTGCCGCTCCCTAAATTCTGCCGCCCTAGGCTCCAGCCTACTTAGCCTGCTGATAAATCCTCCACTGGTCGCGACAACTACAGTAGCCGCACAAACCATAATATAACAAGTAGCGCCATCTAGGACCTTTTTTTTTAGTCCGGGTTGGCATATGCATTTAGGCATTCCCACCGCCGCGCCGCTGCAGCGTATTCGCGCGCTGGTGGTTGGATATGTGGGGCTCGCCCTCTCCATAGCATGGTATGCTAAACTCATACCACGAGGAGAGGACCCTACACCACTAAAACTCCCCGGACACTTCTTCGATCCGCCGTTGGCGGGGGCAAGTTCTGAATATCGACCAATGCCGTCAGCCGCCGGGCATACCACCCCGATCAAAGAAGATCTTCATTTTCTGTGGAGGAACACCACCAACCGCACCTCTACAGACTCTTTACCAATAGATACTAGGGTGCAGTTTCACAGTTTAGCGTAGGACGACCGCCTGCATGATGGACCGACGACCTCATAAAGGTCGCGGGGAGTCAGTAGTTGCAGGCCGCTAGCGATCTTTCCCGCTGGAAATCGATGGGAGTGGCCTATGTTCAACAGTAGACTACAACAGGCTGATGATGAACACTGTAATTTTTTTTCAAATCGGGTATATAATACAGGGTTATTTTTAAAACACCAACAACCTTTAAAAAAAAACTTCTGTTCCATACATTTATGTTCACTTACACCGGCAAAATGTATGGAACAGCTGATATTTTTTTCGCGGTTTCAGGTTTGGTCCCATAGTAAAAGTTGTTTATAATCATCAGTAGTCCCTTTGAAAGGTTGTTGGTATTTTAAAAAGGCTTATGTTTAACTTACCATCAGATATAGTAAAAATGATCACCAAAATTAAACCCGCATTTTAATGTAAAATTGTAACCAAAGTTTTAACATTTCGCTATCGTATTTAAGCAAAATGACTCCAAATAAATCATTGTTAACCCAAAAGTAGTAAATGATCACCAAAAGTAGTAAATGAACACCAAAAGTACCTAAATGTTTTACTAATTTACTATTCGGTTCTGGCACTCGCCGGCCGCTGCCGCGGCACCGCTCGCTTCGCTCGCTCGGCTCGTGCGTTTTATGGCCGCAGCTCTAACCTAACCTAACCGATTGTCATTTTTCATTGATTTTATTAAGGTAGAAATAGCGCAATAATTTGCTCGCTAAGATTTGGTGATCATTAACTACATTTGGTGATCATTAACTACATTTGGTGTTCGAATACAATTTGAAGTGCAGTCGTGAGTAAAATAGCTAGTACTATTACAATTTTAGACTTTATTTTTCTGGTGTCAAGTATATATTTTTGGTGGTCATTATATTTTATCCCTTTTAAATATAACCCTGTAAACACACGGCAGTATACCTGATCTTCTCGAATTCTTCTAGCATCTCGAGACTTCTTAGCTGCCTGATTGTTACGGCGTCGCCTTTCAAAATATTTCTCGTCCTTTAATTCTGGAGGAATTGGTCGCTTTTCCCCCCTCCTGCGTATTTCGGCGTCGCTCGATGGTGATGGTAGAACTGAAATATTTAGCAGGTAGTAATTATAATATATAATAGGAATAGGACAACCTCTGTAGCGTAGCGGTATTTGGCTCGCTTCAAATCTCGGAGCTTCAAATCGCTTCAAATCTTCAAATATCCGGCGTGTGTGTGTCGTTGTGTGTGTCTTTGTGTAAATTCTTAGATTTCTTTCCGGCTCTTGTTCTCAACCAACAACGGACTACCCTCCGTGCCTCGGAAAGCACTTTAAGCCGTTGGTCCCGATTGTTATAACATCATCTATAATAATCGTATATCAAGGAACGGGCAGCAGCGTTTCCTTGTCTGAAACAATATAATACTGCCGTCCTGCCCACGGCAGGAGGCCTATGTTCAGCAGTGGACGCTATACGGGCTGATGATGATGATGATACAACTAGACCTTCGTTGCTACTAGAATAAATTACGTTATTCAGTAGTAAATCACAGAAAAAAAACTGAAATGCTAAGGAAAAACTTTTTTTTTTCTATAACGCATGAATGATTTTAATTTGGAATGGGGCTTACGATACCCGAAATAACTCACGGGCGGTAGTCCTGGGGGGCAAGTGGTGACAATAGGAAGGCAAGCAATGAGACTGTGACGGGAGAGCCGCTAGCAGAGGCCCTACCACATTATGCACATCTGAAAAAAAAACATTGACTAAATTACTAAGGAATTGGGAATATAATATATACCTAGAACGGGCATTTCTTTCAAGTAAGTTTAATGTTTCAAGTCAATATGATATTATATTTATAGAATGTAAGTGTTTCATCGGCTCATTGCTGTGTGCGATTCAAATGGCATGATATCCTACTCGATGCATCAATATTGCTTCGATATTGTATTTCAAAAAGTAAAGCATAGAGGAAAGTATGAAGTAAAGGCAATTAAAGGCATGATGACAGTGTTGCCACAATTATTTCGAATATTTCCCGAATAATTAACTCACCCTAAAACTCTGACTTCGGCAAAATTGTAGAAGTTACTCAACAAAGTACACAACAAAAGAACTGTACTGTAGTTTATTCACATTAAGATATGGCACAATTATGTTTATTTTTGAAAGTATTTGTCTTAAGGAACTTCACTTAATAAATAAAAAAATAAAATAAATTCACTTTTTTTTTACTAAATATAGGCAGGCTTACGTTTGACCATTATCTCGCTTGATGGAAGGCGAAGATAAGCCCTAATATAATACACGCTTGCCTAGAAAGTGTCTGTTCACTTTAGTTACTTCATGAAACTAGAAGATGACTGTTTAAATAAAATTTAAAATCAGTTTTTGTCATTTCACACTACGGTTATTGATATAGTTATGGGGCGTAGGTACATGGCGTGTTGATTTATCGCTCAAAATATAACTTAGTATATGTTAGAGATCCTGCGCAGGATCGCATTCGATGGCGAACTCTAGGGGAGGCCTATGCTGGACACCAAGACAATCTTCACGAAACGGTGTCAAACAATTAAATTAGATTATTATAACTATATTGTAAGAAAGATAGTTAAATAAAGGCTATTATTATTATTATTATATGTTAGAGAAAAGAGTTTTCATGTGCAATAGGCGTGAAGACAGTCAAAAAATCAAATATTTAATGATTTTAGGGGAAAATACATATTAAAAGGAATTAAAACACTTATTTATTTTTAAATAAAATCTTGAGTTTAATGGTATTTTTAATAAAATACTCAGGCCCGGATTTAGAAGTCTGGAGGCCCCGGGGCAACTAAGGAGAAGAGGCCCCCTGGTCACAAATTAGATTCCCTCTAAATGTGTTGAAAATTTGAAGTATGTAGGTACCTACTTTTCTAGAAGTATGTAGGTCTAATTAAAGTGAACAAATACAGATGAATAACCCTTATTACAATTAAGAACTGTTACGTTAATCATGTTTCTACAAAATACTGTATGTAAAGGAACAAGACCGAAAACATTAATAAAAGAAAAGTTATTAAGTTTACTTGTCAGAAATGTAATCTCTATTGTGGAGGCCCCGGGGCAGTTGCCCTCCCTTAAATCCGGCCTTGAAAATACTGCAATCGGCCATTGTGACTAAAACACCTTCACTATCACGGCACTATCACGGCGCATGACGTCACGATATAGTAAACATCACTGTGTTTTGCTGTGACTACTAATGTTTACGCATTTTAATTAAATTTTTATTAGTTTAAGTGAGACGCGATACGTCCACTGGATTCTACAACACAGTTCTTTAACAACGGAACCAGGCTTTGTTAAGGCAAACAGGTCAAATTTGCGAAGATTGATTTATTTATGTTGGGCGATTTCCTCGGAACTAAAAAACAATTTTACTCGTCTGAGTTTAGAAACGTGAAAACCTCCTTGTAAGTAAATTTTGGATTTATCTTTACATCTAGTTAAACTAACTTAGATATAATCAAAGTCATTGTGAACTCATAAGAGTTTATTATAATTGACAGACTCTGGCTGCTATGAATCTTGATGAAAGTTTGAACAGTTTTTTTTTCGGACAGGCTTATTTTGCCCTGAGGCTTTTGCTACTTCACCGGACATTAAGGCGAGCGGAGCAAGATAAATGGTTTAAACACTACAAACTAAGCAATCTGCGCAAGAGGGCGTCCCCTGTGGGACTTGGACTTCGGTTCAGGGCGGTCGCTGACAAGGAGATTGAAGGATTATGGCTTTAAGTTTCTTTAGGGGAGTTTTGTGCAACCAGGGCCGGATTTAGAAGCCCGGAGGCCCCGGGGCAACAAAGGAGAAGAGCGGGGGCCTCTTCACAAATTAGTTTCCCTCTAAATGTGTAGAATATTTGAAGTATGTAGCTACTTTTCAGGACGATTTGAATTTTGATATTTCACTGATTGTCTTATTTAAGTGAACAAGTATAGATGAATAACTGTTATTACAATATTTAAGATACTACACTAATCATGATTCTACAAAGTACTATATGTAAAGGTACAACAGGAAGTTGTAGTGTTTACAGAATCTCTATTGTGGGGGCCCCTCTATTGTGGAGGCCCAGGGGCAGTTGCCCTGGATGCCCTCCCTTAAATCCGGCCTTGTGTGCAACTATCGCTCTACTTTACAGTTCGCAGGCCTCTCGGACTTCGGGTCTACGAGGGCATTTAGCAAACTAAGGGTCAAGAGGGCGACGAGGGTTTTTGAATAGAATGAGTGATTCTATGTCGAGAAAATATCTTGTTGTCAGCTGAAATGTAACTTCACACACGTGGTTTCACCCACGTAGTTCCAGTTCCCATGGGAACTTCATAATTATATATAGCCTATGTCATCCGGGGATAGTGTAGTTATCCAACGGTGAAATATTTTTTCAAATCGGTCAAGTAGTTTCGTAGCCTATTCAATACAAACAAACAATCAAATCTTTCCTCTTTATAATATTAGTATAGATTATATAGTGATTTCTATCTATCGTCTTATTACTTGAGTGCAAAATATCTAGAAAGAAAACCCTCAAATTTAACTTGTTTGGTTGTAACCAGTGTATGTTATAAAACATCAGCTGGATTTCACGGAGAAGGACAAAGGTAGAATTAGCTAACATTAACTGTGTTGAATGTGTTATATTGAATTAAAAGCAGTATAAAATAAAAACACTCTCTTAATATCAATCTTATATCATTAAAATAAGGTTTAAATTGTTGGTTACTAGCGAATTTTAAAGTTGCAAAAATGTGTTTCATGATATGGCTACAGGTGGAAACTTACAAATTAGCAGGTGGTAACACTTCAAATCACACACTCACTACGTCACAGTCTATGGATAATGGTTGCGGAAATTGCGTCGTCCATAATTATTATAGTAAGTTATTTTGAATAATTGAAAGAATAAGTACAATTTAATAGTTTGTTGTTATCTTCATAGAGTAATAAATCTGTTAACTATAAATTTCTCAATGTTGTGACTGTACTGCATGGTATTTTCATGAAAATTTCTACTTGTCCAGAATCTTCAAACAGTTTGCGGCGATTTTTTATAAATTTTACGACAAATAATTTTCATTAATTATAGCCCTTGATTACTCATTATTCGATTGAAGATTAAGTGTAGTCCAAATTTAAGAAATAATTCGCCCCTAAAATTGTCCTTTGACTGAGATTTTATTTACAACAGCATCGGCTGC
Source organism: Nycteola revayana (assembly GCA_947037095.2). NCBI lineage: Eukaryota > Metazoa > Arthropoda > Insecta > Lepidoptera > Nolidae > Nycteola > Nycteola revayana. The sequence goes on from OX344840.2 coordinate 6,913,773, forward strand.
AGTATCCTTGCAATTATCGATCGGCCATTTCGCTATAAAATAGTGCATTACTGCGCAAGTGCCAATCAATAGAAATAAATTGAAGCATTTTTAATGGGAAAATAACATGTTTTTACTAAAAAGAGATAGATATATACTTCCGCCATAATAAAAAAGGGTAAAACTATTTTTTTTTTCGAAATTAAGTTATATAGGTACCTAAGTACATATTTGGTATTAGGAGAAAAGGCAGACACGGGCGTAGCCAGGAAGGGTTTGAGGGTTAAAAATTAGGTAGGTTAGGTATTTTAAAACCTGTATATTCAGGCAAATAAATGTTGTCTTAACACCTTAAACTACTTGACACTTTTTATTTGTTCGTTCCAAAAGATATACCTACATCAATTATATAATAAAAATAAAATTATTGTATTTAATATATATTTTTTAATTTTTTTATTAAAGAAACTCGAAAGGCTAATAATTCTGAGGTATTAAAAAAAAATTATGGCATTACAGCAATACTGCCACATTTATTTCGGGTATTCCCCGGCTAGTTGACACCCCTCAAATTATGTTACAATTATTTTATTTCTAAACTAGCTGATGCCCGCGACTTCATCAACGCAGTGTTTCTTATTCCTTCGATAAACATTTTAAACCTGTAAGTACAAATAAACATGTATGATAAAAAGTATTTAAAATGTTGGCTGGGGATGAAAGGTACCACCATGCAAAATGTAATTTAAATCGGTTCAAGAGTTTCGTAGATTAACCCGTACAAACAGACAAACAGACAGATCCTCTATAGTTTTAATATATGTATAGAAGTATTTGTTTTAAGGAATGTAAATATAATAAATTCAGTTTATAAAATTCGAAGATGCCTGTTTAAATAAAAAAATAATTGTCAGTTCACCCTACAATGATTGATGTAGTTTTGGGGTATAACATGGCGTGTCGATGTGTCGCTAAGAATATTCTTTACTTAATATATGCTTGAATGCAACCAGTGTTTCTATTAATACAATAAGGTTAAAAACTTAAAAATATTTAGTTACTTACTGGAGAATCGTAACGTAGTAGTTGCAAAAATGAATTTCATAATAGGGGTACAGGTGAAAAATTCCGATTAAAATACGGCAACACTTCAAATACTGCGCGAATGCGCGCGACAGTCTATGGATGTTTGCGGAAATTACGTTGTTCCAAATATTTGTAAGTTATTTTGAATTGATTGATAGAATAATTACATTTTAATAGTTTGTTGTGATCTTCATAACGTATTAAAGCTGTTAACTATAATTTTCTCAATGTTGTGTCTGTGCTGCATGGGAATTTCATGAAAATATACCTGTCGAGGATTTTGCAACCAGTTGCGGCGAAGTTTTATACATTTGAAGGCAATTAATTTTCTCTTATAGCTTCATTTCATCATTATTCAATTGATAGTTAAGTGAAGTCCGAATTTAAGAAGTAATCCGCCCGTAACACTACCCATTTACCGATATGTTTTGAAACAGCATCGGATGCAGTTTCCTTGCAATTATTATCGATCAGGAAGCCATGTCGTTTGTGATATAGTGATAGTGCATTACTGCGCAAGTGCCAATCAAATTTCAATCAATACTACTAAATTGGAAGTGTTTGTAATGGAAAAATAACAGGTATATACTTAAAAGAGATAGGTATGTACTGCCGTTTCTAAATTTAGTTACCTAGGTACATGTTTTGGAATCGGGAACAAACGTCGGTTTTTCTATAATATTTCGAAATAACATAGGTATTTTATTAGTTTTTTCTTTTGTTTTAAATTAATGGCTGTCTGTTGACTTATTCTGCAATTTCAGCCAAAACATTTTTGTGGTGCCCTTTTTTAATACAATCATTTAAAGGTTTATTTGAAGTTAGCAAAAAAAATTTTTGTGTTAGATTTTGGCATCTAATCAACAATTTCGCATACCTATATCTATAGAAGTTTTTGATACAAAAAAAAGATACTTAAAAAACTAAAAATCTATCTAGGTCTTCAGGGACAGGCTTGTTGCCATCTTTAGTATATATCTTGACGTTAGAAGCATACTTTACTTACTTAAGGATTTACTATAATCTTCTGGATTTGGTTGTTGAATGCCTACCCTGCCTACCCTGCTGGGAAACAGGCATGAGCTTATGTATGTATGGATGGTTGTAAGAGCCAGTTTATGATAAAGGCACATACGACAAATGTTTCTGACGTAAAATGGCACATACAACCTTATGCTTCTGAGCTCTAAATATGTAACATGCCTGCCCTTTGAGTCCTTTTGTTTTTACTTTTTAGTTATCATTATGAAATAACTGTAAGGGGCATGCCCCAGCTCACACTCTTTTCAAACTGTACCAATCAATCAAGAACAAAAGGAGAGGGAAAAGAATAAACCAGAGTTTCTTAGTTTCTTCTTCAAGCCCTCTACTTATGTAGCTAAAGAAACCTGCAGGTTAGCTAGGCTAGGATCGTCGCCAGACAGACTGAGCACCGCATTAGCTCCAGCTTCTGTTGTGTGATCCAGTGCCTATAGTCCGCACCAGTGATATCGTCAACTTTATTCACTTTTATTGTTGTGTGACTTTTAACTTCAGCGGCACCCTGAGCTGTGGTCCTTCCCCTTTAGGATCACCTTGGGCATGTGTCCCTTCATTTTGATACTCAAACATGTGTTGCTTTACTTAATACAATTTGTCTGGTCACGCCACTTGAATGGTCAATATTTTACTATTTATTGTTGTCATTTATTTTAAGTTTTTATTTATGTAAAATGCGAATGTGACCTATGTGTACCTTTTGATATTATGTCTATTTGAATAAATTGCTGCTGCCTGCGATTTTGCCTTAAATACTGATTTTATAAATTGTCTTATCTATATAAATATCTGTTTTAACAACTTGTGATATTGTGTTCATACACAATAACATTTTTACTCTTTATAATATTAGTATAAGTTCTAAGGTCAATATAAACCACAAATATCTTTATTACTGATTCCCATGTCCCTTATAACAATATGATGACATTGATCAAGATCATTTGATGGTGTTGATCTTAGTCGTAATATGTTTTTCTTTTCGTTTTCAGATTCCAAAAACTTCCCATCATGGCTAAGTACAAAGTATCAGATCAGTATTCGTATGTCCTTTCTTTAGATGCCATTGACTTAAGCTGTCTTGGTCATAATGTCAAAGATTGGAATTCAAAAGCTGGCTTATGGAGCAAAGAAGTTCAAGACGGAGAGTCGAAGTATTATCGAATTGAAATCTCTACGAATTCAGATGAAGATCATGGATTTGGTAAGAGTTTAAATATTAAATATGTTCTTTTCAAATATAAGGTGCTTTCAAGATAATACCATCCACATAACACCTACCCTATCTATCATGTATTGTGTATATGTTAATACAAACAATGTAAATACAAATATAAACATGTAAAGCCCCTAATGACTTAGCTGTACTACCACAGTGAGGACTAACAGACTGTCAAAATTTATAACAACTATACCTATGACTCTGGGGACTATCAAACATATTATTTACAGACACAATGCACATTCAGACACAGAACAACCAATAATTATCCCAGATGGGAATCAAACCCATTCTGGGATTTTTTTTCGAATCCGCAGTGCAACATCCAAACCCGTTGGTTGTTGCAGCATCTGACTATAGGCCTTTGCCCACAAAGCGTCGTAAACACAGTCGGCCTCGGGGCGTCCTAGATGACCCAGACGACGAGATAACAATCTACCAACTAGCAGACTGCAAGAAACTAGCAAAACTACACAGACACCACTCTATCCGACCCGCCGGAGAAGAGTGCGCCCGCGAACGCGACGCGTCCCCCCTCGTCCTCCTGACCCTTAGCTTGCAAAGAACCATCCGATGCCCTCGTCGACCCGAAGTCTGAGAGGCCCGCGAACTTAGCAACTACTGTTTTGATTGGGTCTCATTAGCAACTACTGTAACTACTGGGCTGCCGGTGCAATAATTTTTCAAAGTAAAAACATTTTCATAACTAGTTTTTTTTTGTTACAGTTGCATCAGAAACATACAAATGCCACATTTGTAATATTGATATTCCTACTTTTTGCATTGAACAACATATTCATAGTGAAAAACATGAAGCACACCAACAACTATTTGACACAGTCCTTAAAAGAATGGGCAAACAACTAAAGAACATAATTAAAATTAACATAAAAGATTCAGATAACATATACTTTTGTAACTATTGCTGCAAAGCTATGGATGGCAATCGAAAAAGTCAGCATTTGCAATCAAATTACCATAAAGAATGTTTTGAAAAAGAGAAATGTGCCACTGAATTTATCAAAAAATTCATACGAGATGACCATCTAGAAGTGTCTGACAAAGCAGATACTGAAATTAAAAATGATTGTACAGAAGTTAAAATTCAGAAGAGCGATGATGTAGTGAAAGATGATTTACCCAATCAAAAAGGAGAAGTTGAAGATAAATGTATCGAAGATAACAAAGATGTTGCTACACCTACAAGTATAAGTACTTATAGTGAAGTTGCCTCACCTTCATACATGATATATGGACATAAGACTGCAAATAATGATACTGACACACAATCAAAAGTTATATGCAGGCCTAAAAGTAAAGATGACACACAGTCAAAAGTTATATGCAGGCCTAAAAGTAACGATACTGAAACACAGTCAAAAGTTATACCTGCGCCTAAAATTAATGATATTGCCACACCTCTAAACCTTATTTGGAAAGGTAAAACATTAAATAATAATGACCAATTGATAACAAAACAAAATAATGTTAAAGAAGACATATCAACATATGGTATTAATTTTAAAGCAGATGTACAAAATTTTCCCACCCAATATAACAGCAATGTACTAAAACAATTAAATGTATCTAAAGATGAAAGCAGAAGTTTGACGATGACTGGTGGATTTGTTAACCATGATAAAAATAATAAAGAGAACGAAGATAATCCGAATATCAAAACAAATAAACACGATCGCACCAACAATACAATACCCAATAAAAAGAAGTTGGAAGAATTTGCCAGAAGTAACAATTTACAACTAAATTTTATTGAGATGAAAAGTGAATTTGTTGTCATATGCAATGCGATAGGAACTAAATTGAAAATTCCAATCAATAACTATCAAAGCTACAGGATTTTGGGAGACAAGACATATTGTCAAATGTGTAAATCTTGGTTGACAATAGAGAATTACCATTCCGAATCAGACGAACATATAAATAATATAATGAAGCCGTTCAGTGAGAATTATGCAAGAGAGGTAAGCATTTTAAACATTTTATTTCGAGGTTGCTAGAACAAGAGCTGCCTCACTACAAAAATCATGATTTTAACTTTATTTCTTCTGCATTCAACTATACATTATATTAACTAATATTTTATTGTGTTTTGACTATGTTATTAAAAAAACTTTGATTCAATGAAATAATGAATTTATTCAGCACTTAGGTATTTAGATACATTTGTACTTGTCAAAATCACAATGTTACAGAATGATTCTTATTCTATGAATTAAATTAGATACTTAATTAACAGGTAGTAAATTGTAGGATATTACAGACAAATTAGTCCGTTAGTCAGTTTGTCATTAATTCCTATACTGATAATAAGTTTAATTTCACATTAATCATTATTCCGAATTAATAATTAATTAACCCTGTGCTCTGTGCTTCCTGAACCATAAAATGTAGCCATTTTCAAGTCAATAGTGAATGGGCATGTTCCATTTCAGTCTGCATTGACACTAACCAACAGGTGGGATTGCGGACAAGCAAGCCCATTAAATATGAAAAAAAAAAATTAATATCATATCATTATCGTCAACTCATTATCAAGGAAATTACATTTTGAAGATTTGAACGTAAGCTGAAATGAACTTGTACTGCCATCTATTGTCTAAACCATGTAAACAAATTTAGGCCGCTGTAGCTTGTTAATTATCATTTTTCAATTAAGAAAAATCACCTTACATTAGATGTTAACTTTGCAATACCTAACTTTAATTAAATTCATTTTCCAAAAGATGAATTCAGAACAAATAATCAGCACAGTTGAAAGGGACATTTTGCGATAGGGACATTCTGGGAAGGGGACATTTTGCTACCTGTAGTCATTTTGAGAAATGGTAATTTTGCAACAGAGCCAATTCATCTACTTAGGTCAAAAATTGAAAATGCAGATAGGTCTCTCTGGTTCCAGCAGACTCATTTTGTGATAACTATTTTAATCATAGTATAAAAGTTTACTCGAATTGTGACGAATTCCTATTAGGATGTAATACTTGAACAGCTCATTTTCGTCCACTGCTAAAATAGGCCTCACCTTAACAGATCTTGGCAAGCCAGAGTCATTGAGGGATATTGCCATAATCACCACGCTTGGCAATTGGAGTAAGATGGTAGGTAACCTTGAGCTGATAGATGGTGCTGCCCATATTGTGTTAGGTGTGGTCAGCAGTGGATGTAAAATGGCTGATGAAAAGATTTTAGTGTATTATATAGCAGAGACTTTACTGTCACTTAATTCACAGCACACTTACATTCAAAACAAATTGTATGGTTCACAAACTCGAACAAATCGAACTTATTACTATACTATCGTGACCACAGCCTGGTGTCATATATGACTTATACCCATCCTTATGTTGTTTGGACGAGATCCCACTAGGGATCAAATATCCCGCGACCCGTGTCGCTAGCGACGTCGGGAAGTAGTTCGACAAAACATTGCGCGACACTTGTCATACTATACTTATACACCATACTATGGTTGTTTGGAAGAAATCCATGGGGGAACAAATGTCCCGCGACCCGTGTCGCCAGCGATGTCGGGAAGTAGTTCGACAAAACATTGCGCGACACGTGTCATACTATACTTATGTCTATATTATGTTTGTGTGGAAGAAATCCATTGTCGCCCGTCAAGCGAATTCGCCCGAAACCCACTTGATTTGTCGCCGACACATTTTGTGGGATATTTGCCCCCTAGTGGCTAAATAATACATATTTCATGTTGTTGCTGGCTTATTTTAATGTTGGATGCAAAGTCAAAGTGAAGTGAATGAAAATTGAAAGGTGCTATATTGTGAGCATGTAAGTTTTTTATTTTATTTTATTTTTTTATTAATTTTTTATTCTTTTATTTTGTGTTTTTTTAAGTTGTTAATACTCGGCGAAATTATATTTATTAATTTAGTTAAGACTTGCCAACTAAATTACATACTTGTCATTATTTAAAATTAAATATAAAAGATAACATGTGCTTTCAAAGGTATACAAAACGCAGTAAATGCGATTTATGTATAGGGTTTTTTTTTTTTTGGTAGCTTTGTCAAATTTGATTATGTCGCTCTTATATACTTTATTGTTAGAATTAAACATGACTCTTTTATAACACGTCTCTAAGGGGGACGTTAGGTTGGGTTCCACCGTAGCCTAATTGGTTATGGCATTAGGGGCTTAACATAAGATGCAGGTTCGAATCCTGCCGGTGGTCGAATTTTATTAATCTTAATTTGAAACATAGTATATCGTAAACTTTTGCGTAAAGTATTCAAAACCATTTTAAAATATAATAATTTAAATTATGATAGCTAGGTGGGTAATACTTAGGTATTTACTCAAACATGTACCTACTTGTCAGAGTCACTATGAAAAATCAAACTATAAAGAATTATTATGATTAACGTTTAAATTTATAACCTCCGTAGCGTAGCGGTTTTTGGCTCGCTTTAAGTCTCGGAGGTCGTGGGTTAGATCCCCACACCGAACAAGTAATCTTTGTGTAAATTCTAAGATTTCTTTCCGGGTTTGGTTGGTTGAGGGACTATCCTCCGTGCCTCGGAAAGCACGTTAAGCCGTTGGTCCCGATTGTTATAACATCACCTATAACAAGCGTATACCAAGGAACGGGCAGCAGCGTTTCCCTGTGGATTACAACAATACTGCGGTCACCAATCCGCCTGCCAAGCGTGGTGACCATGGCAAAACGCTTCCTCGGGAGGAGGCCCATGTTCAGCAGTGGACGTTGTACGGGTTGATGAATGTTTAAATTTAATAATCAGCTTGTCTAAACTCAAAGTTAAAAAACATTTATTCCGTAAAAATGGTTACATTTATTTGGTCGTCATATTTTAACGTTCTATTCAGTGCGTGGCCAATTTAAAAAAACCAAGTGCGAGTCAGCCTCGCGCATGAAGGGTTCTGTACTATTTTCAAGTGCCTACATGTTGCCGTTATTATAGAGCAAAAAAAACACGTTTGTTGTATAGGAGCCCCATTTTAATATTTATTTTATTCTGTTCATAGTATTATATAGGGTGACTGGTAATTAGTGACCGATACCTAAACACATGATTGTGCTCATGATAACAAAAAACTTTTACTATGGCACCAAACCTGAAATCGCGAAAAATAATCAGCTGCTCCCTACCATGTTGACGAGTTATGTGAACATGAATGTATTGAACAGCTGATTTCTTTTCGCGATTTTAGGTTTGGTGCCATAGTAAAAGTTGTTGGTTATCATGAGCACAATAATGTGTTTAGGTATCGGTCACTAATTACCTGTCACCCTATATATATTTGTTGTTATAGTAGAATGAGAAATACATCATTTGTTAAAATTGTAACTGTCTTCTAGCTGTCACCGTTATACGAAACAGCTTGGTGACAGACAGATAGTGGTAGATAGGGTTGCCACCCGTACTTTATTATCTAGTCATCATCATCACCATCATCAACCCATATAACGTCCACTGCTGAACATGGGCCTCCTCCCGAGGGAGGGTTTTTGCCATAGTCACCACGCTTGACAGGCGGATTGGTTATGTTATGTTGTACACAGGGGAAATGCTGCTGCCCGTTCCCTGGTTCGTTTGTTATAGATGATGTTATAACAATCGGGAACAACGGCTTAACGTGCTTTCCGAGGTTCTGAGGGTAGTCCCTCAACGAGACCCGGGAAGAAATCTTAGAATTTACACAAAAATTTCTTGTCCGTTGTGGGGATCGAATCCACGACCTCCGAGAATTACAGCGAGCCAATAACCGCTACGTTACGGAGGTTATCCTATTATATTATTATAGTATCGCACTATATTTCAGTCAAATGTACTATATATTATAAAAAAATAATATAGTACAAAAAGTACTATATTTTTATGCTAAACCAAAATTCACCCCATTTAAAAATGTAGACCGCACCATCAGCGCGGCATATAAAAACAATGAATTGTTGATTTATTTTAATATGGATCTAACACGCTCAGACTCTTATAATTATTTTAAAAGTGTTTAACCTTGATGGCCGAGGCAAAGAGTTATAACAAATACACATGGAAATATTATTTAAAATAAATGTGTACTATTTTTTCCCCTAAATTTTCCAAAAATACTATATATTTAGGAACTTTTTGAAACTTTTTGAAAAAGTACTATATACAACAGAAGAAGGGTGGCAACCCTAGTGGTAGACTAAGTAATAGGGCCAACCTCCGTAGCGTAGCCGGACAAGTCTCACTTTAACTCTCGGAGGTCGTGGGTTCGATCCCCACACCGACCACAAGAAATCTTTGTGTAAATTCCAAGACTTATTTCCGGGTCCGGTGTTTGAGGGACTACCCTCCTGCCTCGGAAAGCACGTTAAGCCTTTGGTCCCGATTGTTATACTATCATCTATAACCATTGTTTATAAGGAACGGGTAGCAGCGTTCACTAGTGTGTTGCAACTATACTGCGGTCACCAAGCGTGGTGACTATGGAAAATATATATATGGTAAGACAGACTGATGACGATGAAGTAATAGGGTCCCATTTTTACTTTTAGGTACAGGACACAAAAAATGTAAGAATAGGGGAGACGGGGGGGGGGGATATCAATTTTGAGTGCCAAGAAATATGTCGGTAATTTGCCCAGCATTTAGCCAACCCAATAGTAGCATGTTTTTTTTTCGGATGGACATACGTAGATAGCCACGAGGCTTTTGCTACTTCACCGGGCATAAAGGAGCCTTAATAAATGGTTTTAAAAACTACAAAATAAGCAACCTGCGCAAGAGGGCGGCATATAGGGCGATGAGATTGAGGGATTATGACGTTTAAGTATTTTAGGGGTGTTTTGTGCAACTGTCGCTCTACTTTACAGTTCGCGGGCCTCTTGGACTTGGGTCTGCTATGGCATCGGATGGTTCTTTGCAAAGATAGTAGCATGACTGCTCTGAATGTATTCAAATACACATACCTCAAGTCTAAGCAACATAATAAATAAACTGACACTGCAGGTCTTAACAATTTATATGTTTATTTTTTCCACAACCAAGTAGATTGGTATAAAATGTAGGTAGGTATTTTGTATATTAAAACACATAACGGGCGCTTTAATAAAAAAAAGGAAAATTTTGAATGTTGTGTTTAAAAAAAAAACTTGATTTCATAACTTTATCGTACTTTGTTCTATTTTTATAAAAACAAACAAGCTTCCCGCTCGCGGTTTCACCTGCGTAGCTCCCGGTCCCGTAGGAATTTCATAATTAAATATAGTCTATGTTAATCTTGAATGACGTAGCATTCTAAAGTGTATTAATTTTTAAAATCCCGTAGTTCCTGAGCCTATTTAAATCAAACAAACAAACAGTCATATCTTTCCCCTTTTTTAAATTAGTAGACATAAGTCATTAAATTTTTATGTAATGGAGCGATGTCATTTAACTACACTTACACTTCGTACTTGTAACATCTAACAATGTTACAAGTACGAAGAAATCAGTCCCAAGTATCTCAGCAGTTTGGTGACAATAGGAGAGCGATTTATCATCTTTGATTGCGTTACAATAATATAGGACCGAATAATACCCCTGAGCAACACCTAGACCGCGGATAGAGAACTGCTCCCGACCGCGATTTATGATAATAGCGTTACAATAATATAGGACCGAATAATACCCCTGAGCAACACCTAGACCGTGGATAGAGAACTGCTCCCGATTCATGTAATTGTGCATGTTGGCCCGGAAGATAGCATCAAAGCTTCAATTCGCAAGCGTTATTGTTGTTAGCCACAAATGAGGTCACGCGGTGAGAAACAGGCTGTATGAATACTGCCTACGACCACGTAACCCAATCAGATGCCCACTTATACGCCATGGAAATCATGCCTTCAAAACGAATACCGAATTGAACAAACGCGTGATTGGAAATGTGATGGAATTATAGAAAGGTCAAAGTTTATCGTCATCTTGGAAATACTGAGTGACTGAGCGTCCAGGAAGTGCAGCCTTATAGTGGCTACAGTAGGCGGGTATTAAGAAGAACAGATGCAGTGATCCTGTTTTTGTACATTGCAATATCTGAACTTTGAACTCTGAAAGATATTGAAGATGTTCTCAGGTGTTATGTCTGTCGTTTCGCATAAATTCCTGGCTCAGATTTCATGCGAATATATGACAACGCAAGTTCGAATACGGCTCGAAGGACCAGAGAGTACTGGGCAATAGACGACATACAGGTATTGCCGTGGCTTGCTCAGTCTTTTTACTTTATCAGGCCGTCTACTGCTGAACATGGGCCTTCTAACAGATCTTGGCAAGCCAGGTTCTTTTAGGGATATTGCCGTTATCACCACGCTTGGTGGATTGGTGATTGCAGGAAGATGGTAGTATCTTTATTAAGCTGATAGAAGCTGCTGCCCATCCATCATGTGTATATCCGCCGCTTACGACACCCAAAGTAGATATGGTGTGGTCTGTTCTAAGCCGGAAACCAGTCAGACCTACATCCGATAGAACACGTATGGGAATTGAGAGACTATTCAAAGCCGTGTTCTGGAGGAGGTGGATGGAAAATCGACGTGATGGAATGGCACAGTATCATATGAAAAATCTTAAAAATTCTATGAAAAAACATCTGACTAAATTTTAATCAATGGTAGACCAAACTGTGGTTAATTAAATTATAAAATAATACATGTGTACTAGGTAATTCTAGGTAATGGTTTATTGCCCTGTATGTAACAATAGCCAATAAGGTTAAAAATCAAATGTACCAAATTAGTATTTTGCCCATTACAACATATATAACGAACTTATTTCTTGACAGTTGATTTTACACCTTATTAGCAACTGTCCAAACGCGGTACTGCTTTGTCATATCCTCATTGTGTCATATTACAATGGTAAATATCGTTCAAAAGTTCATAAATGTACATGTTGCTTAGACTTTTAATACATTGGGGTGTGTATTTTAATTACTAGCAACCCGCCCTGGCTTCGCACGGGTGCAATGCTGATGTATCATACATATAAACCTTCCGCTTGAATCACTCTTATCTATTAAAAAAAAACCACATCAAAATCTGTTGCGTAGTTTAAAGATCTAAGCATACATAGGGACGGACAGACAGGGAAGCGACTTTGTTTTATTCTATGTAGTGATTTAGTAAATGGCTTATCAACTTAATTAAAGAAGGTTTCAACTAGAACTTTGTTTTGAAAGTACAGTCGATAATTTTACATTGATGCTACAATGATTTTCATTTTTATCGTATAAAAAAATGTTAGGTTTGTAAATGACGAATGAAAATTTTTATCTGATAAATGTCCACCACTATCACTCTTACAGAAGTATGATTCTTTCAATTTCATACTCACGTATTTATTACGACAACTTTTGGGACAAAAGGTTTGTAATTCGCTGTATTTATTTGTTTTAGATTGACGCTGTATGCAGTCATTGTATCGTATGCAATGAAATTATACTCACAATGTCCGATCATTACACTCTAAATGACGACCATCGAAGAAAATTCGAAGATATGTCCAATAATTTAAAGGAAGAAACCGTTTTAGGTCATGTTACTGAAATAAAAGACATACTTAAGCCATGTCATAAAGAACTTGAGCTACACAATGTACGTATAAAAGATGATATCTACTATTGTTCTCTGTGCGTTATTCATATTGATAATTTCTATTATCATATCATCACTTTACGTCATTTAAAATTGCTACACACAGCGGTTGATACAAGTATTAACTATAACCTAAAAACTGATTCAAATGAAAATAATGATGGGCATCATATTATAGACAATCGAAAAGACAAAGACAATCCTAATTATGCCAACAATATCAAAGACAACTGGGAACAGAATGCTCCTATATCTCAAGATAAACAGAGTAATGAAATTGGAGTAAACAAGATGACAAATACGCTAGATGACGCTGACATCTTCGATGTATGGAAACCTAATGTAGATAACGCGTTGAAATTCTTCTCAGCGCTGAGCCGTGACTATGCTATTAGTAATGTTGTAAGATCTGACTGTAACAAGACTGAATCCGCAGTTGAAAGGCAGACTGACATTTATCCTCAATCTAGAACTACTAAAAATGAAACGGAAAATCCTGTCGTCATCAATATGCAGACATTTAATGCTACTTCGGAATTAGTAACACCAAAGACGTCTGAAGACGCTATTATTCCTTCTGCATGGACATCCAAAGATGTAACCCAAGAAAACTTAGTCTCAACCTCTACAATTCCAGCAGCAGGTGCAGAACATAATATAGACGAAGAATATTTTGTTTTAGATCTTTCAATGCGCAATTTTAGTACCAACAATAAGGATGACGATTTCAACACGAGGTCAGATGATGAGACTGATGCGAGGCCAGCGCGACTTGTTACAAAAGCTAAAAGAAAGATCGAGGAAGGTAGATACACACACGAAAACCACCCGAATCAAGTTAGGCTTGTTCAAACAGTAGAAGATCGGGTTGATGAGGACGTCAACATGGAAAACCAAAACAAAGAAGGCCAAAACATGGAAGATCAAAACAAAGGTGACGAAAACATAGAAGACCAAAACATGGAAGATCCAAAAAAAGAAGACCAAAATAAAGATGACCAAAATAAAGGAGACGAAAACAAAGAAGACCAAAACAAAGGAAACGAAAACATAGGAGACGAAAACATAGGAGACCAACACAAAGAAGACCAAAATAAGGAAGTCGAAAACAAAGGAGACGAAAATATAGAAGACCAAAACATAGAAGACCAAAACAAACACGAAAACAAAGAAGACCAAAATAAAGGAGACGAAAACAAAGAAGACGGAAACAAAAAAGAAGAAAACAAAGAAGACGAAAACATAGAAGACGAAAACAAAGAAGACCAAAACAAAGAAGAAAAAAAGCAAGGAGACGAAAACAAAGAAGACCAAAACCAAGGAGACGAAATCATAGAAGACCAACATAAAGAAGACGAATACAAAGAATACCAAAACAAAGAAGACAAAGAAGACGAAGTTACCACCACTTCATCGAAACATGATGATATTGATTGGTTTATGGTAAAATGGAGAGACATAAGCATCAAAACAACAAACGCAAATCACAGGCGAGTCGTGGACTGTATAAAAGAATTTATGTCGAAAGGAGACTTACTATTTTGCAAGATTTGTTGCGTCGAATTTTATAAAGACGACCAACGTATGATCCGGCATGTTGATGGCCGAAGACACAGTGTATCTAAACGCAAATTTCTTCAATTTAACCAAATCACCGAAGTTAATTCGAAGCTTAATTGCAAAGTTTGTACCGTGACAAGTATTCCTAAAAATAGTTTTTACAATCATATCGATACTAAACAACATAGTAGTAATTTAGCTGCAACTGTAGATTTGAATGTGTTTAAACATTACATCTACAGTATCATAGATGAAAATGAGAGGATTAATCAGTTAGCTTATGGATATTTGTACGGTAATTTGATGCATTTTAACGGGGTGATTGGCGATGGGAATCTGTATAATTGTGAGCCTTGTCAAATAGAACTGCCTCAATATGGCGAAATTGATCATATTAATGAGCGTCTACATAAAATTATGATGAATTTACGCGAATTACAACAGTATTGTCGTATATTAAGGCATTAAATTTTGCGTGGGGACACTAGATGGAAAGAAAAGACTTTTGTAATATAAAAATGTATGATATGAGTGTATGATAAACTATATTATTTATTAAAATTGCGAGGATTTAAGAAGCATTTGTGGGCAACATGAAGGTGATTGTATGAACTCCTCTACTTCTCAACATTAGACGGATAGAGGTCATAAGTCTGCTCTTAAATGAAATGATAAGTTAAAAATAAGTTTAGTTTAGTTCCAGTTTAGTTAAGTTTTAGAGCTTTAAAATAAAATTGCGTAATATCTACATTTTAAAATAGGCATATGTATTTTACGTAAAACGTTTGCCTAAAGGCAATGATAGATTTACATGGCGAAATGAGCTTTAGTGTCTTGCCATATATGACAATCTAGGTTGTACGGACAGGCGGTTGTATGTAACACAGGTTGGAAGTCATTTAAATCAGTCATTTTTAATATTGAAATTGAACATTACGCTGATTAGCAACGGCTAAAAGATCGCGGTGTATTTCTAAGTTCGATCGTCATTGAAGTATTAATTGGCTCTAAAAATATACCTTGGTGCACACTTGGTTAGGAACTGGGCACACGAAAGCACATCCCTGTGTTCAAAAGGCTTTGTGTGATCCTAGTGTTCTCAAGGGCCGCGCCCAGTATAAGGAATAAAAAATATTTTTTTAAATTCTTAACTAGTAAACCAACATCCTACACAAATCTCTTAAGTCATACCATTCGCCCACGGCGAGTCCGAATCAGCCTTCGAAATTACTTAAGGGAACGTGATTTCTAAATTATGTATGTTGAAAAGGAAATGATATCTAAAACTAGGTATTCAACCATTTTGCTTATACTCTCTTAGTCTACTACTTAACAAAGGCGTCCTCAAATTTAAGCTGTAAATCGCAGCACCGCACTCATCTAATTCCGGCTTCAATTCATCAGTCTACCTGGCCGGGCGCATTCTACCTTGCGTTTGCCGAGACGCGGACTCGACTCTAGGACGCGTCCACCCAACGTCTGTCAGTACTTCTGCAAACATGACAAGTCAATGTCATTAGAACTTACTTATTTTGCGGGCTGCTTAAGAAACGTGAAGTTTTCTGTCTGATATCTTCATTGCGAAGTTAATCTTTCAGAGAAATCAAATCCAACGTTTTGAACATGTGAGCTGACGCAGCTGTGAGTGACCCAAGTCTCTGTACCGTCGGTCATCTGTTTTTTGCGCCTTGTCAATTGAAAACCTCACTTGCCCTAAGTGCTACGTAGAAAAGATAGACTTTAGATTGATGCCAAAATAACTAATATTGACGCAACCATAATAATAGAAGGTACTGCTATTAAAATTGGTATTATTATTGATTTGTTTTAGATTGACGCAGTGTCCAGTCATTGTTTTGTATGCAATGAAATTATATTGTCACTATCTGATCACCACAATCTCAATGAAGACCATCAAAGTATACTCAAAGATCTGCACAAAAAATCAACTACGGATGAAGAAACCGTCTTTGGTCAGCTCGCAAAACTAGAGCAGAAACTGAAGCCGTGCTACAAGGAGTTAGATCTACATAATGTTCAACTAACAAACACGAATTACTATTGTTCACTCTGTGAAATATTTACTGACAATTTCTATTATCATATTATAACTGTACATCACTTGAATTTGTTACATGCGGCAGTCAACAGTAACCTTCATTCTGTATCTACACTTGATACAAAATCACCTAATGATACAGAAAATGTTAAAGAAGTTACCAGTCGTAATGAAGATAAAAAACCAATAAGCAATGAAGATAAATTAGATGAGACTAAACAAACAGGAAATCAAGAGATGAAACCAATAAGCAATAAAGAAAACTCAGATGAAACTAAACCAACAAGGAATCAAGGTGATGATGATCCTGTATCCGAAAATAGGGAAAAAGAGAGGAGTCACAGCAAAAATGATCGCGTTACAGTAACTTGGGGTCACATAAACGTTGTAACATCGCAAAATCGACGTACCCGCATTGAGAATTGCATTAAAGAATTTCAAGAGGCATCTGATGGCAATGTTTATTGCAAGATTTGTAATGTGCAGTTCTGTTGTGGTGACAATCATATTCTGACACATGTTGAAGGCCGTAAACATAGAACGTACAAATGTCACTTCCTTGAATTCAACAGAATTGAAGAAAATACCTCTAGTTACCATTGCGTAATGTGCGGTGAAATTGATATACCCAAGAATGACTATTTAGTTCATGTTGATAGCTCCAAACATGTTAATGATTTAGCTGGTACAGTTGACTTAAATGATTTTAAGCGACATGTCTTTTACAATACAGATGAAGAGCCCTCACATAGCGAGATACATTATAGGTATCTATATTCGAACTTAATGCATGATAACAAAGTTTTTACAACAGTAACGGGTCAGATTTGGTGTAAATTTTGCAATGTTATATTGACAAGTGATGAGGTGATTCCACACGTTCTTGATTGTGAACATCGAAGTTCAAAATTGAAGAGAAACATTAAGAAAAAAGCGAGCAAGGACAAAAAGAAAAAGAATTAAGCGTATAAATCTGACAATCAATTAAAAAATTTATCTCGGAGGTCGTGGGTTCGATCCCCACGCCGGACAGGAAATCTTTGTGTAAATTCTTAAGATTTCTTTCCGGGTCTGGTTGGTTGTTTTTTTTTCCGGACATATTTAGTTTGCCCCGAGGCTTTTGGTACTTCACCGGGTATAAAGGCGAGCAGAGCTCCAGCCTAGATAAATGGTTTAAACACTACAAACTAAGCAACTTGGACTTGGACCTCGGCTCAGGGCGGTCGCTGACGGGACTTGTGGGATTATGGCTTTTAGTTTCTTTCGGGGAGTTTTGTGCAACTGTCGCTCTACTTTACGGACGTGGGTTCGATCCCCAAGCCGGACAGGAAATCTTTGTGTAAATTCTAAGATTTCTTTCCGGGCCTGGTTGGTTGAGGGACTACACTCCGTGCCTCGGAAAGCACGTTAAATCCCGATTGTTATAACATCATTTATAATAATCGTATATCAAGGAACAGGCAGCAGCGTTTCCTTGTGTTGTACAACGTTTTAGTGGTGACTATAGCAAATACCCTTCCCCGGGAGGAGGCCCATGTTCAGCAATGGACGTTATACGGGCTGATGATGATCTCATAATTTTGAAGGTCGTAAGCTCAATCATCACACCGGACAATAAATCTTGCATATTTTAAGATTTCTTTCCGGGTCTGCTTGAGGTACGCTCCGTGCTGAAAGCACGTTAAGCCGTTGGTACCAATTGTTATAACGTCATATATAACTAGGAATGGGTAGCAGCGTTTCGTTGTGTATTACAATATAATACTGCAGGCACCAAACCGCCTACTTTATTTATTATAGTTATAGATATGTAATTAACTGCGTATGTATGAATGGGCATGAGGACTAAAAAAATATATTTAGTCCGTCAGTTAGATTACTAAAAAATATTGGCCACGAATTTTTTTATTTATCAAATCAATAAAAATTGACAAAGATACAGAGCAAAAACAAATTATCAAGTTCAGGAGAGGGGGGCTTGTGACGTCACTATGAGGTAAAATTGTACCTAATAGAGACGTCACACAAAATTTCAACGAAAAAAAAAAACTTGTCCAATATTTTTTGGTAATCTAACTGACGGACTAAATATATTTTTTTAGTCAACATGCCTATTACCCTCAGTGAGCCGCCTGGCAATTCTAGTCTTAGTAGTGTTTTAAAAACATTGTATTACCATTATTAATAATGATTATCTTGATGTATTTGAAATTAATTTCGACTTTTGTAAATATGTAAATGTAAGTAGTGAGTGCTATTAAAATATTAATTATTAGTTGCGCCCCGAGGTTTTACCCGCGTCACTCTGCTCCAGTGGGTCGGAGCGGGATGTTTTGTAGCCTATATGGTAATCCAGCTTGTAAAATATCCTGTGCAATCCGTCGGCCTTGTCCGTTCAGTAGTTTTTATGTGAGAGAGAAGCAAACATCCATCCATAGATGCTCGAAAACTTTCGCGTTTTTAACATTATATTAAGGGACGTAGTGTTTCGTAATCCTACTAATATTATAAATTCGAAAGTTCGTATGTGTGGATGTATATTTGTTACTCTTTCACGCAAAAACTACAGAACGGATTTGGCTGAAAGTTTGCACGCGGATAGTTTATAAGCTGGATTAACATATAGGCTACAAAATATCACGCTCCGACCCACTGGAGCAGAGTGACGCGGGTAGCAGGTGCGGCTAGTTTGTGTATAAAATGTATTTAATTGTTGTGTAAAACACTTTATTCATAACTATCTGTATGTTTCAAGAAAAAGTCTGATGTCGTATTTATTATCTCGTAAAATAAATCTAGAGCTCAAAAACATAAGGTCGGATGTCCCAATATACGTCAGAAACATTCGTCGTATGTGCCTTTATCGTAAACTGGCACTTACGACCAAATGCTTCTGAAGTATATAGTACATACGTCATTATGTTTCTGAGGTCTAGAAATGTATTAGCTTACATAAATGATGTCTCGCGCGCTCGCTCGATACCACCGTCGTACTTGGAAAAAGCGACAAATAAATATAATAGTTTAAAAAAACTAAATAACGCTTGTGCCCGATTAAAGAGTCTCTAAAACTGCACGCATGCGTAGTTCGCACACTCGCTCTATCTCTCTTACTCTCATGCGTCGCGCACTCTATCTCTCTTACTCTCATGCAAAGGATGCGGAAAGAAATAGATGAATCCTGGCGAATCTAATCAGGATAAGTGGTTATTTAAATCGAATTATTGCACTGTCCTCGGTCTTTGACAGGTGCGCAACATTTGAATGAAATCTGACAGTTTAAAGTGGGTCAAAATAGCGCCTTAAGGAGTCGGTTACAAACAAACACACATAAAAGTGAAGCTAATATAAAGCGTGTAAAAACAGTACTCGAGCCAGTCACGCTCTGTGCGAGGAATACGCGTCGAAAGTTTTATTTAATGTTGGTTATAATCGAATTAATATGCCAGTTTGCTTGGTAATAAGGATATCGGGATCATATACCATCGGTACAGTGTCTAACTGATGGACTGAATTTTTTTTTTAAGTCTTCATATCTATTATGCATATGCCTAAAGACAAAAGTATTTAACCAGCGTGTGTTGCCAGTGATGACCCATGGATCCGAAACGTGGTGCTTCACTATAGGCCTTGAGAAAAGCTCAACGAGCTATGGAGAGGACTATGCTCGGGGTTTCTCTACGAGATCGAATAAGAAATGAGGAGATAGGTTACCGATGTAGCCCTTGAAGTGGCAATGCTTAGGCCATATAGCACGGAGAACATGGCCGTTGGGGCCGAAAAGTTCTCGAATGGAGACCGCGGATCGGCAAGCGTAGGTTAGGACGACCACCAACTAGATGGACGGATGATCTCGTAAAGGCCGCGGGATCACGGTGGATGCAGATGCCGCCTCCAAACGTAGCAACTGGAAATCTATGATCGAGGCCTATGTCCAGCAGTGGACGTCCTACGGCCGAAATGATGATGTTTATTACAGGGCTACCGGGTTTAAAGTACAGGCAGCAGTGTCTTGTTTTTTTTTGACGGACATATTTAGTTAGCTTTGAGGATTTTGCTACTTCACCGGGCATAAGGGTGAGCAGAGCTCCAGCCAGATAAATGGTTTTAACACTACAAACTACGCAACCTGCGCAAGAGTGCGTCCCCTGTGGGACATGGACCTCGGCTCAGGGCGGTCGCTGAGGGGGCGATTGAAGGATTATGGCTTTTAATTTTTTTAGGGGAGTTTTGTGCAACTGTCGCTCTTCTTTACAGCAGCGTCTTGTGTGTTACTAATATTGTATGTAAAATTACAATTGTAATTAATGTATATATATATGTATGAAATTCTTGTATAACACTAGTTACTACTACTGTTAAAGTCACGGCGAATATTTTCGAGGCATCTTGTGTAAATATTGTATATGTTAGTAAATGTGAAAAACTTATGTAATGTATGCGATAAATTAATCAATTCGATATTAAATGTGATCATGACTTTGGTATTTTATTTCTATTTGAACTAGCTTCGTCTATAAATACTGCCTATTTTACTACTCCATAAACTATGGTGGATGTCATATTTTACCGTCTTGAAAACAATAGGCCGTGAAATGTATATGAAATGGATGTGTAAGGCATAGTTATTTTATCTTTTTTTTTACTGGCGTAGAGTGAAAATCGTAACCGTAAAAATGCGTACCAAGTAGGTAGTAACGCTATTTCGCCCACCCTTTTCATTCATATTTGATTGCGGCCTAGTCTTATAGGCACATATTATAATAATAACTAACGTAACGTAACTAATTAAAAGTACGTGTACATGTCATAAAAAAAAGAAATGATAAAATAACGATATGTTTGGAATTGATTGGTTTTGATCTTTATTACAAGTATATAAAGTTAAAAATATGGTGGCAACTATATTGCCACTGCCCATTCAAGGATTTAAAATCTATTTTATATACATATAACGCCCTATTATTTTCAAGACAGTAAAAAAAGTCACCCAGTATATAGGTCACCGGAAAATAATAAGAATCGTAAGTTGATCAACTTCCTAGTTAGTTGATAAACTAACGAGGTTTCAGGGGGTTTAAAAAAATCTAAACCAATGGGGTTCATATGCCCGTTCATTGAAACTGGCAACTAAATTTAACAATATGTGTGGCACGGAAGTTAATAAACTTACGTTTCGTATTATTTTCCGGTGATATATATAAAGTAGTATGTCCTGGCTGATTGATTCATCATCGCTGAGGCAAAACTACTGGGCGAGACACGTGATATTTGGACCGTGGCTTCCTTTTGTGATGAATAGGTCCACTAAGAAAGGATATTGTAAAATTCATCCCCTAAGTGAGTGCAAAAGGGGGCATTTAATTATAGAGCTTCTACGGGAACGGGAGTCACGCGGGTGAAACCGCGCCTGGGAAACAAGTGTAGCTTTCTAAGGACTCATTCAAGGAGAATGGTCCGGTCTGCATTAAATTCAAGCATATGACTTTACGGATGACGCGAGAGCCCCTATCCCATCACCCGTTTTTTCTGTCATAATAATAATATAACAGATTTAAACGCAGCTAGAATAACATTGGTATTATTATTGATTTGTTTTAGATTGACGCAGTGTCAAGTCATTGTACTGTATGCAATGAAGTTATATTGTCACTATCTGATCACCACAATCTCAATGAAGACCATCAAAGTATATTCAAAGATCTGTACGATAACTCTGTTATGGGTGAAGAAACGGTCTTTGGCCAACTTCCAAAACTAGAGCCAATAATGAAGCCGTGCTACAAGGAGTTAGATCTACATAATGTTCAAATAACAAACACGACTTACTATTGTTTACTTTGTAAAATATATACTGAAAATTTCTATTATCATATAATTACTGTACATCACTTGAATTTGTTACATGCAGCAATCAATAGCACACCTAATGATACGGAAAGTGTTAAAGAAATTACATGTCATAATAACAAAGATATTCAATCAATAAACGATGAAAATTACTCGGATAACACTAGACTAACAGGTGACCTAGTTGATGATGGTCCTGCATCTGAAAATGGGGAAAGAGACCAAATTAACAACAGTCCTACATTGGAAGATAACAATCCAGTGAATACTGATAATAATTCAGATATTACTAAATTACCTTCGCCAGTATTGCTAGAAGGTAACAAAGTTAATGATGGTCTTAAATCTGAAAGTAGAGAAAAAGGATGGAAAGCCAACGGTCCTACATTCAAATATAATAATCCAGTGAATAATGAAAATAATTCGGATAGCACTAAACTGGCTTCGCCCACATTGCTAGAATATAAGGAAAGAGACCGGAAAACCAACATCCCTTCATCCGAAGATAGCAAAGCAATGAATAACGAAAATAACTCGGATACAACTGAACTAGCTTCGCCGTCATTGGGAGCAAATAACCATGTAAATTATGGTCTTAAATCCGTAAATAAGGAAAGAGATCAGACTTACAACGGTCCTACATCCGAAGGTTATAGACCAATGAATCATGAAAATAATTCGGATAAGACTGATCTAGTTACTCACTCATTGAGATTAAATAACCAAGTTCATACTAAATCCAAAAATAGGGAAAAAGTTGAGACTAAAAACGGATTGCCATCCGAAGGTAGTAAACCAATTAATTATGATAATAATTCGGATAAGACTGAACTGGTTGCCCGTACATTGACATTAGGTAACAACGTACATCCTGCATCCGAAAATGGGGAAAAAGATTCGACTAACATCGTTCTTACATCAGCGTATAGTTTAAATGATCCCCTTACAGTAACTTACGATAGCATAAGCGTAAACACAACCCGGCGTTTTAGCGACCGCATTAAGAATTGTATAGTAGAATTCAAACTTTCTGGTAGCTTTCTATCTTGCAAAATTTGTAATGTGGAATTCTGCTGTAATGACAAACAAATAATTACACATATTGAAGGATATAGACACAGGACGTATAAACAAAAGTTGCTTGACTTTAACAGATTTGAAGAAGGTGATTTTTGCTATCGTTGCGTAATATGCGAAGTAACGGATATATCTAAAGATGATTATTTTGATCATATTGATAGCATTACACATACTAATTCGTTAGCTCGGAGTATCGACAGAAATGAACTTAAACATTATGTTTCCGATACAATAGATATTGATGAGAAATATAATGAGATAATATATGGACGTTTGTCCGTAAATTTAATGCGACACAACAAATTGTTCGTTGATGCAGATACAAAAGAAAATGTGTGTGATGAATGTAATATTGTACTTGGTGACGTTGATGTAATCGATCATGTTTTTGATATATATCATCAAGTGAGCATCGCTGTGACTAGTGCCTTTAATAAACATTTTGGTTTCTTGAAAACCTCCTCATCTTAAAATATAGTCAATGAAACTCGCAAATAATATGGCTTTCTTTTGGTGAAAGCATTTTCCATCAATCAATTCAATCTTATGGATTTAATACCATCATCATCGCTGTAAAAGTAGAGCCAGAGATTACCCCCATGCGACCTCACAAACTCCATAAACATTACCTCTTTATATTTCATAATAATATCTCCATTTTATAAAAAGGTTTGTGTACAACGGCCAACTATCTCAAGACGGATAGTTGGCCTAGCATATATATATAGATGATAGCATCAAATCTTTCTCCTCACATCGCCTCGGGTTTGTAAAGATACGAGCGGATGCGGCAACAGCCGACCGCAACCGGCACGATGTTTACACATATACGATCGCTATCTATTTTATTTATCTTGTAAGGGCCTAAACAAGTGGCTTCTTGATTTTCAATCGGATAGAATCGAATACCCTTGAGTTTAATTTTGTTTGTCACGGTTTTGGAAGTGACCATTATTAAGTAACTTTGGTAATTTTTTGGTATTTTTCGAATATAAATGCTGTTGTCTAATATAAGTGATTCTGAAGAGCTGTTCTGTCTTGGCCTTCAGACCGTCTGGATTGCCAGCATAGAGAGTTATCGACTAAGACGACGGTATTCGAAACATACATGCATATCTATATATAGTACTAGCCACTGTTAAAGTGAAGGCATATATATACCTTTTTTTTTTTTTTTTTTTTTTGTTTACCGGGGTAAAAATGCGCAACCGCACTTCCTCCCTAGCGCAGGGGTCACTATATACGTGATCCCTGCGCCAGTGAGGGGCATGTGGGGCTCATACTCTATAGAACGTGGTGCGCTGTCGCACCACAGAGAGTATGTACCCACTAAAAAAGCCCCCGGGTGTTCCTCCTTCTGTCGTTGGTGATGAGAGACCCAAGTACCGGTATAGGCCTTTGGTTATCTCTCCGACAGAGTACAACTATAACTCTCGCCCCGGTGAAGGGACTAGAGTTTCCTCCCCCTATGGCTCGATCGCGAGTGTTAAGCACCCGCGATGGATACCTTCCTACTCCTACAGGGATTGCCAGAACACAGTGGCATCCCCGACCTACTACATGAATGTGACCCTAGGGAGCAGATTCATGTTATCTGCTCCCCAGGGTCACCCCTTATGGCGGGAGACGGCGGATTTCGGCCCTCCGCCTCCGGCCAACGCGACGTCTACGAAGCGGATGAGAGCTGGAATCATCTTCTCTCACCCGCTCCGCGGCCTCCTTCTGTGAAACTACAGTCTCACAGAAAGAAGCCATCGACTCCCATGCTCCCTCGCTCTCGAGCATCCTCTTGATGATGGTCGAAAGCGAGAGGTCATTGCCTACATGTGCGATGAGCGCACCGCGCTCGGCCGCCCAAGCCGGACACTCGACCAGTGTGTGTTGCGCCGTATCATCGGCGCAATCACAGTGGTGACAACGAGTGTCCGGCTCTCTCCTTGCCACTTTGCACAGGTAATGACCGAAGCATCCGTGCCCCGTCATGACCTGCGCAATGCGGAAGGTTACCTCGCCCCTTTTACGTCCGGCCCACTCAAGCAAGTGAGGCCGGATCGCATCTACCGTACGTAATCCGCTCAATGGCGGGTCGGTTATCAGCCGGTCTTTCCATTCACGGAGGACACGACGCCGCGATTCAATACGCCACGTCGCCATGCCCTCCGGAAACGGATCACGGCCGTTTAAAACTCCGTCGCACCTCCGACGGTATGCCTCGGCCAGCTCCCTCGCCTCGAGTTCCCACGGAGGAGAACTAGAGAGAAGACAAGCCGCATCGAAGGATACCGTGCGGTAGGTACGAGCCGCCCTGGCGGCTATGACCCGCTGCGGCCGGCGCAGCAGGGCCACGTTACGCCTATCCAGTGCGTCCACCCATATCGGGGCGCCGTACAGCGCCATCGAGCGTATTACGCCCGCGTATAGTCGCCGGCAACTCCCCCCTGGCCTACCCAGGTTCGGCAGGAGACCACCGAGGGCTCCTGCCGCCGCTACTAACTTCGGGGCCAACCGATTAAAGTGGGCCCGGAAGTTCCACCTACTATCGAGGACGATACCTAAGTAACGCATCGTATCCCCGACTATAATGGAGGTGCCGCCGACGACTAAGCATGAACCTGCAGGGGGCGCTTGCCGAGGCCCCCGCTTATGAAAAGCGAGTGCCTCGGTTTTGTCAAGCGCCACCTGCAGTCCTAGCCTACGAATGCGAGCGACCACCTGAGCCACACCGGCTGTGGCCGAGATGTTCGCTCGCCTATGATCGGGACCTCGGGCGGTCACCAGAGTGTCATCCGCGTAAGCAATGGCGGTGACACCCGGGAGCCGGGTGTCCCGAAGCGCCCAATCAAAACCTATGTTCCACAGGAGGGGACCTAATACCGACCCCTGTGGAACCCCTCTAGAGACGGGCCAACGCCCCGTCCCGCCGCCTGCTATCGGGTACACTACCTCTCTACCGCGGAGATAGTGACCGATGAGTACCCGGAGGTACCCGGGCACCCTGTGGTATCTGAGGCCTTCCTCGATACAAACCCAAGGGATGGTGTTGAAGGCGTTTTTAATGTCTAACGACACCGCCATCAACACACCCCCCTGCTCGGTCGCGTCCCTTGAAAGGTCTCGAAGCCGAGTGATGGCATCTAAAGTAGAACGACCTCTACGAAAACCAAATTGATCCTCGCAGAGGTCGGGACCTACCTCACTAAGATGTTTAGTGAGGCGGCCAGCGATGACCCTCTCCATCAGCTTACCCAATTCATTCAGCAGAACGATCGGGCGATAAGCTGATGGCGATTCGGCCGGGCGGCCCTCCTTGTTAAGGAGGACCAACCGACCCGACTTCCAGGCCGAAGGGAAACGACCTTGCCGCAGGCAAGCATCGAAGAGGGCGAGCACAAAGGGCTCAAACGCCTCAACCGAAAGGGCCCAGGCACGTCCTGGTATCCCATCCGGACCGGGGGCTGTGACCTTGCCTGACAACTTGGCAATGGCCGCCCCCAGCTCCGCCTGTGTAACAGGCGGCACCTCAGTGTCCTCCGTTGGCACATCGGTGTGATCATCGGGCGCCACCATAGGAGGCGGGACAAACTCCGATTCTTGGCTGGGGAATAACCCACCCACTACCGTTGTTATAACACCTGGCTGGAGGCTTTCCGTAACTGGTGGTGCCCACGGTCGCATCTTGCGGCGAACCCCTTTGTATGGGCGACCCCACGGATCGCGATCTAACGCCTCCAGCGTTCTCTCCCAGCCAAGTTCTTTAGCTTGCCCTATGGCAACGCCCAACTCACTCCGGCTCTCCCTATACTGGGCGTAGGCCTCCTGTATGCGGACCTCGTCCCTCGGCCTCCGACGCTGACAGCGAGAGTATACTCGGCGGAGGGCGGTGCACCGAACACGTAAGTGTTCGATCGCACCGCTCCACCAATACACCTGCCGCCGCGGTGGACACGGACGAAGACGGGGCATGGCCGTGTCACAGACACGAGCCATGGACTCCCCGAGTTCCTCCGCGGCCACATCTACGTCCGAGGTCGGGTTACACGGCCGCGAGAACCATGCCTGAACCAGGGCTGCCTCTAATAGCAACTCCCGGTCCAACTGTCCGAGTGCCCACCGAGGGCCCTCTCGTCGAGGCAATGAAGCAGGACGGGCGGTCGAAACCGCGGGGGACGCGGAGATGTCGATACCAACATACAAATGGTCCGACAGCGTCTCCACGCCCTCTAAAACTCCCCACTGATGAACACGACGTGCCAGGGTGGAGGACGCAAATGATACGTCCACAATCGAGCCACCCTGTTGTCTCACGCACGTGTTCACCGAGCCACGGTTTAAAACTACCAAGCCCTGCTCCACTACCCAGTCCTCAAGGGTCCTACCTTTGGGGTCGGACACCGGACATCCCCACGCCGAGGACTTGGCGTTGAGGTCGCCCACGAGAATAACGTCGGCGTGATCCCCCAGTCCAACTAGCAGTCGACCGACCTCGTCGAGGAAGACCTCGAACTCGGCCAGCCCGCTGTTGGGTGAGAAATACACACCGATGATGGTGAGCGACCCCAACACCGCCTTTACAAAGCCTCGCCCTCTTTCCACGTTGAAAAAGGGCGGGGTGCCAACGGAAGGCGACGACACTAAGGTCACCAAGCCGTCCAAGTCCCCGACATAACACGGACGGTCGGGGATCATGTACGGCTCAGCGACTACCGCAACGTTACTCAATCGCTGCGCCATGGTCTGCAGGAGAAGGTCCTGAGCCCTGGCGCAGTGATTGAGGTTGGCTTGGAGAAGTCTGAACATGGGCCTATCCATTGATGGTCGTATCCATCTCCTCCTCGATCACCTGCCTAGCGGTGCCCTGTTCCGTAGTCGGAACTGAGGGCCTAAGTGCCTTGCGCACGGTCGGCGCCTTACACAATTTGGAGCCGATACTATGATCGGCTTCCCTACCTGCCGAAGCGCAGACGTCGCACCTCGGCTTGGAGACGGCGCAGGACGCCGCCTTGTGGCCCGGCTCCGAGCAGCGGAAGCACAGACCGCTGCGGTCGGTGTCGTCGCAGCGACAGCCCACGTGACCCGGCACCAGACATCTGAAACATCTAAGTGGTCTCGGGTCGAGTATATCTACTCGTACCGAGACCAATCCTACCCTAACGCGTTCTACTTTCTGTAGACGCCTCGCCGCCGCGATCGGGACTGCACATATCGCAGTACCGGAACCGCGATGGTCCCGCCGTATATCTCCCGCCCTAATGGCGGAGACCGGACACTCCCCGACCCTCGCTAGAGCAGCAGCTAGCTCCTCAGGCAAAATGCAGTCGTCAATACTGCTGACCCTAACCCCGATCGTCTTCTCGGGACGAGTGATGGTAGCGACTGACGGGTCAATAAGTTTGACCAGAGCTTCCTTAAGGGACTCGGCCTTAGCGCCACTATTAGCGCCGGGGACCTCCAAAATCCTACCCCCAGCTAACCCCACCCGGAAACGAACGCCCTGAGTGATGCCCAGGGCCTCCGCATCGACCTGATGGGCCTTGCGAATGACATCGCTATATGTGGTGCCACTTTTCTCCGCCTCCGGAGAGAGTGTCACCACGACTACCGACGAGCGAGGGGCGCGGAGCCGTCCCTGACGGTTCTTACGACTACGCTTATTGGTAGCACCAACCTTTTTGGCGGCCTCCGCCCTGCGGGCGGCTTCCGCCGCGGCTGCCGTCTTCCTGCGGGCCTTCTTCTCCGCAGCGGTCTCCTTGCGAACGAAACCGTCCGCGTCGACCCTAGGCCCACCCGCTACAGGCGCGGGCACCGCTGCAGGCGCGGATACCGCTACAGGCGCGGGTACCGCAGCCGAAGTGGAAGGGACGGGCTGTACGGTCGGGACAGAGGCCGAGGCCGAGGCCGAAGCCGAGGCCTTGCCCTTGCCCTTCCCTTTGCCCTTTCCCTTACCCTCCGGCGGCGGGCCCGCCGCAGCGGCCGCGTAAGATGTGACGGCGGACGGTTTCGCAACCGCAACCGCCGCCTGCGCAGCTGCCACTCCCGGCGCCGATATCACCGGCGGGTTGGCTAACCTAATGGACAAAGCCACCGACTCCTTCTTCCTGGTCTCGTGGGCTAGGGGCGGGCGCGAGAAAGGGACATCTCTGTCCCTCTGCCTCTCCCACTCCACGAAACGTTTGTCCACGGCGGACATCAACCGATTCATCATTCTCTCCATATAAGGTTCGAATGAGTCCGGCTGATCTCCGCCGCGGACGCTCTTACTTGAGCCCTTCTTTGATGACGCCGGCGACCCGGAGACAGCCGCAGCACCCGCCGCGCCCTTCTCCATGCGGGCCACCGACTCCGCCATCTTATCCAGCGTCTTCTGGAGAGCCGCCAGCTGACCCCTCAGCGAGGCGTTCTCCTCCCGGAGACGCTGCATCTCGTCAGTAGCGTTCAACCTAAGGGTGGAAGCTACCAACTGTTGGAGAGCATCCGCAGCCTCATAGAGCTGCTTCTGCATCGTCCCTTTGAGGTTGCCGGAGACCCTGGCGACCTTTCTCACCGTCTCGGCGAGGTGGGCCGCAAGCTCCCGGCTCCCGTCAGCACCCAGCTCCGCGTCGGCGCCTCCCGCAGAAGAGCGCCCGCTCTGCACCTCCTGCAACTTATCGCGGAGTGCCTTCATTTCATTCGACCTAACCTGCTCTTGGGTAAGAACAACGACCTCCTTGTTCTTACTGCCGAGCGGTCGGCCTCTCTTTGTTTTAGTATGGGGAGATCCGGCCCGTTCTAGGTCGGAACCCTCCACACTACTATCCTCCGTATCCAGTATCACCCGAGTGTCACTCAGGCTCTCCAGGCTCCGATGCGCCCCCAGCTTGGGGGCCTTGGCCTGTACTTTGACAGGGTCCCCAGCTACAGACGAGTCAGAGTCCGAATCTACCTGATTCACACTCGGGCGGTCCCGGATACGCTTCCGCCCTATTGGCGAGCTACCCCTCGCATCGACGTCCATCCTGTCCAGGATGACGACTACCTCCTTGGAAACAACGGGCAACTGCGCAAGGTCAGCAGCGGGGCTCACACCCCTAACCGCGTCCCTCACGCTCGCCCTCCTCTCCTTGCCTATAGTAGGCTGCGTGCGCTCTGCAGCGGGAATCGAACCCCCTGTTGCCACGCTCGCCCTTCTATCCTTAGCAACCGCTAACGCGTTCGCACGATCTGCAGGGGGGCTCGAACCCCTTACTGCGTCTCTAGCGCTCGCCCTCCTCTCCTTCACTACGCCTCCAGTTGTTGATTTTTTAATAGAATTATCCATAATAAATCCCACGAGTAGGGCCGATATAAAAGGTCGACTACAGGGTGACGCCCATTCCCATAGCAAGGCGAATACAACCGGCCAGCGCCACGCTCGACCGGGGTGGTACCGTTAAAGACGGAGTAACGCCTCCGCCATCCACCTCTCGTCACGGTACGACAACTTAGGTTACGACATTTTTAAAGAGGTTTGCATCCTCGCGACCCAGGCGGTTAAGCCAAGGCCCTCGGTCCCCAAAACATGACTGAGGATTACGAGATGGGAGCAAGCTCCCCAACCAGCGGTTAAGCTGGTCACCCTAGCCCTATCGTTTCCCGCAGAAGGCGGAAAACAAATTAACGATTCCGAGAGGCCTAAGGAGGTCCCTCGGCAACGAGACCCAAAGAGGGCCCCGCTGAATAACAACAATGCCACTGGAGCCCAGAAGGGGCAACAGTGACAGCTACACACAATAAATAAATATTATAATAGCGGAGCCAAGCAAAGACTCCGCTGTAAACTATAATTTAACTTAATATATAATTAAATAAATAAACTACTAGCGGAGCGCCCAAGGGGACGCCCCGCCCGCAGACCTCTAGTCGTTGCTACGACGAGGCCCGCTACTCTTGGCCAGCTGCTAGCCGCCGGTAACCAATTGAAGATTGGTGACCGTCGTTGCCCAGGGTGCACCACGGGGAGGTCGCTGCGCCATCGCACCCCAGGCATATATATACCTGCTATATGTAATTATATTTGGGTAAATGTGAAATACTGATGTAAGATTACTGATAAATTAATCTATTCGATATTAAACGTGTTAAAGACTTTGGTACTGTATTTTATTTTTATCTTAACTATTGCTATTTGGACTAACTTCGTTTTTAAATAGTCTATGTTACTACTCCATAACGTAGCTATCTAAGGCATATTTAACTGCGAATCGGAAAATCACGCGTGACGTTAAATTTAAACATATGACGTTGTGGATAACGCGAGAGCCCCCATCCCATCACCTGGTTATTCCTCTCATAACGTTACATATTTAAATGCAGCGAGAACAGCAGCTTCTGCTATTAAATTTTTATCATTATTGATTTGTTTTAGATTGACGCAGTGTCCAGTCATTGTATAGTATGCAATGAAATGATATGGTCACTATCTGATCACCACAATCTCAATGAAGACCATCACAGTATACTCAAAGATCTGTACGATAACTCAGTTATGGATGAAGAAACGGTCTTTGGTCAATTCCCAAAACTAGAGCCAACACTAAAGCCGTGCTACAAGGAGTTAGATCTACATAATGTTCATATAACAAACACGAATTACTACTGTTTACTGTGTAAAATATATACCGACAATTTCTATTTTCATATTATAACTGCACATCACTTGAATTTGTTACATGCATCAGTCAATACCACACCTAATGATACGGAAAGTGTTAAAGAAATTACATGTCATAATAACGGAGATATTCAATCAATAAACAATGAAAATAACTCAGATAACCCTAAAGTTACAGGTGACCAAGGTCCTGCATCTGAAAATGGGGAAAGAGACCAAATTAACAACAGTCCTACATCGGAAGATAACAATCCAATGAAAACTGATAATAATTCGGATATTGCTAAATTACCTTCGCCAGTATTGCTAGAAGGTAACCAAGTAAATGATGATCTTAAATCCGAAAGTAGAGAAAAAGCTTGGAGAACCAACGGTCCTACATTCAAATATATTAATCCAGTGAATAATCAAAATAATTTGGATAGCGCTAAAATGGCTTCGCCCGCATTGCAAGAAAATAAGGAAAGAGACTGGAAAACCAACATCCCTTCATACGAAGATAGCCAAGCAATGTATAACGAAAATAACTTGGATACAACTGAACTAGCTTCGCCATCATTGGAAGCAAATAACCACGTAAATTATGGTCTTACATCCGAAAATAAGGAAAGAGATCAGACTTACAAAGGTCCTACATCCGAAGGTTATAGACCAATGAATCATGAAAATAATTCGGATAAGACTGATCTAGTAACTCACTCATTGAGATTAAATAACCAAGTTAATACTGAATCCAAAAATAGGGAAAAAGTTGA
Organism: Nycteola revayana; assembly: GCA_947037095.2. NCBI lineage: Eukaryota > Metazoa > Arthropoda > Insecta > Lepidoptera > Nolidae > Nycteola > Nycteola revayana. The sequence continues at coordinate 6,946,653 of OX344840.2, forward strand.
GACTAAAAACGGATTGCCATCCGAAGGTAGTAAACCAATTAATCATGAAAATAATTCGGATAAGACTGAACTGGTTACTCGTACATTGACATTAGATAACCAAGTTCATCTTGAATCCGAAACTGGGAAAAGAGATTCGACTAACATCGTTCTTACATCAGCGTATAATTTTAATGATCCCCTTACAGTAACGTACGATAACATAAGCGTAAACACAACCCGGCGTTTTAGCGACCGCATTAAGAATTGTATAGTTGAATTCAAACTTTCTGATACCTTTCTATCTTGCAAAATTTGTAATGTGGAATTCTGCTGTAATGACAAGCAAATAATTACACATATTGAAGGATATAGACACAGGACGTATAAACAAAAGTTGCTTGACTTTAACAGAATTGAAGAAGGTTTTTGGTATCGTTGTGTAATATGTGAAGTAACGGATATACCTAAAGATGATTATTTCAAACATATTGATAGCATTACACATACTAATTCTTTAGCTTCGAGTATCGACATAAATGTACTTAAACATTATGTTTCAGATCCAATTGATATCTATGAAAAATATAATGAGGTAATATATGGACGATTGTACGTAAATTTAATGCGATACAACAAAGTGTTCATTTATACAGATACAAAAGAAATTGTGTGTGATGAATGTGATATTATTCTTGGTGATGTTGATGAAATCGATCATGTTTTTGATATTCATCATTTGAGAAACTCCTTGTCTTAAAATATAGTCAATGAAACTTAGTAATAATATGGCTTTCTTTTGGTTAAAGACGTTTCAAAATCATTCAGATTTAAGACCATCTTTATTGCTTAAGAAGTAGATCCAGAGATTACCCCCATGCGACCTCACAAACTCCATAAACTTTACCTCTTTATATTTCATAATAATATCTCCATTTCATTAAAAGGTTTGTGTACAACGGCCAACTATCTTAAGACGGATAGTTGGCCTAGCATACATAGATGATACCATCAAATCTTTCTCCTCACATCGCGTCGGATTGGAGAGGATACGATCGGATGCGGTAACAGCCGATCGCACCCGGCACGATGTTTACACATACGATAGCGATCTATTTGATTTCCTAGACTTAGGACTTAGAATCAAATACCCTTGAGTTTAATTTTGTTTGTCACGGTTTTGGAAGTGACCATTATTAAGTAACTATCGTCATTTTGTGCTATTGATCAAATAGAAAAAGTGGTCGTTTACTCTTGTTTGTCGTTCGAGGAACACGCACGCCCAATGTGTGGTCAGCCTTATGGTGAAAATATCATAATATAAACAAGTATTTTCTTTAATATGGGTTTTTTTCTGATTGATTTACGTTGGTAGCCACGAGGCTTTTGCTACTTCACCGGGCATAAAGGCGAGCAGAGCTCCAGCCTTAATAAATGGTTTAAAAACTACAAATTAAGCAACCTGTGCAAGAGGGCGCCCCCTGTGGGGCTTGGACCTCGGCTCAGGTCGGTCGCTGGCGATGAGATTGAGGGATTATGACTTTTAGTATTTTAGGGAAGTTTTGTGCAACTGTCGCTCTACTTTACAGTTCGCGGGCCTCTCGGACTTCGGGTCTACGAGGGCATCGGATGGTTCTTTGCAAACTTAAGGGTCAGGAGGACGAGGGGGGACGCGTCGCGTTCGCGGGCGCACTCTTCTCCGGCGGGTTGGATAGAGTGGTCTCTGTGTAGTGGTGCTAGTTTCTTGCAGTATTTTTAATGCTAGTTGGTAGATAGTTATCTCGTCGTCTGGGTCATCTAGGACGCCCCGAGGCCGACGGTGTTAACGACGCTTTGTGGGCAAAGGCCTATAGTCAGATGCTGCAACAACCAACGGGTTTGGGTGTTGCGCCGCGGATTCGAAGAAGTGTTCCGACGCCTCTTTTATCCACTGCTTGATGGAAGGCAGTTTGAGATCAGAATGTAAATTGCGATTACGAATGAACCACGGTGCCCCGGTGGCTCGTCGAGTGAATCTACTTTGAACAGTCTGTAAGCGGTACAAACTGCTAGACGCGGTATGAGCAAATACGGTGCTCACGTACGTCATAATCGGTTTAATATGGGTGTGGTAAGAGACTAAAGGACTAAAGCGGATAGAATGCCAGCAGCATTTATCGCCTCAATGTTACTTACCATTTTACTGTGACCAACAACCCGCCTGCCAAGCCTGAAGATTACGGCAATAACTAAAAGACCAAGGTTAGCCAAGATCTAAATGGGAGGCCCAGTGCCCATGTTTAGTGGACGTAAACGGGATGTTGAAGTACAGATTGCTATAAGGGATGCCCTAATCATGTAGATAATAACTCCCCAAACTAACATAACAAGATTAAAACGCAACCATAAGTAAGGTACTGCTATTAAAATTGTTATTATAATTAATTTGTTTCAGATTGACACAGTGTACAGTCATTGCATTGTATGCAATGAAGGTATATTGTCAATATCTGATCACCACAATCTCAATAAAGACCATCAAAGTATATTCAAAGATCTGTACGATACAGTTACGGATGAAGAAACAGTCTTTGGCCAACTCCCAAAACTAGAGCCAATACTGAATCCGTGCTACAAGGAATTAGATCTACATAATGTTCGAATAACAAACACGAATTACTATTGTTTACTTTGTAAAATATATACTGGAAATTTTTATAACCATATTATAACTGTCCATCACTTGAATTTATTACATGCAGCAGTCAATACCACACACAATAATGATACGGAAAGTGTTATAGAAATGTCGTATCATAATAATGAAAATATTAAACCAATAAACAATGAAAATAACTTAGATAAGACTAAATTAAAAGGGAATCATGATGATGATGATCCTGCATCAGAAAATGGCGAAACAGACCGGAAAACCAACGATCCTTTATCCAAAGATAATAAACCAGTGACTAATGATAAAAATTCTGATACTGAACTAGTTACGCACACATTAAGATGTCATAACCAAGTTAATACTGAATCCAAAAATGAGGAAAGAGATTCGACTTACGTCGGTCATACATCAGCGTATAGTTTAAATGATCCCTCTACAGTAAGTAACGGTAACATAAACGTAAACACAACCCGGCGTTTTAGCGACCGAATTAAGAATTGTTTAGAAGAATTCAAACTTTCTGATACCTTACTATCTTGCAAGATTTGTAATGTGGAATTCTGCTGTAATGACAAACAAATAATTACACATATTGAAGGATATAGACACAGGACGTATAAACAAAAGTTGCTTGACTTTAACAGATTTGAAGAAGGTGATTTTTGCTATCGTTGCGTAATATGCGAAGTAACGGATATACCTAAAGATGATTATTTTGAACATATAGATAGCATTACACATACTGATGCTTTAGCTCCGAGTATCGACAAAAATGTACTTAAACATTATGTTTCAGATCCAATTGAAATTTATGAGAAATATAATGAGATAATATATGGCCGTTTGTACGTAAATTTAATGCGAAACAACAAAGTGTTCCTTGATACAGATTCAAAAGAAATTGTGTGTGATGAATGTGATATTGTTCTTGGTGATGATGTTCATGAAATTGATCATGTTTTTGATATTCAACATCGACTGAGCATACTTTTAAGCAAGTTCATTGACAAATGTTCCGGCCACTTGAGAACATCCTTATCTTAAAATAGAATAGGTATAGTCTATGAAACTCGCAAATAGGTAATAAGGCTTTTCTTGGTTAAAGGATTTTCAAAATCTTTCGGATATAAGAATATCATCATCACTTTAGAAGCAGATCCAGAGATTACCCCTCTCCCCCCATACGACCTAAGAAACTGATGAACTAGAACTGGTAGGTTAATAATATTAAATTTGCCCTCAAAAACGGACATGCTTCTTTTTATTAAATGTTCATTTACATGTATGACTAGAACTCTCATCAGTTCCCAATATTTTTTAGGAAAAATGGGGTAAAACTTTGTTCTGCAGAACAGAAAAAAAATAAAAACAGCATCAAACGAGTACATTAAAAAAAAAATAAAGATTGCTGCAAAAATTGGTCATTGCATCACGCGTGATGAAACAATTTCGCTAATCTTTTTTTGTCGTGTTTATTACAGCCAAGAGAAGGTTCTAATGAAAGAAAAAAAAATTGCGCGGTAAATAAGAAAATGGAAGAATACTCAACCTATTTAAAATTTTCATATGAAATTATCATAATTGTCAATGATTGACCGAATGCCACCTTATTTGCTATATTTTAAGACGAGGTTCCCACGGGGACTAAAGCTCAATTTACACCGCCACGGAATGGAATGGAAGCGACTTTTTGCAACGACTATATAACAAACAAATTAAAAAATTGGACGCGCGTCTAGAATTCTCGAAAATGCGCGAGGATTCCGTGGAAGACGCGCGTGGCTTTTTGGCTCGTTTTTAATTTGTGTGTTATACAGTTGCTATAAAGTTCATTATGCTATGTACAGTTTCGTTGCAAATCACTTCCATTACATTCCGCGGCGGTGTAAACTGAGCTTCACTACATAGTATAAAACAAAGTCGCTTTCTCTGTCCCTATATCCCTATATTGTATGCTTAAATCTTTAAAACTACGCAACGGATTTTGATGCAATTTATTTGAATAGATAGAGTGATTGAAGATGAATGTTTATATGTATGATACATCCGCATTGCACCCGTGCGAAGCCGGGGCGGGTCGCTAGTGTTTATATAAATTAGAAGAATTATAGTTTTGCTTGTGTTATAGGTACTAAGATTTAAATAGTCATATGTTGTAAGTTTGTAGTTTTAAGATTTTATTTTTTATGTTATAATTTAAGTTCTTTTTTGTATTTTATACTTTTTGTTATTTTTATATTTTTGTTTATAAGTCATATTCATATAGGTTCAATTTGTAAATATTGTTCTTGAATAAATACATTTAAAAAAATAAAATTTGTTATGTTTTTCGCATGCGTTAACTACGCTGAATAGCGAAGACTAATGAAGCCATAGTAATATTGTTATCATCATCATCAGCCCGTACAACGTCCACTGCTGAACAAGAGCCTCCTCCCAAGGGAGGATTATTGCCATAGTCACCGCGCTTGGCAGGCGGGTTGCTGGCCGCAGTATTATGTTGTAATATACGAGAAAACGGTGCTGCCCGTTCCCTGGTATAAAAATAATAGTTATAATAATCGGGGCCAACGGCTTAACGTGCTTTCCGAGACAGGGAGGGTAGTCCCTCAGTCATCTAGACCCGGAAGAAATCTTAGAATCTTCACAAAGATTTATTGTCCGGCGTGGGATCGAAGCGTAAGAAATTTCCAATAAGAAAGTCCTCACTCCTCGCTCAACAAAGCTTAAAAAGCTTTGTTTAAAATTTCTTTAATATGAAGAGTTTCGGAGTTAATGACAAAAAATGAAATCCTTTTTTTAAACTTAATTTGTTAATAACTTTTGTAATTTTTTGCGTGCTAATAAAATTATTCCTGCGAATACATTTTTCTAGACGTCATTCCGAATCCAATGAGGTATCACTCATATTTTTAGTAGCTTAATCACTATTTTCCACCAATTTGAACTTGTTGACTAGACTATACGAGATCGAATCAAAAATGAAGAGATACGTAGAAGAACGCGGGTCACCGACATAGCTCAACGAATTTGTTCGTTGAGGTGGCAATGGGCAGCCCATGTAGCACGGAGAACAGATGGCCGTTGGGGCCGAAAAGTACTCGAATGGAGACCGCGGAGCGTAGCGTATGACGTCCACCTACTAGATGGACGGACGATCTGGTTAAGGTCGTGGGTTCACGGTGGATGCACGCCGCCTCCAACCGTAGCAACTTGAAATCTATGAGGGAGGCCTATGTCCAGCAGTGGACGTCCTACGAAATTATGATATTCAGTTTTCTAAATTAGATCTCAGCATTTTTGACAATATATCTAAAAGGCATAAAAATATCATTTTTGACAGCTAGTAAGTTAAACAAACAAACAAACAATTTTATTGACTGTTAGTTAATCAAACAATATTATTGTTATATCCTCTTCAAATAATTGTTTTACAAACCCTTCGTTTACCCTGTATTATTAGGTGGTAGCCACCCCTATATTAACAGGAAACCACCCTTGTGTAACGTGCCACTTGCCAAAACGGACACGTGTCAAATGATTTTAATATTGATCAAATAATCAGGTGATCAATTGGTTAATGTTGGTATTCCATTGTTTTTTTTTTCGGACGGATATATATTTGGTTAGCCGCGAGGCTTTTACTTCACCGGACACAAAGGTGTAGAAGAACGGTTGACAGTGTTTCTCCTCAATTTTGACGGACACAGAAATTGAAGATCTTTGCCGGGCGAGGTGGTATGCCCGGCGACCGACGTATATAGACAAAATAACCATAGCTGCGCAATAGCCAGAAATTGGAGAAATGAGGTATTATAACTAAGTTATTAGAGACGCAATGAAGAGATCCGCAGGGAACGAAGGTTGCTGACATAGCTCAACGGATTAGCAAGCTGGAGTGGCAATGGGAAAGACACATAGTGCTAAGAACTAATAGTCGATGGAGCAGAAAGGTTTTCGAGTGGAGACCACGGATACACTGACTCTAGGGGCCTACCCCTTTTTTTTTTTTTTTTTTGTTTACCGGGGTAAAAATGCGCAACCGCACTTCCCTGGCGCAGGGATCACTATATACGTGATCCCTGCGCCAGTGAGGGGCATGTGGGGCTCATACTCTATAGAACGTGGTGCGCTGTCGCACCACAGAGAGTATGTACCCACTAAAAAAGCCCCCGGGTGTTCCTCCTTCTGTCGTTGGTAGTGAGAGACCCAAGTACCGGTATAGGCCTTTGGTTATCTCTCCGACAGAGTACAACTATAACTCTCGCCCCGGTGAAGGGACTAGAGTTTCCTCCCCCTATGGCTCGATCGCGAGTGTTAAGCACCCGCGATGGATACCTTCCTACTCCTACAGGGATTGCCAGAACTAGGGGCCTACCCCTAGAGTGTAATTAAAGCCCTAGCATAAACGACTACGTGGGGTCGGTTTTGCATCGATTCATTTCTGTCACTAAATTACCTTGTGACATACATACATCTATATATAAAAAAAAAAAAATATAACAATTCAAAAAAAAAAAAAAAAACTAAATGCCATAATCCCTCAATCCTCCCGCCCTGAGCCGAGGTCGAAATCCCACAGGGGACGCCCTCTTGTGCAGGTTGCTTAGTTTGTAGTGTTTAAACCATTCTTCTAGGCTAGAGCTCTGCTCGCCTTTATGCCCGGTGAAATAGCATAAGCCTCGGGGCTAACTACAAAGTTCCTTCCGAAAAAAAGCAAGTCCTTTGCTTATAGGTACTTTTTACCTGGCCTTTATTAAGAATGTCCTCGATTTGAATTTATTAAGATTACGGAAAAAAATATGAAGCCGTATTAGTATTGGCATTGCTATTGCAAGGTACGTAATGCGGCACTCATAATGTACCTACCCCTTTTATTAAAACGATAATGACTGGGGCATTTAACATTTGCACCTGCGACCGTGGAACCTAACACCTGTGCTAACCCCTCGGCGACAGCGCGTGATGCTCCCCAATTATATCGGTATTACACAAAGCCATTAGCAACTATGCACTTAAATTAAAAATAAACTATTACGAAAATAACGTTATCCACGCGGGTAGGTCATCATCATCAGCCCGTATGATGACAACCTCCGTAGCGTAGCGGTATTTGGCTCGCTTTAAATCTCGGAGAGATCATTTATAATAATCGTATATCAAGGAACGGGCAGCAACGTTTCCTTGCGTGGTACTGCTGAATGTATACATGGGCCTACTCCCGAGGAAAAGTTTTGCTATAATCACTACTCTTGGCAGGTTGGTGACCGCAGTACTACCTATGTTGTAACACACAGAAACGCTGTTTGTGGACATGGGACTACTAAAAGTAGTCGTCCATGTTCTTTCTCAGGGTCTACTCTATCTGTGTACCAAATTTTAGTACTTTTGGCGTTAGCGTACTGGTGGCGTGAAAGGCCGACAGACAGACCGACAAAGTTACTTTCGCATTTATAATATTAGTAAGGATAAGTGTGCGAAATTTCATACTCCTCCGTCCGAGCAATTTTCGTAAAAAAGGGTGCAAAGTTTTTGCCTCACGTACTTATTAATTTATAGATTACATACATAAGCTCACGCCTGTTTCCCAGCGGGGCAGGCAGAGACAATGGACCTCCACTTCCTACGATCCCTACACACATCTTTCGCTTCATTCACTCTCATAACATTCTTCATACAAGCACGTCGGTTTAGGGTGGATCTTATTTGACCTTTTGCGAGGATGTCTCCAATTTGGTCAGAGAACGTTCGTTGTGGTCTTCCCCTTCCGACTGTGCCACTCACACTTGCTATGTATACCTGTTTTGTCAATCTTTCTCCATCCATTCTTTCCACGAGACCAAACCATCTCAACATTCCCTTCTCTATCTTCGTAATCACGTCCTCTTTTACTCCACACCGTTCTCTTATCACGCTATTCCTCATTCAATGTTAACCCACACATACTTCTCAAAGCTCTCATTTCCACTGCATTAATTTTACTTTGATCCTTCTTCTGCCATACCCAACTCTCGCTACCATACATCAGTGTCGGAACTAACACTCCCACATGCACAGCCAACCAAGCCTTTTCAGACACTTGTTGACTGCTCATAAAGGAGTGCAGCTGATTTCCTTAATTTATAGATTGCCCTTCTTTAATGACGGAGATCAACTTGGGGTTGGTAATAGTTGATAATAGCACTTAATTATAAACAACCACTAAATTGCGAAACGGCGTATTTAATCAAAACGATACCTTCGGTGTACGGCGTTAAGTTTCAGAGGTCGTGGGGTCAGTTCTCGAGTTGGGCATCAGCGTATAATTCCACTGAAGGACATAACTTTCAAAGGGATATCTTCAATATGCCAGTGGCTAATTACGTAACGATATGACTAAATATGACTTCTATAAAAAGTAAGTATGTTTCAAAATTTTGGTTGCATCTTAGGTTAAGCCCCTTATGCCTTAGCCAATTAGGCTAAGGTGGAACCCTACCGGTCGTCGAAATTTATCAATCTGTTTATAACACGTCTTTAAGAGGGACGTTACGGGGGGAGGACGGTTCGAATCCTGCCAGTGGTCAATTTTTATTAATCTCAATTTTGAAACAAAGTAGTTATATGGTAAACTGTTCCGTAAAGTACCTATTCAAAACCATTTTAAAAAAGTAAGTACTTAAGTATTTTTAATTTTATTATTATTTAAGGTTGTGGGGTCTATTCTTTACTTCATCATCACTACATGGTTTAAAACAAAGTCGCTTTTTCTGTTCCTATACCCCTATATCCCTAAGTTATGTATGCTTAAATCTTTAAAACTACGAATGGATTTTGATGCGGTTTTTTTAAAAATAGGTAGAGGGATTTGAGTGGAAAGTTTATATGTATAATACATCAGCATTGTACCCGTGCGGAGCCGGGGCGGGTCGCTAGTCTCGTATAAATTCCACTGCTGACTGACTATGCGTCTCCTCCCGAGAGAGGGTTATGCCAAAGTCGGTCACCGCATTATTATGTTGTAACACACAAAGGAACGCTACTGCCCGTTCCCTGCTATACGATTGTTATAGATGATGTTATAAGAATCGAGATCAATTACTTGACATGCTTTCGCACGGATAGGTAGACCCGGAAATATAAGTGGAAGTAACATCTGCCAACAAACTGCTCTGTAGTTTGGCAGAAGTAATAATTATAGTCTAGTCAACAAGTTCAATTTGGTGAAAAATTGTGATAAAGCTCCTAAAAATATGAGCGATGGCTCATTGGATTCGGAATTATGTCTAGAAAAATGTATTCAAAGGAATAATTAGCACGCAAAAAATAACAAAAGTTATTAACAAATTGAGTGGCAAAAAAAAGGATATCGTTTTTTGTCAATAACTCCGAAACTATTCATATTTATGAAATTTTTAAAAAGCTTCTTGAAGAGGAAGAAATTTCCAATAAAAAAGTCGTAACTCCCTCTATCTCCATTATTTATAATTTTAATTGAACGCCGAAAATAGGGCTCCGCGCGGCTGCTACAGCATGCCCGCGCCTCAAAAGTGAGTACCCCACAGAAAATATTTTTTTATAGTATTAAATATTAATTGATCAGACAGAGGTCGGGAGTTTTTTTTGTTTATCGGATGGACTTACATACGTATCCACGAGGCTTTTGTTACTTCACCGGGCGTAAAGGCGAGCAGAGCCTTAATTTAATAGTTTAAAAACTACAAACTAAGCAACCTGCGCAAGAGGGCGACCCCTGTGGGGCTTGGACCCCGGCTCAGGGCGGAGGCTAGCGATGAGATTATGACTTTTTATATTTTAGGGGAGTTTTGTGCAACTGTCGCTCAACTTTACAGTTCGCGGGCCTCTCGGACTTCGGATCTACGAGGGCATCGGATGGTTCTTTGCAAACGAGGGGGAAAGAGGCCGGGTTACCCGGACTCCGCTGTATGACATTAAGTAAATATTTAAGTATTTTCAAGCAATTTTCTATTTGAACCAATCAAAACCCTCCATTTACTAAATAACCAAAGCTAACACGAAGTAACGCCGACACGGTTATCTTTGAATAATATATAGATCATTAATCACTTAGCAATACAAACAAAAATCTGCTTTATATTTTCAGTAATACAGTTCAAATTAATCTTGTGGAAAATATGTCTTTAATTCCATGGATATACAAATGAAAATCTACTGTAAAGCTTTGGAAGTACGGTTGAGTTTTGTTTGGTGATAAAAACGATTGGTGTTAAGGTGATTTGAGCGTTGTAGGTTCAGTAATAATGTTGATTTTCTATTGTATTCTATGTGATATGTAATTAGTTATGGGACTTGCACAGGTGTTATAGCGGGTCGTAAGGTCGTAGGTTAATTACTTTTATAAATCAATATTTACATTCTAAATAAAAAGTAGAGACGAAGCGGTGTCGAACAATGCACCGGATTTTTGTGAGTAAAATATTTACTATGATTTTTTACAGTAGGTACCACAATATTACAAAAATATCGTTTGGATTTCTACACCCTTTCATGACACAAGTCTGCATTTTTGTCGTCAAAAAATCTCCAATACGGTATTATCAATAAAAGCTAGACTGCCACATTGTCAGCCTCCGTAGCGTAGCGGTATTCAGCTCGCTAAAAATCTTGGAGGTCGTGGGTTCGATTTCCACGCCGAACAAGAAATCTTTGTGTAAATTCTAAGATTTCTTTCTGGGTCTGGTTGGTTGAGGGACTACCCTCCGTGCCTCGAAAGCACGTTAAGCCGTTGTTCCCGATTGTTATAACATCATCTATAACAAGCGTATATCGGGAACGGGCAGCAGCGTTTCCCTGTATATTACAACATAATACTGCGGTCACCAACCCGCCTGCCAAGCGTGGTGACTATGGTAAAAACCCTTCCTTTGGGAGGAGGCCCATGTTTAGCAGTAGACGTTATACGGGCTGATGATTGCAGTATCACATGGATATTCTCGATAGAAATTGGCCGGCATGGCCGAAATTGGTCGGGAGTAGGTACTTACTATACTGTCGATGGAGGCCGTGGGACAAGGGTTACACACAACGCAACCCCACAAACTTGGATTTAACATAATACTATCTAAACAATAAAATAAAGTCACAACGAACTCACTACGCAAAAAAAAAAAAAAAAATTATAACATTACAATGTACCTACAACAGTGTAAATACAATATCCTAAAACATTGCTACCATCTTTAATTAATGCCTATTCACAAAGACAATAAAAATTAATTAAAAGAAAACAAATAAGAAATCATTTGTATTTTATTCTGACGTATTGTTTTGTTTATTATCTATGGCGCAACGTTCGCACTTTAAGTACTTATCGATGAATTTGTCGGAAAGTGGCATTTCTTACCTGTTATATTTAAAGATTATTTATTATGCGAAAGTAAGTGGCAATAACAGACCTATGTTAAGTCTAAATTAGGTAGGTGTGTGTATATCTGTAATCTAAATTATATACTGTTATCATTGTATTGAAATTCTTTGGTCTACTAATGCTATTAACTTTTTAGGGTTATTAACAATAAACCTTTGTTGCTTTTTATATTCGAAAAATAAACAATAGGATAGTTGACACTTTTTTGAAATTATCTTTATATGGTTAAGAACTTGCCGTGTGGTTTCCGGCTTAGAATAGACCACCCCATGTCCTCCCATGGGTGCCGTAAAAGGCGACTAAGGGACATATGGCTGATGGATAGGAAGCAGCATCTATTAGCTCAAGGTTTACATCTTACTGCGATCACCTATCCGTCTGCCAAGCGTGGTGATTATGGCAATATCCCTCTACGATCCTGGCTTGCCAATTCCCCCTGCGCCTGACTATGGCAAATACCCTCCCTCTGGAGGAGGCCCATGTTCAGCAGTGGACGTTACACGGGCTGATGATGATGTCCAGCAGTGGACGTCCTACAGCTAAAATGATGATAATGATTATAAGCAACGTCTAAAAAACAGGTGTATGTATTCGTATCATGTTTTACAACAAACAAACAAACCTTGTATCAATATAAAACATAAATATAAATGCTGTTCTCTTTAATTACTGCACCATTTAAAAAAGACAATGTAATTTAAATTAAAACGAAAACAAAAACAGATAATAAATAAATGTGTTTTTTATTATAACGCTTTGTTTTGTTGTGACAAACAAGTAAAGGCTAAGAGCGAGTTGGTGTCGTCTCCTGAATGTTCTGTGAGATACATCTATCAATATATCAAGTGGAAGCTCATTTACTCACTTACTCACTCATCACCAAATCTCAGAAACTTCAAGTGCTAGGTGTCTCAAATTTTGCATGGAGGTTCCTTTCAAAACATAGGTGCTCATTACGACGGGATTGAGCAAAATTCAACCGCTTTTTTTTTGTCCGGGGGGAATTGCTTTTACGCATTCCCACCGCTGCCGTTGCAGCATATTTGCGCGCTCCATAGCGGTGGCATACTATGAGGAGAGGACCCCTTTTTTTTGTTGTCCGTGGAGAACTGCATTTACGCATGCCACCGCCATGCACACCGCCGCGCGCCGCTGCAGCGTATTCGCGCGCTGGCGGCGAGATATGTGGGACTTGCCCTCTCCATGGTATACTAATCTCATACCACGAGGAGAGGACCCTACACCACTAAAACCCCCGGACACTCCTTCGATCCGTCGTTGGCGGGGACCAAACTCTAAAGGGGGTTGGACTCCAAACTCACATAATATACTATTTAATCAAATTAATGGAATGGATTATTAGTAATATTTAGACACTAACCTTATAACTTAATAAAAAATAGGGGTTGCAAGTTTATATGAACCTTCGTCAGTTTTAGTGATAGCGATTCCAAAATTACGGTTAATTGGGTTTACAATAGGGTTGCCACCTTTTTATTTAGCAGTTAAAGTACATTGGTTACTAAAGGTAAGAAAAAAAAGTAAATAATATCGAACTTTCTTTTATCACGCCATTTGCTCATACTCATACTCATAACGGAAAAAAAGCTACGTGCAGCTAGTCTTCTATATACATAAAGTAACATGTCCTGACTGACCCCCCTCACTCTCCCAACTCTTGGCTTAAATAGAACCTTCCGATGCCCTCATAGACCTGAAGTCCGAGAGGCTCGCGGACTGTAATGAAGAGCGACAGTTGCACAAAACTCCCCTAAAAAACTAAAAGCTATAATCCCTTAACCTACCAAGCTTCCAAGTCCCACCGAAGACGCCTTCCTGCGCAGGTTGCTTAGTTTGTAGTTTTGAGAAAGAAAATACATTTATTCAGCACAACACACAAGATATTACACAGGAAATATATAGTTAATGTACAAAACAATAAGACGCCTTGCTTGTTCTGCCGAAAAAGTCGTCACCACAGCATAGGCTAGGCGATACCTAGCGCCGGTTTTCAGTTGCCAACTCGAGTAATGACCCTTAAGGGTTTTCTTTGTAACACACGAGGAAACACTGCTGCCCGTTCCCTGGAACACGCTTGTTTCTTCAATAACATAATCAGTATCTTACAGTGTGCCTCATAAGAAAGCTTAAAGTCGCTGAGCGAGCTATGGAAAGAGCTATGCTCGGCGTTTCCCTGCATGATCGAATCAGAAATGAAAAGATCCGTAGGAGAACGAAGATCGCTGACATAGCTCAACGGATTATCAAGCTGAAGTGGCAATGAACAGGACACATAGCTCGAAGAACTGACGGCCGATGGAGCAGAAAGAGTCTCGACTGGAGACACGAACTGGCAAGCGCAGCGTAGGACGACCGCCTGGACAATGGACCGACGACATCATAAAGGTTGCAGGGAGTCAGTGGTTGCTGGCCGCTAGCGATCGTTCCCGCTGGAAATCGATGGGGAAGGCCTATTTTCAGCAGGGCACTGCAACAGGCTGATGATGTTGATGCGATCCTTCATCGACACTGGCTTTCCAAGGTCAGTAAAAGAGGAGGCCCATGTCCAGCAGTAGACGTAAACAGGCTAATAAAAAAATATTGAAGTCGATCCTGCATTAAATGAATTTCATTTATCGTATATCGCTTTACGTTATTTACTTACACAACCCTAATAAAAACATAACAGGTATAATATAAATAAAAAAAACAGTCATATGCGAGTCGGACTCGCGCACGAAGGGTTCCGTATCATTTTCACGGCTGTTGCCGTTATTGACATCCAGCAAAAAATGGCAAAAAAAAAGTTTGTCGTATGGGAGCCCTCCTTAAATATTGATTTCATTTTATTTTTAGTATTTGTTGTTTAAGCGGCAACAGCAGAAATACATCATTTGTGAAAATTTTAACTGTTTAGCTATTGCGGTTCTTGCGTCCACAATCGTATGGCGTATCCATGAACTGTCAATGACAGTTCAATGGTCGGTTTTTTTCCCATTTGGTAATCTACTAATCCAAATGACTCCATTATGGTGTCACTATGACGCCACTATGACATTAGCGTAGTTGAATATAATAACAAATGATACATTTATAAGTTTTGAAATCGCCTAAATAAACATTACAATCTCCCTAACCATTTACCCTGCTACTTCTGTTAACGGCCTTTTTCTGCGGCAGCAACACCGACTGCCATTCCAGCGCCGACACCACAATACTTAAAAAAATAGCAGTAGAAAGACAGCGAAGTCTTAGTAATTGGGTCCCGTTTTTAACCCTTCGGGTACGGAATCCTAAAGACATAACAAGTACCTACATATAAATATGTGTCGACTGTTATGTGTATACAGACATACATACAACATGAATTTGTTAAGATTATTCTTAATTTTTGCTTTATTCGTTCAAGCTGCTCTGGGTAAGAATTGTTTTCTTAAAATATTACTAGCAGAGTTTTGCAGTCTACTAGTATTCTTGTTAACCCCTCGTGCTAAGCTAAAATGCTTGTGTTACGAGTTCCCACGGGAACGGGAGTTACGCGAGTGAAACCGCGCGCGGGAAGCTGGCAAAAATCTTTCAAATTTTAAATTGTTATTTTGCATCCTATTCCCTTTACATAAAACTGTTAATTCTGTACTAAAATTTTACTTACAATTTTGAATGGCACTGTAATAATGGATAGGAATTCTAAGTTTGTAATGGAATATCTCACTTCTAACATGTGTATGCGAATCGTTTCATTTATTCAAAATGCATTGTAATCAAAGAAAAAATCACTGTATATTCATCGTCATATTACACATAATATTTAATTTTATGGTGTATATATTTAACCCATTTTTTCTACTCATTATTGCTACTCTATATTCTGACATAGACACTTGCTACCTACCTAAGCGTATCATTGACATAAATCTTAGTAATACCTACGACTAAGGCCCCTCGCCCACGGCGACTTTTTGCAGCGATGCAGTCGCGCGTTTCGTAAACGCGCAACAGCATCGCGACTGAATCGTGGTTTTGTGGGCGATAGCACACAGCTAATGACCGCATCGCGACTGTATCGATGCAAACGCACGACATCATCGCTACTGCATCGCTGCAAAAAGTCGCCGTGGGCGAGGGGCCTAATGTAAAAAAAATAAACTAGGTTTAAAGACAACGGATAGACTGCATTGTCTGAATGTAGTCCATCAGAATATGCAAGGTCTATTCGGCAAAGAGTTATAATTAAGTTTATTTATTGAAAACTTTGATGTTCATGTTTTATGTTTAACTGAACATTGTCTTAAAGAATTTCAAATACAATGAACAAAGTGCATTTGTAAGAAAAAGTGCAATTAATGGTGGCAAAAAAATCTCCGATGCCCTCGTAGACCCAAAGTCCGATAGGCCCGCGAACTGTAAAGTAGAGCGACAGTTGCACAAAACCCCTAAAATACTAAAAGTCAAAATCCCTCAATCTCATCGCCAGCGACCGCCCTGAGCCGAGGTCCAAGCCCCACAGGGGGCGCCCTCTTGCGCAGGTTGCTTAGTTTGTAGTTTTTAAACCATTTATTAAGGCTAGAGCGCTGCTCGCCTTTATGCCCGGTGAAGTAGCAAAAGACTCGGGGCTACCAACGTATGTCCATCCAAAAACAAACTAACTACTAAAATAAAATGTAAAAATAGTTAACAGTTTTACAACTGTCCGATTTTTATTCAAAACTAAGCCCTTTGCTTTGCACGGGTGGACTTTAATTTAAAACATTTTTGGATAAACATATATACACAGTCGTATACCAGGGAACGGGCAGCAGCGTTTCCTGAGTGTTACAATATAATACTGCGGTCACCAACCCGCCTGCCAAGCGTAGTGACTATGGCAAAAACCCGGAGGAGGCCCATTTTTTTTTCGGACGGACCTAAAGGCCGGCAGAGCTCCAGCCTAGATAAATGGTTTAAACACTACAAACAAAGCAACGTGCGCAAGAGGGCGTCTCCTGTGGGGACTTAGACCTCTGCTCAGGGCGGTCGTTGACGAAGAGATTGAGGGATTATGGTTTTTTTTTTAGGATAGTTTTGTGCAACTGTCGCTCTACTTTATAGTTCGCGGGCCTCTCGGACTTCGGGTCTATGAGGGCATCTGAAGGTTCTTAGCAAACTAAGGGTCGGGAGGGGAGGACGCCCATGTTCGGCGTTCGTTATACGGGCTAACACGCACATTGTTGTACATTTTGTTTTCTAGCGTATTGTAATGAAGATCCCAACGCAAATTACGCGGAATGTGACCAGCTCTGCCAGCAGAATTGCAGACCTCAATATTGTACAATGCAGTGCGTCGAAGGATGCGCTTGCTATAGCGGCTACAAGTATGATGATAACTACGGAGGCTGCGTGCCTGAAGATGAATGTAGCTACAGTTAAAGAGTGTACGTACTTTATCAAAAATCAAATAAATATTTAAGGTGGGCTCCCATACAACAAACTTTTTTATTTTGCAATTTTTTGCTCGATATTAATAACAGCAACAGGTAGACGCTTGAATATGGTACGGAACCCTTCGTGCGCGAGTCCGACTCGCAAATGACCATCGTTTTTTAATAATCTAAATGGTAAACTTGTCTTAAAATACAGTTTTCGTAAGTTTAATTAACTGTCACTGTATTTTGTATAGCATGTATTATAGCATAGCATAACTTGAACATCTGATTAAACAATGCTTAGTCACGAGACAAAATATAGGTTGGGGAAAAAGCCTTTTCGCATTATAGTATGTATCAAAATTTTAATTTTAAAGAACATAATTCCAAATTCAAATTAGGAAAATGTGTGATTTTCATTTGTTTTTCGTACTGTCAAGATGAGTAAATAAATCTAATGAAAAAATTCGATACATTTTATAATTTTACTACATAAAATTTGCGATGTTTATGGACCTAGTGCAGTGTCTGTGAGAGTAGCACAAATTTGGTTTAAGCGTTTTCTATCCGGAAAAAATTTCCGGATAGAAAACGCTTAAACCAAATTTGATGTCAAAGAAAACGTCGCTCTGGTCGCCCTATTACGGATAAAATGGATGCCATTTTTGAAAAAGTGAAGCAAGATCGGCATATCACTAGTTACGACGTAGCTGAAGAACTGGGAATTGACCACAAAACAGTTTTGGCGCATTTGAAAAAAACTTGGTACACAAAAAAGCTCGATATTTGGGTACTTTACGAGCTCATTGAAAGAAACCTAATGAAACGTGTACTCATTTGTGATTCTTTATTACGACGTAATGAAACCGAACCATTTTTGAAGAAGCTGATAACTGGTGATGACAAGTGTATCACGTACGACATGAACGTGCGAAAAAGGTCGTGGTCAAAGGCCGGTCAGGCATATGTGGGACTCGCCCTCTCCATATCCGTGGTATGCAAACTCATACCACGAGGAGAGGACCCTACACCACTAAAACCCCCGGACACTCCTTCGATCCGTCGTTGGTGGGGGCAAGCATAATCAATTCGGCCCGTAGTACATTTAGCATTAGCAATTTTATGGTGGCGATCGCCGAGCTGCGCTTTGACATTTTGTCTGGGCACTCAGCATTCTTTTGGTTACACACATGTCATCCCCATGCATACGCCATTTGGCAAATTTCATAATTTGACAAACAGACGATTTGACGAACTACAGCTTTGACCATTGTCACATTGGACGAAATGCCGATTTGACGAATATCAGATTTGACCAATGTCGTTCAACCCGCCCGTACCAATAATAAAGGATGTTGCGTGTACTTCTAATTTCTTTTTGTTGGGAACAATGCTAAATTGGCCACTTATTTTTTTTCGTTAGTCTTAGATACGTGTTATAAAAGAGATGGATAAACTTGGATGATCGGTTGGGTTCCACCGTAGCCTAATTGGTTAAGGCATTAACTAACTAGGCAGGGACTATACCTAAAATGCAGGTTCGGGTCCTGCCGTGGTATACATTTATTAATCTCTTTTATAACACTCAATGGCTAGGGCTTCGGACTTTTGATCTTGAGCTCGCCAGTTCAAACCGCACCCATTGCACTACCGAAGTGAACCCAGTCTTAACACAAGCATTTTAGGATAGTACGAGGGGTTAACAAAAACACTAAAAGTGTGCAACTCTTAGTAAATCTTTAAAAAAAAGCAACATGTCTTGGAGTCTGGGTGAGCTTTGTGCTCGTGAATTGAGTGTTTTTAGATACCGCGACACGGGTTAAAATTACAATAGAGCGGAAGGTTTTTAAAAAAAAATGAGTCTCTGTGGAAATTTTGGACCATTCGGTACTTTTTTGGGAAATGACGCAGCATGAAAATAGTATTTTTTATTAAATGCTATATTTAAGGGTCCATACACGAAGGGTAAAAACAGGACCCTATTACTAAAACTTCGCTGTCTGTTTGTCTGTTACCAGGCTGTATCTCAAGAACCGCGATAGATAGACAGTTGAAATTTTCACAGTAGATGTATTTCTATTGCCGCTATAACAACAAATAAAATAAAATAAATATTTAAGGGGGACTCCCATGCAACAAAGCTTTTTTGTTTTTCCCCTTTTTACTCGATATCAATAACGACGGGTAGCCGCTTGAAAATGGTTAGGAACCCTTCGTGCGCGAGTCCGACTCGCACTTGACCAGTTTTTTATTACAAAGGGTTTCCTCCCGAGGGAGGGTATTTGCCATAGTCACCACGCTTGGCAGGCGGGTTGGTGACCGTAACATACAAAGGAAATGCAGCTGACCGTTACCTGGTATACAATTGTAATAGATGATGTAATGACTATCGGGACCAAGCAACGGCTTAACGTGCTAACCGAGGCACGGAGGGTAGTCCCTGAGCCAACCAGGAAACCCGGAAAGATTTCCTTCCGGCGTGGGGATCGAACCCACGACCTCCGAGATTTAAAAGCCAAAAACCTACGCTACGGAGTAGTACGGAGGTTGTATTATATTAATTCAATGCAAGTATTATACTTTCAGATGCTGAACACACGTAATGGCAGTTGTGGTCAGTTCATCAAGGAAATTATCTTTTGCTATCGTTTATAAATAAAAAGATAATTTATTAAAGTATTAAAATAAAGCTATGATTGGTTTTATTGTTCATAAAATAAATAATATCCTTTTAAATCAAATCAAATTGTTTATTTGCATAACACTGGTAATAAAAGATTATAGCAATTATAATAGGTACATATAATCAGTGTTATTTCATATACTTCATTTCGCAATTCACAACATCGGAATTGGGATCTTGTGGTCGCCGGTTCGATCCGACCCATTGCACTACCGACGAGATCCCACTCGTAACACAAGCATTTTAGCTTAGCACGAAGGGTTAACAAGAATACTAGAAGCCTGCAAAAGTCTGCTAGTAATATTAACGCCCTCCCGACCCTTAGTTTGCTAAGAACCTTCCGATGCCCTCGTAGACCCGAAGTCCGAGAGGCCCGCGAACTGTAAAGTAGAGTGACAGTTGCATAAAACTACCCTAAAGAAACTAAAAGTCATAATCCCTCAATCTCCCCGTCAGCGACCGCCCTGTCCTAGTCCCACAGGGGACTTAGACCTCGGCTGTTTAAACCATTTATCTAGACTGGAGCTCTGCTCGCGTTTATGCCCGGTGAAGTAGCAAAAGCATCCTGGCTAAATACATAATGTCCGTCCGAAAAAAGAAAAAAAAAAAATATATATATATTATTACCGGCTGTCGTAGTGACATAAACATATTTATTTACATTATTTGATCCTGACGATGTAAACCTATCACTTCCGTTGACTGTACTTATATACGTAATATTCTTTGAACCTTGTCTCAATGGAATTAGGTTCGATAATAGCATGATCAATAAATGAAAAGTTGAAAGGGAATCGTTTATCTTGGTATGGTCATGTGTAGAGGAG
This sequence comes from Nycteola revayana, assembly GCA_947037095.2. Taxonomy (NCBI): domain Eukaryota; kingdom Metazoa; phylum Arthropoda; class Insecta; order Lepidoptera; family Nolidae; genus Nycteola; species Nycteola revayana. The sequence continues at coordinate 6,967,585 of OX344840.2, forward strand.
GGATGAAACGATGTTACTAAAAGAGTTTTAAGTATACATGTAGATGGATGGAGAGGGAGAGGAAGGCCAAAGAAAAGATGGATGGATTGTGTGAAGAGTGATATGAAAGAAAAAGGAGCTAGTGATAGTGTGACGGGTGATAGGACAGAATGGAATAAACAAACGTGTTGCGCCGACCCCAAGTCATATGGGATAAGGGCAGGAAGAAGAAGACTATAGCATGATCAATAAGCAAACCTGTTCAGACGCGCTAAAGACACGCCCGCATCCACCCGCGCGGCTCCCGCATTCTTGATCCTCATGCCCATTGGGGACGCATTTGTAATGTACCTCATTCTCTCGCATTTACTCAGACCAAAAAAAAGGGGCAATGCACTGTACAGAAGCCATAGAATAAGTATATACATAAAACATACATACATAAGCTCACGCCTGTTTCCCAGCGGGGTAGGCAGAGACAATGGACCTCCACTTGCTACGATCCCTACACACATCTTTCGCTTCATTCACTCTCATAACATTCTTCATACAAGCACGTCGGTTTAGGGTGGATCTTATTTGACCTTTTGAGATCATGTCTCCGATTTGGTCAGAGAACGTTCGTCGAGGTCTTCCCCTTCCGACTGTGCCACTCACACTTGCCATGTATACCTGTTTTGTCAATCTTTTTTCATTCATTCTTCATATACATAGAAACCAGGCTAATTTAGCGTTGAAGCAACAGCAAAAATCTTCTTTTGGTCTCGCTCTAATTAATTTATGTTTTGCATAAGAGCATGCATGGCTGTCCACGCCAAATTTCAATCTTATGTCATGTGACCTCTTTCTGACTACTATATCAGTGACTGAAGCCATTCTTTTTGTGCAGTAATGTTGCTGATTTCACAGTAGGTACCCCAATGTTATAAAATTAAACGTTGAACTTTGATTTGTACACCATTTTATGACACAATTGGGATTTTGGGTTAACCAATAATGAAGTTTATTATGATATCAAGCACCTAACGCTTGACATATTGACTGACAAGATAAGGAATAGTTTAGGAACGCGTGTGTGCGTAAGCCGAGTTTTTATAGGCTCCAGTTTTTCGGCAAACATACGTAGTTAGCCACGAGGCTAATACTAAACTTGTTACTAGAAAGATCTCTTACATTATTAGAAAGTTTGTTGTAGTAGCGAAATTAGCAATTCTTTTATGGGGCAATGTATATTGCCCCATAAAAGAATTGCTAATTTTGTGGGTGTATAATGTAAAACGCGATTATGCTTAGTTCTAGTATTAACATTATGAGTGTCGTTTTTTTTCTTAAAACTATCAACATTCTTATGAACATATACAAGGTTTTCATAGATATATTGTGATGCGACTGTAAGAATATTAGTCTCTTTGAATTTCTTCTGTAGGGAAACTCGCTAAACAAGTTTGCTTATATATGGACCTTACAGCTCGTTTCTGTAGTACAAAAATGGTGTCAACACCACATATACATTAGGTATAAGTTACCTTACCTGAAAGGATTGTTGTAAAGAAAGTAAATTAATATTTATACTCACCCGGCGGCATTAAGAAATGGTTATAGTTGCGAAGTAAGCAGGCGACTGATTCTAACGAATACATTGGCACTCCTTGATCCATTATAAGACAAATAGAAAGGACAGTTTGTTATGTCTTCTCCTTATTCACTTCACTTCACTCCTTAAGGTAAAAGTTTCACTCTAAAAGTTTTATTTTTTAACTTTACTTTGTCATTTCACTTCTAACGGTTACCGATATCACTCGAAAATTTTGGTTTGATTTTTTAGCTAGCTGTCCTTTTCTACTTAAGGTAAAAGTTTTACTCAAAAAGTTTTATATCCTCTAGTTGTCCTTTGTTGTAAAGGTTACTGCTGATTTCACTCAAAAAGGTTTAATGTCTTTTTTCCTAGCTGTCCTTTTCCTACACTTCACTTATAAAGGTAATTGTTTCTTTAATTCGAAAATTGTTCAAGTTTTTTATCCTCTCTCTATACTTTTTCATTTCACTTCACTTTTAAAAGGTATTGAAAATTTCACTCAAAAAGTAGATTTTTTCACTTGCTGTCCTTTTCACTTCACTATTAAAGGTTACGAAGGACTTCACTTAAAACATTTTTGGATATTTTTCCACTAATTGTATTTATATACTTCACTCCTAAGTGAAACAAGTTTTAAGTGAAATCAAGAGATTTAATTTTGATTTTACCCAAGAAGCTTTTTTGTTTATTTCCCACTAGTTATCCTTTTTCACTTCACAGTTTGAGGCAGCATTTTCTTTAGTATGCCTTTATTATTATAATCCTTCCTCATAAATTCCTCGGTCCGTTATTAAAAACTGCTTTATCGTTTAGTAGTTTTTGAGTTTACTACGATAGACAGACAGGCAGACGTTACTTTTAGTGGTTTTTTGTTTTCAAATGTATAGTGATTCTAAGTCTAAGTAATTACTTCGCTGCATACTGTTTAGCAAGATCCCGGGTTGGGTAAATAATTATCACTGGTCAACAAAATTTATTTATTTTTATGTCACAGAAATATTATTTTGATTCTTTTGGTATTCAGTATAAGTTAAAAACTAAACAGGAATTAGAATTTATATATCACGTCACATTTTTGAGATATTTGCTTGTAAACATAAAACAATATGCTGATTTGGCTATATTTGAAAATGTATTTAGAATAGTTAAATATTTTTATGATTATATTTTATACTAGCGGCCCGCCCCGGCTTCGCACGGGTGGACTTTTATACCCTACCCCTGCCCTACCCTACCCTTGCCCTACCCTACCCATACCCATACCCTAACCCTACCCTACCCCTACCCCTACCCTACCCTACCCTACCCCTACCCTACCCCTACCCCTACCCTACCCCTACCCTACCCCTACCCTACCCTTCCCCTACCCTACCCTACCCTACCCCTACCCTACCCCTACCATACCCCTACCCTACCCCTACCCTACCCTACCCTACCCTACCCCTACCCAAAAGTATCCTATGTCCTTCTCCCAGTTCTTAGCTACCTCCCTACCAATTTTCAGCCAAATCGGTTTGTGTGTGTGTTTTTAAAATGTATTCTGCTATTCAGGGCGTAGACAAATCCAACGAAACAAAAACCATGAAAATTGATCCAGCCGATCTCGAGTTATAAGTGTTGTAACAAACCCGTCTTTGTTTTATATATATAGATTAAAAACTATTTTATAGGTAGTTAAATGGTCTTGACCATAAAATAATTTATTTGGATAAGGATTAATATAAACACATTAATAGCATGGTTTGAATTTGGTTAGCATTTTCATTAATGTTTAAAATAAAAAAAGTTGTTGTAGTGACATAACTACAATAGTTGGACATATGCTACCGCGGAGTTTTTTGTAGACATTATGATGTTCTTCAATATTGTTGTACATTATTTTGTTCTATCGCTAATAGTTTCGGCAGCGCATTCGACGAAAGACATTTTAAGACTCATTTTTCTACACCTTCGGTTACATTGTTCAAATTTTACCAAGGATCCCTAATTTTTTTCAAAATGAAATGTAGCCTATGTCAAATTGGAAAAAATGTAGCATTCTATTGGTGAAAGAATTTTTTAAATCGGCCCGTACTTTTTGAGCCTATTCATTACAAACATACAAAAATAGGTACAAATCTTTCCTCTTTATAATATTAGTGTAGATATAAAATTGATAGTCATAAATCTAATATTTTTAAACCAATTTACTTAAAGTTTTTTATGATTTTCTAATGCAAAGATATTAAATATTTTGTTAATCTATATTTTTCTCATACATTTTAATAGAGTCATTTTGTGTGGAGTTTTTGTCTTTGACACTAAAATGTTAATATTTACATATAGAAACAGTACAGCAACAAAATCATAAATGTTAATTAGAATTTAGAATAGCCACTTGCCAAAACGGTCGAAATACAATTTTACTAATAGATTTATTAATTTACTGTGCGGACATTGACACCATTTTTGTACTACAGAATCGAGCTGTAAGGTCTATATATAAACTTGGTCCGCGGGTTTCCCTACGGGAGAAATTCAAAGAGACTAATATTCTTACAGTCGCATCACAATATCTCTATGAAAACCTTTTATATGTTCATAAGAATATAGATAGTTTTATGAAAAAAAGCGACACTCATAATGTTAATACTAGATCTAAGCATAATCTCGTTTTACATGCTACACGTCTCCACAAAATTAGCAATTCTTTTATGGGGCAATGTGTATACGCTTCTACAACAAACTTCCTAATAATGTTAGAGATCTTTCAACAAACAAGTTTAAACGATATGTCAAAGATAAATTATGTAAAAAGGCTTATTATAAAATTTCTGATTATGTTAATGACAAAACTGCTTGGGAGTGAGTTGCTCTGAAACAATACTGCTTTATTAATCATTGTAAAATATAATTTATTTAAAAATAAGGAAGTTTCTTGCCAGTTCTTCTCAGAGTTGCCACGTCCAGAACTGGTGGTAGTAAAAGAATGGGACGCATCATAAGAACATGATTTAAATTATTTTAAATATGTCTATTTGAATAAAGAATTTTTGACTTTTGACTTTATTTACCTAAATTGAAAACAGGTCTATACGCCATTTTTGTAATGTTTATTCTCAAATATCTCCAAAATTAGACGTGATAGAATATTTTTAATTATTAAATGGTACTCTCATTTATTGACAATGCCAGATAAATGTATTTCTTTTTCTGTTGCAAAAACTTTGTCGACCAGTGTTATGTGACTAAAAATTAACTCACCAGTAAAATTTTAGTACCAGCCCAAAATTAAGAAATTGGTTGTTATTCATTCGTAACTCGGAGAATACTATAGCCTGTTGTATCTCAGTTTCATACCTTCCGTTCCCATGGGGTCGACAAAGTAAAATATAGCCTATATTACTTCTAAATAAGATAGGTTTTTAAGAATTTTCTAAATCGATTTTAAATCACCAAAAAAGAACCGCCGTTTTTCCGTATTTAATGTTATTAGTTAAGATAATAAGCGTACCTAGCTGTTGGTTCAGGGGGAGCAAACCAGAGATGTCGGATATATCTGTATGAAGAGGAAATTCTAATAAAACAGACAAACGTTATTATAAGACGTTTTCTCCTTCCTCACTTACAGAGTGTGAAAATTGAGTTATATTGCACTCAATAATAAACAGCAGAACCTCTACAAAACTAAATTGCAATTATCGTACATAGTAAATAATTAGGTACAATATTCAGCATTAGGTATTTAAATACACTTGTACTTGTCAAAATCAAAATGAAAAAGTACTGTAATTAATAGGTTATTATTCTTATTCTATGAATTAAACTACTTAGGTAAATATAACTAGCAAGTGCAACCTATGAATGCTGCTAATTGTAGAACATTACAGACAATGTACTCTGTCTGTCCTCTACTTGTAATAAGTTTATATTTACATTAATTTTTATAGGTATATATTTATAAAAGCATACAATTAAGTGACACCCACCTGGGGGCACCCTTAAGGGGTTAGGACCACAATATATTGACCATCTGACCACATAATTTTATTATGATCAAGGTGACACATGACAGAGCCAAGTAAGTAAAGAATTGTTATGAGTTAAAGAGTGTTCGTACCAAGCATCTTGTATATCTATACTAATATTATAAAGAGGAAAGATTTGTATGTAAGTATGTTTGTAACGAGATGTCACAAAAAGTACTGGACCGATTTAAAAAATTCTTTGACCATTTCAATGCTACATTATCACTGATTAATATAGGCTATATTTAATTATGAAGTTCCCAAGGGAACGGGAGTTACGCGGGTGATACCGCGAGCGGGAATCTAGTAAATAATAAACTTGGAAATGATCTCTTGTTATTGATTTCTGGTAATAAATACTAGAACATTACCATTTGTTGTTTTATTTGATAGATATCCTAGATTTGTCAGACAAACAGCGGCAACAAGCTGCCAATAGCTATAACTCCACCCTTTTCTATATACAACTCTGATATTGTATCAAACAAACATACTTAATATATTGACCGCGATGTATCGTTTTGGCTTTGCCCCCCTGAACCAAAAATAAGATACGACCCAGCATCTGAGTTTCAAACCTTTAAATAAAAAAAAAACATTTTTATCACGTATTAGTACATCTATCTGTCTGTCTCTTAATCAAAACATGTTTCTCAAAAGCCCGTAGAAATGTCAAGTTTTTTTCTTTAATACAAACTTTTTTTAACACAACACTACAAAAACAAACACGGCTTCTGACTAACACAATATTACGTACCGTCACGTAATTACATAAGTTCGCGCCTAAAATTTGATTGGTTGCGTGAAATCGCCTTTTTAATTGTTACTCGATATCCAACGCTCTGATTGGTTGGTTAAGTAATTATTGCATGACGCGCTGTACCCTGATTGGTTGAGAAGCCCCGCCTGCGAGCTTATGACACGCGTTGTAATGTATGTTCAATAGTTTATCAAGAGGCATTAACTTTTCAGGAAAATTTCATAAGGTTTTTTTGGTGTCGATTATTTGTAGAAAAATGTTTTTTATTTATATTTTACAACTGCTTTCGTACATCAAAAGTAAGATGGTTGCTTTTTTGTTGTTGATGATTTGTTGTTTATTGATGTTCTTAGCTTTCCCATCCGCAGTTTTAACGCGTAACTGTCGGTTCCATAGGAACTTAATAATTAAATATAGGCAAAGTACCTTCTAGGCAATCATCATCATCATCATCAGCCCGTCTAACGGCCACTGCTGAACATGGGCCTCCAACGTGCTTTTCGAGGAACTGAAAGTAGTCCCTCAACCAACCAGACCCGCAAAGAAATCTTAGAATTTACACACAGATTTCTTGTCCGGTGTGGGGATCGAACCCACGACCTGCGAGGCTTAAAGCGAGACATATACCGCTACGCCACGGAGGCTGTCACTAATGGTGAGAGAATTCTTCAAATCGGATTAGTAGTTCCTGAGATTAGTGCGTTCAAGCAAAAAAACAACCTATTCAGCTTTATGATATTAGTAGGTACATACATATGCTTACGCCTGTTTCCCAGCGGGGTAGGCAGAGACAATGGACCTCCACTTGCTACGATCCCTACATACATCTTTCGCTTCATTCACTCTCATAACATTCTTCATACAAGCACGCCGGTTTAGGGTGGATCTTATTTGACCTTTTGCGAGGTTGTCTCCGATTTGGTCAGAGAACGTTCGTCGAGGTCTTCCCCTTCCGACTGTGCCACTTACACTTGCCATGTATACCTGTTTTGTCAATGTTTTTTCATCCATTCTTTCCACGTGACCAAACCATCTCAACATTCCCTTCTCTATCTTCGTAATCACGTCCTCTTTCACTCCACACCGTTATCTTATCACGCTATTCCTATGATATTATTGTCGCAAACCAAATAAAAAGTAAACACGGAGCGTAAAAAAGCATACTATGACCTGAATGATTTTTTAAATGATAAACATCTATAACGATAAAACTTTAAAATTTTGATTTATATACTTTAATTAATTATATATTTTTTTTTGACATTTCACGTATATCATGGACATCTATTTCTATATTTGTAATATTAACACGTTTTATTTTGTAATATTGTAATGAATATGTTAAACTCTATGTTCATACGCCTAAAGGCAAGACATGGCGCACCTCGATATCATTGTAACAACTGTACCTGTATCCACCTGTGTTTATGGACAATAAATGAATTATGAATTATGAATAAAATGAAATATGAAGCGTTGTCGAACAATGCATTAAGGCCGGATTTTTGTGCATTAGTGTAGGTAAAATTGTTCCTATGATTTTTCACAGTACCCCAATGTTACAATGTAACGTTGAGCTTTGATTTGTACACCCCTTCAGGACACAATTCGGCAGTTTTGTTAACAAATAATTAAGATTGTTATGACATCAAGCATAGCTATATCACGCTGTGACAGATCAGCTGACATGGTAAGGCATTGTTTTGTTAGGCGTGAGTGCGTATGCTTTGTAGGTAGGTATTACACGCCAAGATAAGGTTGCTGTGTGTATTGCTATGAACGAAACGCATCTCCCCTTGCCCTCGAATGCCCAAAGTCCGAGAGCATTGCGAACTGTAAAGTAGATAAAGTAGAGCAACAGTTGCACAAAATACCCTTAAAAAAACTGCAAGGCAATCAACAGTGCCGTAAATAGGGCGGTGCCACCGGTGCTCAGGCAGGGCGTAGACTATGGAAGGCGCAAAATTGGCCAGACCAGGTAGGACTATTGTTTTTTCGGTTTGCTCCTGATAATTTCCGCTGCGCCCCTAGTACTTGATTCTTACTCACGCGTTAGTTAGGGAAGGGAAATGGAATCGAGCCCTACTGAATAAAATAAAGTATGCCTATACGTAGCATGGCTCTAGCTAAGGTACCTTTAATATATCTTAAAAAATGGCGCAGTTATAGAAGCTCGCATAGGGCGCAGAAGGCTATTCATGGCACTGATTCCTCCATCCACCGCCAGTGATTGGCTTCAGTTGAGTTCCCACAGGATTGCCTCGGATTGAACCTCTTGCGTAGGATGCTTAGTTTACAGCTTATAAACCAAGTAATAAGGCTAGAGTCCTGTTGCCCTATAAGGCCGGTGAAGTAGCAAGAGCCTCATAATAACGACAAATATGTCGAGCCAAAAAAAAAAGTTTACATCTTAAGTAGGTACCTATGTTTAGAAACGGGGAAGACCTCGACGAACGTTCTCTGACCAAATAGGAGACATCCTCACAAAAGGTCAAATAAGATACACCTTTTTTTTTTCGGATAAACAGGCGTGAGCTTTTATGTGTGTATGTTTAGAAACGATAGATAAACGGATAAAGTCATAAGTTACTAAAAAAAAACGTTTAAGAACAAAAAAAAATAGTCTGAAAATATCTAGTGTTAATTCCGCAAAAAAATGTATATTAGGATACTAGGATTCTTTTTCTTTTGCATTTAGATTAATACGGATTTCCGCAAAGTAACGCCTGATTCTATTAATTAAAATAATGTTAGTTAAAAAAGTCAATGAAAATCTTGTGGTCTTGTGGTCGCCGCGATCCCCACCCATTGCACTACCAATGTGAACCCACTCTTAACACAAGCAATTTAGCTTACCACGACGGGTTAACAAGAATACTTACTAGTAGACTGCAAAACTCAGCTAGAAATCTTTTTTTTTTTAAAAACAGCTTTGAAAAAACCGAAGTGTCAACCATAAAGAACTTTGACCTCGCAACATGGCGTCGCATGACGAGTAATTGTCGCTTACCGACACATTATGAACTAGCAGACACTACTGTGTGCTGAGCTGTGGAATAGACGTTCGTACTACAATATTTTATTTTATTTTTATTTTAATTATAATAGGATCTCCAACAAAGAATACACCTTAAATGCTATATTATAAAGGACAAGAAGATAATCTATGTGCTCCCTCAATCATAGGAGACCACATCATGCTATAGAAACAGACACAAAATTATACATACTTTACCGAGCATAAGAGAGAGCAGAGCTCCATCCTTAATAAATTGTTTAAAAACTACAAACTAAGTAACCTGCGATAGAGGGCGCCACCTGTGGGGCTTGGTCCTCGGCTCAGAGCGGTCGCTGGTGATGAGATTGAGGTATTATGGCTTTTAGTTTCTTTAGGGGAGTGTTGGGTCACTGTCGCTCTACTTTACAGTTGGTGGGCCTCTCGAAATTCTAGTCTAGGAGGACATCGGAGGGTTCTTTGTAAACTAAGCGTCGGGATAACGACGCGGACGCGCCGCGTTTACGGGTACACTCTTCTCCGGGGGGTCGTATAGAGAGATGAAGACGAGCAGGGCGCATAATTTCGCGGAGTATTAGCAACTCCAAAAAAATGCATCGGGGTAATGCTGCCAGCATTCTGGAAACCTAGCCAAGTAGAATAGATTTTTATTTTATAAGTTAGTTTTATTTTGAATTAGCTACTTTTAGAAAAAAAAATACGGTTTATATCTTCTTATTCTTCAACAGCCTATTTGCGTATGCTGAACATGAGCCTCCATATTACCAACCTTGGAGACCCAAGGTCATTAAGGGATATTGACTTAATCACCACGCTTGGTTGGCGGGTCGGTGATCGCTTTAAAGTGTTATGTATAAACTAGCAGGGCCCCGCGGTTTTACCCCCATTACTCTGCTCCAGTGGGTCGGAGCGTGATGTTTTGTAGCCTATATTTTAATCCAGCGTATAACCTATCCCGGTGCAAAATTTCAGCCAATTCCGTTCTGTAGTTTTGGCGTGAAAGAGTAACAAACATCCATCCATACTTTCAAACTTTCGCGTTTATAATATTAGTAGGATATGTCCCTTCACTTAATAGACGCTGCTGCCCTTCCATCAGGGGGCTGAGTCTGCTATTTTTTTAATTATTGTGCCACTGTAGTGCCGTCATGATATAATTATGCCAAAAACGGTAAATCTACTAATCTCACTATGGTGTCAGCGCTGGAATGGCAGTCGGTGTTGCTACCGCAGAAAAAGGCCGTCAACAGAAGTAGCAGGGGAGATGGTTAGGGAGGTTGTAATGTTTATTTAGGCGATTTCAAAACTTATAAATGTATCATTTGTTATTATATTCAACTACGCTAATGTCATCGTGGCGTCATAGTGACACCATTATGACGTCATTTGGATTAGTAGTTTACCAAATGGGAAAAAAACCGACCATTGAACTGTCATTGGCAGTTCATGGACACGCCATTACATTGTAGACTCGGGGCCCAGGTGTAGTTGCTTAGTCACCTATTATGACACACATAGGACCCGTGTGGGAATCGAATACAGGACACATCATCTCAAACCCAACAATGCCTGATTAAGCGTGATTCGGATCCATAGGATTATTAATTGGATCCAATTTCTTGCTTGCGCACGTATCTTCGTGTACGGATTTGGGGGGCCCCTAAAAACATCGTGGGGACCCCCAAATCATCGCGGGGCCCGTACCATTTGCTACTCTTGCTATATGGCTAATCCGGCACTGGGTGAAACTGCGATCGCAGCTTATAAAGGTCATAAATAATGAACCCTCCCTGACCGCATTGACCTTTCCGATCAAAAGGTTATAATCTCACCAGCTCCACACACGTCGCTGTTCTCAAGGTTCACTATAAAATAACCATCGGATAATGACGGTAACTAAGTGGTATAGTCATTAAAACTGTTTTGATACTTGGCTTTTTAGCCGCGTAGCTAATATAATACCACAGCCAGAGTTTATTATTATAGACATTATTGATTAACAAGCTTAACCGTAACTCCCGTTCCCGTAGGAAATTCATAATTAATTTTGACATTTATATAATATAGCCTTTATCGACCAATGAGCTATTTAACACTGCAATAAATTTTCAAATCGGTACAGTAGTTTCTGAGATTAGCGCGTAAACAAACAAATAAACTCTTGAGCTTTAATATTAGTGTAGATTTTATGTAAATGAATAAAATTTATTTGTTTGTGTAGATCTATTGAGGGACTATTCTTCGTGCCTCGGAAAACACGTTAAGCCGCTGGTCCCAAGATGAAAGATGATGAAGAATGATGTTATAACACATCATCTTTAACAATCGTATACCAGGGCCCCGAGTCTACTATCGTCAAGGCGTTTCCATGAACTGTCAATGACAGTTCAATGGTCGGTTTTTTTTCCATTTGATAATCTTCTAATCCAAATGACGTCATAATGGTGTCGCTATGACGCCACGATGACTATAGCGTAGTTGAATATATTAACAAATGATACATTTATAAGTTTTGAAATCGCTTAAATAAAGATTGGACGCCGAATGAAGACGCTCGAAGGTCGTGGGTTCGATCCCCACGCCGTAAATCTTTGTGTTCATTCTAAGATTTCTTTCCTGGTCTGGTTGTTTGAGAAACGACCTTCCGTGCCTCGGAAAGCACGTTAAGCCGTTGGTCCCGATCGTTATAACATCATCTATAATAATCGTCTATCAAGGAATGGACATCACCGTTTCCTTGTGTGGTACTACACAATACTGCGGTCACCAATCCGCCTGCCAAGCGTGGTGACTATGGCAAATACCTTCCCCGGGAGGAGTTCCATGTTCAGCAGTGGACGTTTTACGGGCTGATGATGATGATGATGAAAAAGTCGCAGCGATGGGGGGGCGGGCAGTGAAGAGATTTTTATCGCACTTTTTTATACTAAAATAGCTCAAAACTAACTGGTCGGACTACACGCCCCTGTGCGAGGAGGTGCGGTGAGAATCACCACCTGCCGCTACAATTAACCCCATCTCACCCCTTCACGTAAACTGTGCTGTCAGCAATGACAGCTACGCCGCTGGTGTGGGGTTAAAGGGTCGCAGGTTCGATAATTACGTCGAACCATAATTAAAAAACATTGTGATTTTTAATGGTGTCTAATAATTAGTAGGACGATTTACCATCAGTAGGTATAACTAGCGAAACGTAGCATTAACATTTCGAAATAAACCTTTTTTTTTTCAAAAAACTTATGTTTATTTTATTTTCGGACAGACATACGTAGTTAGCCACGAGGCTTTTGCTATTTCACCGGTCATAAAGGGGAGCAGAGCTCCAGCCTTCATAAATGGTTTAAGAACAACAAACTAAGCAACCTGCGGTCTCCATCAGGATGGCCGGTCACTAGGTACAATACAATATATTTATCGCCAACTCAAGCATAACTGCAATGTTAAATATGAGAATTGCTTATTTTTTTTGTCAGGCGCTAAAAATATTGATAAACAACAATTTTGTAGATATCTTTATTGCCGTAATAGTTACAGTATTATCGTTGTCAAACATTGAGAGAAGCAAATGGGAAGTAATTAATGGCCACCGCGAATTTTAATAATCCTATTTATCAGGGACACTACGACGCGGTGATGCGGCCGTCCAGGATATCAGCACGGACGGTCACCCTTAAAATGTATTTTTTCTTCTAGATTACGATGGAAGCAATTGTTTGAAAATAGGAAGCAAATAATACAGTTTAGTACTCACCAGACTGTGTGCAGAGTAAGAGGCTGAGAATAAACTGGATGAACTTGGTTCACAACACTTTTTAGTATTTAGGTATTTAAGAGTTCACGCACGAATATTATATATGATTGATGTTTACCCGAGTTTATATTATTATTCTTTAGAAGATTTACGGCATTTTATTTAGTTTATTAACACAACACATATTACTTTTTTTTTTATGACAGACACGATTTTTTGAATGTCACATAGCTATTTTTTTGAATACGAATATAAATGTCTCAAACAGTCTTTATTCACTTAATGCTATGCAACCTCTAACAGCAAATAGAAGCAATAAGGCAGCAAGTCTTGGGCACAAATTCAACGTTAAATACGCCTAGTGATCGGTGGGACCTGGACCTCGGCTCAGGGCGATCACTGGCGAGGGGATTTAGTGATTATGACTTAGTTTTTTAGGGGAGTTTTGTGCAACTGACGCTCTACTTTACAGTTCGCGGGCCTCTCAGATTTCAGGTCTACGAGGGCATCGGATGGTTCAAATACTTACGGTTAGTTTAGGAGAGCTAGAGGTCATCCAGTGATCGGAAATCGACCATATTTTTTTTTAATTATGTACGATTTCCGATCACGAAGCATTTCAAGCTATTAGTTGCGCTCCGCGGGTTTACCCGCATAACTCTGCTCCAGTGGGTCGGAGCGTGTTTTTTGTAGCCTATACGTTAATCGAGCTTATCAACTATCCCCGTGTTTTGGTCAAATCCATTCAGTAGTTTTAACGTGAAAGAGTAACAAACATCCATCCATCCATACTTACAAAGTTTCGCGTTTATTTATTTGGTATGAGGACTATCTGACCCAACAGACGCTGTCGTGTCTTTACTACACCTCTATATTAAATTGAACTTTTATTATTAGGCGTGATAGCTCTGAACTAGGCGTGATAAATTTTCTTATTTTCCGCGCATTTTACTTATTTTGTTTTGCTTTCATATGAACACTTTCCTGACAATAAGAAACACAAAATAAAAAGAATTAGCAAAATCGGTCCAGCCAAAGGACCTTACTCTATACTATGTGTTAGTAGGTATAAATTGATTTCACTAAAAGACCTCTTTGCTCAGTCTGTCATTAATTAAAACCATTTCAAATACAAAAAAAAAATACATAGTATCTTGACATTTCGACTTTCTGAAGTAATTTGTCAAGAAAAACCTCGTATTTCAACTTCAATAATAAAAAATTGCGAAAATTTTCTAAATATTAATAAAGTTAAGCATAATAATGTATAAGTTTTTGCTGAAAACTGCTGAAAAATATAATCCTTGTAAGTATTTTAAATATTTGATCATCTGTGGGACTAAATAGATTTTTTATTCTTCATTAATTCATTAATTCTTTTTTTTATTTTTGTTCTGTTTATGTGCCGTCAATAAATTAATTTTCTTTGTTTCTTTCTATGTATACCTACATAAATGTGATTGTTGGTTTTAAGAGAATTAGCAAAACCAAACAATCACTCTATCAAAAGATTATTATGCTTCTATAATATTTTGTTGTCTTGCAGGTATTCCTAAAGCTTGCACCTCGACTCTACACACCAAACATTTCAATGATCATCATACTCCGATCAAATTTGGTGAAAAAGAAACTTCAAGTAAACATGAAACGCTCGATTTAAAAGACACTGCATCTCCTAAAGTTATACCAAATGATACAATTTCACCGTTAAAAAGAACGGAAATCAAGTCAAGAGTTGCCATGATAAAATTTACAAGTAATGGCGGATCATTGCTCAAAGCTGCAAGAAATGTGAATATAACGCATTTATCAAGGAAGGTACCTACAAGCTATTCCGTTGCAGTAGATTTAGTTATTATTATTCAGTATCAGCGAAGCGCCCCGGCTTCGTAAGGGCGCAATGCTGATATATGATGTAAGGTGCGTTGGGGTAATACCGGACGGATTTTCGAATAGTTGCGAACATGTTGCAAAAACTTTTTTTTCTCAATTTTGGTGTAGGTACACGACGTTCTGGAAAAATAGTGGAAATTGTTGATGTTGAAACATAGTTTAATTTTAAATTTTATTTAGTTAGAAAAACTCAATACTTTCTGCTTTGTAAGCCTGTAAAATCAGGACACAATTTTTTTGAGTATAATTACGATTTGGCCATGATGGGGTAAGTTCGGACAATAATTTAAAACTGTTTCTATTGCTAGGAGCACAAGGTGTAAGAAAGGATTTTGTCCGCTCTTTCCTGCTCTTTAACGTGACATCGACAAAATCTACCTTATACTATAAACATAGATGTTCCAAATACATACTTATTTTTTGGGTTAAACTGTCCGATCTTACCCCAAATTCCAAATTTGGAAGATATTAGGATTCTCAAAGTTTGCAGGTTCTATCCAAAAGCATACTACCAAATAAAGCGTTAATAAATACTACCAAATAAGTATAAAATCTGAATACTGTACAGTAGATAGAGAGAGGAGGTAAGAGGTGACTGGAACAAAATGGTGTGTTTTTTTGTAACTAGGATTCTTTAAATAATGAAACGAATGACAGTAGAAAATATTATTTAATAATATAAAGTACAGAAATCACAAACACCGAATAAAAGATTTAAACACCGCCAAGTCTTGAAGTTCAATAGATGTGATGTGTGTGCAGGGAGCTTCAATATGGTGATGTTGTTCTCTATTGCTAAAGCTACCACTTTGTCATTGACATGACTGGCATGTCCATCATACAGCAATAATACGGGCCTGTCTTCACCCAAATCAGGTATAAATACTTTTAATATGTAATCATAAAAATATTAGTTTCCATCCAGCCTCTTTTGCTGGCTGCATAGGCAAGATTGAAATCGTATTTTTCAGGATTCTGTAACATCCACTTGCCCTTAAATACGAACTGTGATATTTTCTTTAGCGCTTCCACATGTTGTTCGTGTGCCATCATTGAAGGGTGTTTGTATTTTATTTATTTTTATAAAATCCTGAGTTTCATCAAGTACCTCTTCTCTTGACAACCCCCAACCCCAGTTTTCCAGTGTTCGTAGACAGTTTGCCAGTTTAGATTCTAATGCAACTGGTATAGCTGTCGGCCTGCCAAGTGTATTTTATATTAAAACGGTTAGGATGACAATTAAGTATTTAAATAAAAATCATGTGTCATAAAAGTTTGACAATCACTACCAAATTCGAAACGGGTTAAGATCGGATATATTTGTCCGATCTTCACTCGAGAGGGGAAACACCGGATTTTAGCCTACACACATGGTAGATAATTCTGGATGAGTTTTATCAGCTTGTCATCGCTTAAAACTTAATATATAGGCAAAATAATACCAAAATAAGCTATACTTTTGCTTAAATATGCAAAAACAAATGAAGGTGAAAGACCGGACGGACAAATATTTTGTAAAACTTACCTTGTTTTCTTTATCGGTGCATTATACACGTACGTGCTGCCGGAGCGACTAGTGGTCACTGCGGGGCGGGGCGGAACACAATGACGTGACGCGCAATGTGGCTAACATTAAAAAATATAGCCAAATAAGTGAGAAATTTGATTTCTACGTTCTTACCCCAGCGCCGATCTTACCCCAACGCACCTTATCATACATACATACATATTATTATAAACCTGCCTCTAGAATCACTCTATCTATGTATTAAAAAAACCCCATCAAAATCTGTTGCGTAGTTTTAATGATCTAAGCATATCTACATAGGGACGGACAGACAGCGGCAAGCGACTTTGTTTTTAACTATGTAGTGATAATCCACACTTCTTTTGCTAAAAGGCGCTACTTATATAATTATATCCCCAGTTTTCAACATCGACAGTCCTGTATGATGAATGTGAAGAGAAGAAGGAAGAGAAGCCGCGGGAGAAGACGTGTAAGTCCGAAGGAGAAGGGAAAGTGTCAGAAGCTGGTGGTCCTCCCAAAGCGAAGGGTGCTGGCGCTGAAGGAAGAATCATAGCTGGTTAGATTAAATAAATAAAATATTCAAATGTGGCTAGCCGTGTGTTTTCTGGCTTAGAATAGACCATACCCTATATCTTCCCATGGGGGTCGTAAAAGGCGACTAAGGGATAGACACCCGATGGATGGGCAGCAGCACCTATCAGCTCAAGGCGCGATCTCAGCGATCACCAATCAGCCTGCCAAGCGTGGTGATTATGGCAATATCACTCAAGGACACTTTTTTTTTTGTCCGGGGAAACGCATTTACGCCTTCCCACCGCCGCTGCAGCATATTCGCGCGCTAGCGGTGGGATATGTGGGACTCGCCCTCTCCATAGCGTGGTATGCTTAACTCATACCACTAGGAGATGCTTATTTAAAGTATCGAGAGTCTAATTTAAAAACCAAATATCTAGTGTAACTCCACGAAGCATCATCAAGTTGTGCCGTTGGGGGGCCGGATTGTTTCGTGCGTACCCACCCGGCCCCCGCCAACGGGGGACTGAAGGAGTGGCCGGGGGTTTTAGTGGTGTAGGTTCCTCTTCTCGTGGTATCAGTAGCATACTACGCTACGGAGAGGGCGAGTCCCACGTATCCCACCGCCAGCGCGCGGAACCACTGCAGGCGGTGCAGGCTGCAGACAGCGGTGGTAGGAATGCATAAATGCATTTCACCCCGGACAACAAAAAAAAAAACAAAAATTGGTCCTCGAACGCTCCTGCGCAAAACATCACCCTGATGATGCTCCGTGGAGGATCGAAAAACGTGTCGGGTCTTCGAATGGTGATTTTATTCCTGCACGTTTTATTTTTTCTTACTGCATGTTGTGCATAATTTTTGCGGTTAGGGCGGTGACACATCTTTTTAGCGGAAGAAACACTGGTTTTTAAATATAGTATGGATTTCCGCAAAGTAACGCCCGATTCCATTGAATATAGTATCGATAATGTAGGGGAACGGTGGGTGTTGTTCCTCCGCAGAAAATGAAGATCTTCTTTGCCGGGCGAGGTGGTATGCCTTGACGGCCATTAGCTACTGTTCAGAACTTGTATATGTTCGAAATGGCTTGCAAAATTGTATTGCGCGATACAGGTTAGTTGGTATGCTAGGTGCTAGATGGCGTTACTAGTCCTCTTGTAGGTTGTTTGGCGACTGTAGATGTCACTATACAATTCATAAAGTATTTATTTCTGTGACAGTGATTGGTGCGGTGGTCGACTGCCAGTTCGACACGAACTTACCTCCCATACTTAACGCGCTGGAAGTTCCTGGACGACGTGAGTAAATTACTTCGCTCTACTTTATATATAAAGAAGCTCGCCCGTATAACGTCCACTGCTGAATATGTCACCACGCTTGGCAGGCGGGTTGGTGACCATGAACGTTCTTCGAGATGGAGTTTTGCCATTGGCATCACGTTTGGCACTTAAGGCGAAAACACATTATTAAAACGCCACGCCACACCACGTGTCAACACCTGTGCATCAGTGCGCGCGTGGCGTCGTGTCGGGTGTTCATAGTGTGATTCTGGTCTAAAGAAAACAATACATTTGATTCGACTCAACACGCGTCGCGTGTCGTCAGGTGGCGTGGCGTTTTTATAATGTTTCCGCCTTTAATGTTAAATGTTGGGACTTATCTATACTTACTAATATATAAAGTTGAAGGGTTTGTTTGTTTGTTTGAACGCCTTTATCTCAAGAAGTACTGGTCCGATTTAAAACAATATTTCATTCAGTGTGATATATCGAGGTAGAAGTTCCCACAAAGTTCCGACGAAGTTCCCATGGGAACGGGACGGGAGCCGGAAAGTTAGTGTGAATAAAAGCCTATTTAGAATTCGATATTTGAGATTTTCGACGGACATTCGACCTCTACAATTTTATTAAATGTATAGAAGATTTACATTACTAAAACCCATTTTTTTTAAAGCTACCCTATGTTTGTTTTTTCCTGCTTACCTCAGTATCGGCTGGACCGATTTTGACGAGTCTTCCAAATGTAGCTAACTAATTTTATAATTGTTTTGTTGGTTTTAATATATGATACTTTACCCAAGCAGCAAAATGTGGTCTAGTAATTATCCTGGAACCACCATTTCATTAGGACTATAACGGAATAGTAAGCAATTATAACCACGGAATAGGGCCCAATTTATAGGCGTATTTTGACCAATTACGACCGTGAACACCACTTTGACCAATTACGACCTTATAGTTGGACTACGTAGAACTATTTGCTCCCGCGAATCTAACTATCAGCGCTTAATGGAACCAAACACGACAATAACATACACACTGAATCCCTTACAAGCTCATACAAAGTGTTGTGAATTGGTGAATGTTGATGCGTACATTTGTAAAAATTAATATCGATAAAGGTAATTTATTCATCCATTTCTTATTATAAATATTAACCAGAATATTAATTATGGGTAGAGTGTTAGTTAAGAATAAGTCAAGACGTATAATGTAGTTGAATGTGCATGGCGCACGTATATTTTCGGTGAAGTATAATAAGTTTTTTATCAAAAATTTTACACGCCCCTTGAAATTAGCGTTTTTATTAAGTTGAATTTGAAAATAATGTTGGTTTCAGTAAGACATACAATGAAAAGTCTCCATTTTGAAAAAGTTGGTTTTCCCAAATACATTAACAAACCGTTATAAGCGTACTTTGTTTATAAAATAGTAAATATCAGAACCATTGCTTGGCCATATTGTTTGGAATTACAGATTCCATTTAAATAAGTAGATCCATTTTTGAAAGAATAGTAAGTAGAACACCACGTCGGCAACGAATACAACACAACAAAATCAAAATGTCGGTACTGAGACTATAACAGCATTTGCAAGACCATTATAAACCATTGTATTCTTGTACAGGTCACTACGGATACAGTTTTGGATACTAGGTATATTCTATTAAACCTTTATAATCGTGTTAAGATTATAACAATATTGGTTTATACCACTATAAAACGCTCCATTTTAATTATAATTGATCTGTAAAGTGAACTTATAAACCCTTATAAAACCAAGTTATAAATGCAAATAGTTTCCAGTATGTTTAGTTCTGTTTATCACACTTATTGGCGTACTTAACTTATAGAAGTTTTATAATACTTCTTGTTAGCAGTTATAAGTATAGCTTACCAGTTTATCTACTCTTGAGTGCATTTACACCCTCGCGATACTTTTATAGGTTACCCAAGCTTATAATGCACCCTTAATTTCGACCTATAAGTAATTATAAGTTAATGTATAAGATCAGATATATACTATAAGGCCCAACTAACTCCATGCTTCCTATTACAAGCGTGGCAGCAATTACTAGAACCCTTAAGAGTTCATTATAAGTGCTGGAGGCCTATAACATCTGCACTATAGTATAATTTTGCTGCTTGGGTAGTTTGTATGTTTGTTTATCCGTGTATTTCTCCTAAACGGTAAGTAACAGTTTAGACACTTGAAAATCCTTATTTTACCCGAACAAAGTCACAATTCGTTTTAAATAACATTTTTTTTCAGAACCTCGTCTCATATTAGAAGTGGCTCAGCATTTAGGTGAGAATGCCTGTCGGACTATCGCCATGGACGGCACTGAAGGCCTGGTGAGGGGGCAACCTATCATTGACACCGGAGCTCCCATCACCATACCGGTGGGCGAAGGGACTCTAGGACGCATCATCAACGTTATTGGAGAACCTATAGGTTTGTTAATGATCCAATTAAGGAGACTTTTTTTTACGTAGTTAGCTGCGAGGCTTTTGCTACTTCACCTGAAGCGAGCAGAGCTCCAGCCTTAAAATTGTTTAAAAACTACAAACGAGGCGCACTGTCGGGACCTCCGCTCAAGGCGGTCGCTGATGATGAGATTGTGAGGGATAATGACTTTTTAGGGGAGTGCTGAAGTACAAGTAAGATGTATATGGCGAATGTGAACGGAAGTGTTGGGAAGGGGAAGACCAAGGCGGACGTTCCACGATCAAATCGAGGACGTTCTTAAGAAAGGATAGGTTAAAGTAGATTGTGATAAGGATTGAGAAAGGTATGCTAAATTTCGTTTGGACATGTAGAGAGATTGAATGAAAGGAGACTAACGAATGGACTTTATAGGGGGAATGTGAACTGAACGTATGTAAAGCGGACATCGAAATCTAGGACGGTCTTACGAAACGCCAGGTTAGAAGTACCTTTATGCATGTGGAGATTAAGTAATGTGGAAGAGGCGAAAGGATTTTAGCAAGTGGAAGAAAGTGGTCTCTACCTACCCCTATGCCTTTCGCCTATCGCCCATGCCTATCGCCATAGACGGCACTGAAGGCCTGGTGAGAGGGCAGCCTATCATTGGCACCGGAGCTCCCATCACCATACCAGTGGGCGAAGGGACTCTGGGAGGCATCATCAACGTTATTAGAGAACCTATAGTTGAGTATCTTCTGCTTAAGGAGACTAACAATTAAAATTTATTCGTCGAATGTGAAAGGAAGTTTTGGAAGGGTAAGACCAACGCGGACGTTCTACGTTCAAATCGAGGACGTTCTTAAGAAAGCATAGGTTAAAAAAGATGTAGTGACAAGCATAGGTCATAAATCTCTCAATCTCATCGCCAGCGACCGCCCTGAGCCGAGGTCCAAGGCCCACAGGGGGCGCCCTCTTGCGCCCTATTTACATATTTTATTTATATCGAAATCAATTTTCATATGTATTATGTTATTTTATCATCAATTTTAATGACAGTGAAGTTTTTAATAATTTAAATCAAATAAAAACAAAACTCTTTGGTAATCAAAAAGTATTTAATTAATATTGAAGCCTATGGGCTCATCCACGACGCTTTTGCTACTTCACCGGACATAAAGGCGAGCATAGCTCCAGCCTTAATAAAATGTCCCCTGTGGGACTTGGACCTCGGCTCAGGGCGGTCACTGGCGGGCAGATTGAAGGATTATGACTTTTTGTTGATTAGGGGAATTTTGTTCAACTGTTACAATTCGCAGGCCTCTCGCTTATGGGTCTACGAGGACATTGGAAGGTTGTTTGCAAACTAAGGGGCGGGAAGGCGTTCGCGGGCGCACTCTCCTCCAGCGGGTCGAATAGAGTGGTCGTGTAGAAGAAAAGATGATTGTTTACATAGTAAATGCAAAGTTTCATGAACATTTCAGATGAGAGAGGACCAATTAAGACAGACGTGTTTGCTCCGATCCACGCTGACGCTCCCCCTTTTGTGGAGATGTCGGTGGAACAGGAGATTCTGGTGACGGGCATCAAGGTGGTGGACCTGCTGGCTCCTTACGTCAAAGGTGAAGAAGAAAGATAATACAAAGTATTTTTCTCCTTTCTATAAACCTGTATGTAGAGGAACGTTTGGTGATGTTCCTCTACGTATGAAGGTATGGCCGGTATACGAGGTGGTATGCCCCGCGGCCGACAGGCATTTGTTGATATTCATAAGTCGTATATGATCTAACTAGCTGCGCCCCACGGTTTTACCCGCGTTTCTCTGCTCCAGTGGGTCGGAGCTTGATGTTTTGTAGCATATATGTTAATTTAGTGTATAACCTATCCCGGTGCAAAATTTCAGCCAATTCCGTTTAGTAGTTTTGGCGTGAAAGAGTAACAAACATACATCCATCCATACTTACAAACTTTCGCGTTTGTAATATTAGTAGGATTGGCTTGCGAAATTGTATAGCGCGATTCAGGTTAGTTAGGATGCTAGGCGCTAGATGGCGCTGCTCGCTTCTTGAAGTTTGTGCGACTACTGTAGATGTCGCTACATGTATCATCAGTCCGTATAACGTCCACTGTTGAACAAGGACCTTCTTCCGAGAGAGGGGAGTTGCCATAGTCACTACGCTTAGCAGGCAGGTGGTGACCGCAGTATTATGTTGTACCACACAAGGAAACGCTGCTGCCCGTTTCTTGATAAACGATTATTTTAGATGATGTTATAACAACCGGGACAAACGACTTAATGTGCTTTCCGAGGCATGGAGGGTAGTCCCTCAACCAACCAGACCCGGAAAGAAATCTTAGAAATTACACAAAGATTTTTTGTCCGGCGTGGGGATCGAACCCACGACGATATTTGTTGCTAAAATAAAAGTCATTCCTCGCCCTCCCGACTTATACTTTACAAAGACCTTTCGGGTACAGTCCTCGTAGACCCGAAGTCCGAGAGGCCCGCGAACTGTACCGTAGAGCGACAGTTGTACAAAACCCCCTAAACAACAAAAAGTCGTAAACCCGCAATTCCTCTGTCAGCGACCGCCGTTAGCCGAGGTTCAAGTCTCACAGGAGGCGCCTGTTGTTGCTTAGTTTGTAGTTTATGAACTATTTGCTAAATTTGGAACTCTGCTCACCTTTATGCCCATTGAAGTAGCAAAAGCCTCGTGACTACATCAAACTCATTATTAAAAATCATGTAAAAGCATCATATAACTGTTCATCAAAACATGCGATATAACATGTGTGTTTTATTCATCCAGGAGGCAAAATTGGTTTGTTTGGAGGAGCAGGCGTAGGGAAGACGGTACTGATCATGGAACTCATTAATAACGTGGCGAAGGCTCATGGCGGATTCTCTGTGAGTAACTTTACCGTAGTAATTTTTAGTAATTAACCAGCCTGTATAAGGTCTACAGCTGGACCTACCTATGCATTTTGTGTCACCTGTATGCAGTGCCGGATTAGCCATTAGAGGATTAGGAGACCGCGGATCGGCAACCGTAGCGTAGGTCGTCCACCAACTAGATGGATGGATGACCGGGTAAAGGCCGCGGGATAACGGTGGATGCAGGCCGCCTCCAACCGTAGTAACTGGAAGTCTATGAGGGAGGCCTGTGTCCAGCAGTGGACGTCCTACGAAATCATGAAAATATTGGACAACATTATCCAAGAATGACTGATGTAACTGACTAAGAGGAACGATCAATTAACAATGCCATTTTTATGTGCGTTGCGTCCATATTTGAAACATTCTTGTGTTCGTAATTTCAGACGAGCTTTACTTATTGTTTGTAGGTGTTTGCCGGAGTAGGCGAGCGGACCCGAGAGGGGAATGACTTGTATAACGAGATGAAGGTCGGCGGTGTCATCACTGATGATTACAAGACTTCCAAGGTAAGTATCATCATCAGCTAAAGTCCACTGCTGAACATGGGCCTTCACTTGAAGGTCTTTCACCTTACTAACGCTATCGTAACATCATCATCATCACCATCATAGTCTTCATTATCATTATCAGCTCGTATACCTATCATCCACTGCTGAACAGGGGATTCCACCTGTAGGAGGTTTTTCCATAGTCACCTTGCTAACGCTATGATTCACAACATCATAATCAGCATTATCATCATTATCAGCTCGTATATCGTCCACTGCTGAACCTAGGCTTCCACTTGAAATAGTTCTTTCCATAGTTACCTCACTGACGCTATGGGTCACATCATCATCATAATCATTAGCCCGTATGACGTCCATTGCTGAACATATGCTTCCACTCAAAGGAGGTCTTTCCGAAGTCACTTCGGTAACGCTATGATTCAACGTTTTAGGCCAGCTGTTTCTGAGATTAGCGCTTCAAGCAAACAAGCTCTTCAGCTTTTTATATAAGTACTAGCTTCTGCCCGCCGCGCCGTTTCACCCGAGTAACTCCCGTTTGCGTAGGAAATTCATAATCTATACTAATATTATAAAAAGGTAAAGTTTGTGAGTTTGTGACTTTGTGAGGGGGTAATTTCTAAATCTAATGAAACGATTTTGAGAATTCTTTTACCAATTTAGAAAGCCACGTCATTTTTGAGAAGGGTTGCCATCCGTACTATAATTATAGTTACTATATTTCAGTTAATATATTATACTACCCGTTAATATATTATAATACCAGTACTATATTATATAGTTCTATATTATAGTCAAAAGTACTATATATTATATAAAAATAAAATAGTACAAAAAGTACTATTATATAATTTTTGCTAAACTAAAATTCACCCCATTAAAAAAAATTATCCGCACCCTCAGCGCGGCATATGAAAATGCTACTTCACAATAGGTGGAGGCCTAAAAAAAAGCTTCTTGAGCGACTTCGAGTCATTAAAAGGGGCCTCCGGACAGAATCTTTATTGGGCACTGTATGGATCACACAATTTTTTTCCTGAATATCCCAAAAGTACTATATTTTTATCTACTTTTTGTAAAAAGTACCTACTATATAAAACTAAAAAAGGAGGCAACCCTATTTTTGAGTGTGATACGCTATATTTTCAGTCGAAAGTAACACACACAGCTACTTGTATATAATTTTACTTTTCCAGGTGTCACTAGTATACGGTCAGATGAACGAGCCGCCCGGTGCTCGCGCTCGCGTGGCTCTCACCGGACTGACGGTGGCTGAATACTTCAGAGACAAGATGGGCCAAGATGTTCTGTTGTTCATTGACAATATATTCCGATTCACACAAGCTGGTTCCGAGGTTAGTTGATCTGAGTTTGAAGCGGACGCAGCTATAGCGTCGGCAGAGGCGTATTACCAATAAGGCAAACTAGGCACGTGACTTTTGTTTTTTACCGATGGGAAATGGATTTATTTATGCTTTTCCACCGCCGCGGCGCCGCTGCAGCGTATTCGCGCTCTGGCGACGGGATATGTGGGACTCGCCCTTTTCATAGCGGGGTTCGCTAACTCATACCACAAGGAGAGGACCCTACACTACTAAAACCCCCTGGACACTCCTTCGATCCGCCGTTGGCAGGGGACAAACTAGGCACGTGTCTAGGGGCGCAAAGCTACAAACGCGTGCGGGCGGAATAGACGCTGGAACAGCAACTGTAGTTGAGGCTACTACGTAAGTCGGAATAAAGAAATGCCAGCTCCATATTGGAGTAACTTCTACCACACATGTAGTAACACCAATTACAGTGATATTTTTTTGTACTATAACTAAGTAATTATTTATCAAATAGGGGAGTAGATGCTTGCCTACGGCGCTCTCTGCGTTTAAATCCACCTCTGGGCGTCGGACTTATGATCATGCCCACCCATTTGACTACCAACGTGAACCCTCTCGTAACACAAGCATTTTAGCTTAGCACGAGGGGTTAACAAGAATACTAGTAGACTGTAAAACCTCTGCTAGTAATCTTTAAAAAAAATAACAATATTGCGACTTGTAAACAAATTTAGCCGAGTTTTCTGAATTAGATTAGACCACTCCATGTCTTCCCATGGGTGTCGTTAAAAGCGACTAGGGGGATATACACTTGATGGATGGGCAGCACTATCTATCAGCTCAAGGTTAGTTACCATCTTACTGCGATCACTAACCATCTTACTGCGATCACTAATCTCTAAACCAGAGCTCTCCAAACTACGGCAAAATCCGGCCCGCGACAGCTTAAGACTAGTGTCATCAATCTAGCCCGAGCATCCAATGTCTTATTGTTGTTACTATTGCTGGGATAAGTTTAAAAAGAAAACACAAATGATAACAATTCGGTCGCACACTTTGCGACTAGTCTAAAAATTTAAACTGTTTTGGCCCTTCGAACATATTGAAAAAATCGTTATGGCTATATATCGACTCTGGCTTGCTTGTCTGTTAAGTGATTCCGTTAGTTAGCATAGCGGTATAACGCTCGCCATAAATATCGGAGGTCCTGGCTTCGATCCATACACTGGTTAAGATGTCTTTGTAAATTCAACATCCCGTTTGCGTCCACTGATGAATATGGGCCTCCTCTTAACAATCTTTGACAAGAAAGAATGCCTAGACAAAATGCCACTACAGCGGAACGATCGCTAGCATAAAATGGCTATCGCAAATGTATGGTGCTTGACATTTGTCAAAAACATTGTATCATCGCAGGACATATTCTGAAGAATATCTGCATTTTTTTACAGCTGTTATCACGAAGGGGATGAGGTATATTTGCTATTCATCATCATAATCAGCCCTACAAAGTCCACTGTTGGACATGGGTCCGCTCCCGACGGAGGGTATTTGCCATAGTCACCACGCTTGGCAGGCGGGATGGTGACCGCAGTATTATGTTGCACCATACAAGGAAACGCTGCTGCCCATTCCTTGATGTACAAATTATTATAGATGATGTTATAACGATCGGGACTAACGGCTCAACGGTGCTTTCCGAGGCACGGAGGTCAGTCCCTCAATCGACCAGACCCGGAAAGAATTCTTAGAATTTACACAAAGATTTACTGTCCGGCGTGGGAATCGAACCCACGACCTCCGAGATTTTAAGCAAGCCAAATACCGCTACGCTACGGAGGTTGTTGTGTTGTATTTCCTATTGAATTAATTATATTGTAAAGCAAGGGTCCTCAGAATAGGTAACATTTTGAAGTAAAATAATGGTTGGTGATTATCTCAGGTGTCGGCACTGCTGGGTCGTATCCCATCCGCCGTGGGCTACCAGCCGACACTAGCCACCGACATGGGCACCATGCAGGAACGCATCACCACCACCAAGAGTGGTTCCATCACCAGCGTGCAGGTGAGAGACTCTGTGATACTAATTACATGTAGTCATCATCCTCTGTGATACCTATATATAAAAACTAGCCCCGTGGTTTCACCCGCGTTACTCTGCTCCAATGGGTCGGAGCGTTATGTTTTGTAGCATATATGTTAATCGAGCGTATAACCTATCCTGGTGCAAAATTTCAGCCAATTCCGTTTAGCAGTTTTGGCGTGAAAGAGTAACAAACATCCATCCATCCATTCTTACAAACTTTCGCGTTTATAATATTAGTAGGATATTATTCATTAATGTAAAATGTTATGAGTAAATAAATGTATTAAAACATATAATTAAAAAGGTTATTCATATAAGTATATATATATATATATATATATATATATATGTTTCCATATCATCCCCTATATCCAGGCTGTGTACGTCCCAGCTGATGACCTCACAGACCCTGCTCCCGCCACCACGTTCGCTCACCTCGATGCCACCACGGTGTTGTCCCGCGCCATAGCTGAGCTGGGGGTCTACCCGGCGGTAGACCCCCTGGACTCCACCTCGAGAGTTATGGACCCCAATATTATTGGGGCCGAGCATTACGGCGTTGCGAGAGGGGTGCAGAAGATTTTACAGGTAAAAATGTGCTGTTTGTAGAAAAACTACTAACATATATAGGTATCAGCGTTACCAGACGTCCCGATTTTGGCGGGATGTCCCGATTTTTATATCAAAATAAAACGGACTGGCTCAGTCCCGCTTTACAGGCTTAATTTGACAATTATCGGTACTTATATGAATTTAAATCAGCCTATTACTGTTGAATTAGTAATATACTCATTAGGATACATTAATTACTGGTATTTTTTTATATAAATTGTCATGTCAACATAAATTTAAGCTCAAGTAATAAGATAAGTACTTAAGTATTTAAAAACTTCTGATAATATACTTTTATTACTATGTCCCACTTTCGAGGAAAGAATCCTGCTTTTTCGCCTAAAACATACAAAATCCCGCTTTGCCCCAATTAAAATCTGGCAACGCTGATAGGTATATACTGGGTGACTTTTTTTACCGTCTTGAAAATAATAAGGCGTGAAATAACTCTTTACTATCGCACCCAAGTCCGGATTTAAGGGACGGCATCCAGGGCAACTGCCCCCGGGCCTCTTCAATGGAGGGGTCCCCACAATAAATATTTAAAATCTTTTAAATTCTGAGGAGTAAACTCTACAATTTTTTTTTGTTTTGTACTTTTACATACTGTACTCTGTAAAATCACGATAAATGTAATAAGTTCTTAAATATTGTAATAACGGCTGTCCATCTATACTTGTTCACTTAAATTAGACAGTCAGTAAAATATCAGAATTCAAATCGTTCTGAAAAGTAGGTGCATACTTAAAATTTTCTACACATTTAGAGGGGAACTAATTTGTGGCCAGGGGGCCTCTTCTCCTTTGTTGCCCCGGGGCCTTCGGACATCTAAATACGGCCGTGTCGGCACATACCAGCCTGTCAAGCGTAACTATGGCAAAACCCCTCTCTCGAGTTGAGGCCCATATTCAGCAATGGAGGTTTTACGGGCTGATGATGACGAATTAAAATTATAAATATTGAAATAATTTACCCTTACTCCAGGATTACAAGTCGCTCCAAGATATAATAGCCATCTTGGGCATGGACGAGTTATCTGAAGACGACAAGCTGACGGTGGCGCGCGCCCGCAAGATACAAAGGTTCCTCTCGCAGCCGTTCCAGGTAAGTAACTTTGTATGATTCATTTGACGTCTTCAGTAGCATTATTTTAAAAAAAACACAAGAAAATAAACAGCTAGTGTTGCAGAACCATCGATAGTTTTTCTATCGATTGATGACCTAAAAAAACCATTGAGGATATCGATATTACTATCGATAGTATCGCCATATGTCAATACTATCGTTAGGTCTATTGGGGTAATACTATTGATAATGGTAATACTATCGATAGTATTGGACGGTAATCAATTGATAGTATCGATAGTCTCGATAGTATTGACATATGCCGATATCGATACCATCGATACTATCTACTATCGATAGTATTGATAGTATTGACATATGGCGATACTATCTATACTATTACTTTTGCCTTAACTATCGATATACTATCGATAGTCTATCGATAGGCAACACTACAAGCACCGCCATAAAGGACCTTTTTTTTTTTTTTTTTTTTTTTTGTTGTCCGGGGGGAAATGCATTGACGCATTCCCACCACCGTTGCAGCGTATTTGCGCGCTGGCGGTGGGATATGTGGGACTCGCCCTCTCCATAGCGTGGTATGCTAAAGTCATACCACGAGGAGAGGACCCTACACCACTAAAACCCCCCGGACACTCCTTCGATCCGCCGTTGGCGGGGGTCGGGTACGCATGAGCAATCCGGCCCCCCGACGGCACCCGCGGCCAATATGGTACCGCGGGATCTCCAGACCGCCATAAAGGACCTGGCATATTAACTAAGCTTTTATTTTGTCCGGGGGGAAATGCATTTAACTACGCATCCACTCCACCGCTGCTACGTTCCCGCGGCGAAGGTGTATGTGGGACTCGCCCTCTCCATAGCGTGTAAAATCCCCCGGACACTCCGTCCGCTGTTAGTGAGGGCCGGGTACGAGAAGCAATCCGGCCCATATACATATATAACTAACCTAGTAGATTAAACACGTAACGATATCATAGTCATATCGTTCGCTTCGCTTCGTTACTGTAGGGTATGAAGTATGAAGACTAAAAAAAATATAATTAGTCTATCAGTTAGATTACCTACAAAAAAATATCGGACACGTTTTTTTTATATTTATCAAATCAATAAATATTGACAAAGATACAGAGCAACAACAAACTATAAAGTTCAGGAGAGGGGGGCTTGTGACGTCACTACTAGGTAAAATTGTACCTAGAACCGACGTCACACGAAATGTCAACTCGCTGTATCTTCGGCATTTTTAGATTGATGAACGAAAACAAAATTTATTGTTCACTACTTTTGGTAATCTAACTGACGGACTAAACAGAATTTTTTATTCTTCATGCCTATTATAAGGCGTTTACCTGTTATTGTTTCAAAAACGGGATCTAGATTGACAGTTGAAATTTTCACAAATGATGTATTTCCGTTGCCGCTATAACAATAAGTACTAAAAATAAAATAAATATTTAAGGGGGGCTCCAATACAACAAACTTTTTTTTTTGTTATCAATAACGGTAGCAGGCAGGCTCTTGAAAATGGTACGGAACCCTTCGTGCGCGAGTCCTACCGGCACTTGGCCGATTTTTGTTTTTTTAATTTGTATGTAACATTTAATTGTAAACAAATCATCCTACCAATTATTAGCAAGTACAAAAATACAAACAAATTTTCTTATGTTTGTATCAGGTAGCAGAAGTATTTACGGGGCACGTGGGGAAACTCGTCAAGTTGGAGGAAACCATCAAGGGATTTAAAAAGGTCAGTTTATGTTATTATACCTTTCTTTTTTTTGTTGTCCGGGGGGAAATGCATTTACGCATTCCCACCGCCGCTGCAGCGAATCCGCGCGCTGGCGGCGGGATATGTGGGACTCGCCCTCTCTATAGCGTGGTATACAACCCTACTAAACTCATACCACGAGGAGAGGACCCTTTTTTTTTTTTTTTTTTTTTTTGTTGTCCCGGGGGAAATGCATTGACGCATTCCCACCACCGTTGCAGCGTATTTGCGCGCTGGCGGTGGGATATGTGGGACTCGCCCTCTCCATAGCGTGGTATGCTAAAGTCATACCACGAGGAGAGGACCCTACACCACTAAAACCTCCCGTACACTCCTTCGATCCGCCGTTGGCGGGGGTCGGGTACGCATGAGCAATCCGACCCCCCGACGGCACCCGCGGCCAATATGGTACCGCGGGATCTCCAGGGCCACACTTACAGTGGCCCATTTGCCCAATTATAGGGACGCCCGGAGTGTAGAGGCGTCCCTACTCCTCATGGGTCAGCCTCGAAGGGAGCGGGGCCCATGTTCCCCACTCCCCAAGGCCGAGCCTAGGGCGGTAGGCGGCGGGAAACGAGGAGAGGACCCTACACCACTAAAACCCCCGGACACTCATTCGATCCGCCGTTGGCGGGGGCCGAGTACGCATAAGCAATCCGGCCCCCCCCCCCCCCCCACGGCACCCGCGGCCAATATTGCACCGCGGGATCTCCTGGGCCTCACTTATAGTTGCCCATTTGCAGTTTCATGTTATACCTACGGGGAGAGTTTAAATCGGCAAAATGTTATACTAATCTATACTGTACCTATACACTATTTACAAATACCTGTAATAGGTTTACGTAAATAAAACCTTTTTATTTTATTTATGTCTATGGCATAGTTATTTTATCTTTTTTTTTACTGACAGATTGAAAATCCTAACGGTAAAAATACTTACCTAATTAGGTAGTTACGTTACGTTAGTTAAAATAGGTGCCTATAGTACTAGGCCGCAATCAAATATTAATGAAAAGAGTGAGCGAAATAGCGTAATTACCCACTTAAGTACGCATTTTTACGGTTAAAATGTTCACTCTATGCCAGCAAAAAAAAAAGATAAAATAACTATGCCTTGCACACCTATAACATAAGCATATCACGCCCCTTTATTTTCAAGACGGTAAAAAAAGTCATCCAGTATAAAACTGAATAATTTTAACGTGATAATCTCAGGAACGATTTGAAAAAAAGATTATGCGTTAGACAGCCCATTTATCGAGGAAGGTTATAGCCTATATATACTATGGTAATATAGAAATCATCAAAGTGACAACTGACATTCCCAAGTAAACTCAGTCTTGTACCGACATCTACAGTAGCTACATAAACTACACGAAGTCGAGCAACGCCATCTAGCCCCTAGCATACGAACTAACCTGTATCGCGCAATACAAATTCGCAAGTGTATTCGAACAAGTTTTGAACGTTAACAAATGACCGTCGGCTTGCCCGGCAAAGAATATCTTCAGATTCTGTAGACCGCCAACCGTTCCTCTACAGCAGTGGTCGTCACACTTTTCTGTTCAAGGGTCATATATGATAGTGTAAGGTATCACCGCGGGCCGGCAAAATTGTAATGTTTACTGTGTGCTGCTGCAGCCGCATTACAGAAACCGTTAGCCCACGGGCCGCACTAATATCGTCCATGGGCCACATGCGGCCCGCGGGCCGCAGTTTGATGACCCTCCTCTACAATCTCAAGTTTTGATCTAGCGGAGGGGAGTTAAAGTTTAATTTATTGACATTGTGCCTTATTTGGAATGTATTGTTTTAATTTTTTCTTTTTTAAAACATGAGCAATTTTGTGTGTATTAATTGTACCTATTATATAAATAATTTTGCATGTCGTAAGGCAAAATGTATCGGGACTGTTAGCAAAATATTATTACCATCATATCTGTACTGTATACCTACATTATTTGCAAATAAATGACTCTGATTCTGATTCTGAAAGCGTAGTTAAATTAACTGAAATATTCAATAGTTTGTTTAATTCCTTTTTTATATTTTCCCCAGATCTTGGATGGGGAACTGGATCACATTCCCGAAGCCGCTTTCTACATGGTGGGGACGATTGAGGATGTGGTCGCCAAGTCTCAGGCACTTGCCAAAGCAATATAATACTTATTTGTTAGAAGTTAAGGTTTATTTTTATTTACTAGCAGTTTTTACACCACTTCTAGTATTCTTGTTAACCACTCGTGCTAAGCTAAAATGCTTGTGTTACGAGTGGGTTCACGTCGGTAGTGCAATGGGTGGGGATCGAACCGGCGACCACATGATCGCAAGTCCGACGCCCTAGCCATTGGGCTACGGCCACATCAACTGAATTGCTATCCTCCGATAAAAAAATATCACAAGAATAAATTTCAATTTTCACACAAAAACTGACATTTTCATTTGTTTTTTCTCTTATATATTTTTTATCTGTGAATTGTAAAATTGGTCCTTAAACTTATATTGTATGTTCGTTATGTTATTTAAATTCATCTGTTATCTAATAAAGTATTTTTGTTTATGGAATTAGTATTATTATTTACTATTTCATGTGATGTCTTGTTAACCCTTATTCAAACGCGAGCCTGTGGAGGAGTTAACAAAAAAGTAAGATATGTTCCTGGGTAATTTTGGGTCGTAGATTCCAAAAATACACACAAAAGAGGGGTTCGTGGGAGGGAAATACCCTTTTTTTGGTGGGAAGTATATATCCCGTCGTCTGTTCTCGCTTGTAAAAAAGTTGAAAAGGTGGGAACTATAGCTCCCATTGACATCAATATTTCAAAACACGAGCTAGTTACCCCGGCTCCACTTGTGAATTAAATTTTAACGTAAAAAATTACATAGATCGTGTTTTTAATAAAGGAGGTACTCATAAAAACAAGTTTTTTTCTACTTAGGGAAGAACGCGGAAATTTAAAAATTAATGACTTCACCATACATTTTCACAATGACACACGGATTTTATATATAGAATTTCCGAATGTAGTGTGCAGTGACGAACACTGGGATGATATCTTCCCACTTAGATACTCAATTTCAATCGACTCTACCAAGGTATAAACGAAAGATTCTGGGCATATTTTACGTTTCACGCAACCGTTATATAGTCTAGTTTACATAGCTAAAACTCAAAACTGCTTACCTAATTTTTTTTCAGAACTACCCTTAAAGACTTAAAAATAACGGTCATTTCGGCGGCAAAATCACGTCATCTGACTTTGACGTGTATTTACCATGACATGCCATAATTCTCCAAAAAGTGCTGCCATTAAAAAGGGCTCTGCGAAATATCAAGATTGTGTAGATAAATATAACATTGCATTAAGTTTAAGCATATAAAAATAAAACACGATTTACTTCAATCTGAGAAGTGGGAAGTATAGCTCCCAACGTTTTAATAAGGGTTAAGGTACAATTTTAACTAGTAGTGACGTCACAAGCCCTCCTCTCTTGAACTTAATAGTAAAAAAAAGGATAGTTCTTTTCATCATTCCGAGGCCGAAAGTTTGAATTTTCCTTGGCAAGAAAGATGCATATTTCAGACTGCTCACAATTAGTGACAGTTTAAAATTTATGTGCGTGTGAACTGAGGGACCACACTGGGAATTCGCAAAATGAAAATCCTAGGATTTAGTAGTAGACTTAAAACAATTGCAGAATGAATCTGGGAATTTGTAAACAAATATATTAAAAACTACGATCCATATAGTGTGGTCTCTCAGTTCTCACAGACGATCAGCCAAATCTCGGAAAGTATCTTAAAAAATTAGGTTTTTTCACTACAGACATTTAGTAGAGAATTTGTAAAGATATTTAGCCTTTTTTTGTTTTAATTTTCTTCCCGTTACCTATTTGAAATAACTCATTACCATGGTAACCGTGCAGTTGTTATTTTTTATTGTTATTTCCTATTCAATGTTTTTTTTTTCGTTCGATAATAAATACTATTTTTCTTACTAAAAAAAATCAATATTTATCTTAAATAAATAAAATAAAATAAAAATCATTTTTATTTACGTAAACCTATTACAGGCACTTGCAAATAGTCAAAACAATAATTTATTATTAATCTATGTATAATTTTAACATTTTTAAATGAGCATATTAAGCAGGTATTTTAGTTATTGTTTTTAATCATTTTAGTCTTAACTTTATTATTTTACTATATTGTGTCCGATAGCTTGTTCTGTCTATATTAAATTATATTAAGAACAATTGTCATTATTTGGGCGGACCATGAGTATATAACGACGGACGCGCTTTAATGCTACCACCGGATCCAATACGCCCCAACTGAGAAGATCCGGCGAAACAAACTCAGTGGGTTATTCTACTGCCGGTTTTAACACGACCCACATGAGACGGTCCGGCGAAACATCCTCAAATGGGCAGAGCGTGGGTTTTGGTCCAGTTACTTTTATTATTTATTTGGCATACACATTATTTTCCCGAACGGTTGTCTTTATAATATTTGATTATTTATTAATGTTTTTATATTAATAAAAGAAGCTAATTTGAGACAGAACTAGCGGTCTATTAATGTAACTCATTAGGCCGATTACAGATAGTTCACAGAACATCACACTATTATGCTTACTATTTTACTTAGATACAGGGTCTCTAGGAAGTGTTACGCAGGATGGTTCATGAGACCAAACATCTTTATCCTCAATATAGTCCTTAACGCTATAGTAACCTTTAGATACAAGGACACGTTTAATATATGCTTTAAAAGTTGTATCAGGCAAATCAGTAACACGACTAGGGAGTTTGTTATAAAACCTAATACCATTTCCCATAAATGATTTATTGGTTCTACTTACTCTAAAACCGGGTATGGCAATTTTATGTTTATTTCTTGTGTTAACATTATGAACATCACTTTTTTTACTATAATGATCTATATTTTTTCTAACAAAAATGATATTTTGGTATATGTACTCAGAAGGAGCGGTAAGTATATTTATCTCTTTAAACAGGGTACGTAAGGAGTCGCGACTACCTAAACCGTAAATAGCCCTAACTGCTCTTTTCTGTAATATAAAAATACTATTGACATCAGCGGCTGAACCCCAAAGCAGTATTCCATAGGACATAATGCTATGAAAGTACGCGAAATACACTAGTCTAGCAGTTGCTTCATCTGACAATTGCCTAATTTTCCAGACAGCATAAGATGCGGAACTGAGTCTACCAGTTAATTTTTCAATATGAGGGCCCCATTGCAGTTTTGAATCTAATGTTATTCCTAGAAAAACTGTCGATTGAACTATGTCCAACGTTTCTCCATTAAGTGAAGCAATTGGTTTAGCGGTAGTTACATTTGGTAGCGCAAATCTGACGCATTTAGTTTTACCCGCGTTTAATAAAAGATTATTTGAAGAAAACCAATGTGAAAGTATACTTAGTGTTTTATTGTGTTCAATAAGGTTAGTATCTTTTCTATTGACTTTGAATATTAATGATGTATCGTCTGCAAAAAGAACTATATCTGACAGTTTATTTATGATGTATGGTAAATCATTGATGTAAACTAAGAACAGAAAAGGACCCAGAATAGATCCTTGGGGCACGCCCATTTTTATTAAATGCTCTTTTGAAGCAACGCCGTCTACATATACTATTTGTTTCCTATCAGATAAATAGGATATAACAAGATCAAGCGATTTTTCAGTAATTCCATAATATTTTAACTTAAGAACGAGCGTCTCATGATTTACACAGTCGAACGCCTTGGAAAGGTCACAGAAGACTCCAAGAGCATCTTGCGACCCCTCCCAAGCCTCTAGTATGGATTTAATCAGAGTGCA
This sequence comes from Nycteola revayana, assembly GCA_947037095.2. NCBI lineage: Eukaryota > Metazoa > Arthropoda > Insecta > Lepidoptera > Nolidae > Nycteola > Nycteola revayana. The sequence continues at coordinate 7,004,497 of OX344840.2, forward strand.
TCCTGCGTCCTGAGTTGACCGGCCCTTAGTGAATCCAAATTGCTTATCGTGCAATATCCCATTTAGATTAAAATGTGTCAACATTTGATTAAGCATAATCTTTTCAAATACTTTACTTAGAGTTGGTAATATCGAGATAGGCCTATAGTTAGTCGCGTTATTTGAGCAACCTGATTTAAATATCGGCACTATTTTACTAATCTTCATTAAGTCAGGGAATACTCCATCAGTTATGGATGTATTAAAGATAGCCGCTAGAATAGGAGCGATATTTTGTATTACTGTGTCAATAGCTTTAACAGAAAGTCCCCACAAGTCTTCTGTGCCTTTCATTTTAATTGTTCGGAATGCCTTTACAATATCAACATCATTTATTGTCCGGAAGCCGAATTTAGACACGTCTGATTTAATGTTCGCTTTTAATAGTCTTTCAGCTTCCTGAGGGGAAGATGATAGGTATTTAGTGGTATCCATTGGTATATTAGTAAAAAAATTAGCAAAAAAATTAGCAATAATATTTTTATCTGAGACTAACTTATCACTGATATTTAAGTTTATAGTTTTATCTTTAATTTTGTTTTTACCAGTCTCAGTATTAATTATTTTCCACGTTGACTTTATTTTGTTATCCGATTTTCTTATTAGTTCACTCATATACAGTGACTTTGCCTGAATACAAACTTGTTTAAAAATTTTAGAATATGTCCTAACAGTATTTATAAAATTGTCATCAGTTGTGTAGGACCTTACATTATATAATTCATACAAAACATCTCGGCTCCGTCTTATACCTTTGGTAGCCCAAGTATTAAATTTTAATTTATTGGGGTCGATCTCTAAACGTTTAATTTTACAAACTCTCTCAAATTCCTCATGAATTGATTGAGCTAATGTATTATACATAGCATTAGAACTACTGCCTGAATCCAAAGTTTGTTGACACAATCTCGTTTTTAAATTATGACTAAACTTATCTAGATTTTTCTTTGTGAGGGGTCTGAAACTAATAATTGATTTTTCTATATTCAATGCGTTACTAACTTTAACAATTTGGCACTTGTGGTCAGAAGGAACACCAGTTACCAAACTTTTATCGGCTACCTCAAAGTTTGTGATAATATTATCAATGCAGGTGGCCGTTGTTGGTGTGACTCTAGTAGGCTCAGAATACAAACAGTTTAGATTAAAAGACATAAAAAGAGCCAGAAAACTATTTTTTTCTGTTGAATCTACCAATATATCTATGTTAAAGTCACCACAGATCAATATGTTTTTATTACTTTTGAATTTTTTAAGTATATCTTCCATTGTAGTTATAAAATGTTGGAAGTCTGACGAAGGTGGTCTGTATATACATATTATATAGTAAAGCTGTGTTTCAACGCAAGCGACCTCACAAATCCGATCTACTGACATACTGCTAATATCTCTTCGTTCTTTAAATTTCAAACCATCTCGCATTAATATAAGTACACCTCCACCCTCAGCAGAGACCCTGTTATTGAAACTAGCAACCGTATAGCCATTTATATTAAAACCCATCTTGTGTGCTTTCAGCCATGTTTCTGTAAAGCATACAATGTCAATATTATATTTTTCATTAAAAAGTTCTACATCTAATATTTTGCCAGAGAAGCGGTTTACATTCTGGTGCGATAAGACCAAAAACTTATTACACTTCTCCTTTGTCGTACTTAATGGTTTAAATTACTAACTAGACTAATTTTAGTAATATTACTAAAACAATGTAAAAATATAGGCTTTGTCATACTTTGTATGACTGTGTTAATATTGGATGCTAATAATTTAGCAATTAAACTTAATGATTTTTTTAGGACATACACTGTATTCCTGGTCACCCTACAACTAATGGTAAAACTATTTACATCAAAAAATGTAAACCTATCACTATAATGACTAACTAGAAATTGTACATGATTATTCAACATGTGAATATAATTATTAGTTTTGTCAGACATATTTTCTAAATAAGGGAAGGCACACAGTATTATTTTATAGCATTTTAAGTCTAACATTCTTGTGAAACTATCTGTAATATCTTTTTTTGTTAAGTTTTTGCAATTGCCTACCAGTAATGTTATGCAGGACTCATTTGAATAATTTGTATTCATTATCTTATTTACTAAATCTTTGTAATGTAACCCTGGTATACAACAGTTAAATAAAGGCTGACATAGTTGATTATTGAGCAGCGAGCCCAGACCTACACCTATGTCATCTGAGTACAGGACCGATGTAGTACCACATTTAGTGTATGATGAGTCAGAGCACCTCGTTGGGGTCTTGAGCTCACAGTTAATTATTGAATCTATTGATGTTTTAGTTATGATGTTGGAAGAAATTAAATCATTTGTTTTACTAGATGACTCATTACATACATGAGCCAGATCTTGAATTTTAATTTTAAAAGATTTATATTTACTGTATGTGACTGCCAATGATTTTTCTAATGTTTTTATCTCATTTAGCAAGTCCTTAGTGTCCTTTTCATAAATATTTTTACTATCCTCCAATTTAATTTCATAATTCTGAAGTTTATTCAACAAAGTCCTGCGTTCATTTGACAATTTTATGATAAACTTTTTTAGTTGACAATTATTTAACGACCTAATATTTGGCTGATAGTCAACAGAGTCATCTCCAGTCAGATCTATTGTTATTGCTGTTTGAACAGGAGTGAGCTCCGGTTCACACACCACCATATCTATACAAGTTATCGGGATAGTCATAGACTCACTATTAATTTGACATAATTCTTTGTTTTTAAAATCAATTAACTCTATTTCAAGGTCATTAATTTTACTAAGTGCCAGTTCGTAGAGAGACCTACACTGATCAAAGGATTCTGCCTCCACCATCAATCTGTCACGCTCTTCAATAGTTGCATCTAATTGTTGTGTAATCTTGACTAATTCCCTTTTTAATAATGTGTTGTTGTCAATTATTACTTTAATTTCCACTTCATTGTCCTCGCGCTCTTGTTCTAATTTTTGACATTGGTCTTTGTATGTCTGTAAGTCCTTGAGCACAGACTTCAGTTTATGTTCAGCTACCATGCTGCGGGTCTGCATGTTGGTATTGAGGACAAGAATGTGCTGAAAGTAAAGTTGAAAAGGTGAACAGAGTACTTAGGAGTAGAAAAGTTTAGATGGAGTAAAGTGACTTAATTCAATAATATCTATTAAGTAAAAGACAATTAAATCTATTAATTTGATTTTTTTTTGTTTGGCTTCCGGCCCCGGACCCCGTCAATGAGTAATTTGAACTACATTCGTTTTTTGATTGTCTCCTCTAGCCATGTCCTCCGGGGTGACATCTGGAAATTGTCTTCCCAGTTGTCACTAGGGTGACAATTTGTGCCGACTGTTCCCTTTAAAAACTGACTAAAGGGGACAAACGGGTAGTATTTTTCTCATTTGTCACCGGGGGGGTGACATTTGCTACGATTGTTTTTTTTTTTCAGGAAAAAAATGTAATCACCGTACATTTCAGCTTTTATTTCTTATGTTACATAGAGTCAAATAAAAAAATAACACAATGTCAACACGCTTACAACATAGGAAAAATATTAACTATTATGTAAGTAAATATAAATTTAAAAAATAATATATAGAATCAAATAAAAAATCATCAACATTATGTTTCCATTAATAGGTACAATCACAGAACTTTAATTAATACTAATCGTATAATCACAGATAATCACTAAGGGTAAAGTTACACGTGCTTATTGACTTGGCTTGTTACACGTACTTGACAACTGGGAAGACAATTCCCAGATGTCACCCCGGAGGACATGGCTAGAGGGGACAATCGGGAATAATTCCGTTTTTCTTATACATATACAATGTCATTAAACTTTCGGTCCTGGTATGATGACGCGCAACGGGAGGATAGCAGGACATTTCAACCTTTGAAATGTCTTCCTTTCCTCCCTTGGCACGTAATGTACTATTGTTGCTCTGTAACTTAGACAACTTTTATTGATGATTCATAAAAAAATGCGTATTCAATATTTTTTAGTAATCCGTCAGTGGGATTACTAAAAGACTAAATATATTTTTTTATTCTTCATACCTATTTCTAAATTTCAGATTAATAAAATTAGACCACAGGTAGGACTCGAACCTGCATCTTAAGTTTGGCCTCTAATGCCTTAACCATTCGGCCACGTTAAAACTCGTTAAACTCTATCTCTAAGGGGGACGTTAGTGCCATCTATCGGTAATGAGACACATTATTCGACAAATATCTCCAAGTTTCATTTTGAAAAAAAGTATAGATTATAACAGGAACCAGGAAGGAGGTAAATAAACACACAGACACACAATTTATAGGTAAACCTTATTTTATTGTAGTTAATTTCGTCACGTGACTACTAAGTATATTATTCTAAAAAGACCTATTTAACAAATGCTTTCAGACTAAAAAAAAAACAAATAGTACAATAACACAGCATAACGTTTTAATTACAAAAAAAACTATTTTTAATTTAAAAATATTCACTAATTATTATTATAATTATAATTAATTATTACTTTTATAATTAACTTAACTATTGTGATAACTTTACAGAGATAGGATCGTTACGGTCGTATTAATTAGTAACGCTTAATACCTACTTAGCATTTACTTGAAAATGTCTAAATACCTAAATTTGATAATAGGGGCCATCCATAAATTATCATCTTCTACCCGTATAACGTCCACTGCTGAACGAAAGATGATGTTATAACAATCGGGACCAACGGCTTAACATGCTTTCGGAGGCACGGTGTGTAGTCCTTCAATCAACCAGACCCGGAAAGAAATCTTAGAAATTAGGCGAGCCAAATACCGGTACGCCACGGAGGTTGTCCATAAATTATGTCACACGAATTTGATGATTTTTTGACCCCTTCCCTTGAATATTTCGTTAATAGTGCAAAGTTCATGTTTTAAGTTGTAACACGAAGAATTTTTAATGTAACATCCGAAATTTAGGACCCCTCCGACCCCCTAATCACACTTCGTCGACCCCATCTCTCCCCCTTAATGTGTGACGTAATTTATAGATGGCGTCTAATAGGCTAGTTGACTCATATGAAATTATGTTACAATGATGTATATTTCTGAAAATATTGGTCATCATCATCATTTCAGCCGTAGGACGTCCACTGCTCGACATAGGCCTCCCTTATAGATCTCCAGTTGATGCGGTTAGAAGCGGCCTGCATCCACCGTGATCTCGCGGCCAGATCATCCGTCCGTCTAGTAGATGGACATCCTACGCTACGCTTGCCGATCCACGGTCTCAATTCGAGAACTTTTCGGCTCTTTATCATATGGAACCTAAATATAATAATTTCTATTCAAAAAACTTGAAGATGGTTAATCTTAATTAATATAAATTACAGATGGTTGTATGTATAAACTTAATATGAAAATTATTTTTTCTGTCTGTCTTTAATTTCCGAATACGCGATCAGCCATTTTGAGACATCATAGCTTGAATTAAAAACCAGGAACGCGATCCTTTACTATTACATTTTCTGTGCCATGATGACGTCATCGATCCACGAATGACGTAAGGACACAGATAATGTATAGACCAAAATGTCTGACATCGTTTTTATCTCTACAGGGTTATTTGTAAAACACCAACAACCTCATAAGAGGCCATAGTACTCATAATAATTACGAAAAACTTTTACTATGGGAAAAAAAAAAAAAAAAAAAAAATCGCGAAAAAAAAACAGCTTTTCCCTGCATACGAACATAAATGTAGGGAACAGCTGTATAGGGTTCCGTACCCGAAGGGTAACAACGGGACCCTATTACTAAGACTTCGCTGTCTGTCACCAGGCTGTATCTCAAGAACTGCGATAGCTAGACAGGTGAAAATTTCACAGATGATGTATTTCTATTGCCGCTAAAAAAGCAAATACTAAAAATAAAATATTTTTGTAAGGGGGGCTCCGATACAAATAACTTTTTCTTTTTTTTGCTTGATGTCAATAACTTCAACAGCTAGGTACTCGAGCCCAACTCGCACTTGGCCTGTTCTTATTGGGTCTGAGGCTAGACCAATAAGCTAATTGTCCAAATTACATTTTCAAGTAAATGCTCAATAGTAAAAGTACATGAAGAGGGCTGCCACTATTTATTTATATTTAGTTTTAGTTTAAGAACGAATACTTATAGAATTCCAATCCAAATATTAAGGTAAATAAGGTTCATTTTTAAATAGCTACACACTCTGGTAGATTTTGAATGTAAATCTTAGCCAGACATAGACATACTAAAAATATATTGGGATACTAAAGCCCCGCGCGGTTTCAGCCGCGTACCTCCCGTTCCCGTGCGAACGATAATAATTTTTCAAATCGGACCAGTACTTCATGAAATTAGTGGTCGCTTATAGGGACTAATCCCACCCACAAGACATTAAGGTGTCCCGGGACCAGCCTGAGCCTAAAAGCTTAGAGCCTCTTTCGTATGTGCCGCTGTTGATCCTGGCTTACAGGAATCACAGTGGCAATCTCTCCCTGATTAGTCCCATTTAAAAGTGGTCGCCCATTGGTCGAAAAGCGACCATAATTTAAAAAAAATGCATTCTACCCTCCTTTTCTATATAAATTATAAGTGTGTAAAATTTCATATGCCTCCGTCCATGCAATGTTTGTAAAAAGTGTCATTTTTTACCGTCTTGAAAATAATAGGGCATATTATATGAAATGGATGTCTGAGGCAGGGGTCTCTAAACTACGGCCCGCGGGCCAAATCTGGCCCGCGAGTGCCATAATTCGGCCTGCGAGACCTTAAGACTAGTGTCTCAATCTGGCCCGCGACTGCCAATGTCCTATTGTTCCCTGGTCTAAGGAATAGTTGATTTATCTTTTTTTTTAACTGACATGGAGTAAAAATTGTAACGATAAAAATACGTACCTAATTAGGTAGTTAAGTTACGTTAGTTAAAATAGGTGCCTATAATACCTAGGCGGAAATCACATATGAATGAAAAGAGTGAGCGAAATAGATACGCATTTTGACCGCTACGATTTCACTGTATGCCAGTAAAAATTAAAATACATAAAATAAGTATGCCTTACTACTATTCATACACATATCACGCCCTATTATTGTCAAGACGTTAAAAAATTCACTCAGTATACTTTAAATATATTCTCATTTCATGTATCAATGATCATTTTACTTGACTTATAAATGAATATTACACGTTCTTATTGCTTCATATGGAGCTTATGAATTGAAATTCTATAAGCATCTTAGAAAAGACCATCCCATATCTTCCCATGGGTGTCTTTACCCTTAAACAGGCAGAGGAAATATAGAACTCACCATATTTGGAACTTTATGTACTTGTAATAAGGGAGCGTTCAAGTATTACGTAACGCAATTTGTGGGGGGAGTTGGTCTCGTAAAACGTTACGATGCGCTACAGGGGCGGGAGGGGTCTTTCTTACAACACGTTACGTAACATTGTTTCTAAAAATTTCAATTGGGAATTTAAACTCCCAAACCAAAACCAAAAAAAATTAAAAGCCAAATTTTTTTTAAAAATAGTGAAAATATGCAGGTGTTGCGAATTAAAATTCTCTTGTTTTATTTAGTAGATTAAAACTATACCAAGTGTAAAAACTATTACATAACTTTTTACGACTTTAGGGTAAAAATGATCACTTGAGTGTCACGTAACGGGCAGGGGGGGGTCAAAAATCTTAAAAAATTACGTTACGTAATACTTGAACGCTCCCTAAAGACCAAAACCAATCAATTCTAAACATACCCACGGCCTGGTTAGGGGTTAAGAGACGACTAATGGATATGTCACCGGAAAATAATATGAATCGTAAGTTGATCAACCACTCGTAACACAAGCATTTTAGCTTAGTACGAGGGGTTAACAAGAATACTAGTAGACTGCAAAAAATCTGCTAGTAACCTTTAAAAAAAATAAAAAAACAAGTTGATAAACGTACTAGTTGGTTGATAAACTTTCTAGTTAGTTGATAAACTTTCTAGTTAGTTGATAAACTTTCTAGTTAATTGATAAACTTTCTAGTTAGTTAATAAACTTTTTAGTTACTTGATAAACTTTTAAGTTAGTTAATAAACTTTCTAGTTAATAAATTTTCTAGTTAGTTGATAAACTTTCTAGTTAGTTAATAAACTTTCTAGTTAGTTAATAAACTTTCTAGTTAGTTAATAAACTTTTTAGTTAGTTGATAAACTTTTTAGTTAATTGATAAACTTTCTAGTTAGTTAATAAGCTTTCTAGTTAATAAATTTTCTAGTTAGTTGATAAACTTTCTAGTTAGTTGATAAACTTTCTAGTTAGTTAATAAACTTTCTAGTTAGTTACTAAACTTTTTAGTTAGTTGATAAACTTTTTAGTTAATTGATAAACTTTCTAGTTAGTTAATAAACTTTTTAGTTAGTTTATGAACTATTTAGTTAGTTGATAAATTTTCTAGTTAGTTAATAAACTTTCTAGTCAGTTGATAACGAGGTTTTGGGGTGGTTACAAATAAAATTACCTATACCTAAACCAATGGAATTCAACAGGACTTATTGAAGTTAAAGTTTTTTTGTTTTATTACAACAGTAGCATAGTCTCTGGTTAGGTAAGGTCAAGTGTCATAACAATTAAGTAAACAATATAATTATGCGCGTTCAATGAAACTAGCAACTAAATTTAAAAATATGAGTGGCACGGAAATTGATCAACTTACGATTCGTATTATTTTCGGGTGACAGATATACAGCTGACGGATGAGCATCATCATCATCTATCAGTTCACAGATACTCCCATCTTACTGCGATCACGAAGCGTGGTGATTACGGCAAAACCCTCCCTCAGAAGGAGACCCCCGTTGAATGCTAAACTTCGCAAGTGGGTGCCGTTCAAGCACTTACTTCTCTTACGCTCGACTGGGCGTAAGAGAGTAAATGAAAGACAGTGTAGTTGACTGACTACACTGTCTTTTAAACAAGATTATAATTTACTCAACGACCCTGGTTTAATAAGGTCTATTAAAGAGGAGGCCCACGTTCAGCAGTGGACGCAAATGGGTGGACAAAGAAGAATAATTTACAACTTTCATATTGATAGATCACTAGTTATTCCTGCCCGGCGCCGCCCGTCAGTCGTGCAGACAGTTCTCGTAGATTTTCCAACATTTTCTTTCATAGAAACCTGAAGAATACAAAAAAAAAACGGATTAGTCAAATTGATTTTATAGACACTATTTGATGAAAGTTAGGAATAAAATTCGATATTTCACGTTAAACATGTATTGCCTTATAACTTTTTTCTTTTTCATTTTTTAATAAATAAGATTACTAGCAGAGTTTTGCAGTCTACTAGTATTCTTGTTAACCCCGTCTACTCTACGACGTCGTTACGATAACGACGATCGAAAAACGCTTGTTAGGCGTATCACTTCAGAACGATTAAAATATTGGGGATTCATTTGTCACAGCCAGATCGTACAGTCCGCCGTATAATAATAATCCGGCGGATTTATAGGGTGGTAAAAAAAAACCTCAGTCTTACAATCATGTGGTCGCCGGTTCGATCCCCACCCATTGCACTACCGACGTGAACCCATTCGTAACACAAGCATTTTAGCTTAGCAGGAGGGGTTAACAAGAATACTAGTAGAGTGCAATAAACTCTGCTAGTAATCTTACTAAAAAAGAACTCAAATTAAACTGTTGATATAAATACATCAAGTAGTACCTTATGTATTAATATATATGTATATAAGGGGGGTTACCCCCACATTATGACGTCATCATATCGCTGGCTGCGCCCGCGCCCACGTTGGCTGCTCCTTTCAGAAGATCGTTAATGTCACGACGGAATATTGACAAGTTTTGGGTGAATCTGAAATTTAAAAATATAATTTGATTATCATCATCAGCCCGATTAACGTCTGCATCTGAACATGTGTTTTTTACTTCACCGGGCATAAAGGCGGGCAGAGCTCCAGCCTCAAATTGTTTAAATAGTACAAACGTGCGCAACCTGCGCTGCGGGGCGCCCCCTGTGAGGCTTGGACCTCGGCTCAGGGCGGTCGCTGGCAATGAGATTAAGGGATTATGAGTTTTAGTATTTTAGGGGGTTTTGTGTAACTGTCGCACTACTTTACAGTTCGCGGGCCGCTCGGACTTCGGGTCTACGCTACGTGGGCATCGGATGGTTCTTTGCAAACTAAGGATCGGGAGGACCGAGGACGACGGGGCTCATAGAACATCTCCTCCTATAAAGTACTATAAATGCTTTTTTCTTTCTTTCATGAGTTGAAACTGCTATTAGATCATCTCTTATGACAACGAGGCCACTTTAAAGGGGGTTTCACACTCACCTGTCCCTATTCTTGGTCAGCAAATTCGGTTCAATTCCTGCCATCAATCCATTGAACCAGTGCGCCAGTTGAGCCTGCTTGTCCCGAGGCTGTTGGGAGATCATCTCCTGACGGATGCGTCCGAACTGCTCCTCATTGAGGAGTATGAGCCCGAGGAGGGGACGGGACATGGACCATTGGTTGCAGCAGTCTTCGAACATTATCACGTTAAGGACCTGGAATCAAATGTTTTATTAGCCATCATCATCACTCCGTATGAAGTCCACTGCTGGCCTCCTACAGAGGGAGGGGTTTTGTCATAGTCAATACGCTTGGCAGGCGGGTTGGTACTCGCAATATAATGTTGAATACGCAATAGAAAAACGCTGAAAAATGTTATAACAATCGGGACCAACGGCTTAACGTGCTTACCGAGGCTCGGAAGGTGATCCCTCAACCAACCAGACCCGGAAACAAATCTCAGAATTTACAGTGGGAGTGGGGGTTTCTTATCACGCCACAAATAATTGTCCCGGATGGGATTCAAACCCAGAATACCAGGTTTCGGAATACTGAGCCATCGGTGCAGTCAGTGCGGTATTTCATCGTAACATTTACTGCTTTTGACCAGCACAATTGATATCAAAATAGTCATAATGTGAGTTTTATTTTGCGGGTTGGATTTTTTAATCTATAAAGATCTGTTCTTAGGAACCTATATACAGTTTTCCTTGTCTCTAAAATCGGTGACATGGTGCAGCAGTGTCATTGAGGCATGTGGCTAAATGAGCGAATGTTCGAGTGAGTGTATGAATGAATGAGTGTGGTACTGAATATCTTATAGTTACAGACTTGCCAATACCGAGTGATCTAAATTATATAATATTATTTTAAACTTAAGCACTAAAAAGTACATAGGCCGACTTAATGCCTAAGGTATTCTTTCCCAGTCAACCATAGGGTGGTGCAGAATGAAAGTGGTAGATGCGCCGAAAAATAAATATTGTAGGGAAAATAAATACCGTTAAGGTAAATAATAAATATGTATGTCGGAGGAAGCCACACGTCGTATTAATAGTTGTTTTATTTAATTTAATCACATTGTTTATAATAGCTTAAAAGCCTCATGTAGTAAAGGCTGAGAATGTTGTCATTTATAAAACGACCAATCAGAGCAGAGCACGTCATACGTGTCTCGCGTGAGGTCGGGGCGCCATGTTTAATGTGTTGAGGTTCATTGTGTTGCAATATAAGAGTTTTGGCGGTATATTTGGAAAGAACGACTGATCGAGTTGGATCGTTGATTGTATTTATTAGCTGGTTAAAGTAATGTGGGTGCCCTGAACTTGCTGCTCGGTCCTTATAGTTTATTTGTTTTGATAATATTTTTATCTTAATTAAAATAGTTTTGTGCTCGCATTCTAACCTAATGACGCCCACGAAGCTAAATATCTCCAATAACGATGGCGATAGCAATGCTTTTCTCCGGCATATATAAGTTACGGCTAATAGTCGAAGTGCGGCTACACCTAGTTTTAGCCGGCTACAACTAGGTGCAGCCGACCACATGCGGTTAAACTTACGATGTATCCTACTTATCTTCGGTTAGAACTAGGTTTTAATTAAATTAAACAATACCTATGCACGGCACAAAAAGGTGTTGGGGTGGTAAAAAAAAAACCTTACCCTAAACCAATGGAGTTGAACAAGGCTTACTGAGATTGATCTAAGTTTAACCGCATGTGGTCGGCTGCACCTAGTTGTAGCCGGCTAAAACTAGGTATAGCCGCACTCCAGCTATTAGCCGTAACATATATATTTTAAAAATACACACTATACTGTTTATGTATTATTTATTTGTATATATACCTACTTAAAAAAAAAAGTATGCAGTATATCACACTGCATATTTTTTTATTATCTGGCGAGTAGATTCCCGCGCGCGGTTCGACTCGCTTAATTATCGTTACCCATAAGAACTTCATAATAAAATATAACCTATAGCCTTCCTCGATAGAAAAATGCTATTGAACACTAAACGAATTTTTCAAATTCTAGTAAAATTGCAGAATCTTTGAGCTGGTCGATGCTGCTGGCCATCCATCAGCAGTATGTCCCTTAGACGCCTGTTACGACACCCATGGGTAGATATTGGGTTGTAACGACAGTAGCCGCACATATTACACGAAGACGAGCAGCGTCATCTACCACCTAGCATCCAAACTAACCTGTATCGCGCAATACAAGTTCGCAAGCCAATTCGCATAAGTTCTGTTTATGTTTGTGATCGTAACCTGTTAAATACTCCTGAGTTGATGCTGCTGCCCATTCATCAGTTCTATGTCCTTTAGTCCCATCTTACGACGCCCATGGGATGTCCTTTTTTACTTTCATCAGAATCAATTACGCCCACAGCTGAACTAGGGCCTTCTTTAACAGACTTCGGAAGTGACGTTGAGGGATATTGCCATAATGGGCAATGTGTGAATGGGCGGGTGAGCAATGGGCGATTGATTTAACGAAATAAACGATTTTTATTCAGCACTTAGGTATTTACATACACTTCTACTTGTCAAGATTGAATGAGTGAACGGGCGAATGAATGAGAAGGCGAGTGTGTGAACAGGCGAGATGATTTAATGAGTTAGATTGGAGAGAACTAATCCAATGGGCGGGGGAGAGAATGAATGAGGGAATGGGCAGGTCAGAGAATGATTGAATGGGGGAGTGATGAATGAGATAATGGGCGAGTCAGTAAATGATTGAATGGGCGAGTGAGTGAATGTGTGAATGGGCATTTTGTTTTTGTTTTCGGACGGACATTTAATCAGCCCTGAGGCTTTTGCTACTTCACCAGGAAAATGAATGGGCGAGTTAGTGAATGAGTAAGTGATGAATGGGCAATTGAGTGAATCATGGGTGAGAGGGCAAATAAGTAAATGGGCGAGAAGGTAAATGAATAAATAGGCGACTGAGTGAATGTCCTCCCTTAGTCACCACTTACGACCCCCATGGGTAGACATGGGGTGGTCTATTATAAGAAGGGCACCGTACTTACTGTGGCTAACAATTGCTGCATGATCTCCGGCCGCCGTTGTAATACTTCTATAAACATGTTACTGGTCTCAGGGGGTGGTAGACGCGGATTGGCTACTTTGTTACTAGCTGTAAAAATATAAAAATTACATTTCAATTATTGAAGGGTTTTAACAATTTATAGGCTAGATGACACTTTTTTGAAATTATTTTTATATGGTTAAGAATGGTTTTACTAGAACAAGAAAAAAATATGGCATTTATTTGAGATCTAGAAAGCAGTAAAATAAATATTTCGAAATTGGCTTGACATTTAGAGATGAAAACGATGTCAGCTATGTTGGTCTATATACATTATCTGTGTTCGAGATCGATGACGTCATGCCTCAGAAAGTGTAATAGTAAAGGATCGCGTTCATGTTTTTTAATAAGATGTATGACGTCACAAAATGGCTAAATAAACGAAATAAACGATTTTTATTCAGCACTTAGGTATTTACATACACTTGTACTTGTCAAGAAAATTTACAATGCATATAAAATTAATTATAAATAGGTAACATTTAATTTATTTCAGGTGTGCTAGAAGTCTGTCAGCCGTGTGTCAGTAAACAAGCTCTTAATATTAACGTTAATATCTATTTACTATATTTATTTTATACAAACATTTTATGAATAAAAATAAAAAAAAATAAAAAATATTATAACACATTTTAGATGGCAATGACCGGTCAAGCTAGAAGTAAAGAGAAATATAGAGGACGTGATCACTGGCACGGACTACAGGCACTGGATCACACGACAGGGGCAAGGGTCAACGCGGTCCTCGGTCTTGTGGCGAGGATCCTAGCCTAGCTAACCTGCAGGTTTCTCTAGCTACCTAAGTTGTCGGCCCGGAGAAGAAACTCAGAAAGAAACTCCGGTTTATTCTTTTCCGTCTTCTTTTGTTCTGTATCTTTTTTTTTTAATGTATAATTATTTTTAATACAGTTTGCACAGTATGTGGGCTGGGGCACGCCCCTTACAGTTATTTCATAGAATAAAAAAAAAAGATAATTGTTCTACTCAAGCGGATGAAAACTCTTGCACATTAGGAAAATAATAAAATAACGTCGGTTGCACCCCATCCACATTTACAGTTAATAAACAAACCTAAACAATGTCAACCCAGACACTATCAATGTGAAAACAAGACTATTAATTAGTTATAACAAGAAAATACCCTCAACTGCAAGCCGACCAGCCACCGCAAGCAGCACCCGTTCACGAGTATGACGTGTGACACAGCCATCGGCTCCCTCGCCATATCAGAGGGAAGGAGGCGACCCGCCCCACATCGCCGCCGCAAGAAATGACTTTCATTGTGAGCATGTCATTCCTTACAGTTTGAGTATCAGAATCTAGTATGTAACATCTAGATTGACCATTGTGTAGAATGTTTCAGTAAAATATATAAAAAATAATATGCAATGTCAAATACAAAATGAATCATTTCATTAAATCTTATGATAGATATAATCATACAAAATACGATAGGTACATTAAAATGTCATACAAGCGTTTATTCTTAAAGACTTCAATACATTTTTACGTTTTCCTGGTTAGCCAAGCGACCAAGCGTTATTATCATTTAAATAGTCATTTAGTGCGTAATAAGCCTTTCTCATTAAAATTTTCTTAATTTCCAATTTAAATTTAACAAATGAAAGGTCTTGTAAGTTTTTAGGTATTTTATTGTAAATGCGAATAGCCAGACCCACAAAAGAAGAATGCACTCTTTGTAAACGATGATATTCGGCACATAATTTATGATTATTTCTAGTGTTTAAATTATGCACGTCGCTTCTTTTTTTAAATGAGTTTATGTTTTGTCTAACATACAGAATACAAGAGTATATGTATTGGGCAGCGACTGTTAATATATCTAAATCTTTAAACAATTCTCTAAGGGAAAACCTGACTGATAAATTGATCGAATCGCTCGTTTTTGTAAAATAAATATACTTTTAAAGTCAGCCGCCCTACCCCAGAGCAGGATTCCGTAAGACATGACACTGTGGAAATAGCTGAAGTAAACAAGACAAGCAGTTTCCACATTGGTCAGCTGCCTTACTTTTCTGACAGCGTAGGCAGCGGAGCTTAATTTACCAGTTAAACTCGATATATGGGAGCCCCATTGTAATTTCTCGTCTAGCGTTATACCCAGAAAGACTGTCGATTTGACGGTCCCTAAAACCTCGTTGTTTATTATTATTTCGGGTCCCTTATTCCTGATATTCGGCGTCGTAAACTTAACACACTTAGTTTTCTTGGTATTAAGGACCAAATTATTTACCGTAAACCATTCGGTTAATCGTGTAAGAGCACTATTTACTTCGTCAAAATCATGTCTATTTCTATCCACTTTGAAGATAAGTGAAGTGTCATCTGCAAAAAGTACTACATCGCACATATTTTCCAAATAATACGGCAAATCATTAATATAAACTAAGAATAAAAAAGGACCTAAAATAGATCCCTGCGGGACGCCTAATTTAACGGGTATATCTTGAGATCTTACTCCACCTACATCGACACACTGAACTCTCTGATAAAGATAAGAGGTCAATATATCAAGTGCCACTCCCTCCACACCATAGTGCTGAAGTTTCAGTAAGAGCGTATCGTGATGGACGCAATCAAATGCCTTCGACAGATCGCAGAATATTCCGATAGCGTTCTGCGATCTCTCCCACGCATCAAATATGTATTTGATCAATGCAACCCCAGCGTCGGTAGTTGAACGCCCTTTTGTAAAACCGAACTGGTTGTTGTGCAAGATGTTGTTTTTATTGAAATACCTAAGAAGCTGCTTGAGTAGGAGTTTTTCGAACATTTTACTAAAAGCAGGTAAAATTGAAATAGGGCGAAAATTTGTGGGATCGGCTTTAAGGCCTGATTTAAACAGGGGTATAATCTTACTACATTTCATTAGATCTGGGAAAGTACCTGCATCAATACATTCATTGTAAATGATCATTAAATATGGAGCTAAAACATCAATTACATTAATCATAATTTTTACTGAAATTCCCCACAAATCACCTGTATTTTTGGATTCGAGGGACTTAGTTATATTAATTATATCAGATACAGTTACATATTCATGCTGAATAGGCTGATAGCGTTTTCGGAAGTTAAAGACATAGGCAAAAGAAATAATTTTCATATTGAGTTTATACAAACATATTCAAGTTTTATGAACAGAAATTATTATATTTAGGTTCCATATGACAAATACTATTAGAAATAAACATCATTGTAACATAATTTCATGTGTCAACTAGCCTATTATAGTAACGGATTGAAGATATAAATAGTGATATATATGGAAAACTAACTACGCCCCGCGGTTTTACCGGCGTAACTCAGCTCCAGTGGGTCGGAGCGTGATTTTTTGGCTTTTGGCTTATATGTTAATCGAGCTTATTAACTATACCCGTGCAAAGTTTCAGCCAAATCCATTCAGTAGTTTTTGCGTGAAAGAGCAACAAACATCCATCCATCCATACTTACCAACTTTCTCGTTTATAATTTAAGTAGGATAGTAACATACAATGACAGATATAACATCATCTTCATCATCATCAGCCCGTATAACGTCCACTGCTAAACATGGGCATCCTCCGGACGGAGGGTATTTGGCATAGTCACCACGCTTGGCAAGCGGGTTGGTGACCGCAGTATTATGTTGCATATTTTGCCCCTTCTTTATAATATTCTGTTCAGTCCTTCCACCCCAATTTATCTTAGAGAACGTTTTCAGTTTTTGTATAACTCCCACACAAGATCGCTGAGATCATTGGAAAACCTAAATTTATGTTTGCCAACGCATTCCACACAGTTCTATACTAAATCCTTTACCGTCCAAGCTGCACGTCTTTGGAATGCGTTGCCATTATCCATAAGACGCTCTCAGACCCTTAACATTTTTAAAACCCGCGTTAAAAATTTCTATTTATCACTGTAATTTTTACTGAACTTTCACTTGTTATATGTTTTTACTATGTTTTCAAGAGTATGTATTATTATTATTAGTATTTATATTGAAACATATATGTATATATTTTTTAATATTTTTTATTAGAGTATGTATCATTATGTTTATATAATTAAATATGTAATAGTATATAAATAATAGTATTATTTTATTATTTCACTCTTTGCTACTATTTTCCCATCACCTATTGCGTACTACTACCCTTCATGCCTCTTCTTATTCATCTTCATTCCATCCAAAGGTTGTCTGGAAGAGATCGCTGTCTGCGATAAGACCGCCGATTGTACATAACTAACCATTACTTTTTTTCTATTTGTGTTTGTGTTGTTATGTTGGTGTGCAATAAAGAGTATCTTATCTTATCTTATCTTATCTTATGTTGTACCACACAAGGAAACACTGCCGCCTGTTTCTTGATATACGATTATAACAGATGATGTTATAACAATCGGGACCAACGGCTTAACGTGCTTTAGAGGGTAGTCCCTGAACCAACCAGACCCAGAAAGAAATCTTAGAATTTACACAAAGATCTCAGGCGTCAATGTCCGGCATAAGGATCGAACCCACGACCTCCGAAATTTATAGCGAGACATATCCTGCTACAGCACGGAGGTTTTTTTTTTTCGCACGGCATATGTTGTTGGCCCTGCGGCTTTTGCTACTTCATCAGGCATAAAGGCGAGCAGAGCTCCAGCCTAAATGAACGGTTTAAGCACTACAAACAAAGCAACCTGCACAAGAGGGCGTCCCCTGTGGGACTTGGACCTCGGCTCAGGGCGGTCGCTGGCGGGGAGGTTGAGGGATTATGGATTAAGTTTCTTAGGGGAGTTTGTGCAACTGTCGCTCTACTTTACAGTTCGCGGGCCTTTCGGACTTCGGGTCTACGAGGGCATCGGAAGATTCTTAGCAAACTTAGGGTTTACGCGTGGCGTTCGCGGGCGCACTTTTCTCCGGCGGGTCGGATAGAGTGGTCTCTGTGTAGTGTCGCCACGGAGACTGTCCTTCTTCATTCATGTCATAATTTACATAGATTGCTACAAAATGTGTGAATCTATTTCATTCGCCTAGTACATAGGCAGATATTAATAATTATGTACTTACTTTTTTGTACTAATTGTTTAAATAGATATGTGACTATATGGTCCAACGTCGCACAGCAACCCGTACAAACGCTCGTATCTGAAACAAAATAAATAAAATAATTTAGTCGCAACGTTCAAACTTCAGGTATTTAAGTCGCGGAACCGAGGCAAAACGATTGTTTCGGTATTCGAGCACTCTCTAATGCTTCGCATTATGAGTCTTGCAAAAGTATTGGAGTTTTTTTTTCGATTCTCAAACAAAAAATAACAAAGATACAGGGCGTTGAAATTTTGCGTGACGTCTCTTCTAGGTACAATTTTACCTAGTAGTTACGTTACAAGCCCCCCTCTCCTGAACTTAATAGTTTGTTGTTGCTCAAATCTCTGTCAATTTTGATTTGATAAATAAAAAAATACGTTTTGCAATACTTTTTGTAATCTAACTGACGGACTAAATATAATAATTTTGTAAATGAATAAAATAACTTAGTCGCGACGTTCAAACTTCAGGTATTTAACGGGGAAATTGTCGGAAAGTGGCATTTCTTATCTGATATATTTAAAGATTATTTATTTGGTACTAAGTGGCAATAACAGACCTATGTTAAGTAATAGAAAAAGCCTTGTGAATATCTGTAATCTAAATTTTATACTTTTATCATTGTATTGAAATTCCTTGGTCTACTGATTCTATTAACTTTTAAGGCTTATTAACAAAAGACCCGTTATTGATTTTTATATTCGCAAAATAATAATTAATTTAGTATAACAGTTACAAATCCCATATTCCGACATATTCATGGATACATTCTTAAAGTGCGTTTTTTACTTTATCAGTATCAACTACGCCCACAACTGAACACGGGCCTTCTTTAACAGACTTCGGAAGTCTCGTTGAGGGATATTGCCATAATGGGTATGTGAGGGAATGAATGATTGGGCGAGTAAGTCAATGGGCGATTGAGTCAATGAGTGAACGGGCGAAATAAAAAGTTAGCGAGTGAGTGAACGGGCGAGATAGCGAATAAGTAACCAGGCGAGTGTGTGAATTGGCGAGTGAGTGAAAACTCGAATTGACGAGTGAGTAACTGATCGAATGGGCGGGAGAGTGAACGAATGAAAGAATGGGCGACGGATTCAATGGACGAGTGACGAATGAGGAAATGGGCGAGTCTGTGAATGATTGAATGGGCGAGTGATTGAATGAGCAATTGATGGATTGGCATGTAAGTGAATAACGAATGGTCGTGAGAGTAAATGAGTGAATAGTAAGTGTAAGTGAACGAGTGAATGGGCGACTAAGTGAACGAGTTAATGGGTGATTGAGTGCGTCAGTCAGTCTATTGTTCAGTCAGTCAGTATACATAAAAACTCACCGAGCGCCGTTAATCCTTCAGAGATGGAACACAGAATGTATAAAGTGGCGTCCGGTTGTAACGACGCTAAGAAAGACATATGGTCCTGCGCCAGTCGCTCTAGGAGCACGTAGTATGTCTGTGATAGCTTCGGGTAGTCCTGAAATTAACAAAACAAAATATTTACCAACAGAAACCTCCACCTTATATAATACTACAGCTAAGTGAAATTGATAAGAATCGATGCACATTATACAAAGTGTTTTGTTTTCTCTGTCGGACATATTATGTATTTAGCCCCGAGGCTAAGGTTGACAAATGGTTTATAAACTACAAACTAAGCAACCTGCGCGCCCCCTGCGCGAGGGCGCCCCCTGTGGGGCTTAACCTAAACCAATGGAGTTCAACAGGACTTATTGAAGTCAAAGTTTTTTTTCTTTTGTTACAACAGTAGCATAGTTTCGTTCGGTTAGGTTAGGTCGAGTGTCATAACAATTAAGTAATTATCATAATAATTATGCGCGGTCACTGAAACTGGCAACTAAATTTAACAATATGAGTGGCACGGAAGTTGATCAACTTACGACTCGTATCATTTTCCGGTGACATATACAATCTACTAGCTTTTACTAAACTTTTTTAATAAAATGTATCCTATATTACTTCTGATACCTCCAAGAATATGTGTACAGTTTCATGATGATCGGTTGATTAGTTTTCGCGTGAAAGCGTAGCAAACAAACGTACATTCACATTTATAATATTACTAGCTGACCCGACATACGTTGTCCTGTCTTAACTAAAACTCTATATTAAACTATTAATATTAGACGTGATAGCTCTGAACTAACCGTGATGTGCACTAAGAGCAGCACGCATTCTGACAATGTTATGTCAAACGACATAAGATTACATTAAAAAGTTTATATTGTTAAAAACGCTAAGGTTACATTAGAAAACGAAATATGGTGATTAAGTATTCTTAACATTTCTGATTTTCCACGCAATATTCTTATTTTTTTTGCATAAGGACCTTCTCCTGACAATAACGAATACAACAAAAAAAGAATTAGTGAAATTGAACCCATCGTTCACGCGTGATGCCGTGACCAAGGGAAATAGGAATTCATTTTTATATATATAGATAAATAAATAAACTATACTTACGAGTAAATCACTTTGCGGTATACTTAATAATAACTTAACGAACATATTCAGTGCATTGTCAAGAGCCTCGTCGCCGTATAACCTGCAAACATAAGTCAGTTCAATCACATCAAATTATGTTTAAAAAGGGATAACGACTCAAAAATTCTATATTGTAAGTTAGATTACGTAAAAATATTAGTCACGTATATTTAGGGCTCCGTACCCGAAGGTTAAAAACGGGACCCTATTACTAAGACTTCGTTGTCTGTCTGTCTGTCACTAGACTATATCTCAAGAACCGCTATAACAACAAATACTAAAAATAAAACAAAATTAATATTTAAGGAGGGCTCCCATACAACAAACTTTTTTTTTCTTGATATCAAAAATAGGTAGGCACTTGAAACTGGTACGGAACCCTTCGTGCGCGAGTCCGACTCGCACTTGGCCGGTTTTTTAATTGACAACACTGCGGTCACCAACCCGCCTGCCAAGCGTGGTGACTGTGGCAAAAACCCTCCTTCGGGAGTAAGCCCATACACAAAAATTTCTTGTCCGGCGTGGGGATCGAACTCATGACTTCCGTGACATAAACCGCCGCTTTTTTTTGTCAACCTCATGCTGTCCCACTGCTGAACAAGAGCCTCCCTCAAATACTTCCATGTATCGCATTCCCGCACCACCTCGCACCAGTCCTCTGGTGTTCAAAGTGGAATAAACCCTCTAGATGCACGTCGAGGTCATTTCGCTACCTCTTTCTGGGCTTCATGTTTGGCACCCATTTCATCATCATCATCATTAGCCCGTACAACATCCACTGCTTAACATGTTCCTCCTCCCGAGGGCGGGTATGTGCTATAGTCATCACGCTTGGCAGGCGGATTGGTGACCGCAGTATTATGTTGTACCACACAATGAAAAGCTACTGCCCGTTCCTTGATATACGATTATTATAGATGATGTTATAACAATTGGCACCAACGGCTTAACGTGATTTTCCGAGGCACGGAGGGTAGTCCCTCAACCAACCAGACCCGGAAAGAAATCTTAGAATTTACACAAAGATTTCTTGTACGGCGTGGGGATCGAACCCACGACGTCTGAGATTTAAAGCGAGCCAAATTTCGCTACGCTACGGAGGTTGTCTATTCCTCCATTAACCAGACCTGAAGCTTAAGCGCGCGGTTGTTTTATGCGATAAACGCTGCGTTACACGCAATGCAATTAACGCACATCATTTCATATCAGGTAATATAATTACAAACCATTGTTTTACGCGGTTGACGCAGCGCCAAGCGCAGCGTGAGTTGAGTGCATCCGTTGATCGCATGCGTCTGACGCTGCGATCTCCGCATAAAACAACCGCGCGCTTTATTTTTACATATCGGAATGGACGCTGCATTCCTAATCCTTTCTGGCAAACGATTATATACTGAGGGGCCCATGATGTATGTATACAGACCGTTCAGATTTGATCAGCCTGTGCAGTGGTTCACACAGCAATCACAGAAAAGATTTGCTCATAGTTCTGGGACTAATTGCAAATACACACAGAGAAAAAAAAATGTTTAAATAGGGATAATGACTCAAAAATTCTATTTGATCCGTCAGTTAGATTACCTAAAAATATTGGACACGTATTTTTTAATTGACAACCTCCGTAACGTAGGTGTATTTGGCTCGCTTTAAATCTCGGAGGTCGTGGGTTCGATCCCCACGCCGGACAGGAAATCTTTGTGTATATTCTTAGATTTCTTTCCGGGTCTGGTTGGTTGAGGGACTACCCTCCGTGTCTAAGAAAGCATGTTGTTATAACATCATCTATAATAATCGTATATCAAGGAACGGGCAGCAGCGTGGGCACGTATTTGTAGACTAAAATGGACTTAAATAACACTTTTTATTATATAAGTTGATCGACTATCATAGCTGCCGGAATCGACAAGTCGGTCGCGATCGACCGGTTCGCCACCACTGTATTATAGCATAAAATATAAATACCTAAACACTCCAAAGTTAGCATAGTTCCCGCACAACGCCGCCTTCAGTATGGAGAAACACAGAGATATGCCTTTTAGCTTCATCGCATACATTTGTTTCTTATTCACATCCACTGTTAATATTCTACTACCTGGAAATTAGAAAACATACATTTTAAAACTATTTATTTAAAATGCCCAAGTACTTAATATACTTCCTAGTATTACTTAGAATAAAGTCAGCATTATTAATATACTTCGGTTCATCCGTAGCATAAAGTCAGCATACTGAATATACTTCGACTCATTCATAGTATTAGGTCAGTATACTTAATATACTTCGATTCATCCGTAGCATAAAGTCAGCGTACTTTATATACTTCGATTCATCCGTAACATAAAGTCAGCGTACTTTATATATTTCGAATCATCCGTAGCATAAAGTCAGCGTACTTTATATACTTCGATTCATTCGTACCATATAGTCAGCGAACTTTATATACTTCGATTCATTCGTACCATATAGTCAGCGAACTTTATATACTTCGATTCATTCGTACCATATAGTCAGCGAACTTTATATACTTCGATTCATTCGTACCATATAGTCAGCGTCCTTTATATACTTCCGACTCATCCGTAGCATAAAGTCAGCGTACTTCATATACTTCAATACATTCGTAGAACAAAGTCAGTATACTTAATATACTTCGACTCATCCTTGAATTAAGTCAGGCTGACTCTACGGATGAATAAAGTTAATCTACGGATGAATAAAGTTAAATGTGCACATTATTCATCCTTTCGTTACGGACTTTATTCTATGAATGAGTCGACTTATACTTATTACAAGCCCAGTGTTCAAAATATGGTGGCTCCGAAGTCACGCACAAAGGCAAAGTAAATGAACCTTATAGTTAAAAGATTTTCATTGAAATACAAATTTTTACTTACCGTATGCACATATAATTTGTGATAGCTCTCTAAACAAAAGTATTCCGTTTGGTGACGACACGTCAAAGTGTAGCCGTTGATTCCTGTAATAAAAAAAGGAATAATATATGTAAAAGAAATATTTTAAGATTTCTTTCCGTATCTGGTTAGATGAGGCACTAGAAAGAAAAAATATAATAATTTCAAAGAGTGTATAGA
Organism: Nycteola revayana; assembly: GCA_947037095.2. NCBI lineage: Eukaryota > Metazoa > Arthropoda > Insecta > Lepidoptera > Nolidae > Nycteola > Nycteola revayana. The sequence continues at coordinate 7,028,666 of OX344840.2, forward strand.
GAAATAAAACACATCATAATTTTTTAACCGACACGTGCTTGTATGAAGAATATCATGAGAGTGAATGAAGCGAAAGATGTGTGTAGGGATCGCAGCAAGTGGAGGTCCATTGTCTCTGCCTACCCCGCTGCGAAACAGGCGTAAGCTTATGTATGTATAAATTTTAACAACAAAAACCGACTTCAAACAGTAAACTTAGAGTTCCATGAACTGTCCTTCGTCTTCATCATCAAGACCCCTAATGACAATCACAACCCATCTACATGTAAAATTCTTATAAATATGAATAACGAAAAAAAAAATACGAACTTTTTGAAAGTTCTCTTCGATTTCTCTAGTCTGCCATCATCAAACCCTGATTTGCTTATCATGGGACGACCATTGAAATATCTTCTTTCCAACAAAAAAAGAATAATCAAAATCGGTTCATAAACAACGAAGTTATCCGCGAACAAACATAACAAAAAATATACGGTCCAATTGAGAAACCTCTTCCTTTGTTGAAAAAATATAATTCATTTAATTTATAATTCATTTTAATTAAAAAAAAAACAACAGTTGTTCCAATCATTTTGAATAAAAAAAAAGTTGTTTCATCCATTTTGTCGAGGTAAGTGAACATAAATGTATGGAATCAGCTGTTGCATACATTTTTTTCGCGATTTCAGGGTTGGTCCCATAGTTAAAGTTGCTTATAATCATCAGTACTTTCACCCGCAGAAAGGCTGTTAATGTTTTAAAAATAACCCTGTATATAGAAGACCATACCTATTCTGTGCCAATTCAGCTGTTAACTTCAGTACGGGTGTAGTAAGAGCCGGCTCCGCAAACCACACCTCTATGCCTCGGAGTAACACCTTCATATAGACTGGATATCTGAAAACAAACATATTTTAATTTAGTCTTATTACAATTCACATTACATTACAACCTTAGAGTATAGGCAGATTGAAGATCTTTTAAAAAACATCATAGCAACTAGCACATATCTGCATACATACACCCACTTGAACCATCCGATGCCCTCGTAGACCCGAAGTCCGAGAGGCCCGCAAACTGTTAAGTAGAGCGAACAGAGAGAACAGGTGCACAATACTCCCCTTAAATACTAAAAGTCATAATCCCTAAATCTCATCGCCAGCGACCGCCCTGAGCCGAGGTCCAAGCCCCACAGGGGGCGCCCTCTTGCGTAGGTTGCAGAGTTTGTAGTTTTTAAACCATTTATTAGCAGGAGCTCTGCTCGCCTTTATGCCCGGTGAAGTAGCAAAAGCCTCACGGCTACCTACGTAAGTCCAACCGAAAAAAAAACACCCACACACACACACACACACACGCGCACACACGCACACACACAGTGCGTATTGCTATATTTAATCTTGTTTTATTAAAATTTGTGTTTAAATAATGGTTACAAAAATGTATTTGAATTTCTAACCATGTATACTTTCTATCGGCTATCTTCAATAAGTCTATAACTGATGGAGTTTTTCCTGACCTCATGAAATTAAGTAAAATTGTTCCTATATTTAAATCGGGTTGCTCTAATAACGCGATTAATTAAAGGCCTATTTCTATATTACCAACCTTGAGTAAAATCATTTTTTAATTAAAAATACCGCTAGTTCTGTCTCAATATCAATCAATCTTATTGAGTAAAAATAAAATAAATTATAACAAGACAACCGTTTGGGCAATAAATGTGTATGTCTACTAAAAATAAATGATAATAATTGGACCAAAACCCCGCGTATTTTTCCATTTGAGTATGTTTCGCCGGACCGTCTCATGTGGGCATGTGTTATTTTAGCTCTATTTGCCTTGTCTTAGAATATTGAGCGAATGTAATTCATAACAAACCTAGATATTACTCATTTCATTGTATATACAAAGTTTCGTATAAATCCAGCAAGCCGTTATAAAATGAAAGCAACTAGTGTGGTATGGCAGGCAGAATTCCCCCGAGCGTTCTGGCGACTCTTAACAAAGAGAGGGAGTGAGACTGTAATAACCGAATACTTCCGAGTCGAAGTTTATGAGCAAGCAAAGTAACCCACTGAGTTTGTTTCGCCGGATCTTGGGGCGCGCAGATTTTCGAAACTCTAATTACCGAAATACTAGTACAAATATGCCGTGGTCTAGATTCTATGGTAGATTCTATTCCACTTACACAACACACCATATTATTACCAAGACGGTAAAAAAGTACCAAAAGCCTAGTATATCAGTATATAGATAAAAATTCGTATATTTTGTTGAACTTACATCCAATCAAACAGCATCATATAAGTAGTTTTTGTGTTGAACGCGAACGCCAAGCCTCTGAGGTCCCTCGCTAGACCTATGAGAGTCTTCTTAGCGTCCTCTGAACCGAACATGGGGGACTCAGGACCACTTAGAAGACCTATTATACTTTCGAACGCAGCTGTAATAGAAAACAAAAATGCATTTAAAATCAAACGATGACACCACCTGTATTAACATTTTTTTATACTTTACGAAAAATTCACCGATTACTAGAATTCTTAGAATTTACACAAAGATTTACTGTCCGCAGTGGGGATCGATCCCACGACCTCCGAGATTTTTAAAGCGAGCCAAATACCGCTACGCTACGGAGGTTATCGCTGACATAGCTCAACGGATTAGCAAGCTGAAGTGGCAATGGGCAGGACACATAGCACATAAGCAGAAAGGTTGTCGAGTGGAGACCACGAACTGTCGGACGACCGCCTGTACGATGGACCAACCACCTCATAAAGGTCGCAGGGAGTCAGTGGTTGCAGGCAGCAATCGTTCCTGCTGGAAATCGATAGGGTATGCCTATGTTCAGCAGCCTATGACAACCTCCGTAGCATAGCGGTATTTGGCTAGCTTTAAATCTCGGAGGTCGTGGGTTCGATCCCCACGCCGGACAGAAAATCTTTGTGTAAATTCTAAGATTTCTTTCCGGGTCTGGTTGGTTGAGGGGCTACCCTCCGTGCCTTGGAAAGCACGTTAAGCCGTTGGTCCCCATTATTATAACATCATCTATAATAATCGTATATCAAGGAACGGGCAGCAGCGTTTCCTTGTGTGGTACAACATAATACTGCGGTCAACAACCCGCCTGCCAAGCGTGGTGACTATGGCAACCACCCTCTCTCGGGAGGACGCCCATGTTCAGCAGTGGACGTTATACGGGCTGATGATGATGATTATGTTCAGCAGTGGATGACAACTGATGATGATGCTCACCTGTGAGCGGCATCATGAAGGCCAGGAACCGGTCCTCGTCTTCTCCCAGGTCCACCATGAGCAGTCTCCCGAGCGCCGTGTACAACATGCTGCGACATCTCATCTCCGCTGCCCCCACACCAGCTATGCCCAGGAATGGGAAATGTTCCGCCTGCAAGACAATAAATTAAAGAAATAATGAATTTATTCAGCATTTAGGTATTTACATACACTTTTACTTGTCCGAATTACAATGTAAAATAAAACTATATATATATAAACCATATAAAAACCGCAAATTCCGCATACATTTACTTTATTAAAATCTCACATTTCTAGGCAGTACCGATAAATAAACACAAGATTTGTAATCAAATAAACGCCATTGTAAACGCCTCCTAACATTCGCTATTACTGTTCTATGCGCGCGATCATTGCAGCGCGCTTGGATATTTATTACTTAATTCTTTGTGACTACACTACTCATTTTTTGTTGTTGATGTTAATAGTTCTATTGGTTAAAGAAATTCTATTTATCTACTTAGTGCATTGTAAACGATTTAGTATATTTAGTATGTATTTATAATTTATTTTTCCTCGAAGTGATTATAAAATCTTTGAGAAATAAAGAAATTCCAACCATATAAATAAAGATTACTAGCAGTTTTATGCACTCTACTAGTATTCTTGTTAACCACTCGTGGTAAGCTAATGTGCTTGTGTTACGAGTGGGTTCACGTCGGTAGTGCAATAGGTGGGGATCAAACCACATGATTGCAAGTGCGAAGACTCCTTTCGAGGCAGGATTTTGCTATAGTCACCACACTTGGCAGGTGGGTTGGTGACCGCAGTGTAGCTATTCGGTCAAGAAGGGTCTCCACCCACTTTAAATTTCAGAGCGCATGTGAAAACCGTTCAAGCACTTGTTTCACTTACGCTCGGTCGACTACATTGTCTTTTAAACTTATTATACGGGCTGATGATGATACTCACAGTATGATGCGACAACATGAACTGCACCTCGTCCAACTTGACCAGTTTCCTGACGCAGGAGTAGCCTCCGCTCAGGTCGCTCAGCAACCCGAGAGTCTTGCCAATGATCTGTTCCGAACCGCCCCAGTATTTTAAGTTTGTTATTCTGTTGGTAAGTAAAAAAAAAAGGTTTTATTAACCCTATATGGTTTCCGGCTTAGAATAGACCACCCCATGTCCACCCATGGGTGTCGTAAGATGCGACTCAAGGACATACACCTGAGGGATGGGCAGCAGCTTCTATCAGTTCAAAGATGCTCCCATCTTACTCCGATCCCACTTTTTTCATTTTGTTTGTTGTCCGGGGGGAAATGCATTAACGCATATCCACCACCGCTGCACCGTATTCACGCGCTGGCGGTGGGATATGTGGGACTCGCCCTCTCCATAGCGCTACGCTAACTCATACCACGAGGAGAGGACCCTACACCACTAAAACCCCCCGGACACTCCTTCGATCCGCCGTTGGCGGGGGCCGGGTAAGCATGAGCAATCCAGCCCCGCGATAGCACCCGCGGCCAATATGGCACCGCGGGATCTCCTGGGAAGTAGCAAAAGCCTCGCGATCGAACCGCCTACCAAGCGTGGCGATTACGGAAATATCTCTCAACGACCATGGCTGACAAAGCTCCGTAGCGTAGCGGTATTTGGCTCGCTTTAAATCTCGGAGGTAGTGGGTTCGATCGCCACTCCGGACATCTTTGTGTAAATTCTTAGATTTCTTTCCGGGTCTGGTTGGTTGAGGGACTACCCTCCGTGTCTCGGGAAGCACGTTAAGCCGTTGGGCCCGATTGTTACAACATCATCTATAATAATCGTATATCAGGGAACGGGCAGCAGCGTTTCCTTTTGTGGCACAACATAATACTGCGGTCACCAACCCGCCTGCCAAGCGTGGTGACTATGGCAAATACCCTCCCTCGGGAGGAGGCCCAGGTTCAGCAGTGGACGTTGTACGGGCTGATGATGATGATGATAACCATGGAGGCCTATGTTCAGCAGTGGCTGTGTGTGTTAAGGTATATAAGTAGATAGCCAACTCACATTTTCCTCATCAGTACACTGAGGAGTTGGCTCTCATCAGCCAGCCCAAGTACATCATTGAGTCTTCTGTACACTTTACTATTCTTCTGAACTTGTTCACCGACGTAGATCTTGCGGAACTGCTCGAAGAACGACATCATTGCTAGCTCCAGCTTTTCACAGCCCGCCTGGAAGATAAAGCATAATTCATTTATACTATTCAAGCATAATTTTGTGGTAAATGCTAGCCGTCTCTGCAAAATAAGTAACTCTTTTATAGAGCAATGTATCACCGGAAAATAATACGAATAGTAAGTTGATAAAATTTCGTGCCACTCATTTTGTTAAATTTAGTAGCCGATTTCAGTGAACGCGCATAATATGCATGAAGACTAAAATAATATAATTAGTCCGTCAGTTAGATAACTAAAACATATTGAATTATTGAAAAAAAAAATATGCCGCCCCCCGAGTGTGAAATATTTTTTTTTGGATCTTTGAAGCCCGGACGGACATACGGACGCACATGACAAAACTATAAGGGTAGGGACAACCTCCCTAGCGTAGCGGTAATAGGCTCGGTTTAAGTTGCTGCGGTCATGAGTTCGATCCCCAAACCGGACAAGAAATCTTAGTGCAACTAATCTAGTATATGTTGCCGGGTCTGATTGATTGAGGGTCTACCCACCGTGCCTCGGAAAACACGTTAAGCCATTAATGACCAGATTGTTATACCATCATCAATACGCGGGTGAAACCGTACGCGGGATGCTAGTCAACAAGGCTGTAGCCCTGTTTATGTGTATGATGAGCCCGAGTCGGCCACATCCAACACTTTTTTAATGTTTTTTTTACAGTTCTACTCCCAGTGGCCAACCGGTCACACCCAACACCTTTTTATAATTAATTTTGTCACTTCTACTTACAGTGGCCAACCGGGAGTCCGTAAGGTCCATCAGCTGAAGCACCCTGCAGACCAGCTCGCCGTCCATTGCGTCGTTCTCGTCACAAGTGTTGACTGACGCCCGACCTCCTATCGCAGCCCCGATAATGTATACCAACCATGTTAGTTGTCCTGGGAACGAAAATAAAAGGTTTAAGACGAAACTGGATGCTGCCCGGTGCTTCATCCACGTGAAGAATGATTTTTTTTCCGGAAATAAAAAAAGTTAAATCATTTTATGTGATATTATGTAGTTACTTTCTAATGGAGGAAGAACTTTTTAAATTGGATGGGTATAATCTCGCTGTCACGTTAGAGTTAGAGCCTATGCACACCACGTCTTTTTTACGCGCCGTCGACGCGCGTTTTAGAAACGCGCGTCGACGGCGCGCTTTTATCCTACAGAGCAGTTTGTTGTCGTTTGTATCGATACACACGCGCGTTAGCAATTTGGCGGCTTTTGCATCGCGTCTGTATTGATGATATGATTCATAAGCGTGCAGGTGTGCAAAGGTCTGCTGGCTGCGTCTGACTCGCGTGCGTATCGCATCTGTATCGCTACAGACGCGCTGCAACGGCGCGTTTAAAAAACGTGGTGTGCATAGGCCCTTAGACTAGATTTTTTTAATGAGCCTATTTTTTCTTACGCTTTTGAAGTCACTGGCAATAGCTAATTATTAGAGATGGGCCTAACCGACTAGCCGACTAATAGGTTTTCAAAATGCCGATTAGTCGGCCGACTAATCGGTAATGCCGATCATTCTAATACCTACTTGTCGGAGGTGTTCGGGCTTTTTCGTCATCACTCGGCTTAGTCATCGCGCGGCCGCTGAGCTTAATTATTGACTGATTAATACGATCCTATGTTGTAAAGACTGTAACTTTAGATAACTACTCTAAGTAATGTTTAGAAATTATAAAACAAGTTCAAATTATTTGTTTTATTTCATTTGTTATTCACCGATCATAATCGGCATATTTTGCCGAATAGTCCCCGATTAGTCGCCGACTACAAACGATGCCGAATAGTCGGCTTTCCCGATGGTCGGCGGCTAGTCGGCCCATCTCTACTAATTATGTCTACATACAAAGTAATACAAACTAACCTTATTTAAGCTGTTTCGGATGAATCTCGAAGTGACAGCGAGATTATGTGTATGATTATCGCAATCAATTATCTCTAAAACTGCCCATTCAATTCAAAAAGTTCTAACACCGTCAACTGTTAGAACGGGAAATATTATCCAACTCCTATAATCTGTAGTTTCCCACGGTAACCGTACACTAACCTCGTAAAACTCAAAGTTGCGGTTGACTGAGTCTCGACACTACAGCGAAATTGTTTGCATAATTTTCGGTCAATTATTGCCTAAGCTACCCATCCAATATGAAAAGTTCTTCCACCATTTTAGAGAGCTACATTATCAAACTCCTTAAATATGTAGAGATTCCCACGGTAACTGTACACTAACCTTGTAAAACTCTGAGTTGTTGCGGCTGAGCTTCAACGCTGTAAGCAGCGGCCGCCCGATCGAAGTGTGCCACGAGGAGTTGACATGTTTTAGCGTATTCACATCGCCCCACCACGGAGAGCTGTTCCAACTGTTGTTGGACTGTGCCCGTGTCATCTAGGGGGTCTTCGAGGCCGTCCCTGTGAGAAATTGCGACAGATTTTGGAATAGACGTGAAGACTTAAAAAAATCTATTTAGTCCGTCAGTTAGATCACTAAAAAATATTGTATGATTTTGACATTATGCGCCTTTGACAATCTGCGCCTTTGACTATGTGCGCTTTTGAGATTCTACTCTTTTCACAATTTGCGATCGTTTTTCATTTTGCACTTTTGACTTTATGCTTCTAAACGGTATTTTATTATTCACAAATCAATACAAATTGACAATGATACAGAGCAACAACAAACTATAAAGTTCAGGAGACGTCACTACTAGGTAAAATTGTACCTAGAAGTGACGTCACACGAAATTTCAACACGCTGTATATTCGTTTTTTTTTTGCTTGAGGAACGAAAAATAAAATACATGTCCAATATTTTTTAGTTATCTAACCGACGAACTAAATATATTCATATTTCTTAGTGTAAATTTAGTATTATCCGTGTTTTTTCTGAATTATTGTCTTTTGCTATTCACCGGGCATAAAGGCGAGCAGAGCTCCAGCCTTAATAAATGGTTTAAAAACTACAAACTCAGCAACCTGCGCAAGAGGGTGTACCCTGCGGGGCTTGGACCTCGGCTCAGGGCGGTCGCTGGCGACGAGATTGAGGGATTATGGCTTTTAGTTTTTTTAGGGAAGTTTTGTGCAACTGTCGCTCTACTTTACAGTTCGCGGGCCTTTCGGACTTCGGGTCTACGAGTGCATCGGATGGTTCTTTGCAAACTAATAGCCGGGAGAACGGAGGAGGAGGCCCCATATTCAGCATCTATATTTATACTTTTCCAATTGCATTCCACTCTGAGTGCCTTGTTAAAAACCTCAGTGATCTATGGAAAGAGGTACGGCCTTTACACAATATTTTTGCCTAAACTCGGGAATGGAAGCCTACTAACCTGTCAACACAGGCTACAGAACCCAGCCTAGCAAGCTCAAAGTAGGTATGGAAGGAGGTACGGTATTTTATACATAATTTTTTCTCAACTCTCTAAGCCTACTAACCTGACAACACAGGCGACACATTACATCAGTTACGTCGACTTACGGGTGTTGGTCGATCGTTTACTGATCCAGTGGTCTCAAATTTATCCACCACACTGAGTAGCATAGACCTCTCGGTGGGACGATTATGAAGACCGTAAAAATTAAATGGTCGAACCACGAGATACGTTGCCCGAGCAGAACACCCATTTTGATAAAACAATTTTATTATTTGCAAGTGTTGTTGAATGTTGTATTCGTCGATGGTGATTTAGCAAAACAGACTGAATAAATGTGACAACTAATTTGACAGGTGTAGGTTCAACAAGATGGCCGCTATCAACGGCAATTTTTTTAATATTACTAGCACAGATTCGCCGTTTACTAGTATTCTTGTTAACCCCTCGTGCTAAGCTAATCTACTTGTGTTACGAGTGGGTTCACGTCGGTAGCAATGGGTTGGGTTCGAACCGGCGACCTCAAGACCTCCGACGCCCTAGCCATTGGGCTACGGCCGCTTTAAAGACCCTTTAGTTAGCTATAGAAAGAGATAAGTAATTTTACACATTATTTCTGACACAACTCGGAATGGCCTACTAACCTGACAACACAGGCGACAGAATCCAGCCTGGCTCCAATATAAGCAGCCGTGACTCCCGGCGCGTACGTCTCCAAGAGGTGAGGTTCACTCGCCTTCACGTATGGCACAGACGCTACCATACGTTGCCATAAAGATAGCAAATAATGGACTGAGTTGGGTGCGAATTGCCACATCTGAAAAGGAAAATAAATTTAATATAATAATATAAAGAAACTATTATGCCAGTTTTGGAACGCAGCGTAGTGTTTCGCACCCTGTCTTCTCTTTGAAATGGGATTGGGCTGGTCAAGAAATCTTTGTGTAAATTCTAAGATTTCTTTCCGGGTCTGGTTGGCTGAGGGACTACCCTCCGTGCCTCGGAAAGCACGTTAAGCCGTGAGTCCCGATTGTTATACCATCATCTATAACAAGCGTATACTAGGGAAGGGGCAGCAGCGTTTCCCTGTGTATTACAACATAATACTGCGGTCACCAATCCACGTGCCAAGCGTGGTGACTATGGCAAATCCCTCCCTCGGGAGGAGGCCCATGTTCAGCAGTGGACGTTGTACTGGCTGATGATGATTAGAAAGCTACACTATCCAGATGTAATAAACGCTATATTTAATTATGATGTTACCAAGGGAACGGGAACCCATATCTACGCCTATGCCTACGTCCCATGTCTTCACCCAACATTGATACTTACTTGTAAACTCTGCACAGTAAACTTGGCGATAAGCTCTATAAGTCTCGGGTAGTTGGTCACCATGACTAGCTCGCCCAGTTGATAGTTACTCTTGAGGCGGGCTAGTAAGCGGCAAAACTCGTGGTAATTCGTCGGGTCGGAGAGGCCCTGGAAATTAAAATAAAAAAGTTAAACACACGGGCAAATGAATAAAGTAAAGCTTTTGTAGGTTACTATACTATCTTATAATAAACATTTAGTAAGCCATGCGGCAAAATTTCGTATGGTGGTGTATTTTGTTACGACATTAAGTGTATTTTGCTACGAGGCTAAATTTCTATTTAGCTACTACGCTACATGTCAATTCTTCCTCGAGACTAAATGAGGTTTATGCTACGAGGCTAAATGTGTAATTTCCAGAAGGCTTAATATAAAGATTTTGCCACGAGGATAAATTTATATTTTTGTCACGAGTCTAGATGAATATTTTGCCAAGAGGCTAAACTACTATTTTGCTTCGAGGCGAAATGTATGTATATTCTGCTTTAAGGCTAAATAAATTGCCACGAGGATTTAACCACGCGGCAAAACATATTTATGTTTTTGTTGTTTCACCTGAGTATTTAGTAACTTTGCTCTCTTGTTGTTCTGAACAGGGATCTTCAAACATAGGTCAGTTATACTGAGCACTCGAGCGGGAGGATGGCAAGTTGGCCCTAAATGTGTATATAGCCACAAGGCTAACATTTAGCCACGAGGCAAAAAATCTTTTAAGTTTTCGCTGTTGTACCTGTGTATTCTCCAGTATCCTGCGCACTCCTTGCGCCAGTCGGTTGAGGAACTTGGCTCTCTCGTTGCTGCTGAACAGCGATCTCCGTACAGAAGCGAGTTGTACTAGACACGCGAGCGCAAGGCTGGCGAGCTGACCACCTAACAAGTGGTATAGCTCGAAGAATAGATCTAACGTATTCGATTCTAGGAAGGTGGGACGCCACGATGTTGGGATCTGGAAAGACAGACAAGAAGTACGGTAATTTAGAAAACTAAAGAACTCGACTGCGATTTTGTGTAATTAAAAAAATATATTGGCGCCAAAAATCCGCCATTCGGTTTTTTATTTTTATTTTGATATACTCAGTGTCACTCTCACAGTAAACAAGAATCTAAGGACATCTTACAATCTAAAATCCATCAAGCTGTTTAGTTTAGTCTACAGAGAGAGTCAAACATTTTAATTTGGCGCCACAAATCCGCCAGTTTTTTTTTTCATTTTTTTTTTTTTTTTTTGGATTTTAATGACCAAGGTTTTCATTTTCAATACCTCGCCTATTATTTCAAAGGTCCCAAATATATTTGCACTTATAGTAGCAGCCATTATTTAGTTTTTATAGAGGATCTATCGATCCTTTTATAGGTAATATAATCGTGCTAAAAATATTTAATTTCTACCAAGTTTTTTTTTGTAACCATACTCGTCTAATAAGTTTTTATTCGCCTCAAAAATAATGAACAGAAAACATATTACTCACTTGCACAGTGCATAGATCATCGCTAGACTCATCGCTCGTAGTACCAATAAAATCGAAGGTCAAACAGTTGTGTGACAATCTCAGTAGAGCTGCGACGAGCAAGTGTTGTCTCTCGTCGTTCAGTTCCACCGGCTTGGCGCTCATAGTGCCGAGTAGAGAGCACGACAACTGGAACATCTCGAAGAGTTGGGTGTCTCTGGAATTAAGATTAGAAAATGTATTATCAGAGGTCGTCGCAGGCAAAGGACATTGAAAAATACAAAGATTTCAGAGAGTCACAGTTACAAATACTTAAGTTTCTGTAAAAAATCATAGATTTCTGGGAGTTACAGATGAAAATACTTAAGATTTCGCGGAGGCACAGTGAAAACTGTAATGATTTCGGGGAGTTACAGATAAAAATACTTAAGATTTCGCGGAGGCGCAGTGATAACTTTAAAGATTTCGGAGTCACAGTTAAAAACCCTTAAGTTTCAGTAAAAATCATATATTTCGAGGAGTTACAGTTAAAAAATTCAAAGATTTCGGGAGGTGATAATAAAAAATACATTGAGGGATCACAAAAAAAAACCGTCCAAGTGCGTATCGGACTTGCGCACGGAGGGTTCCCTACCAATTTCAAATGAAAAAAAAAGTTTGTTGTATCTGAGCCCCCCTTAAATATTTATTTTATTTTATTTTTAGTTTGTTTGTTGTTATAGCGGCAACAGAAATACATCATCTGTGTAAAATTCAACTGTCTAGCTATCGTGGTTCTTGAAATACAGCCTGGAGACAGACAGACAGTGAAGTCTTAGTAATAGGGTCCTGTTTTTACCCTTTTGATAGAACCCTAAAAACCCTTTTTCTAGCTTAAATAAGAATTATCATTACCTAAACGAGCTGGCTATCTTCCTGTGCTTGGCTAGGGAGCGGTTCGCATCAGCCTCCGACACCTGGTTCATTTCCACCACCAGCTGCGACAATAACTGGACGCCTATTGTACACAGCTCTTGACTCTGAAAGACAAATTATTAATAAATAATAGTCACCACGCTTGGCAGGCGGGTTGGTGACCGCAGCATTATTTTGTACCACACAAGGAAGGGCATCAGCGTTTCCTTGTGTGGTGCAACATAATACTGCGGTCACCAACCCGTTACGTGATTTACGATTATTATAGATGATGTTATAACAATCTGGACCAACGGCTTAACGTGCTTTCCGAGGCACCGAAGAATAGTTCCTCAACCAAACAAAACCCGGAAATAAATCTTAGAATTTACAAAAAGATTTCCTGTCCGGCGTGGCAATCGAACCCACGACCTCCGAGATTTAAAGCCAAATACCGCTACGCTACGGAGATTGTATTATCAATTAATAAACGATAAAATTTGAATCGAAAAACATATCTAGACCTGAATACCATCAGCACGGATGTCTATTATACTTCAGAAGCATTTGGTCGTAAGTGCCAGTTTACGATGAAGACACATACGAAGAATGTTTCTGACGTATAATGGCACATCCGACCTTAAGCTCCTGAGCTCTAGACATAAGTTTTTTTTTATTTTTTTTATAAATATAGGCTTGCGTTTGACCATAATCTCGCTGGAAGGCGAAGATAAGGCCTAAGATGATACACCTTTGCCTAGAAAGTGTGTGTTCAATAGTATAAAATTTAAAAAAATAATACTATAAGCTTGTCTGTGAGCGTATAACCCGCCCGCACATAATGCACGGCCGGGGAATATAACCCCAAGTTACTTTGGCACCTGTCCAAAGGACTGCCTAGACAGACATGGCGACTGACATCGGCTTGTGCTTTAGGTGCCTATACGGGGTCATAATCATCATCATCAGCCCTTATAACGTCCACTTCTGAACATTGGCCTCCTCCAAAGGGAGGGTATTTGACATAGTCACCACGCTTGGCAATCGGGTTGGTGATCACATCATTACGTTGTATCACACAAGGAAAAAATGTTGGCCGTTCCCTGGTTTACAATTGTTATAGATGATGGGCGTCGGACTTGTTATCTTGAGGTCGCCGATTCGAACCCCACCCATTGCACTACCGACGTGAGCACTCGTAACACAAGCATTTTAGGTTAGCACGAGGGGTTAACAAGAATACTAGTAGACTGCAAAACTCTGCTAGTAATCTTTTTTAATAAAATAAAAAACTGTGATAAGACCGACCCTATCACACGACTGTCTTATCAGAGTTTTTTATTTTGTTTTTATTAAAAAAAAAAAAAATAGAGTTAAATGAAGTCTGCACAAACGCTAAGTAGATTGCGAAAAATGAGTTTAAAGATATCCCAAACCTATATTTACTAAATATAGGTTTACGTTTGACCATAATCTCGCTTGATGGAAGGCGAAGATAAGGCCTAAAATGATACAGGCTTGCCTAGAAAGTGTCTGTTCACTTTAGTTTTATAGTAATACTTTGTATAAAGGAAGCTAGGATAGCATAGGGTCCGGTCGTCCTTGCAAGGCGAGGCTCGCGACTCTCTGCTCTGATCTAATATATTTATAATACGCGACTATCACATGCCACATTGGTAGATTTAAATTCTATTTAATAACATTACTGTTAAAATGTTTACTAATTAATTAGTCAAGTTTTTTTTTTCATTTTTTCATTATAATAAGTACGATCGATTCGTCTACATAATAAAAAAAAAATAAAAAAAAATTAGAACTATTGGCATAGGCTAAAAGGTCATTGTACAAAATTCTTCGTGCTCCGCGTCTATACTGTTATAACATAGATATACTAATAATACTGACCCTTAGAAAGTTGGTGACATCATTGATTACGTTATGAAAAACGTACTCCTCCTTGATCATGTCGAACCAACTCAGCTTTGTGATGCGAGCGAACAGGGACACCAACGACTGCGAACAAAATAAGATACAGTAATTTAGAATATTATTTAAATATACTGGGTCACTATTTTACCGTCTTGAAAACAATAGGGCGTGACATAGATGAAATAGATGTCTAAAGTCTGCGTTAAAATGTTGCCCGAGGAAGTTGCATTGAATTTTATCATTGCTCCAAACTACTGCCATGTTAATAAACTGTTGCAAACACGTTCACACAAGTCAACATTTGTTGCTAAACTGATGTTAAAGCCTCGTATTCATGGTAAACATTTGTTGAACAACAGTTGATAAACATTGTTTATGAAACGGGGTGAATGCTGATTAAACTTTGTTTAAATCACTAAAGGTTGTCCACACCGCCAGTCTGCGTTAAAATGTTGCCCGAGGAAGTTGCATATTTCTTCATAGTAGTTTGAAGCAATTTTATCATTGCTACAAACTACTGCCATGTTTATAAACTGTTGCAAACACGTTCACATAAGTCATAATTTGTTGCTAAACTGATGTTTACGCTCGTTGGGCGAGAACTTCTCAACATGCCGTTGTCAATTCTGCGACACGTAGTGTTGCCAGCAACTGCAACTCTGCAACGCGTTGAATCAACTCTGTTGCTTAACAAATGTTTACCATGAATACGAGGCTTTAGGCATAGTTACTTTATCTTTTTTTTTACTGACACAGTGAAAATCGTAACGATAAAACTAAGTAGGTAGTTACGCTATTTCGCTCACTCTTTTCATTCATGTGTGATTGCGGCCTAGGTATTATACGCACCTATTTTATTATTATGCACGCGCTATGTAGAATGTATTTTTTTTAAAGTAATTTATGAGATTTTCGAAACTAATTAGCGAAATACTAGCACAAATATACTGCGGTCTACAGATTCTATTCTACTTACACAACACACCATACTATTACCAAGACGGTAAAATAGCCATTTATATGCCCCGTGACGTATAAAAAGCTAACATCAAATTGTAAATAGCATCATAAGCCCGTATAACGTCCACTGCTGAACATGAGCCTCCTCAAGGCTCCTCAACAAGGGTCGGCTATAGCAGGCCTGTCTCACTGCCCGTGTAGGTTTCTAAAACGTAAGTCCACACATTCCATATCAACATTGATAAATTCTATTTAATAACATTATCGTTGAAATTAAAACTAATTTATTAGTCAAGATTTTAATTTTTTTGCCACTGGACACAGCAATTTATTTCCCTAGAGTGTGGGAGTTGTCAAAAAGTCAAGAAATTTGTATTCTTTAATAATAAAGCGGCGGCAGCTAAATGGCTAGGGCGGTCGGTGTTGTGATCTTGTAATCGCCGGTTCGATCCGCTTTTTTTTTCGGACTGACTTATGTAGTTATCCACTAGGCTTTTGCTACTTCACCGGGCATAAAGGCGAGCATAGCTCCAGCCTAGAGGTTCGATCCCCACCCATTGCACTACCGACGTGAACCCAGTCGTAACACAAGCATTTTAGCTTAGCACGAGGGGTTAACATGAATAGTAGTAGACTGCAAAACTTTGCTAGTAATCTTTAAAACAAAAAAAAAAACAAAATTAATGAAGTTAGTAAATTAAACTTCAGTATTACCTGTACAACAAAGTTGGCCAGCTTCGGTCTGATGGCCAAATAATTCAGGACATAGTTCCTTATGTCTAACCGCTGCTGAACGGACAGACTCGCCGTAGATCTGCAAAATATTACGATCCAAATATATATAAATAACACTTATTTAGCTACTACAATCGGGACCGATCGTTATATCAAGGATAAATATGTCAAGGACCGACGATATGTCAAGGTTAAATTATGTAAAAAGGCTTATTATATAATTTCTGATTATGTCAATGACAAAACAGCTTGGGAGTGAGTTGCTCTGAAACAATACTGCTTTATTAATAATTGTAAAATAAAATTTATTAAAAAAAGGATTTCTCTGAGTTTCTTGCCAGTTCTTCTCAGAGTTGCCACGTCCAGAACTGATAGTAGTAAAATAAAGGGACCCATCATAAGAACATGATTTAAAATATTAAAAAAAAAAAAGTATGGGAAATACCTCAATTAAAAAATAATTACAAGCGGATAAACAATACTAAAAAATTACTGTGATACGATATAAAAAAAAGTTTTAGTAACAACTTTTTACGAGCCTTCCGAAGGACGGAGGGTAGTCCCTCAACCAGTCTTTAAAAGAAATGTTAGATTTTATACAAAGACTAGCTTCCCGTGTGCGGTTTCACCCGCATTACTCCAGTTCCCGTGGGAACTTCATAATCAAAAAAGGATTTCATTATTTAGGGAATTACTGAAATGTTGCGAGTCCTATGTTCATGCGCATGGCTTATTGTATAATGTCGCAAAAAGTGAGTTCTTGGTATTTAAGGCGGTCGGTGATAAATGCCCTGAATCCGTGCCCGCAATTAAACTTAACGGTAACAAACTACAACGGGTTTTTCAGTTTAAGTACCTAGGGCATTACCTGACCGATGACCTTAAGGATCAGGTGGACATTGAGAGGGAACGTAGGGCGCTGGCAGTTCGATGTAACATGTTGGTACGTAGGTTTGCACGTTGTAGCAAGCTAGTTAAGATAAAACTTTTAAAGCTTATTGTCAATTGTTTTACACGTGCAGCCTGTGGACCAATTACACGCAGCGGACTCTCAGCGCCATGCGGGTCCAATACAATAACGGATTTAGGATGTTGATGGGGCTGCCCCGATTCTGCAGTGCATCCAATATATTCACCCAGGCACACGTTGATGGCTTCCCCGCCATAATCAGACAGAAATCTGCCTCATTGCTCTGCAGAATGCGGGCCAGCTCCAACTCCATCCTGAAAACCGTGGCATGGAGGTACGAATCTCCATTACTATATGATGTTGTTCGTAGGTGCATCACGAGCAATAAGCTCGTCTCTAAATAGTTGTTCGCAGGTGCATCATGAACAATAATAAGTATTTTTTATGTACGAAATAGATTAGTATTTACTAACATAGATGTAAGTTTTTATTGTACTAACCGCCTATGGATGCCGCTGGTCCGAAATAAAAAGTATTTTATTTTATTTATTATTTTCGCCGCCATATGTCCCAAATAAAAATGTTGCAGTAAAATGTGCAAAGAATCTTAATTTCGAATTATAAATCTGAAGAGGATGTTGGTTTGCTAGAACATCTCTCATCAACAATCTCAGGAACTACACGTCGGACTTTTTTTTTACGTATTATCCCACATAACGAGGCCAATAGCCCATTTATCGGTTACTAGCGACCCGCCCCGCTTCGCACGGGTGCCATGCTGATGTATCATACCATATCATATAAACCATCCTCTTGAATCACTCAATCTATTAAAAAAAACCTCATCACCATCTGTTGCGTAGTTTCAAAGATCTAAGCATACATAGGGACGGACAGATAGCGGCAAGCGACTTTGTTTTATACTATGTAGTGTAACAACCCACCCGCCTACCTAAACCAAGTCCTAACCTAACTAGAGGATCACGGCCTAAACACCCTAAATTAACCTACCTAAATGGAAAATAACGATAATTGGGATTTGTATTGGAGTTTATATTGATTAAATATGTTAAAGAAATGGCTCGTGATTGGTGAATCGTCAAGTGGTCAGGAATACGTTGTGGCCGAAGATAACCCTGATTACATTGAAAGGAGGAAACTAAACTAACTACTTAAACTATAACTGTTACACTACTAAATTTTTCGGGTATTTTCAAAGACAGAATTATTGAATATGTTTAAGTAAAGAATGGTAAAGTGAACATGATAAAAGTCATAACTTATATAGATTTTAAGGAATTTAGTCAAAATCTATGAAATATAGGAAATGTTAATAAAGGACCCTTTTTTACACGGCTTGAGGAATCCTGCCCCTCACCCGCAGGCATTCAGTCGATCTCGTCTCCAGACTTGGATAATCGTCCTCCGTGTCTGGACCGCAGATGGTCTTACAAGGGACATTTCCTTATTACTTATTTGTTACATTGAAACTAAGGGACAAGAGGACATTCTCTTTTAGCAAAACTATGTCTTTGGTCTAGACAGTCTGTGATAGTAGTCCTCTACCTACTTCCTTAGAGTGTTCAAAATATACGGGACAATAAATAAGTAATCTTCCAAAACTGGAATATGCTAAGCAAATGTTTATACAGTAAGTCAACTATATTTATCACATAACAAATGTATATTCGTATATCCGCCCATCCTGTTTAAGATCACATTTTTAGCTTTATGGTCACTCGAGGTTGCCGGAGCTCGCCTTGGATGAAACAAGATCAGTAAAACATACATCTATTATATTTACACTATGGAGTTAAATAATTAATCTAAATTGCAGAGCTAATTTGGATTTTAGAATTATAACTAATAACTTTATTTATGTAAGGGAAATAATATTATATAATATACAAGGTTAATAAAAGTAGGTATATAATTAGTTGAAACTATTTTATGCATCTCAACTAAGAAATATGAACAATTGTATCATGTATCTAATATTATTACATATGTGGCATGATTAAGGTTCGTTTCCATAAATCATGATAAGTAAACATTCCTTTTATATATCATTTCAAATTAAATATATTTATAAAGTTTATATTGCTATTTACTTATTTAGTTTGTATTAGTATAAATTACCATCTTAGTTCTGATGGAAAAGAATACGAATCTGTAGTAAGTCTATGCTTTTTATAGTAATTGAGTGACACTTAAGATTTACTGACTTAACCGGGATTCTGAATCTAGAATGAACTGACTTATAGATAAGTCGGATGTAAATATTTGTATTTCTACCAACAAATGTACATTCGTATTTCCGTCTACCCATAGTAAGATCACATTTTTAGTTTTATGTTCACTTTGGTTGCCGAAGCTCGCCAAGGCAAAACGAGAACAGTAAAACATACATTTATTTTGAATTTTCAATTAAAACAACTCAACTCATAAATTTAAGTTCATTCAGTCTTCAAAAACCAGTATAATTTATTTACAATTGTATTTTGAAAATAATTGAATTTACTAAGATTTTATAATAACTTAATAATTTTAATGAAATAAAATCATCTTACGAAAACTTAACAGTCCTACTTTCCCCTATTATATAATAAATATAAACTGTACCTTTTGCCTACACTCCCCTACATTCCTAAATTTCTATAGGTACATAACATTCCTACCTTCCCCTACTTTCCTACACTTCTATACCTTCCCCTAACATACCGCCGTAAATAACAACTGTACCTTCAACAACTGTACCTTTTACCCTACTTTCCTCACACCTCTAAATGTGTATCAAAAACATTTGATTTCCGAATTATCCTTCAACAACTTATCATCGCTATAACTTTGAATGTACTATGATTTGGTAATAACTTTATAAATATTATTAAATAAAGTTAACTTACAAAAACCTAAATCTATACCTCTCCTAGTGCATCTTAAACAACGACTAGGTATACCTTAACTGTCCCTACATTCCTACACTTCTAAATGTGTACATTTTAAAACCAAACGAGTCGCGGCTCATTTATATTTTAAACGTGAATGTGTTGCCTATTCCTAATCTTGCTATATTGAGCTGGTAAACTCAGTGTACCTAAACCCTAAACCTTCCCTAAGGGTCACGAAAGAGTATTATAGGAATCCGTAGATTCACCTCAAGGTCGGAAACAGGACCTTAGGCGGGAATACTCCTCCAACCGGACAGTTATAATTTAGTGAATATATACATATATAAAGATAGAACACAGTATTCAAACGATGCATACAGAGTCTCGGCGCTAACAATAAGCATGGTTCCACTTCGACAGATCCCCGAAACTCCAGTATACACAATTAGAACATGTGTAGGGCAATTAGACTGATCCCAATGCAAGGGCAAAATCAATCTCTCGAGGCGCCCTAACCTTTCCGAGTTCTACCACTAGCTAATGTTAGGGATAGTTAATCCTCACAAGATATCCTAACGGACAGCTAGATCGGATTAACCCAGCACCATGACTGGATAATTAAGTTAAAAGATAATCTGCACACCTTCTCCAGTACATTCCCATAAAGTGTAAATCCATTCACATTGCTTCTACTTTGATCCCACTATTAACTCCGTTCACCGCCAAGTCGCCATTATTCCCTTATTTATTTCTAAATTCGGGACTCAAACAACTTCACAATGAAAAGAATAAAACAATGACTACAAAGACAAAACAATGTTTTACAGAAATCACTTAATATCACTGAGAAAATACAAGAGATAAACGTACAAACAAATCTTTTTCCAAAGGACACACCTACTCTCTCAAGAAGCTAAAATCCAGAAGTCCCCCAAGATGTCTTCCTTTCTTTCTCAAAACTCATATTTTTCCCTCCAAATAAAGTTCCTAATCGCGGATTCGCGCATGCGTGTTATGTCCGAATCATAACTTGACCAAATTATAATAGGCTACTTAATGTTCGAATTCTTCTATATTCAAAGAATCTTTTATATTTGGTCGTATGAATAATTGCTGTCAACATCTAAAAACAAACGAAATTCCAAGTTAATATCTTTTCAATACTTAATATTTTTGTTGTTTAAACTATTTGTTGAAACAATATCCTAAATTATTATTATCTAAATATTAAATAAATATGTTTCTTTTTTAAGTTATCTCAATATATTACAATATTTAAACTATTATAAAATAATTGTTCATAAAAGAAATATGATTGAATACGAACTATCTCTGATTTACAGCCATAGATTAAAAAGAAGTACTGAACATATATTTTTAATTTAATTTATAGTATTTATAATAAGTAAACTGCGTTAAGTTCTAAAATAATTTTTGAACCTATTTAAATATGTTAGTCTATTTTAAATTAACGATTTAAGATTATTTAACCAACTAACGTAGCATAATAACAATGGAATGCAAATTAGTTTATAACGTTTTTGACTAGATGTCACCACTATTAGCATTATTGGTCGATGTAATAATTGACTATTTAGTAACTTTGCATTTTATCACTAGATGTCACTGATTACCCTATTTATAAATAGCTATAGATATTATTTTCCGTTTGTAGGGGATCTTAATCGATATATTTTATCACCCCTCAAAGGGCTTTGGGGGTTCTTTAGTAAGACATTACGTTCAGTTACAGTCCGCAATTTAATGATAATTCAGACGAATTAAATAATAAATAAATATAAATAACGTAACGTACGAACGTTCCGTTACAGTAGTGATAAGTCTATACCTCAGAAGCATAACGACGGATGTATCTTCAGAATCGTTTGGTCGTAAGCGCCAGTTTACGATAAAGGCACATACGACGAATGTTTCTGACGTATAATCGCACATCCGACCGTATGCTTGTGAGCTATAGAATTATGTCACCAATAGGAGCCGAGCAGCAATGAAGAATATTTCTAAATCAGTTAGCCCAAAGCAATTATTCCTCGCGGACACTAGTAATAAACATACATACATACATACATAAGCTCACGCCTGTTTCCCAGCGGGGTCGGCAGAGACAATGGACCTCCACTTGCTACGATCCCTACACACATCTTTCGTTTCATTCACTCTCATAACATTCTTCATACAAGCACGTCGGTTTAGTTTGTTTAGTAATAAACAAATGAAGTTTACCTGCTAATTAGTTTAGACAGAGTGGTGGCAGCCAGGAGCTGGGAGTAACTGGAGTCAGCACGCTCAAGTAACGCCTGACACTTGCTCAGCGTGTCTGGGGACTCCTGGAAACACAAAAATTCAAATTCAAATTCATATATTCTTTATTCGTATACCTAGACATTATTTAAAATATTTAAAATAATTTTATAATAATTATAATTTTTTTTCGAAAATTGTTTATATTTCGGAGGCATCTCTTAATGACTCAGAGACGCTATTTTTAGGCCTCCACCTATAAAAATAAATTACTTTATTAATGTTGATGTTTTCAATATATTTAATATGATTTTACGTATCTAGTTGATGATTTATTGTATTACCCGACAAAAGTCCCAAAATCCCGAAAATGTGTTATTTTCTCCCGATCTGGATTCGATTCAACCCTAGACGAGAAGCATGTAAAACAAGATTATGCCTATTTCTAGTATTTACATTATGGGTGTAACTTTAT
Source organism: Nycteola revayana (assembly GCA_947037095.2). Lineage (NCBI taxonomy): Eukaryota > Metazoa > Arthropoda > Insecta > Lepidoptera > Nolidae > Nycteola > Nycteola revayana. The sequence continues at coordinate 7,051,362 of OX344840.2, forward strand.
TTCCCAAAACTATCAACATTCTTATGAACATATAAAAGATTTTCATAGGAATATTGTGATGTGACTGTAAGAATATTTTTATCCTTGAATTTATCCCGTAGGGAAACTTGCGGCCCAAGTTTATGTGTGTCAATATCCGCACAGTATCACAGCAGACAGACAAAGGAAGCTCTTGCCTCCTTGAATGCAAAGTTGTCACGCAAATTACTTCACCTGAACAGGATAAACTTGCGACAAACAGTGGGCATAATAACAGGTCCATTAAACAAACATCTTTTTAACATCAGTTACACGGACAGTCCCATGTGCAGGGGCTGTATGAGTGCTGAAGAAACACCGGCTCACGTTTTCCTACACTGTGGGAGCGTAAGCGACCAGCGCACAGAGCATCTAAACCAAGGCTGCTCAACCTTTTGAAGAGTCGAGCCAAACGGTGGATTCAGTCGTTAACGACGAGCGCAATAAAAACTCAATTATAAAGAAAATAAAATTGAATTATTGTTTGTTAGGAACAAAGAGTATCTTATTTTAAAATCTAAATAAAGAAACAAAATTGAACATAAATCTTGGGTAACTTGATTTTATACAATCAATGTAATTTCTGCCATTGTCAATTGTCTTCAGAGAGGTCATAAAGTTTGAATAGGGATGTAAGGTGCGCGGCGGGATTTGTGAATTTGGTGCGTATTTTTAAACCAAACTTGCGCGGGCCACTTAAAATTCTTGAGGTTCAGCAGCCTTGATATAAACAATCCAGAGACCATGGGAGAGGTCCTGAAAAACATAGGACAGCTCCTTGACTTCTGGCTGGAGTTGGGATGGTATGGATGATCGCAACATTCTCACGTACAATGGCCCACTCATGAGGCTCAACTAAGTAACTAACTATCCGCAGTTTCCCCAGAGAAGAATCCCATTAAACCCTTATTAATGTGAATGAAACATACCTGAAAGCCAACCACAGCCTTCTCCGCCTGGTCCCTGACCAGCGGGTCTTGAGACTCGTACAGCTGTTTGCATAGCAGCTCTATTTGTATCACCTCCTAGAAAAATGTATACAATGGGCATGAACACTAAAAAAAATCACACACTAAATCACATTATAGATTTTTAAAAATACGAGTCCATTTATTTTTTAGTAATCTAACTGACGAGTTAGGTTACAAAAAATATTGGACTCGTATTTTTTAGGGTTTCGTGCCCGAAGGCTCAGAACTGGACCCTATTACTGAGAATTTGCTGTCTGTCTGTCTGTCACCAGGCTGTAAAATAATAATGCAATAATGAATTTTATTCAGCACTTAGGTATTTACATACACTTGTACTTGTCAGAATTACAATGTAAGAAGATAAAATAATAAATAATAAAAAATTATAACTAACAGATAATTCTTACTCTATAAGATATCCGACTAATTAACTGTACCTATCTCAAGAACCGCGATAGCTAGACAGGTGAAATTTTCACAAATAATGTAATTCTGTTGCCGTTGTAACAACAAATACTAAAAATAAAATAAAATTATTATTTAGTATCTCCCTGCTCCCATTTTTTTTTCTTTTTGCTCGATATCAATAATGGCAATAGGCACTTCAAAATATTACAGAACCCTTCGTGCGCGAGTCCGACTCGCACTTGGCCAGTTTTTTTAAATTATCAAATCAATAAAAATTGACAAAGGTACAGAGCAAAAACAAACTGGTCTTGTGACGTCACTATTAGGTTTACCTCATAGTGAGGTCACAAGCCCAGTTTGTGTCGTTATATGTATATTTTTTGGTAATCTAACTGACGGACTAAACAGAATTTTTTAGTCTTCATGCCCATTGAATAGCAAAAACTGGTTAAATGCTCGAGCACACCGCTTGCGTAACGTTAAACACGCAAGCGGTGTGTCCTGTCTCATACGTCCCCTCGTCCTTCCGACCCTTAGTTTGCAAAGAACCATCCGATGCCCTCGTAGACCCGAAGTCCGAGAGGCCCGCAAACTGCAAAGTAGAGCGACAGTTGCACAATTCTCCCCTAAAATACTAAAAGTCATAATCTCGCCAGCGACCGCCCTGAGCCGAGGTCCAAGCACCACAGGGGTGCCCGGCAGCGCAGGTTGCTTAGTTTGTAGTTTTTAAACCATTTATTTAGGCCGGAGGTCTGCTCGCCTTTATGCCCGGTGAAGTAGCAAAAGACTCGAGGCTAAATACATAAGTCCATCCGAAAAAAAAAACCGTCCTTATCTTCTCATAGCTCATCCATAGCTTCTCAGGTCTAGAAATGTAGTTCTGAGTCTAGTAAGTTAATATTTTAAAGGCCTTTGAATTAATTATTTGTGCTCCAATAATTTTAGCAATGCCACTGACCTCGGCTACAGAGACAGTGCTTATAGAAATAGTAATATAAATTTGAATGTCTTTACATATTCCACCTGTCCTAATTAACAAAAGCATGTTAAGCCATTGGTCCCAATTGTTATAACACCATTTTTAACAAGCATATACCAGAGAATGGGCAGCAGCGTTTCTCTATGTACATAATACTGCGGTCACCAACCCGCCTGCCAAGTGTGGTGACTATGGCCAAAACTCTCCCTCAGGAGGACCAACCTCCCCATGTTGAGCAGTGAACATTATATGTGCTGATGTTGTATTAACAATATTGAACCTAAAAATTTGTATTCTTAGAAGAGAATGCTTCAAAGTACAAATCTATCTTTACTTGTCACTACATAGTATAAAACAAAGTCGCTTCCCACTTTCTAGCCTTATATATACTTCTATCATTAAAACTATGCAACGGATTCGATGCGGTTTCTTTTTAAATAGGAAGGCAGTACTTGCAAAATCGCGATATCAATATAAACATGGTAAACACATTTTTTGATATCTAAACAAGAAGTCTATATTACGTGACTTTTAAAGTGAACCTAAAAAATAAAAATAAATCATTCTTTATGTATTGATCCTGAAATGTAATTTTCGCAAAAAAAGGAAAATCCCAAGTGTTGATTACTGCAAGTACAATTAGCAGGGTAGAACTGGGGCGGGTCACTAGACTATAGTAATATTATAAAGAGGTAAAGTTTGTGAGGTTGTTGGGAGTAATATCTGAACCTACTGAACCAATTCTGCAAATTAAAAAAAAAAAGCTTTTAAGACAACATTTCCATGGGATCACAACCTATATGCACGGGATAGCTATTAATCAATAATGTTTTTTGTTGGTGGTATTCTGTAAGGTGGATTTACTTCCCCAGTTGAGCAGCTCATCAAAGAAGAATGAATGGGATGATGATATAAGCTAGGTTGACCCCACAATGGGCAGTAATTATATAGTATAACTAGCAGCCCGCTCAGGCTTTTACTCAGACATAAGGTAGAATTTTAATAGTGAAAGAATTATAAAAAATCGTTTTCGTTTAGTTTATTCTAAACAAACATAGAAAAATATCAAAATACAAACTTTTCATCTTTAAAATATTAGTATAGATTACTGGTCATCAACCATACTGCCAAGTGCCGTGCTTATCGCAAAACCATCCCTCGAGAGGAGGCCCATGTTCAGCAGTGAATGTTGTATGTGTTGATAAAGATGATGTTTTTTGTATTACTAGGGGATTGAAATTTGCCTTTTGCTAGGTATGCTATATTTTTCAATTAAAAATTATACCACTTTCTTAGAAAAATAGCAATGCCTCAAGGGTTAATTGATAAAAAAACAATGAAATGTTAAAATGTTTTTAATTTGTTGCATACATCTTTCAATTATGTCTTGAAAATCATCAGACAAAAGAGGAAATTAGGTTATTTACTTTTACTATGGTCTAATGCGTTATTATGTATTAATACTCGCAATTAAATATTTTTCAGCTGACTCAATTGGGGTCACATGTACTACTTTTACGATCTTATTGTAAACTAATAAGAATACGCAATAAATAATAAAATAAAACTAGAAATGTACATTATTTTACTAAAATATTAGTACAAGCGTTTAATAATTAAAGTTTTAAAGCGTAATAGTTAATAAATAAGCTAGAAATTGGTAAACACTTGGGAGAGCAAGAATGGTTGATAGAAATACTTTTTGGTCGGAATTTCAAGGATACAGAAGTAAACATTGAATTATAACCAAAGTGCCGGTAATTCTACTTGATTATCTACATCCAAACGTTTAGAGCATACTTTTTATGTTCACTACGCACAAAAATACAGTCTAATTGGACATTTTTATGTAGAAATTCTTAGTTAGCGACCCAAACACGAAATAACACTTCCAAATTTGACAATGTTTCCCGGCGCAGCCGAGAATTACTAACATATTCTATATTTTTATGATTTAAAATGTTGAGATTTTGTCGTATTTATACTGAATTCACATAAAATCATTTAAAAATTATAATATTTTGGTCCTCACCTGTTCTTCGGCCATCTTTGTTATTTTCTTGCATTTGAAATGACGTTTAGTTACATCAATGTTGCTTTATCTCAAAATACAGTGATTTATATGTCGCTCTGGTACCAATATAAAAGTCAAATAAATATATTACAATGCATATATTTTTACATAAAAAAATAGTTTTCTAGTATACAATTTTGAAGCTAAGGTTCATCATTGTAGAGTAGAAATATTTAGAAAAATCAATATTGATTACAAAGTTATAAAATAATTAACAAAACGTAAATAGCAAACGGAACGGTTTCGTTCTAGTAAGTTGCGTTCGATTTTTATAATTGTTGGCTAAAAAAGTAAAACAAATAAGCTGGCACAAAACTGTCTACATTTTGAAAATAAAATCATCTATTAATCAACCTAAAATATGCCAAAAAAAACCAACTTAGATACCTTTCAAATTTTTTGTAACCATCTTTGAAATGGATTGATAAAATTTACTTCACAAAACTCAATAATCTTCCAAAACTACAGCTAACATACAATGATACGTCTATCATTCACAAAAATCAAGAAAGCATGTGGGGCGGCCTTTGAGGGCCTCTTAATGCGACAGGATCAAGGCTACATAAATAGCCTAGGTCAAGTTGAAAAACGTAAGGCGTTTAACTTTAAATACCTACATAAGTCCTTTTAGTTGAATAAAATTGTTGGTCCTACAATAACGTTGTAACTACTCCAGGTGCCGTATTAGTAATTATTTTAGGCCTCACTCACCTCAAATCGTCGACGACTATCTATCTACTTACCTATAGTTACAAACAGAGCCGGTTTAAGTTCTACCAGCGCCTTGGGCGAGAGTTTTTCAGCACCCTCTAAGAGCAATTCAATGATATAAACATATCTTCATTAAAACTAATAAAATCAAACTTCTAGCTTTTCTAACGTAGGTAACGAACTCTTTTATTCGTTTATCAAAATCGATATTTTCAGCCATTTCATTTTCGATTGACAAAGTTGCTAAGTTTGTCAACCTAAATTGGGATATTGTTGATCGGAAATTGGTTTTAATAAGTAAGTTTTGAAAAGCTGGACTGTAATTATTGTAGTGTTCAAAAGACAGGTGAAAAATTCAACCACAATTATTTTTCTGGAGAAGTTATAGGCTCATCGCGGGTAGATTCACCAACTTGACGCTTCGAACACATCGAATTCTTGTGGTGGCTCTAAGCACATATTCAATTTCTAGTTATTCCGCCAATTCCTTAGTAGTTACAATGGCACTTTTATAATATATCGGTTAATGTAGGGATTAGCTTGTAATTTAAAATGAGCCAAATATTAATAATTATAATTATGAATGCAATTGAAGTGTGTGTTGGTAATGGAAAAATTACATAATTTATGTTAATGCTTATGAATGTATATGTCTGTCTAATTTCATTTAAATTAGCTACTTTTAGTTGTATAAAATAAAAGCTTGAAAAGTGCCTTTTTGTCTGTCTGGGTGCCTGATTGTTCCCGCTAATATCAGCAAGGGCCAATAACAGCTGGACTGCAAATAACTAATTTTATAAAATTTGTGTCTATCTGTTTGTTTGTCCGTGAATTCACAGTAGGTAGTAGAATAGAATAGAATACTCATATAAAAAAAAAATAGACACAGTACAATGGGCGGTCTTATCGCATAAAGCAATTTCTTCCAGACAACGTTTGGATGGTTAATGGAATTCATTAGGTAAATGACGTAGGTAGACTGTGTGTAATTCAAAAATTAAGATTATTAATTTAATACCGATATTTTGGTAAAAATATATAGGTAGGTACATAGAATTATGTTATTATACACAAAATATACATAAATATAGTAATATACCTACTATAAACAACATAATTATGATAGCTATAAGTACATAAATGATAAATATAAATATATGTAAATGTTACAACAAAGGGGACAATTTATAAAGGCAAATAGTGTTCTTTGATGAGTTTCATAAATGTTGAGTGAGTCTGAGCACTTCTTATTGTTACTGGCAGGGCATTCCATAGACAGACTGCTGTGACGCTAAATGATTTGTCCATAAAATTTGAGGAATGCAAGGGAATATGCAGCTTTAGGTCTTGTGACGATCTTAGAGATCGCGAATGTGTATCACAAAGGTGTAGAAGGATTAAATAGAATATTATATAATAAAAAAAGAATATGAGCATTACGGCGAAGGCGAATTGGCAACCACTTAAGCTTATTACGAAATAATGAGACATGATCATATTTGCGAAGTCCAAAAATAAATCTAATGCAAACGTTTTGGAGTCGCTCAAGTTTATTCAGTTGCTCTTCGGTGAGGTCAAGATAGCTGGCGTCGTCGGCGTAGTCAAGAATTGGCAACAGCAGAGGTTGAGCAAGGGCAACTTTAGTGGTAATGGGTAAAAAGTTATGTAGGCGTCTAAGAGAACGTAGTACTGATTCAGTCAGATTTTCAAGATAGCTTATAAAATCCTTATTTTACACGAACGAAGGGCAGCAGCCAGTATACAACAAACTTATAGAACGTAAAACCATCATAAACGATACGGACTGTGGATGGATGATGCCATCCACAGTCCGTATAACGTCCACTGCTGCATATGCGCGTGTTACCATAGTCACCATGCGTGGCAAGGAGGTTGGTGACCGCACTCACATAGGTAAACGCTGCTGCCCATTTTGTGTTGTGTGATTGTTATAGAGCCATTTATGAACATTTGGATAAACGACTTATATACTGGTTACTTGAGAAAAATGCCATGGAAGGCACTTAACCCACCCAGACAGAATTTTTCCACACAAATATTTTTATTATACATCCCGGTAATTTAACCCCTGACCTTCAAGACCTATCTTTTACTTTGTATGTGTAGTTGTTAACCAGCTTTTGCACTTCTTCTCTAATTTTCAATTAGATGCAGTATTATTATTTATAATATCCATTTGGTGTAGTCATTTAATTACTTACCTGCTTACGTCATCAAACTTTGTACTTTTTCAGTTATTGTACCGCAGAAGAGAGGACTCAAAACTACAAAAAGCGTTGGAAAGCAACATAAAACCCCTAAAGAAGAACAAGACGTGCAAACAAGTGAAATAAAATGCATATTTGATACAACATTAAAGTCACAACCAATAAATATTGACGGCGAAGGCAGTGGTGAACAGGAAATACTCCCGCAAAGTTTTACTTCTTTAGTGACACCAAAAGAACCAGATGACGAATCAAAAAGATGTGAAAAATGTCAGAAAATTATAGACGAAACGTTTGGCAAGCCACAAGTACCTAATACAACTTATATGTACAATAGACAATACTATTACGACGCTACACATATGTATTATACATACGATACTAATTCACCTAATAATGAAGCTTCAGTAAATAATGGTCAGTCAAATAAACACAATAATGTGGAAATTGAAACTGAAAATAAAGATTTATTTCCCAGTCTTGATACAACACAACCAACAGAAGTCTTTGATAAAGCTACCCCTTTACAACAAACTTATACCAGTAATAAAGTTGGAAAAAAAGATCTAGATCAACAACCAGGCCAAGACGTACCACATGCAACAAGTAAACATATTGATAAAAGTATAAAAGAGGACGTGATCAGTCAGAGAGAAACAAGAGCATCGAACATTGCTGCTCAATTATTTATAACCAAAGGACAAAGTGGTAAATCCCCCGAAAACACAGATAACATAAGCACAGTACAGGAAAATCCATTAAAGATGTCTCCCGTCGATGAAATAGCAATGATGGAACGCATGCTAAATCCTAATTACAACAAAAATATAAAGCAGATAAATGATACTGTTAATGAAGTAGCATTAATGGAACCGATGTTAGACCCAAACAAAAATTTAGCACAGAAATTAAAGACAGAAAATAATAAAAGTTCTCCAAATACCGCTACAGCAAATCCGAATCAATTAAAGACATTAACTGATAAGGACGAAGTAGATATGATGGAGCGCATGCTGAACTCTGATTACATCAAAACAGGAAAGACAAATCAGAAAGCGGTTGCTACTGTTAATGAAGTAGAATTAATGGAACGGATGTTAGAACCTAATAAACATTTAGCGCATAACCCAAAAAATACATCATTAACAGTCTCAGAAACGAATAAAAACTCACTAAATACCGATACACCACATAAATTGAAGACATTAACAAATAATGAGGAAGTTGGAAGGATGGAACGCATGCTAAATCCTAATTACAATAAATCAACACAGAAAAAGTATATACACGATGCTGTTAACGAAGTAGCATTAATGGAACGCATGTTAGATCCAAAAAAACACACATTAGAAACACACCCAGAAACGAATAAACTTTTACCGAATACTAAACAATTAAAAACAAATACTAGTGATGAGGAAATAGCATCAATGATACGTATGTTACGTCCTAAAAATGATACAGCATTAAAAAAACAAAGCGAGAAATCACCTACAGATGAGGTAGCCTCAATGGAGCGAATGCTGTACCCAAATTTTAGAGGAATATCACACAAGAAGCAGATAGAGGATGTTATAAATGAAGTAAAAGCAATGGAACGAATGTTAAAACCTAATGTTGGTGATAAGTCTAGTTTTACTAAGCGAAAATTTGACAAAGAATCAAAGATACAGAATACACGTAATAATAAAAATCAAGAACAACCGAAACCTTTTACCACAGCACTTATTATCACTCCCAAAGAAACCGAGGAGTTCAATAGAAACGTTGTTGGATCAAAAAACGCGATGGAAGATAATGACCAGTTTGCTGAAAAAATTATAGGGTTACATGATAAAGGCAGCGATCAAAAATTTAAAATAGCTGAAGATGATACTTCAAAAGTCTATTCTACTACAATCATAAAAAATGAAGAAGAATTGTCTCAGAAAATAGAACAGTTAAATGAACCACAAGTAGTTATTAATGAAAAACCTGAGAATGAAGGTTTTAATGTCACTCCAAAGGTATTAGGAGAAAACTACAAATATTCTATATCAGATAAACAAGACTTAATTGCACCTGCTCGATATGATGAAGAAGTGAACCAGTCTACTAAAACACCAATTACTTATGTAGATAACATTTTGCCAAAAGAAACGAAAATGTTTGGTATATCAGAGGGTACAAAAGTAGAAACAGCTTCTCTAATACATAAAAATGATAACCAAACAGACTTTAAGAATAATGTACAAAGATACGCTGATAAAGAATATTTTGCATTAATAAACCCAACAGTAGATTCAAGTAAAATAAACCTTGATTCGAATGTAAATCCAGAAAATACCCTCCAATATACATATCATAACAATATTCGTGAAAAAATATTGGCAAAAGAAGAAATTAATACAAGTGCAGTTGATTTAGAACTTGAGCGAATAATTCGTGAACTCCCACTTCTTTCCAAACACAACATGAACACCGACCAAGTAAATTTAATAAATGAAATAGAAAAAAGTCATGAAGGTGTTATTAAATCTCCCGACAATCTAAAAAATATATTAAGACAACATTCAGCGTACATGCCTAACATACCGAAACCTGATTCTACGAGCGCAAATGTAGTTCAATTCAATACAGAAACTACAAAAAGTAATACAACAAATTCAAATGGTTTTCAGTATCAGAAACAGGATACTGAAGACATAAATCAATTCAAGATACATGATAACGATGGAAGCAAAATATCTAATTGCTTAAATAAACAAAGTAGAAAATCAGTAAACAGACAAATTAAAGATTATATTGGAGCAAAACCTAATCAATACTCCAAAACGCATGCAATAAATAGAAAACAAGTAAGATCACCAAGAGATACTAACAGATTTGAGAACAAATACATGGATCGTCCAAGTAATTCACAATTAAATAAAGGTCAAAGAAATACTAATGTTCATTACATCCAAAAAGATATTAACAAAACAATGAAGTCAAAAGTCGATGAAATAACCTTAGGATTGGGTATTATATCAGAAACGACAAATACGCCTCGTATGCGAATAAGGGTACGGTCGAATAGATCAAAGTCATCTCAAAAACTAATAAAACGTACAAGAAGCAGGAAAAATGTAGAACAATCTCCAAAGCTACTAGACTTCAAAGGAAGTAAAAGTGACTTAACACAAAAAAAAAACTCTAATCCTATTACAAAGTATTGTGAAGTTATCCATACTAATCACAGATCAAAAGACGGAAGTGAAGCTTTTGATACTGTACCTATTATGCAGCACGCAGTGAAAGCAAAAGGATATTCAGACCCCACTGACGTCCGTATCATTCCTATTATTAATAAAAATGATCTTAAAGCTAACAAGGATGAAACTCTTTACAATAATATGGAGACCATAGGCATATCAAAAGCAGAATATGCATCACAACTCGCAAAAGCTTTAGGTCCACTACCCAGCTTGGATGACAATGTACCACTTTCTGAGCTATTACAGCGAGTCAGAAAAAGAAACAAGATTATACAGATAAAGAATGCTCTTAGCTCGCTGTTAGTAACACAAACTGATGACAAATGTAACCGAAAAGCACCTGCTACTACTGTTCCTAAATCTCCTCCCTTGAATGCAATTCCTCCCCCACCCTTAAACTTGTCAAAGCCATCTACTTCCAAAAAGAATATCGACAAATTTAGCAATGCTGCTGTCTTGCCCAATTTTGGCCGTCTCATAACAATTTCAAAGAAGTCCGCAAATTGTAAAGATATTAATAAATCTAAAGCAAAACTAACTGAGGAAGTGATTGAAAAGTTACAGAATTTAGGAAAAATCCTTGAAAAAGAATGCGGTTACTTATCAAGCGCTTTCGACGAAATAAATAGCTATAATCCTTTCTTTGTCTTCGCTAAGTCTTATGAGCCGTGGACGCCTATACCATCCTGGCCTACGCCAAAAAAGACAAAGCAGAAAAAATTGGTTTGCCCCAAGCACGGATGCCAAATTTCTCCGCCCCGGCTGATAAAGGATCCTCCAGCGACGCAGAAACCTTGTTCTGGATTGCCGAAGAAACAGTTTGTAGCACAAAAGCATTTTATAGTGCCGTCGAAGAGCACTAAATTATATGATTTGGGGGAATATTAAACTTTGAAATTGACTCTCAATTTAAGGGTGACACTAATAGTAGTTAACCACAGATTCTCGATTTAAGGATATAAAACAAATATTAGAAAAGAAAATTAAATTAAGCTATTGGAACAATATATATATGTGTTTAATTAATCATGTGCCTTACCGGTATAAATCTCGGAATAATTCGTGGATTAGATCCCCACGCCAGTCAAGAAATCGTTGTGTTGATTCTAAGATTTATCTCCGGGTCTGATTGGTTGAGAGTCTTGACCCCCCATGCCTCGGAAAGCACGTTAAGCCGTTGGTCCCGTTTGTTATTAACATCATTTATATAACAAGCGTATACTATAGAACAGCAGCGTTTCCTTGTGTGTTACAACAAATACTGCAGTCACCAACACGCCTACCACTCGTGGTGATTATGGCGAAACCCTCCCTCACGGGTATGCCCATGTTCAGCAGTGGAGGTTATATGGGCTGATAGCTTTTTGAGATAATTTAGTTTAAGCTTATTGTGGCCACCAAAACTGAAAATCGAGCACTAAAATTGAAACAGCCCGCCAAATTTGAAAATGAATGGCAACAAAATTGGATTTCTCTACACAAACCTTTAACTCGGTTGAAGGTATCGGGAATTATCAGTAACTCTTTCTAAGGTTATTAAACTATAAATTAAAAATTTTTAAACAAAATGACTTGTCAACAATTACACAAAAGTTTTCCTTTGGTAATTTTATGAACATTTCCTAACATTTGTAGGCATTTGTTACCTGTAGGTGTCAAGTATCTTTTCTAAACTATAAATTCTTTGCTGTATTTATCTCTTCAACCTAACAGATAAGTTAATGTACCTAAAGTAAAGATGTTGCCAGCGGGTACCACGAGGAAAATCCCTACTCACACCACACACCCACATGTTGCATACTACACATTTCTAGAAAACAAAATGACTATTCTCAAAATTGGTAATATAAACTTAGTCAATGAATACAATAGGCATAAATCACCACAGGCGGAAAACATAAATATTGTTACACCTGTTTCCTCATATGATGCACCGGAGAATTCCAGATGACTACCCATCTCGTTTATAATAATTGATTTATTTGGCTCAAAAGAAACAAAGCTACAGAGACGAAAAAATCTCCGTCAGTTTCGTTCTTCCTTTCTTTTACGGGTCGTCCTCTTACCTCCCGACCCTAAGTTAGCTAAGAACCTTCCGATGCCCTCGTAGACCCAAACGCCGAGAGGCCCGCGAATTGTAAAGAAGAGCACAAAACTCCCCTAAAAAAACTAAAAGCCATCATGGCTTTTAGTTTTTTTAGGGGAGTTTTGTCCCTCAATCTCCCTGAGCCGAGGTCCAAGTCCCACAGGGGATGCCCTCTTGCACAGGTTGCTTAGTTTGTAGTGTTTAAACCATTTATGGCTGGTGCTCTGCTCGCCTTTATGCCCGGTGAAGTAGCAAAACCCTGGTGGCTAAAAAAAAGGTCGTCGTCTTAGGCCCCGCGTTACTGTCCCTCCGCTAACCTGTAGTATATGCCAGCGATCGCTACCACTTTCTTTTAAAGTCATCTTAACTCCAGTGGCGCCATTTAAGAATGTTCTCAGGTGGATGTCACTTAGGCCTTGGCCGGATTCTTAGAAGTTACTTCAAAAATATCTCATTATATTTTTAAACATCGTTACATTGTTTGTAGCTGTGATACTTTTGTTAGATTTAAGTCTGGATACATTGTGATTCTGACAAGTGCAGATAGGAATACAAAAAGTCAATCGCCAGCGACCGCCCTGAGCCGAGGTCCAAGTCCCACAGGGACGCCCTCTTGCGCAGGTTGTGTTTAAACCTACGTTATATGTACAACCTTTTGCTATATTACGGTATTATATTACGTTATAGTATAACCTATGTTATATCTACGCTGGAGCTCTGCTCGCCTTTATGCCCGGCGAAGTAGCAAAATACCCGCGGCAAACTCCATATGTCCGTCAGAAAAAAAAAGTGTAACTAGGTGTAGGTAGGCTATACAATGCCTATGTGCTGAATAAATGCAATTAAATCATTTCATTGCGCGTGCGCTCGTGTCGTTCACACATTCGAAGACTAGGAACCCTCCTCGCCTTTCCAACCCTTGGCTTACAAAGAACGTTCCGAGGCCCTCGTAGGTCAGACCTGAAGTCTGAGAGGTCCGCAAACTTTAATGTAGAGCGACAGTTGCACAAAACTACCCCTTAAAAAAAGATATAATCGTTTAATCACTCCATCAGTGACCGGTCTGAGCCTAAGTACTAGTCTAGTGGTTCCCAACCGGTCCTAACACGAAAAATACCACCTACCTTGCAGCAAAACGTTTATTTACTAAACATAGGATTCAGAAGTAATTGAATAGTGCTGATTTTTAAGTAGTTGCGTAGGCATAACATGTAGCCCGCCGCCTGTCGCCCTAGGCTTGGGCTTGGGGAGTGGGGCACATGGGCCCCGCTCCCTTCGAGGCCGACCCATGAGGAGTAGGGACGCCTCCACACTCCGGGCGTCTCCTATAACTGGGCAAATGTGGCCCATTTGCCCAGTTATAGGAGACGCCCGGAGTGCCCGGAGTCAGTATGGCCCAGGAGATCCCGCGGCACTATATTGGGGGGCCAGATTGCTTGGTGCATACCCGTCCCCCGCCAACGACGGATCGAAGGAGTGTCCGGGGGGTTTTAGTGGTGTAGGGTCCTCTCCTCGTGGTACGAGTTTAGCATACCACGCTATGGAGAGGGCGAGTCCCACATATCTGACATATCCCACCGCCAGCGCGCGAATACGCTGCAGCGGCGCGGCGGTGGGAAAGCGTAAAAGCATTTCATACCGGAAAAAAAAGGTGTTACATGTAGGCCATGGCTAGAGGTATATTATGCAGAATGGTTCTCCATCGCGTAAAGGCTAAGGACCACTTTCTTAGACGCTTTAGGTACTACACCGGGCATAAAGGCGAACAGAGCTCCATTCTTAATAAATGGTATAAAAATTACAAACTAAGCAACCTGCGCAGGAGGGCGCCCCCTGTGGAACTTGGACCTCAGGGTCAGTGGCGTAGCTATCGTAGCAGGTGGTGCAGGGCACCAGGGCCCTCTAACCTAAGCTTTGAAAGAGCGGGTCAGTCAATTCGCAAGCTCTTGAAGCTATGCACCGGGGCCCTTGCCCACCTAGCTTCGCCACTGCTCAGGGTGGTTCCTGGCGGAGGGATTGAGCGATGATTACTTAAAAAAAATTGGGGAGTTCTTTGCAACTGTCGCTCTACTTTACAGTTCGTGGGCCTTTCAGACTTCGGATCTACGGGGGCGTTGGAAACTTAGGGTTCATATATATATAACTTAACGTTCATACATAACTCTTCTCCGGCGGGTCGGATAAAGCGGTATCTTAACCTAAAGCGACACTCATAGCGGTTTATTAAGATACCTACAATTTGACTTAGTTCGTGAATATATAACACTAGCGGCCCGCCCCGGCTTCGCACGGGTGGACTTTTATACCCTACCCCTACCCTACTCCTACCCTACCCCTACCCTACCCCTGTTGTTTGTCCAATATACGTGCTGATGATGATGATGACCTACTAAAACTCAGTGAAATAAGTAGGTGGGTATACTTTTATCGTATGAAATACCTATACTCTTCAGGTGTTTATATTAATCCTTATCCAAATAAATTATTTTATGGTCAAGACCATTTAACTACCTATAAAATAGTTTTTAATCTACACTAATATTATAAAGAGGAAAGATTTGTACCTATTTTTGTATCTTTGTATGTTTGTAATGAATAGGCTCAAAAAGTACTGGGCCGATTTAAAAAATTCTTTCACCATTCGAAAGCTACATTATCCACGAGTAACATAGGCTAAATTTTATTTTGGAAAAAAATAGGGTTCCGTAAGATATTTGGGTTTTTGACACAAGGTGTAAAAAATCAACCAGAAAAGTTACTTATTTTGCGTACGCTGCCTAAACTATAAAAGATAGAACCATAAAATGTTCTAATTAATTATAGATCTTATATATATCTACAAAAAAGTCCGCGACACACTATACCTATCTATGTCGAGTTAGGCACAACAACCATTTTTTTATTTAAAAATCTTGAATTTTTTTTGGACTACATTTAAACGCGTTTATTTTACTCATGCTATTAATCCTTATCAAAATAAATTATTTCATCACTAAGTACAGTTTATGTAGATAATATTTGGTCTTTGAATGATTAAAATTGGACGTTTGGTTTTGAAGTTATGGCGAAATTAAAATATTACGATTTCTGAGGCCCGTTGCGAAGTCTAATAATTTTCTTGCGATTTTTTTTAGATTTCGTTCTTAAAACTACACCTACGCAAAAGTTCTTCTCAGAGCTAATCAACAGTTCTTCTCAGAGCTAAACAACAGTTCTTTTCAGAGCTTTGAAAATGCCTAAAATGCCTAATCCCTAAAATGCCTATTAATTACATCATTAATTATATTTTCATCATTAACAACTTTAACATCCACAGAAAGACAATCTGTGCAGCCTGCGGATAATGACTGCGTTATCGATGTTTATGTCGGTGTCTGTGAATTGACCTGGGAATCATTTTGCTGACCGTGTCTTTCCTGGGTAGGCTTTTTGCAGCGGTAACCGACATCCGCACGGAGCCGCGGGCGACCGCTATCACTACGTCACTACATATTATAAACAAAGTCCCCTGCCGCGTCTGTCTGTCTGTTCGCGATAAACTCAAAAACTACTACATCGATTTTCATGCGGATGCTACCAATCGATAGAACGATTCTTCCGGAAGGTTTACGTATATGATTTGTTTAGTTTATGTGTACATTTGACTAATATATATTGATATTTGTCAGAGGTGTCGGAAAAAATTAAGCCATTTGGGAGCTTTCAACGAAAACGCTGCCTAAACCCTATGAGATATAACAAAACAATGTATGGTGGCAAATATTCTTCTCTTTTAGATCTACAAAAAAGTCTGCGATAGCATATGTCTATCTTTCAAGGTTAACTTGCTATATCCATTATATCTTAGAAAAATGATAATTTCTAATGCGGTAATTGTAAAGCTAATCAGACGGATTCAGTATTTATCCTTATCATTTTAAATGAGTTAATATTCTTAAGCATTTCATGCAGATTATTTTACCCCTACACTATATACTTTTAATGAATAACTTAGAAGTTATCGCAAAATAACAGCGCGTGTTTTAGGTAGGCCTAATGCGATTATGCGCGCTCGATCCTTAAGAATTATAGGGCAAATTTTTTGTTTTGTGTTCGTTGTAACTATGATGGATAGATACTTGAATACCTATTTATTTAGTGTTTGTTGTATTGTTAGTCCTGAAGAGTATAGGTATTTCATACGATAAAAGTATACCCACCTACTTATTTCACTGAGTTTTAGTAGGTACCTATATTAATTTGTTTCTGTTTGTTTTGACCAAATTTCGCCCGGTTGTTAGAGGTTTAAAGACATTATCTATACTAATATTATAAAGCTGCAGAGTTTGTTTGTTTGTTTGAACGCGCTAATCTCAGGGACTACTGGTCCGATTTAAAAAATTCTTTCAGTGTTGGATAGTCCATTTATCGAGGAAGGTTATAGGCTATATTTTATTTTCAAAAAAGTTGGGGATCCGTAAGAAAATTGCGTTTTTGTAACCCAAGGTGTAAAAGCGAAAACCTATGTATGCGTGCGCTGCAAAAACTATTGACAATAGAACAAAATGATGTACTACGGGTTTGTAGGTCTTATTAAGATCTACTAAAAAGTCCGCGAGAGCATATATCTAACTATCATAGTTTAGTCACAATAACCGCTTTTATGTTCATAAAAAAATATTAAATCGTCTGAAGAAAGAAACTACGTTAAATGTATATCGTTATATTAATCCTTATCCAAATTAAGCATAATGTTATTAAAGGTATTTATGTAGAAGTAAAATACTTTTTGTTTTATTCCAATCGGACATTTCGTTGAGAAATTATCACGAGTATAAATACGCAAGGAATTGGTACCTAATAAAGAGTTATTTGCCGTAATAGATAAAGCTGAAGAGTTCGTTTGCTTGAACGCGCTAATCTCAGCAACTACTGGTTAGATTTGAAAAATTCTTTCAATGTTAGATAGCCCATTTGTCGAGGCTATATTTTATTATAAAGTTTTTATGGGAACGGGAGTTGCGCGGGTGAAACCGCGCGCGGAAAGCTAGTGTAGTATAATTATCAGTATTGTACCCGTGCGAAGCCGGGGCGGGTCGCTAGCGGCCCGCCCCGGCTTCGCACGGGTGGACTCTTATACCCTACCCCTGCCCTACCCTACCCCTGACCTACCCTACCCATACCCTAACCCTACCCTACCCCTACCCTACCCCTACCCCTACCCTACCCTACCCCTACCCCTACCCTACCCTACCCCTACCCCTACCCTACCCCTACCCCTACCCATACCCTAACCCTACCCTACCCCTACCCTACCCCTACCCCTACCCTACCCTACCCCTACCCTACCCCTACCCCTACCCTACCCCTGCCCTACCCTACCCATACCCTAACCCTACCCTACCCCTACCCTACCCCTACCCCTACCCCTACCCTACCCCTACCCTACCCCTACCCTACCCTACCCCTACCCTACCCTACCCCTACCCTACCCCTACCATACCCCTACCCTACCCCTACCCTACCCTACCCTACCCTACCCTACCCAAAAGTATCCTATGTCCTTCTCCCAGTTCTTAGCTACCTCCCTACCAATTTTCAGCCAAATCGGTTCAGCCGTTCTTGAGTTATAAATAGTGTAACTAACACGACTTTCTTTTGTTTTTAAAATGTATTCTGCTATTCAGGGCGTAGACAAATCCAACGAAACAAAAACCATGAAAATTGATCCAGCCGATCTCGAGTTATAAGTGTTGTAACAAACCCGTCTTTGTTTTATATATATAGATTAAAAACTATTTTATAGGTAGTTAAATGGTCTTGACCATAAAATAATTTATTTGGATAAGGATTAATATAAACACCTGAAGAGTATAGGTATTTCATACGATAAAAGTATACCCACCTACTTATTTCACTGAGTTTTAGTAGGTCATCATCATCATCAGCACGTATATTGGACAAACAACAGGGGTAGGGTAGGGGTAGGGTAGGAGTAGGGTAGGGGTAGGGTATAAAAGTCCACCCGTGCGAAGCCGGGGCGGGCCGCTAGTCTATATATATAAAACAAAGACGGGTTTGTTACAACACTTATAACTCGAGATCGGCTGGATCAATTTTCATGGTTTTTGTTTCGTTGGATTTGTCTACGCCCTGAATAGCAGAATACATTTTAAAAACAAAAGAAAGTCGTGTTAGTTACACTATTTATAACTCAAGAACGGCTGAACCGATTTGGCTGAAAATTGGTAGGGAGGTAGCTAAGAACTGGGAGAAGGACATAGGATACTTTTGGGTAGGGTAGGGTAGGGTAGGGTAGGGTAGGGGTAGGGTAGGGGTATGGTAGGAGTAGGGTAGGGGTAGGGTAGGGTAGGGGTAGGGTAGGGTAGGGGTAGGGTAGGGGTAGGGGTAGGGGTAGGGTAGGGGTAGGGTAGGGTTAGGGTATGGGTAGGGTAGGGCAGGGGTAGGGTAGGGGTAGGGTAGGGGTAGGGGTAGGGTAGGGGTAGGGTAGGGTTAGGGTATGGGTAGGGGTAGGGGTAGGGTAGGGGTAGGGGTAGGGTAGGGTAGGGGTAGGGGTAGGGTAGGGTAGGGGTAGGGGTAGGGTAGGGGTAGGGTAGGGTTAGGGTATGGGTAGGGTAGGTCAGGGGTAGGGTAGGGCAGGGGTAGGGTATAAGGGTACAATACTGATAATTATACTACACTAGCTTTCCGCGCGCGGTTTCACCCGCGCAACTCCCGTTCCCATAAAAACTTTATAATAAAATATAGCCTCGACAAATGGGCTATCTAACATTGAAAGAATTTTTCAAATCTAACCAGTAGTTGCTGAGATTAGCGCGTTCAAGCAAACAAACTCTTCAGCTTTATCTATTACGGCAAATAACTCTTTATTAGGTACCAATTCCTTGCGTATTTATACTCGTGATAATTTCTCAACGAAATGTCCGATTGGAATAAAACAAAAAGTATTTTACTTCTACATAAATACCTTTAATAACATTATGCTTAATTTGGATAAGGATTAATATAACGATATACATTTAACGTAGTTTCTTTCTTCAGACGATTTAATATTTTTTTATGAACATAAAAGCGGTTATTGTGACTAAACTATGATAGTTAGATATATGCTCTCGCGGACTTTTTAGTAGATCTTAATAAGACCTACAAACCCGTAGTACATCATTTTGTTCTATTGTCAATAGTTTTTGCAGCGCACGCATACATAGGTTTTCGCTTTTACACCTTGGGTTACAAAAACGCAATTTTCTTACGGATCCCCAACTTTTTTGAAAATAAAATATAGCCTATAACCTTCCTCGATAAATGGACTATCCAACACTGAAAGAATTTTTTAAATCGGACCAGTAGTCCCTGAGATTAGCGCGTTCAAACAAACAAACAAACTCTGCAGCTTTATAATATTAGTATAGATAATGTCTTTAAACCTCTAACAACCGGGCGAAATTTGGTCAAAACAAACAGAAACAAATTAATATAGGTACCTACTAAAACTCAGTGAAATAAGTAGGTGGGTATACTTTTATCGTATGAAATACCTATACTCTTCAGGACTAACAATACAACAAACACTAAATAAATAGGTATTCAAGTATCTATCCATCATAGTTACAACGAACACAAAACAAAAAATTTGCCCTATAATTCTTAAGGATCGAGCGCGCATAATCGCATTAGGCCTACCTAAAACACGCGCTGTTATTTTGCGATAACTTCTAAGTTATTCATTAAAAGTATATAGTGTAGGGGTAAAATAATCTGCATGAAATGCTTAAGAATATTAACTCATTTAAAATGATAAGGATAAATACTGAATCCGTCTGATTAGCTTTACAATTACCGCATTAGAAATTATCATTTTTCTAAGATATAATGGATATAGCAAGTTAACCTTGAAAGATAGACATATGCTATCGCAGACTTTTTTGTAGATCTAAAAGAGAAGAATATTTGCCACCATACATTGTTTTGTTATATCTCATAGGGTTTAGGCAGCGTTTTCGTTGAAAGCTCCCAAATGGCTTAATTTTTTCCGACACCTCTGACAAATATCAATATATATTAGTCAAATGTACACATAAACTAAACAAATCATATACGTAAACCTTCCGGAAGAATCGTTCTATCGATTGGTAGCATCCGCATGAAAATCGATGTAGTAGTTTTTGAGTTTATCGCGAACAGACAGACAGACGCGGCAGGGGACTTTGTTTATAATATGTAGTGACGTAGTGATAGCGGTCGCCCGCGGCTCCGTGCGGATGTCGGTTACCGCTGCAAAAAGCCTACCCAGGAAAGACACGGTCAGCAAAATGATTCCCAGGTCAATTCACAGACACCGACATAAACATCGATAACGCAGTCATTATCCGCAGGCTGCACAGATTGTCTTTCTGTGGATGTTAAAGTTGTTAATGATGAAAATATAATTAATGATGTAATTAATAGGCATTTTAGGGATTAGGCATTTTAGGCATTTTCAAAGCTCTGAAAAGAACTGTTGTTTAGCTCTGAGAAGAACTGTTGATTAGCTCTGAGAAGAACTTTTGCGTAGGTGTAGTTTTAAGAACGAAATCTAAAAAAAATCGCAAGAAAATTATTAGACTTCGCAACGGGCCTCAGAAATCGTAATATTTTAATTTCGCCATAACTTCAAAACCAAACGTCCAATTTTAATCATTCAAAGACCAAATATTATCTACATAAACTGTACTTAGTGATGAAATAATTTATTTTGATAAGGATTAATAGCATGAGTAAAATAAACGCGTTTAAATGTAGTCCAAAAAAAATTCAAGATTTTTAAATAAAAAAATGGTTGTTGTGCCTAACTCGACATAGATAGGTATAGTGTGTCGCGGACTTTTTTGTAGATATATATAAGATCTATAATTAATTAGAACATTTTATGGTTCTATCTTTTATAGTTTAGGCAGCGTACGCAAAATAAGTAACTTTTCTGGTTGATTTTTTACACCTTGTGTCAAAAACCCAAATATCTTACGGAACCCTATTTTTTTCCAAAATAAAATTTAGCCTATGTTACTCGTGGATAATGTAGCTTTCGAATGGTGAAAGAATTTTTTAAATCGGCCCAGTACTTTTTGAGCCTATTCATTACAAACATACAAAGATACAAAAATAGGTACAAATCTTTCCTCTTTATAATATTAGTGTAGATTATAATTCATAGCACATTTTCCTGTTTTCCTGCGTTATGTTATCATGAATGAATACCTACCTATTATGAATAATACTCAAACAACATATGCTAGATAAGAATACTTAGTTAGTAGTAGTTTAATAGGTATTTACCTACTCTTGTGAAAAAAAACCTTCTGCAATTTTCAAATAAGCTATAATTGTTCTATTACAACACACAATCTTTTTTTTTAAATAACATAAATTAAAAGCTGTTATAGGTGTCCAGTGCGTAAGGAGAATATAATAAACATAATCGAACTTTTTCTTGCGTTCCTCTTAATTGTAAAATCTTTTTTTTTTAATAACTAATATAAATTAAAAGCTGTTATAGGTGTCCAGTGCGTAAGAAGGAGAATATAATCAACATAATCGAACTTTTTCTTGCGTTCCTCTTAATTTGTCCATGAGTATAGTACAAAAAGTATTATATTTTTCAGGTTATCCCAATATTTGCCCCTTTTTAAATTTTAATTGCACCCTCATATGAAAAAATAATAGGTACTTCTGTTTTTTTTTCCTGAAATTCCCAAAAGTACCTAGCTACTATATATTTAAAACAAAAAAAAAATGGTGGCAAGCCTAAGTAGGTGCCATAAATTTGCGTTTGCAATTTTCTGCTAGTGATCACTCCGCTTTAGTGCATTTAGTCTAGGCTCTCTTATCAGAATGGCCTACCGCAGAGTTTCGGAGTCCTTATGCCTAAAGCCCTACCTATATCATACAAACGGCGTAAACTACACCCCAAACTTGGTCAGCGACCGCGTTCAAGGTTGTTAAAATTTAATGAAATAATATTGACAAAAGTTTTCCTGTTGAGATCCTGCTACTAAGACACCGTTGACATTCTGGCCATGAACTAGCGGGACACTTGTTAGGTTATACCAGTTTTAATATCGTATGGAGCAAGTTAAAGGCTTTAAATCTAGTTAGATAAATAAAAATAAATTAAAAAAACTTTTTATTTACTTAAACCTATTACAGGCTCAAGATCCAGAACCAATCAAAAAGAAGATTCAATACGCCCCAACTAAGAAGACCCGGCGAAACAAACTCAGTGGGGTATTCTACTGCCGGTTTCATCGCGGCCTCATATTATATAATATGTATAAAACTAAAAGTAACTAAAAAGTACATAGTATAAAACAAAGTTGCTTGCCGCTGTCTGTCCGTCCTTATGTATGCTTAGATCTTTAAAACTACGCAACAGATTTTGATGCGGTTTTTTTTAATAGAGTGATTCAAGAAGACTCAGGGCTAACTACATATAACCGTCCGAAAAAAAAAAAACTTTTTTCTCTTTCTGTTTATCTGTTTGTACGGGCTAATTAACATGCCCGAAACTTACATGCCCGGTCAACATTTAAAATACTTTTAATCGAGAATTTATGTTTATATTGTATACACGTTAAAAATGTTTATCGAAGGAATAACAAACACCACGCGTACAAAGTCACGGGCATCAGTTACTCTTTATAAAAGTATATAATTCTACTGTACGTGTGTATGTCACTGAACTCGTCCTAAACAGTTGGACCGAATCAAATGTTTTTTTTTGTATGCGTTTGGGTGGCGCCCTGGATGGCTTAAATTTTTATGAGTTAAGTACATTTTTATAACATTTTTTTCTAGTACGTATGTTGAACCAGGAATACGCCTTTATTGGATCGGACAGGGTTTTTGTTACATTTTGTATAAGTATATTAATATATTATCACTGGTCCGCTACTTTTATATAAATACCCATGTAATGATGACGTCGCTAAAAACAAAATAACAAAATAAAAGAAATGCCTAACTCGCAACTTTCCTTTTCCTAGACCGTTTCTTATTCCAATGACCTTACTTGTTTATACGGATTGAACCTTGGACGGGGTAAGTCCCATCCCTGCGTAATACCAGCATCATAACTTATTCGCATCATAATACTAGTGAATCATCTTACAAATTGTATATAAATGGTGGTGACAAGATGTATTTGTACACAGTGCCCAGTTCCCGCCAAAGGGTGCAGTGGTGCGTGATTTTTTTTTCTATTTCTTTTTTTTAATTTAACTTTTATTTGGTTTTCTCTTTTGGAGCTTTTGGCGCGCACTTTCTGTGCATCCGTCATATTATTATTCAAGATTAAGGTACTTTGTTTTTGTAGATTTTTATTTTATTGATATTTTTTTTAATAAAAGGTGCTTCCGAACTATATAACATACCTTCAACTGTAGATGGTAGCACGTGTAGTGATTATGTTATATTGATGAACTGTAGATTATGACATAGGCTTAATTTAATTATGAAGTTCCCACGGGAGCGGGTAAAACCACGCGCGGGAAGCTAGTCTTATATAAAATTACATTGAGATGCTTTTTACAAGCACAAGTTAAGTCTCTTTCACTCCTCTATATACAGGGATGTATGACTAGCACGGTTTGTATTGGGGGACGACTTTATCCAAAAGAAACATCAATTTAATATCATTATTTAATTTTGTATAGTAAAATACCATTGATTATTTCTTCACGAACGTGTAGGTAATAATCAAACCTGATACTATCTACTGTTAAGTTATAGGGATGACTTATATTTTGATAGCACCTTACATATTAATATATTTTTATAATTAGCTACAGTATCTACGTTTTGAGTTTTTATGCCATAGACGTTTTATTTTTGGACTGTTTTTTTTATTATTTAGAGACCTCAAGAGTCCGTTCATAAATTATTTTGGAAACATATTTACACTAGTAAAAAATACTTTCAAATCAATTCCATTGAAAAATCATCACAATCGATTTAATATAAAAAAATGAAAATCTATTCATAACCTATCATAACTTTATCTATTTCATTTTATTTTATTTAAAATCTACCAACCCTTCCTTTAATTGCTATGCATGGAATTAATAATCATATTTTCTTCTAGGTGAAAATGTATAAAACTCAGAAAATATGTTTGGCGTTGGCAGCGTGTGTTGCTATAAGTAAGTTTTTCTTTTCACTCACACTTTTATGAGCCTAGTATAAATAAGTAAATTGTAAGTATAGCCTGAAGACTAAAAAAATCTCTTTAGTCCGTCAGTTAGATAACCAAAAAATATTGGACATGTATTATTTTTCGTTCCTGATACAAGTACGATACAGCGCGTTGAAATTTCATGTGACGTCACTTCTAGGTACAATTTTACCTATTACTATTAGTGACGTCACAAGCCTCCTAAACTTAATAGTTTGTTGTTGCTCTGAATCTTTGTTTTTTTTTTTATTGATTAGATAACGTGTCCCATATTTTTTAGTTATCTAACTGATGGATTAATTTTTTTTTTTTTGCTAAATAGATTTTAGTTGTTCGAACATATCACGTCTGTATCGCTACAAACGGGCAACGGCGCGTTTAAAAAACGTGGTGTGCATAGACCCTTACGTTTTAAATCTCTGAGGTCGTGGGTTCGATCCCCACGCCGGGTAATAAATTTTCATGTAGATTCTAACATTTCTTTCGGGGTCTGGTTGGTTAAGGGACTACTCTCCGTGCGGAAAGCACGTCAAGCCGTTGGTCCCGATTGTTATAACGCCTTCTTTAACAATCGTATACCAGGGAACGGGCAGCAGTGTTTCCTTGTGTGGTACAACACAATACTGCAGTGACCAACCGACCTGTCAAGCGTGGTGACTATGACAAATACACTGCCTCGGGAAAGAAAAAAAAAAAAAAAAAAAAAAAGATATTAAAAAGAGGAAAGATTTGTATTTTCATGTGTATGTTTGTAATGAATAAACTCAAAAACTACTGTGCCGATTTCCCACGGGAACGGGAGTTACGCAGGTGAAACCGCGCGCGGGGGGCTAGTGTCTAAATAAATTTGTCTTCATCCAATCCTCCAGGCGCCGCCGGTCCAGTGACGCAAACATCATACCCGGTGCTCAAGGAACAGCCGGCTGAGGTTCTGTTCCGGGCCGACAACGCTTCCACTGTACTCCTGGAGTGCACTACTGAGGGAAAAGAGAAGGATGTCAAGTGAGTTATCCTACTAATATTATAAACGCGTAAGTTTGTAAGTATGGATGGATGGATGTGTGTTACTCTTTCACACTAAAGCTACTGATCGGAATTGGCTGAACCCACTCGTAACACAAGCATTTTAGCTTAGCATGAGGGGTTAACAAGAATACTCGTAGACTGATAAACTCTGCCAGTAATCCTAGTTTTTAAAAAAAACTTACACCTACATGCAAAACCTTTCGATGCCCTCGTAAATCCGAAGTCCGAGAGGCCCGTGAACTGTAAAGTAGATCGACAATTGCACAAAACTCCCCTCCAGTGTCGAAAATAGGGTGGTGCCACCGCACCGGTGCCCAGGCAGGACTATTATTTTTCGATTTTCTCCTAATTGCTCATAAAGAGTGGTCGAAATTGGTACACACAGTGGGTATAATTGGCGAAGGTCTATTATACCTATCTAAAAAAACAATGTCACAGGGCGCAGAAAGTCGCACTACTCTCATGAGCTAAAAGTCATTATTCCTCATTCCCCCGCCAGCGACCGAACTGAGCCGAGGTCCAAGCCCCACAGGGGACGCCCTCTTGCGCAGGTTGCTTAGTTGGTAGTTTTTAAACCACTTATTAAGGCTGGAGCTGTGCTCGTCTTTATGCCGGTGAAGTTGCAAAAGACTAAATACATAATACATTATTTACTAACCAACTTAGATAGTAGTTACACTGCAATTCATTTATTTTTTTCATTCATAGGTACTCATGGCAAAAAGACGGCAAACCGTTCAACTGGGAATCCATCGGCCACATCGGCCAACACCCCGGCGAAGGCAGCATAATGTTCTTCAACCCTAAACCCTCAGACGAAGGCCTCTACCAGTGCTTCGCAGAAACCAAAGCCGGAATAGCCAGCACCCGTCAAATAAGCTTAAAGAAAGCGTTCTTAACCACACCTCAGGTTAAAACCCAAGAGCATACTGTAATTGAGGGTGTCCATTTCAAATTGGACTGCCCTATCCCCGAATCATACCCAAAACCGACAATCGAATGGAAGACGCAATCCATGTCAGACCCTAAAATTACAGCCGAAATTTTGAGTAAAAGGATCACCGAAGGTCCTGATGGCAATCTGTATTTCTCTAACATAACAGAATCAGATGTAAAGCCTAGCTTCAAATACATATGTGTGGCAAAGTCTCCAGCTGTTAATGAAGAAGTGATTCTTGCAGCACATTTATTGAAGGAACTGGAGCCGAACAAAATGCAGAACAATAATGGTGGGTTGGTTCCTCAGTATGTCAGCAATGATATGATGGCGAAGGCAGGTGATGTCACGATGATTTACTGCATTTATGGAGGAACGTAAGTACATATCTACTTTAGTATATTTGAGACAACATCCCCTCTTAAGACATAAACAGGCTATTTTTCTAAAACCGGCCAAGTGCGAATCGGACTCGCGCACGAAGGGTTCCGTACTATTTTTAAGTGCCTACTTGTTGCCGTTATTGATATAGAGCAAAAAAAAACAAGTTTGTTGTTTGGGAGCCCTTTTAAATATTTATTTTATTTTATTTTTTGTATGTTTTGTTGTAGCGGCAACAGAAATAAATCATTTATGAAAAATTCAACTGTCTAGCTTTACAGAAACAGTTAATGACACGGAATCCTTCGTGGGCGAGTCCGGCTCGCACTTGGACGGGTTTTTTTTTAATTTTGATTAGTTTTTTTCGCGCCGTGTGTTATTATAATATTGTTAGTATTTGTTAGGCGCTTGATGCAAACAAAATACATAATATTATGGTGTGCAATAAATGAATATGAATATGAAAATATTGAACGTAACTGATCTCAATTTAAGACAGTTTCAAGACAGATGCTTATTATTGTGTTTAAAATGATAATAAAAATCATTAATAGTGTTGTTAAAAATATTATATTGAAGACCATTAAAGTAAGGCATCTTAGGCAGTCGGTCGCTACTGATATGAAATAACTTTTTATAGTCATTTTACGACGTAGTTCAGGCAATTTCAATCATTCCACATTCCAATCGCTAAAAATATTAGAAATACATTAGGTATTATGACTTTCATTTCAAAGAAAGTACCTACTACTTTATTTTTTATTTTATTTTTTTACTACCTACATACATCTAATCTAACCTACGTATTGACATTAAAATTTTGAAAGTTGTATTTTTTTTTTTTTACTTTTTATGATGTCAGTAAGTGTGTAGGTATTTTCAGAATTATCATTGTTTTATGGTTTTATTGTTCTACATTTATGATAGTTTCATATAATTATTAATTAGATACCAGCTTTTAATCACGGCTTCGCTCGCATTGAAGCCAAAGTTATTTCGAATACCTCCAAGAATATGTGTAAAAAGTTTCACGATGATCTGCATAGGTTTCACGTGTAAGCGTAACAAAAATACTTACATTCACAATCATATTATTAGAAGGGATAAACAACAGCTTGTTGAATTTGGCAAAACCCATTCGAAGGAGTCCCATGTTCTTTAGGTAATTAATATTATACGGGCTGATGATGAAAGTGAACAGCATATTCATATACCCTTTACAAATAATGGTTATACAAGGATATAACCATTATTTACTAAAGTTCAGTGTTTGTGTATTAAGTTCGAAGTGGCGTGCGAACTTCTATTGCGCGATGTAGGTTATTTTTATTGGGAATTCAGATGGCGCTGCTGATCTGTTTGAGGTTTTAATGTGGCTAGTGTAGATGGCGCTACAATTCCATTTTATTCTTAATTTCACAGTCCCCTCGCTCATCCCGATTGGTTCAAAGACGGCAAAGACGCGAATGGCCAGCCCAACGACCGCATCACCAGATACAACAGAACTGCCGGCAAACGTCTGCTGATCAAGAAGACACTTCTAGAAGATTCTGGCACCTACAAATGCGTCGCGGACAACGAGGTTGGGAAGAAACAGTCTCATACCATGAAATTGACGGTTGTCAGTAAGTATTTGTTAAATACATAAATACCTATCTATATATATTATTTTATTGTACTAACCGCCTATGGATGCTGCTGGTCCGAAATAAAAAGTATTTTATTTTATTTTTATTTATTTATATTTTTAGAAGTAGGTATATACCTTACCCCTTTTTGGTCTAGTGTTATATAGAGATGTGTACCTCACTCATGAGGTGCCTCATTTGAGGTACTCGTGATCGCAAATTGAAAGAGTTACTCGAATTTCAACATTGAACCACCTCACTCCTCATTCACGCGTCAAAAACTCATGAGTGAAAGAAAATTATGTGAGTGAGGGAGACGTAAAAATCAGAATCGTGAGTACTTATGAGTCGACGCAACCGTCCGCCCCGCTGCCTCGGACTATCGGCTGAATTCGGCTGAGTTCGGCTCGGGCTCGGCTCGGCTCGTAAGATACGCTGACATACGACTCCTCGCCTCAAATGAGGGGTACCTCGTGAGGACCTCGCGGGGCAAAATGAGGTACTCCCTCAACCTCATATAAAAATGATGAGTTACCCATCACTAGTTATTAAGTTCGACCGTTACTAGCGAGGTGCAGGTATCAAGTTCAAAATCGGGCAATAATTTCCTGTAAAGAAAATCTAACCGCAACGTTGCAACGTTCGAGGTGCTTTTTGTTGGTTGTAACTGCTTCAAATGTTCTGTCACCTTCTATTTGCGCAGAAGCCGTATCCCTTATCAGTTATTTCTTAACAATTTATACCCTATATTTAACAAACCCTTTTCTTCACAGGTGCCCCACAACTAACACAAGAACTCGACAAGCAAATCTCCACAAAAGATGGCCAAGACGTCAAGATTCCCTGTCCTATTGTAGCTAAACCAGCCGCTAAAATCTCTTGGACATATAATACTAAGCCCCTTGAAGATAAAGGAACATTCAAAGATGGATTCTTGACAATTAAAAACGCTAAAAAGGCTGACACGGGATATTATGGCTGCAAAGCTGAAAATGAACATGGTGTTTTGTATAGCGAAACTTTGGTTCATGTCGCTTAAATGTACCATAGACTTTAAGTTGAAACATGTAAGCAAGTCTTACATATAATAAAAAGCAATTTATTTGCATTTTGTGATTTTATTTACCCATATTAGAGAACAGTTGTTGAGTTTGTTTCATTTAACCCCACAAAATAATGGAACACTCGGACAAAAAGACTAAAAAAATATGTCTTTTACTTTGATTTATGTGCCAACTTAGATTTTGACAGATGAATTGACTGACAACGCGTATAACCTCCAAAGTTGCGAAGTAACATTCAAAACAAACGCAAAATAAATACATAAAAATGTTATTCTTCTATTTATTAAGCATATTGTCCCTTGTGGTGCAAGCCATATTCGTTACTTTGGCTATAGGTAAGTAAAATGTGTTACCGTTCATAGTAAATATGAGCAGAATTTCATAAAATACATTGCAATACAAATTTACTACGCCTTTCAATATTTCAATGAAAATTTTGATAAAAAGGCACAATTTGTATGACATATTGTTGAAATAATGTGTACCTAGATCGGTTTATAGACTCTATTATTTAAACGTGTCATAATGTCGTAAAATTATACGTTGTAGTTACTTGAAAAATTTAAAAGTCAAAAGGTTATTTACTAGCTTTTCTCACAGCTTCTGTGGCATTGAAACAGCTAAAGCTCCCATGCAGTAGCTCGACTGCAATTAATTTTGATATTACTCGAACATCCTTGTTTTATGTAAAACTATTTCTTATATGTAGTTTACAAATGTGTATTATCATTATCCATTTGTAAAATACGGAAATTCATAAATCTGGTTGCTAAGTAACATCAAAATCCGTCCAAAAATTGCCACCAATTTGCATTTAGACCACAGCCCTGCCTACTACCTATATGGATGAATTATGCATTATATGTCATTATTTTATTTATTATGCACAGATACAAATAACAGATTAACATTATATACCAGCTAGAGGCGCCCCGCGGTTTTACCCGCGTCACTGTGCTCCAGTGGGTCAGCTATACGTTAATCCTGATTATAAACTATCTGCCTGCAAACTTTCAGCCAAATCCATTCAGTAGTTTTTACACGAAAAAAATGATGCCAAATTGAAGAGATGGCAACCATACCTCAATTTCTATGTCAGGGACCAACCCTGAGCCGAGGTCCAGTCCAATAGAGGGCACCTTCATGTGCGAGGTTGCTTAGTTTGTATGTCCACCAAAAGTCTTGCATCTTCCACTGACGAAGCTGAACGACTTCTAAACAAAAGCATAAATAATACAATAATTCCCGAATTTAGTTTTCAATTAATTACAGATATTGATATAATAAAAACTTTTAAGACTATTAAAATCAAAGGCACAGAAGATTTATGGGGATTGTCCGTGAAGGCTGTTGAACCAATTATACAGAATATAGCTCCGATCCTAGCGGCCATCTTCAATGGCTGTATAATTGACGGAGTCTTTCCCGATTTGATGAAGATAAGTAAGGTAGTGCCCATTTTTAAATCAGGCTGCTCTAATAGTGCTAATAATTATAGGCCAATTTCTATCCTACCTACTTTAAGTAAAATATTTGAAAAAATTATGCTTAACCAAATGCTGTCGCACTTCAATGAAAATGGGATACTACACGACAAACAATTTGGATTTACTAAGGGCCGTTCTACGCAAGATGCAGGAAGCACTCTAATCAAGACCATACTAGAGGCTTGGGAGGGATCACAGGATGCTCTGGGAATCTTTTGTGATCTCTCTAAGGCATTCGATTGTGTAGATCACAATACGCTCGCTGTAAAGTCAAAATACTACGGAATTTCTGGTACGTCCTTGGACCTTGTAGTATCCTATTTATCTGGTCGCGAACAAGTAGTAGCCATAGACGGAATAACTTCGGAAGCTTCTCCCATCAAAATGGGTGTGCCCCAGAGTTCAATACTAGGTCCGTTTTTGTTTTTAGTTTATATAAATGACCTCCCATATTTAGTAGATAAAATATCAAATATAGTTCTTTTTGCGGATGACACATCCTTGATATTTAAAGTAAATAGAAAAGATAAAGACTATATTGGACACACAAACACACTTAGCCTAATCTCAAATTGGTTCTCAGCTAATAATCTATTGTTAAATGCAGGGAAAACTAAGTGTGTTAAATTTGCGCTACCAAATGTAAATAATGTCACACCTACTATTTCACTGAATAATGAAACGTTGGATCTTGCTTCATCCACGGTATTTTTGGGAGTGACATTAGATTCTAAATTACAGTGGGGTCCTCATATTGAGAAATTATCGGGTAGATTAAGTTCTGCTTCTTATGCCGTATGGAAAATAAAACAATTGTCAGATGAATCCACAGCTAGGTTAGTATACTTTGCTTACTTCCATAGCATTATGGCTTATGGCATTTTGCTCTGGGGGTCAGCTGCTGATGTTAATACTATCTTCATCCAACAAAAGAGAGCGGTCAGAGCTATTTATGGGCTAGGTAGCCGCGATTCTTTGCGAACCCTATTTAAAGATATAAATATATTAACTGTGCCAAATGAGTATATCTACCAGAATATTTTATTTGTTAGGCAAAACCTAGATACATTTAGTAAAAAAAGTGACTTTCACAATATAAATACTAGGAATAAGGACAAACTAGCTATGCCGTGCTTTAGGGTCAGCAAAGTTAGTAAGTCATTCATGGGAAATTGCATTAGATTTTATAACAAACTTCCCTCTCATATTACTGACATGCCTGATGCATTATTTAAAACACATGTAAAACGCATCCTAATGAGTAGGGGCTATTATAGTACTAAAGAGTATATAGATGACAAAGATGTATGGCAGGCTATACCCTCGTGCACCAGATCGGATACCCTATAGCTGATGAAGCATTGAAATGTGAACTGAAAGATCATGATAGTGTATTCTGTGTACTGTCTGTAATCATAATCATAAAAATAACACGTGTTCTGTCTCAAAATAACTTTTCTGATCTGTTAAATTAGCAAAATAAAAATAAAAGTTGTATAAAGACAGCCGATTGGTAAATTGTGTAAGCCAATTAACTAAATAAAGACAGTAACTGGACCTAAATAATGTTGACATGCCCATCTGAGTATGTTTCGCCGGATCGTCTCAATGAGGCCGCGATGAAACCGGCAGTAGAATACCCCACTGAGTTTGTTTCGCCGGATCTTCTCAGTTGGGGCGTATTGGATCCGGTGGTAGCATAAAATCGCGTCCGACGATATGCTTATGGTCTATCTAAATAATAACATACTCAAATGACAGAACTTTAGACTATTAAATTATAGATAAAAAATAAAATTCTATTTTCATACCTGACAGCTTTTACGCTAAAGCTATAAAAAATCTATTATCTATATTTATTATTATTATAACTATAATAATTAAACTAAATTAATAAATTAAATATATTATATTAATGAGCCAAATATGTTTTGACTATTTGCAAATGCCTGTAATAGGTTTACGTAAATAAAAACTTTTTTTATTTTATTTTATTTTATGTAAACATTTTAATAAGGCTGGACCTCTGCTTGCCTTTTTTCCCGGTGAAGTATCATAAACCTTGTGGGAAATAACATAAATGTCCAGAAAAATACCTCACGGACTTCAGGTCAAAGGCAAATCAAAAATTCAATTTATTCATATAAAAAAAATTCAAAAATTAATCATGTTATTATGATGTTTCCATTTCTTTTCCTACCACCAGTTCAAGACATGGCAACTTTGAGAAGAACTGGCAAGAAACTCCAGAGAATCCTTTTTTAAATAATTAATTTATCATTACTTTTACAATATTGTTTAGCAGCAGTGTTATTCCAGAGCAAGTTATTCCCAAGCCATTCTGTCATTTACATATTTTAAAATATGCCTTTTTAAATAATTAAGCTTTGACAATGGCTTTAAATTTATTAACAGATAGTTCTCAAATATTACTTGGGAGTTTGTTATAAAAGCGAATACATCGCCCCATAAAAGAGTTGCTTATTCTAGCATGGAACAGCCCTTGGAAGATTGTTTGCAAACTTATTAGGTACATTTCTATTAAGCTTTTCACTATATTGATTTCAGCCGCCGGTCTTTACTATTTGGCAGAAATAGTAGAAGAATACACAGTGATGGCCAAATATATTATAACATGGACTGTAATCGTAAGTATTTATTATCGTTATATGCCCATATAATGTCCACTACTGAACATGGGCGCCCTCCTGAGGAAGGGTTTAAACAGTAGTCATACATAGTATGCTTAACATGATGACTATTGCCAGGAAGGTGGTAGTATAGTGTTGTAACACAACCATTTATCTAGGCTGAAGCTCTGCTCGCCTTTATGCCCGGTGAAGTAGCATAAGCCTCAAGGCTAACTAAATATGACAATGAGAAAAAAAAACACTTGTGACACACAGGAAAAATATTTATATTTTTTAACCGGTTGTACTCACGGTTTGTCATCATCGGATATGTCCGACTAGTTCGAGACCAACCCATGGTCCATTCTCAAGGAGTAGTCGACTCGACGGCGCGGCGCCGGGCGACTAACTGCGGATGTCGTTGGGCTCGATCCGAGATGTTATTTGGAGGATAGTTGGCAATTTGCAGGGGACGTGCAGTGTTATTGTTGTGTCGGGAGGTCCATCTTTGGCTCGCATAAATGTTTGCGATGGATAACGCGTCCGGTTGTGCTGGTAGGGTGTCCCCGCTTGAGGTCGGAATAATACACGCCGTGCTGACTGTGTCTACCTCCAGATCCGTGGCGTGTCTCTGGGTTTTATCTTTGTACATTTTTATTGATTTGATAAATAAAAGAATCTTCATCAGCCCGTATAACGTCCACTGCTGAACATGAGCCTCCTCCCGAAGGAGGGTATTTGCCATAGTCACCACGCTTGCCAGGCGGGTTGGTGACAGAAGTGTTATATTGTTGTACCACATAAGGAAACGCTGCTGCCCGTTCCTTGATATAGGATTATTATAGATGATGTTATAACAATCGGGACCAACGGCTTAACGTGCTTGCTACCAACCAGACCCGGAAAGAAATCTAAGAATTTACGCAAAGATTTCCTGTCCGGCGTGGGGATCGAACCCACTACCTCTGAGATTTAAGGCGAGCCAAATACCGCTACCCTACGGAGGTTATCTGCAAATTCTGCTAGTAATCTTTTAAATTAAAAATGTACTAAAACATTCCACATCAGACTCAAAATAATTGTCCCAGTTAGGCATCAAACCCTGAACACCAGTTTTCAAAAGCCACTGAGCTAAAAGTATTTAAAAAACAATTATCTCCTTTACCAGGGTACGGCAGCAGTCCATGTGGGCCTCCTCATCTTCGAAGACCTGCCACTCCACCTGAACATCCTCGGTCTCTCCCAGCAGTTGCTCCACGGTCTACTGCTCAAGGAGTTCCCTATAGTCAGGGTGACGAGCATCACCTTTGTGACTGCAGTCATAACCCTGGTTTTGCACCATTATTTTGCCTTCAAGTTCTTTGGTGCTGTCTTCTATAATTTTACGGAGGTAAGGATGTGTCTACTACGATTTATGGGTCTACTATTTGCGCCCCGTGGTTTTACCCGCGTAACTCTGCTCCAGTGGGTCGGAGCGTGATGTTCTGTAGCCTATATGTTAATCCAGCGTATAACCCATCCCCGTGCAAAATTTTAGCCAATTCCGTTCAGTAGTTTTGGCGTGAAAGCGTAATAAAAATCCATCCATCCATACTTACAAACTTTCGCGTTTATAATATTAGTAGGATTTGTTTCGAAGCGGCCGTAGCCCAATGGCTATGGGCATCGGACTTGAGATCTAGTGGTCGCCGGTTCGATCCTCACCCATTGCACTACCGACGTGAACCCACTCGTAACACAAGCATTTTAGCTTAGCACGAGGGGTTAACAAGAATACTAGTAGACAGTAAAACTTTGCAAGTAGTATAAAAAAAAAGATTTTATAGGACTGATCCCCCCATCCTCCCACCACTTCCTCCCTCGTCCTCACGACCCTTAGTTTGCGAATTCAATGAACCATTGGATTGAAAGAGGCGTCGGAACGCTTTTTAGAATCCGCAGCTCAACACTCAAACTCGTTGGTTGTTGCAGCATCTGACTATAGGCCTTTGCCCACAAAGCGTCGTTAACACCGTCGGCCTCGGGGCGTCCTAGACGACCCGGACGACGAGATCACAACTTACCAACTAGCAGTACAGATACTGCAAGAAAATAGCACCACTTCCCTGAGACCAATTAATCCGACTCGCCGGAGAAGAGAGTACCCCTCGCACTCCCGACCCTTAGTTTGCATAGAACCTTTCGATGCCCTCGTAGACCCGAGGTCCGACAGGCCCGCAAACTGTAAAGTAGAGCGACAGTTGCACATTATTGTCCTAAAAAACTTTAAGACATAATTCCTCATTCACCCCGCCAGCTCGCGCCCTAAGCCGAGGTCCAGATTCCACAGAAGACGCCCTCTTGCGCAGGTTGCTTAGTTTGTAGTTTTCAAACCATTTATTTCGGTTGGAGCTCTGCTCGCCTTTATGCCCGGTGAAGTAGCAAAAGCCTTGCTAACTAAATTCTTTACAAACTATGGGTCGAGAGGGCGAGGGGGGACGCGTCGCGTTCGTAAGCATTCTTCTCCGGCGGGTCGGATACAGTGGAAAACACACGGCAATAATTAAACTGCGTATTTTATAATTCCAGGTGTTGGCCTACTTTACGATATGCTTGTGGGTGGTGCCTTTCGCCTTGTTCGTCTCTCTGTCAGCTAACGACTATGTACTACCCACTACTGGGGAGAAACAACCCTTATTGGGTAAGTGTTATATATACATCATCATCATCATCATCATCAACCCGTATGATCTGCCGAGGGAAAGTTTGTGTCACAGTCACCACACCTGGCAGGTGGATTGGTGACCGCAGTATTGTGATGAAACGCACAAGGAAACGCTGCCACCCGTTCCCTGGTTGGCTCTATAACAATAGATGATGTTATTACAATCGGGACTAACGGCTTAACGTGCTATCCGAGGCACGAAGGGTAGTCCCTCAACCAAACTGACCCGGAAATAAATCTTAGAATTTACACAAACATTCTTGTCCGGTGTGGGAATCGAACCTACGACCTCCGAGGTTCAAAGTGAGACGTATACCGCTACGCCACGAAGGCTGTCAAAAAAAGACAATATATCTAGTGTTAATTTCAACCAAGCGCCTCAACCCGCCTGCCAAGCGTGGTGACTATGGCAAAAACCCTCCATCGAGAGGAGGCCCTTGTCCAGCCATGGACGTTGTACGGGCTGATGATGATGATTTTGTCTTATTAATTTTAATTTATATGGATTTCATCATCATTTTCAGGTGATAACAATGTGCTGACTGACTACCTCGCTCGCAAATCGAAGAAATACAGCCTCTTATCATTCTTCAGTTTCGCCAAAGAATCGATTCTGCCGCAGAGAAGCAAAAAAGCATTCTAAATATCCTTTAGTACATAATATAAATATACATATATCATATAAATATACATATATAATATAATAAAACTGTGTAGTCGAATGTCTGCACAAAGAATAAAAATGCGAAAAACCGGGGATGTTAGAAAATTGAACACATCCAGATTTTTGGTTTCTCTGTTGTAGGGCCTTTTTTTCTTTGTCCGAGGGGAAATGCATTTACGCATTCCCACCGCCGCTGCAGCGTATTCGCGCGCTGGCGGTGGGATATGTGGGACTCTCCATCTCCATAGCGTGGTATGCTAAACTCATACCACGAGGAGAGGACCCTACACCACTAAAACCCCCCGGACACTCCTTCGATCCGCCGTTGGCGGGGGCCGGGTGATGAGCAATCCAGCTCCCCGCGGCAAATATGACACCGGGGGATCTCCTGGGCCACACTTATAGTGGCCCATTTTACGGGCTCATCTCCGAAACTGTAAAGGAGAATGTTTTTTTAGGTCCAAAAAATAATTTAAGAAAATAAAAGTATGACCCAAGCCTGCCACATGGTTAGTTTGAAAGATCATCTCAAATACCAGATTTTTTGTACAGAATCAAAAAAATCTGTCCTGCAGAAATCTAGATATAAGCAAATAATTAGTCCTTAGAAAGAAATTAATATAAAATGTCACTCGTAAACCTCAGGTTCGATTTTGTGGCGTCTTTGCACACATAGTTACTTTAAATAAATGAGTCGATCAACAATGGGTTCATGCCTGGGGACAACATGGATTTTTTTTTGGACCAGGGCTCATAGCAACAAGACAATCTCCTTTTGCATGGTTTTTACCTTACATCCCCGGTCGACATTTTAAATAGGTACTTTTAATTACCGAATTTATATTTGTACCTACACGTTAAAAATGTTTATTGAAGGAATTACAAAACACCACGCGGAGAAAGCCGCGGGATTTAAGATACATTTATTGGTCTCGCACTCTCGACTAGATATCGCCGGCGTACTTGAAAAATGCGGCAAAAAATAGTACCCAAAGTTATGTCCGGTGAAGTAAAAAAAAAACGTTTTTTTCGGACGGACTTGTGTTGTTAGCCCTGAGGCTTTTGCTACTTCACCGGGCATAAAGGCGAGCAGAGCTCCAGCCTAGATAAATGGTTTAAACACTACAAACTAAGCAACCTGCGCAAGAGGGCGTCCCCTGTGGGACTTGGACCTCGGTTCAGGGCGGTCACTGACTGGGAGATTGAGGGATTATGGCTTTTAGTTTCCTTAGAGGAGTTTTAAAAGCCATAATAAAAATAGGCTACAAGTCAGTACGAAAAAAAAAATCTGCCCGACTCTGTCAAGCTCTGTGCGAGGAATACGTGTTGAGTTTTCATACATTTTGATTGTAATCAAAGTAATATCAGCCGTAGTAAACTGTGTAAAATGATATAAAACAAGAAATAAGAAGTACATCGGGATCACGTACCATTGGGTCAGTGCCTCATACACACTACAATATTGAGTTGTCTCATACGGAGTTTGGTTTTAAGCGAGCGCGCGAGACCTTTCATTTATAGTATAATTCACTTAATTTTTAAATCCTCTGAACAATGCACATTAAAAAAGTTAAAATATGTCGAAAACATATACAATAGGCATGAAAAATAAAAAAATCTATTTAGTCCGTCAGTTAGATTACCGAGAAATATTGGACACGTATTTTTTGTTTTCGTTCTACAAACAAAAAATAACGAAGATACACCACGTTGAAATGTTGTGTGACGTCACTTTTAGGCACAATTTTACCTAGAAGTGACTTCACAAGCCTTCTCCTTAACTTTATAGTTTGTTGTTGCTCTGTATCTTTGTCAATTTTTATTAATTTGATAAATAATAAATTATAATTTTGTCTTCGAGCCTATTCTATGTAACCTTTTAATTGTAAATTTTATATGGCAAACTAGACATTTTTTATTTTTTATTAACAATATGGCAGGACCATATTAACTTTAATTTCGTATTATGTTTTAAAATTAATTTAAGGAGGAATAAAATAAAAAGATTTGATTTCATTAAAAAATAAACTTATGTTTATTTCTTTGAAATTTGAATCTTTAGAACTCATGTAAAAGCATGGAATTCAAAATAAGAACAATTAAGTATATTTTAAGCTATAATCTTTTGTCTCACTCACTACAATGTAAATCCACATAAGTATGACAGAGTTAAAACAAAGCATAGTGTTAAAAATAAGAGCAATTTAACTTATTTTAATCAATAATCTTTTTTCTCACTCGCTCCAATATATATAATAAGTGTGAGGAAGTTAAATAATAATGTTCAAAAATACACCGTTTTGCCTGGTATGAGTAATAATGAGTTGTCTCACTCGCTCTATTGTATATCCACATAAGTATGACAGAGTTAAGGCATAGTGTATGTTTTTTTTATATTAAAATTTGTCATCTAGTCAATGAAAGACAATACATTAATAAGTAATGTATATAATAATGTTAATATTTTATTTATTTATTATTAACTTAAATTTAGAGTTAAGTCTAGATTCTGTCTCGGTTTTACCCGCGTTTTGTAGATACTACTTTTTGAAACTAAATCTCTGTATGATATTAAAATCGGAAATGTAATAATGTAAAAAAAATATCGCATGTTATTTTCTGGAACTAAGGCCGGAACTCCACAAAAGCGGAGAAATGTGCGGTGTGCTGTGCGAGATGAGATGTTTTTCAGTTCTGGTGAATCCACCAAAGCTCTGCGGAAATGCGTAGTGTAGCAGAGATGTATGCTGGTTAGCCTTACGAGTGTGCGAGGCGAGAGTCCGCGCACAGCTCACATCTCCGCTTCAATCGCGCCATACTAATATTACATATCTCCGCACAGCGATCTCTGGAGAGATGTCTCAATAACGCAATTCTATTGGTTGTTTAAAAAACATCTCCTCTCCTCTCCTCTCGTCTCGTCTCCGCTTTGGTGGAGTCCCGGCCTAAGGTTGCATATCCGGAGCGTGGATTTTTTTTAAATATTCTTATTACGTAACATTATTATTATGACTTCGATAAGAATGTCTTCGCTACTTAGCGTTTATTATGCATGCATTCAAATCATTTCATTTTTTAATGACATCATTTTATTATTCATTTAACAACCGTCACAGATTTCGCTATTTCTTTTATCGCGCCCGGAACAATTTCATTGTTCTTATCTTCGCTAAATTCACTGCCCGAAGTCTCCATTTCAGACCAAAAGTTACGATTTCCGTGAAACGAACTATATGACAGCGTTTCTCTTTGATTCCGCTGTCACTTTTTCTGTGTCATTTGTTCGCTGTGAAGTTAGTCGATTACTTTACGCACCGTGCCGAAATTGGCAACTTAAGTCACGGAAATACGTGCGTAAAATGCGGGCTTAGGTCACATTGTGCTATAAAATATTTAAAAAAATGACAATAGGTACGGAACCCTATAAAATCATCGTCACTTGTTATAAAGCTCTTTGCTGAGTGACTCACGCAGTTTGGCGCATTCAAAAATTGCTTCCTTCATTCATCTGTTAAAGAGCGAGTTAGAACGACGCCGGCCTCATTCGACAGGCACGTTATACGATATTGTTATCGAAGTCATAGTCATCATCATCATCAGCCCGTACAACGTCCACTGCTGAACATGGGCCTCCTCCCGAGGGAAGGTATTTGCCATAGTCACCACGCTTGGCATTACTTGTCCGGCGTTGGGATCGAACCCACTACCTCCGAGATATAAAGCGAGCCAAATACCGCTACGCTACGGAGGATGTCATATCGTTACGGAACATGGACTCCGGTGGACAGCGAATCTAACCTTGTACTTTGGTCCTTCGAGCTTTTATGTTAGTGATTAGTTTTGCTAGTTAAGTTTTTATAGATTTACCTTACCTTAGATTAACCTATTGGCATTCATTAATACAGCATCTCCATACCCTGTACGTATGTAACATCAAATCTCTCCATCAATCCCTATTATATAGGGATGGCGACTGAAAAAATTGAATTTGGTCTGTCAGTTAGATTAAAAAAAAATATTGGACACGTATTTTGTTTTATCACGAAGATACAGCGCCTTGAAATTTTATGTGACTTCACTTCTAAGTACAACTTTACAGCTTGGCAAAAAAGAGTAGAAAATAATGGGGCGCCACTGTGTTGTTTGTGTGGCAACCCATTGCAAACGAATAGCATATAAACCTAATCTTGATACTTACCTGGTTTTTTTAGACATAATATTTATTCCTATTTTATTTATGTATTATTTTTTCAAATCAATAAGTAATTCTACTTATTGATTTTAATGTTGTTTATTATGAAATGACATTATTTTGGGAATGTTGCCAACAGATAAAAAATTAGTTCCGTTTCTAGACTTTTTTGCCAAGCTGTACCTATGACTGACGTCACAAGTGTATAGCCACGGTTGGCGTAAAGGGCACGCTTGCACTTGCGTTCAAAAGTAATTTATCGATCTATCTGTTGGACTTGTCACCTTGTGGTCGCCGGTTCGATCCCCACCCATTCGCCTTGAATTTTAAAGATAGGTA
Organism: Nycteola revayana; assembly: GCA_947037095.2. Taxonomy (NCBI): domain Eukaryota; kingdom Metazoa; phylum Arthropoda; class Insecta; order Lepidoptera; family Nolidae; genus Nycteola; species Nycteola revayana. The sequence continues at coordinate 7,093,333 of OX344840.2, forward strand.
CAATTTGAATTTAATTGGGAAGCAATATTACTTATGTATTTAGTGTAAATAGTTATACATATACCTTTGTACGTATTATGAGTGATAATAAAATATTATAAGTATATACTTAGTTTGATTTTTTAAGCTCCCGGAGTGAGTCTAAATGGCGACATAGGGAATTAAATTATACCAATCACCATTATTATAAGCGGCAGTGGCCCAATGGCTAGAGCGTCGGACTTGTGATCTTGAAGTCGCCGGTTCGAACCCCACCCATTGCATTACCGACGTGAACCCACTCGTAACACAAGCATTTTAGCTTATCACGAGGGGATAACAAGAATAGTAGATTGTTAAACTCTACTAGTAATCTTTATAAAAAAAAAAAAGAAAAAAAAGAAAAAAAATTGACAATTACCGAACAAATGTGGTATTAATCCCACCCACACTCCCTTCAATACAACTCCTGTAAGCCAGGATCAACAGTGGCACACATTGGAAATGGCAATGAGCACCGAGGCACACCAAGTCCCGGAAAAAAGTTAAACTGCCGGGACCCGGAACGAATTTAATCAGAAAGAAAATAGGAGGAGAAAGAAAGACTTAAGTTTACACTTCCCTCCATTACAAAGCGGAGACAGTAGGTACAAAAAAACCGGCCAAGTGCAAGTCGGACTCGCGCACGAAGGGTTCCGTATCAGTTACAAGTGCGTACCTATTTTTGATATCAAGAATAAAAAAGCGTATGTTTATGAAATGAAATGTTATTTTATATTTTTATATTCGAGTTGATTGAATGAAAGGTAAATTGCGGTTTATGACGTATTAAAAAAAAACTACTTACTAGATCTCGTTCAAAACAATTTTCGGTGGAAGTTTGCATGGTAATGTACATCATATATTTTTTTTAGATTTATCATTCTCTTATTTTAGAAGTTACAGGGGGGGGGACACACATTTTACCACTTTGGAAGTGTCTCTCGCGCAAACTATTCAGTTTAGAAAAAAATTACATTAGAAACCTCAACATCATTTTTGAAGACCTATTCATAGATACCCCACACGTATGGGTACGACGAAAAATTTTTTTTTGAGTTTCAGTTTTATGTATGGGGAACCCCAAAATTTATTGTTTTTTTTCTTTTTTTGTGTGAAAATCTTAATGCGGTGCACAACATACATCTACTTGCCAAGTTTCAACATTATAGTTCTTATAGTTTCGGAAAAAAGTGGCTGTGACATACGGACGGACAGACAGACAGACATGACGAATCTATAAGGGTTCCGTTTTTTGCCATTTGGCTACGGAACCCTAAAAAGCATATTAATTTACTAATATTATGAATGCGAAAGTTTGTGTGTGTGGATGTATGTATGTTTGTTACTCTTTCACGCAAAAACTACTGAATGGATTTAGCTGAAAGTTTGCACGTGGATAATTTATAAGCTGGATTAACATATAGGCTACAAAATAACACGTTCCGACCCACTGGAGCAGAGTGACGAGGGTAAAACCTCGGGACGCAGGTAGAATAGCATATGTGTTAAGTCTGTTGTATAAGTTATATTATTGTAAAGTTTTATTAAAATCCTTTCAGTACTTTTTTGTGTAAGAGTAACAAACATCCATCCATCCACACACGTTTATAATATACCAGCTGCGCCCCGCGGTGTTACCCGCCTTACTCTGCTCCAGTGGGTCGGAGCGGGATGTTTTGTAGTCTATATGGTAATCTAGCATATAACCTATCCCGGTGCAAAATTACAGCCAATTCCGTTCAGTAGTTTGAAGTTGAAAGAGTAACAAACATGTATCCACTCATCCATCCATACTTACAAACTTTCTCGTTTATAATATTGGTAAGGAAGTAAGGATTACTTACTTCATCCAGGCATTCCATTATGTGAATAATACTCATATATGATTGTGGTAACAATTTTATTTATAGCAGAAGATAACATACACAGCTCGATATTATTCATTTCCCATGATTCCATGAACCTCAATACTCAATATTTTATTGCATAAACCACCCTACGGAGGGATTTTTGCCATAAAAAACCCTCCATAGGGAGAAGCCGCCCCTGAGGATAACATTTCATTTTTACATTTATATTATTAAATTGGGCGTGCACATTCTTTGAACATATAAATACCACGAGCATTGGCTTTAGGCGCGGGATCACAGGTCAGCGCCACCCCTAACCTGTGACCCTGCGCATGTAGCGCAGTAACGCGTTTTCGGCCATTCCATCGACGATCCTACCGAAGCTAACCTGTAACCTTTTAACTAGCAAAAAAACAAGTTATATATAATCTACGGTATCTTTCCGTTGTAAGAGATCTTAGAATGAAATGAATAAATATTATTTTGTAACAGTTTATATGTGGAATGCTCATATTATAATTACCCATATTTTTATGTAATAACTTTTAGCGACATCTACAATAACCGTACAAACTACAAAGAAGTCAAAGATAAATTATGTAAAATAGCTGATTATGTCAATGGCAAAACTGCTTGAGAGTGAGTTGCTCAGAAACAATACTGATTTATTAATTTGTAACATAAAATTTATATTAAAAACGATTTCTCTGAGTTTTTAGCGAGTTCTTCTCAGAGTTGCCACGTCCAGAACTGGTGGTAGAAAAAGAAAGGGACGCATCATAAGAATCTGATTTAAAATATTTTAAACGTGTCTATATGTATAAAGAATTTTTGACTTTGACTTTACAAGAAGACGAGCAGCACCATCTAGTACCTAGAGTAACAACAAAACTTATGCACGTCTCTATTGGAAGTTTCTTAAAATGTAGTGGAACGGTTATATACTAGAGCCATTACAAACGTGCGAACCGAGTCATTAAACATTTTTATCAGACCTCTCGCTCACACTTATAGGCATATCGGAATTCTCGCTCGCACTCCTAGTGTTGTGTGTAACAATAAATGGGATTTGTCGATAGTCAATAGCAGGTAATGAGGGAAAGGTTAAGGAAATAATGCAAAATATTAAATTATCAACGACCGCGGCGTCATAGCTACCTGCGTCCGAGCGGCATCCCTTTATCAATAACGAGTGACGCGGCATTGTCACATTCCTATAACGTAATGATTTATGGGACAGTTCGCACGTTTGTAATGTTTCTAGTATAGTGATGTTCCTCCTCAGAAAATTTAGATCTCTGCGATAAGACCGCCCATTGTACTGTGTCTATTATATCTTTGTCCTATTTACTTGTGTGCGTACAATAAAGAGTATTATATTCTGTCTTTTTGTCTGGTGAAGTGGCTTTTCCGGCGGCCAACAGCTGTTTGCTACTATTCATAACTAGTATGTTCGTATTAGCGTACGAACTTGTAATACGCGATATTTCTTATTTCTTTTCTTTGTGTAAATGTATACCTACATAAAACAAATTGTTGTATGGTTTATCGCTTCATTTGTCACTAGATATGTACTGACACTGTTTGTCTGTGAAAAATTGTAATTGGCATATTCCAATATATATATTAGACATAGGACTGTAATAGCTGTAAGTTTTCCTATTAAAATAAAATATGCTAGTTATTATTCTAGGTTCTAGATGGCGCTACTAGTCTTCTTGTGGTCTTGTGCGGTTACAGTAGATGTCGCTAAACCGTTAATACTGAGTTAATACCGTTAATGTGCAATTCAATCTAAAATAACTATATGGTAAATCTAACATCCTCGTCGCTCACGTATCGCTTTGCCTTCTGCACTTCCCTTGCCACGCCTCAGGGACCCGCCATCATATATTCAGTGTCGACGCACACTACTGCACTTACCCCCGGAATAAATAGTAACAACACAATCGCTAATGCCACGAACTGCCCTCATTCCCACTATGATGAACCCTCATATGTAGTTTATAACTGGTAACTTGAACGAAAGCCCGTCCACATTCTTTGCAAACATATCTCTTATCATTAGTATGTATCCTAACATGATATTCCAATGTTTTCTTTCTCTGAAACGATTTTTTGCAATACTCGCACGAATATGGACGCGAATCGTTATGTCGGACCATGTGTCGCTTCAATAAATCATTATTAAACACTTTAAACCCGCAAATGTCACAAGTAACAGTCTTCTGTTTCAAATGTATCCTCAATTTGTGCTGAATCAATCGACTTTTGTTGGTAAAAACGCGTTCGCATTCATCACAATTAAATTGCAACTTTTTGACGTCATGCACCAACGCTAGATGGCGCTTTTTTAAATAAGTTGAACCTAATATCTCGGGACATTTTGGACACTTGAGGCGGTTCAAAATGGGCCCGGTTCTATGACATTTTTCGTAGTGCGATTGTAAGGCATATGAAGTTTTAAAGTCTTTATCGCACTTTTGACAGTGCATATCTTTGAAGCTATGGACATTTTTAATATGATTATCAACGTTAGCTTTCGCAATAAATCCTTCTCCACATATTTCGCATAAGAACGTTTTAAATTTATTATGGTTTTTATAAACGTGCTTCAGTAATGTCGAAAAGAACCGAAACTCTTCTGGGCATTCTAAACAAGACATTCCATCGTCAGACAGTTTGAAAGTAAAAAAGCTTGTTAATACTTCCTCATCGAAGTATACAAATCCATGTGTCTCTTTCAAATGATTCATAAAGTCTTCTAAATCAGTACATTGTTTCGCACACTTTTTACAGATTGTATCAGATATATCCAGTTTGACCCTACTACTGCCAATAATTGACCTCAAAACATTCTTCAGTCTCGCATTCGTGTGTTCTTCAACCGTGTGTTCTTTTAGTTTGGAACAATCTACGAAACTGCAGCAGCAGTAAAAACACATGTACTTATTGGCGGCCCATCTAAAAGGCATGATGGTGGAGTTTTCTAGAATGATTCGCAGCAACTTTGTGATCTCGTCTTTCCGTTTTCTTTCAGCGAGTTTCTCTTCTGCTTCCAATTTTAATTTGAAATCTGGAACAAGATGATGAAATCAATTAAATACTGAGCGTAACATATGTAATTATTTATTTATTAGGGTTCCGTACCCGAGGGGTAAAACGGAACCCTATTACTAAGACTTCGCTATCTGTCCGTCACCAGGCTGTATCTCAAGAACCGCAATAGCTAGAAGTTAAAATTTTCACAAATGATAAAAATTAAATATATTTCCGTTACTATAACAACATATGTACATTGGCTTTAGTTTGTATTTGTTTTTCTCTTCACTAAATTTCTTGTGTGTACATAAATAAATAACAATAAAAAAGAAAAAAAAATAGGGAGTGGTCTTTTTTTTTGCTCGATATCAATAACTCTAAAAACACTTAAAAATGGTTCGGATGCGGGACCCTTCGTGCGCGAGCCCAACTCGCACTTGGCCGGTTTTTATATTATGTACGTAGACCTAATTGATAAAACATAATACACTTGTAAATTGCGAAAACATAATAAAAAATACATTTGATTTGTATTCTTTATTAAAGTTTGCTGAAGTCGTGGGGCTTCACTATAGGCCTTATGAACAGGCTCAGAGTCGCGAACAGGCTCAGAGTCACTCAACGAGCTATGGAGAGGGCTATGCTCGGGGTTTCTCTACGAGATCGGATTAGAAATGAGGAGATACGTAGAAGAACGCGGGTTACCGACATAGCCCAACGGATTAGTTCGTTGAAGTGGCAATGGGCAGGCCATATAGCACGGAGAACAGATGGCCGTTGGAGCCGAAAAGTTCTCAAATGGAGACCGCGGATCGGCAAGCGTAGCGTAGGACGTCCACCTACTAGATGGACGGACGATCTGGTTAAGGCCGCAGGATCACAGGTGGATGCAGGCCGCTTCTAACCGCAACAACTGGAGATCTATGAGGGAGGCCTATGTCCAACAGTGGACGTCCTACGGCTGAAATGATGATTAAAGATTACTAACAGAGTTTTTGCACACTTCTAGTATTCTTGTAAATCCCTTGTGCTAAACTAAAATGCTTGTGTTACGAGTGGGTACAAGTCGGTGGTTGAGGATCGAATCGGCGACCACATGATCGCAACTCCGACGCCCTAGCTATTGAGCTACGGCCGCTTGATAACTTTAATTTACAAACATTTCATCATCAGCTCGTATAACGTCCACTGCTGAACATGGGCCTCCTCCCGCGGGAGGGTATTTGGAATAGTCACCACGCTTGGCAGGCGGGTTGGCGACCGCAGTATTGTGTTGTACCACACAAGGAAACCTTCTAAAATTAGCCTTAGAATCTACACAAAGATTTCCTGTCCGGCGTGGGGATCGAACCCACGACCTCCGACATTTAAAGCGAGCCAAATACCGCTACGCTACGGAGGTTGTCGAAAACAATATAGGTATATTATTAACGGAATACTAATGGTAATACTAAACGGAATACTAAAGGTAATATGATAGTAAAACGTACAAATAAAAATCAATTGAGTAACTTAGCAACATATGTATTAACAACAGAGATGTTACACGGTTATCTATATATATTTATATATTTTTCGTTCTATGCTTCAGACCCGATCCCAGCCCGCGAGGCTAGTTGACACATATGAAATTATGTTACAATGATGTTTATTTCTAAAAGTAATTGTAATTTGGAACCTAAATATAACAATTTCTGTTCAAAACACTTGAATATGTTTATATAAACCCAATATGAAAATTATTTATTTTGTCTACGTCTTTAACTTCCGAAAACGCTATCAGCCATTTTGTGACGTCATACATCTTGTTAAAAAACATGAACGCGATCGTTAACTATTACACTTTCTGAGTCATGACGTCATCGATCTTGAACACAGATAATGTATATAGATCAACATGGCTGACATCGTTTTCATCTCTAAATGTCAAGCCAATTTTAAAATATTTATTTTAGTGCTTTCTAGATCTCTAATAAATGCCATATTTTTTTCTTGGTCTAATAAAACCATTCTTAACCATATGAAAATTATTTTCAAAAAAGTGTCAACTAGCCTATTGTTCCGGGTGGGAAGTGGGAAGTTCTCAGAACCAACTGTCGTAACAAATGCGTGTTTATGAAGAAGCAATTATATTTGCGTATAAAATTAAGATGCTCCGTCTCCGTAAATAAGACAGTGATCACAATACGACCACCATATTTGGAATCTATAATCTTCTAATTTAGTTCAAAACCAATTAATTATAAAAATAATTATATTCTAACTGGCTATGGTTTAAATAGTATTATCCATCTAATAGATATAAAGGCTTACTTATATTATAAATAGAAATGGACCTATTTAATCCGTCAGTTAGATTACCAAAATTTGGACACGTATTTTTTTTTCGTTCCTCAATAAAAAAACTGACGACGATACAGCGCGTTGAAATTTCATGTGACGTCACTTCTAGGTATGATTTTACCTAGTAGTGACGTCACAAGCAGCTCTCTCGGAACTTTATAATTTGTTGTTGCTCTGTATCTTCGTCAATATTTATTAATTTGATAAATAAAAAATACGTGCCCAATATTTTTTTGTAATTTAATTGACGGACGGATGTCTGTCGAACACCCATAACAAGTAATGAGACTAAAGCCATTAACATAGATCTTATAAATTATATAGTACAAATAAAAATGTTGAGTTGGAGAGCTTTATCCCTGGTACCTATACTTTTTTAGTTTTCAACGAATTTGGGATTCAAAATTATAGACTTCACACAAAGTCAAAAATGCCTAGGAAATATCAATTATAATACAATTCAATTCTAAGGTGCCACTGCGGATCCTCATTACAAACGATGGCCCACCTCCTCACTTGTACTCTGTGTAACTCCACCTGCACCCTAAGGGACCTGTCCGAGGCCACCACCAACGCCGTAAATGAGGCAGAGTTTAGGTCGAAACATATCTAGACACGCGGCAGAGTGGCAAGCCAAGTTCATATAATTTAAAGAAATCATCGACACGACGAAGAAGAATTCTAAGGTCTCTAACAAATAATCTCAAGCCACGAATCTACATAAATATACTGGTGGGCAAAAACAAGATTAATTACTTTATAAAATACAATAGAAAATACTTTTTTAACGTTCATTTTTAAAGGAAAGAGCATTTCAAATGTTAATGAATCGTCATGTAACAACCAAAAACTTTTTTAATCTCGATTTCATGTTTGGTGGTGTCGCTTATTTTATTGTGCACTAAGAGTTCAATCTCCAGTTGTTGTTTTTTTATGGCAATCTGCCGACTTTTCTGCTATTTCTGCCAGTGTCTCCAGTTGTTAGTTAAATTAGTTTTCAAGAATAAAGCGGAACTGTATAAGGAATTATTTGGATGATCGACTGAGAGCTGACGATCACATGTCGATGACATTAAATGCAAGCAGACGGAAGTCACTGACTTCACGAACAACCTTAATTCCCGCTATGATGAACCCTCATATGAAGTTTATAACTAGTCACCTGAACAAAAGCCCTTCCACATTCTTTGCAAGCATATCTCTTATCATTCGTATGTATCCTAACATGGCAATCCAAAGTCTTTTTTCTCTGGAATGTCTTTTTACAATATTCACACGCGTATGGCCTCGTATCATTATGTCGTACCATATGGCGTCTCAATAAATCGTTGTTGAACACTTTGAACCCGCAAATATCACAAGTCACCGTCTTTTGCTTCAAATGAACACTTAGTTTGTGCTGAAGAAGCGGACGTTTGCTCGTAAAGACGTGATCACATTCATCGCATCCAAATTGGTGCTTTTTAACGTCGTGAACCATTGCTAGATGGCGCTTTTTTAAATATACTGAACCTAACACCTCTGGGCATTTGGGACACTTTAGGCGGTTTAATACGGGTCCCGTTCTATGCCGCTTCTCGTAGTGCGATTGTAAGGCATACGAAGTTTTAAAATCTTCATCGCACTTGTAACAATGTAAGTCTTTGAAGCCATGAACATTTTTTATGTGATTTTCTACTTTAGTTTTCGCTATGAAACCTTGTCCGCAAATTTCGCACAAAAAAGTTTTAAATTTATTGTGAGTTTTGTGAACGTGTTTGAGCATCGTTGAGAAGAATTGGAACACTTCTTTGCATTCTAAACATGACATTCCATCGTCAGCTAGTTTGAAAGTTAAAAAGCTTCTTAAGACATCATCATCGTATGAAAATCCATGAGACTCTTTGAAATGATTCATAAAATCTTCTAAGTTCGTACATTCTTTTGCACATTTTTTACAACTGGCATTAGTGATATCAAGTTTAACGCTGCTGCTGACTTTTATGGCTCTTAAAACATTTTTAAGTTAAGCACCAGTGTGTTCTTCAATGGTGTGTTCTTTCAGTTTGGAGCTATCTACAAAAGTGTAGACGCAGTAGAAACACATATACTTATTTGCGGCCCATCTAAAAGGCATGATGGTAGAATTTTCTAGAATGATTCGCAGCAATTTGACTATATCGGCTTTCCCTTTTCTTTCAACGTGATTTTCTTCGGTGTCCAGTTTTAATTTGTTATCTGGAACAAGATGTGAAATAAATGAAATTTATTTAGTGCCTACTCATATTATGCCTGGTCATAAAAAAATCTAAGAATCTGGGGTTGAATATATTTATTTGGGTATGAGAAAAAATTATAGTATTATGTTACAGAAACCGACAACATCCGTAGCGTAGCGGTACTTGGCTCATTTTAAATCTTACAGGTCGTGGGTTAGATTCCTACGCCGGGCAGGAAATCTTTCTGTAAATTCTAAGATATCTTTACGAATCTGGTTGGTTGAGGGACTACCTTGCTCCCGATTGTTATAACATCATCTATAATAATCGTATATTAAGGAACGGGCAGCAGCGTTTCCTTGTGTGGTACAACATAATACTGCGGTCACCAACCCACCTGCCAACCGTGGTGACTATGGCAAATACCCTCCCCCGGGAGGAGGCCCGTGTTCAGCAGTGAACGTGAACGGCTTAACTATAGCGGAGAGTATTGACTCTCCGATTAATTTAGGGATGTCCCTTTCACAATACTATTTACTCTGTCCTCTCTATTGTATCTCAGCTACTAACACTAGAAATAAGTTATTTTGTTTTGCTAACTAAAACGATGGATCACTGTTGTCCGAAAAATAAAGAATATTATTATATTATTATTATTAACGTGCTTTCCGAGGCACGGAGGGTAGTCCCTCCCCTCTGGCTGATATTTTTTTGGAGGCTAGAAATTATTGAATTCAGCTTGCTAAGATAAAATATTAGTTACTAAGATAATTTTATATGGCTCGACTAGCTTGTTGTCACTAACAGAATAGGCATGGAGAATAAAAAAATCTATTTAGTCCGTCAGTTAGATTACCCAAAAATATTTAATAACACGTTTTTTTTTCGTTCCTCAAACAAAAAATGACGAAGATACAGCGCGTTGAAATTTCGTGTGATGTCATTTCTATGTACAATTTCACCAAGTAGTGACGTCACAAGCTTCTGAACTTTACAGTTTGTTGTTGCTCTGTATCTTTGTCAATTTTTATTGATTTGATAAATAAAAAAATACGTGTCCAATATTTTTTATGATCTAACTGACTAAATATATTTTTTTTGGTCTTCACGCCTATTGGTGATAGGAATATGGTTATAAAATATTTTAAACGCGAATAATCATTGATTTTATTTGTGATTTTTAGCCAAAAGTAATTTGAATAAAAGTTGAATGACAAGCATAACTTTTTAGGTTGAACATACAGATGTCAGCGAAAATTTAAAGATATATGTTAAGCAGTTATTGTAACGTAAAAAAATGTATAGCACAGTTACCTCACCGGTTATAGCACGTCATCAACATTTAAAATTATGCTACCAACTTAAGAAAAGTGTATTTACGGCACTGGACGAAATTGGTTTGCCAAGTGGAGGTTCAGCAGTGGTAAACGGGCTAATAAAGAAAAAAACAATAATATCAAATCAATCCATTTATGGATATGTATGGAGGTATACAAAAATAGGCTTTTCTGCGCCCTGTGCGAGGTTCTGTAACTATATTGGTATATTGGTGTTTTTGCCTAATATAAATAACCTCACTCACTATAACTCAAACGCAAGTTCATTAGTGCAAATGCGTTGCCCACCTTGATGCTTAAGATTAAATTTTTATGAACAATTAGGAGCAAAGCGAAAAAATAATAGTCTTGCCTGGTGTACCATTCTTGCATCCCCCAGAGACTACGCCCTAAGATTGGGTACCACCGCCCTTTTTACGGCACTGATATCGTTGAGGAATATATATTTTTATTTATATATTTTATTTTATTGTTAAAACAATAAAATTAAAGAAATTAAGTTCTTAATGTAAAAAAAACTGTTGCTTTAACTGGAAATGTGAACGAATATAACAAACTTTATATTTTTATCAATTCAAATTAAGATCATTCTATTATATAAGTACAAAAGTAATCTTTCCTAGATTTGTTCTAAATATTGCGTAAAGGTACTCCGAAAGTGTATATACGGAGTACCTCAGGGCACTGTTCTAGGTCCAAAGGTTAATAAAACGAAACAATCCTTGTAAAACCTATTTATTCAAACATTCCAAACACAACAGCCATGATTAATTTATTCAAACATTTCATATACAATAGTACTATCAAGTATTCTATGCGATCTCATGTGCACTTCTAAAGTTTTCTTCCTCTTATATGTTTTTTCGCAGATATTACACTTAAAACGTCGAGTTACATCATGGATCACCATATGGTTCTTCAACGCTTCCATATTAAAGGCCTTATGCCCACAAAATTCACACGTCACATTCTTCTCCTTCATATGGACCCTTTGTTTATGCTGAACCAGCTTATTATTCCTCGTAAAAATCTTGGAGCAAAATTCACAAATTAGCTGTGCACTTTGGCAGTTATGGACTAAAGCCATGTGTCGTCTTTTCAAATATTTGTTGCCCAACACTTCATCACACATCGGACATTTAAGAACATCTGTTTTATGAACATTTGTAACATGGTTGGCTAACGCGTATTGTGTTGGAAATCTCTTGTTGCAATGTTTGCAAATCTTGGCTTCATGAACCTGCTTTACGTGGCTGTAAACATTTTGTTTACCTACAAAACCCTGTCCACAAATTTCGCATAAGTGATGATTTAAATGGTATTTGTAAGTATGGAGTAACAATGGTTTAAAGAAGCCGAAATGCTGGCCGCAACACAGGCAGTTCATACCATCGTCTGCAAGGCTAAAACAGTCGAAATATTGTACAACATCATCATCAAACTTAAATTTATGTATTGACGATAAATGTTGCAGATATTCTTGGAAATTACTTAACTGCCTCTCACATTTGGTACACCAAAGTTCAGATATATCCAGTTTTATTCTAGAACCTGAATAAAGTGTTCTTACAATAATTTCTTTCATATTAATTTCAGTATGTTCGTCGTCCGTGTGCTGTCTTAATTTCGAGCTTTCAATGAATAAACTCTGGCAGTAAAAACACATATATTTGCTCTCACGCCATCTGAATGGGATGATTGTGGTGTTTTGTACAATTACTGCTAGTAAAGTTGATAGTTCCTCTTTGCGGCGTAGTTGTAATATTTTATCTTCGGAAATTGACTCTGAAATAAAAGAAATTACCTAGTTAGGTTCTTCTGCGTTTTAATCATCACTTCGATTTGGTAAATTTATAATTTCAACTGGTACTGTTGTTAGTATACTTTTTTGAAAATTTTAAATAATTAATTTTAAATTTATGGATTCTTTTTTTGGGTTATGAATTTTATGAAATTCTAAGTATATTCTTTTTATTATTCAGATGGACATGTAATTAGCCACGAAATCAAATCAGATCAACTTTTGCTTACTGGCAGAAATTGCTGAATAAATCTGCAGATTGGCATATATGTATAAGAAAAAAACTAACTTTTTCTACTTCAGCGGGCATGCAAGAAGGCGCTTCCTGCGTGGTTTGGACTGCGATTCAGATCGGTCATATTAATGAAGCAGTTACTCGTGTTTATTAACGTTTTAAATTCGGTACAGAGATTGAGTAATACGTAGGTAAGGACATGGTATTTTTTATCGTGAAAAAAGCTTAGAAGGAGTCGAAATAGGGAATGACAATTTAGCATGGAACTTTGTCATCACTATTCGGACGAAATCGTAGTCAGAACCTAGTAAATATAGAGGGGTTGCAATTCTATTTATCTATACTTATATTATAAAGAAAAAAAAATACGTTTGCTTAATAGACTCCGAAACTACAGGACCGATTTCTAAGATTCTTGCGAAGATATAAAGCCTTGTTTTCTACGTGTAATAAAGGTTTTATTTAACGGTTTTTTGTAACGAGAATGGGATATTGTGTGTTTGTTTGCTTGAACGCACTGATAAAATCAAACATTAACTTATAGAGTAGAGGAATTAATGACAAACGGACGGACGGAGTACATTGTGTGTAAAGTCCTACAATTAGCAGCACTCAGTATTTTTTTTCGGATGGCGATACGTCAGTAGCCACGAGGCTTTTGCTACTTCACCGGGCATAAAGGCGAGCAGAGCTCCAGCCTTAATAAATGGTTTAAAAACAACAAACTAAGCAACCTGAGCAAGAGGGCGCCCCCTGTGGGGCTTGGACCTCGACTCAGGGCGGTTTGATTGAGGGATAATGACTTTTAGTATTTTAGGGGAGTTTTGTCGCTCTACTTTACAGTTCGCGAGCCTCTTGGACTTCGGGTCTAGGTCAGCACTCACAGGTAGCAGCTGTTAGCTACTAGCTTCTTCTTCTTTTCGCGTCGACCTGGCGTTCAAATTTGAGAAGACCAGTACTCGACCACTGACACCGCATTATCAGTGGCGTTGCACAGGTCCTCGCGTGTACAGGTGTTAGGGCACGCAGGGCAGAAAAGGAGGTGCGCCATTGACTGGGGGAGATACCACACGGACACGCAACCTCTAAGCTATACCCCCATCTGTTTATATTCTCCCGGCTTCGTCCGACTTGAGTTCGCAGTCTATTTAAGGACTTTATGAAGGTGGAAGGTGCTCGGCAAGAGGAATAGATAGAGTCGTGGGGAAGTAACTAGCCTAATTCATAAAATAATAATAATTACAAAATATAACCTATTAATTATTTATTTTTTTACATTGTGATTTTGACAAGTACAAGTGTATGTAAATACCTAAGTGCTGAATAAATTCATAATTTCACAATTAAAGTTATGAAATGAAACTATTATTTTGATACAAATAACATATTTTATTCAGATATCGTAAGACAATAATCAGGTTTACAATTTACAGTAGTCAGGCTATATTTAATTTTATTATTATGCAGTCAAATCGGTTAAGTCAGCAAGTACAGTTCGCTTACAACTTAAACATAAAGAGAGCTGGTGTGATATATGTTCCATTGTATCGATTGTTATCATCAGCCCGTATAACGTCCGCTGCTGAACATGGGCCTCCTCCCGAGGGAGGGTATTTGCCATAGTCACCACGTCTGGCAGGCGGGTTGTTGACTGCAGTATTATGTTGTACCACACAAGGAAACGCTGCTGCCCGTTCCTTGATGTACGATTATTATAGATGATGTTATAACAATCGGGACCAACGGCTTAACGTGCTTTCCGAGGCACGGAAGGTAATCCCTCAACCTAACCCGGAAAGAAATCTTTAGATTTACACAAAGATAACTGTCCGGCGTGGAGATCAAATTAAAGCGAGCCAAATATCGCTTCGCTACGGAGGTTGCATCGATTGTAAGTACGTGTAATCAAAGACGTGGATTTTTTAAGTTTTTTTTATTTTTATTTTGGTACGGTGCGTTTTGCGGCATTATCATAATAATATGATTATCACAAACCGTATGAAATATACAACCGATTTTTTTTTCCGGACGAACATTTTTATTTAGCCCCGAGGCTTTATTTCTATTTCTCCGGGCATAAAGGCGAGCAGAGCTCCAGCCTAGATAAATGGTTTAAAAACTACAAACTAAGCAACCTGTGCAAGAGGGCGTCCCCTGTGGGACTTGGACCTTGGCTCAGGGCGGTCGCTGACGGGGAGATTGAGGAATTACGGCTTTTTGTTATTTTAGGGGAGTTTTGTGCAACTGTCGCTCTATTTTACAGTTCGCGGGCCTCACGGACTTCGGGTCTACGAGGGCATCGGATGGAACCAAAGGTCTAATGGACTATTTTTTATGAACTAATTGATGCACTTTCAAACTCGACCACTGAACGAATGCTTTACCACATACTGAACAAACATTTCTTTTATCATTATTGTGAATTCTTACATGAATATCTAAAGCATGTTTTCGATGAAACTTTTTATTACAATTGCTACATTCAAATGGTCTTTCGTTAGTGTGTTTAACTTTATGTAACTTCAGTAATCGATTATCAAAGAATCGATCACCACAAACTTCACAAGTCACATCTTTTTCTTTCAAATGTAACCGCCTTTTATGATTTAACAATTCATGCTTAAACCGAAATTTTCTAGAACACAAATCGCAGTCAAACTCAGAAATCCATACATTGTGAATTTTAGCCATATGCGTTTCTTTCTGATACACACTGTTCAAAATTTCTGAGCAAATATTGCATTTACGATTCTCGATTTTGTGAATTCGATAATTATGGTTTTGTAATCGATGCTTCGCGGTAAACTTCTTTCGGCACAACTTGCAATCATAATTATCTTGTTTATGTGAATTTTCTATGTGCTGCGTTAAACTCAAGTTAGAAGCGTAGCTAATTCCGCAAATTTCACATACAAAATTCCGTTTTAAGTGATCTCGATTGTGTGTAATAGGAGGGGGCGAAAATATTGAAATTCTTTTTCGCATAATAAACATATCATATTGTTATCTGTTAGTTTAAAACTTAATACATCATCTAGATTTTGCGATGTAAAAGTCTTATGATCTGTTAGATGAGAAACGAAATCTGCAAGAGTATTAAAATGAGCAGAACAAATTTTACAACTTAAATCAGAAATATCTAACTTAGTCAATTTCTTAGTATTAATTATGTCGATGAAATTATTTATATCATCTTTACTGTGTCGATTATTATTATGGGCTTTCAAGTCAGATGCTAAATAGAAAGTGGAATTACAATAGAAGCATTTATATTTGTTCCCAAATCTCTTAAAGGGTATTGCAGTGGAATTGTCTAATATGTCAACTAAAAGTTGGCGCGTCGCTTTCTTGGCATCTTTAGATGTTGCGTTGGGAATTTTCTTCGCGCCTGAAAGCGAGAAAGAGTTCCATGTAGTTTAAAGTAACTACATTAAAAAAAAAACAGGACACACTTCTTACAAGTTTTCAGCAATGTGTAAGATATTTAACAAAAAGCTTAAGTGCAAGGACATTTTTAGTAATGGTAAAATTAGGAAGATAATATTGAAAACATCGATGGGATCATAGATTTCACATAATCCTTATTCAATTTCATGCTCTTATAGAAAACCTAATTCGAATTTATATCGCTTTCAAATCCTATCAGTTTATTATATTACGAAATCAGCAACTCTACTTTCGATGCAAACGCAACTACACCATCCCAGCTCACGGCACTGGTGTTTTGACATATTTAGTAATCGAAAGAAATTATTATGACGTCACGGTGTCAGGGGTTACTACTTCACGGCGGTCAAGCATACTCCAAAGTCTGCTATTATTGTTACGTTCTTTATTGCGGTAGTAGCATGGGTCATTTGACCCAGCATCATTTCAACACGAGGCAATACTGTCATCCTTGTGAAATAAGTAGACCAACTTCTAGAACTAACTCTTGAAGAATTTACGACAAATCGTAAAAATTCGGAAACTCGGTCGGAATTCGACTGCTTAATACCTAGGATCTTCGAACAGCATAGGTTCTGGAGCTTTATGCATCCTAATAATATGTGCTCTCAGTACCTTTTTAGTAGAAAACGGCTTATTGCAGAATTCACATCTAAAATTCTTTTCACTCGTATGTTTATACATATGATTCTTCAGCCTATTGCTATCAAATGCTTTGAAGCCACACATCCCACAAACGTGGTTACGCTGCTTCAAATGTGCATCCCTCAAATGCGTCATCATCATTGACCTGAAAACAAAAGTCTTTGGACAATGAAGACATTTGATTTCGTTCCTATTCTTATGTTCGGCCGCCATATGGCGCGATCTTTTATAATGACTTTGAAAAGTTAAGGGACACACAAGACATTTGTACGCTTTATCCGTCTCATGTTGGTTTTTCTGATGGGTTTTCAACTTGCATCTAGTATCGAATTTTTCGCCGCATTCAGGACACAACAACGTTGCTCCTTCGTGGACATTTTTCACGTGAATGCGAAGGAGGTTAGAATCTTTGAAATGGGATCCACAAACATCGCATAGTATGGCTGAAGTACCTTTATGGTCTTTATTAGTATGATGAAGCAATGGACCGAATGAGTAAAAGTTAGCGCCGCAAGCTAGACAGTTGATATTGAAATTGTCAAGTTTGAACGCCACCATGCAAATCCCTACATCTTTGTTATACTCCACGTTATGTTTAGCAACTAAATGGTCTATCAAGTCATACAAATCTACGATATCTTCGGTACATAACTTGCAAGACAAGTTAGAAATATCGACATAGACAACCGGTTCCCAATAATTATTCAAAGCCTTTTCTTTGATATCGTCACCGGTGTGGGAACTTTGGTGATTTTTTAATTCTGATGCTTCTTGGAAGATGTCGTAGCAGTAGAAACATCTATAGGAGCTTCTGAGCCACCGAAAAGGCATAACCGTCGACTTTTTTAAGACCTGCAAAACATTGTTTCTTATAACGTTCCTTTTATCTTTTGCTGTTGCAGTTTTAGTAAGAGTTTTCGTAGCGTCGCGAATATTCAGAACTTCTTCATGTAAGATGGTTATTTTAGGTCCTTTCTTCTGACTGCCTCCAGGTTCTCCTGAAAGGAAAACATGTTCTTTTTAGAAGTTTCTCGTTTTTATACCAGAGGCAGTCAGAGTACAGTAAGTTATAAGGGCATCATAGAATGTATGTAGGTACTAATAACTTTTATTTTCATGGTGGAAATCTTTTATAGAATTCCCACTTTCTGGGCAGAGACGGTGGGGGCTTGTGGGACTCCTTAACTTGGTCGCGGTGTTCATTGTATGTTAAATCATTCAACGAGTATCATACGTGCTAAGATTAATATATTTTCTTACTTTTTATGGCGTAAAAGTTTAGCTATTTCAAACTGTTAGCGTTATTTTGATTTCAATGGCCGTCGTGACGTCAGATGACATAAGACTGGAGTGACAGTACCGACAAGAACGGCTTTCTTTGCTGCAAGAATTAGCTTTTCAGTGCAATTTCAGTGGTACAGAGAAAAAGTATTTTTACGTGGTAAATAATATTATATTTTCTATTGATAATTTAAATATGAGGGTTCATTTTTGAATCAGGAATGGGTCGTGGTCCACTTGCTTAGTTGACCTGGGTGGACCACAGGCACTTTTTCTTGCCGGTGGTCCACCTAAAAGTAATTCCTCGTGATTCAGTCATTTTACTACAATTGAAAAATGAATGCCGAAAGAACAACTGAAAGTCGAAAAAACAAATGAATGCCGAAAAAAAACTTAACTGAAATAATCATTAACTACTTAATAAAACAAAAATAATACTTATGGAGAAAATCAAAGTAACTTTTCCTAAAACGTCATCATCATCATCATCAGCCCGTATAACGACCACTGCTGAACATGGGCCTCCTCCCGAGGGCGGGTTTTTTGCCATAGTCACCACGCTTGGCAGGCGGGTTGGTGACCACAGTGTTATGTTTTAATACACAAGGGAAACGCTACTCCCCGTTCCCTGGTTCGCTTGTTATAGATGATGTTTTAACAATCGGTACCAACGGTTTAACGTGCTTTCCGAGGCACGGAGGGTAGTTCCTCAACCAACCAGATCCGGAAAGAAATCTTAGAATTTACTCAAAGATTTCTTGTCCGGCGTGGGGATCGAACCCACGACCTCCGAGATTTAAAGCGAGCCAAATACCGCTACGCTACGGAGGTTGTTATTGTGGACCACCGGCAATAAAAAGTGCCCGTGGTCAACCCAGGTGAACTAATCTAGTGGACCACGACACATTAAAAAAAAAGGAAAAAAAAAGTGATATCTCATTTTAAATTTTTGAAGTTTCTTTACGAAATCATTTATATTTTAATTCAACTTTATTGACCTCAAACTTGACGAATTTTTAATCTCATTTTATTAAACTTGACATAATGTATTGTATATTATGCGTATTTAAAATGATTAACTATATTTCATATTGACATGATAAACTTGTAGATGTTCATTTAATGGAATGTGTTAATAATATATAAAGTGAGTCGTTATCTAATAGCTTAACCCGTTTGCAAGCCTTAGTTAAGGTAGTCAGTATAAAAAAAAAACCAATGGAATATTGTTAAAAGCAAACAGCTCATGATAATGTGTAATATTAATCTAGAGCTCAGGAGCATAAGGTCGGATGTAAAACTATACGAATCATTCGTCATATTATTATGCAAAGTCAACAAAAGTGATAGGTTTACACCCCGTAAAACGCATTTTAAATTAATATGTACACGTTTAAGAGAATACTTAACTATTATGTATATTTGAACACAGCTAGCAGCCATAAAGAATTACCGGCTGTTGTACTGACAAAAACATATTTATTTACATATTGACGGTGTTAACCTATCTCTTATGTTGACTGTACCTTTAGTGTAAAACTAGCCGCAACCCGGGGTTTTACCCGCGTTACTCTGCTCAAGTGGGTTGGAGCGTGATGTTTTGTAGCCTATATGTTAATCCATCCCGGGCCAAAATTTCGGCCAATTCCGTTCTGTAATTTTGGCGCTCCGACCCACTGGAGCACAGTGACGCGGGCAAAACCGCGGGGCGCAGCTAGTAAGTCATAAATAGATAAACAAGAAATGCCATATTATACAAAAACAACGATCTTTATTTCGCTTCACAGACAAATAATATAGACTAGTGGCATTAAATGTAATCTATAAGTCTAATAACAACATCGTTTTATTGCTAAACATCTTTGCTTTTGCTTGTGTCTCGAATACCAAGACACAGTAAGGCCGGGACTCTACCAAAGCGGAGATGTGTGCTGTGTGCTGTGCGAGAAGATATGTTTTTCAGCTCTGGTGAATTCACCGAAGCGGAAATGCGTAGTGTAGCAGAGATGTGTGCTGGCTAGCCTTGCGGGTGTGCGAGGCATTGAGTGCTCAGTACGCATTCTGACACAAAAGGTAGACATCCGCGCACAGCACACATCTCCGCTTCCATCACGCCATACAAATATTACATATCTCCGCACAGCGATCTCCACTGAAGCTGAGCGGAGAGGAGATGTCTCAATAACGCAATCCTATTTTTTGTTTAAAAAACATCTCCGCTTCGCTCGTCTCGTCTCCGCTTTGTAGGAGTCCCGTCGTTATGGTGCTCCTAAGTTAAAATTGAGGTTCATACTTCATCCTCTCGTAACTCAGAAAGCACTAGCATAGTCATCGAATTTTGAGATGAGCTCTATGCCTAGCAGTCGATGTCCTGATGAAATGGTAATGATGGTGGATTAATTAGACCTGTGGTTCAACTCAAAAGATTTCCATAGTCAAAAAAGCTTCAGAACGTTGGATTAGAAAAAACAATTGACGTACTGCTGTAATGTGATCTGTCAGTGATTGTAACGTAATAGCCAATGTGATTAATTTGAATTTAAAAGGGCTCATTGCATATGAATTGTCTATAGGAGTTCTGTCCTTTCCGAAATTGGTCATTTAATTATTCATTTATTTAATCGAGGACGTTCTTAAGAAAGGCCAGGTTAAAAGTACGCTAAACCGAAGGACATGCATGAGGAGATTAATGAATGCTGAAGAGGCGAAAGTGGTATGTCTAGCAAACATTACCGTTACGGTAGGTACCATACAGTTATCCAATTCGTTATTGTAACAACAAAATTTAACAATTTTAATGCACATTGTTGGCAATTAATAGACCAGGTTTTCTACCGTCTCGAAAATAATAGGCGTGATATATATATGAAAGATATGCCTAAGGCATAGTTATTTTTCATTTTTTTTAGCAGACATGAGTGAAAATTGTCACGGTAAAAATACGTACCTAATAAGGTAGTTACGTGACGTTAGTTAAAATAGGTGCCTATAATACCTAGGCCGCAATCACATATGAATGAAAAGAGTGAAGCTAATAAAAGAGTGAAGTTAAATAGCGGAACTACTTACTTAGGTTTTATATAGGATTTTCATTCTATGTCAGTAAAAGAAAGAGAAAATAACTATGCAGGACTATGCATTATGCTGATTTTCTACAAGACGGGCGAGACGAGACGAGACGAGGATGGAATTGAAATTTGTATGGCAAATTTTCAATCCTCTCCCAGCTCATCTTTGGTGGAAACAGTGTGGCGAGACGAGACGAGGCGAGGCGTGAATTGAAATAATTGTTTGTGTAAAAATGAACCGTATTGCTTTCGATATAGAGTATAAATTACTTTGGAACAGAAACACGCTTCTCGCGAGATGCTTTGTGTTGTTCATTGCAACTTATTACCGTGTTATACCTGAGAATCGCGATGGCTATTTTTAGTGGAAAAGGGTCAGTGCGATTTCAATATATATGGCCCTTGTGAATTTACTCAGCGAACATGAGATGAGATCGAGTTGCCCTGTAGACGCCACGCATTGAGCGCGCGCAATGCACATGCTACGGGCGCTTGTTGGAGCAGATTGCAGGAGCATATGTTATCAATATTCTTGACCATCTACTTAGTTTGGCAGTCGTGACCATAATCGGTTTTATAAATGAGTATATCAACTGGCACGTGCAAATAATCTTTTCTAAAAACGTCCAATCCAATATCTTCATATTTCTTACAGTTTAATTCTTGAGTTACGTCTTGACTATTCCATAATCAATCATCATTATTATAATGAAATTCAGCTTCATGTTGATTCAGTGTCTCCAAATCCACGAACCCTTTCCGACAATGTCTACAGACCCTACCACACGTCCCAGAATGAACTTTCATATGAGCTCTCAAATTGCTCGACCTCCGAAACTGTCTTTCGCAAATACTGCATAAGTAATCCTTTTCTCCGTAGTGTTTCCTCTTATGCAGAGTGATTAACCATTTGATGCCGGTTTTATATTCGCATAAGTCACACTCATACTTTACATCCGAATGCCTAGATTGTATGTGGAGCAACATAGCCCCTTTTGTGGTACAAACTTTGGGACAGTGCTCGCATTTTATCCTGTATCTTTCCACATTATGCATTTTCCCCAAATGGACCTTCAACTGATATTGCGTCTCAAAATTCTTAGAACACAAGTTGCATTCATGACTTTTAGATTGTCCATGAAATCTTTGTTTATGTTTCTCCAGACGATGGGAAGCAGAGAACATTCTACCACAAATTGTGCATCTATAACCTATGTGACTGTTACTGATATGTCTTTTAAGTCTAACATGGCTCATGAAACTTAAACCACATATCTGGCAGATAGAAGACTGTGTCATATGATCTTTATGCATATGACTAACTAAAGAGGTAAAATTGTCGAAAACTGTAGAGCAGAGAATACATGGCATAATTTCCTTGTTCAGAATGAAGGGTAGGAAACAAACTCCTAAGTTGGAGTCATATTCTTCGCCATGGTATAAAGTTATATGCGATATTAAGTCTTCCAAATCTTGAAGGTTGACATCTGGGCAAAATTTGCAGGCTAATCGAGAAATATCAATTTTGACTGGCACATCTTTGCTGATAATTCTCCTAGGAATAAAAGTTTCAAGAATCGGAGTATGTCTTTCTGTGTGCTCTTTTAGAACATCGCAGTCTTTCATAGGTTTGCTGCAGTAGAAACATCGGAATCCTTTTGTTAGCCAGTTGAAGGGGATCACGTTGCTGTATTGAAGGATTATGAGTATGTTCTTGCGGATTCTGGAAAGACGGTTCAGGTAGTTCTCCGCATGAGTCCGGTCTGGAAAGAGAGGTAGAGGTTTACGCTTCCTTTATGATCTTTGATTTAGTTTTGTGTGAGGATTATACTGAAAGACACTGCGCAGTTTAATGATAGACTGATTCAATCACTATTAGTTGATTAAGTGTTCCCAGCGCCCTATAACAAAAATTATTTAGAAAATAAAATATGTTTATTTTATTTTCATATTTCAGCAGAGACATAAGCGTAAATATAAAAAAAACAAAAATCAAAAACCAGTGTGTGTTGCCAGTGATGACCTAAGGATCTGAAACGTGGTCTTTCACTATGGGCCTTATGAACAGACTTACGAGTTGCTCAACGAGCTATGGAGAGGGCTATGCTCGGGGTTTCTCTACGCCTACGGCGCTCTCAACGTTTAATTTGCCTCTGCGCACATAGATTATCTGACTTATGAGCGATTAAACCAAAATATGTGACGATGTAATAAAAACAGATTCAGAATTCAGACGACATTTTAATTTTTAATGCTTTTGAATAAGTATATATACACAGATCGATTGTGCTACCAAGAATAAATCATTGCTTTGAGTATTAGTAACTCTTCATAGTGAATAGAGATACAATTAAAGGTTGAATACTTCTGCCCTGCTATTGCACTTGCAGTAATCGACATTTTTGGGATTTTCGCTTGTTTTGCGAAAATGAGATTTCAGGACCCTAATCTATACATAAAAAAATCAAAATCATATACTTTTTTTAGTAGAAACACGTTTTTTTTTAACGAGAAACGCCGTACTTGCCATTTTTGTGCAAATACGGCGTTTCAAGTGAAAATCCCAAAAATGTTGATTACTGCAAGTACAATAAGCAGGACAGACTTGTTCACTTCAGTTTTATACAATAGTTATTAAATAAATATATTCAATTTTACTCCCATTTTCAAGAACAATAGGTTATTTGACACTTTTTTCGCAATAGTTAGAATGGGTTTTGCCCACGCTGGGCAGCGTACCCGGCCCTCACCAACGGCGGACAGAGGAGTGTCCGGAGGGTTTTAGTGGTGTAGGGTCCTCTCCTCGTGGTATGACTATAGCTTACCACGCTATGAAGATGGCGAGTCACACATACCCGTTCGCCAGCGCGGGAACGCTGCAGCGGCGGAGGGAATGCCTAAACGCATTTCCCCCCGGACAAAAAAAGTTTTTTTTTAGAGAGTAATAGCCCTTTCACCTTCAGAAAGCTACATTATCCAGGAATAACCGACTTTTATTTAATAACGAAGTTTCCACGTGAACAGATGCTACGCGGGTGAGACCGCGCGCGGGAAGCTAGTTGTAACATAATTCGATATGGGTCAACTAGCGACAAGGTTAGGTTGCTATGGGTTGCTATGGTTGCTATGGGTTGCTATGGTTGCTATGGGTTGCTATGGTTGCTATGGGTTGCTATGGTTGCTATGAGTTGCTATGGTTGCTATGGGTCTGCCGGATTGCTTCGTGCGTACCCGGCCCCCGCCAACGACGGATCGTAGGAGTGTCCGGGGGGTTTTAGTGGTGTAAGGTCCTCTCTTCGTGGCATGAGTAAGCATACCACCGCAATGGAATGCTAACTAAAACCACGCAGGCAATTCCTATCGGACAACAAAAAAAAGCTTTCTATGGGTCTAAGGCAATCTATACATATATACAAATAACATTGGAGTGTCTGTTTGCATTAGAAATATAACATGTTGTTACTAAATGCATATGAATGTATAAAGGGTACTAGTTAAGATATTAAAAACACAATTTTAATATTTTTTGCCTTTCTGTCTGTGTCTCGTTTGTACCAAATCTCAATAACAACTGGATCAATATAGACAGGACTATCAAGATACCAAATTTTACAAGGTACTACTACTATTTTTGTCTGTCTGTTTGTTAGTCCTTTGATGACTTTTATTAGGTCACAGTGCCACGTGTTGTTCAAGAATTTGAGAGTAACAGTGCTATGCAAGAACAAAACTTGACTTTCAGTATTCACTTGAGTAAGCAGTGTCTCACTGTCATTCATGATAATTGAAATCATAAAAGTGACACCTGAGATTCCCACCTAGTCCCAACTGTTGTTCTTAAATATGAGAGTAAGTATCTACGTAATTCAAAATTGTTCTTATACACACATCA
Organism: Nycteola revayana; assembly: GCA_947037095.2. Classification (NCBI taxonomy): domain Eukaryota; kingdom Metazoa; phylum Arthropoda; class Insecta; order Lepidoptera; family Nolidae; genus Nycteola; species Nycteola revayana. The sequence continues at coordinate 7,118,493 of OX344840.2, forward strand.
CTGAATATACTGTCCCGCCACTTCTCCTTCCAACTCATCTTGTATGATTTCCATCTGCACCATATCATCAAACTCTTCAACAATAGGGGCTTGATCGTCAAACTGAGTATGGCGATTGCGGACATGCATCCGCAAGTTCGTCTGATGCGCAAACGCTTTATTACAGAATTCACAGACAAACTGCTTCTCCCGAGAATGTAAAACCGAATGAGAATTCAAATTGCTCCGTTTAGAGAATTTCTTCCCACAAACTGTGCACACAAATTTCTTTTCACCATTATGTTTCACCATATGAAGTTTCACATCGTAAGGTCCGAAAAACTTGTCGCCACACACTTCACATTCAACGTTCTTTTCTCGCAAATGTACGCGTCTCATATGTCGAGACATGATAGATTCTTGGGGATAAACTTTTGGGCAGTAAGGACATTTTATCTTAAGTTCTTCAACTCCATGAACATTGGCTAAATGTAATTTCTTCAAATACGGGCTTTTAAATGTCTCCGGACAATGGGGACAGGTAGAGAGATTGACCAGATGTATATTTTTCTCGTGAAGTATCTTCTTGGATAACGTGGCCAGACTAATGCCGCAATATTCACAAGTGTAACCACCATCTCTATGGTAATATCTGTAATGCATCTTCAAATGGTTCTCCCCTTGGAAACTGGTGCCACAAACATCGCAGATATAATGATGAGATAGATGATGCTTGTTGGCATGTCGCAACAGATATTCGAAGAAAACAAATTTCATATTGCAAGTAGGACATGTCAGTTGATCTTTGTCTAATTTGAATGGTAGGAGACAGTTGGGAACGCTTACGTCGTATTCCGCGTCATGTGCTATAATCAAATGGTGTATCAACTCTTCTAAATTATCAACACTTTTAGGGCACAGTTTACAAGCCACATCTGTAACATCAATTTTCACTGCAGCATCTTTATTCCTATTATTTTTCGTCCGGTCAAAAACGACTAACTCCAAATTGGCTAACTGGTGGAAATTTCTCGTGTGTTCTCGTAATACAACTGGGTCTTTGGTGGCTTCGCTGCAATAGAAGCACTTGTATTTACCCTTGTGCCACATGAAGGGTGTAACGTTGCTATACTGCAACACGTACTCTACATTTCTCCGCTTAATCAATAGCTTACGGGCAACCTCCAGTTTTTTGTAACGGTCCTCCACAGTATGTAACTTTGGACCTGGAAGTAAAATTTTCATCTTTATTTTTGGGAGGTTTTTGAAGATCAGTGTTATTAACTAGTCACTGTTGATCACTGTTGTTAGTTTTTAAATGTATCTGACTGCACAACATATCAATTACTTCTATCAATTTCACTAAAAGGGCGGCAAGGGTCTTATCAAACATTGTGACTATGTACTAAATCAAGATTTTAAATACACCATTTGATTCTCGCAGCAATTATGCCCCAATAATCTTTAGTTAATGATGGCAGAATAAAAAATGTTCTATAATATGTTAATTTGCTATATACATCAACACAATAGGGATGGCGACAAAAAAATCCGTAATAGTCCGTAGGTTAATAACCATAAAATATGAAACACGATTTTTTTGGTTTATCAAATGAATAAAACATGAAAAAGACAAAGAGGAACCTAGTTCAGGAGGCTTGTCACTCCTAGGTGAAATTAAATTGTACCTAGAAGTGACGTCACGTGAAATTTCCACAGTTCCACACGCTGTATCTTCGTATTTTTTTGTTTACGGGACGAAAAAAACGTGTCCAATATTTTTTGGTAATTTGAATGACGGATCAAATTGAATGTTTCTAGTAGTCCTCCGTATTAGTAAAGAAAATATTATGGGATAAACAAGGTTGTCAGTGAAAAGTAAAATATATTATGCAATTTCGTAGGTTTTTTTTTTGGACATACGTTGGTAGCCACGAGGATTTTGCTACTTCGCCGGGCATAAAGGCGAGCAGAGCTCCAGCCTTATTAAATGGTTTATAAACTACAAACTAAGCAATCTGCGCAAGAGGGCGTCCCCTGTGGGGCTTGGACCTCGGCTCAGGGCGGTCGCTGGCGATGAGGTTAGAGGGATTATGACTTTTAGTATTTTAGGGGAGTTTTGTGCAACTGTAGCTCTACTTTACAGTTCGCGGGCCTCTCGGACTTCAGGTCTACGAGGGCATCGGATGGTTCTTTGCAAACTAAGGGTCAGGAGGACGAGAATTTCGTGGGGCAAAATATTACTAGCTTTAAGACTTGTGCGATCCTGTAGCGTGCCTCAAATGCGGAAGATGGCGGGTATAGGGGATGACGGGGTGGCCCTGTAGGGTTTGGAACTCCAATCACGACGGTCGCCGGTGAGGGGAGTTTTATCCAACTGTCGATCTACTTTGCGGTTTGCCTCTCAAATTATCAAGTCTAAGAAGGCATCACAAGTAAAAATAATCCGAATTAAACGCAAGTTAAGGCTTACTCAACATCGACCGGATTCCTAGAGCGTGTGATTGCGCAAGCGCCGATCTCCCGATCTTGTCATCCGCTACACCCACCATCGTCAGTATGTTACACGTGCTCGAGCAACGCACACGCTCTGTGTGAGGTAATGAAATGAGCAAGTCAATATAAAATACTTGATAGTATATTTTCAATGTTACATACATAAATTATTCTAAATGATTATCACAATATTTATAAGTACGATTAGATGACACTTCCGTAGCGTAGCGGTATTTGGCTCGCTTTATATCTCGGAGGTCGTGGGTTCGATCCCCACGCCGGACAGAAAATCTTTGTGTAAATTCTAAGATTTATTTTCGGGTCTGGTTGGCTGAGGGACTACCCTCCGTGCCAAAAGCACGTTAAGCCGTTGTCCCCGATAGTTATAACATCATCTATAATAATAGTTTATCAAGGAACGGGCAGCAGCGTTACCTTGTGTGGTACAACATAATACTGCGGTCACCAACCCGCCTGCAAAGCGAAGCGACTATGGCAAATACTCTCCCCCTGGAAGAGGCCCATGTTCAGCAGTGGAGTAGCATACGAGCTGATGATGATGATGACGCTTAGATTTATGATTTATCAATGTTAATGGCTCCCTTAAAAATTACAACAACTTATAATAGGCGGATTCTACAATAGTAGAGGAATAAGTTTATAAAATTAAATATGACAGCGCGGAAAAAATTAGCTTATATAAGGTGCATTCAAAATATATGCCATCCTGCGAAGAAATTTGTGTGAAATTATTAAAATATATAAAGCTAAAGAATTTGTTTCCATTTCGCAGTCCCGCACTAGTATTACCTCGTAATAAGTACGAATACTGTTAAAGGGATGTCATTTATTTTAGATGCACCTTATTTAATACATTAAAGGCGAAAACACATTATTAAAACGCCACGCCACGCCACGTATAAATCAGTACGCGCGTGGCGTCGTGTCGGGTGTTCATAGTGTGTTTCTGGTCTATAGAAAACAATACATTTGATTCGACTCAACACGCGTGGCGTGTCGTCGGGTGGCGTAGCGTTTTAATAATATGTTTCCGCCTTAATTCTGCACTCACATGTACATATTATGTTTGATAGTTAACTAATCCAACATTAAGATATTCGCAGAGATATCCCAAGAGATCATTTGATTTAAATACATACTAAGTACTGCCCAAACAGCAAGACAAAATTAAATTAAACGGAGAAATTGTCAGAAAGTGGCATTTCTTATCTGATATAGAAATATAATCAAGGATATTAATTTTTATTAACTTTTAAGGCTTTTTAACAATAGCAGGTCTATTGTTAATAAGCCGTTGATTTTTATATTCGCAAAATAAACAATTATCGCAGCAGCGATAAGACCGCCACTTATACTTTGTAATTATTATGCACAATTTATTTTGTATTATTCCTGGTGTTCAATAAAGAATATTTTACTTTACATTATTATCTTTTATTTTACATTCATCGATAAGTAGTTAAAGTGCGAACGTTGCACCTTAGGGCCTATGCACACCACGTTTTTTAAACGCGCCGTTGCAGCGCGTCTGTAGCGATACAGACGCGATACGCACGCGAGTCAGACGCAGCCAGCAGACCTTTGCACACCTGCACGCTTATGAATCGATACAAACGCGCGTGTGTATCAATACAGACGCGATGCAAAAGCCACCAAATTGCTAACGCGCGTGTGTATCGATACAAACGACAAAAAACTACTCTGTAGGATAAAAGCGCGCCGTCGACGCGCGTTTCTAAAATGCGCGTCGACGGCGCGTAAAAAAACGTGGTGTGCATACCTTAAGAGATAAGTTAGCGGCAAAAAAGCGCTGAGTAAACAAGGATTGCTAGTGGATTTTAAATCATAATTTGATAGGTTATTCTTTATCATAGAACATAGGCCAATGCCAAGGCACTGCGACTGCGACAAACTGTTATATAACAATTGTATATCAGGAAACGGACAGCAGCGTTTCCTTGTGGTTGTTATAACATACTAGTACTATGGTCACCAACCCGCCTGCAAAGCGTGGTGACTATAGAAAAGGCCCATGTTCAGCCGTGAACGTATTATACAGCTGATGGTGACTTCTCGAGTCATAGATTATTAATTTCCACTATATCGGCAACTGTACATGTCCATATTTCTTATGCATTTCCATGTGGGAACTCAAATTGCTCTTCCTCAAAAAAGCTTTGCCACAAATGGAGCAATTAAACTTCCTATCACCTTCGTGCTTAACCATATGCATTCTCAGCAAGTAATTATCAAAAAACTTCTCATTACAAACAGAACAAGGCACGTTCTTTTCCTTCAAATGCGTCCGCCTAATATGATCTTTCATAAAGGAATTTCTCGTAAACATTTTGCCGCAATAGCTGCACTTATGACCTATATCATGGTCTTTGATCAAATGCTTCTGCTTGTGGTACTGTGATTGAAAAAGTTCGGGACATTTAGGGCACTTATAGTCTTTAGCGTCATGCGTTCTCGCTCTATGTCTTGCTAAACACCATTGATTTTTGTACTTCACACCGCAAATGTCACATTCACAAGAGCCTGTGTGAGCATAGTTGATATGGACGTTCAAGTTTGAGGCATTACGAAAACTGCGACCGCAGAAGTCGCATATTCGGTTATTGTTACTATGTTCCGAATTCATATGACGGAGTAGGATTCCGAAGTAACGGAATACGCGATCTGGACATATAGGGCAAGGCATGTTGTCTTTAACAACTTTATAAGGTTCTAAACAGCCAGTTATTGTTTTATCGTAATTAGCTGTATGTTCTGCTATTAAATGGTTGATCAAACTGTCGAAATCAGGTATGGGAACACTGCATATTTTACAGGCGAGACTAGAAATATCAATTTTCACTGAGATTCTTTCTCCCTTACATTTCTTCATACATTTAGATTTCAAATCACAGACGGGGTGTTCAGTGCTAGTGTGGTAGCGAAGTTCGTCGATTTCAACGAATTTCTTGGAGCAGTAGAAACAAGAATATTTGGAAAAGAACTTAAAAGGTACAGCTGTGGACATGTTAAGTATTGTAAGTATATTTTGCCGTATTTGCTGAAGATTCTGCTTTCTCTTAGGTTCTAAATTGTCTTCAGATAAAGATGTATTGGGAAGAATTTGGGATATCATTTTCACCTTGCATTTGCTTGTATGCTGCCTTAATCCTAAAGCTGTATGAAATTCTTTTGAGCAGTGGCTACACTTAATGTTACCCTCGCTCTGAGGGTGTTCTCGTTGCATGTGTTTTTGTAATAGGGATAAGGAAGCAAATTTAAGCCCGCAATTTTTGCATTGCCTAAAATGTGTATTATTTTGGTGTCGCCGCATAGATTGTTGAGTTTCAAAGTTCTGCAGACACAAGTCACAAGGATAGCCCCCTTGACGATGGTAATTCCTAAAATGTATAGCCAAGTCCCTCTTTTTATTGAATGAGACTCCACAATCGTCGCATATAAAACAATTCTGCGGATGAACAGTGTTCACATGACGTACTAAATTACCAAAGTAAGTAAACTGTTCTTCGCAATGCAAACATTTGAAGTCCGTCAATCGATACTCTTGTAAAGGAACTTCAACATCTTTATCGTAGTCTAAATTGTGTTTGCCAATCAAATGATCGATTATATCGTCGACTCGATTGAATGGTTCATTGCAGATGTCGCAAGCGTTTTCCGAAACATCGAGTTTTATTTCCAAGTTCTTTCCTTTAACTATTTTTAGCGAATAATCTTTTGTTGTACAAGGTCCGTGCGATTTTGTATGCTTTTTGAATTCTGGGTACTCCGAGTAGTTTTTGCCGCAGTAAAAACAGATGTATTTGCCTCGCCATTTAAATGGCATTATTGTGGTATGGTTGAATATTGTTGTCAAGTTTTTTCGTCTCTTCTCAGAGGTACAGCCCTCGTAGGGTCCGGGCTGTTCATCTGAAATTAAAATGGTTCTTGCTGTGAATTCTCTTCTACATTTTCTGTTATCTTCTATTTCTGCAGGCTTGGTTAGTATAAATAGTATGGATATATGTTTGTAGAAAATAACAGCTTTACAATTTGAAAGTTATTTCGCTTAGCTGGATTTAAATGTGATGTATAACATTTCAAGTAGTAATCTTTAAAACGTCATTCTGGTCTCACTTTAATAAAAGTGGTTTAAATCGCAACACTATTCAAAATTCTTGTGGAACATGTCAATGTGGAACATGACGTATCTAGAGAGATATTCAGTTGTGTGATAGCTTGGCATAAAAATGAGAGGATAAATAAGACATGATTTCGTTGTCTATTCAAGGTAAATTGATATAATTTCGTGGGTATATACAAAATTATGTACAAAACGTGAATGTTACGTTAAATTCATTTGAGCAGTAACCCTATTATGTGACATCATATGCCCCCTCAAATTCCTCTTCCACAAAAACTTCTTCCCGCACAGATCACAGTGATAATTCCTCTCCCCAATATGCTTAACCATATGCATCTTCAGCCTTTGGCCGTCAAAGAACTTTTCTAAGCACACCGAACACTCAACATTCTTCTCTTTAAGATGCAATCTCCTTACGTGGTTGATCATAAATGAGTTTTTAATAAAGGATTTCCCACAATAAGTGCATTTATGACCAATGCCGTGAGCGTTCAACATGTGACGTTGCATCCAATATTGGGAGATGAATTTCTCAGAACATTGTCCACATTTTACGACTTTATCGCCGTGGGTAGCTCCTAAATGTATCTTTAAAGCATTATTCGTAGCAAAATATAACTGGCAATGATCGCATTTAAAACTTCCAGCGACTTGATGGCGTCTAGACACGTGTGCGCGCAAATTCGGATCAGTTCTAAACGATTTACCACAGTGAACGCAAATATGCTTATTATCCGTATGACCTGTACTTATATGTTTGAGTAGCAAACCGAAATATCTATAAACGTCTTCACAGAATGGACACGAAAAATTGTCTTTCATAAGTTTGAACTCTTGTAAGTTACTTTCGATATTATCAATTTTCGCTTTAATTTTATGCTCGGTACTTAAATGTTGTATTAGGTCTTTCATATCTTGTAGAGTTTCAAAGCAGATTTTGCAAGACAGAGTCGAGATATCGATTTTTATTTGGACACCATCGTATCGATTCCTCAATTTCATCGATTTAAAAGTAGTATCACATAAAGGATGATCGGTAACCGTATGAAGTTTCATTTCATCGCTATTAGTGAAATCTTTAGAGCAGTAAAAGCATCGGAATCGATTCATAAAATACTTAAAAGGTATAGCAGTAGTATTATTAAATATGCAAGCAATGCTGTCTCTAATTTCTTGCACTGATTGTTTTTTGTCTTCATCGTCAACTATTATCGTTTCTTCTTTAATATCTTGTTTACATTTGGCTGCGTGCCTCAAAAACGCTTGTTTAGTAGTAAGAGACTTGTGGCAGAAACCACATTCAGTATACTCCGAATTGTGGTCATATTTCATATGTTTCAATCTTTTACTATCAGATGAATAAGTTCGAAAGCAAATATTGCAGGTTGACGAATGGGCTTTAGACCTATGACTTTGTAACTCGGAATTTGAGGGAAAATTTTGTTTGCATTTAACACAAGAATAACATTTCCTATGATGAAATCTTATATGAGAATCTAAATCGCGTTTTTTATTAAACTTTTGGTCACATTCATGACACAAATAGCAATTATCAGGATGAAAGGTATTCATATGGGATATTAACTTTTTAAAGTAGTCAAATTTCTTGTCACATTGCAAACATTGTAAATCGACTAGCCTGTAAGTCGTCATCATTAATTCTACGTCTCTATTATAATTCAAATTGTGTTTAAAAGTTAAATGGCTAATAACATCATCTAAAGATTCAAAAGTTTCTGTGCATATTTCACAAATTATATCAGAAACATCAATTTTAATTTCACTATCAGGAGCTTTGACTAATTTTAACGCCCGATCTGAGTCTGTACATCGTCCATGACCAAGGGTATGTTTACGTAAAAGGTCGCAATTACTAAAATCATCTCCGCAGTAGAAACACATATATTTGCCCCTCCATTTAAAGGGGATTAGAGATGTGTTGTTGAATAAGAGTTGCAGATTCCTCCTCCTGAGATAATTAGCACTGTGCTTTGACCGCGCATCTGTAAAAGAAATTTACTATGCTGTAGCAATTTCTGCAGTCAATAGAATACAGTGCGGAGGTATTAAGCAAGATAATAGGTAAGTCTTAATTTCAACAGCATGTTTACATTCACTGCTAAAAGTGAGCCTTCTCTTAACAGTCTTTGGCAAGACAAGTTTGTTGAGGGATATTGCCATAATGACCACGCTTTAGGTATAAGGAAAGTATAAGTTAAATAATTTTCATTATTTTTCTGAACTCTTTTATGATTTAATTGTATACAGCTTTTACCATCGTCTACGTAAAATAATAATTAACTTCTCTAAACATGGTATCCCCTATTTCAATCCCTACAACAATATTTTCGAGATCAGAGGTATCCTATGTCATTTCGTAAGGACTAGTTTACCTTTCATACAAATCGTTTCGATGATTAAGGCACAAAACTTACAGACAGACATCAATACAAAGCTGTTTGTTTGTTTACTAACCTCAGGAACTAATAGTCCGATTTGAAAAAATATCTTAGTGTTAGACAGCCTATTTATCGAGGAAGGCTATAGAGTTATATTTCATTATGAAATTCTTACGGGAACGGGAGTAACGCAATTGAAACCATGCACGGGAATATAGAATTAAAATATAGTAAAGATTTTTAAACGGATATTGGTTAAGTGAAATCTTTAAAATAGCTCGATGTTACACGGGGTTCATGTGCGTTATACTAATGGTTTGTAATATTTTTAAATATGTGTGTTGCAATGTTGGTAATAAATGAAGGCTTTAATTTTTTTATATGATTATGTATAAAGGTCACTAACATCACTACACAGTATAAACCAAAGTCGCTTTCTCGTGATTTTGATGCGGTTTGTTTAATAGATAGAGCGATTCAAGAGGAAGGTTTATATGTATAATACATCAGCATTGCGCCCGTGCGGAGCCGGGACGGGTTGCTAGTATCTTATATATAAGTATATAAGAGAGACGTTTGGAGTTCCTCAAGGTGGTATATTAGAGCCTGTGTTCCTATTTTTATACTAGATATAAAATATTTTTCTAAGTATACAATATTGGAAAAAATTAAGGGATCAAAAAAAATTTCGCTGTGTGATTTTCAAGAGGCTGTAACTTGGAGAAAAATCATCGTAGAGACATTTTAAAAAAAGCAAATTGTAGCTCCAAGTGTCTAGTTTTTGGGTCTGAAGTCATAAATTTTTTCATTTGAATTTTATTTTCAGGTAATTTTGAAAAAACCACAGACGGTTTTTTTTTAGAGGAACTGACGAGCCTCCGGGTCTCATTTCTCCTAGAGAAACACACACACACACACACTCTTTGGAGAATAAGTTTGGAGTCATTAAATACGGAGGAACTGACGAGCCTCCGGGTCTCATTTCTCCTAGAGAAACACACACACACACACTCTCTCTCTTTGGAGAATGAGTTTGGAGTCATTAAATACGGAGGAACTGACGAGCCTCCGGGTCTCATTTCTCCTAGAGAAACACACACATACACGCACACAGACACACACACAAGAAGCGTAAATCCGACCGGGCAACCAACCAACTACGTGGTACGCATTGGGTAATGTTGTGCCGGCGGTCATAAAAATGCATAAAAAACTGAAAAAAACATTTTTTTTTTCATTTTGTTAAAGATTATGATCATTTAACGTCGAAATCGTGATCCTTTAATTTTTTTCAAAAATTCGATCTAATGAAACAAAAAAACGGCTCGATGGATTCAATTTAAATTTTGTGGGGTTTTTGTTAAATTTTGTTTTTGTTATATTGAACTGTAAAAGGCACACTGTAAAAGGAAAACCCGTAATATTATTACGGGTTTTCTCGATATTTCCAATTTAGCGCCTGATTATCCCAAAAGTCACCAAAAGCCCTTTTTTCTTGATTCTACAAATTAATGTAAAGAAAAAAAATAATATTTTTTTTAACCTTTGCTGGATTTTGTGGGAAATTTACTCAGGATTTTAAAACCCTCCTCAATTTTTCTGTGCGATCAGTGGTTGCTGAGATATTGATGGTTAAAGACAAAATGATCCTTTTCCATTCAAAGTTCGAAATCTTAGCGAGAAGTGAATTTAAGCTGAATAAACAAGTGATCTGATCAGTATAGTGGTTAAGTTAGAAAAAAAATTCCAAGCCAAGACTTAAAAAAAGAACCGAAAAAATTATCAAATTTTTTTTGTCTGTGGTTTTTTCAAAATTACCCGAAAAAAAATTGAAATGAAAAATTTTATGACTTCAGACCCAAAAACTAGACACTTGGAGCTACATTTTGTTTTTTTTTTAAATGTCTCTACGATGATTTTTCTCCAAGTTACAGCCTCTTGAAAATCACACAGCGAAATTTTTTTTTGATCCCTTAATTTTTTCCACTTGTGTTAGACTTGTTTTAAAATTAAATACGAAGGGTGGATATAGCTAAAGTATCCACACTGATTCCCTGTCCGATGAATCACTTATGATTCACACTCACTATGAGTCACTTTCAATTGACAACATTGACAAGTTTAAGAATCATATATGAACAAACTTAGAGGTTATTTTGTTTATACATTTCTGTAGGACACTTATATATGGAAATTATATACTATTGTTGCCGGTAAGGTAAATTTAATATAATGAAATGAAATGAAAACGTTTATTGATAATGTAGACGAATAGATCGTACTTATTACAAGTCAATTACAATGATAAAAATATACAAAAGAAAAAAAACTTCGACTAATTTACTAGTATACATTTCAACAGTAATGCTAATAAATAGAATTTAAATCTACCAATGTGGCATGTGATATTCGCGTATTATAAATATAATTAGAATCAACCAGCGCGGGCTGGGATTAGGTCAAAAGCATAGAACGCGTCGCGAGCCTCGCCTTGCAAGGACGACCGGACCCTATCCTAATATAACCATCTACACCATTTATTATGTTCTATTACACACCATGTCTTTTTAGTGGTTGCTAATAATAATTGGCAGACTGATTTGCCGACATGACGCAGTTAGCCAGCCAAAGCCTCCGGGCTACATAATGTCCGTCCGAAAAAAACAAAAAAAATTACTGATTTGCCATAAGTATTATTCTTGAAGCGTAACTTTAAATTTTAATACAGAAATGTTTTTTTACAAAAAAAAAAATTGTCCTGAATGATGGCAATGATAAAAGTAAATGACAAAATTAGCTCTGCTCTCTGTTAACCCGTCGAGCGTATCGTACTAGGAAAAAAAATATGCCTCGGGCGTTTGGCAAATTTTTAGTTTAATTTCGGGCATCGACTCGGTCCATAAAAATTGAAATTGTGGCTTATATATCAATTAGATTTAGGAATTTCATATATCATTATAAAGCTATTTAGATAGGCTATTCAGTTTTATAAATATCTTTACGTACCGTGTTACTAAAAAACCAGAAATCTAGGTTATAAGTGAAGATTTCACAATTTTTCACGTAGCACGGTAGTACTGTCATCGAAGTACTAATTTTGTAAACGCAGGACGAGTTAAAGCTACAGGTTCGACGAGATTTTAATTTATAATGTTTAATGTTATGGAATTAATATACAAAAAAAAACAAATACCACTTCGGTGAGTTTAAGCAAATGACAAAAAAATTACGGTGTAAGGCAGTCGCTTCATAAATGTACAGGATTCAATTGTTTCTCATGCCTAGCCATATGTGTCCTCAAACTCTTTCTCCAAAAGAATCGTTCCCCGCACATATCACAATGATAATTCTTCTCCCCGCTATGTTTCACCATATGTCTCCTAAGCAAAATATTATTAAAGAATTTCATATTACATATAGAACATTCTACATTCTTTTCTTTCAAATGTGTTCGCCTTACATGATCGCGCATAAAAGAATTTCTCGTGAATAATTTGCCGCAATACGAACATTTGTGCCCAGAATCGTGGGCTTCGATTAAGTGTTTTTGGCGTAAATATTGGGTAGTGAAACTCTCAGGGCATTTAGGGCACTTAGCGGCTTTGACGCCGTGAGCGCGAGCCATATGCATATAAAGCCTTGAAGGTATATTACATTCGGCTGAACAAATACTGCATTTAAACCTCCCATCCCTATGATGCCTCCAAATATGGACCCGTAAATTTTGATCGCGCCGAAATGTCTGTCCGCAGTACACGCAAATTATATTATTATTAGTATGTTTATTGTTCATATGCTTGAGTAATGTGCCGAAAAACCTAAACACTTCACCGGGACAATTGGGGCAAACCATGTGATCCTTTATCAGCCTATAAGGCTGCAGGCAAGTTGTGATCGATTTGTCGTAATTTGCGTTATGTTTTGCGATCAAATGATCGAGTAAATTGTCTAAATCGCTCATCGATTCGAAGCATATTTTACAAGCTAGAGTTGAGATATCTATTTTGACGCAAGCAACTGATTCGCGGCATTTTCGTATACATTTTTGTTTGACATCACAAACTGGGTGTTCTAGAACAGTGTGTTCTCTCATTAAATCAGAATCTTGGAAATCTTTGGAGCAATAAAAACAGTTAAACTTATTCTTATAAAAATTAAAAGGTATAGCTGTCGACATATTGATAACTATGACTATATTTTCTCGTATTTGCTTCACACTTGGTCGCTTAATTTCGTCGTAATTGGGATCCAAATCCATGGCCACATATTCTTCTTTTTTTATGGCAATTTCGAATATTTCCTCGCCTTTACACTTTCTGTTGTGCATTTTCAGTCCTTGTTTTGTATGGAACTCTTTGAAGCAAGTATCGCATTGAAGAGATCCATCATCTGGATGTTCTAACTCTATATGTTTCTGTTTCAAAGCCGCTGAAGGCAGTTTCAAATGGCAAATATTACATCTAGTCATATGCCTATTATTTCTATGTTTTCTCAATATGTTTAGTGAACTAAACGTTTGAGGGCACATTTCGCATTGGTAGCCACCTTCTCTATGATAATTCTTCATGTGAGAAAACAAATCTCGTTTCTTATTAAACTTTTGATTGCATTTATCACAGATGAGGCAGTTTTTCGGGTGAGTATTATTGACGTGTGACACCAAATATCCAAAATATGTAAACTTTTCGTCACACACAATACAGCTTAAATCAACAAGTCTATACGGTTCTATAGCCATATCGACGTTTTTATCGTATTCAAGCTTATGCTTACTAAATAGATGGTTGAGAATCTCATCAAAATTAGGAAAGGGTTCAGAGCAAATTTCACATAACATGTTGGATATATCAATTTTGATCTCCATATTCTGACCCCCTTTCAGTACCTTCAAAGAATGGTCTTTAGTGGAGCAATTTCCGTGTGATTTTGTATGTTTCCTCAACTCTGAGTATTCTGCTATATCTTTGCTACAATAGAAGCATAAATATTTTCCTCGCCATTTAAAGGGTATGATTGAAGTATTGTTGAAAAGAATTTGTAGGTTTCGTCTCCGGCGCATGGATGAAGATTCGGTCCCCTTGATTTTTCTCGTTTTAACACCTGAAAAGAATAGCTCCACTGTAAATGTACCCAGTGATCAAACAAAATATAAAGTTCTAGAAATTTCTACTTTCATAAATATAGTAATAAATAAGTTTAATTGGTTTTGTGGGTACATTTAAAGTTCATTTGCAGACAGCAGCAATGTCTTCTCCAAACTATATTAATCTTTTTTTTTAATTACTAGCAGAGCTTTTCCGTCTACTAGTATTCTTGTTAACCCCTTGTGTTAAACTAAACTTGTGTTACGAGTGGGTTTACGTCGGTAGTGCAATGGGTGGGAATCAAACCGGTGACTAGAAGATCACAAGTCCGACGCCCCTAGCCATTGGGCTATGGCCGCTTTCATCATAATGATCATGTATGGATCTGCGGTAAGCATCATAACCTTTTCTTAAGCTCCTCTGTTTAATTCCTTCCAAGATTGTTTGGATGAGATCACATTGCCGCCAATTGTATCTACCTTGACCTACAATTAGTTTTATAACCAATAAAGATGACGTCTATAAAACTCTATGGGGTCCGTCAGTTAGCTTACCATAAAATATTGGACATTTATTGTTTGATTATCAAATAAAAAAATGGCAATATACAGAGATACAGAGCAACAAAATTCAGGACGCTTGTGACGTCATACCTAGGCAAAAATTGTACCTAGAAGTGACCTCACTTGAAATTTCAACACGCTGTCTTCGTAATTTTTGTTAACGGAACGACAAATAGGTTTTTTTTAGTCGTCATCATAAAAAAATAGTCTGTCGCTGACATACGATAGATATTATATATGGTTGTTCAACTATTTCATAGATGAATCATCCAAATCAATGAAGTTAAATGAGTAATCTATAAGACAGAATGCTGGCATACCTCCATATCAGTTATAGCTATCAATTTTGAGTTTATCACCGTACCATTTTGTGGACTAATCTACTGGTGGACTAATATTGTAAAGATAGACAGAGAGAAAAGTATTGAATAGGCTCTGAAACTGTTAAAGCTGAGCTAAAGAGGTTATAGATTGTAAAGTTATATACTTAGTTAACAATATAGTTTATGTATGAAGCAGGATTTTTAGGTTTGGTATATACTTTCACCGGCTGGACGGATTTCAAAAGTTCTTTCACCATTAGGTACCTACTTTATGGGCCGGATTGCTTATGCGTACCCGGCCCCCGCCAACGGCGGATCGAAGTGTGTCCGGGGGTTGTAGTGGTTTGTAGGGTCCTCTCCTCGTGGTATGAGTTTAGCATACCACGCTATGGAGAGGACGAGCCCCACATATCCCACTGCCAGCGCGCGAATACGCTGCAGCGGCGGTGGAATTCGTAAATGCATTTCCATACGGGGGAAAAAAAAAGAATTGGTACCTTAATTATCCAAGAGTTACATAGGCTATATTTAATTATGAGGCTCCCACAGGAACGGGAGCTACGCGGCATCGCATCGCATGCGGGAAACTAGTAATGTTTGTAAAGTCTACAAAAAAACTACTAAATTTTACTCAATAATATGGTATTAGGCCTAGAAAACGCTACCGTGACGATCTAGAGGCATTCAGGACAGATTGGCCGGAAAAAGCCGCACAAAAGGAAGAGTGGAAGGTTATAGGGCAGACCTTTGCCCAGCAGTGGGATAATGTAGGTTAAAAAAATGGTATTAAAACGTTATCATAATATCGTAAAATAATATTTTATTCTCTTAAAGATTTTTTTCCAAGACAATAAATGCTAAATACACGTAAATTATAATACATAATACTAGGTAGTATATTGTATAAATTACATACATACATACATTCACGCCTCTTTCCCATAGGGGTGGACAGAAACCACTTCCTTCCACTTGCTACGATCCTGTCATACCACTTTCGCCTCTTTTCATTAATCTCCTCATGCATGTCCTTCATTTTAGGGTACTTTTAACCTGGCCTTTCTTACAAATTATACTATGAAAATTAATAAATACGACATCCAGTCTTTGATTTTAGAAAATTGCAATAGTCGTTTAGTTAGTTCAAAACTTACGACTTTTCATCATTATAAACAACTTTCATTTTTAATCCCCTGGGAATCGAACCCACAACTTCCCACTTTTGGGAGACGTGCGGAGATGCAGTGCGGTGGATTACATAAAAAAGGTGACAGCGGAGCCGATCGACAACAGAAATCGTAGCTATTATAATAATTGACAAATAGCCACGAACGAGCAACAAGCAATATCACCTCAAAAAAATAATTACATTTTTGACGCATTGCGAATGACTGCATAATTGCCGTCGCTTTTTTTGCTACTACCAACTTGACCATCTCAATTTGTCAAATCTACGTCAAATACTGTTACTATAATGGTGGATCAGCTTAATAGTTTACAATAAAGATAACTGCTACTGTATGTCTACTCAAAACACAGAACAATTATCTGTGGTCCACAAAAATATGCAGTAGGGTTACATATATAGCGACCAGCAATAGATAGTATTGTTTCCCATCCGGTGGTCCGCGGACCACTGGTAGTCCCTAGGAGGACAACAGGTGGACCTTGAATCTGCCCGAAAAATATTGCGCTACAGCAGTATACATATTTACTGAACGTAGAATTCAGAAGTTATTGTAATAGTGTCCGTAGCTAGATAAACATTTTGTGAAATGGTCTTTTACCACTGATCTAGAACAACATCTATTTCAACGGACGCATCGCACGAGCAAACGACATAAGACGACGCCTTAGCCAAGTGCAATACAAATTTCTACCCAGACAACGCTTCAGGATGATGCACCCTCATATGAAGTCTCATACTATTATTCTGGACAAAGCCCTGACTACAAATCGCACATATAAACCTCTTCTCACTACTATGAATTTTCATATGATCTTTCAAAGTCTGTTTTCTCGCATAACTCTTTTTACATATCTCACACTGATGCACTCTTTCCCCAAAATGTTTCACCATATGCTTTTGCACATGCGTTTTCGAGAAAAACTTCTGTTCGCACATGGTACACCCAAAATTCTTCTCCCTTATATGCACTTCTTTTACATGCACCTTCATTTTGCTCATAATCTGAAACGCTTTGTTGCAAACCGGACAATTATATTCCGGTATTTTAACGTTATGCTCAGTACTATGATGCAGTTTTCTCTGATTGTAATTTTGAAAGGTTTCAGGACAGAAGTGACATTTTAAAAGTTTGCTTTTCGAGTGAACTTTGGCTTCATGGTTATTTTTCTGCGTCAACGAGTTGAAAACTTCGGGACATAAGTTGCAACGAAACCCTGAACCGTGCCTCAAAGCGTGGCATCTTAACCGATCTTGGGACAGAAAAGATTTGCCACAAGATTCACAGATATAGCAGCCAAAATGCAAGTTCATATGCTGATTCAACTTGATAAAATACTGGAATTCTTCTTTACAAATCGCGCAATTAAAGACATCCTCATTTCTTAGCGAATAAGGGATTAGCCCATACCCACATTCTTCTGTAAAGATTTTCTTGTGAACATTTTTGATATGGTCTATTAACAGATATAAATCTTCAAATTGTTGGTTGCAAGCTTTACATTGGAGTATGGAAACGTCAATTTTGACCTTTTCGTCTCTTCTTAAGTAAGAAACTGCGGCTTTGATGTTAGAATTCTGATGGTTATTCAAGGTGTGTTCTTTTAATAAGTTAATGTCTTTAAAAGACAGATGGCAATAGAAGCAGAGGTAGTTTTGTCGATGCCATTTGAAGGGTAAAACGGTGGAAGATTCTAGAACTATTATGGCATTTCTCTTCATGAGTTTGTTGCGTTTAGTTGACGTCATCGAGGACTTACTCGGTGCCTCGGCGCGGTTCACACCTAAAAATTGAAATGTTGCATGAGTTTTTGTGTGTGCGTTTCTTTTCTTTTTATTTAGTTGGAGGGGGGTGTAAGGAGACCTCCGATTATATCTTAAACTCCTTTCTATGCTTCCAACTTCACAATCTAGCATAGGGACTTAAAATATGTTTTTAATATTATCGATGTGATTAAAACATGTCTCGTTACAAAATGGCGTGATATTTGTTGCTCTGCACAATATGGCAAGATTTCGTGATGCTTTTGTGTGCCACTTTTATTGAAAGTGAGAAAATGCCGTATAGTGCGAAAATTATGGTCTCTGGTGTTTGTGTCAGGCATTGGTCGTCAAAATACTTTAAAATACGTCGTATATACTTATCAATTATATTAAAAATTACAGATTAAAATAACTTTTAACCTGTGTTACGGGCGTCCGTTCGTACAACCTAAATTATCTTGTATTGCAATGCACTAGAGTTCATTTTTGCGACGTACATTTATGATTATCCTCTCCTTAAGGCATATGTAAAACCATATCTATGTTATATATTTAATTAAAAGATCCATTTGTAGTTTTAAGTAAAATTTGTATCTAGTTAAAAATTATAATTTCATATTATACTTATAAATTATAATTTCATTTAAAGAACTAACTGTAATTTGTTTTGTTATTTATTTTTATTATATTATTGTAATACCAATGACGGCAACGCGGATCAAGGTTATGTAAAACTTTAATTTAATATAATAACTGTTTTCTTATTCTAAGTACATAATGTTACAAAAACTTGGCTTTAAGTATTCACTTGAGTAATTAGAGTGTCACTGTCGTGGTATCTATTTTTTTTTCTTGTCCGGGGTAAAATGCATTTACTTGTTCCCACCGCCGCTGCAGCGTATTCGCGCGCTGGCGGTGGGATATGTGGCATTCACCCTCTCCATAGCGTGGTATGCTAAACTCATATCACGAGGAGAGAACCATACAATCAAAGTGACACCTGATATTCCCAAGTAGATTTATAGTCTCAAGTGTCGTTTTGCATACGGAAGTTACAGTGATATGCAAGAACAATACGTGGCTTAAAGTATTCACTCGAGTAATGTCTCTTTGTCGTGGTTTCTGTTGCTATGGGTGATAGAAATCATCAAAGTGAAGTTCCCATTTTTACGTATACATTCATGTAGTCGTCCACGAGGCTTTTGCTAGTACACCAGGCATAATCCAGCCTCTGGAGATCCCGCGGTACCATATTGGCCGCGGGTGCCGTCGGGGGGCCGGATTGCTCAAGGGTACCCGACCCCCGCCAACGGCGGATCGAAGGAGTGTCCGGGAGGTTTTAGTGGTGTAGGGTCCTCTCCTCGTGGTATGACTTTAGCATTAGTGATGAGCGTTGAATGAACGAACTAGTTAATTCGACCGTCGACGTACTGTGAACGAATCGACGGTTCACCGTTATACGATGGACTAGTCGAATCCGTAGACGCCTCAGAGGGCTAAACTGAAATTCGCAAAGCGACGACCGACGACGCGCGACGGCGACGCACATACGGGTATTTGACACAAAAAAATGGTCAATAATCAGTTTTTTGAAGTTTGCTATTATAACAATATTATTATTTCGTAGAATAGTATAATACATCGCGCACGTTATGGCGGCCATCTTAATGCGCCAGAGATAGCAATTGACCAGTAGCATCAGTCGGAACATAGCTATTGTCTTGAGTGCACGTTTTGTTCTCGGCGCCTTAAAAAAATCAGGCTTTACGCGGTGATATAAAAATAAAAATAAGTATTATTGACAAGTGTTGATGATGGATTCTGGTGATGGAGGTATGTAGCTTATTTTATACGTTGTTTTACTGAAGTTTATATCTTTTGAATCTTTTTTGTGGCTTAAATTAGAAACAGTAAAAATTATGAAAAAAATATCGAACTAGCTTAATAAATGAGTAACTTTCTTATATTTCCGGAGAAGTCCGACTGAAAAAAGTAACAGAATCGTAATCAGGGACAATCTGGAAAGTTAATAATGAACAAATATGTTGCGGAAATAGAGCGTTTTTTTTTAATATTTTTTTTCGTAAATTATTCCCACAGTTTTAAAAACTAACCGAATAATTATTATATTTTAAAACAACATTCATTTTTTTCCAGATGCATCAAATAAAACATTCACCAAGAATGGAACTAACTGGAGATGAAAGCGGAAATATTCTGGACGAGGAAAATTCAGAAAATGATGAATATACTGATAGTGACTAACGAAGATTTTGTATTAAGTGTTCTTTTATTAAAATGTATATCTGTATCTATTATTTTGTGTTTTATTTAATGCCAATCGATTTTGGTAACAATTTTGCTGAGAAAAAAATATTAAAATATTTGTGGCCATATTTTAGTATCAAATACCCCTTTGTGCGACGGCGATACGAGACGAGAACGTAGTCGGGTGATAGAAATTCATTCATCCGTTGAAATATCGTGCAATCTAATTTGAACTCTAAATCTAGTTGAAGGGTGTTGATATTTGTTCGGGTCGAATGAAATTATTGTTGTGCTATGTGAAGAAAGGAAGCCGAAGGAAAGGTCTATTTAATAAAAATAATGTACATATATAAAATCAGTTGATGTTCTAAATACGCCAGAATAGTGAATAAAACTTTATAATTAATTCTATTCAGTATTCAGCCAGTCCTAAGCATACGTGAGACTAGTCTAAGTCTACCGCCTACGTCGCCGTCGCCGCTGCGCCGTAGACTTCGTCCGTTCGTCGTAATGTGTACCAAGTTAACGTGTAAACTAGTCGACAAATTCAACTAGTTGATCGACTAGTCGATGAACGAAATTGGACGGTCTAGTTTATTTGACGTCAAATACGTCGACGACCCATCACTATTTAGCATACCACGCTATGGAGAGGGCGAGTCCCACATATCCCACCGCCAGCGCGCGAATACGCTGCAGCGGTGTGGGAAAGCGTCAATGCATTTCCCCGGGGACAACAAAAAAAAACAAAATGGATAATCCAGCCTCTAGCTCTCGTCCTGCAGAGTAACGTTAGCATGACATGCATGCGATTCGGAGTCTTTTTGTTTTGCGGACTGACATAATAATATGAAGTTAGACACGAGGCTTTTGCTACTTCACCGGGCATATAGGTGAGCAGAGCTCCAGCCTAGATAAATTGTTTAAAAACTACAAACTAAGCGACCCGTGCAAGAGGGCGTCCCCTGTGGGACTTGGACCTCGGCTCAAGCGATTCGGAGTAATTAGTTTACTGTGATCGGATTTCAGTTAAGGTTTAGGTATTGTAGGATTGTAGGTATTTGTTATTGGATTAAATTGTTTTGTTCAACTTTTACTATATATAAATACTTATAATTATGTTATTTCGGACGGAGACAACAATTAAATCCTACTAATGTATGGAAGGGTGGATGGATGTTTGTTACTCTTTCACGCCAAAACTACTGAACGTAATTGGCTGTATTTTTGCATCGGGATAGGTTATACGCTGGATTAACATATAGGCTACAAAACATCACGCTCCGACCCACTAGAACAGAGTAATGCAGGTAAAACCGCGGGGCGCAGCTAGTAAAATATACTTTTTTAAATCAGCACCTACTTTAGACATACATCATTCGAGCTAAGTGTTATGTTAATTCGCGTATAAGAAATATTTTTGAACGAAAAAAATACGTTCAATTAATAAGGTAATTTTCAAAATTGAGATTAATAAGTTAAAAATTTTGTTTTCGATAAACTTTTCCGAAAAGTATACAAAAAAAAAAAAACCGGTCAGTGTCATGGTTTAAATATTTAATTCCAAATGCAACTTTGGATATATTTGTCGTTGATCATTACCGATAGATGGCACTAACGTTCTCCTTAGAGACGTGTTATAAAAGAGATTTCGACGCCCGGTTGGGTTCCACAGTGACCGAATGGTTAAGGTATATACCTAAGATTCGAATCAGGTTCGAATCCTGCCGGTGGTCTAAATTTATTAATCACAATTTTGAAATTTAGTCATCGTTAAACTTATCCGTTAATTATTCAAAAATGTTTAACAGTAAATTAAGGCATGTCGTAGGCAGAAAAACCATTGTTTATATAGCAACGATACATTAATAATCATATAACTAAATATTATAGGGAATATGCATGTATTATATCAAATAATTATTTATTTTATCACCATTATTATGAAATATAAATGTAGAAGAAAAAGCCAAAGAAAAGATGGATGGATTGTGTGAAAAATAATATTAGGAAAATGGAATAAGTGTTAGCGTGATGTCCGACAGGACATAATGGAAGAGAAAAACGTATTCCGACGAC
The DNA here is from genome assembly GCA_947037095.2 of Nycteola revayana. Lineage (NCBI taxonomy): Eukaryota > Metazoa > Arthropoda > Insecta > Lepidoptera > Nolidae > Nycteola > Nycteola revayana. Next base: position 7,140,796 of record OX344840.2, read on the forward strand.
CACAAATGAATCAGGATAAGGGCAGGGAGATCCCTTATAGCTTCGACTGCTGAACAAGAGCCGCCTCCCGCCAGAAGATTATGGTCATATTCAGACGGGTTAGTGATCGCAGTATTATGTAATTAATAACAGACAGAATGTTATAATTAGTCAACGTTGCGGTTTAAAAGAAGATGTAGTGACATAAATTGAAAAGAGTATGCTTAGGTGGTTTAGTCATGTGGAAAGGATGAATGAAAGGCGAGTAACAAAAGGTATTTACAAGGCAGATGTGAGTGGTAACGCCGGGAGGGGACGCCCTAGAAGGACATACAACACACCTCAAAGGTGATGTTCTTTAGAAAGGTCAGGTTATGAACGTGGACGAGGCAAAGGGAGTGTGTAAGGATCGTAGCCGGTGACGTTCTGTAGTTTCTGCCTACCTCCAAGGGAGAAAGGCGTGATTATATGTATGTATGTAACAGACAGAGAGTAACGCTGTTACCCGTACCCTGGTATAAACAATCATGCTTTATAATGCTATAGAGGATGTTATAAATCGTGACCAACGGCATACTGCTTTCCGAGTCACGGAGGGTAGTCCCTCAAGAAATCTTAGATTTTACAACAAATGTTTTATGCGGCGTGGGGATCGAAACTGGACTGTGAAGGACTGTCAGACTTATGCATAAATGTTGAATTTACTTTAAATACTTTTAATTAATCGGGTTATAGCACAGAATCATACATGCATATTCCCTATTACACAAAAAAAAAAAAACAATTAAGATGTGTTGTGATCAATATTTTGTTAATTAATTTCTAAATAAACATCTTAAAATGATTGAAATTCTCAGATATCTATACTAATATTATAAAGCTGAAGAGAGTTTGTTTGTTTGCTTGTACACGCTTATCTAAGAAACTACTGGTCAGATTAGAAAAAATCTTTCAGTGTTAGATAGCCCATTTATCGAGGAAGACAGTACGTGGGTGAAACCGCGTGCTGGGCCCCGAGCCTACTACGATAGTAGACTCGGGGCCCTGGGCGAAACGTGTATGTTCTTGATTCAATTATGACTATTACCATGTTTCTTATGAATAAATGGTTTGAACTTGAATACATATTAATTACACTATTACTGCGTCCTGTTTTTAAAACGAACTGTCCTGGTTTTTAGTAACTTTTATTCCTAGTTTTTGAAATTGTGGTTGAAAACCATAGACTGCGAGGGTATCGTAAGATATGATACCGCCTATCCCTTTCTATCGATCACAACACATCTCAAACAAACTTTGATAAAACATCCACCTACCTTTAGTAACTGCCTTCTTCTCCGTATCGGTCTTCTTCTTCTTCTCCGTGGTGAGCTTGCGGGGCCGGCCGCGTTTGTTCTTTGTCGGTAAGGTTATTGTGATATCGGAGGCTGAGGGTTCTGTTACGTCTTCTTTGAGGGGTTCATCTAAAAAAACATAAGTTGACGTAATTACATTCAGATTTATTTCCGGGTCTGTTTGGTACTACCCTCCGTGCCTCGGAAAGCAAGTTAAGCGATTGGTCCCGATTGTAATAACATCACTTACACCAGCGTTTCTCTGTGTTTACGACATAATGCTGCGGTCACCAATCCGCCTGCTAAGCGTGGTGACTATAGCAAAGTCGTTTCTCGGGAGGAGGCCCATGCGCGGTGGACGTTTACGAGCGGATTGGTGATCGCAATAAGATGAGAGTATCATTGAGCTAATAGGTGCTGCTGCCCATCCATTAGCTGAATGTCCCTTAGCCAAACCAAATAAACTTTACCTTAAATACCTGTAATAGTTTTACGTGAATAAAAACTTTATTTTATTTAACTGTATTTCCTATAATTATGGTTTCTAATTTTTAAGAGAATTTTGTGTAACTATTATATTGACTTGAAACACAGTGACTTGACAATCTATATTAATATTATAAAGAAGTAATTTGTGAATTTGTAGGAAGTTCTCTGCATCTACTGAACCAATTTTTCAAATTCTTTATTCACATAAACACATTTAAAAATAATTTTTAAATAATTTACTTATGATGTCCTCTTTGTTTCTGTTGCAAAGTTAATTTATACTCTATATCGGAAGCAATACGGTTCATTTTTACACAAACAAATATTTCAATTCACGCCTCGCATATTCTCGTCAATCCACACTGTTTCCACCAAAGATGCCCTGGGAGAGAATTGAAAATTTGCCATACAAATTTCAATTATCTCCTCGCCTCGCCTCGCCTAGCCACTCTGGTGGAAAATCACCTTAAGTCATAGGCTATATTTTAACTCAAGGTTTCCACGGAAACTGGATCGACGCGGGTTAATCCGCGCGGGGCAATTTAAATCGATAAATTTGATCAGCTCACCATAATCAATTTCCTCATCCAAGTACTCCACCTCAGCATCTTCCACTGGAACATCGACTCCTGCATCTTCAGCTTTCATCTGTGCCTGATATATTAGCACTGAAACAATTGAATTCAATATTCAAATTCAAAATTCATTTATTCCGTAAAAATGGTTACATTTGTTTGGAATCGTCATATTTTTTCCCCTACCGTGCAGTGCGTGACGTGGCCACTACTGAGAAACACTGGCAAAAATCTAATTAGAACGCTCTTTTAGAATAAAAAAAAGGAATTAGCAAAGATATTTGATCGAGCCAAACAATGAGTGAAAATCTTTCAATTTAATTCAGACGTCACGGTATTATCGCTTAGATGGAAACCATGTTAGAATTATGGTGAGATAATGTAAAGATCAATTATAATTTAACGTATTATTAAACATGTTTTTTCTGATCTATTGTTTTTTTTAGACTCTGGTTCCGATTACACAAATATTATATTATGTATTTATAGGGAAAGTTAAACCCCGATTTACGCAAATTCGACTTGCACGGCTATCCCGTGGTCCCACCTATCGCGTAAGTCCGGGGTATTACTGTACTTTATTTCGGCTGGGTTGCGAAACATACCGAGTTCCAATCTCTAGTAACTATGCGTCGCCGTCGTCGTTTATTAAATATTACATGGGAGCAGGGCAGGAAGATTTTAAACAAACATAAATTGGTGTCACTAATCAGCTGATGTACCTGGAAAGGTTACTGACACTTACTCTTAGGCCTAAACTCTCCTCGGCCGACCATATCAATAAACTTCTTCTCTGAATCCAAGACTTGTTTCTTAAAGTTGCAGGCATCACGGAGTCTTGTGATGCAGACTTCACAGATGAGCCGGTTTGGACCATTTGGGCCGTCATTGTGTTGAGTTATCTGTTAAAAGAATTATGGCTTTAAAAATTCCAGATTTCATACAAATACTGTGAAGTACGACGAACATGCGGACAATTTGGGACTTGTAGAAATGTATAAATTGTAAATAAATATGATTTGTTAACGCGTAGTAGCGAGCGCACGCAAACCACCACCGATTGCAGGCAGCTCGCGGAAGTATAAATATAGGTCGATTTCATTGTATTTTTATTCTGATTTGGAGAGCAGTAATAAACAAACGTATTGAAGAAACAACCAAGAATTTAATTTCAAACCTACAGTACAGTCCACACCCTACAAGTACATTAAATATTTTTTGTGTAACTGATATATGTACAAGTGGTAAATAAAATTGAAATGTTTGTTTGTTATGAATAAATTAAAGGTTTTTATTACATTCACATGAATACATATGGGGTATTTATAACAGAAAACCTGCCAAGTGCAAGTCGGACTCGCGCACGAAGGGTTCTGTACCATTTTTAAATGCCTACTTGTTGCCGTTATTGATACCGAGCAAAATAGATCATGTGTGTGGGAGCCCCCCTTTAATACTTATTTTATTTTAATTGTTGTTATAGTGGCAATAGAAAATTTCAGCTGCTTACAGCCTGGTGACAGACAGACAGCAAAGTCTTAGTAATTGGGTCCCGTTTTTACACATACCCGGTTTTAGCACATAAAAAACGGAATATAATTATTATTTTTTGTCTGTCCATAATGTTTGTTTGTTCTGGCTTATCTCAGTAACAGCTGGATCTGGATTTTCTGTGGAAGATAGCAATGTTATAAGGTTGTTTATCCTCATATTCTGCCTAATCTCCAAAACCATAAAACTAATAGACAGGACTTTAAGTGTTATATAGGTTGTTTATAGCTAGTCTATAAATATATATATGTTTGTTTGTGTGTATTGAATAAGCTTTGAAAATACTGGACTGATTTTAAAAATGATTTCACCATTAGTTATGTTATTCACAAGTAACTTACTATGTTTAATTATGAAGTTCCGGAGGGAACAGGAGCTATGTGGGTAAAATTGCATGTAGGAAGAATATTACCATAAAAAATTTGCTATCTACTAGTGAGTCTGCTTTAAATTGGTCCAGTATTGAGGTAAGCCTGAATAAACAGACAGACAAAATTGTTTTTAATTATGTTTATGTTGAAAATTCTTTCACCATCATTTCAGTTTTGTTATTTATGCAGGAAAAACAAATTTGTTGCCATTTTAGGTCAATATAGTATGAGTAAATTAAAAAAGAACCACAAGCGACTTTTCCATAATAAGTTAATCGATTTTCTCCATGTGAAGTTATACACATACGAGATTTCCAATTTGCAACGATGATGTTTTAAGACGACGTTCTCATGGGAACGGAATATAGGGCAGTGAAATGATAAATTAATAAAACTCACGCTTATATCGAAGCATTCCAATAACATATCGGCATAAACTTCATTATCATTCATCCAAGTGTATTCGGATCCTAAGTCTTTGTAGCATCCTTCAGAAAGACAGCACCGGCAAAGCCCGGGGCTCTCTTTTACCACGATCTCGTCGAATTCCATGATAATATCAACACTTAACTAACATTGCTACTATTAATACACAATTTATACAGTTTTTAGTACATAAAATTAAAGAAAATGCCGCAAACAAGAATACAACCCCAGTCAGAAGCCATCTTGTTTTAAAGTATGTCATAAATAATCTCATAATGTCATTTGCCAGTTGCCACAGATAAAAATAAATATGCATTGATGATATTTTGCTCGATCTGAGGAGTCTGGTAGTTTGTATTTTGTAACGAATCATGACAGATCATTTTTAATGTGTTCTGTTAGGAAAAATACAGTTTCGTATTAAATATCAATACTTTTATTAAAACTGTAAAGGGAGGATTATATTATATACTTTTTCTATTAAAACCTACTGCCTAGGTTCTTTTTTTGTATAGCAACACCATGCAGTCAACTGTCAAAAAATAGAAACAAGAATTTCACTCAGGCAGAATTTATAAATTTCTTATTGGATTTTATGATGTTTTTAAACAAAAATGATTAAATATTGTGTATAAATGTAAATAAATAAGTTCTTTACAATGGAAGCGGATAGTATGTGCCGTTGCTGCCTTGTACGAGGCATGCATAAAGATTTAAATTCCAGTTATATCTGGCTCGATAAAAAAGAGAATTACTCTGAAATGCTGTTAGACTGTTTTAATATAAATGTAAGTATTTGTTTAATAAACTTAATAGAAGACTGAAAACTTAAAAAATCACTACAAAATAAGCACTGAATACAATTTTTTGCTAGGAAGTTCAGATGGTATGACTTTGTAAACCTAACATTACAAACTTGTTTATTTATTAGTAAAAACTGGTTTAAAGCGATATAATATCCAGATTATTGATTATCTGATTATTTTAATACCAATTTTTCAGTATGATGCATACATTTTTTTGGGATAATGCTGCCAGCATTCTGAGAACCTTGCCAAGTACCTAGTATAGATTTAGAGAAGTAGTATTTTATAAGTTAATTTTATTTTATATGGGATGGATGGGGAAAATATCTTGAATGGAGGTTGTAGATAGGCAAGCATAAAGTAGGACATCCACCAACTAGATTTATGTATGACCTGGTAAAGGCAGCTCGATCATGGTGGATGCAGGCCGCCTCCAACCATAGCAACTGAAATCTATGAGGGAGGCCTATGTCCAGCAGTGGACATCCTTTGACTACACCAGTGGCTCAGTGGTTACGATAGTTGCTTCTGAGACCTGGTGTTCTGGGTTCGATTCCCACCCGGGACAATTATTTGTGTGAACCACAAATACTTGTTCTGAGTCTGGGTGTTCTTTGTGTCCGTGAAATGAATGTTTGTAAAGCCCCCTGCGACACAGGGATTTACTTACCTTGCGCGGGAGTTGTCTTTAAAAAAAAAAAAAAAAATGATGGTGATGATGAATAAAATTATTATGATGTTATTGGTAAAAATGGAGTACAAGAAGTAGTTTTGTATTCATCAAACACTGTCTTTTAGAGTGTAAACTATATTTTATCATTATAAACTTAAGAGGCCCACCTATTGGGTAAGTCCAGGTTATTACTGTATACAATAAAATTGAACTTGTTTAACAAATGGCTTCAAAATCATCTGTCTGTCACCAGGCTGTATCTCAAAAACCGCAATACCTATACAATTGAATTTTTTACAAATATATTACAAATATATATCTATTGCCACGATAACAACAAATACTTAAAATAAATATTGAAGGGCGTCCATCAACAAACTACAGCACTTTCTGAGATGAGTGCATTCAAACATACATATAAACACTAGCTTTATATGTACTGATTATTAACACGTTATTTCAATTTTCAGCTGACAAAATCAGAGCACTCTAACGGCATTTGCGACAGTTGCATCAAGAGCCTCCGTAGCGCCCACTTGTTCAAACATCTAGTGTTAACCAATGAGGTAGAGTTTTTGAAGATAGTGCAAGATGTGGAAAAGAACGGTAAGTGTATGACACCACACTTCGCAGGTGGATTGGTTTGTCATCATCAGCCCGTACAATGTCCACTGCTGAGCATAGGCCCTCCGAGGGAAGGTTTTGCCATAGTCACCACTCTTGGCAGGCTGGTTGGTGACCGCAGTATTATGTTGTAACACACATGGAAACGCCCATTCCCTTGTATACAATTGATATAGATGATGTTATAACAATCAGGACCAACGGCTTAACTACCTTTTCGAGTCATGGAGGGTAGTCCCTCAGTCAACCAGACCCAGTAAGAAATCTTAGAATTTACAAAAAGAGTTCGAACCCACAACCTCCATGATTTTAAGCAAGCCAAATACCGCTGTAAATGTAAGTGCTTCTGCCGTAGTTAAGTAAAACTATGGCAAAAGTACACACATATAGATGCATGGACAGCCAAAACTGCTAATGGCAACATGGAATTTGGACAGTTGTTTTAATTCAAAATGGGGTTGGGGTTCAAAATGTATCAAAATTCAACTCACACTAAAATAGGATTTAAATAAACTTTAACCCTAAAGGGATGAAATAGGGGTTAAAAGTTTGTATGGAAAAATCTTATTGAAAACATTTTATTGAATACTACCGCCCCGGCTCCGCACGGATACAATGCTGATGTATTACATATAAACCTTCCTCTGGAATCCCTCTATCTATTAAAAAAACCGCATCAAAATCCATTGCGAACTTTTAAAGATTTAAGCATACATAGGGACATAGCAATATAGGGACAGAGAATGCAACTTTGTTTTATACTATGTAGTGATGTGTTTATTGGAATATCACCCCCTAAAAGGTGGCACAAAGGGGTTGATAGTTTCTTTAACAATTTATTAAATATATGTACTCACAAGATTACAAGATTGACAGATGACCTGAAAAGAGTAGCCTGTCTCTGAATACGGTGAAGTATCGTGTGTTATGTCGTAAATTAGAGAAGGCCTTTGCTGTTGACCTAAATAGCCTGAATGAAACCATTTATTGAGGCTGGAGCACTGCTCAAGTGCTTGCTTTTATTCCCGCTACTGTACTTTCGGACTGATGTATCTATATAGTTAGCCAGTAGCAAAAGCCTCGTGGCTAACTGCATATGTGAGATCGAAAAAAAAAAGATTTTCTTTTTAATTTACAGAAGAGAGCACTTGTGCGGTGAAGGTGGAACCGAAGACTGACAGCGGTGATGATTCCGATGATTACTTCTTAGCTGATACCAGTAAGTGATTTTATCAGGCTTTTTTTTCTTTTTTTTTTTGTTGTCTGGGGGAAAATTCATTTACCCATCGCCACCGCCGCTGCAGCGTTACCGCGCCGGCGAAGGGGTATGTGGTACTCGCCCTCTCCATAGCGTGGTATGCTATAGTCATACCACGAGGAGAGGACCCTACACCACTAAAACCCCCCCGGACACTCCTCCGTCCGCCGTTGGTGCCGACGGCACCCGAGGCCAAATTGACGCCGCTGGCTCTCCAGGGCCACACTATTGTGGCCTATTTGCCAAATAATAGGGACGCCCGGCGTGTAGAGGCGTCCTAGCTCCTCATCGGTTGGCCTCGAAGGGAGCTGGGGCCCCGAGCCTAGGGCGGTAGCGCCGCCTACCGCCTATTAAGCGCAGGCCACACCGCCAGCGGGCGGGTAAGCGAGCTAGGTGGGCGAATATCGTTTCACTTCTTTACATACTTCGGTTCACACCACGAGCTATCGACTAACCTACGTCAGCGATGCGAGCGAAGCTAACGAAATATCCAACGATTCCAGCGAAGCTACTCGTTCACCTCGTTAGGTTAGGTTAGGAACCCCATAGTTTAGCTCGCCAATATTCCGCATAGTTAGTATAGTTTCCTTCTCTCGCTTCGCCCGCCCGCCTACCCGCTCGCCCGCTGGCAGTGTGGCCTGCGCTTTATTTTATCAGCCTACCTGCTCAGGGCCTTGTCGTAACACACAGATAGCCTTTTTTTTTAATTGTGGTGTTTATTATATAGTACCCTACGTCTATAATCTCCGTAGCGAAGCGGGTTAACTCTCGCTCTAAGTCTAGAAAGGTTGCTAGAAACGTTAAAAAAAAAAAAAAAGTCGTGGTTTCTATAACCGCGCTGGATAAGAAATTTGTGTAAGTTCTATGATTTCTTCCCGCATCTGGTTGGTTGTAGGACTACCCACCAGAACCGGAAAACACGTTGAGCCGTTGGTCCCGATTGTTATTGTAATATCTCCAATAAGCGTATACCAGGGTACAGGACACAGCGTTTCCTTCTTCTTCTTCCTGCCCTTATCTCATATTACTTGGTGTCGGCGCAACACGTTTGTTTCTTCCATTCTGTCCTGTCACCCGTCACACTATCACTAACTCCCTTTTCTTTCATCATCTTTTCTTTGGCCTTCCCTTCCCTCTCCATCCATCTACATGTATGCTTAGAACTCTTTTAGTAACATGCGTTTCATCCCTCCTCTTCACATGACCATACCAAGATAAACGATTCCCTTTAAACTTTTCAGTCACTGGCCAGTTTCAAACTTCCTCTAATATACCTACTCATTTCTCACTTTAGCGTTTTTCCTTGTGTTTTATAAAATACTAACTTCCCGCGCGCGATTTCTCCCGTATAGTTTTTTTCTGTTGGTCTTACGAAGTTGCCGCGAGGCTTTTGCTACTTCCCCGAGCATAAAAGCGAGCAAAGCTCCAGCCTTAATAAATGGTTTAAAAACTGCAAACTAAGCAACGTGCGCAAGAGGGCGACTCCTTGGGGCTTGACCTCGGCTCAGGGCGGTCGCTGGCGATGAGATTGAGGGATTATGACTTTCAGTATTTGAGGGGAGTACTGTGCAACTGTCGCTCTACTTTACAGTTCGCGGGCCTCTCGGACTTCGGGTCTACGAGGGCATCGGATGGTTCTTTGCAAACTAAGGGTCAGGATGAGGGGGGACCGTATAGCTCCCATTTTCATAGTCTTCTTCGATAAATGGGCTATCTAACATTGTTTTTTTTTTAATCGGATTTGTAGTTCCTGTTATTAGCGCGTTTACAAACAAACTCTTCAGCTTTTTGTTTTAGTATAGAAGAGTGGTGTTTATGGCAAAACCTTCTCATCAGGAGGAGGTTCAGCTGTGTATAAGGACTGATGATGATTAGTAGGTACCCTAGAATATGTATTCCATAATAATAACCTGTTTTATTTGTATAGATATATTTATATATCTAAACATGACTTTCTTTATTTCCAGTTAACGACGTCACAATAAAGAAGATTAAAGTGGAGAAGAAGGACACTCCTAAGAAGAAAGCAGAAACAAAAAGAAGTAAAGCGAAGAGCGTGGTTAAAAAGGAGAAGAAGGATGGAGCGTGGAGAAATGATAAAATTAAGAGCTTGGTGAATAGACTAGCGACGTCTATCAGTGAGTATTTTCACCCCCTATGCAATAAGAGGGGTGTTATAAGTTTTTAACCCCTGATGCAAAAAAGGAGAATTATATGTTTTTCCCCCCCAATGCTAAAAGGAGAAAGTTAAAAGTTTTTCGCCCCTGGTGTATAAAGAAGGGTGTTATAAGTTTTCAACCCCTGATGCAAAAAGGGGAGCGATAAGTTTTTTACCCCCAATGAAAAATGAAAAGGTTATAAGTTTTTCGCCACCAATGCAAAAATAAGAGAGTTTTTAAGTTTTTCGCCCCTGGTGCATAAAGAGGGGTGTTATAAGTTTTTAACCCCAAATTTAAAACTCCATCGAGATGCAGACATCGTAGTTACAAAACTAATGAAACAATTATGTTGTGGTTTTTAGTCTGAAACCTGAAGTTACTTCAATACTCAATACTCAATCTTTTATTGCATTCCACAGTGTTTTTAGGTGGTATTATTACAAATTCTGTTCAATGTGGACCCTGTCGGGCACAGCAAAGTAAAAGTAGGAGAGAGGGAGACTTCCAGAGCATATTCAATGCAAACGAACCTTAAAATCATTTCTGTTTTAAATATTACTATTAGTCAGTCTTTATAACGTCCACTGCTGAACATGGGCCTCCTCCCACCACGCTTGGCAGGCGGGTTGGTGACCGCAGTTATATATTGCACCACACAAGGAAACGCTACTGCCCGTTCCTTGATATACGATTATTATAGACCCGTAACGTAACGTAAACCCTTTTAACGCACCGTAACGTTTTTCTGGACCCCCCCTCCCCCTCTCTTAACGTTACGTAACACTCAAGTGATGATTTTTACCCTAAAGTCGTAAAAAGTTATGTAATAGTTTTTACACTTGGTATAGTTTTAATCTACTAAATAAAACAAGAATTTTAATGCGCAACACCTACATATTATGTTTATTTTTTATAAATTTTTGGCTTTTAATTTTTTTGGTTCTGATTTGGGTGTTTTAATTCCCTATTTTTTTTAGAAACATTGTTACGTAACGTGTTGTAAGAAAGACCCCCTCCCGCCCCTGTAACGCTTCTTAACGTTTTACGAGACCCCCTCCCCCCAAATTACGTTACGTAATACTTGAACGCTCCCTAAACCACACGGCAGTTACATAAAATAATCTTTATTTCCAGATTCCTGCGAAATACCGGATCTGAAAAAACTAACTAAAAGCAATATAAAACCAGCAAAAAGAAAAATAACTATAGTCAAAGAATTATCTGATTCAAAAATCAATTTGACATGGTCTCGAACGAGCAGTGACAAAGTGAAGCACAGAGAAAATTTATTTACTATACTGAAATATTCAAATGCAACCCCATTCAAAAATAAGTCCCTAATAGGGTACATGTGTGCTTTCTGTGATATGTCCTTCCCGGACCCCGTAGACTTAAAACAGCATACGGACACAGACCACAGCAAGGAACGGTTGAATTTCAAATCAAACTTTGATATGACCGAGTACAGTGTTAAAGTTGATATTTCAAATTTAATTTGCACGTTATGCGATGAGAAATTTGATAATTTGACTTTGTTGAAGCAGCATTTGGTTAAGAATCATGAGAAAACCATATATACGGATATAAAAGATCATATTTTGCAGTTCAAATTGAAGAAGGGTGAAGTGTATGATTGTGTTATGTGTAGTTCTACGTATGAAACATTCAAAATGTTAAAACAACATATGAATAAGCATTATTGTAATTACACATGCAGTGAATGTGATACCTCATTTGCAACTAAAAGGTAATTTTGTCTTTATATACTCTTTTAGTCATCATCATCATCATCATCAGCCCGTACAACTTCCACTGCTGAACATGGGCCTCCTGGACCCCATGGAGGATTTTGCCATAGTTACCACGCTAGGCAGGCAGATTGATGACCGCAGTGCTATGTTGTAATACACGGAAACGCTACTGCCCATTCCCTGGTATACACTTGTTATAGATGATGTTATAACTATCGGGACCAACGGCTTAACGTGCTTTCCGAGGCACGGAGGGTAGTCCCTAAAGCAACCAGACCTGGAAAGAAATCTTAGAATTTACACTAAGATTTTTTTCCGGTGTGGGGATCGAACCCACGACCTCCGAGACTCGAAGCGAGAATTATACCGCTACGCCACAGGTTACTCTATTAGTATAGAATACTTATGTATATATAGCTGAAGAGTTTGTTTGCTTGAACGCACTAATCTCAGGAACAACTGATCTGATTTGAAAAATTATTTCAGTGTGGGTGCTCAGTTATTCACGATACCTATAGGCTTTATTTCATTATCTTGTTTCCACGGGAACGGGAGTTAATCAGGTGAAAGCTAGTAATCTATACTATAATTATAAAGTTGAGAAGTTGCTAGTTTTTGCTTGAACGCACTAATCTCGGGAACTAATGATCCGATATGAAAAATTCTTTCACCATAGGCTATATTTTTTTTTTGTTGTCTGGGGCAAATGCATTTACGCATTCTCACCGCCACTGCAGCGTACACACGCGCTGGCGGTGCGATATGTGGGACTCGCCCTCTCCATAACGTGGTATGCTAACTCATACAACGAGGAGAGGAACCTACACCATTAAAACCCCCGGACACTCCTTCGATCCGCCGTTGGCGGGGGCCGGGTACGCATAAGCAATCCGGCCCCCCGACGTCACCCGCGACCAATAGGGGATCGCCTGAGCCACACTTACGGTTGCCCATTTGCCCTTGTCCCTACTCCTCATGGGTCAGCCTCGAAGGGAGCGGGGACCATGTGCCCCGAGGCCACGCCGAGGGCGGTAGGTGGCAGGTTTCAGCCCGCCTCCGACGGCCAACACGCCGTCTGCTAATGATGAAGTTCCTCCTGAAACGGGAGATAAACCAGAGCCTATTAAACACAAACAAACAATTTAATAATATTAGTGTACTTACAATTTTTTTTTTTATAGGTCTTTAAACGCACATCGTACCACCCACCAAGATGGTAGTTTCAAATGTGATCACTGCGAGAAGATCTTCTCCAGCCGTTCAAAAAAGCACTACCATGAGAAAATGAAGCATCTTGGAGCAAGAAATATATCAAACTGTCCGTACTGCAATGAACCGTTCCGGAGTTACTACCAACGGAACCAGCATTTAGTCAAAGTGCACAATTCAGAAGCCCAATACAAATGCAATGTATGTAATAAGTCTTATATATTAAAAAGCTTGTTGATGTATCATATAAAGAAATCACATTTGATGGAACGGAATTGCCAGTGTACGGAATGTGGGTATCGGTTCTTTAGTAAGAAAGCGTTGAAAGCACATATGGTTAAGCATACCGGGGAAAGGATTTTTGCTTGTGAGGTCTGTCATAAGTCTTATGCGAGGAAGTATACGTTGAGGGAACATATGAGGATACATACGAATGATAGAAGGTTTAAGTGTGAGGTGTGCGGGATGACTTTTGTACAGAAATGTAGTTTGAAGAGTCATTTGCTATCGAATCATGGGATCAGCATGGCGGCTAGTGATATTACGTCTGTGTAAATTACTGACTGTCAACACACATTTTATTTTTTTTAGCCACAAGGCTTTTGCTACTTCACAGGGCTTAAAATCGAGCCCAGCACTGTCTTGTTGTCTTTGTTAGTTGGTTTTTTGACAGTTATTTTTTTTTTGTTACGAGGCTTTTGCTGAGTTTTTCACCGGGCTTAAAATATAGACGAGGCACCGCCCTATTGTTGTCGCTAGTTTGTTTTTTGGCAGTAATATTTTTTTTAGCCACGAGGCTTTTGTTCCTTTACCGGGCATAAAATTGAGCCCCGGCACCGTGTTATTCTCGTCGCTAGTTTGTTTTTAAATAAATTACTGACTTATATGTCAACACACAACTTTAATCTACTTATTTTAAGGATTGAGCTAAAATTTGGCACGCTGATATTGGATCCCTACGTTATATGGAAAATTTGTGCTCTGATTGATCTGTTTAAACTACTTAACGCATTGCGCTGAAATTTGTCACGCTGATGATCGATGTCTACGTAGAATGTTGGCATCCGTCAGCGCGTTCAAGCCCGGTGAAGTTTTTAGACCATTTAATAAGGAGCCGCTCTCGACTTTAGCCTCGTGCTAAAATATATGTCAATCCGAATAAAAAAAGTTGTGTTGATCTGTAATGTTGTAATCATGACATTATGTAAATATGAAAAAAGTTTTAAAGTGTAAATATTATTTTCTGTTTGTAAGTGTAATAGACATGAAACTTGTGACACTCAGGGACTGCCGCGGTAATAACAAATGGTAATAAACAATGCTATTGCATAGCATTGTTTATCAACTTATGCAATTATGGACGCGGCCAAAAAGCACGCTGTCTCACCTAGCATCGTGTCTAAAAGAGATCAGTTATGAGCAGTTAGCAGCTAGTCTACACGCATACGTCTAGTCGCACGCACACAAACACCGTGCCGGAGTCTGCCGAACTGAAACGCCGGAAGGTAGACTTCTCGGGCGCCCGCAAGGGCGCCGAGGAGTCGGTATCGGGGCTGATTAGCCCCCTGACCGAGGTTTCTGAACGCTGCCTGTAACTACAGGCAGGTAGTTAGGTTGGGTTTTACCCGTGGCTTATGTCCCTAGGGACTGGTAATGGTGGACGCTGTGTGTGAGCGCCCGGGCTGTGGCCCGGGGCAGCTATCACGGGGGAAAGGAAACCTCCTATGCTTCACGGCGCCGGGAGATCAAGGCCCTACCGGGTGAGACACCATGTGGTGAGGCCCGGCAGGAGCCGATCTACGACCGTGCGCCGACTTCGTTAGGAGGTTCCCGTGTGCTGCCCCGGCGTGTGCGCGCCAGGGGCGGGGGGGGCGACGGTGTCGCCCGGTACCAAGTCCCTAGGGAGTCTCCTCCGGTCAGGGGGGCGTGTGTGGTGTGGGGCTACCGACCTTATGTGGTCCCAGCTGGAGGCGTCGGCGCGGTCGAGCATGCGCTCGGCCAGGTGCGCGATGTGGTCGTCAAGCGGCTCAACCCTCCGGTCCCGCACGATGGTGTCGTTCCTCACGAAGCGAGGGGCGGCAACGATGGTGCGCAGCGACAGGTTCTGCTGCGCACGGAGCTTCTTACGGTTCGCCTCGCTTGTGAGGGCGAACCATGCGGGGGCAGCGTAGGTGATGATTGGGCGTATATATGTTTTATATACGCCCAACTTGGCCCGTAAGGGGAGCTGCGGCGACGACAGCACCGGCCTGAGCATCGAGCGGGCGGCTCGGCTCTTGCCGATGACTCGGGTCACGTGGGGGGACATGCGCAGGAGGCAGTCTATCGTGACCCCCAGGTACGTGACTTGCGGGGACCACGAAATTACGGTGTCGTTTAGCTTGAGTGGTGGTGGGAGGTAGGAGTGCCGTCCTGCTACTATGGCCTGGGTCTTCTGGACGTTCACCGACAACTTCCATTTTCCCAGCCGTACGGGGATGTCGTCGGTGTACCATGAGTAGCAGGACGGAGACAGGCAGCTGCCTTGAGGCACGCCTGCCGCGATGCCCTTCGCAGAGGACACCGCGTTTTCAACCACCACTCGGAAAGTCCGGTTGTTGAGGAAACTGGAGATTACCTTAACTGCCCTTCTGGGAGCCGAGGATGTGGACAGCTTGTATAGGAGACCTTCGTGCCAGACCCGGTCGAACGCCTTCTCCATGTCGAGGAACACTGCGACGGCGTACTCGCGCTTGTTCAGCGCAGTCGCCATGTCGTGCAGGACCCTCGACAGCTGGAGCGTGGTGGAATGTTCCGACCTGAACCCAAATTGCTCCGGTCTTGAGGTGATGTGCGGCGCGAGGTGCCGCAGCAGGAGCGTCTCGAACACCTTCGAGAGTGCAGGTAGTAGTGTTATCGGCCGATAGCTCTCGGGCTTGAGCGGGTTTTTGCCCGCCTTAGGAAGCATGATCACGTTCCCCGACTTCCAGCAGTCCGGGAATGTTCCTGTACGGAGGATGCCGTTGAAGAGGCGCGTGATGGCGGCGATCGTGCGGAAGGGTACATTGCCTGGTTCGTGATACCATCCGCGCCTGGTGCCTTCCTTGGCTGCATCCTCCATATTGCGCGTCGGACTGCGCTCGGGGTTACGACCATGGGGTCCTCGGTGGGAGCTATTGGCGTTGCGAAGTAGTCTCGAAGGTGTTGCTCGACTGCTGCGTGATGCGCTTCGTCGGCGGTCGGGTTCGGTCGGAACTGGCGTTCAAGGTGGTCGGCGAAGATCTCGGCGCGATACTCAGCTCGGTACCTCGGCGTCCCGTCGCTGTGGGTGAGCGGGCGAACTGGGGTGGGGGCGTTCTTCAGCCGACGGCAAAGGCGGTGAATCGCCTGCCAGTCGTTCTCCGTGGCGGTCCGGGTGATATAGCTCTCCCAGTTCGCCGCGTGGTGGTGTCCGAGGGCGGTCTTGATGTCATCGGCGAGCTTGTTCAGTCGCGCCTTGAGTATAGGGCATCGGGTGGACTGCCACAGTTTTCTAAGCGCCCGCTTGCGCTCTATCTGCCGCCTTATCTGAGGCGGTAGAGGTGGCGGGCGTCTACGTGTGGCAGTGGGCGTGGTCTGCGCGTCTCGGAGGGCTTCCTGTATACTCAAGGCGAGCTCAGCCGCTAGACAGTCGACGTCCTCAGGACACACGACGGGGCGCGTAGGCGTGTGGGCTTCCAGTTTCCTCATGTAGGTGTTCCAGTCAGGTCTTGGACGTGGCGCTGGAAGGATTAGTCGAGCCGTGGATTCGGGTATGACGACGAGCACAGGTTGTTGATCCGACAGCAGCTCGTCGTCGATCACTTGTTGGCTGATCTGGCAGTTTAGTCCGCGGTGGACTACTATGTCCAGGACATCCGGGAGCTTGTTGGCTTCTGTTGGGTACCGGGTTGGGGTCTCTGGACCGTCTACCGTGTACCCGAGGGCTTCCGCTATCGCGAGCAGTCGCCGACCCGCCTCGTTTTCAACATTTGAATTCCACGCTGGGTGTTTAGCGTTGAGGTCACCAGCGATGACCGTGGGTTCTGTGGACTCCTCCAGGATGGTTTTTAGATCGCTGGCTTCCATCCTCTCGCGGGGGGGCTTGTACGCGGCGTACAATTTCATGTTCTGCCCCCCGGCGTGTAGTTCTACACCCAGCGCGTACATGCTTCTGAGTGTGGGCGGATCGATAGGTTGGTGGACGACTGACCGTTTCACCAGTACTGCCAGACCACGGTAGCTTACTCCGAGGCTCGACTTCTCATCTTTCCGGTAAGCGAGGTATCCTGGGATCCTAATCTGGTCTGCAGGTGCCAGGAGCGTCTCGCTTATCAGCGCCACGTCAACGTTTAGGTCCTGAAGAAGAGGTCTTAGGAGGGCGGTCTTGTTCTTCAGACCGCGGGCGTTCCAGTGCATCACCCTAGTGGCCATTGAGATGCGCCATAATGGTGCACACACCTGCCACTAGGATGGGGGTGATGTCCTTGCCCTCCCCCTTCGCTGTCCAGACGTCGTAGAAGAGCTTGACAGCGCTCTCAACGAGTCGGGACAGGTTTTCTGGGGCAAAGAATATACCTCCCGGCGTCTGGTTGGGGGCTTTTGCCCCTTTGCCCCCGGTGGACGTCGACGGTTTGTCGGGAGCGGCTGTCGGGGGGGAGGGGGCGGCCCTCTTGGACCTCTTCTTCCTTGGTTTCTTGGCTTGTCTAGGAGTTCCGCGCTCGCTGGGGTTGTTCGCAGCCGCCATCAGCGTGCTGCTCGGGACGGTCGGTTCGACCGTCTTGGGCCCCGGCGGTTTGTTGCCAGTGATGGCGACTGTCCCCACTTTCTTGTTACGGGCTTCGGCCCTGTACGTGGGGCATCTGATGGAGTTGGCCGGGTGCTCGCCTCCACAGTTGGCGCAACAGGCCGGCTCCTCCTTGGGTACCGGGCACTCCTTGGCCGGGTGACCGCCTCCGCATCGCACACACGCGAGCGGGCGGTGGCATTGATGAGAGGAGTGCCGGAACTTCTGACATCTGTGGCATTGAGCCAGCCCTCTCTTTCCACGCCAAGCTTCGATTTTTACACCGGGCATGCACAGCAGCTCTGTGATCTCATATATGCCCGGTGTAATGTTGGGGGTGCGCTTCAATATGGCGAAAAATATGCAACCCGGCCATCCTTGGCGGGCCCTAATGTGCCGCACGTACTCAGGCTCGAACCCGAGGTCGCGGAGCTCGTCGGATATGTCATCCGGGTGGGTGTCGGCGGGAAGGCCTCGAATCGCCACCTTGAGGCTCTTCTCGGCCGGCAGCGAATAGGAGAACCACACTATGCCGTCCTGGTTCTGCACTTGGTATAAGTATCTCTGTACTGACCTGTGTTCCTCCTCGGTCCGCGGGGTGAAGCGGACTCCTTGGCCGAACGGGCGAGCATTGGGGGCGTGGCCTAGAATCTTCTTGAGCGCGCGGAAGTGGCGCGCCCAGTCGGGGAACTTCTCACAAATGAAGGGCGGAAATCGGGCGCCGCGCGCTCGCTCGCTCGCTTCACCCGCGGTATTCGCTGCCGGCACTTGCTCACTGTCATGAGCGTTCGCACTAGCACTGGTTTCACAAGGTGGTGGCGACACTGACACTGACGCATTTATGCGAACGTTATCACTATCACTTTCACTGTCACTGGGTTTCTTCGGGGATGCAGGTCGTCCCGCTGCCTCCCGGTAGGAAAGCGGGGGCGACGGTAGGGTGTCCGTCCGTTTGTGGGCGGATGTGGGCTCATCGGGGCTGCGTGGGCGCTTCTAGCGCGGTGTCGGTGCGTCCATGTGCACGTCCGGGAGCGAGTCGACCGAGCCCGTGCTGCATGAACGCATCGATGGTGTCGATGGTCGCGACGTTGCCGGGGCCGGGGAATACAATCCCTCCTGCCCTCCTGCTGCGACCTCCTGGGTGCGCGGTCCGGACGGACGGCGCTGGGGTGTTGCGGCGGTGGCGCCCTCTTCAATGGCGGCGGCGTTCCTAGGATTTCCACTTCTACCCTTGTTGCGGGTAGAAGTGAAATCCTTCGGCGGTTCAAATTTCGTCGCACTGGGTGTGGTCGGAGTTTTTGGATTCCTTGTGTTGCTGCTTCTTGCGGTGGCGGTGGTAGCGGTGGTCCTGGGCGAAGCGCGAGACGCGGGGCTCGACCTACCCGTTGCCGGGAGGGAGCACGGTTTCGTTACTTCGCTCGACCTCACCGATGAGGGAACGAGCGTGCCTCGACCCGTGCCCGGTGGTTGCGGCGGCGGTGGTGGTTTGTGGTGGCTGCTGGCCCTGAGAAGGGCCTTTTGTTTGGCCCTGAGAAGGGCCTTTTGAGGACGAGCCGCTCAGCCGACCCCGCGAGGAGCCGGGCGAGCGGTCGTCGGATGCCACCCGACGCCCCGGGGGGGGCTCGGGTGTGTCGTTGTTGCCCATACGGGCGCGCGGTGGATGCCGGTGTCGGCACGGAGCTCCCTCGCGACCTCTTGCGGCGATGCCGGACGATCGTTGAGTGTCGGGTCCGAGCGAGGCGACGACAGCGCTGCGTACGTGTGTTCGTGTTGAATGAGCTTCCGTAACTGTCCCTGAAACGCCGTTAGACGATGTACGGCTTTTAACGCCGCGCCGCTTTGCAGGTCGCCGGAGTGGGGGGTGTTAATTTTTATTTTCGTTACGGAATTTCTTGATTCGATCGCCGCGCTCAAAGCCCGCGATAAAAGCTATGCAATAGCTTAAAAACTATTTCGTCGGTGATAATGTAATACCACGTAAGTGAAAATAACTAATAAGGTTGAAAATCAGATGTACTAATTTCTAAGTTGCCATATCTTGTAATCTAACGTATTCAAATCTGGACTGGAGGAGGGCCAGTCTTCGTGACGGATGTAGTCGATTTCACGCGCCGCCAGCCAGTCTTGTGTGCTCTTCGCTCTATAAGCTGGCGCCGAATCTTGTTGGAATACCCAGTGCCTGTTATTGAATATGGTATGAGAAACAGGTTTCACAAGGTTCGTCAGGACTGTATTTTTATACACAACTGCATTCGTTTTTACACCTTTCTCACAAAAATGTACCTCTGTTAAGCCCCAATAAGAAACTCCCAACCATACCATGAGCGAGGATGGAAAATGACCTCGTTGGACACGCGGAATACGGTTGCTCGCTTCTTCACTATCATTTTGTTTGTTGTAGCTCTCTTCTACGGTAAAAAATTTTTCATCCGAAAAAAGAATTTCGCGATATTTTTTTCCCGCGTACCGCTTCAACAAAGCGCGGCATCTCTTCAGTCTCAGGTCCATTAGACGAGCATTCAAACGATGTCCTGTTTTTCTTCGATATGCCCGAAGCCCTAAGTCTTCATTTAACACCCTTTTCACCGTGGTTCTGCTTAACCCCATCTGAACGGCCAACAGTTTCTGCTTACGTTTGGGATTTCTTTGAATTCGCGCCTTCACAGCTTTTATCACTGCTGGAGTCCTAACAGACCGAGGGCGACCACTTCTTGACCTGTCATCTACACTAGTCTTCATTGTATCGTTTGATGGTGCGATAAACTAATCTTTTGGTTATATTCAAATTTTTCAGTATGTCAAAACTTTTAATTGGCGCGGAACCGCAACGATGCAACGCAATAACTGCAACACGGTCTTCTTTAAGCGTCCCCTCCATATTTAAAAATAAGTAAAATTCTAAAACATTACATTTATATTTTCATGAACAATTCGAAATTCGAATTCTATAAACATTTTTTTGTGGCCGGCATTCTAAAAGAAAAGTTTTTACTGTGTGACAATACCTACTTATGACCTGACTAGGTATTTAGTGTAAAATCTTACTGACGGACTAAATTGAATTGTTTGTTGTCGTTCAGATCTCTTAATCCTTAGCAAGGCTTTATTCATTGGTTCACTCGTATAACGTCCACTGCTGAACATGGGCCTCCTCGAGGGAGGGGTTTTGCCATAATCACCACACTTAGTCGGCGGATTGGTGACCGCAGTATTATGTTGTAACACAAGGATTGCCGCTGCTGCCCGTTCCGTGATATACGATTGTTATAGATGATGTTATAACAATCGGGATCGGGCTTAACGTGCTTTTCGAGGCACGGAGGGTTAGTACCTCAACCAACCAGACTCAGAGAGAAAAAAATATTTCTTGTGCCGCGTGAGAATCGAACCCACTATGGCCGTAACTGAAAGTGAGACTTCAAAATATTGTGTTCTCCATAGCATAGAGACTTGTTCACTGCCTGTTAAGAGTTATGTGTATTAATGTTGTAATTATTGTAAATTTTGTAATATATTTATATAATATTAATAGAAATTATTTACTAGTTAATCTATGCTGCAATAAAATATTTGAATTAAATATGTGTTTATTTATTTAATTCTTGTTCAAACAATTAAACACTGCATTTTTTAGTTTTTCTATTTTTAACAAACTAAGTTCGTGCGTGCGTCTAGTGATGTACAAGCCTTGAGGCGTCCGAATCCCTTTGCCTAGAGCTCGGTGTCGTTTACAGGGCTCGCCTCGTATGTATGGCGCCCGACGACTCGGGAGTCTTTTTCAGAGCTCGAGCTTTTTTGAAGTCTCGAGTCCTTTTTGAGTCTTCAAAAAGGACTCGAGACTTCAAAAAAGCCCGAGCTTCGAGCCCTTTTCGTAGGCTCGAGCTCTTTTGAAAATTCGAGCCCTTTCTGAAGGCACGAGACCTTTTGAGCGCTCGATCGATCTCGAAGCATTTCTCTTTAGCGCACTAGTCTTTTTCTGCCCTCTAGTTTTAATGGATGCTGATGAATGAAAATAGTAGAGGTAAACCACAATAGATTTAGCGTTTACGGTGCACTTTATTCTAATTTTGAAGACTCGAGTTCTTTTGAAGGCTCGAGCTCTTTTAAAGGCTCGAATTCCTTTGAAGGCTCGAACTCTTTTGAAGGCTCGAATTCCTTTGAAGGCTCAACTCTTTTGAAGCCTCGCCTCGAGGCTTGGTTTAAAAAAAATCGCGGCTCGGTTAGGCTCGGGACTCCGAGCTTACCGAGCTCACTGAGTCTTGCCATTCGGTCGGCTAGACCTAGGTTTAGCCGGCTTATCTTAAGTTTATGTTCACACCTACCTTTAGCCGTAACATATACACCAAAAACAAAAACTTACTTACTTGCTGAGATTTAAAGCGAGCCAAATACCGCTACGCTACGGTGGTTTGCAAAATATGTGACGTCATACTATGGAAGGGAGAGTCTCACAAATGAAAGGTGAGTCAAAAAATCATGAAATTCGTTTGACGTAAATAACCCCTTAGAGCGATTTCGCACTATGTCCGATCCGAACCCGTGAAAATATTGGTCTAGTGGAAAGAAATCAGATGACGGAGATCGGATCTAGTGCGTAAGTTACCATAGAAATAGTTCTACGGCTACTACGGACCATATTTTCACGGGTCCAGATCGGATTCGGATCGGATATAGTGAGAAACCGCTCTTACTGTGACATAAATAAAACCAAACAATATAAAAAAAAAGTTTATTGTAAATAACAAAAATAAATTAACAACTCGTTAACATATTTACTATATAAATTAAAACTATAGCATATACGATGTACATCCTGCGTCCATTTCTTTGAATATGTAACATAATATAATAAAACTGTAGAGGTCGAATTTCTGTGCATAGAAAAAAAACGCTAAAAACCGAGTCAGGGGGATGTTAGAAGTCAAATAGAACACATCCAAGATATCTATATTTATTTTTTTGATTCTCTCTCTGTTTGTACGGGCTAATCTCCGAAACTGTTGCACCGATTTAAATGCATGGTGCCCTAAGGTACCACCATGCATTTAAATCGGTGTAAAGTATATAAAATGTGGACCATCATTTTAAATACATTTCATTACAGTAAATTAATGAGTTCCCGTGGGACAGTTACAAAAATCGAAGGAATAATAAACACCATGCGGCCAAAGTCGCGGGCATCAGCTAGTATCAAAAAACTGGTCAAGTGCGAGTCGCACGAAGGGTTCGGTAACATTATCAAGCATCCACCTTTGCCGTTATTGATAACGAGCAAAAAAGGGCAAAAAAAAAAAGGTTTGTTGTTTGGGAGCCCCCCTTAAATATTTATTATATTTTATTTTTAGTATTTTTCGTTATAGCGGCAATAGAAATACATCATCTGTGAAAAATTTCAACTGTCTATCTATTGCGGTTCTTGAGATACAGCCTATTAATATCACGAAGTAATATATGATTCGCTTCATTCGAACATCCGAATACACACCAGAGTGCTCACCTTGATGCCAAACTAGCTGCGCCCCGCGGTTTTACCCGCGTTACTGCAGAGTAACGCGGGTTACAAAACATCAAGCTCCGACCCACTGGAGCAGTCCAGTAGGTCGGAGCTTGATGTTTTGTAGCCTTTATATTATTCCAGCGTATAACCTATCCCGGTGCAAAATTTCAGCAAATTCCGTTTTGGCGTGAAAGAGTAACAAACATCCATCCATCCTTAGTTACAAACTTTCGCGTTTATAATAATAGTAGGATGAAACAACAAAAGTCTCAGGTTAAGTTCATACAAAATAAGCCAGGTGTTCAGGATTCGATTCCCGGGACAACTATTTTTGTGATAGTTTAGGTTTAGGGATTTATTTACGGGAGTTGTCAGTTTAGATACATAAATTATGGGAAAACCTATCATTTCAAATTTGGAATAACTATAAAATTATGCCATATAACATTATGCCAATAAAGTGATTCCAAATGAAATTATAACAATGTAGTTATACCAAATAAAAATTTGCCAATACTTATTTCAAATGAAATTATGCCAAAATATAACAAATAACATTATGCCAATATTGTTATACCTGTAGCAACCTACAATGTACCTCGTACAAATCAGTCATCAAACACTACAAAGTACATCGCACAAATCAGTCATCAAACACTCGAATGCGCCGCGCCGCGTGCGCCACCTACAATTGTGTTTAGTTGTAAGTTAGTTTTAAGTCGACGCGCTGATTGGTTAAAAACGCAACCACTTGTAAATCTATTTTAGTACTTAAGTAGGATCCCTTGTAAATAAAATAATTCCATTACTTCACCGTTGTTCTTGCGTTTCACTCCTTACTTCGAAGAGACCCCGAGACGACTCAGCCACTAAATACCAAATAGCATTATGTCAATTTAGTTATTCCAAATGTAATTATGCCAAAAATACTTATACCTGTTTGATTATAGGGATCTTGATAAGATGTCATAATAGAAATAGTCCGCTAAGATGGGTATTTATAAAGTTCACCCCTAATCTACGGGGCTGCTTCGACTATCACCCTCAACTTTAGCCTCATACTCAGCCAACGTAATCCCGTGATTTGACAGCATATGAGATTTCAAACTACATTTCTGAACAAAAGCCACAAGGCAAATCCCACATTTGAACCTCCTATCATTATTATGTATCCTTAAATGTTCCCTCAAAGTCTTCTTCCTGGCAAAAGCTTTGGGGCAAAAAGTGCACTGAAACACCCTTTCACCTTTATGTTTAATCATATGTTCGTCTAACGACTGCTTTATAAAAAATCCGTGACCACACTCCGGACAGATATGATTCCGTTCCATCAAATGTACTTTTTTGATGTGAGACGTTAACTTTGATTTTAATATGAACGATTTATCACAAATATTGCATTTATATATTGCTGCAGCATTATTATGTTCTGTAGCCATATGTCTATTTCTTCTATAATAACTAGTAAAAGACTCATCGCAGTGAGGACAGTTAGTCGTGTAACGGGCTGAAGTGTTATGTGTATACTTCTCATGACACAATTGCCTTACTTTAGTACTGAAAATTTTGTCACAGAACGAGCAATTGAATGTTCCCAACTCATGAGTACGTTGGTGATTATTCAATTTGTGTTTATTAAGAAAACCTTGATCGCATATGTTGCAGATGAAATTTCTGTAATGTCCATTCATATGTTGTAGTAACATTTTGAATGTTTCAAACGTAGAATGGCATAATGCACAGTTATTGATTTTACTATCGTTTAATTTGAATTCTAATATGTAATCATAGGTATCCGGGTAGAATTTAATGTCATGATTTTTAGTCAAATGTGTTTTTAAATTGGAAATTCTATCGAATGGGTTTAAACATAAGTTACAGTGTAAGTTAGTGATGTCCATTTTGATTGAAAGATTATTTTTGTCGTTTTTCTTTCTTTCGATGAGGCAGTCGTTCTCGTGAGAGTCTCGGATGTGGGTGCGGAGGCAGTCGAGGTCAGGGTACGTATCTTTGCAGAAGCAACATATGATACCTGGAAAAGAATATGGATAGTAAAAATAAGAACTTTGTTTGATATATAAATATATACCAATATTTTGCTATATGACAACCTCCGTGGCGACCTCCGAGATTTAAAGCGAGTCAAATACTGCTAGTATTTGACTCGCTTTAAATCTCGGAGGTCGGGGTTCGATCCCCACGCCGGACCAGATATCTTTGTGTAGATTCTGAGATTTCTTTTCGGGACTGCTTGCTTGACGGAATACCCTCCGTGCCTCGGAAATCATGTTAAGTCGTTGGTCCTGATTGTTATAACATCTATAACAAGCGTATACCAGGAAACGGGCAGCAGCGTTTCCTTGTGTTTTATAAAATAATGCTGTGGTCACACCTGCTAACCGTGGTGACATGGACAAAACCCTCACATTGCCCATGCACGTTCACTACTGTTCTTCCATCAGGTAGAGCGAAAGTTGCCCAAAACCCCCTAAAATACTAAGTCATAAGTATATAGATCTGGAGCCATTTGGTGGAGATGCTGTCACCGTATAAAAAATAGATGCACAGGATCAATTACAATAAAAGTACTATTCTATATACTTAAATATCACAAATTTGATTGGTTGATTATAATATAACGTGTTTCGTTTAAAAGAAAATTTTAATAATGACCGAGGCGAATGTTCTTCTTCGTCCAAACAAACTTAAGCCATAATTCGTAATAGTTTCATAGAAAATTGTCAGATAGCATTGCTCGAAGAGCATATTTCTGTTGGTCATTTACTTGAAAAATTATGGTAACTTAGAAAAATAAACGGATACGAATATGAAAGCGGAAAGGGTAGTTTTCGATTTTATACTTGTACCCGTTCAAATATGTGTTCAATTTTACTTTAATTATAATTTTTATGGTTTCCAAATAAATAAATTTGTCTCTGGGGATTTAAATTGCCTCAAATGAGGATGTGCGAAATAGTCTGTTTTTTATATAAAGCAGGAGTGCAATCAAATACTGCTAGTATTTGACTCGCTTTAAATCTCGGAGGTCGGGGTTCGATCCCCACGCCGGACCAGAAATCTTTGTGTAGATTCTGAGATTTCTTTTCGGGACTGCTTGGTTGACGGAATACCCTCCGTGCCTCGGAAATCATGTTAAGTCGTTGGTCCTGATTGTTATAACATCTATAACAAGCGTATACCAGGAAACGGGCAGCAGCGTTTCCTTGTGTTTTATAAAATAATGCTGTGGTCACACCTGCTAACCGTGGTGACATGGACAAAACCCTCACATTGCCCATGCACGTTCACTACTGTTCTTCCATCAGGTAGAGCGAAAGTTGCCCAAAACCCCCTAAAATACTAAGTCATAATCCCTCAATCTCATCGCCAGCCCTGAGCCGAGGTCCACGCCCCACAGGGGGCGCCCTCTTGCGCACGTTGCTTAGTTTGTAGTTTTTAAACATTTATTAAGGCTGGAGCTCGGTTCGCCTTTATGCCCGGTGAAGTAGCAAAAGTATCGTGGGTAAATAAGAATTTACATCCGAAAAAAAAAACTTCCATCAGTTGTTCGTCCCTTAATCGCTTAGATATGGGTTGGTCCATTCTAAGCTGGAAACCACACATAGAAATAGATATCTATATATTAATATCCCAACGCCAGCCGGAGTAGCATATAGTGGCAATCCCATTCCAAAAAAAAGTACACAAATATTCTCACATGCTATAGTTTAAGTTTTGAACGTTCAACAACAACTTGTTACTTGTTTAGCACTCACAGGCTGCACTTGCTAGTTATAGTTACCTGTACCTATTAATTACAGTTCTTTTTCATTGTGACTTTAACAAGTACAAGTGTATGTAAATACCTAAGTGCTGAATAAATTCATTATTTCATTACTTGTGTTTAACATGAGTCCCCCCCCCCCCCCTAAAGCAAGCCGGAGTAAGGTGAAGTGAAAAAGTTTATAGATATTTAAATTTGAAATAACTATAAAGTTATGCCATATAACATGGTTTATTCCACTTTGAACACCCAGGTGATATCACCTAGGTGTTCAAAGTGGAATGAAACAGTGTCCTCTGACCACCTACGAATCAAATCACCCAGCTAGTATCACCCAGGTGATTAAAGGAGACTAAATTGGTGTCCTCTGATCACCTGGGAAAGAAATCACCAAGGTGATCAGAGGAGACCGTTTCTATTATGTTCTGAATATATCGGAGGATGCCGTATCGACCTATTATTTTTTCACACAAATTTATGTGTCTATTATATTATATTCTTACATAATTAATTTATGCATTTAAATTCAAGTTGTATTTAGATTTTTTATTACAAATAATTTCCGAAATAAATATCGTTTTAAAATAATTTGCTTAGAGTCAACTTGCATGTATTCTTAGACTACGCTTACCAATTGCTGCTTCTAGCGTCCTTGTGGTAGGTAAAAAAAAAATGCATATAAATATGTATTCGTATCTCATTTACATATAATATAATAGAATTAAAACACAACAAAAATGCTAAAACCCTAATATAATTAAACTAAAATTGCACCCCTGCTTTATATAAAAAACAGACTATTTCGCACATCCTCATTTGAGGCAATTTAAATCCCCAGAGACAAATTTATTTATTTGGAAACCATAAAAATTATAATTAAAGTAAAATTGAACACATATTTGAACGGGTACAAGTATAAAATCGAAAACTACCCTTTCCGCTTTTATATTCGTATCCGTTAATTTTTCTAAGTTACCATAATTTTTCAAGTAAATGACCAACAGAAATATGCTCTTCGAGCAATGCTATCTGACAATTTTCTATGAAACTATTACGAATTAAGGCTTAAGTTTGTTTGGACGAAGAAGAACATTCGCCTCGGTCATTATTAAAATTTTCTTTTAAACGAAACACGTTCTATTATAATCAACCAATCAAATTTGTGATATTTAAGTATATAGAATAGTACTTTTATTGTAATTGATCCTGTGCATCTATTTTTATACGGTGACAGCATCTCCACCAAATGGCTCCAGATCTATATACTTTTTTTTACGTATTCGTAACCATTATATCAGAATACTTTTTCCCGTCCTTTATTAATTAAGGAAAAATTGTTATTTTTTGCACCACAATGATGTTTTTAATAGGCTGTCTAGTCGTAATTTAGCAGCATGGAAAGAAATATTTAAATTATATTCGATATAGATTTTATTTTTAATTCTGTCATATTAGTTTAAATTTTGCAACATTTTATTTAAAAGTTTGTAGCAGGATTTATGTGGGTGATCAAGGTTCAGAACATAATAGAAGCAAATCACCTAGGTGATTTGTTTCCCAGGTGATCAGAGGACACCAATTTAGTCTCCTTGAATCACCTGGGTGATACTAGCTGGGTGATTTGATTCGTAGGTGATCAGAGGACACTGTTTCATTCCACTTTGAACACCTAGGTGATATCACCTGGGTGTTCAAACCATATAACATTATGCCAATATTGTGATTCCAAATAAAATTATACCAATATAGTTATACCAAACTAACTTCCCGCGCGCGGTTTCACCCGCGTAACTCCCTTTCCCGTGGGAACTTCATAATTAAATATAGTCTATATAAATCAGTAATAATGTAGCATTCAAACGGTGAACGCATTTTTAAAATCGGTCCAGTACTTTTTGAGACATTTCGTTACACACATACTTACATACAAATCTTTCCTCTTTATAATATTATAGTACCAAATAAAATAATGCCAATATAGTTATACCAAATAAACTTGAGTTTAACAAGAGCCCCCCCCCCCCCTAAAGCAAGCCGGAGTAGGATGTAATGAAAATGGAAAATTAAAACGTTTATCGATATTTACTATTGTATGTACTTATTTTAAGTTAATACAATGATAATGACAAAAAAATCTTGACTAATAAATTAGTTTACATTCAAAGATAAATTTGTATTGTATTGTATTATTAAATAAAATGTACCAATGTTGTTATGGCATGTGATAGTCGCGTATTATATATATAATTAAAATCAATCTCGAATGGGTTTGTGTTTGTTAAAGAAAGCTTGATCGCTTATGCTGCAAATAAAATCTCCTCTTGACCTCGGTTCAGGGCGGTCGCTGGCAATGAGATTGAAGGATTTTGACTTATTACATTATAAGTTTTTTTTAGGGGATTTTGTGCAACAGTCGCTCTACTTTACAGTTCAAGGGCCTCTCGGACTTCGGTTCTATGAGGGCATCAGATCTCTTCCTACGTTGAGTGTGTAGTAGCCATGCAATCCTAAAAAAGTAGAGAAAGACAAGAGACATTAATCTCACCTGCTATAGTTTTGTTCAAGAAGGGCGTACAATTGGAATGCCTCAGTAAGTTCTGTATGTTCAGCTTGTGTTTCATGTTGTCGTTCACCAGCTTGATGGAGGGCGCCACCGTCGACGTGTGGAGGAGATTCTTCATCGATGTTAAATTCTTCACAGAACGTAGAGCCTTCTCGAATTCATCTTTTAGTTTCTTTGATTTTGTACCTGCGTAAACAGATAAATCATCATCAGCCCGTATAACGTCCACTGGGGAGGGTATTTGCCATAGTCACCACACTTGGTAGGCGGATTGGTGACCGCAATATTATGTTGTACCTCACAAGGAAACGCTGCTACCCGTTCTATAATAATCAACTATAATAATCGTATAACAAGGAACGGGCACCAGCGTTTCCTTCGTGGGTCTTGGGTTCGATCCCCACTCACATTCACGACCTCCGAGATTTAAAGCGAGCCAATACCGCTACGCTACGGAGGTTGAGTTACTTTCGCATTTATTAAGTAAGGATTAATACCTTTTTTCTTATCGTGTAACAGTCGCTTTTTTCTTCGCTTATCTGAATGCTTCTTGATGGACACGTCGTTGAGTCCGAGGAACTCCGCTAGGTTCTTATTGTCTTCATAATCGGAATCCTCTTCTTTTAACTCTGGAAATTTATTTATCTATAAATAAAAATGAATCACAAAAATGTATGGGTCTTCCACTTAGGTAGCTAGTGAAAGGTTGCAGGTTAGCTAGGGTAGGATCCTCGACGGCATGATCGCGTTGTTGCTTATTCCCCGAACTATGATCCCGTGCCAGCGATCATCACCACTGTTCGTAATCTACTCTTTACTCCAGTGGCACCCTGAGCGATGGTCCTAACCCCTCAGGTGGATGACACTTAGACTTTTGCCGGATTATTGGAAGTTAATTTTAGACCTGTTTCTTTTAAGGCATCTTACTATAACACGTGTACGAACGTAACGTGTACATTTGTCATTTATCGCACGACAGACATTTTTAATCAGTCTGTCCGACTGATTAAAATACTGTAAGATCAAATAATTTTACTTTTGTTAGATTTAGTCTTATACAGTGTAATTTTGACAAGTATATGTAGGTACCTGTAGATACATGTATGTATATCTACCTACACACTATTATTGCTTTCTTTATTTTCATCTCTTCTTTCGCAGGTCTACTGGAAGAGATTTCTTTAGAAATAAGTAGTACCTTTGTACATTGCCTTTTGTTTGTATTTGTTTTTCTCTTCACTATATTTCTTGTGTGTACATAAATAAATAAATAAAAAAAAAAAATACCTAAGTGCTGAATAAATTTCATTATTTCAATATATGTAAGTATCTATACACACAGTAGTATACAGGTTGTGGCGTAAGTAGTGGTCCACCGTTCAGGATTCGATGAACCAGATAATTAACTATAACAATTAAATTTTTTAACCATTTTTACCCAAGGGTTCCGAAAATATTTCCTTTTTGGCTTTTATTTACGAAATTTCTAACTTTTATTACAAATTTGTTTGTAGTTTCAACAAAAACCATTATTTTTTCATTTTGATTTCTGTTAATTACTGCTGAATACTAGAGCTATCATGATAAATTATGATTTTTTATGTAAATTCACCTCTTTTGAAGAAAAAGTTAGTTCTTCTCTAATTTTAAACCGAATTTTTAACATACCATCCAAGTTCAAAGGCGATTTTTGTAAAAAAAACTTACAACACTGTCAGTGCCCATTTATTTAATAATATGCTTACTAAATACCGATTTCAAAATGGTATCACTATAACAAAAAGATATTCAATTTTAATTGAAGCAAAGAAGATTTTCATTAAACTACTTTTTTAAACTTTATTGCGTAAATACTATTACAAAACGTATTAAAACTTAAAAAACTGATACAATGTAACTTTTTACATTTCAAATGTGATTTGTTTTTAAGCACAAACATGTCAGGTAAAAAAACCCTGACCCTTTTTTTACCTGAGACATGTTTGTTAACAAAAACCCGTTGAAGCTCTCGCAGTCGAGTTACGCACAATAGGAGTGATAAGGAAAAGATATGGTAGGGTATTGCTATCTCCTTCATTACTAACGTTGAAATCTCCAGATATCTCGAAATGAATTTTTATACTTTATTGCGTTAATACTTACGATATTTGCAAAAAAATGCACTACAGTGTCAGTGCCAATTTGTTAAAAAAAAACTACTATTGCAGAGTTATCTAGACCTAACTTGTTACTTTAGGTATTTGAACAAAGAATAAAAAAAAAACAAATGACAAAATTTATCATTTATTATTAATCTTTGTCATGATTACAATCATTAAAATTAAACGAAATGTTCAAAATGTTATACACGCTCTGCAACGTCTAATAAACGACCGTTTTAGTCGTCGGGCAAACCCGCTTTCGCTGATTTCTCTAGCTGCTGCCTGGATTCTAGTCCTCAATTGGTCAATACTTGTGATTTCTTTGCTATAGACTTTTTCTATTAGGCAACCCTCTAATTAAAGAAATCTAAGGGATTTAGATCTGGCGAGCGCCAGTGGCCACAATTTTGGACCTAAGCGCCCAATCCATCTATTTGGATACGCTGTATCAAGGTGCTCTCGTACTCTAACAGCATAGTGAGCGGGACAGCCATCGTTCTGCAGTCACATGTCTTCTTGGACTTCAAGAAAGACACCTTCCAGAAGCAAGGGCAAGTCGATTCGCAAAAAACTTAAATATCTTTCTGCATTTAATGTTTCTGGCAGCTCGTGTGGACCGATTATGTGTCCGTTAATGATTCCGGTCCAAAGGTTTATTTAAAATTGGTACTGTGATCTGTCTTGCCTTATGAGATGCGGGTTTTCTAGCTGCCAGTAATGCAAATTGTGTAGATTTAAATATCCATCTTTTTTGCAGGATGACTCGTCGCTCCATAATATTTTATTAAAAAACTGCAGGTCTTCTCTTATTCTGCGTAGCATTACTCTACAAAATGTTTCTCTCAATTGATAATCTCTTGGTAGCAATGACTGCACCCTTTGATAGTGGTATGGGTACAGTTCATGTCTTTTGAGTATCCGATGTACAGATCTAGTTGATATGCCAGTTCTGCGACTTAAGACACGGACCGATGTTGAAGGATCTTCTGCAACTAAATTCATAACCTCTTCATCGTTGTGTCGTCGCGGTCGTCCTTCACCTGCACCGCCTACGCCTGTGCCGGGTATCCTTCCCTCGGTGTATGCATTATGCACTCTTACAAAAACTCGGTGGTATGGATGTCTTCGATCGGGATATCCCGATAAAGTCGAGCTGCTTCTCTGCCGACACCTCTGCAATCGCCATAAATAAAATGCATGTCAGCATATTCGCGCGGTGTGTACCGAGACATTTTTTAATTGTCACTGCACTGCACGTTTGTCCAAATCGTTGAACAAGCCAAAGTCACCAGTACACGTAGCCAATATCGCAGAGATCACCAAAACAACAAGTCCAATCAGTAGGCAAATTAAACAGAGTCCGGGGTCAGGCAGGGGTAAAGAAATGGCGGAGGTAAACACAGGCAGAATAAAAACAAAACGCATACGACGCACGACACGAGTGACGAGATCGTACTAATTCATTTCGAGATATCTGGAGATTTCAACGTTAGTAATGAAGGAGATAGCAATACCCTACCATATCTTTTCCTTATCACTCCTATTGTGCGTAACTCGACTGCGAGAGCTTCAACGGGCTTTTGTTAACAAACATGTCTCAGGTAAAAAAAGGGTCAGGGTTTTTTTACCTGACATGTTTGTGCTTAAAAACAAATCACATTTGAAATGTAAAAAGTTACATTGTATCAGTTTTTTAAGTTTTAATACGTTTTGTAATAGTATTTACGCAATAAAGTTTAAAAAAGTAGTTTAACGAAAATCTTCTTTGCTTCAATTAAAATTGAATATCTTTTTGTTAAATTATAGGATTTGATAGAGTGATACCATTTTGAAATCGGTATTTAGTAAGCATATTATTAAATAAATGGGCACTGACAGTGTCGTACGTTTTTTTTTACAAAAATCGCCCTTGAACTTGGATGGTATGTTAAAAATTCGGGTTAAAATTAGAGAACTAATTTTTCTTCAAAAGAGGTGAATTTACATAAAAAATCATAATTTATCATGATAGCTCTAGTATTCAGCAGTAATTAACAGAAATCAAAATGAAAAAATAATGGTTTTTGTTGAAACTACAAACAAATTTGTAATAAAAGGTAGAAATTTCGTAAATAAAAAACAAAAAGGAAATATTTTCGGAACCCTTGGGTAAAAATGGTTAACATTTTTAATTGTTATAGTTAATTATCTGGTTCATCGAATCCTGAATGGTGGACCACTACTTACGCCACACCCTGTATACACTTGTCCTTGTCTGAATAGGCATGAGGACAAAAAAAATTCTATTTAGTCCGTCAGTTAGACTACCAAATCATATTGGACACGTATTTTTTTTCGTTCCTCAAACAAAAAATGACGAAGATACAGCGCGTTGAAATTTTGCGTGACGTCACAATTAGGTACAATTTTACCTAATAGTGACGTCACAAGCCCCCCTCTCCTGAACTTTATAGTTTGTTGTTGCTCTGTATCTTAGTCAATTTTTATTGATTTGATAAATAAAGAAATACGTGTCCAACTTTTTTTTGTAATCTAACTGAAGGACTAAATAGATTTTTTTAGTCCTCATGCCCATTATAAACAAAGAAGCGGTCGTAGCCCAATGGCTAGGGCGTCGGATTTGTGTTCTATTGGTCGCTGGTTCGATCCCCACCCATTGCACTACCGACGTGAACCCACTCACAACACAAGCACTTTTAGCTTAGTATGAAGGGTTAACAAGAATACTAGTAGACAGAAATAATCTGCTAGTACTCTTATTAAAAAAAAACTTACAATAAGAAATATCTGACTAGGTAACTAACAGTAGTAGGCGACAGCAAATCTACAGACTACATAGTCCGTTCGTCCGTCCGTCCTGTGACATTTACTTCATTTAACAAATGATTATAGGTAGAAACACTTAAAACCGCATCAAATTTCAAGTATTCACACTATATCCAAGTTACCTACGGAACGAAATAAAAATACTTGTGCAATGTATTTTTGCAATCTCACTGACGGATCAGGATCAGAAAAAAAAGAAAAACATTTTGCTGACAAAAAAAATCTATTCTTTTACGGAACGAAATAAAAATATACTTGTGCACTGTATTTTCGTAATCTCACTGACGGATCAGGATCAGAAAGAAAAAAAAAACACTAGGTTGCCAAAAAAAAATATTTTACTGATCGAAATAAAAATACTTGTCCAATGTATTTTCGTAATCTTCTTGCCCTTATCCCATAATAGGTACTTGGGGTCGGCGCAACACGTTTGTTTCTTCCATTCTGTCCTGTCACCCGTCACACTATCACTAACTCTCTTTTCTTTCATATCACTCTTCACGCAATCCATCCATCTTTTCTTTCAAAGTCAAATATCATTTATTCCGTAAAAATGGTTACATTTGTTTGGAATCGTCATATTTTTTCCCCTACCGTGCAGTGCGTGACGTGGCCACTACTGAGAAACACTGGCAAAACACTCAGTAAAACCCTTTTTTTTATAATAATATTTTACAATCCAACGACTCAATTCCAAGCATTTTTGTCACTAATATAATCAGAAATTTTATAATAAACCCTGCAACACATTATAGTGATGGGTAACTCATCATTTTCATATGAGGTTGAGGGAGTACCTCATTTTGCCTCGCGAGGTCCTCACGAGGTACCCCTCATTTGAGGCGAGGAGTCGTATGTCAGCGTATCTTACGAGCCGAGCCGAACTCAGCCGAATTCAGCCGATAGTCCGAGGCAGCGGGGCGGACGGTTGCGTCGACTCATAAGTACTCACGATTCTGATTTTTACGTCTCCCTCACTCACATAATTTTCTTTCACTCATGAGTTTTTGACGCGTGAATGAGTAGTGAGGTGGTTCAATGTTGAAATTCGAGTAACTCTTTCAATTTGCGATCACGAGTACCTCAAATGAGGCACCTCATGAGTGAGGGACACATCTCTACAACACAATTTGGCTTTAATAATTGTTTGAAACTTATTTATTGACAATACTCTTATATTATGGTGGACTTTGTCCTTCCTCTCCCTCTCCAGCCACTTTCAACCTTCCTAATATGTATACAATCGTAAAGAGGTTGACATATTATGTTTTTCAGAAACATTTATAAGTAATAATAATGAATTAAATATAAGTATTAACGATTTCACACTTGCAACTTCATACTCACGCAATACGGAAAAGAGGGGTGGGGTGTGTATTTTAATTAAACAATTCTTAGAATACAAAATAATTCAATTATGTAAAGAAATGGCAGAAGATAAAATATTTGAGTGTTGTGGCATAGAAATACCAAGTTATAACTGTATTATTGTATGTGTTTACAGGACTCCCAATTCTAACATTGCAATATTTTTTAATAAACTCGAGTCTCTATTGCATAAACTAAGTGACAAAAAAAACAAAAAAGTTATACTGGTAGGAGATCTTAACATAAATACCCTTACGACTAACAAAAATGCCACTACACTAAAAGAAATACTTTTAAACTGCAATATGACTTTAAAGATAAATACTCCGACTCGACATACTTCTTGCATAGACCACATCATCACTAATATACGAGATTCTTCAGGGGAAACATGTGAATTACATCTATCGGACCATAATACTGCTCAGCTATTGACTTTTACATCAAACATAATATCATCGAACAAGCATGCTCCATCGCATTGTTTCATGTACAAGAGGAATTATAATGAGGAGTACATTCAAAAATTTAGAGAATGCCTCTTGAGCCTAAAATGGCAAGACATTTATGATGAAATAGATCCTAATACGGCTTTTAATAATTTTCATGAAACCTTTTGCTTATTATATAAATTAAACTTCCCTATGCACAAAATAAAACTAAAATACCAAACACCGACATTAAGGTGGTTAACTAAAGGTATTAAAAAATCTTGCCTCGCTAAAAGATATCTAAAATCGAAATATCATGAAAATAAACCTAAGCAAAATAAACTGGTTTATAATAAATACACTAAACTATTAAAAAAGTGTATTAACTTGGCCAAAAAGCAAGCTTCCAACAAATTTATTTTGAAAGCAAAAAACAAATGTCAAGCAACATGGAAATTAATTAAAATTAACCTAAATGTAGAAATTCACAATATATAGAGGCCATTAACCTGAATGACGTTACGATAAAAAAACCTGAAGAAATAGCGGAAGCTTTTAACAATCACTTCATTGATGCTACAAATATAGACATAACCAATAAGAAAAACAATATTACAAAAATCACTAGCAAAGTAAGTAATAGTTTATATCTCGAACCTTGCACGCCCAATGAAATCAAGAACATAATTGAATCACTAAATAATACCAAAGCAGTAGGATATGATGACGTTTCCACCCACATAATAAAATCATGTGCTGATATATTGTCTCCTATAATAGCTCATCTTGTTAATTTGAGTTTCTTTGAAGAAAAGTACCCGAACAAACTAAAGTTCTCAGTTGTAAAACCATTATTTAAAAAAATAAATAAACATGATTTAGACAATTATCGTCCAGTGACCTTAATACCTATAATTTCAAAAATATACGAAAAAGCAATGTATAATCGAATTGTCTCATTTATATCCAAATACAATATAATAAGTACGGAACAAAATGGTTTTCAAAGGGGAAAGTCAACCGCACTGGCTTGTTATCAACTAATAAAATCGATTACAGAGAATATAGATAAGAAGTTACCGGTCACTGCAATATTTTTCGACATGACCAAAGCATTTGACTTTGTAAATCATGATAAACTGTTAGAAAAGTGTGAGAGTTACGGAATAAGAGGAAAAGCGCTAAATTGGTTAAAAGATTACTTAACGAATAGACAACAACGGGTTGAAATATTAGGCGTTAATAAAGACAGAGAAGTGATAACGTATAAATCTCAATATAGGACCAATACGTATGGCGTGCCACAAGGTAGTATTTTGGGGCCATTGCTTTTTCTTCTTTATATAAATGATTTGCCAACAGTAACGAGGTATAAGTGCGTGTTGTTTGCAGACGACATCTCATTGATAATAAATAAAGATAATGAAAATGAACAATTTGAGGATAAAATTAATGCTGCAGTAGAAGCTGTAATAGAATGGCTTGAACAAAATAATTTATGTGTGAATGTTTCCAAAACAAAATATATTAATTTCTGTAATTATAAAATGACAAATGAAACCATGAAAATTATCGGAGGTGATAATGAAATTGAAGAAGTTGACCATACGAAATTTTTAGGCATAGTAATTGATAAAAATTGTAATTGGAAAAAACATATTGAAAAAGTATGTAATAGGCTAAATAGCTTTGCATTTGCACTAAGAAATCTCAGGAAAACTGTTGGACGCAATGCTGCGCTGTTAGCTTATCATGGATATGTCTCATCTGTGCTAAGATACGGCTTAATTATATGGGGCAATTCCACTGACAGCAATAAGGCATTTATTGTGCAAAAAAAATGTTTACGAGCTGTGTTTGGTGCAGACCCATTAGAATCGTGCAGACCTATTTTTAAAAAACATAAATTTTTAACATTAACATGCTTATACATACTGGAAATGGCAGTATTTGTAAAAAAACATCCCCACCTATTCAGTACAGCCGATAGCGTCAATGTTTATAAGGTGTGCAAAATGTCAAGAGATCCAACAAAATTAGCAATGCCAAGATGTAGAACAGCGTACTGCCATAAAAACACGAGTCGAATGGCAATACAGATATTTAATAATATACCGAAGGTTATTAGAGAACTGCGTACCAGCTTATTTCAAAAGCATCTCAGAGCATGGCTTATAGAAAACTGTTTTTATAGTATTAAGGAATTTATGAATTGTAGGAAAATTGCATGACATTTAAATTACATTTGACATTTTCATTTTAAGCTATTGACATATTTTGTAATTTAATTTCCATCGTTATCATTTATGTTTAATTTAATTGAATTATTATAATTTTTTTTTTTGACATTTGTAATTTGATAATTTTGACAATTCTTAATTTAGTACTTATTTTTGACATTGGAATTTAAGTATTTTGTTTGAAATTAGAATCTTTGTTATTGTCACAAAATTTGCATGCCGAATTTAGTAGGCGAAATATGATGAACTATTGTGTATATGTGATAAAATCTGTAAAATACCATATTTCGGGCAAATAAATGAATCTATCTATCTATCTATCTATCTACTCATTTCTCACTTAATCCTTTCTCGTCACACCACACTTCCATCTCAACATTCAGTAAAACACAGACGGGTCAGTATGAGATAGAAAAAAAAAAAAGTGTATGAGCATCATCATCATCAGCCCGTATAATGTCCACTGCTGAACATTGGCCTCCTCCCGAGGTAGGGTATTTGCCATAGTCACTATGCTTGGCAGGCGGGAAACACTGCTGCCCGTTCCTTTGTATACGATTGATATAAATGATGTGATAACAATCGGGACCAACGCGGCTTAACGTTATTTCCGAGACACGGAGGGTAGTCCCTCATCCAACCAGACCCGGAAAAAAATCTTGGAATTTATACAAAGATTTCTTGTCCGGTGTGGGGATCGAACCCACGACCTCCAAGATGTATAATACCGCTACGCTACGGAGGCGTATGAGCAATGACTTAAAAAAGTTGATGTATAAGAATATTATTGATTTACCTACCTAAAAAGTAAATGCCATTATCATCCAGAATGTCATCTGCTTCCTCTTTCACGTTCAGGTTGGGTTCCTCTGAAAAGTGATAAACACAATTTATATTAGTGACCGCTGTGGTCCAAAGGACAGTTGCACAAAACTCCCCTATAATACTAGAAGTCATAATCCCTCAACCTCATCACCAGCGACCACCCTGAGCCGAGGTCCAAGACCCATACCCTTGCGCAGGTTGCTTAGTTTGTAGTTTTTAAACCATCTATTAAGGCTGGAGCTGTGCTCGCCTTTATGCCCGGTGAAGTAGCAAAAGCCTCGTGGCTACCTAAGTATGTCCAAACGAAAAAAAAAAAATTGTTCCAAAATCGACCATAAAAGTAGATGGTATGTGCAAGATCGAGCTTCACCCATCTGATAACCAGATGAGACATACTTTTTATCAAACATTTTAATTTTTTTTAATACTTTACGTAAAAGTTTACAGGTTACAAAATTTCAAAATTGAGATGAATAAATTTGGACCACCTGCAGGACTTAAACCTTTAATTTAAATTTACAGGCGGTGTCATTGTTTAAATATTTAACTCCAAATGCAACTTTGGAGATATTTGTTACTGATAGATGGCACTAACATTCCCCTTAGAGACATGTTATAAAAAAGAGCTTGATAAATTTCGATGATTGGTATGGTTCCACCATAGCCAAATTGGTTAAGGCATTAGGGGCTTTACCTAAGATCTAGGTTCGAGCATCATCATCATCAGCCCGTACAATATCCACTGCTGAACATGGGCCTCCTCCCAAGGGAAGGTATTTGCCATAGGCATAATGCTTGGCAGGTGGATTGGTGACCGCAGTATTATGTTGTAATACACAGAGAAATGCTATTACTACATACCTTTTACATTATACTCCGTCAATTCACTCAATCTGGTGTGTAGATCCTGCTGGCACTGCTGTACTTGTTGCTTGAAGTCACAGGCATCCCGTAGCCTCATCACACACACTTCACAGATGCCAATGTTCGCATTATCTATGTCTGGTGGTACCTGGAAATAATTTTTTAATATACTAGCTTCCCGCGCACGGTTTCACCCGTTCCTGTGGGAACTTCATCATTAAATATAGCCTACATTAATCAGTGATAATGTAGCATTCAAATGTTGAAAGAATTTTTAAAATCGTTCCCATACTTTTTGAACCAATTCGTTACAAACATACTTACATACAAATCTTTCCTCTTTATAATATTAGTATAGACTAGCATCCTGGGCGCGGTTTCACCCGCGTAGCTTGCATTCTCGTGGGAACTTCATAATTAAATGGGGTATTTTGTTTTTAATTACTGGCAATCTGCCTACTTATTCAGCAATTTCTGCTAGTGTCTAGCACAATGACTGTTATAACGCCATGAAAAATTAATTTACAAATGTTCTTTTACTATACTGATCCCTTACAAATTAGCCATAGTAGCGCTTTCTCCTACTGACTGTTATAACCCCTCCGGATTTGTGGTCCCCCTGTAATGTTCCCCTAGAGGGACCACGAGTAAATCGCATTCGCTTGTGGTCCCTCCGATTCACTCTTAACTTAACCATAAACACTGGAAAAGCATATGTGCCTTTTTTTTTTTTTTCGGACTGACATATTTCAAGTAGCAAAAGCCTCAGGGCTATTTAGCCGGACGGACATAATAATATGTAGTTAGCCAGGAGGCTTTTGCTACTTCACCGGGCATAAAGGCGAGCAGAGCTCCAGCCTAGATAAATGGTTTAAACACTACAAACTAAGCAACCTGCGCAAGAGTCCCCTGTGGGACTTGGAGCTCGGCTCAAGGCGGTCGTTGGCGATGAGATTTAGGGATTATGACTTTTATTATTTTAGGGGGTTTTGTGCAACTGTCCCTCTAATTTATAGTTCGAGGGCCTTTCGGACTTCGGGTCTACGATGTCATCGGAAGGTTCTTAGCAAACTATGAGTCGGGAGGGCGAGGGGGAACGCGTCGCGTTCGCGGGCGCACTCTTCTCCAGCGGGTTGGATAGTGGTATCTGTGTAGTGGTGCTTGTTTCTTGCAGTTTCTGTACTGCTAGTTGGTAAGTTGTGATTTCGTCCTGCGGGTCGTCAAGGACGCCCCGAGACCGACGGTGTTTACGACGCTTTGTGGGCAAATGGCCGATGGGCGATGGTCCTGCCTGGTGGTAACAGCTCATAATGAATCACAGCACACACACAGCATCACCTTCTTGCGGGTTAACCCGGGTTTCGCCACAGTCTGTGTAGCCTGACCGGCCTTTGACCACGACCTTTTTTGCACGTTCTTGTCGTACGTGATCTTTTCGATCTTTTCGTTCGAACTTTTCATCACCAGTTATCAGCTTCTTCAAAAATGGTTCGGTTTCATTACATCGAAATAAAGAATCACAAATGAGTGCACGGTTCATTAGGTTTCTTTCAATGAGCTCGTTAGGTACCCAAAAATCGAGCTTTTTTGTGTACCCAGCCCATAACAGAATAGTACCTACGTCCATGATGACCACTTATTATAATAGCTTTTTATTTCCACTTAACAATTTTTCAATCAATTTTTAGTACTATATGTTTAAGTAAAAGTGTCTTGTTATGTGTTTTACCCATAGAGGGGCCACATAACATGATGACCACTTAAGCCAAAGAAAACCTCATTAAATTTAATCTATTTCATAATTGTAATTGTCAACTGTCAATATTGAACATAAAATGTCTGAATGTTTAATAAGTCTGACGGTAACATACCATATTACTTCTTATCCGTTAAAATTGGTCAAGAGTGAATCAGAGGGACCACGAGCGAATGCGATTTACTCATGGTTCCCCCAGGGGAACATAACAGGGGGACCACGAGTCCAGAGGGGTTATAACGCCCATAGTATTTTGACTTTTCCAGATATACAGGATTTTTTCAAAAATTTTAGTAAATTTTTCATCATTAAGATGTTCTACAATGTTAAATAATTTCCGGAGTATCTGGGTTCATCAGGGATTATATAGCATTCTAATGGTGAAAGACTTATCTAAATACATCCAGCATTTTTTGAGTTTATTAGTAAGAAACATACATACAAAAAAAAAACTTTTCTCTTTATAATATTAGTATAAATTACTACAGGCCACATCAGTATTGCAGTATCAATGAAAACTAGAAAAGAGCAGCGAGATACAGGAACCCAATTTATTAAACTGCACGTCTCATAAATAGTTATAATAAATAAAACAATATTTACTTGAATTTCGAAGCAATCCTTCAGCATCACAGAGTAGACCTCAGTTTTACCAAGAATAGTGTAAGACACATTTAAACCTTTATCCGGCGGCCGCATAAGGCAGCAAAGGCAGGGAATTGTACCAGACATTGTTAGTTCAGTGGTTGTGATTCAATTTTGTTTCATGAATAGATATTCAATTATTTTTCTACAAGTAAAAGACCGAAGACTTTTAATGACTTCAATTTACATTCCATACCATTTTGTTTTTGTTACGAGAATTATATATCTTTCTCTGTTTGATAAGAGTCTTGTCGCTTACTTTATCTCTGTCTCATGGTCAAAATTCGCAATTGAACCACAAATGGAACGCTGGTCAAAATTGACAGCTGTCATTTTTGTTTTCATTTTCTGGTCAAAATGTTATGGCATTTTCATAAGTATATATTTATGTATGTCATAAACTACAACTTTTATATCCACCTGAAAAACAGTGAAGTATTTCGTTCCCAAGTTTACCTAAAATTCATGCATAAAATTGTTTATTTAGAATACCCATAAATAAATACTGTAACACAAGCATTATAATAACTCTTTTCAAGAAATTACTTTTTTTAAAGCGAGCTATGAAATGTTTCATTAGTAAAAGTTTCATTCACCATATTTTAACCGAGAAAGTTTCAATACTTTTTTAATATTCCTGTAAATATAATAAATATCTATTACTAGTTTCCCGCGCGTAGTTACCTCCGCATAATTTCGTTCCAGTGGGAACTCAATAATGAAATATAGCTTATATTCCTCGATGAATAGGCTATCTAAAATTGAAAGAATTTTTCAAATTGGACCAATTTTTAAGCAAATAAACGAACAAACTCTGCAGCTTTATATATTAAGTAAGTAGGTAAGTGAGAGATGGTTAAACCATCTCTCACTCACACAGATTTTTCAATAATTAAACCATCATG
This sequence comes from Nycteola revayana, assembly GCA_947037095.2. Lineage (NCBI taxonomy): Eukaryota > Metazoa > Arthropoda > Insecta > Lepidoptera > Nolidae > Nycteola > Nycteola revayana. Next base: position 7,184,629 of record OX344840.2, read on the forward strand.
GTTTAATTAAATCTGTTACCAAATTAGGTACTTACATAATATATCATTATAAATAAATAAATGATCCAGAAAAATCCACTTATTTATTTTTTACATTTCACACTAATTACGGAAAAAATCTAAATTTTAAACCTGGCACCCCCGCATGTCGGGGAAAGAAAAAATCAATAGAAAATGGCGGAGAACCTTTGCTGTGGCGTCCCATAGCTTCTAGTGATTATTTTTCTAACAAAGACATTCATATTGTGATATAACAAAATGGAAACTGGTGTGATAAACGCTATGTGCCGGTGTTGTGCATCGGAGGGTGCATTTAAAGACTTTAAAAGCGCGTACCATTGGATGGGCGAGGAAGAAGTATATGCCGACATGTTAAGGGAATGTTTCGACATAACCGTAAGTAATTTGATTTTAAGCCATAAATAACCTTAATAATTATCATAATTCGCGTTCCCACTACTGTCTTAACTGGACGTGTGGAGAAAACAATGACAAGGTTCAATCTTTCATCTCTTAGTTGCCTTAATTGGCCGGCTTTAGTGGAGTCGCTAAAGCCGAGATGCTCGGGAAGTAACCCGTAAGTGGTTAGTGGAGTGACGTTGGACCCGCCCCTATGATATTAACCTTGGTCCCCTAAGGAGATAACGATCGGTTACAATTAATTAGGATACCATTAGACTCCGCGGTGTATACTAACGGCCATTTTCGGGCCCCATTTATTGAGTGCACGAGTCACCGCCTGCTATTCCATTCTATATTGTTGTTCTGGTATGGGGCTATAGGAGTCCTTCCATAGTCCTAGTTATTTTACCCATTAACATCCAAACCTATAGAACTGTCTTTATATACAAAACACTTATATGTATATATACCAGCGGCGTCCCGCGGTTTTAACCGCGTTACTCTGCTCCAGTGGGTCGGAGCGTGATGTTTTGTACCTTATAACTCATCCCAGTGCAAAATTTCAGCCAATTACGTCCAGTAGTTTTTGCGTGAAAGACTAACAAACATCCATCCATACTCATAAACTTTTAAATTTATAATATTAGTAAAGATAGCAGATAATCCTACACTAGCTGGGGACTATCTGTGCTGTTATACAGGGATGGATGTGGGTTAGTGTCCCATAGCATTTAGAATAGAAAGTGCTAGGCATGTTTTTTAAACATATTGGTAAATGAATTTTATGCAAAACTTAGGTATTTACATACACTTGTACTTGTAAGAATTACTATGTAATAAGATAAATTAAAATCTATAACTAACAGATAATTCTCCATGAAATATTTGACTAGGTATAGTACAGTAGCAGGCAACAGCAAATCTTACAAATCTACAGACTACATAGACCATCTGTTCTGTGACATTTATTGACACGTTGCCTGTCCGTGCATTATATACAATGCCTTTTGGCTGCTGCTATGACGTCCGTGCATTATTTGTAATGCATGGTATTCTAGCTGTCACGTCCGTGCATTAACAATAATGCAATGCTGAAATTCAGTAGTATTATTGAAAATCATTTGTTTATACTAAGTTAGTACATAAAATGAAACAGTTTGGTCGAAAAAAAAAATTGGATGTCATGACAACCTTATCTAAAATACTCTGGACAGGCAACGTGTTAATTTAAAAGACAACTCCTGCACCATGAAAATGAATCCCTTTTGTTGCAAAGGATTTAAAAAACACATAGTTCATAATCTAATTTAAAAAGACAAAATATTATTATTATTATTTGTTTATACACTAGTAGCTCGAAAAGCTGATGCGTGTATATCACTACACTTGAGTCTTTTTATTTGTGAGATGTTTGTCGAGTCTGTTTTAAAACTGTTCATTGTTGGAGCACTTATTACTGTTTCTGGGAGAGTGTTCTACAATCTAGTGTTAATTCCGCTAAAAATGTGTCTATATGCTGTAATGCTATTTTTGCACCGCCCTCCCGCCTGCATAAATTATGCACATGCAGGAAGGAAAAATAAAACCTGCTAAAATACGATCACCAGCCGAAATTGAAACCCAGAACAATCTTCTCAGAAGAAATTACTGTAACTACTGATCATGCAGTCATAATCATTACTGTTATAAACTTTTTTTTTGTTTTGTTTAAATTTCTGTGTATCATAGATATTTGATCTGTATCTATGTTTTGCTTTCTGTCTATGACTTACCTAACCTATACCGTCTTTGCGAATTTGACTGTTTAAACTTGAATAAATATACCAAAAAAAAAGATAGTATGTAATAGTCCTATATGACCTTAAAAAAATTATAAATATTGGTGCAGTTAAATAATTTAAGTGGCCATAGCCAAATGGCTAGGGCGTCAGACTAATCTTGTGGTTACCGGTTTGATCCCCACCCATTGCACTACCAATGTAAGCCCACTTGTACCACAAGCATATTACCTTAACACAAAGGGTTATCAAGAATACTAGTAGAATGCAAAAATTCTGCTAGTAATAATAAAACTAATAGAAAAAAGTAGTAAGGTTAAAAAAAAATGCCATATCATAACTAATTGATTATAATATTATAAAGAGGAATGTTTGATTGTTTGTTCCTTTGCATTAAATAGGCTGGATTGGATCAGCTCTGGAACACATGAAATTAATTACACAAAATATGACCATTCACCATCAATAGTGGACAATATGTGATGTTTTACTATTAGTGGCGCCACTGATGATGATTCTAGAGTTTCTTAGTCTTTCTTCATAATTTCATAATCCCTCGCCAGCTACCGCCCTGAGACGAGGACAAAGTCCCACAGAGGATGCCATCTTGCACAGGCTGCTTAGTTTGTAGTATTTAAACCATTTATCCATTTAGCCGGATCGTCTTGATGAGGCCGCGCTGAAACCGGCAGTAGAATAACCCCACTGAGTTTGTTTCGCCGGGTCTTCTCAGTTGGGGCGTATTGGATCCGGTGGTAGCACTAAAGCGCTTTCATCGAGATACTTATGGTCCGTCTAAATAATAATATACTCAAAGGACAGAACTTAGATTTAATCACAGATGTAAAATTATAAAATAATATTGTATTTTCATACCTGACAGCTTTTAGGCTAAAGCTATATAAACTATTATCTTCTATATATATAAAAGAAAGTCGTGTTTGTTACAACACTTATAACTCGAGAACGGCTGGACCGATTGCCATGGTTTTTGATTTGATGGATTTGTTTCCGTCCCGAATAGCAGAATACATTTTAAAAACAAAAGAAAGTTGTGTTAGTTACACTCAACTTATTTATAACTCAAGAACGGCTGAACCGATTTGGCTGAAAATTGATAGGGAGGTAGCTAAGAACTGGGAGAAGGACATAGGATACTTTTGGGTAGGGGTAGGGTAGGGTAGGGGTAGGGTAGGCGTAGGGTAGGGGTAGGGTAGGGGTAGGGTAGGGTAGGGGTAGGGTAGTGGTAGGGTAGGGTAGGGGTAGGGTAGGGGTAGGGTAGGGGTAGGGTAGGGTAGGGGTAGGGTAGGGCAGGGGTAGGGTAGGGCAGGGGTAGGGTATAAAAGTCCACCCGTGCGAAGCCGGGGCGGGCCGCTAGTAATCAAATAAAATTAAGTAATTTACATAGTAAATTTAAAAACCAAAATATGTTTCGACTATTTACAAGTGCCTGTATTAGGTTTACCTGAATAAAAACTTTTTTTACTATTTATATAGGTTTGAGATCTGCTCGCCTTTATGTCGGTGAAGTAGCAAAACTCTCCTACATAATGTCTGTTAGAAGAAAAAAATGAAGCATTTACATAATGCTTTGAGTTTTATGGTTTACTAGTTCCTTTTGAACAGTCATCAAATAGGTATGTGAATTCTTTAGAGTTTTGTACCAAAGGAGTTCTGTGCTCTTTGGGTACATAACTCAAAAATTGTGTGACGGGACCTATTACTAAGACTGCTGTCCGTCCGTCTATCTGTCTATATCACCAGGCTGTATCTTTTAAATATGATAGCTAAATAGTTGAAATCTTCACAGATGCTTGATATTGTTCCTTATTTCAAAATCATAAAAGTCCTATAGAGTCTATTATTGTTGTATAAATGTTACTTCCCTTCTAGCACCTGAAATCTTGAGGCGTTTTTCTCTGTACATGTGTACTGTTTTTTACTGTATCCACTCTGTCTTTTTTTACTGTATTCACTCTCTTTTTTTACTATCCACTCTCTTCTTTTTACTGTATCCACTCGTGTCTTTTTTTTACTGTATCAACTGTCTTTTTTTTACTGTATCCACTCTTTTTTTTTTTTTACTGTATCCACTCTGTCTTTTTTTTTTACTGTATCCACTCCGTCTTTTTTTTTACTGTACCCTCTCCTTCTTTTTTTACATTTAACAATCTTCCACACTTGGCAGGCAGATTGGTGACCGCGGTATTATGTTGTACAACACAAGGAAACGCTGCTGACTGTTCCTTGATATAGTATTATTATACATGATGTTATAACAATTGGGACCAACGGCTCAACGTCCTTTCCGAGGCACGGAGGGTAGTCCATCAACCAACCAGACCCGGAAAGAAATCATAGAATTTACACAAAGATTAACTGTCCGGCGTGGGAATCGAACCCTCGATCGTGGGTATTTAAAGCGAGCCGAATATAGCGCTACGGAGGTTGTCATTCATTTCACGTAGTAATATTCAAAAAATTTAAGAAGTCATTTCTAAACCCGAAGTCTGAGAGGCTTGCGTAGGTAATGTAAAGTAGGGCGACAGTTGCAAAAGATTTTGAAATAAAGAACCATTGCAACCGTTATCCTCCCGACCCTTCGTTTCCAAGAATCATCTGATACCCGAAGTCCGGGAGGCCCGCGAACTGTAAAGAAGAGCGTCAGTTGCACAATACCCCCTAAAATACTAAAAGTCATAATCTCCTAATCTCATCTCCAGCGACCGCCTTTATGCCCGGTGAAGTAGCAAAAACCTCATGGCCAAACAACGTATATCCGTCCGAAAAAAAAAAGTTATTTATATCGAGCAAATAACGGTTTAAATCACCTTTGTTTTATGGGAGCCGTCTAAAATATTAATTTTATTCTGTTTTTAGTCAGTTGTTAAAGCGGCAATAGAAATACATCATCTGTGAAAATTTCAACTGTCTAGCTATCACACAGGTGACAGACAGACGAACAGTAGCATTGGGTCATGTGTTTGGTTTTATATTTAAATTTCTGGTTTAAATGAATGAATAATGAAACACAACTACTACTAATTCGTAAATTTCCCCCTACAGCTATCAACGTCAGAGGATGGATTCGACGGCGGCATATGCGAAGTCTGCATCACGCAACTACGAAACGCATCCAATTTCAAGAAACAAGTTCTATTAGCCGAGGACCAGTTCAAAAAGCATGTGCAGAACAAACTGTTTAAACGTAAGTTTACTTTAAATTATTATAATAAAATGCGGCTATTTACACAGACAAACTACCGTAGCGTAGAGGTATTTGGCTCGCTTTATACCTCGCAGGCCGTGGGTTCGATCCCGACGCCGGATAGGAAATCTTTGTGTAAATTCAAAGATTTCTTTTCGGGTCTGGTTGGTTGAGGGACTACCCTCTGTGCCTCGGAAAGCACGTTAAGCCGTTGGTCCCGATTATTATAACATCATCAATAATAATCATATGTCAAGGAAGGGGCAGCAGCGTTTACTTATGTGTAAAACATAATACTGCGTTCACCAACCCGCCTGCCAAGCGTGGCAAATCAATCCCTCGGAAGGAGGCCCATGTTTAGCAGTAGACAATATACGGGCTGATGATGATGATAAGTTACACAGGAATTCACAGAATTACGCATTTACACAGAATCACGCCTTTTACACAGAATCAGGCTTTTTACACAGAATCAGGCTTTTTACACAGTATCACGCTTTTTACACAGTATCACGTTTTTTACACAGAGAAAGGCTAAAGTACCTACATCACACTTACATTCCGCTAGTTAAAAAATTAAAGTCATAATAAAATATTAAAGTCATACAAATATAATGTAACTAGCTTCCCGCGCTCAGTTTCACTTACATAGGAACCCGTAGGAATGTGGCATGTGGACTAAAAAAATCTATTTAGTCCGTCAGTTAGATACAAAAAATATTAGACACGTATTTTTTTTTTGTTCCTCAAACAAAAAATGACGAATGTACAGCGCGTTGAAATTTTGTGTGACGTCACTATTAGGTACAATTTTACTAAATAGTGACGTCACAAGCCCCCCTCTCCTGAACTTTATAGTTGGTTTTTGCTCTGTATCTTTGTCAATTTTTATTGATTTGATAAATAAAAAAATACGTGTCCAATATTTTTTTGTAATCTAACTGACGGACTAAATAGACTTTTTTAGTCCTCATGCCCATTATACTATAGCCTTCCTCGATGAATGGGTTATCTAAATCTGAAAGATATTTACAAATTGGACCAGTAGTTGCTGTGTGGTCTCTGGCTTAGAATAGACCACCCCATGTCTTCCCATGAGTGTCGGAAAAGGCGACTAAGGGACAGTTGTATGGGCAGCAGCATCTATCAACTCAATGATACTCACCATCTTACTGCGATCACCAATCCGCCAAGCGTGGTACAGATACTTTCTAGGCAAGCGTGTATCATTTTGGCCTTCCATCGCGCGAGATGATGGTCGAACGTAAGCCTATAATAAAAAAAGTGGTCATTATGGCAATTTACCTCAACGACCATGGTTTCTCATGGTCTGTTAAGAGGAGACCCATGTGCAGCTGTTGATGTAAACCGGTTGATATAGTACAGTACAGTTCGTGAGATGAGCGCCTTAGGGAAACCAACAAACTCGTCAGCGTTATATAGCCTCTCCGCTCTTGACTTGCGTTTTCGGCAATAATGTATTCTTAGCTTAGACCGCACTTTAAATCTAGCCTTTTCTCACGAACTTCGGGGTTACATGGGGAACCAACGGAGAACAGCAAGGTAACCCACCCAAATTCCAAGACACAAATCTTCCTTTAGCTTCTAAAAAAAGACAGTTGCACAATAGTTCTTCTAAAAATCTAAAGTTATCATTCCTGAATGCCTCAGGCAGCGGCCGCTCTGAACCTATACTCCGTAAAAGATAGCTTGATCTCTGCGACAGCTGTCAGTAAAATCACGCCTATGAAGTTTTGAATTTAGTAGTACACACAGACAGTACCTGCCAATGTCATATTTTATGGGCATGCCGACCTAATTAGCGATGGGCGATGAATCATCGTGGCTATCGACTATAAACTGTCTATATTTTTTTTATAAAACTTCATTCAAAATTAATTTATCATATATTTTAGTATTATAACATTATTTACATATGTAAGAATTCATAATAAATTTACAAGATTGCTCTAGCGATTCAGAAACTGATTCTGATATGGATTTGGGGTGCACTCCATTAAGATAATAAATGTATTTTATATTAAAATATTTGTTTAATTTAGTAACGTTTGTAATTTAATTAAACCCAATTATATGTTACATTATCATCAATAATAGTAAGAAAAGTCGATAAGTACCTACTATCGACATTTGTTTAAATCGTAACAATCCTAGGAACGTCACTATGACATATGTCGCAGAGATCAAGCTATCTTTTACGGAGTATAGGTGCAAGTCCTACAGGGTACGCCTATGCTCTATTGCACAGATTGCGAAGTTGTAGTTTTTAAATCATTTATTAGGGCTGTAGTACTACTGGCCTTCATGCCCGTTGAAGTAGCCATAGCCTCGTAGCTAACTAGCTCGCAGTTTGTCGCTGGTTCGATCCCCACCCATTGTGCTACCGTCGTGGACCCACTCGTAACACAAGCATTTTAGCTTAGCACGTGGGGTTAACAGGAATACTAGTAGACTGCAAAACTCTGCTAGTAATCTTAAAAAAACACACACACAAAACAAGAATTGGTTAGCAGAATTTGTCGTGAGTAATTTAGAACATGAGTATCATGTGCAACAACCCACCGGTCTTGGTGACTTTAAAAAAAAACAACTTTGGTAGAGGCCTACGGTTAGCAGTCATAATTGCTTTATTCATATGGCGGCGCTCTGGTGCGCCGTAGAAAGTAAAGAAGGGTGTCGTGAGTCGATCCTCTATCATTAACCGAATCCACAAATATTCGCGGGTACCCTTTTTTAGATATGAAATGTTTTCAACTGTAGATTTTGGAACTTATGGTATTCCAAGAGTAGTCTTGAAATGACAACTTATGTGAAAGATTTCTTGATGAAATTGTTATCTAAAATGATGAGCAACGCCGGCACTCAAAGTTTATTAGGCTTTGTTTTTTTATTGAAAATACGCCAATTTATTAAGTTAATAGAGTAACAATAATTTAGGTCATGTATTACAATAATATCGAATTGATCGCCAAATCGTCCTATGTACTTCTTGTTCCGTACACTTGATACACTTGATCATAGAGATGGTGCCTAAGGATGCGTTTCTACCAGCGATGACTCGAATCAATAAATTAAGCGGTCCTATTGGCTTTTAACAAATCGCTGCGAATCCTCCATCTTATCTGATGAAAACGCTGCCTTTATCTTAACAACTCGGTATGTTTCTAACAAATAATAACATGTTTTTCTGCTTGTCCAGCAAACATAGTGAAGGTTGAAATGTCTCCAGACGAGGATTCCGATGGCCTTTCCGGGGATGATACGTTTTCTACAGGTAAGTCAGAAATATGAAATATAAACCTTGATTTTTTACTTTTATTTATCCTTGGTTTCCTACCAAAGTCATTGGATGTATGTATAAACTTTTAAATGACATTAAAAATTACAAAATAAAATCAATTTGAACCTGTGTTAGCCCGTTTGTACTATTTTTGCCATACACATTTTTCAATTTAATGTTTTTGAGGAGAACACGTTAATATTTGATCTTTACTTTTCGATAGTAACAAAGATGATTAAAAACTAACGGTCTGTATCGTGGCAAGTTTTTATGCCTCAAGTGAATAAACTCAACTCCATGGCATTTTCACAGAATTCGAAGTTCCAATAAAAGAGGAGGAAACCCTTGAAGAGCCTAAAGGCAAGAAACGGGGCGCTAAAGCCACCACATCTAAAGGCGCCAAGAAGTCCAAAAACGAAGCCGGCGAGTCCTCAACTAAACGTAAGTTTTATGTTATAATTGTTTTAGTGACTTTGGTTGTGTGTACACGCATTTAGAAGTAGGGGGGATTTTTTATAAACTACCCCATCCCATAAGGGAGAGGGGTCCATCAAGGTTACGAAGACAGTTTCAGTCTCGTGGCCCTGAATCTGGTACATATTTTTTTCTACATACTACTAATTATTTCATTGTATAAAGAAGCGTCGCCCACCACAAGACATTTTAGTCTGGTGGCCCTGAATCTGGAAAATAGATCTTTCCATCCAAACACGTTTTCCCAACCTTCTCACGAGAGTATAATTAAGCAGAATCTATAGGAAATACATTAAACGGCATTTAAAGACTTATTACGTCTTTGACAACGGCTTCAAACTGTCTTGATTTCAACTACATCAAGGCGGTCACCTTCAGAGTATGGATCGATCTATGTGAATTTGCAGCGCAACTTAGACATATTATGGCTTTTTTGGGAGAAAGAAATATATTTATATTTTAAACCTTTGGAAAATGAGTGAGAAAAAAATGGAGGAATGGAATTTGGAAAACGAGAAAAGCAATAAAGATGAGCAAGGGGTGAATTACATGAAAGTTTAAAAGAGGGATTAATGATTATTAGATGCGATAGCAGGCATACTAAGGAATGCTTTGAGCCAATAGCAGGAATGCTAAAGATTTTTTTGAGCCAATACAAGGAATGCGAAAAAATGCTTTGAGCCGGTAAAGCTGAGACTATTATGTCTTATGGAGGATATTTAAGTGAAGCATAAAATTAAGATTTAGTTATCTTTGTAACTTAAGAAGTGCCACAGTGTAAGTAACGCTGAATTTCAAGATCGAAAATCTAGGAAAAAACTTTAACAAAAATATTATTTGCTTCCTATACACTAAAAAGGGGAATTGTCGTGCAGTACACCTATATATGTATACTTCTTGATAATGTGAGACCTGGCTAGATCACGTAATATGTTCAGATAAAAAACATTTTGAAACTGTTTTAGAAATTTTTATGTTTTTCATGTGGTATTATGGAGACAAAGTGACTTCTACATCACCCTTTGAACTTTGGACCAGTCTGTTTTAATTTGTGTCTGTGGCAATTAACATGCTACTGTTACTTGCGAAACATTCCAACGAGGATTTTTATATAATATCTTAACTGTGGATTGCGGCCCGCTCATGGCCACAATGTCAGAAGCCGCTTCTGTGGAGGACTGTATGTATATGCTCATACTTTGCACCACAGACGACCTTAAAATCGTCATTTTGCATCTCCACGGTTGAGAGAATATGGTGCACCAAAAATATATGCCTCTCCTTTAGCAGTACAGATTAAAGTTTCTATGACAAATAATAAAATGATCGGGTCTCACATTATCTTATATAAGCATATTTTTATAAAAGAATCTTTTATTAACTGTACGATATTTTACAAATGCTTGTACAAACAGCCAAACGATTCACATTGAGATTTATTGGAAAAACTGGATAGGTAGCTGTTGACTTTGTTTTTTTTATTAGGGTATGCCGTTCCGTGAGTTTTCTCATAATTCATGGGGTCCTTAGAGGTCCTTCTTTGGGTCGGGGCAATATGTCCTCCCGTCTAATGATTTTAAAATAAAAGATGCGTGTTATTACTTGTAAGTAATAGTCATCTCTCATTGAACACTTCTAATTCTCACAAAATCCAGCTGTTATGGAGAATTGCAAATCGACCGTAACTTGCTAATAAGTGCTAAGTGCTTTGACGACAATTATACAGTAGATAAACACGAAAAAATACAAGGAATTAAATATTTGAACCCAAAATCCATGTTTATTAAATTTACTTTAGTAATATTTGTAATAAAAAAATAACTTACAAGTATAAAGATGTCGCATAAAACAATATTTGGGCCAAAACGTTAGTTACGAGACATTGGCAGCTTTTTTTTTTCGGACGGACATATGTAGTTATCAACGAAGCTTTTGCTACCTCACCGGGCATAGTATTTAATGGCAGCATACGGTCGAAATGCAATTTTGGAGGTATTTTGTCAAATAATGCTAAGAATTACCGATCGGTGGCGTCTCCTTAGAAACGTGGTAAAAGAATGATGCATTTCCACACATGACAGTTTTTTTTGTTTTTTGTTTTCCGGGGGATATGCTTTCTCGCATTCCCTCCGCCGCTGCAGCGTATTCGCGCACTGGCGGTGAGATATGTGGGACTCGCCCTCTCCATAGCGTGGTATGCTAAACTCATACCACGAGGACGGAACCCTACACCACTAAAACCCCCCGGACACTCCTTCGATTCGGACATGAGCAATCCGGCTCCCCGACGGCACCCGCGGCCTATATGGCACCGCGGGATCTCCTGGGCCACACTTACAGTGGCCCATTTGCCCAATTATAGGGACGACCGGAGTGTAGAGGCGTCCCTACTCCTAATGGGTCAGCCCCGAAGGAAGCGGGGCTGACCCACTCCCCGAGGCCGAGCTTAGGGTGGTAGTCGGTGGGAACAAATGACAGCCTGGTACTACTCAACTCATGGTGGCTGAATAGACAAGTTATAAGGGGCTTATGTTTTATTAATTTGTATAAAATTAGACAGGACTAGACTTTTTTTAATGTAAGCCGAAAGCATTTGAATTTGTAATATTAATGAAATGTATGCATTATAATAAGAACCTACCAGTTTTTCCAAAATATTTCCGTTTTTTTTTAATTATAATGCGTGTAGTTTGTAAGTGAATAGTATTGCAAAGTTATTATGTGCTTCTTATCCAAGCTAAGTAAAAGAGGTTTTGTGTTATATATTATTTTTTTAATCTATATAATAATGTATACCTAAAGCTAAAGAGTTTGTTTGCTTGAATGCGCTAATCTCAGGAACTACTGGACCGATTTGACAAATTATTTCAGCGTTAGATTCATCGACATCATTCATTTATAAAGGAAGGCTATAGTAGTAATCGTATAAGTCAATGGAATGATAAATAGCTATATTTTCAGATTATTATACGACCAACACTAACTTTGTGCTTATTATTATATGAGTTGATCGACTGTAATAGCTGCCGGGATCGACCAGTCGATCGCGATCGACCGGTTGGCCACCCCTGCTATAGACTATCTTTAACCTATATTTAATTATAATGTTCCTACGGGAACCATAGTTAAGCGGGTGAAACCGCGCACGGGTAGCTAATATCTATACTAATATATAAAGCTGACGAGTTTGTTTATTTTAACGCGATAATCTCAAAAACTACTGAACCGATTAGAAAAATTATTTCAGTGTTACATATCCTATTTATCGAGGAAACTGTTGACTATATTTAATTATGAAGTTTCTATGGGACGGGAGTTTAGTGGGTAAAACTGCGCACGGGAATCTAGCACTAATATATAAAGCCGAAGAGTTTGTTTGCTGGAACGCGCTATTCTCTGAAACTTCTGGATCGATTAGAAAATCTTTTAGTGTTACATAGACTATTTATGGAGAAATGCTATAGACTATATTTAATTATGAAGTTTCTACGGGAACGGTAGTTACGCGGGTGAAACCGCGTGTGGAAGCTGGTCTTTGAGAAGTGACGACCAAATGGTCGTAAGTGCCAGTTGAAGATAGAGGCACATACAACGAATGTATTTGACGTATACAGGAAATCGTCGAGTAAAGATTTGATCTTTGAGTAAAGATTTCTTTCAGAATCTGGTTGGTTGAGGGGCTACCCTCCGTGCCTCGGATAGCACGTTAAGTCGTTGGTTCCGATAGTTATAACATCATCTATAATAATCCTATATAAAGGAACGGTCAGCAGCGTTTCCTTGTGTGGTACAACATAATACTGTGGTCACCAACCTGCCTGCCAAGCGTGAGGACTATGGCAAATACCCTCCCCGGGAGGAGGCCCATGTTCAGCAATGGACGTTATACGGGCTGATGGTGATGATCCAGAACTGTTTCCACTACGAATTGGTCGCTTCCGCCAAACCTTCCAAGCTTATATTAAGTAATAGTTTCAATCTATAATAATCGTATATCAAAGAACGGTCAGCAGCTTCTCCTTGTGTGGTATAACGTAATACTGTGGTCACCAACACGCCTGCCAAGTTGGGCAACTGACTGACTGTGGTGACTATGGCAAGCACTCCGGGAGGTGGCCCATGTTCAGCAATGGACGTTATACGGGCTGATCATCTAGAACTGTTTCCACTATGAATTCAATGAAATTTGTTCGGCCTAGATTGCCTTCTTTAAAAGTGTGCAGTATCACATAAGGTAACGAATAAACTGACATTCAGATAGCCTTCTTTAAAAACAAGGTTGCAGTATCAATCACATTAGGTAATGAATAACCTTAATGATTTCTATTTGTTAGATAAAAGTATTGTAAGTTAAAGTAGTCGAAAGAGTGCGTTCTAGATGGTCCACGTGAAATATAACAATGGTAAGTACCACATCAAAGTGCTTTACGAACGCTTGGAGTTCTTTATTTTTTTTTAATTATATTCATAAGCGCTTCTAACTTTGCAATACTAGAATATATGCATGTTCTATATTTTAGTCGTATATTTGAATGAATGACCGAAAAATGTCTTAAACCAATATTCTAGAAACTTTAAATTAAACTCCAATATTGCCTTTGCAATATGACCGTTACCATAACTAAAATATTAGGACTCTTAAGCCGCGAAGAATTTATCCATAACGAAATTATCAACCATTATAATTATATTAGCCTGATATATTAACAGTTATGATGACGAACATTTTGAGTTGGGGTTTGTGAGAAAAACGAAAAGGCAATGATACTATTTCCTTCTGTTTTCTCTCATAATTCCATTCAATAGCAAAAACGCAACGCATCCAAAAAAGTTTCAAAGTTTAAGTTTCAACCAGAGACAAAGGTTTATAAGGTCTCTGATAGTTGATTATTGGACGATGGCATACAAGTGAAGAAGCATCTTCATACAATATAATATGCTGTGATATGAAAATCGCCAGATTGACCTACCAAGATTAAAAGATCTGGATAGAAAATCCCTTGAACGCTAAGTAAAAATTACGAGTTTTATGTTCATTATGCAACAGTGTTGATGACTCAAATGAGAAGTAACTCCATATTAAAGAGAAAGCTAAAAAGTTCTTGTCAATCTATATTTGACGGATGGTGTTTTGGTTCACCATCGCTTCAGTGAAAGGATCACTTCAACGAATTCTACTATCTACGTCAACAGCTTAACATCTGATAATATTGGGCTATGTCAGATAGTCCTGCGCCATCGATTAACATGAAGAAAAAGAGCGCATTCTATCCATAATCATTGCTAGACTAGACTAGACTACTCCAATAAGTCCTTTTGCGGATTCAGTTTAATAATGGGTGCTTATATACGCTACTGACATCAATTTGTTCGATGTCATATCAGTTACACAATTGAATCCTTTATTTGAATTATGCGAAGAAATTTACATATTATAAGATGGTGCCTTTATATTAGGACTTTTAAATTATTATGTTATATATCCTTTAACTGTAGAGACGCTAAAATGACGATTCTAGGGTGATCAGTGGGGAAAAGTATGACCGCATACGTGCTATCCCCAGTGGCAGCCAGCCCACAAAAGCGGCATCTGACATTGTGGCCCTGATGGGACCAAATACACAGTTTAAATAATTTCTAGGCCTCAGAAGCATAAAGACGAATGTAGTAAAATACTTCGGAAGCATTTGTTCGAATGTATCATTTTACGATACAGGCACACACGAAGAATGATTCTCACGTACAATGTCACATCCGACCTTATACATTTGAGCTCTAAATATGGAAAGGCTAATGAAAAATGATTTCTTTATCGTTTAAAAATGATAGGTGCTACCTATTCAATACGAGCAATACGTCAAGAATCTAAAAACCATATTTTTAAACAGAGTGGCAATTTTGGTACTCAATGAAATTCATCTTATCTTATTCATTATTGTTAACACAGAAAAACAAGTAACAATACATTTTAGACAAAGAAACAACATGTACAAAGGCGAACTTAATACATTTATGAATTATCTTCCAGCAAACCTTCCAAGGGCAGATATATAAAAAAGGGTAGCTAGTGTAGGTACAACAAAACTAGTTTACAATTCATGTTTTTGTTGTCTGGAAAATTCTGTGCACAGAAGAAGATATACTAACAAATAAAAGATAACAAATGGAGCTGAAGTAGTACGGCGTATTAGTCTTTTAAAAAAGACGGTTATGAGGTTTTAAGATAAGCTACAATAACCAAATATTGAGAATTCTGGATCGGCAAGCGTTTGAAAAGTTTCAGCTAGAAGTAGCAGGATTCCAATTTTTTGTTTTGATTTAACATTACTATTATTACACTTAAGCACATCAATAACTTAATTAAAAATTGAAGAAATTGCTTGACGTGAAACGGTAGGTGAAAATCGTAATGGACGTGAAAATGGATTGCCTTTTTCTTTATATATTTACGTCAAATAATTATCTTTTGTGTTCCTTTCCTTTGTAAACGTTATATTTATAACACTTTCTAATTTTATTTTACATATTTTTTGCATAAACATCGTTAAAATTTGCCTAGATGCCATGTTCTATTAATTTTATTATCTTCTCCTGGTTATAAACTATTTATACTACGTTCTTATGACAATAGAATATAAAGCCTTAATCAAAGTAGAATGTGACTAAACAAATTAAGCCTGTTTTGAAGTAACTTTAGTTACCCCATACTTCTTTTTGACTTTTGAAATAAAATTAACCAAATGTGAAAAGAAAAACGTAATGGAAAATCTCAGAAAACGACTTACATCATAATCACAGATCCAAGAAGATAAATGAATCCGATCCTTATATAAGAAGACAATGGCGGGAGTAATGAGATGTGCTCGTTTGTTGTAGGACGAGAAGACGACGGGCCCAAGCGCAGGAAACGGAAAAAGAAATCCGATGATAGCGCTACTCCAGAACGCGTAGAACACAGGGTCAACTTAACATCCATACTACAGTACTCCAATGCAAGCCCCTTCAGAGATAAAACTATCAGAGGCTTCTCCTGCCTTTACTGCGCACAATACTTCCCAGACATACAACAACTGAGAGAGCACACCGCCCAACAATCAGAAAAAGACAAAATTAACACTATCATCGATTACAAGCTAAGCTATAACCCAATTAAATTAGATATAACCAATTTACAATGCAACGTATGCGATCTAGATCTGAAAGATCTCAACGACTTGAAAGACCATTTAGTTTCTGTACACAATAAGACTATTTACAAACATATAAAAGACATTATTCTACCATTCCGTTTAGAGAACGGACACAATTTTACATGTGTAATTTGCTCCGTTGTTCACATATCGTTTAAGAATTTATATCACCATATGAGTAGCCATTACAGAAATTATTGCTGCAAAAAATGTGGTGCTGGATATATAACTATTGCGGCTCTAAGAAAGCATGGAAAAACTCATGCCCAAGGCATTTTTCCATGTGATTATTGTGACAAATCTTATACGTCTTTAACTAAGAAACGGAATCACGAAAAGGGTGTGCACACAGGTGGTTGGCTGCGCAATAAATGTCCTCACTGTCCCCAAATATTCGTCAGCTATTACGATAGAAGTGAACACCTAGTCAAGATTCACAATCAGGCACCAGTTTTATATCCTTGCAACGCATGCAATAAAACATACAAAAAGAAATTTGAATTAAACAGGCACATCAAACATCATCATTTACAACAACGGAGTTATCTCTGTGATAAATGCAACGCCAAATTCTTTTCCAAAAGGGGTCTCGTTGACCATCTGTCGAGACATACAGGTGGTGAAGTCTGCACATGTGATGTTTGTGGTAAAACATTCTCTCGCGCTAGAACTTTAAAAGAACATTTGAAATTACACGAAGACGATAAAAGGTTTCAGTGTGAAATTTGCAAAAAGACATTTATGCAGAAATGTAGCTTGAAAAGTCATGTGAGACTCCATCAAGACGATTTGGATATATTTAAGGAGTTTGATGATGTTAAGCATCTTATAGATAATAGGGAGTTGACGTTGAAACAGATTGCAGCTGAGAGTAAAAAGAAAGCGCAGACCGACAAAGCCAATGATCATTATTTGTAGTATAGAAGATGTGTATTAGTAAGACTTCGTTAAGGGTTGAAACTGCATTAAGCAAATGTCCGCGCGATTCCATGTAAAAGTGCTCTATCGAGGAAACCCGCACTAATTACCCACCAGGAATAGCATACCCACATACGCATGGCTGCACGGGTATTTGGGTATGCAAGTCCTGCGCCCTGCGTCCTTTGGGGGGAACATGCCTAAAATGCCGAAGTAGTCCGAGAGACCCGCGAACTGTAAAGTAGAGCGATAGTTGCACAAAACTCCTCAAAAAATTCATTCATCATTTCTCAATTCCCCCGCTGGCGACCAACTTGGACCAAGGTCCAAGTCCCACAGGGGACACCCTCTTGCGCAGGTTGCTTAGTCTGTAGTTTTTAAGGCTGGTGCACTGCTCGCCTTTATGCCCGGTGAAGTAGCAATAGCTTCGAGGCCGCACACATGTCCGTCCTAAAAACAAAAGCATGCGATGGATTTTCGTCGCGGGCGTCCCGCTTAATGCAGTTTTCGCCTATGACATTTTTTTATGATTTGTTCAGAAATTTTGCTATTTTGTAATGGTCTGATTATGTGTTTGAATTTATATAAAGCCATATCGATCTCTTTAAGGGTCCCATACTGAGAACGAGAAAGAGAATTAGGCACTTTTAGGTTATGTATTAGTTTTATTTTATACAAATGACATAGGTTTTATGAATATAGTTATTATATATTATTATTACCAATTCCAATTGTTTTATATTTCTAGAGCTCAGAAGCGTAAGATTGGATGTGCCTTTATACGTCAGAAACATCCGTCGTGTGTGCGTTTATCGTAAAATGGCACTTACGACTAAATGCTTCTGAAGTATAGTAGTACATCTGTCATTAGGCTTTTGAGGTCTAGATTTGAATACCATTGTGTATGATTTGAAGGTGTTATTAAATGTTCAGTCTTTCTTATAAGGTTTTTTTTTGTAGAACCGTATACATTGCCCCCATTAAACAGTTATTTTATTTGCGGAGACGACTAGCTTATATCTAATGTTTGAGTGTGTGTATGATCTAAACCAGGGGTCTCCAAACTACGGCCCGCAGGCCAAATCCGGCCCGCCAGTGTCATCAAACTGGCCCGCGACAACCAATGTCTTATTGTTGATACTATTGCTAGAAATACGACTATAGTTAAGGGCAAATTTTTTTATCTGTTTTGGCCCTTGAAGCATACTGAAAATATCATTATGGCTCTAAGGCTTCAAAGTTTGGAAACCCCTGATCTAAACGATCTTTCGATTGGTCACCTAGCTAAGACTTGACTGAAATCAAAACACGTGAGTTATCCGTGATTTTCAGTATAAATATGTGATCTCTCGTTATGGTAAATAAATAAAAAACTTGTCATAAATCAACCCCTCCCTCTCCTCATGATGCCTTTATGAGTACACAAGTGTTTTGTAAGAAATGAAAGATGATAATTAAGTTTTGCTATGTATATAATATAGATGTGTTTCAAATAAACTATTATATTTGACTATATTGTTTTTATTCTATAAACTTGTTTGAAGATTGTAACTACTTATTTTTCAACGTTTTTTGGGGTAATTTTGCGAACAAAACTGATATTCAAAATAACTTGTAGTAGGTATAAAGATAACATTTTTAAATAGTAACACACGAACTGGAATTACAAGATGATAATTGAAATTATTTTTTAAATAGCTAATAATACAAAATCGATAAGTTGTGTAGATATGATAATCTTCTTTGAACTAAACATGATTGACTTATATTTACTAACTAGCTGCGCCCCGTGGTTTTACCCGCGTCACTCAGCCCCAGTGGGAGCGTAATGTTTTGTAGCCTATATGTTAATCCAGCGTATAATCTATCCCGGTGCAAAATTTCAGCAAATTCTGTTCAGTAGTTTTGGCGTGAAAGAGTAACAAACATTCAGCCATCCATACTTACAAGCTTTCGCGTTTATAATAGTAGTAGGATAAGAAAGCCAATTCACAAGAATTTATACAGGGTGTCCCAAAAGGTTAAGTAGCTGGGAAAGGGGGTGACAGGGGTGGACACAATGGTCATTAGAAAAATAAAAAAAAATCCGCTCTGGGTATTTAAAAAAAAATGGCATTTTTTTAAAAACTTAAAATTTTACACCTTGTTATTTTTGATGTTGATGTTGATGACCTTGTTGTTATTGAAGATTACATAACAGCATTTTTTTTAAATACAGCCATATTTGTAGGTACGGTTAGCACAAGGTGTAAAATTTTTAGTCTTTTAAAAAATGCCATTTATTTTTTTAAACACCCAGAGGGAATTTTTTATATTTTTCTGGTGACCCTTGTGACCATCCCTATCACCCACCTTCCCAGCTACGTAATCTTTTGGGACACCCTGTATATTCTAAGTGAGTACACCGTACTATACAAACATTCTTAATTTTGTTATCGTACTAAATCCGTCATATCTATCGCCTTTGAGATAGATGACTTAAGAAGAGATTTCATTTGTGCGACATTTTTTATTTTATTATTTTGCATTATATATGGCAGTCTGCCGACTTATTCAGCAATTTCCGCCAGTGTCATGTATTCTTGCGACATTTATTCGCCTAATAAGAGATTGTCGTTGACGACCGTAGTAATATAAATTGTGTTACAGTCGCCAGCGTCTTCCGCCTTAAACTAAACTAACTAAATACGTTTTACCTCTTTCATACTTAAACACAAGTATGAGTATGAAGATTTTCGGCCAGCTTCAGTCCGGGTCCAGACAGTTCCTGAAAGAATTCCAAGGGATTCGGTTTCGCATTTACACCACATCCCAATCAGGTGTGACATTAGTCGATTGTCTTCCAAGAAAAGCGTATACGTAACAATATATCCAAGCAAAAAGGTTCCAAAAGGTATCTTAGCTAAAATGGAACTTCTTGATGATATTCTAATTATTAATGAATGAAAACCGCTTGAGCCTGCACCCGCATCTAGTTGTATGTACTTAGAAGACTGAACCGACGTGAAAGACTTATTTTTCTTTTATAGGCCATACCGGAGCAACAAAAAAACTGCGATCACGTGCTCCCAAGGAGGATAACGACGATGAAACCTTGAGCCTATTAATGTATAGAGAAAAACACATGCCAGAGATGAAGAAGCAGTGGCATAATCTGACGACGTTGCTCTTGTATTCTAATGCCACGCCGTTCAAGGATAGGAATGATGCTGGATACATATGTGCTTACTGCTTCAAAACATACCCGAACCCTGATATCCTTAGAGCTCACACACATGCCGATCACGCCACCGAAAAACCTTCGTACAAAGCCGGCACTGGCATGGCAAGTTTCGTGGCCTTTCTAGATATAGTTGACTTAAGATGCACCCTATGCGACCAATCAATGGACTCATTGAAGTCTTTAACGGAACACTTAGTCGCTGTGCACGATAAGAAATATTACCTCAATGTTACAGACTATTTTCAACCCTTCAAACTCTCCAACGAACAGCAGATCAACTGCTGTCTATGTGACGAGGTTTTCCACAATATGAAACTCTTGATGCAGCATATGAATATACATTACAGGAATTTTATTTGCACTATCTGTGGCGCGGGATTCGTCAACTCTTTTAGGCTAAATCGTCATGAAACGACGCATGGTAAGAAAAAGACTAGTTATCCATGTCGACATTGTGGACAAGTGTTTGCGGCTGAATCAAAGAAGAAGGCTCACGTCAACACAGAGCATAAGGGCATAGCCGGTGACAGTGTCTGCCAAATTTGCAAAGCGAGGTTCAAAAATTACTATCAGAAGACCAGACATATGATGCAAGTCCATAATGCTGAAGGCATTAAATGCGACTTATGCGATAAAAAGTTCAATTTGAAATCAAATTTAATGCTGCATATGCGAAGTGTGCATCTCAAAGAAAGACCGTATGAATGCACCGTCTGCAATATGGGTTTCTTTATTAAGAGGCACATGCTAGGACATTATATGGCGACACATACGAACGAAAGGAAATTTAAATGCGAAGTGTGTGGCAAAGCATACGCAACGCAAAACAGTAAAAGGAAACACATGAAGAAGAATCACGGGATTTCGAAAAATATGATGCCGACTTTGCCGACCTAGTAATAATTTTTGATAATGAATAGGAGTGTACTGTGACACATGCTGTTACAACAGCGCTATCGTGCCAATTTAACAATGTATTTTTTTTAAACCGCCTATATTAGACGATTTTTGTTACATTGAACCTGAAAAACACTTTCAAATGAACGTGTTTTTAGCTTGCCTTATATTTCAAAATATACTTGTTTACTACGTTTATGTACATCGGTGTACTCTATCCGACCCGCCGGAGAATAGTGCGCCCGCGAACGCGACGCGTCTCCCGTCACCCTCCCGACCCTTAATTTGCTTAGAACCTTCCGATGCACTCGTAGACCCGAAGTCCGGAGGCCCGCGAACTGTAAAGTAGAGCGACAGTTGCACAAAACTCCCCTAAAAAAAAAACTAAAATCCATAATCCCTCAATCTCCCCGTCAGCGACCGCCCTGAGGCTGAGGTCCAAGTCCCACAGGGGACGCCCTCTTGCGCGGGTTGCTTAGTTTGTAGTGTTTAAACCATTTATCTAGGTTGGAGCTCTGCTCGCCTTTATGCCCGGTGAAGTAGCAAAAGCCTCGGGGCAGGTTGACACCGTCAATATGTGATAATGTAAATAAATATATTTTTGTCAGTACAATAGCCGGTAAATCTTTATGAGCAAAGAGTTCGCTGCTAGCTGTGTTCAAATATACATAATAGTTAAGTCTTCTCATAAACGTGTACATATAAATTTATTTACACTAAATGCGTTTTACGGGGTGTAAACCTATCTCTTTTGCTGACTGTACATCAGTGCACGTAACATGACACTCCTCTTTAACAGAACTTGATAAGCCAGTGTCTTGGCAGATGGATTGGTGATCGCAGTAAGATGGGAGTACCTTTGAGCTGAAAGATGTTGCTCATCTATCAGTTATATGTCCCATAGTCGCCTTATACGACACCCATGGGAAGATATGGGACGGTTTATTCTAAGCCGGAAACCACGGCGAAAATCACTACATAGTATAAAACAAAGTCGCTTTCTCTGTCCCTACCTATGTATGCTTAAATCTTTAAAACTACGCAACGGATTTTGATGCGTTTTTTTTTAAAAGATAGAGTGATTCAAGAGGAGGATTTATATGTATAATAGGGTTGATAAGAGGCTGATAAGAGGGTTTACATAAAATAAACCAAACGTGACAATGACAACCTCCGTAGCGAAGCGGTATTTGACTCGCTTTAATTCTCGAAAGTCGTGGGTTCGATCCCCAAACCGGACAAGAAATCTTTGTGTAAATTCTAAGATTTCTTTCCGGGGCCATGAGTTTACAATCGTAATGGCGTGTCCATGAACTGTCAATGACAGTTCAATGGTCGGTTTCTTTCCCATTTGGTAATCTACTAATGTAAATGACATCATTATGGTGTAACTATGACGCCACGATGACATTAGCGTAGTTGAATATAATAACAAATGATACATTTATAAGTTTTGAAATCGCCTAAATAAACATTACAATCTCCCTAAGCATCTCCCCTGCTTCTTCTGTTGACGGCCTTTTTCTGCGGTAGCAACACCGACTGCCATTCCAGCGCCGACACCATAGTGAGATTAGTAGATTACCGTTTTTGGCATAATGATATCAAGATGGCATTAAGGTGGCACAATTCTTAAAAAAATAGCAGACTCGGCCCTCGGGTCTGGTTGGTTGAGGGACTACCCTCCGTGCCTCGGAAAGCACGTTAAGCCTTTGGTCCCGATTGTTATAACATCATCTTTAACGAGCGTATGTCAGGGAACGGGCAGTAGCGTTTCCCTGTGTATAAAAACATAATACTGCGGTCACCAATCCGCCTGCCAAGCGTGGTGACTGGCAAATCCCTCCCTCTGGAGGAGGCCCATGTTTAGCAGTGGACGTTGATGATGAAACGTCAATGTTGAAGACATCGGGAACTGAATCAACTGATCAACATGATATCCATTGCCCAAAGGTCATCCCCGCGACATTTTACTGCCGTGGGCTCTCCTAGGCCCGCTTACCGTAGCTTTACTTTAGTTTACTCCTCATGGGTCAGCTAAACTATTGAATAAATCGTTCACAATTAATAATTACGTTATCCAGCAATTGCATGTACTATATTAAATGATGAAGCTCTCCCAGTGGCACAGTGGGATGTATGTGATGTTTATGAACTCGGCAGAAATTGCTCGCGATAAGCTAGTTTATTATGTACCATCCTTGTGCCATGTATTATTAAAAAAAAAAAGTATAATTGGCGATGACGTCAAGATATGCTAAATCATGTATTGATTTCATATACATATGTGTAAAATTACTATTAATAAATTATTGTATTTATCTTAAACTAACGTATTTTTATTCCCATATTCACAAATATATTAACTATCCATGCCATTTAAATTTTTCACCTAATATAAAGCAAAAATGATCAGTTGAATGCTTTGTTAAGTCCCAAAGTTGAGAAATACTGTGACTATTTGCCTCATTTTAAAAGAAAATGTCTCATGCAGAATTGAAAGAAGGTAACCGCGTGACGCCAGGCTCAAACAATTACATTTTTATTGGTAAAACAAAGTATAAAAATAAGTATGTCTAACTAATCTAATTGAAGAATGAAAAATACTCTATCGATAAGGAAATTTCACTTAATTTTTTATGATGATTATGATAGAATTTATATCTCAAAATAAAATAAAGAGAAAAAAAGAAGAACGAAAAATATTTATTTTTAGTACACTGATATTCGAAAAAAAAAACATGTTATAAACCATTGATAGACAGGATTAATCGTATGGTTCCTAACACGAATAAATGTTTCGAAATCGTCTGTCTAGGTAATCAAAATCTTTAGACAACACGAAACACGCAAAAGCTGAAAAAGAGCATTCATAAAAAAATGGTAAAATAGTTAAAATTATTGAATTTATCAAATATTCAATTAAGTATCACAAGTCATTATTAAATTTTTAATAAAATGATTTTGTTTGTAGGTATTGACATCAAAACAGAACTTAAAATTGAACCGGTTTATGTAAGTAGTATAATTAATCAGCGTAAGAAAACATCTAGAGAACAAAACGAAAGAAAACAAAAAAATAGTAAGGCTCTTACTAATGAAAAAATAACTAAAGCTACAAAAGATAAACGAGCATCACAAATAAATGTAAATAAAGCAACATCTGAAGAAAAACTATCAAAATCTGAAGACAAGGAAATAGACAAACATCTAAAAAACATAAGAACTATAATATTGCATTCAAATGCTTCGCCCATCAAAGCTTATAATGGCATAAACTATGCCTGCTGCTTCTGCCCACAAAAGTTCTTGTTGCCAAAAGATTTGAAAACTCATACGATTGAAAAACATACTGATAGTGAAAAGAGTGAATTTATGAAAGGCATCTTTATGAGTGAATACGCTGTCAAATTAGATGTTACCGCTTTAAATTGTAAACTATGTGATAATGACATTGAAAGTGTAGAAAAAATTATACTACACTTGCAAAATGACCATGGAAAAGAAATGTACTCTGATATAAAAAGCCATATCCTCCCCTTTAGATTTGATTCTGATGAACTAAAGTGTACCGTCTGTTCAGTGACCTTTGCAAACTTCAGAAAGATAATAGAGCACATGCGCAAACATTACGGCAATTATGTTTGTGAAATTTGCGGCGACCCATTTGTTAACAAAAGGAGTCTTTCGCAACATTTACCTAACCATGAAAAGGGAGAATTCACATGCAAATTCTGTTCTAAGAAATTTCATAGTTCAGCGAAACAGCAAAATCATGTGAGAAAGGTTCATAGTGAAGGCCCAATACATAAATGTCCCATTTGCTCCGAGAGTTTTGCGAGCAACAGTCTCAAATATAATCACATGGTGAAAGAGCATGGGTTACAACCGACCGTAGTAAAATGTTCGGCTTGCGATAAAACATTTTGCAATACCACAAATTTGACTATTCACATGAAACGGGACCATTTGCTTGAAAGAAAACATGAGTGCAAACTTTGCGAAAAAAAGTTCTTTAAGAGTACTGATATTAAGCATCACATGTTAAAACATACTCGTGAGAAAAAGTTTAGATGTGATATATGTAGTAAGATGTTTGGAAGAAAGGAAACGTTGAGGGAACATACTAGAATACATGAAAACGATAGACGGTTCAAATGTGATCATTGTGATCGAGCATTTGTTCAAAAGAGTAGTTGGAAAAGGCATATGCAGTCGAGACATAGAAGTTATTTTTAATGAGATCATGTCATCTTTGTGTTTAGGTATTAATGAATAGATATAAGTTCATATGAATTTGGTACCTCTTGCTCAGGTGGCTTGAGGTATTTAAATATTTTAATAGGCTGGATCTCTGCTCGTCTATATTCCATGTGAGGTTACGAAAGCCGCGTGCCTGGCACATGTCCGGCATAAAAAGCAAGTTTTGTCTCAGCAGTAAAACAAAATTGAAATTTGTTATAGATTTCAATTGTAATCACTTCCCTTTAAATTTATCCATTCATTGTACCAATTGACATAAGATAATTCAATATTTTAATACAATCATTTTCTTTGTAGGTATCGACCGCAAATCTCAAATTAAAATCGTACCCGTTAAAGTAAGTAATGCGGCGATGTTACTAACTCAACCAATATCTGCTGCAACGACAGCGATTAGTAATGTTCGCACCATAAACACATCTGGACAAAATAAAATAAAAATAATTGGTTCAATATCTTCTACAAAGAAAACTCCTACTACAAACACAGAACTGAAAGAAATTGATAAGCACCTGATAAATATAAGGACTATTTTATTATATTCAAATGCAACACCTATTAGAAGCCACAATGGGATAAAATATGCCTGTTGTTTCTGTGCAGAAGGATATATTTTACCTAAAGATTTAAAAACACATGCTATCGAAGACCATAGTATCGCAGAAAAGAAACTGTTTATGCAAGATATTATTATTAGTGAATATTGTGTAAAACTAGATGTCACAGATCTAAAATGTCGAATATGTAATCAGAATATTGATTCTGTAGAGAAATTAATGGAGCATTTAAAAGAGGATCATATAAAAACCATTCATACTGACATTAAAAGCCATATATTACCATTTAAATTCGATTCCGAAGAGTTGAAATGTGCAGTTTGTTCGACAGCCTTTGCAAATTTTAAAAAGATGCTAGAACACATGCGTCAACATTACACCAATTATTTTTGTGGGGTTTGTAGTGCACCGTTTGTCACTAAAAGGCACCTTTGGGGGCACTTAGCAAGACATGAACAAGGTCAATTTACTTGCAGCTATTGCCCAAAAACTTTTAACGCGAGAGCTAAACTGCTATATCATGAAAATAGCGTCCATGTTGTAAAACACATGAGAAATGTGTGTCCTCATTGTTCTAAACGATTCGTTACTTACGAACAAAGGAATGATCATATGGTACAAGTACACGGGGATGAACCTATGATATTGAAATGTAAAGCTTGCGATAAGACTTTTAACAAAAAGTGTAATTTGACGAAGCATATGAGAAGAGACCATCTATTGGAAAGATCGTACGAGTGTAGACTGTGCGAACAAAAGTTTTTCCAAAAAATGGCTCTGAAGTGCCATTTATTAAAACATACAGGGGAAAGACAGCATACTTGTAATGTGTGTGGAAATTCATATAAAAGGAAATATACGTTGAAGCAACATATGAAAATTCATGAAAACAATTAAAAGAAAGCGAACGAGTGATAACTGTTTAGTAAATTTAAAGCTGAATAGTATTAAAAATAACTATCCTAAGTAATACTTTATTGCGATTTGGAAATATTCTATACTACCATAATTAAAATTTATTTTGAAACATCTATAGTAATATTATAAAGCTACAGAGTTTGTTTGTTGGTACGCGCTAATCTCAGGAACTACTGGTCCGATTTCAAAAAATCTTTCAGTATAGGCTATGTTTTATTACGAAGTTCCCACGGGCACGGGAGCTACGCGGGTAAATCCGTGTAGCTCCCGTGCCCGTGCCCAACTTCGAACGCGCAGGAAGGGAATATAATATAATACGCATTCCAACCTAATTATGTAGCTAACAAAACAGTTGAATTTAATCAATAAATAATTCATTTGTGGCATTACTAATTGTGATTTAGCAAGCACAAAAGAAGCTTCATTGACAAACAATATAAACAGATTGAAACACAATAAAGCATGGTGTAATGTAAACGAACAAATTAGTTTTTTCTTGTACACGCATAAGAAACTAAAGATCCGAGAAAGATTAGTTCACATAGATGCAATTTGAGCAGTGCTTTTAAAGGTAGTTGACTTATTTTACAGAGGCAAGAACATACTACGAAAGTACAAGTGGTTTAGACATCATCAGATCATTTTGTAGAAAAATAATAAGCGTACAAAGACAACGACAAAAAGTTTTATGGCAAAGCTAAACTAGTAAAACATTTATGTTGAGACATAACTGTGAGAATCAATGTAAAGTAAAAAATATGGTATGAATCATTCATAAAAAAACTTTTGTGTCCAAATTGTGGTCATGTAAAAGTCTAGTTGGAAGAGACATGCGGTGAAAACATTGAAAAATATATTGACAATGACAGAAATAATTTTCAGTGTACTAAAATTTCGAGATAGTGATATAGCCCAATAGCATATTGGAAACTGCATAATTTTGAAATCCGCAAGTGATGTATATAATAATAATGGCGTAGATTAATTAATACTAAAACCTAGCTAAGGGGCTGAAGATATTAATTCAATCCTTTTCTTTGTAGGTCTCGACTGCAAAAAAGAAATAAAAATAGAACCTGTTTATGTAAGTAAACTACACGATCTTACAAAGCCAACATCTAGTCAAAATATTAAGATTATAAATGATTGGAACGTAACAATATCTAAAAAAAGTAAAAATAGCACGAAAAAACGCCGAACTGTCATGGAGAAACTGTCTACAGAGACAATTTTATCGAAAATTATGCTTATTGGACCGAAATCATGGAATATCGAAGAAAGAGAAATTGATAAACACCTGACTAATATAAGAACTATTCTATTACATTCGAATGCTACACCTATTAAATGTTACAATGGTATAGGATACTCTTGCTGTTTTTGCAAAGAAAATCATCCGGTACCCAAAGATTTGAAAAGTCATACTTTGCAAAACCACGATGAATCAGAATTTAAAGCGTTTATGAATGGAGCCATCATTACTCATTATGTAGTCAAACTTGACATCACAGATTTGACATGTAAAATTTGTGATGCTAATATTGATACCGTTGAGAACCTGACAGAACATTTAAAAGATAATCATAATAAATTGATGTACACCGATATAAAGAGCCATATTCTTCCGTTCAAATTTGGTTCTGCTGAATTAAAATGTGCAGTTTGTTCAATGAACTTCGTGACTTTTAAAATTATGCAAGAACATATGCGGAAACATTATGGCAACCATATGTGTCCAATATGTGATGCTCCATTTATTAATAAAAGAACACTTTTGAGTCACCTATCTCGGCATAAACAAGGAGAATTTGCTTGCACTTATTGTGATAAAAAGTTTGACACTCAAATCAAGCAACGTCATCACGAACGCTACGTTCACATTAAAGGCCATATGCGAAATAAATGTCCATATTGCGGCGAGAAATTCTCTAGTTATTTCAATAAAAATCAGCATATGCTAAAAGAGCACGGTGTTCAACCTACAGTTTTGAAGTGTATGGCTTGCGATAAGACGTTTACGCGGAGAGATCTTTTGACAAAGCATACGAAGCGAGATCATCTGTTGGAAAGGAAACACGAATGCGATCTTTGCGATAAAAAGTTCTTTGGAAGTAAAGAACTGAAAAATCATATGTTAAAACACACTGGAGAACGGGAATACAAATGTGATATTTGTTCTAAAGCCTATGGCAGAAAACATACTTTAAGAGAACATTTAAGAATACATGCAGATGATAGACGATTTAAATGTGAATATTGTGGTCAAGCCTTCGTACAGAAATGTAGTTGGAAAAGCCATATGAGATCTAAACACGGAGAGATAAATTTTGAAATAAATTTGTAGCACATTTTTGGCTACAGGTATTTTAGAATTGGACAATATTTAAATATATTCCAAAACGACTGGTAATGATTTAGATGATGACAGTATCTTCTTTAAAAAGACTAACTTCGGAACATAGAAATTGCTCATCGAATTGAGGCCTATTGTCAATTTTTTAATTTCTTTTGTGATAATTTATACTTAGTAATATGTGTCACTTAATTTCTATCATAAAATGACCGATGACTTATATGTTATACGCAATAAGCGTTTATGTTATTTATTTACCTTAATATTAATAAAATTGTAATGTAGTGTAGGTAACTTTACGGCATTGCTCCAATTGGATGTAAATTTGTTATGTTCTGATTTCAACTAATGACGTCATTGGTTGTTAATGCTATATTGAAATTTTATTTTTTATGTTTTTCAATTGTATTATTATTATATTCCGCAATATGGAGTTCGAGTCCGACGATCATGGATGAAAAGACTGATGAATCTGGTAGAAGCGAAAGAGGTGTGCCAGGATCTAGTTTCGTTCCTTTGTCTATGTCTATCCCTTTGGGAGAAAGGCGTTGTTTTCTATAGACCAGAATCACATTATGAACATGGCTCGTCGCGTCGCGTGTGATTCTGGTCTGTAGAAAACAACACGCGTCGCGTGTCATCAGGTCGCGTCGCGTTTTAAAAATATGTTTTCGCCTTGATACACTTACTTTCAAGAACCTTTGCTTAATCACAATTCTATGTGATTAGAATGATGATTTAAACATGTTTAATTTTGTTACTGTCAAAAAATTGCGTGTAAATGCTAATTTTATTTAAATAAAGTTTTAATATTCATACGATGTTCTCTTTTTTACTTCTAGAACAAAACCAATACCGTCCGTATCTTATTATAGTTGAGGAAAGGTGGGCTTTGATAGGCCCTTCATCACACAGTTTCGGGCCACTTGTAGCCGGTCATATATGCCTATGGTGATAGGGCATAGCGTTATTTATTTGTTGTATAAGCTGCTCGAATGGGGAAGTACCGTCTTAACCGAATCATCATCAGCCCGTACAACGTCCACTGCTGAACATGGGCCTCGTCCCGAGGGAGGGTTTTTGCCATATTCACCACGCTTGGCAGGCGGAGTGGTGATCGCAGTGTTATGTTGAAATACACAGGGGAAACGCTGCTGCCCGTTCCCTGGTTCGCTTGTTATAGATGATGTTATAACAATCGGTTTCGGGACCAACGGATTAACGTGCTTTCCGAGGCACGTAGGATAGTCCCTCAACCAACCAGACCCGGTAAGAAATCTTAGAATTTACACAAAGATTTCTTGTCCAGTGTGGGGATCGAACCCACGACCTCCGAGATTTAAAGCGAGCCAATGACCGCTATGCTACGGAGGTTGTCTTAACCGAATACCATAGACAAATTATAGATTAATGTCGTACTCTTGTGCGGAAGCAACTCCGCCAGAACACTGGCATTAATTGCCTTTGAATTTGGATCCCTTAGGTCAGATTTGTCTGGTCACATATAATATGTAGTAAGCGGCCGTAGCCTAATGGCTAGGGCGTCGGACTTGTGATCGCCGGTTCGATCCCCACCCATTGCACTACCGATGTGAACCCACTCGCAACACAATCAATTTAGTTTAGCACGGGGGGCTAACAAGAATACTAGTAGTAGACTGAAAAACTGAGCTAGAAGTCTTTTAAAAAATAAAAACAAATACAAATATATAATGTCTATAACGCCTCAATCAAAACAAAACTTATTAAATAAAAATAATCTACAATATTGAATTTGCTTTTACATCGGATTCTAGCCCTTACTCTTGTGGTCGCCGGTGCGATCCCCACCCATTGCACTACCGACGAGATTCCACTCGTAACACAAGCATTTTAGCTTAGCACGAGGGGTTAACAAGAATACTAGAAGACAGCAACAGTCTGCTAGTAATGTTTATAAAAAAAACATTAATATAAGTACCTAAAATATATGAAACAGAAACACTTACTTTTCAAGATCAACCATCCTGACCGAGTTTGCATTGAACATTCCGATGCCCGCTAGGGATGCCACCTTTTTTTTTGTTTTATATAGTACTTTATATAAAAAGTTGCTAAATATATAGTACTTTGGAAAATTCAGGAAAAAAAATAGTACACAATTATTTTAAATATTTTTTCTACGTGTATTTGTTATTACTCTTTGCTACAGCCATCAAGGTTAAACTCATTTAAGTAAATAGTAGATTGTTTATCTAGGGAGCAAACAACTATTTTAAAGGCGAGAGTGTTTTTTTTAATCCAGAGCGGAGCGAAGGATTCTTAACTAGAATCCTGAGCGCAGCGAGGGATTCTTAACTAGAATTCTGAGCGCAGCGAGGGATTAAAAGTATGTCACTCGAGCTTAAAATAGTGTTGCTCCCGAGGTGGACACTCTACTTTTTATCACCCTCTATGAGAAAATAAGTAAGTGCAACTTATGAACAAGAATTTATTTACGTACAATGAAGAACCATAAGACATAAAATATAATTTTCATCAACTTTTTTTAAATTTGGCGCGCTCGCAGTTTTTCAGCCAATCACATATTCAATACATTGTTCCCGCATGGTTTGTGATTCACCTCTTTGCTGATTGAAAAATTATTAACAATATCCACATTCCAAATTCAAATCAATTTTGGTCCCTAAGGGATTAGTGAGCTATTTTGGTCCCTGTTTACGAAGAATAAACTAGCTCTTTTTGAATAGATGTGATAAAAATAATTATAAGAGTCTGAGCAGGTTAGATCCATATTAAAATAAATCAATAATTCATTGTTTTTATATGAGGCGTAGGTTTGGGGTCAAAATTTGTAATCGTGTCAATTTAGGTTTAGAAAAAAAATATAGTACTTTTTGTACTATATATTTTTTTATAATATATAGTAGATTTGAAATATAGTACGATACTATATAATATAGTACGGGTGGCAATCCGTTTCTTTTGTTGTCCGTGGGGAAATGCATTTACGCATTCCCACCGCCGCTGCAGCGTATTCGCGCGCTATGTGGGACTCCCTCTCCATAGCGTGGTATGCTAACTCATACCACGAGGAGAGGACCCTACACGACTAATACCCCCACGGGTAAGTAGCTGTAACATAGCTGAGGCATAGTTGCACAAACCTCCTCATAAATGTTTGAAGTCATAGGATGCGCCCTCTTGCGCTGATTACTTAATTCGAAGTTTTAGGAGTCTGGAGCCTTGCCCGTTTTTATGGGTACCCGGTGGGGTAGCATATGCCGCGGGCCTAGCATATAAGTGCGACAATAAGAGGTGCAAGCATCATCATCATCATATGGGCCTCCTCCCGAGGGAGGGTATTGCCGTAGTCACCACGCTTGGCAGGCGGGTTGGTGACCGCAGTATTATATGACTTTAATTTTTTAACTAGCGGAATGTAAGTGTGATGTAGGTACTTTAGCCTTTCTCTGTGTAAAAAACGTGATACTGTGTAAAAAGTGTGATACCGTGTAAAAAGCCTGATTCTGTGTAAAAGGCGTGATTCTGTGTAAATGCGTAATTCTGTGAATTCCTGTGTAACTTATCATCATCATCAGCCCGTATATTGTCCACTGCTAAACATGGGCCTCCTTCCGAGGGATTGATTTGCCACGCTTGGCAGGCGGGTTGGTGAACGCAGTATTATGTTTTACACATAAGTAAACGCTGCTGCCCCTTCCTTGATATACGATTATTATAGATGATGTTATAACAATCGGGAACAACGGCTTAACGTGCTTTCCGAGGCACGGAGGGTAGTCCCTCAACCAACCAGAACCGGAAAGAAATCTTAGAATTTACACAAAGATTTCTTGTCCGGTGTGGGGATCGAACCCACGACCTCCGAGATTTAAAGCGAGCCAATTACCGCTACGCTACGGAGGTTGTCAGCAGAGTCAGTTGTCAGAGGTGCAAACATTCAACGTTAAATTCCTTGTAGTACTCCCTGCTAGCGACCAGACTGAGCCGAGATCTGAGCCTCTACGACCAGGTTGCCTAGTCTATAGTTTTTAATTTATTTAGTACGACTGTAGCCCTACCCCAGCAAAAGACTCGTGACTCTCTACATTATATTATTATATACGTAAGAAAAAAACCGGGGTCCGTACCATATTCAAGTGCCTACCTGTTGCCGTTATTGATATCAACAAAAATAAGCAAAAAATAAATTACAAGTCTGTTGTATCCTTAAATATTTATTTTATTTTATTTTTAGTGTTTGTTGTTATAGCGGCAATAGAAATACATCATCTGTCTAGCTATCGTGGTTCTTGAGATAAGCCTGGTGACATACAGACAGTGAAGTCTATAGGGTCCCGTTTTTACCTTTCCGATAAAACGGAACCCTAAAAATGGGGATTCTCGCCAGTAGAAGAGTTACCATTAATGTTTATGTGAAAATAACTATATTCCTTGAAATGATAGTTAATGACATAAGAATGTTTTCTTTATAGGTGGGGGCACGTCAAATGCTGCCGCTTTGAAATTACTACGCAACCTCAAAGATGTAAGGGTTACTCCAAAGAGAGATGTTAAAATAAAACGAGATGCAACCGCGGCTAAAATTATTAAAGTTATTAACATCAAATCTAATACTACCAACGATAAAGGTAAAGCAGATGAAGGTTAAATTAAAAATTCAGACTTAAGTTACTCAGTGGAAGTGAAAGCTAGTAAATGAATTCAATTCGTTCAATTGGTGGTGGGTTGCTCTTGATACGACAACGTAATTTTAAAAATATTATCAAATTTTTGATATGCTGTAAAAAAAATATGTAGATACAGAAAACCATAAATAAAACATACGTAGGTCTAAAATTACATTAGGATTAAAAAAAACATGTGTGAAATTAAACACATGTTTTTAATCCTAAAACGAATACAAATATTATTCCTGCGAAAGAGTGCCTGTAACAATAAAAAAAGTGATAAAATAATTATCGTGTAATAACGAACACTTATATTGGTTTGGGTGGATTGTATTATGTATATTTTCGAGCGTGAAAACTTTGACCCTGTCAAGTGTCTTTTTACAGATAAAGATTTTAGAGTAAATATGATAAGACTGTGTCCGTTTTGCGATGGCTAGTCGGTAATGTAAAGATGATCGACTCTTTTCCTAGTTGAAATATCCGAATAACTATTTACTCTTTCTTTGTAGGTGTTCGACTTAACAACGCAAAGAACGAACCGGATATTGAAAAACTAGCGAAACGCTCACTACTCCACAAAGTTTCATCATCTGAGTTAGAAAAACATCGCAGTAACATACGACATATACTCCAATACTCAAATGCCACGCCTATACGATGTCGAGGCGGTATTGGATACGCTTGCTCCTTTTGTGGAAACGAATATCCCGACCCAGCAGACCTAAAAATACACACGACACAATCCCACGAAGAGAAATCGATACTTAAATTCATGACTGGCCAGGGGATGGGGTCGTATCTAGTCAAGTTAGACATTACTAATCTTTCCTGTAAAATTTGCTTAGAATCAGTCGATTCTCTGGAAAACCTTACAGATCATCTCATAAAAAATCACAATATAACTATCTTTACTGATATAAAAAGTCATATCATGCCTTTTAAGTTTGATGATGAAGTGTTAAGGTGCATTTATTGTATGAATGTATTCAATAAATTTAAAAATCTCCAACAGCATATGAACGTCCACTTTCGGAATTATATCTGTACCGTTTGCGATGCTGGGTTCATCAACACTCACATTCTAGCCTGCCACTCAGAAGGGCATAAAATTGGCATTTTCAAATGCGACTTATGTCCTAAAGTTTTCGATACACATAGAAAGAAGAAGTCACATGAAAAGTCTGTCCATATTCACGCGAGCATGCTGAGCAAATGTGGTTATTGTAATCAAAAGTTTACGAATTACAGAAAGAAGGATGAACATTTAGTTAAAGTGCATGGTGTTCACATGAATGCGATTAAATGTCATGCTTGTGAAAAGACTTTTGACACTAAAAGTGCGTTGACTATACATACTAAGAGGGATCATTTAATGGAAAGGCGGCATAAGTGTGAGCAATGTGAAATGAGGTTTTTCGGGTCGAATGAATTGAAATTGCATATGGTGAAACACACTGGATCGAAGGAGTTCAAATGTGATGTGTGTTTTAAGTCATATGGAAGAAAGAAAACGTTGACGGAACATATGCGAATTCACAATGATGATAGGAGATTCAAATGTGAACATTGTGGACAAGCTTTCGTTCAAAAATGTAGCTGGAAAGGACATATGAGGAACAGACATGGAGAAATGATCTGAACTGAATGATTTACTTATAGTATCTCTATTTTATTGATACAACTTTCGTTATGTTTGTAAAGATTGTTTATTTGCGCTTAGTATATGGTTTACAGAATATATATTTTTACACTTGTTGCGCATTTTATTTATTGTTATGTTGTACCTAGAAAGTTCATTAGAAAAAGGACGCTTGAAAGTACATACGTGATATTGAAGATTATATTTTTTTAAGGTCCGGGCCCACACGTCTCCTGTAAAAGTAGCAAGAGCAACTACCACCATCGGTATACTTTCTTCTCTATACTTCCATTGAGAAATTTAATCGAGTAAACATTAACATTAGGAAAATAACAACTAGTCTGTAAATAACTTGTATTTTGTTTATAGGTAACCAACATATAGTTATAAAAAACATAAAAATACATCCCACCATACAAAAGCTTCAAGCAAAAATTAGTGAAGAGAAAGAAAGTGCTATAAAAAATGATGAGAACATGAAAGAAATTCTAATTAACACTAACGCTACACCGATTCTTAAACAAGAAGACACTGGATACATATGCTGGTACTGCAAGTCGAGTTATCTTGATCCCGCTGAACTAAAAAAACACTGTTTCGATAAACACGCAGATCAGAAAAATCCTGTAACCTCATATAGCAAGAAAGGAAAAATTATATACTGTTCTAAATTAGACATCACTAATTTAACTTGTAATCTATGTAATACTAAAATCGATACGCTAGATAACTTATTAACCCATCTCCAAGTCAAACACGATAGATCTGTCCACACTGGCATAAAGAATCAAATTGTTCCTTGCAAGTTTGAAGGGCTCAAGATAAACTGCTGCTTTTGCCTAGTTAGTTTCGAAAAAATACGTAAATTACAAGAACATATGCATATACATTATAGGAATTATATATGCAAAGAATGTGATGCTGGATTTATGACCCCTAAATGTCTTCTGACTCACGGCGAAAAACATAAATTAGGCACTTTCCAATGTAGTTTCTGTCCCAAAATTTATGATACGCTTCGCAAAAAAAAGATGCACGAAAAAAGCGTTCATACTCTTGTGAACGCACTTAACGTTTGCGGGTTTTGTAATGAAAGGTTTGGCAACAATCATCAGAAAAATAAACATTTGGAAGCAGTTCACGGAATTGAACCACGCAACATTAAATGTCAGGCTTGCGATAGAACGTTCAAAAATTATGGGTCTTTACGCATCCACACGAGGAGGGACCACTTGATGGAACGAAAATATGCGTGTACCCAATGCGAAATGACATTTTTCTCTGCGAATTTATTGAGATTACATATGTTGAAACATACGGGAATAAAAGAGTTTGAATGTGACGTTTGTCATAAGACTTATGGGAAAAAATTTACGCTGAAAGAGCATATGCGAATACATAACGATGATAGGCGCTTTAAGTGTGAAATTTGCGGGCAAGCTTTCGTACAGAAATGTAGTTTGAAAGGACACATGAAAAATCGTCACGGCCAAAATGTTTGAATCAATAAAGTAGTGAAATAACTAAGGCCACATTGATGAGTTGCTCGGTGCTCTCGAAGACAGTCGAATTGAGTGGAGTACTCATAGAGCATACAATAAGAAACGTACAAGACACGTAAGAATACATTTTTTTGCGTGTATTGCAGGCAATAATGCAAACAATGCAGAAATGTAGTAGTAGGAAGTAAAGGGAAATTTGTACTTTTATCATTACTTTTACCTTTCATACTTGCACCTATGAAATGATTTTGGGTATTTAGCAATTATTCATTACTAGAGACAGTAGCGACCCGCCCCGGCCTCGCACGGGTGCAATGCTGATGTATCATACATATGTAACTTTCTCTTGAATCACTCTATCTATTAATAAAAACCGCATCAAAATCTGTTGCGTAGTTTTAAAGATCTAAGCATACATAGGGACGGACTGACAGCGGCAAGCGACTTTGTTTTATACTATGTAGTGATACTTAAAGTATCGTAGAGATATGAACACAAAAAAAAGAAATATTAAATAATCGAGTCGTTAATTAATATATTTCATCATTTGTGATTTTCACATCTTTAATTTATCCATCGTAACGGGATCTGAATAGAGATAAATGAACTGGAATCCTTCTTTTTATAGGTAGCACCCAAAAATGCCGTAAACGCAGGCCGGTAACTATTGAACAGAAGGTAAATATCATAAACAGACTCAAGGATGGGGAAACTAATATTTCATTAGCAAAAGAATTCGGTCTCAACCATTCCACTATATCCATGATATCCAAGAACAGAGACAAATATCTCGAATTTTACCATTCGAATTCCCCACAGCAGAAACGAAAGAGATTACGAAAATCTCATTACTCAGACGTAGAAGAAGCCTTGATTGAATGGTATAAGACAATAAAAAAACAAAATGGGACTATAACGAATCAAATTTTATTAGAAAGAGCGAATTTAATTGCCGCCAAGTTGTGTGTTAAGTTCGCTTGCAACATAAGTTGGATCGCTCGGTTTAAAGCGAGATATGAAATAGTAACTGACAAAAATAATGAACGATAGTATTTGAGTAATATTTATTATTATTATCTGTAGACGCTATATTGAAAAGCGTTTCTTTGTCAGAAAAAGGTCTAGTTTGATATATTTCTTGCTATAGTTAATCCGAAACCTCTGTACCGCTTGGCTGATTTACAATTAAAAAGTGCGTACACAACTTGTGTTTTATAACACGTCATTGTTTTTCAACTTTGCAACATATAAAAATACTGTGCACATTAGAATAACAATTTAATATAACAATGTTGTATGACATTTTCGTTGGTCGTTCTACAGTGCTATTCACAATGTCGACACAAGAGGACGTTTTGCTAGCTGCTGCAGCAAGTGTTGTATTATAAATAACGGAAAATAACCTGTTAAATGTTTTATAACATGTTTTATTATATAATACGTACGCACCTTAATGTTACTTGGTATTTAACCAATAAATAATTTGAAAAGCAACATTATTCCTTTATCCAGCAGCAAAAAATAAGCTGCAAATGCAAAACCAAAATCTAAACTAGTATTTGATATTTTTTTTGGAATTTGCGTAACCTGTCTGTTTATTTTTGCTTTATGTTCTCTTAGTTAAGACTTAAGAATGTCCCGAATACGTATAACAAATAATAGCTTTATTTACGACAGATATGAGTCACGAGACTTCACTTCAAGTAGCTAGAACCTCGTGGCTGCTGATACTTATGATGTAGGAGGGCTCCAGCCTTATTAAATTGATTTACCAATTTCAAAAAGGGCATAACTCCGATAGATAAGCCATATGGGGCGCCCTTTTCGAAGTTTTATATTCAATTGGTATTCAACTTTTGAACGCCATTGGTATGGCGTTTAAAAGATAGGCCATACTCGACAAGCGTCAGCGTGCCGTGTGTGCCAACGTCAGCTATACTCGACAGTAAGCAAGTCACAGAAAAACACATAATATATACCAGGGGTGGCCAACTTAATAAGACCTAAGATCGATTGTATACTGTGTGCGATCGACCAATGACATAAATTATATTGAATAATGATAAATAGGTATTTGTCCGAATTATTATACGACAAACACTAACTTTGTGCGTCTGTGGCACGCATTTTGTAGACTAAAATGGACGAAAATATTAAGTGGATCGACTGTGATAGCTGCCGGGATCGACCAGTCGATCTCGATCGGCCCGTTGGCTACTCCTGATATATATGTTACGGCTAATAGCCGAAGTGCGGCTACACCTAGGTTTAGCCGGCTACAACTAGGTGCAGCCGACCACATGCGGTTAAACTTAGATGTACCTATCCTACTTATCTTCGGTTAGAACTAGGTTTTAATTAAATAAACAATACCTATGCACGACACAAAAAGATGATGGAGTGGTTAAAAAAAAAAAACCTAAACCTAAACCAATGGAGTTGAACAGGGACTTATTGAGGTTGATCTAAGTTTAACCGCATGTAGCCGGCTAAACCTAGGTGTAGCCGCACTTCAGCTATTAGCCGTAACATATATAAAATAGACATATATATGTATCATAACCTTAACTCATATATGTTTAATTGATACAGCTCCAATTTCTTTCTTTCTTTCTTAAAAAGACAACTCCCGCACTAGGGAAATAAATCCCTGTGTCGCGGGGGACTTTACAAACATACATTTCACGGACACAAAGTACCTACACCCAGACTCAGAACAATTATTTGTGGTTCACACAAATAATTGTCCCGGGTGGGAATCGAACCCAGAACACCAGGTCCCAGAAGCAACTACCGTAACCACTGAGCCACAATTATTACCTTATCGTACACAGCACACAGTGGCAGTGACAAAACAGAAATATTCAATGTAAAACAACATAATTACGTACCTATTTACGGGGTATTTAGATGCCGTTATGGCGTGGCGTTAAGTTGGTTAAAAACTATTAATAATCAACCTGCGCAATGGCGTCCCTCAAGCGTGGTCGCTGGCAGGGGATTCTTATATTAATTTTAAGATTTTAAGCAATTCTGGCTGATAGTGCACTTCTTAGGCTTCGAGTCTACGAGGGCACTGGAAGGTTCATTACAACAACCGGGTCGGGATAGATGAATAGCACAATTAAAACTATTTAAACAAAAATCTAGGATTTTTGATGCCGAATCGAAATAATTTCTTGACAGGTTGTAGTTGTACAGTGTATAGGCTTTGTTTGGTGGAATATATGTGATTTGAAATTAAAGTAATTGTTGGATAAACTCGTAAAGAAAAACATGCATGTTCGGCCTCATTTATTGATTTTATTTTAATCTGTTCTATTGAATTCTATATTTTATTATTTTATGTCATATTAACATAAAATAATAAAATATAGTGCCCACTTGCTAGATATTTTCATCCCTTACTAACACTATGTCACCTATTTGAAACTCTGGTATACTTTTTAACCATTTGGGGCGTTGGTTAAGCCGAGATAAATATTCAGTTTGCAATTGTTTCCAGAATCCTTGTACCAATCTTTGGGTATACTGCCACCTTGATAAAAAAATTATGAGATTCCACGTTAAACCAAGAGCTTCATTGTACCATCGAGTTTAAGATCCATGGTTGCTTTTGTTGATGTAGCCTTTATCTTCTCTACAACAGTCTTAACTGCCACTTCAACCCCATTAATCTTGGCAGTGTAGCCCAAAAACCTCAAATGCCCTTGCTTATCGTTTTCTTCTTTCCTGAGGCATGTAAAAACAGTCATTAGTAAGGCCGAAATCTCATCTGACACATCTATGTCTATAATGTTTTTGTCAAGATCAATATAAGAAGTTTCAATATAGAAGCAGGTTCTCCAGTAATGCTGGTTTTTAGATAATGGAGTTTCTCTACATTACTCAACAATGGATTCCCGTGCACAAGCGTTTTGAACAGGTCATGGAAAGACATCCACTCTTCGTAGTTTCCATTGTAGGTAGGCAATTGAAATTTAGGTAATATTACCCGTTTTTGTTGAACATCACTAGACGCATGCGACAAAGTATTACATTCATCCATATATAGTTGATTGCAATAAATCAAGTAAGTCTGATTTTAGAGACAAATACATTTCTTCGTCTTCGTCGAACACATTGTTGGCTAAGAACGGTATTTGACACCACTTATCTCTCGCCACAAGGCGTGTTATATCTTCGTAGGCCTTTGTATATTTTTCCCTATTGTGTTTCTACGCTTTTTAGAAAGAAAGGAAAAACATTTAATGAACACACAAAACGAAAACAAAATAGTAATTACAGTCATTAAAAAAAAAAAAGTACATAGGTAAGGACAACACTTGAGGCTCGGACGCCACACATATAAAACACAAACATGGTAGCGAGGTGTGGTGCGGGGCGGGGCGCGAACAAGACTCATTATAACATCATTTTTAGGCGAGATTCGATAAAATTTGGTGTTAATCTTGCCTTTGGGCACTTTTTTAAGTTTACTTGAACATTCTTTAATGTGCTAGCAATGCTCTATACAGTATTTAAACACTGCTGGACTTCTTCGGCCATTGTGAAAAATTTGCAGTCGTGCTTCTTTTGTTGTTGTTTTCACTCAGCTCAGATTCAAGCACTTGGTAGCTCAGTACGTAGGTCAGGTATCCGGCTCGATTGGGACCAAAATATTTGGTGGAATATATGTGATTTGAAATTAAAGTAATTGTTGAATAAACTCGTAAATAAAAACATGCATCTCGGTTGACATTTTATTGGACACTGAAATCGATGTCAATATGACATAAATAATAAAATATAGAATTCAATAGAACAGATTAAAATATTAAAATAAAATCAATAAATGAGGCCGAACAGGCTTATTTTAGGTCTATGTTAACATTAAATAAATAGTTACGTACTTAATTATAAAATACATAAGTATTTATTTTGAGTATTGTGTAATTTCTTTTAGAATTTTAGTTGTACCTATAATTTGATACTAAATTTATAATGATCTTTGCTTGATTTTGAAGTCTGGGTTAAACTACATTTATTGTATATAATTAATGTGCCTTGGTCTGTTATTATTGAAATTAATACAGTTAATACTATCATAAATATGTTGTTTTATTGTATTTGTCACCTGAAGATCTCTTAGTTCCTACATTAGGAAATTAAACCAGTCCAAAAGTCTGATGTGTATTATAGATGATGTTATAACAATCGGGACCATCGGCTTAACGTGCTTTCCGGGGCACGGAGGGTAGTCCTTCAACCAACCAGACCCGGAAAGAAATCTTTGAATTTACACAAAGAGTTTCTCTCCGGCTCCGAGGCTCACCAAGTCCAGCGAAAAAGTTAAACTGCCGTAGGACCCGTAATGAATTTAATCAGAAAGAGATTAGAGACTCATGTTTTCACTTCTATTATATTGTTATCGGATACATTGGATTAAAGGCAATTTTTTAACAGAGAAATAGGTACATTTGGATTCCCACCCCAACCGCGCCGAGGTATTTAAGACTCTCCTTACCATAGTGATGACAATAATTGTCATCTACCATGGGGCGACTATACATACTAAACCTCCCGAACGCTAGTATCGGGGGTATGGGGAAGTGCAGAAGCATATAATTCGAAGGTATATATTTCCTATGGTAGGATATTGCCTCCGAAGGCGTCCACGACCAGGATTGTCCTGGGATTGTGACCCGACTAGCGTTGCTACGCAAGAAACAGAGGGCGAAGCTATTAATGGCGACCGATTTGGCCCGCACCGAGGAGGGAATGCGTTGTCCATTACCTCCTGGTCAACAAAAAAAAGAGGTTATTCTGGGATAAAGTAGAAAGCGACATTTATACTTCAATTCATCTTAAAATATTTCAACCAATTACACCCACTACTAAGGTGATTGCCACGCGACGGAGTTCGTGAGAACAAACGAACATACTATAATGAAAATATGTCGACGGTCACTATCCAGGAATGACAAGCACAACAATGATTTTTACATTTTAACATATACACACATTATAATTATAGCTATTTGGTTTAGCAACTCTTTTATCGATAACCGCTATTATGTTGTCAGATGAATCAGACCTCCAATCACATATAATTTCTCCTAGGTATCGTACCGCATTTTTCTTAAGCCTATTAGAAAAAATTATTTCAGAATTGTACCGGTTTTATACCAATCCAATTGCCGATTTGAAATTTCTATGGAATTCAATTAGTTACTTATTATAAAAACTATGAATATTCACGATATTGTTAAGATTGACATCGAATGTCCACAAACTATAGGTATAGTAAGCTTTTCGTATTTCTTGTTTTACACAATTTGAAGC
This sequence comes from Nycteola revayana, assembly GCA_947037095.2. Classification (NCBI taxonomy): domain Eukaryota; kingdom Metazoa; phylum Arthropoda; class Insecta; order Lepidoptera; family Nolidae; genus Nycteola; species Nycteola revayana. Next base: position 7,228,252 of record OX344840.2, read on the forward strand.
CTGAATATTATATATAAAATATGATTAGTTACATGCCCAATGACCTTGAATGATTCATCCTTTTCTTTATAGGTGCGAAAGTCAAAAAAGAAATGAACAACGAGGTATTAAGGCTACACGAAATGAAAGAAGAGGAGTTTCACATAATATCCACAGACGCAGACAAACCTAAAATAACTCCAAGAACTGAACTGGTCAAACATCGGACTAACATAAAGGAGATACTCCTAAATACGAATGCCACACCGATAAGGAGGTATGGAGGCATTGGATATACCTGCTGTTTCTGTGACCAACAGTTCACCGTGCCAGCTGAACTCAAGACGCATTCACATGAAAACCATAAAAATGTAACCGAGGCTAATTTTATGAAGCAAATGAATATGTCTGAATACGTCGTGAAGTTGGATATCACTGATTTGGAATGTAAACTTTGCGCCACCAAAATAGATACCTTAGAAAATCTAATGACTCATCTAAAAGATGTTCACGAGAAGAAAATATTTACAGACGTGAAGAACCATATATTTCCATTCAGATTTGATGGGGATATACTAAGATGTGTAACTTGCTCAAATACCTTTGACAAGTTTAGAATGTTAGTTAAACACATGCATATTCATTACAGAAATTTCATTTGTAATGTCTGCGATTCTGGTTTCGTTAATCGCAACGCTTTCGCTCAACATTCGGAAAACCATAGGACAGGTGCTTACGTATGTGATTACTGTCCGAAAATATATGCTACACAAGTGAAAAAGAGACTTCACGAGAGAACAGCTCATACTCATACTGACACGATGAACAAATGTGCCTACTGCCCTGAGACTTTCAAAGATTATAGAAAGAGAGAAGCCCACGTTGCAGCAGCCCATGGAGTTAAAACTTCGACACCTAAATGTCAGGCGTGTGATAAAGTATTTAGCAGTAGAAAGCTGCTAAGTATTCACGTTAAAAGAGATCATCTGATGGAACGGCCTCATAAATGTACAGAATGTGATATGAGATTCTTTTCGACAACTGGTCTAAAGAATCACGTTGTAACCCATACTGGACTTAGAGAACATCAGTGTACAGTATGCTTAAAGGCATTTGGGAGAAAGAAGACGTTGAATTCTCATATGAGAATCCATGAAGAAGAGAAGAGGCATAAGTGTGAGCATTGTGGACAGACCTTTGCACAGAAGTGCAGCTGGAAAGGACATATGAGGTCTAAACATGGTGAAATTGTGTAGATAATTGTCAATGTGTAGATTAGGGAAAATATACAAAGCATATTTGTGATCGCGACACATAAATGATTGTACATAAATTTAACTATGTATATTAAAAACTGTATACTTTTATAAAATAAATTGTGTGGGTGTGATTCCATTATCATTGAAGTATAATTTCTAGAACTCTTTGACAATTTTCTTAAATCAAAATTCAATTTCTACCAGCCAGCAGACATCTCAAAGTTTGAATTATTGGTACAACAATGAGCATTTGCGTAACTTGGCTCTTCATTTTTGGTGAATTTATTTCGTAACATATTTGGCTCTTATGTTTCAACAACAAGAGACGTCAATAATGCTGGTGATTTTTATCTTCACGTAACAAAGTACGAGTAAGTTATTTATGAATCGCAATAATTCACTGGGACAGCTGATATTTCATACTGGCCTCAAATCAATCCATGAGCTATGGTAGACTAAGTCGATCTACAAATCATAAGTATCATGCGCTGTTAATGTGAACATGGTTCACAGTCGTTTGTACAAACATGTAGTTGAAGGTTCTGAAGGTTCAGTTGAAGGTTCACCAGGAAGAACCTTACTACATAGATGACTTTCGAAGCCTAAACTTTATAAGTTTACAAATTCACTTATTTCTTATCGGTACTGAAGTTGGGTATGCATGTGTGAACTCGAAAAAGAAGATTTTAATTCTCTGTGCAATAAAATCCTTTAAATTTTTACTTTTGTTGCGGTAGTCTTAGACAAATTCTCAAAACCAATAAATTTTACTAAGTGACAAGCATACCAATAGATCATTTTAAATGATTTTTCTTTATAGGTATGCTCCATGAAGAAATTGAAGACGACCAACATCATAAATCAAATGTAAAAGAAGAAACGAAGTCAATTACTGCGCGAATAAAAATTGATAAGGTTTCTTCGATTAAACCTATTAAAACGAAAGTATTAAAAAAAGGAAAGGCAAACCAAGTACAGCAAAAAAACAAGCTTGCAAAGAAAACGGCCGGTTGTCAAAAGCAGAAAGCGGTTGTTCCTATGCCGCTTAATCGCAACCCAGATCAATTTACTGACCTTGACAAATATCGGATGAATTCAGAAATAATATTCATGTGTTCTAATGCTACGTCTATCAGGAGAGTAGGAGATATGGGTTACATGTGCTCATTCTGCAACGAGCAATTTTTAGACCCCAGAAAATTAAAAGCCCATTGTCTAGAATTACATACCAACCCACAAGCATATAGTTTTCACCAAAAGCGGGACACCAATACTTTTAGTATTAAATTAGATATAACCGATTTAAATTGTAAAATATGCGGCTCAAATATTGATACTATAGAATCGCTTCTCGATCATTTAAAGAAAGATCACAACAAACATGTTTTTACAGACATCAGTCATCATATAATTCCTCTTAAATTTTATACCAAAAAGCTTCAGTGTTGTATCTGTACACAAACTTTTGTAAAATTCAAAGCATTGACAGATCATATGAACCACCATTATAGAAACTATGTTTGTGATGTATGTAACGCCGGTTATATTACAAAAAATAGTTTGATAGTCCATCAGACTTGTCACAATAAAGGCAGTTTCAAATGTGAATTTTGTCAAAAAGTTTGTTCTACAATAAATGCTAAGAAAATGCACATAAGATACTACCACAGAAAGAAATCGGTGTTTTCTTGTAGTTACTGCAAGGAAGAATTCAAAGAGTATAGAAAGAAAGAATTACATTTGTCACAGGCACACGGTATCAAAACAGTTGAAGCTAAATGCCAATCTTGCGATAAAGTGTTTCAGAATAGAACATTGCTCCAAACTCATGTCAAACGAGACCATCTAATGGAGAGACGACACAAATGTTCGGAATGCGATATGGCGTTTTTCTTCGCGAATGCTTTGACCAGACACATGTTGAAGCATACTGGTGTTAAACCCTTTAAATGCGATGTATGCCCCAAGTCGTACGGGAGACGGTACAGGTTGACAGAACATATGCGGGTACATGAAAACGATAGATAGGAAAGATCGAACGCAGCATAGTATCTTTGATAAGTTCAAAGTTACTGCACTGATAATTTGTATAATGATATTTAATGTACTAAGTCAGACGTGTGTGTGTGAAAAAAGTCGACATTTATAATGTATAAAAAACATTTACTACCTAACTACTTGTCGATACCACTTTTTAAAACAGAACTTGTGCCCAAAGAGGCACAGAATTCTTCTAATGGTACGAGGAAAGTAAGTTGTGATATTGGTTAAGATTTTGAAAGTTTTCCATTGCTATCTTGTCACCAACTCGTTTTTTCTCGTTATTATATTGGCTGTTGTTATTATATAAATGTTTGTATAGAAAACAAAATGTGGATTTATTGAAAGGCAGTTTCTATACTTCGTGCTTGTTTTACATCGATATTCAAAGCTACTGACCCAAGAACCCAGAAGCGATCAGGCAGGATCTAGTTCTGTGCCAGAGTTGCTCATCGCATTGCTTTGGCGGGAAGACAATTTATGTTCAAAAATCAGTCTAATTTCAAAATTATTCCTTTTTATAATTTTTAAGTGACGATTGACAAATCAGCCCTAAATTAACAATGTAACGATTTAAAAGGAAAGAACAACGACTCAATGCTATAGGTTGCTTACCCAGTTTAGACGTCGACCGATTGAGCTCACTTAATAGCATCTATTTTATGTTTTGTTAAAATTAAAACAACTAATATTTGTAAAAAAATATTTTTTTTTTATTGATTAATATATTTTCTGTGTTATCAATTTATTTAATAAATAAATTATTATTATGATGTTAGATATTATTATTAATTTCTAACATATGTCAGGAGTAGGTAAAGTGCATCTTCCAGTCGCATGGCCCACCAGAAACCACTGTTCCTGTACACACTTAAGTGCCACAATAATACCGTCCTTTGCTGTTAGCCAATCCACTTTGAGCTTGTGCACCATAGCTGAGATTTACCAGAAAAGCATAATGCCATAAAAAATAAAATACATTATCTTAATATAAGTTGATGTTAAAAAAACACACTGAAGCCGAATATGATTTCAAAATACATTATAATTTTAAATTATTTTTGTTTTATAGGTGAGCTTCAAGAAGAATGTCAAGACAACCAAGGCCATAGAGCAAATTTAACACCAGAAGTGGAGCTACTTAAGTCTATAAAAATTGAAACAGATTCCTCAGTCAAATCTAGTAAAATAAAAAAAACAAAAAAAGTTACTGATAAGAAGAAAAAGTCAAATGTTGCAAAGCCTAAAACTGGTACACCAATAAGAGTAGCAGTTGTTCCTTTATCATGTAATCGTAATCCAGATCAATTGACTGAACTTGACAAATATCGGATGAATTCAGAAATAATATTCATGTGTTCTAATGCTACGTCTATCAGGAGAGTTGGAGATTTGGGTTATATGTGTTCGTTTTGCAAAGAGCAATTTACAGACCCCAAAAAATTAAAAACCCACAGCCTAGAATTACATACCAACCCACAAGCATACAGTTTTCGCCAAAAGCGCGATTCAAGTACTTTTAGCATTAAATTAGATATCACCGGTTTAAAATGTAAACTGTGTGATTCAAGTATTGATACCATAGAGGCATTACTCGATCATTTAAAGAAAGAACACAACAAACTCGTTTTCACAGACATCAATCACCATATCATCCCTCTCAAATTTGATACCGAGAAACTTCAGTGCTGTATTTGTACACAAACTTTCGTAAAATTCAAATCTTTAATGGATCACATGAACATACATTATAGAAACTATGTATGTGATATATGCAACGCCGGCTACATAACGAAAAACAGCTTGAAAGTCCACCAGAATTCACATAACACAGGTACATTCAAATGTGAATTATGCCCGAAGATTTGTTCCACATTAAACGCCAAGAAGATGCATATTCGATATTACCATACAAATAGATCGAGGTTCACTTGTTGTTATTGCAAAGAAGAATTTCAAGATTACAGAAAGAAGGAGTTACATTTAGTTGAGGCTCATGGCGTTGAACCGATTGATGCTAAATGCCAGTCTTGCGATCGAGTGTTCTCCAATCGAAAGCTTCTAACCATACACGTTAAAAGAGATCATTTGTTGGAGCGGACTCACAAATGTCCGAACTGTGAAAAAATGTTCTTTTCTATGAAAGTAATGAAAATGCATATGGTCACGCATACTGGCTTGAAGATGTTCAAATGCGATGTCTGTTCTAAGTCCTTTGGGAGACGGTATACATTGAAAGAGCATATGAGGATACATGAGAATGATAGGCGGTTCAAATGTGAACATTGTTCACAATCGTTTGTGCAGAAGTGCAGTTGGAGATCGCATATGAAGTCGAAGCATGGAGAAATTGTTTAGTCTAGTAGTTGTGTAGGATGTTTTGACTGTTCAATAAATCTATACTAATATTATAAAGGGACAGCGAGACATTTATTTATACTATTATAATTTTAGAACGCAGAAGTGTAAGGTCGAATGTGCCATGATACGTCAGAAACATTCGTCGTATGTGCCTTTATCGTAAACTTACACTTACGACCAAATGCTTCTGAAGTATATAGTACATCCGTCTTTATGCTTCTGAGGAGATATAGAGCTGAATAGTTTGTTAGCTTGAACGTGTTAATATCAGATGCCGGTCCGATTAAAATAAAAAGTGAAATAATCTTTGAGTGTTAGATAGCCCATTTATCAAGGAGGGCAATATTTAATTAGGAAGTTGCTACAGTACGGAAGTAACGCGGGTTAAAACCGTGCGCGGGAAGCTAGATGTATAATAACTAGCCATCCCTCGCAGTTTCAACATCTTACAGCCCGTTCCCTTGCCAATCTTAAAATATAGCCTTTCCCTTGGGAATCTTGACATATAGCGGTATAGCCTATGAAACTCACATGAATAAACTTCATTATCATGATGGTGATGAAGTTTATTTTTGACAATTATTGCTTTTACTTATTATATTTTTAAGTAAAACTAGTTCTTCAAATATTTCAACGTTCATTTTTCTTTGATGAGGCCTTAAAATCATACCCCCAAAAAAAAAGAGTCATTCCACAGGGTCCGAACTTGAAAATGAACTTCGCGATTTCTAAAATCACAAAAGCTATTTGTTGACAACATGCAAAAAATTAACAACTTCAACTAAAAGTATTTTATCAAAAAAAGTACAAAATACTAAGATACCATTATTTTTTTTGTTGTCCGGGGGGAAATGCACTTACGCATTCCCACCGCCGCTGCAGCGTATTCGCGCGCTGGCGGTGGAATATGTGGGACTAACTCATACCAAGAGGAGAGGACCCTACACCACTAAAACCCCACGGACACTCCTTCGATTCGCCGTTGGCGGGGGTCGGGCACGCATAAGCAATCCGGCCCAAATACTGAGATACCTAAAAAAATATATTTAAATACAAGATATTTTTTTGTAGATGGAAATACGTATCTTGTATCTGTATTTCAGATACTTGTATCTTAGATAAGTCACATCTCTGCGCGGGACCAGCCTAATTCTAGCTTAGAGCCTCTTCCGTGTGTGCCACTGTTGATCCTGGCTTACAGGAGCTACAGTGGCAGGCGTGTGGAAGGGACTATTCCCTTAAAAAAAATTACACTCACAAATCATGTGGCTTTCTATTGGTAAAAGAGATTCAATTAAAGTCGGTTAATTAGATCCAGAAATCCCTACATTCTCACAAACGTTACCTCTTTATAATATTAGTATCTATACTTAGATGTAAAAACGAAACTCATGTAATCTTACAATTGTGTCTAAGTTTGTCTGTTTTCATTAATTGAGTATTCAAGAATATCTTGATGTATATTGCGCTTTAGTTGTTCCCAGGTTACAGTCTGGGTTTCGTAAAATTGCTTTGGACTATTAAAGTATACCCTATGTATAATGGTATTTAAATACTCTTAGATTGTAATATTCTTAGAATAGTAAGTTTTATTAATAATAAATAAACATAAATTTAACTTATATTTTTTATTATTTATCATCTTTGACGACTATACTTCTAACTAACTACTAATTCAGAAATAACTACTCATTTTCTGGAGAGTGAAATAACCATTTTATAGAATGTTTCATGGACCAGAACACCACATACCAGTTTACTTCTTACATTATTTAAAAAGTTTCCATTTGACGATGTGTGGTACGAATTGAAACGATCAGTCTTCCGATCAAATGTTATCAAAATGTCGTAACCGCTCCTCCCGACCCTGAGTTTGCATAAAACCATCCGATGCCCTCGTAGTCTCGAAGTCCGAGAGGCCCCCGAACGACAGCGACAGTCAGGTGCTTGATCTCACAACAAACTTCATTATTTGTTAACAAAAATGCTTTTTTGTGTTATGTTCTTCAAAACGAATTATTATCCTAAAAAAATCCAAAAGCGTAGATTTTATAATATCATGTAAGGTATCTTGGGGTAAATCCGTGGTTGGGGTAATTCCGTTTTTTCAAGTTTATTCTTAAACTACACACAGCATGTTCCTGAATCTTTGCCGATTAGAATATGAAGTTTTCATTTCAAATAAATAAAATCAGGAAAAAACAAAATATTGATTACTTTCTTCATTATTTTAACTGAACGGTTTTACCCCAACCACGGATTTACCCCAAGCTACTATATAACAATCGTAACACCAGGCACCGAGCAGCAGTGTTACAATATTACGGTCATCAACCCGCTTGCCAAGCGTTGTGACAATGGTTAAAAACGATATTATACAACGTTGATATAACAGAGGGGCATTAAATTACGCTACGTTTACTATACGTGTTTTTTATTAATCCGATACGGTATTAAAATAAAAAGCAACCAAATTGAGTTTTTTTTTCTTTCAAACAAACTAAATAGCTTACAAATCAGAGTAAAACGTAACCACCCTTTGTAAATAAATTTCACTGACCTAGCAAAGCGGCAACGTCGCGCGCGCGCCGTTGCGCTGCATGTGTTATCTTGTGTCAAGGCGGGCGGCCTGTGGTGGCGCGGGCGGGCGCTTAGGCCTCCGCTCGCGCCGGCTTTTATGATAGGTAAGGTTTTGAAGTAGGTACGCACACAACAACAATCACAACAAAAACACTAAATTTTTAAATTCTCGATGTGTCCACCATTCACATTAATGCACAAATTATACCGACGGAGAATATTGTTATTTATTTTTCTAATTAAATCACTGTTGAAATTACGTCCTATCACAATAAAAAAACAGTCGATCACAATAAAAACACTAACACTATAATAATAATCCCAAGTTACGTGTCCTGTCAAAATAAAAAAAGAAATAATGTCTTAAACTTATTTAGTGTCCTATCACAATAACAAAACAAAATCACAATTGTCTGCGAGTTCGGCGTTCGGCGGCGCGTACGTAACACGTCCGTTCCAAAAGGATAGCATCGGCGCACTGAGGCGCCCCACTTACCGATAGCGAAGGATCTAGAAATGTCTAGAATGCTATAACAACACACTGACCTATTTCCATCTCTTTTACGCACGGGATGCTTTGCAATGATTTGCGTCAGAGCGGCAACAACGCATCGTAGGTTATACTCAGATTTATCGTTTTAAGGTGCATGACCTAATCAGCTGTTAGCTTCTGTTAGGAAAGATATACATCGTGTTCAAACGGCGCAAAAACTTAAAAAATCATTTGCGACTAAACTGGTCCTAAGGCTCCTATTTGATTTTTGGTACAGAGCTTGGAAATGGTACCTAGTATAGACAGTTTAAAGGAAAGCCCCTCTGTCGTATCAACGTTGTAGTTTATTCCGAATGACTCTTTCGAGAAGCACAATTTGTAAGAATTGTATAATTTACTTAAAAAATATTATTTATCTAGATTATAAGTTTTAGTTCTTTGAAAATGGCGTTGTTTCTAATACAACTAACTGAACCTAGCCTTTTCTTAAAATAAGGAAAGATTTTATATATAAGAATTCGCAATCAATAAACTTATCCTTTACACAATGTTTAATTGATGTATTAATTCTTCTAAAACTAACAAAATGTAATGTTTAGCAAACAAAATAAATGAAGTAAAAATATTTTCCTTTTTAGGTCAACCTGAAGAGGGTGATATAGATCAAAACTTAGAGGATGATGAAGGAGAAACACAAACCTATGAGACGATTCAGATATCTAATATAAACTTATTTGAATATGATTGGACTGGTCGTTTGAATGTCGAGTCAATGGTTAAAGATGAAAAGAATACAGAATCAGAAACTATCAATGATGATAATGAAACAAAAGCTGTAAAAATGAGAGGACAATCATCGATTAAATACCATCGGAGTAATACCAAAGAAGTGTTACTTTGCTCAAATGCAACTCCCATCAGGAAATGGGGAGATTTAGGTTATATGTGTTGTTTTTGTCCGAGCCAATTTTTGGACCCTAAAGACTTGAAAGCACATAGCCTGAAAAACCATGAGGATCTTAAGGGTTTTTGCTACGAGAAGAAAAAAATTTACGCATACCGCATAAAACTAGATATAACTAATCTAAGATGCGAACTATGTTTCGAGAATATTGATTCTATAGAATTACTTCTCAATCATTTGAAGGTGCTTCACGATAGAAATGTTTTCACCGATATCAATAACCATCTTATTCCATTTAAATTTGATAACGACGAAATTGTGTGCTGCATTTGTGCAAATAAATTCGAAAGGTTCAAAGTGTTAGTGGAACATATGAATAAACATTACAGAAACTATGTCTGCCAAGTTTGTGACGCTGCTTTTGTAACCAGCAATGGATTGAGAGAGCACAGCGATAATCATAAGATTGGTGAATTCAAATGTGACTATTGCCCAAAAATATTTAATACAATAGTAAAGAAGAGAATGCACAGTCGTTCTTGTGGTACACCCACATTGATTTTCACTTGTGCGTATTGCAGCGAACAATTCTATGATTACAGAAAGAAAGATGCGCATCTAGCTGAAGTTCATGGCATAAATTCTCTCGAATCTAAATGTCATATTTGCGATAAAGTGTATACTAATAGAAAATCGCTAAAAATCCATATAAAAAAGCATCATCTATTGGAAAGACCCCACAGATGTGTTGAGTGTGACAAAGAATTCTTCTCTGGGCGTGAATTGAAATTGCACTCTGGCAAACATACTGGTGCTAAGGAGTTTCAATGTGGTCTTTGTCCAAAGTTTTTTGGGAGGTATTCGACGTTGAAACATCATTTACGGATGCATTATAACAAAGATGTTCAGTTATTTGAATGTGAGTTTTGTGAGGAGAATTTTGTACAAGAAAGTAATTGGATAAATCATAAGAGAGCACAACATTCGGCATGCTGAATAATGAAATAGAAATAAAGAGAGGAGAGACATTTTATTATTTTAAGGACTCTTTTGAATAGATTAGAGTATACACATAAATGTTGTTTACTATTAGTATATTGTTTAATGTAAGTCATTAAAATAAATACATATTGATAGTCGTTTATTTTCTCTGGTCTTTCCGCACGGTTCACCTTCGTAGCTCTGGTTCATATGAGAATGTTATTATCATTATGCTTTAACTTATCACGATTATATCTCAGACTTCGTGGTTTCGATTTCTGTTTTTGTAAAATCAAAGATTTCTTTCCGGGTATGATTTTGTTTCCGATGTTCATAACATCACATATGACGATTGTCGGCACACCTCGTCTGCATGTCCCTCATGCGAAGACAGCTATGCGGAGGCAACAATATGGGCACTCTTTTCGTTTTTGGTCTCAATTGTTATTAACAAAAGGCTTTATGAAGGCCTATTTGTAATACAGTCTACTACTTTATTTAAAGACCCGTAAAGGCCGCTACGAGCATTTTTTATGGAGATGGCAAGGAAATACCCGTGTAATAACATATCCCCTATTCGTATACCAAGTGTGGTAATTTGCATCATCAGGAATGTTTCCTATAGTCACCACGGCCTGTCCATATACGTCTGTTCATATAAATGCGGTTTAAATTAAGCATTGATACTAGGAATTGTTTTCGAAGAATACAAAATCCACAGTTACCCTCCGGCTTATTCCTAAGCTATAACTACAAATATACTTCTCAAGAATACACTGCGTCTGGCTTAAACAATAGAGAATTGTACTCAATATGCAAGATAACTGTAAAATGTACAAATTAATAACAGACAATTTTCTCTTTGTAGGTCCCAGGCGGGGAACTAGGATTATCAAAATTGAAAGACCCACAAAGTGTACTGTCGAACTCAAGAACAGAGTGAATCTTAAAACTATTTTGTATAATTCTAACGCCACTCCTATAAGATGCAAGGATAGCCATGGGTACGGATGCGTATTCTGTCCAAAACAATTTCAAGATCCAAATGCACTAAAAAAACATTGCCTCGATGAACACAATAAAGACAAAAATCTAGACAAATTCATGTCAGCGAAACGCTTTGAACACGTTCTCAAACTCGATATTACGTTTTTAAATTGTGCTTTATGCCATCAAACTATTAACAACATAGAAGAATTACTTACTCACCTAAAAAATGAGCACAATAAAACGGTTTACATGGACGCGAAAAACCATATCGTTCCTTTCAAATTTGATACGCCACAACTCAGATGCGTAATGTGTTCTACTGAATACGTTACATTCAAACTGTTACAGGAACATATGAACTCCCATTTTGGTAACTACATTTGTGAGATCTGCGGAGCTGGCTTCGTCACAGATAGGTTAAGGATGAGTCACGTCAAACGCCACGAAAAAGGCGAGTTCAAATGTGAACAATGTAATAAAACTTTCACTAATGAAACCAAACGACGAGAGCATCAAAAGCGCACCCATCTTGGTTTCAGCAAGAGAAACAAATGCAATTATTGCGAAGAACGATTCGTAGATTACTGGAACAAAATGGCCCATATGGTAAAGGAACATGGAATGCCTCCAGTTGTACTTAAATGTACGGCTTGCGAGCGAACTTTTAATAACCAGAGGTCCTTATCACGGCATACTAGAAAAGACCATCTTTTGGAGCGAAAACATAAGTGTGCAGAATGCGATATGAGTTTTTTCTTTATTAGCAGTTTACAGAAACATATGGCGAAGCATACTGGGCTTAGGCCGTTCAGATGTGATGTCTGCTTCAAATCGTATGGAAGAAAGAATACTCTGAGAGAGCATTTAAGAATTCATGCGAATGATAGAAGATTCTCTTGTACGCATTGTAGCCAAACTTTTGTTCAAAAATGTAGCTGGAGAAGTCATATGCGATCTAAACATGGAGAGGAAGTGTAGGAACTGAATTTTGCTTTAGATTTTTTTAATATACATACTGTTAAAATTTTATTCGTTTGTTCCTGAAATGTATCACTCAGTTTAAACAAGGTGGCATAATAAATGTTTTTAAGTACTTTCATTAATTTCTTTTTTCACATCTCTCTCTTTTGAAAAATAAGCGCTTCAGGCTGATCCCATTATCGCATTTCAGGAACGCGACCCGGTGCGGTGTTCGCGTTCCTATCCGCGACCCCAATGTGTGGTCAGCTATAACTATCATTTACATAGACATCACAATGTGAGACGAAACAAAAAACTATTATTTTGATTTCTTATTTTGATACTTAGGTAACTTGTAGACAACAGCGGACGGACATACGTAGTTAGCCACGAGGCTTTTGCTACTTCACCGGGCATAAAGGCGAGCATAGTAGTAGCTTAATAGCTCCAGGTTTAAAAACTACAAACTAAGCAACCTGAGCAAAAGGGCGCTCCCTGTGGGACTTGGACCTCGGCTCAGGGCGATTAGATTGAAGGATTATGACTCTTAGTATTTAAGGGGAGTTTTGTGCAACTGTCGTAGACAACAGCAAGTTTTAATACATCTAGGGGCTATATAGTCCGTCCGTCCGTATTCTAACTTAAATACTGCTGATAGTAAACTGGGTTAAGCTAGTTTAAATAAACGTATTTATTATTAAGGCAGTATTTGTAACTCAATTGTAAGCCTTAAATATGTACTATACAAAAATAAATGACGATCAGGTTTCCAGCTTAAAACAATCTAATCAAATTTCAAATTAGAATCTTCATTGCCCATTTAAATGTAGGTGGTTTATTAAGTTAGTCAATATAGTCAGTTTCGCGCACATTTTAGTTGTCGCTGATTGTAGTTGATCAGGTATCCAAACAAATCGTTTAATACGGGAGCAACCAACTTGTTTGCCATAAAAACCAACATTTTGAAGCAACGGAGTTCACTATTGTATTAGTTGTACGTATCGACATCAATAAATGTATGTGTGGGCATATTTGCATGAAGACTTCTTTCTTCTCGCATCTTCAAAGTATAATTTACCCTCATTATTTCCAGATCTGCGCTCAAGAACCATAGAAGCAAGAGAATCATCTCCAGAATTATGTGAAGAGGAGAAGAGAATTACTCTCGATAAGAAAACGAACTTCACATCTTTCATTGCAATCCGCCCAGTGGGCAGACAATCTTATCCATGGGCATCAGAACAGCACAAACGAATGGCAGAACAAAAACGTTTGTCAGAATTGGACTGGCAATTAGACAACATAAGAACTGTGCTTAAATGCTCTAACGCTACTCCTATTCGTTGCAGAGTCGGCACCAGATTTGCTTGCAGTTATTGTTTGGATCAGTTTCAGAATCCAGCAGAATTGAGAGCACATTCTATTGTCAATCATGGGAATGATAAGCCAGAATTGTTTAATGCAAGATCTTTGTCAAAACATATTGTTTATCTCGATATAACAGACCTAAAATGCATGATATGCGATGAGTCCATGGAGACGCTAGAACTGATTATGGAACATTTGAAAAATGTTCATGATGAACTGATCCATTTGCAGATCAAAAATCAGATAATGCCGTTCAAATATGAAGGAGGAGAGGTCCTTTGTGGAGTTTGTGCAGCTGATATTGGGGGCTTCAGCGATATTCAGGATCATATGACAGTTCATTATAGAAACTATATTTGCCAGTTTTGCGATATGGGTTTCGTGATTCGTAGCAAAATGTTAGATCATAAGAAAGAGGTTCACTTAGTTTAGAATAGCGATTTCATTCAAGTTGATATCAAAATTTTAATGTTAGCTTTAGTGGGATTACTTTTTTTTTTGCGTATGAAAGTGTTTGTCATTTATAATACGATCTGAAATAACTGTCGAAATGGATGTGGATTTTTTTTTAACTTTACTAGCAGAGTTTTACCGTCTACTAGTATTCTTGTTAACCCCTCGTGCTAACCTAAAATGCTTGTGTTACGAGTGGGTTCACGTCGGTAGTGCAACGGGTGGAGATCGAACCAGCGACCACGAGATCACAAGTCCCACGCACCTAGCCATAGTCTACGGTCGCTTCAAATTAAATAATGTGCATAATTGGATAATGTTTCTATTTTGACAGTGGGCATGTGTATAGACAATTCTTATAAGTCCGTCAGTTAGATTACCAAAATATGACACGTTTTTTTTTCGGTCAAAACTAAAATGACGAAGATACAGCGCGTTGAAATTTCGAGTGACGCCACTTTTAAGTACAATATTACCTAGTAGTGACGTCACAAGATGCCCGACTTCTATCATTTACTATGAATAATAACCTTCTTCCAGATGAGCAGTTTGGTTTTCGAGCCAAACACTCTTGTGTTCACCAAGTGCACCGCATTGTTGAACACATCCTTGTAAAATCAGGCAAACACAAATGTCATACTGGAGCACTCTTCTTTGACGTAGCTAAAGCGTTCGACAAAGTTTGGCACAATGGCTTAATTTATAAGCTCTACCAACTCAAAGTGCCGGACCGTCTCGTGCACATCATACGAGACTACCTCTCGGGGAGAACCTTTAGGTATCGTGTAGAAGGAGATTACTCTTCTCCTCACCCGATCCAAGCAGGGGTGCCACAAGGCTCAGTACTTTCGCCACTCCTGTTCTCGCTTTACACAAGTGACATCCCGAAACCCAAGAAGGCCCATCTGGCACTTTTCGCGGACGATACCGCTTTATACTACTCGGGCCGCAGTCCTGCTGCAATTCACGACGCTCTACAATCCGCATCAAATGCCTTAGGCAAATGGTTCAGAAAGTGGAGAATCGAAGTCAATCCGACAAAGAGTGCCGCTGTACTCTTCTCGAGATTCAACAGCCCACCGGTCATTCCACCGGTCAAGATGTTTGGCGAACCAATCCCTTGAGAACGGCAAGCCAAGTACTTAGGCGTAATCCTTGACCGAAAGCTAAACTTTAGAGCGCATGTAGAAACCGTTCGTGCACGGGCTTCACTTACGCTCAGTCGACTACACTGTCTCTTAAATTCACGCAGTAAACTATCACTTGATAACAAGGTTAGGATTTATACCACGTGTATACGGCCGATTATGACGTACGCGAGCACTGTATTCGCTCATACAGCGTCTAGCAGTTTGTACCGCTTACAAACTGTCCAAAGTAGATTCACTCGACGTGCCACCGGGGCACCGTGGTTCATTCGTAATCGCAACTGCATTCTGATCTCCAACTGCCTTCCATCAAGCAGTGGATGAAAGAGGCGTCGGAACGCTTCTTTGAATCCGCGGCTCAACATCCAAACCCGTTGGTTGTTGCAGCATCCGACTACAAGCCTTTGCCTACAAAGCGTCGTAAACACCGTCGGCCTCGGGGCGTCCTAGACGACCCGGACGACGAGATCACAACTTACCAACTAGCAGTACAGAGACTGCAAGAAACTAGCACCACTACACAGAGACCACTCTATCCGACCCGCCGGAGAAGAGTGCGCCCGCGAACGCGACGCGTCCCCCCTCGCCCTCCCAACCCTTAGTTTGCTAAGAACCTTCCGATGCCCTCGTAGACCCGAAGTCCGAGAGGCCCGCGAACTGTAAAGTAGAGCGACAGTTGCACAAAACTCCCCTTAATAAACTAAAAGCCATCATTCCTCAATCTCCCCGTCAGCGACCGCCCTGAGCCGAGGTCCAAGTCCCACAGGGGACGCCCTCTTGCGCAGGTTGCTTAGTTTGTAGTGTTTAAACCATTTATCTAGGCTGGAGCTCTGCTCGCCTTTATGCCCGGTGAAGTAGCAAAAGCCTCCTGGCTAACTACATATCGCCTCTTTGCTTCAATAATGTGATATCTTGAAAAGTGGACTTAAGAAACTTATCACATTATTGAAGCAAAGAGGCGATATAGATTGTTGTTGCTCTGTATCTTTGTATTTTTTTATTGATTTGATAAATAAAAAGTGCGTGTCCAATATTTTTAGTAATCTAACTGACGAACTTATTTTAACTTTTAAATTGTCATAAAATTAGAACTAAAACTCTTCCACTATGCCTATGTTTGGATCGGCCCTAATGTTGTTTAAGTAAATAACTTAATAGATCCACACTATAATGCAGTTTACAGTTATATCTTGGTCAAATACTTATTATAAGTTAGAAGATTATTCATACTAACCGCAACAGTCCAGCTTCTTCGAATCCTCCTCAGTGTCAAAGTCCTTTTCTAACATACTTACGTATTTCTTTAAAAATGAAAGCATAACAGTTCTTAAAAGATGATACTTTATAAGTAAATATGAATCTAACTCAGGATGATGGGGCCTAGCATCTGTAACACAGATAACTTAGCCAAAATGCTAGTCAACACACCACAATGTAAGCAGATACACCATCGAGTATAACATTATTACACGATTTATATTAGCTTCACTTGTACCTATGTATGTTTGATTGTAACCGACTGGTTAGGGCGCTATTTTGACCCACTTTAAATGGCCAGATTTCATTCAAATTTTACACACCTATCAAAGACCGATGACAATTCAATAATTCGATAAAAATATCCGATTATCCTGATTACATTCGCCAGGATTCATCAATTTCTTTCCGCAACCTTTGCATGAGACATAGAGCGAGTGTGCGATGCATGAGAGTAAGAGAGATAGAGCGAGCGAACTACGCATTCGTGCAGTTTTGGAGACTTACTCTATAATCGGGCAAAAGCGTGTTTTTTTAGTTTTTTTAAACTATTATATTTATTTTTACATTGTGTTTTGTAAACTATATGTAATGCATAATTTGAAAGATATTATGTACAAACTAGCTCTGTGTGGTTTCCGGCTTAGAATAGACCACCCCATGTCTTCCCATGGGTGTCGTAAAAGGCGACTAAGGGACATATGGCTGATGGATGGGCAGCAGCATCTATTAGCTCAAGGTTTACATCTTACTGCGATCACCAATCCGTCTGCCAAGCGTGGTGATTATGGCAATATCCCTCTACGATCCTGGCTTGTCAAGGTCTGTTAAGAGGAGGCCCATGTTCAGCAGTGGACGTAAACGGGCTGTTAATGATGATGAATGATGATGTACAAACTGATTATGTATGTATGGTGAGAAATTGTTAGCACATTTTACTGCCACGACCCGGCATTCATGGGACCGAAGCCAACACATTGAAGAGGCCTTTGGTACCTCTATATCAAAGTGAGATGGCTCCATCTATGAAAGTCTATCCATTGATATACCATTATTATTATTATAAATAGGGTAAATATATCTGATTTAAGACTGCTTATGTTTTTAGCGTTTATACTTTAAAATACAGCTTCTATTTGACTAAGTATTACTATGTATGAATGTATTGGAACGAAATTAAATAATATGAAAACCAAAGGTGAGCCGCAATTTCTCTTATTATCATTATTTTTTTTTTAATATAGAAATTAATACTTATATATAAGGAAAAAACTTGTACAAAGGTAGGTACTGCTTATTTCAAAAGAAATCTCTTCCAGCAGACCCGCAAGAGACATTGTGAAAAAGAAAAGACGGATAGTGTGCGCGTAGGTCTCGAATAAACATACAACTAATAGGTATATACATAATTACTTAGGTACATATATATAAAGATAAATATAAACTACATAATATACTACGTTATATATGTAAACGTATTGTTTAAGTTTTTTTTTTGTTTTTGAATACTTTACGGAAAAGTTTACCATATACTATGTTTCAAAATTGAGATTAATAAAATTCGACCAACGGCGGGACTACCCTCCGTGCCTCGGAAAGCACGGTAAGCCGTTGGTCCCGATTGTTATAACATCTATAATAATCGTTTATCAAGGGACGGGCAGCAGCGTTTCCTTGTGTGTAATACTGCGGTCACCAACCCGCCTGCCAAGCGTGGTGACTATGGCAATACCCTCCCTCGGGAGGAGGCCCATGTTCAGCAGTAGACTATATACGAGCTGATGATGATGATGAACGGCGGGACTCGAACCCGCATCTTAGGTTAAGCCCTCAATGCCTTAGCCAATTAGGCTACGGTGGAACCCTATCGGTCATCGAAATTTATCAATCTCTTTTATAACACGTCTCTAAGGAGGACGTTAGTGCCATCTATCGGTAATGATCTGCATTACGTCGATTATTGTTAAGATATCAGTAAGTAACCGCACAAACTTAAGTTATATTTAATTAGTTATTAAAAAATATCCAAAACGTCTCCTTAAATAAATATTTTATATTAGTACTTAAAACACATATAGTAGAATATATAACTGCATCTCAGAAGCATAATGATGGATGTACGGCTGTTCAGAAACATTTGGTCGTAAGTGCCAGTTTACGATAAAGGCACATACGACGAATGTATCTGACGTATAATGGCAAGTCCTTCCTTATGCTTCTGGACTCTAAATAAAAAAAATAAAACATTTTTATTTACGTAAACCTATTACAGGCACTTGCAAATAGTCAAAACAATAATTTATTGTTAATCAATGTATCATTTTAGCATTTTATAAATAAGCATATTATTTTAGTTATTGTTTTTAATAATGTTAACTAAAATACCTGCTTAATATGCTAATAATTTATAAAATTTTAAAATTTATACTTAGATTAATGGTAAATAATTGTTTTGACTATTTACAAGTGCCTGTACCTAATTGGTTTACGTAATTAAAAATGATTATTATTTTTTATTTTATTTCTCTAGATAAATAGTACGTTTATTTAAATAGTTAATGAAATTGATATCAACGTATTTGTTGTAGGTGACGAAGAACGCTTTTACATCGAAATAGAAGTCGATACCTCGCAAATAATACCTATCGAGTGCGAACAACCCAAACCGCCCATCTTTACCGAAATCAACAAGCACAGGGAAAATATCAAGACTATTTTGCTAGCCACTAATGCCACACCTATAGGAAGATACGGAACAAGTGGATACGCTTGTTGCTTTTGCACGAATATTTACTCCGAACCGAAGGATTTGAAACAACATACTCTCAACCAACATCATGAAGAAAGTTACAATAACTTCATGAAGAACTATACTATGATTAATTATATCGTCAAATTAGATATAACTGGACTCCGATGCGATATCTGTCATGAATATATTGATGATCTTAATAACTTAATAGAACACCTAATTCATGTACACGATAAAGTGTTTCACACAGATATTGATAACCATATAGTACCATTCAGATTTGATTCTAAAGTATTAATTTGTGTGGAATGCTCTAATGAATATAATAACTTTAAAATTCTACTTGAACATATGAATTCACATTATAGCAACCATATTTGTCAAGTGTGCGACGCTGGGTTTGTAACTAGAAGAATGCTGCAAGCTCACATGTATAGGCATAAAACTGGAGAGTTCCAATGTTCGTATTGCACCAAAATATTTGATACGCGAATCAAAATGAAAGTACACGAAAGAGTAGTACATACCTATGTAAAGAAACGTGCGAAATGCTATTCTTGTGGGACGAATTTTTCGAGTTTTGACAAGATGGTGAAACATGAAGCTGAAGTGCATGGATTGCATAGAGAATTTAAATGTGATATGTGCACTCGTTTGTTTAACTCACAGAAGGCGTACACGGTACATAAGAAATATCACTGCACTGGCGACATTTAGTTTTTTAGGTTATTCATAGAGGAATTTTATTTGAAGTACATGGAATTTCAGCTGTAATTTCACATAAAGTGCGCTAAAGTCGCATGCCCAGTTTATATGTACATTATAATATATGTATTTTTTATGCATATTCTTTTTCTAAACGAAAGATTACTTTATTGATATATAGGTAGCTTTTTAGCTTTGCACGATGGGTTAACAAGAATACTAGTAGACTGCAAAGCAGAGTTTTGCAGTCTACTAGTATTCTTGTTAACCTCTCATTAGCATGAGAGGTTAACAAGGCGTTGACGTGAACCCATAAGCATTTTAGGTTAGCACCTAAAATGCTTATGGGTTCACGTCAGTAGTGCAATGGGTGGGGATCGAATCAGCGACCAGAAGATCACAACTCTTCAAATTAAATTATGTGGATATGTTTCATTATATGGTAATTCAATTGCCTTCTGCACAAACGCCTGTCCACATTCACATTCCACATTGGAATATAAACATATATCTAATATTATAAACGCGATAGATTGTAAGTACGGATGGATGGATGTTTGTTACTCTCACGCAAAATCTACTGAATGGATTTTGCTGAAACGTTCCACGAGGATAGTTAATAAGCTTGATTAACATTTAGGCTATAAAACATCACGCTCCGACCCACTGGAGCAGAGTAACGCCGGTAAAATCGCGGGGCGCAGCTTGTATTTTTATATTATTTTGTTATTTTATCGTGTAAATGTATTCTATAAATAAGTTTAAATATTATTATTAACAATACGTAACTAGCTGATGCCCGCGACTTTGTCCGCGTAGTTATTTTTATTCCTTCGGTTGTTTTAACTATCCCACGGGTACTCAATAGTTTTCTGTGATTTAAAATGTTGACCAGGGATGTAAGGTTTCACCATGCAACATTTCATTTAAATCGGTGCAACAGTTTCGGTGATAAGTCCGTACAAACAGACAGAGAAACAAACAATAAATAAAAAATGTGATGTATTTTTTTGTAAAATTCTCCTGAATCGTTTTTAGCGTTTTTTTTTCTATGTACCTACAGACATTCCACCTCTACAGTTTTATTATATGTAACTAGCTGACCCGACAGACGTCCTGTCTTAACTGAAACTGTAATATGAAATTGAACTTTTAATATTAGGCGTGATATGAACTAACCGTGATGTGCACTAAGAGCAGCATTCTGTCAATGTTATGTCAAACGACATATGATTACAATAAAAAAGTTTATATTGTCAAAAGCACAAAGTTTACATTAGAATGTTTAATATGGTTAAGGTATTCTTAATTTTTCTAATTTTCCACGCGATTTTCTTATTCTTTTCTTTCATAGGAACTTTCTCCTGACAATAACAAACACAACAAAAAAATAATTTGTGAAATTAACTAAGGGAATTTAAAATAGGTATACAAAAAGTGATGCACGCGGTCGGGCCGGACAATTCTCTGTTCATTTTGTTTTTTCTCAATATATTTTTAATTTTCGTTTCGCGCGCTTTACGGTTGGCTCTATGGTAAGTGTTTATTTTTAAAATGGTAGCTAATTACTTTTAAAAAATGTCTTAATTATTTTTGCATTAACAATAGTGTATACCTACATAAGAAGAAGATAAGTATTTTATTCGTTAATTTTAAGTGCCTTAAAGACTTTTTTTTATTAGACAGGGTTATTTTTAAAATGCTTCCTATACCCCCATGTTAACGGGTAATGTAAAGATGACTCCAAAAGGAAATCAGTTCAGTTCAGTTCTTTTGATGTGGACTTTGTGTGACTGGGAGAGGCTTCCACAATGTTGCCAATGTATTAATTAAATAGAACGAAGGATGTACGGTCAAAATTATACATTTGTATGTATATTTTAATTTAAATCTTAATTTAATTTAAAACTGCTACTATCAAGAACAATATAAAATATAAATAAATTGAAAAAATACAAGTTACAGAATCTAATAAATTATTATTTATTATACAATAGTATATTAATATGGAAAATTATAAACTATAATTTAATTTAATTTATTCTAATAAATTTACTGAATAAATAAACAAATGGAGAACACAACAAGGTAAAAAAGAAAATCAATTGAAGTATTTGGCGGTAAAAAAAAAGTTTTGTATTGAAAAAAACATGACATAGGTATACATTTACCATAGATGACGCCAGTAAAAAAAAATTGGCCATAAATCTACATATATTTATTTTTCACGTATGGCGCAGTGCTCATTTGAACATCCCGTTAAGATACCCTATTATATCTACATAGACTTAACATAATATATTCATATGTAAGTAAATATAATTATCATGTGTAATCTAATATATGATTAAGGCCGCATTAATAGAAACGTAACATTTTTGTTCTGTTATTTACGTAATTTTGAATTACCATGAAAGTTGAAAATAAAACTATTATCGTGGTTTATATTGACTTTTATTTCATACGAACTGTTTTCCTGACCAAATTATTGATCCTTCACATCACCAACATCCTGATGTTAAGTGGCATAGGAGTCCAGAAACAAGGTCAGCTAGTGCCAAATAAAAAGTAAAGACCAGGGCCGGATGTAAACATATGAGTTTCTACCATGCGAATGTTTTTAGTTATTAAATGTGATTTACACATTTTTGAAGAACGAACTATGGGATACCGATTTTGACACAATATATTTTGTCTTTCTAGTCTAGATTAGTAGATATGTGTTGAGGCCCAGGTGGAAAGAAATTCTGTATATAATAGGTTTATTGTCGGTAGTAAATATCTTATTAATTATATATAATATACAAAAAGTTTGCACGCGGTCGGGACGAACGATACTCTCTTCATTTGTTTTTTCTTAATTTTTTATTCGCGCGCTTTGCGGTTTGCTCTATGGTTTGTTTTTGATTTTAATATGGTTCAGTATTTTAAATGGTTTTTGTATTAACAGTATGGAGATATCTGCAAAGTAACGCCTGAATCTATTAGTTATAATGTTAAAAATGTGAACTTCGTTTCAAAGACTTTATACCATTTGCCAATTGATTTAGCTGCCAGAACAAAAGGAAGAAAGCCAGCAAGTAAAGAATTTCTTTTTTTTTTCTTCAGGAGAGAACGTCCAGCATCCATTCGAACTCAGCCCACAAGATTACGAAAGAAAAGACAACCTTTACTTCTGTAAGAAATGCGACAAAAGATATAAAGACAAACGGGGCGTTCAAAGACACGTTATGTTAAGCCATTACAATGTACAATTAGAAACTAAACTAAAAGTTATAGCTTGTCATATATGCAAAGAGGAGTTTAAAAAACCATCCCAATTTATGAAGCATAAGTTACAAATGCACAACATAGATGATAGATTCAAATGTAACGCTTGCGACGCTGTTTTTAATACCAAAAAGATACTAAGAACGCATACGCTTTCCTTTCATATGCTCGGTAAAAAGCGTAAATGTAAACTGTGCGAATACGAGACACATAGTATAGCAAATATGTGGAAACACCAATTTAAACATAAAACTGAGAAGGAATTCCATTGCAAGTATTGCAATAAAGCATTTTTGAGAAAAACAACGATGCAATTTCACGAACGTATTCATACTGGTGATAGAAGAAAAGTTTGTACGGAATGTGGGCAGGCGTTTGTGCAGAAGGCTAGCTTGAATTACCATATGATGAAATATCATCCGGGTGTACCTTTCTAGTTAAAATATCAACGGTTTTAATGTTCAGACCGAATAAAAAGTAAAAATGGAGTGCGATTAACCCACGCGGTCACAATGAGCCGGTAAAACTCTGCCTTGGCGTGTACATACACACATTACACAGCTTGTGCGGTACGCGTATGTACACAAACACGCTTTATCAGTCGATCTGTCGCAGTGTCAGCCAGCGCCGTATTTCACCTTTTAGAGGCCCTGGGCAGTGGACACATTAGGATAATGGGGCCCCTATGACCATAATAAATTAGAATATTTTTTTACAAAGAACGCAGATATGAAAAGTTTAAGCTTTATTTTTACTTCTTTACGGTGACATGAGATATGATGAGTAGATAACATATTCCACACTAAGCATCTACGATTAGTCCTTAGAGTGGCTATCGGTTATAGTTTGGAGTAGGGACTAGGGGGCCCTAAACCATCGCGGGGCCCTGGGCACGTGCCCAGTGGGGAAGAGGGGCCTGGTGTCAGCTTATCCAAAAATGCCAAATTGTCTCGTGGAAGGCGTTCAAATTAGCTCAACGTTAATTTTATAACATGAAAGGATTATTTGAAATACCACTATTTATCTAAGGGATGGAGACCTGGTGTCCTGAAACACAAGCATAAAGCTTCTTAGGCACCAGTCTCCCACAGTATTATAATAGATCATGTGTATTGCGTACTTTCATGTTGTGTTCATGTAGTGTGGTAAGAAAATAAATAAATAATAATTATTATTCACTTTATTCAACAAATATCTCATTTTTTTTTTATAAATATATCTAGGTATATTAAAAAATTTAACTAGAAATATAAAAAGTAGGGTCCCAACTGGCAGCGAGAGTGGGGTCCATGCTACCGGCGGTTAGGCCTCTAGAGAGGAACCTCCGCACAATACGCGCCGTCTCCAAAAGGACCACCTTTTGAACCTGAAAAATGTTCACATTATTATTATTACTGTAGAAATCAAAGCAACACCGGCTGCAGTAGCCTCTGATATCTGGTGTTCTGGGTTCGATTCGCACCCAATCATCTGTGTGAACCACAAACAGATGTTCTGGGTGTGGGTGTACTTTGTATCAGTGAGTTATGTGTTTTAAAGTCCCCCGCGACACAGGGATTTATGACCCGAGTGCGGAAGTTGTCTTTAAGAAAAAAAACGAATGCTCTACAAGAAAAACGGTAATTTAAAAAACCTAAAAAAAAGACTGCGGTATAAGGTTAATAAAAAAAATAAAAAAAAAGAATTGGCGCCATTATGTTATTTTTTATTTTGATATACTCAGTGATATACTCACTCTCACAGTAAACACGAATCTAACGACATCTTTCAAGATAAGATCCATCAAACTGTTTAGTCTACAGAGCGAGCCGAACAATTTAATTTGGCGCCAAAAATCCGCCATTTTGTATTTTTTATTTGCATATCGAATCTAACGACACCTCTCATGCTAAAATCCTTCAAGCCGTTCAGGCTGCAGAGCGCGCCAAACAAGTATACATACTATCGAAAAACATAACCGTCCTTCTGGCGCAGTCAAAACTGGTGGTAAAAAGACTGACCTCATTGCATTGTTCGACTGCGTTCCATCTTTACTTTTTAATTAGTCTGTGGTTTAATGTTTATGTTGGCTGTTGATATCGGAGAAAAAACATTGCTATCGCCATCGTTATTGGAAGTCATTGGCTTCGTGGGCGTCATTAGGGAAGAATGCAAGCACAAAACACACTTATTACAGTTTTCGTACTATTTTAATTAATTTAACAATATTATCAAAACAAATAAAGTTTAAGGATCGAGCAGCAAGTTCAGGGCACCCACATTACTTTAACCAACGAATAAATACAATCAACGATCCAACTCGATCAGTCGTTCTTTCCAAATATACCGCCAAAACTCTTATATCAACACCAGTGATCAACACTATGAAATTCAGTATGAATCTCAACACATTCAACATGGCGCACAGATTTCACTCGAGACACGTGTGTCGTGCTCTACTCTGATTGGTCGTTTTATAAATGACAACATTCTTAGCCAACATGAGGCTTTTAAGCTATTATAAACAATGTGTTTAAATTAAATAAAACAACTATCAATACGACTTGTGGCTTCCTCCGACATATATAAGTATGTACTTTTACCTATATTCACAATTTGGTTACGATTATATTTTATTTATAAGTACAATGTTTCATTGTTTTATTTGTGACAGACACGAACTTCCATACAACTTTCCATCCCCTATACAAAGGTTTCTCGAATATATGGCACCACGTACAAAAGGCATGAAGAAAAAAAAACTATTTAGTCCGACAGTTAGATTACCAAAACATATTGGAAACGTATTTCTTTGAAAAAGAAGTCCTCAAATATAAAATTACGAATACACAGCGCGTTGAAATTTCGTGTGACGTCACTTTTAGTTACAATTTTACCTATTAGTGACGTCACAAGCCCCTCTCTCCAACATTTCTATAATCTGCAATTAGTCTTTTAATTTTAACTTTGAATGTTTACGTGGCGGCGCGGCGCTTTGATGCGCGCTAACTTGACACTGTAGATGGAAAACGATAAACAATAGACTGACACGGTCGACGGATTGGCTAATGATAGTTCGTACCTACACCTCCCCCGCGAACCCCATTGGCCTTGCCTGCCGCATTACAGCGATCACCGAACAAGCGGGAGTCCGGATTAACGAGGCCCTACTATATATAATATGCATTTTGTATAGGATCTTTATCTTGACATCTTTTTAATATTAATCTGACGCTTTATCCGCACACCGCGCCTCCGCGCCGATAAGTGTGCACGAGCTTGTAAGTTATCTATTTAACCACCATTACGAAAATCTTTCCGCGAACATTGCTGCTCTCCTAGGCCATGTTTGTGGCCCATTTAGCCAGTTACAGGGACGTCCGGAGTACAAGGACATCAATACTCCTCACGGTTCTTTGAGATTATTTGAATAAAAATTCAATAAAGTTATTAAGTATACTGGCAGCTAACAAGGAACACCGCTGGTGCAGCTAACGAAGAAGCTGGGTGGGGCAGTGCCCCGGGGACTCCGAGCTCAAGGGCCCCTAAATCTTATAAGCAATCATTATTATTTTTAAAATATGTAGGTATAATTATATATTGATCGAACTCAAACAGTTTAGGAGCACCTTTTTCGTTTTCCTTTGCCCCAGGGTCCTTAGTTACCTACGCCACTCACAAGCACAACTGCAGAAGATGAAACTGAAAACGTTTTTTCTCTTCTCCAGATAAAGCGGTCCGGTGGGTGAAGATACGTCTCAAACCAGAAGACTATAAAAAAGTCGGTGGCAAGTTCTCTTGCACTAAATGCGATAAACAATATAAAGATAAAACTGGCCTACAAACTCATGTCACTACAAAACACTATGCGTTGCCTCGCGTCCGTTTCTCATGTCCCATCTGTGAAGAAGAAATCGCAGGAGAAGTACCATTCATGAAACATAAACTCGAAGCTCACAACGTCGATGACAGATACAAATGTAACGCGTGCAGCGGAGTATTTAACTCCAAGAAACAGTTGCTTTGTCATGTCAAAGGATACCATATGTTAGGAGAGAAGATTAAGTGTAAAGTTTGTGACTTTGAGACGCACACCCGTGATAGAATGAGACGGCATGAGGTGAAACATAAAACTGTGAAAGAGTTTAAATGTAGGTTTTGTAAAAAGGCTTTCTTGAGGCGGACGACGATGCAGTTCCATGAACGTATTCATACTGGTGATAAGAGGAAAGTTTGTGCTGAATGTGGACAAGCTTTTGTACAAAAAGCTAGTTTAAATTATCATATGATGAAGTATCATCCTGAAGTCAAATTCTAAATTTATAGTAAATTTCTCACTTTAAAATTTCTTTACATAAGATAAAGATAAATAAAGGACATGTCGTTAGTCTTCCTTGTGGACTCAGACTGAGTCCCGAGGTAACTGGTCAGGTCGTTGGACCTTTACAGTGATGGTCTTTCGCCACTTGTTAAAACATGTGGGTCCTTGGGTGGGGGCCCGGGTAGTCTTCATTTTGGTGAGAGCGACGCGGCTAGCACAGTCCAGTCCCTACAGTAATGCCGAAGGGGCGACCGGCGTGCCTGCATTGCTCAGAGTCAAGTGCGTTGGGGGGCCGCGCCCCCCAACGCACTCACCCGGGAAGGATAACCCGGGTGTGGTCTTTCAAAATATAGTCTTATAGTTTCAAAGGATATCGGTTTGTTGCTTGTGTTCTATATTTGCGTTATATAAGGTGGTAGGACTGGCAAAATGCCACGGGCCCCATATCGCAGAGGGCCCCAGGCAATTTATTTCGATTTATAAATATATTTTTAAGATTCAATTGTTATTTAATTATAAATTCTTATGCTCTTGTAGAATAAATATATTTTACTAATTGAATGAATAATCTATTTTGTATAATTAAAATACACAGAAAATGTATAACCGTGTTACAAACTATAAAAAATATTTATTAAATTAAAATGCTATGATTTTTACTGAGAGTTTATTAGCTAAATAACTAGGGTACATAAAACATAAAATTGATCGATTTCCCCATACTAGGCAAGCCTTTCCTGTGATTGCCATCTAGGGTTGCCACCAGTACTTTATTTTATAGTATCGTACTATATTTTAGTCCATTATACTATTTGTAATAGAAAAATATTATAGTACAAATAATACTATATTTTCATCGGTAATTCAGTTTTCGAGCGGCGACAAGTAAACGTCAACTTCTTGGCAGTATTGGGCTTAGTTTCCTTTACCAAAAACGAAAAGGGGGAATATGTAGAGGCGTCGTTGACACGCCTATAAATATTATTTCAGACTTTGTTAACCAAAGACTACAAAAAATAAATGTGTACTATTGTTTTATCTTGGATTTACCAATAGTATTATATTTTTTCGAATGTTTTGAAAAAATATTATTTTAGCATTAAACAAAAGTGGCAACCCTAGTGTCATCTACGATTACTTAAAGGCAAGGTTTTGAGATATTGAGATAATAATTTGACTTTACACAATAAAAAATCCAAAATAACTGTATTTATCTTAACCACATTTTTTTTTTTTTTTTTTTAAACACCTCCCGCACTAGGGAAATAAATCCCTGTGTCGCGGGGGACTTTACAAACATACATTTCACGGACACAAAGAACACCCAGACTCAGAACAACTATTTGTGGTTCACACAAATAATTGTCCCGGGTGGGAATCGAACCCAGAACACCAGGTCTCAGAAGCAACTTCCGTAACCACTGAGCCACCGGTGCAGTCTTAACATTAACTTACTAAATGGGCTTATTTAAAATATT
The DNA here is from genome assembly GCA_947037095.2 of Nycteola revayana. NCBI lineage: Eukaryota > Metazoa > Arthropoda > Insecta > Lepidoptera > Nolidae > Nycteola > Nycteola revayana. The sequence continues at coordinate 7,257,530 of OX344840.2, forward strand.
TTCTATTTTATATATTCTATTTTGATAGATAATACTTCTAATATAATATTTTTTCTATATTAATCAACGACATTATTATCAAATAAAGTACCACTAACTTTTGGCACTTGGCGCCAACAATGAACCATAAAGGTTTAGGAAGGCAAAGAGGTTGCAACCTCATCCGTAGCCTAATTACTATTAAAAGGAAAAAACTAAATTACACATTTTTAGCTGTCAGTTATTATAATTTTAACTGTTAATCGAATTAAACGGAATTTTACATATAACGATTTTCTTACTTTTTATGTTCATCACGCACATAAGTGGAGTGCGTGAACACTATCTAGAGGCGTCTACCAATCAAGCTATGCCCAATCTCCTGATATGACCATAGAGGTCATATCAGGAAGCCAATCACGTAACGATACACACCAAAATAATAAGAATCGTAAATTAATCAACTTTCTAGTTAGTTAATAAAATAAGGAGGTTCGGGTGGTTAAAAAAAATAACCTAAACCTAAACCAATGGAGTTCAGCAGGACTTATATTGAATTAAAAGGTTTTTTGTTTCGTTGCAACAGTAGCATCGTCTCGTTTGTTTAGGTAAGGTCAAGTGGCATAATAATTGAGTAATGGCATAATTATTGTCGTGTCCTTTAAGAAAACTATTATATAAAAATTATATGTCTATGTTAATGTTACGTTTCGATAGTAATATTAATAGCAAATCGTCGTGACCATAGGCATAAAAACAAAAAAATCATGATCAGTCCGTCAGTTAGATTACCAAAAAATATTGGACACGAATTTTTTTTTTCGTTCCTCAAACAAAAAATGGCGAAGTTACAGCGCGTTGAAATTTCGTGTGACGTCACTTTTAGGTACAACTTTGCCTAATAGTGATGACAAGCCCCCCTCTCTTGAACTTTATAGTTTGTTGTTGCTCTGTATCTTTGTCAATTTTTATTGATTTGATAAAAAAAACGTTTCCAATTTTTTTAGTAATCTAATTGACGGACTAAACATATTATTTTAGTCCTCATGCCTATTATAAGCAACGATTAAAAATCATGGTGTTTTTATTCACATGTTTAATAATAATGTTACTTACCTCAAATGTTTTTTGAATAAATATTTAAATACTGTAATTATCGTTTTTTTTTGACGTGACAACGTCTTAAATTAGGTTGTGACTGGGAGGCACTTATGAAAAAGTGTAACGCTCGGTAACGTTACGATGAGTCACCGAACGAGAGAGAGGCCCGCTTATTTTATTTGGCTAAACTCAGGAACTACTGGTTCGATTTCAAAAAATCTTTCAGTGTTGGATAGTCCATTTATCGAGGAAGGTTATAGGCGATATTTTATTTTCAAAAAAATTAGGAATCCGTACGATAATTGCAATTTTGTAACCCAAGGTGTAAAATCGATAACCTATTTATGCGTGCGCTGCAAAAACTATTGATAATAGAACAAAATGATGTACTACGGGTTTGTAGGTCTTATTAAGATCTACAAAAAACTCCGCGAGAGCACATATCTAACTATCATAGTTTAGTCACAATAACCGCTTTTATGTTAATAAAAAATATTAAATCGCCTGAAGAAAGAAACTACGTAAAAAATATGTATCGTAATATTAATCCTTATCCAAATTAATCATTATGTTATCAAGGGTATTTATGTAGAAGTAAAATACTTTTTGTTTTATTCCAATCGGACATTTAGTTTAGATATTATCACGAGTATAATAACGCCTACCTACAAAATAACATTATAAAAAAAAAAAAAAAAACTTTTTATTATTTTATATTACTTATTTAAGAATTATAAAACATATCTACAAAATCACTCAAATAGGAATTAGTTAAGTTTAAGTTTACATGTACAATGTTTTAGTAAACAAAATATATTTCTATAGTTAAAATTTGTGCAATTCTTATTTTCATTCAATTCCTTGTTCCTATTGTGCAATTTAATTATATTCATATCAATAAATATTCTACCGAGAAAAAGACGTTGTCACGTAAAATCTTCGCCCGTAAAACCGACTTTACAGGCAACCATTTTTTTTCGAAAACAAAAGTAATACCTTTACCTACCTAAAAGTAATTATAGTTTTTTTTTTACGAAAACAAAAGTAATACTGACTCAGTCAAATAATTATCTGACAGTGTTCGGTATTTCACTTGTTTACTAGACAACAAAAAAAAAATAGTCCGTCAGTAGCCAGTTTACCAAAAAATATTGGACACCAATTTTTACACAATAACGAAGAAACAGCGCGTTATAATTTCGTGTGACGTCACTTTTAGGTGCAATAATTTTTTTGTTCCCAAATATTCCCAATAGTGACGTCACAAAACCCCCTCTACTGAACCTCAAAGTTTGTTTTTGCTCTGTATATTTGTCAATTTTAATTGATTTGATAAATAAAAAATACGTGTCCAATATTTTTTTGTAATCTAACTGACGGACTAAATAGATTTTTTTAGTCTTCATGCCCTTCTGATAATATTACCTTAGTACTATTGTACCAGATAAATAAAACTTAAGCTTCATTCAAATTGTACCTGCATGAAAAATTAGTATTCAAAGTCTATATTACACGCATTGGGCGTCGAAGTTTTCCTCCACACCGACTTCATTGGGCAGCGTTCCCAGAATGCTGTCCGCGTTTCCCCGTTGGATTGTATACATTTTATTACAACTTTTAAAAAGGGAATCAAATATCAGCTTATCTTGAAACAGTTGTATTTTCTTTTGTCCAGGAAAATTCGGCGGCAACCAGTTTCGTCTCACTCCCGAAGTTTTCAACAAAGAAATCACCCTACATGATTGTAACCAGACCGGAATCAGCAGCCATTCAATGAAACAACATTACAGGACATTCACATGTTCTGAATGTCACGAAAATTTTGCCAATAATAGAGAAGTTGTATTGCATAAACTAAATATACACAATATTGACGAACGCTTTAAATGCAATGCGTGTCCATCAACTTTCATAAGAAAAGAACATTTGAACAAGCATATAAAAAATTATCACATTTTGGGAGTGAAAATGAAATGCAAAGAATGTAGTTACGAGACATTTGACATTGAGAGTTTAAAGAAACATGGCTACAGGCATAAGAAAGTTAGAGACTTCGCTTGTCAATATTGTAATAAACGTTTTGTGAGGAAGAGTAATATGGAGTTGCATGAACGTATTCACACTGGGGATAGAAGAAACGTGTGTTTGGAGTGTGGAGAGGCGTTTGTGCAGAAGTCTAGCTTGAATTATCATATAAGGAAAAATCATCCAGAAATACCTTTGTAGGAGGTCATCTTTTTAATGTTGCAGCGTCGGACTGGGCCATAAAGCGTCGTAAGCACCGTTGACTTTACCAACAAGCAGTACAGAAACTGCATACAACTAATACCATACTATCAGACCTGCCGGAGAAGAGTGCTCCTGTGAACGCGACCCTCGCCCTCCTGACCCTTAGTTTGCAAAGTATTGTCTGAATTGTAGGCCCCAAATACGAGAGGCCCGCGAACTTTAACATAGATCGACAGTCTCTCAATCGCGTCACCGACCGCTATGAGCCGAGGTTCATGTCCCACAAGGGGCGCCTTCTTATGCAAATAGATTAGTACGTGTTTATAAAACATTGATTAAGGCTGGAGCCCTGCTCGCATTTATGCCCGGTGATGTAGCACAAGCCTCGTGGATAATGCCTTCATAATGTAGAAGGCTGTCTTAGATTATTATAATATGGTGAAACATCATCCGGGTGTATTCTAGTGTAGTGTACTATTCTCCTACATAATTCTAATTGTAAAAAAAATCTTTTTTTTTTTTGTCTTACATATTAAATACATACTTTAGTACCCAATGAAAATATAAATAAATAAAAAAGCAATATGTTTGTATTGAAAAAATGAAAAAAATTAGTTAGATTCGTTCACGCAGTCATTGAAACAATAATGTTGTAACCAAATCAATTATGTATTTTGTAAGAAAAACCTTTAGTGAAATAAAATTTATTAATTTAAAGAAATTTGTTTAATTACGTTACATAAGAGCCCCGGCGTCGCACGGGTGCAATGCTGATGTATCATAGTACATAAATATAAATCTTCCACTTGAATAACTCTATCCATTAAAATACCGCATCAAAATCTGTTCTGATCTAAACATACATAGGGACGGACAAACAGCGGCAAGCGACTTTGTGTTATACTATGCAGTGATTACATTAGTAAAAATAATATTTATATATAATACTATCGACTACTGTTAAAAGTATAATATAAGTATATTTTGGAATCAACTTACATAGGTACCAACTTACAAAAAAAAACTGAATGTTAAATTTTTTTCTTCTCCAGGAGATAACCGCCGCGCACTCTTCCGTCTCAGCGAAGCAGATTATAAAAAAGTCGACAACACATTCTATTGTGCAAAATGCGATAAAAGATACAGATTCATCGACAGAATAAGAGACCACGTTAAAGTCGTTCATTACAATATAAAAAAGGTGAACACGTGTAACTTATGCAAAGAAGAATTCAGTACACAAGTGAATCTGCTCAAACATAAATTGGAAATACATAATATAGACAATAGATACAAATGCAATGCGTGCAATGCGGTGTACAACACAAACAAACAACTGCGCTGGCACACTCAAAGTTATCATCTGGTTGGAGTTAAATTGAAATGTGAACATTGTGAATATGAAACATTTGTTAAAAGGGATCTAAAAAAGCATGAAGTAAGACATAAAACTGTGAAAGAATTTTACTGCCGGTTTTGTAATAAAGCGTTTTTAAGGAAGACGACCTTGCAGTGTCATGAACGTATTCACACTGGAGACAGAAGAAAAGTTTGTTCGGAATGCGGCCAAGCGTTCGTGCAGAAGGCTAGCTTGAATTATCATATGATGAAATATCATCCGGAAGTCAAGTTTTAGAACCAGGTTACTTATACACTCGAAGAAAAAATTGGATACACCATTTTATTACTTAAAAATACATGTACCTAAATTGCTCAATTTATTCATCATCTTCCTGCCGTTATCCTTGCTGCTCCCATTATCCATATTTCCCTATTAGACGTCTCTTCCATACAGAAAGGTGTGAGCCTTTCTTACGCATGTCATCTTTCTTTCACACAGTTTGTTTTGTAGCGGTGGTACTGTATATACTAATCATAAATGAAAATATGAAAGAGTAATAATTAATGGATTTTATTGTATCACGTACGACCGGGTGGTCTTCATTTTGGTGGGAGCGACGCGGCTAGCACAGTCCAGCCCCTACAGTAATGCCGTAGGGGTGACCGGCGTGCCTGCATTGCTCAGAGTCAAGTCCGGTGGGGGGCCGCGCCCTCTGTGCACGGAGAGGTCGAGCTCACCCGGGAAGGATAAAGAACATGGTTTTTCTATGTTAATATTACGCATGAAGACTAATAAATTTAGATTGACGGACTGAACATATTATTTTAGTCTTCATACCTACTATAAGCAACGATTAAAGGACTCTGCCCACTATCCCGTAGCATACCATGACCGTGCTAGGAACGTATCGGGCACGGAAAGTAATCCAATACGCTCTACTATGCCCTCTAGAGCGTATCAATTACGTATCAAAGCCGTGGGGTGACCGGAGCGTCCGCATATCATCTCCGTATCATCCGCGTGTCATACCCGGATTTTAGTAACGGGAGCGTCCGCATATCATCTCCGTATCATCATAGTGCTTATAAACGTAGAAAAAATAAATAATAAACGGGTGTGCTTTTTTATTTTGTCATAAGTGTACGATGCGCAAAGCGATCCCCACTCTTGCGCCGAGCGCCCAAGAACCGTGCCGGTATTTGTACGCGGTCATAACCCGCCTGCGCACCGGTGTGGCAACATCGCGTACCATACACGGAGCGTTTCGCCATCGGCAAAATATTCTCGCCAACAATTCTTGACTCTCAGTTCATGGTATTACGACGGTGTCGGTCGGTGACGGAACGGTCTACTGGGCATACTCATACTTTTCAATACAATGAATATTTTTTTGGTTGTTACGCTCCTAGCACGGTCATGGTATTCTACGGGATATCCTTTAAAATCATGGTGTTTTTATTCACATGTTTAATAATAACGTTACCTCAAATGTTTTATGAATAAATATTTAAATACTGTAATTATAGTTTTTTTTTTTGACGAAAACAAAAGAAATACGGACACTGTCAAATATTTATTTGACAGTGTCGGTATTTCTTCTGTTTTTTAGACTGAAAAAATTAATTTAGTCCATCAGTAGTCAGTTTACCAAAAAATATTGGTCCCCAATTATTATTTTTTGGATACTCAAGCAACATAATTATGACGACGAAATAGCGCGTTGAAATGTCGTGTGTCGTCACTTCTAGGTACAATTGTACCTAATAGTGACGTCACAAGCCCCCCTCTCCTGGACTTTATAGTTTGTTTTCGCTTTGTATCTTTGTCAATTAATATATTAAGTGTCCAATATTTTTTGTAATCTAACTGACGGACTAAATAGATTTTTTTAGTCTTCATGCTCTTCTGAGAACTATTATACTTATCATATTAAAAAACTTAAGCTATATTCCGATTGTACCTGCATGAAAAATTAATATTTAAAGTTATATTACACGCATTGGGCGTCGAAGCTTTCCTCCACATCGACATCATTGGGCAGCGTTCCCAGAAGGCTGTCCGCGTTTCCCAACTGTTAAAAAGGGAATCAAATATGAGCTTATCTTGAAACAGTTGTATTTTCTTTTGTCCAGGAAAATTCGACGGCAACCAGTTTCGTCTCACTCCCGAAGGTTTCAACAAAGAAGTCACCCTACATGATTGTAACCAGACCGGAATCAGCAGCCATTTAATGACACACATTGCCAATAATAGAGAAGTTGTATTGCATAAACTAAAAATACACAATATTGACAAACGCTTTAAATGCAATGCGTGTCCATCTACTTGTATAAGAAAAGAACAATTAAACAAGCATATAAAAAAATATTATGTGAAAATGAAATGCAAAGAATGTAGTTACGAGACATTTGACATTGAGAGTTTGAAGAAACATGGCTACAGGCATAAAAAAATTCGCGAATTCGTTTGTAAATATTGTAATTTACGTTTTGTAAGGAAGGGTACTATGGAGGTGCATGAACGTATTCACACTGGTGACAAAAGACACGTGTGTTTGGAGTGTGGAGAGGCGTTTGTGCAGAAGTCTAGCTTGAATTATCATATAAGGAAAAATCATCCAGAAATACCTTTGTAGGAGGTCATCTTTCATCAAGGCTAGCTTGAATTATCATATGATGTAATATCATCCCGAAGTCAAGTTTTAGAACCAGGTTACTTAAACACTCCAAGAAAAAAATGGATATACCATAATTTTATTACATGTAATTTGCTCAATTTATTCATCTTCTTCCTGCCCTGCTCCCATTATTTGGGACTACATATTTTTCCCTATTAGACGTCTCTTCCATACTCACACCTTTCTTACACATACCATCTTTCACACAGTACATCCATTTTTTTTTTGCCTTCCTTCTACAAATAACAATGAAAATGAACATCATTAAAAATTAGTCAAGTCAATATTATTCCATTATTTAATGCGTTCTCATGATGCAGTCTTTCTTTCCCTATCAACATTTCTAAACGTTGCCGTTGTAGGAAGAACTGGCAAAAAACTCATTGGAATAAATCAGTAACATCGGAAATGGAACTACAAATAATAATATCAACTTGTAGGTATAATTATTGCATGGTATTTAGACCAAAAGGAAATTTATGTTTTAATTTCAGTGCTTAATTCCTGACGAGGCAAATGACTCTATAGACAAGGCGTTAAGATTTTTTTCGGACGGACATCTATGTAATAAGCTTTTTGCTACTTCACCGGGCATAAAGGCGAGCAGAGCTTCAGCCTAAATAAATGGTTTAAAAACTACAAACTAAGCAACCGGCGCAGGAAGGCGACCCTGTGGGACTTGGACCTCGACTCATAGCGGTCGCTGGCGGGGGGATTGAGGGATTATAACCATTTAGTTTTTTAGGGGAGTTTTGAGATGTTAAGTAAGTTAAGTAGATGTACAGTCCTTTTCATTTCCCCCCTGTGAGCTCTGATGACCTCACCCACCCACAGGAACTGCATACATTTAAGACCTGATTGTTGCAATCATTTTTCACTGCACTTTAAGCAGATGTGTAATTTTCTGCACTTTTCAAAGTAAGAAGTACCTAACTATGTCGATAGAAATTTGACGTCGTAAGTAAAAAATCAATATTTTCAATAATTTAACATTAATCAAACATGTTATTTAGCTGTGGTATTCTCTAAAGAAGACGTATTACATCTACCTTTCAAAATACCAGAAGAGTGAATCGATTATTTTTCTCTAAAGTGCTATTTCTTATTTTAATAATAAAAGTTGTCTAGCTTTCTAAGCAGTAATAGGTTATTAGTCTAATAACATTTGATTATTGCCTTTTTTTTATTAGTTGTTAAAAGATTAAAGATATTTTATATTATTTAAAGACATATAGAATCTAACACAGCAGATAAGCATTGCCATTCAACGGGGTAATGCTGCCAGCATTCTGGGAACCTTGCTAAGTAGAATAGATTTAGAATAGTAGTATTTTATAAGTTAGTTTTATTCTTAATTAGTTACTTTTAGTTATGTATTTTATTCATGTTTGTTTATTAAATAATTATCATTAAATAAACCGATGCGGTGTACCATAAATTATTATTTGAAATAAATATACTTAAGTATATATATATATATTCATTTTTTATTTCAAATGTTTGGTGTCACCTTCAGTTATATATAATACCTAATGTCTGTAAAACCTAATGTCTGGGAATCGTAAAAAGAATTAGTTGGACTAAGGAAAACGTAAAATTAAGAAAAGGTATTTGGCTCGCTTTTAATCTCGGGAGGTCGTGGGTTCGATGCTCACGCCGGACTCGTTTACCCTCCACCTTCCCATGCTCCCGCCAACCTTCCGGTTATATGGAGCGAATCGTGGGAGATACGCGCGCTACTTGCTCTCGGCTCTTTCACGCGCGCACTTTCTTGACTACCTACTTGTTACTTCCTAGTTTATTTGTTTTACGTGTCAGCCTTCCACTTCCTCACACCGTACTGGAAATCTTTGTGTATATTCTCAGATTTCTTTCCGGGTCTGGTTGGTTGAGGGACTACCTTTCGTTCCCGGAAAGCATGCTAAGCCGTTGGTCCTGATTGTTATAACATAATTTATAATAATCATATCATCATTTATAATATCGAACGGGCAGCAGCATTTCCTTGAGTGGTACAACATTATACTGCGGTCACCAATCCGGCTGTAAAGCGTGTATTCAATTGTAAGAAACGGCTTAGCAGTAATAATAAAGTATTAAATCCTTCAAAAGCATAAGGAGGAATGAACTATTATCTTCAGAAGCATTTGGTCGTAAGTGCCAGTTTACGATACAGACACACGACGAATGTTTCTGACGTATAATGGCACATCCGACTTTATGTTTCAGAGCTCTAGATATCATTTACTAAGAGAGAGATTAAAATGCAAATTATGTATACTACGAATCGAGTAGTCCACAAAATATATGGAAGCACCAATTTAAACATAAGACTGTGAAGGAATTTCACTGTCGGTATTGTAATAAAGCATATTTGCGGAAGACAAAGTGCCATGAACGTATTCACACTGGGGGCAGAAGAAAAGTATGTTCGGAATGTGGACAGGCGTTTGTGCAGAGGACCATATGATGAAATATCATCGAGAAGAAAAGTTTTAGCATATAATCCTAAGTTTTATTTAAATTAGTGTTATCAAATGGCGATATTAAGATTTTAGCAATATTTATTATATGCACTGGGGTAGTCTTTTTGTTTAATACATTATTGTCCAATGATTAAAAATGTTTAATTGGATTTGATCATTTAATGGAAAAAAATGATATTTGTTTTCCTTTAAATTGAATATTACGGTTATATTTAATGTGGTATTTGAGTCTTTGGATTGATAATTAAATAAGTATTTTTTTATTATCATTTTGGACATTTATCAACTTAGCACCTCTCCCTAATTACATAAACGTTATTTTTATATAACTTTAAACTACCTATACCTAGAGTACCTATTAAACACTACAACAACATAACTTTAATTTTATTTAAGCCTAAATATAACGTGGACAAATGAAACACTTCTATTCTCCTTTCTTACACCCAGAAAAACCAGCCAAATGAGACGAACACTGAAATAAAAATTGAAAACTTACCTTTGTTTCTGTCTCCAGGAGAAGCCCCCGCCCGGTTTCATCTCAGCTCAGAAGATTATAAGAAAAAAGGTACAACCTACTACTGCACAAATTGTGATAAAGAGTTCAAAGACCTAGATGGAATTCGTAGACACGTTAAAACGATGCACTACAACATACTAGAAAGAAAATTTAAATGTACGATTTGCAACGAAGAATTCAAAACGAGAGGAGTATTCATGACACACAAGTTAAAACTCCACAATATAGATGATAGATACAAATGCAATGCATGCGATGCAGTTTTCACGACAAAAGTAGGCCACAAATCCCATATTGAAAATTATCATATGCTTGGAGAAGCGAGAAAGTGCGAATTATGCGATTTTGTAGCGAACAGTACGAACGTTATGTGGAAACATCAGTTTAAGCATAAAACATCGAAGGAATACAATTGCAAGTTCTGTAAAAAAGCGTTTTTGAGAAAAACTACGATGCAGTTCCATGAACGTATTCATACTGGAGACAGAAGAAAAGTGTGCACAGAGTGTGGGCAGGCGTTTGTGCAAAAGGCTAGCTTGAACTATCATATGAAAAAGTACCATCCGGAAGTGCGTTTTTAGAATTATATAGCTCTTTAACTTAAAAACGAATAAAACATTTCGCTTCTGGTAAGTTCTATTAACCAACGCCAGCCCAAAAATCGGTATAAAACTACATTGTTTTTATCATCAAATAATATTTGAATAACTTTTTGTTTGTTGTCTACAATAAGGAGATTAAATTGTGAGCTTTATCAATAAAACACGTAAAAATTATTATGCAATACGTTTATTTTATCTTTTTTTGTATTTTTCTGTAACTTATTTAGTGTCAAGGATAGACTTGATATTATTTAGAGTGCCTACCTATACTTATGATTCAGCAGTCTTTTGAGACTAATACGTTTTTTTTTCTATTTACAGATGAAACAAGGAAGCCCAGAAAACAAATTATTACAATAGGCTTAAAGAAGGACAAACCAGCACCCGTTAAGAAGCCTAAAATAATATTCATAAAGACTCAAGTCGATTCTCATCCTAAATTAAAGATTATGAAAGAAGTAGAAAAGCATAAAGAGAATTTACGAACAATACTGTTGAATTCAAACGCCTCGCCCATCGGTAGATACATAGGAATAGGGTTTGCATGTCCATTCTGCAAAAAGCAGTTCCCATCCCCAGATCTTCTCAAAAGCCACATACATTCAGAGCACCAAAATTTAAAATCAACTTATATGGAACAAAGCACTATGCTCTCTTTTATCGCAAAATTGGACATCACTAATTTGAAATGCGAATTATGTGAAAAAAATATGGATTCTTTAGACCGATTAGTCGAACATTTAAAAAAGGAACACAACAAATTCTATCATGACGGCATTAAAAGTCACATTGTTGCATTTAATTTTAGTAATGGTGATTCTTTTAAATGCGTTGTTTGTGGTAATGAATACAACAATTTTAAAGTGTTACTAGAACATATGAACGTGCACTATCAAAATTATAAATGCAAAACCTGTGACAATGGTTTTATATGTAAAAGAATATTACAAGCGCATGCCTCGAGGCACAAAACTGGTGTATTTACATGTTCTTATTGCTTCAAAGTGTTCAATAACGCGGTGAAGAAAAGAGACCATGAAAGGGCGATACACATATCTCTTTCTAAGCGGAATAAATGTGGGTATTGTGGCGAAATGTTTTCGGATTACACGAAGAAGAACGACCACGAGGTGAGAGCGCACGGAGCGAAACGACGTGTTTTGAAATGTAAAGCGTGCGAAAAAACATTTGACAATCAACGTGCTTTGAATCTGCATACTAAGGTATATCATCTTATGGAGAAGAAAAAGGGATAACGGCAAAAAGAAACTATTTGGTCTGTCAGTTAAGTGCATCCGCACTTCAGGTATTAACGGAGAAATTGTCGGAAAGTGGCATTTCTTATCTGATATATTTAAATATTAATTATTTTGGACCAAAACCTACGCTCTGCCCATTTGAGTATGTTTCGCCGGACCGTCTCATGTGGGTCTTGTTAAAACCGGCAGTAGAATAACCCACTGAGTTTGTTTCGCCGGATCTTCTCAGTTGGGGCTTATTGGATCCGGTGGTAGCATTAAAGCGCGTCCGTCGTTATATACTCATGGTCCGCCCAAATAATGACAATTATTGTTCTTAATATAATTTAATATAGACAGAACAAGCTATTGGACACAATATAGTAAAATAATAAAGTTAAAGACTAAAATTATTAAAAACAATAACTAAAATACCTGCTTAATATGCTCATTTAAAAATGTTAAAATTATACATAGATTAATAATAAATTATTGTTTTGACTATTTGCAAGTGCCTGTAATAGGTTTACGTAAATAAAAATGATTTTTATTTTATTTATTTATTTATTTTATTTGCAAAAGTAAGTGGCAATCACAGCCTAAATTAAGTCATCTAGTGATGACTTCTAGGTAAAGATAAATAAATTGCGAAGACACAGAGCGTTGAAATTTTATGAGACGTCACTTCTAGGTACAATTTTACCTAGAAATGACGTCACAAGCCAACTCCTGAACTTTGTTGTTGCATTATTGTCAATTTTCATTGATTTAATAAATAAAAAAATACGTATGTTTTGTTTTTCGTATTTTATTTTACGGCTTAAATAGATTTTTTAGTCGTCATCCCTATAATGTACAGTACCTATTACTTACATCGTTTATTAATTTGCGCACGTTCCTTGATTGTTCATTATATGCAGACGACGCGCGACGGCGGGAATAGGGCTTATTACGAACTTGACCCGGTGCGGGTTAAGTTAGGAATTTGTAATATTTGTTCCGAACCAATACGGTGGAACAGGGTTACCCTGTTCCTAACCTGACCCGACAGCTCGTTCCTACCATAACCCAAAATGCGCAGATTAGTTTAATTTAATTTAGTTTAAATTAATTAAGGTATCAAATAGTATCAAAACGGTACTGAAATTAGATAGTTTCCAAACATAAAATATCACACTTGGTCCAGGGGTTCTGACGATAACATATATGTATAATAACAGTTAAAAATACCATATTCCGACATATGGTATTTTTAACTGTTATTATACCTACTTAAATAATTGTTTCATCATCAGCCCGTATAATGTCCACTGCTGAACATGGGCCTCCTCTCGGGGAGGGTATTTGACATAGTGACCACGCTTGGCAGGCGGATTGGTGACTGCAGTATTAAGTTGTACCTCACAAGGAAACGCTGCTTTCCGTTCCTAGTTAAACGATTATTATAGATGATGTTCTTACAATCGGGATCAACGGCTTAACGTGCTTTTCGAGGCACGGAAAAGAAATCTTAGAAAAATATCAAATATTTACAGATTTGCATTTTAGCCTTAACCTTTCTCGATGCATATCCTACCTATGGGCATCCCATAGGAAGGCTATCATCATCATTATCATCATCAACAGCCCGTTTACGTCCACTGCTGTACATGGTCCTCTTAATAGACCTTGGCAAGCCAGGAGCGTAGAGGAATATTGCCATAATCACCACGCTTGGCAGACGGATTGGTGATCGCAGTAAACCTTGAGCTAATAGATGCTGCTGCCCATCCATCAGCTATATGTCCCTTTGTCGCTTGTTACGACACCCTTGGGAGGACATGGGGTGGTCTATTCTAAGCCGGAAAAGACACGGCAAAAATATAACCAATAGCCAAAAGCTATAGGTTATATTTAATTATGAAGTTACATTTTTTTTTGTTGTCCGGGGGTAAATGCATTGACGAATCCCCACCGCCGCTGCAGCGTATTCGCGCGCTGGCGTTGGGATATGTGGCCCTCTCCCTCTCCATAGCGTGGTATGCTAAACTCATGCCACGAGGAGAGGACCCTACACCACTAAAACCCCCCGGACACTCCTTCGATCCGCCGTTGGCGGGAGCCGGGTACGCATGAGCAATCCGGCCCGGAATCCGGAAGTTCCTGCGGTAACGGAAGCAACGGCGCGCGGGAAGCTAGTAGGTACAGTATCTAAAATCAGAAAGTTGAAGATTCACCCGTGTAAGATATTGATTTGGTACAACACTATTAGTGTTGTACATCACTAGTAGCTACTTTATTGTCAATGCACATTGAAGAAAACATGGCGTACGAACGTTATCTTATTAAGTTTTATCAATTAAATAATAGTCAATGCAAGTAATTAAGTGTTTTATTAGAAAGATATACATAATATTATAGCTCGGATAACACATAGTCTGTTTTTTCTGTACCTTTTCTCACCAAAGTGGCAATAACCAAACTACAAAAAAAAACTAAAATCCATGTTTAAATTAGTTATATTTATTTGGTATAACGTCTATTATACATACAAAGTGTTTCAAAAGAAAGTTTATATTTATTCAGCTTACTGCGTGAATGCAACGAATCCGAGGGACGCGGGTTTATGGCAATCGGTCGCGTGGCTCTTGGGAACTCTCAACTCAGTCGCTTTGAAGCGTTTCTCGGGAGCAGGCCGCGCGTTGTCCAAATTGTGCTAGAGTTTTGCAAATTGTGTGATTCGGCGACTGTAGATTCTGCAGTATCTGAGGAGAGTGTTAATCAGTCTGTTCGTGACGACCCGAACCTTTCAATTCGGAAGCGCGAATGTGCTTTAAATGTGCATAGATCGACATAGCACCGCATTTTTCGCAAATACCTAAAGTTGCACCCCTACAAAATTCAATTGGTGCAAGAATTATATGCCAGTCAGAGGCTTGTCTTCGTAATTCAGGCAATTGAGCGCTTTTTAAGCAGCTGGCTGGCAGCCATTACTGAGACCACCTACCGAGCCGTGATAAACAATGTTACAGATATTATTTTTAAGAAATTAATACCAAAATTGTTTACTTCAATAATTAATAAACTTTTTTTTGATACACTACTAACTTTTTTTATCGATCCACTAAATATAAACGTACTTTTGTGTCACCTTGCATATATTCAGGGTGTCTCCTCATCATATGATATTTCAAACTGGTACCCTGTACGAACGCCTCGCCACAAACAGCGCAAACAAATCTCCTGTCATCCAGATGAATCATTGTATGCGTAGTCAGCCCCTTCTTCCATTTAAAAGTTTTATCACAATAATCACATTTGTAAGGTCTGAATTCCGCATGTTTAACCGAATGTTTCTTCAAAAGATCTCTCGTAGAAAATCTCTTATCACAATTGGGGCACTGAAAACATTTCTCGCCCATATGATACTCTTTTTGATGCTTCAAGACTTGGTTTGGGTACGCGAATTTTTTGCCACAAGCTCCACAACTGGGGGCTGGAATTCCGTGGTATTTTTCGAGGTGAAACTTTCTGGTGTGGGCGGGAACGGCGATATCGCAATAATGGCAGGATATAAGCTTGCGCCGTAAGCCGAGGTGTACGTTTTTGTAATGCTGGTGGATCAGTTCGCGTTTGTTGAAGGTACGGTCGCAGGTGACGCAGGTATACGTTGGTAAATCATCGTCCGGTTCTTCGACGGTGTAGTATTGTTTTGAAAAGAATAGTTCTGGAACAAAAAAAGAAAACTGAGTTAATTTTCGGGATTTAGTTTTCATACATGTGACTGTAGTTAATCACGACACTTTTGCTTCGTCACCGGGCATAAAGGCGAGCAGAGCACCAGTCTCAATAAAGGATGTAATAATTACAAACTTAGCAACCTGCTCAAGAAGGTGTCCCCTGTGGGACTTGGACCTCGGCTTGGCGGAGATTGAAGGATTATGACCTTTAATATTTAGGGGAATTTTGTACAACTGTGCTACTTGTTTTCGGGAAGTGACGGGAAATTTGGAAGTAAGATTAAAAAAGTAATACCAATAGGTACGGGCGCTCACCGGCAAGATTTTTGATTAAAGCCAATGTTTTACTACTGGCAGAAGAATTACGTATGACAGACGACAGCGATACGGAGCAGATTAATTGCAAAACAGCAATAAATGTGGCGTACATCTACACTTACAGCGGATATCGTCATTATCAGGCTATGAAACGTCCACAGCTGAACATGGACTGTCTTCGATGGGGTTTTGCCATAATCTCTACGATTGGCAGGCGAGCTGCGGTCCGTGGGCATTTTTTTTTGTTCTTTAGTAAATGAATTTACGCATTCCCACCGCCGCTGCAGCGTATTCGCGCGCTGGCGATGGGATATATGGGACTCGCCCTCTCCATAGCGTGGTATGCTAACTCATACTACGAGGAGAGGACCCTACACCACTAAAACCCCCCGGACACTCCTTCGATCCGCCGTTGGCGGGGGCCGGGCACGCGTAAGCAATCTGGCCTCCTGACGGCACCCGCAGCCAATATGGAACCGCGGGATCTCCTGGGCCTGCGGTCCGTCGCCTGATGTAATATTATCATAGACTAGCGACCCGCCCCGGCTTCGCATGGGCGCAATGCATATAAACCTCCCGTTTGAATCCCTAACAAAGGAACAAGTACCAAAATCCGTTGCGTAGTTTTAAAGATCTAAGCATACCTACATAGGGACAGAAAGCGGGAAGCAACTTTGTTTTATACTTTGTAGTAATTATGAAACTAAAATCGGGAACTTCATAATTAAATATAGTCTATTTACTCCTAGATTACGTAGGTTTCTAATGGTGAAATAAATTTGAAAAGCAGGCCAGCAGTTGCGGAGCTTTTTCAATGCCAACTAACAAACAATCCACTTTTTCCTCTTTATAATCTATCATTATCATCTTTAGCCCGTACAACGTCCGCTGCTGAACATGAGCCTCCTCCCGAGGGAAGGTGTTTGCCATAGTCACCACGCTTGTCACGCGGGTTGATGACCGCATTATTGTTGTAACACACAAGAAAACGCTTCTGCCCGATCCCTGGTACATGATTGTTATAGATGATGTTATAACAATCGGGACCAACGGCTTAACGTGCTTTCCAAGGCACGGAGGGTAGTCCCTCAACCAACCAGACTCGGAAGACTTAAAATTTACACAAAGATTTCTTGTCCAGTGTGGGGATCGAACCCACGACCTCCGAGATTTAAAGCGTGCCAATTACCGCTACGCTATGGAGGTTGTCAGCCCTAACATAAAAACACACAAATAAACATGAACTAATTAAATTTATTGAGCTCTTACATAAGTATGTAAATACACTAGTATTTGTCAAAATCACAAAACAAAAGTATCACTTATTTCACTAACTAGTAACAATGTATATGTCGCACCTAGATCGCAATCCGCCGCATTAGATAACAACGACTAGCTGTTTTCAATAAGGGCCGTTTTGAAATGCGGTTGCGGTTAATTTTTCGCCAGTGTTAATATTTTCTGATAACACAAAATCATTTCTCGCCAGTGTTTATATTTTCCAGCCCTCCTAAAAACTACTTCCACTTCACACAGCCTTAAATATTACGAAATCATATAAACACGTAAGGAGCTTTTGCACTAGACAGCCTGCATAGCGAGCATAAATTATTTCCTTTCATGTTTCGTTTTGTTTTATTGTATTTATTTTATTATTCTTTTTATGAAGACAGGCTTCTTACATATTAATAAAATTATTATTTAAATTCATTTTCACAAAACATCAACTCCCGGATGATTTCTAATGCCATGCTGCTTCAGCGTGGATTTCTGAACAAACGCTTTATCACAAATTTTGCATACAAACTTCTTCTCGCCAGTGTGTATCTTTATATGGTCTTTCAAATTGTGTTCCCATCGAAATTGCTTATCGCAAGTACTACATTGAAACCTCCTTTCCAAAGAATGCGTCGCCATATGCAATTTTAAGCTCAAATTATTAAAAAAGCTCTTATCACAGATTGGACATAGCACTGTCTTTTCTCCCATATGTACTTTTTTCTGATGCTGCAAAAGGTGGCAAGGAAATCGAAATTTCTTCGCGCATATTCCACACGTGGGTGCTGAAATACCGTGTTTCTTCTCCAAGTGATATGACCTTAGGTATCCTGCTATCTTTTCGTCGCATTTGGGACACTTCCTGAGCTTGGGGCGTCGTTTTAGGTGGACAAATCTGTAATGTTGCGATACTAGGGGCTGTGAGGTGAATGTTTTGGTGCAGAAGGTGCAAGAGTACTGATTGTCCCGGACTGTGTAGTAGACGGGGCGGCCTAGAACGAAAAAACAGTCGTCAGGATTCTGTCTTTCTCTTGCACAGTAATAATTGTATGGGATGTTGCTTTTCTATCTCTGTCACGCATTACTGCAATTCAAATCTTTTTTGCTCCTGATATTTGTGTACATCAGGTGGACGGGTGTACCTCAAAAAATAGTGATTCTATACACGTGAAAGCAATGTTCTAGCAATGTGACGAATGTGCGTAAAATTTCAAGCAATGTTCTCTTATAAAACTAGAGTTATTTCAAAAAGTTAGTGAGCCGCCAACCTGATTTCAGAATGAAGGGTGTACTTTTAATCTGAACTAAATACTTACTATCTATGTATGAAAACATTAGCGTAGCAATGTGCCGGCAATGTGCTCGAACGTATTAAAAGCATAATCAGAAGGGGCAAAAGGTTTCCAAGTAATTTAGAAACTGAAATTTAAAAATTTAAACGCCTGCTTGTTTTATACTTGCTATCACGACGAAATGTATAGAGGAACATTTACATAACAGGTGCTTCCTGCAAATGACACAACTATACTATTTCCATTTCATTATTTTCTCGATGACAGCTCTAATTTGATAGTTGTAGTGTTGTGACCATATAAGTAATGATATCGATCGCATATATATTTTTTACTAGCTTCCGCCCGCGACTTCGTACGCGGATCCTGTTGCTCATGGCAGCGACAACGGGGTCGTCAAAATCGAAGATCTGAAACGTCTGATGTCGAAGTCGATCAGAATTCAAACGTTCGTTGTGCTCTTCTTCTGTCTCTTCATGCCGTACTCCAGCAATTCTTTCTCTTTCACTTTTTAACGGATTATGAATATTTTGTTTTGTGTGTTTTCGGGACAATGTATGTTAATCTCGATCAGCAATTAGTCGCCTGAAGACTAAAGACCTGTTAGTAGATGTGCGAATACGCTGAGAACTCAAGCGTGATTCTGTATCGGAAAACGTTTCCGATTCGCGAGACAATGCATGTCTAGAGACCTAGAAGTAGATGCGTAGATACGCTGTGAATTTAATCGCAATTCTCTATCCGTGAACGTCTCCGACTCGCGAAACAATGTGTGACGTTCACGATCAGCGGTCAGTCGCGCATCATGTTCCGCACTTGTCTCTAGAGACCTAGAAGCAGATGCGTAGATACGCTGTGAACTCAAGCACAATTATCTATCAGTGAACGTCTCCGACTCGCGAGACAATGCGTGACGTTCACGATCAGCAGTCACTCGCGGATAATATTCTTCACTGGTCTCTAGAGACCTGGATGTGAGCGGGTTGCGGCCTGATGTTCTCGAACAGCATCAAGTCTCTCCTGACGCTCTTCGGTACATTCTTGGGATCTTATGATTCTTAAGGCATATTAAATTTATTCGAAAAAATAAAAAAATAAATGTGAGTTTTGGCCAGTATAGTCAAATTTTCATTGATTCATCGAATTTTCATAGAAAATTTGTCCTAAACTGTCACTGTCACCCACTGGAGTACGGCATGAAGAGACAGAAGAAGAGCACAACGAACGTTTGAATTCTGATCGACTTCGACATCAGACGTTTCAGATCTTCGATTCTAACGACCCCGTTGTCGCTGCCATGAGCAACAGGATCCGCGTACGAAGTCGCGGGCGGAAGCTAGTAAAAAATATATATATGCGATCAATATAATTACTTATATGGTCACAACACTATAACTTTCAAATTAGAGCTATCATCGAGAAAATAATGAAATGGAAATAGTATAGTTGTGTCATTTGCAGGAAGCCCCTGTGATGTAAATATTCTTCTATACATTTCGTCGTGATTGCCAGAATAAAACAAGCAGGCGCTTAAATTTTTAAATTTCAGTTGGAAATTACTTGGAAACCTTTTGTCCCATCTGATTATGCTTTTAATACGTTCGAGCACATTGCCGGCACATTGATACGCTAATGTTTTCATACATAGATAGTAAGTATTTAGTTCAGATTAAAAGTACACCCGTCATTCTGAAATCAGGCTGGCGGCTCACTAACTTTTTGAAATAACTCTAGTTTTATAAGAGCACATTGTTTGAAATTTTACGCACATTCGTCACATTGCTAGAACATTGCTTTCACGTGTATAGAATCACTATTTTTTGAGGTACACCCGTCCACCTGATGTACACTGATATTTTTGTATATTCTTGAAACCTAAACTTCCTTGTGAGGTATTTTCTATGCCCCTTCCTTACTAACAGGTTTCGCGCTTTGTTCAGGGATAAAGAATCCATTTTACTAAAAAAACATTCTGGACGGACATATGTAGTTTGCTTCTTCGCCGGGCATAAAGGCGAGCAGAACTCCAGCCTAGATAAATAACATTTTACTAAAGCTGCTGCCACGTAAGGCGATTAACACACGGCACCGCGCACCGCCGCCGCGGTAGGCGGTGAAGCGGATCTCATGTCGCATTGGTTTCTATTAAATCCGTAGATGCCTAACACACGTACACCGCCCGGCCGCGCGGTGGAGCGGTGCTCTCACCGCCACCGCCCCTCCGCGCTGCCGTCCGCGCGGTGAGGCGGCGCCTCACACACGGGGCGACGCATAACCGCGCGGATCATCATAGGTGCAGGACGTGTTGCATTTTAAAAATGGATGAACCAAATATCTTCTTTTTTTTTCTCTCTACGCTATAAAAGCCAGAATGCTGCCACCACTTCAGCGTCCATTCTTGCCAGTGTCTGTGATCATACATACATAAGCTCACGCCTGTTTCTCAGCGGGGTAGGCAGAGACAATGGACCTCCACTTGCTACGATCCCTACACACATCTTTCGCTTTATTCACTCTCAGAACATTCTTCATACAAACACGTCGGTTTAGGATGGATCAAACTGGTCAAAACCGTGTTAAATCCATCCGCGCGGACAGGCGCAGACAGGCGCGTAAACCGCCTTACCGCGCGGGGCACCGCTACGAAATCCGCTTTACCGCCCCCGCCCTCCGCGGCGGTGCGCGGTGCCGTGTGTTAATCGCCTAATACAGCGATGTGGAAAAATTCGAACATTCTAATTAAATTTAAAAAAAACTTCGGTTCTTAAAACATCAGATCTAGCAAATACCACTTGGAAATAGAACGTTAAGGATTTTTAAGGTGCTCACGAGACATCATCATCATCATCATCACCCTGTAAAACATCTTTTAATTTTAACATCACCACACATGGCAGACGGGTCGACCGTGACATTATGTTGCATACAAGGAAAGCTTTAAATCTCGGAGGTCGTGAGTTCGATTCCCACGCCGGACAAGAAATCTTTGTGTAAATTATAAGATTTCTTTCCGGTTCTGGATGGGGACTTGAGGGACTACCCTCCGTGCCTCGGAAAGCACGTTAAGCCGTTGGTCCCGATTGTTATAACATCATCTATTAACAATCGTATACCAGGCAACGGGCAGCAGCGTTTCCTTGTGTTTTACAACATAATACTGCGGTCACCAACCCGCCTGCCAAGCGTGTTGACTAAACCCTCCGTTGAGAGGAGGCCCATATTCAGCAGTGGACTTTATACGGGCTGATGATGATAATACAAGGAAGCGCTACTGTCCGTTTGACGTTGAACACTAATGGACTTAAAAAAAGGTAGGTATGGTTTGCAATAAAAGGTTCAAGTAAGCACTGTATTATAATATACTTAGTACATTATTTATTAAATTAATTAAATGATAAAACAAATTACCCATAAATATAAATAATACATTAAAAAAAGTGATGTTTCATTACACAAAAACAAAAATAGACATATCTCTATGTTTAAAATAACTATGAAACTTACAATTAACCAAGTAAATTTAAATTTATCTTACATTCAAAGTCTTTTCTTTTTTTTATATCTAGACCGCAGAAGCATACGGACGGATGTACACTCAACAAAAGAGATAGCTTTACACCCTGTGAAACGCATTTTAAATAAATATGTTCAATATGTTTTTTTTCGGATGGACTTACGTTGGTAGCCAACAGGTTTTTGCTACTTCACCGGGCATAAAGGCGAGCAGAGCTCCAGCCTAGATAAATGGTTTAAACACTACATACTAAGCAACCTGCGCAAGAGGGCGTCCCCTGTGGGACTTGGACCTCGGCTCAGGGCGGTCGCTGACGGGGAGATTGAGGGATTATGGCTTTTAGTTTTTTTAGGGGAGTTTTGTACAACTGTCGCTCTACTTTACAGTTCGCGGGCCATTCGGACTTCGGGTCTACGAGGGCATCGGATGGTTCTTTGCAAACTAAGGGTCAGGAGGACGAGGCGTCGCGTTCGCGGGCGCACTCTTCTCCGGCGGGTCGGATAGAGTGGTCTCTGTGTAGTTTTTGAGAAGAGCTTATTATCTCGTCGCTGAAGGTAGGTAAATAGCCCTTCTGGCGAACCTACGGCCGCCGGCGCGCGAGCGGTCTGCGTTCTCATATTAATTGTATAATAAGTCTCGTCGCGCCCCGCCCCGCACCTTGCTGCCTACTGTTGTTAATGTTTATTGTGTATGTATTATTGATCTTTTTTTTTTTCTCCCTCTGTCCATGTTTGTGTTTTATATGTATGGCGTCCGAGCTTCAAATATTGCCCTTAATCATGTACTTTATTTAATGATTTTAATTACTATTTTGTATTTTTTCTTGTGTTCAATAAATGTTTTTCTTTCTTTTTTTCTTATTTGTGCACAGCTATCAGCGAAACCTTCACCCATAAAAAACTACCTGCTGTCGTTAACATTTATCTACATTATTTGATACAGACTGAGTGTAAACCTATCTCTTTTGTTAAGTGTACTATTATACTTCAGAAGCATTTGGTCGTAAGTTCCAGTTTACGTACGATAAAGCCACATACAAATGTTTCTGATGTTTAATGACACATCCGACCTTATCTTTCTAAACTCTAGAGTAATATATTGCCAATAAAAAATCCTTAGGCCAACAAACAAGATGGGAAGATGACCTAAAACTCACTCTGTTATCACATCTTTATATTTTTTAATTAACAAGTGAATACGATATTTAAATAAAATTGTTTAGCGTATTTACATACATATTTTTAGGCTTTCGTCTCCATTATATAAAAAATGAAACTAAACAATTATATTACTATTTAATGTGCACAGATTACCAAAAAATATTGGACACGTCCCGTAAACGAAAAATGACGAAGACACAGAGAGTTGAAATTTCATGTGACGTCACTTCTATGTACCATTTAATCTAGGAGTGTAGATCACTCCTAGGTCACGTCACTTAACGAACCTCCTGAACTTTGTTGCTCTGTATCTTTGTATTTTTTTATTGATTTGATAAATAAAAAAAATATATGACTAATATTTTTTGGTAATCTAACTGGCGGAACAAATATATTATTTTAGTCGTCATCCCTTTTATGATGAGAAAAAATAGCAGTTTACATGTGTATTACAATTTACAACGTGTAATGGTTTTTTTTTCTGACGTTACGCAATTGAACACTTGTCATGTTTTACATGCTACCCGTCTACACAAAATTAGCAATTCTTTTATGGGGCAATGATATGCTTCTACAACAAACTTCCCAATAAAGTAATAATAATCTGTCTATAAACAAGTACAAACGATACGTCAAAGAAACTATGTAATTGCCAGTTTTTTTCAGAGTTGCCACGTCCCGAACTTGTTGTAGTAAAAAATTGAGACGCACCATAAGAACATAATTTAAAATATTTTAAATGTGTCTATATGAATAAAGAACATTTTCAAAATAAAACAGTCAGCTGCTCCAATATCACTGTCGCCAATTTCACTATATTCTCTTCTAATAGTTAACCTCTGGATGATATTTCGTCATATGATAGTTCAAACTGGCTTTCTGCACAAACGCTTGTCCACAAACCGTGCAAACCTTCCTCCTGTCCCC
This sequence comes from Nycteola revayana, assembly GCA_947037095.2. NCBI lineage: Eukaryota > Metazoa > Arthropoda > Insecta > Lepidoptera > Nolidae > Nycteola > Nycteola revayana. The sequence goes on from OX344840.2 coordinate 7,281,912, forward strand.
CGTATGAATCCTCTCATGCAGATCCAAAGTAGCCTTCCTCAGAAACGACTTCCTACAAAACCTACAATGATAATCTTTCACAGTTTTATGCTTAAACTTATGCTTGTACATGCCTTCGAAACTGAAAGACTCATAGTCACAAAATTCACACTTATATTTTTCTCCCATCATGTGGAAATTATTGATGTGTTTCCGCAATTGAATTTTGGTGTTGAACACACCTTTGCAGGCGTTGCATCGAAATCTATCATCAACTTTATGCTCTTCTAGCTTGTGTAAAGTCAAAGGTGCGGGGGTCATGAAAGTTTTCGAGCAATATGGACAGATATATCTAGCAATTTTATAATGTTTAGTTTTGACGTGAAATCTTAAGGAGAATACTTTGTCGTATCTTTTATCGCATCTTGCACATAGGTAGAGGTCTCCTTCTCTTTTGTAATCGTCTTCGCTTAGGAAGAATTTCGGCGCTTGAGTTCTTCTTTCTGCCAACAGAAAATACACTTGAGTCAATTTTCATTCTTCTATCTTCTTGTCTTCCTCTTCATACATTCACACACACATTTATAGGTACTCTGTTTGCTATTGACTTTTTAAAGAATAGCTGAGATAGATATTGAATGAAACCTTAGATTAAATCAAAATAGCGGAATGGCATGTTTCATACTTATGTATTTTTCTATTATTATTATAAAATAATAGCTTCCCACACTCGATTTCACCCGCGTATCTCTCATTCTATAATCAATAGTATTCGAAGCGCACCCGATGTTAAAATATTTTTAGGTAGCCTATGTTATAAGAGATTAATAAATTATGATCGTTTGGGTTCCACCGTAGCCGAATTGTATAGGGGCTTAACCTAAGATGCAGGTTCGAGTCCTGCCGGTAGTCGAAATTTATTGGCCGTATAGTATTCAAATTTTTGTTTAAATAGCCTCTTTTCCCCGGAGACAGTGTAGCTACCCAACGGTGAAAGAATCCGTCAAGTAGTTTCTGAGCCTATTCAATTCAAACAATCAAATCTTTACTCTTTATAATATTAATAGACTAAAAAAAAAATCCTACCTTTTTTCTTCTTTAATTCCGGATCGTCTTCTTTATTCGTTCTAGCAACTTCTGGTTCCGGCTTCTTAACTTGTTCTGACTTGGGTATCCTCTTGATTTTGCTGTTCCGCGATCTTCTGCTGGCCCTCGGTGTATCGGAATCGTCTAGAAGATAATTAATACAGATATAAGAAATCGGGGATTATCAGTGTAAAAGTGGTATGCATATACAGTACTTGGCATTAAATATTCACTTTAATTATAAAATTTAAAATTTAAATGCAACCCCCACACAAAAAATCTCATAATATAATGTATATTTTTTCTTACAAAATCAATATTATGATATTTAAATTTAAAACAAACATTGGAAAAGTTATTTTTAAAAAGATGACTGAAATAATAATTCCGGAGTTTCTTATAGTCTTTCTTCTCCGGGTGTCACAACGTAGGTAGATAGAGAAAGACTCGTAGGAAGCTAGGATAGGGACGGTGGTCCTCGCGAGGCGAGGTTCGCGATGCATTATTTTCCACCAGAGCATCAGAGAGAGAGAGAGTCATCGAGACGAGACGAGACGAGGAGGGAATTGAAATTTGTATGGAAAATTTTCAATCCTCTCCCAGCGCATCTTTGGTGGAAACAGTGTGATGAGACGAGACGAGGCGAGGCGTGAATCGAAATATTTGTTTGTGTAAAAATGAACCGCATTGCTTCCGATATAGAGTATAAATTACTTTGCAACAGAAACACGCTTCTCGCGAGATGCTTATTGTTGTTCATTGCTACTTATTACCGTTTTATTACCTGAGAATCGCGATGGCTATTTTTAGTGGAAAAGGGTCAGTGCGATTACAATTCCCTCCTCGTCTCGTCTCGCCCCTCTGGTGGAAAATCAGCATAAGTCGGTTTCCACCGTAGCCTAATTGGTAAAGGCATTAGGGGCTATACCTAAAATGCAGGTTCGAGTCCTGCCGCTGCCGTTTTAGTAAGCGGTAATTTTTTTTAATGATTTTATTGTCTTGTCTAAATTGAGTCAAAGGCTTTTGAATTAAAGGGTACCCGTTTTAATCGTTAAATAGGCATAAAGACTAAAAAACTATAATTAGTCCGTCAGTTAGATAATTAAAAAATATATACGTATTTTTTTATTAATCTAATCAATAAAAATTGATAAAGATACAGAGCAACAACAAACTATAAAGTTCAGGAGTTCAAGCCCCCCTGGCTTGTGACGTCACTACTAGAAAAACACAACGCGGTGTATCTTCGTCATTTTTTGTTTGAGGAACGAAAACAAAAATACACGTCCATTATTTTTTGGTAATCTAACTGACGGACTAAATAGATTTTTTATTTTTCATGCCTATTGTAATCATGCTCGACATTTATAAAGTGTAATACATACCGTCGTCTTGATAATCCTCGTCATCATGATAGTTGTCCATTGAATATTCTGGATCGAATTCATCTGTACGAAATCAAACAAATATCATAATCAGCCCGTACAACGTCCACTGCTGAACATGGGCCTCCTCCCGAGGGAGTTTTTGCCATAGTCACTACGCCTGGCAGGCATATTGGTGACCGCAGTATTATGTTGTAACACACAAAGAAACTCTATTGCCCGGTGGTATACGATTGTAATAGATGATGTTATAACAATATGAGCCAACGGCTTAACTTGCCTTCCTAAGCACGATGGGTAGTCCCTCAGCCAACCAGACCCGGAAAGAAATCTTAGAAACAACACAAAGATTTTCTTGTCCGGCGTGGGGATCGAACCCACGACCTCCGAGATTTAAAGCGAGCCGAATACCGCTGCGCCACGGAGGTAATTTGTCATCAAATCAAATATGTAATCACATCACACGTAACTTAATGGAAATCTATAATAATTCTAACTCATCATCATCATCGAGTTCATCATCCAGTTATTACTGTACATATGACGCGACACTAGACTGACAGACAAACCATCCGCAATAGACTACTACTACATTATACTTTTTACTGTTGAACAAAAAGAAAGTATAAAAATACTGTTTTGAGAATCAAAATGCTTAACAATATATAAGGTGCTATAAAAATATCTGCCACGGCTGCAATGGGAGACAGTATTGTGTTTATAGATTACAATAGTGAAGAAAAATTATTGATAATTTGTCATATTTTTTTTCATACAAAAAATTGTACGTATAAATTTGAATTGATTTATTGGCATAACACCATTCTGTAGACTTAATAAGCTGTTGCCGCACCGCACGCCGATACGATGCCGCCGAAACGATGCCGCCGCGCGGCGGTTGTCAAAGGACAGCCCCGCGCGCCCCCACCCGCACCCGCGCTACCCCGTTCGTCGCACGCGCTAGCCGATCGCCGGGCGCGCGCCAGTCGCCCCTCGTCCCCCGGCCGCCCGGCCGCTCGAAAAGAATCCGGAAGATAGTTTTAGCGGTCAGCCACGGGAATATCGCGCGCCTTTATTAAAAATGCCTCGCAGAAGACGGTATTCTAATCAAGAATACCTTGAAATGGTATTGTTCTACCGCGAGTGTAACGCCGTAACTGCACATGCCGTGAACTTATACCAGCAGAGGTTTGGTGTGCGAGTTAGTCATCATACCATTCTGGATGCCGTGTACAGGTTTAGAGGCCACGGCCGCTTTGACCCGCCTCCGGTTGACGCAGGCAGGCCTCCATACTAGTGTACTCCGACGCAGTGTTGTGCGGCCTGACCATTTTCAGACTCGGTTTAGTGTTAATGTGTGGGCCAGCCCACACATTAACACTAGATACTGGGGAACAGAATACTAGGACCAGTGTTCTTGGACAGACTGGACGGAGAGTCGTATCTGCGTTTACTACGAACCCGTGTGAGAAGAATGTTGGAACGTATTCCTCTTGAAGAGATAAGAGGGCTGCACTTCAAACATGATGGAGCACCACCTCATTTCGCCATCAACGTGAAAGTTAGATAGGCCCGGGCCGAGGAGAGCCAGTGCCGTGGCCTCCTCGCTCGCCGGATTTAACGCCTCTAGACTTTTTTTTTGTGGGGTCGTGTAAAGGACCTAGTGTACGGCTGAACCGGACATGATATCAGAAGTGTGGTAGAACTAATAAGGCGAATCAAACGCGCATTTAGACAATTAAAAAGTGAAACGGACACATTAAACAAAGTTAAGAGACACGTAGGTATGTAAGCGTGCCTACATTTGTGTGCAACGCGGACTAGTACAACAGTTTTGTAGATAAGTAGGTAGGGAGTGTGTAAATAACTGTAAATACCTACGGTGCAATTGTTGTAAATAAGATGATTAACTTTTAAACACGCCAAGTTACTGTAATTTATCGTTATTTGATATGAGTCTAAGTACCTACCTATTGTTTAAAAATAATAAGAAAAAAATGGCGATTCTTACACTAGGTTGACAGTCCAAAGCCTGTTTTAAGTGTGATGGGACGTTTATCATCTTATTTACGTAAGTTTTTTGGAAGAATGCAGAAGCTGGTAAGTAATTGCACTTTTAAAACACTTGTTTGACAGCGTATTATTGCGTACCTACACATACAGATAGTGATTTCAGTTTTCATTCACGGAACAGATGGAAAGAGATAGCAGTTGTTTTCATTGACGATGCGACACATCGCTCGTAATTTGTGAATGGCTTTATGCAGAGTATAGTCAATGTTTATTTAACTTATTTATTTTCTCAAATTGAAATAACTGTTCCGGGGTACGAAAGCTCTTCACTATTGAAATCTTTAAACATAATACTACCTCCCATTAAAGCCGTGACAGATATTTTTAAAGCACCTTATATATAGAGTATTGGACTATCCGATGCCCTCGTAGACCCGAAGTCGAGAGGTCCGCGAACTGTAAAGTAGAGCGACAGTTGCACAAAACTCCCCTAAAATCCTTCAATCTCATCGCTAGCGACCGACCTGAGCCGAGGTCCAAGCCCCACAAGGGGCGCCCTCTTGCACAGGTTGGTTAGTTTGTAGTTTTTAAACCATTTATTAAGGCTGGAGACCACTGCTTAACAAGGGCCTCCTCCCGAAGGAGGGTTTTGCTAAAGTCACAATTTTTCATCTATGGTTCCCAGGAGTAACATAGGCTACATTTAATTATGAAGTTCCCACCGGTACGGGAGCTACTCGGGTGAAAGTTAAATAGTGTCAAAATAAAACAATTTTTAAGGAAACAGCTCGAGATGAAGCAAGACTTATTTAAAAAAAGACTCTTAGAGGAAATACTTAAGTTTTAAGCTACATTAGTTATAATATGAACTTACCATCATCATTAATTTCTTCCTTCACATTCTTTGCTTGTTCCACTGAAACAAATAACATACTCATTTTAAATTTAAAAATGTTAGTTATCCAATATTTATAAGTAATCTAACTGATGGACTAAATAGTTTTTATTTGTCATCATGCCTATTGAAATGGGACCTCATGAGAAGCACTAGCTTTCAAATAAAAAAAGAAAACATGGGCGTGAGTCAGCAACCGGCCAACTTCCTGAAAAACCCAAACTCAATGTCTGTAGCTTTTAAAAACATCAAGGGGCGGATTGAGTTCGGGGGGGATTTAGGGTGGTTAAAGTAATTTTCGGACGTCCACGTACAAAGGCCCACTCAGGAGACTAAGTGCGGTTTTTTTTTTTTCTAAGTTCACTATCAGATTTTTTACAGTCTACTAGTATTCTTGTTAACCCCTCGTGCTAAGCTAAATTGCTTGTGTTACGAGTGGGTTCACGTCGGTAGTGCAATGGGTGGGGTTCGAACCGGCGACCTCAAGATCACTAGTCCGACGCCCTAGCCATTGGGCTACGGCCGCTTTAATCCTTTTGCCTAACTAACTACAACTCACATTTCTTAAGACAGCTATTCAACACATCAGTAAACTTCTCCTGACTCTCATGCACTTGTTTCCTGAAGTTGGCTGCATCTCGGAGCCGAGAGATGCACTGATCACATATTGTGTATGTACAAGAGCGTAGTAGACCTTCCGCTGGTTCCATCTGAAAATATTTTTTGCAAGGTTAGCTTATTGGACTCCACACCAAAGTCATTATGTGCTATAGTTTGCGGCCTCTCCGTCGGGTTGGGAGGATCTTATTTTTTTTATTTCGGATGGACTTACGTATGTAGCCTTTTGCTACTTCACCGGGCATAAAGGCGAGCAGAGCTCCAGCCGTAATAAATGGTTTACAAACTAAGCAACCTGCGCAAGAGGGCGGCCCCTGTAGGGCTTGGACTTCGGCTCAGGGCGGTTGCTGGCAATGACATTGAGGGATTATGACTTTTACTATTATCGGGAGGATAAAGGGCACATGATTCAAAGGAATGAGGCATATATTGGTGTGTGTTTGTTAGTGTGAATGTAGATGGATGGCTATAGAGTGAGAACAAGACTAACAAAAATGATGAAAGGATTGTACTGAAGATATGATATTGAAATACAATATAAGCGGCTGTAACCCATTGGCTAGGGCGTCGGACTTGTGATCTTTAGGTTGCAGGTTTGAACCCCACCCATTGCACTACCGACGTGAACCCACTCGTAACACAAGCATTTTAGCTTAGCATAAGGGGTCAACAAGAATACTAGTAGACTGCAAAACTCTGCTAGTAATCTTTATTAAAAAAAAAAGACAATATATACAACATCTTCGGTATCACAAGGGCACAATTGCAGTTATTGTATTTTTACTGAAGTACAATTTAAAAATTTCTTTCTGACATTAAATCTATACCTAAGACTATGTACTGACCCAAAAACTACTGAAAACACGCGGCCGTAGCCCAATGACTAGGGCGTCGGACTTGTGATCTCAAGGTCGCCACTTCGAACCCCACCCATTGCACCACCGACGTGAACCCACTCTTACCACAAGTATTTTAGCTTAGCACGAGGGGTTAACAAAAAAACTAGTAGATTTCAAAAATCTGCTAGAAAGATAAAAAAAAAAAAAAAAAAACCTCTGTATTATATTTACTAATTTCAGCAAGTGGCACCATAATAGTAGGAACTTCATAATGAAATATAGCCTTATAGCCTTCCTCAATAAATGGGTTAGATACACTGAAAGAATTTTTTCAAATCAATCCAGTAGTTGCTAAGATTTGCATGTTCAAGCAAACAAACTCTTCAGCTTTATATAAAGATGCATTTATTTGTATGATTTGTATGTGTTACATGTTTTCATGTGGTGTTGCAATTATAATAATTTCAACATGTTCTGCCGTATCAGGCGTACAAAATTTCTTAAAATTAATGTAACTTATAATTTACTAGCTACCTGCCCCGGCTCCGCACGGGTGCAATGCTAATGTATTATATATTTAAACCTTCCTCTTGAATCACTATCTATTAAAAAACCACATCAAAATCTGTTGCATACTTTTAAAGATCTAAGCATACATAGGAACGGACAGACAGTGGGAAGTGACTTTGTTTTATATTATGTAGTAGAGATGTGTACCTCACTCATGAGGTGCCTCATTTGAGGTACTCGTGATCGCAAATTGAAAGAGTTACTCGAATTTCAACATTGAACCACCTCACTACTCATTCACGCGTCAAAAACTCATGAGTGAAAGAAAATTATGTGAGTGAGGGAGACGTAAAAATCAGAATCGTGAGTACTTATGAGTTGACGCAACCGTCCGCCCCGCTGCCTCGGACTATCAGCTGAATTCGGCTGAGTTCGGCTCGGCTCGTAAGATACGCTGACATACGACTCCTCGCCTCAAATGAGGAGTACCTCGTGAGGACCTCGCGAGGCAAAATGAGGTACTCCCTCAACCTCATATAAAAATGATGAGTTACCCATCACTATTATGTAGTGAGAGTAGACACGGGTCTCAATCACGGTATAACCACAACTGGTGTAACCCATGTCGAAATGTCGGATTATTAAAAAGGTAATTGATGATGATTGAGACCCGCGTATTCTATAAATTTTGTGTACAAATCGCGAAAGTTTAAAAACATTTAATGTAACTTAATTTTATAACAGTTATTTTATTATTGATACAGGTACATTGGTGTGTGCTCTGTTTCATGCAAAAAAAAAACTATAATAATTATTTTAGGCATGTTGTTCGCGAGATTTTTTTTTTTTTTTTTTTTATTGTTATCAGTAAGCTTGTTTGTTGTTGTCATAAGTATATGCGATATAGCTTAGAAGGAGGACTTTAGGCTTATTAAATGGTTTAAAAACTACCAACTAACTAATCAGGCCCATAAATTCGTAATGTTTACATACACATAAAGTTTGCATTCCAAAATGACTCCAATACTTAGTCGATAATAATCGTTAAATTCCACACTCTTGTAAGTATACTAAATACAATACTTACGTAAATATCGAAGCAGTCCTTTAACATTTCCGAATATATTTCATTTTGACCTAAATACATAGAAGGTTCGCTCAAATTTTTGAATTTTCCTTCTGCTAAGCAACATCGACATATATCCATGTTAATATTCCACGTTTCCGAAGCCATATTTAGGTTTCTATTCTTATAACACTATTTTATATTAAATATTTGATGTGATTATACACTTAATTCTAGTTTATATAACATTAAAACGAGTCAATTATAATTGAACAACAATAAACTTTAGAGATAATGCATTCCACCACCGCCATGCTGGTTTTTATATGACATCTTTGTATGACATTTGTGTATTTGAATGTTGCCAACCACATTTAGTGTCACGAAAAATATAAATTGAATCGATCAATCTTTAATCGATTTGATCAAAGGTTGAACGTAATTAAACATAGTTTTGTATCACAAGCAGATACAGTTTTAGTTCATTAAAGTAATTTTATTGAACTTTAGCGTTACTGTAAAGAACACTACAGTTAACACGCCATTTGAAATAAACTTCTCAACCTAAAAAGTAAAACCACGGTCGTGGATCCTAAACTTATAGATTCGAAATATATTTAAATTCTAAAAGCCTTAAGTTTGGATTGAACAGCTTATATGAGGATAGGCACCAGTAATTTTAATAATTTATTTTAGGAATTTGATCTTTCAAAATGTTTAAAACAAATCGAAATTCCTTTACATGTTTTGAGTTATTATGGCACAACCACACAAGTCAGACTAGCCAAACTTTAAAACACGACATTTTTAGCATCATAATAAATAAAAATCCTTTCAAACAACAATACACATGTTTTCTATCTATACTTTATAATAAAAAGGTAAAGTTGCGGCATTCTCGAATCTCTAATGTTTGTGAAGATGATTTTCGGTGTAATCTCCGGTAGGCACCTACTTGTAGTGCATGTAGGTAGTTATATCTATACTTACTATATTATATATAGTGCCGGTGTTAAAATGACTGACACCCCGGCCAAGAATATTATGGCGCCAACTTAAGAAAATCAAAATCGAGTGTTCATTTTTTGGTGAAACATTGTGAACGTGTATAAAGAATGTGATCTTCTGCCCTTTGAAGCAGTTAAAGTATTGTAAATGTTCGTAGACGCAAGCAGACGGTTTTCTCGTTGCTTGATCGAGAGACCCTGGAGACGAAAGACCAAGAACACAAATCGGCGACCTCGCGCCACACTCGAAGGTTTAGCTATCCCCACCATCTGACACGCGTTCTAGATTGGCGGAGGAAGCATCCAACCCCCACCAATCGCCCCCTCAAATTTGGCGCACTGGGCCACTGGACTGGTGGCGCGATGGGGCCGCCCCATCGCGCCACCCCTTAACGCCGGTCCTACGAAATGTAATCCCGATCTCGCGGTATCCTGATCTCGCGAGATCTCGTGTAATTTTTCGGAATCAATGCCGAAGCAAGAAGCGAAGAAGAAGCAAGAAGACGAGATCTTGTTCAAGATTGACGTGATTGGGCGGCAGTGGTGCGCAACGCTACACACATCTACTCGGGGCGCAACATAATCACACGATTATATCGTAAATAAGCAAACTAAGCAGAGATTAATACGACAGTATTAAACGAAGATGACTCTCCTCCTTCTATGATTGCAGAGGATTTAAATTTACGTGCTATTGCTGCACATATACATCACTTCGAGAGGAATTAGAAGAAACTACTCTGCGGGCGTCTAAAAGTCTTTTTACCTACACGTGTATCCACGAGCTCAGATAAATAAGAGTCAGCCATAAAAATATTCTTTTCTTAACTAGACGAGATCCCAAAATTCCGGGATTCCGTAGGATTGATATTTCTGTAGCGACATCTACAGTAGCCGCACACCAACTACTATAGACGAGCAGTGCCATCTACCACCTAGCATCCTAACTAACCGAACATATACAAGTTCCGCACAGTAACAAATGGCCGTCGGTCGCCGGGCACACCACCTCGCCTGGCAAAGAAGATCTTCATTTTCTGTGGAGGAACACCATCAACCGTTCCTCAACAATTGGTGACCCCGAAGACAGCACGCAACAGGCTACTCCAGCAACGTACTCCTCATCCAGCTCCACAACCAACAACAACAAGCAACTAGCTTCGCAACACGGCTCCATCGACTCCGGCTACAGCACCACGGCACTGCGCACATGACCTCACACGCACCGGTCTGCGCAGCACTGCCAGCTTCGCCGCACGCAGTCACAGCCACAACTGTCCCGACTCACTGGGACCAGCATCGATTCCGACTCACTGGAGTCAGTTCCGACTCACTGGAACTCCAACTCAGCAGAACGACTTACATTCTCGGAGGGGAGTACTGTAGCGACATCTACAGTAGCCGCACACCAACTACTATAGACGAGCAGTGCCATCTACCACCTAGCATCCTAACTAACCGAACATATACAAGTTCCGCACAGTAACAAATGGCCGTCGGTCGCCGGGTATACCACCTCGCCCGGCAAAGAAGATCTTCATTTTCTGTTGAGGAACACCACCAACCGTTCCTCTACATTTCTAATCCCGCGGGATATCGAGTCGGGATTACATTTACTAGCCGGCACTGATTATAAAGAGGTAAAGTTTGTAAGTTGGTGACGTTGTAGCGGTTAATCTCTTGATCTACTGAACCGATTTTGAAAATTCTTCTTCCAATAGAAAGCCACGTCATTTGTGAGTGTCATAGGCTATATTTTATGTGGAAGTTTCCACGGGAACGGGATTTAAGCGGGTATAAACGTGCGGGACAACTAGTTTCATAATAAACATAATAATATACGAAAAAATATTCTCAAGCTCACAATCACACAAATATACATAGGTTCGGCACATATAATTCACTTTGGCGGCCGCACCACACCCTCCCGACCCTTAGTTTGATAAGAACCTTACGATGCCCTCGTAGACCCGAAGTCCGAGAGGCCCGCGAACTGTAAAGTAGAGCGAAAGTTGCCCAAAACTCTCCCCTTGAAAAAAAAACTTAAAGCCATAATCACTCAATCTCCCTGTCAGCGACCGCCTTGAGCCGAGGTCCAAGTCCCACAGGGGACGCCCTCTTGCGCAGGTTGCTTAGTTTGTAGTATCTAAGCCATTTATCAATTCTGGAGCTGTGCTCGCCTTTATGCTCGGTGAAGCCTTGCGGCTAACTACATAATATGTCCGTCCGAAGAACGGACACGGAGGGTAGTCCCGTAACCAACCAGACCCGGAAAGAAATCTTGGAATTTATACAAAGATTTCCTGTCCGGCGTAGGGATCGAACCCACGAGCTCCGAGATTTAAAGCGAGCCAAATACCGCTACGCTACGGAGGTTGTTTGTATCAACAAGCTGAAAGTTACTTTGTTTGCTTGAACGCGTCAATCTCGGGAACTACTGGTAAGATATGAAAAAATCTTTCAGTGTTAGACAGCCCATTTATCGAGGAAGACTAAAGGCTATATTTAATTACAAAGTTCCTACGGAAACAGGAGTTACGCGGGTGAAACCTATTGAATCTAATAAAACAACAATTCTTACAAAATACAATTTATTTCCCATCCGGTTTCTTATACACGATCAGTTCTTCGAAATTCATATCTACATGATGCACTCGTACGTGATTTTTTAAACTGCATTTCTGTACGAAAGTCTGCGAGCACGCGCCACAAGACCATCTCCTATCATTCAAATGAATCTTCAAATGTTCCCTTAGAGTTTTTAACCTAGCATATTTCTTATGACAAAACTCACATTCATGATTTTTCTCCCCAGAATGTACTATTAAGTGGTACGACAAAGCTGATTTCGATTTAAAAAGCATACCACAAATTTGGCAGCCATGTTTTCCTAACCTAACCTCTTTTGGCGCCTTAAAATGTTCCGACCTCATATGTTTATTAAAACTGTTTGGTGTAAAAAACTTTTTGGAACACACTTTACAATTCAAATTTAATGGCGCCCTATTATGAATTTCTTCTAAATGCGTCATTCTTTGTCTATAACTCGAAAAAGTTTCGGAGCATATAGAACACATAAAGGATAGTTTTTTATGTGTATATCTTATATGGCTTTTGAGATGTATACTTGAGGCGCATATTTTACCGCAATCATCGCATTTAGCTGATATTTTTTCGTTGTTATGTTTTAAAACGTGCGCACGTAATCTCTCGGGTAATAAGAAGCATCGACCACAGACTGGACACACATAGTCTGTGCTATGCGAGTTCATATGCTCGGAGAGGGTTTTAAAAAATAAAAATTCCATTTGACAAATGTCACATTTGAATTTCCCGTCACCCAAATCGTAGCCCAAAATACACTTTTCTGGTTTGACTTCGTCCAAAAACTTGATATTATGTTCAGAAATTAAATGTCTGACTAAAAATTCTAAATTATTACATTTATTTTTACATATTCTACAAGTGATGTTACTAATGTCGGCCCTAATTCGATCATGAGGCCTCAAAATACTTTTTAAAATCGATTCAAAGCTCATATTTTCATGATTTTCACCGACGTGCTTTTTTAATTCTGTAAATGTGACATACTGCTTACTGCAGTAAAAACAATTGAAATATCCTTTGTTGGACTTAAAAGGGAGCACGGTAGAATGTTCGAGAATTAATGATAGATTTTGTCTTGGTTTTATGTAATTTAGTTTTCGTCGGTCAACTTTTTTTTCTCTCTTCTTTGGTTGGGGTACAGTTTTTCGTGTATCTGAAAAAAGGAATTAGTCAAATGAGTTGCCATAATAAAAAAAACAAATTTTCCCTGTTTTTAGGGAAAAAATACAATTTGAAGCAAATTCGATACCACAGCTTGTTATCTATGCTAATAAATAGAGACCGGATTATATGCGACATAAAAAGCTTGTTATATGCATGCAAATATGCATGAAAATTGGCAGAATATACAAAATTTAATGATAAGTTTTAATTAAATCAATCAATTTAGCCCTTAAAAAAAGAAGAAAAGTTAGTTTTAACATTACAGTTTATTACGTGACATTATTTTATTTTTTTAATTTTTATAAATGTATATCACAATTATTATTATTAATGTATACATTTATTTTGTGACTATAATTTGGTTTAATTCGGGTTTTGTCACTTTTATAGAATATCGGAACGCAGGATGACTGCACTGCACTGGAAAAAATATTGTAAATACACCGATAATATGCATTATAACTCGATATTAGATAAAATATGCAAGTACCGTTGATATGGCTTAAATATGCCAATGCATATGCAAATATGCAAATGCATGTTATCCGGACCCTACTAATAAATAAAGTTGAAGAGTTTGTTTGTTTCAACGCACTAATATTAAGAATTACTGGTCGGATTTGAAATATTTTTTCAGTGTGAGATAGCCTATTTATCGAGGAAGGCTAGAGGCTATATTTAATTATAAACTTCCCACGGGAGTTACGCGTGTGAAACCGCGCGCGGAAGCTAATTATTAATAAACATAAAACTAGTTTGGTTGACATTTATAGTATAATGAGCCCAGCTGGCATATATAATGATTAAAGTAGCAAAAACTTATTTCTTCTCAAAAAAAAAGTCTAAGCAACCAGATAACAACTAAAGTCTTGGGGTCGCCGGTTCGAGCCCCACCCATTGCACTACCGACGTGATCCCACTCGTAACACAAGCATTTTAGCTTAGCACGAGGGGTTAACAAGAATACTAGTAGACTGCAAAACTTTAAAAGTATTTTTTTAAAAACGAGAATGTGTTGTTTTTGGTATTAAATATTAAACGATGACACCGCAAGTATATCACATTTTTTTAATGTTTTGAATACTTTACGGAAATATATACCATATACTAGGTTTCACTTAACATAAGATACGGGTTCGAGTGCGCCGGTGGTCGAATTTTATTAATCTCAAATTTGAAAAATAGTATATGGTAAACTTTTCAGTAAAGTATTCAAAACATTTAAAAAAACGAGAATGTTTTTAAAACGATTAACACGGATGATGTGATTTGAAGCCTGTGACAAATTTATTAAGAGAAATAGTAAAGAATTGAATCAGTAAGAACTTCGATATACATATACAACCGGCATGAAGAAAAAAAAATTGTCCGTCAGTTAGATTACTAAAACATATTGGACACGAATTTTGTTTTCGTTCCTCAAATAAAGTATGACGAAGATACAATCATAATCATCATCATCATCTCAGCCATCGGACGTCCAATGCTGGACCTAGGCCTCCCTCATAGATTTCCAGTTGCTACGGTTGGAGGCGGCCTGCATCCGACGTGATCCCGCGGCCTTTACCAGATCAAGCGTCCATCTAGTAGGTGGACGTCCTACGCTACGGTTGCCGATCCGCGGTCTCCATTCGAGAACTTTTCGGCCCCAACGGCCATCTGATCTCCGTGCTATATGGCCAATATGATACAATGCGCGTTGAAATTTCGTGTGACGTAATTTGTAGGTACGATTTGACCCCTTCTCCAGTACTTAATAGTTTGTTGTTGCTTATCTTTGTAAAATTTAATTGATGTGACAAATAAAAAAATACGTGCCCAATATTTTTTAGTAATCTCACTGACGGACTGTATATATTTTTAGTCGTCAACCCTATTGTACGTGTACGAAACATATTAAAAAAATATCATTACATTTTGTGTTAAAATTAAAAACAACTTACTCTTTTTTCTTGTAGTAGCTTTTCTTTTCGTTTTTTTTCGGACTGGCAACCCTGGAACAATTTGTGTCAAAAATTTAAATTATAAAAAAACTTAATTCGCTGTTTCATGCTCTGGCTTCGATAGTCTTTTAGCCCGTCAATTCATATGTATCCGGGGTATTTATCGGTGTATTCTTGCAGCGTCGTATGACGCTGTAGTTATTGTTTAATTTAACAACATTCATGGTTTATCACTACATAGTATAAAACAAAGTCGCTTTCCTGTCTGTCTGTCCTTATGTTTGCTTAGATCTTTAAAACTACGCTACGGATTTTGATTCGGCTTTCTTTTTTTAATAGATAGAATGATTCAAGAAGAAGGTTTGTATGTTTGATACATCAGCATTGCACCTGAAGTTTTATCGGGAACGAAACCTAGTAGCTAGTAGAAAAATAAACTCACTTTTCTCCTTGACTTCTGTAATTTCTTCATCTTGTTTTATACTCTCTGACTTCAATGAAGCACCATCTGAAAGATAATAATCAAATATGATTACTAGCAAGTCATCATCATCAGCCCGTATATAGTCCACTGCTGAACATGGGCCTTCTCCCGAGGGAGGGTATTGCCATAGTCACCACGCTTGGCTAGCAGGTTAACGGCTTCACGTGCTTTCCGAGGCACGGAGGGTATTCCCTCAACCAACCACACCCGGAAAGAAATCTTAGAATTTACACAAAGATTTATTTTCCGGTGTGGGGATCGAACCCACCACCTCCGAGATTTAAAGCGAGCCAATTACCGTTACGCTACGGAGGTTGTCATTACCAAGAAGTTTATATTATAATTATATAAACAACTCTGCTCCAGTGGGTCGGAGCGTGATTTTTTGTAGCCTACATGAAAGTAGTTTACGTGTAGAGTAGCTTTTACGTGAAAGAGTAACAAACATCCATCGATACATACTTACAAACTTTCGCGCTTATAATATTAGTAGGACAAGCTTCCTATTTCCGTAAAAACTTCAAAACATTAAATTCAGCCTATACCTTCCTCGCGGACCATTGAAGCCAATGGTGGTGATGGAAAGTACTAAAGATTTTTTTTCGGACTTGGACCTCGGCTCAGGGCGGTCGCTAACGGGGAGATTGAGGGATTATGGTAGAGTTTTTTTTGTTGGGTAGTTTTGTGCAACTGTCGCTCTACTTTACAGTTCGCGGGCCTCTCGGACTTCGGGTCTAGGAGGGCATCGGAAGGTTCTTATCAAACTAAGGTTCGGGAGGGCGAGGGGGGACGCGTCGCGTTCGCGGACGCACTCTTCTCCGGCGGGTCGGATAGAGTGGTCTCTGTGTAGTGGTGCTAGTTTCTTGCAGTCTCTGTACTGCTAGTTGGTAAGTTGTGATCTCGTCGTCCGGGTCGTCTAGGACGCCCCGAGGCCGACGGTGTTTACGACGCTTTGTAGGCAAAGGCCTGTAGTCGGATGCTAGTACTAAAGGGGATAAGAAATGTTGGTCGACAAATCAGACGATGGGCTGATGACATAACACCCTTCAAAGGACGATTGGATAAAGTCAGACAAGGACAGAGAGTTATGGAAAGGGATAGAGGACCTTTTTTTTCGGACGGACATATATAGTTGGCCCCGAGGCTTTTGCTACTTCACCGGGCATAAAGGCGAGCAAAGCTCCAGCCTAGATAAATGGTTTGAACACTACAAATTAAGCAACCTGCGCAAGAGGGCGTCCCCTGTGGGGCTTGGACCTCGGCTCAGGGCGGTCGCTGACGGGGAGATTGACGGATTATGGCTTTTAGTTTTTTTTTAAGAGAGTTTTGTGCAACTGTCGGGTTGAAGACCCAAGCAGGGGTCCATCTATACTGATATTATAAAGAGGAGAAGTATGTACTTTTGTATTGTTCTAAGTTTGTTTCGATAAAACTCAAAAACTATTGAATGAATCCCCGAGTAACTTAGGCTATATTTTTAACTAGATTTATAAAATAACTAGCTTCCCGCGCGCGGTTTCACCCGCGTAACTCCCGTTCCCGTGGGAACTTCATAATTAAATATATCCAGTGTCACTCTGGGTGAATGAAGCATTCCAACGGTGAAAGAATTTTTGACGCAACGTTTTTTTTTACCTTCTTTTTTTGTTTTTTAAAAAAGTTTACTAGTAGAGTTTTGCAGTCTACTAGTATTCTTGTTAACCCCTCGTACTAAGCTAAAATGTTTGTGTTACGAGTCAGTTCACGTCGGTAGTGCAATGGGTGGGGTTCGAACTGGAGACCTCAAGATCACAAGTCTGACGCCGTCCGAGCCATTGGGCTACGGCCCTGCGTTTTCCATACATACAGACACTTCATTTTTATTTATAGATACATACATAAGCTCACGCCTGTTTCCCAGCGGGGTAGGCAGAGACAATGGACCTCCACTTGCTACGATCCCTACACACATATTTCGCTTCATTCATTCTCATAACATTCTTCATACAAGCACGTCGGTTTAGGGTGAATCTTATTTGACCTTTTGCGAAGATGTCTCCGATTTGGTCAGAGAATTTTCATTAATTTGTGTTCATTTTCAAAGAATAATACGTACCGTACATATCATCGTCATATTCAATATTGTTACATTCAACTCCATTGTCAGAAATATCATCGGATCCATTGACAGCTTCTGCAAAAACATTTGATTTAATTTTGTTTATTTTTATGACAGGGGTATTAAGTGGCAATGGGCAGGCCATATAGCACGAAGAACAGATGGCCGTTGGGGCGGAAAAGTTTTCGAATGGAGACCGCGGAACGGCAAGCGTAGCGTAGGACGTCCACCTACTAGATGGACGGACGATCTGGTTAAGGCCGCGGGATCACGGTGGATGCAGGCCGCTTCTACAACTGGAGATCTATGAGGGAGGCCTATGTTCAGCAGTGGACATCCTACGGCTGAAATGATGATGATGACGATTGTTTTTTTTTTTTTTTTCTTTTTTACACACACATCTCATAATAATGACGACCAACGGCTTTACGAGCTTTATGTTATGAGTTAATAACTCATCATCATCAGCCCGTATAACGTCCATTGCTGAACATGGACCTCCTCCCGGGGGAGGGTATTTTTCATAGTCACCACGCTTAGTGACCGCAGTATTATGTTGTACCACACAAGAAAACGATGTTGCCCGTTCATTAATATACGATTATTATAGAGGATGTTATAACAATCAGGACCAATGGCTTAACGTGCTTTCCGAGGCACGGAGGGTAGCCCTTAACCAACCAGACCCGGAAAGAAATCTTAGAATTTACACAAAGATTTCCTGGCCGGCGTGGGGTTCGAACCCACAACCTACGAGATTTAAAGCGAGCCAAATACCGCTACGCTACGGAGATTGGTTGAGTTAATATCTAATCTATCTAATCTAACTAGCCTTTGTTGTCCCACTGCTTTTCGGACGGACATATGAAGTTAGCCCAGAGGCTTTTGCTACTTCACCTATCAAGTATCAAGTGTCCCCTGTGGGACTTGGACCTCGGCTCAGGGTGGTCGCTGACGGGGAGACTCGAGGGATTATGGCTTTTAGTTTTATTTTTAGGGGAGTTTTGTACAGCTGTCGGATAGAGGACCCAAACAGGGGTCCATCTATACTAATATTATATCCCTCTCCCTTTTCCACACAACTCTGTCTTTTACGAGTGCCGGTCAGTCCCTAGGATAGGAGTTAAGGTCGCGTCCCGCCATCTTCGTCGCGCCCTGCCGCGATGGCGTCGTGCGTTTACTGGGACCCTTTGTCGTGCGTTTATCAGTGGTTCTTTTAGCCCAATTATCATCTGACATGAGGAACATGTCCAGTCCCGATTAAGTTTATTAGTGAGTTATTACCTAATAAACTTAAGTAGGACTTAAAATTTAAATTACACTTACCATGGCTATCTGCCTGTCTAGGCACTGTTTCTGATTGTAAAGCGTCTCCTTTAGCTGCAGGTTCTGAAAAAAATATATACTTAAATTAGCTGCACCCTACGGTTTTATCCGCGTTACTATGCACCATTGGGTCGGAGTGTGATGTTTTGTAGCCTAAATTTTAATCCAGATTACAAATGATTTATATATATTTTTCGGATAGACATTTGTAGTTAGCCACGAGGCTTTGGCTACTACAACGGGCATAAATGCGAGCAGAGCTCTAGTCTTCATAAATGGTTTAAAAACTGCAAAACTAAGAAACCTGCGCAAGAGGGCGCCCACTGTTGGGCTTGGACCTCAGCCCAGGGCGGTCGCTGGCGATGAGATTGAGTTAATTCGGACTTGTGATCTTGTGGTCGCCGGTGCGATCCAACACAAGCATCTTAGCTTATCACGAGGGGTTAACAAGAATACTAGTAGACTGCAAAACTCTGCTAGTAATCTTTAATAAAAAGAAATATATATTACAACAAGCTGCAACCCGCGGTTTTACCCGCGTTACTCTGCTCCAATGGGTCGGACCGTGATGTTTTGTAGCCTATATATTAATGTAGCGTAAAACCTATCCTGGTGCAAAATTTCAGCCAATTCCTTTCAGTAGTTTTGGCGTTAAAGAGTAACAAACATCCATCCATCCATCCATACTTACATTAAAAAAAAGAAAAACGAGAATATTACATTAATAAAATATAACAATAGAAATAAATAATAATCATACAAGATAGAATAGTTTACTATACTTATATATATTATATTTTATACTTACACACTCACAAAAACAAAAACAACCATCACAATTCCAAAACAACCTGTATAAGAGTGGGTCGTCGAAACCGGTTTATGCATTGAATAGAATATCGCTGGAGCGCAGTAACACGCGCGTTGCACTCATAGATCGAATTTGATATAAGAATCTATTAAATATGAAAAGGTGTGCTTACGCTCACTTACTATTTAATTATTGGAAACTGTTTGTGCTTGTGCTTTTTGTTATTTGTTAATTACCTACTTACTTAATTAAGCAGTGCGTCTTTTCCGAATGTGAGTACCAACACAAACCGCTACTGGTTTAATGGTACAATACAGAATTAAGATGTAGTTTAATAAGAAAATTAAATAAATAAAATAAAATAAAATAAACTTTCGCGTTTATTAGGATGAGGACAGTATTTGCCATAGTCACTACGCTAGGGGAGTTGGTGACCGCAGTATTATGTTGTACCACACAAGGAAACGCATCTGTCCATTCCTTGATTACAATTATTATAGATGATGTTATAAGAGTCAGGCTTAATGTGCTTTCTGAGGCATGGAGGGTAGTCCCTCAACCAACCAAACCTAGAATGACCCTGTGGGATGGAATCGACCCACAATCTCCAACATTTAAAGAGAGCCAAATATTGCTATGCTACAGAGGTTGATATTGATGATGATGATGAAGCCTTTTGTTCTGAGCTAGTTCCTCTTTGTATGGTCTTGTGGTTTATAAAATATCTCTTAGCTTGGTGTGTCGCTTGACATAGGCCTCTTTGAACTGCTTCTATTGCTCTCTGTCTGCGTGATGTTGATATTACTCACCAAATAATAAAGAGTTGTATTTCTCCATCAGAGTCTGTTGACATAGTACCACCTTCTGTTTGAACTGCATCGCGTTTCTTAGACGGGTGATGCACACCTCACATATTTGATACTTTAAATAGTTGTTGTGGGGCCACTGTATTACACAAGATATTGATTTAGACATGGATATATTCTATGATTTAAACAAATCTAAAAAACCCAACTGTGTTTTTGTGTTATTTTTTAAAATAAAAAAATACTAATATTGATATACCCAGTGTCACTCTAATAGTAAACCCAAATGTAACAACATCTCTCAAGTTAAAATCCATCGAGCCATTCAGGCTGCAGAGTGTGCCAAACAATTATACATACATTCATTTCATAGGAATTTGACCCACACACATCCCACCTTTTTCAAGTACTGATGGCTAATTAAAAGATCATGGTGTATAGGCTGCACTTTCAGAAATAATAGTTAAAAAATCCTTTTATTTACAGTGATTATTTTTAAGATCCTTTTTGCAAATTTATCACATTACATAAATTATATCAAACTTACAGTCAAATCGAAGCACTGTTTGAGCATGACTCCATACACCTCTGTCTCTCCCATCCACACATACTCCGTCCAAAGACTTTTCCTACAGACCAGTTCTAAGCAACAACAACAAGCTCTGTAAGTTGTTGATGATATAGTCTGTTGATTATGATCTCTGGAACACACATAATTATTAGGTATCGGAATAAACCAATTACAGACTAAGGTAAGGCGAATTTTGTTACTTATTATGTTTATAGGTGTAGCTTTAAATGTTTAAAGGTACTTACGTTATTAGGCTTTTCGCTGTGGTTCTTCTTTCCATTTTTATCAAAGTAAACAAGCATAAATAGAGCTTATAAATATATCAATACGATGTTACTTTTTTTGCTTAGAAAAGTAATGTGAAACACGTAATTATAAGAAAACTATTGACTGTTACAAAATATAGGTATTATAAATAAAATATTTTGGCACTAAAAGCATTATTATTAATACATCAACAATATTTACAGTATATACATTTTAATCTGTTCTAATCATACATTGATTTCATGACGGAAACCAATAACATAAACAATTTTGACAGTTATCCGATGATAAATAAAGGAACTTATACACGACCTAAAGTTACGGTTTTTATTATAAGAATATATAAATTCTCGGTATCTTCATCGATTTGCTACTGCCATCTATCGTTGAATAGTAAGACTAAAATGTTTTAAAATTGGTCAATAGAAAGCACTAAAATATCATGGGGGTTAGCACAGTTCGTGTACTAATTATGATATCCCGACAATTCGAATAATAAGATTATGAGTTATTATTTATGATATCTGCCTCAGACAAACCTGTGAAGTAAGGTAAATAATACCATTATGTACCTTACTTCACTACTAACCCACTACTACTCTGAGGTTTACAGGGTTTACCCAGTAACCGTGTGGTTTCCGGCTTAGAATAGACCACCCCATGTCCTCCCATGGGTGTCGTAAAAGGCGACTAAGGGACATATGGCTGATGAATGGGCAGCAGCATCTATTAGCTCAAGGTTTACATCTTACTGCGATCACCAATCCATCTGCCAAGCGTGGTGATTATGGCAATATCCCTCTACGATCCTGGCTTACTTAGGTCTGTCAAGAGGAGGCCCAGCAGCGGACTTAAACGGGCTGTTGATGATGACCAAGTACCCACACTGCTTAGATGTTTTGTATCTGTGACGAGACCATAACAATATGTAGGCATATGGCGGGTTGAACAATGGGATGCTAAGTGCTAGATGGCGCTGCTAATCTTCTTGTAGTATGTGCGGCTTCTGGACTGTGATTTAGTTACAGAACCTGTGACAACATCCAGTGCCATCATGTAAACAGACTTAGGTTGCAGCGAGATCTTTCTTTGCCATCACTTACACCGTCAGGTTTTAAATAACGGGACTGCCGTGAGCCGAGGTCCAAGTCCCACAGCCGAAGGACGCCGTCTTGCGCAGGTTGATTAGTTTTTAAATAATAATAATTTTGAAATCATTTATTTAGGCTGGAGCTCTTTATGAGGCGAAGTAGCAAAAGCCTCCTGATTAACTACATAAAAACTGTCGAAAAAAAAAGTTCGCTGTGGGCCGGTCCTGACGTCACAAGTAATGAGTCCTTAACGTGTTGTAATAACGACACATGTTTTGGAAATTATATATAGATTTATTTAACTTTTAATTTGTAACAATAACATACAGTAACTGGTGAAGATATATTCCTTAAACAGTTAGTAAACAAATTAATTTCAAAGTGAAACATTTATTTATATTGTTATAAATATTTATAGCAAAAAAAGTCTGTCTACAACAATGTTTTTACTTAAATCGGTGCCACTTGAAATTACATATATAGATACCTACCATATACTTGTTGACATTGCTCGACTATTGACAGATCTATTACAGGAGAGTACCTAAACACATAACGATATAATTATGGCTTCATTACTGTGAAATGAAATGAATGAAATGAAATAGTTTATTATTAAAGTAGACGAATAATTCGCGCATGTTATACGTAATTTACAATGCATAACACATTTAAGTACATTTTACACTGTAGGGTTACTGTAATATATTTTCTCTGTTATTTTTACCATACTATATTAATTACATTAGCTTAATCAATTGGTAGCAAATACATTTTTATAGTATAGAACACATAGTCATATCGTTAAGTAATTATCCCTCCCCCCTCCCCAGAAGCCCAAAACCTTTTATCGACTACCGCCGCTTCACAAAAACCCAATCCCCTATTTATGAATTATAATCGCAAATTAAAAATAATAATCTCTCTCTCTTTCTCCTTCTTTTTGTATCTTGTCCGTCGTGTTCGTGGCTGAGGCTCGTGATTTATTTATTTATTCTTTCCATTCCATCCGTTTATACAACAGAAACAATACATCAAAAGGCGAGCTTATTTTTTTTTCAATAATTTCAATTATGAATTCAGAACGTGTAATTAACAAAGTTATAACTAAACCAACAAATGATAAACAAAACTTTGCACATGATAGCGCCCCCTACCCCCGTCTAGGGGCGTAGTACTAATTAGTTAACAATATAAAAACATACTATAATAAAAACGTTTAATTCAGACAGCGTCATTAACAAAGTTATATTTAGCCAACAAACTTAAAGCAAAACTTTGCACCAGATAGCCCCCTCCCTCTCAAAAAGCGAGTCTCACCCCGTTGGGAATCTTCTAGTGTCAACTAACATAAATACTGCCTTCGTACCCTCCCGACCCTTAGTTTGCTAAGAACCTTCCGATGCCCTCGTAGACCCGAAGTCCGAGAGGCCCACGAACTGTAAAGTAGAGCGACAGTTGCACAAAACTCCCCTAAAATACTAAAAGTCTTAATCCCTCAATCTCATCGCCAGCGACCGCCCTGAGCCGAAGTCCAAGCCTCACAGGGGGCGCCCTCTTGCGCAGGTTGCTTAGATTGTAGTTTTTAAACCATTACTAAGGTTGGAGCTCTGCTCGCCTTCGTACTTAACAAATGCAACAAAAAGTAGTACCCAAACCAGTCACGTTCTGTGCTAGAAATACGTATTGAAAGTTTTATAACACTTTCGTTTTAATATAACAAGAAATGAGAAGGACATCTGGATTACCTTCCATCGGTAGTGCCTTATACACACTGCTATATTGAGTCGTCGCATTTACGGAGATATGGTTTTAAGCGAGCACAGTATCTAGTCGAACGCGAGACCAATTATTTTATTAAAGTTGCCACACTTGCTACCATATTTTGAACTATACGGCCTTGCAATAGAGTACAACACCGATCCAAAAAGCCCGTTAAAGGACTAACCAACAAATTTAAATCAATACTTTGCACCTGATACCGCCCCCTCCCACGAATCGCTCGATGGGGGCGGTATCATCCCATTAGGAATCTATGGTCTAGTGCAGGGGTCTTCAAACTTTGACGCCTTAGGGCCATAACGATTTTTTCAATACGTTCGAAAAGCAGAAACTGTTTAATTTTTCTATCCTTAACTATACTCTTATTTCTAGACTGGCAAAGTGCGCGACCGAGTAATTATCATATTGTGTTGTCTTTTTCTACTTATCACAGCAATTGTAACAAAAATAAGACATTAGATGCGCGGGCTAGATCCATGACACTAGTCTTTAAGTTGTCGCGGGCCGAAATTGGCCCGCGGGCCGTAGTTTGGAGACCACTGGTATAGTGTAATTTATTGTTTATTTCGTCTCAGAATGTCGTACCCTCTTATGATTTATTAAACTAACTTTATGTCTAAACGCAGCGTCGCAAATATCACATACATAACTTTTATCATCATAATGTATTTTCAAATGAACTTCTAATGTGTACTTCGATCCAAATTTTTTGTTGCAAAAATCGCATTGATATTGCCTAACGCCTTTATGTACAACTAAAATGTGTCGCGCCAAAATCGATTTTCGCTTGAAAACTTTACCACAATCGGGGCAGTTAAACTCTTTATTTTCCAAATGGGCGTGTCTTAAATGCACTCTTAGACTGCCACTGCCCGCGTATTCTTTAAAACAGACGCCACAACGAAACTCCGGTTTTTTAAAATTATGTTTTTCAAATAAATGTTTGAATCTCTGTTCGTTGCGACTGAATTTCTGTGGACATTCGGGGCATTTAATCTCTCTTTTTGAAGACAAACGTTTTCTTCGATTCTTTGAATGTTTTACTATATGCATATGGAGTTTATGATCGGAAACGAACTTCATTCCGCATATATAGCATATGTGATTCGTGCTATGTTCATTCATATGCGCTTCCAAATTATTAAACAACGGAAATTCTTTACTGCAAATGTGACATCTCAAACTGTCACCGATTAAATTAAATTCGAAAATCCCGTGTGACGGCGTCTTTTTAGTTTCATAATACGACTTATTATGTATGTTAACTAAATGTTCTGCCATTTTTTCTATACTTTTAAAGTTTCTATCGCATAGTTTACATGTAATCTCACTTATGTCAGCTTTTATTAAATCTTTTGGCGGTTTTAATAGTAAAAGAACGTCATTTTCATTTATCTGGCTGTGTTTTTTTATGACATGGGTCTTTAGTTCTTTGATGGAGTAACAGGCGTCGTCGCAGTAGAAGCAGGAGTATTTTCCATAGCTAGTGACTCGTTTGAAAGGCGTGATTGTAGAGTATGTCAGTAGTAATGCGATGTTCGACCGCCAGTTACGGAGGTCTCCCGTGTTTTCAGATGCTGAAATGATGAAATTATGTAAAGTTAATAACTTAGAAAATAATAAAGGATTTAAGAAGTTAATTATATTACATATAATTAACATTTCAAAATAAACTTACAGGCTCTGAAAAAATATTGGTCTCGCGCGGTCGCTAGGTACCGCGCTACCTAAACCATAAGTTATTTTTTTTTTTTTTACTCATTACTAGAAGATTTTTGCATTCCACTGGTATTCTTGTTAACCCCTCGTGCTAAGCTAAAATGCTTTTGTTACGAGTGGGTTCACGTCGGTAGTGCAATGGGTGGGGTTCGAACCGGCTCCGTTAATGCGACAACTTAATATTGTATTGTGTATAACACACTATACCGATGGTATGTAATCCAAATGTCCTTCTTATTTCTTGTAGTGTTATTTTAACACAGTTTACTTCGCAATCTGGCATATTACTTCGATTATAGACATAATTGAATAAAACTTTCGACACGTATTCCTAGCATAGAGCGTGACTAGGTCAAGTACGCCGGTTTTGGCGTACTATTTTTTACCGCATTTGTCAAGTACAACGACGGTATCTAGGTGAGCGCGAGACCAATCTTTTATCTTAGCTTAAAGTCTATATTAACCGCACAAAGTTACAAATAAACCCAGCAGCGCCATCTACGTTCGAGTTCTAGTTGTTCGTACACAGAAAATGAAGATCTTCGCCAGGCGAGGTGTCGACGGCCGTTTGTTAGTGCTGAGAATTTGTATAAGTTCGAATCGATTTACAAACTTGTGTTGCGCGATATAGGTTAGTTCGTAGCTTAGCTTCTAGATATCACTGCTTGTCTTTCGTGTGGTTTATTGTGCGGCTGATGTAGATGGCGTTACAAACGAAGATACATACGTTAAGACAAATCAAGTTATGTTTGGGACAACGATTTGTGGGGACCACAGATTTTGATTCACGGACTCAAAATCTGTGGTCCTCAACTCAAACCCAGAAAGTTTGAATGAGCTTTGAGTCCGTGAATCATGTGTTAGTAGGTCCCCTGCGAATAGAGGTGCGCAAAGTTGTTACTTTTCCGTCACCGTGACCGTCGTTCCAGTGACTCAAAAGTAACCGTTAAAAATAATCGTGTCTTTGTCACATCAGTCACTGTCATCATAAATACATGCTTCCGAGGTTACAAGTTCCTTTCATTTGGGTACTTATCGTCGCAGTTGTCACTCCAATTCAATTAGAGGTTGTCATTCGGAAATGGTTTGCACTTTTCTATTGTCTTAAAAGTCTAAATACAAGATACAATAGGGAGAGAGACTTGCCGCGCAATTGCTGTGAAACGGAACGACACGCGTTACTTTGGGACGTAGTTCCTTCTTGAAAGATCACAGTGATCACTTTAGTCAGCGGATCACAGTTCGTTACGAAAATAAAATCTAACACCCCCTACTCCGGCGACCGGCACAGCGGCGCGGCGTTTAAAGCCGTGCATTATCTAACGTCGCGTCGTTTCAGTTCGGCAGACTTGGGCACGGTATTTGTGTGCATGCGACTAGACGTATGCGCTATATTATATTGTAGTCTTTGGTGTAGACTAGCTGCTAACTGCTCATAACTGACTCTATCTCTTTTAGACACGATGCCAGGTGAGACAGTGTGCTTTTAGGCCGCGTCCATAATTGCATAAGTTGATAAAAAATGCTATGCAATAGCTTTACCGCGGCAGTCCCCGAGTGCCACACGTTTTTTTTTTTTGGGCGGGCAATGTTATTTAGACCAGGCTTTAAGGTGTGTTATATAGCATATTTATCGAGGAAGGCTATAGCTTTATTTAATTACGAAGTTCCTACGGGGGAGTAAGCTAGTTTTCTATATACTTACAAGGTGTAACGGAAAGGGTATATATGTTACGGCTAAAGTTAGGTGTGAACATAAACTTAAGATTAGCCGGCTAAACTTAGGTTTATCTTCGAGAAGCAGCTAAAGTTTGATACCATGTTAGTTTGCGTCGTGATATTCTAGGTTTTAATTAAATTAAACAATACCTATGCACGGCACAAAAGGTGTTGGGGTGACTAAAAAAAAAACCCCTAAACCTAAACCAATGGAGTTGAACAGGGGCTTATTCAGGTTGATCTAAGTTTAACCGCATGTGGTCGGCTAGACCTGGGTTTAGTCGGCTAATCTTAAGTTTATGTTCACACCTACCTTTAGCCGTAACATATACATAGAAAGAGCAAGGCTTCTTTGGATCATAACATACGATATGGCAAGGGTTTCAACTCAAAATAAAATAAAAAAAGTCAGTATTATTTGGAAACAAAAAATAAAAATGCGGAACCCTTTATTCAAAAATACCAGGAGTAAGAAGTTTATTTTTACTTGCAAATAGTTCGTTGACATCGATCAGCTGATTGAGTGCTAGTGATGTATTTATTTCAATTTGAATAATTTGGTTTCTGGTATCTATGAATTTAAAAAAATCATTACTTCCAGACTTGTAGAGATAGGATTAAATTTTAATAACCCTTGCCATATCGTTTGCTTGCCATATCCAAAGAAGCGTTGCTCTTTCTATGTATATACACTTTCCGTTACACCTTGTATATACAAAAGAATCCCTATTTTCCTTAGTCACGGCATCACGGGTGAATGTTTTCAGTAATTCTTTTTTTGTTGTGTTCTTATGAAGTTATTATGAAAGAAAATAATAGGAAAATTGCGCAGAAAATTTGAAAATATAAGAATACTTAACCACAATATTACATTTTCTATATGACCTTAGCGCTTTTGAGGAAATAAACTTTTTAATGTAATCTTATGGTGTATGACATAATATTTGTTATAGAGGAGGACCATGTTCAGCAGTGGAGGTAAACGGCTTGAAAAATTTAAAAGTGAGTAAAGTATTGTTGACAGATTCGCGCTGCTCTTGGTGCACATCATGGTTAGTTCAGAACTATCACGTCTAATATTAAAAGTTCAATTTAAGCCAGGACATCGTCTGTCGGGTCAACTGGTTTAAAATAAAAATATGGCATTACCTATGACGTTGTACCGAACTTGTACCAAAATATATTTTGTTATTCCAAATATATTTGGGTCATGAATTGCCGTGCCGTGTGGTTTCCGTCTTAGAATAGACCACCCCATGTCTTCCCATAGGTGTCGTAAAAGGCGACTAAAGGACATATGGCTGATGGATGGGCAGCAGCATCTATTAGCTCAACGTTTAAATCTTACTGCGATCACCAATCCGTCTGCCAAGCGTGGTGATTATGGCAATATCCCTCTACGATCCTGGCTTGCCAAGGTCTGTTAAGAGGAGGCCCATGTTTAGCAGTGGACGTAAATGGGCTGTTGATGATGATGATGATGATGATGAAGATGAATTATATTTGATACAAGCTTTTGGTCCAAGTAACTCCCGTTCCCGTGGGAACTTCATCGTTAAGCTTTATAAACATATAAGTATAGATTACGTAGCATTTCATTATAGATTTCACTAAAAAAAGAACACAAAAATGTCTTGATTTATATTTATTTACATATTTTATTAACTTTAATACATTACAATAACATTAACAACTTTTTGGTAAGCTTTTAGGTTGTGCCCACATTAGGCAAGAGAACAAGAGACCAATGCGAGTGTCCCTTCGTCCAGCATACTCACCATGGAATCCTGATATTTCATGAATGTCAAAAAACTGTTCTGAAATAGTGCTAAATAGTGCCCAAAGGAAAAAAATAGTGCTCTTGTACTTGCGAAGTTATAGCCATAGTTCGATGAGTATGCTGGACGAAGGTTTCGCCCAGCATACTCACCTCCGTCCGGAGAATCTGTATACGCTTCAAACATAATTCATACTTCAAAAAATAGTTCCCAAATAGTGCCAAACGGTGCCCAAAAAGAAAAAACAGTGCTCGAATAACTTCGGAGTTATAGGCTTCGTTCAGTGAGTATGCTGGGCGTAGGTTCTACGCCCAGCATACTCACCTCAGTGCGCGAATATCGAACGAGCTATAGGTACAATTTACGTCTCAAAAAATTGTGCTTGAAATAGTGCCCAATATCAGTCCAATTTTTGCTTGACTTTTGACCTAGAAAACCATTAAATTTGATTGTAAACTTCTACATACATTACATTGAGTACAGTCGAATACAATATTATTAACTTTCTTTCTAACAATTTTTGTCTTGTGTAAATTATTAATTGTCTATGTAAGGGAGTATTTACTTTAGAATCGCAATATTATTAATTACACATTATTTTAATAATACTTTATAATAATATGATTAAGCCTTCGCGCGTCGCATGGGACCCGGTAGCTAGGAACAATGATTTTATATATTTTGTCTAGATCACGGCGCTTGAAGGATTAAGATATCAAATGAAGTAAATCATGCATGAAAAATAAAGTTGCTGTTATTAATGCTTACATTACAACTGACAAAATTATTCAAAATAATCATTTTCCGGATCAAGGACGGTACCACAACGTTTACGGAATTGACCTGTATTCCTCATGTGATAAAGTTCAATATAGTGTGGCAGTAATGGATGCACGTACGGTCAATAGGTATGGGGCTTACGACGCGCGGCGCCCGCGACGCAAATGAATATGTTTATGTTTAAATACTAGATGGCGCTGCCCTAACATCTTACGATTATTAGACAAGACTGATCTGTATTTTGAAGGTGATAAGGGTCCATTTTGTGTCACAAAGCAATCGAAACGAACAAGCGCTTCTCAGTTTCTTTGTTTGTTTACTTCGTCGCACATCATTATAATAACGCCGGCTTTTGAGTTTGACTACATAGTGGGTTGCAAAACCAAACAATGTGTTGGTGATGTCATTATTTACCTATATAAAATTGTGTATCTAGTACGTAATCAATATAGGAGCTGCACCCAAATCAGTAAGTATATTTCAATTTATAATAGTGGCATTTAACTAAATTGATTTTACACTCATTCATTAATTGCACTGTAAAACTAGGTAGCAAGCGAGTTGTTTTTTACAAAAACACGTTCATTTTTTCGTTGAATATGACACTGTACACTTAAAATTAAGGACATGCTTAAGAAGTTTTAAAAATGGGTACCTACTTAGTTACTTTTTTAAAGGTTTGATGTAGGTAGGTACACACATAATAACGTAATGTAACTTGTTTGTTTATCTAATTGGATCTCAAATACCTATTTATATACCTACTTCTGCGGAGGCCTGGTTTTATCCTCCAATTCTACTGGAAATGAAACACTGTCTTATTTGCTAGGATATAATTTACTTTTCTTCAATTTTTTTATTACAAGCTTGTCCTCGTTACCCGTCAGGATCTGTTCTCGTCTTAAGTTCACGTTAGTTACATTTCAATATCGAAATAGGTAGAATCAGTCAGTGCGAGCGTCGGTAGTAAGTATAAACGTAACTATAGAATTAACACAGATGTATTTTTTAGATAATATGACGTGAAGTGAAGACTATTACCGATTGTCATCCGGCGAATGCACTTAAACTTTTAAGTGTCGTCAACCTATTCATCACATTTTCTATGGGAGTTGTGACTTCGGGAAATCGTCTTCAGCCTCGTGTTTTGCCCCTTCGCTATTTATAATAGAAATCACGCTAAAATAATGGAAAACACGTAAGTGCTTAAGTACCTTTAGAGGAAGGCTGGAGCCTGTCATACCTATATTAAATTATTTAAATACGTGTTATTTTCAGATTATCTTGAAGACACAATGTTTACCACGTTAGAAGACAACTTTTTCTGACTCGTACTGCGTGAGCGGTGGGGCCCGTTATGTTTTTTACATCTATAGTTGGTATTTTCAGGTAATATAGGTAGTATAAGTACACAAGTGTTCATAATGTTATTGATGTTGATTTATATGTTAGTTAGTTAGTTGTTATTTCATATTATGTTAATATTGAAAACAAATGGCATAATAATTTGTGATAATTCTTGTGAATCTAACGACATGGATCAGCAAGGAAAACGAGGGCCTAAACCAAAGGTTTCATTAGAAACGCAAAAATTAGTAATTTCAGAATTCAAAGATGACTTTTTTAAAAATATTCCTTCCGCAAATGACTCAATTTATAAACAAATTCAAACACGGTTAAATTACAAAATGAGTATTAAAT
Organism: Nycteola revayana; assembly: GCA_947037095.2. Taxonomy (NCBI): domain Eukaryota; kingdom Metazoa; phylum Arthropoda; class Insecta; order Lepidoptera; family Nolidae; genus Nycteola; species Nycteola revayana. The sequence continues at coordinate 7,313,957 of OX344840.2, forward strand.
CAATCATATTAAGCATAAAACGAAATTACGAATACTTTTTTGGTGTTGATAAAAAAGAAATAATTCGTAATAATGATTCTAATTTGATAAATCAAAAGTCTACATCGTCATCAAACGAAAGCATTAATAGTGTTTCGGAGAACACCAGTACGCATACATTTTATATGGATACAATAACTTGGGATAGTATTAAGCCTCAAAGGTATTTTTATCACGGAAATAGCAAAATCGCCCCTGGTAGTCTGTATAATGTCAGACGTAAATTAAAACCAAACCAATGGACTAATGTAATTCAAATGCATCTATGGAAAGAAATAAGATCTTTATGCACTTGGTGTTTTAAAAATAATATTGTGAAAGACAATTACGAAATCAAATGCACAGGATATTGTAATCAATGTCACGCAAAAATAATTATAACAACTAACTTAGAAACGGAAAATTTAATTAAACTAGAATGTTGCATAATTAATGAAAATAAAAAGTACTCTCATAACACCAGTAAAAAAAACCGATTACGGTATTACCAAATAAGGGAATTAGGTGAAAAATTACAACACGAAGCAGCAGCTTCTATAAGATATAAATTAGCCTCAACTTTAATGAAGAAAAATGACAAGGAACCTCCAGTATTGCCAAAATTACAAACACTACATCGAATTAAACATGAAAATAAAAAAGTTGATGTTTTCCATCCCAACCCAATATTGTCACTTACTTGTATGTGTGTTTCACCACCTTTTGATAAATGTGTTAGATATGTTTCTGCTTTTCCATTTTATACATTTTACTGGACGGACGATCAAAAGAATTATTATAAAAAATGCCAAAAAGAGTTTAATTATATTAGAGTTTCTATAGACGCAACAGGTTCTATATTTAATAAAAATCTTCGGCCTGTCGTCAATGAACACACACAACTATCTCAAGAGTCGCAAAGTCCTATATTTTTGTATGTTATGATGACAGATACAACCGTTAAAAGTAGCGTGCCAATTTCACAGTGTATATCAGAAAGTCACTCTTTAGATACTATTGCTAGCTGGTTACAATCTTGGTTGGCTAATGGAAAACCTCCAAATGAAGTAGTAACTGATGATTCCGCAGCTTTAGTAGGTGCAGTGGTAAAAGTATTTTGTGGTTATAAATCCACCTCTGACTACTTAAATACATGTTTTAATATTTTAGAAAATAGAACCAAAAAAATTCCAACCTGTTATGTTCGCCTTGATACTTCGCATTTCATAAAAACATTGTACAATCAAAGTATTTTCAAAAATATAGACACTAGAGTAACAAAATTTTTTGTTGATTGTATGATTCTGATTAAAAAATGTGTTTCATACGGAGAGGTAAAGAAAATTATAGAAAATGTTTATATTATAGCAAATAATAAACACCGCGGCAGTAGAAATGGAAATTTAACACGGTGTGAAACGGCGATTTTAGAATTAAAAAACCGGATCAAAACTAATTTGCAGGAATGTGAAATACAAAATGTAGATTCGGAAAATCACGTTCCAATTAAACATTCTTTATGGGAGGGATTAGATAAAGAAGAAAACCCGCTTCTGAAAATGTATAAAGATCTTGAGGAGAAAGAAGATTTAATTAAACAATTGTGTGATCAAGAAACTGAAATCGAAAATATTTATTACTTGCCGGAAATAAAGGACACTTTGATTAGGATTCTTAAAAAACTTCCACTATGGGGAAATATAATGATGACTTATTTTAACAGTAATTATTGTACTCCAACCAGTTCAAATGTAGAAAGTTATATGAAAGACGTAAAAAAGTTATTTTTTAAAACAAATTCAAATAAGTACCGCGTAGATGAGTTTATTATTAAACACGAGCCTTTGATAACCGGTTCCATACGCTTAGCCAAAAGTGACTTGATTGATGTTCAAGAAGGAACTGAAAATATTGTCGATGAAAAAAATGAAATAAGTGACCATAACACACCACAAATAAATACTCTCGTCAATGATGAATCATTTTATGAAAACTCAATTTTTAGGAGCGAACCAAATTATATTGAAGACTGGCGGGGACTGGTGTCTAAACAGAAGAAAAATAAAAAACGAATCAATCGTCGTACAAAATTACATATTTTACAAAACGGCAGTGTTTCTACTTCAGGAACATACAGATTCACGTTTATTAATACGTGTGCTTTTGATTCCGTGGTCCAAAGTTTTTCAATTGCATATTTAGATAGACCTAATATTAGAAAATATATCAATGATAAAAAAAACGATCTTTCACAACTGACCAGAAGTTTGATCACGTATGACAATCTAAAGAAAATCACTAAGAAGGCTAGAAAACCAAAAGATATTTACACTACTCGTTCTAAGGTATTGGCTAAAATATATGATACTGTGGAATCCGATTTTAGTAGTTGCAAAAATTGTGAGTGTAATGTAACTTTTATAATAGATAACATACAAAGTTATGGTTTTTATAGTGCTAATAGATATTTAAATTGTACAAACCAGAACTGTGAAATCAATAAAGGTTCTGGCACAAAATGTAGTTGGATTCCAATAAATGTAAACATATTGACGACTCAAGGTATTGGAGCCCTTAATGAAGCTCTATTAGTAAATGATACTGAAAGGAAATGTAAATACCAATTATGTAACGGTAAAAACGCATACAAATATGAAGTACTAGACTTCGTATTTATTGAAATTAATACTTCAATTGAAATAGAAATTGATGAAATTCCTAAAGAGATCATAATAAACGGTGACACCTTTAAAATTCTGTCGGTAATAGATTTTACAAATGGTGAATCAGGACGCATGGGGCATTACAAGTCAAAGTGCTATCGATTGCTAAAGAGAACTTGGAACTGCTATGATGACCTTAGTAAAAAAGTTTGTAGTAATTCCCAATATACTGTACCACACTGCATTATTTATACGCGAATGTAAGATGAAGATCGGTCCTAACTTGTTAGTTCCTATTTTGTTATTGTTTGTTTGTTTTTTTTTTGTTCTTGTAAAAGTTATTTTATTAATAACTTACAGAAATGTGATTATAAACTGTGATTGTTAATTTGTAATTACTATAGGGTATTTAATATTAATAAAAAAAACGTGATTATAAACTGTGATTGCTCAATTTATACTTATTTGTAAGATAATTTTATTGTGATTAAAACGTTGTAGCAGTAAAACAAAGTACAAGTACCTACGTGTTATATTTTAGAAAGTTTTACCAATATTTGGCTAAACATTTTTTTATATGTATATTATATACAATATTAAAACTACAATTTTTTCTATTTACATTGATTATATTATGAATGTTAACAAAAGCTGTGAACTAGTTAACTAGAATTCTGATTACTTTGGCCCTTTAAATAGTAATAAATAACGTAAGTAATTAAAAATGTTTTTTATTGCTAAACCTTTCATTGATGAAACTATTGGAAAGAGTTTTAAAAATTTGTATAACTATGTCACAGTACTAGTTTTGACTGGTTATAAGTTTTGCCTGCAACATATATACAAAAAGAAACTGTATAATTTCCTTTTTACAATTTTTCAAGATATTAATTTTATTGGCTGCAAATGACTGTTTTTATTCAGACAAACACACAATGCAATGAAGTAATAGACTTCATTTACGCTTAAAGTTTCATTCATTTATTATTATTTATAAAATATATAATAATGCATTTAATCGAAAGTTTTTGACATGTGAGAAAATACCATAATTATTTCCAATAACATGAAGTCTACAATTAGAAAGTTTAATATTTTTGTCCAAAAACATGTGTCGACGACTGTACCCCATTTTACGTTAGTATGTAGAAGTTTACATTAAAATTTAATGGTTTTCTAAGTCAAAAGTCAAGCAAAAATTGGACTGATATTGGGCACTATTTCAAGCACAATTTTTTGAGACGTAAATTGTACCTATAGCTCGTTCGATATTCGCGCACTGAGGTGAGTATGCTGGACGTAGAACCTACGCCCAGCATACTCACTGAACGAAGCCTATAACTCCGAAGTTATTCGAGCACTGTTTTTTCTTTTTGGGCACCGTTTGGCACTATTTGGGAACTATTTTTTGAAGTATGAATTATGTTTGAAGCGTATACAGATTCTCCGGACGGAGGTGAGTATGCTGGGCGAAACCTTCGTCCAGCATACTCATCGAACTATGGCTATAACTTCGCAAGTACAAGAGCACTATTTTTTTCCTTTGGGCACTATTTAGCACTATTTCAGAACAGTTTTTTGACATTCATGAAATATCAGGATTCCATGGTGAGTATGCTGGACGAAGGGACACCAATGCGAGCGCCGAGCTCACCCCTCCACAATCCGCTACCCCCTTCGCCGTCCGCATGTGACACACGCATGCCTAATGTGGGTTCAGCCTAAGACATTAATCAGCAATGCCAAATATTAAATTTGAAAATTATAAATTTAGACTACTGGCAATATTTAGGCAATTTTAGGTAAGCGTTTTCTGATGAGATGAGATTTCTGCCCGGGACTGATTGGTTGAAAGACTACCCATGCCTCTGAACGCACGTTATTGGTCTCGATTGTTATTATAACATCATCTATAACAGTCGCATATCAGGGAACGAGCAGTAGCGTTTACCTGTGTGTTACATTATACTGCGGTCACCTACCCGCCAAACGTGGTGACTATGGCAAAAAACCCACCTTAGGAAAAAGGCTCTTGTTCAGCATTTTTTTTAAAGGTTTTCGAGCTGAATTTTTGCAGTCTACTAGTATTCTTGTTAACCCCTCCTGCTAAGCTAAAATACTAGTGTTACAAGTGGGTTCACGGTAATGTAATAGGTGGGGATCAAACCGGCGACCACAAGATCACAAGTCCGACGCCCTAGGGCTACGGCCGCTTCACGGCATACGTTACACGGGCTGATGATAAATGTACAAGGCATTATGATATTCAGCAGTGATCTAAATTTCATCATCATCATCATCATCATCATCATCATCAGCCCGTACAACGTCCACTGCTGAACATGGGCCTCCTCCCGAGGGAGGGTTTTGCCATAGTCACCACGCTTGGCAGGCGGATTGGTATCCGCAGTTTTATGTTGTAATACACAGGGAAACGCTGCTGCCCGATCCCTGGTATACGCTTGTTATAGATGATGTTATAACAATCGGGACCAACGGCTTAACGTGCTTTCCGAGGCACGGAGGGTAGTCCCTCAACCAACCAGACCCGGAAAGAAATCTTAGAATTTACACAAAGATTGCTTGTCCGGTGTGGGGATCGAACCCACGACCTCCGTGCCAAATGCCTTAAAGCGAGCCAAATATCGCTACGCTACGGAGGTTGTCTAAATTTGTCATATTCAAATTTTATATTGGAGACAAGTTTTTAAATAGACCCATCAGAGTCAATGACGTCGCTAGTTGAACAATTTTCACACACGAATAAATTCTCTTCATCACTATCCATAACATTCTCTAAATGTTTTTCAGAAACACACGCTCTGTGGAAACTGTTTTCACAGATATTGCATTTCAAAGCTTGATCTTTGATACATACATTTGAGCAAGAAACACATACAATTGTAGCATCGTCAGACAAAATTGTCAATTTACTAGTAGTGCCATTTGGATTCTTTTTTTCCCCCGAGATATTTCCAAATTCGTCTGCGTCACTCATCGCAGAATTAGCTTTAGGCAAATTTATAACTTCGACAACAACATTTCTTACTTCTGCTGTTAATGGAATTTCAGTAAATTCGGTGATTTCATTATTATTCCATGTGAAATCATCCATTTCTTCCGCCATTTCAATTGGAATTTCCTTCTTTGTTTTGTTAACTGCGTTTTCAGCGCTACCTATTTCATTGGATGAAAATATATCTGCTTTAAGGGGATATATTCCAGTGACTTGAAACGACTTTATGATGTTTTCTAGAGTGAAAGCTTTAGGATATGCTTGTCCAACTATTTCTGCGATATCAAACACTGGTATATGCTTACCAGGATGATTCGATAACCAATCATTAGCATATTTGTTGTAAAAAGTTCGAAAAACACCAAAAACACTACGATCTAAAGGTTGTACCATCTTCGATATATGAGAATGCAGTGTCACCAACACTATGCCATTCTCTTTAGCTTTATCGATAACTTCAATCGATATATGCGAGTCATCGTTATCGATTATCAACAACACCGGATTCTGCACAGACGGTTTGACACATGCAATAAAGTGGTCTAAATATCGACGAAATAACACGTGGTTTGAAGACCCTGAAATACTAGACGCTCCTATAGATCCTGGAGGTGCTCCTGTCAGCATCCACTCCTTGAAAAAATCCCTTGGAAATATCAGCATCGGAGGAATAGTATTGCCTATTGCGTTAACACAAGATATAATTGTGATATTAGGACCTGTATTACCAATAATCTGACCTGATTGCTTCAAAGATTTGGGTGTTAAAACTTTGTCGGGTTTCCGAACGCTCGTATTACCTGTTTCATCTATATTGTAGATGTTTTCTGGCGCAAAATTATACGTCTGCACGTACTCTTGAAGATTGACGTAGAACGACTCAATATAATTCCTGGTGGAGGCAGTAGCTCTTGCGAGGCTTATCAACTCATTCCTCTGAATGTTTTCTAAAACCGGAAACCTTTTGCGGAAACTGTAAAACCATTCACGACCTACAAGCTTTTCAGAATGCCAGTTTGGTGGGACTTTTTTGCACTTAATTAAAGCGAATTCGTAGGCCAGTTTTCTTATATTTCTCACGGTGAGTCCGATGTGTAATGCGGCCGCTTCTTCTAGATAATTGCAGAGTGAATGTTCCTCTTCTATCGTAAATATTTTGTGGACAGCATAATTCGGTGCATGGACGACAACCTCATCTGGTGTTCTATTCTTATTTTGTTTTACGTATCCAAATAGCGTCGATTTTGGTATAGCGAAGGACAATGCTACTTTTCTAATGCATTGCCCTTTCAACACTTCTCTGACGGCTTCTCTTAAAGCATCTTCGGGTATTTTCAAACGTTTTTTTTCTGTGTTCCGTCGTCGCACTACGGTAGAAAATAAAAAAATAAAATCATTATCTTACTTTTAAAATACGTTTTTTTTTTGTTTTGGAAATAAAAGACAAAATTATTTTCAGTGAATCAAATTTTGATCGTGGTCAATCATTTTTGTTTTGTTGTGCTAGTTTGGTCGTGTTTCTAATAACATCATCCCTATTATAATATAGGTATACATGGCAAGTGTGAGTGGCACAGTCAGAAGGGAAAGACCTAGACGATCGACGAACGTTCTCTGAACAAATCGGAGACATCCTCGCAAAAGGTCAAATAAGATCCACCCTAAACCGACGTGCTTGTATGAAGAATGTTATGAGAGTGAATGAAGCGAAAGATGTGTGTAGGGTTCGAAGCAAGTGGAGGTCCACTGTCTCTGCCTATCCCGCTGGGAAACAGGCGTGAGCTAATGTATGTATGTATAATATTATAAATGTGAATGTCCGATTGTTTGTTACGCTTTCACGCGAAAACTACTCAACAGATCATCATGAAACTTTAAACACATATTCTTAGAGGTATCAAAAGTAACACAGGATACTTTTTCTTAAAAAAAATAAAAAATAGTATGGGACGCTACGTGCGTCTGCAGCCTCGCGCCGTCTCTTCTTTCCGGGACTAACTGTATCTTTGATAGTAATCGTCTTTTTACGTCGAAACGTTGGGGCTTTGGATCGAAAACTAAATTTTTGGCTATAGGGATAAGTATATAAGTTTATTGTAATTTCATGTAAAATATGAGGTGAAATAGATTATAACGGAGATCACCATATAGGCAACGACAAAATTAGAATTGAGAAAAATCAATGCTGGTTTGTGCAACACTTATTTATGATTGTAATTTAAATCAAATAATTTTTTGTAATGACATTCAGCCATTTTGTGGGATATAAATTTAGTTTGATAAAAAATTCATATAAATTCAAATTAAAAAATGTCTAATAGCATATTGCACATTGAAAAATATGATAGACATTAAATTCAGGAATCAAAACAGAATATTGTATAAAAATATGTATTTCGTTTTTATCATGGATTAAGTACATGTATATAAGATTAATAAATAATTATATTTCATCTCTATTAAATATCTAGAAGCAAATTAGCGATTGCCATAATTACATCTGGCTAAATTCATTTATCGCAGGCAAATTGTAATATTAGCATTATCCCATTTACTCCTACCGGGTGTTAGAACGCCACGAAATACATATACTTTTTTTTAATCCCTTGGAGAGGGATTAATCCCTCCCACGCTCCCACCACTGCAAATCCTGTAAGCCAGGATCAACAGTGGCACACACTGCAAATCGCAATGAGCACCGAGGCTCACCAAGTCCAGCGAAAAAGTTAAACTGCAGACTTAATCAGAAAGAGAATAGGAGGAGTAAGAAAGACTTACGTTTTCATTTCCCTCCATTACAAAGCGGAGACAGTACAAAAAAAGGAAGTATTAAATAAGACATAAATAGTCTTCAGGGGTAATTTACAACTAGAGAAGCCAGTTGTAAAGCACCACGGACGGGTAAAAAATTACGGGGCCTACACGTGCATACATATTACTTCATAAAAATAACTATTATTTTATTGTATACTGCCCGTACAAATCCCACTTATATCTCTTCACCCACCGGCGTCCTCTCACAAGAAACTATCTACTCCGTTCCTACATATCTCCTTTCACCTTCATGAGCCCTCATATGCTCTCTCAACGTATAACTCCTCGCATAAGTCTTACAACAAACATTGCAAGTAAACGGCTTTGCCCCTGTATGTCTCAGCATGTGTTTCTTCAACCCATGGTTCGTTATAAACGCCATGCCACAGTCCGAACACTTCTTATTTTTATGCCCATGTGTCTGTCTTATATGAGTAGCTAAATAATGCTTAATATTATACTCTCTGCCGCAAATAGGACATGCAAATTTATGGGTAATATTATGAACTTCCGACATGTGTTTGATCCGATCGTTGTAATGTTTCATAGGTTTGAAACATATTTGGCATTTGATTATGCGTTTGGAATGAGCGCTTTCCATGTGATTCGCTTTAGAAGTTTTTGTTTTTAATACTTTGCCGCATTCTGTGCAAGGAAAATGGCCACTTTCGTGTGTTCTCTTGTGAACTTTCAGCCGTTTTGAGTTTAAAAATGATTTACCGCAAACATCGCAGATGCAGTTAGCGTAGTGTACGTTTAAATGGGTAGTTAAGGTCCTAAAAACATGAAACTGTTTGCCACACAAATGACAGGAATATGGACTAGAATCTACTTTATAATCAGCTATGCACTCTATGTAAATAACCTTCTTGTGTCGCTCAGCAAAATGGTGTCGCAATGACTTCAAATCTGTCAGATTCAAATGACAGTGACGGCATTCGAGATTCGAAATTTCAATTTGAAGGGAACGGGGATAACGTTTTATTTTTTTTATTTCTTCGTCTATATTAGGGTGATCGTTTATGGTGTGGGTGCGAAGGAGGTTGATCTCCATGAAGTCTTGTTGGCAGAAGAAACATTGGAACCAGCTTTTGTGGTGTCTGAAGGGGCAAGCAGTGGTATCTCTAAGGACGGTGTCACACGTAAGCATGACCCGTTTCCGCTCTGACACTTGCTTCTCTGTGTTGGGGATAGCAGTGTGTTCGCGGCCTAAAAATAAAAGTACACTTTCAGTTTTGGGTACAAAGCCATAGAATTAAATAGGAATACTGGAGTTAGCCGTTTACCCATAGGTACTTTGCAGAGACTTTCATTAATGTAATTTTTTTGTAGAGACATGAAGAGGCGAAATTAAAATTTATAGACAACTATCTGTCCCAGTCTTACCTGCGTAGACCCCATCGCGGTGGGAACCTTGACTCTAAATATATCCTATTCATCATCATCATCATCATCATCATCATCTGCCCGTTTAACGTCCACTGCTGAACATGCCCGAGGGAGGGTTTTTGCCGTAGTCACCACGCTTGGCAGGCGAGTTGGTGACCGCAGTATTATGTTGTAACACATATGGAAATGCTGCTGCCCGTTCGCTGGTATACGATTGTTATAGATGATGTTATAACAATCGGGACCAACAGCTTAACGTGCTTTCCTAGGCATGGAGGGTAGTCCCTCAGCCAACCAGACCCGGAAAGAAATCTTAATCAGACGTATATAGTTAGCCTCGAGGCTTTTGGTACTTCACCGGGAATAAAGGCGAGCAGAGCTCCAGCCTAGATAAATGATTTAAACACTACAAACTAAGCAAGCGGGGGTCTCCTGTGGGACTTGGACCTCGGCTCAGGGCGGTCGCTGACGGGGAGATTGAGGGATAATGGTTTTTAGTTTATTTATTTAGGGAAGTTTTATGCAACTCTCCATTGCAATGGAATGCTAATCATACCCCGAAAGGAGGACCCTACCCACTAAAACCCCCTGGGTTCTCCTCCGACCGCCATTGGGGAAGGGCCCAGGTACTGGCGGCGCCTGCGACTGTATTGGTGCCGCGAGCTCTCCTACCGACCACGCGTGTGGCCCATATAACTAGTTACAGGGACGACCGGAGTACAAGGGCAACCCTACGCCTCACGGGTGGTAGAGGGACTGCCCTCCGTAACCTTAGGTAATCATCCGAATACGTTGGCGAATACGAGGCCAAATACGAGGCGTTGGCTCGCTGTCCCAATCTGATGATCTAAGTGCCTGTAGTCCGTGCCAGTGATCACTCCCTCTTTTTTTTACATAATCATTGTTACAGTAAAATTTCTCATAGCATTAGCGATGCCCTGAGCTGTGGTACTAGCCCATTAAGGATGCCCTCAGGCGTGTGTCGCTTATACGTAAAAATATTGTTCAAAGACGTGCCTCTTTCTATAGAATTAATTATTGTTATTACTATACATATGACGTGATACTAGACTGACACACAGACCATTAGCTAATCCGCATAAGTAGATTTTAGTTGCGATATTTTGTTTTTAATACATTGATATTATTTCATTGTGTATAATTGACAAGTAAATACCTAAGTGCTGAATAAATATCGTTTAATTCGAATATATCCGAACAACGCGTTACTATAATAATAACAATATAATTATAGCTTATAAGTGACCGTAGCGCAATGGCTAGGGTGTCGGACTTGTGATCTTGTGGTCGTCGGTTCGATCGCCACCCATTGCACTACCGACGTGAATCCACTCGTAACACAAGCATTTTAGATAGACTGCAAAACTCTGCTAGTAATCTTTATATAAAAAAGTAATATTCAGATCTTTTTTACCCAAAAATATTCAATTTCAATATCATACAAAGAATGTAGGTATTGCTGTGTTTTAAGCTACTTTAATATTAACATAAATTATCATTTCCAAATTAACAAATGTACGTAGAATATTGCGATACTTTGAGGAAAAAATCAGAATATTGCGTTACTATATGGTCACTATCCAAACATTGCGTAACTATGAGGATACTATCCGAATATTGCGTTACTATGAGGCCACTATCCGATATTGCGTTACTATGAGGCCAGTTTCCGATATTGTGTTATTATGAGGACACTATCCGATATTGCGTTACTATGAGGCCACTATCCGATATTGCGTTACTGTGAGGACACTATCCGAATATTGCGTTACTATGAGGACACTATCCGATATTGCGTTACTATGAGGACACTATCCGAATATTGCGTTACTATGAGGAAACTATCCGATATTGCGTTACTATGAGGACACTATCCGAATATTGCGTTACTATGAGGACACTATCCGAATATTGCGTTACTATTAGGACACTATCCGAATATTGCGTTACTATTAGGACACTATCCGAATATTGCGTTATTATGAGGTCACTATCCGAATATTGCGTTACTTTGAGGACTCTATCCGAATATTGCGTTATTATGAGGACACTATCCGAATATTGCGTTACTATGAGGACACTATCCGAATATTGCGTTATTATGAGGTCACTATCCGAATATTGCGTTACTATGAGGTCACTATTCGAATATTGCGTTACTGTGAGGTAACTATCCGAATATTGCGTTACTATGAGGTCACTTTCCGAATATTGAGTTACTATGAGGCCACTATCCGAATATTGCGTTATTATGAGGTCACTATCCGAATATTGCGTTACTATGAGGTCACTATTCGAATATTGCGTTACTATGAGGTAACTATCCGAATATTGCGTTACTATGAGGTCACTATCCGAATATTGCGTTACTATGAGGTTAGTATCCGAATATTGCGTTTCTATACGGTATCCGTCCGAAAAACAAAATGACAATCGGATACCGGTTATCCAGTTTCATTTCTATTTCTAAGTTTATATTATTATATTAATAATGTATCTTATGAATGCTATGTATATAACCTATGTATAATTTATAATTTAGTAAAATCTTAATACCATACTTTAAAAAAGAACAATGATTTTCAAACTTCGGAATTCTCAACCCCATTACAAGTTATTTATTTTTTGCTTCATATATTAATTTTTTTTTTTTCATTAAATAGGAAATTACAAATTTAATTCAACTTTAACCCTTGGCAAGGCTGCCCAAAGAAGTTGCGAATCCAAAAGTTTGAATACCATTTGACATATAGATTTATCGACTCACCTCTTCTCTTCGGCCCAGTATTAACCGCTTCAATTTCAATCTCAACATTATTATCATCCGAATAAGGTATATTATCCTTTAACTGGGTCACAGTATCTGAATCACTCTCATCAATAGATTCCAATTTACTTTTTTTTAACTTCTTAGCTTTGTTTACTTTAGTGTTTTGACTAGTTTTATTTTTTATTGTATTTACATCGTATTTTCTCGGTCGTCCTCTTTTCCTTTTGACTGGTTCTTTAATGGAATTAGTTGAAATAATTTCGTCAAATGAGTTTTCTATTGTATCTAATGCATTTGTTTCATCTTGTGACATTAATTCTGATTTTATAATTTCTTTTTCTTCTAAAAATTCTTCGTCGAGAAATTCTAGAAATAAAATGGTAATATTATTAACTCTCGTGTTGTAACAGTATAAGTCACATCATCATCAGCCCGTACAACGTCCACTGCTGAACATGGGTCTCCTCTCGGGGATGGTATTTGCCATAGTCACGACGCTTGGCAGGCGGGTTGGTGACCGCAGCACAGCGTTTTTTGTGTGTTTGTTGTAACACACACGGAAACGCTGGGCCCGTTCCTGGGTATACGATTATGATAGATGATGTTATAACAATCGGGACCAACGGCTTAACGTGCTTTCCGAGGCACAAAGATTTATTGTCCGGCGTAGGGATCGAACCCACGACCTCTGAGATTTAAAGCGAGCCAAATATAGCGGTATTTGGCTACGGAGGTTGTCGTATAAGTCACACGGACAAGAAATCGTTGCCGGTTATGGGACTACCCTCCGAGCCTCTGAAAGCATGTTAAGCCATTGATAGAGATTGTTATAACAATGTATGAATGTATATGAAGCATGTACTAATAAAAAACATATTATTTTATCTGTCTGTTATGTGACTGTTTGTTCCGGCTAATCTTAGCAACAGCTAGACCGATTTTAAGGGGACTTTCACTGGTAGGTAGCTTTTATGTATTTCACTTAAATCGGTAGTACCGATCTAGATAGGACTTCAGACTTTGACTTTGTTAGATAGCTTATGTCAGAGGTTCATTAACATTTTTTATCCTAGTTTTACTTACTAGCTTCCCGCGCGCGGTTTTACGCGCGTAACTCCCGTTCCCGTGGGAACTTCATAATTAAATATATCCTATGTCACTCAGGGTGAATGTAGCATTCCAATGGTGAAAGAATTTTTGAAACTGGCACAGCAGTTTTTGATTTTATTAATTACAAACATACACACACACACTTACACACACACATACACACATACAAAAATACAAATCTTTCCTCTTTATAATATTAGTATAGACAACTTGAGAACCCACTTATTTTCATGCCAAAAGAGACTAAGTGTTTACTTCTTCGAGTCTTCGTTGGATTTGTGGGAGTTCACCTTTACCACTTTAGAAATCACTGTTATATGTGAACAAAGTTACAGACAACAATGATTAAATAATAAAAACATTATTACCTGTAGAGCCATCACCATTTTCATCATAACTGTTTGCACTCACATCTTGCATTTCTATCTCTAGTTCAGTTTTTATTTTTGCCTCATGTAGCACAATATCTGTGGATGAAACGAAATACATTATATTGTCTCTAAGATCGCCGATTGTACCTCCACTGATTTTATTTTGTAATAGCATTATTTTTTTTTCGGACGGACTTTTATGTTATTAACCACGAGGCTTTTGCTACTTCACCGGGCATAAAGGCGAGCAGAGATCTAGATAAATGGTTTAAACACTACAAACTAAGCAACTTGCGCAAGAGGGCGTCCCCTATGGGACTTGGACCTCGGCTCAGGGCGGTCGCTGACGGGGAGATTATGGGATTATGGCTTTTTTTTTTTTTTAGGGGAGTTTTGTGCAACTGTCGCTATACTTTACAATTTGCGGGCCTCTCGGACTTCTCGAGTCTACGAGGACATCGAAAGGTTCTTAGCAAACTAAGGATTGGGAGGGCGAGGGGGTGTGTAATAGCATCCCGCGCGTTTTAACACGCGTAACTCCCGCTTCCGTAGCAACTTCGTACTAAAATATTGCCTATTACATTCCTCAATGAATAACACTAAAATAATTTTTCAAATCAGAGCTGTACTTCCAGATTAGCTTATTGTTCAATAAATCACAGAAACTCTTCAGCTTTATATATTTGTATAGCTTATAATAAATATACAACCCTCGCACACATTGGGGGCGTATCACACCCTGAACAATTCTGTTATTGATAAGTGGAACAAGCTCCCAGAAAGTGTAGTGTCTGCTAAATCTGTTAATGGTTTTAAATGTTGTTTGGATAAATGGTCCAAAACAAACCTTTGACCAATAAAAATAAAGACAATTTTAATCATTGGATAATAATGGATCAAACAAAAAGACTACTCCAGTGCTGTGATATAGACACATCAGAAAACTCTGCTGCTCATCCATCAATAAATAATAAGAATAAAAAACAAAAATAATCTAATTAGAAAATTGTAAAATCCATTGGTGTTCCGTATGAACACCGTTGCAATAAAAAGAAGTTAAGACAATATATAAAAAAAATATATATATCACCTTTCCTATTCTTGTAATATTCAACAAACTGTACTTCTGCCTGCAGAACTCTTTGTCTGAAATTATCAGCATCACGCAAATGTTCCACGCACAGTCCACACACCATCCTACTCGGACCCCACTCCACCAGGTAGGATAGCTGAAAATTATTATAATTATTAGTATATAATAATGATATATCCTTCTATAATAATGATAGAGATACAACAGAAATCCAAACTGCCTGACATACTCATCCGAACCGACCATCTAAAATCAGGGTGAACAGCACACATGTTAAGGTGCAGAGCAAACAAGTGGA
Source organism: Nycteola revayana (assembly GCA_947037095.2). NCBI lineage: Eukaryota > Metazoa > Arthropoda > Insecta > Lepidoptera > Nolidae > Nycteola > Nycteola revayana. The sequence goes on from OX344840.2 coordinate 7,329,520, forward strand.
GCGAACAGGTCACATTTTGGTATCCAAGGGATGGTGCAAGATAATGGAAACATTCACTAAGAAGATGGGAAGATGATCTTCGCCTAACCCTGGGACTGTACTGGAGAAGAGTCCTGGCAGATAGAGAGTAATGGAAGCAGTCGGAGGAGGCCTATGTCAAGCGACACATCAAGCTAAGAGACATTTCATAAACCACAAGACCATACAAAGAGGAACTAGCTCAGAACAAAAGGCTTCATTATCACATCATCACATAATAATGATATATCAAGGAACGGGCAACAGCGTTTCCTTGTGTGGTTCAAAATAATACTGCGGTCACCAAACTGTCTGCCAAGCGTGGTGACAATGGCAAATACCCTCACTCCGGAGGAGGCCCATGTTCAGCAGTGGACGTTATATGGGCTGATGATGATGATAAGTACCAACTAGCCGTGTGGTTTCCACTCACTTAGATAAAACCATCCCATCTCTTCCCATGGGTGCCATAAGAGCCGACTAAGGGACATTCCGCTGATGGATGGACAGCAGCATGAATCAGTTTGAAGATGCTCCCTTTACGATTTTTAAGTAGTGTGGCCCCCACAGGGTAATAGCCTCCTCCATCCATGTCTACCAATTTTGGATTCCAATATCAGAAATTTATAGATTAATAATAGATTAATTACAAAAAAGTGCTTTTCGTTTTGCTTAAGATATGGATTTATCCTACTAATATTATAAACGCGAAAGTTTGTAATTGTGATGTTTGTTACTCTTTCACGCTAAAACGACTGAATTAATATGGCTGAAAGATTTAAAACGTTGAATAGTTAATAAGCTGGATAAACATATTAGCTACTAAATATCACGCTCCGACCCACTGGAGCAGAGTGACGCGGGTAAAATCGCAGGGCGTAGCTAGTAACTATTTGAATGTCACTGAAATAGTTACATTGCGAAGAAAGTCCTCTTACCGTAATACCATAACATTCTTTTAACATATCCGAGTAGACTTCTTTACTTCCACTATCGTCTATGTACGCCGCAGTGACATCTCTAGTGCCGGTATCTGATAAACAACATCTACAAACATCTGGCTGTGATATCCAATGCTCTAAATCCTCTGTAGAATCCATGTTTTCAATAATTTTATTATTTTCAAAATACAACAAACATGCTGTACCGAATTTAGCTCATTGCTTCTAAAAGAATGTAATTATGGATTGTCATTTTTGAAATTTATAGCTCGAAATTGCCAGACAAAAATAACTAAATTTACGGTTTTTGTAAATTATATATATATATATATATATATATATATATATATGTGTACGTAGCCTTATAAATTTTAGTATTATGCTATTCGATACTAGATGGCAGTGCTTGTATCTTGTATAAATAAAATGACGAGAATATATTCATGATTAAATTAAATTGTAAATTTATTATGTCTTACCTTGCAGACAAAAAGCGAAACTATTTTAAGTAAACCAAATTAATGCTTAAAAAAGGAAAAAAAGAAAATATCATTTAATTGTTTTTTCCAAGTTAGCTGTATTTTCCTTTTGTTGTACATACATAAGTTAAAAATCGCCGCTGAATCATACATTTAACCATTTTACAATCAGACGTTTTAATAAACACTTTGTTTTGATAATTTATTTAATTCTATTAAGATTCTTATAAGTGATCAGGTAAAATACTTCATAATTACTATAATATGTATTAACAAAAATACTACGCAAACCATTCCAGTATACTTAAAACAGATATTGAAATTGGCAACCCTTGCTGGTTTACCAATCTGTCAAACATTTAAGTAAAAGCGCGAAGCCGGTAGTGAAGAAAAATACTAAAACATTTGATTGAATATCAACAATTTTCATTGCTATATCGAACCAAATTTATTCAAAAATGGAAAGACGTAACGTAGAAATCAAAGCTAAAATCACAGATTACGAAAACATCTGTAGTATTGCCGAAAAATTGAGTGGCGGGCCTCCGAAGACTACCCAACAAGATGATACCTTTTATAACGTATATGAAGGCAAATTAAAGCTACGAAATTACGCAAATAACTCCGCCACACTAGTAAGATACGACAGAGCTGATGAAGAAGGTCCTAAGCTTTCAAATTACGAATTATTAGACTTCTCTTCATTGGAGAGCGACAAATCAAAGTTATTGGATAAAATGTTGAGAAAATGCTTGGGAATTAGAGGCAGGGTTATTAAAGAGCGGTAAGTTATTTTTAGACATATATTCACGCATATTACCCATAGGGCTAGGCAGAGAAAACTTCTTTCTAAATTCATTAAAATATCTTTTCATGAATGTCCTTCGGTTTTGGGTACTTTTAACCTGGACTTTCTTAAGAACGTCCTCGATTTCAGTGTGAAATATCAATATTATTTTTTAGGCACTTATTGTGCCTGAAAGTAAAAATGTTTTTTTTATTTTTTTTTTATAATTTAATTTTAATATTGTAACCTCAATATGTAATTAGCTTAAAAATATGAGAACAGATTACAAATGTAGTAAACATCAGTTCTCTCCTACTCTAAACCTATTAATACTAGCTTTCTGCACGGGGTTTCACCCGCGTAACTCCCATCCCCGTGGGAACTGCATAATTAAATGTAGCCTATGTTATCTGGAGATAGTGTAGATTTCCACGTACAATGGCCCACTCATGAGGCTAAGTGCGGAAATTATACACTCAACTAAGTAAGTGTAGGTTTCCAAGGGCGAAAGAATTTTTCAAATCAGTCCAGTACTTTCGGAACCTATTCAATACAAACACATAAATAATCAAATCTTTCCTCTTTATAATATTAGTTATATATAAAGTTCTTGAATGGAGACAGCCAATCGGTAAGCATAGCGTAGGACCTCCACCTACTAGATGGACAGATGATCTGGTTAAGGTCGCAGGTTCACAGTGTTGATGTTATAACAATCGGGACCAACTGCTTAATGTGCTTTCCGAGGTATGGTGGGTAATGATATAAGATTTCTTTCCGGATCTGGTTGGCTGAGGGATTCAGCCAACCAGATCCAGAAAGAAATCTTAGAATCTACACAAAGATTTCTTGTCCGGAGTGGGGATCGAACCCACTACCTCCGAGATTTATATCGAGCCAAATACCACTACGCTACAGAGGTAGTTGTACAGTAACAAAATAGTATTTTATTTTTCAGAAAATTGTACATGGTTGATCAAACCCGTATTCACATTGACACTGTCCAGGATCTTGGTCACTACATGGAGTTAGAAGTGGTGTTGACTCCTGAACAAACCCTGGAGGATGGTCAGGCTATAGCCCAAGACCTGCAGACGAAGCTAGGAGTAGCAGATGAGGACTTAATTAAATGTGCCTATGTGGATTTGTTGGATAAAAAAAATAATTGAGGTTTTTTTTCTATTTTGTAAACATCATGTTTCCATTTTTTTATGTTTATTTTTTTATATACATATAGGGTGCTTCCAAAGTATAAGCTATACCAACTAAACATATAACTATATAACTTTTAATGCTAAGCAATAAAGTGTTTTAGGATAAGTGTTATGATTAAAAAATACGTTATTTTTACTTGTTTATATTTTATTGGTTGGAGTGTATAAGGGGCGCTATGGAGCAAGAACTTAGAGAAAATTTTAAGTATTTTTTTTATTTCTTTTACAATTTTATTCTCATTAATTAAATTCTAATTAAGCTCTGTCCAAAATGATAGTTCAAATGAAAATCTTTTCAGGAATGAAATTGTAACTAGTCGAACACCACGCGAAATTTTTAAGAATAAAATAACATTTTTTTTTTTAATTTGCTTTCGATGACCGAGGGTTTAAGCACCCTTGAGGGCACAGAACTTAGTTTTTTTTTAAATAATAATTTGGTCATTTTTATTACAGCACCTTAATAAGCTTGACCATAGAAACCATTTAGCCTCTGAGAACCATGGCCTTCTCACGCACCGTTTCCGAGTTATGAGCTTTCCAACTTTTCTTTTCTTTTTTACAAAAAGCTCTGTAGGTATTTCAAAAATGGAGTTGCTACATTCCAAAGACAAAGTATCAAAGGCTGCTAGAGATGGGGTCACACGTAAAACTGCCATACAAGCTTACCACTACCCATATCCCACCGCCAGCGCGCGAATACGCTGCAGCGGCGGTGGGAACGCGTAAATGCATATAATTGGTAAACCAGATATATTTATTTATTTACATATACATATACAGGGTGTCCCAGAACTCAACGTCAAGCTGAAACGGGGTGACAGGATTAATCATAACCATCACGAGAAAAATCTGAAAAAAAAAATATCCCATGCAGTTTGAAAATTATGGGCATTTTAAGAAAAACCTAGAAGTTTGATCAAACTGTACCATTTTTCGGTTATTGTGTTTATTCTTTTTTATTTTTGTTCATTTGAACTTTGGAAACGTAATCCTAAATAACATTTCTAGAATCTCAATAAAAAATAATGACACAATTGCCTCAAGTTTCCGAGAATTGAGACTATTTGCTAAACTACGAATTTAAAATTTTCAAGACTCGTCGACTTTGACAAGCCCTCCTTTAAAAAAAATGTACTAGAGTGCCTTGGCAAGTGGCATTAAAAGTTGGCGCATTTAATCAGAATTATAAAATGGTACAATACTTGTTAGTTAGTTAGTTCCATACAATAAAAAAGAGTAAAAAAAATAAAACCTCAAGTAACCCGATTTTTGGGGTTTTTGGGTTGGGATCATATCGCGATCATGAGCTTCAGTCACCTCGCAGACCTCGCGTAGGTAGTGGTAAACTTGTATAGCAGTTTTGTGTGTGACCCCTACATCTCTACCAGCCTGTGACACTTTGCATTTTCCAAAAAAGCCGGAGCGTATCATCGCAACATTACTTCGTTCAAGAAAGATCCCCTTTAAGGGAAACTTAATGACGTTGCACTCTTTTTTTTTGTCCGGGGCGTAATACTTTAGGCTCGCCCCTCGCTCTCGCGGGCATCACAAAATTTGTCGGTATGTGACACTCATCGTTCCAAAATAATAAGCGACGCGCTAATTGCGCCGCGGAGATGGCCTACCCAATAAAACTCCCCCGGGTGTAACTTCCTCTGTCGTTTGGCTGTGGGGGACACAAGCACCGGTCTTGACCTTTGGGTATCCCCCCGGCAGCTCCCGCGGATAAAAAGTCCCGCGGGCTCTCCTGGACCTTCGCCCTCATGACGTGGCACCCTACCCTTCTGCAACGCCATCTAAGCCCCAATTTATAAGTGGTATTATGCCCCTTCTATGGCCCTTTCTTCAGTAGTAATAGAGGCCGCATAATTTTAAATAAAGGTTGAAATTTCTATTTTAAATTAAATCTAAGGGATCCATATTTTCTATATAACTGAAATATAATTAACTACAAGTCTTAAAAAATAACGCTAATAATAAAACAATGAATACTGTTAATCTAAGTCTGAACTTTACCGCAACGAGAGCCCCGGCTAACCTTACCTAACATGGCTCGGAAACGGTGTGTGTGAAAGGCTAATTTCGAAGAGCCTAAGTGGTGTCTATGGTTACGGTTAATAAGTTCCTGCAATATAAATGGCCGACCTTAATTTAAAACAAAACTATATAAATTTGACTACGTACTTTGCCCTTCCAAGACACTCAAGCGAAACAAGAAGGTCATTATTTTCTTCAATATTGGGGGAACGGAAGTGTTAGAAGGGGAAGACCCAAGCGGACGTTCCAATCGAGGACGTTCTCATAAAGTCCAGGTTAAAAGTACCCTAAACCGAAGGACATGCATGAGGAGATTAATGAATGTAGAATAGGCGAAAGTGGTATGTCAGGATCGTAAGCAAGTGGAATGAAGAGGTCTCAGTCTGTCTGTATGGGAAATAGGCGTGAATGTATGTATGTAATATTTGGCAAGATGTAATACGCAATCTTGTGGTTTTCGAGTACAGCAGGAATTTAGTTCCTGTAAATATTTTCATCCGACCTACAATTAAAAAAATAGAGCATACCATTAAAAAAAGTTTTAAACCTAACCTAATTAAAACGTTGCGTCGGAAGGCCATGGTTCTCAGAGGTTAAATGGTTTCTCTGGTCAAGCTTAATAAGGTGCTGCAATGACCTCAAGACAAGGTGAAATATAGACCGACACTTAAAAAAAAAATCTTAGATACTAGGCTTTCCTCAGGCACGAATTATACAGAAACGGCGTAAGGTGCAGGCGCGGTGCAGGCATCTTGCCGATTCAAAACGTTTCAATAAAAAATGTAGGTAAGCGACACGATGTGAATTATACTCAAGCGGCGTGGCTTTGATATAATTTAAATCGTGTCTGTGCCTTATCTGTTCCACGCCTGCTCTGCGCCTGCGTCGCGTCTTCACCGTACGCCATTTCTGTATAATTCCTGCCTTAGATAGCCTATAAATCTGTAGTTCACGCGGCAACAGCAGCTTTATATACATCAATTATAGTCTGCATAACTTCAATGCAAGCTGAACTCCAAATGATGCGTTTTCAAATGTCCCTTCAAACTACACTTCTGCACAAACGCTTGTCCACACACCGCACACGCAAATCTCCTATCATTATTATGTATTCTCAAATGTTCCTTTAGTGTCTTCTTCCTCGCATACGATTTCTTGCAAACCGAACATTCAAATATTCTCTCCCCATTATGTTTAACCATATGTACTGTTAATTCGTTCTTAGTAAAACATTTATAGGAACACATTTCGCATTGAAAATCGCGCTCTTCCAAATGATCCCTTTTCATATGACGGGACAAAGTGTATCTGCGATCGAATGATTTATCACAAACATTGCATGTATAGTGTAAGGGAGCTACACCATGAAATTGCACCATATGCTTTTGCCGTCGGAAATATTCAGCGAAACGCTCCGGACATTTAGCACATTTGAATCTTTTAACCAACTTGTGGACGGCGTTGACGTGATTCTTATGTTTTTGCTGCGTTGCAAAGATTTTGCCGCAAATCTCGCACGGTATATTTTCTATTGAATGCATGCTTTTAATATGAACTTTGAGACGGTAGCGAGTGACGAAACCCGTGCCACAATCCTTGCAAATATAGTTTCTGAAGTGTACATTCATATGTCTTTCAATTGCGCCAAAAGTCTCGAAATTGAACCCGCAAATTTGACATTCGCATGCTCCAGAATCCGGCATTCTGTACGGTATCACTCTATCAGTGAATTCTGGATGCATCTTCTTATTGTGTACGTTCACCAAATGGGTTTTCAACTCATTCAAATTCTGTAAATCTTTTTCGCATAACGTGCACTTTAAATCGCGAATATCGACATAAACGACCAAGCATTCTGGGCCGTAAGTTCGCAAGATTTTGATGATATCCGACTTCTTGTGCTCGGCTGTATGATCGCGGAGTTTGGCGAAATTGTCAAAGATATTTCTGCAGTAGAAGCAAGGGAATCCTGTGCGACTTTTGCTTCGAAATGGGGTCACGTTAGAGTTTAAGAGTAGAGTGGAAGCGTTAAGAACGTGAGCTGATTTCTCTGTGATGTAGAGGTTTCGGGAACTGATTGTGGTTTTCCGACGGTTGTGATCATCTAACATTTTTGTGATGTTGCGCGCGTATATCGTTGTGTCTAGAAATTAAAATAAAAGAGTGTTAATATTATTATGAATATGGAAGAAACGAAGAGGAGGAGGTGTACCAGGATCGAGGCAGGTTGCGTACCTTTTTGTCTGCCTGCCCTTATGAGAGATAGGTGTGACGAAATGTATGTGTGTGTATGCGGAATACGGTATATTGATATAATATGCAAAAATATTAACATTAACAAAATCAATGGCTATTGCGTCAGCTTGTGATCTTGTGGTCGTCGGTTTGATCCCCGCCCATTGCACTACCGACGTGAACCCACTCGTAACACAACTTTTAGCTTAACACGGGAGGTTAACAAGAATACTAGTAGACTGCAAAAACTCTGCTATTCATCCTTAAACAAAAATGAACCTAATTCTACAAACTAATGGTCGCAAAGGCACATACGACCAATGTTTCTGACGTATATTGGCACATCCGACCATATGCTTCTGAGCTTTAGATCATCATCATCATCATTAGCTAGTATAACGTCCACTGCTGAAAATGGGTCTCCTACCGAGGGAGGCCTATTGTCATAGTCACCACGCTAGGCAGGTGAGTTGGTGACCGCAGTATTATGTTGCAACACACAGGGAAACGCTGCTGCCCATTCATTGGTAAACGATTATTATAGATGATGTTATAACAATCAGGACTAACGGCTTGCCGTGCTTTCCGAGGCACGGAGGGTCCTCAACCGTCCAGACCCGGATCGAAATCTTAGAAGATTTCTTGTCCGGCGTGGGGATCAAACCCACGACGAGGTTTAAAGCGAGCCAATTACCGCTACGCTACGGAAGTTTTCAACTCTAAATATGATTATTCAAATCTTACCTCTGAGTTTATCAAGATGTGTACAGAAAACAGGAAAAATGTCCGGTAAAGTCCGTCGGTTAGGTAACTTCGGTGGCATGTGTTTGAACCGGGCGAGGAGTGCTGCCTCGCCTTTAACGAGGTCCGACTTACTATGTTCAACTTCTAAGGAAACATCGCCTTCTGATGCCGTGTCTAGAACAATGAATATACTTATGTAATAAAACTGCGAATGCATGTTTAAAATCATATTCATATTCTTATCTCTCATATTCTACATTATTATTAGTATAAAAAAATGTATGCCTTAGACATCAATTTCATATACATATCACGCCCTATTATTTTCAAGACAGTAAAAAAAGTCACCCAGTATATCTAAATGACTTGGATCCCGCATCGAATTTAGTCAAAAAGTTCGCTCAGGTTGTACTTTCGGCCTGCACTGCACACCTGCACCTATATACAGGATGGCCGAGGAGTGGACGTTCAAACGCAAAATTTAGATACTTTATGATGAGGAGTATCCGAATCACCCCCATGTATGTTCTACGGTTTTGCGTAGTTTTCAAGATATAATTTTTTTCGTAAATTTCACATAACTTCAGTTTTTGATTTTTTTCTCGTTCTGTTGAACATTTCTGGTTCAGTTTTTTTGTGATAACTAATTAGCATAGTTTAACCTAACAACTAAAAAGGATGGTTTATCTAATCATTGCAGAACTGACTTAGAATTTATTCGAAAGTTCAAAATTAGGGTTTGATACTTTGAAAATTTATGTACCTGTGTACATACATTTTCAAAGTATCAAAAAAAATGAAAATGAGAGATTATGGTTTCAAAGTAATTTTAAAATCTTCCTAAGACATTACACTTTAAAACAAAGCCAAAGAAAGTTAGGGGTTAACGCGGGTTTATTTTCTGTAACTGACCTTCAAAGTAAATTAAGGCATTTTTACAAGAAAAAAAGTAAAATTTTATTTAATTTAAATCTTTGACTTCCTTTGAGTTATGATGGATTTGAGTAAAACACAGTTAATTGTTAATAAGATAAATTAATTAACTATGATAAATGTTCAAAATTTCGCCCTCCCACAGAAATGCACAGTCTACACCTCCGCAATTCTATCTCGAAAACTACGCAAAATCGTAGAACATACATGGGGGTGATTCGGATACTCCTCATCATAAAGTATCTAAATTTTGCGTTTGAATGTCAACTCCTCGGCCACCCTGTATAAAGCTAAAGAGTTTGTTTGAACATGCTTAAAACAGTAAGTACTAGTTTGATTAAAAAATATTTCAGTTCCAGTGTTAGATAGCCCGCTTATCGAAATAGGCTATAAACTATATTTTATTATGAAGTTGCCCCGAGAACAACGGTGAAATGACGAGCGGTAATAAAACATACTTACCACTAGGCACATAATCCGAATCATATATGTCAACTTCTATGTCACTGAGTTCCTCCTTCACTTGTATTGGTTTCTCATTTTTGACATTGTCAGCTGGAATCTCTAACGTATTGTCTTCTATTAATACTGTAGAAGGAATTAAATTATTAGAATGCAATGCTGGAAGAGTTTTAGCACTAATTTACTTCAACTCCACTGCTGAACATGAGCCTCGTCCCAGGGGACATTATTTGCCATAGTCACCATGCTTGGCAGGCGGGTTTGTGACCGAATTTGTACCACACAAAGAAACACTGCTGCCCATTCCTTGATATACGATTATTATATATGATGTAATAACAATCAGGACCAACGGCTTAACGTGCTTTCCGAGGCACGGAAGGTATTCCCTCAACCAACCAGACATGGAAAGAAATCTTTGAATATTCACAATGATTTCCTGTCCGGCGCGGCGTGGGGATCGAACCCACGACCTCCGAGATTTAAAGTGAGCCAAATACCGCTATGATATGGAAGTTTTCAAGCAAGGGTTGTTGTAGGATATTTCTATAATCACCATGTTTAGCAGGTGGATTGGATCGCAGTAAGATGGTGCATATCCTTGAGCTGATAGATGCTGCTGTACATCCATAAACTGTATGTCCCATAGTCGCCTCTTACATTAACCATGGGAAGAAGAAACAGTATGGTCTATACTAAGTCAAAAATCCACATGGCTAGTATATCTTCATTTTTCAAATTCCTATTCCTATGCAGTGATCATTACCATTTACGAGGCCACCATCTTAAATGATGTACCAGTTTATCTTGCAACTCTCACAAACACTTTATAAACAATAGAATAGTCAAAGCGTGGAATAAACTCCCAGAAAGTGTAATTTTAAGCCCAAAATGTGAACCAATTCAAAAATAGACTCGTCAAACATCTCAGCTGCAATAGAAACTAGTGAAGAAGAGCAAGATACAGGCACTTACCAGTCGAATCAACTGCTTGCCTGATCACAAATAATAATAATAATAAAATCATTACAGTAGTTGCTTCTGAGATATAGTGTTCTGGGTTTGAAACCCACATGGAACAATAATTTTTGTGAAACTACAAACAGATGTTCTGAGTCTTAGTGGGCTTTGTGTGTTTGTGAAGCAACGCAGGAATATATTTCCATAGTATGGGAGATGATTTTCTAAAAAATAACAAAGATTTCTTGTCCCGCATGAGGATTGAACCCACAACCTTCAAGACGTATACAGCTACACTACAGAGGCCTTCAGCTGTGTGTGTATTTTACTACTTACATAAAAAATAAAATTACCATTAACAAAAACGGTGCCTTTATCATCGTTCCCGTTGACAGCTTCGAGAAGTTGTCTCTCCGTGCTCACCACCATCATACGGAAGCTTGTTGCGTCTCTCAGGCGTTGTATACATGAGTTACATATAAGAGTCGTGATTTGAGTGTCTGTTGATAACTGTAATGAACAAAACAAGGTGTGATTTCAACTTTCTATTACAAAGGTTAGCTTTGCCATTCAGGAGCTTTTTTTTTCTGCTGACTTATTCAGCGATTTCTAACAGTGTCATGTAATGATTACACATGTGTAATAAGCTAAATGATGTTATATTTTTTATTCTTTATTATATATGTCCAAAGACATTACGAAATTAATCAGGACAGGAATAAAGGAGAATCAACTCAACAACTGGTTTATGCATTTGTTTAATAGATAGATTGCCGGTGGCATTGAAAGAGTTGTTTTTTATGGGGAAGTTTAAAAAATGCTGCAAAAATATTTATTAGATTCTTTTTTTTTTCTAAGGCTTTTAGCCACATGTTAAAGGTTTGTACACTACTCCTGATGGTTTAGACTATAATAATAAACCAAAAATTTGTACTTATTTTATTATACTTACAAATAAATTGAAGCAATCCATGAAAATATCAAAATACACCTCTCGAATGCCATTAAAGAAATATTCCTTCATCATATTTTTGTGGTGACCCTTAGCTAAGCAGCATCGACACTGTCCATAACTAGTTTTACTCGATTTATTCTCCATAATTGTTATAATAATAATATTTTTCAGTATAAATTTAAATACAAATATAAACAAATCAAGTTGTATACGACGCGTTGACAGTGTTGCCAACTCGATATCTTAGGTAGGTGCTAAATGATATCTCAAATAGTGCTAGATTGATAAAAAAAATCAAAAACAGTGCTATTTTTTTAAACATGACAAAAAAGAAGATAAAATTGTTTAATTTTGGTTTAATATGATAATAATTGTTTGAATCAGCCAATAATTATAACAATTATTTCACACTACATCCAATCATCTTCACTTTTATCTGTCTCTTCTGCTGTTTCTGCTTCTCGTTGTACTGACGCTGAAGCCGCCGTGGAAGTAGAAGGTTGTTCGCTTTCGAACTTTTTCAATTTAAATGAGTACATATCTTTTTTGCCTATTTTTTTAAGAATATCTTGGGGAATTTCATATGTATGGCAGGTTTTATTAAAGCTTTTGAGCCCTGTTCGGATATGAAGAAGTGAATTCAAAGTGTCCAAATTCATTTTATTCCTCAGTTTATTTTTTAAAATGTTCATTGAACTGAACACCCTCTCAACATCGGCGTTAGAATGCGGCAATGATAGTAATATAAATGCCAATGAAACTAGTTCATTATAGGGATTTTCGTTGTTTGCATCTTTATATTCAGATAGATCTACCCAAAACTTCAATGTGTAAGTTACATTTTCCCATTTATTATTGCCTGGCCCGAGGAAAACGGTTTAAGTTTTTCTATGTGTTTTTTTGATTCCAAATGCCGCTTAATTTCAAATACTCTCGCATTAAATTCTGTTTTGCAAAATGCACACATTGCTTTCAAATTATTTCCAAACACAGGTCTAAGCCACTTTTTGTAATTTGGATTGTTCTCCCACTCTTTTCTGTAATTTTGAACATAACTCACTTTTTTTCTTAAAGGAATATCCATTTTTGTAGGTTTTATATTTTACTAATAGCGATAATTGACAAATTCACAACTAAAAACATTCGCTTCGCATTACTCAGTAAACTGACTAAGACAAAGAAGAGATTATCATATTAGTAAGAGAGAGAGAGAGACATACATATCAGTACCTACAGAATTATTTTCGGGGATTGCCGGGAATTCCCCTAACATAGATTAGATAGATATGGGCGCGTTCGTTCGATTTAAAAACTGTAGTAAGTAGCGTTTTGTTACTACTCCTTGCGTGGCTGCGTTGTGTTACGGCTACCAGAGAAAATCCGAATGATGTCTGTTTAGTGCTAAATTTAATGCTAGGTGCTGAATGTTAAATGACAGTGCTAAAAATGTTAAAATAGTGCTAAATCTAGCACCGAAAGTGCTAAGTTGGCAACACTGCGCGTTGACATCTATTAATATTTGACAAATTTGACATTGACATTAAATTTCAACTAGTGCTTGAATTGATTGAATGTTGTGTTATCGATCTTTTACGGTTTTTGTTTTAAACCGTACATAATCTAATATTTAAATTAATTTAATAAAAACATTTTAAATGTACATTGAAAGGTTCACTTATTATATTTAATAAAAAAAATGTAATTAAAACTCAACCGTATTTTGACTCAAAACAATTACCAGTAGTGCCATCTAGTAGTGAGTAGTCGAACCTTTAATAACGTTGTCAGGGTTAGGCTTTATCTTACCTACATTGACCAATTCTCATTATCTAACTGGGTGTGTATTCTATCGTATTTATTCCATTAGGTACGTTTTTTTATATATTTATGCTATCCCATATTTATAAATAACAATGACTGAATTTATATGATTATTTGTTTATTCTTTTATTAGCAAATAAATTATACCTATGACGATATTTATTGCATTGCAACCAAAATGTTTATCTTCACTTCTACAATTCAGAACAAATAAAAATAATACTAATAAAATGTATTTATTTCTCTCACAAAGATACAGATACTTATATGGCTAAACACATGGCATCAATACTTATATATATAACTATGTAAGTCCACTTTGTGAGAGCCGGTGCCTATTGCAGGTTTATAAAAACCTGTATTACAGGTAAAGACGAAGCGCTATTGAATAATGCAGTGACGCTGTTTTTTTTTGTGCATTAGGGTTAAAAGTATTGCTGATTTATCGCAGTACCCCACCTAACACTACGACATTGAAGGCGGAAACATTTTGTTAAAACGCCACGCGACCTGACGAAACGCAACGCGTGTTGAGTCGAATCAAATGTATTGACCATGTATTACTAGAATCACACTATGAACACCCGATGCGATGTCGCATCGGGTATTCATAGTGTGATTCTGGTCTATAGAAAACAATACATTTGGTTCAACTAAACACGCGTATCGCGTGTCGTCAGGTCGCGTTGCGTTTTAACAAAATGTTTCCGCCTTGATACGCGTGCGTGTGTGCTTAAGCTGTTAGTCTAAGAGCCGTGAAAGATCAACCATCACCCATCCGATAACCAGAGGAGGCATACTTTGGTCAAATATTATTTGTAGCGACATCTTCAGTAGCCGCACAACAACTACAAGAAGACGAACAGCGCCATCTAGCGCCTAGCATGGGTTGGTCCTATCTGATCGCGCGATCCGTTGCCTGTGGAAACGGATCGCGCTTCAAAGGTGCTTTCTGATCGCGATATCAGTTTCACCTAAAACTAATGTATGGAAAAGTGTAAATCTATCGCGCGATCCGTTTCCACTGAAACAATCTATTAAGTAATTTCCGGTCTGATCGCACAAATATCGAAAATAAAATAAAATATGTTCGTACGTCTAAAAGCGTCTAAAATTATCACTAAATTTTAAATAAACAATAGTCAGTTAAAACTTATTTACCTCGCTCTACCTTTACATAAAAAACAAATAAAACAACTTGAATTAATCAATGAAATCATGTTAAATGTTATTTTATTAATTACTAAAATAAGGCGGAATACAATCATCTTTACAAAATATGTATTAAGTTCCGAAGAATGTTTTTTTTTAAATAAAAGTTTTTAGTAACGTAATCCTATTAAGGTATTTGTATTGATATTATGCTAATTAGGTTAGGTAGGACGTGCCCATCTGAGTATGTTTCGCCGGATCGTCTCGATGAGGCCGCGCTAAAAACGGCAGTAGAATAACCCCACTGAGTTTGCTTCCCCGGTTCTTCTCAGTTGGGGCGTATTGGATCCAGTGGTAGCACTAAAGCGCGTTCGTCGAGATACTTATGGTCCGTCTAAATAATAACATACTCAAAGGACAGAACTTAGATTTAATCATAGATATAAAATAATATTGTATTTTCATACCTGACAGCTTTTAGGCTAAAGCTATATGAACTATTATAATCAAATAAAATTAAGTAATTTAACTTAATAAATTTAAAAACCAAAATATGTTTCGACTATTTACAAATACCTTAATAGGATTACGTTATTAAAACTTTTATTTAAAAAAAAACATTCTTCGGAACTTAATACATATTTTGTAAAGATGATTGTATTCCGCCTTATTTTAGTAATTAATAAAATAACATTTAACATGATTTCATTGATTAATTCAAGTTGTTTTTTATGTAAAGGTAGAGCGGGGTAAATAAGTATTAACTGACTATTGTTTATTTAAAATTTAGTGATAATTTTAGACGCTTTTAGACGTACGAATATATTTTATTTTATTTTATATTTGTGCGATCAGATCGGAAATTACTTAATAGATTGTTTCAGTGGAAACGGATCGCGCGATAGATTTCCACTTTTCCATACCTACATTAGTTTTAGGTGAAACTGATATCGCGATCAGAAAGCACCTTTGAAGCAAGATCCGTTTCCACAGGCAACGGATCGCGCGATCAGATAGGACCAACCCCCTAGCATCCCAACTAACCTGTACCGCGCAATACAAGTTCGCAAGCCAATTCGAACAGATACAAGTTCGGAACATTAACAAATGGCCGTCGGCCGCCGGGCATACCACCTCGCCCGGCAAAGAAATGTTCATTTTCTGTGGAGGAACACCACCAACCGTTCCTCTAATTGTATTAGCCTTTTTCCCGGGAAGATTTAAAAAAGATCCGCTAGGGCCAGCACCGGTGGAGGTACATCACCGGACCTTTTTTTTTAAAAAAAAGTATTAAAATAAATCGTTAAAATTCAATAACAACTTCATACACCTCTTTTTCTGTTACAGACTAAAATTATTACACATAATGTATTTTTAAAATGTATTTTAACATACTAAAAATATTTCAAACCCAATTAAAAGTCATTATGTATACACATAGCAATAGCAAAAATAATTTTTTAAAATATAGCAAAATTTAGACAACTTTAGTAGTCAATTGCGTACTGGTCACGGAATCGCTCAGCAACTAAAGTGGGCGATGGCGTTCAAAAGGTTAACAAAAATGGCAATGATAACTTGCCTATCAAAAAGTGTCGATAACTAATTAAAATTTAATTAACCATTTAAATCCTTATTTAACTCGAGAGAAGCCGCGGGCAGTAGTTATAAATAAAACAAACAATTATAAAATTAGCAATGATTTAATTACAACTCACGTCTTTACACATCTCATACACACTAAACTATTTACAAAAAATACATCTTTACATACATAATCGTAAAAAAATTGTCAATAGAACCAATAATATAATTACTAAGAGCCCACCATAATTGGCATGAAGACTAAAAAGATCATTTAGTCCGTCAGTTAGATTATTTTTTTTCTGTAAAATGACTTCGATGCAGCGCGTTGAAATTTCGGGTGACGTCACTTTTAGGTACAATTTTACCTAATAGTGACGTCACAATCCTGGACTTTTTTTTGTATATGTTTTGCTCTGTATCTATGTATTTTTTTTTGATTTCATAAATAAAAAATTACTTGTCCAATATTTTTTAGTAATCTAACTGCCGGACTAAATAGATTTTGTTAGTCTTCATGCTCATTGGGAAATTTATTATCAACTGCCCGTCTAACGTCCACTGCTGATCATGGGCCTTCCTCGAAAGGTATTTTACTATAGTCACCATTATTAAGAGTCGGGTTTCTGCTTGATATATTAGCCACGAGGCTTTTGCTATTTCACCGGGAATAAAGGCGAGCAGAGCTCCATCATTAAGAAATGGTTTAAAACTACAAACAAAGCAACCTGCGCAAGAGAGCGCCCCCTGTGGGGCTCGAACCTCGGCTCAGGGCGATGAGATTGAGGGATGGTGACTTTATGCCCGGCGAAGTAGCAAAAGCCTCACATATGCAACTACATATGTCGGTCCGAAAAAAAAAGTCAATTCATGAAGTTAATGTACCTTCAATAATAACGTAACAATAACATAGGAAATGAATACATTTTTATCGAATAGTAATAATAATGATATATGTAATAGTATAGACATGATGATCATAGGTGATGTTCTTCAGAAAGGTCAGGTGCGTAGTACTCGCAACAAGTACGGCGTGCGTGTATGACCAGATGTATGAACGTGGACGAGGCAAAGGGAGTATGTAAGGATCGTAGCAGGTGGCGTTCTGTAGCTCTGCCTACCCCCATGGGAGAAAGGCGTGATTATATGTATGTATGTAATGACATGATATATACACTCGAAACCGGGACATGTCCCGGCATACCGGGACGTATAGTAACCCTATACTATATACCTTGTACGTCATAAAAAAATGTCGTATGTGCCTTTATCGTAAAATGACACATTCGACTAAATAAATGGTTCTGCAGTGTATTAGTACTACCGTCTTTATGCTTTTGGGGTCTAGATTTTATTATGTAGTTCCCACGGTAACGGAAATTACGCGGGTATAACCTCACGCGGGAATATATACATACATACATAAGCTCACGCCTGTTTCCCAGCGGGGTAGGCAAAGAAAATGGACCTCCACTTGCTACGATCCCTACACACATCTTTCGCTTCATTCACTCTCATAACATTCTTCATACAAGCACGTCGGTTCAGGGTGGATCTTATTTGACCTTCTGCGATTTGGTCAGAGAATGTTCGTCGAGGTCTTCCCCTTCCGATTGCGCCACTCACACTTGCCATGTATACCTGTTTTGTCCATCTTTCGTCATCCATTCTTTCCACGTGACCAAACCATCTCAACATTCCCTTCTCCTATCTTCTACGCGGGAATCTAGTATAAAATTATGTAGGCGAGCACAGTCCAGGAACGACAAACGAAATTGATTTATTGGAAGGTTCCTTGTCGCAGTGGACGTATCAGTACCACTACACAGAGACCACTCCATCCGATCCGCCGGAGAAGAGTGCGCCCGCGAACGCGACGCGTCTACCCTCGTCCTCCTGACCGTTAGTTTGCAAAGAACCATCCGATGCCCTCGTAGACCCGAAGTCCGAGAGGCCCGCGAACTGTAAAATAGAGCGACAGTTGCACAAAACTCCCCTAAAATACTAAAAGTCGCACACAGGGGGCGCCCTCTTACGCAGGTTGCTTAGTTTGTAGTTTTTAAACCATTTATTAAGGCTGGAGCTCTGCTCGCCTTTATGCCCGGTGAAGTAGCAAAAGGGTCTTGGCGAACTAGGTAAGTCAATCCGACAAAAAAAATTGACTTATCAGTGCGACCTCGGCCTAAGGCCCATAATTTATTTGGTTTAACCACATTTAACATCTAAAATAAACAGTTAAAATTTGCGCTTATGATGCACCATACTTTTGGAAAAAACTCCTTTATTGGACACCGGTTTCGGTTGACCCTGAAAAAAGAAAAATTGTAATTAGACTCAGGCCCATGTTTTCCGAGTCGGCACTTTGGGCAGGTACCCAGGGCCCAACTATCGTCGGAAAGTCCGGTCAGCAGCACTACTCGCACATTTTTGGGTTATGTCGTCCATTTTAAAATTAATTATGATATGATTTATTATTGAATTATAATTTATTTATTTCGGGATCCATCAAGGGACAAAACAAAACATTGTGGCTTCAGGAGGGCTAAAGTTTGGGTTCCATCATCACCGGTAGCCCGTATAACGTCTGTCCCTTTAAGCTGGACATGGGCCTCCGGAGCCCTAATACCCTCCATTTGCCATAGTTACCACGATTGGCAGGCGGGATGGTGACCGCAGTATTATGTTGTACCACACAAGGAAACGCTGCTGCCCGTTCCTTGATATACGATTATTATAGATGATGTTATAACAATCGGGACCAACGGCTTAACGTGCTTTCCGAGACACGTCTGGTTGGTTGAGAGACTACACAGTCCCTCAACCCACCAGACCCGGAAATAAATCTTTGAATTTACACAAAGATTTCCTGTCTGCCATGGGGATCGAACCCACGACCTCCGAGATTTAAAGCAAGCTATATGCCGCTACGCTATGGAGCTTGTCTCCTCAACCTATTTATCAGTAATATCTCACCTGCATTTTATCTTGATAGTCCATATGCCTTTGCACCACACCTCTAGGTACCCGGTATATCGAAGAAGCCTTATTTACAGACAAGCCACTTCTCTTAACGAAAGCAATACATCTTTGTATGGTGTCCTTCATACATAGGTGTCTTATGCTGTCTTCTTTAATTAATATTGAGGGTAGTGTGAAATGCATGCCGGCACACGTCAACAAAACGTAAATTTTATCACTTAGGGTTGATCAAAACCAACCATTTGGTACATAGGCGGAACTATAACGACACCTTCGGAATCCAATAGGTATTTTAATGAACATTTTGGATCCAAGAAGGTACATAACGAAACCTTCAGGATTAAAGGACAGACAAAACCAAATTTACGATCTAGGAAGTGACCAAATAAAAATTAGTTGATTCAGGGATGACACAACAAATCTCTTGGGATGCATTGATGGATAAAACGAAACTTTTGGATCCGGGATGGACCAAAATTCGGGTTGCAATCGTGGTTCTCTGTTATGTATATACAACTATGATTTTAGGGATTAGCAACTCGTTTAATAGTAACTAATATCTCACCTGCATTTTATCTTGATAGTCCATATGCCTCTGCACTACACCTCTGGGTACCCGGAATATCGAAGAAGCCTTATCTACAGACAAGCCACTACTCTTAACGAAAGCAATACATCTTTGTATGGTATCCTTCATATTCGGTGACCTTAAAATATCATCTTTACTTAGCAATGTGGGTACTTTAAAATAGGTGTTAGTGTTGATCCTCCGTCTCTTTCTTGGGACTTCTTTTTCTACTGAAATTGAATGATCATTATGTTTAAATGACAGCTGTGGGTTCAATTTTCTCGCTGGACAAGAAATCTTTGTGTCATTGTCATCATCATCAGATCTTATAACGTCCATTGTTAAACATGGGCCTCGAGAAGGGTTGCCAACTTTTTTTTTTTTTTATCTTTTTACAAATAGTTGCTAAATATATTGTGCTTTTGGGAAATTCAGGAAATGTACCATAAATGTGAAGAGGAGGGATGAAACGCATGTTACTAAAAGAGTTTTAAGTATACTATTTATTATATATTTTGATTTTGCAAAAAAATCTAGTCCTTTTTGTGCTTAATTTTTTTTTTATAATATAAAGTATATTTGACTGAAATATAGTACGATACTATATAATAATTATAGTACGGGTGGCAAGGCCTCGAGGGAGGGTTTGGCATAGTCACCACGCTTGGCAGGCGGGTGACCGCAGTATCTATACTAATATTATAAAGCTGCAGGGTTTCTTTGTTTGTTTGTTTGAACGCGCTAATCTCAGGAACTACTGGTCCGATTACCGATTACGGGCACGGGAGCTACGCGGGTGAAACCGCGCGCGGGAAGCTAGTTATGTTATAATACACAAGGGAACGCTGCTGCTCGTTCCTTGTTATACAATTGATATAAAATATGTTATAACAATCGGGACCAACGGCTTAAAGTGCTTTCCGATGCACAGAGGGTTCCTCGAACAACCAGATCCGAAAAGAAATCTAACATTTTACACAACCAATAAACAAACTATCTAGCTCTATATATCTTCTTATATATAAAGCTGAAGAGTTTGTTTGTTTTCTTGAACGAGCTGATCTCAGGAACTATGGACCGATTTGAAAAATTCTTTCAGAGTTAGATAGCACATTTAACGGAGAAGGCTATAGGCTATATTTAATTATGAAGTTCCCACGGGCACGGGAGTTACGCGGGTCAAACCGCGCGCGAGAAACTAGCATTGTTGAATTTACAGAAGTCGCAAATTATTAACAAAGTTTTTTATACAAAAGGTTTAAATACTAAACTTACCCTCCTTTTCAACTTCATCATCTTCCACAATCAAATATTCAGTATTTAATTCTTCACATTCAACATCTTCTTGCTCATTTCTACTGCCGATAGTTTCATCTTGTTCATTCCCAGTGCCCATAAAGTCATCCTGCTCATTCCCAGTGACCATAAAGTCATGTTGCTCATTCCCAGTGCCTATAAAGTCATCTTGCAAATTCCCAGTGCCTCCAACGTCATCTTGGTCGTTGCACACAGCTTCAACTTGCTCACTATAATTAATTTCGTCTTCCAAATATTCGACTTCGAAATCATCATTCTCATCCGCGATTTCTGTGTCTACGTGTTTAATTGAGATTACATTTCTATTAAACTCATCTTGGAATGTAACAGACTGCTTTCTCTTTCCATCTTGTGGTTTATCATCATTTTTATCCTTTCTTTCTTGATGAAAATCAACATTATTAATATCTCCAACAGGTGTTCTTAATAAACTAGCTAAAATTTTATTGTTTTCTGGAGTATAAAGTTGATCATTTTGAATACTTTTATTTAAACTCTGATCTACTTTATTACCACTATATTTATTGATTTGTTCAGGTGTTAGGATACATTTATCATACTTTTTAGCTTTTTGCAATGCATTTTTGAGTGCATTTCCAAATGTCTGTCCCATTAATAGAGGTTTTTCTATTAATAGAGATATATCTTCGGATATTGCAGTTTCTGTGGTACTATTATCAATTTGTGAAGTGAAAAGAACATTTTTTCCTATCCTTTTAGCTTTTTCAGTTGCTTTTTTAAGCGCTTTCTCAAAAAAACTGACCACCGGTTGTTTAACTGGTTTATAAGGTTTGTTTCTTTTTGGTAAACATTGAGCCTTTTTAATAGGAATATCTGATATAATTCTACCTTTAGATACACCTAATATTTGTGCGCTTTCAAAAGTGTCATCGTCATCTTCCGAATTGTTATTGTTAATAGATTCAGAGTCATTAATAGGGCTTTCAATAGGTCTAAATGTGTCTGTTAGAGGTTGATCAATATCTACTGGTTCATTAAAATTGTCAGGTAAATTCACCAAGCTTTGCCATCGATCCTCACTAGTTTGTAAAACGCTAATTTCCAATAGATTTTTATTATGTACTTTAGTTATATTAAACGCTACGTCTTTAGATTTAGTTACAATAGGTTTTACGTCTGATTCGATATTATTAACAGGTTCTAAAGGTAGTTCTACTTTGTCCATTTCTTTATTAACATTAATAACTTCATCTGTACAGGGTTCTAGTTTTATTTCATCTATAGTTTCTAAGCTAAGTGGATCTTTTTCTATTTCTTTTAAGTTATGTATTTTATTCCTATCTATTACTGTAGGTGTCATAAGAGCTTCTATATCATTATCTTCTGTGGCATTATAATCGTCGTGAATAGAATCACCGCCATCTTGGGAAAAATCGTCATCGTCAGCATTTGAATCATTATTTTTACTTGTATCTTTAGCATCATCATTATAGCTAGGTGCATCTGATTCGGCTTCTACAAAAAGAATATAATATTGAGTTACTTCATCCCACGAAACAAACATCACAGGAGGTGTAAGATCTATACTAACTAGTGGTCGCTCAGTGGACAAAAGTGGTCGCCCAGTGGACAAAAGTGGTCACCCAGTGGACAAAAGTGGTCACCCAGTGGACGAAAGTGGTCGCCCAGTGGACAAAAGTGGTCGCACTAAGGACGAAAGAGATCGATCATAATTTAAAAAAATATTAGCATTCTACACTACTTCTCTATATTTAAACTAATATTATAAAGAGGAAATATTTGATTGTTTGTTTGTATTGAATAGGATCCAAAACTATTTGACTGATTTGAAAAATTCTTTCACCGTTGAGAAGCTACACTATCACCGGATACAATAGGCTATATAAATTATAAAATACGGTGTGGAGTGAAAGAGGACGTGATTACGAAGATAGAGAAGGGAATGTTGAGATGGTTTGGTTACGTGGAAAGAATGGATGAAGAAAGATTAATAAAACACGTATACATGGCAAGTGTGAGTGGCATAGTCGGAAGGGGAAGACCTCGACGAACATTCTCTGACCAAATCGGAGACATCCTCGCAAAAGGTCAAATAAGGTCCACCCTAAGCCGACGTGCTTGTATGAAGTATGTTATGAGAGTGAATGACGCGAAAGATGTGTGTAGGGATCGTAGCAAGTGGAGGTCCATTGTCTGTGCCTACCCCGCTGTGAAACAGGCGTGAGCTTATGTATGTATATTAAATTATGAAGTTCCCACGGGAACGGGAGCGTTAGAAAACAGCGCGTGATGCCATTTAAAAAAAAATTGCACATACCTTTCTTTAATTTCTCCTGAGCTTCCAACACTCTCCTCTTGAATTCAGTGGCGGTTCTGATCTGATCTATACAGTCCTCGCATATTTGATCATGTTCCAATGAATTGCCAGCTTGAGCCCACTGCAATCAAATAGACATGACTGTCAGTTTTTCGAAATAGCTGTTATCACGCGGGGTGACTATGGCAAATATACTCCCCCGGGAGGAGGCTCATGCTCAGCGGTGGCTGATAAGGAAAAATTATGAATAATGAAATAATATAGTTAGTTAGTTGGGCAAAATGATTTCCGCACTTGGCCTTTTAATAGTTAGTATTCAACATCTCGCAACTTAAACTACACTCCGGGCGTCCCTATTATTGGGCAAATGGGCCGTTATAAGTGTGGCCCAGGAGATCCCGCGGTGCCATATTTGCTGCGGGTGTCGTCGGGGGACCGGATTGCTTATGCATACCCGGCCCCCGTCAACGGTGGATCGTAGGAGTGTCCGGGGGGTTTTAGTGGTGTAGGGTCCTCTCCTTGTAGTATGAGTAAGCATGCCACGCTATGGAGAGGGCGAGTGCCACATATACCACCGCCAGCGCGCGTATACAATGGAAAATGCATGCCCCAGGACAAAAAAAAATTGTCATATTAAAAAGCGCTAGCCAGTTTGTTCATACAGAAAAATAACATACATACTTGAATACAAAAGCAGTCAACCAACATTTTCCCATACACCTCAGATTTCTCCGCATTCTTGTACTGATACCACATGAGTTTGAGATGACCGAACTCTAGGCAACACCGGCATTGTCCATAATATGTGGACTCCACTTCATTCTGTAAACGAAAAATTTTTTTAATATATATATATAATTAGATTTCTGTTTTTTGTCCAGTGGGAAATATACATATCCCGCGCTGGCGGCGGGATATGTGGGACTCGCCCTCTCCATAACGTAGTATGCTAAACACATACCATAAGGAGAGGACCCTACACCACTAAAACCCCCCGGACACTCCTTCGATCCGCTACGTGATGATGGTTATTATTATAATTCATATAATAGCTGTTTCTTTGTATATTATTATTATATATTTTTATAGTGCCGTGTGGTTTCCGGCTTAGAATAGACTACCCCATGTCCTCCCATGGGTGTCGTAAAAGGCGACTAAGGAACATATGGCTGATGGATGGACAGCAGCATCTATTAGCTCAAGGTTTACAAGGTTTACTGCGATCACCAATTCATCTGCCAAGCGTGGTGATTATGGCAATATCCCTCAACAATCCTGGCTTGCCAAGGTTGGTTAAGAGGAGGCCCATGTTCAGCAGTGGACTTTAACGGGCGGTTGATGATGATAACGATGATGATATTTTTATAAATCATTGTAAATAAAATAAAAGTGTAAGGATAATTATGTTAGTTTCTTTGCTTTTTATCAATAATAAAAATCATAATAAAAAATGTATACCTAAAGAATTATTTTCTTTATATCTCGAACAGAACTTAAAATTAATATTTTTATAATAAGGCGCTTCATTCTTATCTGGTGTCCCACGACACCATACGACTTTTTTTTTTCTATCTACAATCAGCCTATTGGCTTTAATTAATCAGATTGGAGGTTGTGCATTGATTTTTATTGCGTAGGGGTATTTGGCTCGCTTTAAGTCTCTGCGGTCTTGGGTTTGATCCCCACACCAGACAAGAAATCTTTGTGCAAATTCTAAGATATGATGCACAAATATTAATGTCTGTACAATGTCCATCCAAAAAAATAAATAAATAAGTACAGTACTAACCCAATGAAACTTGGTTGGCACCGCATCACATTTTAGCTGTGCTGCATTCAACATTGTGGTGTAATCGCTCTGTTCAAAATGCAACGAACAAACAGTTAAATTATAGGAATAATTCAAATTGTGTTTCCCAATTAATTGCACCCATGCGTCATGCTTTTCCTTGATGGTTGGAAATCTGAAACAAAAGAGCATCTCTCTATGTAGTTACCGTAGCACAATAGGCATGAAGAATAAAAAAATCTATTTAGTTAGTCAGAGAAAGCAAAACGTGAGGCATTCTTCTTTGTACATGTTACAAAACCTCAAGCGATTATTATTTATATACATACATACATAAGCTCACACCTGTTTCCCAGCAGGGGACGGCAGAGACAATGGACCTCCACTTGCTACGATCCCTACACACATCTTTCGCTTCATTCACTCTCATAACATTCTCATAATTTAGATATATTTTGACATTTGAAATTGAATTGAATTCCATCAAATTGAATTTATTTTTTACCTTTTAGTATAATTTTTTTAATAAAAGCTTGTTTTTAAAAATGTTTTTTTTACTTTTTACATTTTATATAATTTAATTGATGCACTTCTATAAACTAATATTCTTGTAGAAGTTAGGTATTTGACTTCCCTCGTATAGATTCAAATTTTCTATCTACTAACTTTAATTCCAAGTAAAACTCCTGGTCCTATGTATCGATTATTCAATTACTACTCGAATTTAAAAAATATATACTTACTTGGTATTGTATATATTCTTTAAATAGCAAAAGGTTTCTAAATTCAATTATTTTTTATTTTTTTGCATAAAACCCTACTATGATTATAGTTATACTCGAAAACTTACTTATGAAAATAAATAGTACTTGGACGTCTTAAATTCAATTGAGAATTACATCCTTTTATACTGCACTTGGTCATCGCTTTGAATTGATTTTAATAGAAAAATAATGTATAGAACATAACTAACACTGCAAAATGGAAATAAATAATAATATAACCTCAATATATACGCAGTGTTGCCAGTATGATTTCCCAAAAAGGGACGGTTGGCTTTCTGAAAAGGTACGGTTTTAACTTAAAGGAGCGGTCGGTTTTTTTTTTCGGTTTGACTTACTTATGTAGCCCCGAGGCTTTTGCTACTTCACCGGGCATAAAGGCGAGCAGAGCTCCAGCCTTAATAAATTGTTTAAAAACTACAAACTAAGCAACCTGCGCAAGGGGGCGCCCCTGTGGGGCTTGGACCTGGGCTCAGGGCGGTCGCTGGCGATGATATTGAGGGATTATGACTTTTAGTATTTAAGGGGAGTTTTGTGCAACTGTCGCTCTACTATACAGTTCGCGGGCCTCTCAGACTTCGGGTCTACGAGGGCATCGGATGGTTCTTTGCAAACTAAGGGTCAGGAGGACGAGGGGGGAGGTACGGTTGGGTCGGAATACTTCTGCAAGAATTTTTTCTTCGAGTTGGCTGCCTTCAACCGTTGGTTGGAAATAAAAAACGATAGGGAAATTAGAAAATCGTATGAATTTACTTCAATTATTTACTTAATTAAATTAAATTAAATTAGATATTTTTCCATTTTTCTAAATCTACTCAGATCTAAGTAAATTTTAGTCAATTCTAGATCTAAGTTTATCCGAATAGATTGAGATTGATTTCAACAAATGGAGATGTTCTAAAAAAAATTTTTTGATTAACGTACAAAGTCTTTTTAGATCTAAAAATATCAATGTCCATCTAAAAATATCAAATAAAAAATTACAATTCAAATTTTTTTACCAGTATACAATTAAACAAAATTATTGTAATTTCGTTTCAAGTTTTTGACAGATATGTAAACAACAGAATTTTACACTCTTGTTTAATAACAATAAAATAAAATAATACTTTTTGTTCCTTTAAATATAGAGAATAGTATCGCATATCTGAACTTCCTCATCACATTATTCCTATGATAAATTAGGTATTAAGTATCAAAAAAAATATTAATTCACTGCATCATCAACGAATTTAATGACTTTACTCCATTCCGTAACTCTGTATTGATTTATAACCTCACTAGCGGCCCGCCCCGGCTTCGCACGGGTGGACTTTTATACCCTACCCCTGCCCTACCCTACCCCTGCCCTACCCTACCCCTACCCTAACCCTACCCTACCCCTACCCTACCCCTACCCTACCCCTACCCTACCCCTACCCTACCCTACCCTACCCTACCCTACCCTACCCCTACCCTACCCCTACCTAGGAGGAGGAGAGTCCGGTGCGCGGCGCCGTCCCGAAGAGCGTGGGTGGTCCAACAGTACCTGGAAAAAAAAGAAGAGTATGAAACCATAGTTAAAAAAGAACAAGTGTCTAGTTGGAAGCTGTTCTGCGAGAAGCAAGACAAAGAGGGGGTATGGGAGGGGATTTATAGGGTGATTGGTCGCACAACCAAAAGGAAAGAGGACGTTCCTCTCGTAAAGAACGGCATCCCCCTCAGCAACAAGGAGTCGGTCGCTCTGCTTGCAGAGACCTTCTACCCGGAAGACCTGGAGAGCGAAGATAACGCCGACCACAGAGATATCAGAAGAGCCTCCGAGCAGATGAGTGAGGGTCATAATTCTGATCATGACCCTCCATTCACTCTGGAGGAGCTCAAAATCTCTGTGGAAAGCTTCAACCCAAAGAAGGCTCCGGGTGAAGATGGCCTAACCGCGGATATCTGCAAGCAGATCATATCCCGACACCCCAAAACGTACCTGGCCTTGGCCAACAAATGCCTAGAACTGGGCACCTTCCCTAAGATCTGGAAGAAGGCAGCAGTAGTGGTGCTTCAAAAACCGGGCAAAGAGGATCTTACCCATGCCAAATCTTACAGACCGATTGGGCTATTGTCTGTGCTGGGTAAGATCCTGGAAAAAATGATAGTAGGGCGGTTGAAGCACCATCTGCTGCCTAAAATGAGTACCCGCCAGTACGGCTTTATGCCACAGAGAGGCACCGAAGACTCCCTCTATGACCTGATGGGATCCATTCGGACCAAGCTGTCTGAAAAGAAACTTATTACGATGGTATCCCTGGACATAGAGGTAGCCTTCGATAGCGCTTGGTGGCCTGCCATCAAAGTGCGACTGGCGGATGAAGGTTGCCCACTCAATCTGCGCAAAGTGTTGGCCAACTACCTGCAAGATCGCAGTGTAGAAGTCAGGTACGCTGGGGAAACTTACACAAAGGCGACCAAAAAAGGGTGTGTACAGGGATCCATAGGGGGACCCATACTATGGAATCTGCTCTTGGACCCCTTGCTGAGGGGGCTAAACGAGAGGAGCGTCTATTGCCAGGCGTTCGCCGACGTCGTTGTTTTACTCTTTGATGGTGACACCGCCCAGGATGTCCAAGTGAAGGCCAATGCCGCCCTCTCCTATGTTCAGGAATGGGGCGTCCGAAATAAGCTTCGCTTCGCTCCAAACAAGACCAAAGCCATGGTCATAACGAGGAAGCTGAAGCATGACACTCCGGCCCTGAGCATGGGAGGGACCGACATCCAACTGGTCAAGGCTATCAAAATCTTAGGCCTCACCATTGACAGCGCCCTAACCTTCAATACCCACGTCACTGAGACATTGAAGAAGGTAACCAACATCTATGGGCAGCTGTCAAGGGCAGCGAAGACCAGTTGGGGCCTTCACCCGGAAGTCATCCGGATTATCTACACTGCGGTGGTGGAACCAATCGTATTGTACGCGGCGAGCGCCTGGGCGCCAGCCGTCAAGAAGAGATGCGTGCGGAAGATGATCGATGGTGTCCAGCGTGGATTCGCTCAGAAGCTCTGCAGGGCATACCGCACGGTCTCCCTGAACGCAGCACTGCTCTTGGCGGGAATACTACCCCTCGACCTCCGAATACGGGAGGTGGCAGCCCTGTATGAGGCCAAGAGGGGAGTTCCTCGACCCGAGCTGGCTGGCAGGGAGATCGAGCGGAGGGCCAATTATGCCGAAAATGGCCACCCGGCAACCTATATGAGCCTGAAGTTCATAAGCCTGGTGGATCAGCAAGATGTCGACGAGAACGACCGACAGGCTGTAAAAATCTTTACGGATGGCAGCAAAATTGAGGACAAAGTGGGTGCTTCCCTTTCCATATGGGAAGGGAACACGGAAACTAAAACGGTTAAACTCAAGCTGCCATCCTACAGCACTGTCTACCAGGCAGAACTTCTGGCCATATACAGAGCTTCGAGGGAGGTCATCTCGAGGTCTGAGCAGAGCTTCGGAATTTATAGCGACTCTAGTTCCGCGCTGGAGACCATCGTAAAATACAGCTCGTTCCACCCCATCGCCGTCGAGGTCCGCAGGAACCTGCGAACGGCGCTTGTCCAGGGCAAAGATACAACTTTATTCTGGATAAAAGCTCACGCGGGTCTTGCGGGCAACGAGCGCGCTGATGAGCTGGCGAAAAGTGCGGCCACCACCCTCAAGAGAGCCCCAGACTACGACAAGTGCCCTGTCTCATTCGTCAAGGGACAACTTCGCAGAGCGTCCATTGACGAATGGAACATGCGGTACAAGAGTTGTACAAAAGGGGCTACAACCAAAATGTTCTTCCCCGACGCTATCGAGGCCCGTGGGACGCTGAGGCATGTGGGGCTGGACTCCGTCCTTACACAGGTCCTCACTGGGCATGGTGGGTTCGCCGAATATCTGCATAGGTTCAAATGCAAGGAGGACCCATCATGCCGATGTGAACCAGGAGTGGGGGAGGGAGTCGAGCACCTCCTGTTCCAGTGTCCCATATACGCTCGACGCCGACATAACGTCGAGCAAAACGTCGGGGAATCCCTGACCCCCCAGAATATTGCTGGCCTAATGGCAAAAAAGAAAACAAGAGGGAGAATTCTAGAATTCGCTAGGGGGATAGCCATAGAGGCAATTGATCGAAACAAATAGGGTTGCTGATGTCAGTCTTACGAGAGAAACGCAGCAAGGCCAAGATGTATTGGCATAAGCATAACGAGCAAGACCGACTCTTCAAAGAGTGGGTTTTTGCTAAGAGAGTCGTAAACAAAAAGAAAGGAAACAGACGTTATAAAACTGACACCAGCAACCCTAATATAATATGATAAAGTAACTTAGTAAAATTTTAATAATGAAATACTTAATAATATTAAATTATAACAATAAAATTTCACAATATACATTTTAATAATTATACACAATTAACTTAATTTAATACAATTTTATTCAATACCATAACTGTTTAATTCCAAATTAAAAAAAAATAAAAAATAAAAATAATAATAAAATTTTTACAAAATTATCACGCAAATTATGAAAATAAAATAAAAAAAAATTAAAAATTCTATCACTTTTACACAAACGATAAATTGACGAAATGCTACCATATTAAAATACAATAAAAATAATAATAATAATAAATTTTTACAAAATTATCATGCAAATTATAAAAATAAAAATTCTACCACTTTTACACAAACGAAACGAAATTAACAAAATGCTACCATGTTAAAAGTAAAATAAAATAAAAATGACAAAAAAACCAAAATAAAAACTGAGACAAATACCAACATTAAGTTGAGGAAAATTAATTAAAACTGGAAAAATCGTCACCCAAACCCTGACTACGTCAGGGAACGTCAGTTTCCTAAAGGGAAACAATAAAAAAAAAAAAAAAAAAATACCCTACCCCTACCCTACCCCTACCCCCTTCGGGACGGAAACAAATCCAACATATCAAAAACCATGGCAATCGGTCCAGCCGTTCTCGAGTTATAAGTGTTGTAACAAACACGACTTTCTTTTATATATATAGATTTCTATAATTGATCTACAAATGGATTTGTTCGATATTGGCAGTCGGTAATTATTATGTTCTATTTTACCATATCCTTTTGAATATTCGATTTCCTATCGCTTTTTGCCAACCTACGGTCGCGTCGCAGACAGCCAATTCGAAGAAAAACTGATCTAGCTCTTGCAGAAGTATTCCGACCCATACGTTTGCTACAATGTTGGAAAATTATATAGTCTACTCGTATTCTATTACAGGAGAAGGCGATTTTTTTTTTGTTTTTTACCCTTTGTAGTTTGTAGTGAAAAATAAATCACTAATATAGAAAAGGTACGGTCTACACTGAGGTACGGTTATGGTACGGTTGTGTGATGAATAGTACGGAAAACCGTACTTTTTGGTACGGTCTGGCAACACTGATGATTTCCCAAAAAAGGACGGTTGGCTTTCTGAAAAGGTACGGTTTTTAACTTGAAGGTACGGTTGGGTCGGGATACTTCTGTAAGAACTAGATCAGTTTTTTTTTGACCATAGGTTGGAAAAAAAGTGAACATAAAGAAACCTCATTTCAGTATTCAAAGTTCTCGACAGGGCGCGCTGGAGTTGTCTTTTGGAATCATTTTAAATTTGAAAATATTTTTAATACATATCAGAAGAGGATTTAATCCAATCCAAATAAATCCATCAAAATACGATACGCACAAAACTGAAAATGTCAAGAAAACTTGTATATGGCAGATGCACAGGAAGTGCGAGCCGAAAGCTCTCAGCAGGGAGCGAGAAGAAAAAAAAGAGGATTTAAACATTTTTACAACAGAGAAATTGTAGATGTATGAAGAAGGTAAAAATCGTTATTATTCATCAAGTCGGAATTGCATGTAACAGTAAATATATAAATTAGCAACGAAAATCGTATGAATATACTGAAATTATTTATGAAGATTGATAATCTGTTTGAATATATTCCAATTAGTTATCATTAATAACATTACAATTCAAAATTTTGAACTCATTAACACATGCCTTACTCCATTCAATAATCGATAATTAATTATTGGATCGAGTAAGGCTTGAATTAATAAGTTTCAAAATTTAAATACAAACTGAGCTTAGAGAATAATTTTAGAACAAATTAGCTCTGAAACTTTGGATCTAATTAGATCTCAATGGTGGGATTTTTTTTAGATCTAATTATAATATTTAATTTTTATAGATCCTTTTAGATATTTTTCAATTTTTCTATATCTACTCCCTATTGTAGATCTTAGTTTATTTAAAAATATCAAATTACATCTAGAAATGTTTAGATCCAATTTTTACCGGTATTATAATTCGATTAAACAAAATTAATGTAATTTCGTTTCAAGTTTCTGACAGGTATGTAAACAACAGAATTTTGCACACTTTTTTTAAACCGTTTTTAAAAAGCAAATTCAGAATGTCGAAAAAGCAGGAGAAGGCGATTTTTTTTGTTTTTTACCCTTTGTAGCTTGTAGTGAAGAATAAATTAACCAATATAGAAAATGTACGAAAAAGGTACGGTCTACACTGAGGCACGGTTGTGTGATGAATAGTACGGAAAACCGTACTTTTTGGTACGGTCTGGCAACGCTGTATATATGTGGTTAAATGACGTTTAGAACTCAGTAATCAAGACAAGACAGAACATAATAATATATGTTTACAGAAAGCGACAGACGGACAGACGAATGAGTCTTTGAGCCATTAAATTGCCGATGAGTTTTGCCAGCTTGATTACAAGTTCGCAAATCCAAAATATTTTTAAGAAAACTCTTTCTTGATTTATTTTTTTCTATATTTTATGATTGTTTATATAGTTTATATATATATTTAGAGAGTTTATTTTTGCCTTTGTGTAGAAGCCATCAAGAGACATTAATTGAATAATGTTAATTTAAGTTTTACTTAAATCTAGTTAAAAATGTTACTATCCAAAAGAAAAAAAAATACAATATATCATTATAAATTTTTCATGAATGAGCAACAGTAAATTTATTATTAAAATGCTTTAAACATAAAGAATCAAGTATGTAGAATTTTCAAGTATGACTGCATTAATTGAAACTTTCAAAAGATCGAAACAACCAAGACTTTTACAAACGTAAAAAATAATTGTTATTGACATTTTGGCGTGTTTCGGAAAATGAAGCGACTCTTTTTTTGAACAAAATACCTTTTTTTACAATAAATTCTGAATGTAAATAATGTACAATTTGTGTTATTTGTGTGTGATATCTGTGAAGCAATCAATTTAAAATGGCTGCTGTTAAAAACAACGGGCCTTTAATAGATCCTGCGCTTTGTCGTTGCTGCAGAGCAATTAAAAAATGCAGGATACTTACAAGCGAGTATACATGGATGGAACAGAAGGAAGTCTATTCTGACATGATCATGGACTGCTTCGGAATCTTGGTGAGAAAAAGAACTAGCTATTTAAATTTCGAATGTTTTAATTGATTCTAAAACGAAGATATGACGTTTTTTAAATTTGACAACAAAAGGTTTTATTTACTTAGAAGAGCTTTTTTATGTTTTGGCCGCAAAAGCTTCAATGCAAAATCACTTATCTATATCAATATTATCAATGCTAAATAGGAATCTACTCTGTCTGCTGTAATATTCTTCAAAAGAGGTCCAAAGTTTCCTATTCACTTGAAAATCCTTAAGTTTAGGTGTATAAAAAGAAAAAAACTGACTTTAAAAAAATTTAGTATTCTAAATATATAGTGTAGAAAATGATTGTGGATTATTAGGACTTGAGGTATTGTGCTCAAAAGAATTCATATGTGATAATAGGTATCATGGATTTCAAATGTGTAATCTGATATAGAATCAAAGTTATGATAAAGATGATTTTTATAAAGATGGTGATATTTGAAAGCAAAAGCTTTTATTTACACAGAAGAGCTTATTTATGTAGTAGCTACAATATATACATACTGCCTTTACTCACTTATGGTTGCCAGACCTGGGCACTCAATAAAGCACACATTAAAAAGCTAGAGACTTTCCAAAATGCCATGGGAAGGAGTATGACCGGGAAAAGACTGTCGGATAGAATAACAGACTTCATACATCTACAATTTCTCGGACTGAAGTCATAAAGAAACACACAAAAACAAAGGATGTTACAAAAACAATATTAAAACTATAATGGAAGTGGTCCGGACATACAATAAGAGGGAAGGACAAAATGATAATGAACTGGTTCACAAGTGATAAGAAAAGGCAAAGAGGTAGACCCCATAGAAGGTGGGTCGATGACATTAAAGCCATTGCAGGAAGCACATGGACCAGACTAGCTAGTGATAGAGAGGAATGGAGAAAGTTGGAGGAGGCCTTTGCCAATAAGTGGCATACAAACAAAGTTATTGTTGCATAGGTTAAGAATAAATTAGTGTTAAGATAAAATTATGTATGATGTCTGAAATAAAGGCTATTATTATTATTATTATACAATATATACATTTATCAACATACATATATATACACTTAACCTCCGTAGCGTAGTGGTATTCGGCTCACTCTAAATCTCCAATAAAGTGGGTTTGATCCCCAAGCCGGTCAAGAAATCTTTGTTTAAATTCTAAGATTTCTTTAAAGCATGTTAAGCCATTGGTCCCGATTGTTATAACATCATCTATAATAATCGTACATCAAGGAACAGTCGGCAGCAGGCCAAGCGTGGTGACTATGGCAAATACCCTCCCTCGGGAGCAGGCCAATGTTCAGCAGTGGACGTTATTCGGGCTGACAATGATGATACATTTAAGCTTTCTCCACTCCTCTATACTAGGCGTCATTTTTTTCTATCTTAAACATAAAAGGGTGTGATATGTACATGAAAACAGATGTCTAAGGGATAGTTATTTTATCATTTAATTTTTTTTACTGACATAGAGTGAAAGTTGTAACCATAGAAATGTGTACCTAAGTAGGTATTTACGCTATTTTGCTCCCTATTTTCTTTTATGTGTATTGTGGCCTAGGCATTTAAGGCACCTATTTTGGAACGAAGTTCCTTACGGCAGGCTTGGAGGAGATAGGGATTTCGCTGCGCGACCAAACTGAAAAAAATGTGATAGTAAAACCGTAAGAAAAAGTCCGTGGAATAAAACCGTTAAATGACCTGCCCGGCCGCCCGAACCTTCCCGAGGCGGGCCGAAGGGCGCGCGACAGCCCCGCGCGCCCCCACCCTCACCCGCACTACCCCGTTAATTAGCCGAAGGAACTTCCTTCCTACCTGGTGTCCCACGACACCACCATAGTTTTTTATTATTATGCATGCACTATGTAGGGTGTATTTCTTTTAAGTAATTTATGTGATTATCAAAACTCTAATTACTGAAATACTAGTACAAATATACTGTGGTCTTTAGATTCTATTCGACTTTGTGTAAGTGGAATAGAATCTTATAACACACCATATTATTGTGAATTTATTATTATTAATATTAAATGAGGAATGCTTGTCCAGCAGTAAAGTTTGCTGATGTGTCCATATCACGACACCATTTACCTTGTCAATAATTAGTTTCTAAATAGAAAATTTCTAGTAAAAGTTTGTTGTCTGAACCATTGAATTTGATCTTGCATGTTATGGTCAAACATGCTCTATACTAGCGATACTCAACCTGCGGCCTGTGGGACACAAGCGGCCCATCAAGCCTTTGAATTTGTCCTACCTTTATAATCATCAGCCCATATAATGTCCACTGATGAACATGCGCCTCCTCCTGAGGGAAGGTATTTGCCATATTCACCATGCTTGGCAGGTGGGTTGGTGACCACAGTATTATGTGTGTGTTGTACCACATGAGGATATGCTGCTTGCCCGTTCCTTGATATAAGATTATTATAGATGATATTATAACAATCGGGACCAATGGCTTTACATGCTTATCGAGGCACAAAGGTTAGCCCCTTAAGGAACCACACCCAGAAAGCATTCGAAGAATTCATACACAGACTTCCAGTTCGGCGTGGGGATCGAACCCACGATCACCGAGATTTAAAGCGAGCCAAATACCAATATGCTACAGAGGTTATGTAGTATTTGAGTTTTTCTCTTTCAGTACTCTGTAAGTATTTCTTATTAACTTGGCTTTAGGTTGTAATTAACCCTAAAATTTTTGTTTGTTTGCGGCCACCCACATCAAGACTAAAACATGGCCCTATAGGCATTAGGGGCTTAACCTTAGATGCAACTTCGGTTCCCGCCGGTTGCGGTGGTTGAATTTTATTAATCTCAATTTGGAAACATGGCCCTATAGGTTTAGCTCAGTTTTACTCAACATTCTCTTTAAGGTTGTGGGAGTCAAATACTAACAACATAGATGTATAGTTTTTTTTATTTTTATTTACTATCACATTTTACAAATGAGTATTTATTCGTCTGTTCCAGTTATCCCACGTCGACGACAACGAGAAAGACAGTGGTGTATGTGCGACGTGTGTTGTACGACTGAGGGACGCGTGCGCGTTCCGACAACAAGTGCTGCAGTGTGAGGAGTTGTTCCTCAGCGCCAAGCTACAGGACAAGGATGTTGATGGTATGTTATTTATATTCCATACAAATTGTTTGCTATCTCCTTTCTTCCTCCTCCCAACCCCTAGCTTACAAAGAACTCTCCCATGCCCTCGAAGTCCGAGAGGTAGAGAGACACGGACAACTGTCACAATGTCTCAATCCCTCTGCCAAAATGGGGGTACCCTCTTGGACAGGTTGCTTAGCTTGTAGTTTATAAACCATTTAATAAGGCTCTGCTCCCCTTTATGCTCGGTAAAGTAGGAAAAGCCTCGTGGCTAGTTACATAAATGTCTGTCTGAAAAAACAAACTCTTTCCTTCCTTAGTTTACAGAAAGAATAGAAGCAATATTCAAACAGGTTTTAAAAATGAGATGTACCAGCCAAATCTGCTAAGGTCATCAAATAAAAGGTAGGTTTAATTAAAGAGAAAGAAGTTTTAAATAGTAAAATATATAAATTACTAGCTGACCCGGCAGACTTCGTACTGCCTCAATCGATACATACCCTACACTACCCCTACCCTACACTACCCCTACCCTACACTACCCCTACGCTACACTACCCCTACCCTACACTACCCCTACCCTACACTACCCCTACCCTACACTACCCCTACCCTACACTACCCCTACCCTACACTACCCCTATCCTACACTACCCCTACCCTACACTACCCCTACCCTACACTACCCCTACCCTACACTACCCCTACCCTACACTACCCCTACCCTACACTACCCCTACCCTACACTACCCCTACCCTACACTACCCCTACCCTACCTCTACCCTACCCCTACCCTACACCTACCTCTAATCTACCCCTAACTTTGTCTGAAAAATAAAAATAAAAATTTAGGGGTGGACTACCCCTAACATTTAGGGGGATGAAAAATAGATGTTGGCCGATTCTCATAGATACCGGATAAGCACAAAAAATTTCATCAAAATCGGTTAAGCCGTTTCGGAGGAGTATGGCAACGAAAACTGTGACACGAGAATTTTATATATTAGATTAGCTTGGATCGTGAACAGTACGAATTAGTGGACGTCGTTTCCTTCCCTCTTATTTGGAGAAGGAGACGATGGCTGCTTTACGTATGGAACAATTAACAAGCTAGCCCCTGCGTCTTTTAACTGGTCATAAGTCTACCTAGTTGAAAGGGGTATTTTCGGGGCATTTTCGGGATAACCTGGCCATAGAGTAGAGAAGGCAACTGTGACTACGGAACTATTTTTGCTGTTAGGGCACGAGGGTTTTGCCACTTCACCTATCGATCAATTTCTTTCCGGGTCTGGTTGGTTGAGGCACGTTATAACATCATCTATAATAATCGTATATCAAGGAACAGCGAGCAGTGTTTCCATGTGTTGTACAACATAATACTGCGGTCCCCAACCCGCCTGCCAAGCGTGGTGACTATGGCAAATACCCTCCCTCGAGATGATGATGAATACCGCTACGCTTCGGAGGGGCGGACTTACAATGAACATTTTTTTACAGGTGACAAACCCGGTGACAAGCCTTCAGTAGAGATTGAACTGAAGACGGAGCCTAAAGATGACATCAGTGACCATGATTCCATAGGAGCTGACAACGATGACAGCATGTCCATGGACTATCCACCTGAGGAACCGGCTGAAGGTATGTAATACTATCCTACTAATATTATAAACGCGAAAGTTTGTAAGTATGGATGAATGGATGGATGTTTGTTACTCTTTCACGCAAAAACTACTGAACGGAATTGGCTGAAATTTTTCACCGGGATAGGTTATAAGCTGGATTAACATATAGCTACAAAACATCACGCTCCGACACTGGAGCAGAGTAACGCAGGTAAAACCGCGGGGCGCAGCTAATTGTCCCTAAATTTCAAAATTGAGACAGGCTGAGACCGTAGCCAAATTGGCTAAGGCATTAGGGGCTTTACCTCCGCCGGAGGGCCGGCCCAGCGTACCCGGCCCTCACCAACGGCCGACGGGGGATTGTCCGGGGGGTTATTGCGGTGTAGGGTCCTCGCCTCGTGGTATGACTACTCAACTATTAGTATAGAGAGATCTTATGGTAACAATCGGGACCAGACGCTTTACGTGCTTTCCGAGACAGTCCCACAACCAACCAGACCCACAATCTATGATTTTACACAAAGATTTTTGTCCAGATTGGAAATCGAGGCCACGAACTCCGAGATATTTAAGGCTAGCCTTCCTAATTAAGTCACTGACAATCGGACACAGATTTTTTTTTTTCAAATCGCACTAGTCGTTCCTGAGTTTCAAGCAAACCAACAAACTCCTTATAAATAAAGCAAAAAATTATCTCAACTCAAAAACATTTGTACTCCAGCTCTTCTAGATCTAAAACCGCCACCCAAAGATGAAAAGCCAGAAGACAATCTTCTAGAACTGGAAAAGAAACTCGCAGAACAAGAGGACAGTGACTGGTCAGCTTCCACCTCGGACTCGGACAAACCCATCAAGAGGAGAAAGAAGAAGAGCGTTAAGAACGGACAGAAGAAGAAGAAAACTGGAAAGAAGCAGAAAGCGGGTAATTAATTTTTTTTTTTTTTTTTTTTTTATTGAAGAGGGAGGCAAACGAGCATGTGGGTCACCTGATGGTAAGTGATCACCGCCGCCCATGTACACTCGCAACACCGGAGGAGTCGCAAGTGCGTGCGTGCGACTTATGAATTTATTATTTAACCATCCATCAGTTCCAGCCCATCCAACATCTTTAAAACTAAAGTGAACAGACACTTTCTAAGCAAGCATGTATCATCTTAGGCCTTATCTTCGCCTTCCATCAAGCGAGATTATGGTCAAACGTAAGCCTATCATCATCATCAGCCCATATAACGTCCACTGCTGAACATGGGCCTCCTCCCGAGGGAGGGTATTGCCATAGTCATCTATTCTAAGCCGGAGACCACACGGCAAGACTATAATAAGCAAAAAAAAAAAAAATATTTAAAAAATTCATTTAGTCGCCTTTTACAATACCCATTCGAAGAATATGGGGTGGGCACACATAAAAATATGGGGTTGTCTATTCTACACAAAAATGATACAAATACGCATTACTTTAATCCTTTCTGATAACCAATATCTTTTCAGGTACATCGGACAAGAAAACGACCCCTAAAACAATAAAAAAACCGCCCCTAGAAAAGAAAAACAACTACGACCGTGATTTAGATTGTATGTCAGAAGAGAACTTGTTAACTATAATACAATATTCATATGTTTGTCCGTTCAAGAATAGACGGAACAACTACTATTGTTTCTACTGCAAAGATTACTACCCGAAGCCCGAAGACTTGAGAGACCACACAATTACCCATGACACGAAGCCGTTCCAACTCCTAATGGGGTACAAGAAGATGATCAAAATTGATATAACTCGAATAGACTGCAGACTGTGTCCGATCAAAATAGATGATTTGAACATATTTAAACAACATATCGATCAAATTCATGGCAAGAAAATATACTTTGAGGCTCCGGATAAGATGTTACTATACCGGCTAACATGGAACGATTTAGTATGTGTAATGTGCAATAATGTCTTCGAAGATTTCAATACATTAAATGGTCATATGGTCGAACACTTCAGTAATTATACTTGTGATGTGTGCGGTGTATGTTTCCTAGAGAAACCACGGTTGGATGCTCATTTGAAACGGCACAAAGACGATGAGAGACACACATGTGAGATATGTGGGAAAGTATTCAAATCGAATCATTATAAAGATATGCATGTCGATATTGTACATAAGAAGAAGGCTATCATAAGGTGTCCGAGATGCGATGAATGTTTCATGTCCTATGCGTTGAAAAACAAACATTTGACTGAAGCCCACGGCCAGAAGAGAACGTACCCATGCAACTTGTGTGACAAAGTGTACAACAGACAAAAAACTTTAACCGAACATCAACGTAGAAATCATCAGAAAGTGTTAAAGCATCAATGTGAATATTGTGACCAACGTTTCTACTTACCGTCTCGTTTGAAAGAGCATATGGCTACTCATACTGGAGAAAGAAATTTTAGATGTGAATATTGTGAAAAGAGTTATCCGAGATTAAAATCATTGCAGTATCACATAAGAACACATACAAATGATAGGAGGTATCGGTGTCATATATGTGGACAGGCCTTTATACAGAATGCTAGCTTGAAATCACATATTAAAAGTCATCATCCTGAGTGTGATATTGAAGGATGTTATTTTTAAGTTGGCAATACTAACTATTTGTTAGGTTGATAGGTCTTATCTATCGATCGATTGAAACTCTGATCAAAAGTATCAATTGATGTTGATCGACCAAACATATCGTTCGACTGTATTCGACATCGACTAATGCATTGTATTATAGATCGGTCGATCAGTAAACGATCGATAAGTTGGCAATACTAACTATATGTTAGGTTGGTAGGTGTCATTTTTGCAGATAGATTGTTATCAATCAATAGATTGTCAATTAGTTGACCGAAGAAATCGATTAATGTTGATCGACCAAACAGACTACATTCGATCGACATCGACTAATCCATTCTACTATCGATCGGTTGGTCCGATAATCGATCGTCTGTGTATAATAGATCATACCATCAATTGATGTTGATCGACAAAACATGTTGTTCGACTATTGATCGGTAATCGGTCAAGGTTGAATAATAGATTCTACCATCGTAACGATCGATAATGGTCTTTAAATTTTAGATGTGAATATTGTAAAAATAGTTATCCGACATTAAAATCTTTGCAGTATCATTTATAAGGTCACATACCAATGATATGAGGTATCGTTGTCATATCATTGAGTGTGATATTGAAGGATTTTATAATTAATTTGGCAATATTAATTATTATCTGTTAGGCTGTTCTCAGTCGACCGATTGTAGATCGACATTGATCGAAGTTAATCGATTGGTGTGGTAGCTTTAATTGATCGACGAAATCTCCGATCGAAGGTATCGATTGATGAGATCGATCAAACAACTCGTTCGACTATATTCGATCCTAGATGTTGTCTGATTTTTGCTGTTTAATTGTTATCAAA
Source organism: Nycteola revayana (assembly GCA_947037095.2). NCBI lineage: Eukaryota > Metazoa > Arthropoda > Insecta > Lepidoptera > Nolidae > Nycteola > Nycteola revayana. The sequence goes on from OX344840.2 coordinate 7,371,207, forward strand.
TCGATCGAATTGATTTATTGTTTTAGACCTATTTAAACGGGACTCCACTGGTAGAAAGCTGATATAATAAGGAGTAACTCAGGCTTTTCTTTTATTTTTTTTTCCGCAAAACAACAATACGCGGACAGCAGGTAGTAATAAATATTTTTTGATAACTGCCTTTTAGAGATTACTAGTTAGTGTCGAAAATAGTCTGAATAATTATATTTTAAGTAAATAATATTGTGTATATGAATATAATTATATTAATATGTGTATAATGTGTCACCGGAAAATACTTCCGTGTCACCCATATTGTTCTAACATATTTTTTTTTACTTTTTTTTTATTCTTGTTAACCCCTCGTACTAAGCTAAATTGCTTGTGTTACGAGTCGGTTCACGTTGGTAGTGCAATGGGTGGGGTTCGAACCGGTGACCTCAAGATCACAAGTCGGACACCCTAGCCATTGGGCTACGGCCGCTTGCATAATGATTCATTTAAATCAACACTTAAATGTTAATAATTGCATTTAATAATTTATTTTATGATATTCGGATCTCAATTTACAAGAAAAGTTTATGAAATAAGCTCTTTGTATCAATCAGTATTTTTATTTGTTTAATTTTGTTTTGTATATAAAATGTACATATATATTGCTTATTTATGTATTTTTTATGTTAAAATCTTTAGGCAGTGACAAAAATGTTACTTCTTCATTGAAATATAATTGTGTCTCAAGTTATTTTAACCATAATTTTAAAATTCCTAGGTGTTTTGTAAAATGACTATTTATAAAAATCTGTATTTGATTTTTAACATTTCTAAGGGTCAGTTTAACTTCACATCAAAAATGATTATAAAGAACCATTTTTTATTTTGACAGAATATCCATGCAAAATCTGTCGAAATTATAACTAAGGATTGATATTGGCTCTAAATAAAAAAAAATTCAAGTAGAAAAGAATATTATTTTTATTATATGACTAGGAATTTCATTAAATAACTAATCCTATAATGACTATAAATTTATTTTAATATAATATGTTAGGAATGTTTTATTATCAAATACAAAAGCATAATCTTACCTTTTTATATAATAGTCATTTAGCGTTGTGACTAGGTGGTTTACAAAATGCCTGAGCAAAAGCTTCCATGTATATATTTTACATATATAAGTGCACCATATATAATACCTAGATTAAATACTGCTACGCTTAGGATATGGTGCAGATAAACAATTTTAATGAACAAATATCACAATTTATGTCTTCATAGAACAGTTCTAAATACAAGACTTCGTTTTAGGAGGGATTTGAACCCAATACGGGGAGTTTTTTTATCAGGGGGGTAAGGGGCTCCTTTGTTAGAGGTTTTGCTACTAGAATGAGAGCATTAACACACACATAACCCCTCTACCAAATACCACCCCCGACATTTGAGATTCTTGCTTTCGCCTCCATCTCTTTTAAAGCAGTTGAACCATGTTATTTTATCTCAATTTAAAGTAAGCACGGATCTCAACGACGGTACAATTTTAAGGCTAATCATTACCCTTTTTAGTTGAGTGCGACTGGTCAGTCTATCCGTGACCACGACTTGTGTAACCCATGTCAAAATGTAGTTAGCTACGAGGGTTTTGCTATTTTACCGGGCATAAAGGTGAGCTGAACTCCCTTAATAAATGGTTTAAACGTTACAAAATAAGCAACCTGCGCAAGATCGCGTCTTCTGTGGGACCGCGGCTTAGGTCGGTCGCTGAGAGATTGAGTGGCTGTAATGGCTTTTAATATTTTAGGGGAGTTTTGTGCAACTGTCTAAAAGTAATGATTTGCCTTAAAATTGTACCGCAATTGAGGCTTAAATCTACTATAAACTAAGATAAAGTCAAATGGAGGTATTAGCCACTTTCATTTGCAGTGGTGAATTTACCCTAGAGGCATCGGGGCACGTGCCCACAGTGGCAAAATTTGGAATGTGGAAAAAAAGTAAAATTCCAGTGACAGGGCATTTTTTTCAAACCCCATGGCGGCACTCAGTAGTTTAAATTCCTGGTCCCATTATAGAAGTAACCCCACTACCAAAGCAGTCTCTTACCCCTCCCCTCCCTATAAATCCTGGATAACAGTACCTAAGCGACATAGAATTAGTATTAAAGCTACGTCTTATGATGTAAAATGTTACATTTCTTACAAAATAGCTTTATATTTTATTTTTAAAGACAAAAAATGTATTAACTGTAATATTAAGTCATAAATTAATTAATAATATTTATTTAAGTAGATTATTTAGATTATAGCCGCATAATAGATCACATATAGTGTAAGTAATTATTTATTAAGTTTTATAAATATACAGTAATTTAAAAAATAACATGTTTTTTTTATTTACCCACAGACAAATAATATTATTGACAAGCTTTCCGTGCGCGGTTTCATCCGCGTAACTCCCGTAACTATAGGAACGTCATAATAAATTAAGGCATATAAACTTTTAAACTTTCGCGTATCATAATTATAATTTATAGCACACAGATATTAAGGCGATAAAAATTACCTTTTTTATATAATATTACCCAACGTTTCGATCAAGTTACTGTGTGTGCTATAAATTATAAATTAAGGCATTCTTGATAATAGGCTAAAAAAAAAATATAGCGCGTTCAAGCAAGCAAACTCTTTGAATGCACTTCTATCCCACCGACCAAGTATACACTAGGTCGTAGATTAGCTACAAAGGCGACTGCAACGCGACAGCGACTTTGTGGAAACAAACTCAGGCAGCTTTATGTCGGCGGCCCAGGCCGGTTGCGAAAAGTAAAATTAGTTTGTTCTTAGGAACGCCGCCTTGTCGCTACTGTAGCCATGTACGTGCGGCATCGGTCTTACAGTGCTATAAAGTAGAGCGACAGTTGCACAAAATTCTCCTTAAATACTAAAAGTCATAATCCCTCAATCTCATCGCCAGCGAACGTCCTGAGCCGAGGTCCCAGCCCCACGAGGGGGTGTGGAGTGAGGGGGCGCCCTCTTGCGCAGGTTGCTTAGATTGAAGTTTTTTAAACCTTTTATTAAGGCTGAAGCTCTGTTCGCTTTTATGCCCGGTGAAGTAAAGCCTCGTGGCTAAATAAGTATGTCCGTCCCATAAAAAAATATCTTACAGTCCTTTAACACTTAAATTAAGCTCTTTCCTCTCCGGCCTAACGTGGTTCCGGTTAAACGTATAGTTTAACCCACGGGTTTAACCTGTCTTAAGTGTGACTTCGTCCACGTAGAAACGTGAAAATATCTCGGTTGAACGCTTTATTTTTAAAATAGCGATATTTCACAATATTTTGTATTTCACTTTTTTTTTGTTTTAATAGATTACTAGCAGAGTTTTGAAATCTACTAGTATTCTTGTTAACCCCTCATGCTAAGCTAAAATGTTAACGAGTGGGTTCACGTCGGTAGTGCAATGGGTGGGGTTCGAACCGGCGACCTCAAGATCACAAGTCCGACGCCCTAGCCATTGGGCTACGGCCGCTTTTATTAAAATTTCAGCGACTCTATTTGGTTTATTATATATTTTTGTTAGAAGCTTTATAATAATTTACCCTGCGTGAAGAAGGTTAATTTCCTTTTAATAGTTGCAAGTATTTTCATCATACAGGCTACCGACAAAATGTAATGCAGTATTTTAAAACGTACTAATTTAACATATCTATTTAAAAACTGATTAAAATAAAAACAAAAAAATACATATCATGAAGCTCCCACGGAAACGGGAGCTACGAGAGAATCCTACAGGAAGCTAGTTTTATTCTTAAATTCTTAATTCTACAAAAACTCCAATGGCATTGTAATATCGCAGTATTACACTATAGACACCTACCTAGTGTAAGTAATTTAAATATATTTTCTCGTAACAAAAGTACTGGACGTCTGTTTCGTTTTGCCACTATTCATGTTATAATCCGTCGGGCCTTTAGCTCGGCAAATATGCCACGCGTTTTAGAGCCTAATGGCCTTACGCCTGACGCTACGTGTTTTGACACCCTCCCGCCGTCTCATCTTTCCGGGACTCAGAGTAGCAGCGGCACTCTTTAGTGCGATATGCTCTCCGAGTGCTGTTTTTTACTTTGCACAGCAGGTAAGCATTGCTGTTCAACGGGGTAATTGAATGGCAATGCTTACCTGCTGTAAGTTTTATTTTAAATTAGCTACTTTAAGTTGTATATCTGTATTAAAAAAAAAATATTCATGTTATAAATAAATAAGAATAAATATTTTCTCGTGATGTGAATTTAGAATCATTCATAATATTTTCAAATTTTTAAATACGATGTATACATATTTATATTGTTTCTATAATAAAATTGTCGCTATAATATTTTAATGAAATAACATTTTTATTTTGTTTCTATTCACTCCCGACAAAATTACCAAAATGAACTATTAGTGAAACGGAACGTAAACGTCAATCAAACAAATCTTTGTTCAAGACACAAGAATCTCATTCGATTTTCTGTGGCTCAAACAAATAATTGTTTTTCAATGAATTTCTAACTTATTTACTAAAATATGGCGACGCCAGTCGCACCGGGGAGAGGCAAAGGGCCATTAATAGACCCCGCATTATGCCGCTGTTGCCGTTCTATTAAGAAATGCCGACTTCTTACTACAGAGTATGAATGGATGGATAAGAAAGAAATCTATTCTGAAATGTTTATGGACTGTTTTGGGCTACTCGTGAGTATTTTATGAGATGAAGCTGCTTAACTATATCTAGCTAAATATTGATATATGAAGTTAAAACTTAGTACTCCTTTTTACGATAATTACGCGGACAGTGGGGTATGAAATTTCGTACAATAATAATTTTATTACAGTTTATTTATAAAAGAAATGCAGAATACTAATATTTGTTTTAATTATGGTCGAATTTCGACCACTGGGTGTCCGCTACACTAAGACTACATTGACTCTAGTTCTTTATTTTCTATATAAATATAAATCTTTAAAAAAATAAATAAATCATAAATGAATATAAAAATAATAAAACATAAATTAAATTATGGTCATAAATATTATACTTAATTGTTCCAGTTATCACATTTAGACGGTGACACTAAAGACTGCTGTATATGCGCTACATGTGTGGTGCGACTCCGAGATGCCTGTGCATTCCGTCAACAAGTACTACAGAGTGAGGAGGTGTTCCTCGACACTAAACTACAGCATAAAGAATGTAAGTGACTTATACACTCTTAAGAGCTCAGAAACATCATCATCATCAGTCTGTATTATGTCCACTGCTGAACATGGGCATCCTCCCCATAGGCAGAGTATTTGCCATAGTCATCATGCTTGGCAGGTGGGTTGGTGGCCAAAGTATTATTTTGTAGCACACAAGGAAACACTGCTGCCCAGTCCCTGGTATAGATCAGTGGTGGCCAACCAGTTGATTGCGATGGACCTGTCGATCCCGGCAGCTATTACAGTCGATCAACATATATTTATCATCAGCCCATATAACGTCCACTGCTGAACATGGGCCTCCTCCCGAGGGAGAGTTTTGCCATAGTCACCACGCTTGGCAGGTGGATTGGTGACCGCAGCATTATGTTGTAATAGACATGGAAATGCTGCTGCCCATTTCTCTGATATTCGATTGTCATAGATGATGTTATAACAATCAGGACCATGCTTTCCGAGGCACGGAGAGAAGTCTCTCAACCAACCAGACCCAGAAATAAATCTTAGAATTTACACAAAAATTTCTTGTCCGGTGTGGGGATTGAACCCAAGACTTAAAGTGATCCAAATACCGCTACGCTACGGAGGTTGTCCGAAGTTTTTATGAATACCTACATCATTTGAATTATTGTTTTTTTGTATCCTCAGTAAACTTCAGCAAGATAGAGGTTGAGGTGAAAGCAGAACCTTTGAATGATGACTCCGATGCCATGGATGATAGAGATGACCTGCCTCTAATAACAGGTACTAACATTTATTTCTAGAGTTCAGAAGCATAAGGTCGTATGTGCCATTATACGTCAGAAACATTCGCCGTATGTGCCTTTATCGTAAACTGGCACTTAGGACTAAATGCTTCTGAAGTATAACAGTTCATCTGGCCTAATGCTTCTAAGGTTCTCTATCGCCCTCCCGACCCTGAGTTTGCTAAGAACCTTCCGCTGCCCTCGTAGACCCGAAGTCCGAGAGGCCCGCGAACTGTAAAGTAGAGCGACAGTTGCACAAAACTCGCAAAAAAAATACTAAAAGCCATAATCCCTCAATCTCCCCGACAGCGACCGCCCTGAGCCGAGGTCCAAGTCCCACTGGGGACGCTTTCTTACGCAGGTTGCTAACTACATAATTATGTCCTTCCGAAACAAAACAAAAATCTGTTGTAGCGAGAAGTTCATACTGGTTGATCGCGCTCCGCTGCTAGTTCGACGTGAACATACAAACATCTCCCGCGTTCGATATTGCCGCGAGCGCGCCGCACGCGGCTCGCTGGCTTACCCGCTACCTACTTAGCACATTTTTTTTGTATTATAGAATTGGACCACAAAATGGATGATGAAGTTAAAGACTTAAAACCCGATCCGGAGCCCAAAGTCAAGACCCGTAAACGTAACAAGCTAGTACTGAAGAAAGATCTCGTAGTAAAGATGAAGAAGTTACGCGCTAAACTCGACCATATGCTTGAAACTCCTGGTGAGCACTTCGTTTTTTATGCCATAAATATATAATCCGCCATTTTGTGGCGGCGGCCATCATGCATTAGAAATTTATACAAGTGTGTATTCTACTAGTCAAGTCCTTTAATTTGATACCCATATTGAAGGAGTTGTATAAAAATATGTAGGTATTCCGCCAGTTTTTGGTGACGGCTATCTTTGCCAACATAGCACAGTAATGTATTCCCAAAGACCAGACATTTTTAGCTGATCCCGTTGATTAACATGGTTAGTTTAGGCCAAATTGTGTTTCCGATATCCTAGCAAATCAAATCAATATGTTGTAACCGCCAAAAATTAATTTACGTGATCTACGGCGGACGGACAACGGACGATATGTGACTGACCTCTCGGAGGTCGTGGGTTCGATCCCCACAACGGACAGGAAAACTTTGTGTATATTCTAATATTTATTTTCGGGTCTGGTTGGTTGAGGGAAAAAGCCGTTGGTCCCGATTATTATAACGTCATCTATAATAATCGTATACATAGGAACGGGCAGCAGCGTTTCTTGGTGAGGTACAACATATTATTGCGGTCACCAACCCGTCTGCCAAGCGTGGTGACTATGGCAAATACCCTCCCTTGGCAGGAGGCCCATGTTAAGCAGTGAACGTTATACGGGCTGATGATGATGACGTGACTGACCATTTTTTAAAACGCAAAAACGCCGGAGTTTGTCTGTGTCTCTTGCTCACTCGTCTATCTTTAGTGAACACTTGCTCTTTCCTCACCCGGCTCCCACCTTCTCGCTGTTTCCTATGGCGCGGTAACTGTACTACGACGTTATAATGAAGTTTTATTTTTATTTTTCAGCAACAAATACCCAAGCCAAACGCGAAGCCGCCAAGCTAAAGAAGAAGCAACAACTAGACCACGACGATATGATTTACACAAACACTGTTACTATTGTGCATCATTCATTTGTATGTCCCTTTCAGAACAGAATTAGTATTTACTACTGCTTTTACTGTAGGGATCAATTCACGAACCCCACAGAATTAAGGGAGCATACCGAGACACATGATCCACTAGAACTATTCGAAAACACAATCGAAAACCGTAAAATACCGAAAATTGACATCACTAGAATCGATTGTCGACTATGTGACGCTAAAATCGATGATTTGGATTCCTTCAAAAATCATATAGCTACCGTACACGGAAAAATAATATATAACGTATCAAATGAATTTTTAAAATTCAAATTAACGTTAGATAATTTAGTTTGTACAGAATGTGGTCTGAGTTTTCCTTATTTTGACGTTTTAAAAAAACATATGATCGATCATTTTGGTACGTACATCTGTGACGTGTGCGGCGCTTGTTTCCTAGAAAGGAACTCTTTACGAACTCATATAAAATCGCACACAAAGGTCGAAGAAAGTTTCCCATGCGAAGTTTGCGGCAAAAATCTCAAATCGAAATACAGTCGGTATTTACACGTCGCTACAGTACATGAAAAAAAACCTACAGTCAACTGTTATAAATGCGAAGCTAGCTTTCTCTCGTATGCGCTCCGAAACCGCCATCTGATCGAAGCTCATGGCGACAAGCGAACTTTTGCCTGCAAACTGTGCGACAAAGTTTATAACAGGAGAAAAACCCTTATGGAACATAACAGAAGGAACCATTTAAAGGTGTATAGACATCAATGCGATTTGTGCGACCAACGGTTTTATTTACCGTCGAGACTGAAAGAACACATGGCCACTCATACGGGAGAACGGAATTTTCGTTGTGAATTGTGCGACAAAAGTTATCCGAGGTTACAATCATTGCAGGAACATTTGAGATCGCATAGTAATGAGAGGAGGTTCAAATGTGATATATGTAATTCGACTTTCACGCAAAATGCTAGCTTGAAGAACCATTTGAAAAGTCATCATCAAGGTTACGATATGGAACATAGTTATAGTTAGTGTAATTGTAGTGTGATTATTTATTGTATTATTTTAATGACAGTATTAAAATTTATTGTAAGATTGTATTTGTATTTTTAATATCGCAGGGGAATTTACAAACACACAATTCACGGAGTCACATTTATCTGTGGTTCACATAAATAATTCCGTAATGGAAGTCTAACTTACCAATGACTAATTATTATTGTTTTATAAAATACCTATGCCTTAAAACTGTGTCGGAATGAATAATTTCCAGTGGCGGATTTACTGGAGGCTGGATGGAGCTTAGGGCGGCAAATTTGGCCCACACTTTTTGTCATAGTGGAAAAAAAATGTTAATGTCTAAAACTTTCAAGATTTAAACATTTGAGACATTACATTATCGTAGTATTTTTAGTACATAGTAGGTACCTACTTATACAATTTTTAACTGGATACTCCAACGTCTGAAGAGTGAATCTGTCTCAACGTGAATCTGACTAGCTTGTCAGCCTTTGAAATCAATCACACATTACCGCGTGCAGCGAGCTTCCTTATGCCAAACACTTTCAAAAATAAAATGTTGTGTGAGTAACTACAAGTAACTAGACAATTTCTGCGATCTGTAGTGGCGGCAAAATTAGAAAAACAAATGTGTAAGTCCGCCACTGATAAATTAGATATGCTTCGCTATCCGTTAATCTTGTTGAATATGTATTATTTGTTATAGAATAAAGTTCTAGCTTCCCGCACGCGGTTTCACTCGCGTAGCTTCCATTCCCGTGGGAACGTCATTATTAAATATAGCTCAGTCATCCGGAGATAGTGTAGCTTCCCAACTGTGAAAGATTTTTTCAAATCGGTCAAGTAGTTTCGAAGCGTATTCAATTCAAACAAACAATTAAATCTTTCCTCTTTACAATATTAGTATAAATACGTGTTATTATTACAGCGCCATCTGTTGACCACAATTAAAGCTTAATGTATCACTAGTTCTGCTATTTATCACTAGATGTCGCTACCTTAAGTGTTACAGCGCCATCTGTTGAACACAATCAAATCTAAATTATCACAAGTTCTGTTACTTATCGCTAGATGCTGCGTCTATTCTTCTTTAGAAAAAAAAAATTACGGTTCTAAGTATCTGAACCGTAAACCTAGACTAGTATTACATTCTCTATGACAGGTGTTTTTTTTGGTGCTTACTTACTGCTTGTCTGAAATTTCTGACAAATATTAGGGATGTCGATTCTTTCCAAAAAAGATCGATTTTTAAATCGATTCGAATCGTAACCTAATGAATCGATCCACAAAAAAATCGAGGCCAAAAAGATCGATTTCTGAAAAATCGATCTTTTCTTCAAGTTTTTGTTTATAATGTTAAATTAAATTATTTTTTTGTAAATAAATCTATTTTATTAAAAACATGACACATATTATAATTTAACGATCTCTTATCAGTAAAATCAGGTGATTCGATGATAAAAAATATTTTTATTACCATATCAAAAGATCAGATCAGGTATAAAATAAGACATTTATTTTTTTATGTATTGGTTTACAAATTTAAGAAAATAGATAATGTAGCTTATAGTTCCCAATGCTTAATATCTAAACTTTTTAAAAACAACAGTCGGTCATAAAATCCAATGTCGATTTTTAAGGGTGAAATATCGATTCACTGAATCGATTCAGTACTACATATCGATTTAAAAAATCGATCTTTTTGGCTCCAAAAATCGATTCTTCGATTAATCGATCTCAGATCGCCATCCCTAACAAATATCAGAATACCAAACAGACAGATACACAAAAATACACAACTTTTATTAAATATTTGGGCGTAATTGATTTATAATGAGTGGCGTCAGTCGCAAGGGTCCTATAGTGGATCCTGGCAAGTGTAGATGCTGTGGTGCTCTCAAGAAATGCAGAATATTGAACGTTGAGTATGAATGGATGGGACAAACCGAAATTTACTCTGAAATGTTTGTTGACTGCTTTGGATTGATGGTAATTGTTTATAAAATAATATATATTAGTCAAGGTGACTAAAACCATCCTTTAAATGTGATGTTTCGTGTCAGAAATGTGATAAACATCAAGATCTGGATACATAGTCTAAATAAGTTTTTCTTTCAATATTTGCTTGTCTGCTGGTCTGTTCGTTCTAATTAAAAAATATAAATACTCGTATAATCCTATATGAATCGCAGTCATACATTCTCGAAGGATTTTATTTCAAAAAACCTATTTTTTAAACTTAAGTTCATATTTTGAGAATTTGCTAAAGATTGGCCAGTAGTATTGACTGATTTGAAAAATTCTTTCAACGTTGGTAAGCTACACTACCTTTGGATGACTTAGGCCGGGACTCCACCAAAGCGGAGATGTGTGCGGTGTGCTCTGCGAAAAGAGATGATTTTCAGCTCGGGTGAATCCACCGAAGCTGTGCAGAAATGCTTAGTGTAGCAGAGATGTGTTCTGGCTAGCCTTGCGAGTGTGCGAGGCATTGAGTTCTCAGTACGCATTCTGATACAAAAGGTAGACAATGTCGCTATTTTTACAAAGAAAGTATCGCCGTGCGTCGTCCGCGCTCAGCTCGCATTTCCGCTTCCATCGCGCCTTAAAAATATTACATATCTCCGCTGAAGCTGAGCAGAGAGGAGATGTCTCAATAACGCAATTTTATTGGTTGTTTAAAACACATCTCTCCACTCATCTTGTCTCCACTTTTGTGGAGTCCCGGCCTTAGGCTATATTACTTTTATACTAATATTATAAATAGGAAAGATTTGAATGTTTGATTTTTATCTAGTTTTGGTTGGTTGAGGGACTATCCGGTGCCTCTAAAAGTATGTTAAGCCGTTGGTCCTAATTGTTATATCATTATCTATAGCAATTGTATCAGGAGAATGAGCAGTAGCGAGAGCCACCAACCCACCTGCTAAGCATGGTACTGTAGCATTAGGCCTCCAGATCACATATCCATACTCCGTAGAGGCGCTTTGTGTCGCCACTAGCAGGTGCGTAAATGCTGCCATGAACTTCTTCTGTTTTTCTCATTTAATTGTCACGACGCATTGTAAATTACTGATTTGTAAATTAGCATTTAAATATATTAAAAAAAATATAGAACAAAATGAACCACATGAAAAATAACAAACATCATCAACAAGCGGATGAAACATAAAGCAAACAGGTAACAGAGCGAGGGAAATGAAAATGTTTTTCATTTTATTTAAATTGAATTAAGAAAGACGGGAGAAAGACGTCTGTCCGATCGCGTAGGTACCATTACTAAATTTTAATTAATTACATTTTTTTTTGTAAAATGCGTAAATTTTTTATATTTGTAAAATATTACCTTACGATAAAGTAAATAAACATTTTATTAAGTAGGTACTAGCGGCGCGGTGGGGCTGTAACTGATGATTTATACAAAATCCTTTAGCTTAGCTTAGTAAAATAGGGCTTGGGTTATCTGGACTTTTCTAGAAGGACGAGTGCCCGGCCACCGTGTGTGCTAGTTCGCCTCAATTGTGGCGCTGCTGAATTAGCTTGGTTCCGATTGGTTACTCTTGAAATCCTGACCGTATAGAAATATACCTACCAAACTGTAAAACTGAATAAATAATTTTTAATCAGATTAGGGACCATTCTTTAGCATTGGTTTAATATTGTTATGACTATATGTTCACTAATGTTGACTATATGTTCAAAAGGTATTTACCTATCCAATGTTGTTGGAAAAGCGAATAATATTTTCTGTTTTATATATGTATATTCATCGAGCGGGCGTAGCCCAATGGCTAAGGCGTCGAATTTGTGATCTTGTGGTCGCCGGTTCGATCCCCACCCATTGCACTCGTAACACAAGTACTTTAGCTTAGCACGAGGGGTTAACAAGAATACTGCAAAAACTCGTCTAGTAAACTTTTTGAAAAAAAAAAAATGAAAGGTTAAATTTCAGATATATAATGCTGTTCATGTAAATATAAGTATATTCTCCTTCTGTAAATATATTAATGTAAATAGTGAGCACAGTGTCAATTATTTTTATCATACTACCCATGCTCCTGTAACCCCTGTAATGATTTTTTTTTTTAAATAAGAATCTTTCTTTATTTGTATATCGAAAATGGCCGGTATTTCATTACAGCTAATGTAGTGAGAGAATAAAATCTTAACCTCACTACAGTACTACAGCAGAAACCATTCTTTAGAAGAAGGCCCATGCTTAGCAGTGGATATTATAAGGGCTGATGATGATATTGAATTTTTTTTAATGTATATGCTTTTACATCAAACTTCCTAATTATATAAGAGATCTCTCTATTAACAAGTTTAAACAATATGTCAAAGATAAATTATGTAAAAAAGCTTATTATAAAATTTCTGATTATATAAATGACAAAACTGCCTGGGATTGAGTAGCTCTGAAACAATATTGCTTCATTAATAATTGTATTAAAATCATTTATTTACGAAGGGTTTCATCTGAGTTGTCAGTTCTTCTCAGAGTTGCCACATCCAGAACTGGTGGTAGAAAAAAAAGGATGCATCATAAGAACATTATTTAAAACTAGCTGCGCCCCTCGATTTTACCCGCGATACTCTGCTCCAGTGGCTCGGAACGTGATGTTTTGTAGCCTATATGTTAATCCAGCATATAACCTAACCCAGTGAAAAATTTCAGCCAATTCCGTTCAGTAGTTTTGGTGTGAAAGAGTAACAAACATCCATCCATCCATACTTACAAACTTTCGCGTTTTAATATAAGTAGGATATTTTAAATGTGTCTATATGAATAAAGAATATTTGCCTTTGACTTTTATTTCAGTTGTCTCACTTAGACGGTGATGAGTCAGAGCGCGTGGTGTGCGCAACCTGTGTTGTCCGACTCCGCGACGCGTGCGCCTTCAGACGACAAGTGCTGCAGTGTGAGGAGAAGTTATTGAAATCTGCTGTAAAAATATATGAAGGTAAATAAATCTTTATGGACCATGAGTCCATAGACCGTGCAATTCCTGACTAAGAATAGATCATTCTATGTCAACCTCTGTAGCGTAGCGGTATCGCGCTCTCTATCTCGCTATAAATCTCGGAGGTCGTGGGTTCTATCCCCACACCTGACAGAAAATCTTTGTGTAAATGCTAAGATTTCTTTCCGGGTCTGGTTGCTTGAGAGACTACCCTCTGTGCCTCGGAAAGCACGTTAAGCCGTTGGTTCCGATTATTATAACATCATCTATAATAATCGTATATCAAGGAATGGGCAGCAGCGTTTTCCTTGTGTGGTACAACATAATACTGCGGTCACCAACCCGCCTGCCAAGCGTGGTGACTATGGCAATACCCTCCCTTGGGAGGAGTTCCATGTTCAGCAGTGGACGTTATACGGGCTGCTATTGTGTGTCTTCCTATGGGTGTCTTGAGAGGCATTTAAAAAGTTGAATTCTTTACGGAAAAGTTTACCATTTGTGAATTTTATTATTGAAAACGCATCTTAGGTTAAGCCCCTAATGCCTTAAACATAATGCCACGGACCAGTCGTCGAAATTTATAAATCTCTTTTATACGTTTCTAAGTGGAATATTAGTGCCATCTATCATTAATTATACACATTACTTCGACAAATAATTATAATAATTTAAATAAGTATCTTTCATAGATGTAGAGGAGGACAGGCTGAAGGTGGAAGTGAAGCAGGAGGTGGACATTTTGTCTGATAGACTGGATGACAATGGAGGACAACCGGACCAACTTAGTGACGGGGACATTGAGGCTGATGTGGACATCAGCAACAATGGAGATGAAGATATGTGTGACAACGTGGAAGAGAAACAGAGTAAGTAAGAGTTATCACGAAGGTTGTTAGCTAGACAGATATTTTGACGATAGATTATACGCCGGCAAAATAAAACTAATTTTAATCCGGAAACTACACGGCTTCCTAATGCTTCATCATCATCATCATCAGCTCGTACTACGTCCACTGCTGAACATGGGCCTCCTCTCGAGGGAGGGTTTGTGCCATAGTCACCACGCTTGGCAGGCGGGTTGGTGACCGCAGTATTATGTTGTAACACACAAGGAAACGCTGATGCCCATTCCCTGCTGTACGATTGTTATAGATAATGTTATAACAATCGGGACCAACGGCTTAACGTGCTTTCCGAGGCACGGGGGGAACTCCCTCAACCATTCAGACCCAGAAAGGAATCTTAGAATTTACTCAAAGATTTCTTGTCCGTCGTGGGAATCTAACCCATACACTGCTGAACATGGGCCTCCTCCCGGGGGCATGTTGAGGCCCATGTTCAGCAGTGGATGTTATACGGGCTGATGATGATGATGATGACTAAAAATGAAGTATTTCGCTGAGTGTTACCAACAGTTAAAAATCATAAAGTTAAAATGTTGTATGTATTTGCAGTACATAATATAAAGGTTGGACAAGTAAGGAGTATGCAGCCGGGGAAGCGTCCGCGACCCACCGACCGCGGGAAAGTCATTATGTTGACGAAACTGAAGAAAATGTCGCAAGAATTGGAACAAATTAAATATGGTGAGTACATAAATGGCAGGTGATACACTCGCGTGCAAGTAAATCGAATCAAGCCTCAAGTGCGCATAAAATGTTTATCTTAACAATTACTTATTTTACCTCTATATAATGTTTTACATATTTAAAGCCTAGTAATTGGGCTTTAAAATGATAGCATTATTTCAGTAATTTAAATAAACACTTGTCTTAAGAATGCAACTGAACGCAACCGTCGTAAAATGCTCTGCAGTCTATACACAACTTGCGCGTCACAACCCTCTATAAAAACCCCTTGTAATCGTTTTTTCTTATCAGTCGCTCATCATACGTTGACCTGAACACATCTCTGCAAATTGTAGCCGTAGTTTGTAGAAAATTATGACCACTACACCTGAAGAAGCCGCTCAAGCTGTTGCCCTGTTGCAAGAAGGGTTGAAACACCGAGAAGTCCCTCGTCGGTTGAATTTGAGGCTTGAATCGATTTACTTGCTCGCGAGTGTAGATGTATGCAAGAAGCCTAAGAGATGGAATGAAATTGGGGACTTTGCGTTATATGTAGAGGGGCTACAAAACAAGATAAATAACCTAAACATATCTAGACCTCTTAAAGTCTTAATCCCTCAATCTCATCGCCAGCGACCGCCCTGAGCCGAGGTCTAAGCCCGCAGGTTGCTTAGTTTGTAGTATTTAAACCATTTATTAAGGTTGGAGCACTGCTCGCCTTTATGCCCTTTATTAATTTTAAAATTTCTTTCCGGGTCTGGTTGTTAAGACGTTGGTCCCGAT
Organism: Nycteola revayana; assembly: GCA_947037095.2. Classification (NCBI taxonomy): domain Eukaryota; kingdom Metazoa; phylum Arthropoda; class Insecta; order Lepidoptera; family Nolidae; genus Nycteola; species Nycteola revayana. Next base: position 7,387,132 of record OX344840.2, read on the forward strand.
TGTTATAACATCATAAATAACAAGCGTATAGCAGGGAACGGGTAGCAGCCTTTCGTTCTGTGTTACAACACGATACTACAGTCACCAAACCACTTGCCAAGGCGTGGTGACTATTGCAAAACCCTCCCTCGGGAAAATGTCCATGTTCAGCAGTAGGCGTTATACGGGCTGACGATGAAAATTGATTTCTGTATCAACCTGTTTACGTCTTCTGCTGAAAATGGCCTACTCCTTAACAGAACTTGGTAAGCCAGGTGCCGTAATCACCACGCTTGGTTAGTTGGTCATCGCAGTAAAATCTGCTGCCCATCAATCAGCTGTACGTCTCTTAGTCGCCTTTTACGACATCCATAGGAAGATATCACCGTTAAATATGGCCAACGATTTATTAAGGCTGGAGCCCTGCTCGCCTTTATGCCTGGTGAACTAGCAAAAGTGGCCTGGCTCAATACGTAAATCCTTCAGAAAAAAAAAGAGATATGGCCACAGCCAGATATGGACGTGTGCGTAGAATAGACCACCCCATATCTTCCATTGGGTGTCCTAAGAGAGAACTTAGGACATACATCTGATGGTTATATCGTTATATCAGCTCAATGTTATCTACCAACTTACTGCGATCACCAACCCGCCTGCCAAATTTTAGCGGCAGTAGCCCAATGGCTAGGGCGTTGGACTTGTGATCTTGAGGTTGCCGGTTCGAACCCCACCCATTGTACTACCGACGTGAACCCACTCGTAACACAAGCATTTTAGCTTAGCACGAGGGGTTAACAAGAATACTAGTAGACTAAAAAATCTCTGCTAGTAATCTTAAATGTGGTGACTATAGTAAAACCCTTCATTAGCAGTGAAAGAAATCTTAGAATTTACACAAAGATTTCTTGTCTGCCGTGAGGATTAAACCCATGACCTTCTAGACATATATTGCTACGCCAAGGGTGGTGACTATGAGAAAACCCTCATATGAAGATCCATGTTCAGCAGTAGACGTTATAGGTGTTGATGATGATGATTTAATTAACACCTCCACAGATTCATTTAATTTATTTTATCATTTCAGACCCCCCAATCGAATACCGGCCACAAAAACCCAAGAAACCAATAGACAAAGACTACAATACCTTCAAGAACGCCATCACTATAGTACAAAACTCGTACGTTTGTCCGTTCACCGCAGTCTTCAGCGATTACCACTGCGTATACTGCAAAGAAATGATTTTAGACCCCACATTATTAAGGGAGCACACCCTTAAACACGACCCCGCGAAATACAAAGACGTAGCAGACATCAAAAGGCTAAATCAAATTGACATCGAACGCATAGACTGTAGACTCTGTGACGTGGCCATAGACAATATAGACTTTTTAAAACAACATTTGACAGATGTGCATGGAAAAACTTTTTTTTGCGATATCAATAGAGAATTTATGAAGTTTAAATTGAAAATTGGGACAGTTAATTGTTTGGAGTGCGGTAAAAGCTTTGGCTATTTTCACGCGTTGAAAAAGCATATGGCGGAGCACTATGGCTCGTTTATTTGTGATATTTGCGGAGCTTACTTCTTTGAGGAGCGACATTTGTATTTGCACAAACAGAAATCACACGAGCGGAACAAGAAAGACGCAGTTTTCCCCTGCGATCAATGTTCTAAGACGTTTAAATCGAAATATTCTAGAAACTTCCACGTGTCTAGAATACATAAGAACGAGCCAGCGTACCCTTGTAATAAGTGCGATGAGATATTCATGTCGTATCACATGAGGTATCGACATAAAATGGATGTCCATGGCGAGAAACGATCATTCCCTTGCGAGTTATGTAATAAGGTGTATCACACTAGGAAATTGTTGACAGAACACAACCATAGAACACATTTACAATTATTTCGCCATGAATGTACATTGTGCGATAAGAAATTTTACTTACCCTCAGCCCTAAGGGATCATATGACATCACACACAGGGGAGAGGAATTTTCGATGTGAATACTGTGGGAAAAATTATCCCCGCTCAAAAGCCTTGAAAGTTCACATACAGTCGCATAGCTCTGAAAAAAAATATAAGTGTAGTCTATGCCCGTCGGCGTATACGCAAGTTACGAATTTTAAAAATCATATGAAGAGTAAGCATCCGGAAGCGGAAGGGTATCGATAGGTTCTATTGGTTATGGTTTTTGAGTATATAAAAAGCTAAAGCGCGCGGTTGGTGTAGATCGCGGTCCGTTCTCTCGAATGTAAGCAGGCACTATATGACTATTATTTCGAGATGTTTTAGCCACTAAAGGTTAACAACGAAAACATATTTTAAATACCAGCTGCGCCCCGCGGTTTTGCCCGCGTCACTCTGCTCCAGTGGGTCGGAGTGTGATGTTTTGTAGCCTATATGTTAATCCAGCGTATAACATATCCCGAAAATCTCATAAGTTACTTAAAAGAAATACACTCTATATAGCGCGTGTGAATATATATAGCGCGTACGAAAAGAGTGAGCGAAATAGCGTATCTACCTTCTTAGGTACGCTTTTTTACCGTTACAATTTTAACTCAATGTCAGTAAAAAAAAAGTTAAAATAACTATGCCTTACACATCTATTTCATATACCTACATGTCACGCCCTATTATTTTCAAGACGGTAAAAAAGTCACCCAGTACAGTAATTCACGGGGTATACGATCCGTAAATATGCCGCAAATACATATAACGTGAATGGTAATTTATATGGGATTATATAGCAATACGTTCCTAGGAGACAGTAGATTGATCAATTTTTATAAAACAATGTCACACAGAACGTCTAATGTAGCAGCATTTAACAACAACGTAAGGCGTAGTCGTAATAAGGGCTTACTTTTAATCCAATTACCGACACGTTTACAAAGGATACCGAATCCTTTCTATTAATATATGTATGTATATACGATTAGTTCCGCGAATATGGGAATTTTTGCCGAAAATACGGTCGCAATTTTTTAAGGAAGGAAGTGCGAATAAGGAGCTTTTACTGTATACATAAAAGCGAAAGGTCATTCATACACTCAACACAGAAAGCGCAAATGCTAGGAGTCTCGAATTTTGCGTGGGGGTTCCTTTTAGAACATACATGCTCACTAAGACGGGATTCTGCAAAATTCAATCCCTCAGGGGGAAAAGGGGGTGTCAATGTTTGTGTGAAATTTCTTCAGTTTTAGTGATAGCCATTCCTAAATAGGCTATTTGACACATGAAATTATGTTACAATCATGTTTATTTCTAAAAGTATTTGTCATATGGAATCTAAAAATAATAATTTCTGTTCATAAAACTTGAATATGTTTGTATAAACTCAATATGAAAATTATTTATTTTGTCTATTAACTTCCGAAAACGCTATCAGCCATTTTGTGACGTCATACATCTTCTTAAAAAACATGAACGCGATCATTTACTATTACACTTTCTGAGTCATGACGTCATCGATCTTGAACACAGATAATGTATATAAACCAACATGGCTGACATCGTTTGCATCTGTAAATGCCAAGCCAATTTTTTTTAATTTTTTTTTTAGATTTTTAAATAAATGCTATATTTTTTTCTTGATCTAGTAAAACCATTCTTAACCATATAAAAATAATTTCAAAATAGTTTCAACTAGCCTATTACGGTAAATTGAGTCCGAAACGACGAGATTCCTACCGGAACTAGTTAAATATAAATTTTAATAAAAAAACTTGACTACAATATAACTTATTTAATACTTTATTAATATCAATCTAATGCCGTTGAAATAAGGTTTAAAGTTACTATCAATTAGTAAAAGTAAATATTGGGGTTACTCTTGTACCCCTATCGCGGCAAAATTTTTTGTGGCCCAAGGACCATTAATTATTTTCTGTCGAGATTTTTATTAATATATTTATGTTCCTACAAAGAACTCTTATTGATTTATACCACCGTATTTGAACTCTTGCTAGTTACAAAGTTCACAACCGATTAATTCTCAACATACCTGTCTATAGCTGGGATCACTCTGATATGGCGAAGATACGAACAAATAAACTTCGCTTGTTATTAGCACCGTCTCGCCGGATTTTGAGAATAAAGGAATAGACAGTGCACTTGTGCTCTATAATTTGTTTTTTATAAAGATTACTAGCAGAGCTGTCCACGCTCGAACCGGCGAACACATGATCGCAAGTCCGACGCCCTAGCCATTGAGCTACGGTCGCTTATATGATTTAATATGGCTAAAGGCAAATTTCTATAGAGATTGGCCTATTTGGTACAACCAAATCAGTTGTTACGATGATATATATAAAATATAATGAAGTTGACTAAATATTCTGGTTTTTTATTTTACCCTTGAACCTGTTAAAGCGACGTTAAAGCACCTACCACATCCTCTCTGCATTACTCTAAAAAAGAAGAAGAAAATACAATTATTCAGCACAACACACAAGATATTACACAGCAAAAATATAGTTGTACAAAACAATAAGACGCCTTGCATGTTCTGCCGAAAAAATGACTGGCAGATAATGCCAGGCATTAAGTCCACCTTGGCATGTTATATTGTGTTTAAGTTAAATAAATAAATAAGTTAATTGTCGAATACAAACTGTCTGATCACAGGCGGTGTAAGGCGTGGGCGGTGTGCACCATTGCTAACAGCCTCGCGGCCTATGGGCCTTACACCTCGAAGGCCCAGCTTACGAATCAACCACTAGCAGTAACCTCTACACAGAAGAGACCTTTTTTTTTTTCGGACGGACATATAGTTAGCCCCGAGGTTTTTGCTACTTTACCGGGCATAAAGGCGAGCAGAGCTCCAGCCTAGATAAATGGTTAAACACTACAAACTAAGCAACCTACGCAAGAGGGCGTCCCTGTAGGACTTGGATCTCGGCTCAGAGCGGTCGCTGACGGGGAGATTGAGGGATTATGGCTTTAAGTTTAGGGGAGTTTTGTGCAACTGTCGCTCTACTTTACAGTTCGCGGGCCTCTTGGACTTCGGGTCTACGAGGGCATCGGAAGGTTCTTAGCAAACTAAGGCTCGGGAGGGACACAAGAGACCAAAAATGTAAATGTAAATGTCTCTTTCTAAAGTTAAATATCTCATTCGTTCATATATGTCTCCCGCTTTGCGTTGTAGGGAACATATTGATATTTACGACATACGTTAGCTTATATGTAAATAGGAGGGATGACTCACATGGTATTAAAAAATCAATATGAATGGAGAGGAAGAAGAAACGAAAGCCAAAGAAAATATGGATGGATTGTGTGAGAAGTGTAATGAAGGAAAAGCGAGCTAGTGATAGCGTAACGGCTGACAGGCGGAATGGAAGAGAAATACCACAACCTCATACAAATATTTAGGGATAAGGGCAGGTAGATGATGATGATAGCATATATCAGTTATATCGTAATACTAACAACCTCCGTTAAGCGGCAGTTGCGCATAACTCCCCTTGAATACTAAAAGTCATAATGCCTCAAACTCATCACCAAAGACCGCCCTGAGCCGAGCCCCGCAGGGGGCGCCTTCTTCCGCAGGTTGCTTGGTTTGTAGCTGGCGTTAGGCTGTATGGCACTTCTTATGTCCGTCCAAAAATAAAAATAAAACAACCCCCGTAGCGTAGTGGTATTTGGCTCGCTGTAAGTCTCGGAGGTCGTGGGTATGAACCCCACACCGGTCAAGAAATCTTTGTGTAAGTAGATTCTAAGATTCTTTCCGGGACTGGTTGGCTGAGGGACTAATCTCGCGAAAAGCACGCAAAGCCGTTGGTCCCGATTATTATAACAATCGTTTACCAGGAAAAGGGCAGCAGCGTTTCCTTGTATGTTACAACATAATACTGTGGTCACCAACTCGCCTGCCAAGCGTGTTGACTTTTTTTTCTATAATATTTCCTACAACTTAGAAATCTGTTCGGAAACAATAATCTAATCTGCTGGCTGATAACTCCGGAAAATATGTTGGTGATGAGGACCACATTCAGCAATGTTTCCCTCAGTCAATGTCCACGAATCTCTCCGCCAGGTTTGATATACCATGTCTCTTTAGTCCCGAGAACTGTAAGCTTCCGTCCCGCGTGTGACTATGGCAAAACCCCTCCCTCCGGGGGAGGCCCATGATGATGACTAAATATGACAAATTATCTTAAATTTCAAAACAAGCAACAAGTCGGAGTGCAAGTCGGACTCGCGCACGAAGAGTTCCTTACCATTTTCAAGTTAAAATAAAAAATCACGTTTGTTTGTTGTATAGGAGCCACCCTTAATTTTTACGCCGTCGACGCCGTCGTCGCGTGTATCCCCTCCACGCGCTCTTTTTCATGCCCCTTAGCCCCTGCTGAACATGGGCCTCCTCTCAAGTGAGGGTTTTTGCCATAGTCACCACGCTTGGCAGGCGGATTGGTGACCACAGTATTTTCTTGTAATACACAAGGAAACGCTGCTGCCCCTTCCCTGGTAAACGCTTGTTAAAGATGTTATAACAATCGGGACCAACGGCTTAACGTCCTTTCCGAGGCACGGAGGCTAGTCCCTCAACCAACCAGACCCGGAAAGAAATCTTAGAATTTACACAAAGATTTCTTGTCCGGTACAGGGATCGAACCCACGACCTCCGAGACTTAAAGCGAGCCGAATACCGCTACGCTACGGAGGTTATCTGATATTATGGCTGTTGATTTTATGTATCAAAACCGTTAGATAGCCCATTCATCGAGGAAGGCTATAGAATAAGTTCCCTCGGGAAAGGGGGCTACGCGAGTGAAACCGGTAAAAAATCTAGTATCTTCATAACTTCATACATGCCTCTGCTCCATATGTTACACATACAATTTACACACAAGCGGCCGTGGCCCAATGGCTAGGGCGTCGGACTTGCGAGCATGTGGCCGCCGGTTCGATCCCCACCCATTGCACTACCGACGTGAGGCTACTCGTAACTCAAGCATTTTAGCTTAGCACGAGGGTTTAACAAGAATACTAGTAGGTAGTGTACAAAATCACTGCTAGTAATCTATTTAAAAAAAAAAATAGATATTTTATGGTATAATTTTACTACACATCTTCATAATTGGGATGCCATTGCTTCATATGCTTAACATACTCATTTTTGGAATGGAACGTGGCCCCACACTTCGCACACACCGACTTCTCCGCCGCGTTATGACTCCTCATATGCTTTTTTAGCGTCATTTTATGCATATAGGCGTTTTTACAAAACGGACATATAAAATTTCTCTCACCTGTATGACCTCGCATATGCATCTTCAATTTCGACTCTATGCCAAAACATTTAAGGCATATTTCGCATTTATACTTCTCCGTATGATATCTGTTCATATGTTCTGTCAGCATGCGTCTTTTACTAAAAGTATTGGTACAAATATGACAGTTAAAAGTCCTAGATATGCCGTGAATATCTTTTAGATGCACCATTTTACTATAATGCTCCTTAAAAGTTTCTGGACATTTTGGACACTTTTTTGGCGTCACTCTTTCTTTCCCTTTATGTACAATCTCTGTGTGATATTTCAATTGACTCTTTTTGGTGAACACACGGTCACAGAAGTCGCAATTATGTCGTTTAGCTAAATGACTTTCTTTATGTTTCATTAACAAATGCTGGTTCAAAAAGCCGGCGCCACAATTTTCACAGACCACCTTCCCAACGTGGCAGTTCATATGTGAATTTAACAAGTTAAAACTATGAAAATCTTTATTACATAAGTGACATACGAACATATTGTTAACTAATTTTATATTGTATTCAGTCATACCATTGCTAGCTGTAAAGAAATTCTTTCCGTGCGTTTGTGTTAAATGATCTCGAACTGTGTTTAGATCTGGAAAATGTTGGTTGCATAAACGACACTTTAACAATGATATATCAACTTGTAAAGTTCGTTTCCCTTTTGGTATATACTTCTCGAATATTGCTTTTCTGTCTTCGACAGCATGTGTTAACGTGTGTTCTAATATATTAGTGAGATCAGAGTTATATTCGCCACAATAGAAACATTTAAAACTAAAGCCCATGAAAGTAAATGGTCTGACAGTTGTGTATTCTATAAAGGAGGCCGCATTTCTTCGTTCCGGAACTGTCAGTTGCCAGATACTGGTTTCTAGCGCTGGTTTTTCGTCTGAAAAAGAAATAATATTGTGTTAATTAGATATACCTTCATTTAAAGAATAAGTTGTCCTTTTTAGATTAAAAAATAAGTAGGTCCTACGTCATGAGATCATAGTAACACCATTATGTGATTAGTATTTTTTGAATTTTTGGCAAAATGATATTAGTCTGGCAGCAAATATGACAAACCGTAAGCAGACTCAGACTCAAACGCAGACTCGGGCCCATGATGATAAGAGATTGGACACTCATTTACTTACTGACTAAATATAAATTCGGTAGGTAACTAGCTAGGTGGTAGGTAGTAGTCTAAGATCCGGCTGCAGAATTAGTGCTCTCATCGAGTGTTAACTAAAAACCAAACTTTTACGCATATTAATAATTAGGAGAATACAGATCCTATAGGCATATTCAATCTCATATAGAGATTGAATATAGGTTGCCTATTGAAAATGTGGCCGCTAGTATTATTAATTAAATTATTAAAAATTGATATGCCGTAAAAAATTCATTGACTTTTTTTTTTTAAGTATCGTCCATTCACGGCAATATATACATATAAAGACTCTGAAAGTTACGGATGCCGTTGCGCACTTGGCCGCACCTTTTCGCAGCCAGGTGTGCACAGGTATGATTTTGTTAAATTTACACGCTCATAACTCACTTATATAACAAATTTTAGCAAACACTCGATAAATGATCTAATTCTGCAGCCGGATCTCGTACTATAGGTAGGTATATAAGGTACTTCCAAAAACCCTGACTAGTAAAGACATTTTTATAAAAGACAGTCATTTTTTTTTATTTTGAGTTCGTAGGGTAGGGGTAGAACACCGCGTTAACGAAGTCTCTCCGGGCCAGTTTATTTTATACATAAGTTTAGGTCTTTTATTTATCGATTGAGGCAGTACGAAGTGTGCCGGGTCAGCTAGTTGGGAATAAATAAGACAAAGTCAAATATAAAAAAAACGTATATTTGTGTAAAAGTAAACCATATTGAGATCATTATATCAGTCAAATACCTACGTAAAAAATATTACCTACAAAAATCCTAATTTTTTTCTTTAAAAAATGTACTTTTCTATTATCTGAGCCGAAAATCCAACATGCTCAATCGTCTCCATAGAATAAGCCACTCTTGGGGTAATGTATGCGATTTTATAACAAACTCCGCCACTCAAACGTCCGGGCGACTAGAGCAGCCCAAAACATTTATAGCGTTGAACGTTAGGGCGACTAGAGCAGCCCGGACGTTTCACCTCCGACTTGTAACCTTTAAACGCGTTTTTATCTGTGGAACGTTTCTAAAAGCTTCATAAGTGTTACACTAGATGTCTCTATATTAAATAACGTGTCGAACCAATACAACACTTAGTATGTCACAGTAAGAATTTAAAAAGAAAAAAATTGTTTACATTAAGCGCGGTGTCAAGTGTCTCAAGTGGTTAGAAGTGCGGTGAGGTCCACTTTTGAAATGTGAGTTACGATTTGTTTATTCATCCAATGTGTTGAGTGTTATATGTTTTTAGACTCGTGAATGTTTATACTTTGAGATCGTATAGCAATTTTAAACATCCGCAGTGTAATAGGATGTTTTTACATGTGTTAAAGTCGACAGACCAAAACTTAGCGCCTGAGTGTGCCGGTTTTTCGGTAAGTTTTTGTATGATATTATACATATATTAGTAAAATACGTCTTGTAATTAGATAAACAGGTCATTATTCATATTTAAGTAAACCTACGTAAAGTATTTCGACGAAAATAATTAGGATTTCACGTTTTTATATTTTCGTTCCCGCGATTTAGGTATGGGCAACCAAGGCCGTCCGTAACGGTTATAAAATAAGGGCGTTTACAAACGAAAAATCATGAGTGTATTTTATATGATTTTTCGTTGCTGGTTTATTATTTTATTTGGCTAAACTCAGGAACTACTGGTTCGATTTCAAAAAATCTTTCAGTGTTGTATAGTCCATTTATCGAGGAAGGTTATAGGCGATATTTTATTTTCAAAAAAATTATGAATCCGTACGATAATTGCGATTTTGTAACCCAAGGTGTAAAATCGAAAACCTATTTATGCGTGCGCTGCAAAAACTATTGACAATAGAACAAAATGATGTACGACGGGTTTGTAGGTCTTATTAAGATCTACAAAAAACTCCGCGAGAGCACATATCTAACTATCATAGTTTAGTCACAATAACCGCTTTTATGTTAATAAAAAATATTAAATCGTCTGAAGAAAGAAACTACGTAAAATGTGTATCGTGATATTAATCCTTATCCAAATTAATCATTATGTAATCAAGGGTATTTATGTAGAAGTAAAATACTTTTTGTTTTATTCCAATCGGACATTTCGTTTAGATATTATCACGAGTATAATAACGCCTACCTACAAAATAATATTATAAAAAAAAAAAAAAACTTTTTATTATTTTATATTACTTATTTAAGAATTATAAAACATACCTACAATAATTGACTATCACCTAAATTTAGAATAAAAATAATTTATTTTAAAACAAATCCTAAAGTCGTGTGTAAAATCCTTAGGCGGGCGGCCATCTTGCCGTAATTTCGTTATCGGAGACGAAATCTAGGTCGATCTAGTTTACTTCAGGAACGCGTTTTTTATTTTGGTTTAATGGGCTACACTATTCATTTTAAGTAATAAGATATTGGTGTCAAAAAAAAGCTTATTTAATCTAGTTTAATTATTATTAAAAAACATTGCGAATAATTAAAAAATGATTCGTTAAAACTTGTTAAAAGAAATATTTTGCGTAAATTTAACCCGTATTGTTAAGTTAATTATTTTTTTGTGAATAGCAGATTAATTGTTGAACTTTAATTGGTACATATTTTGATTCCTTAATAATTCAGCTTGATACTGGTAGGTTTTACTTTGCTATAGCTGCAATAGTTTGCTAGTAAATACACTTTGAATCAGTAACGGCGCGAACGCTCGACGCGGTTCGCTTCGCGGTTCGCGCTCGGACGTTCAAGGGGTAGGCCACTATAGTCGCCCGGACGTTTGAGTGGCTAACTAATATTAGAACTATCTGCTAATAAATTAAAAAGCATTGTCAAAGCTAAATTGTAAGAAGTTTGTTAAAAGGAATCTCTGGAATAACACTGCTGCATAATAATATAGTATAAAGTTATGTTGATTATTTAATAAACAGATTCCTCAGAGATAAAATCGTGTACTTACAATTTTATTTCTATTTAGAAAAATCTAAGTACCAGTCTGGAAATTGGGGGCGTTTCCGAGAACTCATGCTATATATCCTCGGTCCTGTACCTGATCTCTCACCGGTCGTATCGGTAGAACCGTCCCACCCGATTTTCAGAATAAAGAAATAGACAGCAGCCGTAGCCCAACCCAATGGCTAGTGCGTCGGACTTGCGATCATCTGGTCGCCAGTTCGATCCCCACCCATTGCACTACCAACGTGAACCCATTCGTAACACAAGCATTTTAGCTTAGCACGAGGGGTCAACAAGAATACTAGTAGACAGCAAAAGCTATGCTAGAAATCTTATTAAAAAAAACTGTGTTCGCGCACACACTTGTGTACCATAACATGTCCTGAGCAGATGTATGATCTCCGATTTTTTCTCTCAGATTTTCCTTCGTGGCCTTGGTAAGGAAGACTACGTAAGTGCAAATTTAACGAGTTAGATATAAAAACTGGGATCAGATTCTGCATTCGCATATTTCTCAACTACGAAATATGCTCAACATTTACATTACTTAATGAACTAAATAATCAAAATAGCTTCGGGGATGCCATTCTTTTACATGTTTATTGAAATCGTTCCGATTAGAAAATCCGTGACCACAATCTGTACAGTTAAACTTAACAAACTCTTTTCCTTGCATATGTGATCGCATATGCTGTTTCAGACTCTTTTGATGCCTATAAGCTTTCTGACATAAATTGCAGACATAGTTTCTTTCTCCCGTATGAGAAACCATATGCTTTTTAAGAGTGGTAATGCAACTAAAACATTTTTTACACACTTTGCACTGAGTCTTTTCTGTGTGGAACTTGTTCGTGTGCATAGTAAGAGCTCTGCGACTTGGAAAAACAGATTTGCAAATGTCACAATTAAAGGTGAATGTAATTCCATGAGCTTCCTTCAAATGTTTCAGTTTTCTGAAATGTTCTGCAAACCTTTCTGGACAGTGTGGACAGCGAAGCATCCTCATTTTTGTAGTGCCCTCGTGTGCTTTTTCTATATGATATTTTAAGTTGGAACTAGTTGTGTACACTTTGCTGCATTTAACGCAAGGATATCCGCCTGGGAGATGGATTTCTTTGTGTTGCATTAAACGTTGATGCGTCATAAACCCCGCACCACAAGTTTCACAGACCGCGTTGCTGAAATGTACGTTCATATGCCTGTTTAACAGTATAAAAGTCTGGAAGATTTTGTTGCAAATATGGCAGGAGAACTGTCCGTCTTTTGAGGTCAGGTCATACGCGGCTAGCCCATTTCCTGACTCCGTAAAAGTTTTTCCGTGTTGCGTCGTTAAATGGTGTCTAATCGCGTCGACATCTTTAGAAGTTTCATGACAAAGTCGGCATTTTAGTTCTGATATATCAACTTTGACTGTTCTCTTTCCTTTGGGAAGGTATTCTTTCAATATTGTTGCTTGTTCTGGGATTACATGAGTTTTCGTGTGTGTGAGAAGTGACTTGATTTCGGAAAACTGTTCTCTGCAGTAGAAGCATTTGAAATAGTAGCGGCAGTAGACGAAGGGCTTCGCTGTGGTGTTTTCTAGGAGTATGGATGCGTTTTGTCGCTCCGATAACGTCATTTCCCATATACTGGTGAGGGCTCCTTGTCTTCGTTTGCCTTCTGTTCCTGGGGAGGTAAAATGTTCATGATTTAGTTGGTTTCTTCGGTTCACAAGCTTTAATCCCTTCACTGAAGTCTCAAGTTCATTTCATGCTATTCTTATGGTATTATAGTGTTACTGTTAAGTAATAAAATTATTATTTTATTTATTTAGGATATGTTTTATTTTACCTTATGTTTATTGTTTTACTTTAATTCATCTAATAGTACAGGAGCGGACAGCCGCCGACAGGGCTAACGTAGATTAACTTGAGCGTGATTTGGAGTTGAAGAAATATTATATAGTAGCTGACCCGGCAGACTTCGTGCTGCCTCAATCGATAAATAAAAGACCTAAACATTTGTATAAAATGAACTGGCCCGGAGAGACTTTATGACGTTTATGCGGTGTCTACCCCTACCCTACCCCTCCCCTACCCCTACTTTACCCCTACCCTACCCCTACACTACACCTACCCTACTCTACACTACACCTACCCTACCCCTACCCTAAAAAATCTTGCCAAAAAATTCAAGTCTTTAATTAACAAAATAAAGCTAAAATTGACTCTAAGTTTAAGTAAATATAAATAATTTGCAATAAAATAATATTGCGACTATAAATTGAAATGTAAGCTATCCTATCTTTCAAGTTGGGTCGATTTGCACACGGTGTGCAAATAAAATTTAAAATCGGTTCAGTAGTTTAGGAGTCCATCACGGACAAACAACGTGACACGTAATTTTTATATATAAAGATTTTACAAATCGTCCGAATAAGAAAACCAGTTCAAGTAAACGTCAGATTAAAAGTAAAGGGTCAAAAATAATCCCTTTGACCGATTGACCACGGCGGAATCTCTAAGGAGATTTTCCATCTGCATTGGACATATTATATTGCGTAAGTATGTGCTAACACAGGTGGTATTCCTGTAAATAAATTCTGGATTTCAGACATAGGGACATCACAATATCACAAGACATTCATCTAAACTGTGTTTGTTAGTGTTACTTTTGATAAGGACCAATCAAAATTTTTAAATAGACATATATTTTTCACAAAAAAAAAAGTCTCTTAAGGGACTTCAGGGCTCCAGTGTCTTGCAACATACTGGGTGACTTCTTTTACCGTCTTGATAGTAATATGGTGGGTTGTGTAAGTGGAATAGAATCTAAAGACCACAGTATATTGGTACAGTATTTCGGTAATTAGCGTTTCGAAAAAAAGTCTTAAATTACTTGAAAGAAATACATTCTAGTATTTAATTTATTTATTCTAGCGCGCTTACATGATAATAAAAAAGGTGCCTATGCTAGGCCGCAATCACACACGAATTAAAAGCGTGAGCAAAATAGCGATACTACTTAGGTACGCATTTTTACCGTTACTATTTTCACTCTGTCAGTAAAAAAAATTTAATGATAAAATAACTATGACTTAGACATCTATTTCATATTTATTTATGTATACATAAGAAATTTAGTCCAGAAAAAAACAAATAGAAATAAAAGGCAATGTACTAAGGTTCTACTTATTCTAAAGAAATCTCTTCCAGTAGACCTGCGAAGAAGAGATAAAAATAAATAAAGCAACAGTAGTGTGTAGGTAGATATACAAACATACAATAACTACACATAAACTTAAATATCATGCCTTATTTTTTCAAGACGGTAAACAAGTCACCCAGTATATATAGATAATCCTGGTTGTAGAAACGGGCGCTCCTATCACAGGTTCAAAATCATTTTAATCTGTCATTTGTAATGCTATTGAACAGGGCCGGATTTAGAAGTTCGGAGGCCCTGGGACAACAAAGGAGAAGAGCTACACTGACCACAAATTAGTTTCCCACTAAATGTGTAAAAAAATTGAAATATGTACCTACCTACCTACATTTCAGGACGATTTGAATTCTGATTTTTACTGATTTTCTAATTTAAGTGAACAATTATAGATGAATAACCGTTATTATAATAATTAAGAACAACATTAATCATGATTTTGCAAAGTACTGTATGTAAAGGTACAACACCGAAAAAATAAATAAAAGAAAAGTTTTTGGTTTGCTGGAAGAAAACTCATAAATGAGTTAAGCTCACCATTGTACATCATCTTTAATTGTTGAACTCACATAACTTGTTTTCATGTGTACAATAAAGAATAAATAAATAAAATAAATAGAGTATACTCGTCAGAATTTGAAAGATTTTAAATCTCTATTGTGGAGGCCCCGGGGCAGTTGCCTTAAATGCCCCCCCTTAAATCGGGCCTTGTTGTTGAAAAAGTATAGACATAGATCGATTGTACTACCAAATATAAATCATTTCGCTAAGTATTAGGAACGACTAAATAATCACGATGAAAAAGGATATGAAATAAAAATAGCTTTAAGGCTTAGTTACAAAATATGCGTTTTATATTCAGTATACCTATATATCATACATTTATGTTTAGTTAATAAATATGTGTACATTTACAAACTTTTTAAAGTACAGCCAAAAAAAGAGATAGCTTTACACCTTGTGAAACGCATTTTAAATTTATATGTCCAAATTATTTATGAGAAGATTTTACTGATCTGTGTACACAACTAGCAGCGAACTCTCCACCTATGAATAATTACCGGTGTCGTACTGACGAAAAATAATTTATTGACATCATTATGTATATAGTGACGGTGTAAACCTAACTCTTTTCTTGGTTGTACATATCAGTAGGTATGCATCACTTAAATTAGACATTAAAATTCCTAAAGTTATTAGAATAGATCAGTGGTTCTCAAACTTTTTCAATACAAAACATATGACGCAACCGTAAAATGCTTTTGTCGAATCTTTCCTCTGAATCCTTATTTCCACAGACAACCTTTATGGTGTAGCCATAAGTCTCGCTTTAGTCCAAGACAAGAAATATTTGCGTAAAATCTTAAATTTCTTTTCGGGTTTGTTGGTTGACTGACTACTGTCCGTTCCTCGGAAAGCACGTAAAACTTTTGTTCCTATTATTATAAAATCATCTATAACGAGCGTATTCCAGGGAACGGGCAGCAGCGTTTCCTTGTGTAATATAACAACATAATATTGCGGCATGAAACCGACCTGCCAATCGTGGTCATGGCAAAAACCCTGCCTCGGGAGGAGGCCCATGTTCAGCAGTGGACGTTATACGGGCTAGCTAATGATTAGTACTTACTTCCTTGGTCTCCCCACAAAGGCTTTGTGGAGCAAACTTTAAGTATAACCGGACTAGATAATATGCTACACACTTCTTCTTCTTCTTCTCGTGTCAACCTGGCGTTCAAATTTGAGAAGACATATACGATGACGTATAATCATAGTTCTGTGTATGGTAATGCTGACCCCACCGTATGCATACGCATCCCTCTAGCATATGTCAGATGCGAAAGGCAAGAGAAGTAACAGGCAACGGGGACAAGCTTGGTTTCCCCTAGAATTTTATATATATTTTTATATTTCACAAATATTAGCTGATGTTACTTAAATCATTTAATTTAAATTAATTTGACCTTATCAGTACTGCACTATTGTGTGCGGCCTAAACTTATCAGTTAATACTCGCGCTCGCTTTTTCGGTGGCTAAACATAATCTTTTTTGAGGGCTGGATGCGACTGATACTGACTATACTATATTACTTGTAATAAAATTCAAACCCTACCTACGGCTTGCATAAGGGTTAAGGCAGTGTTTTTAATTTTTTGTTGATGTCGCGACCTTTTTATCGGTCACCAGAATTTTTTAACCTGTAGGTTGAGAAATTCTGGCGACCCCTTGTACCATAGACAGACAAATAAATAATTTAGAAGATAACGTAACTGCTTTTATAATAAGCCGCGATAGTTTTGAAAATAAGCTCGATGTCAGTTGACAAACTCCCTGACCTCTAGGGGTCACGACCCACAGATTGAAAAACACTGGGTTAAATGCAAATAAACATTTTTTTCTTTTCAATTCATGCCGTCACTGCCAAAATTCTTAACTATAGTTTTAAATTGCCACTGCGGGTGCCACTGTTTCATATGTTTTATATAATCGTTCCTATTATGAAAGCCGTTGCCACATTCTGAACACGAGAACTTCCATACAGGACCATGTACCCTCATATGCTGGCGTAACGTCCTTTCGTGCATATACGTCTTCTGACAGATGGGACAAAAGAAGTTTCTTTCTCCGCTATGGCCTCTTAAATGCATTTTCAACATAGATTTCGTGCCAAAACATTTTCCACACATTTTACACTGAATTTTCTGAGTATGTATCTTGGTAGTATGTTCAGTTAACGCACGTCGAGTTGGAAAAACCGCTTTGCAAACTTGACAGTCGAACGTAAACGTAATTCCATGGACTTCTTTAAGATGTGTCATTTTCCTATAATGTTCGGCGAAGCGTTCTAAGCAATGAGGACATTTAAGGGGTTTTAACTTCTTTGCGTTTGTTACTTCATGCCTTTTGAAGATGTGGTATCTTAACTTGAGTCTTGTGGGGAATATTTCATTGCATTTATCGCATTTGTGTACACCATTTTGGTGTACTATTCTGTGATTGGATAACCTCTGATAAGACATGAAGCCTAAGCCGCAAGTTTCACAAACCACGTTGAAATGCACGTTCATGTGTCGATTCAATAAAAAAAATGTGTTGAAAGTCTTTGAACATTTATGACAAGCCAACTGCCCGTTGCTAGAACTCAAATTGTAAGCCATTAATCCATTTCCCGCCGAATTGAAGTCTTTCTTGTGTGTTAAAGCTAAATGTTGTCTAATGTCGTCGAGATCTGAGTACTTTTGGTCGCATATCCTACATTTTAAGCCTGAAATATCAACTTTGATAACTCGTTTGCCTTTTCTTAAGTATTGCTTTAGTAAACTAGGTCTATCAGGTGACGTGTGATGAGCTGTATGTTGCAGTACAGAATGAATTTCGGGAAAGACTTCGTCGCAATAGAAACATTTAAAATTGGCTTGTTGATAAAAGAACGGCTTAATGGTTGTGTGTTCTAGAAATGTAGCGGCGTTTTGTCGTTCGGATACTGTCATTTGCCATATACTTGTACGAGCGCCCTCTTGAAGACTTGCCACCATTCCTGCGAAGATAAAATGAGGCCTTTTTAAAATATGGCTTCTTTCGGTAGAATACGGGATATGCGTATTAAATTAAACAGTATGTAGGTACAAACCTGATATCAAAATGTCAGGAAGTCTGATGACTGGTTGAATTGGATAAAAATAATAGTTTTATAGCAGTTAAATACAATGGTAGATTTTTTTATTAATTTTCATATTATTAAAGCAATATAAGACTTAATTTTGTTCTAAATGATATAAATCGACATGTTGTTTTTGTTATTAACTTTTTGCAATCTCTATTATATAGATAAGTATTTTTATTTAAATAATTTAATTTCATGTAAAGAATATGAAATCTAATTCAGTTTTCATATTCTTTACCGAAATATTAATGCATAATATTATATAAATTACGAGCGTAGTTTAGTTACAGTAGCCCATGTGCACTATTTATATGGGCGACCAAATTATTCTGATCCCCACAGTTCTGGCCACATATCGAGCAAAGGCCTACTTCGTGCAATCGACAATGCTCTCTCAAGTTCTTACTCCTAGCATAAGCTTTTCCACAGACTTGACATTTAAAATTCTTCTCGCCAGTGTGAATAACCATGTGCCTCGACAAGCAATATTTAGAAAAGAACCTGGAGTTACATATAGGACATTCTTGGTTCCTTTCTTGTAAATGTACGGATCTTATGTGTATCAAAAGATGGTATTTCAAATCGTATTCTCTGCCACAAGTGTCACACCTGTACAATCCTGTCGATTGGTTATGAACTATACGCAAATGCTTTGTCCTTTGATAGTTGGAGTTAAATCTTTCCGGGCATATAGGGCATCTTCGGGGAAACTGTTTAAGGTGTACCCCTTTTGTGTGTAGAGTCCTTTTAGCTGCATTACTAAACACTTTGTCACATTTATCGCAAGGAAAGTTACCGGATTCATGCGTTTGGAGATGTCGTTTCAAAAAGTTGAGGGATATGAACACCGCACCACAAATTTCGCAGCTATAGTTATTGAAATGCGTACTCATATGAATAATTAATAGTCTCAGTTTGAGATACCTCTCCCCACACACTTGGCAATCGAAATTGCTGCCTCCTAACTTGAACGGTATAATATTATCTTGTAAAGTCGGCTCAATTTTCTTTCCGTGGTCTTTCAAATGGGTTTTTAAGATTTGTAAATTTGATACGGCTTCCAAACAAATTTTGCACTGCATATATGTTACGTCTACTTTAATATTTTTATCTCTGACCCTGTTATCTAATTCATTCTTCATTTCTTTTACTGTGTGCTGATTAAACGTATGTTCTTTTAATAGACTGGGTTCAAGAAACGGTGCAGCGCATATAAAGCATTTGTATTTATTACCGGCATGAATGAAAGGATATACATAGGAATGTTCGAATATAGCCAAAGCATTTTGCTTCCAAGATGGAGGTTTGATGTTTGGAGCTCTTTTCTTTTTGGAGCCACTAATTATTCCTTGAAATGTCTTCACGTTGAAGGTTACAGTTTGTTCATCTTTTTCATTTTTCCACGCAATACTGTCTAATGCAATTGGTTCTTTCAGAAAACATACATTTGAAATATCGTCTTTATCTTGACTCTGTTTTATTTTGTTAATTTTCTTTTTTGTGATGTTTCTAATACGCTCATGCAGTGCTTGCTCTTCAGGTTCAAATTCAAGTGTGTCTATTGCTATAGGGTATTTGAGGAGTTTGAGTTTAATTTCGTCACCTTCTTCGGTTTTCAGAGTCATTGTAGAATCTGATTCTTGGATGATTCCTAGAATAAGAAAGAATATATTGTTGTTGACTCTCACTACGTCTTGATGGTTAGTTGTATTTTTTATTTCAAATTAAGCTGTTTTAAAACATTTTTATGTATTTACAATGTGTAGCTTAGTAAATCATCAAATCAGAGGCCCTGAAAGGTGTCTGAACATACTAAAATAGGGGATAAAATATAATGACCACCAAAAATATATACTTGACACCAGAAAAATAAAGTCTAAAATTATAATAGTACTAGCTATTTTAGTCAAGACTGCACTTCAAATTGTATTCGAACACCAAATGTAGTAAATGAACACCAAATGTAGTAAATGATCACCAAATCTTAGCGAGCAAATTATTGCGCTATTTCTACCTTAATAAAATCAATGAAAAATGACAATCGGTTAGGTTAGGTTAGAGCTGCGGCCATACAATGCACGAGCCGAGCGAGCGAAGCGAGCGGTGCCGCGGCAGCGGCCGGCGAGTGCCAGAACCGAATAGTAAATTAGTAAAACATTTAGGTACTTTTGGTGATCATTTACTACTTTTGGTGATCATTTACTACTTTTGGGTTAACAATGATTTATTTGGAGTCATTTTGCTTAAATACGATAGCGAAATGTTAAAACTTTGGTTACCATTTTACATTAAAATGCGGGTTTAATTTTGGTGATCATTTTCACTATATCTGATGGTAAGTTAAACATAAGCCCTAAAATAGTATAACACCTTTACCTACTACGCTCTACGCGTATGGCGACTTTCAATACAAACAAAATCACCTCGCTGCTTAACATAGTGGCAAAAAGGAATAATGCGAAGATAATTGTGACTACTAAAGCAGTTAATTATAATATATTTCCTTTAAGTACGTTTACAATAAAAATATTTAAAATAATAGTTCTATTTCCCAACTATGCTCAGAGAAAAGTGTAGCGTACTTACAGTTGCCGCACTGGTTATTAGGTTTATCACCTAACTTGTATCGCGCAATACCTAACTTGTATTGCGCGATACAAGTTAGGTGGGTTGCTAGGTGCTAGATTACTCATGCGTTCCCGGCCCCCGGATCGAAGGAGTGTCCGGGGGGTTTTAGTGGTGTAGGGTCCTCTCGTCATGGTATGAGTTAAGCATACCACGCTATGGAGAGGGCGAGTCCCACATATCCCACCGCCAGCGCGCGAATACGCTGCAGCGGCGGTGGGAATGGGTCAATGCATTTCAGACCGGAAAAAAAAGTTGCTAGATGGGGCTGCTAGTTTTCTTGTATTTTTGTGCGGCTGCTGTAGATATCGCTACAAAAGTATAATAACCATAAATAGCATCGCTTGTCAGGCATGATGTCGGAATCAGAACACGTATTCTTGAATATATTAGAATATACGTAAATAGACACTACAAGAATTTCATTTAAATGTTTTCTTCATTGAATAAAGCGGCTATATCCCAATGGCTAGGGCGTCGGACTTGAGATCTTGAGGTCGCCGGTCCGAACCCCACCCATAGCACTACCGTCGTGAACCCACTCGTCACTCAAGCGTTTAGCTTAGTACGAGGGGTAAACAAGAATATTAGTAGACTGCAAAAGTCAGCTAGTAATCGTTTAAAAAAATAATAATTGAATAAAAAAGTTATAGTAAACAATTTCGAACTAAAAGATTCTATTTACTCTTTCTTCTATTTTTTTAAGTTTTGTTAAGGGTAGAATAAATATCAACTTAGTCATTTCTTAATGTCTTTATTGGTGCTCAGGAATGAATAGTACTTGACTATAAAATAAAATGTCTTGATTATTAAATTATCATTCTTATCGGAACTTAGGATACTTACACAAAAATAATGTTTTTCGTAATTAAATAATACCAAACATTATTTGGAATAATATAAAACTAAGAATGTTTCTAGCTATGTCTACTATAGACTCTGAAAGCATACAAACGATGAGTCCCAACGGTTTAATTGGCAATAATGCGAAGATAGTTAATACCACTAAATCAGTCCATTAGAATGTATTTCTTTTTGACACACGTCGGGCTCGATTAAGTAATATTCGTTTGAAATACTTCATATGAGAAAAAGAGTTTTATTTCAATCACAAAATACAAATTATAATGTTCGATTTAAGTTCTTTTCAAATGTAGCAACCCTTAATTTGATCTTCTTCTTATCGACAATCGAATTTAAATTGCTTGTACATATCGTTCAAAACTTTCCAAAAGTCTTTAAAAAACAACTACAGTAATTGTAAATAAATAATATTAAAGCCACGATTGTGCAGAATCAACATGAGTTGAAACTAATAAGAGGTTTTATTAAAATTTATATTAATTTAATTGATTCGTTGTTCGCCCGTGACCTTTCGAGTTTAATTTTATATTTTCATAATATTCTATAGTTAATCGTAGATTTCCTAAAGCACATTTTAAATTACCCAATATCATGCAATCGTAAGTGATCCTTTAAATTCTTTCTCCTCAAAAAGGCCATACCACAAACATCGCATTTATGATTTTTCTCGCCAGTGTGAATAACCATATGTCGCTTCAACGATTCCTTATTACAAAATCTTTGATGACAAACATCACACTGTTGATTCCTTTCTTGCAGATGTACCGAACGTGTATGACATATCAAGTGGTATTTCAGATTAAATCCACGACCGCACGTCTCACATTTATGAACCCTTGTCGACTGGTTATGTACATCTTGAAGATGAATTGTCCTTTTATAGTTTGAATTGAATCTTTCCGGACAAATTGGACATCTACGCGGATACTGCTTCAAGTGAACTCCTCGTATATGTAAAGTCCTCTTGTAAGGAGTACTAAAGACTTTGTCACAGCGATCACAAGGGTAGTTCCCTGATTCATGAACTTCCAAATGTTTTTTTAAAAGACGCAATGTCATGAAACCGGAGCCACATATTTCACAGCTATAATTATTGAAATGCACACTCATGTGGATGACCAAAATGCGTACTTTTATGAAATTCTCTTCGCATATCACACATTTATACGATCCATCGACCAATTCAAGAACAAATGGTATCAAATTGTCTTGTATTTCCAAATCTATAGGTTTTTCATGAACTTCTTTAAGATGCTGTTTTAGATCGACCAAGTTGCGAGGTTTTTCAGAACAAATCGTGCAAGTTAAATCGCTTACATCAACTTTAAGAATATTTTCCCGCCTGTTATTGACTAACCGTTTCAGGGGAGCAAATGTATGACTTTCTTGCATGTGGCCTTTTAGAAGTTTAATGTCGAAAAATGGTTGAGAACAGACAAAACACTTGAATTTATTATTGCCGTATACGAATGGATATGCTGTCGAAAATTCGAAAACTGCTAAAGCATTCTGCCTTACGTCTGGCTGCTTCTTTCCTGGTGGTGGCACAAGTTCTAAAGACGGTGCAGTTTCTTTATAAGGAGATGGGCATCTTGGGATAAACATAGGTGAAGGACTTCGAGATGGGGTCAGATCTCTTGATACCGAGGAAATGATTTTGGTTGGCTTTCGCACAAATTTACTGAAGTCCATTAATGTTCCCAGAGGTTTACACAAGCTGCGGTCATATTGAACTTGAAATAACGGGACGATTCTTCGCTTTTCGGGTATCGACTCGGATCCTAGAAAACAGAAATAAAAAATGTATTCGCACCTATTTTTATAGTGCTTGTGAGTTAAAATACCAATTCCCAAGAAACCCATTTAGGTGATAATAAAAACTAAAGTCGATTAAAAATAAAAATTTATTCAGTTCTTCACAAGTGTTATATGAGACACATTTTAAAAATAAATCACGTTTGTTTTTGTCATCACTAGTAATTTTTTTTATATTCTTATACATTTTTTTGTTAAAAATTAGAGTAAATGTAGGTAATTTGAAGATATGTTTATCTTTGTATAAAAAGAAAAGTACAGAATAATAAAGATAATTTAAAGGTTTTATCACACTCGTGTGAATTATGTTATTTGTACACAATATATTGTTTGTTTTTCCTAATTTTATATCGGGAGATTTAGATATGATACTTATTAAGTAATTATCATGTGTTTATCAGCATCGTGTCGTAGCCGACTATCGCGTCTCGCAAGTGTAGGTACGTACTCATATTAGAGAAACATACGTAGTAGGTTTAGTATGTGTCAAACAAAAGCATTAATTTTAACATTCTGCACAACATTTGGATGATGGATTTTAGTATGATGTTTCAAACTACAATTCTGAACGAAAGACCTTCCGCATATAGTGCAAACAAACCGTCTATCATTCTCATGTATCCTCATATGTTCTCTTAAAGTATACTTCCTTGCGTACGCTTTCTTGCAAACGCTACATTGGTACTTTCGCTCCCCTCCATGTCTAACCATATGTTCCTTCAACTCAGACTTTGAGTAGAACTTCCATTCGCAAACGTCGCATGAATGTCGTTTCATTTTCAAATGGACCGTCCTAACGTGCACACCTAATTTTCCACTTAAGGTAAACACTTTGGGACACATGGCGCACTTAAATTCTTTTAACTTTAAACCGTGGATAGATGATATGTGTTTGTTTCGTTGAAAGTAATTTCTAAAGGTTTCGGGGCAATGAGGGCATCTGTGTCTTTTTACTTTCATGTGAACGGTGGCATAGTGTTCATTTTTAGCGTTAGTTGAGCGAAATATTTTGTCGCAACTTTCACAGGGGAATGAACCGGTCTCATGTGAGAAAGCATGAGTTCTTAACCGTTCAGGCGTTATGAATCCGGTGCCACATTGTTCACATATGAAATTTTGAAAATGGATGTTCATATGTTGATTCAGAGACTTAAATTCGGCGTAATTCTCTTCACAAATGGCACATTGAAACTCATTCAACTTAACCCTGAAGGGTAAAACACCATCATTAGATTCTAGATCTATATTCTTATTATGTTTTTCAAGTAAATGCCATTTTAAGGTCGCAAAATCTGGTATTATATCATCGCAGAGTCGGCAACCAACATCTGTTATATCTACTTTGACGAGTTCATATTTCTTAAGTCTTGACAATGCGTATTTAATTTGAGTAGTGGTTAAAGTATTGTGTTCAGTGTTATGGTCTCTTAATTTTTCGGGGTCGGAGAAATGTTGGTCACAGTAAAAGCAAATGTATAAGTTCTTCATCCATCTAAACGGGCATATTTTGGTAAACTCCAAAAGTATGGGTGCATGTCGTTTTCGAGCCTTAATATCGTCTAAGTTCTTAGCTCTTTCTGCCTTCCTTGTGTCTGTGTCAATTTCTGCTACATTCTCTTTTAGACAATCGTCGTCAGGTGATACTTCGTCACCTAAAAATGAGAAAGGAACATTATCTTTTTTAAATTTTCTTGTTATGTTAAAAGAGGTATTAGAATCATATTCATCCAGTGAGGATCATGGACATAGTATTTTTCTTTGGAATTTTAAAATATATAATATACATTATTACATAAATAATATTTTTTTTAAGAAAATTTTCAAGCGATATTTTTTTTATTTAATTGATATTATTATGGAAACTAATAGAAGAATGTTGATTTTTTAGCGAAATTATTATATAGCTGGCTAGTTATTAAGGTCCCATTTGAAATTAACGAAGAAAATGTATTTTCGAAGTATTTTTTTTAAATAAAATACTTTAAAAAACAAAAATAACAGTGAATATCAAAAATATCTTCTACTATACCTCAATGATAGTTGATAAGAGTTATACTTGCTTTATGTCAAAGTCAAAGTCAATAATATCTTTATTCATATAGACACAATTCAAAAATAATCAAATCATGTTCTTATGATGCGTCCATTTCTTTTCCTACCACCAGTTCAAAGACGTGGCAACTCTGAGAAGAACTGACAAGAAACTCAGAGGAATCCTTTTTTAAATAATCAAATCATCATTTATTTTACAATATTGTTAAGCCGCAGTGTCATTCCAGAGCAAGTTACTCCCAAGCCATTCTGTCATTTACATAATCTGATATTTTATAATATGCCTTTTTACATAGTTTAGCTTTGACAGTGGCTTTAAATTTATTAACAGATATTCTCTAATATTATTTGGGAGTTTGTTATAGAAGCGAATACATTGCCCCATAAAAGAGTTGCTTATTCTATGGAGACGAGTTGCAAGTACTACTAAGTCATGCTTATTGTTACTTGTTGTACTACTAAGTTATGCCAATTGTCAATAGTTAAGATTGTGTTGAAGTGTAGTATATTATAATTTATGTCCTATGCTCAGGGCCGTCTAATACCACTCTAGGCTCTTGGACTCACGAGGTTATGGTGACTAACGGGAAGACAGATCTAGCCTATGTAATTATAACTTCTTTTGAGTTGATAACGATGTCTGTTTATCGATATGACAACCTTTAATAATGGAACCGGGTTGGTGACAATTTTATTATAGCGTTACATACTGGGAAACGCTGCTGCTCGTTTCCTGATAAACGATTGTTGTTGATGATGTTATAACAATTGGGACCACAGGGCTTAACTTTACTTACTTTCCGTGTACGGAGGATAATCCCACAACCAACCAGACCGGGAAGAAATATTACACATAGATTTCCTGTCCGGTCTGGGTAACGAACCTTCGACACTTAAAGCGAAACTTCTACCGCTACGCCACGGAGGTTTGTGCTCGGTGAAGTAGAAAAAGCCTAAAAGCCAAAAGTGACTCGTGACTCGAAACGGTTATATGGAGATATGACCGTTCGAAAAAACCTTAAGCTTTTTGAGTCAGCAGCTTTTACAGATGTACACAGTAGCAGAATTATTAAATAAAGAATCATATGAAATGGTATAATTGTTTATTAATATTAATAATTGGTACACTTGAGAGCAATAAAATCGCACACGTTGACTTTTTGTTGTTAAAGCAGTTTTTTTCATGAATGTGAATACATATTAAAATAAAACTTACACTATTTGAATGTTTACTTCAGTACCTTTCTAATGATATCAAATACAGTGTAAAAAAAGTACCCATAGGGAGTTTTAGGGCACAAAACCCAACATACGGATAAAATTACCCAATTTAGCTTAAGAAAGAATAAAAATAAAACTCAAAATGCTTGATCAAATTGTTTTTTAATAAGGTGTATTCCCTCCCCTAGCCTTGATTACAGCTCTTAATCGGTTTTTCATGGACCGTATTAATTTCACCATGAAATCTTGTGGTATGGCGTTCCACTCCTCTTCAATGGCAAGTTGAAGCTCTTGGAGGCGCGTAGGAGCAGGGCTTCTTGCTCGAACTCTTCTTTTTAGCTCATCCCAGACATGCTCAATCGGATTGAGATCAGGACTACGAGCTGGCCACTCCATCGCGGTGATTCCAACGTCTTCCATGTAGTCGCAAACTGTTCTAGCGACATGCGGTCTGGCGTTGTCGTGCATTAAGAGAAAATCTTCTCCCATAAGCCACGCAAGCGGCCTCACATGTTCTTCGAGCACTTCTTCGACGTATCGTGCAGCCGTCAAACTTCTCGATCTCGGGCCGGTATTCGCCGTAGTGATGAATACAATGTCAGTTTTAGTGTCCAACATTATGCCACCCCAAAACATACACGATCCACCTCCAAAAGCCACACGTTCGCTTATGCAGCATTGTGAAAATCGCTCTGATGACCTTCTGTAGACCCTAGAGCGTCCATCATGACCATGTAAAGTCATTCTGCACTCATCAGAGAACATAACAGCCCGCCATTGGTCATACGTCCAATTTAAATGTTCCCTAGCAAATTGTAGCCGGGCTTGTCGGTGAGCTGTGGTCAATTTGGGACCATTTGCTGGGCGATGTGAAGTCATTCCTGCTTCACCTAGTCTTCTTCGAACTGTCCACTGACTTATACTGACATTGCGAACTTCTCGAAGCTGTTGTCCCAGTTGAACCGCGTTCAGTTGCCGATTTCTCAAAGACCTTGTCACAAGAAAGCGGTCATCACGCTCTGATGTTGTGCGTCGCCGGCCAGATCCTGGTCGCCGAATGTAGCCACCGGTCTCTTGGAACCTCTGGTATACACGACGAACAGAGTAGCGGCTCAAATTTAGCCGTCGAGCAACTTCACTTTGGTTATGGCCTGCTTCGAGCAAGGCAATAACTTGAGCGGCTTCTGCGGGCGTGGTATCCATATTTTTCCAGTAAATTCGTATGCTTCCAGTAGAGATGTTATCACGTTGACCTTCGGTATGCAACTGATTAAAAATTCCAATAAACCGACCTTTTTATACCTGCGGCTAAGGGTGCAAGTAGTGACAACGCAAACGCGTGAATTTGGGGAATTCGGTGTACGGTCGGTTTTTGTAAGTTACGTAAAGGTCAATGATTTTAATTTTATGTTTTTGTAAAGCTATGCTTGTATGCTTTAATTTTGTCTAATGATTTTTACTCAATATCTTTAGATTTTAGAAAACAATCAGTAATAAACCAAATTACAAGGGGTGTGCGATTTTATTGCTCTCAAGTGTATATTATTATTATAATGTATTCACTGAAACATATCTTTGAGATGCGTTGGATGATGCACTCTTGTATGTTGTTTCAAACTACAATTCTGTATAAAGGATTGTCCACAAATCGGACAAATAAATCTCCTATCATTATTATGAATTCTCATATGTTCTCTTAAAGTTTTTAACCGTGCATAAGACTTTTTGCAGACATCACATTTATATATTCTTTCGCCACCATGTTTGATCGAATGTTCTTGTAGTTCATAGTTAGTGAAAAACTTCATTCCACAAATTGAACAAACGTGATTACGCTCTTGAAGATGCTGAAATCGTATATGCGCAGTCCTTCTACTGCACAAATCAAAGACTCTTGGACATGAAGGGCAAGGAAACACTGGCGTTTTTTCTTCGTGTATCGTTTTTAAATGCTTCAACCGGTGTTTATATGACGCAAATTTTTCGTCGCAAATTGGACATTTGTACCTTTTGTTGGATTTGTGGATTTTTGCGGTATGAGCGTATAAGGAAGCGTAAGAGGGGAATGTATCTGTGCAAAGTTTGCACGAGAAATTTCCACGTTCATGTGTCCTAGCGTGGTTAACCATGCGTTGTGATGTGGCAAATCTTTTGCCGCAAGTTTCGCAAATATAGTGTTCATAATGATCGTTCATATGTTTGTGTAAGCTTAAGAACATTTCGTATGTCTTCCCACAAATTTGGCAACTGTGTTCCTCTTTACTTAGCTTGTATGGGAGCACACTGTCTCCATAAGAACAATCAATGATCTTCCCATGCTCCAACGTCAGATGAATCTTCAGCATCGCATAGTCTTCTATACCAACACCGCACACCTTGCAAATCGTCGTCGCAAAGTCCATTTTCAATGGTTCATACTTTCTCGGTTTTAACAGCTGTTTCACCTCTGAATGTTGTAGTTGATTGTGTTCTCTTAGTTTCTCTGGTTCTAGAAAAGTGGTCTTACAAAAGAAGCAGAGGTAAGTTCCTTTTCTATACTTGAATGGATACGCAGTACATGATTCCATGATGATGGCTATGTTATTGCGGAATGTGGCTCTTTTCTGGTAGCCTTCTCGTGCTGTAGATATCATAGAAGCTTTGTTATTTTCTGAATCGGATTCCACTTCTTGCTTAAACACAGTTTCTTCAGTTTTTCTTCCTAAAAATAGAAAACATCCGATATAGGCTCTTCATATTCAGGAATGCTCTTATCCTTTTAAATATTTTGTACTACAGCTACATTTACAGCAAGTAAT
The DNA here is from genome assembly GCA_947037095.2 of Nycteola revayana. Classification (NCBI taxonomy): domain Eukaryota; kingdom Metazoa; phylum Arthropoda; class Insecta; order Lepidoptera; family Nolidae; genus Nycteola; species Nycteola revayana. The sequence continues at coordinate 7,416,718 of OX344840.2, forward strand.
ATTATTTATTTAATTAAAAAAATGCATTTGTATTTGTTCATGGATATGGGATTCATCTGATAGATACTTAAATTAAAATAGTCACTCTTACATAATACGTTTTTGTTAAATTTCTGAAATAGCTTTTGCCCACGAATTAGACTATGTGAAAAGTTAGAACAAAAAAGGTATCGTCCGTCCTTTTCTAAGATCTAGTCTCTGCACCAAATGTCAACACAATCGTTTAAGTAGTTAAGGCGTGAAAGCCTTACAGAGTTTATTAATTTGAAATCCAACCTTAACCAATTTGTTGTGCAGTACATAATATCTAATTGTTGTGTGATATTAGTACGAAAAATTATAACCAATTATCAAAGTGGACAAACATGATAGTAAGTCAATAACTGGGACCATGATTGTGTCTTACAAAACCCACGGGTAGAGTTTGCAGGAGTTGGGAAAAACTCGATTTAAATGTACGGTGTTGTTATTGTTACCACAAAACTTGTTTATTAAATGAATAAAGTACACTTAATAAAGTATTCTTAATTTATTTAAAGAATATAATTATCTAGCTTGTTTAATTCAAGCAAGATAATTCGATTCTATTCTAATAAGAAGAATTCACCAAAATGATGAAATCAAAAGCCAGTAAAAAGTGATAAAATTTTATTGAAACCAACATTCAATACAAATCATTTGAGACCCTAATCTTTTGCAACGCTTCCGCATTAGGATGATGAGTTCTCATATGACTTTGCAAACTACACTTTTGTACGTACGCATTATTACAGTATTCACAGACAAAACGTTTATCATTATTATGAATTCGCATATGCTCTTTCAGAGTCTTAGCACGAGCATACGCTTTCTTGCAAACTTGGCATTCATACTTCTTCTCCCCTATATGCTTTATCAAATGGTTCTTCAACTGTCCAGCCGTAACGAATTTATCAGAACAAAATTCGCAACAAAAAGTCTTATGCTTGATATGTACGTATTGAATATGTTTGGTTCTCTGGTTGCACATGGCAAAAACTGCTGGACACAAATGGCAGGGATATTCAACTTTCTTATTATGAACTTCCTTCAAATGTTTACCTCTTAAAGGATAACTTTTGAAGGACTCATTGCAATAAGGACATCTATATCTATACTCTGGTCCATGAGCAGCCATTATATGGTTGTTGCGAATGTTTTTGGTTGCAAAAACCTCATCGCATTTAGTACATTTATGTGGGAAATTATTTGGGGAATCGTGACTAAAAAGGTGCGCTTTCAACCTGTCTAGCGTAGAAAATGCCTTGCCACAAGAATAACAGATATTATTAGGATAGTGAGTGTTCATATGATTGTTTAGCTTAGAAAAGAGTTCGAAATTTTCACCGCAATGTATACAAATGTTACCATTATCTGATATAATAAAAGGCGTGACTCCTAAACCATGTTTTTTAACAATAGCCTTATTATGTTCTTCGATTAAATGTTCGGCTAAAACTTCAACGTCTTTAGTCGGTTGTAAACATATTTGACAAACTAAATTTGATATTTCTATTTTTATATTAAGGACAGCTCGAGCTAATCTAGTGACTTCTAGTTTATTGGGATGTTCGACACAGTGCGCCTTAAGTTGGTTTAGGTCTCCAAAAGCGAGTTGGCAGTAAGCACAAGAAAAGGCCCCTCTTTTACATCTGAAGGGGGTGGCATTGGAACACTCAATTATAATAGCAGCATTATCTCTTTGATCGTTATACTTGCGCTTCGGTCTCCATTTTACTTTCACATCGTTGGACCCTAAAAACAAAAAAAGAATCACTAAAACATGCTGTTTAATTAATCGAGTGTTTAGTTAAGACATCAACCGAATAGTCAGTGTGATGAGATGAATTTAAAATGAGTGACAGGTACTAACATGTTTGTATGTAGTTTAAAATATACGGAGTTAAGTAAAATGGAGACCGAATTAAGATAATTGTAATTCAAATCAGATATCCAACTAGAACACTGTCAAATATGTAAACTCCTAAGCAAGCTTCATTGATTCCACTTAAGAAGTAAATTAAAACAAGTGTTCCTAGAACGTTTAGATACTTTTCAAAAGAAAATAATTACAAGGTAATGTAAATAGTATTTTATAATCAGCGATATAAAATCGACAAGTTTTGTTTCAACACAGAATGCATTCCCACATACACTTTGCCAGAGTCTTCTACTCCAGCGGCCTAGGAAGCGCCCTCTTGGGCGGGTTACCAGTAAGTAGTTTTAAAATTCATTTAATAAGGTCTTGCTCACCTTTATGCCTGGTGGCTAGCTTTATAAGTCTGTCCGAAAAAAAACTGCCGCGAATATCATTCATAATTTGTTCTATGTGTTTTTAAATGCCTTAAAAGTTTTGATTTTGTTATAAAGTTGGAAGGACAGTGGGAACAGAAATGTCTTTTCTCCGTATTAGCATGCGATAAACGTATATGTCCAGCGCGTTTAGAACTCGTTTCAAAAGACTTATCGCAGGAATTACAAAAATATTCCTTTTGTCTCTGCCCGTGAGTGTCTACTAAATGTTTCGCTCTTGTGTTGTACGTGGTAAATGTTTCTGGGCATCTCGGGCACGCGTACCTCACTCCTTTTCGATGTACCTTCATTCTGTGGCACATTCGAGCAGCTCTCGTTTCTAAGACCTCATCACAATCGCCGCAAGGAAAGCTACCTTTTTCGTGGGACTGTATGTGTTTTCGAAATCTCGATTTGGAAACGAAAGCTTTGCCACAAGAATCGCAGATGTAATTCTGATAATGTGCGTTCATGTGTTCATTCATTTTGGAAAAGCTGAGAAATTGTTCGAAGCATATTTGGCAGGTGAATTCCTCGTCCAACTTGAAGGGTAGAACACCATCACTGTATTCCACATTTAACGTCTTTCCATGAATTAGGAGATGATCTTTTAAGGAGTCTATACTGTTCAATATCCTATTGCATAACCTACAACTGAGTTCAGCCACATCAACTTTAACCATATTATTTTCAGTTAGTTTTGAGAAAATTCTTTGTGTTGGAAGATCGTTTAAATGATTAGATTTAACATGTTGTCTAAAAATCGGTATGTCAACGAACTTAGAGTCGCAATATGAGCAGTAAAATGAGCTATGGAACCATCTAAAGGCCCATGCTGTGGAACATTCTAGAAGAATTAAGGCATTCCGTCGCATCATAGTTTTAGCGATTCTTTTCTCAGATTCTTCTGGTAGTTGGTTGTTGGCACGGCGTCGTCTGCGCATTTGACGCGCACTAACATTCTCTTTTAACTTCCTAACTCGTTTTACGCCTACATGCACATCCGCTTCGTTAGCGGAACCTAAAAACAGAAATACTTATTTAATTTAACTTTTCATATACCACTCCCGAGGTGTATGCATGCATTGATGAAAAATAGTGCTGCCTTAATCGAAGCAAACGGAACTTACGTTCAATACTGATAACCGGATATATTACTTGTGAAACAGTAATTCTATAAGACATACTTTGTTGGATTCTGTCAAATATATTTATATATATAAAAAACCGAGTCAGAGTTTTGAAAAACCTCTTTTAACTGTGTTCAGTTGACGCGAGTTGTGCACGGGTTGGTTAAATTGTGTATTAATACAAAAGCGTGTCGATTTCGCGAGACCGGTGTCGCCATTTGGACACGGAAAGTGAAATTTGCATCAAGGCACCTACTTCCACTTTTACTAGAATCAACAATTTTATGGTGGCAACTTCAAAACCATAGGTACAAGATACAAGATTGAATCTTTAAGAAAAATCCGTTTTCGAAACCAATTTTTTTTTTTAAGATTTCTGTCAGTGTTTTGCTTTCTTTTAGTATTGCGAGTGGGTTCACGTGTCCTTAACCATTGGGCTACGGCCTATATTTACTAACGTGAAAGATACAAATCATCAACTAAAAAGAACTGCTTAATATGCTGTAGGTATGTAGGCATATATAAGCAGTTATAAATAAAATACATCACATTAAATGTATTTAACGTTTATTAATTGATAAAACGAATATAACCGCATAATCATTTTAAAGTTTAACCTCATCACTTGGTACTAAATCAGTCAAATCTAAATGACTTTTCATGAGTGTCTTTTTCGGTGTTATCTGTTTGTACATGATTCCTTTAAACTTGCAACTAACGTCTTGTTGGTGTGTCTTCAAATGAGTGGTCAAAGCTCTATTCCTCGGAAACGATTTCCCGCAGACCGTGCAATGAAAGTTCTTTTCTCCAGTATGTCTGACCATGTGTCTTTTCAACTCATAGTTAGTACGAAACTGCCATTCGCAGTAATTGCAACTAAAGTTCAATTGTGGAGGAAAATGCACAGATCGTACGTGTATCGCTCGTTTACCGCTAGTTTTGAACGACAGTTCGCAATGAGAGCATTTATACGAGACCTCTTTCTCGCTGTGAGCGTTTTTCATATGATCAACTCTGTCGTAATAATTGTCAAAGCGCATGTTACAGTGTGGACACTCGTATCTTGGTGCTTTAGGGTGTACTGAGGCTTTATGCGAGTCCCTAGCTGCCCTCATCAAGAAGATTCTTCCACATTCATTACAAGGGAACGATCCTGTTATATGGACTTCCGAATGCTTCCTCAATCTTGGCGCAGTCATGTATCCTTTGCCGCATATTGCGCATATGTAATGTTGATAATGTATGTTCATATGTTCGTAGAGTTTTAAGAACGTGTTGAATTTTTCTTCGCAAATGAAGCATCTCCAAGATTGTTTGTCTAAGGAAAATGGTAGTACCCCATCAGGGTGTTTGAGGTCAAAGTCTAGACCATGTTGAATAACGTGTTCTCTCATTTGTGTGACGTCATTAAATGGTGCAGAACAAAAGCAACATATCGCTCCTGTAGTATCAACATTGATTAGAGGCATTTCTTTGAATTTGCTGTAGATGTCTTTGATATTATGATGGGATGCACAGATTCGTATATGTTCTCTTAATTCAGTGCATCCTGTGAAATTATCTTCGCAATAGGAGCACTTGAACCTGTTTTTCTTCCATCTAAAAGGGAGTAAGGACCAGCATTGTAAGATGGATGTGGCATTTTTCTTGGTGATAATTCTGGCTTCTGCTCTTGCACTTCGGGTATATTTTGGTTTTCTTATTTTTTCTAATTTGTTTGCACCATCTAGTTTTATGATAGGGGCGTCGCTGGTTTGGCTTCGTTGTCCTAAAAATAGAAAATTGTTTGTCAGATCTCTTCGATATATCTCCGTGTCCCACATCTTCCATCTTCATTTTTTTCTTAATGTTTATTTTTCGGTACACTAACATAATTAAGTTAAATGTAATTTTCCTTACACGTTTAATTTAAGAACTGGCCGTCTTCACTAATATTATAAAGAAGAAAGATTTGATTGTTTGCATTGATAAGGCTCAAAAACGACTTGGCCGATTTAAAAAAAAACAACTTTCACCGTTACCTAATCCAGGAGCATCTCAGGCTTTATTTAATTATGAAGCTCCAACAATAACGCGAGCTACGCGGGTAACCCTTATTATAAGAATAAATTTTAATTCAATAATGAATATTTAGTAATTTAATATGATAAAACCAATAAGGACATATTTTTGTATCCTCATATAAAAATGAACATACAAATCAATTTAAATTTTCATGTTCATAGCATAAAGTTACATTATTTAGTTTTAATTTTCATAGCATAGAGCTACAGTACTTATTTTTAATTTTCATAGCATAGAACTACAGCATTTAGTTTTAATTTTTATAGCATAGAGCTACAGTATTTAGTTTAAATGTTCATAACATATAGTTTTAATTATCATAGCATCGAGCTACGGCATATAGTTTTAATTTTCATAGCATAGAGGTACAGAATTTGAGAAGGAAGCTTTATTGGACTACCAAAATAAAAAGTCATTTTAAACTATTACTTCTTTAATAGCCATTTATTTTCACTATCAGATCTATATATATTTACTTACAATTTAATAATAAAATACTGTATACGTAAAGCTAGCTAATCTAAATTACAGGACTCATAATGAAATATAAATTATTTCAATACATTGATTCTATATTATTTAAGGATTCGCATCCACCATCCATCTTTGTCAGATCGCTATGCTTGCAATAAGCTATAATAGTTTGACCGAAACCGCGTTACGGAGGCTAACGCCTTTTCTATGGAGTCGCGCGTGGTTTGAGTCGCCCACATTAAATTCAAACATATGGCGTTGTATGAGGGTGTTCACTGACAAGCAATTTTATTTTCATTAATTTATTTAGGACTGTACATAGACGATTGGTTCTATATTACTTTTTACTCATTTAATTCATCACACTATCAAAATATTAAATTAAAAAAATAAAGCTAGCATATTTCCCAAAAATGGTTGCTATGACGCTTCGTTCCATCAGTACACCGTCAACGCTCACAGCTATCTCGCTCACTCATCGATGTTATGAGAACTCATGCTCTATCCTCCCCCGGCCGCTGTACTGCGCCTTAGGAAAGTGCGGAGAGGAGGGCTCTCCGCACTTTCCTAAGGCGCAGTACAGCGGTTTCGGTCTAATATAGAGCTACTCTAGTGGACACGCACCGGAATGACTCCATCATTAGTTTAAATACATAAATAATCAGCGATAAATTATATTCTAGAACGAATATCTTGTTTACAGATATTTTACTGTCAATCTCATACATTACAATTGCATCTCATCTTGTACTAGCATAGGGTAAGATTTTATCAGACGTCTAATACGTTTAACATTTATCTACTTACATAATCATAAAAATTGGTTTCAAGTCGATGCTGATGATGATGCGATAATACACAACTGATGCACAAAAAATGCCAAATATAGGATGCGACAGCGATAATCATAAAGCGTAATAAATGTCGCATTGTCGCAAAGCGACATCTTTTTACGTTGGTATAGCCTCCAGCTGCTATAGCTATATATCGTCGGCTTATTGCAAGAACTCACTAACTGCAAAAAATCACTAAATAAGTTTTTATCTATAGCGAACTTCTTTTGACACATTCTACAAAAGGAAAAATCTCACAAAATTCTATCTATTCAATTTTTAGGCGTTACGGCTAAAGGCTAGTAAAAAAAAAGGATAATAATTAAATTACCTAAATCGAACTTAAGTACCGTTTATCTCAGAATAGTGAATATGTCACATAATGACTTCTTGCAATAAGCCCGACGATATATTTCTTGACATTTTGCGATAAATCTGCTCAACGCTATCGCATTTTTTTAGTACAAAACAAATTAAGAAACTTTCCCCCCTGTCCCCATGTTGGCTACGAGAGAAGTGCGAGTCGGACTTGCTCTCCCGAAGATGATGTAAAAACGACAAAAATACATTTAAGTTGTATGGGAGCTCCACTTAAATATTTATTTTACTATGTTTTTAGTATTTGTTGTTATACCGGAAATATATAGGGTGACTGGTAATTAGTGACCGATACCTAAACACATCATTGTGCTCATGATAACAAACAACTTTTACTATGACACCAAACCTGAAATCGCGAAAAAAAAAAAACAGCTGCTCCCTACCATGTTGACGAGTTATGTGAGCATGAATGTATGGAACAGCTGATTTTTTTCGCGATTTCAGGGTTGGTGCCATAGTAAAAGTTGTTTGTTATAATGAGCACAATCATGTGTTTAGGTATTGATCACTAATTACCAGTCACTCTATATATAAGAGAAATACATTATCTGTGAAAATATCTACGTTCAGCAATCACGGTTCATGAATTACAGCCTGGGCAGACAGACAGTGCACTCTTAATAATCCCGTTGTTACCCTTAGGATACAAAACCCTAAAAATGTTAGGTGGTTTATCCACAATCACGATATTTTATTGCATTCAAGTTTCCCTTCTGCTGCTATATGATTAAATTAATATAATAATATGGCGTTTCCTCCCAACCAATGGGTAATCACGCAACAGTATAACTATGTTTTTTTTATCTATTTTTTTAGATATTACTCGCAGAGTTTTGCAGTCTACTAGTATTCTTGTTAACCCCTCGTGCTAAGCTAAAATGCTTGTGTTACGGGTAGGTTCACGTCAGTAGTGCAATGGGTGGGGTTCGACGGCAACTACAAGATCACAAGTCCGACGCCCTAGCCATTGGGCTACGGTCGCTTAACTTTGTAAATGTCTTCACTACTCAGCGTTTTTTGCATGTATAGTAAATACATGCAAAAAACTTTTTAAATATGTCAATTTTGTATGTTAACTTCATTAATACAGTAAAAATAACATAGGAACTGCTTTACAATAACCCTGCAGTAATGAAGAACTTTTTATCGAAGTCTTAATCATATCGTCACGTGATTAGTATCCCGGCAAGAGTGTTGGCTAACTGGTTTGTTAGCAAGATACATGCGAACTCTAACTAGAAATATCATACATGGAAATGCTTCTTTGCAATATGCTTATCCAACGATAATTTTGAAGCGAATGCTCTAGAACAGCTGCCGCAAGGGTATGTGTACTCCGTCTCTTTCTTCGTTCTATGAGTTTTGACGTTATGGTGGTATTTTTGTGACCGGGTTTTAAAAGTCATATGGCAAGTGGTACATTCATAAGTCTCAGCCCCAGGTTTGTAGTTATGGAACTCCATTAGGTGCCTTTTTCGGAGTTCCCATGTCGCAAATCTGGGTTTATCTTTGCAGTACATGCACATGTATGGCAAATTTGTATGTTGGGTCTTTATGTGTATATTGCGCTCTTCTAAAGTAGTAAAAGTCGCGACACATCGGCTACAGGTGTATTTATTATCGTGTGGTATCTTCGTGTGAGCTTTTAACGCACCTTCAGTTATAAATCCCTCCCCACAAGTATCACAAACGTAGTTCTGGAAATGTTCTGCTGTATGTTTCTTTAAAGATATGAAGTCTGGGAACTGAATCTTGCATATTGCGCATTTCCAATTAGAACCATCGTTTAATTTAAAAGGCAGTACTCCCGGTTGTACATCGACATTAATCGGTTGTTTATGATCGTTCTTCAAATGTACCATCAAGTCATCTAAAGTATCAATATGCATAAAGCAAAGCTTGCACTGAAGGTCTGTTATATCCACTTTTAGAAATTCTTTTCTTATTTTTCTGCTAAAGACTAACTGAATATCGAAATTAGCATGTCTGGCTGCCATATGAGCTCTTAATCCGATAGGATCGTTCGACTGTACTCTACAAAAAACACAATTGAAATTCTGTCCCCAAGTTCTGAAGGGACAAGCAGTTGAGCACTCAAGAATAATCTCTGTATTGCTCTTGTGCTTCATTGCTTTGCCAAATCGCGGATTGTAAGAAGGTTTGTAGCATTTGAAGTTTCGTTCATGTTGCCGTAAGCCATGGTCTGATAGGAAAGTAGCTCCACATTTCTCGCAAGTAGATATCTTCATATGAGTCCGTAAGTGTCCATTGATTTGGAAAAATTTGGGGAATGTTTTCTCACATTCGAGACATAACCATCGTCCTGATGATCCTTGCCTATACGGGAATACTCCAAAAGGAGCATCAAAGTTAACTGAAATGCCATGATCTCTAGATATGTGTGTCATAAATGAATCTACATTTTCAATTTCCTGAGAGCACATTTTGCATTTTAAATCAGTTATATCAATTTTTAGAGCATCAGTCACTTTGTAGAATGCGCTGTTATGATCAGCGTTAGAATGGACAGATTTTATGTGATCTCTTAATGCAGCCATTGGTTCAAATTCATCATGACAGTATGAACATACGATTCTATTAAAACGAGTTTTAAAAGGGAATGCAGTCGAGTGTTTTAAAACTAATACGGCATTCTGCCGTTGCGGGTTCTGGACAACAGACCGTTCAAACAGTCTCTGTTTTGGTTTAGTTTCATTTTCACTAATTCCGTCAATGTCCTTTGTGGGCCCTAAAACAAGAAAATAGTTTTCATGATTATTATATTCGATAATATTTATATTTATTTTCTAGTTTTAAGACGGGACATTACGAAAAATATATATTTCTATAGTTACGAAAAAGTTTTCCTCAAGTTAAAGGTATTTGTCCTTGTGTCTATTTAATTATTTATATATAGACAGTAATCTACACCAAAAGTTTCAAAGGTCAAAATGCTTCTTAGCGACATGCTTATCCAAAAATAGTTTAGTTGTAAAAGCTTTTGGACAACTAGGACAAGGATAGTTAAGTTCAGTGTCTTTCTTTATTCTGTGAACTCTTGCCATATGATTATACTTTCCAGATCGCGTCTTGAATGACTTCTGACAAGTGGTGCATTCGTACTTATCAGCACCTGTCTTGAAGTTATGTACAGCCATGAGATGCTTTTTCCGAACTTCCCAATTAGGAAAACGGGGTTTATCTTTGCAATAAACACACATATAAGGTGTCGAAGTGTGCTGAGTTTTAACATGCAAATTTCTTTCGTCCAAGGAAGAGAACGTAGCGATACACCGACTGCAGTTGTATTTATTTTCATGTGGAATCTTCGTATGAGCAATCATAGCAGATTCAGTTATAAAACCTTCGCCACAGGTATCACATACATAATTCTGGAAATGTTCCGCTGTATGTTTCTTTAGGGAGACAAAATCTTTGAATTCATTCGGACAAATAGTGCATTTCCATATACTTCCATCATTAAGCCTAAATGGTAAAACGCCGAGTTGCGCGTCCGTATTTATAGGTTGCTGATGATCATTTTTTAAATGATATATTAAATTATCAAAAGTATCTACTGGCATAAAGCATAGTTTACATTGAAGATCTGTGATATCAATGCTAAGAAAATCTTTACCTAACTTTTTATAAAATGCAGCTTTAACATCATAATTCGCGTGAATTGTGCCTACATGGATTCGCAGACCACTTGGATCATTACTCTGCACTCTACAGAATACACAGTTGAAATTACTCTTCCATGTTCTGAAGGGTGAGGCTGTTGAACATTGAAGAATAATTTCAGCATTCGTCCTGGGTTTAAGAACTCTGCCATTACGTGGTTTGTATGCAGTTCTAAAGCATTTAACTTGTCTGTGATGATCTCGCAACGCATGATCCGAAACGAAGGTAGTTCCACATTTATCGCAAGTGTAGTTCATAAAGTGAGTAACAATATGTCTTTTGAAAGAAATAAACGCAGAAAAAATCTTATTACAATAAACGCAAATCCAAGTGTTCTCTGACTCTTGTTTATAAGGAAGTACACCGTACCTAGCGTTAAATTTAACAGGTTTATTATGTTCTCCGTATAAATGACTCATCAGCCCATCAACATCTTGAAGGTCCTGCCCACATATCTTACATTTTAAATTAGTTATATCAATTTTAATGAGGTTGTCTTTAGCTCTATAGAATACATTTTTGAAATCAGAATTAAGGTGTTCTACTTTCATATGGTAACGCAGGTCAGTCAAAGTGTTAAACATTTCATGGCAATAAGAGCAGAGTATTTGGCTAAACCTTGTCTTAAATGGGTACGCGGTCGAGTAAGTAAGAATAAGCTCAGCGTTTCGCCGCTGCGGCGGCTGGTATACAAGGACTATTTTCTTTTTTGTTTCACTCTCATTACGTCCGTGAATTTCCAATGTGGTCCCTAAAAACAAAAAGAAAATTGTCAGTGTCATACCGAGGCCAAACTTACTTACTTTAATCTACAAACATTGAACTACCGTGACATACACGACCAAATAAAAAACATTAAGTATTTTCTATACCGATGTCATACATGTGTAGTTCAGAAATTTAAATTCAAGACTATCTATTAGCTTTAGTATGTCTTAGTTCGGCGCAATCTATTGGCGTAGTAGGTGCTAATAGTATTCTTGTCAATATTAAATTTAGAACATAGTTGATACACAAGATGTGTGTGTACAAATGTTGGTGAACCAAATATTTTTTTGAAAAACAAGCATCTCCAATCAGTGATATGTTAAGATCTATTCTGGTTATAGGGGAAGTTAAATAATAATAGAGTATCAACTAAAAGATATCCGATAGAAGAAAAAACAAGCAACTACAAAACCAAACGTTTATTAAACATAATTCAGAACAAATCTAAAAATCAAATTTGTAAATTAACTTTATCAGGGTGATGAGACTTCATATGGCCTTTCAAGCTAATTTTTTGCGCAAATTGCCTATTGCACATGACACAAACAAATCTCTTTGTCTCGCTATGAATCCACATGTGTTGCGCAAGACTCTTCTTGCGAGTAAAACGTTTGTAGCAAACATTACATTGAAACAACTTTTCACCAGTGTGAACAATTCTATGGTCTTCCAACTTCTTCAGCGAACTAAACTTCATGCTGCAACACGAGCAAATATAAGCTTCATCGGTATGAGTCAATTTATAATGGCTGTAAAAATCTTTCCTCTTTTCAAAGACATCAGTGCAATCAGGACAAGGATACGTCTGCTTCGGAAGTCCGTGGTCCTCAACCAAATGCATCTCCTTCAATTCCCAAGAAAGGAATTTTTCTTGGCAATAAATGCACGTAAGTGGCCAGCATTTCTTAGTAAGCTTTATATGTTTTCTCTTTTCTTCCGTTGTAGGGAAGTCTTGCCAGCATTTTCGGCACATATTCTTTCCCGAATGACTGAAGCGCATATGGTGTTTTAAAGACTCCATAGAAAGGTAGCTGCGAGCGCAAATATCACAAGTGTACTGTGTATAATGGGAAGTGGTGTGCCGGCAGAGTTTGGTTAACGAAGGCATCTTTTTATTACACAAGTAGCAGTACCATTTGTCCGGTATCAACCTGTAAGGTTGTAAGCCGATATCCGAGCTGAGATCCAGATTTTCGGTGTCCTTACCACTGTGTTCTTGTAAGAGATGTTCAGCTGCTTCTTCGATGGTATCAAAAGGTTTTGAGCACAGCCTGCACTTCAGATTAGTGCAATCAACTTTAAGATTGTCTTTTACAGAAATATGGCTGAACGCTGTTGAGATGGTAAAGATTTGGTGTTCCAGATCGCAGTGGGTCCTGAATGTTATTGGGTCTGGAAATTCCTCGCAGCAATATACGCACATAAGAACTTTTCCGCTCAGTCTGAATGGGTACACTGTGGTATTTTGTAATACAACCTCTGCATTCCTCTTCGCCTGTATATGTGGCAGTAGGCCCACGTCTAGAAACAAAAAGAAAAATCCCTATGACTAGTCAGTTTTATCCTCTGCTTTTAAGGAACAAAATTGAATATGAGGAACGTAAATCAAGTGGAACCCTAAACACCACACTCGTTACACACCTTGGGTAGATTTATCTTACAAATAAATCAAATTGAAGCGTCAATATGTAACTGTTAAATTATTAGTTTTACTTGATGTAAATGGGGTACTAATAACAAAAACACACTTTTTTTTCTGTCTTTGTGTTTTATATGTTCCGGCTAATCGATTTTGACGGGACTTTCACTAATAAATAGCTTATTTTATAAGTAGTTTGTGTGACAGTTTATTTTTCGATTTCGATTTATTTTTCGTTTTTGGACAGTTCAGTTAATTCTCAATATGAAAATCACATATTGGTGAAAAAATTGAAATAACAAGTTAGATATAAGATTCAATGAAATATATTTTAAATCATAAATGTAACATCAAATAAGTAATAACAGAAATATAATACACTTATCCAATTACATACATAATTGTTTATAACATCTAATATCACTATTAAGTAGGAAAATCACCTGTTTTCAAACAACTGACGTTTGCAAAATGGCTCGAGCTAGCTTAATACCAGTAGGAAAGTACATATGCTTATCGAATGGTTCAGGGCGGTCGCTGGCGAAGAGATTGAGGTATTATGACTTCTAGATTTTTTGAGGAGAATTGAATTATGTGCAGCTGTCGCTCTACAGTTCGCGGGCCTCTCGGACATCAGGTCTACCGAGGGCATCGAAGGGTGTTATTTGCTACGCATACGTAATATCCCCACGGGTTATATGACTCCCGACATGCTTAAATTTATTTTACTTTAATCGAATAAAGTAATTGGTAAGATAAGATATAAAACGCAAAGCGTTGCGTAGATGACGCTGTCACCGGAAATAAATACGAATCGTAAGTTAATCAACTTCCGTGCCACTCATATTATTAATTGTTGTTACCAGTTTCAGTGAACGCGCATAATTTTTATATTATTTTCTTAATTGTTACGACACTTGACCTTACCTTACCAAATGAGACTATGCTACTGTTGTAACAAAACAAAAAAACTTCAATAAGTCCTGTTGAACCCCATTGGTTTAGATTATTTTTTTAACCACCCGAAGCCTCGTTAATTCATCAACCAACTAGAAAGTTGATCAACTTACGATTCTTATATTTATGACATATAACGTCACATGTCCTGACTGATTCATCAACGCCGAGGCATAACTTTTAAAGCTAGACACTTGATATTTGGACCGTGGCTTCTTTTTGTGCCGTATAGGTTCACTAAAAAAGGATTTTGTATAAATCAACCCCTAAGGGGATGAAAAAGGGGGACATTTTATTATAAAGTTCCTGCGGGACCGGGATTTACGCAGGTGTAACCGCGCGCGGGAAGCTAGTTCAATTATACTTGAGATCAGGGTGGTACACATTCATATGGATTCTATAGCTAACCCTCTGATTAAACTTCTTTTTGCACGGTTTACATTCAAACCTCTTATATTCACTGTGAATCCAAGAGTGTTGTATAAGATTCTTCTTCCTATAAAACGATTTAGAGCAATTCGAACAATGAAATATCTTCTCTCCAATGTGAACCACTAAATGGTTCTCCAAACATCTTTGGGATGCAAACTTTCGTTCACAATGGGGGCATACAAACCCAACATTAGCGTGAGTTGTATTAAAATGTGCTCTATACACGCTCCTCGTGGCAAAAGTCAACTTGCATTCACGACAAGGGTACGCCTTTTTTTCCTGCCCATGAATTTGGACTAAATGTTCTTCTTTATTGGACCATGTAATAAATCGTTCTAAACATATACTGCATTGATAATGCCAGCATTTTTGGGATGATTCGATATGTTTTTTTTTCTCTTCTAAAGAACTGAATGTTTTCTTGCATTTCCTGCAAATTCGTTCTTGGGCATTGTGTGAGAAGCGCAAATGCTGTTGGAGAGAGCTGTTTGTGGTGTAAGATTTGCCACAAGAATCACAAGTGAAATTTTGAAAATGACTTCCCATATGCCGACTCAGTTGCCTCAGACAAGGAAAGTTCAGATCGCAAATTCCGCACATAAGTTTATCCTGTTTAAAATTGAAAGGATGCAATCCTAAATGAACCTCGTTGTTTAATTTAAATTTGTGTTCATCAACCAAATGCTGTGCCACATCGGTAATTTTCTCAAAATACACCTCACAGATCCTGCAGCTGATCTCAGTACAATCTACTTTGAGATACCCTTCATAGGCACAATGAACAAAGGCATTTCGTACTTCGAAGGTTTTGTGTTCGTCCTTCATATGTTGGCGGAATATGGAGGGATCCGAGTAATTTTCGCTGCAGTATACGCACATAAGGGCTGACTCTGGCAGTCGGAAGGGGTATACGGTTGCGTTCAGGACGATAGTCTCGGCATTCCTTCGCGCGATGTGCGATAGCGGACGGTTCTCGTCTAAAACAAAAAATGCCTTTGGTCATATTTCTTAAGTACGACGGACACATAACGTCTATAAGATTGGACCATTAATCTGAGTGTGCATTAGTGACGTAAGGCATATAATTAATTACTGCATGTAATAATTTTTTTTAAACTATGCACAGCATTAGCCACAGCTATGCCTGACAAAGGTTGAATTGGGATTAAAAGATCAAACACCAAATAAATTGTATTAATTTATTAAAAGCTCTCTATGTACCTAATTAAAACATAATAATAGGAATCTTGTAACGAAAATATTAAACTAAATATATAGCCAACGTATATAATACAATTCTCTTATATAATAAACAATAAATTTCAGCCAAAAACTGCTGATGACCAATTTCGAAAAAGGCACAACTCCATTAGATAATCCAATTGTTGTGCCTTTTTCAAAATTGCATATTCAATTACAACTAAAACGAATGTTTTTGCATAATAACAGATGTCACGTAACAAAAGCATAAATCCCAATATTAAAGTAATTTATACATCTTTAGTTATTTTTAAAGCACGTTTAGATTCAGTTTATTTTGCTTAACTAGAAATATTCTCTTGAGAAAAATGATAGTATAATTATTAAAAGACGCAGTAGCGTTCGCGTAGTCAACACGATTTGGGTCTTCCGCTGGTGATTGTATTTTTGCATGTTGCTCATATCATATCTTCTGCATATTATTAATTTGGGGGCGGTGCAAAAATAGCATTACAGCATATAGGCACATTTTTAGCGGAATTAACACTAGATATTTTGTCAATTTTAGTACCAGCCTGAAGTTAGGAAATTTGTGTTGTTTCACCTATGCCTTGGAGTGCACGTTAAGCTCTCGGTTCCGCGCTCTTCACCAAGTGTCGGTAATACTGTTCCATCGGATTTTTAGAGTAACGTTCAAACTTTGTGCTAGTCGCAGTGGCCATAATTCGTTGGAGAAGTTCCTTTAGTTGCTTTTTGAACTATATTTACAAAACGATGGGTTATGGGTTAGAATCATTACGTAAGAACAATTTATTTCATTTTAAAAACCCACTGAATATAAATGCGCTTCAAAGTCATATTATGTACAATATTTTAGTAATATAATATAACAAAATAATAACTTGTTATTAGACCCATAAAAAAGGTCTATTAAGCCGATATTTAAATTCCATTTGTCAAGATATGTTTGACGGAATCGGAATCTGGTACTATTAGAGAAGACCTATTACGAAATTTAAAATGATTAAGCCTTGGGAATTACAAGAAGCTTAAGGTGCGTTAGACTAGATTTACGTGTAGCATAACATCAAACATTCGCCGTTTTTACACAAGAATCCACCTTCCCGCTTGAGAAAAGGCGAATGATCGATAGCCTATACTCACCTTAAGGATTAAACACTCAGTGTTGGAAAGGATTATTGATTAAATGACAGTCAGGCATCATGAATAGCTAATTTTATGGATAATAAACAATATCAAATATCATTTCAATTTTACATCGGCAAAATAACCTCTTATTGAGGTGCCAGGCCATTCATTGAAGCAGAAGAAGAAACTAATTTTATTCCATTACTGTGTTGGACAATTTCGTTCATAATCTAATGGGAAACGTAATTTTGGATAACCCTAATCCCTAACCTGTTGCCGTAAAAGGTTAATGGTACTTATAAAGAAATAAACCCATCCCATTTGTTTTATAGCAAAGTTGTATTATTGTCTTTAAGCATACTATTGTACAACTCGAAATGATACGACTTTATATGTGACTTCCATCCAACTTTCTGATTGAATGTCTTTTCACACAATTTACATCTGTACCTCTTCACTTCGCTATGGATCCACATGTGCTGTCTCAACGTAGACTTCCTCGGAAAAGTCTTCGAGCATATATCACAAGTAAACAGCCTCTCGTTGGTATGTACCACCATGTGCCTGTCTAGCGCGTATTGACTTTCAAATTTCCGATGGCATCTCGGACATTCAAAATGCTGATCCGTATGAACTAACGTGAAATGAGATCTGAAAGCGTTCGACTTTTCAAAAACGAGATCACATTCCGGACACGGATAGACTTTTTGGGGTATGCCATGGGCCTCGGTCATGTGACGCCGTTTTATCTTCCAATTGATAAAACGATTGCCGCATGTAGAACAAATATGTTCGCGACATTGTACAGATTCTTCGAGATGTATTTTTTGGTCATGAGTAGTTAATAGAACTTTCTTACATTTCCTGCACTTACGCTGTTTCGGTACTAGAGGGCAGCTATGTTCCAAGTGTTTTTGGAGCGAATTAGAGTTGGCAAAAGATTTGCCACATAGTTCACAGGTGCTCTGGGTAAAGTGTTTTTGTACATGCCTGCTTAACGTTCTCATATTTGAGAATTTGTCATTGCAGACCCCGCACGCTAATTTACCCTTTTCCATTATAAACGGTTGCAAACCTAAATCGTATTCAAAAAAGATTTCCTTTTTATGGTCGTCGCTTAAATGCCGCGCTACTTCTACTATCTCTTTAATGTGTTTCGTACAAATCCTACAACGCATTTCGGTACAGTCTAATTTAATGTATTCACTATTTAGATGGCAAAAGGCATTTTTGATTTTAAAAAGTGCGTGCACTTCGTTCATGTGGTCTCTGAAGCGAGAAGCTTCGTCAAAGTGCTCACAGCAGAAGACGCAAACGATGGAACTTTCCGGAAATCTGAAAGGATACGCCGTTGCATATTGTATAATGGTTTGGGCGTTCCTTTTCGCGAAGTGCATCGCATTGTGTTCTAGAACAAAAGAGAAATGACGTTTGGTTACAAATTGGATACTTCATATCGATGATGCAAATTTTTTCCAGTACATGTTTCGATTCTAAAACTAATCCACTATTTTAGTAATTTTCATTGTTTTAATTACTATAAAATCGGAAAAAATACAATACAAGACGTGTGGAACTTAGTCCGTTAAAATCCAGTCTTTAGGGTGTTTATTCTTCATATGATTTGTCCAAGATATTTTCTGATTAAATGGTCTATCGCATATTGTGCAAACATACTTTTTCAATTCACTGTGAATCCACATATGCTGAACTAAAGTAGATTTCCGCGGAAAGGCTTTTGAACACACTTCACAAGCAAATTGTCTTTCCTTAGTATGAACGACCATATGTTTATCCAAATTGTATTTATTATCAAATTTGCGTTCGCAACTTGGGCAATCAAAGCTGGAATCAGAGTGCACTATTAAATAGTGTCTTTTGTAACGATCAGGTGTATCAAATGTTTCGCCACATTCGATGCAAGGATAATCTTTATGAGGAACACCGTGAGCCTGGTCCATATGCTCTCTTTTTTGTTTCCAATTGCCGAACCGTTCGTAGCAAACCGGACAGATATGCTGGCGGCACATATTGGATTCTTCCAAATGTTTTTTATGTTCTTCGGCAGATGATATTACTTTCTTACATTTACGACACTTCCTTTGTTTATGTATCGACTGGTTTAATGGACATGATTCGGCAACGTGTTTTTGAAGGGACGACTTAGTAGCGTAAGACTTCCCACATAATTCACACATACACTGAAAGAAATGCGTGTGAATATGTCTACTCAAAGATCTTATATTAAGACATTTAAGATTACATATTCCGCAAACGATCCTATCTTTTTCAATAATAAACGGTTGCAGACCAAAATCGTTTTGCAAGTCTACGTTTTTGTTGTGGACATCGTTTAAATGGCGTGCCGCTTCATCAACTTTTTCGAATTTAACAGAGCAAATTCTACATCGGATGTTTGTACAATCCGCTTTTACGTAATCATCGGTATGTAAATGTGAAAAGGCATATTTAGCTACGAAGGTTTCATGATTTTCGTCCATATGGGTTCTGAAGACGGTCACATCCTCATAGCTTTCGTTGCAATATACACATACGATGGCACTCTCGGGAAGTCTAAACGGATAAACTGTTGCATATTGCATTATCAACTGGGCGTTCCTTTTGGCCACGTACATTTTTGCTTGCTGATATATTTCTAGAACAAAAAGAAAATTGCCGTTGTGACTTGTTGTTCTATCAAATATAATTTAATGGTCTTAGATATAATCCACTGTCGCCAACATAGTTATTGTTTAACAATGAGAATAATACAACGGTTATTTGGCCCTATAGTACGAAATTGGTCAATATCAAATAAATTAAGCTCATAGCTGGATAAAACAATGCAGAATCTAAAATCTAAAATTTCAGAGAAAAGATCCCACTATTCTCTCAAACTTCTTTTTCCTCCTTTTCATAAGGTTCTAAACTAAAAGTTACACAGCTCAGGGTGTCTCGCTTTCATATGTGTTCTCCAACTAACTTTCTGATTAAACTTTTTATTGCACATTTTACACTCATGCTTTTTAACTTCGCTATGTATCCACATATGCTGTCCCAAAGTAGATTTTCTCGGAAATGCCTTGGAACATACTGTACAAACGAATTTTCTCTCGCCAGTGTGTATAACGATATGTTTTGTCAAACTACCGTCACTATCAAATTTTCTATTGCAATACGAACAGATGACAAAATCATTTGTATGCGTTGTTTTAAAGTGTATTCTTAACTTATCACGTTTTCTGAATATTAAGTTGCATTCCGGGCACGGATATGTAATTGCAGGTTTGTTATGGTTCTGTTTCATATGATTTTGCTTCATATTCCATGTGCCGAAACGTTCTCCGCAGATATTGCATAAATGTTGGCAACACTTGTTTGAATTTTTGAGATGTTCTTGCCGCTCCTGTAACGTTTTGAAAGTCTTCTTACATTTTCGACAAATCTTTTCTTGCGCATTGCCACAATAGTATCTTAAATGACAGCTTAATGACGTCATGGATGCATAAGACTTGCCACAGACATCACAGGTATGTTGTATATAATGTTTATGTATATGTTTACTTAAAAGAGGTAGTCTAGTAAACTTCTCCTTGCAAACAAAACATACATATTTGTCTTTATCTATTTTAAAAGGATGCATCCCCAAACTGTGTTTAAGATTGATATCTTTATCGTGTGTCTCATTAAGATGATCGGCTGCTTGCTCAAGATTTTCAAGATTTTCGGAACAGATTCTGCATTTTAAATCAGTACAATCTACTTTTATAAAACCATCAGGTATGTGTATAAAAGCAATTTTAACTTTAAAGTCTTGGTGCTCTGAACCCATGTGTTGCCTAAATAGTGAGGGATCGTCGTAACTTTCGGCACAATATACGCACACCATGGAGTTTTCCGGCAACTTGAAGGGGTAAGCTGTGGTATATTCGATTACCGTTTTAGCGTTCCGCCTCGCGATGAGCATCGGATTAAGTTCTAGAACAAAAAGAAACGGACCCATCACTTATCTCGTGTTTGTTTTTAAAAAAAACAAACTTACTTATACAACTTTTTGTACTCATAATGATTCCGTTTATATCTTCAAATTATCTTAATTATGATGAAGAGTGTGAGACAATTCAATGAAATCAATTACTTCGTGACTTAGGTAAATAGATTATTAACATAAAGTAAATTTCATGACATCCAAATAAAACAATTCATGATATCAATAACTAAAAGATAAAAAACGTTATTATCAACTTGAAATAATCAATCAACTGAAAATGGAAGACATCAACTTAAGATATAAGTATTCAGCAAATCAGGGTGATACGATTTCACATGTGTCTTCCAACTGATTTTCTGATTGAACTTTTTATTGCAGGGTTTACACTCAAACCTCTTTTCTTCTCTATGAATCCACATATGCTGGTTCAGGTTCTTTTTTCTAGGAAACGCCTTGTTGCAGACTGTACAAGGGAAGAGTTTCTCCATCGTGTGACTAACGCGATGCTCCTCCAATGTCTTCTTAGTTTCAAACTTCATGCCACAACAAGAACAGACGTAAGCGTCATCAGTATGTGTCAATTTGAAATGTACCCTGTATTTCTTGCGGTCTAAAAACACTTCTCCGCATTCGGTGCAGACATGATTTTTCTTTTGAAGCCTATGCACTTCTGTCAAATGATGCTGCTTCAAATTCCAAGTCATGAATCTTTCTCCACATTGATTGCATAAATGACACCAGCATTTTGGGGATGTCGCGACGTGTATCCGCTTTTCTTCGATAGTACTGAAGGTGGATTTGCATTTACGACATATCCGTTGATTGTCAATGTGAGAGAATCGTTTATGGCTGCTGAGGGCCGTTACCGTGGCATACGATTTCCCACAAGATTCGCAAGTGTACCGCCAAAAATGGCTTTGAGTATGCCTACTTAATTGACGTAAACAAGGAAATTTGGCACTACACATAGCACACAACAGCTTATTATTTTCTAATTTAAAAGGTTGTAATCCTAACGAGTTATTCATATCTATAGGTTTATTATGTTCATCGCGTAAATGCTGAGCGGTCTCTTCTAGAGTTTGGAAAGGTTCTGCACAGAGTCGGCAATGGATATCAGTGCAATCGACTTTGATGTACCCTTCAGCGCAATGGTGGAAAGCCATGCGGACTTGGAATATGGGATGTTCTTCGTCCATATGTGCTCTGAAAACGGCCGGGTCGGGGTACGTTTCGCCGCAATAAACACAAACCATATGTTCCTCAGGCAGCTTGAAGGGGTAAACGGTTGAATATTTGACTAATAACTCGGCGTTCCATTTAGCGATGAGATTCGGATCATTTTTCTCTAGAACAAAAAAGAAATGTCCATTCATTCAACTGTTCTGGTTTTCTTTGCGTGGCTGATGATTTGATTTTAGATGATGTTTGGCTGGAGTGTTCAGCACTTATGGAAGATGAATGGTATCATAGAACGGTTAGCTGAATTGGTTAAGGAAGAAAACATTGAAAGAATGGCTTATTGGAAAATATATTTCATAGTCATTTAAAGCGAGTATATTGGTAATGGGAGCTAGATAATATTGCAGCAAAATAACGTGTTTGCGCTTTCTTTAAACATGACAGCGTTTATCTACAAAATATGAAGACAAAATTGACCAGTAGCTACCGGTGTATACTCTGGCTAACAAATAAGCATTGCCATTAAGTGTGGCAATGCTGCCATCATTCTGGCATCATGCCCTGGCGCCACTGGGCATTTTAGAATAGTTTTTAGTTATAGGTTAGTTTTTATTTGGCACTAGCTCTTGTGAAAGGACATTATCATACTTTGTAAGCAGTGTTACAGAGTTATAATTAATGTACGATAGTACAGGTTTTTTTCAGTCTAGTTTCCATTTGTTAGTATGAATAGTCAATTATATCAAAATAAAATCTTAACCTCTGCTTTATCTAATACTCAATCTTGTGAACAAGTTTGTAAATAACCTAATGTATGACAAGTCGTTATAAATGTCAGTTTATTGCGAATATCCAAAAAGTTGTAATATATCACTTCTCCCGAATTTACCAGTAATTTTAAATTTAGAAAAGATAAAAATGTCCTCATTGATTCCTAGACAAATAAATTCGAGCTAAATACTAGACGATATAATTTCCGGGTTAATTATTTGTAACGTTTAGTTTTTACTCATTAAAACAAAAAAACAATGTAGACATATTGTTTACAACCACAACAAAAACTAATATTTTAAAATTCAATTTTTATTCATATAAACTTTATTAAATTCAAATAACAATCGATTCCTTGAATACAAATTATAATGTCTCGTTGTGGAAAAATAAAATTTTTATTTTTATTTTAAATAATAACTATATCGATAAGTTTCAAAATTAAAAACAATTAATTTAGACCACCGGCAGTAATCAAACCTGTATATTAGGTATAGCCCCTAACGCCTTAACCACCACACACACCATGGTGGAACCCAACCGGTCGTCGAAATTTATCAATCTCTTTTAACGCGTCTTTAAGGGGAGCGTAGATAAATACGATATTATTGTAGGAATAACTAAAAAAAACCTTGCATTCGAAGCAACCGTCGCATTGTATTACTTGATAACTTTTTAAGGTCACCAATATGCAATAACCTCCCCCCCTGCTTCTACACTGTCCCGAGGTCCATACCTCACAGGGGGTACAAAGGGTATGCTTGGTATATGTTGTTAAAAACCATTTAATAAATCCAGCTGTACTTTATGCCCAGTGAAGTAGCAAAAGCCTCGTAGCTAACTACAAATGAGCGTCGAAAACTTGATTGTTTAAATTTACAGTGTAACTTACTTTTATAGATTAGCTGGCCGATGTAACTAAATGCAACGATATAATTATCCTGTTGATCCATACTAATATTATAAAGAGAAAAGATTTGATTGTTTGTTTGTATTGAAAATGCTCCGAAACTACTTGACCGATTTGAAAAATTCTATCATCGTTGGGAAGCTACACTGTCCCCAGATTACATATGCTATATTTAATTATGCAGTTTCCACGGGGACGGGAGCTACGCGGGATATACATGGTGTTAGAACTTCAATGACCATATGTATAACTGTCTGTGCCTCAAAGAAAACCATTTAAACAGAATACTGTTAAAAATCAACCAATTCTGGATGGTAAGACCTCATATGGGATTTCCAACTAACTCTCTGATTGAACTGCTTATTACAGGGCGTACAATGAAACCGTTTATGTTCACTGTGAATCCACATATGCTGAGCCAGATTCTTCTTGCGCACAAACGATTTCGTACACACAGTACAGTGAAATAGTTTCTCTTTAGTGTGAACCACTTTATGAGCTTCAAGACTGGATTTATTGCCAAATTTCATATCACAGAACGGACATTCCAAGTTAGTATCGGTGTGTGCTATGACGAAATGGGAGCGGTATAGTCTCCACTCTTCGAACACTTTATTACATTCGGGACACGTGTGGAATTTCTTTGGACTCTCTGCGCTATGGACCTCTGCTAAATGGGTCAATTTTAATTTTCGGGAAATGAATCTTTCTCCACATAAACTGCAAGTGTAATGCCAACACCTTTTGGAGAGCAAAACATGGTCCCGACGAGCCTCGACCGTCGGAAAAGACTTTTTGCATTTAACGCAAATTTTGTCTTTAGAATGTCCATATAAAATATGTTTGTTTAAATTCTCTTTGCTAATATACGATTTGCCGCAAGATTCACACGTATACTTATGATAATGACAGCTGTTGTGTCTGCTGAGACCACGTAACGACGGGAACTTTTTAGAGCATATAGCACAGACCCATCTTTCCTTCCCTAATTTGAATACCATGATTCCCAACTCTGCTTGCAAGTTGATCTTTTTATCGTGGACGTAAACTAGGTGTTTCGCCACCTCTGTGAGGGTCTCCAATTTTTTGTGACATATTCGACATTCAAGGTTCGTGCAATCAGCTTTGACAAACTCTTCCGAGCTCATGGTATGAGCGAAAGCTGTTTTGACGTTGAAGATGGAGTGGTCATCTTTCATGTGCTGCCTATACATGAAGGGGTCTTCGAACGCCTCGCAGCAATACACACACACCATGTCAAGGATTGGAATCCTGAAGGGATATGCGGTGGAGAATCTCAACACTAGCTTAGCGTTGTGTCTTGCTTCGACCAACGGATCAAACTCTAGAACAAAAAGAAAGTCTCTTTTGTCACATTTGTTTTGAATACCGGGTGCTTGATGGTAACTGGAGGATGGCTATTTGAGATGAATAATTCCTGGAGGATAAGGTTATAGCTAAAAATGACGCCACTAGAATATATTAACATTCCATCGCATGTAAGATTGCTATAATATTAGCTTGAACGCCCTAATCGCTGTAACTGTTAAGCGTTTTGCTAAATCTGTAAGGAAAGTTAATGATGGGCAAATCATCGGCAGATGCTAGTGACTGTCAAATGAGATATCTTTTATAGAGATAAATATGTAATAATGTTTCTTTAATTAGGCGTCCGTCGTAGTGCATGGTATTAAGACAACGATTTTACTGCAACGTCTATCAGACAAGGTGGAAGATCGTCCTGTGCAAGGTATACAACGTGTTAATTAAATAACGCAAAACCTCTTGGGTGGTGATTGTGCTCAACATTGTAACTCGAAGTAAAAAATCAGCTGTTCCATACAAATTGTCAATACCTACTCGACCAAAATGTATGAAAAAGTTGTTTTTTTTATTCGATTTACAAAGTTGGTCCCATTTTAAAAGTTGTTCATATTCATGAGCATCGC
The DNA here is from genome assembly GCA_947037095.2 of Nycteola revayana. Taxonomy (NCBI): domain Eukaryota; kingdom Metazoa; phylum Arthropoda; class Insecta; order Lepidoptera; family Nolidae; genus Nycteola; species Nycteola revayana. Next base: position 7,442,542 of record OX344840.2, read on the forward strand.
CACCCAAGAGGTTTTGCGTTATTTAATTAAGACGTTGTGTGTAAGTATAGTTAAAAATAATACAAGCAAAATTCAAATGCGTATATATTATTTATTTTAAATATTACTTGTGCGAAATAACATGACGTGTGGCACGAAAATCCTCCCGATTCCCCGCTCTCGTTCTGCAAAAGCGTTAGGATGACATGCATGCAATTCAGATTAAGCTGTTTGCTGTTTTTTTTTACTATTATAGGACATTTGAATGTTGTATTTGTTATTGGATTTGATTAAGTTTTATAATATTCAAAATAAAAAGCTTTTTTGCACTCAGTCCTTTGAGCAAATGTCATTTGAGCCAGGTGTCATGTTAATTCGCATGAGTTGCAATCTTCAAAAATGGTGAATGTTAATTAATTATTATTTACATTTTATAGGAGTTGTTTACATAATATATGGTCAGCATAGACGGGTGGAATCGTCCATCATCCTACTATGACCACTACCTACGACTTCGCCATTACAGAGCGTAGCGTTCTCTTCTATATTAATAAAACTATTTGGCTTGCATTACTGAATGCCGGACTAACGCACCGCCTAAAGGTTCATTTATCTGCAGCCTATCACAGCGGCATGCCATCGATCGTATGGCCGATGAGATAATATTGAGTAAGAGAATGTATGGCGTCATTTCAGAGGTAAAAATTCCACTCAAAAGAGAATGATTAAAAATAATTTATGACTTTATCTTAAGTGATCTCTACATAATATCTGAGGCCATTAGCCAACAGTTGCCTTAAAAAACATTAGATAGACTTCATTGAGTTTCATTTGATAAGGTAACAAAAGTTAGATGTTTAAAGAAACACGAATTTCATAATAATCACTAACCCCCATTTAACCGATTTCCTTTTTATATTTCTTGTGGCTTTATAAATAGGGTGAATATGTTTTATATTCACCCTTTATATAATCAAAAACAGAATTAGTATTAAACCTATCGTGGTAGAAGGTTCAGGTTATTTCATCTGAAAGTTTATAATATTGTAGAAATATTTTTTAAAGCCAAATTAATTAGTGTGCTTCGCAATATGACGATTGAGTCGATAAACCGACAAAAACTTTAATCCGCAATATTTACAGACCGCGCAATCTTCAGAATGTTGCAATCTGAAATGTTCGTAATAGCATTTTTCGTTGGTAAAATCAATATTGCAATCGGGACAGCGGAAATTGCGCTTCGTCTGACCATGTGCCACCTCCATATGGCGCTTTCTACTCTTCCAATCGAGGAACCGCTCTTGGCATTTTGGACAGCAATAAGGCATGCAAGACTTCTGCGTTCTTCTATGTTTCTCTTTCGCCTCCATGGTTGGAAAAACTTTTTTGCATTTCTTGCAAGAGACTTCGTAATTTTGGTGTTTGGACCGTACATGTCTCAAGAGGCCAGTAGTGGCCACGTAACTGCTGCCGCAAACATGGCAAACGTAGCTTAAAAAGTGTGTTATCGTATGTCTGTTCAAGTGGAAGAGAGACGGAAAGTTTTTCTCGCAAACAGTGCAGTTGTATACATCCTTCTGAAGCATATACGGCATAACGCCAAACTTGCCTTTTGGATCGGTCTTTTTTCCATGTTCTGTATCCAAATGCGCCAAAACCGAGTCTAAATCATCATATTTTTGTTTGCACAATCGGCACCTCAAGTTCGTGAGGTCTGCTTTGATGAATTCCGTTTTTGGGAGGTGATGGAACGCTACTTTTATGCTGAAGTAGTCGTGTTCCTGGTCCATGTGGGCTCGGAATACATCGGGGTCTTCGTAAAGCTCTTGGCAGTAGACGCATAGTATTGATTTATCGTTTACTCTGAACGGGTAAGCGGTTGTGCAACTGATAATCGTTTCGGCGTTGGCGCGTGTCGCATCGTAATTTTCCGCTAAAAAAGAAAAATCTCTTTTGTAATCCATGTTTCTTCAAGCATAAATAAAGTCTTGAGTCTTGATATCTTAAAACAAGTGTTTTTTTAAACCCCGACGCATCCGTGTCAGAATTATCAGCTAACTAAACTAAGGTTTTTGGGTAACCACGAATCACATAAATGGGAAATCAGTATTTATCAGAATCCGCGAAATAGGAATTTCAAACATAAATAGAATCAATTAAAACCATATTCGCAGAAGATACAGGATCCATTTCCTAGGAGTCATTTATTAAGGTTTTGGTGAACGTATTCGTGTCAAAGTTATCACTAAATTAGGTGAGGAGTTTGGTTAATTATATTTCATATTAGAATTGTGTTTAGTCAGCAGGTTGCTCTTTCGTAATCAATGTTAAGAAGTATTGACGTTATTCTCGCTAAGTTTAAGACATCACTACAGCTACATATATATAGGGTAGTCAGTAACAAAAAAAAGGAATGTCACAATTTTTTTTTCTTCTATTGGTAGCAAATCTTTACCATGGTATTTTAATACCCATTCACAAACTTTAAAAAATAAACAGGTGACGCCACAAAATAATTTGTTCATGGCCGAAACTATTAATCTCAATATAAAAATGACATACCTACTTCTAGATTTGGGTATTATTATATCCTGTGTTTGCCTGACCCCTTCATTTGGTCTTGGATTGGATGAAAAAACTCTGTAGGTCAGTTGAACCTAATACGTAGTAATACGTTTTGCATACTACTGTTAAAGAAACTGATTATGCTTTGTTTAACGCTATAAGTCGAGCTACAGTTACTCTTGGATTGGTACAGCAACATGGATGGTGTTATCCTTACCAACCAGCAACCGATCGAAATTTGACATCAGCGCACCGTCCAACGAGTTTATTGTAATCACAACATAACGAATGGAGCATACAATATACGCATTGAACTACGTGCAACGGTCACTTATTGTTGCACGTAGTTCACCGGCATGGTGATAACGATCGGATTGTTCGATCGTTATCACCACGCCGGTATAGGTTTCTGGCAGCTGGCATTCCAAAGTATCTATGTCAGAATATAACAGATACTAAAGATGATATTGAATATGTTTCAGAATTTATTCATAGAGTTGCTAAGTGAAAAAATTCTATTAAGAATTCAAATGAGATAGCTAATTGTCGGAATACGTTTGTAGCAGCAGTCATACCGAAGTATTTATGTCAGAACCTGGCATATCACCTAGTTAATGATAATATCGAATATATTTCAGAATGTATTCATAGAGTTGCTTAATTTTAAGGTTTTATTAAGAATTCAAATTAGTTAATTGTCGGAATACGTTTCTGGCTGCTGCCATACCGAAGTATGTATGTGAGAGTCTCACATTAATTCATAGAGTTGGTAGGTGATAAGTTTTTATAAAGAATTCAATAAGTTAGTTAATTAAATATTTATGTTTACGGTATTCAAGGGAGAATCTCCCTACTAAAGTAAATATATTATTATTTTACTAAATGCTTAAATAGATTTAAGTACTTAAACTATATGAAAATGACAAATACCAGTTGTAATTTATACCAACAATTACTTATAAAAAATTCAATTAAATTACAAATGATTTTTGACACAAAATATAAAATTCAGTAAAACGTGTGAAATAATTAATTTAATTATATTCATATTATACGAATAACACTTGTATAATATAAATATGTAATGGAACAAATATTTAACCAGTCATTTTATAAGGTGCGTTAAAAATATATGAACTGTGTCAGCAAGTTAACGTCCACTGCTGAAACGTTTTTTTTTTAAGATTTACTAGCACAGTTTTGCTGTTTACTAGTATTTTTGTTAACTCTTCGTGCTAAGCTAAAATGCTTGTGTTACAAGTGGGTTCACGTCGATAGTGCAATGGGTGGGGTTCGAACCGGTGACCTCAATATCACAAGTCCGACGCCCTAGCCATTGGGCTCCGGCCGCTTGAACATGGGTCTCCTCCTAACAGATCATAAGAAACCAGGTTCCTTGAGATTGCCATAGTCCTTGGCAGGCGGATTGGTGAAAGCAGTATGATGCTGCTGCCTATCCATCAGGTGTACAACCCGGTCACATTATCTCAAGACCTCGCTGGAATGCGAACCTCCCGCCCCGTTCTCCTTTCACCTCCCCGCGTTCGCCACGGCGCACCATATCAGAGCGCCGACGCGACGTGACGTCATCAACGCCAGGTCTCGAGATAATGTGACCGGGTTGTATATCCCTCTTACGACACCCATGGAAAGCTATAGGATGGTCTATTTGTAAGCTGGACACCAAGCAGCTTTAATATTTGCAGTCTTATAACAGGAGATGTATGATTATTAGTAATCACATTATTCAATTAATTTTTTTAAAGCACCTTATATACTTTAACAATTAATTGTAATCATGTTAATTATTATTTCACACTATTTCTAAACTTATCAAAATAACTACGCATGGATATGTCTCAAAGTACAAAAACATAATTGCTTGTTTTTTTTGTAATTAATGACATAAAAATTTGTGTCAGAGCTTTATTACTAAACAACATACCTTAAATATGAACGCTGAAAAATATGTTTTATAAAGTAGTACAGTTAAAACGTATTTTTTAATGTATATTTAAATAAACGATTCAATTTAATATGAATGATTTAATTTATTTCAACGTTCAATAATTAAGGTAATACACACACTTACCTGTTATACATCTCTTCTGAACATCTGTGTAAACAGGGAATCGAACCCCATTACATTGAAGATGTACGTAGCACGATGTTTTATATAGAACAGGGCCAGATTATTTATTTTTAGCTATTACTGAAGAAAGGGAACCACAACCCTTCACCCTAGAAGGGTAGTTGCAATAGATATATCATAGGAAAATAAATAAAAATAAAGCCCCTCTTTAAGTGAGGTCCATGTTCAGCAGTGGATATCAATGGCCAGATGAAATAATGTTAAAAAAATATAACATGGCACATCCCGGGAATCGAACCCATTGTTTTGATTATTAAGAATGATTAATAAGCACTAGTTGACCACCAAAACAACCACATTTTGTACAGCGAAATTATGGAAGACATTATAAAAGTATAATATAATTCTAATTCAGTTTAGTCATTTATTAATAAGTTGCTTATTTGTGAGACTTAAACCTTTTTTTTACTACGATATTTAGACCACAATTAATTAAATTGAATTAAATATTTATAATAGTATTCTTCTTTCCTCCAATACCTAAAGGCTGTAAAAAACACAACACACACAAAAATAACAAAAAACTCATTATATACATTACAAAACTATAGCTCCATTTCGAAATTCGTTTTACAAGATCTGACGTAACTGTTGATCAATATGGCTTTTTTAGTTATCAAAAGATGGCGCTAATTGCAATTACTAAGAAGTGTCGCGAGATGGCACCCACACATACCTTTTTGTGACCTACGGTCAAATTCAAATATGGTGGACAGAACGTATTAATTAGCAATTTAATCACACGTATACTAACGTTAGATCTATAGATATAGTATATAAATGTGACGTACCTATTATTTTTTTCTTATTAATTCAGACAAACTTTTCAATATTATGTTCATAAGGATGCTACTTAATATCAGTCATATAGATTTATAGTGATATTTTTTCTATCAGCCATACTGATCAATATTCTGTCAAATATTTTGCAAAGCGAATTGCTTTCACGAGACATATCCATACGTAAAACACTACTATCATGCGCTAATTTAATTTAAATTTATGACAGGTTTCATACTGAAACTCTTTTTCTTATTTTTTTCAAGACAGTAAATAAGTAATTGTTCCCTGTGGCTTGAGAACTTAACAAAAAACTTAATTCACGTACACAAAGTACACCCACCCGTTTTTTTTTTTCTTTAAGACAACTCCTATACTAATTAATTGATCACACGAATACACAACCTTGATTCATTACTGTATGAAATAATGAAATTTATTCAGCACTTAGGTATTTACATACACTTGTACTTGTCAAAATTACACTGTATAAGACTAAATCTTACAAAAATATCACTTAAGTAGCTAAAAACATTGTTAAAATTAATTTAAATTACAGAATTTTTTATCAGTCAGTCTGTCTGTCGTGCGATAATGACAAATGTACAGTTGTTTTTTTTAAACTTTACGCTATTATTACTCAGTAAAAATAATAAAATTGATAACTGCAACCGCAATGTTTCAGTATATGGTCTAAAAAATATGTCAGGAGTATTTATATTCGTATTGTGCCTCTAATGGTAAATCTTTGCAGTATTATCCCCTATAGTTATCTGTAATCATTATTTAAAGTGTACTTCATTCATAAATTCAATTTCATGTAAACTGTTTCAGTATGAAACTTGCCACATAAAATATCTATGAGCAGAGTTGTAAAATATTACATAATATTCTCTTTATATAGAATTTGCATTAAGAAATAAAGAATGGTCAGTCAGACATTAAACTTTATTTAAGTATTTAAAAAAATATATTACAGTCTATTTATGAATTAAATTTACAAAAATACTAAAACACACACATATTGTTTTTCTATCTACTCACTATGGCCTTCCGCGGGACTGCTAGCAGAGATTTCTAATAGAAATAAGTAACATGTGCCATGCATTTCTATGTATTGATTTATATATTTGTTATTAAGTGTGTACATAAATTGGAATCGAATAAATAACACGCCTATGCAAGAAGAACACAGGATACTATGAGTTTACTTCTGAATATCAGGTGTAACTTAGATAATTTTTATTTTATTCATTCAAGTGTGTTTTTTGCAACTGTCGCTCTACATTACAGTTCGCGGGCCTCTCAGACTTCGAGTCTACGAGGGCATCGGAAAGTTCTTTGCAAGCTAAGGCTCTAGGGTCGGGAGGGCGATGGCATCTAAACATGTATTACTAATATTATATTTTTGGGATAAAATGGCTTAATTATTGTTATGATATTACTTAATATTATTATAGATACGTTTCAAATTAGAATGGGAGGTATGCAGATACGAAGTACCAACGTTTTTTTTATTATAGATAATCTATGAAAGTTTTAACACTTGACCATCTTTTTTTAACCAAATCACTAACAACGACACGATAATTTCATTATCAATTTAAAAAAATATATAATTTTACACAGAAACTTTACAAATTTATCAATCTACCGTCATTTTCAACATAACATTAAACAACTCAGCTCACCAACAGAATAATATTCAAAAGCCAATGCCTACCTTTCTTTTTCTTCTCAGTTTTAGCTGGAGCCTTACTGACACTGGCCTTCACTTCCTTCTTCACCGTTTTAGTCTTCTTCGCTGGAGAAATCTTAGTTTTTGTGGTAGATTTCCTCTTTTCTGCCGCTTTAGCGTTGTCTAATAAGTCCATAAGGTCTACAGATTCCTTTTTGGGGATTTTGCTGGCGAGTTTTGTTAGGGGTTGGTCGTCAACTGTAAGGGGAGGGAAATATTTAGATTTATTTTTTAAGTATTACACAAGCACTGTTTTTATCGGAAACACAAGCACTGTTTTTGTTGAAGTCTTTCTTACTCAGGAGGAGTAAGAAAGACTTCTGAGATTGTCTTTTAGATTCCAAGTCAGTTTAACTTTTTCCCGGGACTTGGTGAGCCTTGGTGCTCATTGCCATTTCCAGTGTGTGCCACTGTTGATCCTGGCTTACAGGAGTTGCATTGTTGGGAGTGTGGGTGGGATTAGTCCCAAAAAAAGCACTGTTTTTGCAGTCTACTGTTGTGCTTGTGTTACGAGTGGGTTGAGTGGGTTCACGTCGGTAGAGCAATGGGTGGAGATCGAACCGACGACCAACAAGAATTAACATAACATCATTAGGCTACGGCCGCATTGGAATTTTGAAGCTGTTAAAAAACTGAGACAAGGGTCAGCAACCAGTGGGTAGCCGAAGCTTGAAGGCAATAAAATTTGGCAACCTGTCAAATAGGTTATCGGGATAAGAAACGAGAACGGCTCATCTGTCCTATCAATAAAAAGGATATTATTACACAGGTCAACAAAATTTCAATTTTTCAAGGTGCAGAACTACTATTTTATTTTTTGTATTAATCAGTATGAATTTAAAACTGAACAATAATTACAATTTATATATAGCTATATTCAACTTTATTTAGAATAGTATACTACTGTTTTTCCTTAATAAAACTTAATATCATCTGATTTTTTAATAACCATCTCAATTTTTTAATACAGTTTACAAAAAGTTTATATGATTTATTAATGCAAAGATATTAAAGATTTTGTTGATCTTTATTTTTATCATACATTTCAATTGAGTAATTTTGTATGGAGTTTTTACTGATGGCACTCAAATGTTAATATTTTCATAAAAGAACATTACAGCAACAAAATCATAAATGTTAATTGGATTTAAGAACTTACAAAAACAGTCATTATACAATTTTACTAATAGATTTATTAGTCTATTTACATAGGTTTAAAAAAGACTTAAATGCCAATTTTCTACTTATTATTGTCAAGTATCTCTAAAATTAGATGTGACAGAATATTTTTAACGATGAAACAATATCCATCATTCTCTAAAATGAGAAATAAATGTGTGCACAAACTGTGCACCAAAAACCTCGACCTGTGTTATATATATTATAATGATATCATCTACCACACCACCATGTTTTAGCACCCATCTTACCCTTGAGAAGAGTCATAACAATAATTATACTCACGATCATCATCATCGTCATCATCAAGGAAGTCAGCAGCATCAAAGTCATCATCATCATCACTCAGTTGTTTCTCCAGCTTGATCCGTTCCAGCTTGACATCATTGTCCACTGCCAACGGTTCCACTAGGGGCACTGTGGGGAAGCAAATACATTAAACACTGTGATTTGTCAGTTGTTGCTAATATTTAAGCAGCCTTAGCTAAATGGGTGGGGCATTAGACTTGTGATTGGTGGTTTGATCCTCACCCATTGCACTACCGACGTGATCCCACTCGTAACACAAGCATTTTAGCTTAGCACGAGGGGTTAACAAGAATACATTCAGTAATACCCCGGACTTACGCGATAGGTGGGACTACGAGATAGCCGTGTAAGTCGAATTCGCGTAAGTCGGGGTTCAACTTTCCCTATAAATACATAATAATGTTTGTGTAATCGGGACCAGAGTCTAAAAAAAACAATAGATCAGAAGTTTAATAATACGTTAAATTATAAATGATCTTTACATTATCACACCATTATACTAACACGGTTTCCATCTAAGCGATAATACCGTGATGTTTGAATTCAAACAAAATTGATTTTCACTTATTATTTCTTTCGATCTTTGCTAATTCCTTTTTAGGGTTCCGTAGCCAAATGGCAAAAAACGGAACCCTTATAGATTCGTCATGTCTGTCTGTCTGTCTGTCTGTCTGTCCGTCCGTATGTCACAGCCACTTTTTTCCGAAACTATAAGAACTATAATGTTGAAACTTAGCAAGTAGATGTATGTTGTGAACCGCATTAAGATTTTCACACAAAAAAAGAAAAAAAACAATAAATTTTGGGGTTCCCCATACATAGAACTGAAACTCAAAAAAATTTTTTTCATCGTACCTACCCATACGTCTGGGGTATCTATGAATAGGTCTTCAAAAATGATGTTGAGGTTTCTAATGTAATTTTTTTCTAAACTGAATAGTTTGCGCGAGAGACACTTCCAAAGTGGTAAAATGTGTGTGTCCCCCCCCCTGTAACTTCTAAAATAAGAGAATGATAAATCTAAAAAAAATATATGATGTACATTACCATGCAAACTTCCACCGAATATTGGTTTAAACGAGATCTTGTAAGTAGTTTTTTTTTTAATACGTCAAAAATCGTAAACCGCAATTTAGCTTTCATTCAATCAACTCGAATATAAAAATATAAAATAACATTTCATTTCATAAACATACGCTTTTTTATTCTTGATATCAAAAATAGGTACGCACTTGTAACTGATACGGAACCCTTCGTGCGCGAGTCCGACTCGCACTTGGCCGGTTTTTAGGGTTCCGTAGCCAAATGGCAAAAAACGGAACCCTTATAGATTCGTCATGTCTGTCTGTCTGTCTGTCCGTCCGTATGTCACAGTCACTTCTTTCCGAAACTATAAAAACTATAATGTTGAAACTTGGTAAGTAGATGTATTTTGTGAACCGCATTAAGATTTTCACACAAAAATAGAAAAAAAAAACAATAAATTTTAGGGTTCCCCATACATGGAACTGAAACTCAAAAATTTTTTTTTCATCGAACCCATACGTGTGGGGTATCTATGGATAGGTCTTCAAAAATGATGTGGAGGTTTCTAATGTCATTTTTTTCTTAACTGAACAGTTTGCGCGAGAGACACTTCCAAAGTGGTAAAATGTGTGTCCCCCCCCCCCTGTAACTTCTAAAATAAGAGAATGATAAAACTAAAAAAAATATATGATGTACATAACCATGCAAACTTCTACCGAAAATTGGTTTGAACGAGATCAAGTAAGTAGTTTTTTTTAATGCGTAATAAACCGTAAACCGCAATTTTCTTTTCATTCAATCAACTATTATTAACATCGATCAAAGTTACAACGAACTACAAGAACTTTTATACTACACTCAGGGGCACATTTAACCGTCCACCTATATTTTGTCAATTTCTTCAAAATTCTATCGTTATTTAATTAATTTTGTTATACTGATACATTGGGTGAACCTTTACAAAAACAAATTAAATATGCGTAAGTTGTGAAATGGTTTAATTGAAACAAAAAAAAAAATGAGAATTTGCAGTTTTCTTACCAAAAACAAAAGTTAGAAAAATTTTAATTTAAAAAAAAGTATACTCTAAATGGTCGCATTAATAATGTGTATTTCCTCCTCTGGCCCAAATGACCTCTTGTAACCGATTTGAAAGCCCGTCGATTATGTCTTGAATGTCGCTCTGTGGAATGTTCTCCCACTCCTAACAGCCGCAGTTTTTAGCTCAGTGATGGTAATAGGAGCTGGTGTACGACTTCGAATCCGTCTTTTTAGGTTATCCCATACATGCTCTATAGGGTTTAGGTCTGGACTCCGAGCTGGCCATGGTAATCGCTGAATATTGACGTCGTCCAGGTAATCCGAAACAATTCTCGCGGTGTGTACACGTGCGTTGTCGTGCATTAAAACAAAATTATTGCCAATGAATGGCGCAAACGGCATCACATGTGGTTCTAAGACTTCTGTCACGTACCTGTGAGCATTAACGCTGCCTCTATCAAAGACGACCAACGCTGTACGGGCGTCGTAACAAATGCCACCCCACACCATTATCGAGCCTCCCTCGTAGCCCACTGTTTCAACCACAGCACATTCAGCAAACCTTTCACCCCGGCGTCTATACACGCGCTGGCGACCATCTGGACCTCGTAAAGCGATTCTTGATTCATCAGAGAAAAGAACTGCTTTCCATTGTTCCAAAGTCCAATTTAAATGTTCTCGAGCAAATGCAAGTCTTGCTCTTCTGTGAGTTGTGGTCAGTTCTGGGACTCGAGCTGGTCGAAATGATCCCAGATCCCTCTCTGCTAACCTTCTTCTTATTGTTCTTAGGCTCACACTTACATTTCGTACTTCAAACAAACGGTTACGAGCCTCAGAAGCGGTTGTGAACCGATTTCGAAGAACGTTCGAGACGATGTAACGGTCGTCTCTCTCTGATGAACACCTTCTACGACCTTGCCCTGGCCTCCTCGTGTAGGAACCAGTCTCTCTGTAACGCCGGATAGCATCTTAAATAGTGGTTCGTGGGTATCCAAGCATTCGTCCAATCCGACGCTGGCTGAACCCAGCAACTGCGAGTGCCAAAGCCCTGACTGCTCCAGCTGCGTCCAATGGCATTTTTCTGGTGTAAATGAGGTCACGGCACTCCGACACCTCAGATTTACTCGAAAAAATGGTAACAAAACAATTTAAAACAAATGTATCCTTCACACAAAACCAGGGGCGAGACTGTCAAATTTCGACTTAACTCATTATTATTGATTAAAAACCACAAAATTAAACAAAACGCGGGTCTGATTGTTTTGTTTATTCCAGACATACCCACTTATGAAGTTACGCCTAGTAGTCAAAGCTTAAGTTATCATAAACAAACGATATGGAATTCGATTTGAGTGGACGGTTTATTGTGCCCCTGATTGTATGTTACTTGTTGTATTCTTGATATAAAAAATAGGTAGGCACTTGCAACTAGTACGGAACCCTTCCTGCGAGAGTCCGACTCGCACTTGGCCGGTTTTTTTTAAATTAAATATAGGCTTACGTTTAACCGTAATCTCGCTTGATAGAAGGCGAAGGTAAGGCCTAAGATGATACATGCTTACCTAGTGTTTGGTCACTTTAGTATTAAAGATGTCCACATTATAGCGTTCCAGAAAAACTGAACCTGGCAGAGATTCCACTCCTTAGCCATCCCCATTATGAAAGAAGAAGCAAATCGCTTCATGCGTATTGAAGGAATGTCTACAACAAAAGGGTGAAACCGCTCGCCGCGCCTAGTCGTCCGGTGATGGAAAGTTGAAGGGGGTATCAGGTTATGCAGATGCAGACCTCAATGATTTATAATGCTATGCCACAGAGTATTTAAAAACTACAAACTAAACAAACCAGTTTACCTTCCAGATCCAATGCAGCAGTCGAGCTCCCTGGGTCCAGGTGATGCATGAAAGTCTTTTCACACTCCAGCACCTGCCTTCTAAAGTCTGATGCATCTCGGAGCCGGGAGATACACGGTTCACAGATCAGACGGCTGTTACTGTTGGGTCCACCGGATTGGGAGTATGCAATCTGTAGATGGAAAAATGGTTTTACTAATGGAGTTGTTGCTATTCTACTATCCCCAATCTTTATATATAAAAAAAAGACGGGTTTGTTACAACACTTATAACTAGAGATCGGCTGGATCAATTTTCATGGTTTTTGTTTCGTTGGATTTGTCTCCGCCCTGAATAGCAGAATACATTTTAAAAACAAAAGAAAGTCGTGTTAGTTACACTATTTATAACTCAAGAACCGCTGAACCGATTTGGCTGAAAATTGGTAGGGAGGTAGCTAAGAACTGGGAAAAGGACATAATAGGATACTTTTGGGTAGGGGTAGGGTAGGGTAGGGGTAGGGTAGGGTAGGGGTAGGGTAGGGGTAGGGGTAAGGTAGGGGTAGGGTAGGGGTAGGGTAGGGTTAGGGTTAGGGTTAGGGTAGGGGTAGGGTAGGGCAGGGGTAGGGTATAAAAGTCCACCCGTGCGAAGCCGGGGCGGGCCGCTAGTAAAAGATAAAAGAGTAACTTGTTGCCCTAATCAACAACTTTCAAATTCAAATTTATTTATTCTGTAAAAATAGTTTGTAAAAACATTTGTTTGGAATCGTCTTTTTTTTTCTCCTACCTTTCAGTGCGTGACGTGGCGACTACTGAGAAACATTGCAAAAAAACTCAGTAGAACCCTCTTTCAAAAAATAATAATATCACAATATTTTATTGACCAAATTACAAAATAATTTATTTTACATTGAGATTGGAGCAATTTAATCCCAAGCATTTTTGTCACAAAGATAATCAGAAATTTTATAGTAAGCCCTGCTGCACAATTTGGATTTAATAGTCATTCTAAACTTTCTTTTATACTATTGGGAAGTTTATTATAGAACCCCATAAAAGAGTTACTTATTTTGCAGAGATGGCTTGCATGAACCATATACTACCATAAATACAACTATATACTACCATAAATAACATTTAAATAATCACGAAATCTTATTAGTAGGTATTTATTGATGGATGAGCAGCTGAGTTTGCTGATGTGTCCATAACACAGCACAGGAGTAGTGTCTTTTTGTTTGATATATTACTGTCCAATGATTAAAATTTTACAGATTATTTATTAAAATTTCTACTTCAAATTTAATAAAAAAGCAAAATTGTTTTTCTTTTTCTTGATATAAACTTTGGTCAACCATTACTGGCGTTTTGAACCATTTATACAAACAACATTTAAAACTTTGTCTTTCTATATATTTATTTGTTCTGTAGTTAGTTAGCGTATAATTTCCGCACTTAGCGTCATGAGTGGGCCATTGTACGTGAGAATGATACGATCATCCATACTATCCCAACTCCAGCCAGAAGTCAAGGAGTTGTCTTATGTTTTTCAGGACCTCTCCCATGGTCTCTGGATTGTTTAGATGCTCTGTGCGCTGGTCGCTTACACTCTCACAGTGTAGAAAAACGTGAGGCGGTGTTTCTTCAGCACTCATACAGGTCCTGCACATGGGACTGTCCGTGTACCCGATGTTAAAAAGATGTTTGTTTAGTGGACAACCTGTGATGATGCCCACTGTTTGTCATAAGTTTATCCTGTTCAGGTTCAGGTTCAGGTTTATTTGTTCTGTATACAAATACTCATATTCAAGAAATATAAATCAAAATAATTTTGACTAAGTCCTCTGCCCCAATGGGTAACTCACGCTAAAACATCAACCCAGTTTTTTTTTCTTTGTTTATTTCACAAGAACAGCAGTGGATGTATGCAGAAGGTATTTGACTAGTATGACAATTTCAGTATATATTGAATTAAAAAGCTCATAACTTGGATGGTGTATCAGAAAACCATATAGGTATCTCAGAACCTCAATGGTATCTACACTTAAAGTCAACATACTCCAATCAAATTGGGAAAAAAAATGTTAATTTTTTAGGCTAAAACATCACTGTCTGTCTGTCACCAGGCTGTAAGTCAAGAACAGCGATAGCGAGATGGATGAAATTTTCACAAATGATGTATTTCTGTTGCCGCTATAACAATGGGAAAAATTTAGAATAGTGTCGCACGCGGAGGAATGTGGGAGGGTGGGAGGAACGAGGGGGCGGGTATCCCCTCTCCCCCGGTACCACTCCAATGAAAAGGTAACGCACAATTTTTAAGAAAATCAGATATTTGTAACCTAACCTCAAAACACTAAAATCACCTATTATGGTCAGGAAAAATCATGTGCGGGTCTAAATTTGCTTCCAATCAATAGTAGCAAAGGCGTCGTCGACGGAGCCCCTACTTCTGCATAGTTAAAAAAAAAACCACGAAGCCTTTCTTCTAACCTAACCTATCCAAGTCGGGGTGCCCCAAGTTCCAAGCTCACTCTTGCATACTAAAGAGGAGTAACACTTTAGTAGACTCCACATCTTTATAGCTTGTTATAAAAATAAAACAATAACACAAATGACACATGACGCAAATACCATAGACAGTTTTTTTTTTTTTTTGCTTTCCTTTTCTCCAATTTGATATGACATTGTACACCACAGACACAGACACTAGAACACATTCAGTTGTAAATCGTCCATTTTAACTTTGCGTTTCACGTAATAACGTTGACAGTTCGCTTTTTATCTGACTTGAGGTTAGAAACTATTTTTGAAAAATTCTCGAAAAATATCCATTACCTTTGAATAAGAATGGTAGCATTATAATCGGGGGCCTACCCTCTACCAGATTTAACCACTTTTAACCCCCTCCGCGTGCGACACTACTAAAGCCAACCCATCTAATTAATTATTATTCATTCATAATGCATTTTCATTTACTAAATACTAGCTGATGCACGCAACTTTTTTTTTTTAATTACTAGTAGTTTTGCTGTCTACTAGCATTGTTTTTAACCCCTCGTGCTAAGCTAATATGCTTGTGTTACGAGTGGGTTTACATTGCTAGTGCAATGGGTGGAGATCAAACCAGATCCCACAAGATCACAAATGCGACGCCCTTGACATTGGGCTACAGCCACTTTGTCCAATTAGTGTTTGTAATATCTCAGGGAAACTCATTAATTTTTGTGACTAAAAGTATTTAAAATGTTGACTACAGATATAAGGTACCACCATGCAAAATTTCATTTAAATAAGTGCTACAGTTTCGGATATTAGCAGATTAGATAAACAAGCAGAAAGAGGAACAGAAGAAAAAAAAATGGATGTGTTTTATTTTACTTCTAAAATTCCCCTGACTCTGTTCTCAATGCTTTTTTTTTCAATGTACAGACATTCAACCTCTACAGTTTGGTTATAATATGTATTAATAATAAATATACAGTCCATCGCTACATAACAACTTGATTGTTTGTTCGTTTGCATTAAGTGTACTCCAGAACTGCTGGACCAATTTCAAGAACTCTTTCATCATTAGCATTAGCTGCTTTTGTGTAATGAGTTCACAAACATACTACAACAACTTGTTCCTGAACTTACAACCTTTCATATAAGAAAATAATCTTGAGGAGATCATTATAAAGAAAAAAAATACACCTATGTGTGATTGTTTATGTTTGCTATATTGCATAGACTGAAACTACTGGACTGATTTCAAATATTCTTATTCTTTCACCATTATGAAGGTAGGTACCATAACTAGCTAGATTTAAGAATAAAGGTTGTTTTAATTAATGCCTGAATTCCATTATGAATATTATTATTTTGTAAGTCAAATGAACAGTGGCATCCCTCTATTACATTGATTTCATAACTATACCAAATGAGAATACACACACATATTTTAATACACAAACATTGGACAGCCTTCTTCACTTAGCAGCATAATATACACTTAAGTGGCTGTTCCGGAAAGAAAATGGATGCCAGATTCTTATGCGTCTTCTCATAAATATATCGATTTTTACAAGATAAAGTACTCACTGATACACTGAGGGTCTCTGATAGCATTTCAGCGTAAACCTCGCGCTTCCCCATCCAGAAATATTCTGTAGAAATATCTTTGTAACACCCTTCGGATAGGCAACAACGGCAAACTGTCGGCCCAGGCCTCCAATCCGTACTTTTAGCCGCCATTATCACTTTTACTAACTTATTTTCACAGAAAATATATTTAACATACTTTTATTAAGTAACTAACTTAGATTATTAGACTAACTCGCGGTGTAATTATTTATTTTCTTTCGCTTCCCTTGAAGCGACGCCATCGGGCGTTCGGCGTTTTGCTAGTGTTGTCAGCATTGAGCATGCGCAATCATTAAGAAAAAAATAATATATCGATTTTCCGGTTAATTTATTATTGTTTGAGACTCCTTGGATGACTAATGCATTATTATGTTATTATGTTAGTTTTGATGAATGTGTAATAGTTATTCATAACGCATTTCTTTAACTATATAATAATATTATAGTGGTATGTCATAATTCTTTTATTTGGTCTGAGCGTGATAAATACACTTTGAAAAGTAATATTTCTTCTTATGTGCCTTTCTTCTTTTTCTATTACAGCTATACCCTATTAACTTTACCTAGCCTAGTTTTAAACTAAGCTAGAAAGAAAGTCATGAAATACAATAAATAAAAGACGTTTTGTCTTACTTCTCGGTGTTTTAAGGCATTGCGATGGAAATGGGTAAAATAATGAAAATTTTGTAATATAACATGTATTTTTTTCGTTTTTTACTGTTAATGTTTTTCTGCAGTACCTAATATAACATCATTTTTCGTTGATGACAAAATAAGTGTACTATGTTTAGAGTCGTTACTGATTCCCATAAAAAAATAGTCAAAAAGCTAATTGCTATGTTATTTATTATAATTTTAAATCAAAATATGAAAAAAAAAAAAACGTAAAACATTCTGCGTAATATTTTTTACACACACAGCTATTTTTTTTGTTTAAATCTGTGTCCAAATAAAAATTAAAGACAAAATGTTTCTCATATTGTCTGGAGCGCTGGCTATTCAGGAAATATGTAGTCTAAATGAACCGTAAAAATCATATTAAAAATGTTTCTCATATCTGTCAGTTTTTAGGCTTAAGCTATATAAACTACCTATTATGAAAAGGTATTTTAATAAGCAGCAATTATTATAAAAAAAACACATGAATTTTATTAATTAAGACTATTTACAAATGCGTGAAATAGGTTTACGTGAATAAAAACTTTTTTAAATAGTTTTTATAAGCGCCATCTATTGTTGAATAGCTACCAAAATACGTGTACTATTTAGTACACTGACATTATCTGTGAACCCAAATTAAAAACTGACAGACATCCGAAAGTCAAAAGTCGATATTTGTTGACATTTGCGCTTGCAAGCAAATAAACAAAAATGCTGTGCAATTGTTTGCAAATTTTTATTTAAAACATTTAATCAATTAAAATGACGACAACCAATAAAAAGAAACCTATAGTTGACCCCGGGCTGTGCCGATGCTGTGGCTCATTAAAAAAATGTCGACTTTTAAACGTGGAATACGAATGGTTAGGCCAGCGGGAAGTTTATTCAGAAATGTTTGTCGACTGTTTTGGTTTACTCGTAAGTATTTTATTGCTTTTAAAAAGCTTTATGTTAAGCGCATTCTAAATTTAAAAAACTATGCGAAGCAGAATCAACCCACACGATTATAGTTAAAACATTTTCTTAAAAAGCTGTGCACTGTGCAGATCTGTTTAGCATATTTACAAGATTCCCGCGCGCGGTTTTACCCGTGTAAAGAAACCTTTCACGTGGGACCAACATAATAAAATATAGCCTTCCTAGATAAAAGGGCTGTCTAACACTGAAGTAACTTTTTAATTTGGACCGGTAGTTCCTAGGATTAGCATTTTCAAGCAAAAAAACAAACTCTTCAGCTTTATATATTAGTATAGATACTATTATGTAACAAACTATCTTTATATATATAATTCTTCTGTGAGTGTGTATGTCACTGAACTTCTCTCAAACGACTGGACCGATTTTGATGAAATTTTTTGTGTGTGTTCAAGGGGATCTGGGAATGGTTTAGATTCACAATTTTGTCCGCTGGACAATGTTTATTTAATTAATTTTTAATTTATTAGTAGTTGCCTGAAAACCCCTTAAAACAGCCTTTTTCTTTTTCCCATACAAACATTTTCTAACTAAAATGTAGAGTCAATTTGAGCTTTATTTTTTTGCTAAGATTTTTTAGGGTAGGTGTAGGGTAGGGTAGGGGTAGATTAGGGGTAGGTGTAGGGTAGGGGTAGTGTAGGGTAGGGGTAGTGTAGGGTAGGGGTAGTGTAGGGTAGGGGTAGTGTATGGTAGGGGTAGTGTAGGGTAGGGGTAGTGTAGGGTGGGGGTAGTGTAGGGTGGGGGTAGTGTAGGGTGGGGGTAGTGTAGGGTAGGGGTAGTGTAGGGGTAGGAGTACCGCATAAACGAAGTCTCTACGGCCCAGTTTATTTTATACAAATGTTTAGGTCTTTTATGTATCGATTGAGGCAGTACGAAGTCTGCCGGGTCAGCTAGTATACTTATAAAATCCATATGCATGTACATTCAAGTTAATTTACCAAATACATAACAATAATACTATCATTATCATCATCAGCCCGTATAACATCCACTGCTGAACATGGGCCTCCTCCAGAGGGAGAGTATTTGCCATAGTCACCACTCTTGGCAGGCGAGTTGGTGACCGCAATATTATGTTGTACCACACAAGGAAATGCTGCTGGCTGTTCCTTGATATACGATTATTATAGACAATGTTATAACAATCGTGACCAATGACTTAACATGCTTTCTGAGGCACGGAATAACGATAATACTATGACTTGATAAAAATGACTTCCCTACTGAGCGTTTTCTATGCATGCAAAAAATATTTTAAATATGTAAATTTATTCAGCTAATGCTTCAATAATACTTAGACAATAACATAGAAATGTGTTGCAATAACATCTCAGCTGCAATAGAAACTAGTGGAGAAGATCAGGATACAGGCACTTACTAGTTGAATCAACTGCTTGCCTGATCACAAATAAGAAATAATAATAGTTGGAAGTGTAAAATATCATACCGCCAGGGGCACTTGACTGTGTAAGAATCTTGCGCCCCACAGTCTCATCTCTCGACAACCTTAGCTGTTTACATAGTGTTGCCCCCTGGCCACCATGTTGTATCTTTTGATAGGGGGCCCACCGAAGCTAACTCATAGGTTAGCGTCAGACAATGAGTCACCGTCTGCCAATATAAAATATGTGTGAGTTTTCAAGGCAGATGTCCAATCTCACTCCATAGCCCTGTAATCCAGTACATTTAACATCCCATCCATATAGCCTAAACCAAGTTTGTAAAAAAAACTGGTCCAGTGCGAGTCGGACTAGCGCATGTAGGGTCCTGTACCGTTTTCAAGTGTCTACCTGTTGCCATTATTGAGATGAAGCAAAAAAGGGCAAGAAAATGATTTTTTTTTGTGTTTTGGAGCCCCCCTTAAATATTTATTTTAGTTTATTTTTAGTATTTGTTGTTGTAGTGGCAATTGAAATACATCATCTGTGAAATTTTCAACTGTCTAGCTATCGCGGTTCTTGAGATACAGCCTGGTGACAGTCATAGAGCGAAGTCTTAGTAATAGGGTCCCGTGACCCTTAAAACCATACTTGTACTGCGAATTGAATAGAAAATTGTCTGTTTGTTACATTTTATTGGGCAGCGGGTCTCAGAAACGAAAACAATTTATTTGCAGCTATCAAACTTAGACGGGAAAGAGACTCAGCGTGTCATATGTGCCACATGCGTAGTACGATTGAGAGACGCCTGCTCGTTCAGACAGCAAGTGCTGCAGTGCGAAGACCTGCTGCTGCAAGCTAACATACAAGTGCATGGAGGTTGGTATAGACTTATGTATTTAATGCTCTTCCTAGCGACATTAAAGACGTACCCTTTTTTTTGTCCGGGGGGAAATACATTTACGCATTCCCACCGCCGCTGCAGCGTATTCGCGTGCTGGCGGTGGGATATGTGGGACTCGCCATCTCCATAGCGTGGTATGCGACCCTACACCACTAAAACCCCCCAAGCACTCCTTCGATCCGCCGTTGGCGGGGGCCGGGTACCCATAGGCAATCCGGATTTAACGGACCTACCCTGCCAGAAATTTGTCACGACATTGAAAGTTTGGTTGGGTGAAAGAAATTTTTATACATTTTAACTAGCTGCGCCCCGCGGTTTTACCCGCGTCACTCTGCCCCAGTGGGTCGGAGCGTGTATTGTGTAGCCTATATGTTAATCCAGCCTATAAACTATCCGCGTGCAAATTTTCAGCCCAATCCATTCAGTAGTTTTTGCGTGAAAGAGTAACAAACTTTCGCGTTTATGACATTAGTACGATATTATTATTATTTATTGATGGACAAGCAGCAGAGTATGCTAATGTGTACATATCACAGCCCTGGAGTATAGTTGTTTTGTTCCTCCCGACCCTTAGTTTGCAAGAAACCATCCGATGCCCTCGTCGAAGTCCGAGAGGCGAACTGTAAAGAAGAGCGACAGTTGCACAAAACCCCCTAAAATACTAAAAGTCATAATCCCTCAATCTCATCGCCAGCGACCGCCCTGAGCCGAGGTCCAAGCCCCACAGGGGGCGCCTTCTTGCGCAGGTTGCTTAGTTTGTAGATTTTAAACCATTTATTAAGGCTGGAGCTCTGCTCGCCTTTATGCCCGGTGAAATAGCAAAAGCCTCGTGGCTTACTACGTAATGCCTTCCGAAAAAAAGAGTTGGTTTGTTTGATACATTATTGTCCAATGATTAAAGTTGTTTTTATTTTTATTTTTCTTGATCAAAGGTTTGTTTGTAGCCATTTATCCTGCTGGACGAAGGCCTCCCTCATAGATCTCCAGTTGTTACGGTTAGAAGCGGGCTGCATCCACCGTGATCCCGCGGCATTAACCAGATCATCCGTCGATCTAGTAGGTGGACGTCCTACGCTACGCTTGCCGATCCACAGTCGCCATTCGCCAACTTTTCGGCCCTAACGGCCATCTGTTCTCAGTGCTATATGGCTTGCCCATTGCCACTTCAATGAAGTAATCTATGTAATGCTATGTCGGTAACGAGCGTTCTTCTACGTATCTCCTCATTTCTGATTCGATCTTGTAGAGAAAACCTGAGCATAGCCGTCTTGGTTTTACTTAATTTTATTATATTCATTGCAGATGGCACCGGAGTGAAACCGGAGCTAGAAGCTGAAGTCAAAATAGAATTTGATGATGTACAGATACCAAATAAGGAACTGAACGATGTTGCTGATGAGGATAAACTGGATATGGATGATGACATTGTGATGGACCATTTGGATGATGGTAACTTACTTTTTTAAGATAAAACTTCTTTAAGCGCATTTGAGCAGTTTTGAGATGGGTAAAAATCATTGAAATTGCAACACCAACGCCTCAATAAAACATACATAAAGCAATTATATTTTTAAGACTGTTAAAAAGGGATAAAAAAGGGCTGAGAATGTTGTAAAGAGATATCGAAATCTATGCGTGGACGTGTTCATGGGCAACAACTAGTATATATTATGTATTTACGCGATAAAAATTACCTTTTTATATTACCCGACGTTTCGATCAAGTTGCATTGATCGTGGTCGCGGGCAGACTGGCTCGGAGGTGTCGCTCCGTAGTTGAGGGCGTCGAATTACCAACTACCCTCAGTTTTAATTTATTTTGTGTTGTAAACTGAGTTAAATTTTTTTTATTTTTAACCTACTGCACAAAACGCGGTGTCAGCTTTTCGATAATTGGATTCCATGTCGTCGATAATTTAAAACCGATTAAAAACGATCAATGTAACTTGATCGAAACGTCGGGTAATATAAAAAGGTAATTTTTATCGCGTTAATACCTGTGTGCTATAAATTATAATTATGTAACGCGAAATTTTAAAAGTTTATAACTAGTATATACATAATATTATATATTACTAGCTGAGCCCCGCAGTTTTACCCGCGTTACTTTGCTCTAGTGGGATATTTTGTAGCCTATATGTTAATCGAGCTGATTAACTGTCCCCGTGCAAAGTTTCAGCCAAATCCATTCAGTAGTTTTTAAGTGAAAGAGTCATCTACTTCACAAGAGATGACAACTTGAAGAAAGAAGCTGCCTGATGCAGGCGAATAACAGTTGTTTCAACTGCTTGCCTGTTCTCCTACATAATAAATAAATTAAAATAAATATATTAAAAGCCTGTTTAAAGCCTGACAACCTCCGTAGCGTAGCGGTATTTGGCTCGCTTTAAGTCTCTGAGGTCGTGGGTTCGATCCCCACGCCGGACAAGAAATCTTTGTGTAAATTCTAAGATTTCTTTCCGGGTCTGGTTGGTTGAGGGACTACCCTCCGTGCCTCGGAAAGCACGTTAAGCCGTTGGTCCCGATTGTTATAACATCATCTATAACAAGCGTATACCAGACAACGGGCAGCAGCGTTTCCCTTTGTATTACAACATAATACTGCGGTCACCAACCCGCCTGCCAAGCGTGGTGACTTTGGCAAAACCTTCCCTCGGGAGGAGGCCCATGTTCAGCAGTGAACGTTGTACGGGCTGATGATGAAAAGCCTGTTTACATTCACTGCTGAACATGGGCCTTCTCTAACTTACCTTGGTAAGCCAGGGTCGTTGAGAGATATTGTCGTAAACACCACGCTTGGCAGGCAGATTGGTGATCGCAGTAAGATGGCAACTAACCTTGAGCTGATAGATACTGCTGCCCATCCATCAGCCATATGTCGCTTAGTCGCCTTTTACGACACCCATGGGAGGACATGGGGTGGTCTATTCTAAGCCGGAAACCACACGGCACCATACATATATATCATCATCATCAGCCCGTATTACGTCCACTGCTGAACATGGGCCTCCTGGGCAAGGCATTTTGCCATAGTCACCACACTTGGCAGGCGGGTTGGTGACAGCAGCATTATGTTGGAGAACACAATGAAACTCTGCTGCCCGTTCCTTGATTTACGATTATTATAGATGATGTTATAACAATCGAGACCATCGGCGTAACGTGCTTTCTGAGGCACGGAGGGCAGTCCCTCAACCAAACAGACCCGGAAAGAATTCTAAAAATATACACAAAGTTCTCCTGTCCGGCGTGGGGATCGAACCCACGACCTCCGACAATTAAAGCGAGCCAAATATCGCTACGCTACGGAGGTTGTTACATATATTTCTATAATATAATTTCAGATGCACTCAGCATTAAATCTGAAAAACCTATCAAGCCGAAGAAATCAATTAAAAAGAGAAAGAGTAAAAAACTTAACAAACAAACGAATGGGGTTTGCGTTAAAGAACGAAAGAGACGGAAGATGGAGTTGAAAGAGTTAGGTGAGTCATTTTTTTTTATTTATTCAAAGATTACTAGCAGAATTTTGCAGTCTACTAGTATTCTTGTTAACACCTCGTGCTAAGCTAAAACGCTTGTGTTACGAGTGGGTTCACGTCGATAGTGCAATGGGTGGGGATCGAACCGGCAACCACAAAATCCCAAGTCCGAGCCGCCTAACCATTGGGCTACGGCCGCTTAAAAATGAATGAAGGCTAATGATGGTGGACTTAGCAATTAATTAATTAGTAAGTGCTTCTGGCTGTAAAAACTTCATGTTCCCTATGAATGCCATTGCTTGCGGAATGTGGTGGGTCGTCTCCTTCCCTCTAATATGGCGAGGGAGGCGATGGCTGTGTCACACGTCATACTCGTGAACGGGTTTGTTCGCGGTGCCTGGTTGATCTCGCATGTTTATCTTTATATTAATACAATAAACAATAAAATTGGACGGTGGAATATTTGCACACGTATAGATTTTTTTTTTTTTTTAATTATTTCGAATTTCGTCTACGGGGTCAAATATGGGTGGGCTCCGTGGCGTATTTAAGTCTCGCAGGTAATGGGTTCGATCCCCACGCCGTGCAAGAAATCTTTGTGTGAAACCCTCCTTCAAAAACAAGCCCATGTTCGGCATTGGACGTTATACGAGCTGATGATGAATATATCGTCGACTTATTGCAAGAAGTCATTTTGTGACATATTCACTTTTCTGAGATAAACGGTATTTTAGTTCGATTTAAGTATTTTAATTATTATCTTTTTAATAAAAATCACTTGTGCAGCTACGTGATTTTTTTGTAAATGCCTTATTTCCAAAGTTGCAGTTATGGATTTAATGGCAAGGCCGTAACGCCTAAAAATTGACGATAGATACAGTGAGTTTTTGCCTTTTGTAGAATGTGTCAAATGAAGTCCACTATAGATAAACACGTATTTATACTAGAGCCTTTACAAACGTGCGAACTGAGTCATAAATAATTACGTCTTAGGAATTTGACAATGCCGCGTCACTCGTTATCGATAAAGGGATGCCGCTCGGACGCGGTAGCTAGGACCCCGCGGTCGTTGATTATTTAATATTTTGCAGTATTTCCTTAACTTTTCCCTCATTACCTACTATTGACTATCGACAAATCCCTTTTAATTGTTACACACAACACTAGGAGTGCGAGCGAGAGTTCCGATTTGCCTATAAGTGTGAGCGAGAGGTCAGATAAGTTAGTTTTATTTTTAATTAGTTACTTTTAGTTTGTATTTTATTCATGTTTGTTTTTCAGATAAAAATGATTTATGACTTAGTTCGCACGTTTAATGGGTCTAGTATAGTGATTTTTTGCAGTTAATGAGTTCTTGCAATAAGCCGACGATATATCGTGTGATTTTGGTTTCAGAAAGCACATACCTGCCAACTGTCATCACGCCTGAGAAAAAAGCCGTAGACACAGAACACAAAGCAATAGCCAACACAATAACCATAGTTGAAAATTCCTTCGTTTGTCCGTTCGACACCTCCTTTAGTGACTACTACTGCATATACTGTAGAGAAATATTTACAGACCCCAACAAACTTCGCGAACACACACTAACACACGACCCTACAACTTACAAAACCTTCATAACAAATAAAAAGTTACTTTTCATCGATATCTTCAAAATCGATTGTAGACTGTGTCCCACCACAATCGATAACATCGATTCATTAAAAGAACACCTCATTAATTACCATTCGAAACCGTTATTTCAAATTTCGAACGAGTTCTTACAATTCCGTTTGACAGCTAACAATTTGACGTGTACCGAATGCAGTTGCTCCTTCTCTTTCTTTCACGCGTTAAAAAAGCACATGGCGGAACACTTTGGCACTTGTGTCTGTGATATATGCGGCGCGAAATATTTCGAAGAGCGTATGCTTATTTTACATCAAAAAACCCATCAGAAAATCGACGAATCGTTTCCATGTCAGACTTGTGGGAAAAACTTCAAATCGAAACACAGTAGGTTTTTACACGAGTCCAAATTGCATAAGAAAGAACCGGCTTACCAATGTTACAAGTGCGACGAGGTCCTATTCTCCTATTCTTTGAGATATCGTCATATGATTGAGATACATGGCGAGCAACGTATGTTCAAATGCGAACACTGCGAGAGATCCTACGACAGTCGAAAATCATTAAGAGAGCATAATAGACGTTACCATTTGAAAATATTCAAACATGCTTGTGATTTATGCGATAAAAGATTCTACCTACCTTCTAGGTTAAAGGAGCATCTAGCCACCCATACAGGTGAGCGGAATTTCCGATGTGAGTTTTGTGGCAAAAGCTACCCCCGATTGAGGGGGCTGAAGGTTCATATGCAAACGCATAATAATGAGAAGAAGTTTAGGTGTGAATTGTGTAACGCGTCTTTTACTCAGAATGTTAATTTGAAGAATCATGTTAAGAGGCAGCATCAGAGTTTGGGGTTGGATGATGGGTTGGAACATCAGTATCAAGAGTGAATGATAGCATTTTTGGGGTATTTTCTGCTGAACATGGGCCGCCCCAAAGCAGTGTCGGATTTAGCGCCAGGGCGGAGCATGTAGCAAATTTTGTCCGGAGGCCCCTCTTAACTCCACCGCGGGTGTGCGGGGCCCCCCCAAATCATCGCGGGGCCCTTCAAATCAACGTGGAGCCCCCAAATCAACGCGGGGCCCCCCAAACATACGCGGGGCCCTCCAAGTCAACGCAGGGCCCGTAGCATTTGCTACTCTAGCTATATGGCTAATCCGGCACTGCCCCAAAGTGGTGGTGCCATCCTTGGCTCTCAGTTCAGCAGTAGACACTACACAACCTATATACTGTACACCCCCGTCTCGCCCCATACATACCTAAGGCGTCATTTACGATGACGCAGGGAGTGGCGCCGTGTGGTACCCGGCTTATACCACACGGCGAGCGGTAAGCCATTGATCAACATACACGGACCGCTCTTGCAGTCAAGAGGCAACAGCTTGAGGCTGCCATTGATAACTGCTCGAGCAGTTGGCAATTTCAAATCGGTAGCATCATGGATTTTGACGTAGACTGAAAAGCGCGGGCGGCGGTAACTGCATGAGAGCAGTCGACAGCTCGAGCAGTCAGTGTATGCCTGGCGACTGCTTGACCGCATGATGAAATTTCACCGTGCTGCCATCCGCCCCGAAGCAATTGCAACTGCTTGAGCGGTTCGTGTATGTACGTACGTAGAAGTCTGTAGTTCACTATGCAGTCGTAGCTTCAAGCAGTCGATCCTGACTGCTTCAAGCAGTCCGTGTATGGCGGGCCTAAGTGTTACTGTCTATGGAGACGTAGCTTCATAGACACTCCAAAATACGCCGTGCAGCTTGTGCAGCCCAGCGTACTCAACTCTGACCACGAGGCGTATTGCTAGCGCACGTTTGCAATAATTTGTGAGAATGTCATCGAACGAAGAAAACGTTATTTTGGCTTATTATTACATTCGACGCCGAAGACGGCGATTATATTGGGTGCATCCATCCGAAGGTCACTGACATAGCTCAACGGATTAGCAAGCTGAAGTGGCAATGAGCAGGACACATAGCTCGAAGAACTGACGGCCGATGGAGCAAAAAGGTTCTCGAGTGGTCACCAATCCGCTTAAGCGTGTTGGTGATTATGGCAATATCCATAATGGAGGCCCATTCAGCTGTGGACATAAGGCGATTGTTGACGGGGCGTCGCGGTCTGCACAGAATGAAACAAATGACGTTGTGAGTGCTCGATTTATTTTCATTAAGAAATAGTTTCCGCGCGAGAAAGCGCGTTTAAGAGAATTCGATAACGATAACGATTGTCAATCTCATCGCCAGCGACCGCCCTGAGCCGAGGTCCAAGCCCCACAGGGGGCGCCCTCTTGCGCAGGTTGCTTAGTTTGTAGTTTTTAAACCATTTATTAAGGCTAGAGCTCTGCTCGCCTTTATGCCCGGTAAAATAGCAAAAGCCACGTGGCTACCTATGCATGTCTATCCGAAAAAAAAGGTTACGATTGCCGCACCCGAAGCTGAGTCAGATGAATTATCAGAAAAAGTGAAATTCTTTCATTACCTTCTACAAACAAATCCAGAAGAACAAGGTTGAAGAATTGGCCTTTGCCTCGGGACAAACACAATTAAATTAATTGCCTATAGAAAAAAGACAGACGATAATTATGATGTTATGATCGCAGCGATGACCGTGATTTGCATTGATCGTAGACTCGTCTTCAGTTTCAACTCGATATTCAACAAATTAAGTCCACGGGTTTTCATCCACATAACTCCCGGTCCCGTTGGAAATTCATCATTAAATTTAACCTTTAGCCTTCCTTGATAATTGGGCTATCTAACGCTAAAAGTTTTTGTACAAATCGGAACAAACAAACTCTTCAGCTTTATATATTAGTATAGAATTATATGCAGACCGCGTCATCTAACGCCTAACGCGATGCCCCGCATCTGCGTAAACATACATACATTCATTCACGCCTCTTTCCCATAGACAGACATCAGACAGACATCACTCCACTTGCTTACGATCTTGACATACCACTTTCGCCTCTTCAACATTCATTAATCTCCTCATGCATGCCCTTCGGTTTAGGGTACTTTTAACCTAGCCTTTCTTAAGAACGTCCTCAATTTGAATGTGAAACTTCCGCCTTGGTCTCTTCCCTTCCAATACTTCCGTTCACATTAATCTTGGTAAATAAGGCTTGGTAAAGAAGAGTGCGCCCGCGAACGCGACGCGTCCACCGTCGCCCTCCCGACCCTTCGTTTGCTAAGAACCTTCCGATGTCCTCGTAGGCCCGAAGTCCGAGAGGCCCGCGAACTGTAAAGTAGAGCGACAGTTGCACAAAACTCCCCTAAAGAAACTAAAAGCCATAATCCCTTAATCTCCCCGTCAGCGACCGCCCTGAGCCGAGGTCGAAGTCCCACAGGAGACGCCCTCTTGCACAGGTTGCCTAGTTTGTAGTGTTTATCTAGGCTGGAGCTCTGCTCGCCTTTATGCCCATGGCGTTCGCTGGCGATGAGATTAGAGGGGTTATGACTTTTAGTAAAACGCTGAGACAGATCAACTGACAATGTAAGGTATGGTTTTGGTACGGTGCGTAAGCTATGTATACACGTCGAAGCCGAGTTTTTACAGGATCCAGTGTTTTTAGTCGCAGCGCTCTGAGCATACTGTACATAATAAAGCGGCCGTAGCCCAATGGCTAGGGCGTCGGACTTGTGATCTAGAGGTCGCCGGTTCGAACCCCACCCATTGCTCTACCGACGTGAACCCACTCGTAACACAAGCATATTAGCTTAGCACGAGGGTTAACAAAAATACTAGTAGATTGCAAAGAATCTGCTAGGAATTCTTTTTTAATACAAAAAAAAAATTGTAAAGTACTTGAGTATTAAAATTGTAAATAATGTAATTTTATAACATGGACAGTTACTTAAAATATGGTGAATTAAAAATAAAAAACAAATGTATATTCATAATAATTTTATTGTAATTATTATAATTGAGTATTAATGTGTATTAAAGATTTTAAAACATTTATCTATTTTTTGTTTTATTAATGACTTACATTTTTCATATGATTAAGAGTCGAGTCACATAAACCAACCACAACACGAGACCATATTTTGTGTTGAAAATGGTGTGCGTTACCCCAACAAGACATTAGCTCGTGAAGTGAGCAAGCGCAATCTGTTGTTCTATCGACCAAACTTCCGCATGCTCACCTTTAAGGCGATAATCGCATAGCACGGCTCTCGACTCCATCACCGTATGCATGCGTTTTGACCAATAGGAAGCGAATTTTACTTGTGTTCGTCGTAATACACGCACAGACTTACTGCACTCACACAAATATGTATTGTCTCTAATTGGGTGGAGCAAGGAAGGGGCGTGGTCTGTCACTATCTGCGCTTCCGCAGAACTATTTTCTTAAATGAGCATGCTTAAGTTTGGCCGATAGTACATACGCACCGTATAAAAAAATTGTGCGTCTTGTCTTTTTGAAAGAAAACGACAATAACTAGTCCATTGGGGTAACATATATAGACTGTACCGGTGGTTTAGTGGTTACTATACTGGGTTCGATTCCCACCCCGGACAATTTTCTGTGTGTACCACGAATAGTTAGTGAGACTAGGTGTACTTTGTGTCCGTGAATTATGTGTTTATACATAAATAGCTCCCCGCGCGCGGTTTCACTCGCGTTACTCCCGTTCCTGTGGGAACTTCATAATTAAATATAGCCTATGACATCCAGGGATAGTATTGCTTTCCAACGGTGAAATAATTTTTCAAATCTATTGTGTTATAGATTCATAGACACAAAGTATTTATTTACCTTGTTCGAGAGTGGACTTTAAAACATTAAAAGTTCTAGCAAAATGTCCTCTCTACCGCCTTACAAGACAAAAAACATATAGATTAGTCGGTTGTGTTCCTCCAACAAGAAAATGAAGATCTTTGCGAACGAGCTGGTAACATTTGTTATCGTTCAGAACTTGTGATGTGCCAGCTTGCGAACTTGTATGGTGCGATATAGGTTAGTTGAGGTTTTACGACTAGATGGCGCTGTTAGTCTCATTGTTGTTTGTACGGCATTGTTATTTATGTCGCTATAAACATTTCTATAGACAACATGCTCAAGTAAATAAATTATCGTGGTGAATAAATAAATAAATTAAAAACATAACAACCGCTGCTTTCTACACCCAATAATACCTTTTACAATGGGAAATAAACCCCATTTTTTCCCCTTGATCAAACGTTTCTTAACCAAAGCAACGATTGCTTTTGTGTGAAGTCAACTTCAAAGAACATTGGAATTACAAACTTTAATAATAGCCATACCGAAAATGTTTCAAAACATCATAGAAATTTGGTCTAGATATTTTCAAATTACACTATATTCCCAATTCCATAATTGGCTATTTATCACAAAACCTCAAACGCACTTATCCTTATTCTGCCTATTATAAGCCGGCTCAAACTCATGGCCATGCTGCCTCTTCAAATGTCTCCGCCACGAGTCTTTAGACTTAAACGTAGTCGTGCAATAACTACACGCAAAAGACCTGTTATCCTGATGGGTTCTCTCATGTCTCCTCTGATCGGTAGAAGTGAAAAACGCCATGGAACACAAAGTACAAGAATAATTCCGTTCTTTTAGATGTACGCAGCGAATATGCGTTCTGAGACCTAGATTGGTGTTGAAAACTTTGCTGCAATCATCGCATTTAAGCGGAGTCGGTTTTTCGGCGCCATGTTCGTCGATTTTATGCAAGTCTAAAAGATATGTGTACCGAAAAGTTTTTCCACATATCAAACAGTGTCTTTTAGAATTCGGTTGAGTATTATGAACTTTTCTCATATGTTTGACACGGTCAGCCAAGGTATAGAAGACTGCAGAACATTTTGCGCACTGCCTTTCTTTATGCATAGTCTGTCTATGAGTGCGCAAATTCAGTCTATTTATGAAGGTAGACCCACACGTTTCGCATATATTATTAGCGTAATGTATATTCATATGGATTGACAATTTTAAATAGCTATTGAAATTTGTGCCGCATAAAACACATTGGAATGACTCCAAATTGTATGGAATTAAAAAGTTATCGGTTTCTGTACCCTGGAATGGGATTTCATGATTCTTTATTAAGTGGCTAGTTAATTCGACCAAGTTTTTTAAAGGTTCTAAACATATATTGCATTTTAAGTTAGATATATCGACGTTTTTATAAGAAAGACCTCTCAATTGATTAAATCTTAAAGTTACAATTTTTAGTCTATTTGTGTGTGTGTCATTGTGTACCCGTAAATCGGTGATGTTAAAAAACTGTAAGTGACAGAGATAGCATCCGTATTTGGGGCGGTGAGAGCGAAAGAGACAGATGTTAGAGTGTTCTATTAGTTTTAATGAGTTGTAGGATAGTTCGGCGTTCTTGAGTTTTTCAGCTTCCTCTTGTTCGATTTGTTCTAGAGATTTGTCGATGGTTTTAGCTGTAAAGAGGAAAGATTTTATTAGCTTTATGGCTTTTCTTTTGCAGCTGCAAGCATAAACGAAGAAGACGAACCCACGGCCTTCGGGGATTGAGGTGCAGTCGTTTACGTCCACTGTTGGACATGGGCGTTAACTATCCATCAGGTGTATGCCCATCCCATACATCTAAGATTTCTGTCCGGGTTTGGTTGGTTGAGGGACTACCCGCCGTAGTAGTAGTCACGGAAAGCACGTTAAGCGCGACGTCATTACGTCATCTATAACAATTGTATGCCAGGGAATAGAAAGCACCGCTATGGATAGGGCGAGTCCCACATATCCCACCGCCAGCGCGCGGATAAAGCATATCCCCCCGGACAACAAAAAAAAAAGTTACGGAAAACAGCGTTTCCTACAATGTTACAACACTATACTACGGTCGCCAACTCAACTATCAAGCGAGAACCCTCCTCTGAGGAAGTCCATGTTCATTAGTGGTCGTAATTTGGCTACTATATACATACATACATACATAAGCTCACGCCTGTTTCCCAGCGGGGTAGGCAGAGACAATGGACCTCCACTTGCTACGATCCCTACACACATCTTTCGATTCATTCACTTCCCCTTCCGACTGTAGTCCCTCACAAACAACCATACCCGGAAAAAAATTAGGTATTTACTCAAAGATTTCTTGTCCGGTGTGGGGATCGAACCCACGACCTCCTTGACTCAAAAGGAGACTCATACCGCTATGCCACGGAGGTGTGTATGACATTCTACAAAGGTTTTATACTCACCTTTACCATTTTTAGTTTTTTTATTAGACACTTTCACAGATAAATCCGTCCCTTTTCTTTTTATAGTACGAATCCTATTTTTTTTACTAGCAACAATTTTACTTTTATCCCCACTGGCAATACTTGTGGTGAACTTTTTTTGAGGCTTCGGTTCCTCTTGCATTTTTATCACTATAGGCTCAATTCCTCCATATATTGATCTTCTATCATTATTGTCATCAGATACTGCTCGAGTCTCGATTCTTTCTGAAAATAACATAAAACATATTTTTTTTATTTTATTTATTAAATAATTAATGTACACACAAACATTTGACAACCTCCGTAGCGTAGCGGTATTTGGCTCGCTTTATATCTAGGAGGTCGTGGGTTCGATCCTCATGCTGGACAGAAAATAGTTGTGTAAATTCTAAGATTTCTTTCCAGGTCTAGTTGGTTGAGGGATTGCCCTCCGTGCCTCGGAAAGCACGTTAAGCCATTGGTCCCGATTATTATAACATCATCTATAATAATCGTATATCAAGGAACGAGCAGCAGCGTTTCCTTGTGTGGATCAAGTTATTACTGCGGTCAACATCCCGCATGCCAAGCGTGGTGACTATGGCAAATACCCTCCCTCGGGAGGAGACCCATGTTCAGTAGTGGACGTTATACGGGCAGATGATGATGATGACATAAACAATATGAGACAAGATAAATGAGGATACGATTGCCCAAAGGTACAGCTTATTTCAATAGGAATTTCTTCCAGCTGACCCGCGATAGAAAACAGTTAGTTGAAGAAGAATATATCGTTTGTGGTTTATATACATACATTAGGTCATCATCATCATCATCGTCATCATTCGTATACCAGGAAACGCTTCTGCCCGTTCCCTGGTATACGAATGTTATTCACGCCTGCACTGCAGATCGTGTATAATCTCATTTTGGAAATGGCCATTAACATTATATTTTTCTTTTATTATCTATGGTCTAATGTAGTCGCCATGTTTTTTTCATTATTACAATTTTACCGCCAAACACATCCAGTTGTTTGTCTTTTAGAGTTTTCCTTTTATTTCCCGTTAACAACTGTGTAACTATGTTATAACAATCAACATAGGCCTTTAAATAGGTAGCAAAAATAGGCTTGAAGACTAAAATAATATAATTAGTCCGTCATTTAGATTACTAAAAAATATTGGACACGTAGCAACAACAAACTATTAAGTTCAGGAGCGAGGGGCTTGTGATGTCAATACTAAGTAAAATTGTACCTAGAAGTGACTTCACACAAAATTTCAATGCGCTGTATCTTCGTCATTTTTTGTTTGAGGAACGAAAAAAAAATACGTGTCCATTAGTTTTTGGTGATCTAACTGACGGAATAAATAGATTTTTTTATTCATTTTTTTTATTAAACTAACTAAGCAACTAGTCATGCCTAGTATTTCATCATCATCATCAGCCTGTATAACGTCGACTGCTGAACATGGACCTCCTCCCGGGGAGGGAATTTACCATAGTCACTATGCTTGGCAGGCGGATTGGTGACCGCAGTATTATGTTGTACCTCACAAGGAAACGCTGCTGCCCGTTCCGATATACGATTATTATAGATGATATTATAACAATCGGGACCAACGGCTTAACGTCCTTTCCGGGGCACGGAGTCCTTCAACCTACCAGACCCGGAAAGAAATCTTAGAATTTTCACAAAGATATCCTGTCCGGCGTGGACCCTCGACCTCCAAAATTTAAAGCGAGTCAAATACCGCTACGCTAGGAGGGCTGTCACCTAGTATTTAAAACTTATGAATACAAATTTACCTTTTTTTGAGTCATACAGGGAATATAATAGATAATCATCGCTCATGTTGTCATTGAGTTTGTCATCGAAATCATCATATTCTACTTTCTCTTCCTTTGGTGCAATGGCTGAAAAAAAAGACACTAAATAAAAAAAAATAAGAAAAAAATAGTATTTTATAGATTATAGCAGGGGAGCCCACGAGGCTAAATGGGGATTTACTCGAGCGTCGTAGAGACCTATTGGGATGCAAAGCTTAGATGATAAGAAAAAAATGTTATATGATATATACTTTTACATCGGTGGGGGAAGCGGCTATAGATTTTTAAATATGTAAAAAAAAACTGTTGCATGGACATCCTCGAGCGCGTCAGATATTGATAGCATCAATGACCTACGTATTTTTAATAATGTACGTATGTTAATCTGATCGTTTGCATGATGCGGGTGGTTGTATTTAAGGGTTGAACATGAAAAAAAAAAATTTAATCGAGCGCGTCAGATTTTCTAAGGGAGTGTTAAGTACACCAAATAAAAGCTCTCATTCACTAATCTGACGATTTCGATGGGACGCAAACTCGCGGCCATTTTCATAATGTGCAAAAAAAATTCGCCATTTTGAAATACTCAAGCGTGTCAGATTAAGATATATATGGTTCATCTTTATGTCCTAAACGCACTGTCTCATAATCTGACGATTAAATAGAGGGATTCGCCTGATCTGACAAAAAAAATTTAGAAAAACGGTTCACCTTAAAGGCCATCCCTGCAACTTCCCGCTAATTCCATTCCTGGGCGCTTAAAATTGTACTTATGACATTTTTGAGCTCAAAATATAATTTATGTGATATTTTGAGCTCGCTGAGTTCAAAGAAATAATATTTCTATGCATTTGAGCTCTCCCAGCTCGAAAGTCTGATAGAAGTTTCATAGAACACTATTTTTGGAATTTTCAAAAATTAAAATTAAAATTAAAATGTTTATTTCATCAACTTAAAAGTAAAACAATTTCATATTTTGGAATCAACTTTTAAGCAAAATATATGCTTGTGTTAGTTGATTCCGCTCTTCCAGTTTACAATAATTAATGTATAAGTGTGAGAGATAAACACTGTTTATAAAGTAATAATTATTACATGCAAAGTGTAGTAAGAGTAATTCAACTAACTAAGAGTGTCAAATGCAAATAGATGATTAATTGTGAGTGAGAAAGCTTATGTGTAGGAGAGTGTGTGCTCGTGTGTTAGTGAGTGTGTGTGTGTGTGGGTGCATGCAGGGTGTGAGTGAGTGCGTGTGAGAGTGTTACGTAATGTACCATTTGAGTTTGTTTTGGGTCAGCCCTACGACTATGTCTTGGGATCGGAGAATTCCACTGACTAACGAGTGTATACCAGATTTGTGGTTAAGTGTGCGTTTATAGTATGGACTCAGTTCCACTTAGTTTTTCGTTTTGACCATGATAAATATGTGACTGTGAAAATTTATTTGTGTGAGGGAGTGCGTACATATGTGATCGTTTATAACATAGACTCAACTTCTTCGTAAGTTTTGGTAGTCAGCCATTGGGTGATGGTTTTTTTGCAGTCGCGGTATATTAAAGGATATATGGTTCGCTCTTTGTTTAGTGTTGTATAAATGAGATGATTGCCTAGTATATTGTCTTGCAGCGAATGAAGTTTTGACCGGTATTTGTGGTGCAACATTGTTCTTCCTTCTAGTTTTCGTTTTGGAAGAGACATAATGAAGGGATCTATGTTTTTTTAGTGCAATCTGAAGAATATATAGCTTACGAACAGACAACAGGTTAGAGGTTAAGTATAAGTTTTCAGTGGGGAATCTGCGAGGTTTGAACGACATGACCTTAAGAAGTGCTCGCTGGGCCCGCTCAAGTTCCAAGAATTTCATTTTTGTCGCCCCACCCCAAATAGGCAGACAGTATGTTAAAACTGACTGACCCAGTGAGACGTATATTTGGTGCATAAGTTTCTTATTAGCAACGTGACGTAGAGACTTGAATGTCCATATTAATTTTCTTACACTACTCATTATTAGTTCTAAGTGGAGGTGCCATGATAGCCTTTGGTCCAGCATTACACCAAGGTATTTAGTGCTACTTACTTTGTCAATTTTTAAACAAGAGCAATTGGGGATTGATGGGTCGCTGCAGTTATGGATTTTAATCTGGAAATCATGTGGTGGCTGGGTACGATTGTAGATGGAGAAACAGATGTAGTTAGTCTTTGAGATGTTCAAAGTTAAGAGGTTTTGGTCAAGCCAGGTAGCTATCCTGGACATTCCCCGCTCGGCGGTTCGTCCGACAATGTCCCATGTCGGTCCAGAGAAAACTATAGCTGTATCGTCAGCGTACGAGAATATATGAGCACCATCAATACTCATGTTGCAAAGGTTGTTTATGTAAATGAGAAACAGCGTCGGACCGAGCACTGTGCCCTGACCTACCCCATATGTGATAGTTTCTTCGGGACTGGTGACATCAAACCGCAATAACTTTTGAATGGATCAAGCAATTTTCACGCGGTTGGCGGCATTCGACGCAGTTTTATCATCCTCATAAGTAATTTTGCAATTTTAATTGATCGAACCACAAATTTCGGAGTAATCCCGAAAAAACACTTTTTCGGGTTTCTTTCGTTCACGATATCTTTCGAAAGAATCAACCGCTTTTGACCAGCTTAGTGGCGATCGACGTGGTTTTTCAAGCTCAAAGGCGGATTAGTTTTTGAAATTGATCGATAAAGCCGGTTAAAAGTTATTCCAAAAAAAACACTTAAAAAAAAATGTTTTTCTTTTTTTTTTGATATTTTTCACCATTTCTCAAAATCTGTCGGTCCGAATCGGTTCAAATTCACGGGAAATCTAATTTTGAGGGAAATATTCAGAACGCCGTTTAGTAGATTCCGATCGGTTTAGTCATTCAAAAGTTATAAGCGAGTAATATTAAATATAGCATAATTATAATTTATAGCACTGTGCGTGATATAAATCATTTAATGATGATTCCATCGACAATTCGAGGTTATCATAATTATGTTCCTCGAGACTTTCGGATAACCGGCTTGCTCCGACGATATTCCAAAATATTTACACATTTTTTTAATGTTTCTACCGTAAATTTAATTGTTTTTTGTAAGGTACTTTCACCACAAAATACACATTTCAAATTAATGTCACTCATATTAAATATTTATAAACTTTAATTCACACAAATAATATTAAAATAGCAAAAAAATCATCAGTATCAGTGGTACCACTGGGTCGTGGTCCTAACCCCTTAAGGGTGCCCCCAGGTGTGTGCCACTTAATTGTATGGTTTTTTTTCCAATTTTTTCTATATTGATCCATTAAAGTCTATTATTATTAATTAATATGAACTTAAACTTATTATGAGTAGAGAAATTAATGACCAGCTGACGGACGGACTACTTTGTCTGTAATATCCTACAATTTGCTACCGGTTAATTAAGTATCTAGTTTAATTAATATAATAAGAATAATTGTGTAACATTGTGATTCTGACAAGTACAAGTGTATGTAAATACCTAAGTGCTGAATAAATTCATTATTTTACATTATTTTAAAAGCCAAAACGTTGGAAACACGTTGTAAACAGTATGCCACGAACGAGTCTTTATGATCAGCTGTGATGGAGTCATGGCAACAGAAACCAGAGTGGGGACGGAGTGAGAGAGTAATAGATAGAGAAAGAGTGAGAGAGGAATAGAAACGCGGAGAAGGAAATGTAGGCATAACGCAGCTGCACGCATTTAACTTTATCGACGAATTTTTGTTATTTCGGCTTGCGTAAATCGTCAGATTATATATTTTTCATTATTCTTGAATTATTTCCTACAAAATAAAAAAAAATTTAGCTACGCTCGAGAATGTCGAGATGACGTTTTTTTTTTACAACTTTGTTGCCCTCCCCTTTTTTTACGTCACTCTCAAATTGTCAGATTAGTGGAATATACACTTTTTAGGATGTAATTAACTCACCCTACCTTAATCTGACGCGCTCGAGAATTTCTGATGGTCAATTTTTTTTTACTAATCTGATCCTGTATCCTTCACGGGCGGCCTTATATATGGGCCTCATGTTTTGTGGAGGTACTTAACCGGGTACAAGGTATCCCCCTGTATATTAATCTGCCGCGCTTTAGTAAATCCCGAAATCCCCGCATGGGCTCCCCTACTATTAAGTTTAGTACCTATTATGTGTTTAAATGTTTATATCAGTCTAGCTTAGAGTTGCCATAAATTGGGGCCGGATTGCTTAGTGCGTACCCGGCCCCCGGAAACGACGGATCGAAGGGGTGTCCGGGGGGTTTTAGTGTTGCAGGATCCTCTCCTCGTGGTATGAGTAAGCATACCACCGCTATGGAGAGGGCGAGTCCCACATATCCCGCCGCCAGCGCGCGGATACACTGCAGCGGCGGTGGGAAGGCGTAAACGAGTTCCCACCGGAAATCAAAAAAAAAAAAGGTGCAATTAATGTTTCGGTGCTGACAATGGTCAGAGCAGGGGGGGGGGGGGATTTATTTATTTAATTGAAACAATAACACGTCACAGCGAGCCGAGCGCAAGCAGTATGATAAGACTAACAGCAGCGCGTATTGCGAACGACGAAGCAGGGTTCTCTCTTTGGTTAGCCCGCCCACCGGGATCATAGCCTTGGTGGCCGGAACACCGGGACATGACGCTCTCGAAACCGGGACGTATGACAACCATAGTCTAGCTGTTCTGATCATTTTCACCCTCATATAGACCCTTTTTTTTTTTTTTTTTTTTTTTTTGTTGTCCGGGGGGAAATGCATTGACGCATTCCCACCACCGTTGCAGCGTATTTGCGCGCTGGCGGTGGGATATGTGGGACTCGCCCTCTCCATAGCGTGGTATGCTAAAGTCATACCACGAGGAGAGGACCCTACACCACTAAAACCCCCCGGACACTCCTTCGATCCGCCGTTGGCGGGGGTCGGGTACGCATGAGCAATCCGGCCCCCCGACGGCACCCGCGGCCAATATGGTACCGCGGGATCTCCAGGGCCACACTTACAGTGGCCCATTTGCCCAATTATAGGGACGCCCGGAGTGTAGAGGCGTCCCTACTCCTCATGGGTCAGCCTCGAAGGGAGCGGGGCCCATGTTCCCCACTCCCCAAGGCCGAGCCTAGGGCGGTAGGCGGCGGGTACCCTCATATAGACCCTACTATCATTATCTGTGCACCACCTTGACTAGTAGAGAATGCCTCTGGCAATTCTGGTTAATAAATATACATTAAACTAGCTACGACTCGCGTTACTCTGCTCCAGTGGGTCGGAGCGTGATGTTTTGTAGCCTATAATGTTAATCCAGCGTATAACCTATCCCGGTGCAAAATTTCAGCCAATTCCCTTCAGTAGTTATGGCGTGGGAGAGTAAAAAACATCCATCCATCCAACCATACTTACAAACTTCCGCGTTTATAATATTAGTAGGATATAGCCGTGTGGTTTCCTTACAATAGTCCACCTCATATCTTCCCGTGGACGGTATCAGTGGCGACTAAAGGACTTGCACCTGATGGATGGGCATATATCAGCTCCAAAATACTCCGATCTTACTGCGATCACCAATCTGCTTGCGTGGTGATTACTACAATATCGCTCAAAGACCCTTGCTTGCCAAGGTCTCTTAAAGGGGATGCCCATGTTCAGCAGTGGACGTAAACGGGCGGATAAAATAGAGTAATTCATCTACAGATCTCGACGATGCCTTCAACCATGCCAACGCCCAAAATGTTGGGAAACTACGAATAGAAATACATATCTTATGTATTTCTGTATTTTTCTTTGTAATTTCATAACATTTCGATCGTGACTCGCGTAGGACGCGGGATGACTGGCGTAGGACGCGGGATGACTGGCGTCGGACGCGGGGTGAATCGTATAGGACGCGGGATGACTGGCGTAGGACGCGGGATGACTGGCGTAAGACGCGGGGTGACTGGAGTAGGACGCGGGGTGATTTGCGTAGGACGAGGGTTGGCTCGCATAGGACGTAGAGTGAAAGTCGTAAGACGCGGGATGACTGGCGTAGGACGCGGGTTGACACGATTTACACCCATTGATTTAAAATATTTTTATATATCACTAACACATACCAATTCCTTCAGTTTTCAGCCATGACAGTTTTTCGTTAATAGCAGCTTGTGCCTTTAAACATTGTGATTTGAAAGATGATGCTTCGCGGAGTCTGCCGACACAGTCCTCACAGATCAAACATCTTATTTCACTGCTGGGAACCTAAAGAAAAAACCTATATTTTACTTGCAATATCATCACCTATCTATATCATCACCTGTCTATATAATGTCCACAGCTGAACACGGGCCTCATACTGAGGGAGGGTTTTGCCATAGTCACCACACTGGACAGGCGGATTGGTGACTGAAGTTTTGTTTGTTTACTTCTTTTTACTTCACTGTGGATAAAGGCCAGCAGAGCTCCAGCCTTAATAAATGGCTTAAAAACTACTAACAAAGCAACCTGTGCAAGAGAGAAACTGTGGGTCTTGGACCTTGGCTCAGGGTGTTTGCTGCGGGATTAAACATTTTTTCTCAAAAAACATACTAACACAGTATAAATATTGACGCCTCCGTACCTGATTTATCACTTTTCATATAATATTTTCTGGGTTTAAATAATAACTAACAATAAAAGAAACATGATAAGGGTGATCTACGGACATTAAAGAATCAAGAAAAACATATTTGTGGCCAATTCAATGTTATACACCAGTTTTCTGTTTAATTTAATTTACAAGTTTCTATTCAACAATGTGTTTCTAGATGAAACAATTTGTATTACCCTTCTCTAGCTAATGTCTATTCACTGTTGTAGATACTGAGAGGCTGGGCGGGGCAGTGGAAGGAACAAAAACAACATTGAACAGAAAATTTTTAGCATTTAAAAACATTGAAATTTTGACAATACAAATTAGACTGCACTAGTATCTCAGTGGATACAGTATTTGCCTCTGTGATCTACTTACTGTTCTTGGTTTGATTCCCCCTGATGAATTGATCTGACACCCAGACCCAGACTGTGCTTTGTGTACATGAATTGTGTGTTTGTAAAGTCTTAAATAAATACATTTTAATTTAATTTAATTATATTTGTTAAAAGTAATTTTGAAACCTTACTATAGTAACAAGGGTCAGTGGATAGTCTTGAGGGCCTTACTTGGCCACCCCTTTTTGGCCTTTGGCCCTCCATGCAAAATTGACTCATAGTTATTCCTGAGATTTCGTGATGAGTAACATTGCTGACAATGCTACATTAGCCCTGAGTAACATAGGCCTTGAAATACCACCCGTGCGAAGCTGGGGCAGGCTGCTTCGACCACTGGGCGATCATTAGTATACTTACATTGATGTTAAAAGTGTTCAAAAGTAATTCATCATATCTTTCGCTTTTCTCTTCTTCCCCGTAAAAATACTCGTTCGACATATCCCTGTAGCATTCTGCAGATAAACAACACATACAAAGCGGTTTTTCTTTCATGTTTTAACAGAAAATTGTAACGAAAATCAAAAAATATAATTCAATGTTTTGATTTTTTTGTTGTTTGTGGTACTGGTATCTATCTTTGACGTTTGTTTTTTTGTGATGACATTTTAAGATCGGTTCAGAAATAAAGATATCAATATTTTTATAATGTAGGGAATTGAAAAAAATGTTCAAAATATTATCGCATTTTTAATAATGTAAAATAACTGTATAATAGTAAAAATATCTTGTTTTTTTTAAAAAAGGTATTGTTTTTTGCATTCCGGGCAAGTAGGAGCGTAGGCAGACTGGAAAAAGAGTGATTTATTAAAAAACTGAAATAATCAATTTGAACACATGATAGTCAAAAAGCTAGGGTAGCAATGGCAATAACATAAAAAAACCGCAACCAAAAAAAAAATCATCACAAAATAAAAAAGTGACAAGTGACAGATTTGTCTGGAATTAATTGAGTTGAGTAGACTTGTAGTTTTAGAGCAACGATTTCTAATTAAAGTATGTTTTGAATGTTTTATATATTAATTTTAATATAGGCAGGATATCAACATTTACATTTTTTAACCATGAGTGCCCCGAAGTCGGGCAAAGGCCCAATTTTCGACCCTGGATTGTGTAGATGTTGTGGCAATATGAAGAAATGTCGTGTTTTAAACATTGAATACGAAAGTTTGGGACAAAAGGAGGTTTATTCCGACATGATAATGGACTGTTTCAGCTTAGTGGTAAGTTAATCATAGATTTTTCTCGTTTAAGCTCAAATAATTCATAAAAATGATAAAGTAACTCTGTGGTCGGTATATTACGCTATTACACGTAAACTACTGAACCAATTTTCATGAGTTTTAGTCCAGATATAGACAAGACCTTGGAAAAAGACACAGGCTACCTTTTATCATGAAAAAATAAACAATAAATACACCTACTTAGTTTCCTTTCCATACATTTTCACCGTCATAGATCCTATAATATCAT
Organism: Nycteola revayana; assembly: GCA_947037095.2. Classification (NCBI taxonomy): domain Eukaryota; kingdom Metazoa; phylum Arthropoda; class Insecta; order Lepidoptera; family Nolidae; genus Nycteola; species Nycteola revayana. Next base: position 7,485,809 of record OX344840.2, read on the forward strand.
AATAATTCTTTCAATAAATAATGGTGAAAGATAGGTTGGATCTACATATAGGCTTTTTGGTCTATAGCCTAGGGCACTAACCATATAATTTTTAATTTAATTTTTTTTTTTATTTTTTATTTTTTTTTATTTTTTTATTTTTTTTTTTTTAAAAGACAACTGCTGCTACTAAAAATGCATTACAGTTCCCCCTCACCATAGTCTATAGGGGAATCCTATGTCATAAGACTGTGCATGTTGTGACACCTTAAAATGCTGTGCATTAGACTTCACATTTGAGTGATTTTTTATATATTGTAAACGAAATGTAACAGCTACTGGTTGTCCTTAAATAAATAAATCCTACACATCCCATGTGTGTAGAATTCCTCTCTCTCCATCACTATGGTATGCTACCATGAACTAATATTGGGAACAGTGGCAACTGAATCAGCAGGGTTCTTTTATATATGCACTGGACGTGCATATTAAGGACCTTAAATAGTCATACATAAAAAATAATGAAACATTCCAATTTAAAAAAATTAGGTAGGCTTCTTAAGTCCACCCTTGTCCTCCTGACTCTTAGTATGCAAAGAACCATCCAATGCCCTCGTAGACCCAAAGTCCGAGATACTTGCCTACGGTGCTCTCAACGTTTAATCTGCCTATGCACTAAGGCGTCGTTCTATTGTCATCGCTTATAAGTCGCGCGATGATGCGTCCGTCCGACGAAAATTATACTGCGATACGTCGATGATAGTATGACAAAAATTTAACAATTTGGTCGCATCGCATGATCGTATGACCTACAGAAGATATCAGTATGTTGGGACGCACGGTCGCACATTCATTTTCGTCGCCACAGTCAGTGTTGTCCAGGCGATCCCGCGGCGCCATATTAGCCGCGGGTACCGTCGGGTGGCCGGATTGCTTCGTGCGTACCCGGCCCCCGCCAACGACGGATCGAAGGTGTGTCCGAGGGGTATTAGTGGTGTAGGGTGTCACCTCGTGGTATGAGTAAAGCATACCACCGCTATGTAGAGTGCGAGTCCCACATATCCCCCGCCGCCAGCGCGCGAATACGCTGCAGCGGCCGTGGGAAAAAGGACGGCGCCGACGGTTTTTTTTTTTCTTTTCTTCTTTTATCTTGCGATCAGTCTTTAAGACTATGAGCAGATGGGTTGAAATGCGGTAACGTGCAAGTGAGTTACTCCCCACTGGAAGTACTCCACATCTTCTCAACTGCTCATTATAGCGAGTCCAGGTCCAGGATCCTTCGTCTTTTCAGCCTTGAGACACTCTGTGGTATTGTCAGCTGGACAGCGAGGTCATTTGGGTGCTTGACCAGTCTCATTTTGTACTTTGAGCTACAGGCAATTATCTCCTGTTTTACTGTGTTCATTAGTAAGTGTTCATGAATCTCACTGTTTTTAATGAACCATGGTGCATTCGAGATTTGCTTCAACATGCCATTCTGTACTATACTTATGTTTGAGTTGGAAGCAGAGTCACAGTGTGGTAGTATTTTGTCGCCAAGCTTGACGGGTGGGCAGTTTTCTCTTCGCAGCGTAAATGTCACCTGGACTGATTTTGAGGCACTTGTTTGGATTCTCCACTTTTTCATCCATTTATCTATGGTATTAAGGCTTTTTTGGACTGATTTGGTAGCTTCCATTTGGTCTTTGTGGGAGGATAAAATCGCAGTATCATCCGCAAAGGTTGCAGTTATGACTCCCGGAGTTTGTGGTAGGTCTGATGTAAAAATAGTGTACAGAACCGGCCCAAGGACCGAGCCCTGAGGCACCCCGGCTAGTATTTCATAGAAATCAGAGTACGCATCGTCTTCTCTTACTTGGAAAATCCTATCAGTTAGATAAGACTTTATCAGTCCATAGTATGCATGTGGGAGGAGAGTTTTTATTTTATATAAGAGGCCCTTGTGCCACACTTTGTCGAAGGCCTGTTGGACATCCAAAAATACAGAGGAACAGTAGTGCTTATTTTCCAGTGCATCCCTAATTTCGGCACATACTCTGTGCACCTGTTCAATTGTGGCATGCTCTTGTCTGAAGCCAAACTGATGGTCTGGAATAATCGCCCTCTTATGAAGGTCCAATTTTAGTCTGCTTAGGATTATTCTCTCGAAAATTTTAGATAAGACAGGTAATAAGCTAATTGGTCTGTATGAGGTCACTTCGTTCGAGGGTTTTCCTGGTTTTTGGATCATTACCACTACTGAAGCTTTCCAAAGCGGTGTAAAGTATCCAATTCTTAGCATAGAGTTAAGAAGAGTTGTTAGATACACTATGGCCTTCCTCGGCAGTTCACTAAGAACTTTCTTGTCTTTGTTTTTCTTGGCGCCTACACGTCTTCATATTTTTTTTTACAATAAAACCTTAATATATTTTATTTCCAGCTATCTCACTTAGATGGCACACCTACAGAGCGTTTGATCTGTGCCACTTGTGTGACCCGGGTCAGGGAGGCCCTCGCTTTCAGGAAGCAGGTCCTCAAATGTGAGGAAGCATTCTTACAAATGAAGATATATGATGGGAAATGTGAGGGTAAGTAACTGATGATTCAGAGGTTAATATAGTTGTTTCTAAGGCAGTGGGCTCTATTCCCAACTGGAATAAAATAGTAGAGTTGTTGGTTTTAGTCATCATCATCATTCTGTATAACGTCCACTGAACATGGGCCTCCTCCCGAGGGAGGATATTTGCCATAGTCACCACGCTTGGCAGGTGGGTTGGTGCCACAGTATTACGTTGTACCACACAAGGAAACGCTGCTACCCGCTCCTCGATATACGATTATTATAGATGATGACATAATTATCGGGACGAACGGCTTAACGTGCTTTCCGCGCGTGGGTAGTCCCTCAACCAACCAGACCCAGAAATAAATCTTAGAATTTACACAAAGAGATTGAACCCATAACCTCCGAGACATAAAGCGAGCCAAATACTTCTGGTTGTCTGGTTTTAGTAGCTTTGTTAAATAATTATACATCCTTTCTATCCTTACTAATATTATAAATGCGAAAGTAACTCTGTCTGTCTGTCTGTCTGTTACGCAATCACCCCTAAACTACTGAACCGATTTAAATGAAATTTGGTACAGATATAATCTAGAGCCTGAGAAAGGACATAGGCTATATTTAATTATGAAGTTCCCACGAGAATGGAAGTTACGCGGGTGAAACCGCGAGCGGGAAGCTAGTATAATATAACACAATAACTTGGTGTTGATGTAAAAATAAAAATACATACTATTAGACTTCCCTACGACGCGGTTTTAGCCAGTTGGCTCCTGTTACCATGGTAACTAGGCTAGTTGACATTTTTTTTAATTATTTTTATATGGTTAAGAATGGTTTTACCAGATCAAGAAAAAAATATGGCATTTATTTGAGATCTAGAAAGCACTAAAATAAATATTTTAAAATTGGCTTGACATTTAGAGATGAAAACGATGTTAGCCATGTTGATCTATATACCGACATTATCTGTGTTCAAGATCGATGACGTCATGACTCAGAAAGTGTAATAGTAAAGGAACGCGTTTATTTTTTTTAACAAAATGTATGACGTCACAAAATGGCTGATAGCGTTTTCGGAAGTTAAAGACATAGACACAAGAAATAATTTTCATATTGAGTTTATACAAACATATTTAAGTTTTTGGAACAGAAATTATTATATTTAGGTTCCATATGACAAATACGTCATTGTAACATAATTTCATATGTGTCAACTAGCCTATTCATCATAAAATATAACTTATGTTACTCCTGGATAAATGTACCTTTCTAATAGTCAAAGAATTTTTGCAATTGATTCAGTAGTTCTTGAGCTTATTCAATACAAACAAACAATCAAATAGATATGTATTTTTTTTTCTAGAACCAGACACAACTATGGTGGACACTCTAGAAGACCATCCAACAAAGATTGAAGTGGAAATCAAGGCAGAGCCTCCAGACCCTGACGCGCATGAAGACACTTCTCATTGTGATGACGCTATGGATGACATACCAGGTAAGAGAATAATTTTGCTACTCCTTAGAGACCCATGAGCAGCGGGTGCACTAATGGGGCATAAATATGACAGGCCCAGATGAGCCCATATTTCTTGAGCACCCGGTAAGTTTTGTTGGGTACTTCTATGAAGGTTGAAGTGGAAATCGTCAAGTCAGAGCCTCAGGACCCTGACATCAATGGTCATCAATCAATTAATGATATTCCAGTTATGTGATTCCTTTCACCTTTAAAGACTCATGGAGTTGGAATGCACTGGTTTTTGCCTCTAATCTTACCATAAATATGTGGTGGTGGTGCCATAAGGCCAGAAAACCCAAAACAGTCTGGTTGCAGGCACCAGTTGTCAAGCATCTGCAGTTCCCGGTGTCTCTATTGTTGGAGAAACCAGGGGGTTTTAGACCCTCTCCTGGTATGATTTGCATATTATAGCTATGATACAACAACAGTGGACATGTTTGGGATGTCATCTGGGGAGTCGTCTCTAAACCTGCCATAATATGGTGGGCTCAGGAGAGCCAGATACCCTAAGACAGTGGTTGCGGGCTACCTCCAGATGGCACCAGTTGCCATGCTGCAGTTTTCGGTGCCATAATTGCTGGATGCTGCATATACCTAAACAGCTCTGGGTAGCCAAGGTTTGTTAAGAGTAGAGCACTCAATGTTCAGAGTGTAGACACAAAAGCTGATTAACGCACGAAGCCCATTTCCAAGGGCCTACCTGTTGCCGTTATTGATATGGAGCAAGAATGATAAAAAAAAAGAATCACGCTTGTTATATGGGATAAAATAAAAATTTAAGGGGGGCCCTTAAATTTTTATTTTATTTTTATTATTTTTTGTTATAGCGGCCACAAAAATACATCATTGATGAAAATTTCAACTGTGTAGCTATCGCGGTTCTTGAGACAGACAGACAGACAGACAGCGAAATCTTAGTAGTTGGTTCTCGTTTTTACCCTTCGGGTACGGAACCCTAAAAGGGTAATTTTATTGCGTTAATACTTGTGTATAATGAATTATAATTATGGTACGCAAAAGTTTAAAAGCCAATGGATTACTAGAGAATATTTCTTACTAACTTCAACAGCTGGTTCACGTCCACTGCTGAACATGGACCCTCCTACCGAGGGAAAGTTTAGCCATAGTCACCAAGCTTGGTGTGCAGGTTGATAACTAGTTATTCGCAGAGATGCCACGTTCAGAACTGGTGGTATAAAAAAAAGGAATACGGTGCGTCGTATTCCTTTTTTTTATACCATAAGCACGTTATAAAAAAATATAAAATGTGTCTATGTGATTAGAGATACGGCCGTAACGTAGCGGTATTTGGCTCGCTTTAAATCGTGGGTTCGATCCCCACTCCGGACAGGAAATCTTTGTGTAAATTCAAAGATTTCTATCCGGTTCTGTTTGGCTGAAGGACTACCCTCCATGCCTCGGAAAGCACGCTAAGCCGTTGGTCCCGATTGTTATAACATCATCTATATCAATTGTATACAAGGGTACGGGCAGCAGTGTTTCCTTGTGTGTTACAACGTAATACTGCGGTCGTCAACCCATCTGCCCTGCATGGGAGGAGGCCCATGTTCAGCAGTGGATAATGATGACGATATTAACACTAATGAGAACAACTCAAAATTACAGATAACGACGTGAAATCAGACTACATGGACGATTCTGCCGACGACCTGCCTCTTCAACGACACGTGGATCAAATGAAACAGTCTGCGAGCAATGTACCAGCCAAAAAAATATTAGCCAGTGACATCATAGGACCTCCCCGTGCTCTGCAGTCACAGATTATGTTGAAACAGAGTGAGACAACAATATATTATTTTTTATTCGTAGTCCAAAACCCGTAGGCCAATGCGATAGCATACTGTGACCGAGGAAATTCAAAATAACCGAACACAAAAATATCATCAAAATCGATTTGAGTCGAATCGATTAAACTATGATCGACTGTAATCGATGATTTAAAGATAGAATAACTTTGGGGTCTGAAATTTCTAGATTAACAATTTTATTTTTGGTCCGACACGAACATTACCACATACTTATTCCAATATCCGCTATATTCGATCCACAAAGATAGTATTTTTTTTTACTTACCTGTCGATTCTTTTACAGAACTCCCAATGTCGAAAGTGCAACAACTAATGCGCGAAAGAGACCCCACATACATGACAGAGACAAACATGTTAACTATAGTCGAATATTCGTACGTCTGTCCGTTCAAATGTAGACACAATCATTTACTGTGCTACTACTGCGGACAGCTGTTCCAAGGCCCGAACTTACTGAGGGAGCATACCGTGACCGTACATCATCCGAGAAAATTCAAAATAATCGAACACACAAATATGGTCAAAATCGATATGAGTCGAATCGATTATACTAGGATCGACTGTAATCGATGATTTTAAGATAGAATAACTTCGGGATTTAAAATTTCTAGATAAACAATTATATTTTTGGTTCGACTCGAAATTCGAGCCGGAACATGACGTCTTTCTTAATCCAATACGGTGGATTTTTAAAAATTGTGGACTATATTGAACTTTGATATCAATTTCTTATGATTATTTTATACTTACCTTTTTTTTATCGATGATATAAAGATAGAATAACTTCGGGGTCTAAAATTTCTAGATTAACAATTTTATTTTTGGTCCGACACGAATATGATGTTATACTTATTCCAATATTGGCCATACTGGATCACCAAAAATGGTCATTTTTTTTACTTACATGTCAATTCTTTTACAGAACTCCCAATGTCGAAAGTGCAACAACTAATGCGTGAAAGAGACCCCACGTACATGACAGAGACAAACATGTTAACTATAGTAGAATACTCGTACGTCTGTCCGTTCAAATGTAGACACAATCATTTACTGTGCTACTACTGCGGACAGCTGTTCCAAGACCCGAACTTATTGAGGGAGCATACTGTGACCGTACATCATCCGAGAAAATTCAAAATAACCGAACACAAAAATATGATCAAAATCGATTTGAGTCGAATCGATTGTAGACTATGCCCAGCGAAAATCGATGATTTAGACGAATTCAAGAAACATATATCGATTGAGCATAAAAAGAAGTATTATTTTGATTACAAAGATTCGGTGTTGCCATTTATTTTGATGAAGAATGAATCGAAGTGCGCTGTTTGTGGCTTAGTGTTTCCATACTTTCATGCGCTGAACAAACATATGAATGAACATTTTAGTAATTATGTATGTGAGACTTGTGGATTGGGTGAGTGTTTATTATTTTTACGCCGTTATTTAAAATAAAGCCGTTGGTCCCGATTGTTATAACCATCATCTATAATAATCGTATATCAAGGAACAGGCAGCAGCATTTCCTTGTGTGGTACAACATAATACTGCGGTCAACAACCCGCCTGCCGAGCTAGGTGACTATGGCAAATACCCTCCCTCGGGAGGAGGCCCATTTTAAGCAGTGGACGTTATACCGGTTGATGATGATGATGATGATGATTTTAAATAAAGGAGGAAAGGAACTCGGTGCTTAACTAGATTCCCATAATTTTAATCCTTACTAATATTATGAATGCGAAAGTAACTCTGTTTGTCTGTTGCCAAAACTACTGACCTGATTTTAATGAAATTTGGTACATAGATACGGTAGAACCCGAGACAGGACATTGGCTACTTTTTATAACAAAAAGGGTTGTGGGGGGTTGAAAGTGGGGGATGATTATTGTCAAAGTCACTTTACCACGCGGACAAAGTCGCAGGCACAGCTAGCAATCTATATATATATAGGTATTAATCATCATCATTATTCATTAGCCCGTATAACGTCCACCGTCACCACGCTTGGCAGGCGGGTTGGTGACCGCAGTATTATGTTGTACCGCACAAGGAAACGCTGCTGCCCGTTCCTAGATATACGATGATATTATAACAATCGCGACAACTTAGCTACCGGTTTGCAATCAACAAGCAACTACTTAGCTACCGGTTGGCAATCAACAGGTACCTAAGTACCGGTTGGCAGTCAACAAGCGACTAGTAATATACCTGATGGCTATGAACCTGTTGCTTGATATACGATTATTATAGATGATGTTAAGTTATACTCGTACATATTAAATTATATTAATATTTTTTAGGTTTTGTGGACAAAGGCCGTTTTGTGATGCATCAAATGCGACACGAAGAAGGTGATTTTCCTTGCGCTACTTGTGGGAAGGTCTTCAAGGCGCAATATAACAGGTTAGTTTTAGTTATACTAGAGTCATTACAAACGTGCGAACTGAGTCATAAATCATTACGTGATAGGAATGTGACAACGCGGCGTCACTCGGTATCGATAAAGGGATGCCGCTCGGTCGCAAGTAGCTAGGACGCCGCGGTCGTTGATTATTTAATATTTTGCATTATTTACTTAACCTTTCCCTCATTACCTGCTTCGACAAATCCCTTTTTTATTGTTACAGTGTGCGAGCGAGAGTTCTGATGTATCTATAAGTGTGAGCGAGAGGTCTGAAAAAAAATATTTATGACTCGGTTCGCAAGTTTGTAATGGTTCTAGTATAGTTGCTCTCATACCGCGGGGAAAGGGGAGGGGGGGGGGATGCTCCCAATCAGCCCTACGTACACTTATGAACATGGGTCTCTTAAAAGAGGGATGTTGCCATAATCACCACGCTTGATGGTCAAGTTAGATCCCCCCTCGTCCTCCTGACCCTTAGTTTGCAAAGAACCGTCCGATGCCCTCGTAGACCCGAAGTCCGAGCACAAAACTCCCCTAAAATACTAAACGTCATAATCCCTCAATCTCATCGCCAGCGACCGCCCTGAGCCGAGGTCCAAGCCCCACAGGGGGCGCCCTCTTGCAGGTTGCTTAGTTTGTAGTTTTTAAACCATTTATTAAGGCTGGAGCTTTGCTCGCCTTTATGCCCGGTGAAGTAGCAAAAGCCTCGTGGCTAACAATGTATGTTAATCCGAAAAAAAAGGTCAAGTTCATCCATCAGGTGCATGTCCGTCAGACGCTTCTTACTACACCCATGGTAAGACATGGGGTGTTCTATAACGTCAATATCGGATCAGCCATTACCTAGATTAGTCGAAACTAACAGACTGACAGACCGAAATTAAGTTATTCATTGTGTTTTTATTAAATCATTTGAATATGAATGAATTAATCCATACTTACTTATTCTAAATTAAAAACACAAAATATTTAGTGTCGAAATATCCGAAACACGTGGCGACTGGTGATTATATTTTTTTATTGTCCTACCCGCATATTGTGCATATTTTTGTAGGGGTAGTGCAAAAATATCATCTCAGCATTTAGACACATTTTTAGTGTAACTAACTAGATATTTTGTGTTTAAATTTAAATTGTATATTTGTTATATATATTATGTTTCAAAATTGAGATAAATAAAATTCGACCACCGGCAGGACTCGAACCTGCATCTTAGATTAAGCCCCTAATGCCTTAAGCAATTAGGCTACGGTGGAACCCTACCGGTCATCGAAATCTATCAATCTCTTTTATAACACATCTCTAAGGGGGACGTTAGTGCCATCTATCGGCAATGATCCGCATTACTTCGACTAATATCTCGAAAGTTGCATTTGGTATTAAATATTAATCGATGACACCGCCCGTATATCACATTTTTTAATGTTTTTTTGTATACTTTATGGAAAAGTTTACCATATACCACCGGCAGAACTCGAACCTGTATCTTAGCAGGTTCGAGTCCTGCCGGTTGTCGAATTTTATTAATCTCAATTTTGAAACATACATACATACATAAGTTCACGCCTGTTTCCCAGCGGGGTAGGCAGAGACAATGGACCTCCACTTGCTACGATCCCTATACACATCTTTCGCTTCATTCACTCTCATAACATTCTTCATACAAGCACGTCGGCGAGGATGTCTCCTATTTGGTCAGAGAACGTTCGTCGAGGTCTTCCCCTTCCGACTGCCACTCACACTTGCCATGTATACCTGTTTTGTCAATCTTTCTTCATCCAATCTTTCCACGTGACCAAACTATCTCAACATTCCCTTCTCTATCTTCGTAATCACGTCCTCTCACACTCTTTGAAACATAGTATATGGTAAACATTTCCGTAAAGTATTCAAAAACATTGAAAATGTGTAATATATGTTACAGCTAAAGGTAGGTGTGAACATAAACTTAAGATTAGCCGGCTAAACCTAGGTCTAGCCGACCACATGCGGTTAAACTTAAATCAACCTCTATAAGTCCCTGTTCAACTCTATTGGTTTAGTAGGTTTAGGTTTATGTAGGTATAGGTTTTTTTTTTAACCACTCCAACACCTTTTTGTTCCGTGCATATGTATTGTTTAATTTAATTAAAACCTAGAATATCACGACGCATACTAACATGTTATCGAACTTTGGCTGCTTCTCGAAGATAAACCTAAGTTTAGCTGGCTAAACTTAAGTTTATGTTCACAACTACCTTTAGCCGTAACATATACATTCATTTGAATTTACAGAACAACTATTATTTTTCCATTATAAATAGACACTTTAATGTTATTTATTCATACTAATTTCCTTTATATTTTTCCTCAGAGATCTTCACATAGATCGAGTTCATCGGAAGCGCGGGCGCGTTTACTGTCCCAAATGTGATGTCAAGTTAATGTCATACCCTCAGAAGTTGAAACACCTTGTGGAGGTAATTTTGATTTATTATATAACTAACTATCACCCGCGGTTTCGCTCGAATTGAAAGTATCCTATATTACATCTTTAGGAGCACGGGTTGATGGTTGAAATAAATAACACTGTGCTCACTATTTACATATATATATTTACAGAAGGATAAATACTTATATTTACAATGATGATGGTGTTGCAACAATAGTTATGTACATGATGTTAGAATGAAAATTTTCGCAATGACATATCTAAATTTTCTTTTTAAATAAATAAAGTGGCGTCCATCTATGGTCACGAAGGAGGTCGCTACACTTCTAATACCTCCAAGAATATGTGTACAAAGCTTCATGATGACCGGTTTCAGTTGGTTTTGCGTGAAATCGTAACAAACAAACTTACATTCACATTTATATTATAGTAGGGATTCACCCAGTGGGAACCTCATAATTTAATATAGCTTATAACCTTCATCGATAAATGGACCATTTTTTCCTGAGATTAGCGTTCAAGCATATAAACTAAAAAACTCTGCAGTTTTATTTATTAATATAGATTCACCCGCGTATCTCCCGTTCCCGTGAGAACTTTATAATAATATCGATGCTTCCGACAACAAAGGTCGTAAACACCAAAATAGCACTAATCAACGAAAAACAAAAAATAATTTCGTTTTTGGCTTATATCTTTTTAACTTTAAAAGTTGTAAAATTGTGTTCTATACAAGAAATACGTAAAATACGATGGTGTATCATAATAAATTATTGCTTATTATGTCAAAGCCTTATTTTAAAAGTTAGCTTGGACATACACCCCAGAAAATTCAAGAAGTTGGTATTTACGACCACTAACAAATCAATGGAGAACGATTTGTCAAACGGAAGTTAGAAGTATGCACCAGTTTTTAAATACAATAGTTCTGGGTTTGGTTTTAAAAACCATATACTGAAATAAAAATGAGTGTAAACACCACGATCTGATGCGATGGTATGTAACAAACATGAAAATATCTGAAGCAAATCAATGAATTTAAGACTGTAAGTTGAGTTTTCATTACTTGTAATAAAAACAATAAAATAAAACACAAATTGACATAATTAAAAAAGGTTTTTAATTGTATACGCATACGCCCCGCATACCTGCTTTCACCCTAGAAAGTATTGTTGTCCCCCTCTTACAGGTCTCAAGTTTGGTTGTCAGGAATGAGTGAGCGATGCGGTGCGGAAACGGCAACACACACAAAGGATTACTCTGTATAATTATACTCGGCGAAAGACAAGTGCAGCAATACTATCAAAGATTTACACCACAGATATTTACTAGAAATGTGCTTTACATCATCGGATGGTTTTTGTACAGGGCTCGGAAACGTTATTTAAAATAACGTTTTTAAAACGTTTCCAACCGTTACTTGCACAACATTGTGTTCGAACGAAAACGAAAAGAGAACATTATCGAAAACCGGTTTCTTCCGCACCGCCTCGCGCAAGCCGTATGGCGTGCGCCGCGAGCGGCGTACGCGCTAGGTTGACGTGTTTATTTAAGCTTGTTTGATTTGATTCTATCATTCATCCCGATGCGCTTGTTTACTGAGGACGCCGGACGCTTAGGCCAAGTTCGTTTACTTTCCTTCATATTAAAGATATATATTGTTAATACTTTTACCTTGGTTGAGTTTGTGCGTATTTAACAATGAAATAACACAGTAAAAATACTGTGTCTGTACATTGAATATATTAAAAAAATAATAATTGAGGGGGGTTTAGAAACAGTAATAGAGCACGAATCCAAAAAAATAATCTGTCTGTTTGTCTGTTTGTTTGTACACGCTAATCTTCGGAACTACTGAACGGATTTGAATGATTTTTTTTGTTGTATAGGTATTAAGTCTGGGCAACATATAGGCTATAATTTATCTTGGTCGCTTGAACACCTGATGCAGAACCGTAACAGATCAGCTAAACTATAAGAGATACAAAAATGGTACCAACGCAAAAATTGTTCCATGTGATGAGCATTTTCTGCTGAGAGAATAAATTTGAAGATCTGGAATACCCAATGTTGAAATCCAAGAGCCCAGCTATACTATAACATATATAAGAATGACGTCTTAGCAAGAGTTGTTCAGCCTGATGAGCACTCTCTGTTGACGCATAAAAATTGAAGATCTGGAACACCTGCTGTGGAATTCCAAGCGCCCAGCTACACTATAACATATATAGGAATGACGTCTTAGCAAGAGTTGTTCAGTCTGATGAGCACTCTCTGTAGACGTATAAAAATTGAAGATCTGGAGCACCTGTTGTGGAATTCCAAGCGCCCAGCTACACCATAACACATATAGGAATGACGTCTTAGCAAAAGTTGTTTGGTCTGATGGGCATTTCCTGTTGACTTATAAAAATCGAAGATCAGAAACATGATTTCCACATCAGGAAATCAAACCTATCACTAATTTCACGGTATAATTATAAAATAACACAAGCTGGGAGTACCTCGACGCGGTGAAGGCGGTAACAGTTTAGGTCTGATTTACGATGAATCATTGAAAATTTGACTCTTCTGGCCAAAACTCCCATTTATTTTTTTATTTTGTCGAATAAATATGCCTTCGGGCTTATGTTATTTGAGTGTTTAATTTCCTTTTCCATTTATCTTCGTGACACGGTAGCCTACCCGGCAACGCAGGGGAGCAGTCACTTAGATTTTAATTGATCAGGTATCTTCAGAATAAAACTTTAACCATGCTTAGAAATAGGTCAAATTTTTCCCAAAGTTCCAAAGGAGCTAAACGATTGAGGATCATAAGATCCCAAGAATCTACCGAAGTGCGTCAGGAGAGACTTGATGCTGTTCGAAAACATCAGGCTGCAACTCGCTCCATGGAAACGTCTTCGGATCGCAATGCACGTCTGCGTTCTCAGCGTATTTACGTATCTATATCCAGGTCTCTAGAGACCAGTGAAGAATATAATGGGCGACTGACTGCTGATCGTGAACATCATACATTGTCTCGCGAGTTGCAGACGTTCACGGATAGAGAATTGCGCTTGAGTTCTCAGCGTATCGACGAATCTGCTTCTAGGTCTCTAGAGACAAGTGCGGAACGTGATGCGCGACTGTCCGCTGATCGTGAACGTCACGCATAGTCTCGCGAGGCGGAGACGTTCACGGATAGAGAATTGCGCTTGAGTTCTCATCGTATTTACGCATCTGCTTCTAGGTCCTCGCGAGTCGGAGACGTTGACTGATAGAGAATATCGCTTGAGTTCTCAGCGTATCTACGCATCTGCTTCTAGGTCTCTAGAGGCAAGTGCGGAACGTGATGCGCAACTGTCCGCTGATCGTGAACGTTACGCATTGTCTCGCGAGTCGGAGACGTTCGCTGATAGAGAATTGCGCTTGAGATCTCAGCGTATCTACGCATCTGCTTCTAGGTCTCTAGAGACAAGTGTGGAACGTGATGCGCGACTGGCCGCTAATCGTGAACGTCACGCATTGTCTCGCGAGTCAGAGACGTTCTCGGATAGAGAATTGCGCTTGAGTTCTCAGCGTATCTACGTCCCTACCTATGGAAAGGGTACATACATTCTATGTATGTACCCTTTCCGTTACACCTTGTATAATATTAAAACGCTAAGCGAAATCTTAATACTGCGGGCACGGAGAAGAGTGAGATTTGGCATAACTAAAGCGATTAACTGTAACCCGCCCAGCCAAGTTATCAAGTCCTATCTATACTTATACCTAATATTATAAAGCTGCAGAGTTTGTTTGTTTGTTTGTTTGAACGCGCCAATCTCAGGAACTACTGGTCCGATTTCAAAAAATCTGTCAGTGTTGGATAGTCCATTTATCGAGGAAGGTTATAAGGCTATACTTTATTTTCAATAAAAATTGGGATCCGTAAGAAAATTGCGATTTTGTAACCCAAGGTGTAAAATCGAAAACCTATTTGTGCGTGCGCTGCATAACTATTGACAATAGAACAAAATGATGTACTACAGATTTGTAGGTCTTATTAAGATCTAAAAAAAAGTCCGGAAGAGCATATATCTAACTATCATAGTTTAATCACAATTACCGCTTTTATGTTCATAAAAAAAATTAAATCGTCTGAAGAAAGAAATTACGTTCAATGTGTATTGTTACATAAATCTTTATCAAATTAAGCATTATGTTATCAAGGTTATTTGTGTAGAAATAAAATACTCTTTGTTTTATTCCAATCGGACATTTCGTTGAGAAATTATCACGAGTATAAAAACGCAAAGAATTGGTACCTAATAATGAGGAATATGGCACGACAGACGGACAGACTGATTAAAAATTCCGTAAGATCAAATAATTTTAACAATGTTTTTAGCTACTTAAGTGATACTTTTGTTTGATATAGTCTTATACAGTGTTATTTTGACAAGTACAAGTGTATGTAAATACCTAAGTGCTGAATAAATTTCATTATTATGAGTTATTTGCCAAAGAGTTTTATCAACATAATAATATCAATCTTTATCGAAATAAATGTGTTGTTGATTAAAAGAGTATTTCATTGTGAAAGTATTTCAGTATTTCAGTGTGTTTATACGGTTCTTTAACTTTTTTGGTGACGTAAAATATTTTTACGTCTTCAAACAAAACGCCAAGTTTGCTTTCTAATATTGCATTTAACGCTTTGGTGTTATTATTACAACTAAAATAAACATGACGTAGTATTTAAATCAATTAACAGAATATACGAAATTTAGAGCGTATTTTGTAAAGATTTAAAAATATTCGAGTATTTAGAAAAACATTGACAAGTAAGTCCTTCCTGAATTATCCATAGTTCTCTCTCTTACTCGATTATTATTGAACTTTATTTACCTATGTAAACAGCTAAGTATATTACACATAAACAATAGCAAACGAAGACACTCGACCACGAGCGTGGCAGTTAAATATGTAATAACCTACTAACTAAATGAGAATAAGAAATGAATGAAATAAAACGGTTTTAAACGTTAAAAAAACCAAGAACGATATAATTTTGATCTTCTTCAAAAACGTTATTTTTAACGTTCCGTTCGAACGTAACCGAAACATTTCGTTCTTTAGGTATTTTAAGTGAGAACCGTTCCGAAAAAGATTTCGTTTTCCGAGCCCTGTTTTGTATCTCAATAATAGTCATGACCAAAGCAGGCCGTAATAATTATCTATGGATGTTTTTTCTGAATTATTAGATACGAATAGGGAATGCAATCTTGGACCAAGATTGGCTATTCAAGATCTTGGCGTCTTTTTTCTGAATCATGATTGGTCAGTTCGAGATCTTGTCGAGATTTGGGTCGAGATCTTGGTCGCGAATCAAGATTTTCGGGATTTTCAAGATTGTGCAGAATTACGGCAAATTGATAGTAACCAGTATTTTAATATTATGTAATATAATGTATATTTTTAAAATTAACAACATTGGACCAACAATAATCAATGTTTATTTTTAAAATTAACAAGAAACAATCAACATTTTAGTGACAATGAAATAAATGCAATAATGCAATGAGATCACAAATTATAACCTATTATTTACGTTTAATGAAGAACAAAAAGTTTAAACCTTTTGTAAATGACTTCTCAAGAAACACAGTACGCTTAAAGTGTCATCACCTAATCGGCACCGTATATCAGTGGCTAAATAGCCCGCGGCTGAAAAGGCCCTTTCACTAGTAGGGACGAAAGTTAAAAGACCGTTAAAAGCGAATTTCAGGTATTGTCCTCTTCGTCTCAAAATCTCGAAATCTTGTTACAATCTTGGACTGATTTGTCAAGATCGTGACCAGGATTTCGAAATTCAAGATTGATGGCTTTCAAGATTGAATCTTGGAAAATCACTCAAGATCTTGGTGGAATCTTGATCTTGCAGGATCAAGATTGCATTCCCTAGATACGAACGTAAAACACAATTACTTGAAATCCAGTGAGTAGCGCCATTTATTTCTCAGAAAAATTAAACATTTGAATTTCTTAACGGGGTGTAATTGCGACATATTTAAACATTTTGTGTTACTACCCCTTTTTAGTATGAGAATATTAACAAAATTATTAGGAGTATGACCTACATAATTCAATTTTCAAACCAATTCTCCAAGACCAAGTGACATTACGACAATTGTTTCTCAGCAGAGCTTACGTTTTAAAAATGATTGCGGGGTGTAATTACAATTAATTATGTATTCATGTTTTTACGACCGACAGCTGTTTGTACGTTGTATTATACGACCTGCACGGTTATTCGGTTCTAAGCAATATGAGTTATACATACCCTCTTTTCTAAAAAATCTTGATTATACTAGTAAAAATTTTGGGTGTAAAAGTATTTTTTTTAGGCGAATATTTTTTTCACATTTTTAGATCGACGCAGCGCCAAAAATTAAGTAGGGCTGCATTCTTAACTCATTTTCGCCAAAATGGCGTTTACGACATTTGTTGCCGGAAGCATCGATATATAGTCTATAGCCTGCATCGAGTCCCTGAGATTTACGTTCCACGTTCAAACAAACAATATTCTAAGGAAACCAAATTCTTAATTTTTTTATGAATGAATGAATGAATGATTTATTTTGCGGAATTGTAGTATACATGATAAATGTTACATTGATATGAAGTGCTGTACAATTCACTATATAATAGCATGCAAAATTTTACAATTAAGAATTTAAACAATAATGCCAATATCCCAGAAATTACTAGATTATTAAAATTTATCCATGTTACATTTTATAAATTGAAAAACATATTAAATTCTATTAACAATGTATTATAAATGTATATTTTTTTTCTTGTTGTAAGGTCCACGGTGAGGAGCCTTTGAGCTTTCCTTGTAACAATTGTGATCGAGTGTTCGAGACGCGACGAACTCTCACCATACACAAGCGGAAAGAACATCTTAAAGACTATAGGTGAGTATCAACATTGCCAGAATTCTTTTTTGATGTAAAACATAGCAATAAAAAGCCAAGTGCGAGTCGGACTTGAGCACGCAGGATGCCGTACCACTATATCCGACCCGCCGGAGAAGAGTGCCCGCCCGCGAACGCGACGCGTCCCCCCTCGCCCTCCCGACCCTTAGTTTGCTAAGAACCTTCCGATGCCCTCGTAGACCCGAAGTCCGAGAAGCCCGCAAACTGTAAAGTAGAGCGACAGTTGCACAAAACTCCCCTAAAGAAATTAAAAGCCATAATCCCTCAATCTCCCCGTCAGCGACCGCCCTGCGTC
Source organism: Nycteola revayana (assembly GCA_947037095.2). Classification (NCBI taxonomy): domain Eukaryota; kingdom Metazoa; phylum Arthropoda; class Insecta; order Lepidoptera; family Nolidae; genus Nycteola; species Nycteola revayana. The sequence continues at coordinate 7,503,779 of OX344840.2, forward strand.
GAGGTCCAAGTCCCACAGGGGACGCCCTCTTGCGCAGGTTGCTTAGTTTGTAGTGTTTAAACCATTTATCTAGGCTGGAGCTCTGCTCCAGTGGTAAAGTAACAAAAGCCTCCTGGCTAACTACATATGTCCAAATGGTACGGCTACTACGGATACAATATTTTTTCAACAATAATGTTATTAAATAGAGTTTAACAATGTTGTTATGGCATGTGATAGTCGCTTATTATAAATATGATTAGAAGCGGCCGTAGCCCAATGGCTAGAGCGTCGGACTGGTGATCTTGAGGTCGCCGGTTCGATTCCCACCCATTGCACTACCGATGTGAACCCACTCGTAACACAAGCATTTTAGCTTAGCAGGAGGGGTTAACAAGAATACTAGTAGACTGCAAAATTCTGCTATTAATCTTAGAAAAACAAAAAAGATATCAGTCAGCGCGGTCATGGATCGGGTCTGAAGCATAGAACGCGTCGCGAGCCTCGCCTTGCGAGGACGACCGGTCCCTATCCTAGCTTCCTACGAGTCTTTCTCTATCTACCTACGTTGTGACATCCGGAGAAGAAAGACTATAAGAAACTCCGAAATCATTCTTTTTGTCATCTTTTAAAGTCTTTTATTAATAATTTTGTTACATCGATATGTAGTTACTCGAAGCAAGGAAAGTGTGAAGAAAACAATGATAATTTCAAGCAGGTATCGAGTATAGGGGGATCGCCAACGGCGGATCGAAGGAGTGTCCGGGGGGTTTCAGTAGTGTAGGGTCCTCTCCTCGTGGTATGAGTTAGCATACCACGCTATGGAGAGGGCGGGTCCCACATATCCCACCGTCAGCGAGCGAATACGCTGCAGTAGCGGTGGACAAAAAAAAAAGGTATCGAGTATAGGGAGCGCTCCCCTAGATTTACATATATATGGTATGTTTCTTACATACCTACAGTCTGATCAGTTGTCTTGCGTATCATCATCCGTCCTTATTGTTCTGAGGTTTAGATAATATTAAGGAGAAACTGAACACAGAACTTGCTATATGATATTAATATTGTTCGCAGATACGAATGTCAATGCTGCGGCCAAAAATTCTTCACCCGATTCGCCCTCAACAACCATATGCCGACCCACACGGGGGAAAGAAACTTCAAATGCAAGGTCTGCGAGAAGTCCTACCCCCGTCTGAAGACCCTGAAGGACCATATGCGGATACACACGAATGATCGGAGGTACAGGTGTCATGTTTGTGCGCAGGCGTTTATACAGAACTGCAGTCTGAAAGGACATATGAAAACTCAGCATCCGGAGTATGTGTATTCTAATACTTGAGCCGTCAAATTTCATCTTAATGTGTTTAATAATTTTCATCTAATTCTGTATGTAAATGGTTTTATACCAAGTTTGGTATAAAACCATTAAACGGGATTATAATTACACCAAATTTGGTATATAACTATTAAACAAAATTACATCAGATCCCCGCGCGCGGTTTTACCCGCGAAAGTCCCGTTCCCGTGGGAATTTCGTAATAAACTATAATAGTCTATAGCCTTTCTCGATAAATTGGCTATCTAACACTGAAAGAACTTCAAATGCAAGGTCTGCGAGAAGTTCTATCCCCGTCTAAAGACCCTTAAGGACCATATGCGGATAATGCTCATTAATAATGATAAATTTGTAATTCGGTTTCGGTTTGTAATTCGGTTTAATGGTTTTATACCAAGTTTGGTATAAACATTACCTGAGTTTCGCGCGCGCGGTTTCAATCTAAAAACAAATTAATAAAACTGAAAAGTTTGTTTGCTTGAACGCGATAATCTCAGGAACTACTGGTTCGATTTGAAAAACTATTTAATTATTGAGGAAAGCTATATTTCTAGAGCCTAGAAGCATTCGTCGTATGTGCCTTTATCGTAAACTGGCACTTACGACATTTCTGAAGTATATCCGTCATTGTTAATAAGAACAAGCGATTGGTTTTGAGTAAAACGATTGTTTTTGTCAATTGTATGTGATTGAGTGCTCGACGTCTGCTCATTGCCAATTATACGTAATCGATTTACTAATAACAATAATAATTGTTCTATTCAGCCTTATGTATAATGGACGGAGAGCTGAAAACCGCTTTAAGCACAAAAAAAGCCAGCCTTGTTCTTATTACCTAAAAATAATAATTTTTTTCCTCACTATAATTAAGCCTGGCGATACCTTTCCACCAACCAAATGACGACAGATTTTTTTTGTGTGCTTTAGGGAGGTAGGCGGACCATTTGGCATAAAAAGTAATCCTGATCTAATTACCTTTTTTTATTTTTTTTCCACCCCATAACACCCACATCCACCGCGCGAATCCTGCCAGGTCGACGTTTTTATGCTTAGAGTGCTCCAGGTAAGTTGATAAATCATTTTTATGAATGATCAAATTACCTGGCCGTTTCGGTTGTCAGCTCTCAGTCCATAATTAAATTATGTTATTTATCCAATTAATTGTATAAATATTATAAAATAAAATGTAAATACCGAATTATTATAAGAAAAAAATGTAATTTTACTCGTCATTTTTATAAATTAGTTATTTAATTTAATAAATGTATATACAATTATCTTGGATGCATTTTTATTTTTGAAATTCATGCTCAATCATCATCAGCCCGTATAACGTCCACTGCTGAATAAGGGCCTCCTCCCGAGGGAGGGTATTTGCCATAGTCACCACGCTTGGCAGGCGGGCTGGTGACCGCAGTATTATGTTGTACCACACAAGGAAACTACCAACATGGGAGAAAGGCATGACGATATGTATGTATGTGAAAAAAAATCTATATACAACTTATCTCAATCCAGTCCTTAGGGCCTATGCACACCACGTATTTTAAACGCGCCGTCGACGCGCGTTTTGCAAATGCGCGTCGACGGCGCGCTTTTATACTACAGAGCAGTTTGTTGTCGTTTGTTTCGATACACAGGCGCGTAAGCATCTCGTTTGTATCGATTCAAAAGCTCGACACTAGCGCGCGCGGTTTCCCTACAGGCAGGGTTTCTCCTGCAACGAGGGAGGTGAGAATCTACGTTAGTTGCAATCGAGCAATTTGGTGGCGTTTGCATCGCGTCTGTATCGCTACACACGCGCGTTTGTATTGATTCATACGCGTGCAGGTGTGCAAAGCTCTACAGGCTGCGTCTGACTCGCGTGCGTAACACGTCTGAATCAAACGTCGCTACAAACGCGCTTCAACGGCGCGTTTAAAAAACGTGGTGTGCATAGGCCCTTATTTTAGTTTCAAGATGTTTAGTAAACAGAACGGACCGTCAGCGATGTAACCATGGGAACACAGTAAAAGGGTAGGCATAAATTGGTAAACCACATCATCATCATTTCAGCCGTAGGACGTCCACTGCTGGATATAGGCCCTTTTTTCCCATTAGACAGGCCTCCCACATAGATTTCCACTTACTACGGTTGGAGGCCGTCTGTATCTACCGTGATAACGCGGCCTTTACCTGGTCTATTCGAGAACTTTTCGGCCCCAACGGCCTTCTGGTCTCCGTGCTATACGATATGTCGATTGCCACTTCAACAAACTACTCCGTTGGACTATGAAAGTAATCCGCGTTCTTCTACGTATGTCCTCATTTCTGATTCGATCTCGTAGAGAAACCCAACGCCAGTCGATTAACAATGTTTTCAACGCTTAACAAATGGAAGAGGAAAATTACTTTAGTTTTTGTGTAATAAAGTGCCTATTGTATAGAGTATTGTGTTGTTTTGCACAATAAATGAGGTAATATTACTTTTTTCTGGCAACACTGAGCAACACAGGTATTTTCCAGGCAAGCGTATATCATCTTAGGCCTTATCTTCGCCTTCCATCAAGCGAGATTATGACCAATGTAAAGCTATATTTAATTATTTTTTTAAACTGATACTGTAACCGCAAACGCACATAAAGAGAGTCAGCTACTGCTCTCCACCCGTACCTCGCTACGCCACTGTTGACAGTATCACTTTTATTATGCACGTTCGATTGTTATAACACAGTACCAGAACACAGGCATTTATTTCCATGAACCTTGTTAAGTTACAACACTGTAAGTCAATTTACAGTATTTTGGATTGACACATCATCGCGACGGAGTGGTTATAGGTATCTTTGTATGGAATCGCAAGGGTTTAACGCAGTTTTTTCCCATAGGACTTGTTTAAAATATTGTGATTTATACTAAGAGGTTAACTTAAGACTTAAAGCAATAAGATGGGAATCAGCATGGAGCTATTTCTGTTGATTGTGTTTGTCATAATGTCTTGCATGTTCGGAGATGATCAGTGCAACTTGCCGGGACAGCCTTGCGAGGTAGGTGTACTAGGCCAGAAGTACCCACTGGCGTAGCTATCAAAGGGCTGGGTGGGGCAGAGCCCCGGAGCCCCAAAACTTTAATAGCAATCCTCTTAGTTTTTAAATGTTTTTGAATAGTTTACGGAAAAGTTAACCATATACTATGTTCGCAGGCTTACGCCCCCCTTAGAGACGTGTTATAAGAGATTGATACATTTCGATGACCGGTAGGGTTCCACCGTAGCCTAATTGGTTAAGGCATTAGGGGCTTAATCTAAGATGCAGGTTCGAGTCCCGCCGGTGGTCGAATTTTATAAATCTCAATTTTGAAACAATCTTCTTAGTCATTTGAATATGTTTATATATTGATAAAACTTAAACAATTTAGGGACACCAGTTATTTTGCCCCGGGCTCCTTGATCACCTAGCTACGCCACTGGAAGTGCCTACGACATTTGGTCGTGGGATCCCCAGTAGCCGAAAGAGTACCTGGACCCTCATCATCAATGATAGAAGGAACACACGCTGTCGCAGAGAAAATAAGTTTCATGTTATGGCACCCGGGGAATGCATTTACCCCGTTAAAAAAAAGGTTTAGCACCACCAACCGTTCCTCTGCACCATTATAACCACATCCACGTTTGGCAGGCGGTTTGGTGATGCCGGATTGCCTTGCGTTCCCGGCCCTAACCGACGGCGGACGGAGGAGTGTCCGTAGGGTTTTAGTGATGTAGGGTCCTCTCCTCGTGGTATGACTATAGCATACCACGCTATGGAGAGGGCAAGTCCCACATACATCTTCGCCGGCGCGGGAACACAAAACAAAAAAAAAAGCGGTTTGGTGATGTATAGCCAGAGAATAATCCTCTGCATCATCATTTTTATCTACTATTACAGGTGGATGATGACTGCTGCCGGGAGCGCTGCGTACATCCTGTGGACAACACACTGCCTCTATGTGAATAAAGTGATTGGAGATTGTGATTACATCTTATTTATTTTTATGCACAATCTATCTGACAACCTCCGTAGCGTAACGGTATTTGGCTCGCTTTAAATCTCGAAGGTCGTGGGTTTGATCCCCACACCGGACAGGAAATCTTTGTGTTTCTAAGATTTCTTTCCGGCTCTGGTCTAGTTGGTTGAGAGACCGTTAATCCGTCGGTCCCGATTGTTATAACATCATCTATAATTAATAATCGTAAAGCAAGTAACGGGCAGCAGCGTTCCCTTGTGTAGTACAACATAATACTGCGGTTATCAACCCGTCTTTCAAGCGTGGTGACTATGGCAAAATACCCTCCCTCGGGAGGAGGCCGAAGTTCAGCAGTAGACGTTATACGGGCTGATGATGATGATGAGTTCTATCTTGGCTGGTTTACCCGCATTTAACTAATAGATACTGCTACCGCTACTCTTTAGGTTTCTGTTTTTGCTACTTCACCGGAGATAAACGTGAGATTGATAGATTATCTCGTATTACAAGGTATTAGAGCTTATTTTCCCATGTTCCTAGATTTATCATTTTCGTCTCGTTAAGGGAACCTTATTCTAAAAAACATCGTTCTAATTACATAATTTAAAATGATAAAGAATTAACAGAATAATTAAGAAATTATGTAGGTAGGTACATTTGTTTATTTATATGATTAAAAAAACAATCAATGATATTGATGAATTTGCACTCATGAAAATATTCCAACTATTTTGGGCTCCTTAATAAAGGTAAAATGGTCATACATATTTTTTCTAATAGTACCTAAGCGCGATTTTGTGAGACTACCTTTGTTAAAATTTACATAATAGAACTAGTGGGACATTTTCTATTAAATATCCCATTAGTTCTATTCTTCTCATCAAGTTGTTCGAATAGAACTAGTGAGAAAAAGAGTCTCACTAGTTCTATCATAGAACTGTTGAATAGAACTACTGGGAATACCTAAACCTTATCATCAGCCCGTATAACGTCCATACACAACGCAATAGTCACAACGCTTAGCAGGTAGCTTGGTGACCGCCGTATTATGTTGTACGACACAAGGAAACGCTGCTGCCCTTTCGTTGATAATTATAGATGATGCTATAACAATCGGGACCAACAACCTGCCAATAATTTCACGGTGTAAGTATATTTTACACACAATTTTATTTTTTATTAAATATAGTCGTTACCGTACGTTTGACCATAATCTAGCTTGATGGAAGGCGAAAATAAGGCCTAAGATGATACACGCTTGCCTAGAAAGTGTCTGTTCACTTTAGTCTTAAAGATTATAGCGTTCCGGAAAAACTGATCCCGGCAGAGAATTCCACTCCTTAGCCGTCCGCATTATGAAGAAAGAAGAAGCAAATCGCTTCGTGCGTATTGAAGGAATGTGTACAACCTGGTACAACAAAAGGGTGAAACCGCTCGCCGCGCCTAGTCGTCCGGTGATGGAAGGGTGAAGAGGGTATCAGGTTATTGTAGAACCTCCGCACACTCCCCGAAATGTAACCGATAAAAAATCGAGAGGTAGGCTACTCGTCTAGGGTGTTCGAGGCTCTGAAGACTTGCCTCCACAAGTGAGTTATTGCCTATGACTCTTTTTGCTCGGCGCTCCGATGAATGATGAAGATGTCTATGAGTCTGAGTGAGTGAATGAGATTCTATAAGTCCTTTAAATAATTGTGTGAATACCAATGCAATTATTCGAATTACATCGGGCATATCATGGTGTCATATAATACCTAAAACAAAAAACTAGGTAACTACTTATACTTAAGTATCAAATTTTTTTATTAGTTCATTGATAAGCAAGCATTCGTGCGTCAATTTAAACATCTGTTTAAAAAAAATAATGTTATTCTTTTATTGTAAAAACACGATTGTTGTACTTTAAAAGAATAGCATTGTTTTTAAAGCAAAGTAAATGTATACATCATTTAACCTCGATAACATTGTCAAAGATTTGGTTTGTTATGTTCATCACTATTTTTGCCTCGTGGAAAACTTGACAAATGTCCATTCGAAAAAAACGTCTTTCTGAAATACAGATAATTAAAATTTATCTAGGTAGTTCAGAGGATGGCTGCTTCGGCCACTACCTGTGCAACGTGGCGCAGAGAGAGCCGGACACTAGCTGTCACCACTGCGACTGTGCCGACGATACGGCACAGCACACGGTGATGGAGTGTCCGGCGTGGGCCAACGAGCGAGAGGAGCTCGTTGGCGTGGTGGGAGACGACCTCTCGCTGCCGACCATCATTTCGAAGATGGTCCAAAGCGAGCGGTCGTGGGAGGCGGTTGACTCCTTTTGTAGACAATTAATGTCACAGAAGGAGGCCGCGGAGCTCCGCTCCGCAGACGGCGTGTTGGCCGTCGGCTAGGTTCGGCCTCGGGGAGTGGGGCACATGGGCCCCGCTCCTTTCGAGGCTGACCCATGAGTAGAAGGGACGCCTCTACACTCCGGGCGTCCCTATAATTGGGCAAATTGGCCACTGTAAGTGTGGCCCAGGAGATCCCGCGGTACCATATAGGCCGCGAGTGCCGTCGGGGGGCCGGATTGCTCATGCATACCCGGCCCCCGCCGATTCTGCTTTTGGTCTGTGCGAGCACATTGCCGAAACATTGCTACGCTAATGTTTTCATACATAGATAGTAAGTAATTAGCTCAGATTAAAAATACACCCGTAATTCTGATATCAGGCTGGCGGCTCACTAACTTTTTGAAATAACTCTAGTTTTATAAGAGCACATTGCTTAAAATTTACGCACATTCGTCACATTGCTTTCCCGTGAATCACTGTTTTTCCGTCAACCGTCAATCACCCGTCAATCACCCGTCAACCTGATACAGTACACCTACCGGCCCCCGCCAACGGCGGATCGAAGGAGTGTCCGGGAGGTTTTAGTGGTGTAAGGTCCTCTCCTCGTGGTATGAGTTAGCATACGTTGGCGATGGGATTGAGGGGTTATGACTTTTAGTATTTTAGGGGGTTCTGTGCAACTGTCGCTCTACTTTATCTTGATTAAGTTACTTGTTTATTGTAAGGCACTACCTACAGCTTATTTTACCTTGAACATTTAAGTATGATACTTGTTTTTTGTAAATGATAACACATTTTAAAATGTTACTCTTTCACGCAAAATCTACTGAATGGATTTGGCTGAAAGTTTGCACGCGGATAGTTTATAACAAAAATCACTCTCCGACCCACTGGAGCAGAGTGACGCGGGTAAAACCGCGGGTCGCAGCAAGCCTTTAATATTCGTATATATCAAGGAACGGGCAGCAGCGTATCCTTGTGTGGTACAAGATAATACTGCGGTCACCAACCCGCCTGCCACGCGTGGTGACTATGGCAAATACTCCCCGGGAGGAGGCCCCTCGATACTAGTTGCACCTCGCGATTTTACCCGCGTATGACTGCTACTCTGCTCCCGTCCGCCGTTGCGTGATGTTTTAAAGCCTACTAGCTTCCCGCGCGTGATTTCACCGTGTCACTCCCGTTCCCGTGGGAACTTCTTAAGGAAACATACCGCAGCGTATGTCATCCGGGGATAGAGTAGCTTTTCAACGGTGAAAGAATTTATCAAATCGGTGCAGTAGTTTCGGAGCTAATTCAATACAAACAAACAGATAAGCAACAGCGTTTCCTTATGTTATAACATTATACTGCGGTCTTCAACCCGTCTGACAAGCGTAGTGACTACGCCAAAAGCCTCCAGTCATTAAATCAAGACATAGCGTTTTAGTAATATTGACTAGCTGCGCCTTGCGGTTTTACCCGCGTTACTCTGCTCCAGTGGGTCGGAGCATGATTTTTTGTAACCTATAAGTTAATCCATCTTATTAACTATCCCCGTGCAAAGTTTCAGCCAAATCCATTTAGTAGTTTTTGCGTGAAAGAGTAACAAACATACATACATCCAAAGTCAAAGTCAAAAATTCTTTATTCATATAGACACATTTAAAATACAGTAATACCCCGACTTACGCGAATTCGGAGATACGCGGTTTTTATTTTTGATCACCACGCGCATAACTTGCAATAAACCGAACGGCGTGTTCGGTTTACTGCAAGTGCTAACTGCTAAACTAACCCAACATGAAATAAATAACACTGTCTTTTGGCGTGTAAACTAAATATTATCATTATAACCTTAAGAGGACTTTGAATCTAAAATAAAAAAATGGAATTAGCAAAGATATTTGATCGAAGCAAATAATAAGTTACTTAAAATCTTTCTATTTTAATTCAGATGTCACGGTATTATCGCTTAGATGGAAACTATGTTAGAATTATGGTGGGATAATGTAAAGATCAATTATAATATAACGTATTAAAAACCATGTTTCTTCAGATCTATTGGTTTTTTTTTGACTCTGGTCCCGATTACACAAACATTATATGTATTTATAGGTAAAGTTGAACCCCGACTTACGCGAATTCGACTTACACGGCTATCCCGTGGTCCCACCTATCGCGTAAGTCCGGGGTATTAGGTACTGTATTTTAAATCATGTTCCTATGATGCGTCCCTTTCTTTTACTACCACCACAAACTTTTGCATTAATTATATTAGTAGGATTGTTGTATATTTATATGGGTAGCTCTTCAAAAAGTATTCTCCGCGTAACTTTCATGGCGATTTTTTTTTTGAATAATCTAAATATAAATGGACCCACATTTTAGATGTTGTAAAAATAATAGTTAGGTACGTAATTTTTTTATTTTATGTAAATCGGAGCATAAACAACAGAGATATTCTATTTTTTAATTTCTGTGCCCACGAAAGTTACAAAAGACGGCACGAAAGTTACAGACGTATTTTCTACAAGCAAAATAGATTCAAATTCTAATTTTTTTTCAAACTTCAAGTTTATAAAATAAAATACTTATTTTTTATGAATCAACTTGTATTTGAGAACAACAATTATAGTGTTTTGAGATTAGCTTAATAGAAAAAAAATTTATGATTGTAAATAGGAATTTAATCTTCGCCAGGTTCTATTTGCTCATTGTTCTCACATGAAGTCGAAGAATCCGAGTCGTTGTAGTTCCAATTCCTTCCTTTAACGAAAAATATATTTCGTCTCATTCTTGATAACTATTTTCGGTATTTATTTTTTAATATTTGAAGCTTATGGATTCTTTTATGCATCAGTTTTCTTTTTTCATCAATATAAATATTTGTGACCACATTTTTCAGAAGATTTTATTTTGCAGGTAAGTCTTGACTTTACATACTGTGTAGCGCGTTTTGAATTGGTGGGAGTTGAAGTACCTACAGCTCGAAATGTATGAATTAGTACTTACAGAATGCGAAAAAGTTAAACTGTACCATCACAAATGTAAGTCACCATGTAAGTCACCATCACAATGCGGGGAAGTTGTACGATCATCATTTAGTCTTAACCTTGTCGGGCGCATTTTAAGAGGTCTTACACATGCAGATGTGTCACATTTGGCAGCAGGCGTTAGTTGCGACGCAAGAGCCGAAGAAGATGTTGGTTCTTGCAATGCAGGGATTCTTCCCTGCATTGCAAGAACCAACATCTTCTTCGGCTTCGGTTTCATTGGGTTCTCCCAATGAAACTAATTCAGCAGAACATGAACCTTTGATGTGTTGTTTATACTGTCTAGTTACACGTCTTGAAATGAAGTCGCTTTTTGAGATCCAGGCAATGATGCTGGCACTAGTTGAGCAGTAGGTGAATTAGGAGAGCACAGTAGGTCTTCAACTTAATTTGGAGATTCGGGGCAATCGATCATAATTTCCTGAAGAGCAACGTTCTCTCGCTCTTTCATTCTTTGACGAAAAAGTCGGCTTTTTATGCGGTTTTGCTCTCTCACGGCTCCTTCTACTACTCATTTCACTAACTGGGATGATTTTCGCTTCTGCTTTTATTTTGTAGTACCTTTCTTTTGCCTTCATTTTTACTGCATTGTGTAACTCTGTATCATTTTTTATTATTCTTATCTCTAGACGCCTTTTCTCCCGTCGCTCCTTTGCACTTTGCGGTGCCATAGTTTGAATTAAATCTAAAAATAATTTTAACCAGAAAAAATTAACACGACTCCTGTGAGTAATTAATGTAGGTAAAGTACAAGACAATCAGAAAGTATGACGCTGACGTTGGGATGTAAGCAAGAGGGATACAATTGGTAAAACATCCCCATTAGGGGTGGATTTTTTTTTAAATTGGCTACGAGAATACCTACAAACAGAAAAACATACATGCATAAACACGTATACAAATATTATGACACCTTTTTTGAGCTTCGCGATAATCGAGTAAATGCATATGCAGCGTTACAAGTAGTCTAAAGTTATCATTCAATGGAGATATATAACTTTCATGGTGCGCTAGCTAACCTACGTGAAAAAATAACCACGAAAGTTGTGCCAGGAAAGTTACGAAAATTTCACATTTTTGAGAATTACTATTAAACTGATGGGTTAAGAAACTAACAAAGTACTTGGAAATAATATCGAAGATCTATCTTATTCCTTAATATGAAATGAGTTGAAAAATTATAAGCATTATCCTTCAAAATATGCGCATGAAAGTTTCTAGACCTAGGCTAGACCTAGACCTAGTTTCTAGGCTACTTGAACATATTCAAAGAATAAATCACCTCGTACTTTTTTTGTTTAGAAGCGATGAAAGTACTTTTCTCCCCCACTGACGCCGGAATACAACTGAGCGTCCGCGCAGCTAAAACGTGTAGCGAAAAGTTGGTGCTCTTGGAAGATAGGTGCAGTTTAGTTACGCGCTTTCGAAACTAACAAAATCGTGTGACAGAGACATAATGCCTAATAACTATTGTAACTTATGAGATACAATTAATGTTCTTTGATAATTATGATGCATAGTTAAATACAATTAATTTGATGTAGTTAGTTATTACATTAACTATATGCTTATGAATTGAATACAAAAGTTATCAAAGTTTGCCGTGAGCGCGAACAGAGTGTGACGCGCGAAGAACACCGATTTTGCTCCCGTTTTCGACATTGGATATTTTTTTTTTATATACATTTAAAATAATTTTAGATGTTAAATGTTTAAATTATGTACACATATACCTAAATAAAGATTAATCTGTATTTGGTCCTAAGACTGAATGTATAATAGGTTACGAATTAAGACCGTGTTTTGAGGGACCTCGAAGAACTACCCATATACTTATATAAATAAATAAAGTAACGAATAGCAGGTAACTACCTTAATTTGTAGATATATGTACCTAATTGTGTTTAAACAAGTGTTCTTGTATTGATAACGATATCAGTGGCGTAACAATGATGGCTGCAAATTCACGTCTGTCATGTCCGTCCTTTTTTTTGTTGTCCGGGGGGGAATTGTATTTAAGCATTCCCACCGCCGCTGCAGCGTATTCGCGCGCTGGTGGTGGGATATGTGAAACTCGCCCTCTCCATAGCGTGGTATGCTGAACTAATACCACGAGGAGAGGACGCTGCAACACTAAAACCCCCCGGACACTCCTTCGATCCGCCGTTGGCGGGGGCCGGGTACGCATAAGCAATCCGGCCTGCGGCCAATATGGCACGCGGGATCTCCTGGGCCACACTTACAGTTGCCCATTTGCCCAATTATAGGGACGCCTGGGGTGTAAAGGCGTCGCTACTCCTCATGGGTTAGCCTCCAAAGGAGCGGGGCCCATGTGCCCCACTCCCTGAAGCCGAGCCTAGGGCGGTAGGCGGCGGGTTTCGGCCCGCCGCCGACGGCCAATACGCCGTCTGCGGAGCGGGTGGGCGGAGGGATCTTCCCTCTCATGTCATATCCGTCCTGAGGGCGATAAACGTTATTACTAAAACATTGATAAAAATGTCTTCGATACACAGCGTTTATATACGCAACAAATACTCTAAATATGTCACTTAATGAGGTTAAGGTAGCTTCAATAATTACAGTACCAAAACAGGAAACGCGTTACAATAAGCCAACGGTAATGAAGATGTTTTATCGAAGTCATTTATATCATTACGTGATCAGCCTTCTCCTCCTTTCATGATCATCAGCCCATATAACGTCCACTGCTGAACATGGGCCTTTTCCCGAGGGAGGGCCATAGTCACCACGCTTGGCAGACGGGTTGGAGACCGCAGTATTATGTTGAACCACACAAGGAAACGCTGCTGCCCGTTCCTTGATATACGATTATTATAGATGATGTGATAACAATCGGGAACAACTGTTTAATGTGGTTTCTGAGGCACGGAGGGTAGGCAATCAACCATCAATCATTTCTTGTGTTGTCAGACAGATAACAAAAGAAATCTTATAATTTACACAAAGATGTCCGACGTGGTCGGCTCGGCGGTCGTGGGTTTGATCCCAAACCCACGACCGCCGAGATTTTTAGAGCGAGCCGAATACCGCTACGCTAAGGAGATTTACGTCCGAAATAGCAAAAGCCTCTTGGCTCACTACATATGCCCGTCCGAAAAACCTATACTTACGCCACTGCGCGCTATAAAAGGCATACACATGAGTTTTGAAGTATCAATATTTACAATGAAGCATTACAAGGTTACATTACTTGTTATACTCGTCGTTTACTGCGTTGGATATGTTTCAGGTGAGTCTCATTTCATTCCGAGTGTGTCGGAAGTCCATTCCAGGCGAAAGCTCCGAAGACTGAAACAACGTTTTATTTTTTTTGTCCGGTGGCAAATGCATTTTTGCATTCCCACCGCCGCTGCAGCGTATCCGCGTGCTGGCGGCGAGATATGTGGGACTCGTCCTCTCCATAGCGGTGGTATGCTGCTACCACTAAACTACTTACACCACTAAAACCCCCCGGACACTCCTTCGATCCATCGTTGGCCGGGGGCGAGTACGCATGGAGTCTGAAAGGCCTGCGATCAGTTAAGTAGAACGACAATTACACAAAACTAACACCAGAAAATATCCTTAATCTTGCCGCCAACTACCCAAGCATTACAGGGGCAGGCCTTGTAGTTTTCAAACCATTAATTATGGCTGGAGCCGCGCCGTTTTGCCTGGTGAAGCAGGAAAAGCCTTTATTTGTAATTTTCTTTGTCCGGGCGGAAATGCATTTATGCCTTCCCACCGCCGCTGTGGCATATTCGCGCGCTGGTGGTGGTATAAGTGGCACTTGCCCTTTCCATAGCATGGTATGCTTACTCATACCACGAGGAGAGGACTCTACACCACTAAAACCCCCCGGACACTCCATCGATCTATCGTTGGCGGGGGCCGAAAGCCTCATCGGTAACTACATCCTATGCAAAAGAAAACTTATTTATGTACTTAATTGAAATGATCTGTTTTTATTTTCAGCGGCTTGTGGCGGAGACAAAAATGCTGAGGAAGGGTGCGCTATAAATTGTGGCCGCCGGTGTGACAGCCGCAACCCAAAAGTATGTCCCCGAGAATACTGTCCTACTACCTGCCAGTGCAAGAGTGGTTTCTACTTCGATAAGAACAAGAATAGGTGTGTTCTGCTGTCGCAGTGCTCTTATTCATGAGATTCTCGGATGTCGAAGATATGAGCTGCTTAAGGACGATCCTGAAATTAAAATGTTTAATGTTCATATATCTAATCTAGATACTTACCTACCTACTGCATGGTATATGAAGTAATCAGAAGTAATAAACATGCTTATATATCTATCTATGGTAATAAAACGTGTGAGTAAGTAAACTGACTAATTATTTTAATAAAGTGAAATATCCTTGTTTACTTCTTCAATTCGTTTTTATTCGTCGTTTTTTGGTAGGTCTATAAACTAATTGCGTTTATAATTCAATTACTGGTATTATGTAGGTACCTACTACAAGAGCTGTGTAAAGTACCTAATACTTATAAAAAATGTTTAGTTTTACATAAGAATATTGGGATGTTCCGTTTAGTTTCTCACACAATAGACACTGCAATAGACATTTTTTTTTATAAATATCATTAGAAATCTATACTAATATTACAAAGCTGCAGAGTTTTTTTGTTTGTTTAAACGCGCCAATCTCAGTAACTACTGGTCCGGTTTCAAAAATCTTTCAGAGTTGGATAGTCCATTTATCGAGGTAGGTATATTTTATAGGCTATATTTTTACGCAACACAGTGGCTAGGGCGTCGGAGTTACGATCATGAACTTGCCCGGTTCGATCCCCACCTCTTTGCCCTACCGACACACGACGTGAACCCAATTATAACACAAGAATTTTGAAAGAACTAGTGCTGTGAAAAAATGGCTGCTACTAATCGGTAACACAGGTCGACAAGGTTTTTGGTGCACAGAAAAACATACATTTATTTGTCATCTCAGAGTATGATGGATGTTGTTTCATCATTAAAAATATTCTTTAGAGATATTTGACAATAAAAAGTAGAAATTAGAACTACGAACGTGGACGAGGCAAAGGGAGTGTGTAAGGATCGTAGCAGGTGGCGTTCTGTAGTTTCTGCCATGGGAGAAAGCCTTGATTACCTATATGTATGTATGTAAAAAGTAGAAAATTGGCATTTAAGCCTTTTTTAAGCATAGGTAAATAGACTAATAAATTTATTAGTAAAATTGTATACTGCCTGTTTTTGTAAGTAGCTATTCTAAATTGCAATTAACATTTATGATTTTGTTGCTGTAATGTTCTTTTATGAAAATATTAACATTTGAGTGCCATCAGTAAAAATTCCATACAAAATGATTCTATTAAAATGTATGACAGAAATAAAGACCAACTAAATCTTTACTATCTTTGCCTAAGAAAACCCTAGAAACTTTTTGTAAACTGTATTAAAAAAATTCAGTTGTTTTACTATCAATCTAATATATTAGTTACGGAACAACAATGTTATACCTACTATTCTAAATAAAGTTGCAAATACAGCGAAATCAGCATATTTTTATGTATTTACAAGCATGTTAAAAAAATGTTAATATTAGTCGTTTATGTCAACGAGTAAAAAATATACCATCCCCACAAACTTTGACATATTTTATTTAGTCACAATTTTTTTGTGGTGGCATCATCCAAATAATACGTTAAATTAGTTTCAAACTCTGCCACAAACAAAGTTACACGCGTTTGGAGGTAAACAACTTAAGCCGAATAAAAATTAGTAGTTTTATTCACTAAGCTTTTGAGAAAATGTGCCAACTAAACGCAAATGTCATTTATTGCGTTCCATACTTACCATTAACTATGTTAATATTTTAAGCATTGTAGAAATTAAATATCTACTTAATATGAATTTATATTTTTTTTAATATAATGCTAGATATTTATGACAAATTAAATAAATATCAGAATTAAATGTTAACTCAAACGAGTAAGCAAAGTAATAAAATAATATTATCAATTTTTTTATCATAATCTTTGACAGTTAGACTGTCATTATATATTGACACTCGATTGACATGACAGCTGTAATTACAGTATATGAATGTCAAACTTTGTCGCAATAGTCTCTCACAAAAATTGTAATTATCTCAAGAAAATACAATGAAAAACTAATTGTATTTTAACAGACGCATAGTTAAAAGCTCAATATGGATGCCGAAATAATGGTAGAGCCGCTCCCCTTGCTGGGAATCTGTAATTTGTGTTTAAGCGAAGGCGCAGTCCGAAGTATGCTGATAGAACATAATCACAATGGAATCGCCGAGATGTATTCCGAAATGTTGTTAAAATGCTTTGCCATAGACGTGAGTTAAAAATATATATATTTTTTTATATTTTTTTTTTATGGATGGAACCTTTATGTTATTTTGGTTTTTGTTTGTTTTCATACTGTGTATTAATATTTTCAACTATACTAGTCCTGTTAGATTCTTATTAGAACAGTATAATATGAATTACTTCCCCTATGGGTCAGTGGCGATGGTAATTCGTTTTGAGATCTGGTGTTTTGGGTTAGATTCCTATCTGAGACAACTATTTTTATGAACCATGAATTGTTGTTTGGTGTCTAAGTATGATCTGAGTACTTTAATTATATAACTTTTAAAAAAAGATGAATTATTTTTATTTTTTGCCTTCATCTGCACTTACAGAAATATGTACCTAAACTTTGTTCAACCCATACAAAAATATTATTTTTGATAAATCAAATAGGTTTAACTCATAAAACTTTGAAATAGTTTTTTTAATGTTTTTAGGTTTAGATAAAGGTATAATTTTGTTTTTTTTAATTACTTTTTAAATTGACTCCTCATATCAGACATATCTGTTTCCTCATTTAATTAAGCTTCAATAAGGAAAATGCATGTTTTATATGTTGCTATCAAATAATTAGTTTAATTAATATAGCAATATAGCTATAACCTTAACATGGTTATTATTGATAAAAAAATACATTTAGGTATGTAAAAGTAAATTTATTTATTTCTCCTCACATAACAATGTTGTACTATCACAATGGGTCCATACATTTAATCATTTAAATAACATAAAGTTCATCAACTTCAACTGCTGAACATGGGCCTCCTCCCATGGTAGGTTAGGCATAGTCACCACACCTGGCAGGTGGGTTGGTGACTGCAGTATTACGTTGTACCACACAAGGAAACACTGCTGCCCATTCCTTGATATACACTTATTATAGATGATGCTATAACAATTGGGCCAACGGCTTAGTGTGCTTTCTGTGGCACGGAGGGTAGACCGTCATCCAACCGGACCCAGAAAGAAATCTTGGAATCTACACAAAGATTTCTTGTCCAGCGCAGGGATTGAACCCACAACCTCTGAGATTTAAAGCCAACCAAATACCCCTACACTATGGAGGTTATTAGTAAATAATTACAATAAGATTTAAAATTCTTTAGATAAAGTAAATCATACATTAAATAGCCTCATAGATGTTACTAATATTACTTTTTATAATTTAAAAGTATAAAGTTACTGTAATATACCCTGTCATCACCATCATCAGCCCATATAACGCCCACTGCTGAACATGGGCCTACTCCCGCTCCCGAGGGAGGGTATTTGCCATAGTCACCACGCATGGCAGGCGGGTTGGTGACCGCAGTATAATGTTGTACCACACAAGGAAACGCTGCTGCCCGTTCCTTGATATACGATTATTTTAGATGATGTTATAACAGTTGGGACCAATGGCTTAACCCTGTAATCTTAACACAATATTTTTTTTGGTATCAAATGATTAAATAAAATAATCTGCCGTAGCCTTATGGCTAGTACATTATAAAATTGTTTAAAGCAGCGGTCGGCAACACGCGGCCCGTGGGCCCCATGCGGCCCTCGGACTTCTTATTTGCGGCCGTATAATTAAGGTCCAGCCTTAAGAACGCACTTCACTCTGTCCAAGAACGAACAAATGAGGATGAAATTGTCAATTATTCGATGTGATGTTACCACCTTAATATCACAAGGCCCACCTTTAGTTTATTTTGCCACTTTGTGGCCCTTGTATGCCAAAAGGTTGCCGACTGCTGGTTTAAAGTTATTATTTTATTTTCAGCTTACAGTAATCCACCTCGGAGACACAAAACGTCTGATTTGTAATGCGTGTGTGAATAAGTTGAGGGACTGTGTGGTGTTCAGGGAGCAGGTGGAGACGTCCATAACCTTCTTGAAGGATGCAGTTCTGCAGAGTGAGTGGTATATATTTACTTTTTTAGGGGTTCCATACTCAAAGGGTGAAAATGGAACCGTTTACTGAGATTTTTAGCCCTTTACTGAGATTTTGAAATTAACTAACCAGCAGATATGGAAGTTGCAACTGAGTTTGAGAATTTCTTCACTAACGTACCTTTAATAACAACTAAAACTCTAAATTCATCTTCAATATCTGCTGAGGCGCTATTAAAAGAAAGTGTTTCTGCTTGTGTTACCGATTTTACTTTTACTTTAATAGACTATAAAGATGTAATTAATGCTTTCAATACCATAGAGAAGAAAAAAACTAAAGACCTATGGGGTCATTCTGTTAAATTTATATCTAATATTATTGAAATAATAGCGCCTTACCTAGCAAACATATTTAATAGTTGTGTTTATTCTGGTGTATTTCCTGACTTGATGAAACATAGTAAGGTTATACCATTATTTAAATCCGGTGATAGTACTGATCCCTCGAATTTCCGACCTGTTTCTATATTGCCCACTCTGAGCAAAATTTTTGAAAAATTAATTCTTAGCCAATTGCTCAGACACTTTAATAAATTTAATCTATTACATAAAAAGCAGTTTGGGTTTACGAGGGGTTGCTCAACCATAGATGCGGGAACTGAATTATTAAAAACTATATTCGCGGCCTGGGAAGATTCGAAGGAATCCTTAGGTATTTTCTGTGATCTGTCTAAGGCATTTGATTGCGTTCACCATGACACTCTGGTCAGGAAATTACACCGGTATGGCATTAGGAACCAGGCTCTCAATCTTCTGATTTCTTACATGGGCAGTAGAATTCAGAAGGTTGATATAAACGGTAAAATATCATCAGGCTCTGTTGTATCCATGGGCGTCCCGCAAGGCTCAATCCTGGGGCCATTTTTGTTTTTGGTGTATATAAATGACTTACCTTACTATGTAGGAAATAATCATGAGATAGTATTGTTTGCTGACGATACCTCCCTAACTTTTAAAATAAATAGACAGTTACGCAACTATGACGAAGTAAACAATGCAATCTCGAAGGTAGTCCATTGGTTTAATGTTAATAATTTACTTTTAAATGAAAACAAAACCAAAGTCATTAAATTTTCTACACCTAATGTAAAACAAATTGACACGAATGTAAAAATAAATGGTATTCGGTTGGAGCCAGTGGAGTCAACTGTTTTTTTGGGAATAACTATTGACTCCAAATTACAATGGGGCCCACATATTGCGAAACTGTCAGGGAAACTTAGCTCTGTGGCCTATGCTGTTAAAACAATGAGACGACTCACTGATGTGGATACTGCTAGAATCGTTTACTTTAGTTATTTTCATAGTGTAATGTCTTATGGGATTCTTCTATGGGGAAACTGTGCGGACATTGACACCATTTTTGTACTACAGAAAAGAGCTGTACGGTCCATATATAAACTTGGTCCGCGAGTTTCCCTACGGGAGAAATTCAAAGAGACTAATATTCTTACAGTCGCATCACAATATGTATATGAAAACCTTTTATATGTTCATAAGAATATTGATAGTTTTAAGAAAAAAAGCGACACTCATAATGTTAATACTAGAACTAAGCATAATCTTGTTTTACATGCTACACGTATCCACAAAATAAGCAATTCTTTTATGGGGCAATGTATACGCTTCTACAACAAACTTCCTAGTAATGTTAGAGATCTGTCTATAAACAAGTTTAAACGATATGTGAAAGATAAATTATGTAAAAAAGCTTATTACAAAATTTCAGATTATGTCAATGACAAAACAGCTTGGGAATAGTTGGGAGTGAGTTGCTCTAAAACAATACTGCTTTATTAATAATTGTAAAATCAAATTTATTTAAAAAAGGATTCCTCTGAGTTTCTTGCCAGTTCTTCTCAGAGTTGCCACGTCCAGAACTGGTGGTAGTAAAAGAATGGGACGCATCATAAGAACATGATTTAAAATATTTTAAACGTGTCTATATGAATAAAGAATTTTTGACTTTGACTTTGACTTTGAACTATTTAAATTCTTTAAATACATGTATGTAATAACACACAGGACAGAAAATCTGTGTAAATTATCTGTTAGTTATAGTTGTTCTTTATTTATGTTATTACATTGTAATTCTGGCAAGTACAAGTGTAGGTAAGTACAACATTTACCTACACTTGTACTTGTCAATTTATGGAGCAATAGGGGATCCACGGAAAGCAGTATAGTTTTTAAAGAGGTCTACGAGAAAAATGTTCGGGGACCTCTGGTATAGATCATGGTACGGAACCCTTTGTGTCCATATTCGAATCGCACTTGTCCGGTTTTTAATATTTGTACCTATTTTGCCCACGGTAGCCATACACCCTCGTGACTTTTTTTTACGAGTGGTGGAAGCGAATACTACGCAGATGAAACCTATATTCTACTACAAATAATTGGAATTTCATTTCTTTCAGAAGATGAAGAGAAGCTGAATTTCGCTGGTGTGAAGGAGGAACCGGCCCTGGATCTGGACGATGACTTCCATGATTACGGAGAGGACTCTGGTGAGTTCGGTGTATATATTGAACCATCCGATGCCCTCGTAGACCCGAACTCCGAGAGGCCCACGAACTGTAAAGCAGAGCGACAGTTGCACAAAACCCCTAAAATACTAAAAGTCATAATCCCTCAATATCATCGCCAGCGACCGCCCTGGGCCCCGAGTCTACTATCGTAATGGCGGGTCCATGAACTGTCAATGACAGTTAAATGGTCGGTTTTCTTCCCATTTGGTAATCTACTAATCCAATTGACGTCATAATGGTGTCACTATGACGCCACTATGACATTAGCGTAGTTGAATATAATAACAAATGATACATTTATAAGTTTTGAAATCACCTAAATAAACATTACAATCTCCCTAACCATCTCCCCTGCTACTTCTGTTGACGGCCTTTTTCTGCGGTAGCAACACCGACTGCCATTCCAACGCCGACACCATAGTGAGATTTGTAGATTACCGTTTTTGGCATAATGATATCATGACGGCACTACGGTGGCACAATACTTAAAAAAATAGCAGACTCGGCCTGAGCCGAGGTCCAAGCTCCACAGGGGGCGCCCTCTTGCGCAGGTTGCTTAGTTTTTAGTTTTTGAACCATTTATTAAGGCTGGAGCTCTGCTCGCCTAATGCCTGGTGAATTAGCATAAGCCTCGTGGCTACCAACGTATGTCCATCCGAAAAATAAGGTGTATATACATGTCACTGGAATATAATAAGCATCGTAAGTTAATCAACTCTCTAGTTAGTTGATAAACTAACGAGGTTTCAAGTGGTTAAAAAAAATGACCTACACCTAAACCAATGCAGTTCAATAGGACTTATTGAAGTTGAAGTGTTTTAATTAAGTAAATAATACAATTGGGCATGAGGACTAAACAAATTATATTATATCATTCTATTTAGTCCGTCAGTTAGATTACCAAAAAATATTGGACACGTATTATTTTTTTCGTTCCTCAAACAAAAAATTACGAACATACAACGCGTTGAAATTTTGTGTAACGTCACTATTAGGTAGAATTTTACCCTAATAGTGACGTCACAAGCCCCCCTCTCTTGAACTTTATAGTTTGTTGTTGCTCTGTATCTTTGTCAATTTTTATTGATCTGATAAATAAAAATTACGTGTCTAATATTTTTTAGTAATCTAACTGACGGACTAATTAGATTTTTTTAGTCCTCATGCCCATTATAAACTAAATTTAACAATATGACGAATGTCACGAAATTTGATCAACTTACGATTTGTTTTATTTTCAGATGGACTTTGTTTACCGTCTTGAAAATAATAGATGTCTAAGGCATACTTATTTCATCAATTTATTTTTTTGAGTGAAAATCGTCATGGTATATAATATGGTCCTGATTGTTATTACATCATCTATAACAAGCGTATACGAAGGAACGGGCGGCAGCGTTTCCGTGTGTATTACGACATAATACTGCATTTACCAACCCACCTGCCAAGCGTGGTGACTATGGCAAAACCCTCCCTCGGGAGGAGGCCCATGTTCGGCAGTGGACGTTATACGGGCTGATGATGACGATAATGAAGTCTTTCTACATAGGTAATCTTCAATATGTTCTTCAGTTAAACACTGTTCATCATACTATCCCATATTTAATTACAGATTCCAAACCCGACATTAAACCAGAAGACACAGAAGAATTTTCCAGAAAAACTCGAAGCAGGACCGTCTCGAAAAAACTATCGAAATCAACAAAACGACCTCAGGACACTAAAGAAACCGAAACAATGCTAAGTTTAGGTTTATTCCCCTTCAAAATACGGAAAAATCGCACGTTCTCATGCTCAATATGTCCCGAAAAATCTGCGGAACTCGATGACATCAAAATACATATAGTGGACCACAGCAAGACCAACATAGACATCGCATTCAAGAAGATGATGTACTCAAACTCACAGCGCTTCTACAAATCCGGAACAACGTTACGATGCAAGATCTGTACCACAGACGTGTCTAACTACGACGAATTGAAACAGCATATAGAAAATTGTACCAGACTAAGATATACAGCGAGAAAATGGAACAATTTACCATTCAAATTGGAAAAAGATCAACTGGACTGCCCTGTTTGCAAGAAGACATTTTTGAACTATGTCAGTCTGAACACCCATATGAATGTTCATTATCCAGATTATATATGCGAGTCTTGTGGGAAAGCGTTCGCTTCAAAAGCCAGACTCAGAGGACATATGAGGACTCATGAAATAGGCGACTTCCCTTGTCGATATTGCCCAGCAGTTTTCGACAGGGTCACCAAACGGGAAAACCATGTTTCGAAAGAGCATAAATCAGGGGTCAGATATGCTTGCAAACGATGCAATATTTCTTTGACATCCTTTTATGCCCGCCAGAAACATTTAGCTGAGGTACACAATGAGGAGTTGAAGCGGTACAAGTGTAAAGCGTGCCCCCAAAGTTACATTACCCCGGGACACTTGTCCAGCCATGTTCGAAGAGACCACCTTAATGAGCGAAATCACAAATGCGATAAATGCGACTTGGCATTTTACACGAAAAACGCACTAAATATGCATATGATTAAACATGATGGGCAGAGGATACATACATGCCCGGTATGCCAGAAGGCATATCAGAGGAAGAAGACGTTGAGAGAGCATATGAGGATTCATAATAATGATAAACGGTTCGTGTGCCCGGTTTGTGGGAGGGCTTTCACTCAGAAGTGTACTTTGAAGGGGCATTTGAAGGTGCATGATAGGAAGGTGGACGATGAAAGGGTGGTTCAGCCCTTGCATTCGATTTAGAGTGGGTTATTTTTAAGGTATTTTTACCTTTTTGTGATTTTATAACAATTTTAGGCGCATTATATATTTAAAATTTGATTTTTTTCGTTAGAAATGTTAAAAAAGATTGATACATTGCGACAGCCAGTTAAAATAAACCGTGGGTCGAGGTTTAAACTTGATGGATTTTACCAGAAAGGAATAAGTTAAGTATGTCATCTTACCCCTAAAGGTTGGTATCTTGCATGTAGTGCAAGTGTGGCCAACTTAAGAGACCTATGATTAATAATCTGTTCATCGATCTATTCATATAATAAAACTGTAGATGTCGAATGTCTGTACATAGAAAGAAAACGCTAAAAACTGAGTCAAGAGATATTTTTTTGTTTCTCTGTCTGTTTGTACGGGCTAATCTCCGAAACGAATGAACCGATTTAAATGGAATTTTGCATGGTCGTACCTTAAATCCCGGTGAACATTATCCTACTTATATTTTAAACGCGAAATTTTGTAAGTATGGATGAATGGATGGATGGTGCTGTAATGTATCAATCGAACCCGCGGTCTCAAATGTTCTGATCTAAGTAAACTATCATTTTAAAGGGAACAAAATGATGTCTTTGTTTTTTTTTTATTGTAAATAGTCTTAATATTATTATTATATTGGCCAATATTATTTAATTGTAAGCGGTAGTAGCCCAATGGCTATTGGGTCGGACTTGTGATCTTGTGGTCGCCGGTTCGATCCCTACCCAATGCACTACCGACGTGAACCCACCCGTAACAAGCATCACTGATCACAAGTCCGACGCCCTAGCCATTGGACGTTGAGTTATTGCAACAACAAAAAAATCGCGGTGCAAACACATTGTAAAATAAATATTAAACTTTGATATTAAAATAAGCATTTATATTTAAATAATTATATTATCGTTAATTTATAATATAAATGTTGTAATATTTTTATTATTATTATTTTAATAGTTATTGTACAAGATAGTGTATAATATTTTAAAAAAATATCTTTATTATTGAGGACGTACTTGTTTGACTTTCTGTGTTTTTTTTTTCAATTTAAGAACTTAGTTCAAAGTCGTATTTAAGTTGCAACGTTCGCACTTCAGGTATTTAACGGAGAAATTGTCGGAAGTGGCATTTCTTATATATTTAAAGATTATTCATTTTGCTAAAGTAAGTGGCGATGACAGACCTATGTTAAGTTATCATTAGGTCAAAAACATGGAAAAAGCCTTGTGAATATCTGAAGTCTAAATTTTATACATTTATCATTGTATTTATATTGTGTAAAAGTTAATAGCATCAGTAGACCAAGGAATTTCGACCTTGGTCTAATGATGCTATTAATTTTTAAGGCTGATTTTTATATTCGCAAAATAAACAATTATTTTAGTATAAACGTCCGATATGTTCATCGATAAATACTTGAAGTGCGAACGTTACGCCTTAAGATAAAATTTTATAAAATTTATTTCATTCAATTTGTTGAAATGATATATTATATATGTCATATATTATATAGTTTTGTACTACATAAATGGGCGTAAAGACTAAAAAAATCTATTTAGTCCGTCAGTTAGATTACAAAAAAATATTGGAAACGTATTTTTTTATTTATCAAATCAATAAAAAATTACAAAGATACAGAGCAACAACAAACTATAAAGTTCAGGTGAGGGGGTCTTGTGACGTCACTACTTGGTAAAATTGTACCCAGAAGTGACGTCACACGAAATTTCAACGCGCTGTATCTTTGTCACATTTTGTTTGAGGGACGAAAAAACAAAATACGTGTCCAATATTTTTTGGTAATCTAGCTGACGGACTAAATAGATTTTTTTTGTCTCCATGCCCATTGGTTGAAACTCGACCGGGACTTAAAGTCGAGACTTCAATGATTATGTCATTGATGTCTCGAAATGTGCAATTCGACTGTCAAGAAAATTATAAGTGACGTACTGAAGTCAGAACTTCGTGTGCCTTCCGTGCCTGGCCTCCTAATGTATCACCGATGTTGTTCGTGCTATTTGTTTTTTATTCGTATTCTAGCGACCCGGCTTTGCACGGGTGCAATGCTGATATATTATACATATAAAACTCTCTTGAATCACTATAATCTATTGAAAAAAACGCATCAAATTCCGTTAAGTATACATAAGGACAGACAGACAGCGGACAACTTTATCGTTATATTGATACATATCATTGTTCAAGTTTTTAAACTAATTTTGCAGGTTTAATGTGATAGTGACACACAATAAGGTTATGATTCAACACAAATTGATCCGTAATATCATGCGACTAAAATTCATTATCGTTAAGTTACACATTTGGTTTTGTGTCACTATTACATTAAACCAGCGATATGTAATTTGCGATTATGGAGGAGTTGATAATCATAGAAATAGTCCTATTTAATTATTTATTTTAATAAGATATCAATGTTTTTCTGGTAACGCAGTCCTTTTTTATAGATTTATAACAGAGTTTTTGCACATTACTAGTATTCTTGTTAACCCCTCGTGCTAAAATGCTTGTGTAACGAGTGGGTTCACGTCGGTAGTGCAATGGGTGGAGATCGAACCGGCGACCACATGATCGCAAGTCTGACGTCCTAGCTGTTGGGCTTCGCTTCATTCACAGTCAAAAAGTAGCATAAATTATATTTTAGAACACTTTACGGAAAAATATACTGCTTATTAAATTTCAAAAATCTCTCAACGTCGAAGTCTCAACTTCTAAATTTCGACCTCAGGTGGGATTTGAACCTGTATCTTAGGTATACATAAGCTCACGCCTTCCCAGCGGGGTAGACAGAGGCAATGGACCTCCACTTGCTACGATCCCTACACACATCTTTCGCTTCATTCACTCTCATAATATTCTTCATACAAGCACGTCGGTTTAGGGTGGATCTTATTTGACCTTTTGCGAGGATGTTCTCTGATTTGGTCAGAGAACGTTCGTCGAGGCCTTCCCCTTTCGACTGTGCCACTCACACAGCCCAGGTATAGCCCCTAACACCTAGAACATTCGACCACGGTGGATCCCAACCCTTCGTCGAAATGTATCAATATCTTTATTATATCGATATATTAATTTATATTAATCATTCATGCCTATTCCCCATACGAGTAGGCAGAGATATCTTCCACTTGCTACGATCTTGACATACCACTGTCGCCTCCTCATTCATTAATCTCCTCATGCATGTCTGTTTCAGGGTACTTCTAACCTGGCCTTTCTTAAGAACGTCCCCGATTGGTACGTAAATCTTCAGCCTTGGTCTTCCCCTTTCATTCATTCGTTGTACATGTCCGAATTAATTGAACATTGTAGTGTTCTAAAGGCAGTTTAATTGCATTTTAGCAATCAAAACAAATTATATTCTTTAGCAGTTACATAAAGCATAAAGATCTAAATAAAGCGGTTCGATAGAGATCGAGAACAATGCTAACCAAACTTTCCGTTCTGATGTTTTCGCGGAGAACCTCAATAGCGCCATTCAACAATATTACAACAGCGCCATCTCTTGGCGGATTGTAAAACTAACTGGACTCAGATGAGTGGTGTTACAACATACAAATTAACATATAATCAAGTAATAAGAAGACTGTTATTGTTGTGTTGAAAATTATATCATTCATTCTCCTCAAATTTATATATGTATATGTATATGTCGCAGCCGGATCGTGTAGTTCGCCGTGTTACATTACGACTAGCCGTTATCAAAGAGGGCTGTTATGAAATGTGGCGGTTCAATAATTTGCCGGATTAAATGCAGCTAAGTGATAAGCCATACGTTTTTCAACACGGCTAGCCGTAATGTTCATCGAGTAATATAGCCGCATTGAACACCTTCGGTTTAAGTTTAGGTTTTTTTTTAACATCCAATAAATCCGCCGTTATAAAAAACGGCTAGTCGTATTGTAATGCGGCGGATTGGACGATCTGGATGCAACTAATATATTATGTCCGTTCGAAAAAAATTACGACTTCCATAATTATAGCGAAAGTGCATGAATACTAAACAATTATATTACCTCCGTCAGTTAGATTACCAAAATATATTGGACACGTATTGTTCGTTTTCGTTTCTCAAACAAAAAAATAAAATGATACAGCGCGTTGAAATTTCGTGTGACATCACTTATAGGTACAATTTTACCTAATAGTGACGTCACAAGCCCCCCGCTCCTGAACTTTATAGTTTGTTGTTGCTCTGTATCTTTGTAATTTTTTATTGATTTGATAAATAAAAAAATACGTGTCCAATATTTTTTAGTAATCTAACTGACGGAATAAGTAGATATTTTTAGTCTAAATGCCTATTTACTTCTATGTTAAAAATAAGTTTGTGCAATATCACAATCGTCCTATTTACAAATATTATTTTGAATATTGTAATATATTTAGTATCTTGTAATATTTAAGCGAAATATGATGATTAAATTACATATTAATTATTCTATATGGAGTTTCATTTAAAAATATATATATTTCACTATGTACAGTCGACAAAAGAGATGTTACACTGTCAGTAATTAATTCTAGTAATATTATAAACGCGAAGAAAGCATTACACAGCCCCAAAGTAACTGTATGGTGCGCAATATCGTCGGAGAAAATCATCGGGCCATTTTTCTTCGAGAATGACCGAGGTGCAGCGGTTACAGTGACTAGCGAGCGGTATACCGACATGATTAGTTATTTTTTTGTACCGCAGATACAAGAACAGAATATTGAAGACTCGGATGTCTGGTTTTAGCAAGATAGTACAAACCTACTTATAGGTATATCCTTTTTTTACAGAAATTCAAAATGGAGTTATTATACAAAACACAGAACTATGATTGGGGAAAACTAGGACTTGAGAGCACTGTCGCTAAACTGTTGTCAAATGCACATCCTCATATAGAAGTTGACCCATCAAAACCATATTATGAACGATGTATGGGCACCCATCCAAATGGACCCAATTCGCGCGATGGCGGTGGGATATGTGGGACCCGCCCTCTCCATAGCGTGGTATGCTAAACAAACTCACGAGGAGAGGACTCTACACCACTAAAACCTCCCAGACACTCCTTCGATCGGCCGTTGGCGGGGGCCGGGTACGCATGAGCAATCCGGCCCCAACGACCTGACAACCCTAGCTGTAGTGAGTTTGTGCGGCTATAGATGGCGCAAGTAGTTAATTCAAACTCAAATCTTTATTGGTTCCATGGCAGTGTATGTACCTACATAGGTCTTAAAATGTTAATATATAAAGTTCTCATGGGCCCCTGTCGAGCACAGCAAAATAGGACAGAGGATTTTTTGTTTTTATGGAAAATTTTTCTTCTTTTCTTTTTCTTTAAGTTGTCTTTCAAATATAAGTATCTAGTTAAATCATATAAGGCCCCCACTGCCCGAGCGGCCGCCCCTGAATAAAATGTTAGGTCGATGTGCTAAAATACGCACGACAACTAATAAATAGCTTAAATAAATAAAAACTTGTAGTAATAAATAAGTAATTACAATAAAGGGTCAACTATTGTAGTAATTGTTTTAAATTATTAGGTATACATTGACGCACACATTTGATAAAGAATAACAGCAATAATGCCTCGTTTACACTATAAGTGTGTGCATACCTATTACGACATACAATAGAAAGAAGAATGCCAGTCCTATAATATAATAATATTTTACTGCACCGGCGGTTCAGTGGTTATGTCATTTGCTTCTGAGACCTGGTTCGATTCCCATTATGATTCACCCAGACTGCTTTTTGTCCGTCAATTAAGTGTTTGTAGTAATAATTTTGCCTCGTTACTAGGTATATTCTTTTAAAAGAGCAACTATAAAGGAAATAAATAAATTATATTATCTTAAAAAATATCGTTTTCTGTCTGTACCCGACCGTGGCGTTCAAAAGGTTAAAAATCACATCAAAAAGTCAATTTAGATCTACTAGTAAAGTTGAACATGGGTGTTCTCTAGTAACCACGCTTGGCGGGCGGGTTGGTGACCGTAGTATGTGCACCAACCCGCACAGCACACAGGGAAACGCTGCTGCTCGTTCCTTGGTATACAATTGTTATAGATGATATTATAACAATCGGGACTAACGGCTTAACGTTATTTTCGAGGCCCGGTGAGTAGTCCCTCAACCAACAAGTCCCGTAAGGAAATAGTGGATTTAATACGAAAACTCTGCTGTAAAGTAACTTGCATACGAGCTACTTACACAAAGAAAACGAGGCTTTAGAAAAAAAACCTTTATTTTTTTATTTACTCAATACAACGCCAATCGTATAAAAAGATTGTTCATAAGATCAAACCAATGGATTAAAATGATAATAATATGTAGAATATCTAAGCATAATGATAATAGATTGTAAAATATTACTCGTCGCCATTGCCGCGGTTTTATTAGTAAAATCTGCGTCGGGTAGGTTACTTTTTTTTTAATTGCCCCCGAGTTTTTTCTTTTTTTTTTCTTTTGGCTTGCACTTTCTTTGCATCTGCCATTCAAGTTACATTGACATTTTCAATTTAGTGCTTGCGTTATAATACAGTGAAAGTTCTCTATTCGCGGGGTATACGTTCTGTGAATATGCCGCGAATACAGAAACCGTAAATATGGAATGGTAATTTATATGGTATTATATCCTTGGAGTCTAGGAGACAGTAAACGGATCAATTTTCATTAAAAAATGTAACGTTTCTAGTGTTTGTTCCACATGCACTGAAAACGAGACGATGCCTCTTGGGCTGTGAATTAAAAATAAGTCGAGCCAAGGCGTAAATGATCAAAGCATATTTATTTTCACTTTAAGATTTTTTATAGATCATACCGATTTTTTTCGTGTCGAAACTCATATTTTTAGTCAAAATTATAAAATAAAATAAAAATCATTTTTATTTACGTAAACCAATTACAGGCACTTGTTAAACGTCAAACATTATTTGAAAATTAATTATTATTTATCTTAAATTACCTACATCTTTGGTTGTTTATTTATAAACCTATTATAATTATTTATAATGAAATTAATTATTATAATTAAGGTAAATGTACGTAATTCCGGAGTACTAAGGCATTCTTGTCTTTCCTAGCAATTTCCAGTAAAGCAGGAAAAATCAGCGAATTGAAGTTAGTTTAGTCGTAAAAAGAGGTTTTCAGAGAAGAGATTGTTATGTAACACTACTATATTTAAACTTTTTTATAAAAGTAATCGTAATTTTTCTGGACCTAGTAAATGTCCGTTATTACGGTATAAAATTTGACTCTCCAGGTAATTCCGTAAATGGGTGCTGGTAATTCCGGCATATGCAGAAAAATGCCGTTTTTCTGCAGGATTACATGAAATATGAAACATAAATTTAATGTGACGTGTTCTAAATAAAACAACTTTATTTTATAAGTGTAGGAAAACAGTTTATTTAAATTTTTAGGTACTTATAGTAACTTTATTACTTATAGTAACTTTATAAAACAGTATATTTAAATTATTTTTTCTTCAGTAGCGTTTACACGGGCAGTAGTCAATGCTTGACATACTCTCTTTCTTATCATTGGGTTTCTTTTCAGAAAGGCCTCGTACCAATGTCTGCCAGGGACTCCGTCCTTGAATGGATTTTGTCACTTCAATCCTATCAGTAATTTAGCTACCGGGTGTAGCAGTTGATCTTTCGTAACTGGAAATCCAATTTCGGCCATATGTAGTACCCATTTTACCAACAAACCTTCTTCTGTCGATGACAGGACTGTTGGAGCTCCTGCTGACTCTTGTTTTTTGTATTTTTTATTAATTTTGCAAGGTGTTTTCATGCAAGGTCTGGTTGGGTATCTGGGGGCACGGCAGTGCCCCCCCAAGTCGAGTAAGAAAAAAAAAAAAAAAAAAAAAAAAAGGTGCACGGCCGTACCTATCTTTTCTCGAAGCAACTCAGCCGATTTTCGACCCTCTATAACTTCGTTGTGGATGAAGATAGGAGCCTGAAATTTCAGAACCTAAGCAGGATTTGTAAAACTACAGCATATTTCAAATTTCATTCAATTTGAACCAGTACTTTAAGAATTATAACTACTCAAAGTTCGGTAATTTCGGTAATTTTGTCACTCGCTCACACGTGATTGACCGATCATCAAAATGTTGAGGCACTTCTAGCAGACGTAGAAGCTTCAAATTTTGAGTACTAGTAGAGTTTAGTGTAAAACTCATGGGAAAATTCCAACATTTTGCAATTTCGGTCCAGTTGTTAAGTTTCATCAACTGCATTAATAACTTTGTTATTTCTTATAAATGTATAGGATTACAAAGTTACATTTGCAGTCAGTGAATCAGTGTAAATGAATATGTATGATTTAATGGAAGAATAGGTGTAGATAGGGACCTATATGCGATTATGTTGAAAGGTGGTGGCTAAGTGGTTACGTTAGTTGCTCCAGAGACCAGGTTTTCTGCGTTCGATTCCCACCCGGGACAATTATTCGTCTGAAATTAAAACAGTTGTATTGAGTCAGGGGGTGCTTTGTTTTCGTTAATCTATCGAGCGGTGCGACCTTCGCGACACAGGGATTAATTTAACAAATAAAAAAAAAATCAAAGGAAAAAAAAAAAAAAAACTCAATGGAATGTAAAAGCAACTGTGCTATGAACGATAGTATACTAACAGGCCGCGGCCCCTTGAGAAGTAGGGACCCCGTGTACTCTGGCATCCCTGAAACTGGTTATTTGGACCCAGGAGAGCCCGCAACACCATTTGAGTCGCGAACGCTGCCATAGGGTATCCCAGATAGGCAACAGTTCCTGGGCCCCTCACCAATTGTGGTCAGAGGAGTAACCGGGGGTTTAAGTGTTTTTCTCTCAAGGTATGATTTGCATTCCACTGCTATGGAGAGGGCGAGTCCCACATACCCCACCGCTCGTGCGGGAACGCCGCAGTGTCGGAGTAGATGCGTAAAATTCTTGCATTCCCCCCGGACAAACACTACGGCTTCCACGCTTCCCGTTCGTCACAGAAAGACGGTCGCTTTCTTTCAAGTAATTAACAAGTCTTACTGCGATATCGCAGGTATACACACACACCACGTTTTATTTATCTGACACAAACTGTATTTGCATATTCATTTTATCAAATATTTTTTACACAGTTTGATGTTAACTAGGTAGCTTTAAATTTACTTATGTACATATTAGCTTGTGGCCGCGACTTTGTCTCTGTGGAAAAGTTACTTTGACCCGCGACATAGATAATAATTTCCCTAGTGCGGGAGCTGTCTCAAAAAAAGCCAAAATCGGACGTGTGCCAAAGTTCCATTAAAAACAGTTTAGTAATTTCTTTATTTAAAAACCTTTGACAGTGAGGCCGTGAGTGCCATACATAAGTTCATGTTAATCCTCTGTTAAGCTTGATGTTGTAGTTTTCGATTAGGTACATTGACAATATTTATAATGAATGAGAGATAACAATTTTAAATAAGGATTAATTTTAAATGACGTTTGACGAGTGCGACGAATATCAATAAACCATAAAAAAGTACACGACGCAGCTGCTCTTGTTACGTATGGTGAGTGTTGCCATGCCAGCTAGGTACGTGGATATTCATATATTCGTAAGTTAAGTTATTTTGTAAATAAAGGCACCGAGTTACGAGTCTGGACGGTTTACATTTAATTTAAGTCTACTTTGGAACGATTAAAGCGCAGGAATCCTCCATTTGTGCATACAATAGACTAAAACCGGCCAAGTGCGAGTTGGAATCGCGCACTAAGGTTTCCGTACCATTTTCAAGTGCCTACCTATTGCCTTTATAGATATCGAGCAAAAAAGGCCGCAAAAAAGTTTGTTGTATTGGAGCCCCCCTTAATATTTAATTTATGTTTAGTTTGTTAATATAGCAACAGAAATACATAATTTGTGAAAATGTCAACTGTTTAGCTATCGCGGTTCTTGAGATACAGCCTAAATCCGTTGTAGGTTTTTAAAAAAAATTATGTAAATTGTAAAGCAAAGGAAAAAAGGTACAACTATCTACAAAAAGAAATGAGATGCCATCAAAAACATACTTGTAAAAAAACCCAAGTCTCGTAACGCAGTTCTTTTACCGTTAAAAGTTGTGAGATCTATGTAATACCAAGTCGGTTAATTTATTCAGTCCCTACTTAAAGGACCTTCTGTCTTAAGCTATTACGTAACTATCTCACCTAACAGACTCTTAAAATGATCTTCTCAAAATTCAAAACTTTTATGTTATGAATATTAGATTGACTTGGCCATCGCAATAAACACTTGTGAGACTTGTGAGACACATTCTAATAGTATCCGATGGCCAAGTTAATTTATTATTTAAAACTTAAAAGTTTTGAATTTTGATAAGATCATTTTAAGAGTCTGTTAGGTGAGATAGTTACGTAATAGCTTAAGACAGAAGGTCCTTTAAGTAGGGACTGAATAAATTAACCGACTTGGTATTACATAGATCTCACAACTTTTAACGGTAAAAGAACTGCGTTACGAGACTTGGGTTTTTTTACAAGTATGTTTTTGATGGCATGTTATATACCTTAGATGCACGATATATGGTCATGGATCCATTTTTTATATCCTCTAAAGCTTTGGCGAGGTCCTCGTTGGAGTACTTTTTGTTTGACATTTCGACCTGTTAAAAATTAAAATGCAGTAGCTCACTCAGGTACTTCTATATCTACCGTAATGAGAGACACAGCCAAAAACAGTGAAGGTAATTGCGGTAGTCAGATTAACATAAATTTCTAACGAGTAACTCTTCTTAACAACATAAAATGACTTGAATTGTATAGGAATGCAATCATACTAGTAATAGGTACCAAAAAATATACTGGAAGATACAATTAAATTAAACAAATTAATGATTTTGTACCGATGTTATTTGTGACGAATCTGTTTAAAGTAAAAAAAAATTTTCTCTTTACACACGTATTTCATAACATAGAGAAATAAAATCGTAATACGTAATTTGATTCCAAGAAACTATGTTATATATTAGACTTGTAACAGCTTTTTTTGTTTACTTATCTCATCTCGTTCCTGACAAATTACAAAAAACAAAATCACCTTCCTTTCCTATATTCCGTAATTGTTACGTAATAATGGACACGGTTGGTTTTTGGTGTAGGTAATTCCGGCAATCAGAAAATTTCAATTAACTCGCTAAAAACTAAATGAAGTAACTTGAAACGGTAATCAATCAGTTTGTTTTAAAACCCTTAAAAATAATTACATTACTTAGTTATGAAAATACTTACATATCACTCGCAATATCCTTATGAAAATCCGCGCGGTAGCTTACGCGTACGCAACATACACACTACCTTTATGGCGGTTTGGTTCAGACTGACCGAGGGAGACGTGACAACTGAGCCGACGATGGTTACAGTTCTTTTTAACGTGTGTAATTGACGCTCTATTGTACATACTTAATAGATAATTTTAGAACTTTTTGATACAATTAGAAGTTTTCTTATTTTTAGGCCTAAACCGAAAACTTACGGAATTTCGTACACTTACGTAATATGGTACATCTACCTTAATGTATATTGTCACTAGAGACGCAAAATGCTTGTTCTGTCTTTGTTATGCCAAAACAATTGTCATTATTTAAGTGGACCATGAGCATATAACGACGGACGCGCTTTAATGCACCACCGGATCCAATGCGCCCCAACTGAGAAGATCCGGTGAAACAAACTCAGTGGGTTACTCTACCACCGGTTTCAACACGGCCCACATGAGGCGGTCCGGCGAAACATTCTCGAATGGGCAATTACGCGGGGTTTAGGTCCAGTTATTTTAATTTATATTTTAGTAGGCATACACATTTATTGCCCTAACGGATGTCTTGTTATTATTTGTTTGTAATAAGATTGAATGATATTGAGACAGAACTAGCGGTATTAATAGTTAAGGTATGTAAAGATATCAATTACAGACAGTTCACAGGATAAGACACAGTTCTAGTCATAACTACTTGGCTATATTATTATGGTCTTCAGTGAGGTAGGTGCAAAGATGGTACCGAAACCCAAACGTCTTTATCTTCAATATTATAGTCCTGAATACTATAGTAACCTTTTGACATGAGAACAATTTTAACATGTGATTTAGATCTTGTATCAGGCAAGTCTGTAATATAATTAGGGAGTTTATTATAGAACCTAGCTATTATAAAGCACAGAATACAGGAATACAGGAATTTTTAATCCGCGAATAGTGAAAATTACGCGAATGAAGGAAGCGCGAATAAAGAGCTTTTACTGTATTAAGCATTTTAATCAGATTGTTTTGGATACACAATTAATTTGGAACCTAGAAGTTTAAATACCTACCTACTAACAAAAATAAAAGTAAGTAATATAATTGTTCTAACCGAATATAGACAGGACAAGCTAATTGACACAATATATGTAGTCAATAATAAACTAAGACGTTAAGACTAAAATATAATTAAAATAATAACTTAAATAAGTATCTACTTGTTTAATTTGAGAATTTATAAAACGTGATCATTATACATAATAATAATGAATAATAAATTATTGTTTTGACTATTTGCAAGTGTCTGTAATTTATGTTTAGGTACGTATATAAAAATTATTTTTATTTTATTTTAAGTATGAGTATAGTATATGGCCGTGTGGTCTTAGAATAGACCACCCCATGTCCTCCCATGGGTGTCGTAAAAGGCGACTAAGGGGCATATGGCTGATGGATGGGCAGCAGCATCTATCAGCTCAAGGTTTACATCTTACTGCGATCACCAATCCGTCTGCCAAGCGTGGTGATTATGGCAATATCCCTCTACGATCCTGGCTTGCCAAGGTCTGTTAAGAGGAGGCCCATGTTCAGCATTGGACGTGAACGGGCTGTTGATGATGATAGTATATAGTCTTTTCACTGGCATCATATTACGAATAATGAATTCATTTATTAATTTGAAATAAAAACCGGCCAAGTCCGCGCCCAACTCGCGCACGAAGAGTTCCGCTTTATTTTTTTGGCAAAAAAATCACATTTGTTGTATTTGACAACCTCCGTAGCGTAGCGGTATTTGGCTCTCTTTTAATATCGGAGGTCGTGGGTTCGATCCCCACTCTGGACAGGAAATCTTTGTGTAAATTCGAAGATTTCTTTCCGGGTCTGGTTGGTTGAGGGACTACCCTCCGTGCCTCGGAAAGCACGTTAAGCCGTTGGTCCCGATTGTTATATAATCTATAATAATCGTATATCAAGGAACGGGCAGCAGCGTCGTACAACCTTGCGTGGTACAACATAATACTGTGGTCACCAATCCACCTGCCAAGCGTGGTGACTATGGCAAATACCCTCCCTCGGGCGGAGGCCCATGTTCAGCAGTGGACGTTATACGGGCTGATGATGATGATGATGATGAATATAATAACGTGATTAGCCACCTGAATGACTGACTAAAACCATTACAGCATCCTGTGGCAGCGATATGAATACAGAACCCTGTGAGTGTGACCGCCGCGGCTGCGAACAGAACTGCGAGCGCCTCCCCGACGTGGTCTGTTCCATGGAGTGTACGCCGGGCTGCAAGTGTAAACTGGGCTACCTATATGATAACGTTAAGTGCCGATGTGTTGAGCCGAGAGAGTGTACCAACTGTTGTAAGTTTTTAGTTTATCATCAGTATTGTCATGCCATTTCAGAAAAAAAATACCATCATAGAAAAGTCTATAGATTTTGTAGATGAAATTCATGTTGTTGTTGATCTTTTTTTTTAACCGGTCGTCCTCTTAGGTAGCTAGTGAAAGGTTGCAGGTGGCATGACCGAGTACCGCGTTGTTGCTTATTCCCCGAACTGTGATCTCGTGCCAGCGATCATCACCACTGTTCGTAAATGTACACTACTCCAGTGGCACTCTAAGCGTTGGTCCTAACCCCTTAAGGGTGCCCTAAGGGGGAGTTGTATTTTTTATTTAAAAAAATTACATAAAAATTAGGTTTGTTAGTTTTTTAAATTAACGTTTTTCCTTTTTTAGGGGGCCTGTCAAGCTACTGTGGTGGAAATGGATACCTCACTGAACCTCCTACAAGAAAAGATATTTCCTGTTGACTCCGCGTTACGTGATTACCCTCCAGATATTCAAACAAATTATTATTTATATTATGCTACAGTTACACATGCTCATTATTAGCATGCTCTCATGCTACTATTGAGCAATTTCTACTTGGTAGCATGCGTGTCGAACCAGTCCTAATAATGAACATGCTTATTTCGAGCATGCTGAAAAATCGTCATTCGTGCGATTTTTGGGCATGCTACCTACCGAGGGGGTGGAAGGGGCGTGCCTGAACAGGTTTGCTTATTAAGCATGCTAGTATCGATCAGGCATGCAGATTATTTAAAAGTACCTATGCTAAACAAAAGCAAATGTGCAAGTTTAAAGAGCATGCTCGTTTTAAGCATGCTTATAATAATGAATTCTTTGAGCATGTGTAACTGTACTGGGGTTGCCGATAAACACGCTGAAATTTAAATGGTTGTTTTCCCGCAGCGAAAAGGTTTGGTCTTAGTTAAACATTCAATTTATACAAAAACTAAATATTATAAACCAAAAATGGCCGATTAACAATCGTGAAAAACCGAACTCGAAAGTGACATCGAACCGATAGTAATACCTCGCGATACCTAGCACTCGCGTCGATCGGTCGCGCGTTCGTTGACCCGGGTGTTAGTCAATCAGCTGATACCTACACCTTAGGTAATGTAACACAGTACCCAATCATAATAATAAGCTTTATCCAATACCTTTTTAGCTATAACTTACAGAAAACGTAACTTAAAACAAATTTATTATCTAAGAACAATAATTTTCTGAATTAGATACCTAATAAAGTATTTAAGGCGTATTTAACAAAAATGAAAAATTAAATGAACTTCGCGGAAATGATATGGATGCAGTCCTTTCGAGTTGAGTAGTTTCCAGACGTAGTATTGGCTTACGCCAAACTTAGCTGCCGCCATTCGCGTACTTCGGCGAGGATCGCGTTCGAAGTACTCGATGATCTCCTCGTCGAGCTCTGGCAAAAGAACGGCCGATCGACCTCTGCCCTGTGCATGTGCTGGCACTTGGAACTGCCCATGATCGAGTAGCCGTCGCCACTACGATCGTCCGGTCCTGTATGACTTGAGGGTTCAGAACTCCGCGAAGACGGAGTGACGCCAAGTGTTGCAGCTCGGCGTAAAGACGCCAGGCAGTATGGGAATTATAATTAGCCCTAGCGTACAGTTGCACCATAGCGACGTACTCTAAATTACTAAAACTGTAATGTCGATCCATAATACTAATAAAGTAATAAGATAACGCGTGCTGCGCTTCCGACGTTCACGGGACAACTAAGGAAGGAGGGAGTCGAAGGAGAGCGCGGGGCGTTCCGGCGTCGGCGCCGCGCGGCGAATGACAAAGGAAGCCGGCTCGTTTGTGATTCTTGCGTGCAGGCTATTTTATACCGTATAACTACCATTGAGCTCTTATTTTGCTTTAAACGTTTATGGATCGTTCTTTACTTTGCCAGCAGCGCGTGCGATTCGAGTAGTACCTACAAGGTCCGTTCACTCCGTCTAGTGTTACTACTGTTTATCACGCTTTCGAGTTGTCTAATATTTTTTTTAATAATTTTAAATCCAAAATATGTCTAAAAAAAAAAAATGTTTCGATAGTACTACCGACGGCAAGTTGTTCTGCTTCGGGAAAAAAACCATTAAAATTTCACGGTGTATAATATAGCCCAAAATATATTTTTTGCGAAACCAAAATTCACCCCATTTAAAAATTTTGACCGCACCCTCAGCGTTGATTTATTTTAATATGGATCTAACATGCTTAGACTCTTATAATTATTTTAAAGGTGTTTAACCTTGAACAAATACACGTGGAATAATTATTTAAAATAAATGTGTATCCAAAAAGTACTTTTTCTTGAAAGCAACAATTTAGCAACTTGTTTTAAAAAGTACTATATAAAAAAAGGTGGCAGCACTAAACTGTACCTTGTTACAAAGGTTACCTTTATGTTATTACATTCTCTCTCTATGTAAAGCGTGTAAGTCATGAAGACTTTTGTATGTTAAATTATTATTAAATTATAGATATTGTATAAAATAAAAGAATGAAGTAATATACAATTTAAACATACTCTACCAAGTAAAAGTTGCCTTTAATTGAAAGCCAACCAATTTTCGTGGCGCAACGGTGTAAGTTTCGCCTTGAATCTCGGAGGTCGTGGGTTCGATTTCCGCTCCATACAAGAAATCTTTGTGTAAATTCGAAGCGGCTGTAGCCCAATGGCTAGGGCGTCGGACTTGTGATCTTGATCACTACCGACGTCAACCCACTCGTAACACAAGCATTTAGCTTAGTACGAGGGGTTGACAAGAATAGTAGTAGTAGTAGACTCGAAAAGTCTGCTAGCAATCTTAAAAAAAAAATATAAAAATTAGAAAAATTCTTTAGTTTCTTGAGGGACTTTTCTCCGTAGGTACCTACCTATTGGATAGCCTTTACCCCCGTCCCGATAGCTATTGCTAACATCTTACTAATCTTATAAACGCGAAAGTTTGTAAATATGCATGAATGGCTGGGTGGATATTTGTTACTCTTTCACGCCAAAACTACTGAACGGAATTGGCTGAAATTTTGCAACGGGATAGGTTATACGTTGGATTCACATATAGGCTACAAAACATCACGCTGCGACTAGAGCAGAGTAACGCAGGAAAAACCGCGTTGCATAGCTAGTAATCTATAACAATACTATACCAGAGAACGGGCAGCAGCGTTTACCTGTGTTGGTATATGTTGTACATAATACTAAGGTCACCAACCCGAATTCCAAGCGTGGTATCTATAGCAAAACCTCCTCGGGCACAGCCTTTGGTCAGCAGTGTAATAAACGAAATGAACGATTTTTATTTAGCACTTAGGTACCTATTTATATACACAGTGATACAATTGTACTTGTCAAGAAAATTCACAATGCATAATAATATGAAATGATTTATAAATAGGTAAACATTTACTATTAAATTGTTTAAATATATTTCCGGTGTGCTAGAAGTCTGTCAGTCTTGTGTTAGTAAATAAGCTCTTAATACCTATCAAGGTCTCTGCCCATTATCCCGTAGCATACCATGACCGTGCTAGGAACGTATCGGGCACGGAAAGTAATCCGATACGCTCTACTATGCCCACTAGAGCCTATCAATTACGTATCAAAGCCGTGGGGTGACCGGAGCGTCCGCATATCATCTCCGTATCATCCGCGTGTCATACCCGGATTTATGTGACGGGAGCGTCCGCATATCATTTTATTTTATTTTATTTTATTTTTATTTTATTTGGGAAACAAACAGATACAATACAATCCATAAAATACATACAAAGTTAACAATACATAATCCAAAACAGTTTCCACACATAATAAATACATATTTGCGCCTACGAAATTTCAATTATTACACTTAACTAAGTATATACAAAGAAATAACTTGTAACTAATACCATTCGAAATAGATAAAGAATGTTGAAAGATATATAAATAATCTTTTGAACCACTAATCATTAGTAGGAGCTGGACCTAGGAAATCGTGTATCCACTTTTTGAATTTGGGCAAAGAATGGTCAAAAATGTCTACAACGTTATTACTATTATTACAAAAGTTATTGTAAGAACGACAGGATCTAATAAGAAAGGAGTTTTTACCGTAATTGGTTCTGACAGAAGGAATATAAAATAGTGCTTTTTTTCGAGCGTTGATGCGTGGACAACCTAGGCCTATCTTGCCTAGGAGGTAAGAGGAGTCAACTTGGTTTCTTACTATTTTATACAAGAATACTAAATCTCGCTCCATTCGTCGAGTCCGTAGGGATGGTGAGCAATGTGTTATTTCAGAATGGTTATTTTTCGTACTTCTCCATGTAATATGCCTATTTAATTTATTTTGAATTCTTTCTATTTGGTCAATATACGTGTTATACTGTGGATTCCACACTACAGATGCGTATTCGAGAATTGGTCTGACGATGGTCTTATATAACAATAATACTGTGGACAGACGCTTAAATTCCTTAGTGATCCTTAGCACAAAACCCAATAAACGATACGCTTTATTTGTAATGTATGTAATATGGCTGTCAAAGATCAGTCGACTGTCTAACATAACTCCCAAGTCTCGCACCTCGGATACCCTCTTGATATATTCACTATTTATTTTATAATTGTATTCAATATATTTTTTCTTTCTAGTATATGTAATAACATTACATTTCTTCACATTGATATGGAGCTTATTTTTTTTGCAATAGT
Organism: Nycteola revayana; assembly: GCA_947037095.2. Lineage (NCBI taxonomy): Eukaryota > Metazoa > Arthropoda > Insecta > Lepidoptera > Nolidae > Nycteola > Nycteola revayana. The sequence continues at coordinate 7,546,399 of OX344840.2, forward strand.
TACATAAGTTGTCAATATCATTTTGGAGTTCTTGGCAATCTGCTATGGTACTAATTATCTTATAAATTTTTTTGTCATCTGCATATAATAAAAATAAAGATTTATTAAAAATTGAGTAAACGTCATTTATATATATATTGAATAAAAGCGGTCCGAGATGCGAGCCCTGAGGTACGCCCGATGTTATGGGCGTGAATGTCGAACAGAAACCCTTGACAGTGACAGCCTGACTACGATCTCGTAGGTAAGATTCTAGCCACCGCAGCATGTCGCCGTGTATACCGATGTACTCGAGCTTATGCAAAAGTATTGTATGAGAAATTTTATCAAATGCCTTTGAGTAATCGGTATACACTGCATCCACCTGAAAGCCTTTATCCATAGCTTCAGTCACGAAGTTAATAAATTCACATAAGTTAGATTCAGTAGATTTCCGGGTTATAAACCCGTGTTGCTCTGGTATTAGTAAAGGTTTAATGAGAGGTGTTATAATATCGCAAACAATAGACTCAAAAAGTTTAGGGATGACACTAAGTTTTGAAATGGGACGGTAGTTTTTAACGTCATGCTTGTCACCACTTTTAAAAACAGGGACAACAAATGACCGTTTCCATAATTCTGGCATGGTACCTGATTGCAGTGACGCATTAAACAACTTGTGCAAAGGAACCGACAAAGTTTTATGACACTTTTGTAAAAATATAGGTGGAATATTATCAGGACCAGAACCCTTCTTAATGTCTAATCCTTTGAGGTATTTTAATACAAGATTCAAAGGGATATGAATTTTACTAATATTTAATGACGTGCAACCATCAGTATTCTTAGATGTGACTGGAACATGCGTAACATTCTTCTCAAAAGCAGAGCTAAAATAAGTATTAAAAAGATCTGCTATGCTGTTTCCATCAGAAGAGGAGATATCATTTAGGTATAGACTGTCCGGGAGACAATTCGACTGTTTTTTAGATCCTACATAAGCCCAGAAATGTTTGCTATTTTTTGCTATACTATCTTCCGTCTGTTCTATATATTTGTTGTAACATTCATCAGCCACTTTTTTTTGTCTGTTTCTTAGTAAATCAAAAGTAGAATAATCTCCATGTCGTCTATAACATTTCCATTTCTTATGGAACTTCAATTTTTCTTTAATAATTTTAATTAAGGCTGAAGAGTACCATATTGGATATTTAGTTTTACAACCTACAATCCTAGTTGGGATATGACCATCAATCACTTCTTCTAAAATATTATAAAACTTTATTAAAGATCCATCAATGTCACCTTCATCTATAACAGTATCCCAGTCAATAACACCCAGATGTGCATTAATAGAATCGTAGTCAGCATCACTAAACACACGGCTCGCTCTTGTAGGGGTATTCAAAGTTTTAAGGTTTATATTATGTATAGAAATGTCGAGCGCAGGATGGTGTGGATCTTCACTGATCAATGGGATCAAAGACTTGGTAACATTGCAATTCAAATTGCTAATTACCAAATCGAGCTGCCGCATATTTAAGTTTTTAATTAAATTATATTGCGAAAAGTTGTTAAATGACAAAAAGTTTGACAACGCTTCCACTAAGGGATCTACGTTCGTTAATTTTAAAACACTTTGATCATTTTGTCCAGTTGGTACCCAGTCTGCATTTCTAATATTAAAATCACCGACTAATAAATATTGGTCATTTAAATAAGTCACAACTGATTGAGAGACCTGGTCATATAATGCCACTTCCTCATTAAGCTGGAGGTTATTCTGCGGAAAGTAACAACAATAGAGTCTAAGCTTGGAATTTTGAGAATGTCCCTTGATGAGAACACTCAAGGATAAAATATCAGCTGACATTGAAGCGTTTGATGGACTAGTGCTGATATCACTAACAGTTAAACCCTTTTTTATTGCAATAAGAACTCCTCCTCCCATTTTGTCAGTTCTAGAATTGTAATCCCTGTCACATCTATAAACGTTGAACCTCTCATCAAATAATTCAGAATCGAATATACCTGGCAACAACCACGTCTCACTTAAACAAACTATGTCATATGAGCATAGCAATAAATTTTTCAAAAATAAATTAGTCTTTGTGCGTAATCCACGAACATTTTGGTAGTAAATATTTATGTCAGAGATCACTGTAAGAACGAGTAATATAACATAAAATGAACAAATCGCATTTCAAAATAAATGACCATCCCACGGACCGACACGTAAAACCAATTACTAAATATTCTAACTGTAGCAACAAAAATATCTTAAATATATTTATAGTCATTTTCACCAATATTTGCCCCCATATGAAAAAAACATACAACCATAAAACTACAAATTTAAGTGCAATTAAAACTAAAAAATGAATAACATATGTACATATATATCTTATTAAACTAACTTTTTTAAATCGTCTTCGGTTAAGATATTGATAGCAGCACTAGTGTCACTTTTCCGCGCAAGTATCGAAAAGTTTTTTACCCATACATATTTATACTGCTTTTCTTCAGCAACTTTTTTTACTTTATTCAATAACATCTTTTTACAACTTGTTAGGTGTTCATTAAAGTAGATACGAGATGTGTTATCAGAGTAGCCAATGTTAGAAGCCTTTAAGTCCCTTAATTCTCTCAGGCGGGATAAAAATTCATCTTTTTTATATCTGGCTAGGAATCGTACTACGACCGGCCTAGGTTTTTTGAGGTCCTTGTTCATGTGTGCTACTCTAGTTACAAAATCAATATCAGTATGTGCATTGAAGGGACATTTCGCATGCGTTGCTAGCTTAGATATGATGTTGATCAAATTTTCTCCTTTTATCTCTGGTAAGCCTATTATTTCAATATTAGAGCGTCTACCCCATTGCTCCTGTCTTTCAATATTGCCGTTAGTCAACTTTAATTGTGTTTTCATATCGATAATTTCCAACTCTAGAGTATTTATTGCCTTGGTTTTAGTTTCCACACATGATATTCTTTCGACGATAGTGTCATATTTTTTGCTCATAAACTTCACACTATTTTGTAAATCAGTGACTTCAGACTTAAGTTCCATTAAAGTACTATTAATATTGGAAAAAGCGGCATTAATTTCCTCCTTGATAATGCTACGTAATGTCTCCTTTGACACCGAAATCATGTTTTCGTCTTTTTTCGCCTCGGAGTTTTTTCTTAAGGTAACATTTTGGTGGGAAGTTGATGTCTCTGTTTTTGCTTTACTGACTTTGGTTTTTGTGTGAGCCCGTATAGGAGTCTCATCTCTATTATCTCTCTGATTACCTTTACAACAACCGGGACACAACCACGACGACAGTAAGCGCTGATCAGGAACCCAGTTCTCCTCTTTACTATGGAATATACATCTTATATGGTAATTATCGCTGCATTGGCAACATACCAACTCTTTACTTGCATTTTTAGAACGCGAACGACAACATTTGAATTCCATAGTTTAATACTTTTAAATATTTTCGAACGCACCCCTAATTATGCTTAAGATTTAAAAAGTTGTATTTAATTGTATATGGAACGCAGCGGTGTCCGTTTCGGAGTGTTGGTAGCACTGCTTGTGGCGGCACACAATAGGTACACTCAACTTTAGCGGTTACGCGGTGCACTTAACTGTGGGAATCCCGTAAATTTGCAGATTAGTGAATATGACAAGCACTTTTTATCACTTGTTTTCTTGTTGTTTACAATAATTATAAGTGTTTGTTCTTCGCGTCTTCACTTGTAATACGATAGCACTAGGTTTATTTAAATGGATAAATGTACTTTTATTGTAAAATTTAAAGTAAAAATGGCAAAATTTAAATTAATAACACAGAGATGTTGACAGTATGCGATGATTAAGGCGCGTTCCTATATCATCTCCGTATCATCCTAGTGCTTATAAACTTAGAAAAAATAAATAATAAACGGGTGTGCGTTTTATTTTGTCATAAGTGTACGATGCGCCAAGCGATCCCCACTCTTGCGCCGAGCGCTCAAGAACCGTGCCGGTATCTGTACGCGGTTATAACCCGACAATTCTTGACGCTCCGTTCATGGTATGCGACGGTGTCGGTCGGTGACGGAAAGGTCTAGTGGGTATGTTCTCATACTTTTCAATACAAACAATATTTTTTTGGTTGTTGCGTTCCTAGCACGGTCATGGTATGCTACGGGATAGTGGGCAGAGTCCTTTATTTAACGTTAATATCTGTTTGCAATATTTATTTTATTCAAACATTTTATGAATAAAAATAAAAAATGATAATGTATTATACTTTATAAAGGCTGATGATGAATATGGAGGAGGGGAGAGGGGAATAGAGCTAATCAAATAAAATACATTAAAAATATACATATCACAATTTAATTCAATTTAACGGACTTTAAGCAACGCTGTACCAACGGCGGATCGAAGGAGTGTCCGGGGATTTTCAGTCGTGTGCCTCTCCTCGTGGTATGAGTTAGCTTACAACGCTATGGAGAGGGCGAGTCCCACATATCCCACCGCCAGCGCGCGAATACGCTGCAGCGGCGGTGGAAATGCGTAAAAGCATTTCCGCCCGGACAAAAAAAATAAAGCCTGTGTCATAGCCACGACACATATCCATCGCCTTTTTATTTATTTATAAACGAATTGCACACTAATAGACAACCTCCGTAGCGTAGCGGTAATTGGCTCGCTTTCAATCTCGGAGGTCGTGGGTTCGATCCCCACACCAAACAATAATTTTTTTCTTTCGATTTCTTCCGGATCTTGTTGGTTGAGGGACGTTTCCTTGTATGTTACACCATAATACTGCGGTCACCGTCCTTCAATCAACCAGAACCGGAAAGAAATCTTTACACAAAGATTTCCAGTCCAGCGTGGGAATCTAACCCACGACCTCCGAGAATTAAAGCGAGCCAAATACCGCTACGCTACGGAGGTTGTCATACGGCGATATACCATAGTTGTATTCTGTTATTTTATAGAAATAAAAAGAAAATCAATGTAACCCATGAGTCCTTTTCATATGCCGCCTCAAAGAATCCTTACTAGCAAACGGATTATTACACATCGAGCAGGAAAAATTCTTCTCGCCGGTATGAGTAACTTTGTGGCGCACCACATCCGCTTTAGTATAAAAAAAATTATGACATACATCGCATTCATGGCTTTTCTCTTTTAAATGTACGTTTTTCAAATGATTATTACACAAGCTCTTTGTTATAAATGTTTTAGGACAAACATTACATTTGAATTCGGGTTTTTCTAACCCGTGTTTATCGACTAGGTGCTGTACCCGTAAATTTTCTTGGAAAAATCGATCTGTACAATATGGACAGGGGAATCGATGTTTCCTTTCATGTTTAATATTATGTGTAGACATTTCATGTATTTTTTTCTCAGTCTTGTTTAAAAAGGTGACATCGCACAACCTACATTTCAACGGTTTATGAGATCTAGTTTTGTGAAGATTTAAAAAAACTAAATTAGAAAATGCCGCGCCACATATATGACACACTTGTTTCTGGTAATGTTTATTCATATGTATATTCAATAACCTAAAAACGTTAAATTTCTCGTTGCATATCTGACAGCATAATTCCCCGCCAATTTTGAACGGTACCAACAAATCCTCTTTGGACTGAAAAACAAAATTGTGTTCCAAAATCAAATGTTCTCTTAAATCTGACAGGTTGTCTGTGGTGTTGCCACATAGGTTACAATTCAGTATCGATATTTCGACTTTGACTAATCGATTTTGTTGGTGTATAATTTTCTTTTCAATCGATTTAAGACTATGATTAGAATTGCTATGTTCTCTAAGTGAATTGACATCAGAAAATGGTTCGTTACAACAAAAACATCTGTATCTACTCTTGTTCCATTGGAAAACAAATATCGTGGAGTTGGCTATTAATTTAAGAGAATTTTCTCGAAGTATGGGACCGTTACCGCGTCGTTCTTTGATTTTGGACCAATCTTTTTGGGGCTTCACATCTGGAAAAGAAATAAAGAGACCATGAATCTACTATTAAAACAGTAGGAATGTCCACTGATGCACCAAGCACTCCCTTAATTTAAGGTTTTACCAGTAGCAAGGCATCTATTCTAATATTATAAAGCTGAAGAGTTTCTTTGTTTGCTTGGGGGCCCTCAACTACTAAACTTATTTCAAAAATTCTTTCACCATAAGAAAGCTACTTTACATCCGAGGCACGGAAAGCTCCCCCCAACGGAAAGAAATCTTAGATTTTACACAAACATTTCGTGTCCGGCGTGGGGATCGAACCCACCGACCTCCGAGACTTAAAGCCAGACTTCACTCACGCCACGAAGATGTCACTCAAAATGACGGCTATATTCGAGAATTATCTTGAAAAAAAAAACAGACAGAAACAAGATTAAATAAATATTGCCATTAAAAAACTTACCAAATTCAGGTTTAATTTCATATTGGTCATGTTTCGTCTTCTCATGTGGATATATTTTAGAATCTTCTGTTTCCAGAGAACAGTTTGACATCTCAGTTTTGATGTCAGCCAGGATTTCTGAAAGACAGATAATTTATAATTTTAAAAATATTAGCATTCTGCACTCCTTTTCTATATATACACATAATAGGGGGTGATAAATATATAAAATAGATGTCTAAGACATAGTTATTTATCTTTTTTTTTATCGACTGATTGAAAATTGTAACTATAAAATACGTACCTAATTAGGTAATTACGTTACGTTAGTTAGTAGCTAGTGCATCCAAAAATGCATGACTTCATTCTAAGTAATTTTTTTAAAGCTCATAATTCAGGAATAAAGCGTCATACAAAAAAAAAAAAACAATCTGTGTACTCTTCCACGTCTACCAGAAGTATAACTGACCAGAGTATAAAGAAAATTCTGACCTCATTTTTTTTTGGTTGTCCGCTTGACGGGAAATGCCCCATATAAAGCTTAAGAGTTTGTTAGTTCGCGTGAAGGCGCTAATCACGAACTAATAGTCCGATTTGAAAAAAAAACTAATTTTTGAGTGAAATCGACTTTTCCGAATTTCTTTACATTATTTTTGACAAAATTTAATTTGATTACTAAAACAATTGTCACTTTTTGAATACTTTTACACTACACTAACACGCGTTCGTGAGAAATTTTCCGGGAATTTTCCGAGAGCTTTTCCGAACGAAACATACATTTTTAGCTCAACATTTTACGAAATTAGGGCGTTTCGCGGGATTTTCTCGTTATAGCTTGAAATTTTCCAAGCACTGTCCCGAATTTTCCGCTTCTGCCCTGCTCAGTACCTACCCGTAGACACCTAATTTGTAGGGTTCAAGTCAAGGGGTAGTCGGTAAATTAAGGGTGCATACGCTGCGACAGCAAAAAACGGTTAAAATTTATAATATCCTTACTAATATTATAAACGCGAAAGTTTGTGAGTATGGATGCATGGATGTTTGTTACTCTTTCCCGCAAAAACTACTTAATGGATTTGACTGAAACTTTGAACGGGGATAGTTAATAAGCTCTATTAACTAAATAAGCTCTATTAAAGAGAATTGTCTATAAATAAGTTTAAAATGACTATTAAAGCCAAATTGTGCATCAGGGCTTATTTATTATAAAATTTCTGATTATCTTTGTGACAAAAATGCTTGGGATTAAATCGCTCTAATCTCAATGTAAAATAAAGTATATTGTAATTAGGTTAATAAAATATTGAGATATAATATTATTTTTTTAAAGAGGCTTCTACACAATTTTTCTGGCAGTGTTTCGCAGTAGTCCCCACGTCACACATTGCACGGTAGGGAAAAAATATGACGATTCCAAACAAATGTAACCATTTTTACGGAATAAATGAATTTGAATTTTGAATTTGAATTAACATATAGGCTACAAAAAATCACGCTCCGACCCATTGAAGCAGAAACCTAGTAGCTAGTAGGCTATATTTTATTATGAAGTCCCAACGGGGGCGGGAGCTACGCGGCTAAACTAATTTCATTATTACCAGTTCAGCCTACGCTTTCGTGCTTATCATGACAGTGTAATAGACAAATAGAGCTATTATAATATTAGATAGTCACCATTGTCATCAAGAGAATCATTGTTATAATCCAGCATGTGCGATGATTCATATTTAATCTCTTCAATTTTTACTTCATTGTCCATTATTTTAACATCTGTAAAATAATAAAAATATTTTTAATAACTTTTTTGTTTTTTCAGCCTAGATAAATGGTTTAAACACTACAAACTAAGCAGCCTGCGCAAGAGGGCATCCCCTGTGGGACCTGGACCTTGGCTCAGGGCGGTCACTGACGGGGAAATTGACATTGCAACTGTCGCTCTACTTTACAGTTCGCGGGCCTATCGGACATCGGGTCTACGAGGGCATCGGAAGGTTCTTAGCAAACTAAGGGTCGGGAGGGCGAGGGGGGAATTTTTAATACCATAATTACCAGTGTATATGTTACTGTAAGGCCGGGACTCCACCAACGCGGAGATGTGTGCGGTGTGCTGTGTGCTGTGCGAGAAGAGATGTTTTTCAGCCCGGGTGAATCCACCGAAGCTGTGCGGAAATGCGAAGTGTAGCAGAGATGTGTGCTGGCTAGCCTTGGGAGTGTGCGAAACATTGGGTGCTCAGTACGCATTCTGATACGCAGCGGCGGCCTTACCCATTGCGAGGCTCCGGGCGGCAGGTCGTTGCGAGGCCCTTTTTTTTCGTGAAAAGTGTGTGACGCGAAAGTAAGTCTGGTTGTTGATTTGGGTATTTGTCATGTTTAACGAGAAATGCTATACCTAGCTAGAAACGCTATGCTAATTTGAGTTTTAAAATCAACAAATACAGAGATGATAAATTTTAAAATTGATGTTTGCAGCGTTTCCTAGGACTGAAATCTTTAATTAAAGCACAATAATTTAATGAATAAGCTACGCCATTTGGATTATCTTTGTAAAAATGTCATACGGGTCTACGAGAGCATCGGAAGGTTCTTAGCAAACTAAGGGTTGGGAGGGCGAGGGGGGACGCGTCGCGTTCGCGGGCACACTCTTCTCCGGCGGATCGGATAGAGTGGTCTCTGTGTAGTGGTGCTAGTTTCTTGCAGTCTCTGTACTACTAGTTGGTAAGTTGTGATCTCGTCGTCCGGGTCGTCTAGGACGCCCCGAGGCCGACGGTGTTTACGACGCTTTGTAGGCAAAGGCCTGTAGTCGGATGCTGCAACAACCAACGGGTTTGGGTGTTGAGCCACGGATTCAAAGAAGCGTTCTGACGCCTCTTTCAGCCACTGCTTGATGGAAGGCAGTTGGAGATCAGAATGCAGGTTGCGATTACGAATGAACCACGGTGCCCCGGTGGCACGTCGAGTGAATCTACTTTGGACATACAGTTTGTAAGCGGTACAAACTGCTAGATGCGCGAATACAGTGCTCGCGTACGTCATAATCGGCCGTATACACGTGGTATAAATCCTAACCTTGTTATCAAGTGATAGTTTACTGCGTGAATTTAAAAGACAGTGTAGTCGACTGAGCGTAAGTGAAGCCCGTGCACGAACGGTTTCTACATGCACTCTAGATTCCGCCTAAGTACTTAGCTTGCCGTTCCCAAGGGATTGGTTCGCCAAACATCTTGACCGGTGGAATGACCGGTGGGCTGTTGAATCTCGAGACCATATGACAAGTAAAACTACAAATTCGTTGGTAGTTATTTCCTTTTCTATGAATGATGATGAATTTCATTCACTGACCAACTGACAACCTATTGTATTTTCTGCTCAATCCTTTAACGCATCACATATATCGCTTAGTCGGTATTTAACGGCCTTCACCAATGCTACCCTGTAATCACCCAAGTGTTTCCGATCACACACTCCTTCACCAGATCCAATCTTTTTATTTTCGAGCCCGTATAGTCGACACGGAAAGCAGTAAACGGCATCTTTAGTTTGTGAATAAATCATCCAGATCCTGCTAAGCTTTTCATCTTTAACTAAGTAATATCTTATAATAATGATATTCGGTTAAACGCCGTCTATTATCATTTACCGGAAATAAAACAACTTTAACCCAGATTGGATCTTTTGATACAATCGCAGTTAGGTCTACATCAGAAATTGTTATGGGCCACAAACCGAGGTCATTTAGAGGATTCAGATTTTTCATTTCAGAAGTCATTGACTTGGGCTCAGATTCGTATTCTTGACTGGATAACGTTGCCAGCGGTACTGTTAACCTAAGAGACAAAGATGTAGTTAATTCATCATCATCCTCGCTGTTTTTGGTACATGATGTCGGCGGAATGATGTGGAAGGAATTGTTTACAGCTGGATCAGGATAAGAGTCACTTTCAGTCAATAAATGTTTTGTAGAGGTTGGTTGATCGTCACTTTTTATATATTTATATAAAGATCCACGTAGATTTTTTTTTGATAACTCCTTTCCTTTTTGAACTACCTGACTCAAATTTTCTACCGGCATCACGAACACGCGAACTCATTTAGTTTTGTTTTTTATTTGCACAAACAGTTAGAAATAATTTTAAGTAGGTATCAAAGTTTTTTTCACTTTTTCAGCTTACTTAATACTTAAAATATTATAATTTACACTCTTTCAGCTCACTCAATACTTTAAAAACGTAAAATTATTCATTAAATAAAATGGAAATATATGTAGGTACGGTAGGTACAGTAATGATTTTGTAACTCATACTGCAAGCAATATAATTCCAAGGTGACAAAAGTTGACGAACGCAATGAAACACGGGGATTCTCCGAGCGATAAAGGGGCAAAACATTATGTCCCGACTCCCGAGCTGACCCGAGTGCTATGCGATTTTAAAACCGATCTACGTGTTACGTTGCGTGATATTCGAGTTTTTCATTTATGTTTTGGACGAATGAATCAATCAAGGATCAAAATAAAAATATTAAAATAAAAATATATTAAAAAAATATAATTATATTGCTTGGATTGTTGCGCGAGGCCCCTGCAAGAGCGAGGCCCCGGGCGGTTGCCCTGTTCGCCCCCCCCTAAGGCCGCCTCTGCTGATACGGGCCTCTGCGGGTTGCTAGCGGGCGGGAGGGTGACATCGACCACTGCACGCCGCTCACATCTCTCGTCTCCGCCGTGCGTGTGCGACGCAAGGGGATGTAAAGGGTATTTGAGGTAAAAAATCGGTCAAAACTATATTAGGGTATATATCATATCAGTGCATTATAAAAAAAACATTTGATAAAAAAAATAATATTTATTAGAAAAATAGAAAAAAAAAATTACATTACTAAAAACGTCAAAAATATATTTTTTATAAAGTTTCATTCGGAATCGCTATTTTCAGATGCACTAGTAATATCTTCGCCATCTTCGACAATATGTTCATTCGAGATGTTGAGATTCGGAGGTGCTGCAATTAAAATACTCTTTGCCTCATCAGAAAATGGTATACTTTTCTTTGTATTTTTAGGTCGACTACAACTGATAAAAGGATCAGATGTTAATAATAATCTATTTAGTACATCTCTGTTGCATTATATATATATAGATCTTGAAAATTTTCTTGAAAAGTCCACCCGATATTTTCTAAAATGTTTATTTCGTGCCTCAGAGGCCTCCTCAGACAATTGCCCAATTGGCAGAATAGCCTCTGCTATCACCTGCGCACCGTGCATCAGAATTTTATGCACTGTAGGTGACATAGGATGCCAGCCGTATAATTCTACATACAGCTTGGCAGTGTCTTGGGCATAATCATCAAATTTCTGGTGATCAATCTCATGGCCACTTGATATCACCTCAAGTATCACTTTAAATTTATTTATTAAATTGATGTCGATGCCGGTAAAACGGGAAGAGTGTTCTGCATTTTGGAAAAATCTCCTGGATGTATTCCCATCATTTGTATTTCCGTAGCCAGCTTTAGGTACATCAACAAGCAGGCCCATTTCTTCTTTGAAACATTTTTGTATTTTCTCTTTTGTTTCTTTGACTACTTTTTTCTGTTCTGGCGTACGGGCTTGCCACTTCTTCAGTGGTTCTTTATATGCCACATGCAACAGTGACTCAAAAAAGCGTATTCTGGCATGGAGTACTGAGAGCCCAAACATTAGGGCTTCGGTTTTTATTGCACTTTTTTTTAATTGGTTAAAATCTTTTGATGTCTGTCCGCATATATAACAACGCATGGTTGATGCAGTATCTGTCGCGGAGTTGCAGACCTTCCCGTCTACTATTGTGAGTAAGAGGGTGTGTTTGATTTTGGCTGATATTTCGCTCTCTTCAGTTTCTTCCAGATTGTTTGCTTGATTTTCTATATAGGCGATTTCTTTCTTACTGATATCTTTCGTTTCGTGAACGAAACGCGCTCTGATAGGTCTGCAAAACCTCACCGAAGAAGGAACTGGGTTCTGCCATATGATTTTAATTGTATCACTATCAACTGAAACAACCAATCTAACGGGAACAAGCAAGCTCACAAATATATTGCAATCATTGTCTGTGGTGTTTTCAAATTTTTGTTTAAATGGAGTTTGGTGGGATCCATCACATCCCCATTATGATATCAAAAGCAGGTGCTGCTTTTCGAATTCAGTTAACATATCCTCACTTCCTTCAAATATTGTATGAGGCGCAAAGCTGTATGATCGAGCAAAGCTTGAAGATCCACATTAAAGCTAGTCTCTGTAACAGTTATTTTTTGTTCATCTGGGTAGCACTCCTTTTTTGCTTTTTGTATTAGAGAATAACAAGGGTAAATTTCTTTGCGTCCACCTTGTAATAATGTCCACTGGCTTCTTGTAAAATTACCTTCCACAAATAAAGACAATGCTTCTCGTGGTGTGTATTTTATCACTACAGGTTCTTTTTTAGAAAAACCCATTTTTCGGTACTTCTGCGCTCTCGTTGGCGTTGAAGTAATTTCTTTTATCATCTTCGATGTATCTTCATTCCCGGAAGTGACCTGACTCACTCGTGCAGCAAAAGTCAACTCTTCGACAGGTACCTGAGCCCGTAATTCTTTTGTTCTCCGCCGCTTGCTCCTTTCAGTTAATTCGTGGAATTGTTTACCTGGGCGACCGGGCTTTTGTGACCATGAAGGGAGTGATGTTTTAAGCCATTCTTCGTTGCTTTTCAAAAATCTTTCATCAGTGTAACGAGCTGCCCATTTCTGCTTGAAACTGGTCTTGAAATGACTCAATGAACGAGACAATACATTCCTGTCTTCTACTGGACATGAAGTCAATTGAACAAGACTATCTTCCATTAAGGAAAATTTTTCATCCATTTTTTTTCCTTTGAACCCCTTAAGAATTTCGTATAATACCATTCGGGTAACAGTTTTTACCTTTTCCGATGTACCTACAAAAAAAAGCAACGAAAATTATTTTTTGAAATCTTGTCCAAATAAGTTCAAAATTAAATAAAAGGGGGTTTGTTGGGGGAAGATTTTATTTCAGTTTCTGCAAGGCAAAGGATCACACTTTATTACTGTGTCTAAAATGTAGGGCGACAAAGACGGACACATCAACAAAAACACTAATGTTTATTAAATTTTATTTAAAAAAAGGTTTTTAAAAAGGGAATTTGCAAATTAACTCTAAATGGTAAAACTTGAGGAGAAATGAATTGAAATATATTTCATTACAAAGTACATACCTTCAACTTCCATATCCAATGTGGTATTTTGACGTAATTCACCCAACGAAGACATGTTATCACAAGAAATATTTAAAATAATGAAGAACACCAAGAACAAAGACAACCTTACCACACAATGACTGGGTTCTGACTGACAGAGGCCAGACTGCGCAGGTAGAGTGGGTTTGGAGGCAGCCTTTTGATAAACCGGTTATTGTACTTTATGAAACACGCATTGTCTGTACCATTTTGTTAATTTTAGAAAAACCACTTATGACCGGTTTTTAACCTCAAATACCCCTTAGTGCGTCGTCCGCGGATAGCTCACAACTCCGCTTCCATTGCACCATACAAACATTACATAAATCTCCGCACAGTGATCTCCACTGAAGCTGAATGGAGAGGAGATGTCTCAATAACGCAATTCTATTGGTTGTTTCAAAAACATCTCGTCTCGTCTCCGCTTTGATGGGGTTCGGCCTAACAGCTCGAACTACAGTAAATCATAGTTACCAAGTGAAACATACCATGCTCCTCTTTTTTATATTTTTCCACATATTTGAGGAATTTCTCCTCACTTTGCAATACCATGTCTTTAAATGTTGCCGCATCTCTCAACTTGTTGCTGCACTCCCCACATATTAGGGGACTATACCCAGGAATGTCAGGATCAGTAATCTGAAAATATGATATCTTACATCATCAGCCCATATAATGTCCACTGCTGAACATGGGTCTCCTTGTGAGGTTCAATACCCCCAGATTTATAGTGAAAGTTTAAATCATGAATTCTAAGTAAGTGCATGGCATTATAGTTGTTATTTATTTAGATGTAAATAAATAACAAATATATTTAATACATTTTTAATTAATGTTTGACTATTCACAAGTGCCTGTAATTGGTTTACGTAAATAAAAATTATTTTTATTTATTCATTTTATATTTATTTATTCCTGGATTTTTCGATTAGAACTTGTTTATACTTAATGAAAATATAATATCTATGATTTTCTTACAAATATAGTAGAATATCGAAAAAAAAATTTATTACATATATTGGTCAGTGGGTAGTTTTAGTATTGTATGTATCCTACTTCCTACTAATATTATAAACGCGAAAGTTGGTAAGTATGGATGGATGGATGGATGTTTGTTACTCTTGCACACAAAAACTTATGAATGGATTTGACTGAAAGTTTGCACGCGGATAGTTTATAGGCTGGATTAATAAAGGCTACATAATATCACGCTTCGACCCACTGGAGCAGAGTGACGCGGGTAAAACAGAGGCTCGAGTTTATAACATTTCTACATGATGACGTTAATTATAAACCTTACCTCGACATCAAAAGTACTTTTTAATATTACTCCAAACACTGATTTCTCACTATCACAGTAATATTCCGCTGAAATATCTTTAGAACAGTCATTTTTGAAACAGCAACGACAAACGTTAATTTTACTTAGTTCTTCACTATTTTTAAACTTAAAATCCATTTTATTTACAAGATGAAGGTTTAAATATTATGGGAAGTATTTAATTCATAGTTATTTCTGTGAGAAATTTTGTTAATTTTATTTTTTTAATCTGAAATCAATCAATGTTTCTGACAAATGACAACAAACAAGAAACAAACAAGTTTTTGACATTGACGTTAATACCATTGTGACCAGTAATAGAAAATAAAATACTACCATAATTTTATATAGTCATTTACGAATCTCCGTACAAAAATAAATATTATATTTATTTTTATGTAGGGTACCTTACCCTTACTTGCTTCAAACTTACCAAAAAGAGTACAATGTTTCTTGACATAATTATTTCTTGTCAGGTCAGCGCTGCATTACACTTTTGGAAAATATTATGAGAGTATCTGAATAATAATGGCAGCATTGTAAGCTGCGTTCCATGTACTATTAGTTGAAAATTACGACACTTTAAGCAACAATTTATTTCTTAAATGTTGTAACGCACTAAAGAACTTGGTCTTTTTAGGCACAGAGGGGATTTTTTTTATATGAAAAAGAAGCAATTGAAATTATTTTTAAATTGACATTGTCAAATAACTAAGTGCTTCTCAAAATGTCGAAAGCAATTTATACAGAATGTAATCATATAAAAAGACCAGTTTTTCATAATACAGAGACTCCAGGTAGGTTTGGCCAAATGTGGTATTATTTGCGGGATACATTTGTTAGGTTTGCACTGGATGTCATGCAAATGCACCCTCAAAATTGCAGCCTACATTTGTAGTTTGAATGAGCACTCCGAGGGGTTTTCAGTGGTTACAAACTTTCGCGTTTATAATATTGGAAGGATTTTAAAAGGCAATAAGATGATTGCTAATAAGGTTTTGGGCCCCCCCTGTACTTAGGGGGCCCCGGCGCACTGCCCCGCGCAGCCCTTCGATAGCTACGCCGATGGTAGGTACTTACTCGAAAGTGACGATTGGCTTTTATCGCAAAAACTACCCAAAATAAGTACTCCACGCTGACAAAGTGATTGCAAAAGCCAGTCTTACAAGAGACTCTAGAGTTGTCTTATTTTTTTCAGAGGTAGTAAAACAGATTGGCAATGATTATCGTGTTCTGCCTCTGTATGAGAAGAGCGTGCACGCACACAACTACATCACGCAATACTCTTTGGAAACGAACGAGTTTTTAAAATGCCGTTGGCTTTCTTACAAAAGAAACATAGAAAGTCGCAAGTATACGCCTTTTCAATTTGTTGACATCAGGTTTGAGGTTTGAGGTTTTTCTGCGGCTTTTATTTTATGATATAACGTGAATGTGAATGTATATGACCAAGTATGTCTTTGCATACAAATAAATACCCCCAGCGACAAGCCGACCAGCTTATTATGCTACTAAGCCAATTTATATTTTATATGAATGTGCTGGTGGGCTTGTCGCTGGGGGTATTTGTTTGTAGGTGCACTTGCCGTTAATTTCTTATTTTAGTATGTAAGAGGTTTTCCTATTACCTTGAGTAGAATAAACACCTGCTTACAATTGAAGTGACATATGTAGCCGCATAGACTACAAGAAGATGAGCAGCGCCATCTATCAACTGGCATCCTAAGTAACCTGTATCGCGCAATACAAGTTCCCTACCCAATTCTTCGAACATACACATGTTGTGAACAATAGTTATGTATTGACCGTCCTCGCTTGGTAACGGAGATCTTTATTTCCTGTGGAGAAATACTACCAACCTTTCCTCTACACAATCATTTCTACAATATCAAGGGGTAGGTACCAACATAATGGGTCGGATTGCTTCTGCGTGCCCGGCCTCCGCCAACGGCAGATCGAAGGAGTGTCCGGGGGGTTTAGTGGTGTAGGGTCTTCACCTCGTGGTATGAGTTAGCATACCACGCTATGGAGATAGCGAGTACTACATATACCACCGCCAGCGCGCGAATAGGCTGCAGCGGCGGTGAGAATGCGTAAATGCATTTTCCCCCGGACAACAAAAAAAAAGGTTCCAACAAAATAATTATTTTCGTACATTCCAGAGACTTCCACTTTCATAATGGAAGAAACTGCTTTAAACCAGAGCAAAGCGTTCACAGGAAAATAGACTATCGCTACAAACTCAAAGTAGGACCGGGCGTCGACTTCCGCGGCCAAATGCCTATACCACAGGACTTGTATATGAAAAGAGGTATACAAAATAAAGAAAAAAATAAACAAGGACAGAAAGAAATTAAGAATGAAACAGCAGCAAAAACAGCATCAAAGAAAGAGTGAGAAGGAATATTGACTTAGTAATTTGTACTTTATTTGAATTGTTATATGTTTGGGTTTTTGGTTATAATAAACAAAATTTTAAATTATATTATTTTTATTTTTTTAGGATAAGAATTCACTTCGGCTTCTGGGCTTCGGCACGATTTTAACAAAATTAGAATTCATATTATATGCTTTATTTCGATACAATCATAACATGACACCTGAGCCGATGCTCTCGTAGACCCGAAGTCCGAGAGGCACGCGAACTGTAGAATAGAGCGACAGTTGCAGAATATTCCTCTAGAAAACAAGTCAACAATAAACCCAAATTGTGTAGCAGGGCTTATCATAAGATTTTTGATTATCTTAGTGACAAAAATGCTTGGGATGGAGTCGCCCAAATCTCAATTTAAATTGCAAGATATTATTATTTGTGTTAAAGAAGATTCTTTTTAGTTTTTTGGCAGTGTTTCTCAGTATACACGCACTGCAAGGTAGGGTAAAAAGAATATGACGATTCCAAACGCATGTAAGCATTTTTACGGAATAACTAATTTTAAACTTCATTCCTCAATCCCCACGGTATTGCGTTTTTAAGCCATTTAATAAAGATGGAGCCCTGCTCGCCTGTATGCCCAGTAAAGTAGCAGAAGTACCAAAGAGTTTTGACCATCCAGAAAAAAACTGAAGTGAAGAGAGAAGAGAAGAATTAAACAAACAAAATTTAATCAAACCTTTTTATTTGAAAATAACTGATTACAGCTACGTATCGATTCTATACATTAGTATTATACATAATATGGACGCTTAATAACAATGCGCCTCTAACTTATAATAATTGAAATAATCATCACATTAAAAAAACAGCCTAAAATTTGTACATATAAAAATCTATGGCCATTAAAAAATAATTATAGTGGAGGTTTTGAACCATAGTGAAAGAATTGCGAGTTTCTGTCACTAGATGTCATTGACAGTTTACACAAACCAAAACTAGATGGAACTGTTTTGAATTACTGTAGTCTTATATAACTACCCTCATATTCGAAATAAATCTAATAATTGATTTTGATGAAATTAAATATATTTTAAATGTACTAATAAGATATTTAAAGTGTCTTCTGAAGATATTCATCGAACAAGTAGAGGGAGAGGGACAGATCGTGTCCACTGTTGGCCGAGATGAAAGCCTTGAGGTCGGTGGTGTGACCGGCCAGATCCCTGATCTTCTTGGCCTGGTCTTCGATAAATTCCTCTTCAAGGTATTGAGCGACCTGTGGAAGAAAGATTGTTATAAATATTGGTAACTAATTAACCGGTAAGATCATCAACAGCCTGTAAAGCAACCTCTGCTGAATATGGGCCTCCTTCCGGGAGAGTCCCTCGGAAGGAGGCCTATATTCAGCCATTTTTGCACAGTATTGTAACACCCACGAAAACACGGTTGCCCATTCCCTGTTATATGATTGTGATAGATGAGGGTTTAACAATCGGGACCAAAGGTTTAACATGCTTTCGAAGCACGGAGGGTAGTTTCTCAACCCGGCGTAGACATCGAACCCACGACCTCCGAGTCTTAAAGCGAGACATATACCGCTAGGACACGGAGGTTAGCAGTAGATTTAGATTTAGTTATTTGCCTGTAAAAAACCATACCTCAGGGTCATGCAGATGATGGCTGTTCCTGGTAGCTTCGCGGTGGATGTTGAAACTATGCAACGTTTTTGTCCGGCGTGGGGATCGAACCCACTTTAGCATTAGATTTTTTTTTTTGTTTTTTTTTAAAGGTTACTAGCAGAGTTTTGCAGTCTACTAGTATTCTTGTTAACCCCTCGTGCTAAGCTAAAATGCTTGTGTACGAGTGTTCACGTCGGTAGTTCAATGGGTGGAGTTCGAACCGGCGACCTCAAGATCACAAGTCCGACGCCCTAGCCATTGGGCTACGGCCGATAATTCAACTATTGATTGATTGGTATAATTTGCCTGTAAAAACCATACCTCAGGGTCATGCAGATGCTGGCTGTTCCTGGTGGCTTCGCGGTGGATGTAAAAGGCGCGTTCTGCGAGCTCCTTCTGCGTGTCCAAGGCTTTGGCGAGGGCTTCCAGCTCGTGGAGCTCTACGGTATAGTTCTTGCGTTCGACTGGCTTCTGAGTACTGCGTTGGGCAAAGTTCATTTCATCACCTGGTGAGAAAAAACCAAAGTAAATTAATATGTCACTAGTTTTGAAATGAAATGAAAACGTTTATTGATAATGTAGACGAATCGATCGTACTTATAAAAAGTCAAATACAATGACACAGATATAAAAAGAAAAAAAAAATCTTGACTAATTAATTAGTCAACAGTCATGTTATTAAATAGAATTTAAATCTACCAATGTGGCATGTGATAGTCGCGTATTATAAATATAATTAGAATCAACCAACGTGGGCTGGGATTCGGTTAGAAGCATTGAACGCGTCGCGAGCCTCGCCTTGCAAGGACGACCGGACCCTATCCTAGCTTTTATCATCATCATCATCATCATCAGCCCGTATAACGTCCACTGCTGAACAAGGGCCTCCTCCCGAGGGAGGGTTTTTGCCATGTCACCACGCTTGGCAGGCAGGTGACTTTGGCAAATGAGTTTGATTCCCACTCTGAACAAGAAATCTTTTTGTAGATTCTAAGATTTCTTTCCGGGTCTGGTTTGCTGAGGGACTCCGTGCCTCGGAAAGCACGTTAAGCAGTTTCAGATTGTAACTAGTATAAATAATGCAAATCAGTTTGTGCGTTCTTAAGCTGAGGTTACTCAATCTATTAAAATACACGCAGCAAAATCCATTACGTAGTTTTGAAAGATCTATTCATACATAGGGACAGACAGCGGGAACCGACTCTGTTTTATACTATGTAGTGACTCTCATTTGTTTGATGTTTATATCCTAAAACTCTGACGTAAGCAAAATTTTTGTAGCCTCTCCACAAACTAGAGGAACTGAACTGATCATATTCACAGGGCCGTCTTTCACCTATTAAAGCCCCTGGGCACATTAGAATAATACATACATACATAAGCTCACGCCTGTTTCCTCAATGGACCTCCACTTGCTACGATCCCTACACACATCTTTCGCTTCATTCACTCTCATAACATTCTTCAAACAAGCACGTCGGTTAAGGGTGGATCTTATTTGACCTTTTGCGAGGATGTCTTAGAATAATGGTTCATAGTAAATTAGAATATTACAGAGAACGCAGATATAAAAAGATTAAGCTTTATTTTTACTTCTTTACGGATGACTCGGAGTTGCCATATCGTTTGTTATCATCCAAATAAGCCTTGCTCTTTCTATGTATATACCTACCTTTCCGTTACACCTTGTATAGGTTTCCTATTTAATGAACCTAAATTATTATACTTAGGTTCGTTATGACAAATAATTCCAGAAATAAATATCATAGATATGAGTCAACTAGCCTATTGATCCCACTAGTTGTGTTCTGTTGCAACACTTTTTTTTTCTAAGGGCACGTCTGTGTTGCCGTCTGCACGGAATGAATTAAAATGTCAAACGGCATTTTTTTTTAAGTTTTTTTTCGCCGGTCGTTATTTAGTTGGCCTGCCTTTTTTTGATTTGTTTACAAAGATGTGCGAGAGTAGAAAGATATTTAAATCGCGATTAAAATGGTGTCAAAAACACCAAGACCAGTTAAAAATGGACACTCTCGCTACTAAGCATGCAGTAAAAGATTTCAGTGGTTTTTGGAAATGTACCAACCGTTTGGGGACTCGGCCGGGTCTTCCTGTGACTGTTGACGGCTCTAACGATTTAAAAAATATTGCTGACAAATTTAAAAATAATTTTACTGTTCGGTCACCGTTAGGTCCAATATCGTTGTCTCGAAGTAAGGGTGGGGTGAATGGGGAATGTGTGGCTACCAGGGTCATGGCTAGGGATGTATCTCGGGCGGTGAAATCTATTTCAAAAGGCAAATCACCTGGCCATGATGGATTGAGTGTGGAACATGTGCAGCACGCTGGTCCTCATATTTACAGGGTGCTGGCCATGCTGTACAACTTTTGCATATCACATTCATACCTACCAAATAATATGATGAAGACTATTGTAGTTCCGGTAGTAAAAAATAAGGCGGGAGACTTGTCAGATACGGCCAACTATAGACCTATCTCCTTAGCAACAATAGGCGCGAAAGTGTTTGACAGCATTCTGAATACACAATTAAACAAATACCTAAAATTGCATGATAATCAGTTCGGATTTCGGTCAGGACTGTCCACGGAAACTGCGATATTGTGTGTGAAGAGTGCTGTCAGATACTACACTGACAGGAAAACATCTGTGTATGCCTGCTTCCTCGACCTCTCCAAGGCATTCGACCTGGTACGGTATGATATTTTGTGGGACAAAATGGAAGCTGCTCATATACCGGATGAACTTATTACTATCTTTAAGTACTGGTACGGGAACCAGGTGAACCATGTCAAGTGGGCGGGCACATTGTCAGACCCATATAGGTTGGAATGTGGGGTGAGGCAAGGGGGGTTGAGCTCACCTTCCATTTTTTTAATTTATATATTAATGGGCTGATCGAGGCACTCAGTGAGCAACATATTGGTTGTTATATTGATGGCGTATGTTTCAATAACATCAGCTACGCGGACGATATGGTGCTGCTGAGTGCCTCGGTCTGCGGACTCAGAAAGCTGATGAGTATCTGTGAGGGTTATGCAACTGATCATGGACTTTTGTATAATGTAAAAAAGAGTCAGTGTATGGTCTTTCAGGGCGGACAGAGAAAAGTTCATGAAATACCAGCTTTACGACTGAATGGCATACCTTTGGAAAGAGTTGATTCTTTTAAGTACCTAGGCCATTTAGTCACTCCCGATTTGAAGGATGATACAGACATTGAACGGGAGCGAAGGGCGCTGTCGGTCAGAGCGAATATGGTGATCCGTAGGTTCGCACGTTGCTCAGTACAGGTTAAAATTACTCTCTTTAGAGCCTACTGCACAACTTTATATACATGTAGCCTATGGGCCAACTACACGCAGAGATCGTACGGCGCCCTTCGTGTCCAGTACAACAATGCGTTCAGGATGTTGTTGGGTCTCCCCCGCTACTGCAGCGCCTCGACAATGTTTGCAGAGGCACGCGTAGATTGTTTTTACGCAATGATGCGCAAGAGAGGCACTTCGCTAGTGCGACGAGTGCGGGGGAGCTCCAACAGCATGCTGGCCGCGCTCTCAGAAAGGCTCGACTGCGCCTACATAAATCATTGCTGCAGGTTGCACATTGGATGCGGGTAATTCATGTTTGTGTTGTCCAATAATTATTTTTACTTTTTTACTGCTCAATTATTCTTATTTTATCAATGTGACTGCTTGTAATAATTAATAATGTGTATATGAGTCTTGGTTACTTGAAATAAATGATTATTATTATTATTATTATTTTGCTTCTTCACCGGACATAAAGGCGAGCTCCAGCCTCAATAAATGTTTTAGGTATATACTACAAACTAAGCAACCTGCACAAGAGGGCGCCCCATGTAGGACGGAGATTGAGGAATAATGACTTTAGATTTTTAGGGGAATTTTGTGCAACTGTCGCTCTACTTTACAGTTCGCGGGCCTCTTGGACTTCGGGTCTACGAGGGCATCAGAAGGTTCTTTGCAAACTAAGGGTACAGAGGGCGAGGGAGGAGTCAAACTGCGTATTCAACCTACCCCTCATAGTAATATGCTTGATGATATCAATGCTCTTCTCCCAAGTCTCGTCAGCCAGTTTCTTGAACATCTTGGTGAAGCCAGCCCTGTTTGTCTGGTAGTTATTGAAGTAAGCTGAAGACAGGAGGTACTCGAAGGACCTCTCGATGTGCAGGTTGGCGTAGGCCTGGAGTTCGGAAGCCACGTTGCCATGACGACCGTATTCACCGTAGACCGCGTTACAACGGGGCAGAGCTGTTGGTAATTAAAAAAACATTACACGATATAAAAAAAGACACACGCTATACATGCGACAAGCACATAATTTGTAATTTTTTTTTAATTTCAATTGAAGAGTGCAGACATAGAACAGGGAATGTCACAATTTTGTTTATTGGAATCATATCTTTTTCTAGGATGGTTAATTTTGTTGCTTTTTCATGTAATCAGAATTGAATTTGGATTGTTATTGAATTGTATTTATAACTTTACCAAAATTGTGCATGTGGTGTTAGCATGTAAGGAATTATGATTCTTAAATATCTTATATATTTATAACCTCTTAATGTTTAAAGAATGGTATAATAATAGGTATGAAGACTAAAAAAAACTATGAAGTGCGTAAGTTAGATTACCCAAAAATATTGGACACAGATTTTTTTTCAATTTTTTTTTTATATGTTACTAGCCGAATTTTTGTTATTTTAGCTAAAATGCTTGTGTTACGAGTGGGTTCACGTCGGTAGTGCAATGGGTGGGGTTCGAACCGGCGACCTCAAGATCACAAGTCCGAAGTCCTAGCCATTGGGCTAAGGCCGCTTCAAAATAAAAAAATGACAAGGCTACAGCGCGTTGAAATTTTGTGTGACGTCACTTCTAAGTACAATTTTACCTAGTAGTGGCGTCACAAGCCCCCCGCTCCTGAACTTTATAGTTTGTTGTCGCTCTGTATCTTTGTCAATTTTTATTGATTTAATAAATAAAAAAATACGTGTCCAAAGTTTTTTTTGTAATCTTATTGACGGAATAAATATATTTTTTTAGTCTTTATGCCAAGTGTTGGTTAACATAAATAAAAAATAACAAGCATCATGACATTGAAGTATGTACGATACCCAGTGAAAATGAATTAATTTAAATGTTAAGTTGACAACTAAAGAGGTTATGTGTTATTTTTTTTTATAATCAACCACAATTTTTTATTAATTACGGTGAAGATAAAATGGCAATTTGCACTCTACTAGTATTCTTGTTAACCCCTCGTGCTAAACTATAATGCTTAGAGCTGTAGTAAACCGTATGTATTCGTTACTGAGTAACGGGTGCGCCGTCTAGTACCGAGTAACGAAACGTTACACAGTACACACGAATGAATTTCGTTACTCGCATCTTCGTATATTCGGTACCTATACAATGTAGGTTAGAGCTGAAGCAAACCGTATGTATTCGTTACTGAGTAACGGGTGCGCCTCCTAGGGATGAATTAAATAATGATTTTCGTTACTCGCATCTTTCGTATATTCGGTACCTATACAATGTAGGTACCCAATTTACGAAAATGCGAGTACCGTTGATGCCTTTATTGAAACGTTTGCTAGTTGATCGTATGTTTTACGTACTTGCGCGCTTATTCGGTGTATTTTTTGAAAACGTTCGTAATAAGGAACGATGTCCGTTAATTAAATAAAGTATAATTTGGAAATAATTCGTTAAAGTTTTTTACTGTTTATACAAAGGTATTGTATGTATAGACAACGTTTGAAATTGTAAAAGAAACTAAGTAAGAAAGTATTTTTGTCAAATTACAAATACAAAAAAAAATATACTAAAATGCGAAAAATGCACCTTACGTAGCTTGGTGTGTAATTTATAAATAACCAAGTTTTCTATAGAGTAAATTGTACGCGTACGTAACACGGCTCGATTCGTTGCTCTAACATAACATACCATGTTGTGAGGTATCAGAAGTAACGAGTAACGTAACGATACGAAAGTAACGAGTACTTATTGTTAAAGTAACGAATACATACGGGTACGCATTTTTTAGTTACTTTTACACCTCTATAATGCTTGTGTTACGAGTAGTGTTGCAATAAAATAAGACTTGACTTAAAGGTCCAAGTGACCAGGTCATTAAAACCCAAAAACAAAAAAAAAAGAGTAGTGTTGCCAGGTCCGAAATGTTTTAAATCGGTACATGAGGTCAAAAAAACGGGATTTAGGGTGTCAGACTGGAACAATTAACAAAAAACAAGGGGTTTTTAAGTCTGTGTTTAATTAATTGCGTTTTAAACTACTAGTGCAGTATTATATTAATTACCTAAATTAAATATGTATTTAATCTTACATAACAAGTAATCAGTCTTGCTGGACTAGTAGAAATTATAAAATAAAATCGTACTTTATGTGTAATTGACTCATCATCATCATCATCATCATCAACAGCCCGTTGACGTCCCTGCCCTGCTCAACATGGGCCTCCTCTTAACAGACCTTGGCAAGCCAGGATCGTAGAGGGATATTGCCATAATCACCACGCTTGGCAGACTGTAATACTGTGTGTGTATTGAGTAATTGACTCACTTCAGAAGAATAAAGTATTTATGCAAATTATTTATTTTTTATTAAAATTAGGTATATATTAAATTACGTAGCGTAAATATACATTTTTTATGAAAAAACATTTTTATTTTTTGATTAATCGGGACATTTAGCGTCCCGATCAGGTACAAATCGGGACGCGTCCCCAGACCCCTGAAAATCGGGACGTTCCGCGCAAATCGGGACACCTGGCAACACAAGTTACGAGTGGGTTCACGTCGGTGTAGGCCGGTGAATACGCCCGTTTGTAGACAATAGCATGTCCAAGTTATGATTTCGCCACGAAATAATGTCTTTTGTAACTAATTAACTGTATCTATTCCCATCCCGGATTATCACACAACCTCTTTAGTTTATTTTATGATATTCATAATAATTTAATGTAGTTTAAAAAAAAAGTTAACAAAATAATGTCCGCATGCTAAATGCTTATGTATGAGTTGTCACAATACTCACTTCTCTGTCCTGAAAAGAAATAAAAGCGGTGTGTAAGAAAGAGATACAATATACATAAATAGATAAATAAGAAAGAGATGTGATTACATATCGTCGCTTAACTTCTAACACCGCATAATAGGTATGTTAGAAATAGTAACTTTTCAGGAGAATGTAAATACTATATTTAATACATAGACGCGATTGCAAAACCATATTTCTATTCGACTATAGGCCATTACAAACGTGTGAACTGAGTCATAAATCATTACGTCATAGGAATGTGACAACGCCGCTTCACTCGTTATCGATAAAGGGATGCCGCTCGGACGCAGGTAGCTAGGACGCCGCGTTCGTTGATTATTTAATATTTTGCATTATTTCCTAAACCTTTCCCTCATTATCTGCTATTGACTATCGACAAATCCCTTTTCATTGTTACACACAACACTAGGAGTGCGAGCGAGAGCTCCGATATGCCTATAAGTGTGAGCGAGAGGTCAGAAAAAATGATTTAAGACTTAGTTCGCACGTTTGTAATGGCTTTAGTACAGCTTCCCGCGTAGCTTCCGTTCCCGTGGCAACTTCTTTAATAAATATAGCTTTACTCCTGGATAACTAAGCTTTCTAATGGTAAAATAATTTTTATAATCGGTCGAGTATTTACGAAGCCTATTCAATGCAAACAAACATAATATGTTTGTTTGAACGCGAACGAACGAAAGAAAGAAAGAAAGAAAGAAAGAAAGAAAGAAAGAAAGAAAGAAAGAAGGGCTGGGTCTAGAGCAAAGAACGCGCGGCGAACCTCTAAGTAATTATAGATTTAAGGAAATTTGTTTTATTTCATTGTGATTCTTAAAAGTACAAGTGTATGTAAATACCTAAGTGCTGAATGAAATTCATTTATTTAAATAATGAATTTCATTCAGCACATTCAGCACTCTAAGGCGTACTAATATTATAAAGAAGTAAGATATATATTATATATCTTACTTCTTTATAATATTAGTACGCCTTAGAGTGCTGAATGTGCTGAATGAAATTCATTATTTAAATAAATGAATTTCATTCAGCACTTAGGTATTTACATACACTTGTACTTTTAAGAATCACAATGAAATAAAACAAATTTCCTTAAATCTATAATTACTTAGAGGTTCGCCGCGCGTTCTTAGCTCTAGACCCAGCCCGCGCTGGTTGATCTAATTTCTCAAACCACGCGACTTATTATTATTATTTTGCGTATAATCGTTTTGTTCGCGACAATTTTTCATTTTATTTATATATATTTTATTGATTTTACAATAAGATTATAATAGTAGTTTCACATAAGTTATCATACAGTTAAGTTATACCATTTACTAGACCTGTATATAATGTTAAAAATATTGTTACCTATTTATTAAGTACATATATAAAAAAATGTGCTTAAATGTGTTATGCATTATTAATGACGTAGGTACCTATAACAAACGCGAATTATTCGTCTACGCTACTAATAAACTATATCCTTTCCTTTCAGTACCTATCGATTTTTTATTTGGCTTTGTGTGTTTCTAATTGACTGAAATAATATGTTATTTGATTTGTTTTTTATTTTATTTAATCATATAAAAATACAAAATACTTATTTATATGAGTGATGCAAACATAAAACTCCTTCGAGTTTTACCGTGCATCAAATAGCATCAAAATACCCAAAAAAAAAATTGCGTGGTTTTAAAACTAAAGTGACAATACAGCAGTTTCGTTATACATATATATAATAAAGTTAAATTAAAAAAATAAACAATATTGAGAAAAAAAAGAACCCGCGTTCCACATTTTTCTTTCTATCATATATACAGTGCAACCTTAATATAACGTACCTCAACCTTAACATTGCGAACATCCTCTATATAACGAATTTTGTCAACCCAAAACCTTTATATAAAGCTTCTACCATTTTTTGTATTTGTATTGTATTTTGTATTTTCTTGTTCCCCTCCGATCCGTTATATCGAGGTTGCACTGTATATGAATGTTATAAAAAGGAAAGATTTGATTGTTTGTTTGTAGTTCGAATAGGCTCCGAAAATACTTTACCGATAAGAAACTTCTTTCACCATGGCTATAGTTAATGGGCATGAGGACTAAAAAAATCTATTTAGTCCGTCACTTAGATTACTAAAAAATATTGGACACTTATTTTTTTATTTATCACATCAATAAAAATTGACAAAGATACAGAGCAAAAACAAACTATAAAGTTCAGGAGAGGGGGGCTTGTAACGTCACTATTAGGTAAAATTGTACCTAATAGTGACGTCACACAAAATTTCAACGGGCTGTATCTTCGTCATTTTTTGTTTGAGTAACGAAAAAAAAATACGTGTCCAATTTTTTTTTGGTAATCTAACTGACGTACTAAATAGATTTTTATAGTCCACATAAGTCCCCACGGTAACGGGAGATACTTGACTTAAAGGTCCAAGTGATAAGGTCATTAAAATCCAAAAAAAAAAAAGTAACCGGAGATATGCGGGTAAATCCACGCGCGGGAAGCTAGTGCTATAATATTTTAAAATTTAATGCTTTGACCACATTTTTTAAACATAATATTTTAAATAATAAAAAGACGAGCGACCCGCCTCGGCTCCGCACGGGCGCAATGCTGATTTATATATAAAATTCTCGTGTCACAGTTTTCGTTCCCGTACTCCTCCGAAACGGCTTGACCGATTCTCATGAAATTTTGTGAGCATATTGAGTAGGTCTGAGAATCGGCCAACATCTATTTGCCGGGTCAGCTAGTTATACATATAAATCTTCCTCTCGAATCACTATCTAATAAAAAAAACCCGCATCAATACCGTTGTGTAGTTTTAAAGATACACATAGACATAGGGATATAGGGACAGAGAAAGCGACTTTGTTTTATACAATGTAGTGACGACCAGATTGAATTTTTTTTATGTGAATGTAAATTAATATAAAAATGAATTAGTATGTACATTAGTTTGTCATTTTATTTATGAGTGTTGGATTAAAGTATTTTTTTTATTAAAGAGATTAAAAACACAATAAATTGTTTATGTATTTAAGTGAAACTGTGTATTTATAAGTAGACTTACCAAGACTATTGGAGGCTTGTCCGCAATCTAAAGACACATCCTGGTAGCATGTGTCAGCAGCCAGGGCTCCGGAGACAGCCAGCATACATAATGCAAAGATAGCCTTCATTTTACTGAAACAAATAATAAAGTAAGTATTTCTTATTTAAATAAATGTATTTCATTCAGCACTTAGGTATTTACATACACTTGTAAGAACCACAATGAAATAAAATAAATTTCTTTAAATCTATAATTACTTATTCATATTGTCATAACAAAATCCAATGCATCCGATTATAGTCCCAAGACTGACTGTGGATCATAAATACAAACAAAAAAAAATATAGGTAATTCTTACTCTATAAAATATCCAACTAGTTAACTAACATTCAAGTCTTACAAATCTATAGACAACACAGTCCGAAACTAGCTTTGTCTGTCAGTCTGTTTGACTTCCATGCCTTTTGATGTAAGAGGGGATTAAATAAAGCTAAGAAAATTAACTCCTTTCTCACAAAAAAATTGGCTTGTATTTTTGTAATTGATCAAAAGAACAAATCATTGTTTGTATTCAAATTTTTTTTAAATCAAATTTGTTGTATAGATAAATATTTATTTTATTTTATTTTTAGTATTTGTTGTTATAGCAGCAACATGAATACATAATTTGTGAATATTTCAACCGACTAGCTATCGCGGGTCTTGAGATATAGCCTGGTGACTGACAGACAAACAGCAAAGTATTAGTAATAGCGTCCCATTTTTACCCTTTGGGTACAGAACCAAAATGCCAAACTAGGGTAACAATAATTCTTTTTGAAAAATGTAAAGGTACCTTTTTTAACATTTTTGTGTCTGTTAAGTGTAAAATATTTGTCTATTAAACATCAAAGACTAACAATCTATAATAATGTAACATAAACTGCCCTTTAGAATAAAAAAATATATTTTGAACATTTCTCCTTTAATTCATTCATTATTTTTCCAACCACTTAAGATTATAAGAACATTTAAAAGGTAAATAAATTAATATCTAACATTTGTGTTACTATATCAATTGATGTCTGGTATTAACTTTAATATTCTTACATTTAACACAAACTTAATTTCTAAATATATACAGTGGACATTGTTATACCTAGTCTAGAGTGGCAAAGTCCATGCCATGATAGTGAATCTATCAATTAGCTACAACATGTTTACAGTTAGGGTTGCAACCTGTACTATATTATATAGTATCATACTATATTTCAGTCAAATGTCTCAGTCAATACATTATATAAAAATAATACAGTACAAAAAGTACTATATTTTAGACCGCACCCTCAGCGCGCATATGAAAAAAATACAATAAAAAACGCAATAGGACTGATGAGCTAAAAAAAAAAGCTCATCAGTCCTCTGGACAGAATCTTAATCCAGTACTGTATGGATTTAAAATGCTCAGACTATTAAATGGGTATTATCCTGAATTATTGTTATTAAAAAGTACTATATAAAACAAAATAAAAGGTGGCAACCCTAAATATAGTCCATTTTTATGAGTTTGCCTATCTAATGATATCAAATAAATCTATGTAGGTACCTACTTACAGTGATAAAGACTAATATAATGTCAAAACAAATCAAAATAACTACTTATAATTGTTATAATAGTATTAATCAGTGATTTTTAATCTGATAGTTACATTATTAACCAAAATGTTATCTAAAACAAGCAATAAAGATATAAAAATTACAGATATAATTCTACCATCCATAAAGTTAATCAATTGATATACCTACTTTTTATCTATTAACTATTTATCGATTGAAAAATTCAATACTTAGATTTTTATTTATTTTTATAAAGCAGAAATTAAATATTAATTTAAAGTTTAAACAAATAATGTTAAAAACAAGTAAATACCACATAGTCATTCTCCATCTTAAAACATGTAGGTTTTATAAAAACACCTTCATTTGTTTTTTAATCACAAAACACGGAATCAAAATAAAGTCTATTGTTTTTTTAATAGATCACTCGGTATGACAAAGGAGTTTCTTTATTTTCCGTAATGTCAAATCAAGAATATGAGTTTTTATTTTATCTATTCAATAAGTTCTGAAAATGTCGTTAAGTTATAAATAAATGCAAGAATAATAAAGTAAATTAACACGAGTATATGAGGCGTAAATAAAATTTACTCACCAAAATATTGTGAACACGAATTGAAAATGTCTGTAGCAAAATGAGTAACAACAGAGTTCTGTCGAAAGTGCAGTCTTTACACACACTGGCGTAGAAGACGACTTTCAACAAAGAATATTAAACTGATAAACCTGCCGTCAGGGCAGAGGAACATAGAAATTATTATCTATTTACGCGTTCCGATTGGCAGCCAACTACAAAATGATAATAAAATAAAAATTGACTTCGTCACGTGAAGTTGGCTACATTAATTCAAAATGTTCCCTAGTATAATAAAAAAAATACCTTAAATGTTATGTGTAAGGTTTCTAAAGGGGTACTGATTCCATGCAAATGCTAAACAGAATAAGAAATAGGTTTTCGTACATAAAAAATAATCAAATCTGAAACTTTATAACTCAACTACAGTAATCATTTTAAGTAATCGGTGATTAATTCTCCAATAAAAAAGGGAAATTTATATAGCTGGCATTATTGTTTACCCCGCTCCCTTCAACGCTATCCCCTCTCGGGCCTTACAAAAATGACGTATTTGTCGCTATACCAAGAATGTTAAGGTTTTGAGTTTCTAGAGCATTCTCAATCTTACATGATTTTTAGGTTCAATATTACATTTAAGTACTCCAAAAGGTTAAAGTTATGATTTTTATTCATTTTATGGGTATATGATGTAATTTTAAATGATCTTTAGGCTTGTTTCTAGGAAATGCGTCGAGAAATATTCCATGAATCACCTTGAAACACAAAACCTATACGCGACGTTTTTGTTGTGCAACGGGTGCAGTGTTACCAGACGAGGAAACAAATATTACAGTGTTTCGTGCTCAAATTTACAGTGTTTGTGACGAAATTACAGCAAAAGTAAAAAAAAAAATACAGCAATTTTTACAGTAGATCTAAAAATGTTTTCACATCTTTCACAGAACTACTTAACAAGCTGAATAAATTCGTAATGCATCGAAAAACAACCAATTTACAATCTAATTTAAGTTGGTCCCAATAGGCTTGAAAACTTACCTAACTCATGGTTGACATGTTTTAGGCGGTTAATACTATAAAGTGGTTCTTAGCCTATGACGGGAAATTCCTGCATAGTATACACCACGCACACACACACACACCTTCATTATACAAGTAACGGCGCCGCTATTCATGCCCGTTAAAATAAGACATTTTCGTTCTTAAGACAAAAGCAAAGAGATGGCGCGGGCTCTAGTAGCCGGTTGCGTTCGTTATTATTTTTTCTTTTCACAAAAGGCTGCATTCAGTTTACTTTGATTTTTGCATGTAGAAAAATTACAGTGTTCTCCATACACTGTAATTTTACCATTACAGTGTACAGTAGATCGTGTGAAAATACAGTAAATCTGCTGTAATTACAGTGTGTCTGGCAACGCTGAACGGGTGGGAATATCTTGCTTCTCTTTCTAACATGTCAATCCTCTAGCAAGCACTTTGACAACAGACATGGTTCGGTTATCGCTGCGTAGTTCATTATTTTCATGTAATCAGACGCATCACCGCGAATAAGTAGTTGTTTTTTCCAATTTTGTTCCGTTTGATAAGTCGCCTTCTGCACCAGTGAGTGTAAAGGCAAGACTTTCGCGAGTACTCTCATACGTTGCGGACCCGCAATCGAATATTATCGTCAAGTAACTGTGATTTTAATAGTAGAAATAAATAAATTAAAATGAAGGCTATCCTCTTTGCTTTGGCCGGACTCCTGGCTGTATGCCTCCCTGCTTCGGCTACGCAATGTAAGTTTTTTTTTATTCTTTGTTTTTTTTTTGTGGGTAAAAAAAAGTTACGATGCACACACGGCGAAGAACGATGCATCCTTTGTTCCCGTTAATATTAATTTTACTATTTTTATAAGTTTATACTAATTAAATAAATGTAATAATATGCTTTTTTTATTCGAACACTCTTACGTAGTCTAAGCATGATTAAATTAAAATCTTGAACTGGGTACCCATTTCTTTTCTTGAATGTCATGTTTTGCTAATCATATGTTTTATCGTCAGCGCCATCTAGTTGAATGAAAATGGAACTTTAAAAAAGTTCCATTTTCATTCGACTAGACAGCTTAATTGTTTACAGATTAAACAGAACTTTTTGGTCATTGTTATCAATTGTTTCCTTATTTAATACATATTGGTTAACAATACTTAGCATTTACTGAAAGCATATACTACATAGTTCTTGTATTTAGAAGTTACCTTTTTTTGCATTAAGCAGCCCCACTGCCACAACAGA
This sequence comes from Nycteola revayana, assembly GCA_947037095.2. NCBI lineage: Eukaryota > Metazoa > Arthropoda > Insecta > Lepidoptera > Nolidae > Nycteola > Nycteola revayana. The sequence continues at coordinate 7,580,040 of OX344840.2, forward strand.
GGGTATCTTCAACCCCTTTAGAGTATTATATATTAACAAACTATAGAATGTTCCATACAGAGTAGGAATTAGTGCCATGGGCATGAATAACACTTGTCTAGATAAAAAAAATCTACTTAAATTAAGTCAGCCATTTATATCTTTGTTTAGTGAGGCAATATAGGGTACCAAGTTGCAGAAGTGATTCACTGTACCAAAATAAATATTTATTTTCACAATACCATGCAGTAAACCTTCTTTCAATCAACTTAATGTACCACAGCAATGTTTATTAATTTATATTGAATTTCATGACATGTTTGTTAATTGCATCAATGTTTCATCACTAAGGGACCATAGTGTTGAAATATTGAGGGTAAACAGATAGACCGTTAGATAGGTTCTATGTCAACACTGGCTTATGAAGTAGCTATGGACCTCCTTTTTAGTATAGATGTTGCAGTCAAAGTCTTAACCCGTCAAAAGTACTTTAACTAGCAAAATCAGTCATAAGTAGTTTTAGGTTAGGTTAGTTTTGACTGCAACATAGATACCCAGTCAAACCTCCAGATGCCCAAATGACAGTAATTAATATATAGCAGTAGCAGCAGGGGTAGCAGTTAATATCTGGTGCTCTCTGGTATTTTGACTAACCCTATTTGACAACCTCCGTAGCATAGCTATATTTGGCTTGCTATAAATCACAGAGATTGTGTGTTCCCACACCGGACAAGAAATCTGTGCAAATTCTAAGATTTCTTTCTGATTCTGGATGGTTGAGGGACTACTCTCTGTGCCTCGGAAAGTTCATTAAGCCATAGGTCCCAATTGTTATAACGTCATCTATAATAATCATATACCAGGAAACAGGCAGCAGCATTTATGTTACAACATAATATTGCAGTCTCCAACGAGGCTGCCAAGCGTGGAGACCATGGCGTAAACCCTCCTCAGAAGGAGGCCCATGTTCAGCAGGGCCCATTGAGGTTGTACAGGCTGATGATGATGAAACTTTTTATTTTTATTTTTTTTATTTAAAATTTAATTTATTTATTGACCAAAATATACACTATCATTAGAGTTATCCAATTTGATAGTGTAATAACATAACAAAGTCTTAATAAACAAAGATAGTTATTAAGAATGGTATTTAAATTGAGTTTTCTTACAATTTTTTAGTAAGCGATGGATGCATCCAAGGTAACTATTGCATACACAAAATAATTATAATAACACTAGATGCACCCCTACTTTGCTCCAGTGGGTCATAGCTTAATAGTTTTAACCTATATAGTAAAACAGCTAATAAATAATGTCTGTGCAAAAAAATACTGAAATCAATGCAACAGTTTTTGTATAAATGAGTAACAAACATCCATATAATCATTATATAAATACATACATCCATGCCTCCTCTCTATAGGGTTAGGTAGAGACCACTTCCCTCCACTTGCTACATCTTGACATAACACTTTCATTGCCTCCACATTAATTAATCTCCTCATGTTTCTAACCTGGTGTTCTTAAGAACTTTTATTCACAATTCAACACACAGTTTATTCCTATATTCATTATCAGTACATGATTGTTAATTGTATCAATGTTATCAAAAGTCATCATCCCTCAATCTCATCGCCAGCAACCCGAGCCGGGGTTTAAGCCCCACAAGGGGTGCCCTTTCCGCAGTTTGCTTGTTTTGTAGTTTTTAAACCAATTATTAGGCGATTATTAAGGCTAGCAGAGCTCCAGCCTTAAGGCTGGAGTTCTGCTCGCCTTTATGCCCGGTGAAGTAGTAAAAGCCTAGGGCTAACAAAATACGTAAATCCCAAAAAAAAAAAACAATGTAATCAATCACTATGGTCACTGTTGAGGACACTACACTTACAACTTGGGAATTTGATTTTTTTAACTTAGACACCTATTAAGTCTCCTGGTGAGCATGTGATTTGATTTTATTTGACCATAATTTCTTTTTTGCATTCTTTATGGAAAAGTTTACTGATTACTAATTCCCAAAATTGAGATTAATAATAAATTTAGACCACTGGCAGGATTTGCAGAACCTGCATCTTAGGTTAAGCTTCTAATGCCCTACCCATTCGGCCATGGTGGAACCCAACCGGGCGTCGGAATGACCGTTGCCTAGAGACGTGTTATAAAGTGACTATAGATTTGTTAACCACAGTTTTTTTTTATAAAAGATTACTAGCAGAGTTTTGCTGTCTACTAGTATTCTTGTTAACCCCTCGTGCTAAGCTAAAATGCTTGTGTTACGAGTGGGTTCACGTCGGTAGTGCAATGGGTGGGGTTCGAACCAGCGACCTCAAGATCACAAGTCCGACGCCCTAGCCATTGGGCTACGGCTGCTTAAACCCCCTGAACTCTGTTCACTTCATCTTTATGTTTTAGCATAATGATAACGTCTCTTGGCCTTTGAACAAATATTATTGGTGATAGTGTGTCCACATTAGTGTCTATTGCTAATAAGTTTGAAAATCAAATGTAGCAAATTTATAATTCGCCGTTTACAACACAAATATAGATAATATTTCTTGACAAATTAAATTGCACCTTATTGGCAACTGTCACTTAGGAATATTGCACTGTAACTTACGAACTTGCATAATAATATGGCAGATGCACAGAAAGTGCGAGCCAAAAGCCCTTAGACGGGAGCGAAGAAAAAATAAGACGTACAGACATCTTTTTTTTAATGTAGTTTTAGGTGCATAAAGGCGGGAAGGGCTCCAGTCTTATTAAATCCATACTCTTAACTAATATTATAAAGAGGTAAGGTTAGTGAATTGTAGTTGAGGTTGTAGGGGGTAGGGGGTAATCTCTGGTAAATACATTTCCGCCCGGACAAAAAAAAAGCAGAAGCTTAACATCTGATTTGCCATTATACGTCAGAAGGCACTAGCCCACACACATCTTTAAAAAAAAGTAATAAATAATGAATATAGAAAAAAAAAGATAAATTGGCTAATCGGCAAAAGATTTTAAATAAAATAAGACTTGACTTAAAGATCCAAGTGACCAGGTCATTAAAATCCAAAAAAATAAAACAAAAGATTTTAGTTGCCATATTTTGTATTTGACTACATTATTCTGATTTCATTGTGTATCTGACAAGTACAAGTGTATGTCACAGCTACGCTACCGAGGTTGTAAACTACAAACTAAGCAATATAACCCAAATTCAAATATTTATTGCTTCCATGGTAGGTGCATACATTAGGTCTTAAATGTGTTAATATATAAGGTTCACATGGGTCGGGTACAGCAAAATAGGACAGACGAACGTTTATTCTTTTTGTTTTTTATGAAATTTTACTATTTTAAGTTGCCTTTTAAATATTCATTTACGCTATAATATGATCTGCTTATTAGTAGAGATTTAAGTTCTTTTTGTAAATATGGTCATTTTGGATTATTTTCTGATGATTTCTGGTTATTTATTAAATATTTTTATGGACATATCTTACGGACTAGTTGCATGTAAATTTAATCGAGATTTTGAAACCCCTTTGGGAGTTGGACCTTGGCTCACTAAACAAGCAAAGTTCACTCATCTTTGTAATATACCTATTATTGTTTATTATGATAAAAATAAACACCTACTTACTAATGTTTTGTCTATCAAAATGTTTTAATCATTTGGGTCATGCTATCGTATATGTTGTTCTAAATCAGTGATTCCCAAAGTGGTCCAAATGATACCTAGGGGTTAAATCCATCAATCTCATCGCCAGCGACCGCCCTAAGCCGAGGTCCAAGCCAGCTCTTGCGCTGGTTGCTTAGTTTGTAGTTTTTAAACCATTAATTAAGGCTGGAGCTCTGCTCGCCTTTATGCCCGATGAAGTAGCAAAAGCCTCGTGGCTACTTACCTATGTCAAAATGAAAAAAAAAAACCTAGGGGTTCACGGGAGACACGAAGAGAGTCTACGTTTGCGTAAAGAAAAATCAAGTTAACAAGTTGTAATACGATAGATATGTAGTAACAGGGGGTCTACCGAAACCAGTATAGTTTTTAAAGGGGTCTACGAGAAAAGTTGTTTGGGAATCTCCATTCTAAACGATCTGTCATTCATTAGTCATAGCACCCACACACTGGAAGCAAAACTAAACAACTACTATCCCGTTTAACGTAAACTGCCGAATGTGCCTTCCCGAGGCTCTGATTTCATGTTCGACGATCTTTTTTTTTTGTTTTTTTTGCGGCTGCACATCCTTACTTCACCGGGCAAGGGGGCGCCCCCTGTGGGACTTGGCCTCGGCTCAAGGCGGTCGCTGGCGATGAGATTGAGGGATTATGACTTCCCTCAGCAGTGGACGTAATACGAGCTGATGATGATGATTATTCCAAGTTCTAGATGGTGCTGATACAGTCCTTTGTATAGATGTCATATAGTATCAAAGATACATTGTTGTAACACTTTAGAAAAGTATATAATTATGTACTCAAGAACTTATAAGCTCATACAAGGACTTGGAACTCAAATCCTTCACATGGAGATAAGATTCAATGGCATTATCGCCACGTGAACTGAAGTGGTTATATGTACCTACCTACTATAATTTGTACACTGTGACGCACAATGTCGGTTGTTGTTAATTTACATACAACGATTACAATACACTAGATCAGCTCCCCGTCAGCGACCGCCCTAAGCCGATGTCAAAATCCCACAGGGGACGCCCTCTTGCGCAGGTTGCTTAGTTTGTAGTATTTAAACCATTTATCTAGGCTGGAGCTCTGCTCGCCTTTATGCCCGGTGAAGTAGCTGAAGGGGCTAACTAAATATTATTAGGTCCGTCCGAAAAAAAAAACCCCCCTTTGGGTGTTGGACGTTGGCTCCAAAACTAGAACAGCGGTCTCCAAACTACGGCCCGCGAGCCAAATCCGGCCCGCGACAACTTAAAGACTAGTGTCATCGATCTTTGGAGACTTCTGCACTAGAAAAAAAAACGTCGCCTAATTTAGGTTATTAGATTCCTTCTTTATTCCTCGACTAGCTTCCCGCACGTGGCTTCATCAATAAAGAACTTCATCCTTACTAACTAACTCTGTCAGTCTGTCTGTCTGTCTGTTACGCAATCACGCCTTAACTACTGAAGCTATTTAAATGAAATTTGGTACAGATATAGCCTAGAGCCTGAGAAAGAACATAGGCTATATTTTATTATGAATTTCCCACGGGAACAGGAGTTACGCGGGTGAAACCGCGCGCGGGAAGCTAGTAATCAATAAATGAGTTTTTTTATTGTGGTTGGCAACCCTCAAATACATGACAAGTTGTTAATTTACACATGTTATTATTGATTACTAATGCGACCATGACTTGCAAATAGGTTAGTTGGTATCATTGCCAAGTATCGAATTTCATAAGCTTGTATTAACAATGTAAACGTATTTTATAAAAATGGAATTTAGATAGGGTTGCCACATGGTCGGAATTTGGAGGCATTCTCCCGAATTTTTGGATACCCCTTCCGACTACCGACGAAATAAAAAATCTCCCGAAAAACCACTTCACTACATAGTATAAAACAAAGTCGCTTTCTCTGTCCCTATATCCCTATGTATGCTTAAAAATTTAACACTACGCAACGGATTTTGATGAGGTTTTTTTTATAGATAGAGTGATTGAAGAGGAAGGTTTATATGTATGATACATCCGCATTGCACCCGTGCGAAGCCAGGGCGGGTCGCTAGTTATTTAATAAAACAATAATTTTCGAAAATTGTTTGAATTTGAAATATCTCAACCCTGGCTTGCTAAGGTCTGTAAAGAGGAGGCCCATGTACAGCTGTGGACGTCAGCAAATTAAGTTTAATTTACTTATATTTTATGTATTTAGGAAATCCCGCCTTTAAATTTGACTTTATTTAAAACCTTTTTAATTTGACTTAGATAAGTGTAGGTACCTACTAGTAAAAAATAACATTTTCGACTAAAATTGGATTATCAAAGAGTTTTATACGGGAATCCCTCTTTTAAGGTATAATATTATTTGGTATAAAGATTTCGCATAATTTCGTTACAGCATGGGAGTGTAAATTTGTGACAATATATTTTATGCTTATCATGAACTAGCGATCTGTCGTGGCTTTGCACGGGTATTATACATAGGTAGACCTTCCTCTTCAATCAGTCTATCTATTAAAAAAAAAAACCGTATCAACATTCGTTGGCTAGTTTTACAGATGTAAGCTTACTTATAGACATACAGACAGCGGGAAGCGACTTTGTTTTATACTATGTAGTTATTAATCACTTTATACCATATGCTCATTGTTCTGTAATTTGATAATTTCAATGACATATTTTGATAATGGCGTGGCTCGTTTCGACTAGTTAAATAGCCATATCGCACTGCAAAACCGCGTAGACAATAGCTAATAATGTCTCAAATCAAATGTAGTTAAAAATCAAATTAATTTTGTAACCTCTAGGTTTTGATTCCTTTGCGAGTATCGAAAATCTTTTGATTGCGTTCGCTTAGCAATTTGATTTTTTCACGGCTCCAAGGGACATTAGACCTGGGTATTTAATATAAATTTCAGCTTGATACCTCCACGCGTTCTTGAGAAAAAGGGCCTTGACAGACAGACAGTCGGATGGACGATAAACAAAGTGATCCCATAAGGGATCCGTTTTTTCCTGTTCCGCAGCTCGGGAACCCTAAAAATTACTTCAGTACATTGTTTGACAGCGACTCTGCTCCAGTTCGACTCTGCTCCAGTGGGTCGCAGCGTGATGTTTTGTAGCCTATACGTTAATCCAGCGTATAACCTATCCCGGTGCAAATTTTAGCCAATTTCGTTCAGTAGTTTTGGCGTGAAAGAGTAACAAACATCCATCCATACTTACAAACTTTCGCGTTTATAATATTAGTAGGATTTGGTTTGAGGCGGGGTTTGACAACATCACCAATGTAGTATTCTTAGTAATATTTTTTCTTTGAATTGTAATTGTCTGGGACAAGCGTTGTTTTATCATTTTATCTACATTTAATAAATAATAATCGACCTTTTGTTTGCATACTCGGAATTTAACCGATATAAAACCATAAAGATTCAGTTATAAGTTTTTTTTGGCATGATTGACTTGAACCTTCTTGGAACTTGCCACATTCGTTGTATTAAAAAGATGATGGTAACATTCTTAGATTTTTTTGTTTTGATGTTGGTAATTAAATATTTAAATTTACTTACAAAAAAAAAACTGGTAATATTAGGTAAAGATAAAATAAATTACGAAGATAGAGAAGGGAATGTTGAGATGGTTTGGTCACGTGGAAAGAATGGATGAAGAAAGATTGACAAAACAGGTATACATGGCAAGTGTGAGTGGCACAGTCGGAAGGGGAAGACCTCGTCGAACGATCTTTGACCAAATGGGAGACATCCTCACAAAATGTCAAATAAGATCTACCCTAAACCGACGTGCTTGTATGAAGAATGTTATGAGAGTGAATGAAGCGTGAGGTGGAAGTGGAGGTCCATTGTCTCTGCCTACCCCACTGGGGAACAGGCGTGAGCTTATGTATGTATGTAAAAATTAATTGAATTCTTTAATATACCTTGCCTTTTTTCCTAATTAAGTATAATTTTTTATTTATATGTCCGTCCCTTCTCTGTTTATAAAATATGCTCCCCAGTGCACCATGTCCTCTACCCTGCACTGAGTATTTCCCCTGGTCACTTATAAAGCGCGATAAAACCAACAAATTTATTGGCCACTTAGTAAACATTTCTAATTTAGCAGTTACAATAGGAAAAATGTTAAATAAAAAAGTCGATGCCGTCACTTAATACAACAAATTACCTCTTAACTTAGAATGACCCATACTTCTGAAGCATTTGGACGTAAGTGCCAGTTTACGTATAATGGCACATCCGACCTTATGGTACTACCATCCGATGCCCTCGTAGTCCCGATATCTCTCCGTAAAGTAGAGCGACAGTTGCACAAAACCCCCTTAAATACTAAAAAAATCATAATCCCTCAATCTCATCGCTAGCGACCGCCCTGAGCCTAGGTCCAAGCCCCACAGTGGGCGCCCTCTTGCGCAGGTTGCTTAGTATGTAGTTTTCAAACCATTTATAAAGGCTGGAGCTCTGCTCCCCTTTATGCCCGGTGAAGTAGCAAAAGCCTCGGGGCTAGGGTTACCAGATGAAATAATCAAATGTCAGGAGAAAAGGCCTGATTTCTATTGAAAAATCCTGTATTGAAATAATGAAATTTATTCAGCACTTAGGTATTTATATACACTTGTTCTTGTCAAAATTCACAATTCTCTTGATTTTAATTGTACAATTATTACTAAGAGAAGATAATGTTTAGTTTATTTAAGAGATCTCTAAAATGTAAGCCGTATTTTATTGAAAATCCTGAGATTTCAAGAGATTTGCACAATCCGGCCGCAATTCTGAGAAGAGTCCAAAAATCCTGAAATCTCAGGACAAATCCTGCGATATGGGAAACCTACTCGTGGCTAACTACGTATGTCCATCAGAAAAAAAAACCTTGTGCTACTAATCTCTAGAATTTTAATCCCGTCACAAAGAATAGAATTTCTCAATTTTACTGTCACAATATTATCAAATTGTCGGATTTGTTATCAAAGTTTATATATCTAATGTCGTTATCGGGCATGTGTCAATTGTCAACAATGACACATAGAATTTAAATGATTGATCTAATACAATGTTTATTTTATTTATATCTACATATACTTACTGGGTGACTACAGTTTTATTATCACTACATAGTATAAAACGCCCTATGTATTCCCATGGGTGTCGTAAAAGGCGACTAAGGGACATATGGCTGATGGATGGGTAGCAGCATCTATTAGCTCAAGGTTGACATCTTACTGCGATCACCAATCCGTCTGCCAAGCGTGGATCGATTATGGCAATATCCCTCTACGATCCTGGCTTACCGGGGTCTGTTAAGAGGAGGCCCATGTTCAGCAGTGGACGTAAACGGGCTGTTGATGATGATGATGATGAGTATAAAACAAAGTCGCTTTCTCTATCCCTACGTATGCTTAAATCTTTAAAACTACGCACCGGATTTTGATTTTTTTAATAGATAGTGATTCAAAAGGAATGTTTATATGTATAATACATCAGCATTGCACCCGTGCGGAGCCGGGGCGGGTTGCTAGTATTATAATAAAACTGTAGAGGTCGAACGTCTGTATATGTTACGGCTAATAGCCGAAGTGCGGCTACACCTAGGTTTAGCCGGCTACAACTAGGTGCAGCCGACCACATGCGGTTAAACTTAGATGTACCTATCCTACTTATCTTCGGTTAGAACTAGGTTTTAATTAAATAAACAATACGTATGCAAGACACAAAAAGATGTTGGGGTGGTTAAAAAAAAAAATAACCTAAACCTAAACCAATGGAGTTGAACAGGGACTTATTGAGGTTGATCTAAGTTTAACCGCATGTAGCCGGCTAAACCTAGGTGTAGCCGCACTTCGGCTATTAGCCGTAACATATATAACAAAAAAAAAACGCTAAAAACCGAGTCAGGGGAACGTTAGAAGTAAAATAGAACACATCGAGATTTAATTTAATTTTTTTGTTTCTCTATCTGTGTATCTCCGAATCTGTTGCACCGATATTAATGAAATTTTGCATGGAGATACCTTAAGTCTTCGCTCAACATTTGAAATACGTTTAATCAAAGAAAATTAATGAGAATCCCGTGGAAAAGTTAAAAAACCGAAAAACCACTTCCACCCACTTGCTAAGATCTTAACATACCACTTTTGCCTCCTCCACATTCATTAATCTCCTCGTGCATGTCCTACGGAACAGAAAAACCCTAAGAAATACCTAGAAAACCTCTTTTACCTACTTAAAACAACTAAAATAAATACATCTACTTAATTATTTGTTTCCATGATTATTTACCTACGTACATTATGTTGCAACAATGAAACTATTAAAAATATAGGTATTACATAATAACAAGATAGAATCTAACAATGGTATATGTCACTCAATTAGTGCATTAAAACAATTGTGAATAGGTAATTAAATATATAATAGGTAGAAATCCTATTAATGTCTTTTTAAATTTGTATATATCTATATTGATAAAACCTAAACAGTTTAAGGCGCCCCCCAAAAAAAAAACTTAAAGCCATAATCCCTCAATCTCCCCGTCAGCAACCGCCCTGAGCCGTGGTCTAAGTCCCACAGGGGACGCCCTCTTGCGCAGGTTGCAGGTAGTGTTTAAATCATTTATCTAGGCTGGAGCTCAGCTCGCCTTTATGCCCGGTGAAGTAGCAAAAGTCTCGGGGCTAACTATATACGTCCGTCTGAAAAATTGGTTATTTTGCTAATGTAATCAACAACGGGTCCATTGTTAATAAGCCTTAAAAGTTAAGGGTAGTAATAAAAGCTCCGACAACAAAATAAGAATTGTCCTTACTCAAAATATTAAATTTACTACCTAAAATACTAACTTTCCGACTACTTTTATCCGAATAAAACGAAACGACCGAATGAGACACTGAATTCTTCGAAAAATAAACATGACTGTTTACTGCTATAATTATTTTCTACCAGCTTAAATTATGTTCTACTGAGAACTATGCTTTGTAATTTTTATTTTTACTTGCCGACTATTTAATTATTCATTCATATTTCAAAGACTGTGGTGCTATTTTAACTACAACGTTATACTGAAAATACTATTCTGAGTTATACAGAAACTAATAAAAATATAAAAATGTACTTGTAGTAATACCTTTTTATGGTTTGACATCGGTACCTACTTCAGGCGTTAAGAAGTCAGAACAGTTGTATTAATGGTTTGATGTAAAACCAGGTAGACTTTGGTTTCTTAGAATATTTTACTGTTATCCTGTATTATTAATCGAGAAATCTCTTGTTTTATAATGTTAGCGAGATCAAAGATAAAAATAAAATAAAACTCAGTTTATTTGTCCAAATGTTCATTCAATGAAGTACATGAAAAGTACTTCTTTGAATCATCATCATTATTACTGGAAGAAACGCCCTAAAGTCGCTTCTGGCACTCGCATACTCGCAAATATATTTGTTAACCAACAATAGTAATTAAAACAGTTCATGCAATTGTAAAAGTGTGATTATTTTGATAAAAGCTCTGTTGTCGGTAACTTAGTAATCTTGTCGGAGGTTCAGTATCTTACTCGAAAGTTTAGTTTTGTTATTCGAAATTTAATTTTCTTTTAGGAGAAATGTAATTTTAACATGCTCTTATTTGTTTGTTATTTTTTTTTTTTCGGTATGTTTTTTGTTATTTTGTCGGTAATTTTTTATAACGCTATTTAATTAGAATAATAGTCGGCGACAGATCGCTGGAGATTAATTTGTTTGTCGGAACCATTATTATTATCCAAAAGTTAATAGCATCAGTAGACCAAGGAATTTCAATACAATGATAAAAGTATAACATTTTGATTATAGATATTCACAGGGCTTTTTCTATGTTTTTGACCTAATGATGACTTAACATAGGTCTGTTATTGCCACTTTCTTTCGCAAAATATATCAGATAAGAACCCTTGAAAATCCCTTTAACTATAGTAACAGCTATCGACAAACTTACACTAATGGTCTAATCAAGTAGGTATTATAAACTCCTGTTTCCCCTCACGTATCTGCTATCAGCTATGCTTGACACAAAGATGTTGTGTGTCATTCAGATAAGAAATACGTGATCTATTGATAACTTGGTGAGTTTGTTGTTAACTCGAGTAGGTATTGAGATTGGTGAAACCTTTGTGAGAGATGAATAGGTTACATTGACCTTTGTAACTATATGACAAAGGGTTTATTTCCCGATGCTCTCGTAGACCCGAAGACCGAGAGGCCCTTTTTTTTTCTTCGGAACACATTCGTAGGTATATTCTAGGCTTTTGCTACTACACCGGGCATAAAGGCGAGCAGAGCTCCAGCCTTAATAAATGGTTTAAATACTACAAACTACAAACTTCAGGTCTACGAGGGCATCTTCGTAACGGTTCTTACGCATGTTTCTTTCTAACGTATAAAGGCACATCCGACGTTATGCTTCTGAGCTCTTATGTATAAAGGTTTTTATGTACTTAGTCTGGCCATAAATACTGTTACAATTAAAAATAAACAAAATATTACATTTGAATTTGGAATCTGTCATTTTTATATGATTGTTCATTGTGTTTACTCATTTTACGCGCCATTACATTGTCAAATAATTTGTGATATTAAAATGGTGTGGGGTGATAAACAGAACCGAATCGCTGTGATTGCATTACACAAAGTAGGTATGGAGCCAAATACAATTTTTAAACTCTACATACGTTTGGTACTAGTATTTTTTTTTTTTTTTGTACAAATAAAAAATAAATATTACCTACCATAAATATTGTTTATGGCAAGATTTATAAGTAAGTATATAATATAAAGAGGGAAGATTCAATTGTTTGTTTGTACGTAGCGTAGCTCGAGATTATGATGTTATTAAGTGTCATTGAGTTAATGTACGTGATCTATTGATAGTTTTGATAGCAAGTTTGTTGTTAACTCGTGTAGGTATTGAGATAACAGAGGTTTGTTGAAGGATGTCATATGTTACGTCTGATGAGCATTAGTACTAATAATATAACGACGGTGATAGTTTTATTTTTCGGACCTACATTTATTGTTAGCCACGAGGCTTTTGCTACTTCACCGGGCATAGTGGCGAGCCGAGCTCCAGCCAAGATAAATGGTTTAAACACTACAAACTTAGCAACCTGCGCATGAGGGCCCCTGTGGGACTTGGTCCTCGTCTCAGGGCGGTCGCTGGCGATGAGATTGAGGGATTAGGACTTTTTGTATTTTAGAGTTCTTTTTTTGTGCAACTATCGCTCTACTTTACAGTTCGCGGTCTACGAGAGCATATGGAAGGGTCGGAAGGGTCAGTGATACTAAAATGATAAGTGACAATTCAAAGCAAATCAATTTCTTTTGGCTACACAAATAAATAAAATATTTCTTGACCGATTTGAAAAATACGGTTATTTTGTTTGTTAAAATATTGTTCGATTTTAAGAAATTAATCTTGTCTTAATGTGACCTTCTTTTGCGAACCGCTTAAGTAGGTGTGAATTCGTGTTTGTGTAGTTGTTTCGATTTTACCACCCTATTATTTTTTAAATTATCAGTTAAGTAATGACCGGTTATCTTATAGGCTGCAAGTTCTAAGTCATCTTTAAAATACGTCTCATTGTTCTAGATCAGGGTTTCTTAAACTTTTAGAAGTCACGGACTTTCACAACGACAACTTTCGACAACTTTCACAATTTAAAAAATTCCATAGACCCCTGAAAATTACTACTTAGTTTATGAGAAGGGTGCTGCTGTTTGGCCTCAATGAGAACGAATAAATTGTGGGATTGTCTTCGACAAGACTGACCTACTGCGGACCCCTGATATACATGCTACGGACCCCCAAGGGGTCCGTGGACCCCACTTTAAGAAACGCTGTTCTAGATGATATCTTCATCATCCGAGATAAAATGTTTTGCTTTCGGACAGGATTTGTTCCAATTCTTTCCCTTACTGCTTTGATCGCCTTTTTTGTACGAATAATACGTGGACGGCCAGATCTTTTTCTGTCACAAACAGAGGAGGTTTCATTGTACATATCAATAGCCCGGAACACGGTATGGAGAGTTTTGATAATTTTATTTGGCTCCATACCTACTTTGTTTGATGCATTCGCAGCGATTCGGTTCTCTTTATCACCCCACACCATTGTAATTTCACACCTTATGAGTCACTGTCAGAAGGCAGTCTCACCGAACATATGACTAAGGGATGTAAAGCATTTTAGTAAAAGATAAGTATTATTTACGGACGGACATTTATGAACCTAGTAACTAGCTTTGACCGGCGGCTTCGCACGCATTGAAGCCAATGTCCTACTTTCCTTCTAATACCTCCAAGAATATGTGTACGAAGTTTCATGATGATCGATTAAATAGTTTTCGTTTTAGCGTAAGAAACAAACTTACATTCACATTTATAATATTCGTAGGGATAACTACGGAGTGCTCGCTGCATTTTTTATTTTATCTGTTTGTTCCGCTTAATCTCGAAAACAGAAGTACCAAATAAGACGGGACTTTCATTGATACAAATCTTAATTTTACGCGGAGCAAGTCGCGGGCAACAAGCTAGTTCGTAAATATAGCAGGACAACTAAAATGCCTTAAATTAATAATTAATTAAACCAACAGGAATATAAATATTCCAGATTGTAATGACTAGAGGAAAATTATGGATGTCACACATATTTAGATTGGAACACAAAACCTTAACATAATTGTAACTCAAAACCTTAACATACTTGAAACTCTAAACATTAACATACTTGAAACTCAAAACCTTAACAGTCGTAAATGATTCATTTTTATAACAGAACAATAAAATAACGAGTGCTTAGTAATACTACCGTATTGACAGTCAAATAATTAGATAAATTGAGTAGGTATACAATAGTATCTTAGTTCTATTCTAGGGATTTTATTTTGTTTGGTCAGATAAGTAGGTAATTAACAGTATTTAGTTTAATTATTTGTAGGTTTGTAGGTCTGTTGCTAATGGGCCAGATTGCCTTGCGTACCTACCCCGGCCCTCACCAACAGCGGACGGAGGAGTGTTAGGTTCTCTTCTCGTGGTATTACTATAACATACCAAGTTATGGAGAGGGCGAGTCCCACATATCCCTTCGCCGGCGCGGGAACGCTGCAGCGGCGGAGGGGAAGCGTAAATGCATTTAACCCAGGACAAAAAAAAACTTGTTAATATGTAGATGTTGATAAAGATGACTGTTAATGTAAAGACCATTAACACATTTAAAAAGTAATAAGCCACATTTTAAAAGAAACACATACCATAGAGCACACCGAAAAGCGCGCGAAACGAAAATTCAAAAGAAATTAAGAAAATTCAAAAGAACAGCCGAACAGAGATTACCGGCAATAA
This sequence comes from Nycteola revayana, assembly GCA_947037095.2. NCBI lineage: Eukaryota > Metazoa > Arthropoda > Insecta > Lepidoptera > Nolidae > Nycteola > Nycteola revayana. Next base: position 7,595,050 of record OX344840.2, read on the forward strand.
ACCTATTATATATTATTATACAGTCCACTATTTCTTTCCACCTGGGCCTTTACAATGACAATATTAGTCTTTATCTTCTTGTTCAAAAGCCCGTTTAAGTCCACTGCTGAACATGGGTCTCCTCTTAACAGACCTTGGCTGGCAAGCCATTGAGGGATATTGCAATAATCACCATGGGTTTGCAGTAACATGGTAACTAATCTTAAGCTGATAGTTGCTCTTGCCCATCCATCATCAGTATGGCCCTGGGTCGCCTCATATGAGGCACATAGGAAGATTATGGGGTGCCTATTTAAAGCCGGAATCCACACGGCTGATATTAGTTTTATACAATTTTACTATACAAATAATCTTTGGCTGTGAACATCGAAATGTCGCCATTTCTATTAATATATTTCAGTTGCAAATTGTCAACAAAGTAGGTTAGATACCTACTTTGTTGACAATTGCAACTATACAACACGTCATTATAACGATGCACTCTCTTTTAGTGCACGAGTTTTAGACGTTCTATTTTTGAATGTTGTAATTTTGGTAATGTTGGTACCCCTCATATTTTTTTTTTTTAATGTCTCCCTATTTGGAGCTTTTGGATTGTATGGTTTTACTTTTACGCTTTTGTCGAAATAAAGTAATTCATTTGTTGTTTTACGGCCTTTTGGATAATTTCCAAGAGCTATTTGAATCCATCCATCATCCATCGGAATCCGTCGTAGACTTAAAAGTCCCGCCAGCTCGAAGCCTCACATGGGCGCTGATGATGCGCAGGTTTTAATAAGGTCGGAGCCTTGCTCGCCTTTATGCCTGAAGTAGTAACAGACTCGTGTCTAACTACACATGTCCGTCAAAAAATAAACTTCGCATTCTAAATCTAAATTTAAAAAGTGTTTCCTTATTTTAAAGTTCCGGTCGCGAATTTGTACGATGCGTAGTAATTTGTTCCAGTTCCCGCCATTTTGTCTTTGTGCTGTTGACCTTTTGTTCCTTGACAAAGGAAACTGTTTATTATGCCTCATTGTTACACTTGATGTAAAAAAAAAACTATTGTGTCAAATCGATAGTATCTTGGTGGCTAATTTTAAAAAGTATTTTTTAGCTATGATCTTTTTCAAAATGGCGTCTACCGCTATAATCACTGGGTTTCCGTATTACTCTTCTGTATATTTTGCTTTTTTTCTACATCGTATAAAACAAAGTCGCTTCCCGCTGTCTGTATGTCCCTATGTTTGCTTAGATCTTTAAAACTACGCAGGGGATTTTGATGTGGTTTTTTAAATAGGCAGATAGAGTGATTCAAGGGGATGGTTCCTAAAAATTCCTTTTCCTTTACAAAATATGTTCAAGAGACTTCGTTAGCTAAAGTCTTCCTCGATAAATGGACTATCTAATACTGAAAGATTTTAGAAATCGGACCAGTAGTTACTGAGACTGGCGCGTTCAAGCAAACAAACTCTTCATCCGCGTAACTCCCATTCTTTTTAACTTTAACTTAAAATATAGCATAAAATATGACACTCACAAATGACGTAGCTTTCTATTGGTAAAAGAATTTTCAAAAACGGTTTAGTAGATCCTGAGATTACCCCCATACAAACTCACAAACTTTATAATATAAGATTCAGTAGATAGACATATTAATGTTATGTGTGTCCCCAGGTCACGTGAGCCCCGTAAACATCCCCAAGGAGTGGGTGACGATGCAGCGCAACTGTCGTCAGTCCATGCGACAGCAGATACAGATGGAGGTGACCGCCTCGCTGCAGTACCTGGCGATGGGAGCTCACTTCTCTAGAGATATTGTGAGTATTCTACAATAGGCTTCAAGGCTAAAAAATATAGTTAGATTACTAAAAATATTGGACACGTATTTTGTTTATTTATCCATCAATAAATATTGACAAAGATACAGAGCAACAACAAACTTCAAAATAAAGTTCAGGAGAGGGGGGCTTGTGACGTCACTACTAAGTAAAATAGTACCTAAAAGTGACGTCACACGAAATTACAACGCGCTGTGTCCAATATTTATTTTTAATACGTGTCCAATATTTTTTGATTTTTTGAACGAAAACGCTTGTGTGCCCTTCATTAAATATCTACCTATCTCTCTCCCACTCGATAACTTTTCAATATATCCATCTCTTTCTCCATGTAAACAGCAACGCGCAACGCTTGTGTTCACTACATTAAATATCTACCTATCTCTCTCCCACTCGATAACTTTTAAATCTATCCATCTCTTTCCTCATGGGAACAGTAACGCGCAACGCTTGTGTTCACTACATTAAATATCTACCTATCTCTTTCGCACTGAGTAACTTATAAATCTATCCATCTCTTTCCCCAGGTGAACCGCCCCGGCTTTGCCAAGATGTTCTTCGACGCGGCCTCCGAGGAGAGGGAACACGCCATGAAACTAATCGAGTACTTGCTGATGAGAGGTGAACTCACCACTGACGTCACTTCCCTTCTGCAGATCAGGGTAAGACCACAGAAGACATAATAAATAGTATGAATAGGGACTTTTGTTGCGATTTATTTAAGCGGTCGTAGCTTGTGATCATGTGGTCGCCGGTTCGAACCCCACCCATTGCACTACCAACGTGAACCCACTCGTAACACAAGTATTTTAGCTTAGCACGAGGGGTTAACAAGAATACTAGTAGAGTACAATAACTCTGCTAGTAATTTTCTTAACAAAAAAAAACTAATAGGGGAAACGTCCAATTATTGGCACTTTAGGCGGCATCGGTAAAATAAATATTATAATTTATTAAACACGGGTATTAACGCGATAAAAATAACCTTTTGTATCCGTGTGTAATAAATTATAATTATTATGATACGCGAAAGTTTAAAAAGAAAATATTGTTTGTGTAAATTATACCTACGCCTTTTAAGGAGAAGAGAATAGTAAAAAGTAACAAAAGGAATATTTTTCATGTTATTTTGTTCGAAAATAATTAATTTATTAATAAAAAAATACGTTTTTCTCCAATTTTATATATTTTTTCTGATATTGGCATAGATAACTCTTGCCACCATTTCCATTTAAATATCACTTCAAGTGTTGACATTTTAAGAATAAGAATAACCATAGAAAAAGCTATAGATTTTGTAGCTAAAGTTTATGGTTGTTAGTTCTTGTTTTTTTACATTTAATGAAGCTGTGCTAATAATCGGTGGGGTGCCAATGATAAGCAGTATTAGCAATATTATTTTTTATTTCTAACTAGCGACCCGCCCCGGCTCCGCACGGGTACAATGCTGATGTATTATACATATAAACCTTCCTCTTCTATCTATTAAAAAAAACCGCATCAAAATCCGTTGCGTAGTTTTAAAGATTTAAGCATACATAGGGATATAGGGACAGAGAAAGCGACTTTGTTTTATACTTGTTACTAATATACTTTTTCTTCTCCAGCCCCCGGAACGTAAGATCTGGACCAACGGTGTGGACGCCCTGGAGCACGCGCTCCGCATGGAAACCGAAGTCACGAAGAGCATCAGGACCGTGATCGCGGCCTGCGAGAACGACACAGACTTCAATGATTACCATGTAAGTTGACATTTTGTAATGATTTTGAATCTTGTACTTATAAATCCTCCAACAATCTTCGTAGCGTAGCGGTATTTGGCTCGCTTTAAGTCTCGGAGGTCGTGGGTTCGATCCCCACTTTGTGTAAATTCTAAGATTTCTTTCCGGGTCTGGTTGGTTGAGGGACTACCCTCCGGGCCTCGGAAAGTATAATGTGCTTTCCGAGGCACGGAGGGTAGTCCTTTAGTTTCTAATCGGACCAGTAGTTCTTGAGTTCAGCATGTTCAAGAAAACAAACTTTTGAGCATTATATATTAGTACTAGCTTCCGGCGGCTTCACCCACGCAACTCCCGTTCCCGTAGGAACTTTATGATTAAATAATTATAGTTTATAACCTTCCTCAATAATTTTTCATATTGGAGCAGTAATTCCTGACATTAGCGCGTTCAAACTAACTCTTCAGATTTCACCATCAGCCCGTATAACGTTCAATGCTGAACATGGGCGGAGGCCCAGGGAGGGTATTTGCCATAGTCACCACGCTTGGCAGGGGGGTTGGTGACCGCAGTATTATGTTGTAATACACAGGGAAACGCTGCTGCCTTATCCCTGGTATACGCTTGTTATAGATGATGTTATAACAATCGGGACCAACGGCTTAACGTGCTTTCCGAGGCACGGAGGGTAGTCCCTCAATCAACCAGATCCGGAAAGAAATCTAAAATTTACACAAATATTTCTTGTCCGGTGTGGGGATCGTACCCACGACCTCCGAGACTTGAAGCGAGCCAAATACCGCTACGCTACGGAGGTTGTCATATATAAATAATGTTAAAATATTCTAAACAATTGTATCTTCCCACAGCTGGTCGACTACCTGACGGGTGAGTTCTTGGAAGAACAATACAAAGGACAGCGCGACATCGCGGGCAAGACTTCCACTCTCAAGAAACTCATGGACCGTCACAGCGCTCTCGGAGAGTTCATCTTTGACAAGAAACTTATGGGATTGGACATTTAAGATGTCACCATTTATATTCTGTATTAAAACTCATAAAATAATACCATAAAAACTAATTATTTTCTGTTTGTTTCGTTCAAATTTAAATAAAAGCTTATTTTTTTCGTTTAGAAATGATTAAAAAGATATTTTTCAGCATAGAAATTGTTAAAAAGTAATTTCTCCGTTTAAAATTAAATAAAAAGTATAATTATTTAATTGCCAATTCCTACAAAGTTGCCATATAAGAAAATTAAATGCAATCTACGTAATTCTACTATTTTTGTCGTTTTTTATTTGAATTGTATTCATTATAGTAGGATATAATCATTATAACTATCCTGTAGGTATTAATGTACAAATATTAGTTTATAAGATAAGAAAATACGTATATAATGTGAAATCATGTACTCCACTATTATCATTATTATGTAGACACAACTGGTCAATTATTTCAATTTTTAGGTGGCAACACCAACACTTGTAATTCTATATTTAAATTCTTGTAGAAATCATTTTCAATACGGACTTTTTGTTACTAAAAAGTTTAAATTACAAAATCATGGCTGTTTATTAATTAGTTTGTTTAATTATTTCGTAAAATAAAGTTGATTCGTTCACTAAAATATTTGTGTTTCATTTATCATTATTCCTAGAAAATACAAGTATTATTTATTGTATTTCCACGATATCCTCCCATCTTTTTCTTTGTCATCCCACACTCCTCCTCTTCCCATGGGGCCAGACCATTCCGTGGCTGTTTTTAACCCTCGCCGCTATAAGAATAAGTTTAACCGCTGTGTGGACCAATTGATGGAGTTTTTTTATTTTTTATTTATAAACTAGCGACCCGCCCCGGCTCCATACGGGTATAATGCTGATGTATTATACATAGTACTCTTGAAAAAAGTAACAGCACATATGTCGTGTTTGCATTCGTTTCAATCAGTACTGGCTGAATCCTACAAATATTATAAACGCGAAAGTTTGTAAGTATGGATGGATGTTTGTTAACCTTTCACGTCAAAACTACTGAACGGATTTGGCTGAAATTTTGCACCGGGATAGGTTATACGCTGGATTAACATATAGGCATAGCTAGGCTGGAGCATAGTAACGCGGGTAAAACCGCGGGGCCCAGCTAGTTCTACATACAATGTGACGATGACAGAATGAGCTGATGCTGAAGCCAGACACCTATTCACCGCCAAAAACACTAGTGATGCGAAACATCCAATGAATTTTATCGAAAAATTGTATAAAAACGACAAGTTTTGAGCAAATAAAAGTATATTTTATTTATTGCAACCGACCAAAACTATTATACCAATATATCTGGTAGTTTGTTAAGTAAATAGATAACTTTATAAGTAATAATACATTCACTTATTAAAAAAAAACAATAACAAAATTTCGACATGCGGCAATGCCTATCCTAGATCACTTTCCGCTTATGACGTCACAAGCGGTCGTATATATGACTCCGGCGCTGAGAGATTTAATGATTTTAAAACTTGGAGTGTTGTACACAGTAAGCAAATTATGAACATATCGATAAATATTCTAGAATTAAAAAGAACTCATTAATTAAATAATTGACGGAGAAAGCGCAAAAATCGAAGATCTTCGATTAAAATTGTGTGGAAAACAGATTTTTTGTATGTAATGTATGTTTCACGGTAACTCAGGAACCAGTGCTCCGACTCATATGCAATTTAAAATGTAGGGAATATCAAAGCAATGTTAAATTTCATTTGCCATTAAAATCGGTTTGGGATGTAGTCCGATTAAGATGAAATTTAGACCATATAAGGTAATAATACTAAAAATGTCATTGCGGCGACCAGTATCTTAAGTAAAAAAGCCACACTAAAAAATTAATTATAATATTTTATCATTGATTGAAAACTTTTGTACTTACTAGCAGTCCTAAATTGAATTACTCCTCCTGCCCACATGCGTTTTATTTCAAACCGTCCAGGGAGCGCACGCCGTATTATAGATTTTTTACAGACTTCAAATACATTTATTGTGATTTATTATTGATAATATAATTAATATAGTTATTAAAATAAAAAGTATCCTACGACGCTCAGGGATTGACGACACCCAAAATTTAAACTCACAAACATTATCTCTTAATAATATTAGAATATCGTAATGGCTATATTCATTATCGAATTGACTCCAACACTACTGTCGGATATATACGACTGCAGCGGTGGAAATGTATAAAAATAAACAGTTTAGCCCTTAATAAATAAGGTTTTTTTTATATAAAAATAGGTCTTTTGGTGGGTTATTAAGGTCAAAACAAAGAAAAACATAATCACAAACATCTGTTCGATTTTTATTAGAAACTTTTATTGTTTTTACGAAAACACCGCGACGGGTGTTAAATAATAATACAGTCGGAAATATTAGACCGCGGTGCTTATGGCACGAAAAATAGTGAGCGTATATATATACGACCGCGGCGGTTAAAAGGTTAATAAACAAACTTTATCATGTCATCCATCAATTTCTATACTTCAAATATTATTGTGTTACTCGAGCGAATTTAGCGGCATTTCAATACAATGATAAAAATATAAAATTTGTTAGCGTCAGAATGGCTGGTTGCCTATGGCAGGCGGCTCTGAAAGTAAATTGAAGAATTGCTATCCAATTGCTTATATTTGCTTCGTTTCTTCAATAATTGCTACATATGATACATTCAGAGAAATAGATAACAGATAGATATTCACAAGGATTTTTCTATGTTTTTGACATAATGATGACTTAACATAGATCTGTTATTGCCACTTACTTTCGCAATATAAATAATCTTTAAATACCTATATCCGATAAGAAATGCCACTTTCCGACATTTTCTCCGTTCAATACCTGAAATGCGAACGTTTGCTTTTCATTTTTCGTTGGGGGTTTTTTTTTAATAAATGATTTTGATACAGTCTATGCTAATGTTATAAAGAGGAAAGATTTGTATTTTCGTGTGTGTTTGTAATGAATAAACTCAAAAGATACTGTGCCGTTTTCAAAAATTCTTTCGCCATTGGATAGCTACATTCACCCTGAGTGACATGGGCTATATTTAATTATGAAGTATCCACGGAAGCGGGAGTTACGCGGGTGAAACCGCGCGCGGGAAGCTAGTTATTAAGCCACACTGCCAGCGGGCGGGCGAAGCGAGAGAAGGAAACTATACAAACTATGCGGAATATTGGCGAGCTAAACTATGGGGTTCCTAACCTAACCTAACGAGGTGAACGAAGCTAAGCTGGAATCGTTGGATATTTCGTTAGCTTCGCTCGCATCGCTGACGTAGGTTAGTCAGTAGCTCGCGGTGTGAACCAAAGTATGTAAAAGAGGTGAAACGATATTCGCCCACCTAGCTTGATCGCCCACCCGCTGGCGGTGTGACGTGCGCTTAAATAAAGCAGTATTGTTAGTGTTATTTTTTCAGAGCAACTTCGCTTCAAAACAGTTTTGTCATTTATATACAATATAACAGAAAGTAAATAAAACCAATTATTAGCAAGTACTGTATATCCTTATATTATAGTATGAGACAACGTAATATGTAACAACACTAGTCGCTGTCGCTGGAGTCGCTGGCCGGCTCGGCCACGTCGGCGGAGAACTTGTACTCCTGGTCAGCTCCGAGGTACGCGTCCGACATGAAGTACAGCGTGTACGTGTGGCGCCCGGGACTGCCGCACACGAAGTCCAGCCGCACCTGCAGAGCACAACATGCCATGTAGCGGATCCAACCGGCGACCACAAGATCACAAGTCCGACGCCCTAGCCATTGCGCAACGGCCGCTTAAATTCAATAGGCTAGTTCACACTTTTTTGAAATTATTTTTATATGGTCACAAATGGTTTAACTAGATCAAGAAAAAAATATGGCATTTATTTGAGATCTAGAAAGCACTAAAATAAATATTTCAAAATTGGCTTGAAATTTGGAGACGAAAACTGCGATGTCAGTCATGTTGATCTATATAGATAATCTGTGTTCAAGAGGAATGACGTCATGATTCAGAAAGTGTAATAGAAAAGGATCGCGTTAATGTTTATTAACAAGATGTATGACGTAACAAAATGGCTGATAGCGTTTTCGGAAGTTAAAGACATAGACAAAAGAAATAATTTTCATATTGACTTTATACAAACATATTCAAGGTTAATGAACAGAAATTATTATATTTAGGTTCCATATGACAGATACTTTTAGAAATAAACATCATTGTAACATAATTTCATATGTGTCAACTAGCCTATTATCATTATCATCATCATTTTCGTTTTAAATTGCCCCGCTTTACGAGTGCACTATTGGTCACTGAATTGATATCTGATTATGGTTATTTAATCGCTCGCGATTTGATGGATTGGAAGCAAAAAGCCACTCAGAAAACATAAGAATGGATTTATTGTGTATTTTTTTATTGTAAAATGTTAAAATTTCTTTTAACAAGCGGTTTGATTGTCATTTCTTGTGTTAAATGTAAACAATTCTCTAATAAAAGCGGTTTGATTCTAAATTTGGTACATTATTACAAGACGCGAAATTCGCTTTACGCGATTTTCCCTGAACGCATCTCTCGCGTAAACTGTACTTTCATTGCTGGTTAACTTGTAAAATCCTTATTTAGTGTAGTGTGTTTGTAGTTACCTTAGCATTTCGCGCGAGGGACACTCTCTTGATGGACAGCAGGGTGTTGGTCTTGGGGTCTCCGATCACCACCCACCAACCTTCCTCACGTTTCTGTAAAACAACAACACAAAATATTATCACGACAATTTTTTGTGTAAAAGTCGACATGTCTTTTACAAAAAAATATGACCTAATACGTGTGTGTATTTAATTTTTTGATGTCCTGCCAATAGGTATGTAGAAAACAATTTACCAAAAAAAAATTGGACACATTTTTTTTTGTCGTCATATACAGCGCGTTGGAATTTCGTGTGACGTCTCTTCTAGGCACTATTTAACGAAGTAGTGACGTCACAAGCCAGGGGGGCTTGTGACGTCACTACTTCGTTAAATTCTCCTGAACTTTATAGTTTGTTGTTGCTTTGTATCTTTGTCAATTTTCATTGATTTGACAAATAAAAAAATACGTGTCCAATATTGTTTGGTAATCTAACTGACGGACTAAATACAATTTTTTAGGCTTCATGCCTGTTGTACGCCGGTATAAGATAATAGTATGTAGTAACCTGCGGGAAGAAGGGCGCGATGACAGGGCCGACGATGTCGTCCTCTCGCTCCAGCGACACCTCCACCACGACGGGCTTGCCCGCGCGCAGGTGGCGCTCGTTCATCACCTGCACACACGGACAATACAATAGAATAGAAGATAATTGCCTTAGAACCTTGCCTCCCGCTCCGCTACCGATGAATGCGTGATGGCGCGGCCCACTGCTGCCAATATTTTGTATTGTTTATCCGTTTTTAGGATAGTTTTATTTTATATGTATATCTTTTTTTGTATGTGTCTTTTCTTTACGAATGTATTCAATGAATTATTAAAAAAAGAATAGCAAAGGATACTTTTTACAACCAACACAGGAAAGAAATAATGAAGCGGCTGGTAGCCCAATAGCTAGGGTGTCGGACCTGCGATCATGTGGTCGCCGGTTCGATCCCCACCCATTGCACTACCGACGTGAACCCACTCGTAACACAAGCATTTAAGCTTAGCACGAGGGGTTAACAAGAATACTAGTAGTATGTAAAACTCTGCTAGTAAAAAGAGCATTATACTATACGATATGTACTCACTGTTCTAACATCAAGGTTAACACGTGTATTTATAATTTAACGGTTTCGTTTCGTTTGAACGCAGTAATCTTAGGAATTACTGGTCCGATTTGAACAGTTCGTTCACCTTTAGAAAGCTACTTTATCCAGGAGTAACATAGGCTATATTTAATAGGCTAGTTGACACATATGACATTATGTTACAATGATGTTTATTACTAAAAGTATTTGTCATATGGAACGTAAATTAATAATAACCGTTCAAAAAAACTTGAATATGTTTGTATAAACTCAATATGAAAATTATTTCTTTTGTCTATGTTTTTAACTTCCGAAAACGCTATCAGCCATTTCGTGACGTCATACATCTTGTTACAAAACATGAACGCGATCCTTTACTATTACACTTTCTGAGTCATGACGTCATCTATCTTGAACACAGATAATGTATATAGATCAACATGGCTGACATCGTTTTCATCTCTAAATGTCAAGCCAATTTTAAAATATTTATTTTAGTACTTTCTAGATCTCAAATAAATGCCATATTTTTTTCTTGATTTAGTAAACCATTCGTTTTCATATAAAAATATTAAAAAAAAAATGTCAACTAGCCTATTATGAAACTCCTATAGGAAAGGTAGGATAAAGAAGATAAATAAAATGTGCATGCGTGTGTACCTCGTAGGTAAGCTCGACATTGGGGTACCGGTTGCAGAACCTGGCCACGTCCGCCATCTCCGTGGGCGACAGCTGCAGCAGCTTGGCGCGCGCGCCGTCCTCCAGCTCCATCACGTCGAAAACTGTCTCCACGCCCTGGGGGTCCACACACTCCGTGAGAGACATACATACAGCCAGAGACCACTTTACCTTTCCCCGGGACTTGGTGAGCCTCGGTGCTCATTGCCATTACCAGTGTGCCACTGCTTAGTATGTGGGTGGGATTAGGTCCAAAAAAAAAAGCTAGTAATATGCGAGCAGCGCTGGGCCGGATTGCTCATCCGGCCGGCCCCGCCATCGGCGGATCAAAGGAATGTCCGGGGGGTTTAAGTGGCTCCTCGTGGTATGAGTGTCGCATACCACGCTATGGAGAGGGCGAGTCCCACATATCCCGCCGCCAGCGCGGGAATACGCTGCAGCGGCGGTGGGAATGCGTAAATGCATTTCCCCCAGGACAAAAAAAAAAAAAAAAAGTTGAGCAGCGAATTAAGATCTCCGAGACGTCCACTGCTGAACATGGTCTTACTTACGAAGGTGGGTTTTGCCATAGTGACCACACTTGGCAGGCGGGATGATGCCCGCAGTAATATGTTGTAACGCACAAGGCTGCTGCCCGTTCTCAGGTATACGCTTGTTACAGATGAAGTTATTTTTTTTTAGTTAGCCATGAGTCTTTTGCTACTTCACCGGGCATAAAGGCGAGCAGTGCTCCAGCCTAGATAAATGGTTTAAACATTGGTGTACAAATTAAGCAACCTGCGCAAGAGGGCGTCCCCTGTGGGACTTGAACCTCGGCTCAGGGCGGTCGCTGACGGGGAGATTGAGGGAGGGATTGAGGGATTGGAGTTACAGATGATGTTATAACAATCGGGACCAACGTCAGTTCGCGGTCCTCACGGCCTTGGGATCCACGAGCGCATCGGAAGGGCTGATGATGTATTACCTTCTCGGCCGCTCTCTGCAGCAGCTCGGGCGTGAAGTGCGGCAGCTGGCGGAGGTACGAGTCCTTGGCCCACATGGCCTGCGTCACCATCTGCGCCAGCTCCATGGCGGCCACGGCGGGCGACAGCCACCCACTGCTGGACACCACGTCCACGCACGCTTGGATCAGACGGATGGCCTGAAAGACAATCAGTTCGTTACAAAATAGTAACTAATGTGTTGCATATAATCAACTTTTCACGTTTGAATTAGTTTATGAATTATTATTGCGCGATGTAGGATACACGAGAGTTGTAGATGGCGCTAGTATAGGGTTGCCATAAATGTTTCAGCGCTGACCGAGACAATGGTCAGAGCGGGAGAGAGAGAGGGGGTTTTGACGAAACAATAACGCGTCACTCAGAGCCGAGGGGGTTCTTATTCTACTCTACTCGAGTATGCAACTGAAAACCAGACTTTTTCGGCAGAACATGCAAGGCGTCTTTTTTGTTTTGTACATTTAGCTTAATGCTCTATGTAATAATATCTTGTGTGTTGTGCTGAATTAAATGTATTTGCTTTCTTCTTTGTTTCTATTCCAACTTCATCCACTACCGAACCTGGGCCTCCCTTTAACAGAACTTGTCAAGCCAGGTTGAGACCCCAACTTAGGCCGGGACTCCACTCAAGCGGAGACGAGACGAGCGGAGATGGGATGTTTTTTAAACAACCAATAGAATTGCATTATTGAAACATCTCCTCTCCGCTCAGCTTCATTGGAGATCGCTGTGCGGAGATATGTTATATTTGTATGGGCGATGGAATCGGAGTTGTGAGCTATGCGCGGACGACGCACGGCGCAGACGAGAGATCTGAGCGGCGTGCAGTGATCGATGTCACCCTCCCCCCTCCTTTCGAACTGGCAAGCGCAGCGTAGGATGACCGTCTGCACGATGACCGACGACCTCATAAAGGTCGCAACGAGCCAGTGGATTCAGGCCGCTTGCAATCGTTCCCGCTGGAAATCTATGGGGGAGGCTTAGGATTACAACGATGATGATGATGATGACTCTTAATGACACCGTCGGTCAACCGCGATGTTGGAGGAGTGCTACAAACAGTACCTTGGTGAGCACGACGGCGGTGTCGGCCTGCAGCTCCGCGGGCAGCTGCATGCGCGACAGGTGCGCCTGCAGCAGCACGTGCGCCTTCACGTGCGGGTCGTTGTAGCGCACCGAGCCGCCCGCGCCGGCCGCCGGCTTGTGCGGGACTCTAAGGGACACATACATTTGTAATAATCGCCATGAAGACTAAAAAACTGTATTAAGTCCGTCAGTTAGATTACCAAAAAATATTGGACACGTATTTTTTTATTCGTTCCTTAAACAAAAAATGACGAAGTTAGCGCGCGTTGAAATTTTACGTAACTTTTAGGTACGATTTTACGTAGTATTGACGTCACAAGCCCCCATATCTCCTAAACTTTATAGTTTGTTGTTGCTCTGTATCTTTGTCATTTTTTAATGACTTGTTAAATAAAAAAATACGTATGCCCATTGAAATACAATAATACTTCACTGTTAGGAGGAACATTCAAAATACCAATTGAAACGCCTTATCGCTAAGTCCGTCCATGTAAATCATTTTCTGAGACAAGAGAACGCACCATCCTTTTTTTTAGGACGGACATACGGCTTTTGCTAATTCGCCGGGCAAAAGGCGAACAGAGCTCCAGCCTTAATAAATGTTTTAAAAACTACAAACTAAGCTACCTGCGCAAGAGGACGCCCCCTGTGGGGCTTGGACCTCGGCTCAGGGCGGTCGCTGGCGATGAGATTGAAGGATTATGACTTTTAGTATTTTAGGGCAGTTTTGTGCAACTGTCGCTCTACTTTACAGTTCGCAGGCCTCTCGGACTCTGAGGTCTACGAGGGCATCGGATGGTGGAAGACTGAGGTAATACGTTCCTCTCCAGAGGTTGTTCATGCAAAAATCTTCAAAAATTGCGTTACGTAATACTTGAACGCTCCCTTATGTATGCATAAAACAAATTTGTTGTATGGTTTATCGCTGTATTTATCACTAGATATGTACTGACACTGTTTGTAATTGGTCATATTCTAATATATATGTCGGAGGAAGCTACAAGTCGTATTGATAGATAGTTGTTTAATTTAATTTAAACACATATAGTTTTATAATAGCTTAAAAGCCTCATGTAGTAAAGGCTGAGAATGTTGTAATTTATAAAACGACCAATCAGAGCAGAACACGTCACACGTGTCTCGAGTGAGGTCTGGGCGCCATCTTGAATGTGTTGAGACTCATAGTTTTGATCACTGGTGTTGATATAAGAGTTTTGGCGGTATATTTGGAAAGAACGACTGCTCTAGTTGGATCGTTGATTGTATTTATTCGTTGGTTAAAGTAATCTGGGTGCCCTGAACTTGCTGCTCGGTCCTTCAAGTTTATTTGTTTTGATAATATTGTTAACTTAATTAAATTGTACGAAAACTGTAATAAGTGTGTTTTGTGCTCGCATTCTACCTCAATGACGCCCACGAAGCTAATGATCTCTAATAACGATGGCGATAGCAAAGTTTTTCTCTGACATATACAGGGTGTCCCAAAAGGTTAAGTAGCTGGGAAAGGGGGTGACAGGGGTGGACACAATGGTCACTAGAAAAATAAAAAAAAAACCGCTCTGGGTATTTTAAAAAAAATGGATTTTTTTTAAAAACTTAAAATTTTACACCTTGTTATTTTTGATGTTGATGTTGATGACCTTGTTGTTATTGAAGATTACATAACAGCATTTTTTTTTAATACAGCCATATTTGTAGGTACAGTTAGCACAAGGTGTAAAATTTTTAGTCTTTTAAAAAATGCCATTTATTTTTTTAAACACCCAGAGGGAATTTTTTATATTTTTCTGGTGACCCTTGTGACCATCCCTATCACCCCCCTTCCCAGCTACGTAATCTTTTGGGACACCCTGTATATTAGCCATAGAACTGTAATAGCTGTAAGTTTTCCTATTAAAATAAGTTCGTATAAACTGTTATTTTAACATCTCGAACATTGCTTGAAATTCTCATATAATGCGATGGCCGTAACATAAAAAATCATATACGATATGTTGACAATATCGATTATATCTTCGCGTAGTTCAAATAATAATAATAGAAAAAATATTTCACATTGCTTGTCTATGGCCAACCTGATAGAATTGGAGGCGCGCGTGAATTGTAATGCCAATATTAAGAAGGCATTATTACCGCGCAATTTGAACATGGAACGCATTATTTCCGCGTAGATCCGCGTCGCTCTTCTCTCTTCGCTAATATCGCTTTTACTGTAAACATCTATTACAACGCATCGCATATTTTACCGCCGTTTTTGAGAAGCTAATATCAAGAAATCGCAATATAACTTCGCCTGTGTACTGTGCAGGACTCTGCAGCGAGACGGATCTTGTTAACAGCGTGAACTGGCGCCAGTAGGGGTGCGGGTACACGATAGGTTGCGGCGGCGGCGCGGCGCCGGAACGTTGTCGCTGCGTCGTATTACATAGAAATATCTGGGGCATGTCACACAATGCGGTCCGGCACCGCACCGGACTTGCAACCACCGAGACGAGGCGGGGAGGGGTGAATGCGTTGCGACGTCGGACGGAGCGGCACCGCTCAGTTGTTTATGCGTCACAAGGAAGTACACACGCTCGCTCGTTTCGTTTTTTTCTAAGGTTTTTGTTTATTGTGATTAAGATTCTAAAAAATGAGTACCAACATAGATATTATTGATATGGACTACCTCATAACATTTTTATTAACAGACTGTCCAACGCCGCTGCGACATAACAACGTTGCGGCGCCGCACCGCTCGTGTGCCCGCCGATACGGTGAAATCTCTGCGGTGCGGCGCCGCAACGCATCGTGTGCCCTCGCACTAAAGCAGTGGAGGAAAGCGCGGGTACTCATTGCTGGACGAATATTGGTTTTCCAAGGTACGTGAGCTTTCTTTTCTGTTTTGATTGATATGTAATGTGAGATTTGAACACCTTGACTTAAGCGCAGATTTGAACCAGAGCCGCAACCGCATAATACGGTGGTGATCTCTTTATATTTCGCGCCGCATCCGCGAGGAAATTATCCTAACAAAAGCCGAAGAAGCCGGACACCGTTTATTTTGGCCGGACATGCAATCAAATAGCCAAACTGTGTCCGGCTTTACTGGAAACGCTAACGGTATATATGGAGATATTATATGGCTAACGTTCAACAGTGGAGGTGAACGATAAGGTATTATATGGCTAACGATCAACAGTGGAGGTGAACGATAAGGTAATCATGTTAGCAAGTGACTCACTTAGCAGCCAAGGTCTTGATGATGTTCTCCTCGCGGTGTCTGATGCACAGCTCCGAGTACTCCGCCGCCGAGGATATGATCTCCAGTAGACCACGAATCTTCGTCTTGTTGGTGAGAGACAGACTGAACAATTCTGTCACAAACAAAAATCATTAAATTTCGAAATTGAGATGAATAAATTTTGAGATATGTACTATTTACTATACTTTAGAGGTATTTGTCGAAGTAATGTTTATCATTACCGATAGATGGCACTAACGTTTCCGTTAGAGACGTGTTATAAAAGAGATTGATAAATTTCGATGTCCGGTAGGGTTCCACCGTAGCCTAATTGGTTAAGGCATTAGGGGCTATATTTAAGATGCAGGTTCGAGACCTGCCGGTGGTCTTAATGTGGTAATCTAATTTTTAAAATTTAGTCATAAGTAAACTTGTCCATAAAGTATAAAAAAAAGTTAAATTAATCCTTCCTTATATTATAAATGCAAGAGTTTGTGTATGTGTGGATGGATGGATGTTTGTTAATCTTTCCCGCAATTACTACTGAACGGAAGTTTGTATGGGGACAGTGTATAAACTCAACCATGCTAAAAAAATGACTTTAAAAAAAAGAAAAAAGATTACTAGCAGACTTCTTGCACACTACTAGTATTCTTTTTAACCCGTCGTGCTAAGTTAAAATGCTTGTTATACAAGTGGGTTCACGTCGGCAGGGCAATGGGTAGAAATCGAACCGTCGACCACATGATCGCAAAATTAAATGTAACCGGCCATAAATATAACACAAACAAACAGTACATACCGTCGGTAGTGAAATTAATCTCCGTAATGCGAGGGTTGTCTAAAAAAATATATTTTTTGGACAGAGACTATATAGTTAGCCGAGAGGCTTTTGCTTATGTTACCGGCCATAAATATAAGACGACAACCTCCGTAGCGTAGCGGTATATGGCTCACTTTAAATCTCTGAGGTCGTGGGTACGATCCCCACGCCCGGCAGGAAATCTTTGTGTAGATCTTTCCGGGTCGGATTGGCTGAGGGACTACCCTCCGTGCTTCGGAAAGCACGTTAAGCCGTTGGTCCCGATTGTTATAACATCATCTATAACAATCGTATACCAGGGAACGGGCAGCAGCGTTTCCTTGTATGTTACAACATAATACTACTGTGTGTCTATGGCAAAAGCCTTCCCTCGGGAGGAGGACCATGTTGTCCCAGCAGTGGACGTTATACGGGCTGATGATGATAGAAATGCGACAAACAAATAACGATAACAAATACATACCGATGGTAGTGTAGTTAATGTAGTAGTAGGACGCGATCATGCCCAGATTCAGAGGCTGCACGTCCATGTCCTCTTCTATGGCGATGCACTTAGATTGCTCCAGGTCTGTGAGGGTAGTCTCCACCAGCTCGGACAGGTGGTCCGACAGATGTCTGCACAATTCGAAAGTCGTGTGGTTTATGAGTAAGTCATATGGTTTCTCAATGCTCAGACCCACAGTCCTTACTAATATTATAAATGCTAAAGTAACTGTATGTCTGTCGGTATTTCACGCCAACACTACTGAAACGATTTAAATGAAATTCGGTACACAGATCGTGTAGAACCTGAGAAAAGACATAGGCTACTTTTTATAGCGAAAAAGAGTTTGTATTGGGTTGAAAAGGGTGGAGACGGTCTGGTTCCGGTAAACGCACCAGTAATGGACAAAGATCCAGTAATAGACAAAAATAAAGAAATCGTTTAGAATAAAGATATGAACCAGTTTTTTTATATTAGCAACACTGTGGCAAGACCATAGACATCAAACTGTCAAAGTTTAACGTTTCAGTTAAAGTGCAAGTTTACGATAAAGGCACAAACGACGAACGTTTCTGACGTATAATGGCACGTCTGACCTTACGCTTCTGACCTCTAGAATTATTAACACGTGAAGCAATCACTTTGTACCCATTTTTAAGAAAATTGCGCGGAGAGAGCAGTATTAAATTTCGCACACTTAAAGTTAATATAGGGAAAGAGTGCAGAATGCTTATATTTTTTTATAATATGCTAGTTGACACATATGATCATCATGTTACAATGATGTTTATTTCTAAAAGTATTTGTCATATGGAACCTAAATATAATAATTTCTGTTCACAAAACTTATAAGACTTACTAACTAACTAACTAACTTATACAATATGTTTGTATAAACTCAATATGAAAATTATTTCTTTTGTCTATGTCTTCCGAAAACGCTATCAGCCATTTTGTGACGTCATACATCTCGTTAAAAAACATGATCGCGATCCTTTCCTATTACACTTACTGAGTCATGACGTCATCGATCTTTCACACAGATAATGTATATAGATCAACATGGCTGACATCGTTTTTCTAAATATTTATTTTAGTGCTTTCTAGATATCAATTAAATGCCATATTTTTTTCTTGATCTAGTAAAACCATTCTTAACAATATAAAAATAATTTTAAAAAAGTGTCAACTAGCCTATTGGTGCCGTGCTTTGAAGTATAGGGCATTATCACCTATACCCTATTCATCGGGGCTTGAGACAAAGTGTAAACAAAGAAAACATTGTTTCTCAAACTTTTTTCAATGTTTTTTATTGCTATTTAATTTAATGTAGGGTTTCCCATTTGTGTGTCTAGCAGCTCGGGTTAAGATAAGGTACTTAACTATGAAGATAATAAAAAAAAATACTCTTATTGAATTAATTATTCGGAGAATAAGGAGGATTCTGAAGAACTGTCGCCATCGTGAATAACGAAGCGGTCAACTATATTCAACTATCAATTATTCCATCAATTTTAAGCATCTTTTGCTCTTCCTTTTCACATTATCAATGCACTTTTGTCAAGCCTCTACTGTTATATTTTTAATTGCATCGGCTAGTAAAATTTGGACTTCACTGAACTTAAAGCTTTTGTTATTCTCAGCAATAAATCCTTTAACTTGGGCCCATATTAACTTAATAGGATTTAATTCACTATGTCCTTTTAGAACCTGTTTACAGTGGCTTGCGATATTCCCATAATTTCAGTGGTTCAATTGATACCTTTGTAAGGATACAAATTCTTCGACCACGTTTCTTCTATGAGTTTGAACACATTAATAACAGTCACCTTTTCCGTTGAATGCGTTGGAGTTTTCTTTGATCGCTTTTTCTTTGGCGAAGAAAAAGTCCAAGCGTTGCTTGGTCCAGGTGCACTCATGTTTTAAGCTCGAAAACGTAAATATAACAAAAACAAAACAACCAACAAATAACTTTAAACTTCATAAAAGATATAAATTCAACGAAAATATCTATAATAATAAATAAGCAGAACTCTCGTATCAACAAGTTGATCTATAGCAAAAATGGCGGATATAATCCGACCGATAACCAAACGTCACATTTTTATGTAAAATGTTCGGGAGAACCTATGGTATATAATTTAGTCGTATTAAAATGCATTCGAAGTTTGGGAATCAAGTCTTTTTTGGGTGTTTTTACATGTAAATGATTTAATAAATCATTATACTTCATAAAAGATGACATTCCTTGGGTTGTTAAGATTTAAACAAATGTCGATAGTAATTATCAACTTTTCTTACTATTATTGACGATAATGTAACAAATAATTGGGATTAATTTAATTACAAACGTTACTAAATTAAACAAATATTTTAATATAAGATATATTTATACTCTCTGAAATCTAAAGTTTATTTTTAGAAATTGGATTTTATTTACTCATTATTATTTAAGATCAAGTACGCGTACATATGTAAATAATATTATAATACTAAAATATATAATAAAATGTAATAATTTATTTATTTTTAATTAAGTTTTATATAAAAATATCTATACGTTTATAGTCGATGGCCACGATGATTCATTGCCCATCACTTATTAGATCGCCATGCCCATAAAATATAACATTGGCAGGTACTGTCTGTCAGTACTACTAAATTCAAAACTTCATAGACGTGATTGTACTGACAGCTGTAATAAAATATATTCACTTCATCAATCGTGACCCTAAAAGTACCCTTTTTATGGTTTGTTTACATTTAATCTCACGCCTCGATGAATACGGTATAGTTAATAATTTACAGCTAAATATCTCACCTGTGTGTAACGCCTTGCAAGTTATAGTAATTGGGATTCTGCGTGAGTCTTCTGTACAAGAACGTCCACGTCAGGTAGTCCACGGCGTCTTGCTTGTTCTCTATGGTCTTGGTGACGATCTCGGCGTTCATGTGATCGTGTAGTCTATGGTCGAGATGGCTCTGTGCAAATAGAAATTGTATGTTAATTAATTTGTATTGGAATTCGTAATCGTATTTTTTTTCGGGCAAGACCTAGGAAAAATATTCTTTTAGGGTTCCGTATCCGAAGGGTAAAAATGGGTAAGTTAATAATTATTTTAAAGTAATTTGATACTAAACCTTTAATCTGGTGTCACAGTGCATAAACATCTCAAATTTCCATCTATATTACTCTATCTACACATCAAAATTTCCGTCCTGTTTTTGGCTAATTTCACTTTTACTAACCTCCAGCGGTAGACAGTCGTTGAGCAGCTTGGTGAAGAAAGTCTTGTGGTGAGCCTGACACATGAGCACGGCCACCGCGTGCTCGTCCTCCAGCGGCCTGCACGCGCGCCCCACCATCTGCAGCACCCACGTGATGGGGTACTGCTCGTAGCAGTGCAGTTTGCCGTTGTAACTGAAACACAAATAAAAACAAAGGACATGACATAGGTCTCAAGGCATTTTAATGTGATTTTTTTAATGACATAAAAAAGGTATACAGTAGAATCCGTTTATTACGACTCCGCCTATATTGACCAACCGGTTATTATGACGTAATAACACTACGAAGTTTGGATCTCATATAAAATTCTTTATAAAAAAGTCGGATATAATGACTTCCCTTACAGTGACATGTCGCTTATTATGACCTATTTTTTATAAATTATGTCCGGTTATAATTACCTACATGATTTTACACCTTTGTTATGTTCGTTGATTCCCCACGATTTTCGGCACGTGGCTTGTTTTTGTTTTGAATGTCAGTAATTGACACTTGAAGGTCACGCATTGTTTTTCGTTTGTGTTTTTCATTGGACTGTGAAAGAAATGACATCTCAACGCCGCAAAGCATTTACGATTGAGTAGAAAGGTGCAATAATCTGCAAACTAGAAAAAGGAGACTCAAACTCATCTTTCGCAAAGGAATTTGGCGTGGGTCATTCGGCAATGTTTATTTTGATTTAATATGTATTTATACATACTACTACACTCGCGTGCAAGTAAATCGACTCAAGCCTCAAGTGCGCATAAAAAGTGATTTATCTTAACAATGACTCATTTTACCTCTATATAATGTTTTACATATTTAAAGCCAAGTAATTGGGCTTTAAAATGGTAGCATTATTTCAGTGATTTAAATAAACACTTGTCTTTACAATGCCACTGCCGCAACCTTCGTAAAATGCTCTGCGCTCTATACACAAATTGCGCGACACAACCTCCTATACTAAACCCCCTGTAATCGTTTTTTCTTATCAGTCGCTCATCAGACGTTGACCTGTACAAATCTCTGCAAATTGAAGCCGTTGTTCAAGAAAATTATGGACACTACACCTGAAGAAGCCGTTCAAGCTGTTCTCCTGTTTCAAGAAGAGTTGAACCAGAGAGAAGTCGCTCGTCGGTTGAATATGAGTCAGTCTGGTGTCTCGAGAGTGTACAGAAGGCTTCAAGAGACTAGTGCCTTCATTCGGAGGCCTAATATCAGCCGACGCCGGTGCACCTCGGAGCGTGACGACCGGTTTTGGGTCTCGACCTCTCTCCAAAATCGACAACTTTACGGTGTAGATGTGCAGCAGGAGCTACGTCAAGTTCGCGGGGTGACTGTCAGTCAATGGACAGTTAAAAGAAGGTTGAAGAAAGCCAACCTTACTCCCAAACGACCCGCTTCAGGCCCGAAGTTGACCACGGCTCACCGTCAAGCACGCCTTCACTTAGCTCAAGAACACTTGGATTGGAGCATAGAGCAATGGCAGTCAGTCCTGTTCACTGATGAGACGAGGATGTGTCTCCATGGCAGCGACAGGAGAGGCTGGGTGTACCGGCATCCTGGTGAATGGTTTTCACAGTGCTGCTTTGCTGAAACTGTTGCATATGGTGGCGGTTCTTGCATTATGTGGGCTAGAATTTCCTTTGTGGAAAAACGGATCTTGTTTTCGTTCCTGAGGGAGGCCGGGGAGGTCTGACCAGTGATCGTTACATTGAAAATGTTCTACTGGATCAAGTTGTCCCCTATCAAGGCTTTGTTGGGTATAATTTCATCTTGATGCATGACAATGCCCGATGTAACACTGGTCGGGCCACACGTGAGTACCTGAATGAAGTTTGAATTGACACTATGGATTGGCCAGCGCTCAGCTCCGACATAAATTCCATTGAGCACATATGGGACGAGCTCAAAAGGAAAGTTAGAGCGAGGAATCCAGCTCTTACAAACATAAATGAGCTCAAGACTGCGTTGGTAGAAGAGTGGGGTCGAATACCACAATCATGAATAAAAAAGTTGATTAGGTCTATGAAGAATCGCATGAGAGCAGTGATCAGGGCTAGAGGAGGGATTATCAAATATTGACACGAATATATTTTTTTTCTTACTCACATTTGGTTAATTTATACA
Organism: Nycteola revayana; assembly: GCA_947037095.2. Lineage (NCBI taxonomy): Eukaryota > Metazoa > Arthropoda > Insecta > Lepidoptera > Nolidae > Nycteola > Nycteola revayana. Next base: position 7,618,082 of record OX344840.2, read on the forward strand.
CAATAACCTCATACTGAGGAATTTTATGAATTTGCAATATTTTTTACAATATCATTGACATACACCTTTTTTACTAAACTACTGAAGCGATTTTCATGCAACTTACACCATTTTAAAGTTTAATAACTAGGCTTTAAATATGTAAAACATTATATAGAGGTAAAATGAGACATTGTTAAGATAAATCACATTTTATGCGAGTGTATATTTCTCTATTAAAGTGCTTAAGTACATATTTACATAAAAAAGGTTTTTTTTTCACAAAACGCTTTGTATGACGTCCGCTTATTATGACGTGTTTGTCAATTCCTTTCGATGTCATTATAAAAGGATTCCACTGTATATGTCAACGGAAAATAAGAATCGTTAGTTGATCAATTTACTAGTTAGTTGATCAACTTTCTAGGTAGTTTATCAACTTTCTAGGTAGTTGAACAACTTTCAAGGTAGTTTATCAACTTTCTAGGTAGTTGATCAACATTCTAGTTAGTTGAACAACTTTCTAGTTAGTTGACAAACTAACGAGGTTTCGGGTGGTTAAAAAAAATAACCTAAACCTAAAACAATGGGGTTCAACAGGACTCATTGAAGTCGATGTTTTTTTGTTTTGTTAGAACAATTGCATAGTCTCGTTTGGTTAGGTTAGGTCAAGTGTCACAAAGGTGGTGGCCTCCTGCTGTGGGCAAGTCATGTATCAGAAGGAGGCCGCGTAGCTGGAGTGGGAGAAAGATTCCGCCCATCCGCTCCGCAGACGGCGTGTTGGCTGCCGCCTACCGCCCTAGGCTCAGCCTCGGAGTGTGAGGCACATCGTCCCCGCTCCCTTCGAGCCCGACCTATGAGGAGTAGGGACGCCACTACACTCCAGGCGTCCCTATTATTAGGCAAATCACTCCTCCATTTGCCATATAATAGGGACGCCCGGAGTGTTAGTGTCAGCCCGCGGCGCCAATTTGGCCGCGGGTGCCGTCGGAGGATTCCACCAGCTGCTGCACGGTGCAGCTCGTGCAGGTACGACAGTTGCACACAGGAGACACTCACGTGTGGGTGTCGGCCACGATGACGGTGTGCACGTGCGCGGCGAAGGCCCAGGCCAGCTCGGCCGCCACCACGCACAGCTGCACGGCGCCCGACTCCACCAGCTGCTGCACGGTGCGCCGGTCCGCGCTCTCCACGCCCTCATGCAGGTACGCCACGCCAGCCGACAGCGTCTCGCGCAACATCTATACGATACCAAAACATACGACTATTATTAACCTGTGGATAATGGTGTTGGTTCATCATCATCATCATCATCAGCCCATATAAAGTCCACTGCTGAACATAGGCCTCCTCCTGGGAGAGGGAATGCAGGCGGGTTGGTGACCGCAGTATTATGTTGTACCACACAAGGAAACGCTGCTGCCCGTTCCTTGATATACGATTAATATAGATCGTGCTTTCCGAAGCACAAAAGGTAGTCCGTCAACCAACCTCTTTCTTCTCTCGAAATCTTAGAATTTACATAAAGATTTCCTGTCCAGCGTGAGGATCGAACCCATTATTTTTATATGTTTAAGAAAAAATATGGCATTTTTTTGAGATCTAGAAAGCACTAAAATAAATATTTTAAAATTGGCTTGACACTTAAGAGTTGAAAACTATGTCAGCCATGTTGATCTATATACATTGTCTGTGTCCCAGATCGATGACGTCATGACCGCGTCCAACTGAGAAGATCCGGCGAAACAAACTCAGTGGGGTAATTCTACTGCCGGTTTCAGCGCGGCCTCATCGAGACGATCCGGCAAAATATACTCAGATGGGCACGTCCAAGAAGTTTTGGTCCAGTTACTTTTATTATTTAATTGGCATTCACAATACCAATCATAATAAAATATAACCTATAGTCTTCCTCATTAAATATCTCACACTGAAATATATTTTTTTAAATCGGATTAATAGTTACTGAAATTAGCGGGTTCTAGCAAACAAACTCTTCAACTTTAGGTTGTCTGGAAGAAATTGCTTTATACAATAAGGCCCATTGTACTGGTTCTATTATTATTACTTTCTTGTGTTTTTCTTCGTCCTGTTTGCTCATTTGTGCACAACTAGGAGTATTCTATTCTTTACTTAAAAACTAGGCCGTCGGATTTGTGATGTCGAGAAGAAGCGGCAGTAGTCCAGCTGCGTGCTGTTATGACCGTCTTTCCTTAGTAAAATTTGCTTTATAATATTTTTAGTATTACTATAAATACTATTATAGCCATGCGCTCAGAGTGTTAGCATCATTCCATAATTAGCACCCTTTCGTGCCGGTTGCCTAAAACCTCAGGGTCTCAATTCGGGATTAGTTCGAATATTGTAGTGTATTTTTTGGATAATAAAGTTAGGGAAATAAAACGTAGTTTATTTTTTAAAACTCATTCCGTTCTTCGCGCATTGGCAGAACCCCCTCGGCTCTGTGTGACGCGTTATTGTTTCATCTTTCAAGCTAAAATTCATCAAGCCGTTCAGGCTGCAGAGCGTGCCAAACAATTATACATACATACATACTGTCGAAAAACATAACCCTCCTTTTGGCGCAGTCGGGAACAAACATTAACTTACCTTATCCTGTAGCTTTTTCAAGAACGGCGCCAGCATATCAGGTCTGGCCTTCAGGAACCTGGTGGGTCTCCCGTGAGCCGCGGCCAGCGCCAGCAGGTCGGCGGCCAGCAGGCGCGCGTGGCGGCGCGACGGCACGAACACGGCGCAGGGCTTGGCGCCCGCGTAGCGCGTGATCGCGTTGTAGATGGGCTTGGTCATGGCGGCCAGCCGGGAGCCCGCGTGAGATATGTTGAAGCCCTGGGAGACAAATCATATCGTTGACAAATTATTAAAGCGCTTATCTTTACCGTAAAGTATTAAAAAAACTGTAATGTATAAAGATATTGATAAATTTTGATGATCGGTTGGGTTCTACCGTAACTGAATTGGTTAAAGGCGGAAACATATTATTAAAACGCCACGCCACCCGAGTACACGCCTCGCGTGTTGAGTCGAATCAAATGTATTGTTTTCTATTATTATAGACCAGAAACACACTATGAACACCCGACACGACGCCACGCGCCTACTGATTTACAGGTGTTACACGTGGCGTGGCGTGGCGTGGCGTTTTAATAATGTGTTTTCGCCTTAAGGCATTATGGGCTATAACTGACTCAAGTACGCCGATTTCAGCGTAGTATTTTTTACCGCAAGTACGACAGCGGTATCTACTCAACCAATCATTTATCTACGAATATATTTCACCTCGCTTAACTTCACTTCAACAGCCCATTTACATCCACTGCTAAACATTAGCAAGCCGGGATTGAGGGATGTTGCCATAATCACCACGTTTGACAGACGGATTGGTAACCGCAGTATTATGTACAACTAGCTGCGCCCCGCGGTTTTACCCGCGTCACTCTGCTCCAGTGGGTCGGAGCGTGATGCTTTGTAGCCTATATGTTAATCCAGCTTATAAACTATCAGCGAAAATTTTCAACCAAAACCATTAAGTAGTTTTTAATATTGTCATATATGATGTTATCACAATCGGGATCAACGGCTGAACGTGCTTTCCGAGGCACGGAGGTTTTCGGTCGGCCATATACATATAAGAGCCTCGGGACTCCAAGCCTTAATAAATGGTTTATAAGCTACAAACTAAGTAACCTGCGTAAAAAGGCGTCCACTGTGGGTGCACGGAGGGTAGTCTCTCAACTAACCCAACAGAAAAGAAATCCTAAAACTTTACAGATTTTTTGTTGGGAGTTGGGATCGAACCCATGTCCTTCGAGAGTACAATAAATAAATAAATAAAATAAAAATCATTTTTATTTACGTAAACCTATTACAGGCACTTGCAAATAGTCAAAACAATAATTTAGTATTTAGTATTATTATCTATAATTATCATATTTTATAAATTTTCAAATTAAACAAGTATTTAAGTTATTATTTTAATTATATTTTAGTCTTAACGTCCTAGTTTATTATTTAACTATATTGTGTCAAATAAGCTTGTTCTGACTATAGTAGGTTAGAACAATTGTCATTATTTAGGTGGACCATGAGTATATAACGACGGACGCGCTTTAATGCTACCACCGGATCCAATATCCCCAACTGAGAAAATCCGGCGAAACAAACTCAGTGGGTTATTCTACTGCCGGTTTTAACACGACCCACATGAGACGGTCCGGCGAAACATACTCAAATGGGCAGAACGTAGGTTTTGGTCCAGTTACTTTAACTATTTATTGGCATACACATTTTTTGCCCAAACGGTTGTCTTTGTAATATTTGTTTATTGTGTTTTTATACTAATAGAAAAATAAAATAATTTGAGACAGAACTAGCGGTCTATGAATATAATTTATGTAAGTAGGTCAATTACAGATAGTTCACACAACAATACGCCACGGATATATCACCTGTATATGCAATTCGAGAGGCAGGGGTCTGACGCTGGGGTGGAAGTTGAAAGAACAGTTAGCGTTACACCCCAGCCACTGCGACACGTCGCGAGCGTCCGCCAGGGGAAGCGACAGTGCCACGATGCGGATTTGACGTCCTGTGCAGTAAAAAAATGATATTTAAATACATTGATACTAAATTAAGTTATACATTGTCATTTTCAGGGTTCCATATCCGAAGAGTAAAAACGGGACCCTATTACTAAGACTTCGCTGTCTGTTTGTCACCAGGCTGTAGCTCAATAGCCGCGATAGCTAGACAGTTAAAATTTTTACAAATTATGTATTTCTGTTGCAAAAAATAAAATAAATTATATATTTAAGGGGGGCTCCAATACAACCATGGTTTAAAAGCAACCTGCGCAAGAGGGTACCCCCTGGGGGGCTTGGACGTCGGCTCAGGACGGTCATGGGGGGGCGATTGAAGGATTATTACTTTTAGTTGTTTAAGGGAGATAAAAATATATTAAGTCCATCTTTTTTATTTAATTTAATTTCTAGGAATAGTTTTATAGATAAACTTACCAATCTGTGATGATATGTATCTCATTCTGGAGCAGACAACCTCCAGCACTGGACCTTCCTCTCCCCCCAGCAGTTGGAGAGCATCCACTATGAAGAGGGACACGCTTTGCACGCTCTTACGTACTTTCCACCTGGACAGAAAAAAAACACACTTTAAAAGTCACTGGATATATTTAATTAAAATTATAAACAGTATTTTATACTAATACTGGGCTGCGCAACGCAGTTTTACCCGCGTTACTCTTCTCCAGTGGGTCGGAGCGGAATGTTTTGTAGCCTATATGTTAATCAAGCGTATAACCTATCCTGGTACAAAATCAACATCCATCCATCCATCCATCCATCCATACTTACAAACTTTCGCGTTTATAATATTAGAAGGACATATCATTATGATGTTCCTACGGGAACGGGAGTAACGCGGGTGAAACCACGCGGGAAGCTAGTTAATACTAAAAACCCGAAGAGTTTGTTTGTTTGTTTGCTTGAACGCACTAATCACAGAAACTACTGCTCCGCTTTGAAAAATTATTTCATTGTTAGATAGCCCATTTAACAAAGGATACTATAGATAGGCTACATTTAATTATGAAGTTCCTACGGGAACGGGAGTTACGCGAGTGAAACCGAGCACGGGAAGCTAGTTAATACTAAAAAACTAAAGAGTTTGCTTGCTTGAAAGCGCGTATCTCAGGAATGACATGTCCGATTTGAAAAATGATTTTATTGTTAGATAGCCGATTTAACAAAGGAAACTATAGGCTAACTATACGCGAGTGAAACTGCGCACGAGAAGCTAGTTAATATAATAAAGTTGAAAAGTTTGTTTGTTTGCTTGAACGCGCTAATCTCAGAAACTACTGGTCCGGTTTGAGATAGTCCATTTATCGTACTCAATTTACTTTTTCGGACGGACATAAATGTTAGATAAAGGTTTTGTTATAGGAAAAAATCTAGACAAACTACAATCGTACCTTCTAGAAAGTATGTCCCATTTGTCGGCGGTCGTGATGATGATCTGTCCCTTGTTCAGTAGCTTGTGGTCCGTCGCCGTCTCGCCTGTTAGCTGGACCACCTGTGAACAAAATAGGAGTTGAGCAGAAGTAATCCAAGGCAATATCAACTGCTTGGGAGTGAGTTGCTCTGAAACAATACTGCTTTATTAACATATTTATGTCAAAAAAATCTATTAAAAAAATAGGATTCCTTTGAGTTTCTTGCCAGTTCTTTTCAGAGTTGCCACGTCCAGAACTGGTGGTAGGAAAAGAAAGGGACGCATCATAAGAACATGATTTTAAATATTTTAAATTTGTCTATATGAGTTAAGAATTTTTGACTATAACTTTAAACACATACGACACATTTAAAAATATTTATTTTATTAATGTGCTTATGATGCTCCCTCTTCATTTTTTATGGATCCGTATCCGAAGGGTAAAAACGGGATCCTATTACTAAGACTTCGCTGTCTGTCTGTCACCATCAAGAACCACGATAGCTAGACAGGTAACATTTTCACATATCGTCGGTGTTATTGCAATACGGCGTATGTGACAGTTGCTACTAAGGTGTGATTTCATATGTCAAGAAATATGTTTTTTCTTTATCTTTTAGGGCAAAAAATATAATTTGCTATATTTGATTTCAACCTTATAAGCTATTGTCACTTACGCGGTATTGCAATATCACCGACGATATGATGTATTTTATTGCCGCTATAACAACTAATACTAAAAATAAAATAAAATAAATATTGAAGGGAGGTTCCAATAAACTTTTTATTTTGTCCGTTTTTGCTTGATAACATTAACGGCAACAGGTAGACGCTTTAAAATGGTACAGAATCCTTCGCTGTAAACTGTCAAATAGTGCGGATTTAGTAATAATACGATTTTTGAACGTTTATGAATAAGACATTTTATAAAACGTTTAAAAGCGCTATTGAGCATTTTAACTAATGAGTGTTATAAAGCTATTATAAGAGATTTTTATGAAAAAGACTAAGGGTTTAGGAACAAAATGAAATAAAGTAATCCATCTCACCATCTCCATAGCATAACGTTATTTGGCTCGCTTTACATCCCGGAGGTCGTGGGTTCGATCCTAACGCCGGACAAGAAATCTTTGTCTAAATTCTAAGATTTCATTCTGGGTCTAGTTGGCTGAGGGATTACCCTCCGTGTATCCACATTAAGTCGTAGATCCCGATTGTTATAACATAATCTATGTCAATCGTATACAAGGGAACGGGCAGGAGCGTTTCTTTCTGTGGTACAACATTATACTGCGGTCAACAAACCGCCTGCCAAGCGTGCTGACCATGGCAACTACCCACTCTCGGGAGGAGGCCCATGTCCAGCAGTCGACGTTAGACGGGAATCCACTGACCTTCAGATTGAACCGGGTGCCGAACTTGTGGTACCAGTCGGCGAACACGATGTCTGCCAGCGCGTCCTTGGGCAGCACGTAGACGGCGCGGCCCGGCAGCCCGGCGCCCAGCAGCCGCAGCAGCGCCAGCTCGCCCACCACGGACTTGCCGGAGCCGGCGGGCGCGCCCACGAACACGTTGTCGTCCGAGTTGTACACCGCGTTGAACACCTGCCACACACACACGTCAGTTATCTGTTACTAGCTGCGTCCCGCGTCACTCTGCTCCAGTGGGTCGGAGCCTGACATTTTGTAGCCTATATGTTAATCCAGCTTGCGATGCAAAATTTCAGCCAATTCCGTTCAGTAGTTTTGGGGTGAAAGAGTAACAAACATCCATCCATATTTACAAACTTTCGCGTTTATAATATTAGAAGGATGTCGGTTATGTCACGCACGTTTAGATGCAACGGATAATAAACATGGACATGGGCATGAACATTGGGCTGCCCACACCCATGACGCAAGCATGACTAACCCATAGGCGCCCACAGCGTATCACGGATATAAACGTGAGTTTGGATTAGGCACGGACGTTGAAGTAAATCAAACTTGAACGTATCGTGAGTATAGACGTGGGTGTCTTGGGTATGGCTATAATCATGATTATGGATATGGGCGTGATTATGGGTATAGCTGTTATCATAGATATGAGCGTGATTATGATTATAGCTGTGATTATTGGTATAAGCGTGATAGTGGATATGGGCGTAAACATTGGTATGAGTGTGATCATGAATATGGGCATCATACAAGGGTATGAACGTTATTATTGAAATGGACATTTCATAGGTATGAGCGTGACCATGGGTATGGGCGCGATCATGGATATGGGCATGCCATAGGTATAGAGTGATCATGGATATTAGCGTGATGGGTATAGACGTGTAATGGATGTTGTAATGTAGGTAGATATATAATAATCTGTACGTCCGGTAGGTTAGACACTGGCCGCAACCGGCAGTCCGCAATAAACGATTTAGCGAACGCCCGTGTTTCATTGCGTCACCAAGTACATACATATGTCACAGATATGTTCCATGGGCGCGAATATGAAACTATACATAATTATGAAAAACAATAACACAAGTTACTATAAAACTATGTTTTTCCTTTACCTGTGTCTGCACCGGATTGAACTGCGGGAACGTATCATTGTACAACTCTTCATATTTAGGGTTCCTCAACGCCGATATAGGTAGGGGTTGTAAGTCTAACAGTTCTGTGGGAGGGAGGTTCTTCTCGGGCAGGATGAGGTGGCGGAATGAGACTGGCAGTTGAGTTTCGGCTGCTATCCATCTGTAAGTGAAAACATGTCACAAGTCTTTCTTACTCCTCCTAATCTCTGTCTGTTTTTCTTTGTATCCTGGGACCTGGCGAGCCTGCGGGTGCCGTCGGGGGGCCGGATTGCTTATACCCGGCCCCCGCAAATGGCGGATCGAAGAAGTGTCCGGGGGGTTTTAGTGATGTAGGGTCCTATCCTCGTGGTATGAGTGTCGCATACCACGCTATGGAGAGGGCGAGTCCCACATATCCCACCGCCAGCGCAAGGATACGCTGCAGCTGCGGTGGGAATGCGTAAATGCATTTCTCCCCGGACATAAAAAAAAGATTTAAATGTATAATACATCAACATTACACCCGTGCGACGCCGGGGCGGGTCGCTAGTTTAATATAAAGTTAACGTATATGTACCTGTCAGACACGACCCTGAGGAAGTACTGCGGCGGCAACGGCTCGAACACGGGCACGAACAGCTTCACGTGGTGCTCGTCCTTGCAGTACTTGTGCTTAAGGAGCAGGTACTCGTGGTGGAGCACCACCTCCGAGTCCACGTCCTCCACGAGGATCCAGAACGCTTCGGATTGACCGTGGATCTGCGGGAAAAAAGATGAAATAAATAAATAACAAAATAAAATTTATAATGATATGAATTTTAACGCGGCGCACAAAATTAGTATTTTGTTACTTTTTAGTATTTGTAACAACAAATACTAAAAATAAATATTTAAGGGGGGCTCCCATACATTTTCTTTTTTTTGCCCTGTTTTGCTTTTTTGCGCGAGTCCGACTTGCACTAGGCCGGTTTTTTTATATTATAAAATACGATAGTTATCTACTCAATCAAACGTGTGACGGAGGAGCTTGGTAAAAACCACAGCTAAAAATCCATCTGGAGCTCCTTGGAGCTAATCTTGGATCATGAAATTTTTCGATACTACATACTTCAAAGTACTTCGAATTTTACCTATTGTCAAGTACGACCGAGCGGACATGTTAAGACTCGTCCGAGTGAACGCAAATGAAGTGAAATGTGATTCGTTAATACGTAGTTGCGAGCACCCGCATACCACTATCGATTGCGGGCCGCTCGCAGTAGTATAAATATAGGAAGTTTCTATGTATTGTTATTTTGATTTGGAAAACTGTAATAAACGAACGTCTTGAAGAAATAAACCAAGAATTTAATTTCTACACCCTACACCTATGTTCCTTATCTATGCGAGCGCGTATTTTCGGATATATATAAATAATTGATTAACGCCGCCTTTAACCAAAACCGTTATTAATTCTAAAAGAGAAAAATTCTGATTGTTTGATTCTTTGTATTAAAAAAAAAAGAAAGAAGAGTACCTTCTCATCCCAATGGAAGTCCGGCGTGATGGTGAGCTCAACCCTGAGGGTAGACCTGGTGATAGGCTGGATATGGGTGGACAGCTCCAGCTTCGGGAACTGGTGGACATACTTGTGTATCATCTTCCCCAGCTTGGGGGCTCGCACCAGTTCGCCTATCTCGTTGGGGCCGAGCTCGTACAGTTTCTCCCAGGGGAAGTTCTTCTTTTCAAGCTTCTTTACGACCTGTATGTACAAAAAGGGAAAAGATTAATATAAGCAATTGGACAACCTCCGTAGACTGTTAGCGGCAATAGCCCAATGACTAGTCCATCGGACTCCGGAACGCTATAATCTGAACATCTTTAAGACTAAAGTGAACAGACACTTTCTAGGCAAGCGTGTATCATCTTAGGCCTTATCTTCGCCTTCCATTAAGCGAGATTATGGTCAAACGTAAGCCTTAATTTAATAAATAAAAACTTGCGATCATGTGGTTCGATCCCCACCCATTGCACTACCGACGTGAACAAAAGCTTTTTGGCTTAGCACGAGGGGTTAACAAGAATACTTGTAGACTACAAAACTCTGCTAAGTAATAAATAAAAAAAATAAAAAAATGTAGTACAGACAGACGGACGATTTATAACAAACCTGTAAAATATGTAATTCATTCACTGTGATTAGCTACTTAAGTGATGCTTAGTTAGTTTTAGTCTTAAACATTATGATTATGACAAGTACAAGTGTATGTAAATACCCAAGTGCTGAATAAACTTCATTATTTTATTAGCAGTATAATAGCCAGGAGGCTTTTGCTACTTCACCGGGCATAAAGGCGAGCAGAGCTGCAGCCTTTATAAATGGTTTAAATACTATAAACTAAGCAACCTGCGCAAGAGGGCGCCCCCTGTGTAGCTTGGACCTCGGCTCAGGGCGTTCGCTGGCGATGAGATTGAGGGATTATGACTTTTAGTATTTTAGGGAAGCTTTGTGCAACTGTCGCTCTACTTTACTTCTTTATCTATCTATATATATAAAAGAAAGTCGTGTTAGTTACACTATTTATAACTCAAGAACGGCTGAACCGATTTGGCTAAGCTAAGAACTGGGAGAAGGACATAGGATACTTTTTATGCCGTTCCAGTCGTTCCCGTGTGACGCGACATAAAACGTGGTAGGGGTAGGGTTAGGGTAGGGAAGGGGTAGGGGTAGGGGTAGGGTAGGGGTTAGTTTATTGGTAGGGGTAGGGTAGAGGTAGGGTAGGGGTAGGATAGATGTAGGACACCGCGTAGATTTTGAGGCGGTACGAAGTTTGCCGGGCCAGCTAGTTGTTTATATAATTACCTCTTCAGGCATTTTCCTGAACTGTCGCAGCGGTGACATGGACTGCCACATTCTTCGGTCCACCATCTTGCACAGAGCCAACGTCTTGTCGACTAGTTGAGCCCAGCCTGAAAATAATTACAATAGTATTGAGTTAAAACTAAACTAATATTATAAAGAAGTAAAGTTCGTGAGGTTTTGCACCACAACCAATTATGCAATTTTTTTTTTAATAAGCTTACTAGCAGAGTTTTGAGAAAGAACCTTCCGATGCCCTCGTAGACCCCAAATCCATCGGCGTGATAGCAAACTAATAGTAGGGAGGGCTAAATTAGTAGCAAATTTAAGTACCTCTATGTAAAACGATCTCAAATATAGCCCTAAGGAGTCGGCAGGCGGACTGCGTGACGTACACCATGTCGGCCATCAGCGCGAACCCTTCCAGCTTCAGCTGCGAGATGTACGCCTGCAGCAACACGTTGATCTTGGCCGATGGTTCTTCTATACTCTCTTTTATTGGTATCGGTACCTGTGAACAATATTCAACGATAATATTATGGAGAAGTTGATGGTGGGTACCACCAATGCAGGGCTCATGGACACCACGAGTTCACAAAGCTACATCAAACACTACGTACCCTCACCACGAGTTCACCAAGCTACATAAAACACTACGTACCCTCACCACGAGTTCACCAAGCTACATCAAACACAAACATACCCTCTCCATAAGTTTGCACAGCTCCAACTTCTCCTCCTCCCTCACGGCTATGTGTTTGAACTCTGCGCTGAGGGAGAACACCCTGAACAGCTCGATCTCCCCGAGGGTCGGTTTCAGCAGCTGGTTGTAGCACTGCATCGTCTCGTACGTGCAGTAGAAGTGGGACGCGATGCGACCGAGTTCGGTCGGTTGGAAGTGACCGGATTTGCGTTCGTATTTTATTAGACCGGCCCTGGAAATATAAAAATAGGATTATTTTAACACCGTTACTTAATATACAACCTCCGTAGCATATAGTATTTGGCTCGCTTTAAATCTCGGAGATCGTGGGTTCGATCCCCACGCCGGACAGAAAATCTTTGTGTAAATTCTAAGATTACTTTCCAGGTTTGGTTGGTTGAGGGACTACCATCCTCGCATCGGAAAGCTCGTTAAGCCGATGGTCCCGATTGTTATAACATCATCTATATCAATCGTATACAAGGGAACGGGCAGCAGCGTTTCCTTGTGTGGTACAACATAACACTGCAGTCACCAACCCGCCTGTTAAGCGTGGGGACTATGGCAAATACCCTCCTTCGGGAGGAGGCCCATGTTCAGCAGTGGACGTTATACGGGATGATGATGATGATGACTTAAAATAGCCCGTTATACAGTACTAGATTACCCCAAGTAACTCCGGTTCCTGTAGTAACTACATAATTAAATATAGCCTTCCTCAATAAATGGACTCCCAACACTGATAGAATTTTTCTAATCGCACCAGTACTGCCTGAAATAGGCTAGATGCCCTTTTTATAAATTATTTTTATATGATTAGGAATGTTTTTAATAGATCAAGAAAAATATATGGCATTTATTTGAGATCTAGAAAGCACTAAAATAAATATGTTAAAATTGGCTTGACATTTAGAGATGAAAACGATGTCAGCCATGTTGATCTATATACATTATAAATATGGAATAGCGGCCGTAGCCCAATGGCTAGGGCGGCCGACTTGTGATCTTGTGGTCGCCGGTTCGATCCCCACCCATTGCACTACCGACGTGAACCCACTCGTAACACAAGCATATTTAGCGTAGCACGAGGGGCTAACAAGAATACTAGTAGATTGAAAAACTCAGTTAGTAAAGTATGAAAAAAAAAAAAACATCATAATAATATTTTCAGAACAAACTTAAAGAAATTTTCTCCTATATCCCGCTTGTCCAAAGCATATAATGCTATTTGTGGTGAGGCAGATGTATTTGCAGATAAACTCTCCACATTTAGAAACATTGTATTGGGATTGTTACGAAGTAGACAAGATATCAACTTATTTCTATTACATAGTCTCCTCATTATGTTAATTTGATAAGTTTAATTTATTTTAGTAATTTTAGTCAACGTTTAGAAAAGTTATTTTTTCCAATGTTTTTGTTTTTCTTTTATGTTTACATTAATGTTACCATATGTGTGCATGTTGTGACACCTTAACGTGTTGTGCATTTATCAACTAATTATAAGTTTTTTATAATTTTTGTATGTGTAATGTCTACCCTCCAACACAACAAACGCAGTACTTGCAAAATCGCAATTTCGAGATAAACGCGGTAAACACATTTTTGGGCAAGTACGGCGTTTCCCTTTAAATAAAAAACATGTTTCTCATAAAAAATATATGATTTTAATATTTTTATGTATAGATTAGGGTCCTAAAATGTCGATTACTGCAAGTACAATTAGCAGGGCAGATGTAGCAACTACTGGATGCCCTAATAAATAAATAAATATTATATTAAAAGTCAAGGTTTCCTCGAGAACGGAAGACACGCGGGTGTAACCGTCCACCGAAAGGTAATCTATAGTAATATTATAAAGAGGAAAGATTTGTATGTAAGTATGTTTGTAACGAATGGGTTTAAAAAGTCCTGGACCGATTTTAAAAATTATTTCGCTATTTGAATGCTACATTCTCACTGATTAATATAGGATATATTTAATTATAAAGTTCCCACAGGAACGGGAGCAACGCGGGTGAAACCGCGCGCGGAATGTAATAAATTGGAAATAGGAATTAATTAATTCAAAATAGGTTGGAGATTTTTTCGTGTTACTTTAGTGAACTTGCAAAAGTACGTTATGAAATATAAAATATGTTACCAAAGCAACAATTAGTTCTTATTGTTTCTTTTATTGTTTTATTTTTGACTATAAAAATATTTAAGTAAATGTTGTGTGAAGATTACATTGTTATAATAATATAAGGTTGTATCGTTTTAGTTATAAGTAATTTTGTGTTAAGTTATTGTGTAGTTATTTGTAAATGTTAGTACCTAATAGTGTTATTTAAAATAGTTCATATTATAAGTAGTCTTAGCTATCGCATTAGGTTTCTAAACATGTAATGATAGTTTAAGTGTTTTAAATAAATAAAAAAAGTATATAAAAAAAATACTATAACTTACTTATCCAAAAGGCTAGCAGCTGTATGTACTAAGTCAGCTCTGTGTAGTTCCAGCAGTGAGTCCTCTTCTAATTTCTCCGGAGTGACGCCGTACAGATGCGGCTGACGCAGCATCCTTATGTATAGGTACGTGTAACCTGGAATTAATATGATATGCTTGGTGTAGCTATGGAGAGGGCTATGCTCGGGCTCTACGAGATCGAATCAGAAATGAGGAGATAGATAGATAAACTCTTTATTGTACACTTTCACAAAGAGAAAAATACAGAAAGGGACATAAACTAAACTTAAAATTAGATAGGTACAATTGGCGGCTTTATCACAAAATGTGATCTCTTCCAGGCAACCGAGGAAGGGACCATACAAAGGAGTTTAAAAGAGGGGTGGTTAGGTGTACTGGATTATATTAATTATAGTACCAATGGGTACTTGGGAGAAGTTATATACAATTTTTATATATAAATATAAAGAAAATAAAGAAAATAATACCTTACATAAATACATATTATAATAGACTAAGAAATATATCTAGTGTTGCTGAGTGAATTGTAATGACACTCGGGCGTTCATGGAACTCTGAAACTCGGGCAAGCTTTGCAATCGCCTGATTGCTAAAGGCAACGCATTCCATAATCGCACACTTTAAACCATCAAAGATTTATCGAAGAAAATTGTGGAGATACATAGAAGAACGCGGGTTACCGACATAGCCCAACGGATTAGTTCGTTGAAGTGGCAATGGGCAGGCCATATAGCACGGAAAATAGATGGTCGTTGGAGCCGAAAAGTTCTCGAATAGAGACCGCGGATCGGCAAGCGTAGCGTAGGACGTTCACCAACTAGATGTTCGGATGATCTGGTAAAGGCCGCGGGATCACGGTGGATGTAGGCCGCTTCTATCCGCAACAACTGGAGATCTATGAGGGAGGCCTATGTCCAACGTCCTACAAAACTTACAACTTGCTCACCAACTGCGACTCTATGTGAGTAGGTACCTATCACATACCTAACCAAGTGACCGCATCTCTGACGCTCTGCACGGACCCCAGCACGACCTCCGCGTTCAGCATGTCGGGCAACTTGCTCACCAACTGCGACTCTATGGGGAGCTGCTGGTTGAGCAGTGACAGGTAGTATTGCAGCTCCGAGTGGTTTGTGATCAGGATACCTGGAATCAGCGAAGATAATTTGAATTTCATTGTAAGAAGGGAATAAATGCCACAAAGTTTTCAAATTATTATAAATCCAAAACATTTGGCTTAAAGAACACAAAATATTAATTTTAGAGTTTTCCGAAATATCGTATTTTTTTCTTGGTCACTTTCACACTTCTTTCTTTCACTTTTCTTTGTTTTAAGTTACAAACAATAATATTATAAGTACAACTAACCTTCGCCCTTAGTATCGTACTGCGGTCTACCAGCTCTACCCAACATCTGTAACACGTCCAGGGCACCCAGCTCGCTCCAGCGACCCTTCTCTGGGGAGTACACTTGAGTGCCCTTCACTATGACCGTGTGGGCGGGGAGGTTCACACCCCACGCTAGGGTGGCTGTTGATACTAGCACCTGATAATATAGGGGTAGAATTTTAATTACTTGATAATTTAAGCTTCAAAGTGGTTCTGGTACTGTGAGAATTATAAATCTATACCTATATAAAGACATTTTTATCAGTATCATAGCACAGAATACTGAAGTACAGAAGAGTTACACTGCAAAATCAATGAAAGAAATAGGGACTCTTGCTGCGATACAATTAAGTGCAATTCAGATCGCACGGGTCTTAGAAAAATTATTAATCTAATTTATCAAATATGAGGAATTCCTATAATTCTAATAAAAGTGAAAAGTGAAAGGTTAATACTCTTTCACCATCATCAGCCCGTATAACGTCCACTGCTCAACATGGGCCTCCTCTCTAGAGAGGGTTTTTGCCATAGTCACCTCGCTTGGCAGGCGGGTTGGTGACCGCAGTATTATGTCGTAATACACAGGGAAATGCTGCTGCCCGTTCCTCAGTATACAATTTTGTTATAGATGATGTTATAACAATCGGGACCAACGGCTTAACGTGCTTTCCGAGGCACGGAGGATAGACCCTCAACCAACCAGATCCGGAAAGATATCTTAGAATTTACACAAAGAATTCTTGTCCGGCTTGGGGTTCGAACCCACGTCCTCCAAATACCCCTACGCTACGGAGGTTGTCCTTGTGTATTATGATAATATTGTGGTTACGTGATAACCTTCAAGTTACTGTACCTGTATATGCCTATCAGCGAACAGGTCCTCAACCAGGGTCCTATCCACCCTGCTCATACCGGCGTGATGGATGGCGAAACCGTACGGCAGCAGCTCTCGAAGTTCCGGGTTCTTCACCTGTTCCGCTTCCGTACGGAGCACCTCCATGGACGCTGAACCTTCTCTGTCGATGGAATTGAGAAAATATATAGTAACTATAATTTGATAGTCGCACAAACAATGTACAAGCAGTGTGTGGCCATATAGTAGTGTATACCACGAAACCAGATGGCCGTTGGGGCCGAAAACTTCTCGAATGGAGACCGCAGATCGGCAAGCTCGTAGATCGTAGGACGTCCACCAACTAGATGGACGGACGACCTGGTTAAGGCCGCGGGATCACGGTGGATGCAGGCTGCTTCCGTTTTCCGTAGTAACTGGAAATCTATGAGGGAGGCCTATGTCCAGCAGTGGACGTCCTACGGTGATGACATTTGAAATTGGCCTCTGAATTCAATCCAACAAACTGTTACGACTGTGCCTATGCCATGCATTCGCACTTCGGTTCGAGACGCTAATGGCGACGAGTGCAATCTAACAGTCAAATTTTTATCCTTACGATTTTCTATGTAATTAATATATTTCGGAAAGACACAACTACGTTTCATTAATATACTTTACACAAACAAACAATCAAATTTCTCTTTACTAGTGGTTGCCATGTGGTCGATATAGGATCATAATTTAAAAAATATATTAGCTTCTGCACTACATCTCTATATTTTATAAAATACGAGTGTGCGCAATTTCATACTCCTCAAGTACAAAGTTTTTGCTTCGCGTATCAATGTATAGATAATATTACTATAGACCAGCGTTATCCATTTGCCGGGACGCTACCCGTTACCGTGCCATCAAAATAAAATACAAGGACGGTCATTCCTGTCCTCTTTTAAAAATTTTACCTACTATCGATTGACGCATCGTAAATATTCATAATCAGTCAAAGTCAAAAATTGTTTGAATACTTTATTAAATAAATTTTGTTACAATTATTAATAAAGCAGTTATTGTTTCAGAGCAACTCACTCTTAAGCAGTTTTATCATTAACATAATCAGAAATTTTATAATAAGCTTTTTTACATTATATATCTTTGACATATCGTTTAAACTTGTTTGAAGAAAGATCTCTATTGCCCATAAAAGAATTGCTTATTTTGTGAAGACGTGTAGCATTTAAAACAAGATTATGCTTAGGTCTAGTATTAACATTATGAGTGTCGCTTTTTCCTTTAAACTATCAATATTCTTATGAACATATAAAGGGTTTTAATAGACATATGCGACTGTAAGAATATTAGTCTCTTTGAATGTCTCCCGTAGGGAAACTCGCGGACCAAGTTTATATATGGACCTTACAGCTCGTTTCTGTAGTACAAAAATGGTGTCAATGTCCACACAGTTTCCCCAAAGAAGAATCTCATAAGAAATTAATGAAAATAACTAAAGTATACCATAACTAGCAGTATCCACATCAGTGAGGAAAAAAAATCTAATACTAAAGTGTATTATTTTCCTAATGGAAATAGTTTGGATTTAAAAGTATTAAGTCGATCACGAAGGGGCATTGTGAACATTACCGGGCCATGGTAGAACCATGTTTGGGAGACACTGGTATAGACATATTAACTTACCTCAAGAATTGGCCAAGCGTATCCTTCTCCAAGCACATGTCGCGAATCGCACGCGCAGTTTTACCAGTTTCCTTACGAGAATGAACGAACACCAGGATCTGTGAAAAACAAAGATTTATTTTAATACCAAATGTAAATCATGCAGATATGCATATCGTCACACCTTACTCCCATAGGTATAGGCAAAGAAACGGCACTTGTCTCGATCATGGCACACCTCGTTCGCAAGAATACCCCACTGAGTTTGTTACGCTGGGTCTACTCAGTTGGGGCGTATTGGATCCGATGGTGATGATCCGTGTAAATAATAACATACTCAAAGGACAGAACTTAGACTATTCAATCATAGATATAAAAAAACAAATCACATCTGACAGCTTTTAGGATAAAGCTATATAAACTATTGTAGTAAAGTAAAAGTATTTATTACTGTGTAAGTACTGTGGCACTAAAGTTCTGCCCATTTAATTTGCGCTTTCGCGGCTTTGAATAATCCACCCCATATCTTCCCATGGGTGTCATAATGGACGACTAGGGAACACACAGCTGATGGATGAGCAGCAGCATCTATCAGCCCAAGGATACTCACCATCTTACTGCAATCACTGACTCTCCTACCAAGCTTAGTGATTACGGCAATATTCCTCAAAAACCCTGGCTTGCCAAGCTCTGTTAAGAGGAGGTCCATGTTCAACAGTGGACGTTACACGGGCTGATGATGATAAATAATGATCTCACCTGATTCCGACCGGCGTGCTCCATAGTCTTCTCGTACACAATATCGTTCATAACTTGGAATCGTTTGAGCGCCTTCTTCTCTGTCACACCTATGTATTGTTGTTCTAGGGCTACGGGTCTGAAATAAATAAATATGATAATAATAATCATTTATTTACTCAGAACATATTGTACTTTCTTAAGCGTGTGCGTGCGTGCGTGTGCGTGCGTGCGTGTGTGTGTTCGCGTGTGTATGTGCGGGAACACAAAGCACCCCCAGACGCAAAACAATTATTAGTAGTTTACACAAATAATAGTGCCGAATGGGAATCGAACCCTATGGAAGTCGCTTTTGACACCTGGGCCCCGAGACTACTATCGTAATGGGGTGTCCATGAACTGTTAATGACAGTTCAATGGTCGGTTCTTATCCTATATGGTAATCTACTAATCCAAATGACGTCATAATGTTGTCACAATGACGCCACGTAGACATTAGCATAGTTGAATATAATAACAAATGATACATTTATAAGTTTTGAAATCGCCTAAATACACATTTCAATCTCTCTAACCATCTCCCCTGCTACTTTTGTTGACGGTCTTTTTCTGCGGTAGCAACACCGACTGCCATTCCAGCGCCGACACCATAGTGAGGTTAGTAGATTACCGTTTTTGGCATAATTATATCATGATGGCACTTCGATGGCACAATACTTAAGAAAATAGTAGACTCGGCCCCCTGGTATTCTAGGTATCAAAAGCACTGTAACCACTGAGCCCGTGGCATATGCCATCGCATAATTTTTAATGACGGACGATTTTTTTTTTTTAGATTACTATTGCAACTTCCCATCGACACTGGCTTGCTAAGGTCTGTTAATCTGTTAAAGAGGACATGTTTAACAGTGGACTAAAAAAAAAAACAAAAATACTAGCAGTTTTTGCACACTACTAGTATTCTAGTTAACCCCTCGAGCTAAGCTAAAATGCTTGTGTTACGAGTGAGTTCACGTCGGTAGTGCAATGGGTGGGGATCGAACTGGCAACCACATGATCGCAAGTCCGACGCCCTATCCTACAAGTCTAGCCTAATAAGTAAAGAGACTACATTGGAGGGTAAAAACCGGCCAAGTGCGAGTCGGACTCGTGCACGAAGGGTTCCAGTGCCTACTTTTGCCGTTATTGATATCCATAAAAGGAAAATAAAAGTTTGTTGTGTGCGACCCCCCCCCCCCTAAATATTTCTTTTTAGTATTTGTTGTTATAGCGGCAATAGAAATACATCATCTGTGAAAATTTCACCTGTCTAGCTATCGCGGTTCTTGAGATACAGCCTGGTGACAGACAGACAGCGAAGTCTTAGTAATAGGGTCCCGTTTCTACCCTTCGGGTACATAACCCTAAAAACCTGTTATTAAAACATGTATCTTACCTAAATGAGTTATCAAAATAGAACAACCCCTGCTCCGGCTTCACTCGTAAGAACGCAGCGACATCCGAGTAGTTCGGCAGGGTGGCGGACAAACCCACGAGACGAACCTAGTATAACAAAATAATAACATTAAACAAATAATTTAACTCAACGGAACTTTGTTTCAAAATTGAGATTAATAAAATTCGACCACCGGCAGGACTCGAACCTGCATCTTAAGTTAAGCCGTAACTAATTAGGCTACGGTGGAACCGTACCGCTACCGGTCATCGAAATTTTTCAATCTCTTTTATAACACGTCTCTAAGGGGGACGTACTACTGGACCTACATGGAACTCAACTTACTTAACTGAACGTTTAAGGTAAATTTCAGCTTCATCGGTTAAGCCAGATAAACTAAAACATAGCAAGTTAAATCTTTACTAATATAAAAAAGTGAAGAGTTTGATTTGTTTATGTGTCTGCTTGAACGCGCTAATCTTCTAACTAGTCTTTCATGTCTGATTTGAAAAATTATTTAGGTGTTAGATAGCCTGAATATCGAAGAAGGCTATAGGCCCGTGGTCGTCAAACTGCGGCCCGTGGCCCATATAAGACCCGTGGGCCTTATGTGGGCATTATTAGTGCGGCCCACGGTCGCATGTATAATACATCAGCATTGCACCCGTGCGGAGCCGGGGCGGGTCGCTAGTAGTATATTTAACTTCATGTTTCTCCATCTTAATTTCCTAAATAAAAATTATTCTTGTTCCCTTTTTGTTTTTTCCTATCGCGGATCAACTGGAAGATTTTTTTTTAGAAATAAGCAGTACCTTTCTTTTAATAAATTAAATAAATAAAAGTGTGACGATCACTACTATATTTAAGGTGCATGCTCCGATCGACCGTCCATACAATGTTTGTAGGGGCTTTATGCTAAAAATAGACACTCTTTGTTTGAAACGAATCATTTTATCACTTTTCTACAATCAAATGTGCTCGCCTTCGACGTTTCAGGAAATAACTTACACTAATTACTGAGAAAAACAATCGTGAAATTCAGGCAAAATTTGACACTTCTTTACATGTGTGGGTTCGTTTTGACAAGCAAACTAAGCGCCATGTTTGTTATAGTTTAAGCTAGATGGCGTGCAAGTGATATTATAATTCTTATAAAACAATATACAATAATATCTATCTACGTGTCGATGTTGTTATTATGTAGATACATTTTTGGTCAACCATGATCTAAATTATTACAAATCGGTAAGTCACCAAAGTAGCACAGAATTAAATTTCGTGAAAAAAGGAATCGTGGGATATGTTTTTACTAGGTAAAGAATACTTTCTATGCATTTTACAAACAGACAAACAATACATTAGTTTGATATGTCGCGTCGGTCGCGTGTCTCGCAGAACGGTGTGATGCGTTCAGAAACGAACAAATTTTAATATTTACATCAAATGGACGTCATTTATTGTTTATAAATAAATAACTTATTCTAATAAGATTTTGATTTTCTTATTCGTCGACCAATACCAGGAATATAAAGATAAGTAATTTTTTTCTGTACATTTTATTGTTCTATTATTTCAGGATGTGTTCAGTGTTCTGAACGCATAATGAATAATCTGCATGAGTTGAAACTTCCCGCGTGAAACTGTTGACTAGTTTGCTACTATATCTGTGCCCTTGACAACATGATGACCAGAGTAGCCAACCCTACAGTTTTAACTGTAGATCTACCGTTTTTTGGAAATGCTCTCAGTTTTTAGTTTAGACCTCGAAATCTACAGTTTTCTATTGAAGACGATGGCGTCATGTATTTTATTTTCTAATGTGTTGAATTTACTAGTTTTTACGTAATATCATATTTGATACTAGCTTCCCGCGCGCGGTTTTACCCACGTAACGTGGAAACTTCGTAATAAAATATAGCCTTTTACCTTCCTCGATAACTGGTGTTGTCTTTCTTTCTCTATCTTCTTTTTGAATGTGTACATAAATAAATAAATAAAAATATAGATTAACTATTTTCTTAATTATTATTTGATATTTACAGTTTTCTACAGTTTTTTTTCAAGCATATCTACAGTTTTATACTAAGATAGGGTTGGCAACACTGATGATGACAATTTCTCGACTAACTGACCTGTGAACTGACCGCTGTCTAATGGTTGTGAAAAACGATACTATTCGATTTTATTCAAATACTGTGTGTAAAAGTAACATATTCTTTTGTTTTTTATTTGCTTTTCTATATTTCAGATTTAGATTACGTCTACAATGTATCCAACAAGCAAGAAGGCGTACAGTCGACATGTATATTCGGGGCCGCGCAAATCTTTGAAACGAGTTCGAGGTGGACTCAGACAATTTTACGATGAAGAGAGGTAAACATGCCTAATAAAACTAATTCTGTGTCAATTTCCCGATCTTATTTATAAGTACCGTTTTCTGTTGACAAATATTTATTCATAAATCGTTTTACAGCCGTAAGAAAGTTTGGCGTTCTGAAAATAAGAAAAACCCAGTGAATGAAGAAATCGTCGTAGATAATTATTTAGCGTATGTATCAAATAAGCGTGATATATTCTACTTGTTGCTCGTAAAAGTAACTGTACATTTAGTTGTCATACCTACATATATAATCTAAGATCATTACATTTTTATTTGTTTCTTTCAGTACCCAGAATACACAACCAAGAACATACGGGCGTGGAAAACCAAAAATCCGCTTAGAGGCCACCTATAGTGCACCTAGTACTAGCACAGTGACAGCTGAACCTGCGATTGAACCTTTAGATATTTGGCCACAAGCTGACCCTGAAACGGATTCATTTCAATTGACTGTGGAAGCTGTTTCCAATAAATGTTTATCTGCAATATCTGGGTATCGCATTGTGGACCTGAAACATGTAATTGAGTGGGCATTCCTTTTGGAAAGACACCGAAGTATGTGTGAATCTTCACAAATTGATTTTGTTAGTGAGAGACTTGATGGATTTCGAAGTGAATTAATTTTCAAGTGTAGTATGTGTGGTAAGGCATGGAAGCACTGTACAGAGAGCAGTGACAAAATAAACACTGCATTTGTAATAAGCCCAAAGTGATGAAGCTTACACTAGTAGCACGGAAAATTATAATGTGTAGCAGTGAGAAAGATGCTGATGGCTGCAGATTTGAGAAATGGACCACTGCATGTATTTGGAGTACATGAAAACTGCAAGGATTATTACTGTAATGTCAATAAAACATCTGCACATGGAAGTGAAAAGAAGGAAGAAAATGTTGTAGAATATCTGAAAAAGACTGCTCCAGAGGTGTGGGCTCTGATTTATGCAGCCAATGAAAAAATTGCTTTGAAGGCAG
Source organism: Nycteola revayana (assembly GCA_947037095.2). Taxonomy (NCBI): domain Eukaryota; kingdom Metazoa; phylum Arthropoda; class Insecta; order Lepidoptera; family Nolidae; genus Nycteola; species Nycteola revayana. Next base: position 7,642,070 of record OX344840.2, read on the forward strand.
GCCGTTTGTCAAATGAGACGACAAATGTGGCAGAAAACTTTATGAGTGTAATAAATAAATACAACTGTGGAAAACGAATTAGTTTTGGAAGAGGGGGTTCTTACCAGCGACGTGTTCATGTGGCAGGTAAATATAATCAGTCAGATATTGTCAGTAACAGTAAGATATGCATACTTCACAAATATTGATACTAATTCTTTGGAATATAACATAGTGCACTCATTCCCCATCAGATCAGGTATTGAACTACAGATGTGCCCACTCCAATTGTTTTCATGTTCACATTGTTTTATATGTATAAGTATAATCATCTATTTATACTTTTTTGATATTTTCTAGTAAAAATATTGTGTTTTCAGGATTATCACTTGCTACTGGACACAAATGGCACGAAACTGCATGGAAAAAACAGACAACACAGAGTCCAGGGACATATTTTAAAAAATACCTCAGGCGGAAAGAACAAAGCAGAATACGACAGCAATCGTCGACACGCAAACGATTGTATGCGCCAAGAGAGAAAACCCAAGCAGACAAGCACTATGGACCTGAAGCTTGTGATCCACTTGATATTGACGAAGCACAATTGAGAATACGATGTGAAGAACGGTTAGCAGAATTCCAAAAGTCACCAGAAGACATAGCTTTGATTGAAATGTCTACAGTAGGGCAGCATGAAAATGATTTATATACTACTCATAGGTGTGACCGATTGACTGCCAGTCAATTTGGAATGGTTAGTTGTGTGGTATAATTATGTTAGCAGAAATGAATATACAAATATGCATTTCTTGCGGTACTTGATTGAATATCTATGTAGACAATGTTGAATTTAAAAATTATCCATAACATACATTTATTTTATCTGAACTTTTATGTTTACAGATTTGCAAACGCCGTATTACCACTCCATGCCACAATCATGTAAAGGATATCCTATATAAAAATAATTTTTGTACAAAAGACATGTTATATGGGCAGCAAAATGAGAATGTGGCAAAAAGTATGTTCATGCAACAATATAATAAATTTGTGAGGCCTTCAGGTCTTTATATTGATGAAGAATTTGGATGTTTAGCTGGCAGTCCAGATGGTAAGTTTTTCTTTATCAAGCTTCAATTTTATTAATGTATTAGGCAAATGTGGAAATTTATAATACTAGTTATAATGGTAAGAGACCAAAGATTATGAGCATGATAGGCGATTGAATTTCTTGTATCAAATTTCATGAAGTGCTCCATTGCATTGATACATATTTTGTGTCAATTTGTTACAGGTATAATAGAAAATGAGAGAGCTGTTATTGAGGTCAAGTGCTTTCCATCATTGGCGAGGAAAAATCAAAGCCTAGAGGCAGCTGCACTAGAAAAGAAAAACTTTGCTCTAAAATTGGATAATAATGTTTTAGTCATGAATAAAAAACACGATTATTACTATCAAGTAAATTGATAATTCTATTGCATGATTACTTTATAATTTATTTCAATATCTTATTTTTTCTTATTATAATTAAAATATATTTCAGGTTCAAGGACAAATGCGTGTCAGCAAAATGGATAAGTGCTACTTCATATGTTTTATTTCAGTCACTGAACCTTTGACTGTAATAGAAGTTGCTCGAGATAATAAATTTATCAGCAATATGATACCAAAGCTATTAGACTTTTTCAAAAACTGTATTCTGCCAGAAATCATTTTAAGACGTGTTCAGAAAAATGCGAAATGTATAGATTTGAATGGTATGTAACCTGCCAGTATGTACACCAGGCTATTTTATTGACTTCTTCATAAGTTTTATCAATTAATAAGTTATTATTTTATTCTAGTGAAAAATCGTCCTTCAACATCAATATCACATGGAAATTCGAGCATGGAATAAAGTTTCATTTTGGAGCAGCTTTGGAGATTGATGGTAAATAACAGATTGAAATGAATGAGAAACAATATCCATCAAAAAGTAACAAATATACTAAGTAAAGTTATTTTTCTTTGCAGAACCTGTGAAGCAGTGGTTTCAAGACAAGAAGAAATGAGTTTTGTTCAATTGCATTTTTTTTGTAGTAGTTTGTTTAGAATCTACATTTTCATTGTATTTATATTTATTTACTTCATAAGTTTTATCAATTAATAAGTTATTATTTTATTCTAGTGAAAAATCGTCCTTCAACATCAATATCACATGGAAATTCGAGCATGGAATAAAGTTTCATTATGGAGCAGCTTTGGAGATTGATGGTAAATAACAGATTGAAATGAATGAGAAACACTATCCATCAAAAAGTAACAAATATACTAAGTAAAGTTATTTTTCTTTGCAGAACCTGTGAAGCAGTGGTTTCAAGACAAGAAGAAATGAGTTTTGTTCAATTGCATTTTTTTAGTAGTAATTTGTTTAGAATCTACATTTTCATTGTATATAACTTTTTATTTGTATTTACTATAAAGGGTGAAATAAAACTTTATTGAACTCAATAAGCTGCTCTTTAGAGAATTGGTTTACTAAAAACTTAGGTAATCAAATAAAACTATATTTTACTTTATATATTATTGACATTATTTATTTCCTTTTTTATTAATCAATTAAATGGTTTACGCCATAAAATATAACTTTTATTTTCCTTAAATAGTACTAGTTTTAATTTATCGTAATAGGTGGCGTTCTGCCTACCCCTATGGATATGTAGAGTATTTCTACAAAATATTTTAGCCCCTTTTTAAATACACGCCATCTAGTGTCTACTTTGTAAACGTAGGGAATACGTCTTATGTGTGTGTAAAAGACTATACATTCAATGACAGATGTTATTTTCGGGTTTTTTGTCGAATTGGGTGGATTTTGAGGCATTGTTATAATCTAGTTAAATAAAGGGTCATGACCGAGTCTCGCAAACACAATCCTACGACTTAGTAATGCTCCGATTTCACATAAAACGAAATAAACTAAGAATAAGAATATTAGCGCCATCTAGCGGGAAAAGTGCCGGGAACAGACCGTATCTTTCACCTTAATTATGAAGTACCTACCAAGAACGGGAGAAATGCGCGCGGAAATTGGGTTTAAATAAACTCGCTCACCTTCTCCTGCGTCTGTTCCATGGTCCTTAAGGTCCTCGCCACCAGCGCTTCGAGCACGGGTCCTCGCTCGTCGTGCAGCAGGTGCACCTCATCGATGATGATCAGCCGGACCAGGTTGGTGAACGACCTCTCGCCACCTGATGGTATACTGGAGTCAATCGAAATAGGCGATAGAATTGTGTTAGATTATCGTTTCATCGCTTTACGAATATGAGAATAGATCATACAAAGCGATATTCGTTCAGCGATGAAACGGCGGGTGTCTTTATATATTGTTGGTGATACGATCAATAGGTTTAGGTTTGGTTCGGTTAGGTAAGGTTAAAATATCAGCCTGCGACCCACTGGAGCAGAGTGACGCGAGTAAAACTTCAGGGCGCACCTAGTATAATATAATGACCCACCTTTCCTAGTGATGATGTCCCATTTCTCCGGTGTGCAGACTATCAGCTGTGTCGCTTCTATCTGCTCTCTGGTCAGTTGGTGGTCGCCCGTCAACTCCGACACCTTCATGTTGTAGGCGGAGAGGCGCTTGCTGAAGTTACCCACCTGAAATAATCAAAAAATATTTATAAATAAAAATAATATCTACTTAACATGTTTGCTAAGCGTAAATCTTCAGAACCTTAGCGTAGCGGTATTTGGCTCGCTTTAAATCTCGGTGGTCGTGGGTTCTCTCTTCTCTCATCTTTGTGTCAATTCTAAGATTTCTTTTCGGATCAGGTTGATTGGGGATTACCCTCCGTGCCTCGGAAAGCACGTTAAGCCGTTGGTCCCGATTGTTATAACATCATCTATAATAATCGTATATCAAGGAACGGACAGCAGCGTTTCCTTGTGTGGTACAACATAATACTGCGGTCACCAACCCTCCTGCCAAGCGTGGTGACAATGGCAAATACCGTTTTTTTTTGTCCGTAGGGTAATGCTTTTACGCATTCCCACCGCCGCTGCAGCGTATCCTTGCGCTGGCGGTGGGATATGTGGGACTGGCCTCTCCATAGCGTGGTATGATAACTCATACCACGAGGAGAGGACCCTACACCACTAGAACCCCCCGGACACTCCTTCGATCCGTCGGCCCACGGCAAATACCCTCGGGAGGAGGCTCATGTTCAGCAGTGTAAGTTATACGGGCTGACGATGATATGTATCCACTTGAACGTCCGGGCGATGACAGCCGCCTACCCCTTGAACGTCCGAGCGCGAACCGCGAAGCGAACCGCGTCGAGCGTTCGCGCCGTTACTGATTCAAAGTGTATTTACTAGCAAACTATTGCAGCTATAGCAAAGTAAAACCTACCAGTATCAAGCTGAATTATTAAGGAATCAAAATATGTACTAATTAAAGTTCAACAATTAATCTGCAATTCACAAAAAAATAATTAACTTAACAATACGGGTTAAATTTACGCAAAATATTTCTTTTAACAAGTTTTAACGAATCATTTTTTAATTATTCGCAATGTTTTTTAATAATAATTAAACTAGATTAAATAATCTTTTTTTTGACACCAATATCTTATTACTTAAAATGAACAGGGTAGCCCATTAAACCAAAATAAAAAACGCGTTCCTGAAGTAAACTAGATCGACCTAGATTTCGTCTCCGATAACGAAATTACGGCAAGATGGCCGCCCGCCTAAGGATTTTACACACGACTTTAGGATTTGTTTTAAAATAAATTATTTTTATTCTAAATTTAGGTGATAGTCAATTATTGTAGGTATGTTTTATAATTCTTAAATAAGTAATATAAAATAATAAAAACTTTTTTTTTTTTTTTTATAATGTTATTTTGTAGGTAGGCGTTATTATACTCGTGATAATATCTAAACTAAATGTCCGATTGGAATAAAACAAAAAGTATTTTACTTCTACATAAATACCCTTGATAACATAATGATTAATTTGGATAAGGATTAATATTACGATACATATTTTACGTAGTTTCTTTCTTCAGACGATTTAATATTTTTTATTAACATAACAGCGGTTATTGTGACTAAACTATGATAGTGAGATATGTGCTCTCGCGGAGTTTTTTGTAGATCTTAATAAGGCCTACAAACCCGTAGTACATCATTTTGTTCTATTGTCAATAGTTTTTGCAGCGCACGCATAAATAGGTTATCGATTTTACACCTTGGGTTACAAAATTGCAATTATCGTACGGATTCCTAATTTTTTTTTAAATAAAATATCGCCTATAACCTTCCTCGATAAATGGACTATCCAACACTGAAAGATTTTTTGAAATCGAACCAGTAGTTCCTGAGTTTAGCCAAATAAAATAATAAAGCAGCAACGAAAAATCATATAAAATACACTCATGATTTTTCGTTTGTAAACGCCCTTATTTTATAACCGTTACGGACGGCCTTGGCTGCCCATACCTAAATCGCGGGAACGAAAATATAAAAACGTGAAATCCTAATTATTTTCGTCGAAATACTTTACGTAGGTTTACTTAAATATGAATAATGACCTGTTTATCTAATTACAAGACGTATTTTACTATAATATCATACAAAAACTTACCGAAAAACCGGCACACTCAGGCGCTAAGTTTTGGTCTGTCGACTTTAACACATGTAAAAACATCCTATTACACTGCGGATGTTTAAAATTGCTATACGATCTCAAAGTATAAACATTCACGATTCTAAAAACATATAACACTCAACACATTGGATGAATAAACAAATCGTAACTCACATTTCAAAAGTGGACCTCACCGCACTTCTAACCACTTGAGACACTTGACACCGCGCTTAATGTAAACAATTTTTTTCTTTTTAAATTCTTACTGTGACATACTAAGTGTTGTATTGGTTCGACACGTTATTTAATATAGAGACATCTAGTGTAACACTTATGAAGCTTTTAGAAACGTTCCACAGATAAAAACGCGTTTAAAGGTTACAAGTCGGAGAGGCAACCAAAGTGGCCCGAACGTTTAACGCTATATGTGTATTGGGCAACTAAAGAGGCCCGAACGTTTAAGTGGGTATGTACGATACTCACCATCTCCTGTACCAAGGACCTCATGGGAGCCACGTAGATCATCTTGAAGTCTTGCACGTTGACTGACCCATCGTCGTTCACGTGTTTCCCCACCTCCCGCAGTATACAGAGGAGAGCTACGTTGGTTTTACCAGCACCCGTGGGAGCACACACTAGGAGGTTCTCGTCGGTTTCCAAAGCGGCTTTCGATATGCGACTCTGGGGACAGAAAAAAAACTGGTCAAGTGCAAGTCGGACTAGCGCACGAATGGTTCCGTACCATTTTCAAGCGTCTACCTATTGCCGTTACTGATATCGAGCAAAAAAGAGCAAAAAAGAAGTTTGTTGTATGGGAGACCCCAATTTTTTTTTTAATTTGTTAGTGTTTTTTGCAATTTTTGCATTTATAATATAAGAAAGGATCACAAAGCGACATACCTGTATCCTATTCAATGTCTTGAACCCCTCGAAGGCTGGCTGCACATACTTGGGTAACTTTTCTACTGGCATCAGAGTTTCACCCTCGTCAAATGGCTTCGGTTTGAGGGCTGGCACGTGGACCTCTTCGTATCCTGGTATACAAATAAGATATATTACTTATGTAACATCATCATGTTCTTTTGCCGCGCATCGGTCGCGGACTCGGACTTCGGGTCTACAGGGCATCGGAAGGTTCTTAGCAAACTAAGGGTCGGGAGGGCGAGGAGGGACGCGTCGCGTTCGCGGCGGGTATATCGCGCACGCGTAGACAAACCCAACGCTCAAGTCGCGCGCCTATCTCCGTCACACGCATGGAAGCCGACCTATCCCTTGCTCGCTTGCGCACGCGTTCGGCGACGCGCGCTCGCAACGTTCGCTGCTTTTGAGTCTTTTCATTACCTTTTCTTCTGTATCTGATTTGTATCGTGTCCGTACCTAAATAACTAATTAGTGCTAATAAACAGTTAACGAGAATACATATGCAGTTCGTTTTTTATTGTAATAACACACAATCACCGGTACCATCTGATACACTTTTTTTTTCATTGTACAGTGGAATGCACTAAATAAAATAAATGAACTTGAAATTGAATTGATAAGTTATAAAAGTAGACGAATAAGTAGTATTAATAGTGAGTCTTCTTCTTCAGATATGGCAGGTTGTGATTTGAGGCATCCTCCGGTACAACCAACAGTGACAATAGATTTGACTGAGGATGCCTCTGTTGACTACCAGCCAAATATTAGGTCCTTAAATAAATGCCAATTAAAATCCTACATACTAAAATTAACAAATGAGCGCAGGACTTTGTTGAGTAAACTTGAAAATTATCAAATTAAACTTGAAGATAGTAAACATATCTATGAAAAAGATACTCAGGACTTGCTAACTGAGATTAAAACATTAGAAAAATCCTTAGCAGTCACTTACAGCAAATACAAATCTTATAAAAGTAAAATGCAAGATTTGGCTAATGTGTGTAATACCTCAATAATCAACAGTGAAGTACCATTGAAACTATGTACAAACCCAGAGCTTACACCTCAAATCAACTCGAACTGTACCTCTCCATTACAGACTGAATGCGATTACACATCAGTTTTGTATACAGATGACATAGGTAAAGGCTTGGGTTCACTGTTATACAACAAGCTAAGTGTTCCCTTATACAACTGTTGTATTCCTGGATTGAACTTTAACGATTTAGTTGATAAAATAATGAATAAAAAACATAATGATAAGTCCTGCGTTACATTGTTAGTAGGAAATTGCAAAAACCTCACAAAGAAGGATATTACAGACAGTTTTACAAGAATGTTAGATTTAAGTTGTAGTAAGATTATATTGTGTGCCTTCCCTTATATAAATAATATGACCGACAGTACCAATAGTTATATTCATATGTTGAATAACCATATACAATTTTTGGTCAGTCATTATAGTGACAAATTTATATTTTTTGATATAAATAGTTTTAGGATTAGTTGTAAGGTGACCAGGAATACATTGTATGTCCTGAAAAAGTCATTAAATGTAATTGCTACTTTATTAGCAACCCATATTAACACAGTCATACATAGTATGACAAAGCCATTTTTTTTACAATATTTTAGTAATGTTACTAAAATTAATTTAGATAGTAATTTAAACCATTAAGTGAGACAATGGAGAAGTGTGAAAATTTTTTGGTCTTATCTCACCAGAACATTAACCGCTTCTCTGGCAAAATACTAGATATAGAACTTTTTAGTGAAAAATTTAATAATGATATTTTATGTTTTACTGAAACTTGGTTGAAGGCACACAAAATGGCATTTAGTGTAAATGGTTATACAGTTGCTAGCTTTTATAATAGAGTTTCGGCTGAGGGTGGGGGTGCACTCATTCTAATGCGGAACAGTATAAAATTTAAGGAACGGAAAGATATTAGTAATTTATCTGTGGAACGAATTTGCGAGGTAGCCTGTACTGAAATACAGTCTTATTATATTATATGTGTATATAGACCTCCATCATCAGATTTTCAGTTATTTATTAAAAGTATGGAAGATATTCTTAAAAAGTTAGTTAAAAGCAATAAAAAAGTCATTATATGTGGCGATTTTAATATCAATTTACTATCTGATTCACAGGATAAAAATAATCTTCTGTGTCTGTTTAGGTCTTTTAATCTTAGCTGTTTATATTCTGAGCCCACTAGAGTCACATCGACAACAGCTACCTGCATCGATAACATAGTCACAAACTTTGAAGTAATTGATAAATGCTTGGTATCTGGTATACGTTCTGACCACAAATGTCAAATTGTTAAATTAAATAATAAAATTACATTAGAGAAGTCTATAATTCGTTTCAGATCAGTATCAAAGAAAAATCTAGACCAGTTTAGCAAAAATTTAAAATTAAGACTATGCAATATTACTTTAGATTCAAGTAGCTGTAATATTATGTATAATACCTTATTCCAATGTATACATGAGGAATTTGAGAGGGTTTGCAAAATTAAACATATAGAGATTGACCCAAATAAGTTGAAATTTAATACTTGGGCGACTAAAGGCATAAAGCGGAGTAGAGATGTTTTATATGAACTATATGACATAAGGTCCTTTACACTTGATGAAAACTTTCCAAACTATGTAAGGAAATATTCAAGTATTTTTAAAGAAGTATGTATACAGGCTAAGTCACTATATATAAGAGATAAAATACAAAAATCGGATAATAAAATAAAGTCTACGTGGCAAATGATAAATACTGAAACTGGTAAAAATAAAATTAGAGATAGATCAATAACGCTAGATATTAACGATAATCTGGTTTCAGATAAGCATACGGTTGCCAATTTCCTCGCTAATTTTTTTACTGACATTCCTATAGATACTACCAAGTATCTTTCATCATCACCGAAGGATGCTGAAAATCTTCTTAGAACAAATATTAGTTTAAAAATTTCCAAATTCAGTTATCAACAAGTTAATGATATAGACATCATAAAGGCGTTTCGGACAATTAAAATGAAGGGTACTGAAGACTTATGGGGACTCTCAGTAAAAGCTATAGACACAGTTATACAAAATATTGCTCCAATTCTAGCGGCTATCTTCAATAAGTCTATAACTGATGGAGTTTTTCCTGACCTTATGAAATTAAGTAAAATTGTTCCTATATTTAAATCGGGTAGCTCTAATAACGCGACTAATTATAGGCCTATTTCTATACTACCAACTTTGAGCAAAATCTTTGAAAAAATTATGCTCGGCCAAATGTTAGCTCATTTTAATACGAATGGGATATTGCACGACAAGCAGTTCGGATTCACAAAGGGTCGTTCAACTCAAGATGCGGGATGCGTTTTGATTAAGTCCATATTGGAGGCTTGGGAGGGATCGCAGGATGCCCTAGGAGTCTTCTGTGACCTCTCCAAGGCATTCGATTGTGTAGATCATGAAACGCTTTTGCTAAAGTTAAAATATTATGGTATTTGTGATAAATCACTTGATCTTGTAGTATCCTATTTATCAGATAGGAAACAGATAGTATCTATAGACGGCGTGAATTCTGAGGGACATTTTGTTAAAATGGGGGTGCCCCAGGGATCAATCTTAGGTCCTTTCCTGTTTCTTGTTTATATAAATGATCTCCCATACCTAATTAATGAACTATCAGACATTGTTCTGTTTGCCGATGACACTTCATTGATTTTTAGAGTTAAAAGAAAAGTTACCGATTTAACTGACCATAATAGAACACTCGGTTTAATTGCAAACTGGTTTTCCGCAAATAATCTTTTACTAAATGCGGGAAAAACCAAATGTGTTAAATTTGTACTACCTAATGTCATCAATTCTACGCCTAAAGTTTCATTAAATGGAGAAACATTAGAATTAGTCACGTCCACCGTATTTTTAGGAATTACCTTAGATTTTAAACTACAATGGGGCCCTCATATTGAAAAACTCGCTGGTAGATTAAGTTCAGCTTCGTATGCTGTGTGGAAAATTAGACAGTTGTCCGATGAAGCCACGGCTAAGCTAGTGTATTTCGCGTACTTTCATAGCATTATGTCTTATGGAATTCTGCTGTGGGGGTCAGCCGCCGATGTAAATACTATATTCGTATTACAAAAACGAGCGGTCAGGGCCATATATGGATTAGGTAGTCGCGACTCCCTACGTAACCTTTTTAAAAATATAAATATACTTACCGTGCCCTCTGAATATATTTACCAAAATATAATTTTTATTAGAAAAAATATTGATAAATATAGTAAAAAAAGTGACATTCATAATATTAACACAAGAAATAAGCACAAACTTGCTGTTCCAGGATTTAGAGTTAGCAAAACTAATAAGACATTTATGGGAAATGGTATTAGGTTCTATAATAAACTCCCTAGTTATGTCACAGACTTGCCTGATACTAGATTTAAAACACATGTTAAAACTGTTCTCATATCGAAAGGTTACTATAGTATTCAGGATTATATTGAAGATAAAGACGTTTGGCTATCGGAACCATCTTGCACCTACCTCCCTGAGGACCATACAGCCAAGTACAGTATTTGTAATTAGAACTGTATCTTATTCTGTGAACTGTCTGTAATTGATTTCATACATGGTGTACTTTAATTATAAATACCGCTAGTTCTGTCTCAATATCATTTAATCTTATTGAGTAAAACTAAAATAAATTATAACAAGACAACCGTTTGGGCAATAAATGTGTATGCCTACTAAAAATAAATGATAATAATTGGACCAAAACCCCGCGTATTTGTCCATTTGAGTATGTTTCGCCGGACCGTCTCATGTGGGCCGTGTTGAAACCGGTAGTAAAGTAACCCACTGAGTTTGTTTCGCCGGATCTTCTCAGTTGGGGCGCATTGGATCCGGTGGTAGCATTAAAGCGCGTCCGTCGTTATATGCTCATGGTCCACCCAAATAATGACAATTGTTTTGACATAATATAGACAGAACAAGCATTTTGTGTCGCTAAGAACAATATAAATAAATAAATTATAATAATAACATATAAATATATGATAATATAAAAATTATTAATTTTATAGATATAAATAAATAACAAATATAATTAATTAAATTTTTCTAATTAATGTTTGACTATTTACAAGTGCCTGTAATTGGTTTACGTAAATAAAAATGATTTTTATTTTATTTATTTTATTTAATCCCTTTATAATGACATTGAAAGGAATTGACAAACACGTCATAATAAGCGGACGTCATACAAAGCGTTTTGTGAAAAAATATCTTTTTCATGTAAATATGTACTTAAGTACTTTAATAGAGAAACATAGTATGTATACATACATATTAAATTAAAATTAAAATTGGCGAATGATCTACGCAAATTCGTTTGCGAGAGATGAGTTTGATTCTCCATTTTCTAGTCTGCATCTTATTGCACCTTTCTCCTCAATCGTAAATGCTTTTCGGCGTTGAGATGTCATTTTTTTTCACAGTACAATGAAAAACACAAACGAAAAACAATGCGTGACCTTTTCAAGTGTGAATTACTCACTGAGATTAAAAACAAAAACGAGACACTAGCCGATAGTAGTCGGGAATCAGCGAACATTACCAAAGGTTTAAAGAAACATGTTGGTCATTATAACCCGACATAATTAATTAAAAATGGGTCATAATAAGCGACATGTCACTGTAAGGGAAGTCATTATATCCGACTTTTTTATAAAGAATTTTATATCAAAACCAAACTTCAGTGTTATTACGTCATAATAATAGGTTGGTCAATATATGCGGAGTCATAATAAACGGATTCTACTGTAATTTACATCTCCTGCCTGGTGTCAATGTGTCGCAGGGGCCTTTACAAACATATAATTCAGGGATGCCAAGGGGTGTGCTTTCTTTTCTTACTTTGTGATGTGACTCACTTATTTTATATAACTGAATAAAAAACGGACAGGAGATTATTTCAATAAATCTTACGACAATTGTTATTAAACTGTGTATTTAAAGCATCTAATATTTTAGAGTTTTGTAGAATATTGAAAAAGAAAATAACGTTGACGACCCGCCAAAACAGTCTAAGTGCATAGAATACTATAGACAGGCCGATGACGCGGTTACAATACGTTCGAGGAGGTTCTCAAATGATGTGAGACTCGCCGCATGCCGCCCTAGGCTTGGCCTCGGGGAGTTCAGAACATAGACCCTCCTCCCTATAGAGACAGACCCGTGAAGAAGAGGGACGCCTGAGTATTCCGGGTGCCCGTAATTGGTCGAATGGGCCAGGAGAGCCCGCGGCACCGTTACGAGCCGCGGGCGGCCGCCGTGGGGATTCCACTGAAAGGTGCGAACAGCAATACCTGGTGGCACCCACACTCATGGCGGAAGGAGAAGTACCCGGGGGGTTTAGTGGTGTAGGGTGTTCTCCTTGTGGTATGGGTAGCATACCATTGTTGACGCATTTCCTCCCGGACAACAAAATAAAGTTTCTTAATGATTTAAACAAGGACCTTGAACCTTGTGGCACGCTCATAGTGATGCCGTCTATAACTACTACTTATTCGCGACCAAATAAATATTAATTTCGAATACTTTCTTGTATATCTATACATATAATATTCCGAAATATAGCTGAAATAATGTAATATTTAAACTGCCGTCTAACAAAGTATTGCGTTGGGCGTGCCTGGACATAACCACTTCCGAGCCTCTTCCGTGTGTACAGGGAGAATCTAAATCCTAAAGCTTCGCGTACCTTTCCTCTGCTTGCGGAAGGAGCCGGCGGGCAGCTGGCAGCGCTTGTTGGCCATGAAGTGGGCCCCGGCCGCGAACATGAGGTCGTCGAGCGCCAGCACGCGGCGCGCGCCCGCCACCTGCCCCGCGCCGCCGGGGGCCTCCGCGCGCGGGCGCTTGCTGCGCGGGGCCGACGACTGCTCCGCCGTCTGCCAGACGAAACATACCACTTCATTTCATACTCAGACCACACAGAAAAAGGCCAAAGGCGAGTCAGACTCGAATACGAAGGGATCCGTACCGCGCGCGATTTTAGCCGCGAAGTTCCCGTTCCCGTGGGAACTTCTTAATAAAACATAGCCCATAGCCTTCCTCAATAAATGGGCAATGAAACACTGAGGAATTTTATTAATCGGATCTAGTGGTCCCAAATTGGACCTAGTGGTCCGGTTTGAAAATCCTCCTGATATTAACACGTTCGTTTGCAAACAAACAAACAATTTCTTCAACTATATATAAGTGTAGATATTGTTTTAAGGTTTTAAATTATAGCACCATGTTGTTAATATCAAGCAAAAAACAACAAAAACATCACATTTTTTGTTGTATAGGAGCCCCCTTAAAATAGCTACGTTATTTAGGCGTAACATATTTTATTGTAAAATTCGATCGTTCGTTCAACCCAATTCGTTCAGAGCTTATTCAAAGTATAGAAACGAACTTTTTTTTTCTTTGCAATATTAAAATAGATATATTATTAATATGTAGTTCGTTAATTTACCTCATCATCGCCTTTCCCAGTCTCCAACTGCGCCAATATCTTATGTAAATGCGGCTGTTTGGACATCTCTTCTCTGATTGATGCGCGTTCACTCTCTGACTGAGACGACGCCAGCTTTGTGCAGTAGAGTACTGTAAAAAAACATATCACTTTTTATCCCTTTTTACGAAAATTTCACTTAGTTATTGTGTATGGCCGCGTAGGCGAGTGCCGTGAAAACATCGCCAGTCTTGGCTAACGTCATCATGGCATGGTAGAGACGAGGTTGGAGCAAATAATTTGTTATATGGTAATTTGTAATCTTTAACTATTCTATATTATGTCAAGTAAGTTTCTTCACACTTATGTATGTTACATGTTGAGAAACTAAATTGGAGAATTTTAGGATTGGACATCACTTGAGCTAAGCTTCCTAGTGGACTATTTGAATGCAATTGAATGACATTTGGGTTAAGATTCGCGTCTCGTTAGAATCTAAACCTAAAAATTGAAATTAAAATCATAATCACACCTGTATATCTGTACTTGTTGAGCAACTTGACGTACTAGAAGCAGTCATATTCCAAAAACAACACTAGTCTGTTCTCCAGGTCTCTGTCGTCTGCTTTAGATATTGGTTTCATTCATACTATTAGTGACTTGAATTTAAGTGTGTTCCATCGTACATATGTATACATGCTGAGCAACTAAATTGAAGACTTCTATCTCCGGATTTCAAGTAGACTTACCTTATACCACTTGAGCAAAACTTCTTGGTGGACTGTTTGAATTCAATTGAATGACATTTGGATTAAGATTCGCGCATCTTTAGTATCCAAATCTAAAAATCATAATCTCACCTGTATATCTGTACTTGTTGAGCAGCTTGACGAACTGGAAGCAGTCGTATCCCAGCAGCAGCACTAGCCTGTTCTCCAGGTCCCTGTCGTCGGCCGCGTCCGCGAGTGCCGCGAGCACTTCGCTGGATTTGGCCTGCGACACCATGGCGTCGGGGAAGTGGCGCGACAGGCGGCGCTGGAGCCAGTACGCGTCGATGTCCATGGGGTGCAGGGTGGTGTCGCGACGCTTCTGGGATTGCTCTTCGGATAGCTGGAGAAGTATATATTCTTTGTTAAGTATAGATAAATAAATTGGTCGTAAAATGGTTTGTGTTGAAGCGGCCGTAGCCCAATGGCTTGGGTGTCGGACTTATGATCTTGTGGTCGCCGGTGGGCTCCCCACCCATTGCACTACCGACGTGAACCCACTCGTATCACAAGCATTTTAGCTTAGCACGAGGAATGAACACGAATACTAGTAGACTAAAAAACTAACTGATTCACGAGGAAGGTTTATATGTATAATACATCAGCATTACACCCGTGCGGAGCCGAGGCGGGACGCTAGTTTTTTTATAATTTGTTTCTTAACTTGACATACTTTTTATGACATTGTCTTTATTAATAACTAGCTTCCCACGAGCGGGTTCACCCGCGTAACTCCCGATCCCGTGGGATCTTCATAATTAAATATAGCCTATGACATTCGGGAATAGTGAAGCTATCCAACGGTGAAAGAATTTTTCAAATTAAAAATAGTTTGTTGTATGGGAGCCACTCTTTAATATTTATTTTATTTTGTTTTAGTATTTGTTGTTATGGCGGCAATAGAAATACATCTTCTGTGAAAATTTCAGTTTTCTGTCTAGCTATCGCGGTTCTTGAGATACAGCCTGGCGACAGACAGACAGCCAGCGAAGTCTTGGTCATAGGGCGGCACCCTATTACTAAGATTTCGCTGTTTTACCATAAAGTTGAACCATAAAGAGGCGATACAGTATAACTCACATTAGCATGTATGGCATTCTTCTTTCCTTCGCCATCGTCGTCTTCATCAGCGCTACTTTCCTTCTCTTGCTCATTCTCTGAGCCTTCGCCGTCTTCTTTGTCTTCCTCTCTCACCTGAAAGAAAGAAAGAGATAGAGATATATTAGGATTTATTGATAACATAAAGGTTTAATGCAGAATTATGATTAGTCACATAAGATCCACCCTAAACCGACGTGCTTGTATGAAGAATGTTATGAGAGTGAATGAAGCGAAAGATGTGTGTAGGGATCGTAGCAAGTGGAGGTCCATTGTCTCTGCCTACCCCGCTGGGAAACAGGCGTGAGCTTATGTATGTATGATTAGTGTAACGTACAGTTACGAACTAGTTACATTGACTAAATAAGAATAAAAAATATTATTACTTACACAAAAACAGTTTTTTTGTTTTTTATCTATCATTGTATAATAAGTAGTTATAAAGACAAAACCAGTACAAAGTATGGATCCTGTTGGGCAAGTTATATTAGAAGAGACGACAAAGCGATAAATAAATAAGTTATCTATTGAAACAGAGCCACGCGGCTGAAACCGTGATTAAGATATTATTTCGTTCTTCAAACTAGTCTCTACTATCTACAAATGATGATAAAACCTCACCTCTCCATAAGCATCCTCGTCATCCTCCTCCGAAGACTCCTCAAACTGCACGTTGATGCCGTAAGTCTCGTCGATTTCTGTGTTACCCTCAGCTGACGAGCTGATGTTGAAATCTGTTATCTTCTTACCTAAAACATCAACAACATCATCATCATCATCATCATCATCATCATCATCATCATCATCATCATCATCATAATCATCATCATCATCATCATCAGTATGTATAACATACACTGTTCCAGTCAACAAAACAAGATAGGTTTACACATTTTGAAACGCATTTTAAATTTATACCTATGTCAACGTATATGTTTTTATTCGGACGGACGTATGTTATTAGCCACGAGGCTTTTGCTACTTCACCGGGCATAAAGGCGAGCAGAGCTCCTGCCTTAGTAAATGGTTTAAAAACTACAACTAAGCAACCTGCGCAAGAGGACCCTGTGGGGCTTGGACCTCGGCTCAGGGCCGTCGCTGGCGATGAGATTGAGCGATTATGACTTTTAGTACTTTAGGGGAGTTTTGTGCAACTGTCGCTCTACTTTACAGTTCGCGGGCCTTTGGGTCTACGAGGGAACCGGATGGGAATACTTCACCCATAAAGAATAGAGATGAAGACTAATAAATTCTAATTAGTCCGTCAATTAGATTACAAAAAATACTATGGACACGTATTTTTTTATTTATCAAATAGTTTAGGAAATCTTAGAAATTACACAAAGATTTTTTGTCCAGCGTGGGGATCGAACCCACGACCTACAATACTTAAAGCAAGACTAATAATACCACGGCCGGATTGCTTATGCGTGCCCGGCCCCCGCCAACGGCGGATCGAAGGAGTGTGTTTTAGTGGTGTAGGTTCCTCTCCTCGTGGTATGAGTTAGCATACCACGCTATGGAGAGGGCGAGTCCCACATATCACGCCGCCAGCGCGTGAATACGCTGCAGCGGGAAAGCTGAAAAGCAATTACGCAAAGACAAAAGAAAAAAAAGTTTGTCATATACCAACAACATATCTATCATCAGCCCATATAACATCCCCTGCTGAACTTGGGCTTCTTGCCGAGGGAGGGTTCTGTTATAGTCATCACGCTTGGCAGGCGGGTTGGTGACCAATATATCTTACCTAAATTAACTAGTAGAGCAAATCTCTCATCAGCCACTGGTCCAAGCAAGAGTTCGACTTCCTTCTTCTTCTCTGGGTCTTTTAATTTATCGTTCTTCAATACTACTAATACCTGTGGAATACAACATAATTAATTTTAATTAATAAAATAATTATATTTAAAAATTGAGATTAATAAATATAGACCAATGGCAGGACTCAAACCTGCATTTTAAGTATAACCCCTAGTGCCTATTAAAAAACAGGCATCAAAATCTATGCATCAGATTTTCAGTTTTAAAGATTTAAGCATACATAGGGATGGACAGACAGCGGCAAGTGACTTTGTTTTATACTATGTACAGTCCCCGGCACGTAACTTGGCAACAGTCGTTAGATGCGCACAAGTCGTTTTATAGGTCACTTTGGTGGTCAAGCAGGACGCGGGGTATGATGTAGCGCCGATCCGAGCGCGTGATTCGTCCGTCAGTCGACCCCTGCCTCCCGCACCGCGTCTACATTCCGTTCGCTCCCGATTACACTTACGTGCACGAAAGTTGAACACTTTGTTTTTGTTGAGTTTTTGTTACGAGTTGTTGTTATTGTTTTTAATATAGTTTTTGTTATAGTTGTTTTTTTTTTATTTACTTTTTGTAACGTTGATTACAATGCCAGGACCAAATACCGTTAATTACCTAATTTTTTAATAAAACTTTTTTTTTTTTAAATACATTTTTTTTTACTTTGCTTATATATATTTTATTTATAACACCTAATAAACTCTACGAATTCCTCTCCTTTCTTTAATAATGTCAAGCAAAAAAAGTGACCAGTTTTTGTTCCACTAAGTGCACGATGCGCGAACTTTCCCCCACTGCGCCAAAACCTTGCCAAGTTACGTGCCGGGGACTGTAGTGATATAGTTATCTAACTAAAAGATTTTTTCTAATCGGTCCAATAGTTCCTGAGATTAGCAAGTTCAAACAAACACACTTCAGCTCTATAATATTAGTATTGATACAAAAATAATAATCATCATCATCAGCCCGTATAACGTCCACTGCTGAACATGGGCCTCCTCCCAAGGGAGGGTATTTGCCATAGTCACCACGCTTGGCAGGCAGGCTGATGACCGCAGTATTATGTTATACCATGCAAAGAAACACTGCTGCCCCTTCCTTGATATACGAGTATTATAGATGACGTTATAACAATCGGGAGATGATGATGAAAAATGATTTTAAGATTACTAATATCAGGACATTTTTACATACCTCATCACAAGCACCACATAAAATATCCCTTGGTTGATCACCAAGAGCGCTTTGCATGAACGTCAATAGCATCTCGTAGGCGTGCCGCGTGTGTTGAGCTCTCGGCCTATACAATACTCCGGGAGTGTCGTCCGCCCAGGCCACACGAGATGTTTTAGACTTGGAGAGCTCATATGATGCTTCATCACGTTTCTGACGTCTGTAAATATATACATACATCATTGACAAATATTAATATATACATAATATTCACGCCTCTTTTCCATAGGGCACTTGCTACCATCTTGACATACCACTTTCCCATTTTCTACATTCATTAATCTCCTAGAAAAATTTAAATAATGGTGGTTCAATTACTGACAGGTTTGTGAATGCTTGTTGGTTAATTACAATATTTTATTTATTTAACACTTTAGCACTACTAGAACATAGGTGGACTTAATGCCTAAGGCATTTTCCAGTTAACCATAGGTTGTTGTAAACTAAGTTGCAATAAAGAATGCGAATAAAGAATCATACCGTTATCATAAAAAATAACATAAATATATTTTTTTATATATTAAACCTAGATTTTCCTAGGTGTGTGAAACACCATCCTCGGGGTACTTTAAAAGGGATACCATGGAGCCCTACATTTGAGAAATCTTCATCATCATCATCAGCCCGTATAACGTCCACTGCTGAACATGGGCCTCCTCCCGAGGGAGGGCATTGCCATAGTCACCACGCTTGGCAGGCGGGTTGGTGACCGCAGTATTATGTTGTAACACACAAGGTAACGCTGCTGCCCGTTCCTTGATATACGATTATTATAGATGATGTTATAACAATCGGGACCAACGGCTTAACATGCTTTCCGAGGCACGGAGGGTAGTCCCTCAACCAACCAGACCCGGAAAGAAA
The DNA here is from genome assembly GCA_947037095.2 of Nycteola revayana. Classification (NCBI taxonomy): domain Eukaryota; kingdom Metazoa; phylum Arthropoda; class Insecta; order Lepidoptera; family Nolidae; genus Nycteola; species Nycteola revayana. The sequence continues at coordinate 7,661,892 of OX344840.2, forward strand.
TCTAAGAATTTACACAAAGATTTCTTGTCTGGTGTGGGAATCGAACCCATGACCTCCGAGATTTAAAGCGAGCCAATTACCGCTACGCTACGGAGGTTGTCAAAGAAAGTTGAGAAGTCTTACTCTCATCTAATAAAGTAACTGAAATTTGCCGCCAATTCACAGAAAAAACCGTTTTGACATTTTGATGTCATTACCTAGAGAATTAATGTTCTGGAACAACTTTGCACATTGCCTGCTGCCCTATCAAGCACACTGGCTGTGGTATTATTTAGCCAAGACCGTTATTTCACTATTTACACACAGTAGGAACACAACATCATCCAACTGAAACTCGTATAATAACGTAAAATGTAAACTGTTATTGTTCCCATGAAAAATTACTATTTATGACTTGTATTGTTAGAACTTAAGTGACAATGTTTTAATTGGAATTGAAACATTGGTAAGTGGGTATTGATGGAAATAAGGTAAAAGCAAATTGAACATTAAAACTTTTATAATAATTAAATTATTGAAGTAAATGACAGAACACAAACATTTTACTGTCATGTTCATAAATGGAATGTTTCTATGGTATTAAGTCACATTCCATACTCTCAACTCAACATCCTCTCCTGGACACAGACACTTTAAAATCAAACCTATTGACGACTATATGACAATACCGTGACCCAGGATTCTATTGTATGAAAACAAAAGTGACTATACGATATATAACACATCTTCTTTAACATAATACTCACTTGACTTTCCGTTCCTCTGTTTTCTCAGGCTTAGTTCTTTGAGCCCTGTCGCCCATTCGGGTCCCAGTAAGTTTTCCCGTCAAGGACAACACTTCACCAGTTGCCTCATCACGACCACGGCGTTCGATAAGCCTCACATCAGCTTGTAACACAAGATTTGAGTTCTGGAAATTAAAACAACGCAATTGCAAATACGTATTCAAAAAAGGATTTCTCCGCAATATTTGTTAGTAAAATCTATTATTTATCATTAGATTATAGATTGCAATTGCCTATTTTAATGATTTATAAGGAAAAATGTGACGAAATTACACAATAACAAGCAATAATCGTGGGAAATATTTATATGTACAAAATAAACTTACAGCTTTATATTCATATTGTAACTGTCTCGCCGCCGCATCCGCCATTTCGGATTATACAATTATCACACAATTAACAAGCATATAATCACTTTACAAATATTTTATTTTGCAAAATTTTTGAATTGATCTCAACAAAACAATTCCAATGAGGTTATGCCGCTGACGCCATGTTGTTATTTCACAGATTAGAAAAGTAAACCGTAAAAATTGCTAAATCTATGACTGTTACGGGTTTTTGAGCATCTAAGACAGAAAAAATAGGCGGTGAAAAGAAAGTGAGTCTTTATAGTTGCCAAATTATTTTGCTAATGTTGGTACTACTTTTTTTTCATGTAATCGAGAATAGGGACTAGTGGCTTGTAAGCCGTAAGGGCTCGATCGGAAAATTTGGAAATGCTGTGCCGGCGAGTTTCAATTATTAATTAAATTTCATTGTATATTACATAGTAGTAGGAGAGCTGGTACCAATTTTTGAGTAGGTATTTGAGGCTAACTGAAAATTTGTCTGCTAGTTCTAAAGCTGATTAGTTTGTTTGCTTGAACGCGATAAGCTCAGAAACAACTTATCTCATTTGAAAAAATCTTGTTAGATATCCCATTTATCAAGGAAGGCTATTGGCTATCAGTTATAAAGTTCATACGGCAACGGGAGTTACGTGAATGAATCAGCACGTGGGGTTTTTGTTTATTTCACACGTAAATTATGATAGTTAGCCAGGCGGCTTTTGTTACTTCACCGGACAAAGCCGCGCGTGGGATCCCCTTCAAAAATATGGCGCAATAATCTGCATTTGAAAACTGTACCTATTAAGTTAAAAGATAGTTTATTTCCACATATTCACGGTCCACCAATAATCTAAAGTCATAATTCCTCAAGCTCCGCCTGCAAACTCCCTCAGCCAAGGTCGAAGTCCCACAGGGGTTGCCTTCTTCCAAAGGTCTCTTAGTTTGCATTTTTTTAACCTTTCATGAAAGTTGAGCAGTAAGCACTGCTTGCCTTTATGCCCGGTGAAGTAACAAAAGCCTAACTACATAAAAATAATAATATGGCCGTACGAAATATAGACAATAATTATTATGATTTCTTAATTAATTTTATTGAACACGTTGAATTTCAGAGACGTAACTTGTTTGGGCGTTCAAATATGGGTATAACATTAGAAATTCTTGATTGGAAAATTCTATCTCATCTTTTTTTAGGGTTCCATAATAGTCCACAAGGAACCCTAGTTTCGTCATGTCCGTCCGTTTGTCTGTCCGTCCAGGCTCCGCCGTTACTGCACCAATTGTCACGAATATTAGTGGAGAGATGTATATTGAAGAATCCAAAACTTCGTTTTTAAAATTATGAAAAAATATATAGGTCTACTCCTATACAACGAAACGTGAATTAAAAAAATTAAATTCGACTAATCCCATCGTGAAGGGTATCGTTGGAAAGGTCTCTAATTTTAGATATGCATAGTTACGGAACCCTTTCATGCGCGTGCCCGACATGCTTTTGGCCGGTTTTTTTTTATCAATCTATCAATCAAATCTTCTCTCTAGAAAGTACATTTTCATATATTTTATGAAAGGCTTCCTATAGAAACTTGAGTTCCTTGAGTACGCACGGTAACTCTATAGCAAATAAGAATCAACATTTTTATGTTACCAGTTTCAAGCGCCATTAGTATTTATTTTAATGTTTTATAAACGATATATTCAAAAACCAGCCATGTGATTGTCGGAATCGCGCACTAAGAGTTCCGTAAAAACCTAAATAAATTAAAACCTGTAATTAAATTTATGGTTTCTGCAATTTTTCCTTTGTTTGTGCTAAAAGACGTTGCTCCATACTAGTTTTGATTCCCTTGCAAGTGTCAAAAATTTGCGGCATAAACGGCTGTATCTCTAGATTGCGTTGTCTTACAAGTTTGATTTTTTCATATATGCAAGGGACAGATGAGCTAAGTATTAAAGAGAAGGAACACTAAAAATAAGGATTATTTTACTCAGTGGCGTAACTATAGGGTGGCAGGCTTGCAAAATGCCATGAGCTGATGTGTGTCATCAAGGATTTCGTGTTTCATTTTGTTGTTATATCAAAGTAGGTACTCTCAAAATTTCAATCTATGGACGTAAATAATAAGATACACAGTTTATTCTCACTACCGATTTGATACTATAAGTTGAAAACTAACTATCCACATAATAGGTACGTCTGCTCTTGAAAATTAAAGTTCTTCGATATTTAACTAGAATATTCACAACATTGACTAGATAATTTATAATTAAAATTACAACGTGACAACTTTTACTCGGAGGCTTATCCGATGATTTGATGCAGACATAGCTATGCATCTTGTTTTACTTTGGCTTTTTACTAAAACTTAAAAACTGTAGGTACCTAATGAAAGGACATTATTACATAATTTTAATGTGCAAATCTCTTGGTAAATTACCGTAAGTAACAAAAATGCGGAGTTTTTTTAGTCCATGTGTTACTTAGTTTACAAACAATGTCACGTGATGTAAACATTGACATGCGCCCGCACAAGAATGACTCACGATTGCTATTATATTTCTCAAGGTTGCCACTACTGTAAGGATATTTTTTATATTAAACCTTGTAGTATCTTTACGATTGCTCAGCGTTTGCCGTAAACCCGTTCCTAATGGAAATATTTAAGTACTATGTTACTACAATTACGTTAATTAGGGTAGTATACTTGTTAACGCGGATTTAAAGATAAATACGCCATATGATTTGTATATGTACTAGTTTTAACCTAAATATAGGTAATATACATATAAAAAAATCAAGAAAATATTTCCCTGATTACCGTAATTAGCAAGAAATAGTTCTTTGTCAACGGCCCTAATTTATTGATTGCTAGATAAAGTTAGGATGATAAATAGTACTAAGGTTAGAGCGAGACGGCACACACGTGAGAATGTAGTAGTGATGTGCATGAATCACGCTTCAAAATAAGTTCACTTCTGTCAAGTTCTGTCAAGGTGCGACATAAACAAACAGCGTCGATTTAATGTGACTAAAATGGCGGCACAGTCAAACGGTAGTGGTAATTTAGTTGAAGAATTTGAAGAATCTTTTCAGGTAAGTCTAGATTTTACATTATTTACAATATACGTGAGAAAATTCTAATGTTACATACCGCTATTACATTCATAACCTCAACAAATGCTAAGTTATCGACAAACGTCAAAATGTTATCATACCAACATAACAAAACTAACACAATCGTGGCCGATGTTGCTATTTAGTAGAAGCTTCGTAAGCTAAATAAATTCGGCAGATCGAAAAATGTTAGCGACTTGCGTGTGTACGTGACTCATATTCGTCTATGCGGCTTCGACTAACTTATGGTAGTATGAAGGGATTTTGTTGCTAGCGCATCTCGTTCAAGTCGGCCATTTTCCTGATAATGTTTTCACATTATTACGAAAGGTTTATCGCGTGTTAGTTAATTTAATTAGCGAACTAAAAACTAAATTTAAGCAAAATATTATGTGAAGTGTCATAACTAATAGACAAACACGTGAAAGATTATAATCATGGTGTAATAACGATAAAAGTGTGATTAAAACATTGTTGATTGATTTTTCGTGTTTGTGATATCAATAAGACAATGTCGGTGGTCGGAGACGAAGGTCCAGTGTCCGCTAATGGGATGGCGATACAAGTATTCCGCCCAACGTGGGAGGAATTCAAGGATTTCAACAAATACGTTCAGTATATGGAGTCGAAAGGTGCTCATAAAGCAGGCTTGGCTAAGGTGATTCCGCCGCCTGAATGGGTTCCTCGCAAGTCCGGCTACGATCTGGACCAGCTCAACGTGACAATACCATCCCCTATCTGCCAGGTAGTGACCGGCAAGCAAGGTTTGTTTCAACAAATTAATATCCAAAAGAAATCTATGACTGTTAAGCAGTTCGCTGTAATGGCAAATTCTGCAAAGTATTGCACTCCTCGTCACTCGAGCTTCGACGATTTGGAGAGGAAATATTGGAAAAATGTTACTTATGTGGCTCCTATTTATGGAGCTGATGTGAATGGATCCATCACAGACCCTGATGTTAAAGAATGGAACATTAACCACCTTGGTACCATCCTCGACTTTGTAAACTCTGATTACGGTATAGAAATTGATGGTGTTAATACTGCTTACCTGTACTTTGGCATGTGGAAGACAACCTTTGCATGGCATACTGAGGATATGGACTTGTATTCCATCAACTACCTTCACTTTGGAGACCCCAAAACTTGGTACGCCATCCCCCCAGAACATGGGAAAAGGTTCGAACGAATTGCTTCTGGCTTCTTTCCTACGTCAGCCAAAACTTGCCAAGCGTTTCTGAGACATAAAATGACCCTAATATCTCCTCAAATACTGAAGCAATATTCTGTACCAGTTAATAAAATTACACAAGAAGCAGGGGAGATTATGATTACCTTCCCTTATGGATATCATGCTGGATTTAACCATGGCTTTAATTGTGCGGAATCAACTAATTTTGCTGCCCCTCGATGGGTAGAATATGGAAAGCGAGCAACACAGTGTACCTGCAGCAATGACATGGTCAAAATTTCCATGGACACTTTTGTTAAAAGATTCCAGCCTGATAGATATGATCTATGGTTAAAGGGACAGGATATAGGATGCCATCCGGAACAGCCAGAAAAGATGGTGCCTGCACCCCATCCTTCAGGCCAAGATATCTTATGCAATAAAAATAATACTGAACTACCAGAATCCTTTATTGAAGCCGAAGAAGAAGGGTTAAAGAAAAAGAAAAGGCATCCGTTACATTTGAAGAGAGCCATGGCCAGTAAAAGCATTTCAGAGGGTGCTATTGCTGTATCCATTCTTGGTCATGATGTTATGGATGATGCGGAGATGACAATGGCTGAAGGAGACTTGGATATAATGACTTCTATGAAAAGACAAATGATGCCTGATGAATCTCAACTTGATGTTTTAGAAGACATTTGGCTTAAAGGTGATGAGATGGATCCATCCGAAGCACAACTCCCTGACGTTGGGTACATGGATTCTGATAAAGATTCTGATTATGGAGCTCCAAAAACCAAAAAGAGCTCCAAAACTAGGAAAAAGAGAGGTGAGGGTTCAAAAAGAGGTGAAAGAAAAGCAAAGGAGCCCAAAGATGTCAAATATGAGGATGGAATTAAAAAAGAAGAAGGTGAAAGAGAAGGTACCACTGATAAAGAATCAGAAAAGAAGAAAACACCACAGAAAAGAGGGAAGAAAGTCAAAACAAAGAAGTTGTCACAAGAAGAATTGCAAAGCATGGCTGATGTTATCTCCAGTTGGAATACCCCTCCACATGGTGAAGAGCAAATTCCAATTCTCAAACCAGTACCAGCTATGGATGACCCATTAACAACAGACTTGGCACACACACCCACAGAAATTATAATAACTCCAGATAGTAAAAAGGAACCTAAAAAGAGGAAATCAGCAACCAAAACTGAAGGTGATAAGGTTGAAAAGCCAAAGAAAGAAAGGAAAAAGAAGGAACCAAAGGAAAAGAAACCGGAAGATGCTTTGAAAGAAAGGAAACCAGAAGATTCTGTCAAAGAAAAGAAACCAAGGAAACCAAGAACACCAAAAAAGAAAGAAGAGAATCCAACTGTCAAAAAACGGCCCGAGTATTCTGTTGTTGCTCCTATTATGGCAAAAGCTGTACAGACATACAAAACAATGAAAACACTACAGAAATCTTCAACACCTCCAAAGATTATATATGTACCAAGACTCCCATCAGCTCCTAAACCCCCATCAGCTCCTAAACCCTCAACGTCAACATCAAGTGCACCATCAGGTCACCAAAAGCTAAGTCCACAAACGTTTGCCAACAAACCTTATTCTGCCATACTCTTAGATCCTAATCTCCGAGTACCAAAAGTTCCTCCAATCAATAAGAATCCAAGTGCATTCGAAAGTGAATTCCATAAATTTATGACAAGCAGCCAAAGTATGCCTCCAATACCTAGAAGGCCTAGGACTCCACCAAAGCCAGTAACCCCACCTAAAAGCAACCGAGTAATTGTCGAAAGTATAGAGTCACCATCAAAAGCTGACTGGCCGATGCCCGTTGGCCAATACAACGATAATATCTTCTTAAGCACACCGTTGGATTACAGAACGTATACACCTAGTACCATTCAAAGTTCCATGGGGAGTGCGTGGAGAACGGACTACTATCAGCAATCACCGATAGAAAATGTACCACATATGTACGGACAAATGAACAGTAATGAGTACTATAGAAGTCCTTACCAGTCACCGTGGCCGTATGGCTATCCAAAATAAACAGTATTTTAATAAATAATTGTAGAATAATGTCCATTTTGGCTTTAAAATGCAGTGTTTTGAATTTTATGATTGGATAAGGAGTGATTGATTAAAACACATTGTTTCCATTTTAATATGTTTTTACAGTTTCAATCATTAGTCAAAATTGATTGGTATTTGATTCAAATTCGATTTTTATTATTGAAATTTTCATTTTAGAAGCAGAACTAAGGAAAATATAAGAGCTTTTAGTATTTTTGGCACAACAAAAGTAAACGTTTTATTTTTTACAAAATCGAATTATTGGTTTTTGATCTGACACTCCTTGAATACACTATGTACCTTATATATTAATAAACATAACATTATATAATGTTTGTTTTCATCCTTAGATTTTATGTGTAAACTAATCTAAGATATTAAAATTGATGTGTAAATATTTGTGTACACTTATTTGCACTATTATTTATTTGGTTTGCTTTACAAATTCATTGATAACTTGGCAGATACTAGGTATAGATTTTATTTTCACTGGAGAATTCTGAATTATCTTATTTAACCTTTTGGATGCCAAAGCACAGCATTTCCATGCCCTAAACTCTGTATTTAGTCTAGTTTTTTTATCATATTTTGAGTCTAGAGTGTCGGATGGCCAAATTACTGTTATATAGTATTGTTTTGTACAATAAGGTAATAATTGGAGATTTAGTTTTTGACCTGTATCAATAAAAGATATAAAACTAACGGTAGTATATTATTATTGTATAATAATATACATATTTTGTGTTTTTCTGTGCCTTGTTTACTGTCGAATATCGCCGATGTTGGCGCACAGGACACGCATGTGGCTGTCGAGTTTGGCTAAATTTGGCGTTCAAAAGGTTAATTGATTTAGAAATATTAAATATCATCACAATTGGTATTGTAATAATAATATGGTCGACTGGTAGGATAATGCCTTTAGCATTAAGTGATATGACAAGCTAAAGTTTAAATAAAAATATGATACTTACTAGTTTTCCGGAACCTCGTCGTAAACTTTGAGATTTCTCCTTACAAACTTAGGACTCGCGTTACTTGTAGAGTTTATCGACATTTTCATGGCCAACCATGTTGACAAGTCCGTTCTATCGTCGATCTATAGGTCGATCATCGATTGGTGTAGTAGAAACTTGATCGACCAATTCGATCTACCATCTATCGATGATCAATCGATCGATGGTCGATTGGTGTGGTAGAAACTATTGATCGACGTCGACCAATTCGTTCTATTATCTATTGACGATTGGTCGGTCGATGGTCGATTGGTGTGGTAGAAATTATTAATCGACTAATCTATCAATGAACGATCTAAACGTTTTGTCAGGTTTTTTATTTGATTAACGTCTAAACAATTGGCATTATGTGTGGTAATTTCACCTTACAATAAAAGCCCTAATCAATTAAGGTACAGCCATTCTGTCTTTTAAGCTTTAAAATAAATATTAATTGTATCCTATTTTTTTTTTATAAATTTGAACCTTAATATTTTTACTTAAACTTCAAAGCCCTGCATTTCTGCCAAAACACAAATAGAAAAATTGGGATTCCTTCACAAATCATTTTATATTCCTGTCCAATTAATGAGAATTATATTGTCTTTTATATACAGTAATACCCCGACTTACGTTACCCCGTTCTACGCGAATTCGGAGATACGCGGTTTTTATTTTTGATCACCACGCGCATCGGCGTGTTCGGTTTACAGCTAAGTTAAACTGCTAACCTAACCTAACAAGAAACGAAAAACACTGTCTTTTGGAGTGTAAACTAAATATTATCATTATAAACTTAAGAGGACTTTGAATAAAAAAAGGAATTAGCAGAGATATTTGATCGACCGGAATAATAAGTGAAAATCTTTCTCTTTGAATTCAAACGTCACGGTATTATTGCTTAGATGGAAACCATGTTAGAATTATGGTGTGATAATATAAAGATCATTTATAATTTAACGTATTATTAAACATATTTCTTCTGAACTATTGTTTTTTTAGACTGGTCCCGATTACACAAACATTAATGTATTAATAGGGAAAGTTGAACCCCGACTTATGCGAATTCGATTTACACGGCTATCCCGTGGTCCCACCTATTGCGTAAGGCCGGGGTATTACTGTATACAGTTTGAGACTTGTTGATCTTATGTAAGATATTTCAGGGATTGGGTGTTCATATTGATTTAGAATGGGGTTAAACCTAAGCAGGGTAGGTTTTATCAAGACAAGAAAAAGGCATAGAGATAAATGCTAAACGTTTAAGCCTGACCCTAAGCCCTTCTCTACCCCTTGAGTAATTGTATATACTGGGTGGCTTATTTTACCGTCTTGGAAATAATAGGGAGTGATATGTAAATGACATAGATGTCTAAGGCATAGTTATTATATATATAACATTTTTTTTTTACTGACAGAGTGAAAATCGTTACGGTAAAAATGCGTACTTAAGTAGGTAGTTACGCTATTTCGCTCACTGTTTTCATCCATGTGTGATTGCGGCCTAGGTATTATAGGCATATATTTTATTAATATTCACGCGCGGTGTAGGGTGTATTTCTTTTAACTAATTTATGTGATTTTCGAAGCTCTAATTACGAATACTAGTACAAATATACTGTGGTCTATAGATTCTATTCCACTTACACAACACACCATATTATTATAAAGACGGTAAAAAAGTCACCCAGTATACAAGTTTATTTCTAAATACGGACTTCTTGTTTGTTTTATAATGTGTGTGTGAGATTAATAGAAAAGTATATTGTAAAAATATCCTATGATGGTTTTATTTTTTTATTTATTTGTAGAGGAATTCCCAATTGAAATACTCTTAGATTATTTATTTATACTTTAAATAGAATAAAATAGTAATTTAAGAGATAAATAAGGAAAGCGATGAAGATTTGAGGTAATGTTGACGTCACTTCCGTTATAGTCAAATGTCATCTATACCAATATTATGAAGAGGTAAAGTTTGTGACGTTTAGGGGGTAATCTCTGGATCTACTCAACGGATTTTGAAAATTCTGTTGCCAATAGGAAGCCACGTCATTTGTGAGTGTCACAGGCTTTATTTTACGTTAAAGTTTCCACGGGAACGGGACCTACGCAGATAAAACCGCGCGGGAGCTAGTTTAAACTAAGAGTAGTATTTTTAGAGATTTTCTTTTGTTGTAGTCTCCTTATAAAGGCCATACCTGGAACAGGACTTGACTTGATTTTTATCAATTACTAGCGACCCGCCCCAGCTCCGCACGGGCGCAATGCTGATATATCACACATATAAACCTTCCTCTTGCATCACTATCTATTAAAAAAAAAAACCGAATCAAATCTTTTGCGTAGTTTTAAAGATCTAATCATACATAGGGACGGACAGACAGCGGCAAGCGACTTTGTTTTATACTATGTAGTGATAAAGAAGAATTTAAAGAAAAAAATATTATATGTTTTCTATTTGTTTAAAATATTATAAGTATTTACGCGTTGATGAGTTTAGTATGGCGGCAAAAGAAACACATAATTAGTGAAAATGTAACTGTTAGTTTTTCAGATACCATGGTTTATGAGATACATATCCATATCACTTTCGATTATTCGATATTAACAGAAATTGATAACGGTTTCCGAACATTACGATATTATAAGACATCCACAATATGACATTTTATATTTATAAAAATACACACTTACCTATTTAATGAATAATAATGATTTTTGAATTGAAAAACCAAGGAGCCTGTTCTCAAGATGATAAGTCAAAATCGGCGGTAAAACAAAGTTGCGACTATTGAGGGTTTGACATTTGACCGGATGTGGCGTCATATTTGACATGTCAACATTGCTTTCCTTTTTTATATAAATTAAAATTAAGTTAGCTATAGTCGCCGTTTGTAAATTTAAATAACTATTTACGATGACTGAATGCGGTTGATTAAAAAAAAAAAGAAACTAGAGAGAATTTTGTGTTTGTATAATACATACTTAAATACCTAGGTCATGTTCATAGTCCTAGGGTAAGGCGGGTTACATGTAAAAAAAAAGATGCTTTATCTATGAATATAGTGTTGTATAGGTTGACCGAATCGCTGTAACGCCTCTTAGGAAAACGCGGGATGGAAAAAGCATGATGATTTCGCTCTTTCCTTCCCGCTATATGCCCGATCGAAAAACTGAATGGAGTGACAGACCCCATCTCGCCCCGTGCATACAGTGGCTTACCTAGAAAGGCCCTGGGGCAAAACTAAACTGGTACCCATAAACTGTTTAGATTTTATCAATATACACATTTTAAAAAGGGTTGGGCCCCGGGGACTGCCCCGCTCAGCTTTATGCCCCCTTTCGTCACACGATGTCTTTTATAAAGATGCGAGAGGTGAAGAGTGTTTTATTAGTAAAATAAAGAAACGCGTGTAAAATCGCTTCTCCGTAAACGCATGCATACTATATCTGTAAATAAGACTTAAGGTGCGTTTTTGGTAAAACTTTATCTATATGATGTGGGTAATTACATACCTATAATTTTTTAAAATAAATCTCAATAAATAAGCAGCTCTTACTGTAAATTTTTATTTATTTTTATCGACGCGTACGTTTAAATAATTTTTATTTTGACACATACTCGCCAAGTTCAGCTTTATTAAGATTGTTTGTGTGTTTCATTAAACACTTGAAGTGTAAAAGAGATAGATAAATTGTACTTTGTGTGTTTTGAACGATTTTACTTTAAGCGGAACGGGAATTTTACCTATATTCATATCAAGCTCGATTACATATAGCAATATCATGTACCGTATCACTTGACTTAATGTACCCAGATTTTGGTTCTGGGGGGTTAAACGAAACACGGTAAAGAACGTGTTTTGAGAGAGAGTCAAACATAAATCCCTACTAATATTATAAAATGTGAATGTAAGTTTGTTTGTTATGCTTTCATGCGATACTTACCCGATCATCACGAAACATCTTGAAGGTATTAAAATAAACTTTGGCTTCTATGCGAGCGAAGCGGCGGGTAGCGAAGCGGGGCTAGTAAAAGTATAAATATTCGACCATTAAATTTGATTCGTGAATAATTGAAAAACTATTACAATGATAATCTAGAGCTTGATATATATTTCCGTTCCCCAGTAAATGTCTATTGGGGTGAAAAGGAACGAAAAGTTAATTTTGCAAATTGAAAAATTAAACCTACCACATAGTATTATATCTTGAGAGAGAGATTATTTAAGAGAGAGACTATGCCAATAATATTTCAAGAAAAATAGTACTACTGTAGGTTTATACGAGTTCAATTTGTATAACACATTTTTCGTGTCGTTCCTTTTTCATCTTAAATCCTGTCAAGGGGTACAAAAGAATACCCTTTCCACCCCAATTGACATTGTAAATATGTCAAGCATTTGTGATGGCAAAATATTACTTACTAAATTGTTAATATCTAAGAAATGTCATTGCATGTTCTCTGATCATCATTAAATTATCATCAAGGGTGAAAAGGACCCTTTTAAATTATGTATGTCTGAACGATACATTAGAAATAGTTTGAAATGTGTAAATTTATTTATGTTTAAACGTGTTTCCTAAGCGTGTATGATCACAAATGTGAAAAGTAATCCAAAATATTTGTTTCTCAATGCCTTTTGATGTTTAACGCAAATCTTTTGAGTTGTAACTGTTTAGTTTTATTAAAATACGATTTAACAGTGGCGTCATCTACATTCACATATTCTGGGGATTAAAAAAAACGGCCGTAGCCCAATCTAGCGGCTAGGGCATCGGACTTGTGATCGCCGGTTCGATCCCCATCCATTGCACTACCGACGTGAACTCACTCGTAGCACAAACATTTTAGCTTAGCACGAGAGGTTAACAAGAATACTAGTAGAAGGCAAAAACACTGTGAATAGTCTTAAAAAAAAAAGAAACTTGCCCGTCTTGCCACTCTATATTTACGCCACTGGATTTAAAAAACAGCCATTTCTTGTAGACAATTCTTGTAGTAAACACAAGTAATACAACAGGTTACTTAATCTGTACGCACCTTTAAAGTAATAGCATTGTAATGTGCCTAATGACATAAAAAACATAATATTTATTCATTTGTTATTATAATATTTATAATAGGACAAAGCACAAACTCATGTTGTTGATAATTTAAAACTATATACATTATTCGCTGTTATTCTTGGATGGCATTATTCACAACTTCAAAGCAATAAAATTAAGTGATTTGCATTGGGCATCATATAGTTTGTAGAAGGAAAGAGATAGATGATTTTTGTACTTCTTTCTCTTTCTTATAGTTTAAGTATTTGTAATAAAGAATACACTTTTATTTGGGAACTCAAGTTACACCTTAATATAGAGTAATCCTTTCGCCATTAATATTTAATGGTTTAATTATTCCAGAATGTTCTTTTTGTCACAAAATACTACCAGTTGGATTTCTAGACCTCCGAGTATAATGACGGATGTCTATTAAAATTCAGAAGCATTTGGTCGTAAGTGCCAGTTTACAACAAAAGGCACATACTATGGATGTTTCTAGATAAAAGGTTTTAAAACTACAAACTAAGCAACCTGCGCAAGAGGGCGCTCTCTCTGCTTGGACGTCGGCTGGCGGGGAGATTAAGGGATTGTGGCTTTTAGTTTTTTATGGGAGTTTTGTGCAACTGTCGCTCTACTTTACACATTCATTTAGTAGTTATTAGGTAACTATATTTCTAACCAACAATAACTTGAGTTTTCGAACAATAAAGTGTGTTCAAAAACACGTGAGATAATTGTAAAAATAATAGTCATAAATTATTTAGATATATTTGAACACGTATTGTTTTGTATTAGTCCGATCAGATTTTACAAGTTTCGCCATATAACAAGTTCTTTTTAAAGTGATGAGACTTGGATCGTTTTATAAATTCGTGTAATAAATTTTATGCTGATTATCTTTTAGACTTGCTGTAAGTTTAATGACTTAAGTCCTCATTACGGAGACGCGGGGAGTCGCGTGCGCACTCCATATGTTTGAATTCAGTGCGGGCCGCACCGAATAACGCGACGCGCGACGCCCTGCGACTCCTTGTCTTTTGTAAATGAGGCCTAAAAGTCTAAAGGATGAACGGACTAGTGGATAGACTTGTAAAATTTGATCTACCCTCAAATAATGACGTGTTAAACAATCGTTGTAGAATATTAGGGTATAATTATAATGCTGTTTTAAAAATGAAGTTCTTTCAATAAAAATAATTATGAAATTTTTTGGTATTTTTTATTTCATCATCATCATCAGCCCTATAACGTCCACTGCTGATCGTGGGCCTCCTCCTGAGGGAGGGTATTTGCCAAAGTCACCACGCTTGGCAGGCGGGTCGGTGACCGCAGTATAATGTTGTACTACACAAAGAAACGCTGCTGCCCGTTCATTGACATACGATACCCTCAATCAATCAGACCCGGAAAGAAATTGTCTTATCCGGCGTAAGGATCGAACCCACGACCTCCGAGATTTAAAGCAAGCCAAATACCGCTATTCTATGGAGGTTGTCATTTATGTGTTGTATTTTCATTTGTTCTTCTTAAAATAGTAGATTGCCAGATGTGGCATAAACGGAATTGAAACGGTTTACCTACAGTCTAGTGGTCCATGAACCGTTGGTCAACATATTCTTTAAACCAGGGTTTCTCAAACTATCGGCTCCACGAACTACTGTTAAAATTTCCAGGTGAAAGCGAACCCTTAACTTATTAAATCCGCCCCCCCCCAAGAAAATAATAAAATTGACTGTTGAAGAAAACAAGGTTTCTAGTTGAATAAAAGGTAACAAATAAAGTGCCAAAAGAAATATCTTTTTAATATTAATGTGATGGGTGTGCTTGTTTCTTGTCGCAAATGGATTCAATTTTAGGAGTAATTTTGGACCACGTATTGAATTTTCAAGCCGCCATTACGTTAATCTTGTCGGGAACCCCCTGCCGTCGAATGGCGAACCCCTAGGGGTTTGCGTACCCCACTTTGGGAAACCCTGCTTTAAACCATTAACTTTTCACCCAAAGGACTTTTCATTCACGAATTTTTGACTTTGACTTTGTAAATTCTAAGATTTATTTTAGGGCCTGGTTGGTTGAGGGACTCCCCTCAACCTGTGCCTCGGAAAGCACGCTAACCCGTTGGTCCCTATTGTTATAACATCGTCTATAATAATCGTATATCAAGAAACGGGCAGCAGCGTTTCCTTGTGTGCGCAACATAATACTGCGGTCGCCAACCCGCCTGCCAAGCGTGGTGACTATAGCAAATACCCTCCCTCGGGGCCCATGTTCAGTAGTCGACGGTATTCGGGTTGCTGATGATGATGATTATTATTACTGATTTTAATTATATTAATAGGCATGTCTCAACGTGCTGACGAAGCAGGAGGCGTCTCCATGCGTGGAGAAAGAAGAGGTGAAGGTAGAAGTGGAACGCTTCATAGACCTCGCCAGGCAGATGGAGGCGTTCTTCTTGCAGAAGAGGTTTGTACTTTACTTGGCTTTAAACCATATACCTACAATGGCGTAGCGTATTTGGCTCGCTTTATATCTCCACGTCGTGGGTTCGATCCCCACGCCGGACAAGAAAATCTTTGTGTAAATTCTAAGATATTTTTCTGGGTCTGTATGGTTGGGACATGGAGGGTACTCCATGCCTCGGAAAGCACGTTAAGCAGGTGGGACCCCGATTGTTATAACATCATCTGTAACAATCGTATACCAGGGAACGGGCAGCAGCGTTACCTTGTGTGTTACAACATAATACTACGGTCACCAACAAGCCTGCCAAGCGTGGTGACTATGGCAAAAACCCTCCCTTTAGAGGAGGCCATTGTTCAGCAGTGGACGTTGTACGGGCTGATGATAATGATGATATTCTGCCCAAACAAAAATGAGCATAAAAATCGGAAATAATAATTTCTTATATAATGATACTAGCGACCCGCCCGGGCTCCGCACGGGTGCAATGCCGATGTATCATACATATTAAAAACGTTCCTCTTGAATCACTCTATCTATTAAAAAAAACCACATCAAAATCTGATGCGTAGTTTTAAAAATCTAAGCATACATAGGGACGGACCGACAGCGGCAAAGCGACTTTGTTTTATACTATGTAGCGATACCTACTTATAAACTTAAGATCAACAGCCATAATATCAGCAGTTAAAACATTAACACCGTAAGTCCAAAGATTCAAAATCTCAACACTTGTGAATATCAGCAGCTTAGTACGTCAACAGTACACCAGACCAACGTTTAAAATCTCAAGTAGGTACCTACTAATTTTTAGTTTTACAAACGTTACTGGGCTTTCTTCTAAATCTATTGATAAGGAATCTTTTTGCCTGTACCATCCATGTCAGGTTTTTAAAATCTAAAACAAGTTCAAAAATGAAATTTCAGGACCCTAATCTATACATAAATCATGTGTATTTTTATGAGATATATGTTTTTTATTTAACGGAAAACTTGCCCAAAAATGTTTTAACCGCCTTTATCTCGAAATCGCGATTTTGAAAGTACTGCGTTTGCATTAAGGAGGGCAGAAATGTCAATAATACGTATCCGCGACTTAAGATTGTGTTAATTAAAGCAATTTCGTATTATAATATTTATTTGATAATAATTTAGAAAATACAGCACGACTCACTCATAATAACTTGCCTATATGGTACCTACACCTTAATCCGACAAAGAGTGCCGCTGTACTCTTCTCGAGATTCAACAGCCCATCGGTCATTCCACCGGTCAAGATGTTCGGCGAACCAATCCCTTGGGAACGGCAAGCCAAGTACTTAGGTGTAATCCTTGACCGAAAGCTAAACTTTAGAGCGCATGTAGAAACCTTTCGTGCACGGGCTTCACTTACGCTCAGTTGACTACACTGTCTTTTAAATTCACGCAGTAAACTATCACTTGATAACAAGGTTAGCATTTATACCACGCGTATACGGCCGATTATGACGTATGCGAGCACGGTATTCGCTCATACAGCGTCTAGCAGTTTGTACCGCTTACAAACTGTCCAAAGTAGATTCACTCGACGTGCCACCGGGGCACCGTGGTTCATTCGTAATCGCAACTTGCATTCTGATCTCCAACTGCCTTCCATCAAGCAGTGGATGAAAGAGGCGTCGGAACGCTTCTTTGAATCCGCGGCTCAAAACCCAAACCCGTTGCTTGTTGCAGCATCCGACTACAGGCCTTTGCCTACAAAGCGTCGTAAACACCGTCGGCCTCGGGGCGTCCTAGACGACCCGGACGACGAGATCACAACTTACCAACTAACAGTACAGAGACTGCAAGAAACTAGCATCACTACACAGAGACCACTCTATCCGACCCGCCGGAGAAGAGTGCGCGAACGCGACGCGTCCCCCCTCGCCCTCCCGACCCTTAGTTTGCTAAGAACCTTTCGATGCCCTCGTAGACCCGAAGTCCGAGAGGCCCGCGAACTGTAAAGTAGAACGACAGTTGCACAAAACTCCCATAAAGAAACTAAAAGCCATAATCCCGCAATGTCCCCGTCAGCGACCGCCCTGCGCCGAGGTCCAAGTCCCACAGGGGACGCCCTCTTGCGCAGGTTGCTTAGTTTGTAATGTTTAAACCATTTATCTAGGCTGGAGCACTGTTGCCTTTATGTCCGGTGAAGTAGCAAAAGCCTCATGGCTATCTACATATGTCCGTCTGAAAAAAAAATAGGGGTACGGACCGATAAGTTGAATCAGCGTATTTAAATTAAAAGTTAATCACCACACGGTGAACTGAATTGATATTTGAGGTCCATTTATACGTATGTAATTATGTATAGATGGTTATAAATAGTTATAATATAACATAAATATTTTAATTATTATTTCTTGACGTTGGCCACATCTAGATCGTTGGCCATATTTGGTTGGTTTTGGATTACCTAATTTGGATACGTTAATCATCATCATTATCATCAGCCCGTGTAACCTCCACTGATGACAGATGAAGTCATGAACATGGGCTTCCCCCTGGGGAGGGTATTTGCCATAGTCACCACGCAGGCGAGTTGGTGACCGCAGTATTATGTTATGCCAAACAAGGAGAAGCTGCTGCCCGTTCCTTGATATACGATTAATATAGAATATAGATGATGTTATAACAATCGAGACTAACTGCTTAACGGCACGGAGGATAGTCCCTCAACCAACCAGACTCGGAAAGAAATCTTAGAATTAACACAAAGAATTCCTGTCCGGCGTGGGGATCGAACCCACGACCTCCGAGATTTAAAGCGAGCCAAATACGTCGCAACGCGACGGCGGTGTCTTACAAATGTAGGGAACCAATTCAAAATGTCGAATGTGTAACATTCATAAAACGACCGACCGAAAAAATGATTGATATAAAACTAATTAAATACAGTGGATCGGTGGAGGACCTCAAAAGGCGCAAATATACCCTTGATAGTGGCTATTATGTTTGTGACTTTTGGGGTCGAAACGACCCCTCGCCCTCCCTTCATCCTCGATCCAACCCCTAATGGTGAAAGAATTAGGTATCAAAATCCGTTCAGTAGTCTTTGAGTTTATTCGAAACAAACATACAAAAATACAAACTTTTCCTCCTTATAATATTAGTATAGAGTATTTATCTATACTAATATTATAAGGAGCCATATTACATTTTTATTTATTACTAGCTTTTGCCCGCGCCTTCGCTCGCATTGAAGCCAATATCCCTTTGTTACTTCTAATGTTCATTGTTAATGTTTCATGTTGATTCAGTTTTTTTTTCTTTTTTCTTCGTTGTTTATAAGATTATAATTACTAGCAGACTTTTGCAGTCTACTAGTTTTCTTGTTAACCCCTCTTGCTAAGCTAAATGCTTGTGTTACGAGTGGGTTCACGTCGGTAGTGCAATGGGTGGGGTTCGAACCGGCGACCACAAGATTATAAGTCCGACGATCAAGCCATTGGGCTACGGCCGCTTCAAAAAAAAGTTGATTAGTTTTCGCGTTAAAGCGTAACAAACAAACGGACATTCACATTTATAATCTATACTAATACTAGCGGCCCGCCCCGGCTTCGCACGGGTGGACTTTTATACCCTACCCCTGCCCTACCCTACCCCTACCCTAACCCTACCCTACTCCTACCCTACCCCTACCCTACCCTACCCCTACCCTGCCCCTACCCTACACCTACCCTACCCTACCCTACCCTACCCCTACCCTACCCTACCCTACCCCTACCCTACCCTACCCTACCCTAACCTACCCTACCCCTACCCAAAAGTATCCTATGTCCTTCTCCCAGTTCTTAGCTACCTCCCTCCCAATTTTCAGCCGAATCGGTTCAGCCGTTCTTGAGTTATAAATAGTGTAACTAACACGACTTTCTTTTGTTTTTATAATGTATTCTGCTATTCGGGACGGAAACAAATCCAACAAATCAAAAACCATGGCAATCGGTCCAGCCGTTCTCGAGTTATAAGTGTTGTAACAAACACGACTTTCTTTTATATATATAGATTATAAAGCTGCAGAGTTTGTTTGTTTGTTTGTCTGAACGCGATAATCTCAGGAACTACTGGTCCGATTTCAAAAATTATTTCAGTGTTGGATAGTCCATTTATCGAGGAAGGTTATAGGCTATATTTTATATTCAAAAAAGTTAGGGATCCGTAAGAAAATTGTGATTTTGTAACCCAAGGTGTAAAAGCGAAAACTTATTTATGCGTGCGCTGCAAAAACTATTGACTATTGATGTACTACGGGTTTGTAGGTCTTATTAAGATCTACAAAAAAGTCCGCGAAAGTTGCGAGAGTTTAACTATCATAGTTTAGTCACAATAACCGCTTTTATGTTCATAAAAAAATATTAAATCGCCTGAGGAAAGAAACTACGTTAAATGTATATCGTTATATTAATCCTTATCCAAATTAAGCATTATGTTATCAAGGGTATTTATTTAGAAGTAAAATACTTTTTGTTTTATTCCAATCGGACATTTCGTTGAGAAATTATCACGAGTATAAAAACGCAAGGAATTGGTACCTAATAATGAGTGATTTGCCATAATAGATAAATGATAAAAAACGTGCTAATCTCAGCAACTACTGGTCCTATTTGAAAAATTCTTTCAATGTTAGATAGCCCATTTATCGAGTAAGGTTATAAGCTATATTTTATTATAAAGTTTCTACGGGAACGGGAGTTACGCGGGTAAAACCGCGCGCGGAAAGCTAGTATTAGTATAAATGTGAATATACAAGAGGGAAGTGAAATAATAGTAGGGATTATTTTCTACAGTGCAAGAAAAAAGTAAGCTAATGAAAAAAAATCTTCTGCCAATTTCCAGATTCCTTTTATCAGCTATGCGTCCAGAACTATTGGTTAAAGAAGATAACAATGAACTGAAGTGTGAGTTGCAGAGGAAAGAAGAGTTGTTGAGACGGCACTACGACAAGATCAGTCAGTGGCAGAACCTATTAGCTGATCTACAGGTTAGTACTTAATACTTGATGTAACTCCCGTTCCCGT
Source organism: Nycteola revayana (assembly GCA_947037095.2). Lineage (NCBI taxonomy): Eukaryota > Metazoa > Arthropoda > Insecta > Lepidoptera > Nolidae > Nycteola > Nycteola revayana. The sequence goes on from OX344840.2 coordinate 7,682,911, forward strand.
GGGAACTTCATAATTAAATATAGCCTATGTCATCCGGGGATAGTGTAGCTTTCCAACGGTGAAAGAATTTTTCAAATTGGTCCAGTAATTTCGAAGCCGATTCTATACAAACAAATAATCAATCAAATCTTTGCTCTTTATAATATTAATATAGACAACCTCCGTAGCGGTATTTAACTCGCTTTAAATTACGGAGGCGTGGGTTCGATCCCCACGCCGGACAGGAAATCTTTGTGTAAATTCTTAGATTTCTTTCCGGGACTGGTTGGTTGAGGGACTACTCTCTCCGTGTCAGAAAGCACGTTAAGCCGTTGGTCCCGATTATTATAACATCATCTTTAATAATCGTATATCAAGGAACGGGCAGCAGCGTTTCCTTGTGTGGCACGACGTAATACTGCGGCTACCAACCCGCCTGCCAAGCGTGGTGACTATGGCGAATACCCTCCCTCGGGAGGAGGCCGATGTTCAGCAGTGAACGTTATACGGGCTGATGATGATGATGATACTACAATAATGATGATCTATTTCCAGGGTCACACGGTCTACAACAAATGCCAGCAACAGAGTACGCAGCAAGCTGTGGTACAACCTCAGACCAGTCAGCAGCATGTAGTACAACAAAGTGTGCAGGTAACTTTCTTGTTTTTATATATTACTAGCGACCCTCCCCGGCTCCGCACGGGTACAATGCTGATGTATATAAACCTTCCTCTTGAATCACTATCTATTAAAAAAAACCGCATCAAAATCCGTTGCGTAGTTTTAAAGATTTAAGCATACATAAGGATATAGGGACAGAGAAAGCCAGTTTGTTTTATACTATGTAGTGATTAAACATCACGCTCCGACCCACTAGAGCAGAGTAACGCGGGTAAATTAATCACTACATAGTATAAAACAAAGTCGCTTTCTCTGTCCCTATATCCCTATGTATGCTTAAATTTTTAAAACTACGCAACTTATTTTGATGCGGTTTGTTTTAATAAGTAGATAGAGGGATTCAAGAGGAAGGTTTATACGTATGATACATCAGCATTGCACCCCTGTGAAGCCGGCGGGTCGCTAGTATAGGATAAAGCTGAAGAGTTTGTTTGCTTGATTGAACTCGCAAATCTCAGGAACTACTGGTCCGATTTGTAAAATTCTTTCAGTGTTAGATAGTCCATTTACCGAGGAAGGCTATAAGCTATATTTTATTTAGAAGCTCCTATAGGAACGGGAATTACTCGGGTGTAGCCGCGCGCGGGAATGTAGTAAAATTAAAGTATTCTTACAGGTACAACAGATAGCAGCAGCTGCGGCCGCGCAGCAAGCTGCGTTGCAGCAGCAAGCGGCGTTGCAGCAACAGCAGGTACCCCGCCCCCCGCTCCCGCCCGCGTACCCCGCGAGCGTGCAGCGACGGTAGTTAGATAGGATGGGTATTGTATCACAGAACAAAGGAAACAATGATTGATAGTAAACATCATTATAATAATAATCATCATCATCATCATCATCATCATCAGCCCGTATAACGTCCACTGCTGAACATGAGCCTCCTCCCAAAGGGAGGGTATTTGCCATAGTTACCACGCTTGGCAGGCAGGTCGGTACAAGGAAACGCTGCTGCCCGTTCCTTGATATACGATTATTATAAATGATGTTATAACAATCGGGACCAACGGCTTAACGTGCTTTCTGAGGCACGGAGGGTAGTCCCTCAACAAATCTTAGAATTAACACAAAGACTTCCTGTCCGGAGTGGGGATCGAACCTACCTACCAAGATTTAAAGCGAGCCAAATACCGCTACGCTACGATTCTAAGTTTTTTTCCGGGTCTGGTTGGTTGAGGCTCCACCCGCCCATGTTCAGCAGTGGACGTTATACGGGCTGATGATGATGAAAGGAAGATTGTTTACTAAATTAAAAAGTAAATTTAATCGCATTGTAAGTAACATAGTATTTTAAAATTTAAATTAGTGTAGGTAGGTATAATATATTGTTAGGTATATCCTCGTTGTACATTCGAAATCTCCATATGTGTAAAAATTTAAACTAAGCAGTTTAAATTGTAAATATGAAGACTAAACCTTCATTTATGGAGACGCGTCGCGTCGCGCGTTGCGTTGGGCGTTACGCGTGGCGTTGGGCGTCGCGTTTGGCGTTGGGCAATGCGGATAGGGTAGCCAACTATACTGTTAAACAGTATTATACTATGTTTCAAAATTGAGATTAATAAAATTCGACCACCGGCGGGACTCGAACCCTCGAACCTCAGACTCAGACAGACTCAGAGTCGCTCAACGAGCTATGGAGAGGGCTTTGCTCGGGGTTTCTCTACGAGATCGAATCAGAAATGAGGAGATATGTAGAAGAACGCGGGTTACCGACATAGCCCAACGGATTAGTTCGTTGAAGTGGCAATGGGCAGGCCATATAGCACAGAGAACAGATGGCCGTTGGGGCCGAAAAGTACTTGAATGGGGACCGCAGATCGGCAAGCGTAGTGTAGGACGTCCACCAACTAGATGGACGGAAGATCTGCTTAAGGCCGCGGGATCACGATGAATGCAGGCCGCTTCTAACCGTAACAACTGGAGATCTATGAGGGAGGCCTATGTCCAGCAGTGGACGTCCTACGGCTGAAATGATGAAGATGATTCTTCTCAGACCTAAATATACTTTTTCTTGTAAATAGAAGTTGACAACCCTAAGCGCGGCTCAATTCTGAATGTTTAATGATAATAAAATCGCTTCCCCGTACCGTAGTACCGTACCACCCAAAGCCATGCGCGACTCGTATCGTCTATTAAACAAGAAGAATTAACGCTATCTATCCAATAAATGCTATCTGAATGTTTAACTGAGGGTTGAAAAATAAGCCCTAAATTATTAAACGTTACAGATGATTCAGAATAGCTCACCAATACGTATGTTTTGATGGGCCGGGTTTATTCATTTCGGAAAATAATGATTCGTAAGTTGATCAACTTTCGTGCCACTCATATTTTTATATTCAGTTGCCAGTTTCAGTGAACGCGCATAATTATTATATGATTTACTTAATTGTTATGACACTTGACCTAACCTAACCGAACGAGACTATGCTACTGTTGTAACAAAACGAAAAAACTTCAATTTTAATATTGGATTAGGTTTAGCTTATTTTTTAACCATCTGAAACCTCGTTAGTTCATCAACAGATTTTCATTTTTTCGCATGAACATATTTAGTTAGCCACAAGGCTTTTGATACTTCACGGGCCATATAGGTGAGCAGAGCTCCAGCCTAGATTTATAGAGTTTAAACACTACAAACTAAACAACCTGCGCAAAAGGGCGTCCCCTGTGGGGCTTGGACCTTGGCTTAGGGCACTCGCTGGCGATGAGATTGAGGGATTTTGACTTTTAGTATTTTAGGGGGTTTTGTGCAACTGTCGCTCTACATTACACTTCGCGGGCTACTCGGTCTTCAAATCGAGGGCATCGGATGGTTGCGTTAATACCTGTGTGTTATAAATTGTCCATTGGATTAGTTTAGGTTTTTTTAACCACTAGAAACCTCGTTAGTTCATTATCTAACTAGAGAGTTGATCAACTTACGATTCTTATTATTTGTATATGCTATTGATTTTACTTCATTGTTTTGTACACATTTCAAAGCTAATTTTAATTTGTGCTTATTTTATAAATATAATTTGATTTTATTATTTATTTTTGTTTTATTTGATTTTACCTTTACCGCACCGCTTAATTTTCTTTACTGGCAACACCAAGGTAAGCATTTTTCGCACTATTATTTTTAATTGCTTTTTTTATCTGTTATTTTTTATAACTACTCATGAAATATAGCTGCTATTTATATTTTATACGTTTTAATTTGAACGATAAATGTCGCACCGTATATTCTTTTATTTGAACTACGTAGGTACATAATTTCATATAAAATCCATGTTTTTTAAATGTGCAAATTATACAAGATAGGTAGATTATGTTTAGTAGAATTTGTATCATAATCTATACTGACATTATAAAGAGGAAAAACTGATTATTTGGTTTTTGGGTGAAACTGCGCGCAGAAAGTTAGTTAAACAGGTTCTTCTTCGTGGACGCAATATTAAATGAAATTCGATTTCGATTTGTTTATACAAACTTTTCAACCCATTTTCAACCCTATTTCAATTCCTTCTCAACCCCGTTTTTACCCTCTTAGGGATTTAATTTAGAATAAATCTTTCTTCTTCTAATACATGTAAATGTTCCGTTTCATTATTATTACTTAGTAAATATATAATTTTGCAATTATTTTTAACCGTTTTTTGTATTTGAATATAAATTGATGTATATTTCAGCAAATGCAGAACAGTCTCGCTCAGAATATGTTCTTAGCTGGAGGCCGAGGAGCATATGCCAGTGGCATACAAGGTCCCTTGGCCTATCTAGAGAAGACTGCCACTAATATAGGTAAGATATAAAAAAACGAAGTGAACCAATTCAAAAATAGACTCGACATACATCTCAGCTCCAATAGAAACTAGTGGAGAAGAGCAGGATACAGGCAATTACCAGTTGAATCAACTGCTTGCCTGATTACATATAATAATAATAACCACCGAAGCTTACTCGTAGGTTAGCGTCAGACAGCGAGTCACCGTCTGCCAATATAAAATATGTGAGTTTTCGAGGCTTATGTCCGATCTATTTATGAGCTGATAGACATATTTAGTTAGCTTCGAGGCTTTTGCTACTTTACCGGCCATAAAGGCGAGCAGAGCTCCAGCCTAGATGAATGGTTTAAACACTACAAACTAAGCAACCTGCACAAGAGGGCGTCCCCAGTGCGACTTGGACGTCGGCTCAGGGCGGTCGCTGACGGGGAGATAGAGGGATTATGGCTTTTTAGTTTTTTTAGGGGAGTTTTGTGCAACTGTCGCTCTACTTTACAGTTCTCGGGACTCTCGGACTTCGTCGTCTCCTACGACACATGGGAAGATATGGGGTGGTCGCTTGTAAGCTGGGAACCATACTTTGGGTGGTAGTGTTAATCTAAAAATATGTATTTGTGTAATCTTTGTTTTTATTTCAATAGATATGGTGGGTCTAGGGGATGGAAGAAGGTGACGCGGCCGCGGGAGGGGCAGGGGCAGAGGCCGCGGCAGAGGCCGAGGTAAGACTTTATTGATATTTTACTATTAGAGGATCAGATAGTTGCTTTTTTTCTTCTTCGGACGGACTTAATAACATGTTAGCCACGAGACTTGCTTCTTCATCGGACATACAATTGAACAGTACTCTTGCCTCAATAAATGGTTTAAAGACTATTAACGAAGCAATCTTCGTAAGAGGGCGCCCTATGTAGGACTTGGTCCTCGGATCACAGCAGTTACTGGCAGGAGGAATGATGAATTATGACTTTTCGTTTTGTATAGGAGTTTTGTGCAAATGTAACCCCATTTTATTATAATAGGTATATCTGACAGAATCGGTGTAGTTGCTGTATGTATATGTCTCATTTGTAGCACAGTATAATTATGTATATAGTATAGTTAACTATGCTATAGTTAGTTAGTAATGTATTTTACTATGCTAAAGCATAGTAAAGTCTCGGAGGTCGTGGGTTCGCTGAACAAGAAATCTTTGTAAATTAAAGATTTATCTCCGGGCTAATGGAATGAGGGTCTAGCGTTTGTGCCTCAGAAAGCACGTTAAACCGTTGATCCAGATTGTTATAACGTCATTTATAACAATCGTTTACCAGGGAACGGGCAGCAGCGTTTCCTTGTGAATTACACACACTGCTCATTACATGATTCCGAGGAACGGAGTAGCTCCTTAAATTTTAGAATTTACACAAAGATTTCTTGTCCGGCGTTGGGGTCGAACCTGCGACAATTTCTATGAATAATTTAAAGTTATTTATTTTATAAATGCTGTTAAATATTAAACTATATTTTACTCATCTGCAGGTCGTGGAGCATCCCCTGAATATGGCGGCAGCATGACGCCGCCATAGCGCGACCCCCTCCCGGCGGAGCCGGCGTCATACACATCATACTTCTTTAATTAATACTGTACAGTCTCATCAGTTCAGTTTCAACCCCTTTTTTATTTTTGGGGGTAAATGTATTGTGTACCCTATCTGTTGTAGTAAGTTGAACCTATATGCGATGGGAGCAGAATAATTTATGGTACTACTAGTTAGTATTTTATGGTCCTTCTACCCGCTAGCGTAGGGTTGGCATAATTCGGCGCTGATCGGGATCTTTTTTTTTTGTTTGGCCGGGGCCCCTTTCCTTATGGCAACCCTTCGCTAGCGGGAGACATAAATGAAAGAATTAATTATTTAACCTCCGCAAGCGAACGGGATATATGGGATTACAGGTCACCATAGCAATGATATGCTGCCATGTGCCAATACAAACGGCATGACATGGTTCCCGCGGCAGTTTTATCATAAACTTGGAAATATTATTGAACAGAATCGAAAAAGAAGAAATATGTGTTTTAATAATATGGTTATCTTATATAAAGCACCTGCGTGCTTATGTACAACTGACCAAGTAGATAGGTTTACACCTTCCGCGGCACAGGCGGTCACCAATCCGCCTGCCAAGCGTAGTGGCTATGGCAAATACCCTCCCCCGGGATGAGGAGGTCTGTGTTCAGCAATGTACGTTGTACGGGCTGATGATGATGCCTATTCTTTATGTGTGAAGAGTTCGATACTAGCTGTACAGATACAAATAGCAGTGACTCTTCTAATAAACGTGGACATATAAATTTAAAATGCGCTACGCTATGTGTAAATCTATCTCTTTGGTCGAGTGTACACAATGAGAAATAAGGCCTTTGATAACGGACAATAGGCATGAGGACTAAAAAAATCTATTTAGTCCGTCAGTCAGATTACAAAAAAATATTGGACACTTATTTTTTATTTATCAAATCAATAAAAATTGACAAAGATACGGACCAAAAACAAACTATAAAGTTCAGGAGAGGGGTGCTTGTGACGTCACTATTAGGTAAAATTGTACCTAATAGTGACGTCACACAAAATTTCATCGCGCTGTATCTTCGTCATTTTTTGTTTGAGGAACGAAAAAATAAAATAATAAATATATATATATATACATATATATATATATAGGAAATAAAATACGTGTCCAATATTTTTTGGTAATCTAACTGACGGACTAAATAGACTTTTAGTCCACATGCCTTTTACGTCCGTTTGAAAAAAATAATAAAAACGAGGAGGCTAATCACGTTAACCTATAACTTGGATAAAAATGTCTTCCGCTACTTGGCGTTTACATATTTATTATGCATATAAAAATATTTCAAAAAAAGACAAATTATAATGTTAATGCAGCTTCAATAATACAGTAACTATAACATAGGAAATGCGTTACAATACAGCATCCGACTACAGGCCTTTGTCTACAAAGCGTCGGCGTCGTAAACACCGTCGCCCTCGGGGCGTCCTAGACGACCCGGACGACGAGATCACATCTTACCAACTAGCAGTACAGAGACTGCAAGAAACTAGCACCACTACACAGAGACCACTCTATCCGACCCGCCGGAGAAGAATGCGCCCGCGAACGCGACGCGTCCCCCCTCGCCCTCCCGAACCTTAGTTTGCTAAGAACCTTTCGATGCCCGCGTAGACCCGAAGTCCGAGAGGCCCGCGAACTGTTAAGTAGAGCGACAGTTGCACAAAACTCCCCTAAAGAAACTAAAAGCCATAATCCCTCAATCTCCCCGTCAGCTACCGCCCTGAGCCGAGGTCCAAGTCCCACAGGGGACGCCCTCTTGCGCAGGTTGCTTAGTTTGTAGTGTTTAAACCATTTATCTAGGCTGGAGCTCTGCTCGCCTTTATGCCCGGTGAAGTAGCAAAAGCCTCCTGGCAAAATAAAGATGTCAGTCCGAAAAAAAAAATGCATTACTATAATCATACAGTAATGAAGATGTTTTTATCGAAGTTATAGTCATATCGTTACATGATTAGCCTCCATAGACCAGTGATCTTTGAAAATGGTTAAAAATTAAATATATAGTAGGATAAAACCCATTGGAAAAGGAGAAGAATGTAACAAAAATCAAAAGGGAGAAGAATGGAAAAAAATAATTTACGGCCGATCTGAGGTGTTAAGTTAGGGTTGCTATAAATCATGTTTCGGCGCTGACCGGGACAATAGTCAGATTGGGGAAGGGGGGGATAGATGAAACAATAATTTGTCACACAGAGCCGAGGGAGTTCTCCCATTGCGCACGCAGGACGATAAGACAAACAGGAGCGCGTATTGCGAACGAAGCAGGGTTCTTATTTTTAGTTAGCGCGCTCACCGGGACCATTTCCTTGTTGGCCGGGACACTGGGACATGACGCTCGAAACCGGGACATGTCCCGGCGTACCGGGACGTATGGCAACCCTATCTTAAGCGAAATGTAAGTATAAGTTACTGGATTACTGACACTTTATTGTACAATCATAATTCGATGGTTTAATTTAATTATAGTAACTATAAAGTCGAATCAGTCATTGAACATCAAGTAAATCGTTTTTTAAATGTTTTGAAGACTTTAAGTCATAGTATACCATTATACTATATTTAAAAATTGAGATTAATAAGTTTCGACCACCGGCAGGATTCGAACCTGCATCTTAGGTTAAGCCCCCCAGCTAATTTCCCCCTTAGAGACGTGATATAAATAGATTGATAAATTTTGACGACCGGTTGTGGTTCCACCGTAGCATAATTGGTAATGGCATTAGGGGCTAAACCTAAGACGCAGGCTCGAATCCTGCCGGTGGTCGAATTTTATTAATCTCAATTTTGTAAAAAAAAGTATATTTTGATGCTTTTAGCTAGAGCATCGGAAGACAAATAGTTTTAGCAAATTAGAAACACACGTAGTCTAATAATATAAGTCTGTAAAATAATGTAAAAAGTAAACTGGTATTGTTCTGTTGTCTATGTATAATTCTGTGGTTTACATAAAAAGTGCAATAAGACAATTAAATGGTGGTACATATTTATATATCATGATAATATTCATAAAATAAATAATTTAGTACCAGATAAGAAATCCCATATATAATTAATGATATCATATTTATATTAAACTAGCGGCCCGCCCCGGCTTCGCACGGGTGGACTTTTATACCCTACCCCTGCCCTACCCTACCCATACCCTAACCCTACCCTACCCTACCCCTACCCTACCCCTACCCTTACCCTACCCCTACCCCTACCCCTACCCTACCCCTACCCTACCCTACCCTACCCCTACCCTACCCTACCACTACCCTACCCCTAACCCTACCATACCCCTACCCTACCCCTACCCTACCCCTACCCTACCCTACCCCTACCCTACCCTACCCTACCCTACCCTACCCTACCCTACCCTACCCCTACCCAAAAGTATCCTATGTCCTTCTCCCAGTTCTTAGCTACCTCCCTACCAATTTTCAGCCAAATCGGTTCAGCCGTTCTTGAGTTATAAATAGTGTAACTAACACGACTTTCTTTTGTTTTTAAAATGTATTCTGCTATTCGGGACGGAAACAAATCCAACAAATCAAAAACCATGGCAATCGGACCAGCCGTTCTCGAGTTATAAGTGTTGTAACAAACACGACTTTCTTTTATATATATAGATACATATAATATACACGCTGAAATTTAAATGGTTGTTTTCCCGCAGCGAAAAGGTTTGGTCTTAGTTAAACATTCAATTTATACAAAAACTAAATATTATAAACCAAAAATGGCCGATTAAGGCTCGAGCACACCGAATGCGTATGCGTTACTACGGCGTAATCACGCCGTAGACACGCGCGTAGTTACGGCGTAACCCGATGTCACACCGGGTTACGCATACGCTTACGCATACGCTTACGCATCCGAGCCGAGTACGCAACGCACATGGCCTATTCCGTACCCGGCTGCGGCAGCCATATTTTATTCTGTTTTCGAAGGTTGTGTTGTGCACGATGTCTGACATGACGAGGAAGAAGCAATATTAATACTATTGTGCCAGAATAATCCTGCGGAATATATATATTTATACGATGCATTTTTGTAGAAATTACTTTTTGGATTGTAGATACAGGCATAAATACGCACAATTTCAATAAGTTTTTGTATTAATTATAAAAACAATACAAAACACCACTACGTGCCTGTATATTTGTAAAAAAATACAACTGACTGCAAGTTACGCGCGTAGGGCTACGCACAGCAAAGGTACGTGCGTGTACACGCACGTACCGTTGCTGCTCGGTGTGACGTCCAATAAGGCGCGCCATTGAATACAACGTCATCATGCAACGTTGCCGCTCTGCTCTGCGTAAGGTACGGCGTAGGTCACGCAGTCAGTTTGTGCCTTGGGAGCTGCATTGCGTAGGGCTACGCATTACGTCTACGCGCACGTCTACGTTACGCATGCGGTGTGTCCTGTCTCATACGGTTCCATACATTACAATTCAGCGGCACGTGCACGTCTACGCCTACGTCTACGCATACGCATCCGGTGTGCTCAAGGCATTAACAATCGTGAAAAACCGAACTCGAAAGTGACATCGAACCGAAAGTAATACCTCGCGATACCTAGCGCTCGCGTCGCTCGGTCGCGCGTTCGTTGACCCGGGTGTTAGTCAATCAGCTGATACCTACACCTTAGGTAATGTAACACAGTACCCAATCATAATAATAAGCTTTATCCAATACCTTTTTAGCTATAACTTACAGAAAACGTAACTTAAAACAAGTTTATTATCTAAGAACAATAATTTTCTGAATTAGATACCTACCTAATAAAGTATTTAAGGCGTATTTAACAAAAATGAAAAATTAAATGAACTCCGCGGAAATGATATGGATGCAGTCCTTCTGAGTTGAGTAGTTTCCAGACGTAGTATTGGCTTACGCCAAACTTAGCTGCCGCCATTCGCTTACTTCGGCGAGGATCGCGTTCGAAGTACTCGATGATCTCCTCGTCGAGCTCTGGCGAAAGAACGGCCGATCGACCTCTGCCCTGTGCATGTGCTGGCACTTGGAACTGCCCATGATCGAGTAGCCGTCGCCGCTACGATCGTCCGGTCCTGTATGACTTGAGGGTTCAGAACTCCGCGAAGACGGAGTGACGCCAAGTGTTGCAGCTCGGCGTAAAGACGCCAGGCAGTATGGGAATTATAATAAGCCCTAGCGTACAGTTGCACCATAGCGACGTACTCTAAATTACTAAAACTGTAATGTCGACCCATAATACTAATAAAGTAGGTAATAAGATAACGCGTGCTGCGCTTCCGACGTTCACGGGACAACTAAGGAAGGAGGGAGTCGAAGGAGAGCGCGGGCCGTTCCGGCGCCGGCGCCGCGCGGCTAATTACAAAGGAAGTCGGCTCGTTTGTGATTCTTGCGTGCAGGCTATTTTATGCCGTATAACTACCATTGAGCTCTTATTTTGCTTTGAACGTTTATGGATCGTTCTTTACTTTGTCAGCAGCGCGTGCGATTCGAGTAGTACCTACAAGGTCCGTTCACTCCGTCTAGTGTTACTACTGTTTATCACGCTTTCGAGTTGTCTAATATTTTTTTTTATAATTTTAAATCCAAAATATGTCTAAAAAAAAAAAAAAAAATATGTTTCGATAGTACTGCCGACGGCAAGTTGTTCTGCTTCGGGAAAACAACCATTAAAATTTCACGGTGTATAAGAGTAGGCCATCTTAACAAGACCTAAGATCGACTGTTTACAGTGTGCGATTGAACGTGGCTTATATTATATTCAATCACTTTTTGTATAGTATAGGTAAAGCAAGGTATTTTCAGATTATAATATGACAAACGTTAACTTTAGCCAAGAACAGCATTAAATATCACTTCTTATAATATTAGTTGGTCGATTCGATCGACAAGTCGATCGGTCGACCAGTTGGCTATAGTTATTTTTAATATTGTTTTTAATTTAAATTTTTGAATGCTCTACGGACATGATGACCAATTACTAAATTTTAAATTTTAGATTAAACAAATTAGAACACCGGTAGGACTCGAACCTCCACCTTAGGTTTAGCCCCTAATGCCTTAACCATTTAGCCACCGTGGAACCCCACCCTGCCGGTGATCTAATTTTATTAATCTCAAATATCAAAATTATTGATTTTGTTCATCATTAGTGTAATAAATTAACACCTAAGTACTTTGTAAGCATTGTTTGTAGTATAATTAATATTACTTCCAATTAATTAATTGTTAAATCTGTATCCATATTGGCCTAGGGCGTTTTTCGTGCGTTTGAACGACGCTCACTAACTACCCCTCGTCGTCCGCATGTGACACTTGCGGGAAAGCGCCTAACGTGTGGTTAGATCTACTAAACCTTGTGTGAATCATGTATAATATTAATTAAGGCAATTAAATCTAGCAGTTTACATTTCTTCATCATTATAATCAGCCCATATAACGTCCACTGTTGAATAGTGGACCTTATCCCCTAAATCCTCACGTCGGACAAGCGTCAATCAATCTTTGCGTAAATTATAAGAATTCCTTCCGGGTCTGATTGGTCGAGCGACTACCCTCTGTACCTCGGTAAGAACGTTAAGCCGTTGGTCCCGATTGTTATAACATCATATATAACAATCGCAAACCAGGGCACAGGCTGCTGCCTGGGAACATACAAGGCAACGCCGCGTATTTTACAACATAATATTGGAGTAACAACCCACCAGCCAAGCGTCAAATGACAAAAGCCTCGTGGCTAACTACGTAAATCCTTTCGAAAAACAAGGCCCATGTTCAGCAGTGGACGTTATACGGGCTGATGATGATGATAATAAAAAAACCTGTTATTAGATAGAACAGACTATATTTTAACCTATAGAATTCTCGATTAAGGTGATACTAGAACAAGGCCCGCCAATGCATTTACTAGGTAGGAAAATATTTTTTAGTCTAACGTGGTATCAGACCACTACAAGAGTTAACATCTAAAATTAGCTACGGAAACAGAAATGAGTACACGAAGGCGGGCAAGCTAGGCGGGCGAATATCGACCTCTTTTAAATACAGTAATACCCCGACTTACGCTACCCCATTTTAAGGTAATTCGGAGATACGCGGTTTTTATATTTGATCACCACGCGCACCGGCGTGTTCGGTTCTTCGGTTCGGTCTTTAAGTTAAACTGCTAACTGCTTACCTGTAAACTAAATATTATTATTATAAACTTAAGAGGACTTGAATCTAAAATAAAAAAAGGAATTAGCAAAGATATTTGATCGAAAGAAATAATAAGTGAAAATCAATTTTATTTAAATTCAAACGTCACGGTATTATCGCTTAGATGGAAACCATGTTAGTATAATGGTGTGATAATGTAAAGATCGTTTATAATTTAATTAACGTATTATTAGGTAAACATGTTTCTTCTGATCTATTGATTTTTTTAGACTCTGGTCCCGATTACTCAAACATTATATGTATTTATAGGGAAAGTTGAACCCCGAATTACGCGAATTCGACTTACACGGCTATCCCGTAGTCCCACCTATCGCGTAAGTCCGGGGTATTACTGTACTTCGGTTCACACCGCGAGCTACCGACTAATATATTTGTTTGTATAGTTTCCTTCTCTCGCTTGCCCGCCCGCCTAGCCCGCTCGCCCGCTTGCTGGCAGTGTGGTCTGCGCTTCAGAATCATATTTATGTGGTTTGAATAAAAAACCCGGCCAAGTACGAGTCGGACTTGCGCACGAAGGGTTCCTTACCATTTTCAAGTGCCTACCTGTTGCCGTTATATAGGTATACCGAGCAAAAAATAATAGCAAAGTTTTTTGTATGGGATCCCCCTTAAATATTTATTTTATTTTATTTTTAGTATTTGTTGTTATAGCGGCAACAGTAATACATTATTTGTGAAAATTTCACCTGTCTAGCTATCGCGGTTCTTGTGATACAGCCTGGTGACAGACAGACAGCGAAGTCTTAGTAATAGGGTCGCGGTTTTACGTTACGGAACCCTACAAAAGCAATATTTTCCTTAGCAAAACGTTTTTTGTCCACGTTTAAGTCAAAAAATGTTTGCTTGATGAGAGATGTTCGTGCGTAGATTCTTAGCCGCGAATGGGTTGTTCTTAGTGCCGGATTAAGCCAGCGCGGCGCCTGAAGCAAATCCTGTCCGAAGGCCCCTCTTAATGAGTGGCTCAACGAGCTTTTTTTTTGCTTGCGGGCTTGCTTTCATCGCGGGGGCCCTCAAATCATCGTAGGGCCCTCCAAACCATCGCGGGGCCCCCCAAATCAACGCAGGGCCCGTAGCATTTGCTACTCTTGCTATAAGGCTAATCCGGCACTGCTTGTTCTATATAATTTCAATGGGTGTACTACAAGATAAAATATTAGTCAAGTTTTTGATGACAACAGTAATATAATACATAGAAAATATTGTAGAATAATCTAATTATAATAGTAGAATCAGCGTTTACTGCGTATCTAGGTGGGCAAGGGCCCCGGTGCATAGCTTCAAGAGCTGGAGAGTTGGCTGACACACTTTATTTAAAGCTTAGGTTAGAGGGCCCCCTAAGGTCCGGGCCCTGGTACGCTGCACCACCTGGCCCTACGATAGCTACGCCGCTCTAGAATCTATATACAGACTCATTATTTTAATTATAAACAGTAATTTTAAAGACAGATTATACTAAAAAGTGTGTAAAGTATTGATGGAGTAGTCAAATATAAATAAATCAATTAGCTTCTATTATTATGCGTTTAATTTAAATCCCTTTTGTGTTTATATGTATACGTGTGTAATCTCAATAGATTCATGATCATCATCATCATCCCGTATAACGTCCACTGCTGAACATGGGCCTCCATAGTCAACACGCTCGGCAGGCGGGTTAGTGACCGCAGCATTATGTTGTACCACACAAGGAAACGCTGCTGCCCGTTCCTTGATATACGTGCTTTCCGAAGCACGGAGGGTAGCCCCACAACCAACCAGACCCGAAAAGAAATCCTAGTCTTTATACAAAGATTTTCTGTCCAGCGTGGGGATCGAACCCACGACCCAAGATTTAAAACGATCCAAAAACCGCTACGCTACGTAGGTTGTCTTAATAGATTAAGTATTGTAATTATATTTCATTACAGTGTTTTTAACACATAGATTAAAGGAATAAATGTATTAAATATTGACATGGTAGTTGATATAAGTATAAATAAATCGATTAGCATATGTATATTAAAATGAGTTTTAATTAGATTAGATTTGTCTGTCAACTTATTTATGAACATAGTTTTGATGATTCTTAGACAAGTTTCAGAGTTACGTTATAAGAAGCAAACCTTCTATTTTGACTCAAGACTAGCTAACTACAATAAATACGTCCACACTTATATGTACATTCATTGTAGCCATGACATGAGCCGTCTTTTGCTACTTCAGCGGGCATTAAGGTGAGTAAGACACTAACAAGCTGTGCGAAAAGGTGACTTGGAGCTATTATTTTAGTGAAAAGCAACCAGTTTTAATAATATACACTATTATCTGATTTGTGTAAATATTATTTTATAGCAACTTGTTATAGATTTTTTTTTACTTTGGCAACCCAATCTTTACTCTTGATGTCAAGTCATCTGTCAAAACTGACGGATTGTGTTTGCTAAAATGACGTGGAGTGTAGGTTAGGAATTTGTCCGAAAAAATTAATGTTTTAATTAAATCTTGGTAAATAACAACAGTATTTGTTATACTCAAGAGTTATATAAATAGCACAAAATGATCGAAATCACAGATACACAGAGTAAGTATTTATAGTTTTATGTTACAATTAACTTTGGAAAGATTTTCTTAATTATTTGTGTTAATAAGCCTCTCTATTAAATTTCAAATGGTAAATTAAAGGTCACAGGTATTCTTATGTTGCTGTACATAACTATCGTATCAAAGATCTCTTAATACATCACAATAATTGGTAAATAAATAAAGACATTTGCGAAGTAAGACGATCGTAAATATTTTATTGAAATAGTTATCTTTCCGCGCTCAGTTTCACCCTCGTAACTTCCGTTCCCGTGGGAACTTCATAATTAAATACAGACTAAGTAAACTCCTGAGTAACATAGTTTGTCTAATGGTGAAATCATTTTTGAAATTGGTTCAGTAATTCCTGAGTATATTCAATGCAAACAAACAAACAAGTCTTTATATATAGTATAGATTTATATACAAAACGCGGTTGTTTCAATCTCCTTCACAGTTTTCTAAGTAATAATTTCCTACATATTCAAGTAAGCAAGACCTTAGGAGCATATGCTGCTATTGTTTTTAGATATCTTGCCAAAATAACTTTTTCTGGAATGCTGGTTTGTATGCTGAAATTCTTTGATATTGTTTGGCTCATAACAGTATAAGCAACTTAATTTGTTACACCAATTTAAATTATAATTTATTCATATACATATACAGCATTGTAGTTGTTAGGTTTAGCTTAGACTAGTTAGTAGGTATACTAAAACGTGTCTACAATCAAGTTGGTCAAGGGTACTGTTCTCCTAGCTAGAATAATAAAACTAATCTGTATTAAGGAGTAACAATGCGTTTCCATCCTAAAGTAAAGGTGAGGTTGTTTCCTATACAAACTCTATTTACCAGCAAAACTCAAATTCCAATAGGAAACTATTTTACTATTCAGTTAAAAAGTCAAAATATCTATACTAATAATATAAAGAGGAAAGATTTCATTGTTTGTTTGTTTGAATTGGCTCCAAAACTACTTGACAAATTTTTTTCACTATTGGGGGTTTAAGGGAAATAGAGTAGGTTACACTATTTCCCGTGAACATAGGCTATATTTAATTATGAAGTTTCCACAGGAACGAGATTTATGCAGGTTAAACCGCATGTAGGAAGCTAATTTCTAACAGC
This sequence comes from Nycteola revayana, assembly GCA_947037095.2. NCBI lineage: Eukaryota > Metazoa > Arthropoda > Insecta > Lepidoptera > Nolidae > Nycteola > Nycteola revayana. Next base: position 7,699,836 of record OX344840.2, read on the forward strand.
AACTCTTTTATAAAAACATGGAACAATAAAGAAAGAAATAAAAATAATTTATTTATGGCACATAAAAATATTAATAATAACATCATCATCATCATCCCCTGTAACATCCACTGCTGAACATGGGCTTGTTTTTGGGCATGGGCCGAGGGAGTGTTTTCGCCATAGTCTCCATGTTTGACAGACGGGTTGGTGACCACAGTATTATGTTGTGGCACACAAGGAAATGCTGCTGCCCGTCACACATACACAATTATTATAGATGGTGTTTCAATAATCGGGACCAATGGCTTAACATGCTTTCCAATGCACAAAGGGTAGTCCCTCAACCAACCAGGCCTGGAAATAAATCTTAGAATTTACCCAAACATTTCCTGTCCGGAGTGGGTATTGAACTCATGAGCCCTGAGATTTAATGCGAGCCAAATACTACAGAGTACACTACGCTATACTACAGAGGTTGAATAATAATGACTAGAGACCGGATTATATGCAACATAAAAAGCTTGTTATATGCATGCAAATATGCATGAAAAATGCTTAAAATATGCACGAAAATTGGCAGAATATGCAAAATAAAAGATAAGTTTTAATTCAATCAATCAATTCAGTCCTTAAAAAAACAAGAAAAGTTCGTTTTAATTTAATTTTATTTTAAAATCAGCATACAATTAGTAAATTAGCCTTGAATAAGCGACCATAGATGTCACATTACAGTTTATTACGTGACATTTTTTTTTATTTTTTGTAATTGTATATCACAATTATTATTATTAATGTATATAATATTTATTTTGTGAGTATAATTAGGTTTAATTCGCGATAATATCACTTTTATCGAATATCGGAACGCAGAATGACTGCTGTAAATATACCGATAATATGCATTATAACTCGATATTAGGTAAAATATGCTAGAACCATGGAGAATGGCTTAAATATGCCAATGCATATGCAAATATGCAAATGCATATAATCCGGTCCCTAATAATGACAAATACTCAACAATTATATGCATTCATAATGCTACATTAATAACCTAAAGATTATTGTGGGAGCACTGGTATTCTAGCCAGGCCCAAATATGACGGCATGCATGCCACTTAGGGTTCATGATTTCTCGAGCTTTTCAATTTCTCGGGTCTCGAGGCTAATTTCTCGGGGCTTCTCGGGTTGTCGAGAAATTTACATTTACGTACGTTTTCTCATATTATTTGGTTCCAATAATGTCAACAAATTCAGTGGTTTCCTCTCAAATAAAAGTATCAAATTAATAAATAAAACTTATGATAATATTCAAAAACATTAATCTTATTTTTATAAAAAAATACAGAAATAATATTATTCAGACTCATAATTATAATGACAGCACCATTTTTGGCTGGTTATTTAGAAATAAAACTTATAAGGGTGATTTTCTGTAAGCTCGTACAGGTCCCATACAAATGCTGTCCTAACAATTTTTTTAAATATTTTCCAATACACGGTGATCTATTTTGCAGAAAATTAACTATTATTTTAGTTAGATAAGAAGGCCAGTTGAATTTATACGTATTTTTCGAGTTATTAGCAATTTTCAAAAAAATCATGACTGTTTGACGCATCAGGGGACTGTTTTGAACGTGACAAACAAGCTGTTAAGTGAAATAAAAGGCTATATATCATTTATTATTTTTATGGAAAATTTAAGCATCAATAATCAACAAAGTTTTTTAGCAAAATAAAACAATTGAAAACAGAAATACTTTGCACGTTACTCCGACACCATCCGCTGCACCTTTGCCATGGCTTTTTTGGTATAGTTCCATGTATATTATATAGTTCTACCGTTTAATATTTTGGCTCTCTTTAGAGAGTTTGATTGCCATTATAAAACATAGTTTTATTAAGATATTGCGTTACAAGGCCATAGTTTATGAAATTCACTCTTTTTCCTCATGGAAGAGTCTTCAAAATTGGGTATCTAAACCCAATCTAATCTAAGTCCAAATAACAGTAGGTGAATGGGTTTTTTTTTGGCGACTGCAAAAAGAAAATATGGAATTGCGTAGGTTCCACTGAAATTACGGGCATGTATTTCTTCTGCGTACGTAGTGCAATTGTTTTCGCTGAAAACTACTTGGATCCGGACTTCATCATCTACAAGATGATGAATGAATGAACCCTAATGCCACTCATAAATTGTGCCTTCAGGTGGATTAGACCTTAGACCTTGGCCGGATTCTTGGAAGTTAATTTTGTACCTGTTACCTATAAAGAATCTTTTTTTACTTAAACATTACTACAAGAGTTTTACAGTCTACTAGTTCTCTTGTTTACCCCTTGTTCTAAGCTAAAATACTTGTGTTACGAGTGGGTTCACGTCGGTAGTGCAATGGGTGGGGTTCGAACCGGCAACCTCAAGATCACAAGTCCGACGCCCTTGCTATTGGGCTACGTCCGCTTTTAATCTTACAATAATGTGTACATTTGTCATATATAGGGTGACTGGTAATTAGTGACCGATACCTAAACACATGATTGTGCTCATGATAACAAACAACTTTTACTATGGCATGAAACCAACCATGAAATCGCGAAAAAAAAAACAGCTGTTCCATACATTCATGTTCACATAACTCGTCAACATGGTCGGGAGCGGCTGATTTTTTTTTCGCGATTTCACGTTTTGTGCTATAGTAAAAGTTGTTTGTTATCATGAGCACAATCATGTGTTTAGGTATCGGTCACTAATTACCAGTCACCCTATATATCGACGGACGGATTATAAAATCTGTAAGGCCTAATAAACATCATCAGCCCGTACAGCGTTCACTGCTGAACATGGGCCTCCTCCCTACGGAGTATTTTTGCCATAATCACCACGCTTGGCAGGCGGATTGGTGACCGCAGTATTATATTGTAATACACAGGGAAACGCTACTGCCAGTTCCCTGGTATACGCTTGTTATAGATGATGTTATAACAATCGGGACCAACGGCTTAACGTGCTTTCCGAGGCACGGAGGGTAGTCCCTCAACCAACCAACCCGGAAATAAATCTTTGAATTTACACAAAGATTTCTTTTCCGGTGTGGGGATCGAACCCACGACCTCCACTATGAAGGTTTTCTAATAATGTAAACATGGTTTTAGCTACTTAAGTGATACTTTTGTTAGATTTAGTCTTACACATTGTAATTTTGACAAGTACAAGTGTATGTAAATACCTAAGTGCTTGGATATGAAAACTACTTGGATCCGGACTTCATCATCTACAAGATGATGAATGAATGAACCCTAATGCCACTCATAAATTGTGCCTTCAGGTGGATTAGACCTTAGACCTTGGCCGGATTCTTGGAAGTTAATTTTGTACCTGTTACCTATAAAGAATCTTTTTTTACTTAAACATTACTACAAGAGTTTTACAGTCTACTAGTTCTCTTGTTTACCCCTTGTTCTAAGCTAAAATACTTGTGTTACGAGTGGGTTCACGTCGGTAGTGCAATGGGTGGGGTTCGAACCGGCGACCTCAAGATCACAAGTCCGACGCCCTTGCTATTGGGCTACGTCCGCTTTTAATCTTACAATAATGTGTACATTTGTCATATATAGGGTGACTGGTAATTAGTGACCGATACCTAAACACATGATTGTGCTCATGATAACAAACAACTTTTACTATGGCATGAAACCAACCATGAAATCGCGAAAAAAAAAACAGCTGTTCCATACATTCATGTTCACATAACTCGTCAACATGGTAGGGAGCGGCTGATTTTTTTTTCGCGATTTCACGTTTTGTGCTATAGTAAAAGTTGTTTGTTATCATGAGCACAATCATGTGTTTAGGTATCGGTCACTAATTACCAGTCACCCTATATATCGACGGACGGATTATAAAATCTGTAAGGCCTAATAAACATCATCAGCCCGTACAGCGTTCACTGCTGAACATGGGCCTCCTCCCTACGGAGTATTTTTGCCATAATCACCACGCTTGGCAGGCGGATTGGTGACCGCAGTATTATATTGTAATACACAGGGAAACGCTACTGCCAGTTCCCTGGTATACGCTTGTTATAGATGATGTTATAACAATCGGGACCAACGGCTTAACGTGCTTTCCGAGGCACGGAGGGTAGTCCCTCAACCAACCAACCCGGAAATAAATCTTTGAATTTACACAAAGATTTCTTTTCCGGTGTGGGGATCGAACCCACGACCTCCACTATGAAGGTTTTCTAATAATGTAAACATGGTTTTAGCTACTTAAGTGATACTTTTGTTAGATTTAGTCTTACACATTGTAATTTTGACAAGTACAAGTGTATGTAAATACCTAAGTGCTGAATAGATTTCATTATTTAATTATTAGAAAAACGAATTAAGCGATATATTTTAAAAACTTAGGTATTTATTTACATACACTTGTACTTGTCAATTATACACAATGATATATGATTAATATAATTAAATACAAAATATCGCAACTTAAATCTATTGCGGATTAGCTAATGATCTGTCTGTCAGTCTAGTATCACGTCATATGTATAGTTATAACAATAAATAGTTCTATAATCAAAATCTTGATATAATTTAGCTCTATAGTCTTGAGTTATTGGGTTTTATTTAATTAATGAAAAAATGCTTATTGAATTGTTGTTATTTTACAGAGATAGGCGTAGGCCTCGCCGGGTTTGGGATAACATTCCTATTCCTCGGAGTCCTGATGTTATTTGATAAAGGTCTTCTGGCTATTGGAAATGTAAGTTGACATAATTATTTTTTATATTTTAAAATAAAAGATTGCTCGACTACGGTTTCGGCTCCAACCGAGAGCCTTCTTCAAGGAGCGAGCTGTTTGCGCCTCGGTGTCTCGCAGGTCACTGACGTGCGGCGCGAGCGACGCGCTGCGCTCGCGCCGACAAGGTGCCCCGTAAAGCACTTGGTTGTTGTGTGTCGTGTACTGGGTCGTTGAGGTTTTGTTCTACTGGTGCATTTGGTGTCATCGTATGTGCATCCAGAACCGTTTTCCACACAGGCGGCAGTGTCCATCCCTTGTCCCGGTTAAAATTGGGATTCCGACCATTCTCTATAGCCTCACGTATTTTTCGCGGTACAAAATATTTCTCCCTCGCTAATAATTAATTTTGACTATCCTTCTGTAGTTCCTCTACAGAAGTTGGTGCTGTTGGTGGTATTCCTCCACAGGAAATGAAGATCTTTTTTGATGCCTACGGCCATTTGTTACTGTTCAGAGTTAAATCTCGGAGGTCGTGGGTTTCGATCCCCACACGATTGTTATAACATCATTTTAATAATCGTTTATCAAGGAACGGGCTGCAGCGTTTCCTTGTGTGATACAACATCATTCTGCGGTCACTGACCCGCCTGCCAAGCATGGTGGCTATGGCAACTACCCTCCCTCGGGAGGAGGCCCATGTTTAGCAGTGGACGTTATACTAACTGATAATGAATGAAATGTAATTATTTGAAATTTCAGATCTTGTTTATAAGTGGGCTCGGCTGCGTCATAGGGCTGCAAAGGACGTTTTTCTTCTTCTTCCAAAGACACAAAATGAAGGCCACAGCTGCGTTCTTCGGCGGTATCATTGTAGTGCTGCTGGGGTGGCCTATGGTGGGGATGGTGGCTGAGGTCTATGGGTTCCTGTTACTGTTCAGGTGAGGTTATTTGGCAAAAATGAACCTTATTTATTAAAGAGTAAAGTACAAATTTGACAGATATTTATAAGTAAGTAGTTTTTTCTGATATTAAATTAGCTTCTCGGTCGCGTTTTCATTCCTCCCGACCCTTAATTTCCAAAGAACCGTCCCTCGTAGACCCGAAGTCCGAGAGGCCCGGGAACTGTAAAGTAGAGCGACAGTTGCACAAAACCTCCTAAAATACAAAAAGTCACAAGCCCTCAATCTCATCGCCAGTGACCGCCCTGAGCCGAGGTCCAAGCCCCACAGGGGGCTTGGACCTTGGCCCTCTTGCGCAGGTCTCTTAGTTTGTAGAGTTTAAACCATTTATTAAGGCTGGAACTCTGCTCGCCTTTATGCCCGGTGAAGTAGCAAAAGCATCGTAGTTAAATAAGTATGTCCCGTCGGAAAAAAAGCGCGCGTTTCCGAGTGACATAGGCTATATTTAATTAGGAAGTTCCCACGGGAACGGGAGTTACGCGGGTGAAACCGCGCGCGGAAAGCTAGTATATTATATTTATATTGGACAGCAGTGGTGGTACGCATGATCTAAATCAGAGGTCTCCAAACTACGGCCCGCCAGTGCCACCAATCCGGCCCGCGACAACTTGAAGACTAGTGTCATCGATCTAGCCCCCCCATCTAATGTCTTATTGTTGCTGTGATTTCGAAAAAGACAACACATTATGATAATTACTCGGTCGCGCACTTTGCGACTAGTCTAGAAATAAGAGTATAGTTAAGGGTAGAAAAATTAATACAGTTTTGGCCCTTCGAACATATTGAAAAAGGTTTGGAGACCCCTGATCTAAACAGTATGTTTGAATTTATTTTTACAGAGGCTTCCTACCCGCTGCGGTTAACTTCTTGAGAATGGTGCCAGTGCTTGGCTCATTGCTAAGACTACCTGTAATTGGAGGGGTAAGTTTGATATCCGTTCTTTCTTGCTCTATATTTTAAGTCTTAACATGTATGTATGTCATCATCATCATCATCATCATCAGCCCGTACATCGTCCACTGCTGAACATGGGCCTCCTTCCAAAAGAGGGTTTTTGCCATAGTCACCACGCTTGGCAGGCGGATTGGTGGCCGCAGTAGTATGTTGTAATACACACAAACACAGGGAAACGCTGCTGCTCGTTCCCTGGCATACGCTTGTTATAGATGATGTTATAACAATCAGGACCAACAGAAATCTTGAATCCACCAATTCCACAAAGATTTCTTGTCCGGTGTGGGGATCGAACCCACGACCTCCGAGACTTAAAGCGAGCCAAATATTGCTACGCTACAGAGGTTGTATGTATGTGATTGAAATGAAATGAAATAGTTTATTAGTAACGTAGACGAATAATTCGCGCTTGTTATACGTCATTTACAGTGCATAACACATTTAAGTAGTTTTTTTTATTTACCTAATTAAGCACAATATTTTTAATATTATATACAGGTCTTCAGTAAATGGTATAACTTCTGTATGGTCACTTATGTTGAACTACTATTTTTATAATCTTATTTTCAAAATCAATAAAATATATATAGATATAATATATCTATATATGTGGCCCCTTAGCAAAAAAAAAGACGTGCGCTTGTGCCGACTGTCGGGTCGCAACTAAAAACATGTCCACTTTGCTCTGAACTTAGCTGCCAATGTGTGAAAATACCAAAAGTGTATGTGTAAAATTGTGATTTAAAGATCGATTTCTATGAGTGTCTTGGTGAAATATGAAAATAAGGGTGATTTTGGCCACAATTATTTGAAAAAAAGCTAATTTGAATAATACAATACAAATATTTTTTTATCATCTATATCTATATATTATTATATATATAAAAAATTAATCAATATTTTCCTTGGTTACGGCATCACGCGCGGCTTAGCCAATATCGCTAAATATTTTTATTTTTTTAATTATTTTTTTATAGTTGATTTGTTATTGTCAAGAGATGGTTCTTATGAAAGAAAAAAAAAAGAATACTTGACCACTAGGAATGTTAAATTTTCTTAGGTAACCTTATCACTTTTGACAATTTGTTTTGTTTGTTTGTTTTTAAAAAGACAACTCCTGCACTAGGGTAATAAATCCCTGTGTCGCGGGGGACTTTACAAACATTCAATTGACGGACACAAAGAACACCCAGACTCAGAACAACTATTTGTGGTTCACACAAATAATTGTCCCGGGTGGGAATCGAACCCAGGACATCAGGTCTCAGAGGCAACTATCATAACCACTGAGCCACCGGTGCAGTCATAAGTCACAATATAAATCTTATGTCGCTTGACATAACATTGACAGAATGCGTCCTGCTCTTAGTGCACATCGCGGTTAGTTCAGAGCTATGACATTAAAATTTCAGTTTAATATAGAGTTTTAAGGCCATGTTTGACCATGTATTACTGACATGACTCACCTGTTGAGTCGAATCAAATGTATTGTTTTCTATAGACCGTCGCGTGTCGTCAGGTCGCGTCGCGTTTTATCAATATGTTTCCGCCTTTGGTCCCTGTGCAAAACGCATTTGTGTCGTTTTTTGGAGCTGCAAACAGTATTTTAAGAAGGTTTTACTTTGGTGCTTATTAATCGCAGGGTGACCACTTAAATAAAGATTTTGTTTTGTTTCAGATCGTCGACAGGATAGCAGGCGACAATGGACGGAACATGGTATGATAGTGTACGGATAAAGACTTTAATAAATATATTTATATATAATATATTATATGCTAGTTAGGTTACCTGTAAATGTGTGTTGTGTAGCAGAAATAAGAGGTCATTTTGGATGTTTAGTGTAATTTTTATTTTATTACTAAGACTTCGCTGTCTGTCTGTCACCAGGCTGTATCTCAAGAACCGCGATAGCTAGACAGATGATATTTTCACAGATGATGTATTTCTATTGCCTCTATAACAACAAATACTTAAAATAAAATAAAATAAATATTTAAGGGGGGTGTCCATACAACAAACATGTTATTTTTTTTTAACTTTTTAGCTTGATATCAATAACGGCAACAGATAGGCACTTGAATATGGTGCGGAACCCTTCGTGCGCTAGTCCGACTCGCACTTGGCCGGTTTTTGACTTAGATAAAGATTTGCTTCCCTTATAATAGGCATGAAGAATAAAAATTATATTTAGTCCATCAGTTAGATTACCAAAAAATATTGGACACGTATTATTTTTCGTTCCTCAAATTAAAACTGACGAAGATACATACGAAACTTCGTGTGACGTCACTTCTAGGTACAATTTTACCTAGCAGTGACATCACAAGCCCCCCTCTCCTATACTCCATAGTTTGTTATTGCTGTGTATCTTTGTCAATTTTTATTGATTTGATAAATAAAAAAAATACTTGTCCAATATTTCTTAGTAATCTAACTGACGGACTAAATTGATACTTTTGTTAGATTTATTCTTACACATTGTAATTCTGACTAGAACAAGTGTATGTAAATTAGGATTGCCATTATATGTTTCGGCGCTGACCGGGACAATAGTCAGAGCGAGAAAGGGGGGGAGAGAGTTCAAACAATAACACGTCACACAGAGCCGAGGATTCTCCCAGGACGATAAGACAAACAGGAACGCGTATTGCGAACGAAGCAGGGTTCTTATTTTTTTTGGATAGCGCGTCCACTGGGACCATGTTGGCCGGGACACTGGGACTTGACGCTCGAAACCGGGACATGTCCCGGCGTACCGGGACGTATAGCAACCCTAATGTTAATACCTATAATAATAGCCTTTTATTCCTAAACACACACAAGTTACAAGAAGTCCCCAAGTTCGGTGTGCCTTTTGGTACAGGCCTCCTCCAATTCCTTTCAATGGGTCCTGTCCCTTCCTACTCTCAACCAGAATTGTCCCGCTGTCTGTTTCAAGTCATCTTCCCATCTCCTGACTTGACGACTTGTAAATACTTAATTGCTATATTAATTTCATTATTTCGTTATTGGCTTCGTGTAGTTGGTCTGTAGGTCTGTACTCTTAATTTCTGTTACACTTTTTATAAATAATAGTTTTATCGGTCAATGTGTGTGTTTATGTAATGTAATTTATATCGGAGTGTGGTGGAGGAAGAAAGCTTGTTTTATATGCTATAATATTACATATTATTATAAAACTGTAGAGGTCGAATGTTTGTACAACCCGTACTGACGCGCCGTGGAGGGCGCGGGGAGGTGAAAGGAGAACGGGGTGGGAGGTTCGCATTCCAGCGAGGTCTCGAGATCATGTGACCGGGTTGTACATAGAAAACAACGCAATAAATCGAGTCAGGGGGATGTTAGAAGTAAAATTGAACCATTTTTGATTTTTTGTCTGTTTGTCTGCTTGTACGGGCTAATATCTGAAACTGATGGACCTACCTGGCTAGTTGTTTATATTTCTAGACCTCATAAGCATAACGACGGATGTACTATGATACTTCAGAAGCATTTGGTCGTAAGTGCCAGTTCACGATGAAGGCACATACGACGAATGTTTCTGACGTATAATGGCACATCCGACATTATGCTTCTGAGCCTTAGATAAAAAAGCCTGTAAAAGCACTAAAACTTATATAAAGCAACAAAGTTTAGGAGAGAGGGGATGGTGACGTCATCATCATCATCATTTCAGCCGTAGGACGTCCACTGCTGGACATATGCCTCCCTCATAGATCTCCAGTTGTTGCGGTTAGTAAGCGGCCTGCATCCACCGTGATCCCGCGGCCTTAACCAGATCGTCCGTTCATCTAGTAGGTGGACGTCCTACGCTACGCTTGCCGATCCGCGGTCTCCATTCGAGAACTTATCGGCCCCAAAGGTCATCATGGTGACGTCACTCCTAGATAAAAAAAAAATTGTTGTCTCGGGGGGAATGCTTTTTCGCATTCCCACCGCCGCTGCAGCGTATCCGCGCGCTGGCGGCGGGATATGTGGGACTGGCCTCTCCATAGCGTGGTATGCTAAACTCATATCACGAGGAGAGGACCCTACACCACTAAAACATCCCGGACACTCCTTCGATCCGCCGTTGGCGGGGGCCGGGTAAGCATAAGCAATCCGACCCCAAATAAAATTGTACCTAGAAGTGACGTCACATGAAATTTCAACGCGCTGTATCTTCATCATTTTTTTACGATAGGCTACATAACACTAAAATAATTGTCCAAATTAGTCCTGTAATTCTTAAGATTAGCGCGTGCAAACAAACAAACTCTTCAGCTTTATATTTTAGTAAGATAAGATTCCGTGCATAGGAAAGCACATTAAGCCGTTGGTCCCGATGGACATCATCATCTATAATAATCGTATATCAAGGAATGGGCAGCAGCGTTTCCTTGTGTGTTTCAACATAATACTGCGGACACAAACCGCCTGTCAAGCGTGGTGACTATGGCAAATCCCCTCCCTCGGGAGGAGGCCCATGTTCAGCAGTGGACGTTATACGGGCTGATGATGATGATGAAGTATAAGACAAAGGTGAAGAGTTTGTTTATGTAGCCTATTTATTGAAGAAGGCTTCCATTATGAAGGTCCCATGAGACCTGGAGTTACGCAGGAAGCTACTCATCGATAGATCTGATATGGCGGTTTTCTACATTCCTGTGTCTATGGCATAGTATGTTCATCATCATCAGCCCGTATAACGTCACTGCTGAACATGGACCTCCTCCCGGGGGAGGGTTTTGCCATAGTCACCACGCTTGGCAGGCGGATTGGTGACCGCAGTATTATGTTGTACCACACAAGGAAACGCTGCTGCCCGTATCCTGATATACACTTGATATATATGTTATATCAATCGGGATCAACGGCTTAACGTGCTTTCCGAGGCACGGAGGATCGTCCCTCAAACAACCAGACCCGGAAAGAAATCTTAGAATTTACACAAAGATTTTTTGTCCGGTGTGGGGATCGAACTCACGACCTCCGCGACTTAAAGCGAGCTGAATACCCTTACGCTACCGAAGGCTGTATGGCATGGTATAACTCATAGACGGATTGATTTTGATGTGACTTTAGTCAATATAGTAAGTAAAGCTTAACAATTCCATTCGCGACTGGGTTAAGCCAATGTCTAGTGTATTTGTTATATTAAAATTAAATGTAATGATAATTCCTAATTAGCCAAAAAATTATAAATTATCCTTTCAACTGTGGAGACGAACTTAAATGCCGACTTTAGGGGCGGCAGAGGGCAAAGTTTGGATTAATGGTCCCCATTGGGGCTAGCCCCAGACGCGGCATCAATGGGGAATTTGCCAATCCACAGTTAAGATATAATATTGTATAAAATTACTTAAAATAAATGGATTGATATAAATATATATATTCGTTTGATACGCCATTATAGGTGTTTCACCAAAGTTTAACAGTTAAAGTTTTTCTTTAACAGTATCAGTAAAGTATCAACTGTATTTTGAACTCAATGGACTTGTAATACAGATCAAATTAGTTCAAAAGCAATTGAATGACCAAAAAAATACAACTAAACTTAAACCATTGCTGTTCAACTCGCTGTATTACATCACGGTTAATCGTGTTGAAAAACGTATGGCTTATCATTCACCCGCATTCAATCCGGCTAATTAATTATTGAACCGCCGCATTTCAAAATGACCCTGTTTGAAAACGGCTAGTCGTATATAATGCGGCGGATTATACGATCTGGCTGCGTCATATATTAACCATTTTAAAACGCCCTAAACCCAATTATGGTAATATTATAATACGTTTCGATAGTAAAACTGATGGCAAATTGTCCTGACAATTATAACAGCTGAAAATTCACGGTGAATGTCCAGTCAAAAAAAGAGACAGGTTTACACATTGTGAAACTATACTGAATTTAAAGGCCGGCAACGCACTTGCGACTCCTCCGGTGTTGCGAGTGTACATGGGCGGCGGTGATCACTTACCATCAGGTGACCCACTTGCTCGTTTGCCTCCCTCTATTATAAAAAAAAACTTATTTTAAAATTTTATGTTGACGTTTTTGAGAAGAGTTTATTATTATATTTTGAATTTGAACACAGCTAGCAGCGAACTCTTAATCCATAAAAAACTACCGGCACATACATATTAATCGACATTATTTGATACTGACCATGTAAACCTATCTCTTTTGTTGACTGTACCTATAGTTAAAATGCAATCAATTATATTTTGTAATATAATTACGGAAATAAATCTAGAGCTCTCAGAAGAACAGGATTGGATGTGCCATAAGTCAGAAACATTCGTCGTATGTGCCTTTATCGTAAACTGGCACTTACGACCAAACGCTTCTGAAGTTAATAGTACATCAGTCGTTATTCTTTTGAGGTCTAGAAATAATGTATTATAGTTAGTTATTGTATATTCAATATTAGGAGTAAATTTTGATGTCAGTGATGATCGATTTTAAGTAATGTCCGATAGAAGGTTCGAGAAGGAAAAACTCTAAGAAATGTTGTTCAAGATTACAGTTTAAATATTTTTTTTATCAAAAAGCCAAATATAATACAAGCTACAAGAAGTTGCACCTTGCGGAAAGTTGCTACCGATGTCCGTTTGAAGCGCAAACGTCGCGCGCCTACTTCGTAACTGTCGCTGAGTTTTCTTTAGCGCAACATAGATGGAGCTGTATGGGTTAACACCGTGTTACAGACACTGGCGCCTTCCTTTTTTACTTAATCTGTACCCACCTTTATTTGTGTCCATGAATTAAATGTTTTTAAAGTCTCAGACAGGGTTTAATGTCCCAAGTGACTGAGTTGTCTCTACAAAAAAAAGAAACATTTCCCTGAGTGCTACTACATAATACTGCGGTCGCCAACCCGCTGAGCATGGTAATTAGGTCAAAACTCCTTTCTAGAGAGGCCCATGTGCAGTAGTATACGTTATACGGGTTCATAATGATAATTATAGCCTAGAATATAATAATATGTATAATCTTTAATCGATTGTCACTGACAGTAATAGTTTCGGAGTTTTTTTTAATAATGTACATTTGACAAAGGAGATAGGTTTACACACTCTGTATCAATGAATGTAAATAAATATGTTTATGTCAGTACGACTGCCGGTAATTCGTTTATGGGCGAAGAGTTTGCTGCTAGCTCCATACAAACACACATCAAATCTTAAACACACACAAACTCTTATCTTGATCTGATCTGATCTGATATCTATTTTTAAAACACCAGCAAACTTTGAGGGGGATAAAAGTACTCATGATTATGAACAACTTTTACAATGGGACCAACCCGGAATCGCGAAAAAAAATCAGCTGTTCCATACATTTTGTCGAGGTAAGCGAACATAAATGTATGGAAGAGCTGTGTTTTTTTCGCGATATCAGGATTCTCATAGTAAAAGTTGTTTATAATAATCAGTACTTTGATCACCTGAAAGGTTGTTCGTGTTTTAAAAATAACCCTGTATAATAAAAATGTATTTATTTCTCTTCCACAAATTATTATACAGAAGTTTACAGCATAAAGTTGGTTACAAAAAGTACAATAATTTGTGGGAAACTGATGCCTAAACTAAGCTGAGGCCTGTATCTTAATATAATAAAATGTCATTTGAAATGCGTTTCACTATGTGTAAACCTATCTATTTTGTTGAGTGCACCCATTTTTTACCACCTGGTCTTGTAAAATAGAAGTATTATGAATATGAAAACTGCTTTTTATTTGCATGTTTATCCTGTTTAGATTATCTTGTCAGACCTCCCAGATTTTAAAGCGAGCCAAATACCGCTACGCTGCGGTGTTTGTCGTGAGATTAGCTCATTCGATTTTATAATCGTGTTAGTTAGTCTTTGACTAAGATATTCTGCTTCGGCCGCTTTGATAACTGGGTTTTGCAACCAGAGATTTGACACGTGATTAGGCGGGTGCGGGAAAAACTTATGGGCATTTTTGGTTAATTATTCTTTGAAACGAGCGATTCGATCGCTCAGATTTCGGTTTTATAGACCTTGAAGATAGCAAGTTCCATCTGTTTAAAATGAACTCATAAAACAAGGATGTCATGATTTTTTTACAGCTATCTTCCAGTTTTATGAACTGAAATTAATATATTTAGTTTCAATATGACAAATACACCATCTATACTGATATTATAAAGAGGAAAGATTTGTGTTTTTGTGTGTATGTTTGTAATTAATAAATTTAAAAACTACTGTGCCGATTTCAAATATTCTTTCACCATTGGAAAGCTACATTCACCCTGAGTGACATAGGCTATATTTTATTATGAAGTTCCCACGGGAACGGGATTTACGCGGGTGAAACCGCGCGCGGGAATCTAGTTTTATCATAATTTGATATGAGTCAAATAGTTTGGAGACTAATCACGTAACGATGTGACTATGAATTCGATCAAAATATCTTCATTACTGTATGGTTAGTGTAATGCATTTCCTATATTGTTGTTACTGTATTATTCATCATCATCATCAGCCCGTATAACGTCCACTGCTGAACATGGGGCTCCTCCCGAGGTAGGGTATTTGCCATAGTCACTACGCTTGGCAGGCGGATTGGTGACCGCAGTATTATGTTGTACCACACAAGGAAACGCTGCTGCCCGTTCCTTGATATACGATTATTATAGATGATGTTATAACAATCGGGACCAACAGCTTAACGTGCTTTCCGAGGCACGGAGGGTAGTCCCTCAACCAACCAGACCCGGAAAGAAATCTTAGAATTAACACAAAGATTTTCTGTCCGGCGTGGGGATCGAATTTAAAGCGAGCCAAATACCGCTACGGTACGAAGGTTGTCGCTGTATTATTGAAGCAACTTTAACTTAATAAATTATTTATATTAACTAACTGGTTGTACCCACGATTTGTCATCATCGGATATGTCCGACTAGTTTCGAGACCATCCCGAGGTCCATTCTCAAGGAGTAGTCGACTCGACGGCGCGGCGCCGGGCAACTAACTGAGGGCGCCGCCAACCGCGCTGCACGTCGTTGGGCTCGATTCGAGATGGTATTCGGAGGGTAGTTGGCAATTTTCAGGGGAGGTGCATCCTCGGCCCGCAGTGTCATTGTTGTGTCGGGTGACAAATCGTGAGGACAACCGGTTAGTTAATATAAATATGTGTAACTACCACTCACGAAAGTTTTAATTCTAAAAAAAAAAAACTTAATAAATTGACATGTTTAATATATATTTTGCATGTTTAGTAAACGCTGAGTAGCGAACACAATTTTATCAATGTCACAGTAATATCGATACTTGATAACTCTCCTGTTGTAGGACCTATATCAAAGGTCCCACGCTGGGCGCCAATAAGTCAAGATAGTATTTTGAACGAGATCTTTTTCTGCAGGATGGCCAATCGTGAAGCTATGGAGACTGGTCGTGTGCTGCATTCCAATATTTATGTAAATAAAGATTTTATTTTTGATCTTATCGTTGTTTTATTTACAAACCTGAGACTTACTGTAACGCGTAACTAAACCTTAGCGGACAGAGGGCATATAGAACCCATATTTTGAACTCTGTTGCATTGTAATAAAGTCCGAAACCAATGATTTTTAAACATACCTACTGACCGTTAAGGGGTTAACTGATATTATTTGGACGCACATGTGTAGCTAGCCTAGGGTTGACAAGCACAATTTTTAAAAACTAGGAAATTGGAAAAGGGCAATTCGTTTGAAGAACAGGATTCTGTAATAGTGTAGCCACATTTCAATTAATACTTATGTATTAAAAGTAGGTTAATGAATGAATGTTTACGATGAATTTGTCGGAATATGGTATTTTTGACTGTTACAGTTATACTAAATTTATTGTTTATTTTAAGAATATAAAAGCAACAACGGGTATATTGTAAATTGTCGCACGAATTAATATTGGCGTACGATTTTTATTAAAATTTAAATACGCGCCGGGGAAGTCCTAGATAGTTAGCTAGCTAGATAGTTAGCAGCGTCCCGGGTTTGGGTGCTTCGAAAACCCGGGACGCTGCGTTGCAACTATACAGGACTTCCCCAGCATATGTCCTGGGATATCAGTACGGTTGGCAACTACGGCTAGCTACGCTTAAAGTCCTTCATCGGGCATGAAGATAAGATTAAAAACTAGCGCAAGAGGGCGTTTCTTTTGGGACTTGAACCTTTCCTCAGGGCGGTCACTGGCGGGGGATTGAGGATGGCTTATAGATGAGTTTTGGTCAATTGCCGTTCTACTTTAAAGTACGTGGGCCTCTCGGACTTCCCGTCTACAAGGACAGAGGTAGGGACATTGGAAGGTACTAAAACACTCGTAGTGCTGTTTTGAACGCCGCCAAAAGGGACACTGCATACAATTCTGCAAAATGACTCAACTCTTATTTAGTCAGCGAAAATGTTGGTTTTAGGTAGTACCTCTAAGATTTCTTTCCGGGTCTGGTTGGTTGAGGGACTACCCTCCGTGCCTCGGAAATAGTTGGTTCCGATTATTAGAACATCATTGATAATGATCGTATAACAAGGAACGGGCAGCAGCGTTTCCTTTTGTGTTACAACATAATATGCGGTCACCTACCCGCCTACCAAGCGTGGTGACTATGGTAAATACCCTCCCTCGGGAGCAGGCCCATGTTCAGCAGTCGACGTAATGCGGGCTGATGATGATGAAGTATAAGATAAAGGTGAAGAGTTAGTTTATGTAGCCTTTTTATTGAAGAAGGCTTCCATTATGAAGGTCCCATGAGACCTGGAGTTACAGTTAGCAGTGGCTGATGATGATGATGATACATCGCGATTATTTTTTCTTTGCTAATAGTAGGAACCTATTAGATACTATCAAACATTCAAATATTAAAATAGATTCAAATATTAGAATAGAATGATAAATATTCGTGGCCAAAATGAAATCTAGTGCCTTGTTTTTTTTTCGGACGGACATAATATTATACAGTAGTTAGCCCCGAGGTTTTGCTACTTCACCGGGCATAAAGGCGAGCCGAGCTCCAGCCTAGTTAAATGGTTTAAAGTGTTTAAACACTACAAACTAAGGAACCTGCGCAAGAGGGCGTCCCCTGTGGGACCGAATTTAATAAGTCATAGAAATAGAAAAAATAAACACTGTCGCGTAGTGCATGTTATTCATACATTTTTATTAATCCTTATCCAAATAAATTATTTTGTATTCAAAACTGTTTCGATACCTGTAGATTATACTTTTTTAATTTTTTGGGCATGGGGCGCCCTCTTGCGCAGGTTGCTTAGTTTGTAGTTTTTAAACCATTTATTAAGGCTAGAGCTCTGCTCGCCTTTATGCCCGGTGTAAGTAGGGCGTAAGAAGTTCCGAAATAAAAAGAAAAAAAAAAACGCTTCTATGCTAGCCAGGCATTGCAGCGGTGCGGGAGAGTGGCGGATACATGTATGAAATACGTAGCCGCGCGGCTCCCTGCGCAGCGGAAGTAACCGACATTGAACATTTTTTGACTATTTTAATTGAAAATTTTGCAAATGGGCGAAGTCGCGGGCTGCATCTTGTATACTATAGATAAAACATTGAGAACTAGGTATATCGAACAATGGTTTTCCATTTTGTAGGGCCGATTTTTCAATCCATACTTAGCTGAATAGTTTGCTGGTTTTTTTGCTTCTATCAATCAATCAATCTTTATTTGTGAACATAGCTATACATAAAAGGTCTTAAATATACATATTATTGTAGAGGAGCTCTTTGATCTACCAATAGAATTGGTGTACAAATAGTAATTTTAGTGTGTTACAATAAAATAAAATGACAAAAAGTCCAAGTGAGTCTATGCACGTCAGATACTTATTAAGGAATTGTACCTATTTAAATTAAATTTTGGGGCTTAAATTTAATTGATATTTCATAATTTAATTGACATTTAAATAACTATTTATATTTGTTTTTAAAAACAAAAATAAATAGGAAAGTTCCCTAAGTATGCTTAAATCTTAAAAACTACGCAACGGATTTTAATGCGTTTTTTTTTTAAATAGATAGATAGAGGGAGCTTTATTCGTATAATACAACAGCATTGTAGGTACCCGTGCGGAGCCGGGGCGGGTCGCTAGTTAGTAATAAAATAAAATGACAAAAAGTCCAAGTGAGTACTATAGCACGACAGATATTAAGGAATTGTATTATAATTTATAATTTAAAAAATCTTCAATAGAGTAATACGTCTTATCTATTAGAATAGATTTTCTTCACTCCTTATGCTTGAAGGCCTCTTTAATCACGTAACGATAGTATTATGACTCTCATAAAAATGTCCTCGCTTATGCATGCTAACATTTTTAAATAGTTTTGTCAATTCATTAATATAATATAGCTTCAATAATACAGTAACAATAACATAGGAAAAGCGTTACAATAAACCGACAGTCATGAACACATTTTTATCGAAGTCATGGTCATATCGTTACGCAGAAACTACTGGTCCGATTTGAATAATTCTCACCATCAGAAAACTACGGCTACGTTATCCAGGAGAAGCATAGGCTATATTTAATTATAAAGTTCCCACGGTAACGGGAGTGAGGTGGGTAAAAACGCGCGCGGGAAGTTAGTTGTCACACAAAAATTATAATAATATTTGAATTTTGCCTATAATATATTTTTATAGTTATTTTACATAATGTTTAAACGATACTTGCTAATATTATGTAATTAGCCACGAGGCTTTTGCTACCGGACATAAAGGCGAGCAGATCTCCAGTCGAAATAAATGGTTTCAATATTTTATAATATCCTTATTTTTTTGTGTAAAAATAACTAAACGCAAATGCATCCCGGAGCGAGCTTTAATCTGTGGAACATCGATAAACGAGGATGGCCGCGCGTACCTTGATTGGTGTTGCTACACTAAACTATTTACCCAGAAACTAGGGAGTAATCAGTACATATAATAAAACAATGTTCTCCGCCGCGTCTGTCTGTCTATTCGAGATAAAAAATAAAAAGCTACTGCACAGATTTTTAAGCGATCACCAATATATAGATTGAACCTTGACGCAGATTACGTTGTATAATTTGTCAAGGTTTTTAAGGCTTGCTTCTTTTAATTAAGGCTTGCTAGTTAAACAAAAATATGAAGGCAGGAAAATAATTGATATTTATTTAGCACTTAGGTAGTAACTTGTACTTGTCAAGTGTAAAATATATATATATATACATATATATGTTGTATAGTAGCGAGCCAATTACCGCTACGGTACGGAGTTATACCGTACCGTAGCGGTAATTGGCTGGCTTTAAAATCTTTGAGGTCGTGGGTTCGATCCCCACACCGGACAAGAAATCTTTGTGTAAATTCTTAGATTTATTTCCGGGTCTGGTTGGTTGAGGGACTACCCATCGTGTCTCGGAAAGCAAGTTAAGCCGTTGGTCCCGATTGTTATAACATCATCTATAATAATCGTATATCAAGAAACGGGAAGCAGCGTTTCCTTGTGTGTTACAACATAATACTGCGGTCACCAACCCACCTGCCAAGCGTGGTGACTATGGCAATACCCTCCCTCTGGACGAGGCCCATGTTCAGCAGTGGACGTTATACGGGCTGATTGTGATGTTTATACAAATAATGTTGCTTCCCGCTTGAAATAGACCCCATATCTTCCTATGGGTGTCGTGTGAGGCGACTAACAAACATACATCAGATCGATGGACATCTATCAGCTGATAGATTGGGAGTATCTTTCTTACTGTGATCACCAATCCGGTCACAAATGCTGCGAAGCGCGGTGATTACGCAATAACCCTCGACGACCCGGGCTTGCCGAGGACTGTTTCAACGATCCGATGACCACATTGACCCGAAGTCCGAGAGGCCTGCGAACTGTAAAGTAGAGCGACAGTTGCACGAAACTCCCCTAAAATACTTAAATTTCATCGCCAGCGACTGCCCTGAGCCGAGGTCCAAGCCCCACAGGGGGCGCCCTCTTGCGCAGTTTGTAGTTTTTAAACCATTTATTAAGGCTGGAGCTCTGCTCACCTTTATGACCGGTGAAGTAGCAAAAGCCACGTGGCTAAATAAGTAAGTCTATCCAAAAAAAAAACGTGACTGTTAAGAGAAGGCCCATGTTGAACAGTGGATGTAAGCTGATAAAGTACAAATAATGTTACTCCCACTTTTAGGTACAGGAAAGTTTTCTTGTACCTACCTTGTAGTACCTTGTTTCTTGTAATAGGTACATACTTCAATAAAAAATATAATTAGATGACTAGTTTTAGTATTTTATTATTGAACTACTTTTTCAATCCTGATAATCGTAGTTTGTTACTAAACAATACATCTCTCAGACCGTTAATATACTAAATGTATACACAAACCTATTTTAATCCCGCCCCTGTAATTTATGAAAATCCAGTCGATACTACGGGTACATTAAATTAGTAAGGAGGCAACATCGATGCCAGTCGCCAGTTACCGCCCGTTCCCGGGCAGAGACGGTCGCTTTCAGAGCTTCGCGCCGGAATTTTTATCAAAAATTATCGGATTATAAAGTCCGCGCTAAAAATCATTAGTTAAATATAACAATAATGAATAAAATTAGCAGATTTTTTGTTAAAATGTTCTGTGAGTGTGAATGAATAACTTCGTTTTGTCGTTTCTTAATCAGTTGAGAGTGTTGGTGTGAGAGGGACGTAAAAAGGAATCGTCTAGTTATGAATATATACTTTAGATTTTCTCCTATTTTCCTGCCGTGGCTTGTGTAGTGTTTTTTGTGTTCTTAATACCGTTAAATAAACACGGTGATTGGTCGAAATTAAGTCATCTTTAACGAAAATAGTGTAAGTATATTTTATTTTTTTAATAATGTTATTTAAGTTAGTAATAATACCAAGTTGCAATAACCTTTTGAGCGCGCCCTGACATTGTAATTTAAGACGTTTGACTTTTTTAAGTTGCTTGTTTTTTTTGCACCTGTTACTCTGTTGCTTTAAGAATGTAAAATCGTAGATTTGTAACTAGAATATTTTTTTTCTTTGGCACACATAATGTCCTTAGCTTTGTTTATTACTGATGTTGTTTTAAGAAATAAATTAAGTTTTGTTTTGTCCATGCCTTTTTCTTCTTTTTCCCCTTCCTTTACTTAACATCTTTTATTTAAAATTAATTTGTTGATTAAGATATTATTTATTGTTGCATGGAAATTATTTGTTAGCTGATGCTCGCGACATCTTCCGCATAAAATAAGTCTATATCAGTAGTACAATTTTGGAGATAAGTCGGATTACATGGAAAATCAAGCAGACTGACAAAATTAAAATTAAACCTATATTATAACTATTAAAATTAGCTATGTACCTACAAATGTACAAGTACCTTCAAGATCCTACTAATATTATAAACGCGAAAGTTTGTAAGTATGGATGGATGGATGAATGTTTTTTACTCTTTCACGCCGAAACGACTGAACGAAATTGGCTGAAATTTTGCACCGGGATAGGTTATACGCTGGAATAACACATAGGCTACAAAACATCACGCTCCGACCTACTGGAGAAGAGTAACGCGGGTAAAACCGCGGGGCGCAGCTATTAAACAATATATTCCTATTACTCGCAATGTTAAGATATTTTTTATCTATCATCAATAAACAAAGTATTTTTTTGTTAGGATTTTATACTGTCTTTGCATATTATTTTAAACATATCTGCTAAAAATATAACCAAAATATCATTTTTATAACATCACAAACGACGAATTAATATAAGTAATAAAGTCTACAAAATGTCTTTCGACAAAAACTTTATTTGTAAATCATGACAAAATGCACGGACTATGATTAAAATCCCTTTCTCCCCAGGCCTAAAAGCTCTATGTTCTGATATAAAGTGTTCTAACACCACACAAGAAGGATTTTAGTTTCTGACATTTACACCTAATTTATTAACAGACAATCAACGTGGAAATTAACAAATCCCCTTGCCAAGATAACTATTCTAAACTGTTCAATTAGTATGTATGTTATAGAATGCTTCCTCATCATACACATCAGCCCATATAACGTCCACTGCTGAACACGTGTATACCCAAAGGCAGGGTTTTACTACAGTCACCACTCTTGGCAGGTGGGTTGATGACTGATGATGAAGTAGCCTCCCTCTTCTACTATATCCTACTAATACTATATAAACATATTATATTATATTTATATTATATTATAAAGAGGAAAGATTTGTATGTAAGTATGTTTGTAACGAATTGGCTCAAAAAGTACTGGACCGATTTTAAAAATTCTTTCACCATTTGAATGCTACATTATCACTGATTAATATAGGCTATATTTAATTTTGAAGTTCCCACGGGAACGGGAGTTACGCGGGTAAAACCGCGCGCGGGAAGCTAGTACTATATAAACACGAAGGTTTGTGTGGATGGATAGATGTTAGTTACTCTTTCATGCAAGAAGTACAGAATGGATTCGGCTGAAAGTTTGCACGCGGATAGTTTATAACTTGGATTAACATATAGGCTACAAAATATCACGCTCCGACCCACTGGAGCAGAGTGACGCGGGTAAAACCAGTTAATGAATCACTATGTAGCTGACCCCGACATTGTACATATTGACGCTATTTTGAACTTTGTAACAACATTGCAAACTCATTGTAAAACATAATAAAGTACTTGAATGTTAATTGATCTATATATACTAATATATAAAGCTGAAGAGTTTGTTTGTTTGCTTGAACGTGCTAATCTCAGGAACTACTGGACTGTTATAAAAATTCTTTCAGTGTTAGATAGATCATTTATCGAGGAATACGCTATATTTAGTCATGAAGTTCCTACCGGGAACTATAACTAAAAGCCATTATCCCTCAATCTTCCCGTCAGCGACCGCCCTGAGTCCAAGTCCCACAGGAGACGCCCTCTTGCGCAAGTTGCTTAGTTTGTAGTGTTTAAACCATTTATCTAGGCTGGAACTCTGCTCGCCTTTATGCCCGGTGAAGTAGCAAAAGCCGCGGGGATAACTACATATTGTCCATTTGAAAAAAATCTAGTTAGCCTCGGGGAAACTGGTCAGGCCAGAGGCCTTTTCAGTAATTGCAGGCGCCACCTCTTACAACAGGTGGGTCGTTGGGTGTGGACCCGAGGGCCCTCTTGGTCTTATCCAGTGGGTGGAGCGTGCGGCTAGCGAGGTCAAGCCCCTACAGATGATTCCGTAGGGGCGACTAACGTGCTTGCGGCGCTCGATGTCAAGTCCGGTGGGTCATCGCTCCCTTTGACGCATGGCGAGGTCGAGCCCACGGGGAAATGTTCCCCGGGTGCGCCCATCAGCCAGCAGGTGAAGGGAGCGGAAGTCTCAGTCACGGATGGCCACGGAGGGTCACGTGGTAGGGTGAATTTGAACTAATTTTTCTAACTCTAGCTTTATATATTCGACGACAGCACATCCCCACTCTTGCCTAACCTAAGTTTCCTAATAACATTCTATCGCCGCACACGTCAGTATCGTCCGTGACCTAGTAGCGGGCGTGCGTGTCGACCCGCTCAAGTTTCCGCTTCCTGATTTCCGTCGCGTGTTAAAATGGCTATATCTTTGACGATCTCCGTGAAAAAATAATGGGAGGTTTTCAATGGAATAACCGGAAAACGAATTGTTAAATGGTGTATTAGTGTTATAGTGTACACGGTTAGTTGTAAATGGATCTATCACCTCAATTGAAATTGTGTTTTATGGTCCTTAAAATAGAATTAAGTATTCTTATTCTTTATTGTACTCACAGTACAGAAAAACAAGTAACAATACATTTTAGACAAAGAAACAACATGTAAAAAGGCGAGCTTAATTTAATTATGCATAATATCTTCCAGCAAACCTAAGCACAGATGTATGATGAAAAGGTAGCTAGTGTAGGTAGAACAACACTAGTTTACCGATCTGGTAAACATCTATGAGCTTATAAACTTACATGCTAATGTTTACATACTATACTTATACAAAATACATACCATATATATAATATACTACTTAAACATACATGTTTATTAATATAATGTTAGACAGACATAAAATATTCTTTAGTTCTTTGTAGTATGTTTATTTTTTGTGGTGTCGGTGTGGTGAGTATTTTTTTTTGTGATTTTTACCCATCTAAATAATGCTCAACGCAACTAAAGAACGAAGCTCAACACCCGAACTCTTTAGTTGTTGCTGCATCCGACTATAGGCCTTTGACTACAAAGCGTCGGCCTATGGGCGTCCTAGACGACCCGGACGACGAGATAACAAATTACCAACTAGCAGTACAGAGACTGCAAGAAACTAGCACCACTACACAGAGACCACTTTATCTTACTCGCCGGAAAAGAGCGTCACTTTCGAGAAGAGTACCCCCTCGCCCACCCGACCCTTAGTTTGCAAATAACCTTCCGATGCCTCGTAGACCCAAATTCTAAGGGCAAAACAAAAACTCCCTAAAAAAACTAATACCTAGTCATAAGACCTTTATATTCTCGCCAGCGACCGCCCTGAGTCGAGTTCCAATCCCACAGTCAAGGCCGGATTTAAGGGAGGGCCTCCAGTTCAACTGCCCCGGGGCCCTCACAATAGAGATTTCAAATCTTTCAAATTCTGAGGAGTACAAAACTCTACAACTTTTCTTTTATTTATTTTTTCGGTGTACCTTTACAATAAAATATCCGAATTAAAATTGTCCTGAAAAGTAGATTCATATTTCAAATTTGCTACACATTTAGAGCGAAATTAATTTGTGGCCAGGGGGCTTCTTCTCCCTTGTTGCCCCGGGGCCTCCGGACATCTAAATCCGGCGCAACCCACAGTAGCCTTCATGCACAGGTTGCTGTTTGTATTTTATAAACCATTTAATAAGTCTGGAGCTCAGCTCGACTTTATGCCCGACGCTTTAGCCACGACGCTTAAGTTTCTTCTAAAGCCTCGTGGTTAACTACATAAATGTTAACCGGAAAAATAAATACTCTTAGTCACATATGCAATTCTTCGCGAGATTCTTTTGCATGCAAGTTAGGGTCGTTGAGGTATAATGCTATAATCACCACTTTTGGCAGAAGGATTGATGCTGGAAGTAAGATGATAATTAAACTCGTGCTGATAGATACTGCTGCCTATCCATCAATATATCCGTTAGCCTCTAACGACAACCATAGGAAGACATGGGGTAGTCTATTCTAAGCTAGGCTAGGGTCCTCGCCGGACAGACCGAGGACCGTGTGGGCCCCCTGTCCCAATCCGATGATCCAGTGCCTGTAGTCCGTGCCAGTGATCACTCCCTCTTTTTTTATATTGTTACAGTAATATTTCTCATAGCATTAGCGATGCCCTGAGCCGTGGTCCTAGCCCATTGCCCTCAGGCGTGTGTCGCTTATACGTTAAAATATTGTTTAAAGACGTACCTCTTTCTATATGACGTGATACTAGCTAATGATCTGTCTTCATTACCTAACGCAATAGATTTTAGTTGCGATATTTTGTATTTAATTATATTAATCATATTTCATTGTGTATAATTGACAAGTACAAGTGTATGTAAATACCTAAGTGCTGAAAAAATATCGTTTAATTTCTTTAAACCACACGGCAAAAATCGACATCTATACTATAATATAAAAAGCTGAATAGTTTGTTTGTTTGCTAGAACGCGCTAATCTCAGGAAATACTAGTCCGATTTGGAAAATAATTTCAATGTTAGATAGCCCATTTATTGAGGAAGCATATAGATTTTTTTTATTATGAAGTTCCCACAGGAACGGGAGGTACGAGGGTGAAACGGCGTGCTAGTAAACATTAAAACAATATAAGAAAACAACGCCCTCTAATTTCCCCCCTTTTTTATCTTATTTTAGTTTTATTCTTAATTTTAATTATGTTTATTAGTTTTAAATATGGTTGGTATATTTAACAAATACTAAATTTTACAACAATAAATAAATATGTCTATAAGATTGAAAAAACAAGTATGCATGGCAAGTGTGAGTGGCACAGTCGGAAGGGGAAGACCTCGAGGAACGTTCTCTGACCAACTCGAAGACATCCTCGCAAAAGGTCAAATAAGATCCACCCTAAACCAACGTGCTTGTATGAAGAATGTTATGAGAGTGAATGAAGCGAAAGATGTGTGTAGGTATCGTAGCAAGTGGGGGTCCATTGTCTCTGCCTACCCCGCTGGGAAACAGGCGTGAGCTTATGTATGTATGTATGTAAGATAGCATGAACCGTTAATATATTTTGAAACAGAAAACAACAGGGGTATTTAATGTTGCTAATTGCGGCTAAATGAGCCCCAGAGCATACGTATTCGTTAATTCATCGTGTCATCCGCCATCTTTTATTATTCAACACAAGCTGTCTCCGAACGGAGACAAGAGAATTAACGCTTACGTTAACCACAAGGAGAATTCATTTTATATTTAAAGAAGTATTCTTTAGAAAAAGGAGTAATTAATTAACAAGCGGCCGTAGCCCAATGGCTAGGGCGTCGGACTTGTGATCTTGAGGTCGCCGGTTCGAACCCCACCCATTGCACTACCGACGTGAACCCACTCGTAACAGAAGCATTTTAGCTTAGCATGAGGGGTTAACAAGAATACTAGTAGACTGAAAAAAATATGCTAGTAATCTTTTTAGTAAGAAAAAAAAGGTATTTGAATATGTCATTAAATGGCTTTTACATTTTGTCAAATACGTGTCCAATATTTTTTGGTAATCTAACTGACGGACAGAATAGATTTTTTTAATCTTCATGCGTATTGTGAGAAACATGAATAAATATAATTTCAAACAATTTATACTAAAATGGCTACAAAATCTAGATTACGAACAGGTAGAAAGTCTTTTGAGAACTGAAGAATAGTAAAAGATAACACCATACCAGACTCCCATTTGCACAAAAATACCCACACACACACACTTACACACACCACAACACACCCACACACTCACACACACACCTATAACCATATTATGTTAACACTATTTGTAATTGTTTACGAACTTGCATTGTAATCGCGACTTGTTATAACTAATACCTATTTTTATATTATTAAAATTTTGTAAAATGATTTATATCATACCTAACATAAAGCTGTGACCTATGTATCGGGGAATGCGCTGTCTCTTAGGATACAGGTCCTAGTCTAAGAGTTCTATAAATTTGTAATGTGTTTGGTTGAAAATAAATTTATTTATTATTATTATTGTTTTTATGCCTATGACACTCACAAATGACGTGGCTTTCTATTGGTAAATTTTTTTTTAATCGGTTTAGTAGATGCCGAGATTTCCTCCTACAACCTCACAAACTCACAAACTTTACCTCTTTATAATATAGTATTTGTATCTGGCTGGTTTTGGTATTGTAGAGGAACGGTTGGTGGTGTTCCTCCACAGTAAATGAAGATCTTTCATTCATTTTCGGGCGAGGTGGTGTGCCCGGCAGCCGACGGCCATTGTTACTGTTCGGAACTTGTATATGTTCGAATTGGCTTTCGAACTCGTATTGCGCGATACAGGTTAGTTAGGATGCTAGGTAGTAGATGGCGCTGCTCGTCTACTAGTAGTTTGTGTGCGGTTACTGTAGATTTCGCTACAGTATCATTCCAAATTCATATTAGGAAAATGTGTGATTTTCATTTGTTTTGCATACTGTAAAGATGATTGAATCTAATGAACAAATTCTATAGGTACATTTTAAAATTTTACAATAAAAAAGGTAAAAATGCAAGGCAAGCCGCGAAAAAAAATTGCGATGCTTATGGACCTAGTGCAGTGTCTGTGAGGACGCCAGCGGTTGGAGCGGGCGGCGCGAGCGGTGCGGTCGGTGAAAACCTGCCGCCCGCACCGCTGTCGTCGAGAACAGCTTCACACAAATCTATTAACTTTGGTATAGACGCGCGTGTCGTCGCCCGCGCCGCCCGCTGGCGTCCAGGACGCGGCCTGAGAGTAGCACTTTGGTTTAAGCGTTTTCAATCCGTAACTTTTGATGGCAAAGATGCACGTCGCTCTGGTCGCCCTATTACGGATACAATGGATGCCATTTTTGAAAAAGTGGAGCAAGATCGGTTTTACCTGCGTTACTCTGCTCCAGTGGGCCGGAGTGTGATGTTTTGTAACTTAAGTATATGTTGATCCAGCGTAGTCAATTTCGTTCAGTAGTTTTGGCATGAAAGAGTAACAAACATCCATCCATCCATCCAGCCGAATAAACTTTCGCGTTTATAATATTAATAGGATGTTATTACAATCGGGACCAACGGCTTAACGTACTTTCCGAGGCATAGAAGGAAGTCACTCAACCAAACAGACCCGGAAATAAATCTTCAGAGTTTCCACAAAGATTTCTAGGAAAGTGGAATTTTACTTTCCAACTCCTCCTATAAACTTTCTGATGAAATTCATTGCGGGATCCAAGACATTAAGGTGTCCCGGGACCAACCTAAGCTTAACAGCTTAGAGCCTCTTCCGTGTGTGCGGCTGTTGATCCTGGCTTACAGGAGTTAAAGTGGCGGGAGTGTGGGAGGGATTAACACACGACGTCCGAGACTTGAAGTCTCTAATACTGCAAAGCTTCATACCATCGCTACCAATTTCTAAAACATAGAAATTTAGTAGGTACGACTACCTTCGTTTCCGATATGAATGTATCAATATCCATTGACGCCTAGCAGTGGGACGCCTAACGGTTAACTGCGCGGGGGTGGAGCAGCGCGACAGTGGCTCGTATCGGCATCTTGTGTGGCCCGCAGCGACCACAAGTAGCGAGTCGACGACACTGCCGTAGCAAGTGCGTGAACTGCGTGTCGCTGGCTACCGGTGGCTGTGGTAGGTGGCCAGTTTGCGCCGAGTCTAAGGGCTCCCGCACACGGGCCACCGGCTACAACCACAAAACGCCGCCACCGGCATATTCCCTGTAGTTTTCATACATTTCATATGGACTCGCCGCACACGGTTGACACCGGTGGCCGCCACACGATACAATCGTCGCTGCTCGCTTCTTGTGGCCCGCACCGGCCACTAAACGCCGACACAAATCGCTGCCACACGCCACTCGCGCTATTCCGCGATCGAGTCCATTATGATACTGCATGCATTGGTTAAAAAAAGTAGCAGGCAACGACCGCAAGTGTCGACCACCGGCCACAAGTGGCTGTTGCGCGTTTCAGCTACTTTTGTAGACATTTTCAGCTTCTCGTGGCGGCGTTTGTGGCTGTCGCGAGTGACTCGTTTGCGGCAACACTAAGGCTTCGCGCAAACGGGCCACCGACCACGACCACTGGTGGCCAGCGACAGCCACTTAACATACTTTTTCATATATTATGTATAGACCCGTCGCACACGTGTAGCCGGTGGCGGCCACTTGCTACAGCAGTGTCCGCGACGCGCCACTAGTGGTCGCTACGGGCCACATAAAACGCCGACAGCCGCCACTGTCGCACTGCTCCACTCCCCGCGCAGTTAACCGTTAGACGTTTTACGTATCGCACGCGTCACCATTTATATTAAAAATAGCGCGAGTAAAGTTTCCGTATCGGAGTCCATCGTGCCGGGGGGAGCGGGTTGTAAAATGTCGCGACTTCCAAACACCGGTGGCTGTCACTCGCTTCTGGCACTGTTACAAATGTGGTGGTAGCGCGCGACCGCCACCGGTGGCTGTGGTCGGTAGCCCGTTTGGGCGTACCCTAAGAAGTGTTGGCCCGATTCTTTCTATTTATAGACTTCGACTAATTATATTGCGGAAATTAAAGTTTCAGCGCTAAACTTCTCAGCCGAAATTGTTCCTTTGAACTGTCAAAATTGAGTAATACTATAATAAAAATCATTGTTATTTTATTATGTTAAGTTCGAAAGGGCCCGCGAATTGTAACGTGAAGCGACAGATGCACTAAACTCTCTTAAAAAAAAAAACTCATATTTCTTCGATCGCTCCGCCTGCGACCGCCGAGTCGAGGTCCACAATAAGTTCTTTTTTTTCGGAAGGACTTACGTAGTTATCGTCGAGGCTTTTGCTACTTTACCGGACATAAAGGCGAGCGGAGCTTAAAAAAACTACAAATGTTTAAAAAAACTACAAACTAAGCAACCTGCGCAAGAGGGCGTCTCTTGTGGGGCATGGACCTAGGCTCATGGAGTTCGCTGGCGATCAGATTGAGGGATATGACTTTTAGTATTTTAGGGGGTTTTGTGCAACTGTCGCTCAGTACTCGCTCTACTTTACAGTTAACGGGCCTCTCGGACTTCGGGTCTACGAGGGCATCGGAGGCAAGAACCAAGGGCATTCCGTAATACCAGCAATATGCGCTGCTATGTAGATCGGTTAGCTTCTAGAAGTTTAGTGAAATGTTAATATTGACTGCTGAGGCTCACGCTACGTGTTATCGTTTTGAAGTTAAGATCGATTGGGGTGCATAAATATTGGAGATAGGGGTAATGGATCCGATAGTTAGAGTAAATCCGCTAACAAATAGTAGAAGAGCTGGTACTTATATTAGGGTAGGTATTTGAGGCAAGCTGACAACTTGTCACATTCCTCTCCTATTATACCCCAACACGGAATTGTAGACCTGGCTGGTGAGTAGCCGGGTTAATACCCCTAATTTATTAGGAAAGATATCTTAGAATTTACACAAAGATTTCCTGTCCGGTGTGGGGATCGAACCCACGTCCTCCCAGATATTTTACGTTAATTAGTATAGCTTGACGGTATTTATTGCATTAGGAGTGTTTACAATCAGTGTGCCTTTTTTTTGTTGTCCTGGGGAAATGCTTTTACGCATTCCCACCGCCGCTGCGATGCGACCGTATCATAGTTATCCCATCGCCAGCGCGCTGGCGATGGGATAACTCATACCACGGGAAGAAGACCCTACACCACTAAAACCCCCCGGACACTCCTTCGATCCGTCGTTGGCGGGGGCCGGGTACGTACGAAGCAATCCGGCCGTCAATCAGTGCACCTACCATTTTGTTTCTGAATCTCCCAATGGTTGACTGGGGGAGAATGCCTTTGGCATTACGTCCGCCTATGTACTGTTCGGCATGTGTTAAAGCTGTTTACTTTTATATGACAACTAGCTGTGCCCCGCGGTTTCTCCCGCGTAACTCTGCTCCAGTGGGTCGGAGCGTGATTTTTTGTAGACTATATGTTAATCCAGCGTATAACCTATCCCGGTGACAAAATTTCAGCCAAATCCATTCAGTAGTTTTGACTTGAAAGAGTAACAAACATACATCCATCCATACATAGAAACTTTCGCGTTTATAATATTAGTAGGATATAATCACTTAAAACACAATTAAAATTCATTTTGGCTCCGAATCTCGTCTTAAAAATATGAATGTCGCAGTGCTGCCAACTCCAATAAAAATGTCCTTAGTTGATAAAAAAGTAACCTTCATTCCTCACGAATGTTTTCTGCTTGTCTTGTAATAAAAATATATAATTATAATACGAAAATACTGCTTAGTTGGTCAATATTTTTTTTTGATTTAGTTTTAATACTAAGTACTTTATAACGAACTAGCGACCCGCCCCGGCTTCGCACGGGTGGCTCTTTATAGCCAATGTTACTCAGGGTCAATGTAGCATTCTAATGGTGAAAGAATTATCGAAATCCGTTCTGAAATTTTTGAGTTTATTCGAAGCAAACATACAAAAATATAAAATTATTTTGGTACAATCTCACGTCCTAAAAATCTGAACCTCATATTGAAGCATATTTTTTTTTTTGTCGGATGGACGTACTAATATAATAATATAATACTTAGGTACCCACGAGGCTTTTGCTACTTCATCGGGCATAAAGGCGAGCAGAGCTCCAGCCTTAATAAATAGTTTAATTAAAAACTACAAACTAAGCAACCTGAGCAAGAAGGTTAACAAGAATACTAGTAGACTGCAAAAACTCTGCTAATCTTTTTTTTTTTAAAAAGTAGGCAATGACAAACTAAGAACTGCCTTAAAAAACTACCCTATTCAAAAATGCTCAGTCATACAGCGAAATATTTCACCCTTTGTTATATACAACCCCTGTTATATACCTACTTGTGCCAGCTCCAGAGGTCAGGGTGTAATTATCAAAGACCGAGCTAACCTACATTGTCGATTTTCACGGTGAGGCTAAAATCTAGACGCCTAATCAGTGGCGTAATGAAGAGTGAAGTGGGGGGGCTGCTGTTTCCTATCTATGCCTATAGATACTAATATATTCAAGTGACAACCTATTTTCTATGTTTTGTGCATAAAACCTCTTTGTTATTAAACATAATGTACCTATCACTACATAGTATAAAATAAAGTCGCTTTCTCTGTCCCTATATCCCTATGTCCCTATGTATGCTTAAATCTTTAAAACTACTCAACAGATTTTGATGTTTTAATAGATAGAGAGATTCAAGAGGAAGGTTTATATGTATAATACATCAACATTGTACCCGTGCGGAGCCGGGGCGGGTCGCTAGTATTATATATAAAAGAGAATCGGTACAATCATTAGGCGACTCCGTCGTACGTGGGCGCGTTGGGCGATATATTTTTTTATTTGGCGCCAGAAATACGCAATTTTTTTCGTTCTGTTATACTCAGTTTTACTCTCACAGTAAACAGGAATCTAACGACATATTTCAAGATAAAATCCATCAAGCCGTTTAGTCTTTAGAGCGAGCCAAACATTTTCATTAAAATTTTTCGTTTTTTTATTTTCATATACCCAGTGTCACTCTCACAGTAAACACGAATCTAACGACACCTCTCAATCTAAAATCCATCAAGCCGTTCAGGCTGCAGAGCGTGTCAAACAATTATACATACATACATACTCTCAATAAACATAACTCTCCTTCTGGCGCAGTCGGGTATAAAACATGATCCTCCTTCTAGCGCAGTCGGGTAAAAAAGAGATCTTCTGCCCCCTGAACCAAAATCTGGGTACGCCCCTTATGCCTATAGTAACATTTTGTTCTTTTGTAGTGAAATAATAATAGGCTGTAGGTACTTTGGTTCCCTTGACGATGAAAAATTGTAGGTACGAATACCTAAAGCTATACCTAAGTTGGACATGTAGAACATAGCACACTCTATGAGCTGCCTCACTCTGGCAAGTATTTTTTATTACAAACTAGCTGAGCCCGCGTTACTCTGCTCTAGTGGGTCGGAGCGTGATGTTTTGTAGTCTTTCCATAGCTCGCTGAGCGACTTTCAGCTTTCTTATGAGGCACACAGTAAGAGACTACGTCTCAGATCCATATGTCATCACTGGTAACACACATTAATTGAAGACTTTGTTCTTCAGGCACTGAGGTATTTTGGACGAGAAGATCTTCCGAAGCTTCCCAAACGCTGCCCAGCCGAGTCGGATTCGACGATTGACCTCTTTCTCTAAGTTGGTCCTACTTAGTTGGATCGTTTGACCTAGATATATGTATTCGGTCACAACTTCGAGAATGGAGTTCCCAACGGCTATAGAGTTGGGCACTACATGGGCGTTATGCATGACTTTCATCTTGCCCATGTTCGTTGCCGATCCTATTAGGAGCAAACTGAAATAATAATAGTCCTGCCTGGTCTTAGTCATTCTTGCGCCCCCCAGAGTCTACGCACCTTGCCTATTTACGATACTGAACATGCGTAAGAGGGTGCCCCATGTAGGCCCTCAGCTAAGGCTAACATCGGCCTGGGACCCTTAATGTTGTTATTGCGGCAACAGAAACCTGGGGGCACCCTTAAGGGGTTAGGACCACGACCCAGTGGTAACAATGTATAAGAAATAATATAAAAAATTACGTATAATATACCTACTGTTCTTTGTCCAGTGTACTAACTACTTTGTATAAGTACCTAGTTGTTATTGTTGACTAATATCATATTTTATATGATACGATTAATCGTGTCCGATTGCTATTTAGGAAATAGATATTATTATGTCACTGGAAAATAATAAGAATTGTAAGTTGATCAACTTTCTAGTTAGTCCAGGTTTAGGGTGGTAAAAAAAACTACTATGTCCTACAATTAGCAGCACTCACAGGTTGCACTTTCTAGTTATAGTTATCTAAGTAGTTTTATTCATCGAACAAGAATAATAACCTATTCATAATAGTTCCTTTTCGTTGTGATATAGACAAGTACAAGTGTATGTTAATACCTAAGTGCTGAATGAATTAATTATTTCATTATTTCAATAAACCTAAGGCCATGGAGTTCAACAGGACTTATTGCAGTTCAAGTTTTTTTCGTTTCATTGCAATAGTAGCATAGTGTTGTTTGGTTAGGGTCAAGTGTCATAACAATGAAGTTAATAATATAATAATTATGCGCGTTTTCACTGAAACTGGCATCTAAATTTAACAATATGAGTGGCACGAAATTTGATCCACTTACGAATCGTATTATTATCCGGTGACATATACGTATATCCGAGGTACTCAACATTTTATGGGTGCTTTTACAAAAAGGTGGTCTTGGGTTCGATACCCACGCTTGACAAATTATCTTTGTGTAAATTCTGAGATTATTTTCAGTGTCTGGTTCGTTGAGGGACTACCTTTAGTGCCTCTGAAAGCATTGCCATTGGTCATCAGCATCATCATCATCATCATCAGGCCTGTCCACTGCTGAACAAGGGCCTCCTCCCGAGAGGGAGGGTATTTGCCATAGTCACCACGCTTGGAAACGCTGCTGCCCGTTTCTTAATATACGATTATTAGGTATAGATGATGTTATAACAATCGGGATAAACGGCTTAACGTGCTAACCGAGAAATGGAGGGCAGTCCCTCAACCAACCAGACCCGTAAAAAAAATCTTAGAATTTACACAAAGATTTCTTGTCCCGAGTGGGGATCGAACCCACGACCTCCAAGATTTAAAGCGAACCAAATACCGCTACGCTACGGAGATTGTTAGTAACATATAGTATATATATTTAATTATGAAGTTCCCACCGGAACAGGAGTTACACGCGATTCAAAATGAAGAAGTTTTGAATCAGAAGAAGAAGAAGTACACTTTATTGCAAAACTAGCGACCCGCCCCGGCTCCGCACGGGCGCAATGCTGATGTATTATACATATAAACCTTCCTCTTGAATCACTCTATCTATTAAAAAAACCGCATCGAAATCCGTTGCGTAGTTTTAAAGATTTAAGCATACAAAGGGTATGTCCCGGGATATAAGGACAGAGAAAGCGACTTTGTTTTATACTATGTAGTGATAGTGATACTATGTAGTGATATAAAACAATACAGTAACTTTGATAACATCATATTATAAGAATTATCCAAATAATATTTTGCAATCGGCCGCCTTATCGCTAAAAGCGATCTCTTCCAGGCAACCTTGTGCATAGGTTGGACCAAAAAGTTAAAGAAAAAGAAATAGGGAATCAGAATCGGACAGTATAAACTGCCGTATAAGTTCGCAAGTGGCGAGTTTCGCAAGCTGATACATAAAATATTAACGACGAACGTTCTACAATGGAGCTCTCTGTTCTATGCGATATTAAACTACAAAGTAAAATATACATAAAATATATATACTGTAGTATACGTTATTTTTTTACTTAATCAGTTCATTTACTGCTGAACATGGGCCTCTAAACAGACTTCGTTAAGCCAGGGTCGTTGAGGGATCTAGGCCTCGGGGAGTGGGGCACATGGGCTCCGATCCCTTCAAGGCTGACCCATGAGGAGTAGGGACGCCTCTACACTCCGGGCATCCCTATAACTGGGCAAATGGGCCACAGTCAGTGTGCCCCATAAGATCCCGCGGTGCCATATTGGCCGCGGATGCCGTCGGGGGGCCGGATTGCTTCGTGCGTACCCGGCCCCCGCCAACGATGGATCGAAGTGACCGGGGGATTTTAGTGTTGTAGGGTCCTCTCGTGGTATGAGTAGACATACTATCGCTATGGAGAGGGCGAGTCCCACATATCCCGCCGCCAGCGCGCGGATACGCTGCAGCGGCGGGGTGAATGCGTAAATGAATTTCCCCCCTGCTAGATGCTGCCCTGATAGATGCTGCTGCCGATCCGTCAGTCAATAAATAACATACATTAACTAAGTTAGTTAATTAAGTTCGTGACCTTGGTGTGATGATGGATTCCGCTTTACATTTTGACAGCCATATCGATCTTGTGACTAATAAAGCTACCCAAATGTTTGGTTTCATTATAATAATAGTAATATAATTTATTCACAACTCAAAAGGTATTTTACAAAAACACAGTTTAATTAACAAACAATGAGTAATCAATCCTTGTGAGAGTCTGGAGTCTGAACTAGGTCGAGACCTGTACTACAGAACTCCAGGCTCTCTCCAGATAATTGTTAAAATAAGGTGCAGTGTAGCGGACGTGTTGCTTTTTGTAACGGAGTGTATGTATGTGTGTAAATATATATGTTACGGCTAATAGCCGAAGTGCGTCTACATCTAGTTTTAACCGGCTACAACTAGGTGCAGCCGGCCACATGTGGTTAAACTTAGATGTATCATTCTTCTTATCTTCGGTTAGAACTAGGTTTAGCTTTCATCATAGCGGCTGGAACTAGGTGCAGCCGCACACCGGTGGTTAAACCTAGGCATATGCACGGCACAAAAAGGCGTTGGGGTGGATAAAAAAAAACCTAAACCTAAACCAATTGAGTTGAACAGGGACTTATTGAGTTTGAAGTTGAAGTATTCATACGTCTTGTTTAGGTAGGTGATGGTAACAGTGTGTTACCGCCACCGTGTCGGTTAGGAGTAGGATACATCTAAGTTTAACCGCATGTGGTCGGCTGCACCTAGTTGTAGCCGGCTAAAACTAGGTGTAGGGTTACCGGGAAAGTCGCACTGAATATTAAAGGACGCTACTATTCAGGTCACTACCGATGGACTCGTTCCCATGATATGGTGTCCATGATTGTGGTGTGCATGATTATGCGATCCTCCAGTGACTTTGTGCGACTATCTACATTCTTACTGATATGTAAAAGTTTAGTTCGATTACAGTTACGCTATTTCTATCTGGAATCCTTTTTATGATAAGTATATAGTCTAAGATCCGAACCTACATCGACCTTCACCGAGCTGATAATAGAATGAAACATGTTTTATAATAAATTAAGTATATTAGAAAATATATTAAAAATGGGTTGGCTAAAAAAATCCTGGGCAGACTATTTTTAATTAGTATTTAAAAAAATATTTTAATGAAATTTTAAAAAGATTAAATTAAATTAACGCAAAATCAGCGGTTGTTTGTTATTATAATTTTGTAATTATCCAATCAAGTGAAAGTAACTGTCATTTACACACCTTTTTGTACCTAGTAACCCAGTAGTTCGTCCAGGTCCAACCTAACAGCTGAACGTTCTATACTTACGTTTAATAATTTTAGTAATAATAAAATTTACTTATTATCTTATCTTTTTTTTAATGATTTAATTTAATTAAAATAATTAAATTTAATAAATTTAATTCAAATCATTAAAAAAAAGTCTGTCCAGGATTACTTTAGCCAACCCATTTTTAATATATTTTCTAATATACTTAATTTATTATAAAACATGTTTCATTCTATTATCAGCTCGGTGAAGGTCGATGTAGGGTCGGATCTTCTACTAATAGCATTAGTTTGAATTCTTCAGAAAAAGTGTCTACGTTCAATAAATAAAATAAAAATCATTTTTATTTACGTAAACTAATTACAGGCACTTGTTAAGTATCCATATTACCTAGAATGTGCATACTAAGGAAACATACCGCAATTCATTATCAATATTGCATCAACCAAGAATTGCTGACAAGACGCAACGCGACACACTCGGCGCATCCAACAAGGGCATCATATTCCGGAATCGACTCACTTTTGTTTCTAACATCGAACGATCGTCACTACTTAGTTTAATTCAACTTTTGTAATACTTTCTTTATTTTAATAAATTAGTTAAGTAAATTTTGGTTTTTTTTGGAGTCTGCCTGCCTGCCTAACTTATCTGGCGCAGTCTTAAGGATCTTCGCAGGCTGGTTCGCGAGCATTTTAAGACTCTAAAATCGATTTTCGTGACCTCGCGAGTCGCCCGAGCGGCCGTCACGCCGTCAAGCGGAGAAGAATCTACACGTTGGGCCCAGCAGCAGACGTATCCAGCTATTGATACATCAAAGAAGACCGAAATGCAGATATTGTGAGTACCTCTAAAATCTTTTTAGTGGATTGCTCTCCTATATTTTTACCCCTTAAGTTCCCTATATAGATACCAAGATTTTTCACCCACGTGAATCGCGGTCTAATAGGTTAGATCGTAGCTGTAGTAGTAGGCAAGTTAATATAGATACTAATAGAGATTTAGACTTAAATCCAACCCTTGTTTCTGATTTATCGAAGGTTAAGATGGCGACCGGACTAGATGGTATATTTAATGCACTCCGTTTGTTGCCGGAATTTGATGGTAATGTTCATGTTTTAACTAGATTTATTGCTTTATGTGATGAGTTAGTTAGCGAATTTGAGAAAAAAGAGGTTTCAACTTTATGTACTACTGCTCTTCTTAATGGTATCTTAAATAAGGTAACGGGTCCTGCTGCACGATTAATTAATGCTAATGGCGTTCCATCCGATTGGCCGGGCATTCGTAAAGCTTTAATCAACAATTTTGCTGATCAGCGCGATGAAACAGCGCTATATAATGATCTATCACTTTTAAGTCAGGGGTCAGAAACCCCACAGGAGTTTTATGAAAAGTGCCAAAATTTATTTAGCACTATAATGACATATATATCGCTTCACGAAACATTGTCAACCACAGTAACCGCGAAGAGGGACCTTTACAAAAAATTAACCCTTCAGGTATATCTACGCGGACTAAAAGACCCCTTAGGTTCACGTATACGTTGTATGCGCCCAGAGAATATGGAAAAAGCTTTAGAACTTGTTCACGAAGAACAGAATACTCTGTACATTCAGCAACGTAATAATGCGTTCCTAGATAGGAAGGCAATGCCGCAACCACAATTACCGAAACAACCACCTTTTCAAAATTTTGGCATTCCTATGCCTAAGCCATTCGCATTTAATATGGGTGGACCACCAAAATCTAATTTTGCATCACCAATGCCTCAGGGTCCCCCGCAATGGCGTCCAAATTATAATTATCAAAACCAGCCTGGGCCATCACGAACACAACAAATGTTCCGTAGTACACCCCCTCAGCATAATCCTAACAATGGATTTAAATTTCAGCCACGTAACCCAGCTCCTCAACCTAACTTTCAACAACCACGACCAATGAGTGGTGTTAGTAACTTTGCCACACGGTATTTGCCTTCAAATACTGGTGCTGGAGTAAAGGGTCATAATTGGTTAAAGTCCGGTAATCCGCCACCTAGCAATTATTTTAAAAGCCGTGAAATGAATTTCAATGATTGTTGGGATTATAATTATGATAACTATAATGATTATAGCTATTATTATTACGACCCGTGTGATTACTATCCAACTGAATATTACCCTGAGTTCGATTCAATGTCAACTCAGCAACCAGAATTAATGTTTGATGAACAAAATGTAGAGTCTAATTCAACTCCAAATGATTATCCGGATTTTCAGAACGTTCAGAAATCAGACAAACCAAAATAGAAGTCAACCTTCAAACCCAACGCCAATTGCCTTATCTTGAAATTAAAAACCCTCCTCTAAAGCTTTTGATTGATACCGGTGCTAACCAATCATTTATTAGTCCGGATGCAGTTCAATCATATTTCAGTCATATAAAATTAGATTATAATCCATTTGAAGTATGTAATATGCACGCAGTGACACGTAGTGATTCGTCAATAACTCTACCTTGTTTCTCAGAGCTTAACGACAATAATTGTATTACACTTTTTGTATACAAATTCCACGACTATTTTGATGGTCTTATGGGATCAGATTTATTAGATAAATGGGAGGCTACGATTGACTTTAAAACGAAATCTTTAATAACTAAAAACGCAGCAAATCCAATACAAGTTTATGACTCACATAACGCAAATTTATACGAAGATATTATTCCCGCTCGCTCGTCAAAACTAATTAAATTACCGATTAATGCTAAAGATGGTGAAGTTATTATTCCTGAGCAAATTCTATCTAACTGCCACATAGGCGAGTGTTTGACTGTGGTAAAAAATAACAGAGGCATTTTAGAAGTATTCAATCCTAGTCATAATGACATCATATTTTCAATGGACCGCCCGATATGCGCACAAGTCTATAATATTGAGTGCACGCGTACTGAACAAGTACCTCTAAGAGAAAAGGAAGTCTTATCACGATTACGTACTAACCATTTAAATGATGAGGAACGAATTAATCTAGAGTTATTGTGTTCAAAGTATGCGGATATATTTTATTTAGATGGAGAAAATTTAACATTCACCAATAAAATTAAGCATTCGATTAGGACTACAGATGAAATACCTATATATACAAAAAGTTACCGCTATCCCTTTATTCATAGGCAAGAAGTACAGGATCAGATTGATAAAATGTTGGAACAGGGTATTATTCAACCTTCAGAGTCTGCCTGGAGCTCGCCGATTTGGGTAGTTCCCAAAAAAGCAGATGCCTCGGGTAAAGTAAAATGGAGGATCGTAGTAGATTTTCGGAAGCTGAATGATAAGACGTTAGACGATAAATACCCAATACCTAATATTGTAGATATTTTAGACAAACTAGGAAATTGTCAATATTTTACCACTTTGGACTTGGTCAGTGGTTTTTATCAAGTACAGATGAACCCTGTGGACATTCATAAAACTGCATTCACAGTAGAACACGGCCATTTTGAATTTTTAAGGATGCCAATGGGTCTCAAAAATTGTCCATCCACCTTTCAACGCGTAATGGATAACGTATTACGTGATTTACAAAATAAAATATGCCTAGTCTATCTAGACGATGTCATAGTTTTCTCTACCTCTTTGCAAGAACATATGATCAACCTTGAAAAAGTGTTTGCCCGATTACGCGAATCAAATTTTAAAATACAGATGGATAAGTCCGAGTTTCTTAAATTGGAAACATCCTATCTTGGACATATCATAAGCAAAGATGGCATCAAACCTAACCCTGATAAAATATCTGCAATAAAGAAATATCCTCTTCCGAAAACCCCTACCGAGATCAAAAGATTTTTAGGACTCCTAGGTTATTACAGGAAATTTATTCCCGATTTCGCCAGAACGACTAAACCTTTAACCCAATGTTTAAAGAAGGGTTCAAAGATTATTTTCGATCCTAATTATACTCAATGTTTTGAAAAATGTAAGAATCTTCTTATGAACGATCCTATACTTCAATACCCGGATTTCTCAAAACCTTTCATATTAACCACGGATGCCTCTAATTTAGCCATAGGAGCTGTATTATCTCAAGGTAGTGTTGGTTTAGATAAACCTATTGCTTATGCGTCCAGAACCTTAAATAGCAGTGAAATTAATTACAGTACCATCGAGAAAGAATTACTAGCCATTGTGTGGGCAACCAAATACTTCCGGCCTTATTTGTTTGGGCGTAAATTTAAGATAATAACAGATCATAGGCCACTTCAGTGGGTTATGAATCTGAAGGAGCCTAATTCACGTCTTACTCGATGGCGACTGAAATTAAGCGAATATGATTTTTCAGTTGAATACAAACAAGGAAAATTCAATACTAATGCCGATGCATTGTCTCGCGTAGAATTGCACAATGAAGAAATTGAATCAATTATAGCCGAGATTGAATCATTTATAGCTAATCCAACTGAGAGGCCACCATCTCTGCCAGACAATTCAAATACCGCTACAGTTCACACTGACGCAGAAAATCCAATATTAGAAGTACCCATTACAGATTACCCCCTTAATAAATATCATAAACAGATTGTCCTAACAGTAGTTGAAGACATTAAGAATAGACCTTCCGTATCTAAACCTTTTGAGTCCCACGTCAGAACACATATCCAAATTTCAAAAAATAATCTCGAAGAAGATGTAGTTAGCGCTATCAAAGAGTATATTAATCCTAAGGTGAAAACTGGACTACTTATTAATCCTCCACTGGCAATGTATCAAATTATACCAATAATTCAAAGTAAATTTAAAAGTTCCGCTATGGACCTAGTTCTTACTAAAGTAGAATTGACTAACGTGAAAGATTACTTAAAGCAACAAGAAATAATACGTAGCTATCATGAGGGCAAAACAAATCACAGAGGCATTAATGAATGTTATCTATCCCTATCTAACAAATATTATTGGCCCAAGATGAAAGAGCATATTTCTAAATATATAAATGAATGTAATATATGTGGCCAGGCTAAATATGACAGGAATCCAATAAAACAAAAATTTCAAACTGTTCCACCGCCAAGCAAGCCTTTCGAAATAGTTCATTTAGATCTGCTTAGTGTTGAAACCCAAAAATATTTAACTATCATAGATGCATTCTCTAAATATGCTCAATCATACTTGCTAAGCGATTCTACAGCAATTTCAGTAATTCAGGCTTTATTGATATATAGTACTCATCACGGGTTTCCCTTAACTATAGTAACCGATAGGGGACCTGAGTTTACAAACCAGATGTTTGCTGAGTTTCTTAAATTACATAAGATTCAGCATCACAAGATATTAGCTTATACCCCAAATGAGAATGGTATGGTAGAGAGGCTACATTCAACCCTACTAGAACACCTACGCGTATTAAAACTACAACAACGGGGAGAGTCTGTCATAAATCTTATGCCATATGCCATTTTAGGTTATAATAATTCGATACACAGTTTTACCAAGGTACCCATAGATATTATTACAGGCCATATGGATCCACGCAATCCTTTAGATATTAATCTCTCAGAAAATATTCTACAACAATATATTCAGGACCATCGTAGTAAGATGAAAGAAGTATATGGAATAATGAATAATTCTGCTCTACATGATCGTACTCAAATAATTGAAAACATGAACAAAGATAGAGAACCAGAACAGGAATATTCCCCAGACCAACAAATTTTTATACGTAACCCTATGGCCAGCCGTCAAAAATTAGCTCCTAGATTTACTTCGGATACAGTATTAGCAGACTTACCAATCCACATTTATACTAAAAAGAAACGTGGACCAGTAGCCAAATCCCGTTTAAAACGAATGCCTAATAGTGCCCGCTTGTTACAGAATTCTTCTCCTGATCCTGAGCCTGGTCCAAGCGCAAGAGATAATTCTGAACAGCCTAGATAAGGGTCCAGGCATCTTACCCTTCAATTTAGGGAAAACTAAAATAATTTCACATTATCATACTTTTATACAACCGGTAAATTTAGAAGCTATTCATGAAAATATAAATGTAGTTAAGGAACAATTATTTAATATTACGCCTCAGCTCAATAATAAAACCCTCTCGCTATTTGAACCGCATATTGGATATCTTGATAGTAAAATAGAAATATTATATGAGCAGTTAGAACTTTTTCAGTCTCATCGTAATAAGAGAGGTTTAGTTGACGGATTGGGTACCATTATTAAGAGTATTTCTGGAAACTTAGACGCAACGGACGCCGTTCGTTATGATAATGGCTTAAGGTTATTGCAAGAAAATGAGAACAAACTTGTCACGCAAATCAATAATCGCATTAGTTTAAATAAAGATTGGATGACACAAAATTCTATAATTTTAAAAGACCTAATTTCAAATCAGAATAAAATACAAATGACTATTAACGATATTTTAACGAAAAATATTCAAAGCGATTTTGTTAAATATACCCATCTTACGCAGCTTATATTAGTATTAGCAGATAATATAGAATCTTTATCTGATGAAATTCTTAGATTAGAAAATTTGTTAGCTTTTATACGTGCTAGAAGCACACACTTTCTAATGTTTAAGCTAGAAATGTTTAATGATATGATGAAACAATTAAATGTTCTCTATGGCAGAGAACAAATACTTAATGTTAGTTTTAGAGAATACTT
Organism: Nycteola revayana; assembly: GCA_947037095.2. Lineage (NCBI taxonomy): Eukaryota > Metazoa > Arthropoda > Insecta > Lepidoptera > Nolidae > Nycteola > Nycteola revayana. The sequence goes on from OX344840.2 coordinate 7,744,464, forward strand.
CGATATAATTAAATTAGGCTACTATTATAATAGTGACAATTTAGTAATAATTTTTAAATTCCCAATTGTTAACCCTTCCACATACGACCTTTTTAAATTATCTATAGTTCCTAACAACAATTCTAAGATACTCATTCCTCCATATCCCTTCCTAGCAATTCATAATAAGGATTTTATGTACATAGAGGCTGAATGCCCGAAGTCTGGTACATATTATCTCTGCGAAGACAATATCAACTATCACTACAGTAACCAAGACGACTGCATCTACAATCTGATTACCGCTCAGCAAATTCACGAAACTTGTACTTTCACAACTGCAAAGCTAACGATAGAAGCCGTTGAAACATTAGATGACCGACACTATGCAGTGAGTTTTCCTGCACCTACTAAAGTTCACCTATCCTGTACGCAAGATCAGTATACCACACTACAAGGAAGCTTCCTAATTATCATTCCAAAAGGCTGTAGTCTACGAAGTCCAAAATTGATACTTACCAATCGTGATGACCGAGTAAAAGGGCAAGTAATTAAAATAATTAGCCCATCGTATCACGGAGAAATGAAAAGCGATATTAAGGAAAAGAAAATGGTGCTTAATTCTATAAATCTTCATCGATTACAAGTCAGTACTGATGAACTATCTATGGAATCGCCGTTGACTCTGGATAACGGCGTGTTGAACAATGTATATTATACCATAACCCCATTGTACTTATTCCTATTCGGTGCAAGTGTACTTGGTATAACTTTCCTCGCACGGAAATACTGGAAACGACATATGGAAGTTACTTCACGAGATGGAAATAACAAAATTGAACTCGGTAATAGTTATGCTGAAATACAGAATCGTCCCGCTACAATTCAACCAGTCCAAGCAACATTCTCAGCGATACTTGAGAACAATGTTCACCAGTAATCACTGATCTTCAGGGGGGAGATGTTAAGTATCCATATTACCTAGAATGTGCATACTAAGGAAACATACCGCAATTCATTATCAATATTGCATCAACCAAGAATTGCTGACAAGACGCAACGCGACACACTCGGCGCATCCAACAAGGGCATCATATTCCGGAATCGACTCACTTTTGTTTCTAACATCGAACGATCGTCACTACTTAGTTTAATTCAACTTTTGTAATACTTTCTTTATTTTAATAAATTAGTTAAGTAAATTTTGGTTTTTTTTGGAGTCTGCCTGCCTGCCTAACTTATCTCACTTGTAAATAGTCAAACATGAATCAGAAATTTGATTAATTTGTTATTTATTTATATTTATAAAATCAATTGTTATAATGTATTTATATTGTTCTTAGCGACACAAAATGCATGTTCTGTCTATATTATGCCAAAACAATTGTCATTATTTAATAATAATAATAATAAAAAAATATTTAAAAATTAATTTACAATAAACAAATAACATAAATCTTTGAAAATATAATCTTATTCTTACATATTTGTATAATTATTGCTAAAATATAATAGAAATACTTATAGTTAATATAAATACACTTATCGTTACAACAAGACAACATTAAGAACATTCAAAATATTATAGCTATTAGCGGCTTGTCTGAACTAGGTAGAACCTGTGCTTCAGACAAAACTAACATAACAATTTATTTAAATGAGAGGCAAAAAGAAATGTAATTAAATAAAATTGTAATAAATTAAAAACTAATGCGTTTGTGTAAACTGATACATTCCTACATTATCGGCATCATTTTAAAATTTCTAGTATTTTTTCTGTGTCTGCATAATTTAGCTGCTGTAGGTATTCTGTTACCACTATGCGGCATTTTGTATAACATACGCTATGGATATTTAGTAATTTATTGATTTTATTATACAAAAAAGTCCTAAAAATATGTAAAATCTGTTAACAAATGCATGTCTGGTTTGAGGCTATATACAAACTAAGTATTTTCTTCGCTTGTCTGAGGGTGCAGGGTTAAAAGAAAGTTCTTTGTGTTGTTTCAATAAAATATGCAGTACAAATAATTGTCGAACCGTAAGTACTTGACATTCCGTGTAAAGCTGATGAGTGGGGTACATAAAAGGACGAAAGGTTGCTACCTTTAGTATTGCTCTTTGAGCACGTTCTAGTGGTAATATAATGGTTTTAAGAGCACCACCCCATGAACCTATGCAATAAGTCAAAACAGACTGACACAATGCTAAATAAACTTGTTTAATTAATTTACAGTCGGCTATATTACGTAAATTCTTAAAAATATATATTAATTTTCGCACCCTACCGCATAATAAATCAATATGTTAACGAAAATTAAGATTTGAGTCTAATGTAATGCCTAATTATTTAATATTGTTCGTGTTAGCTAAAGTGGGACGCACGTAAGCGCATGCATTGTCAGCATCAGGGCTCGGAAAACGATATCTTTTTCGGAACGGTTCTCACTTAAAATACCTAAAGAACGAAATGTTTCGGTTACGTTCGGAACATTAAAACTAACGTTTTTGAAGAAGATCAAAATTATATCGTTCTTGGTTTTTTTAACGTTTAAAACCGTTTTATTTCATTCATTTCTTATTCTCATTTAGTTAGTAGGTTATTACATATAAATTTAACTGCCACGCTCGTGGTCGAGTGTCTTCGTTTGCTATTGTTTATGTGTAATATACTTAGCTGTTTACATAGGTAAATAAAGTTCAATAATAATCGAATAAGAGAGAGAACTATGGATAATTCAGGAAGGACTTACTTGTCAATGTTTTTCTAAATAGTCGAATATTTTTAAATCTTTACAAAATACGCTCTAAATTTCGTATAATTATATTCTGTTAATTGATTTAATTTTTTTTAGATCTTAATAAGACCTACAAACCCGTAGTACATCATTTTGTTCTATTGTCAATAGTTATGCAGCGCACGCACAAATAGATTTTCGATTTTACACCTTGGGTTACAAAATCGCAATTTTCTTACGGATCCCAATTTTTTTTGAAAATAAAGTATAGACTTATAACCTTCCTCGATAAAAGGACTATCCAACACTGACAGATTTTTTGAAATCGGACCAGTAGTTCCTGAGATTAGCGCGTTCAAACAAACAAACAAACAAACTCTGCAGCTTTATAATATTAGGTATAAGTATAGATAGGACTTGATAACTTGGCTGGGCGGGTTACAGTTAATCGCTTTAGTTATGCCAAATCTCACTCTTCTCCGTGCCCGCAGTATTAAGATTTCGCTTAGCGTTTTAATATTATACAAGGTGTAACGGAAAGGGTATAAACATAGAAAGAGCAAGGCTTCTTTGGATCATAACAAACGATATGGCAAGGGTTATTTAATGCTATCTCTACAAGTCCGGAAGTAATGATTTTTTAAATTCATAGGTACCAGAAACCAAACTTTTCAAATTGAAATAAATACATCACTAGCACTCAATCAGCTGATCGATGTCAACAAACTATTTGCAACTAAAAATAAACCACTTACTCCTGGTAATTCTGAATAAAGAGTTCCGCATTTTGATATTTTGTTTGCAAAATAAAAAATTCTTAATAATCTCGATCAGCAGTTAGTCGCCTGAAGACTAAAGACCTGTAAATAGATGTGCTAATACGCTAAGAACTCAATAAAGAAATTAAACACTTACACAAAGCGTGATTCTGTATCGGTAAACGTTTCCGACTCGTGAGACAATGCGTGACGTTCACGATCAGCGGACAGTCGCACATCACGTTCCACACTTGTCTCTAGAGACCTAGAAGCAGGAGCGTAGATACGCTGAGAACTCAAGCGCAATTCTCTATCCGTGAACGTCTCTGACTCGCGAGACAATGCATGACGTTCACGATTAGCGGCCAGTCGCGCATCACGTTCCGCACTTGTCTCTAGAGACCTAGAAGCAGATTCGTCGATACGCTGAGAACTCAAGCGCAATTCTCTATCCGTGAACGTCTGCAACTCGCGAGACAATGTATGATGTTCACGATCAGCAGTCAGTCGCCCATTATATTCTTCACTGGTCTCTAGAGACCTGGATATAGATACTTAAATACGCTGAGAACGCAGACGTGCTTTGCGATCCGAAGAGGTTTCCATGGAGCGAGTTGCAGCCTGATGTTTTCGAACAGCATCAAGTCTCTCCTGACGCTCTTCGGGAGATTCTTGGGATCTTGATGATCCTCAATCGTTTAGCTCCTTTGGAACATTGGGAAAAATTTGACCTATTTCTAAGCATGGTTAAAGATTTATTCTGAAGATACCTGATCAATTAAAATCTAAGTGACTGCTCCCCTGCGTTGCCGGGTAGGCTACCGTGTCACGAAGATAAATGGAAAAGGAAATTAAACACTCAAATAACATAAGCCCGAAGGCATATTTATTCGACAAAATAAAAAAATTAATGGGAGTTTTGGTCAGAAGAGTCAAATTTTCAATGATTCATCGAAAATCAGTCCTAAACTGTTACCGCCTTCACCGCGTCGAGGTACTCCCAGCTTGTGTTATTTTATAATTATACAGTGAAATTAGTGATAGGTTTGATTTCCAAATGTGGAAATCATGTTTCTGATCTTCGATTTTTATAAGTCAACAGGAAATGCCCATCAGACCAAACAACTTTTGCTAAGACGTCATTTCTTTATGTGTTATGGTGTAGCTGGGCGCTTCGAATTCCACAACAGGTGTTCCAGATCTTCAATTTTTATACGTCTACAGAAAGTGCTCATCAGACTGAACAACTCTTGCTAAGACGTCATTCCTATAAATGTTATAGTGTAGCTGGGCGCTTGGAATTCAACATCGGGTATTCGAGATCTTCAAATTTATTCTCTCAGCAGAAATTGCTCATCACGTCATGGAACAATTTTTGCTATGGTACCATTTTTGTATCTCTTATAGTTTAGCTGGTCTGTTACGGTTCTGCATCAGGTGCTCAAGCGACCAAGATAAATTATAGCCTATATGTTGCCCAGACTTAATACCTATACCTACAACAAAAAAAAATCATTCAAATCCGTTCAGTAGTTCCGAAGATTATCGTGTACAAACAAACAGACAGATTATTTTTTTTGGATTCGTGCTCTATTACTGTTTCTAAACCCCCCTCAATTATTTTTTTTTTAATATATTCAATGTACAGACACAGTATTTTTACTGTTTTATTTCATTGTTAAATACGCACAAACACAACCAAGGTACTAAAGTATTAACAATATATATCTTTAATATGAAGGAAAGTAAACGAACTTGGCCTAAGCGTCCGGCGTTCTCAGTAAAAAGCGCATCGGGATGAATGATAGAATCAAATCAAATAAGCTTAATTAAACACGTCAACCTAGCGCGTACGCCGCTCGCGGCGCACGCCATACGGCTTGCGCGGGGCGGTGCGGAATAAACCGGTTTTCGATAACGTTCTCATTTCGTTTTCGTTCGAACACAATGTTGTGCAAGTAACGGTTGGAAACGTTTTAAGAACGTTATTTTAAATAACGTTTCCGAGCCCTGGTCAGCATAGTGCGTTCTGCAGTTGTGTGCGTATATGTTTAAGTTAGTGACCGGTAAGTTAGCGTTTCTCATCGTAAATAAAATATATTTAGTTTTATCTGCATTTAGGGTTAGTAGATTTTTATGAAGCCAATTACGCACGATATTAAAGCCTGTTTGAGAGTGTTTATAGACTTCAGCACGTGTATTCGCGGAGAATAGTAGCGCTGTGTCATCTGCGTATGACATTATGACACCATTTTGTAGTTTCAAGTTACATAGGTCATTTATATAGATAAGGAAAAGGGTAGGTCCCAGGATACTACTCTGTGGAATTCCATAAGTGTGGTTTTTAATGTCTGAGCTTATACAGGGTTATTTGTAAAACACCAACAACCTCTTAAGAGGCCATTGTACTCATCATTATTAACAACTTTTACTATGGGACCAAGCGTGAAATCGCGAAAAAAAAAACAGCTGTTCCATACATTTATGTTTACTTACCTCGACAAAATGTATGGAACAGCTGATTTTTTTTTCGCGATTTCAGGCTTGGTCCCATAGTAAAAGTTGTTAATAATGATGAGTACAATGGCCTCTTAAGAGGTTGTTGGTGTTTTACAAATAACCCTGTATATTGACCAATTTTTACACATTGGGTTCGGTCGCTAAGATAGTCAGATAATAGCTGAAGTTGAATTCCCCTAATACCTAGTAATTCAAGTTTTTGCAGGAGTATGGAGCAAGAAATTGTATCAAAAGCCTTGGCTAGGTCTAGAAAGATCCCTATGGTGTGCATACCACTATCCAGATTACTAGTTATTTAATCTGTCAATTGATGTACCGCTTGACATGTCGATTTATTAGGTCTAAAGCCAAATTGCCTATCCGAGAGTAATTGTTTCTCTTCAAGATATTTTATTAATCTACTATTATTACTACTTTATCGTTTGTCTTTTATTTAAGTTTTTTTTTATAATTTATTCCATTTGTTTTTAATTTATTATTATCATTTATCTTGTATTTATATTAATACTAGCGACCCGCCCCGGCTCCGCACGGGCGCAATGCTGATGTATTATACATATAAATTTTCCTCTTGAATCACTCTATCTTAAAACAGCATCAAAATCCTTTGCGTAGTTTACATAGGGATATAGGGGCAGAGAAAGCGACTTTGTTTTATACTATGTAGTGATATACCTATATTAATACAAGAGCAATGTGATAGATAGATGATGTAAGGTATGCGACAGTGTCTTGTTGGTGTATAGAGCAGTTACTTCGTCTAACATTCCTTCACGGGAATGCGGTCACAGTGAATACCTAACCTGTTTACACAATTAGCCAAAACATTCTAAGTGGTTCTAGGTGTAATCTGTACTTATGAATGCTATTTTACTAATATTATAAATGCGACAGTTTGTATGTGTGGATGTATGTATGTTTATTACTCTTTCACGCAAAAATTACTGACTGGATTTGGCTGACAGTTTGCACGTGGATAGTTTATAAACTGTATTAACATATACCTAGGCTACATATATCAAGCTTCCACCCACTGGAGCAGAGTGACGCGGGTAAAACCACAGGGTGCAGCTAGTCTGTACTATCTATATATATATATATTATGGAGAGGAAAGATTTGTATTCTTGTGTATGTTTGTATTGAATAAACTCAAAAACTATTGTGCCGATTTCATAAATTTCACCATTGGAAAGCTACATTCACCCTGAGTGACATAGGCTATATTTAATTATGAAGTTCCCACGGGAACGGGAGTTACGCGGGTGAAACCGCGCGCGGGAAGCAAATTATATAAAGAGAGATTTGATTGTCTATAACATATAGACAATCAAATTGTGTAAGTTTGCGCTTCGGCTGTACTGAATCTGTGTCAGTTAAACATTATCTCGTAAGAAAATTTACAAAATAATTATAATAGGAAATGAGAGAAATTTGGTGTTATACTACATAAACATGAAACAAACATTAAATTCAGAAATCCAAAGTTGGTTTGCATTCGAGCCACGTGTCCTGTTAATTGCCGGCGGTCGGAGGAGTGTCCGGGGGGTTTTAGTAGTGTAGAGTCCGCGCCTCGTGGTATAACTAGCATTCCACCGCTATGGACAGGGCGAGTCCCACATATGCCACCGCCAGCGCGGGAACGCTGCAGTGGCGGTGGGAATGCGTAAATGCATGTCCCACCGGACAACGACAAAAAAAAAACTCGTGTGGTGTCGTGGGGCACCGGATAGGAACGAAGTTTCTTATTATAAAAATATTATGATTTTTTTATCGATAAAAAGCAAACAAACCACTTTACAAAATTATCTTAACACCTTTATTTTATTTACAATGATTTATAAATGAAATGAAATGAAAATGAAATGAAAACGTTTATTGATAATGTAGACGAATCGATCGTACTTATTATAAGTCAAATACAATGATACAAATATAAAAAGAGAAGAAAAAAAAAATCTTGACTAATTCATTAGTATACATTTCAACAGTCATGTTATTAAATATAATTTAAATCTACCAATGTGGCATGTGATAGTCGCGTACTATAAATATAATCAGAATCAACCAGCGTGGGCTGGGATTCGGTCAGAAGCATAGAACGCGTCGCGAGCCTCGCCTTGCAAGGACGACCGGACCCTATCCTAGCTTCCTACGAGTCTTTCTCTATCTACCTACGTTGTGACACCCGGAGAAGAAAGACTATAAGAAACTCCGAGATCATTCTTTTGTCATCTTTTAAAGTCTTTGATTAATCATTTGTACATCTTTTAAAAACATTTTAGTATCTAGGTTAGTGATCCCCATACATCGATATGTAGGTACTCGCAGCAGGATATTGTGACGAAAACCATGAAACCTTTAAGTAAGTATCGAGTATAGGGAGCGCTCCTCCAGATTTACATTTCTTTTTATTTTACAATTGGAACATACCTACAGTCTGATCAGTTGTCTTACATATAGATTAACAATTACTAATTTATAAATTACATAGAATAGACTTTTAATTTAGTTGCAAATTCGGTGTGATAGCTAAAAGGTGCCAGTCTGCCGCAATGTAACCGATGGACTCATCCGCCAAACATCTCCATCCTCCATGTATTCTTTGATATTGTAATAACCACGAGTCATAAGGACCTTTTTAACATATTTTTTGAATTTATGATCCGGCAAAGCTGTTACATTTAGAGGAAGTTTATTATAGAATCTTATACAATTTCCAAGAAACGATTTACTTGTCTTAGATACTCTGTAAAAAGGTGTAATGAGCTTATCTTTGTTTCTAGTATTAAAATTATGTACGTCCTTCCTCTTGCTGAATTTATTCATATTTTTACGGGCGTAAACTATATTTTGGTATATATATTCAGAAGGCACAGTAGGTATATTTATTTCTTTAAAAAGACTACGAAGAGAATCGCGGCTTCCTTTTTTATAAATACCTCGGATTGCTCTTTTTTGTAATATAAAAATAGTTTGAATATCGGCGGCCGATCCCCATAATAGGATCCCATATGACATTACGCTATGAAAGTAAGCAAAGTAAACTAACCTAGCTGTTTCTACATCAGTCATTTGTCGGATTTTCCAGACTGCATAAGATGCAGAGCTAAGTTTGTCAGCTAATCTTTCAATGTGTGGTCCCCATTGCAACTTGGAGTCCAGAGTAATTCCTAAAAATATTGTTGATGGAGTTAAGTTTAATAGCTCCCCATTTAGTTCAACATTAGGAATGCTATTTGACACATTTGGTAATGAAAATTTAATACATTTAGTTTTACTTGCATTAAGAAGAAGATTATTGGCGGAGAACCATTCCGATATTAAGGTAAGTGTGCGATTTAACTCAGTAACACTTTTATCTTTTCTGTTTACATTAAATATAAGAGACGTGTCATCTGCAAATAAAACGATATCGCACTCATTCTTGACCACATTTGGAAGATCATTAACATAGATTAGGAATAAAAATGGACCTAGGACAGACCCCTGTGGAACTCCTATTTTGACGGTAGAACTTTCAGAAGTTACATTATCAATAGATACTTTCTGTTCTCTATCTGTTAAATACGATGTTACAAGATCAAGTGCTGAGTCAGTGAATCCGTAGTATTTTAGTTTCATAATAAGCGTGTTATGATCAACGCAATCAAAAGCCTTAGAAAGGTCGCAGAAAATACCTAATGCATCCTGCGATTTCTCTATTCTCTATAAAAATATATAATACTAGCTGATACGACAGACGTCTTCCTGTCTTAACTATGAATATTGAATTCGAATTAGTATTCATAACTCCGATCGAATCATCTACGAGTATGTTAAACGATCATATTATTTTTTTAAATCCTCTTTGACTTTATTTGCAGCACATGTCAATGTTACGTCAAACGCCATAAGGTTACATTAAAAGAAGTTTATATTGTCAATGGTATGGTGGTTTAGTATTCTTATTTTTTTTTAATTTAGCGCCCAAGTTTCATATTTATTTCTTTCATAAGAACCTTCTCCTAACAATAACAAACGCAACAAAAAATGAATTAACGATGTCGGTCCAACCGTTCACGCGTGATGCTGTGACCAAGGGAAATAGGGATTCATTTTTATATATATAGATATAACAATAATATACAAAGAAACAACTATTTATAATAATAGTCATCACGTAAACTATACACTAGACACTGTATAGCCATTATACATAGACTATACATAAAAACCTTACGCTTTTTTGTGCCGTTACGGACGTTTTATCCCCCTCTGCAACGCACCATAAGGAACTTTGTTCCAAAATGGAGGCCTGTTCTTTTTTTTCGCATTGGATAGCCTTCAATCTTTTTGACTTTTAATTTAAAACGACGTTCCACATTCTGACGTAGAATTGAGGTTTCATCTACGTGCTTCGGAGGAGGCGAAGAGCATTTTATGAAGACAGAATAGGCTCAGTGGCAGATGGAATGTATTCCCTAGGTATCTGAGCGCTTGCATGCAAGATGAGGCGTTCTTTATTGCAGGCGTTCGGTTTGCTGCAGTCTCATTTACTTACTAGCTATCCCGCCCAGTATTATTTGCGTAGATAAATATCAACTAAAATACCTGCTTAATATGCTAATTTATAAAATGTTAAATTATTGTTTTGACTATTTGCTAGTGCCTGTTATAGGTTTACGTAAATAAAAATATCTATTACTCCATTATTATTATTTATTTTTAATGCTGAAGTCAGGCAGAACGTGCGAGATTTTCATATTTCTATAACTAGACATGTATGAAGTATCTTGTGCTGAAATATATATATTTTCTTTCGTTCTTTATCTCTAAATACCTACATTATCTGTGAAAATATCAACTGTCTAGCTATCACAGTTCATGAGACAGCATAGTGACTGACAAACGGACAGTGGAGTGTCAGTTAAAGGGTCCCGTTTTTACACTTTGGGTAGGTACGAAACTCTAAAAGTATAGATTAAATATTTTTCCGTACTGGTGGATAAGGATAATGCATTTCCCCCCTAAAAAAGTGTTCAATGCATAGCTTTCTTTTTCATTCAACTTGTTTTTGTTTTGCAATTAGTTACAACTAATTTTAGTGTTTTTGGTTGGCTGGTTTTAATTATAAAAGTGAACTTTTTAACTTATCTTTCCTATGCTATCCATTATTACGAGATTAAACTCGAAAAAGCTTTTATCTGAACTGTAAAATCTGACCGACATTTATAATAAATTCACTCTCTCCATATTCCACTGAAATATCAGCAATAGCAGTATTGAAACCTTTGCAAATCTACGAAAAGCATTCAAATCCATAAACCGAATTGTTTATGGCCACACCGCGAGGGCTTCGCGCCAAAAACAATAAAACTATTAGCAGGGGTGTTTGCACTGGCATTTAAAAATATAATATGTTTATATATCTATGGTTCTATTTGTTATTCTATTAATTTGTTTTCATTGTGTTAATGATTACTTAAATGATCTATAAGATCAATATCAATATCTATAAGATTTATTCAATATTATCAGGAGGAAAGATTGGATTGAGAAGACGTGAGTGGATGAAGGTAATAAGTCACGTCATTTAAATATGGAGTAAATCGAAGTTAAAGCTTCACTTTTATTTTTTGAGATAAGTCGCTACAAAACTAATGTTTGTATTAAACTATGATGCCAAGTTGTGTAAATAACCTGAAATATTAGTGGTATGAAAGCAACCAAACAAATTTATATATTTCATTATTTAATTTGAAAAAAAAAATCTTGACATAACTCCTTTTTTCATAAACAAAAGTAAACTCTTCTGCAAGTTTAGATATTGAAAATGAGGTGCTAAGATGAATGTAGTTGTCTCGTAAAGCCTTAAATGGACGGTTTAAGATCTTTAGTCATATTGTATTGACATATCACCTTTATCTATGCAAAAAAACACAAAAACTCGAAAATGCGACATATCACCTTCATCCACTCACGTCTTGGATTGTTAATTTGTATATCATCATCATCAGCCTGACGACGGCCATTGCTGAACACGGGCCTCCTCCCAAGTAAGGGTATTTGCCATAGTCACCACGCTTGGCAGGTTGGTTGATGACCGCAGTATAATGTTTTGCCACATAAGGAAACGCTGCTGCCCGTTCCTTAATATACGATTATTTTTATTTATTAACTTCAGTACAAAAAAACAACTGTACATGGGCATGTTAATGCCAGAGGCATTCTCTACCAGTCAACCTTTAGATTGTGCAGAGACAATGATGGTAGGTGTACTAAATTAATTGCATTAATTTTATTATAGATGATGTTATAACAATCGGACCAACGGCTCAACGTGCTTTCCGAGGCACGGTTAACAAAATACACGGTAAAATAGTTCCTCAACCAACCAGACCCAGAAAGAAATTTTAGAATTTATACAAAGATTTCCTGCCGGCGTGGGGATCGAACCCACGACTTTCGAGATTTAAAGCGAGCCAAATACTGCTACGCTACCGAGCTTGTATTTGTTTATATCTTAGAGTAGGTATACTACAGTATTTTATAGACTTTCTAAATGAAAAAGACTTTTCTATTCCGACTAAACTAATGTCATTCAAAATTCAATATTTTGCAATAATCATCATCAACAGCCCGTTTACGTCCACTGCAGAATATGGACCTCCTCTTAACAGACCTTGGCAAGCCAGGATCGTAGAGGGATATTGCCATAATCACCACGCTTGGCAGACGGATTGGTGATCGCAGTAAGATGTAAACCTTGAGCTAATAGATGCTGCTGCCCATCCATCAGCCATATGTCCCTTAGTCGCCTTTTACGACACCCATGGGAAGACATGGGGTGGTCTATTCTAAGCCGGAAACCACACACAAAATTTGCAATAATAACATTAACTATTTTCTCTGTATAATTTTATTTAATGTATTTTATGTAAAGTGTTAACACTAATTCAATAAATTTTGTCCATTTAATTTATTGTGATTATTATAACTTGTTTAATTTCTTGTCGATTGGTTAAATATGGCTGAACTATTTTCATGTTTGTACCTTTATTTGCAAAATAAAATATCTTTATTTATTAATCTCAATGTTGAAGTTTAGCTATATAACCTGATCTGCTAAATTATAGGCTTGCGGGACTAGAAGACAACCCTAGTTTCCTAAACTTCTATAATATGTAGGTTGTTTTCATATTTTATGTTCATTTAATGTTTCTCGTAATGATTCGATTATTGAGTTATGGCTATTATTCTTAGTCAACACTCCATTGTTGTTCGTCCACACATTACTATATTAAGCGGCGTAAGCCCAATGACTAGACTCTAGAGTGTCGGACTAGTGATCTTGTGGTCGCCGCTTTGATCCCCACTCATTGCACTACCGACGTGAACCCATTTGTAACACAAGCATTTAAGCTTAGCACGAGGGGTTAACAAGAATACTAGTAGACTGCAAACCTCTGCTAAGATGCTGATGCAGTAATCTTTATAAAAAAATGCATTTCTTTTAACCTTTTGAATGCCAATGTCAGCCATATTTATCAATATAAATTATTAGCCCTATTTTATAAATAACAAGTACTTATAAAAATTTGATCACTGTAGTTGTCGTTACTACATGTGTGGTAGAGGTTACTCCAATTTGGAGCTGGCATTTCTTTATTCCGACTTGTAGTAGTCTCAACTACAGTTGCTGTTCCAGCGTCTATTCCGCCCGAGCCCTTTTGTACCTTCGCGCCCCTAGGCACTTTTTTTTCGGACGGACATTGTAGTTAGCCACGAGGCTTTGCTATTTCACCGGGCTTAAAGGCGAGCAGAGCTCCAGCCTAGATAAATGGTTTAAACACTACAAACTAAGCAACCTGCGCACAGTGTCGGCGTTAGGGGGTTGCCCGGGGTGTCAACCCCGGGCAAGAATATTATGGCGCCCACTTAAGGAAATCAAAATCGATTATCGATCGATCAGACACATTGTAAACGGTCGTAGACGGTTTTCTCGTTGCTTGATCGAGAGACGCTCGAGACGAAAGACGCAAGTACATAAATCGGCGAATTAGCGCCACGCTCGAAGGTTTAGCTATCCAGCTATCCCCACCATCCGACGCGCGTTCTAGTTTGACGGGGGACCCCACCCACCAATCGCCCCCTCAAATTTGGCGCCCTGGGCCGTCGCCCCCGGCACTGCCTGCGCAAGAACTGCCCGTGCCTGTGGGGCTTGGACCTCGGCTCAGGGCGGTCGCTGGCGAGATTGAGGGATTTTGACGTTTAGTCTTTTAGGGAAGTTTTGTGCAACTGTCGCTCTGCTTTACAGTTCGCGGGCCTCTCGGACTTCGGGTCTACGAGGGCATCGAAAGGTTCTTAGCAAAATAAGGGTCGGGAGGGCGAGGGTGTGCCCCTAGTTTGCATTAAGGATAATCTGCCTCTGATTAGTAGATATAGTTCCCAAGAAACGGCGACAAAGCTAATTTATATATATTTATTTTAAAACTCATCCAGTAGTATTTCTGTCTACCTAACAGCATTACTCAGTGATATATGTCAAGTGACGGACAGACAGATGGAGTATCGTCGAGGCTTCTATTTTAGCTCAGTGGCAAAAATAGCTAAGTGCATCGCAGATCACACAGAAGGCTGTGTTGGTTTGAAGTAGACTTCTATTCTTGTTTATGAATGCATTATTGCCGATTTTTATATTTTATATGTTTTTATTTGACGTTTGGCATGCGTGGCGTCAAAACTGAGGCTGGGAATACCAGCGCTGCGCAATAATCTTTTAGATTTTTGATGTAGCTTAATGCTGAAGCCAGTGCCCATTTATGGTGCATATAACTGTAATGACATGACAACCTCCGTAGAGTAGCGGTAATTGGCTCGCTTTAAATATCGGAGGTCGTGGGTTCGATCCCCACACCAGACAAGAAATCTTTGTGTAAAATGTAAGATTTCTTTCCGGGTCTGGTTGGTTGAGGGACTGACTACCCTCCGTGCCTCGGAAAGCACGTTAAGCCGTTGGTCCCGATTGTTATAACATCAACAAGGAACGGGCAGCAGCGTTTCCTTGTGTGTTACAACATAATACTGCGGTCACCAACCCGCCTGCCAAGCGTGGTGACTATAGCAATACCCTCCCTTGGGAGGAGGCCCATGTTCAGCAGTGGCTGATGATGATGATGATAACTGTAATACTATTCTCTATTTTTATGTTTTATTTCCTTGTATGTGCCATAAATAAATGTATTTTCTTTCTGTCTCTTGTTGTTTTGATGGAGTTGGTAGTGAAAAGTGAGACATTTTTTTAATGAATTATATTAATGTTTTATTTCTTGACTAGATTCCTTCGCGCGGTTTCGCTTAACTTCTGTTAATGAAATTGAAACACTTGAAATGGTGTTTTATTTCAAAATCTTATGATGGTTATTATTATTTTATTTATTTATCTTTATTTCAAAAAGGGAAGTAACTTATAATCTAAGCCCCACAAAGCCGTTGCAATGGTTTGACTGTGGGGTCGATGATTCTCTAGACATATTTAAAAGTGACAAATTTGACTGCACCGGTGGCTCAGTGGTTACGATAGATGCCTCTGAGACCTGGTGTTCTGGGTTCGATTCCCACCCGGGACAATTATTTGTGTGAACCACAAATAGTTGTTCTGAGTCTGGGTGTTCTTTGTGTCCGTGAAATGTATGTTTGTAAAGTCTCCCGCGACACAGGGATTTATTTCCCTAGTGCGGAAGTTGTCTTTTTAAAAAAAAAAAACTACAAAATACTAAATATAGTACTCGCGCATGAAGATTTCCCCTTCGTGTGCTAGTCCGACTCGCACTTGACCGGTTTTTATTAACTTAACACCGTCGTTTACTAGCACAATTAAACGAACAACTAACAAGTGGCAATACCTAAACTATTAAACTCTTAACAGACAGAAAATTGAATTAGCATGCTCTTTGCAAAACATGGCGCGCGGCCAAATGTCGCGGCCGGCTGGGACATTTGATTACTTGGCATTCAAGTATTCAAATATTTGATGAAAAAAAAATCTATTGGTCACAAAACCACATTCGAAGATGGATTGAAAGCGCCGCTGGGTGCTCTTCGTGGCTGATATAAATCGGAGAAGTCGCATGAAATCGTTGAATAGACCCTACAATTATCAACAACTTTATAGCTTGATGAAAAAAAAATAAACAAACAAATAATCAAAAACATGATGTGTCTATTATATGCAGCTAACAAGCAAGCTAATATTATAAATGTGAATGTAGGTTTGTGTTGGTTACGCTTTCACGCAAAAACTACTTCATCATAAACCTTGTACACATATTCTTGGAGGTATTAGAAGTAACATAGAGACATTGGCTTCAATGCGAGCGAATCAAAAAGCTAGCAAGCTATATTTTATTATGAGCTTCCCACAGGAATGGGAGTATTATCGGAAGAAAATAACTCAGGATTTTGGGACTTTCGTCTGGAGATACAAAACCCTGTAGCAAAATGTGTCCGGAGGCCCCTCTTAGGAATGGTTGAGTCGCTCAACGAGCTTTCTTTGTTTAGGCCAGATCTATAGGATTTTTATTTACTGGATCATTTCTTTTTGTGTAAAGATTGTTCAGAAAAAATATTAATTCAGTAAAATAGGAAATTAAAATTATTGTTTTATAAAAAGAAGTGGTTTTACGGCAGATTTTTTATTTCGTCGGGAGTCGGTAGGGTACCTACCTATCCAAAAAAATTGGGAGAATCCCGCCAAATCTGGCAACCCTAAATGAAATTAGATTTCAAAACAATCCTTACTTCTTTACTACTATTCTTACTAAAATTCCTTACTATCATTCATCATCACCAGTAGTATTACGTTGTAACAAACAGGGACACGAGGGGTTAACAGGAATGCTAGTAGACTACAAAACTCTGCTAGTAATCATTAAAAAACAAAAAAAAATGCTAATCAAAGTGACTATTCCACGCGGACGAAGCGCGGACACAGCTGGTATTATAAACTCAATATTTACTACATTTTGTATAACATACATTGATGTAATAAACTCTTTGATGTTCGTGTATAGATCATTACCTATTAACTGCTTCTATGTTTACGTAATATAAACAAAATTATATTTCAAGTTTATCAATATTTAATAAAAAGTAAAGCACAGGTCACACTGCCAGCCTGCGGGCGAGCGAGCTAGGCGGGCGAACATCGTTTCACCTCTTTTACATACTTCGGTTCACACCGCGAGTTACCGACTAACCTTTTTGTTGTCCGGGGGAAATGCATTTACGCATTCCCACCGCCGCTTCAGCGTGTTCGCGCGCTGTCGGGGCCGTTGGCGGGGGCCGGGTATACGCATGAGCAATCCGGCCCCCCGACGGCACCCGCGGCCAATATGGTACAGCGGGATCTCCGCGGCCACACTTCAGTGGCCCATTTGCCCAATTATAGGGACGCCCGGAGTGTAGAGGCGTCCCTACTCCTCATGGGTCAGCCTCGAAAGGAGCGGGGCCCATGTCCCCCACTCCCCGAGGCCGAAGTTAGGGCGGTAGGCGGCGAGTGAGTTACCGACTAACCTACGTCAGCGATGCGAGCGAAGCTTACGAAATATCCAACGATTCCAGCGAAGCTACTCGAAGCGAGAGAAGGAAACTATACAAACTATGCGGAATATTGGCGAGCTAACTATGGGGTTCCTAACCTAACCTAATGAGGTGAACGAGAAGCTTCGCTGGATTCGTTGGATATTTCGTTAGCTTCGCTCGCATCGCTGATATCGTCATCATCGGTTAATCGGTAGCTTGCGGTGGCGGTAGGTGATGTTAACATTGTGTTACCGCCACCGTGTCGGTAGGGAGTAGGATACATCTAAGTTTAACCGCATGTGGTCGGCTGCACCTAGATGTAGCCGGCTAAAACTAGATGTAGCCGCACTTCGGCATAACATTACATATATAAAAATGAATCCTTATTTCCTTTGGTCACGGCATCACGCGTGAACAGCAGGACGGATGTCGCTAATTCTTCTTTTGTTGTTTGTTATTGTTAAAAGAAGGTTCATACGAAAAAAAAATTGCACACAAAATTAGAAAGTTTAAGAATACTTAACCACCATATTACATTTTCTAATGTTATCTTAGCGCTTTTGACAATATAAACTTTTTTTAATTTTATGGCGTTTGACATAACATTGACAGCATGCGTGCTGCTCTTAGCGCATATCACGGTTAGTTCAGAGCTATCACGACTAATATTAAAAGTTTAATTTAATATAGAGTTTTAGTTAAGACAGGACAACGTATGTCGGGCCAGCTATTTTAAAAATAAAGACGGAACACTGTGAACGGCAGAATTCAGCATTTTTGTTGACAAATAATTATGTTTGTTAATACATTAAGCACCTGACGCTACGACAGATCGACTGTCAAGGTAAGGCATAGTTGTGGTACGCGTGTATGTACACGTCAAGGCAGAGTTTTACCGACATCAGTGCGATACTCGCAGCGCTCCGTCATAACTTTTTTTTTTCAAGTGTACTAGCAGAATTTTGCTCTCTACTAGCATTCTTGTTAACCCCTCGTGCTAAGCTAATTAGTTTGAGCTGAATACAACATTTACTTCTTCGCTGAGCCAAAAATATGATCCATACATTTTGAGTGTCGGATTAAAACTTCTCACAAATATAAACACTTGAGACACGAAATAAAAATATGTCAAGTGGTTTATTTGCGTTTGTTTTTATTTGAATAACTTCCGCATCGCACGAAACATGTGTGAATGAGTCTATGAAAATAAAATAGTTTGATAATGTATGTAGATCGATCGTTAAATAAAGAGATTTTTTTAATACTCAATACTTTATTGCTTTTCACAATGTGTTTACATGTGTTTTAACATTATACTGGTAAACATTTTCATCATCATCATCAGAACGTATAACGTCCACTGCTTAACATGGGCCTCTTCCTGAGGGATATTTGCCATAGTCACGCTTGACAGTAGGTTGGTGACCGCAGTATTATGTTGTACCGCACAAGGAAACTACGATTATTATAGAAGATGTTATAATAATCGGGACCAACGGCATAACGTGCTTTCCGAGTCACGGATGGTAGTCCCTCAACCAACCAGACCCGAAAAGAAATCTTAGAATTTACACTAAGATTTTTTTGTCCGGCGTGGGGATCGAACCCACGACCTCCGAGATTTAAAGCGAGCCAAATACAGCTACGCTACGGGGGTGTTTTGAGATTATTTTTATGACAATTTTACCCGCACTTGTGTAAATAAGCGCTCCGTCCTAAATAAATTGTTTAAAAACTACAAACTAAGCAACCTGCGCAAGAGGACGTCCCCTGTGGGGCTTGAACCTCGGCTCAGGGCGGTGGCTGGGTGGGCCGGATTGCTTATGCGTGCCCGGCCCCCGCCAACGGCGGATCGAAGGAGTGTTCGGGGGGTTTTAGTGGTGTAGAGTCCTATCCTCGTGGTATGAGTTGGCATACCACGCTATGGAGAGGGCGAGTCCCACATATCCCACCGCCAGCGCGCGAATACGCTGCAGCGGCATGTATGGACAATGCATTACACCCCGGACAACAACAAAAAATGGGGGTCGCTGGCGGGGAGATTGATGGATTGATGGAGTGGTTTATTTGCGTTTAGTTTTGAGCAACTTGCGCTCTACTTTACAGTTCGCGGGCCTCGGACTTCGGGTCTACGAGGGCATCGGAAGGTGACTATGATAACGACATGACATAGAAATATAAACACTCAACTCGGGAATAAATTACATCTCGAGTGGTTTATTTGTGTCGCATTTTATTATTAGCTTCAGCACGTTGATTAATGCTCCCGACAATGTATGAGGAAGTTAAATTTGAGTTTCTGGACGAAATTCTAGAAATATAACGTGATTTTGTGGTCGCTGCTAAAATTGGCAGGACCGTTACATACCGGATTGCTCATGCGTACCCGGCCCCCGGCAACGGCGGATCGAAGGAGTGTCCATCATCATCAGCCCGTACAACGTCCACTGCTAAACAAGGGCCTCCTCCCGACCGAGAGTTTTGCCATAGTCACCACGCTTGGCAGGCAGATTGGTGACCGCAGTATTATATGTTGTAATACACCGGGAATCGCTGTTGCCTGGTATACGCTTGTTATAGATGATGTTATAACAATCGGGACCAACAGCTTAACGTGCTTTCCGTGGAACGAAGGGTAGATCCTCAACCAATCAGACCTCTAAAAAAATCTTATAATTTACACAAACGTTCGGACCCACGACCTCCGCGATTTAAAGTGAGCAAAATACCTATCACTACGCAACGTATGGTAGGTTGTCGAAGTTGTATGGTTTGAATTAACATCAAAAAACTCTAATCATTTAGCTTTGACAGCTCATTCTTTTGATCTCTTTACGAAATAGATTCAGTAGTTTTGAGATCAACACACCCAAACGTACACAATAACGATTCAAAAACATCAATTAGATTTCACCTTGAACGTGTAAAAATAAAAATTTCGTACTTATTTTTGTACTGAAATATTTTTATGATGTGTAGTTATTTTTATGATTATTGGTAAGTATATTATTTTTATAACTTTTTCTTTCGGACGGACATAAATGTATTTTGCCCCGAGGCTTTTGCTACTTCACCGGGCATAAAGGCGAGCAGAGCTCTAGCCTTTATAAATGGTTTAAACATTACAAACTAGGCAACCTGCGCTAGAGTGAGACAGCGAGTCACCGTCTGCCAATATAAAATATGTGAGAGTTTTCGAGGCAGATGTCCGATCTCACTCCATAGCCCAGTATTCCGGTCCATTTAACATCCCATCCGTATAGCCCAAACCAAGTTTCTTCCTTTCCGGCAATAGTTTTGTATCTGTGGTCAGTCCTCCACTGGTACATCTCAGTGGTATATCAATGGATAGACCTTCATAGATGCAGCCATCACACTTTTATATTAAAAGGTACCAAAGGCCTCTTCAATGTTGGCTTCGGCCCCATGAATGCCTTTTAAAATTACCGGGTCCCCATGGGCCCGTGGCAGTAAAATGTACCAACATAATAATAATAATCTTTATTATATTTGTTAACCCCTCGTGCTAAGCTTAAATGCTTGTTTTACGAGTTGGTTTACGTCGGTAGTGCAATGGGTGGGGTATGCTAACTCATACCACGAGCAGAGGACACTACACCACTAAAACCCCTTCGATCCGCCGTTGGCGGAGACCGGGCACGCATAAGCAATCCGGCTCCCCGACGGCACCCGTGGCCAATGTGGCACCGCGGGATCTCCTAGGCCACACTTATAGTGACCCATTTGCCCAATAATAGAAACGCCCGGAGTGTAGAGGTGTCCCTACTCCTCATGGATGAGCCTAGGGCGGTAGGCGGCGGGTAAGTCCAACGCCCTACCCATAAGGCTAAGGCCGCTTTAACATACCTACATACTTATATGTCCAAAATTATGTAAATTAAGTAGGCGTTCCGTTCTTATAATAGTCTACGCTATAACGCTAATATTTTCCGCCATATTTCAGCTCAAATTTATAGTCAAATAGATTTTATCTTGATGTATGAGGTACCATAAACACATTGCATATTTTTTTATGCGGCCATACGAAATATACCTGCTTCACTGTTTTAGGGTTATTTGCCATAAAAAAATAAACTGACGTTACGACCTTCGTGGCGGAACCGTGTAAGTTTCAGAGATCGTGGGTTCGAATACCACGCTGGTCAAAAAAGAAAGAAAGGATCTGATATAAGGATTTTGAAAAATTATATCCCTAAGAGGATGAAAGATGAAAGTGGGTTCGATCCCCACACCGGACAAGAAATCTTTGTGTAAATTCTAAGATTCCTTTCCGGGTCTGGCTGGTTGAGGGACCACCCTCCGTGCCTCGGAAAGCTCGTCCTGATTGTTATAACACGTGTATACGAGGGAACAAGCAGCAGCGTTTTCCTGTGTATTACAACATAATACTGCGGTCACCAATCCGCTTGCCAAGCGTGGTGACTATGACAAAAACCCTCTCTCGGGTGGAGGCCCATGTTTAACGGTGGACGTTATACGGGCTGATGATGATGAAGAGGATGAAACGTTGTGGCAAAATTAAAGTATAAAGAAATAGATCTCTACGCGGGCCAAGACGCGGTTACAAACACACTGAATAAATATAAACTGGAAAAATAACTGACAAGTTCTGTTTGCGGTTATTCGAACGTATCTACTATCTACATCTAACAGCTGTTAGTGGTTACCGCAGACCACATATAAAACTTCAGCTAGGAACTTGAAAGATAGCCCTTGTACAAGGAAAACCAATTCCTATGCAATGTATTCGCTTTTATAACGAACTCCCAAATAATATTAGTTAAAGGTAAGGTAAATTTAAAGCCATTATCATCATCATCAGCCCGTAAAGCGTCAGTATCACGGAACGGGCAGCAGCGTTTTATTGTGGGGTGACTATGGCAAATACCCTCGGGCGGAGGCCCATGTTTAGCAGTGGACGTTATACGAGCTGATGATGATGATGATGATATAATTTTGTTCATAAACTTGTTATAAGTATCTACAAATTAATATTTTAAATGTATGTTCCTATTGTTGATTTTTTCAAATATAACGTTTATGTAATAAGGTCAATAAAATATAACTTTCTTATCTATTCAAGATACGTATTTTCATTGTAATAGTCTTTTTTTAAAAAACATGGATCCAATGGACCTCAAATGTAGACACGTGATTAATTTTAACTACTATAGTTCAGCATCATCATTTCCGCCGTAGGACGTCCACTGCTGGACATAGGCCTCCCTCATAGATCTCCAGTTGTTGCGGTTAGAAGCGACCTGCATCCACTGTGATCCCGCGGCCTTAACCAGATCATCCGTACATCTAGTAGGTGGACGTCCTGCGCTACGCTTGCAGATCCGCGGTTTCCATTCGAGAACTTTTATGCCCCTACGGCCATCTGTTCTCCGTGCTATATGGCCTGCCCATTGCCACTTCAACGAACTAATCCGTTGGGCTATGTCAGTAACTTACGTTCTTCTACGTATCTTTTTATTTTATATTTGATCTCGTAGAGAAACCTCGCGCATAGCCCTCTCCATAGCTCGTTGAGCGGCTCTGAGCCTGTTCATAGTGAAGGACCACGTTTCGGATCCATAGTTCATCACTGGCTACACACACTGGTTAAAGACTTTTGTATTCAGGCACTGAGGTATATTGGAGGAAAAGACGTTGCAAAGTTTCCCGAACGGACCACTATAGTTTAGGGTTACCATTAGTACTAACTAATGTCACATAATAGAAAAACAAGATCACTACCTACTGCGCCCAGAATTTCCAATAATACTTTATATTGATATCGGTAGCCATAATATCCAATAAAACTTGCAATAAAATAACTAGAGCTTCGCCGAAACCAATCGGGTAACACATAAAACGGGTACGGACTGTAACGACGATGTTCGCAAGATTTCATTAAAAAAGCCCGCCATTTTATGGTCCTGAAATTTAGTTTTTTTTTTGACGGACATATTTAGTTAGCCCTGTGTCTTTTGCTACTTCACCGGACATAAAGGCGAGCAGAGCTCCAGCCTATATAAATGGTTTAAACACTACAAACTAAGCAACCTGCGCAAGAGGGCGTCCCCTGTGGGACTTGGACCTCGGCTCAGGGCGGTCGCTGACGGGGAGATTGAGGGATTATGGCTTTTAGTTTCTTTAGGGGATGACATTTAACCTTCCGTCTTTATGTCACCGGAAAATGATAAAAATCGTAAGTTGATCAACTTATTAGTTAGTTGAAAAACTAACGAGGTTTTATGTGGTTATAAAAATAATCTAAACCTAAACCAATAGAGTTCAACAGGACTTATTGAAGTTGGATCGATCCGCAGGCCGTATTTAATAGTATTTATACTAAATGAGCGGCTCACAAACGGTAAACAATTTAGTTTGAGAATTTTAGAACTATGTAAACAGATAATTAATTCTACAAGTATTACAACGATTTACAAATCATAATTTGATCCTAAATACTTATTTATTATTCTAGTAATAAAAATGTTTATGAACTTATTTGTGTTTCTATGAACTATTTAAAATCAAATCATGCATTGATTCACAATGATGAGACGAGTAATTGTATTTATGTGTTTATCATTAATCACGTGTTGTTGCTATGCTTATTTTATGTGGTTGCGCCGATATATAGATAATAATTATGCGCTTTCACTGAAACTGGTAACTAAATTTCACAAAATGAGTGGCACGGCAGTTGATCAACTTACGATTCGTATTATTTCCCGGTGACATTTATAAACCTCTCTATGGTAGTGGCTCAATAGACTATTGCCTTTTATACATGGACACAAAAAATTAGCGCCCTCTTTGATATAGGGTTAATTTTAATTTATTAAATAAATTTAAATTTTTGATAGTTTTCGTCACGACATTCAGTTAAATTTTAAATTTATTTTGTTGAACTATATTATCTAGTACCTATAATCACAAATTAAAAATATTATGTATTAGATGAATTAATTATTTTTTTACCAATTTTAAAAAGATTCGCATTTGATATAAGCAAGTGAATAAATAAATATTTTATTAATTGACTAAGCTGGCTAATACAATCGGTAGGAATATCGTGGCACGCTCGTACAAAACAAACAATACATTTAAAAATCAATAGCTACTGGCATATTTAGGTTTGAACAAGTCAAATATCTCTCTAGTTTTTACGGAACTGCACGGCAGGTAAACCTAACAATCAATTGCCTTCTATTTGTTAGCGCCAGATTCCGCTGTTAAATGCAAGCGGCGCCATTTTGTTTTGTTGGACAGATTGTTTTTTTTTTTATGCATGAGTAGGCACATGTTAATTGGGAAACTAGGAATTTTGTTCTTTTTAGGATGGACTTACGTAGGTAGCCACGAGGCTTTTGCTACTTCACCGGGCGTAATAATCTAGGAATTTATAAGAGCTACGGGCTACGTGCATATGTGCTATTATTCTTTGCAAATTTATGTTTCGAATCATTACTAACCTTATTTCAAAGTAGGTTCCGGTGCTTAGCGCGCGGTTTCACTCGCGCAGCTCCAGTTCCCGTAGGCACTTTCTAAATAATGACCCTTAGCCTTTCACGATAAATGGGCTATCTAACACTGGTAGAATTTTTCAAATCGGACCAGTAGTTCCTGAGATTATCGCGTTCAAACAAACAAACAATGAAAAGCTTTCCTTGATAAATGGGCTATCTAACACTGATATAATTTTTCAAATCGGACTTTGTACAGATAAATGTTGATATTCATCATCATCATCATCTTTTCTTTTTTCCTTTTTTTTTCGGATGGGCATACGTAGTTATCCACGAGCACGAGGCTTTTGCTACTTCACCGGGCATAAAGTTGAGCAGAGCTCCATCCTTAATTAATGGTTTAATAAAACTACAAACTAAGCAACCTGCGCAAGAGGGCGCCCCCTGTGGAGCTTGGACCTCGGCTCAGGGCGGTCGCTGGCGATGAGATTGAGGGATTATGACGTTTAGTTGTGGAGGGAGTAGGACAGTTTTGTGCAACTGTCACTCTACTTAACAATTCGCGGGCCTCTCGGACTTCGGGTCTACGAATACATCGGAAAGTGCTTTGCAAACTAAGGGTTGGGAGTGCGAGCAGGGACGCGTTGCGTTCCCGGGCGCACTATTCTACGGCGGGTCGGATAGAATGGTCTCCGATAGGGAAGTCCGAAAGGCCTGCGAATTGTAAAGTAGAGCGACAGTTGCACAGAACCCCCTAAAACACTATAAGTCATAATCTGAGAGATTATGACTTTTAGTATTTTAGGGGGCTTTGTGCCCCGAACTTTTTATCTTATCGACAGCGACCGCCCTGAGCCGAGGTCCAAGCAAGGGGTGCCGCGCCGTCTTGCGCAGGTTGCTTAGTTTGTAGTTTTTAAACCATTTATTAAGGCTGGAGCTCTGCTCGCCTTTATGGTGAAGTAGCAAAAGCCTCATGGCTAAATACGTATGTCGTTCCAAAAAAAGGCTACACTGCAACAACGATAAGCGGAATTCGAAGTTCGAAGCATCGCAGTTGAGCCGCTCTCGCAGTACCTATCAAGCTGCCCAGACCTGATGCATTAACAACTCTTAAAAAACTTACAAATATGTTTTTTTTATCATCAAAACTATTTCTCATGCCTTTCAAACAGGCGTTAATTAATATCGAGAACAGGGCTTTACAAAAGCATGAAGAAAACACTGGCCAACTGTTAGTCGGGATCTCGCACGTAGGGTTCCGTACCATTATTTATTATGCTACATTAGACATTATACTATTTTATTTTCATATTATTATGTTCATAAGAATAAAGATAATTTCAAGAAAAAAATTATACGATTCATTGTTAAATACTAGAAATAAGGATAATCTGGTTTTACATGCTACCTGTCTCCACAAAATAAGTTATTCTTTTATAGGGCAATTAGCTGCGCCCCGCGGTTTTACCCGCGTTACTCTGCTCCAATGGGTCGGAGTGTGATGGTTTGTAACCTATATGTTAATCCGGTGTATAACCTATCCCGTGGCAAAATTTCAGCCAATTCCGTTCAGTAGTTTTGGCGTGAAAGAGTAACAAACATCCATCCATTCATACTTACAAACTTTCGCGTTTATAAAATTAGTTGGATGTATACGTCTTATAACCAACTCTCTTTTAATGTAAGAAACTATACTGTAAATAAATGTCAAGCTTTTGTCAAAAAACTATGTAAAAAAGCATATTATTAAATTGCTGATTATGTAAACGACAAAACCCTTGGGAGTGACTTGCTTTGATGAAATACTGCTAAACTTATTGTAGTTAATATCATTTTGGATATGGAACCCTAATAAACAGAATAATTTGCATAACTCACCCCATTTCTGTAGAAAAATCCCCTTGTTTACTTATGCTATTGCAATTAAATGCCAACACATTTAATTATAGGTTATTTCTTTAATAAGCTGTTTTTGTTATAAAATGGCAGTCCATTTAAATGTTACCTGGAATCCTTAAAATCGCTGGCTAGGGCGTCGGCTTGTGATCTTGTGGTCGCCGGTTCGATCCCCACCCATTGCACTCCCGATGCGACGTGAACCCACTCGTAACGCAAGCATTTCAGCTTAGCACGAGGGGTAACAAAAATACTGGTAGTGTACAAGAACTCGTTAATAACTTTTTATAATAAAAAAAATTGATGAAATCGATCTGCTGCGAACTTTTAACTTATTATAATACTATCTTCCGCGCGATTATTCACCCGCGTAACTCCCGTTTTCGTTGAAACTTGATAATAAAATATATCCTATAGCCTTCCTCGATAAATACTAGAAGCTACCTAATACTCGAAGAATTTTTCCTGTGATTAGCACGTTGCAAACAAACAACCTCTTCAGCTTTAGTATAAGATTCATAATATCGCGCGGGAGCACAAAAAAATTGCTTGAGTGCGCCGGCAAACGCGACGCCTCCCCCCTCGCCCTCCCAACCTTTAATTTGATAAGAACCTTCCGATGCTCTTGTAGACCCGAAGTCCGAGAGGCCCGCGAACTGTAAAGTAGAGCGACAGTTGCACAAAACACACCTAAAATACTAAAAGTCATAATCATTCAATCTCATCGCCAGCGACCGCCCTTAGCCGAGGTTCCAGGCCCAGATTTTAAAACATTTATTTAGGCTGGAGCTCTGCTCGCCTTTTTGCCCTTTTTTTGAAGTAGCAAAAGCCTTGTAAAAAAAGGAATAGTTTTGTTGTTTGAAGTCGGTTTTTGTCTTTGTTCATGAAGAAATGAGTTGCAAGTCGCCCAAGAGACCTTAGGTTTAAAATACCTCATGAAATAGCCTAAATTGCGTGTAATATGACACTATACATTATTTTTCCTTAATTTTTCATTACAGTCGCGTGATTATAACAAATAAGCAAAGCTGTTTGTTTTTTATGAATACTTAAGTATCAAAACACACAGTCGCCTTGTTGTCACCTTGTTGACGCCTTGTTATCGCCTTGTTGTCGCCTTGTTGACGCCTGTTTGTCGCCTTGTTGATGCCTTGTTGACGCCTTGTTACCTACTGGATGTCGAATTGCTGACGCTTGTTGTCACCTTGTTGACATTTTGTTATCGCCTTGTTGTCGCCTTGTTGACGCCTGTTTGTCGCCTTTTGACGCCTTGTTGACGCCTTGTTACCTACTGGATGTCGAATTGCTGACGCTTTGTTGTCACCTTGTTCACACTTTGTTATTGCCTTATTGTCGCCTTGTTGACGCCTGTTTGTCGCCTTGTTCACGCCTTGTTACCTACTGGATGTCGAATTGCTGACGCTTTGTTGTCACCTTGTTGACACTTTGTTATCGCCTAGTTGTCGCCTTGTTGACACTTTGTTATCGCCTTGTTGTCGCCTTGTTATTGCCTTGTTGTCGCCTTGTTGTCGCCTTGTTACCTACTGGATATCGAATTGCTGACGCTTTGTTGTCGCCTTGTTAACGCCGGGTTGTCTCCTTGTTGACACCTGGTTGTCGCCTGTTTGTCACCTTGTTGTCGCCTTGTTGACTACTGGTTGAAGCCTTGTTGACGGATTGGTGTCACCCTGTTACCTTGAAATAATAGTGAAATAACAATGAAATAATGAATTTTATTATTCAGCACTTAGGTATTTTACATACACTTGTTCTTGTCAGAATCACAATGTTCTACGATTTAAACTAGATAGGTACTTAACGAACCGGTAGAAAATTGTAGGGTATAACATACAAAGTAGTCCGTCCGTCAGCTTGTCATCCCTCCCCTGCAAATTGCCAACTACCCTCCGAATAACATCTCGGATCGTGCCCAACGACATGCAGCGCGGTTGGCGGCGCGCGCGGCGCGCGACCTCAGTTAGTCGCTCGGCGCCGCGCCGTCGAGTCGACTACTCCTTGAGAATGGACCTCGGGATGGTCTCGAAACTAGTCGGACATATCCGATGATTTAAAACCGTGAGTACAACCGGTTGTATAATATAAATATGTGTACCACTCACGAAAGTTTTAATTCTAAAATTCCTTTACTCATAATAAGTTTGAGTTCACTTTAATTATTATAGGTTTTAGTGGATCAATATAGAAGTTTGGTAAAAACCTACAATAAAGTGACGACCCGGTGGTACCACTGATTGACACTTGTTGTCGCTGGCCACTATATTATCGGCCACAAGTGGCCCGTCTGTATAAATTGTAAGTCACATTTATATAAAAATAACAAACTATTTCAAGCATGTCATGAACGAATATAATTCTTAGAAATGAATTTGATTTAACAAAAGAATTAACAGCCGAAACTAGTTTATGGTATGAACAAGCTTCTGGCGCGCGGTTTCACTCGCGTAACTCTCGTTCCGGTAGACACTTTATTAAACAATAAAATAAAATAATTAAAAACCATTTTTATTTACGTAAACCTATTACAGGCACTTGCAAATAGTCAAAACAATGATTTACTATTCAGTATTATTATCTATAATTATCATATTTTATACATTTTCAAATTAAACAAGTATTTAAGTTATTATTATAATTATATTTTAGTCTAAACGTCTTAAGGCGGAAACATATTGTGAAAACGCGACGCGACCTGACGACACGCGACGCGTTTTTAAACTGAATCAAATGTATTGTTTTCTATAGACCAGAATCACACTATGAATACCCGACGCGACGTCGCGTCAGGTGTTCATAGTGTGATTCTGGTAATACATGGTCAATACAATACATTTGATTCGACTCAACATGCTTCGCGTGTCCTCAGGTCGCGTCGCGTTTTAACAATATGTTTCCGCCTTTAGTTTACTATTTAACTACATTGTGTCAAATACCTTGTTCAGTCTATATTAGGTTAGAACAATTGTCATTATTTGGGTGGACCATGAGTATATAACGACATTATTAAATATAGCCTGTAACCTTCCTCAATAAATGGACTAGATTACACTGAAAGAATATTTTAAATCGGACCTATAGTTCCTATAAACAAGGACACAAACAAACAAACTTCAGCTTTATAAACAATGAGTATAGATAACATATTGTTATAACTATTTTCATTTTTTCTGTCCATTTGTTTGTCACGGCTTAAGCTCCTCCCGATCCTTAGTTGCAAAGAACCATCCGATGCCCTCGTAGACCCGAAGTCCGAGAGGCCCGCGAACTGTAAAGTAGAGCGACAGTTGCACGAAACCCCCTAAAATACTAATAGTCATAATAACTCAATCTCGCCTTACCTTGTCAGTTGATATGTCATTCTATCGCAGCATTAGGTGCCTGATATCATAGGTATCATCATCATCAGCCCGTATAACGTCCACTGCTGAACATTGGCCTCCTCCCGAGAGAGGGTAGTTGCCATAGTCACCACGCTTGGCAGGCGGTGACCGCAGTATTATGTTGTACCACACAAGGAAACGCTGCTGCCCGTTCCTTGATATACGATTATTACAGATCATGTTGTAACAATCGGGACCAACGGCTTAACGTGCTTTCCGAGGCACAGAGTCCCTCAATCAACTAGACCCGGAAAGAAATTTTAGAATTTACACAAAGATTTCCTGTCCGGCGTAAGGATGGAACCCACGAACTCCGAGATTTAAAGCGAGCCAAATACCGCTACGCTATGGAGGTTGTCAGTCGGAGTTGTCATACATACACAGCTACATAAATAAATAAATACAAACCATTCTTTACACAAGAATTCATGTGGAAAGATAAAAATTCTGCGACACATTTTATCAGCGAATATAAACGTTGGCAACACATGAAAAGCCGAAAACCCTCCATTACACGGCAGTTACAGGCATTTAAAAATGTATAAAAATGATTTAAGCTTCAAAGCTAAAGCCGGGTATGAATACTGTAGATGATTAACGAGAAATGAATTGATTGTACAGTTGGTAGTTTCTTCTAAAATCTTATGTTCTGTCTTCGATACCCACATGAGACAATTATTATTATTTGTGTGAGTGTGTGGTTGTGCCGAGTGTTTTTTTTTGTTTTCGGACGATATTATGAATTTCGACAATCTCCGTAGCGTAGCGGTATTTAGCTCGCTTTAAATCTCGGAGGT
The DNA here is from genome assembly GCA_947037095.2 of Nycteola revayana. Taxonomy (NCBI): domain Eukaryota; kingdom Metazoa; phylum Arthropoda; class Insecta; order Lepidoptera; family Nolidae; genus Nycteola; species Nycteola revayana. The sequence continues at coordinate 7,775,597 of OX344840.2, forward strand.
CGTGGGTTCGATCCCCACGCCGGACAAAAAATCTGTGTAAATTCTAAGATTTCTTTCCGGGTCTGGTTGGTTGAGGGACTACCCTCCGTGCCTCTGAAAGCACGTTAAGCCGTTGGTCCCGATTGTTATAACAATTAGGTAACATCATCTATAATAATCGTATACCAAGGAACGGGCAGCAGCGTTTCCTTGTGTGTTACAACATAATACTGCGGTCACCAACCAACAAGCGTGGTGAATATGGCAAATACCCTCCCTTGGGAGGGTTTTTGCCATAAACCACACACGACACCACGACACCCATATGAAGATATGGGGAGGCCTACTCTGAGCCGGACACCACACTGCTACTTATCACCACATCATAATCAATACAGTTATCGTTCGTCATAGTCTATGGTAATTGGCTATGCCCCGCCATTTATATTGTCAACTGGATTTCCTGATTCCATTGTTTCAAGGTGACAACCTAATGTAAATTTATTTTAAGATTATTCTTACATAGCTTGTATAATCTATCTATATATTATATAAAAATGAATCCTTATTTCCCTTGGTCACGGCATCACGCGTCAACGGCGGGGTCGATGTCGCTTTTTTTATTGTTGTATTTGTTAATCCCGAAACAAAATTCCCACCCAACACTTCTTATTATAAACGAATTAACAACGGGCTCACGCTCTAATTCCTCGACAGCACAAAACTCTCTGTAAAATATAATTTTATTGACATTTGAAATTTGTAAGTTTAAATTTAATTTTGGATTAGACTTTAAATCGAATGATTACCTAATATTTTAGTTGCCAGAACGTCATACCGGTCAATCAATGTAGTGAGGGATTAAAACCTTATAAGCTCACTACATGCCCATTTGTTGAGGAAGGATATAACCTATATTTTAGTGTAAACGCGTAAGAAACTAGTACTATGATACGTGGAAACTCACAAAGTGTCACAACGTAGGTAGATAGAGAAATACTCGTAGGAGGCTAGGATAGGGTCTGGTCGTCCACGCAAGGCGAGGTGAGCGACGCGTTCTATGTGTCACAACGTAGGTAGATAGAGAAAGACTCGTAGGAGGCTAGGATAGGGTCCGGTCGTCCTCGCAAGGCGAGGTGAGCGACGCGTTCTATGTGTCACAATGTAGGTAGATAGAGAAAGACTCGTTGGAAGCTAGGATAGGGTCCGGTCGTCCTCGCAAAGCGAGGCTCGCAACGCGTTCAATGTGTCACAACGTAGGTAGATAGAGAAAGACTCGTAGGAAGCTAGGATGGGGTCCGGTCGTCTTCGCAAGGCGAGGATCGCGACGCGTTCTATGTGTCACAACGTAGGTAGATAGAGAAAGACTCGTAGGAAGCTAGGATAGGGTCCGGTCGTCCTCGCAAGGCGAGGCTCGCGACGCGTTCTATGTGTCACAACGTAGGTAGATAGAGAAAGACTCGTAGGAGGCTAGGATAGGGTCCGGTCGTCCTCGCAAGGCGAGGATCGCGACGCGTTCTATGTGTCACAACATAGGTAGATAGAGAAAGACTCGTAGGAAGCTAGGATAGGGTCCGGTCGTCCTTGCAAGGCGAGGATCGCGACGCGTTCTACGCGTCACAACATAGGTAGATAGAGAAAGACTCGTAGGAAGCTAGGATAGGGTCCGGTCGTCATCGCAAGGCGAGGCTCGCGACGCGTTCTATGTGTCACAACGTAGGTAGATAGAGAAAGACTCGTGGGAAGCTAGGAAGCTAGGATAGGGTCCAGTCGTCCTCGCAAGGTGAGGCTCGCGACGCGTTATATGTGTCACAACGTAGGTAGATAGAGAAAGACTCGTAGGAAACTAGGATAGGGTCCGGTCGTCCTCGCAAGGCGAGGCTCGCAACGCGTTCTATGATGCTGACCTAATCCCAGCCCGCGCTGGTTGATTCTAATTATATTTATAATACGCGACTATCACATGCCACATTGGTAGATTTCAATTCTATTTAATAACATTACTGTTGAAATGTATAGTAATAAATTAGTCAAGATTTTTTTTTATCATTGTATTTGACTTATAATAAGTACGATCGATTCGTCTACATTAGCAAATAAACGTTTTCATTTTCATTTCATCACAAAGTTATGTATAGGATAGATTTAGATATATTTTCTGTTAAACTAAAGCGGTGTCTATTACTCTAACGATCTGTAACATATACTTAATAAACGCAGCTAATTTAATTTAACTTGGTTTGCCGCCAAAACCTGGAGTGTTGCCAGAGAAAAAAACGAATCCCATTTTATTATTACGGAAATAAAATGAGTTATGTTTGGTGTTATGAAAGCGATAAGTTAATGTAATAAACTAGAGTCCCGCGCGCGGTTTCACCCGCGTATCTCCAGGGCCCCGAGTCTACTATCGTAACGGTGTTTCCATGAACTGTCAATGACAGTTCAATGGTCGGTTTTTTCCCATTTGGTAATGTACTAATCCAAATGACGTAATAATAGTGTCACTATGACACCAAGATGACATTAGCAGAGTTGAATATAATAACAAAATAAATGATACATTTATAAGTTTTGAAATCGTCTAAATAAACATTACAATCTCCCTAACCGTCTCCCCTGCTACTTCTGTTGACGGCCTTTTTCTGCGGTAGCAACACCGACTGCCATTCCAGCGCCGACACCATAGTGAGATAAGTAGATTACCGTTTTTGGCATAATGATATCATGAAGGCACTACGGTGGCACAATACTTAAAAAAATGGGCAGGCTCGGCCCCCAGTTCCCGTGGGAACTTCATAATTCATTATAGCCTATGTCATCCGGGGATAGTGAAGCCTCCCAACGGGGTTTTTTTTTTCAAATCGGTCAAGTAATTCGGAGCCTATTCAATACGAACTAACAATCAAATCTTTCCTCTTTATAATATTAGCATAGATCAGGGGTCTCCAAACTTTGACGCCTTAGGGCCATAACGATTTTTTTCAATATGTTCGAAGGACCAAAACAGTTTTAATTCTGCTATCCTTGACTATACTCTTTATTTCTAGACTAGTCGCAAAGTGTGCGACCGAGTCATTATCATTTTGTGTTGTCTTTTTCAACTTATCACAGCAATAGCAACAACAATAAGACATTGGGTCTCGCGGGCCAGATTGATGACACTAGTCTTAAGCTGTCGCGGGCCATTGTTGGCACTGGCGGGCCGGACTTGGCCCGCGGGCTGTAGTTTGGAGACCTCTGATCTAGATAATTGTAAATTTTATAATGGTCGAGCTTTACAAAAGGAAAAGAGTAGCAAAAATAATAAGTTGGCAGCTACAGTGAAAGTTTGAGTTATTCGCCTCAAAAATAATTAGCCGTTTCAAATAAATTAAATTGGTGTGTCTCAAACCTTAGCAAGTGCAATCTGATGCCAAATGTATAATGTATGAGTGTCGCGTGTTTGATGAATGAATTACGAGACACTGCGATAATTTGGGGTTTATTTTATTTTATTACATTCGAGAAAACAAACAGTCATCATCAGCCCGTACAACGTCCAATGCTGAACATAGGCCTCCTCCCGAGGGAGAATTTTGCCATAGTCATCACGCTTGGCAGGTGGATGGGTGACAGCAGTATTATGTAACAGCAGTAATACACAGGAAAACGCTGCTGCCCATTCCCTGATATACGATTGTTATAGATGATGTTATTACAATCGGGACCAACGGCTTAACGTGCTTTCCGAGGCACGAAGGGACCTGGAAAGAAATATTAGAATTTTCACAAAGATTTCCTGTCTGGCGTGGGGTTCGAACCCATGACCTGCGAGATTTAAAGTGAGCCAATTTCCGCTACGCTACGGAGGTTGTTAGATAAATATACAATTTTAAAATTGGTTTTATTCAGTTTTGGAGTAAACAAGACGATGTTAAATATAATCACACTTGACAAGATATATTTGTGTAAATAAAACTTCTTAACTGATCTTGTTGGTGGAGAGACTATCATCCGCGTCTCGGAAAGCACGTTAAGCCGTTCGTCCCAATTGTTATAATCTCATCATGTATAATAAGCGTATACCAGGGAACGGGCAGTAACGTTACCTTGTGTGTTGCAACAGAATACTGCAGACACCAACCCGCCTGCCAAGCGTTGTGACTATGGCTAACCCTCCCTTTTTTTTTGTCCGGGTGTAATGCATTTACGCATTCCCACCGCCGCTGCAGCGTATTCGCGCGCTGGCGGTGGGATTTGTGGGACTCACCCTCTCCATAGCGTGGTATGCTTACTCATACCACGAGGAGAGGACCCTACACCACTAAAACCCCCCGGACACTCCTTCGATCCGTCGTTGGCGGGGGCCGGGTACGCACGAAGCAATACGGCCCAAAATGGCTAACCCTCCATCGGGAGTAGGCCAATGTTCAGCAGTGCATGTTATACGGGCTGATGATGAAACTCTAATACCACCTAGCCCGTATAATTTCCGACTTAGTACCTACCTATAGACCATCCAGTCTCTTCCCATGGGTGTCGTAAGGGACGAATGAGGGATATACAAAAAAACGATAACAGCAAGCAAATTTCAAATATGACTACCGCACCGGCAGGACTAGAACATGCATATATCGTCGGGTCAGAAGTCAACTCGCCAATCTGCCAATGTCAAATTGTTGAGGAGGTGGTTAATAATAAAAACAATCACGTAGAATAGTAGATTTTTTGTAGTTACGTAGAAAACGATTTGTCTGTATCTTGTGGATTTGAAGTCAGAAAATAATAATGTAAATAAAAATTTCACTTTGTTTAGTTGACTATTGTACCGGCAATATGGTTTAGCCCCTCATGTTAAAAATGTAATACGGGCGGTGTCATCGTTTAAATATGTATTACCAAATGCAACTTTGGAGATATTTGTCGAAGTAATGTTGATCATTACCGATAGATGGCACTAACGATAGAGAAGAAATTAATAAATTTTGGTGACCACCTTAGGTTCCACCGTAGCTGAATTGGTTAAGGCATTATGGGCTAAGCCTAAGATGCAGGTTTGTGTCCTGCCGGTGGTCGAAATTTATTAATCTCAATTTTCAATTTTCGTAAGCGGAAATCTTTTTCGTAAATTATTAAAAAAAATTAAAATAGTAAACATATTACTCATCATGGGGAGGGTTGCATTTGTTAGGTGCAAAGATAATGCGTTGGAGTTATAAAACTTATAAACGTTTTTTTTAAGATTCATGATGATATTAATAATAATTTATATTTTTCTGTTTTGTTTCAGAACTTGAATCCTGCCCTTCAGACCCTCCATTTCTAATCAGTAACCTTTTTAATCTGTGAGAGTGATCTGTCAAAACTCCCGCCAAAATGATACGTCAACGTGACCACAGCTAAAAAATAACAACTACATAATATAATAGTGTTACAAATAGCTTTCAAATAGCAGGTCGTTTAAAAATGTCGTCGAGATAGTTATAACTGATTTAGAACTTGGTTGGCTAACGGTACAAGATGGCGACGCCACCTGATTCCCCGGTGGAGGAGCATGCTTACGAGTTGGAGCCTACCCGGACACCAAAACCAATTCCTGTTGCTTTAGAAGAATTGTGCAGACAAACGAAATTCTCGAAACAGGAGATCCGAGTTATGTACAGAGGGTTTAAAACGGTAAGGGCTTTATTGATTATTATTGATTTAGAACAGGGGTCTCCAAACTTTGAAGCCATAACGATGTTTTCAATATGTTCAAAGTGCCATTTGCCTAGAAATAAGAGTAAAAAAAAATATGTTTTTATTCACATAAACCTATTACAGGTATTTAAAGTAAATATATAATTTAAGGTAAATAGTCAAAACATATTTAGGCTTATTTAGCTTCGAGTAAGGATTCAAAAATTAAAACTAAACAGTTTTAATTTTTCAATCCTTAACTATACTCTTATTTCTAGAGTAGTCGCAAAGTGTGCGACTGAGTAATTATCAATTTGTGTTGTCTTTTTCAACTTATCACAGCAATAGTAACAACAATAAGACATTGGGTGTCGCGGGCCGGATTGTTGGCACTGGCGGGCCGGATTTGGTCCGCGGGTCGTAATTTGGAGATCTCTGATTTTGAATATCCACCGTGTGGTTTCCATTTAAAAAAAATAGTTTCTAAGTTAATGTTAATAAAGATTAATAAAATAACTAGTATGTAAAAAAATGTATGATGACAATGGCTGGTCCTGCTTCCGCTCTTCCATTTTTGCTGCGGCCGGCAGGGTCCATGTTAGATCTAAATTGATATTAGGTTGAATCTGCAGTTCTGCAGTACGGGCCATTTCAAATCAAAATAATTTCTAAGTTGCAAGAACTGGGGTTGGAAGCTCTCTGTCATCCGCCCTACTCACCAGACCTTGCGCCTAGAGACTACTACTTTTTCCAGAATTTGGATAACTTCTTTGCGGGAAAAAAATTCAATACCCGAGAGGCAGTACAAAATGCCTTTGAAGAAATTGTTGCCTCCCGTCCAGCTGATTTCTTTAAGAAGGTCATAAATAAACTGCCACTGCGTTGGCAAAGATGCATTGATTGCATGGGTGATTACTTCGATTAATACAAATAAAAAATACATGAAAAAAAACCGTTTAAATTTTTTCATACAAAACGGCAACTTCATAGGTAAAGACCTATTATTATCTGTACCTAACACTTTATGTAATACCTACACATGGAATGCAATAAAATATCTGAGTTTGAGTTTGATTGTAGTACAAATCTCCTAAATCGTGGACCGTCTTAAGCCAATGTCCAAACCCCTCGAGATTCGCTTTATAGCAGGTTGCTTAATTTGTAGGTTTTAAATCATTTATTAAGGCTGGAGCTCTGCTCGCCTTTATGTCCGGGGAAGTAGCAAAATCCTCGTGGCTAACTACATACGTCCATTCGAAAAAAAGGTATACTGCTCGTTGTAAAGTCGGAAGTCGTGTGTTTGGTACTTACGTCAGAATCTTTGTGTAAAATCTAACATTTCTTTCGCGACTGGTTGTTTGAGGTAGTGCCGTAAATAGGGCGGTGCCACCAGTGCTCAGGGCGTAGACTATGGAGAGCACAAGAATGGCCAGACTTGGTAGGACTATTGTTTTTTCGGTTTAATCGTGATAAGTTGCCGCTGCGCCCCTAGTGCTCGATTCCAACACATACGTTAGGTAAGTAAGTAATGTGTTGGAATCGAGGGAACCAATAATGTATCTAAAAATAACAAGTTCGCAGTTATAAAAGCTCGCACAGGTTTTAAGAATAAGACTTTGGTCTGACTGTTATAACGTTATCTATTACAATTGCCTATCAGGAAACGCTGTTACCCGTTCTCGGATGGTCGTCAACCCGCCAGCCCACTTTGGTGACCGCCAGAAAGTTATGGCAAAAGCCCCCCTCGGGTGAAGGCAATGTTCAGCAGTAGCTGATGACGAAATAATTTAACAAGCCTTACTCGCCTTTATGTCCGGTGAAGTAGCAAAAGCCTCATGGCTAAATATGCATGTCCAAAAGGAAACTAGATAAAAGAAAGCCCATGTTTAGTATAGTGGACGTTATGTAAGCTGATGATGGAATCATTTAACAAGCCTAATTTGCCATTATGTCCGATGAAGTAGCAAAAGCCTCATGGCCTCTACATCAAGCCTCTACATATCATCACCATTATCATGTGCCCGTATAACATATCATCATCATCATCATCATTATCATGTGCCAGTATAACGTCCACTGCTGAACATAGGCCTCCTCCCGGGGGAGGGTATTTGCCATAGTCACCACGCTTGGCAGGCGGGTTCTTAACCGCAGTATTATGTTGTACCACACAAGGAAATGCTGATGCCCGTTCCTTGATATACAATTATTATAGATGATATTATAACAATCGGGACCAACGGCTTAATGTGCTTTCCGAGGGCACAGAGTCTCTCAACCAACCAGACCCGGAAAGAAATCTCAGAAATTACACAAAGATTCTGACCTGTCACGTGGGAAGCGAACCCACGACCTCCGAGATTTAAAGTGAGCCAAATAACGCTACGCTACGGAGGCTCTACATATGCACTTCCAAATATAAACTAAGTAGGTCAAACTAGAACAGTCTGCATATCCCCTGAACTGTACCTCTATCGATCTAATCTTAAAGCTCTTTGGTATAAAAATACTAAGATAAAGCAGTTTGCGAGACGACCGTTGCCATGACAACGGATGTTAAGCCCGGTATCAATAGAATGCGGATGGATTCGACAAAGTGTTATTACGTTTCGTTTCAGAAATAGCGCAATGCTATTTGAGCGTCAAATAAAATCATGCGTTTCATTTGTATTTGAAGAAGAAACGGAAGAAAAGCTTGAAATAAAGGTACACTGTAGCTTTGTAGTCGTTTCTAACACTCAGCGAACTTATTTATTTTTGGTTTTACAATCGATCTTTGTATACAAGGTATAACGGAAAGGGTATATACATAGAAAGAGCAAGGCTTATTTGGATCATAAAAAACGATATGGCAAGGGTTTCAACTCAAAATAAAATAAAAAAAAGTCAGTATTATTTTGCAAACAAAAAATAAAAATGCGGAACCCTTTATTCAGAAATACCAGAAGTAAGAGGTGTATTTTTACTTGCAAATAGTTCGTTGACATCGATCAGCTGATTGAGTGCTAGTGATATATTTATTTCAATTTGAAAAGTTTGGTTTCTGGTAGCTATGAATTTAAAAAAATCATTACTTCCGGACTTGTAGAGATAGAATTAAATTTTAATAACCCTGGCCATATCGTTTGTTATCATCCAAAAAAGCCTTGCTCTTTCTATGTATATGTTACGGCTAATAGCCGAAGTGCGGCTACACCTAGTTTTAGCCGGCTACAACTAGGTGCAGCCGACAACTTGCGGTTAAACTTAGGTCAACCTTAATAAGTTCCTATAAGTTCCTCTAAGTTAACTCTGAATTAAACAATACCTATGCAAGGGACAAAAAGGCGTTGGGGTGGTTAAAAAAAAATAACCTAAACCTAAACCAATGGATTCGAACAGGGACTTATAAACGCATGTGGCCGACTGCACCTAGTTGTAGCCGGCTAAAACTAGGTGTAGCCGCACTTCGGCTATTAGCCGTAACATATATACCCTTTCCGTTACACCTTGTATACTTTTAGCATTAAAAATCTATATATTACACTAATTATTTTTTTGTTGTGTTTATTAGGTACTGTTAGTAGAAGTTCATCATAGAAAAAAATTACAAAGTTAAGCGAAACATTAGAAATTTGAAGAAAACTTAACTACAATATTATTTTTTCCAATGAAATTAATATAACTCTCAACTGTTTGAAATAACTGTCAATGATTGACATATTGCCACAATATTTGTAAGTGTCAAAGGCTGTATTTAAGACGAGGATCCTACGTGATGCGGTCTAGGTGGGGCAAGCCGCGCGGAACAGCTAGTCATAGACAAAAATGACTTCGTCACGGTAATATATTAAGGTGAGTATAGACTAGAACATTTGCTTGTAACAGAACTTCGAACATTCGCCCTTTTTACACAATACGCGACCTTACCGATGTCACAAATTGCGAATGCTCGATGTTATGTTAAAGTAAATGTTCTAGTCTATATTCACCTTTACCCTGACTTCGTACTTCTGTTAGGGGCGCCTGTTTGTACAATCTAGATTATCTTTTATTGCAAGGCACTGAAGCTTATTTTGCCAACTCCTTGAGGAAAGGTTTTTTTAACAAATACTTCTGTATTTTAAAATTTTAGTCAAATCGCCCTGACAATTATAAGCATAGACAAAACAATTCACTCTACCAGACCCGCCGGAGAAGAGTGCGCCCGCGAACGTCCCCCTTCGCCCTCCCGACCCTTAATTTGCTAAGAACATTCCGATGCCCTCGTAGACCCGAATTCTGAGAGACCCGCGAACTGTTAAGTAGAGCGACAGTTGCACAAAACTGCCCTAAAGAAACTAAAAGCCATAATCCCTCAATCTCCCCGTCAGCGACCGCCCTGAGCCGAGGTCCAAGTCCCACAGGGAACGCCCTCTTGCGCAGGTTGCTTAGTTTGTAGTTTTTAAACCATTTATCTAGGCTGGAGCTCTGCTCGCCTTTATGCCCGATGAAGTAGTAAAAGCCTCAGGGCTAAATACATAGGACCGTCCGAAAAAAAAGACAAAACAGTCACGGTGTACCTATATTAACTCGGCTAATATAATAAAGAGGAAAGATTTGATAGAATTTTGTTTGCATTGAATAGGCTCCAGAAATACAAGATCAATTTTATAAATTCTGTCATCATTAGAAAGCTCCCTTAACCAGAAATAGAATAAGCTATATTTAATTGTGAAATTGCCACGGGAACGGGAGTTACGCGAATGAAACCGCGAGCGGGAAGTATAATAAAAAGTATATTACCAGGTCAAAGAATATATCTGCAATACTTACATACAAATATCGTTATAAAACAGTTTTACGTAGCTTATTGACGATTCTGAACGTACATACAATTTAACTGCGACATAAACATGAAACAATACGAACGTTTTCAGAATGTTACAAAGTAACATTTTACGTTACTTTTGACCCTCTCATGTTATCTGAACCCCGAACATTGAACAACCCCGGAGTTACTTTCTTCCTTTCTTCTCCGGGTCGTCCACTTAGGTAGCCAGTGAAAGGTTGCAGGTTAGCTAGGGTAGGATTCTCGCCGGCGAGGACCGCGTTGCGCCCCTACCCCTGCCCTGTGACTCAGCGCCTGTAGGCCGTGCCAGTGATCACTTTCTCTTATATCTATAAATATAAATCTGACTTTAATATCGGTGGCACCTCCGGGTTGTGGTCCTAACCCTTTAAGTTTTTTTTGCCGCTTTTCTGCGCATAGCAAGAATATTTTTTAGGCTATTGTTGGAAATAAAGTCTACCTATGTATTTTTAACTGACTTCAGAAATATATTTTTAAATACATGGCATGTATTGGCTTAAAGTTACTTTTGTCATATTTTTTTGATTTTAAAAATGTTTTTTTCTCAGTTTAACATTTGTTAAGGTTAAAAAAAACGTAATAATTGCAACATTGCAAAAACTACTGAAAGTTTGCACAGGGATAGGTTATACGCTGGATTAACATATAGGCTAAACTAGACAAAACATCACGCTCCGACACAATGGAGTAACGCGAATAATACCGCGGTATTATTCGATTTACTTTGCGCGCGGGCGTTGCTACAATCGTTATAAAACAGCTTTATGTAACTATTGACGATTCTAAACGTACAGTTTAACTGCAACATAAAACATGAAACAATACTTACATAATTTGTACTTATATTGTATTTTAACACGCCATGCAGATATTGTAAAATGGTATTAAATTAATGATAATTTGAAATGTAACCTTGTGACAGCAGTGGCGTAACTAGGTGGGCAAGGGCCCCGGTGCATAGCTTTAAGAGCTAGCGAGTTGGCTGACCCGCTCTTTTCAATGCTTAGGTTAGAGGGCCCGTTGAGGTCCGGGGCCCTGGTGCACTGCATCACCTGGCCACTGTGTGACAGGTAATCTAGCATGTTATGTTTTTGTAACGGCTAACTATTATAACCTCCGTAGCGTAGCGGTAATTGGCTCGCTTTAAATCTCGGAGCTCGTGGGTTCGATCGCCACACCGGACAGGAAATCTTTGTGTAAATTCAAAAATTTATTTCCGGGTCTGGTTGGTTGAGGGTCTATCCTCCGTGCCTTGGAAAGCACGCTAAGCCGTTGGTCCTGATTGTTATAACATCATCTTTAATAATCGTATATCAAGGTAAGGGTAGCAGCGTTTCCCCTGTGTAACAAAACATAACACTGCGGTTACCAATCCGCCTGCCAAGCGTGGTGACTATGGTGAAAACCCTTCCTCGAGAGGAGGCCCATGTTCAGCAGTGGACGTTATACGGGCTGATGATGATGATGATAAATTATTATAAAAATAACGAAGGTCACTAACATAGCTGAACGGATTAGCAAGCAGAAATGGCAATGGACAGGACACATTACTCGAAGAACTGACGGCTGATGGAGCAGAAAGGTTCTCGAGTGGAGACCACGAACTGGCAAGCGCAGCATAGGACGACCGCCTGCACGATGGACCGACGACCTCATAAAGGTCGCGGGGAGTCGGTGGATGCAGGCCGCTAGCGAACGTTCCTGCTGGAAATCAACGGGGGAGGCTTATGTTCGATGATGAACGGCTAATTTGTCATTTCACTCTATAGCGAAACTTTGCTGGCTTGATTTTCATCATCAGCCCGTATAACGTCCACTGCTGAACATCGGCATCCTCCAAAGGGAGGGCTTATTGCCATAGTCACCACGCTTGCCAGACGGATTGGTGACCGCAGTGTTATGTTTTGTTACACAGGGGAAATGCTGCTGCCCGTTCTCTGGTTCGCTTGTTATAGATGATCTTATAACAATCGGGATCAACGGCTTAACGTGCTTTCCGAGATACGGAGGGTAGTCCCTCAACCATCCAGATCCCGATAGAAATCTTAGAATTTACTCAAAGATTTCTTGTCCAGAGTCGGGATCGAACCCACGACATCCGAGTTTTAAAGCGAGCTTAATACCGCTACGCTACGGAGGTTGTCATCAATAGTAACACAAGCATTTTATAATTAATAGAATCAGGCGTTACTTTGCGGAAATCCATATTAATCTAAAAATTATGCACAATATGCGTATCACTAGCCGAAGACCCAAAAAGAGTTTTCGGCTGGTGATTGTATTTTCTGCGGTGCAAAAATAGCATTAGGCATTCAGACATTATTTTGCGGAATCAACATTTTTGTCTTTTTAATTTAGACAAGCCTTGTAGCTTAGCACGAGAAGTAATGAAATAATGAATTTATTCGGCATTTAGATATTTACATACACTTGTACTTGTCAGAATCACAATGTTACACAATTATTCTTATTCTATGAATTAAACTAGATACTTAATTAACAGGTAGCAAATTGTAGGATATTACATACAAAGTAGTCCGTCCGTCAGCTTGTCATTAATTCCTTTACTCATAATACGTTGAGTTTACATTAATTATTATAGGTTTTAGTGGATCAATATAGAAGTTTGGTAAAAAAAAAACAATATAGTGACACACACCTGGGGGCACCCTTAAGGGGACTATATCGCTCAAATCCCAAAACCACCGCATGTTTAAAGTAATTTGTAGATGAATCCTTTTGTGCGATTTCCATATAAAAAATATATGTTATAGTTAAGGTCATCACAAATAGATTGTATTGTTTAAAATTGTAATAAACTTTCCCAAATTTTGGAAAAAAATCGTAGTAAATAGGTCCTTTTACAAACTAAATTGTAAATTTTCTCTGTAACGGCACAATAGTTTGGTATGATTTTTTTACCAAAAAATATGTAATGACGTATTTAACAATTTGTATTGTTTATATTTCTTATTTTTATTACAAGTTTTGAATAATAAATAAAAACCCGAAATATCACCAGTACCCCGCGAGAAGCACCCCCGCAAGGCCTGTGACGCGTACACATTCAGTGTCTGTATGACACTTGTGACGGGTGGACTATACGCGTGTTATTTTTTTCAAATAAAACCTAAAAAGTTCACCTTTTAAGTGATTTTTGAATGAAATCATATTGTAAATAGTACAAATATAAATATTTCGTAAAATAAGAATAGAAATAAAGGTTGTAAATATATATAAAGTAGATTGTAATTAAGTTTTGTTTTTTGAACCGATCATAGAATAAGCCCGACTATGCCTAAATACAAAAATAAATGTAAAGTGAAGCGAGGCCGAGCTCTCCAAAACTATTTGTACCAAGTAGGTACCTAACTACCTATCCACTAAATAAATTATTTTCATGGTGCTTATTTTTTATCGTTTTCGCTATAGCTATCTTGAGAATTTCGTTCGATTAAGGATGGAGACTTAGGTGACTGATGGATGATGTCACCTACCTGATGGTGGATTCCGAAGGTGGGTATAGGATCTCAGTGACGGTAATACGTAGAACCATCGTGTTTGGACTCATTTAGAGGGCTCATGGAGACCTTGGTGACTGATGATGTCACATACCTGATGGTGGACTCCGAAGGTGGGTATAGGATCTCAAAGACGGTACTACGTAGAACCATCGTGTTTGGACTCATTTGAAAGGGCTCATGGAAACCTTGGTGACTGATGATGTCACTTACCTGATGGTGGACTCCGAAGGTGGGTATAGGATCATAGTGACGGTACTACGTAGAACCATCGTGTTGGGACTCATTGGAAAGGGCTCATGGAGACCTTGGTGACTGATGATGTCACATACCTGATGGTGGACTCCGAAGGTGGGTATAGGATCTCAGAGACGGTACTACGAAGAACCATCGTGTTTGGACTCATTTGAAAGGGCTCATGGAAACCTTGGTGACTGATGATGTCACTTACCTGATTGTGGACTCCGAAGGTCAGTATAGGATCTTAGTGACGGTACTACGTGGAACCATCGTGTTGGGACTCATTTGAAAGGGCTCATGGAGACCTTGGTGACTGATGATGTCACTTACCTGATGGTGGATCCGAAGGTGGGTATAGGGTCTCAGTGACGGTACAATGTAGAACCATCGTGTTGGGACTCATTTGAAAGGGCTCATGGAGACCTTGGTGACTGATGATGTCACTTACCTGATGGTGGATCCGAAGGTGGGTATAGGGTCTTAGTGACGGTACTACGTAGAACCATCGTGTTGGGACTCATTTGAAAGGGCTCATGGAGACCTTGGTGACTGATGATGTCACTTACCTGATGGAGGACTCCGAAGGTCGGTATAGGATCTTAGTGACGGTACTACGTAGAACCATCGTGTTGGGACTTATTTGAAATGGCTCATGGAGACCTTGGTGATTGATGATGTCAATTACCTGATGGTGGACTCCGAAGGTGGGTATAGGATCTCAGTGACGGTACTACGTAGAACCATCGTGTTTGGACTCATTTAGAAGGCTCATGGAGACCTTGGTGACTGATGATGTCACTTACCTGATGGTGTACTCCGAAGGTCGGTATAGGATCTTAGTGACGGTACTACGTAGAACCATCGTGTTGGGACTCATTTGAAAGGGCTCATGGAGACCTTGGTGGCTGATGATGATGATTATATTTGTAGATATTGTAATTAGGTAAAAATGTCAAGAAAATCTGCATCAAAGAAAAATGCGGCTAAAAAGGCTCTGAAAATGCACGCATAAATGTAAGTACCTGCCTAATTTACATACCCCACTATACCTACCCAGAGAGAGATTGCAAATGTCCACATCAGGTGTACTTTTTCGTCAGGACATCACACAGAGTTCCTACAACTACCTACTAAATCTAGCGGGATTTGCGAGAAGTTGCGTGAAATCTTAAAATTTGATATAGTTACAGTCACCTGCATTAACATCTGCTACAGTCGTATCAGATATTTATGCACGCTTTACTATGTGTCAGATATTGGTGCCGGTGACTGTACGAGTATTTTAGTTCATTTTGTAAACAAACCGTTGGAACTGATGGTGATGGTAATGATGAAATGCGTTTTTTCTTCTTTTGTTTGGATTTACTAACGATGTATTAGCAATGTACTAAAATTATATAAAAAATAAAGTAAACGTGTCCTTCCATCAGTAAGTTAGTTTGTGATATTATGCGTAATTAATTTAAAAAACAATTATTCTTAGCAATTCTTAGCAATTATAATACCCTCAGTAATACCTGGTAATACTAAATTTGAGAAGAACAAAACATTCGTATTACATTGCGGCTTTTACTTGGAGCGGTTGATGAGAGGTTTTGTTTTAACAAGTGATGAATATTTAAATAAGCGATGTTATCGTATATCGCTTCGGTTTTGTAGTACAGAAAATTTTGACAATTTAACCGTTGTAGTGCTGTTTATTATATTATTTTTATTATGCAACACAAATCGATTTTCGAAAGTCGATTTCGGAAACAGACGAATGATCTGCTGGAAGAAATTTCATTATAAATAAGCAGTACCTTTGTACTATGTTTCTTGTATTTTAATATTTTTCTTTATCATGTTATGTGTGTACATAAAGTAAATAAATAAATAAAACCGGCCAAGTGCGAGTCGGACTCGCGCACGAAGGGTTCCGTTTCAGTTACAAGTGCGTACCTATTTTTGATATCAAGAATAAATAAAAAAGCGTATGTTTATGAAATGAAATGTTATTTTATATTTTTATATTCGAGTTGATTGAATGAAAGCTAAATTGCGGTTTACGATTTTTGACGTATTAAAAAAAAACTACTTACAAGATCTCGTTCAAACCAATTTTCAGTGGAAGTTTACATGGTAATGTACATCATATATTTTTTTTAGATTTATCATTCTCTTATTTTAGAAGTTACAGGGGGGGGGGACACACATTTTACCACCTTGGAAGTGTCTCTCGCGCAAACTATTCAGTTTAGAAAAAAATTACATTAAAAACCTCAACATCATTTTTGAAGACCTATTCATAGATAAACGTAAGGGTTCGATAAAAAAAAAAATTTGAGTTTCAGTTCTATGTATGGGGAACCCCAAAATTTATTGTTTTTTTTCTATTTTTGTGTGAAAATCTTAATGCGGTTCACAACATACATCTACTTGCCAAGTTTCAACATTATAGTTCTTATAGTTTCGGAAAAAAGTGGCTGTGACATACGGACGGACAGACAGACAGACAGACAGACAGACAGACATGACGAATCTATAAGGGTTCCGTTTTTTGCCATTTGGCTACGGAACCCTAAAAATGATTTTGTATTATATAAGTACTTCTTATGTAGTCAATTTTAATAAATAATCGTACCGTTTCGTGACTTTTTTAGCTTTCCCCATGTAATCAATGATGAACAAGTAATATGCTTAAAACAACCAACGTTACAACTCAAGAAATTTATTTTAGACAGTTGAACAACAAAAACAGTCACAGACAGTAGTCAGTAGGTCGAAGTATACACCAGCATTACGAAATACTAACAATTTAGTAAAAAACATATATTCCTAACTGCCTTATAAGGCAGGAATTTTATTTTATTGCCTTACGCGGCGGCGTCTTTGAATAGATTTGATTTTGCCATCACCAAATAGTGCTTGTGACGTCATAATAGGTATTCAAAAAATGGCACGCTTGGTTTTCATACAGATCGTAATACTTGTGTCATCTATATAGATCTGTGATTGATACGGTAGTTAGTAAATCCATCCAACCCTGCACTTTATTCTGCTATAATACCGGGCGGACTTGCATATCTGAGTCTCTGAGATTCTTTAGCGTGTAGGCAATAATACTGACCGAATAGCGCGCACTTCTGCGCTTCTGCCTATTCTTTGATCAGCGCGGGGAGTGGTGTGCGCGCGGGTATAGCGCCTAAGCCCCGCCCTGACGGCCAAGGTCATTGATAGCTATAGTCGCCTTAAGGGGTTAGGACCACGACCTATTGGTACCACTGATATATAAGTCAGATTTAAGGAAATAAGGGTAGAGAAGTTTACAACAATATGTGTTAATATGAAAAGTCTAGTATTTATTATAATTACTTTGTAATTTATGCACCGTGTTGTTAACAAGGAATAAATTAGTACAATTAGCATATTCACGTATTTATTAATTACATATTTGCACTAAATAACCTCGGATGATCGAATAATCTCGGAGTTTCTTTGAGTCTTTCTTCTCCGGGTGTCTCAACGTAGGTAGATAGAGAAAGACTCGTAGGAACCTATGATAGGATCCGGTCGTCCTCGCAAGGCGAGGCTCGCGACGCGTTCTATGTGTAACAACGTAGGTAGATAGAGAAAGACTCGTAGGAAGCTAGGATAGGGTCCGGTCGTCATCGCGAGGCGAGGCTCGCGACGCGTTCTATGCATCTGACCTAATCCCAGCCCGCGCTGGTTGATCTTAATTATATTTATAACGCGACTATCACATGCCATTTAATAAAGTAATTTATTTTTTAGTTTGCCTCATGTATTTTGTATTACTTTCCACAGATTCAACTATTTTTTGTCCTTTTGTCACTATTTAAAAAAGAATTGAAATTAAAAAAAAATTAAAATAAAGTTGTTTTACTGGAGATTTTTTATTTTGTCGGGAGTCGGGAGGGTATCCAAAATTCGGAGAATCCCGTTAAATCTGAATGTCAATGCTAATGATCAATTATATACAAAATCTGGCAACTAAAATCTATTACGGATTAGCTAATCATCTGTCTGCCAGTCTAGTATCAAGTTATAGGTTAGGAAGAGACATCTTACTCGTGTTTCGTTAAGACAAAATTTGTCCCTAGAGAGTAGACAGGAGAGCATGCCAATTAGCGTGTGCAAAAACGAGACAGACATAGGTTCAAGTGTGCGAATTAGTTCAGTTTCGTGGTGCCAATTAGTTCAGTTTCGTGTTGCCAATTAGTTCAGTTTCGCGGTGCCAATTTCTAAGTTCAGATTCGTGGTGCCAATTAGTTCTGTTTCGTGGTGCCAATTAGTTCAGTTTCGTGGTGAAGCCCGGGTTTCGTATCTACTTTCTTTTTCTATAACATCATAGTTCGCGGGCTCTCGGAGTCTACGAGGGCATCGGAAGGTTCTTAGCAAAGTAAGGGTCGGGAGGGCGAGGGTAAACAGTTTACTGTAATCACTGCTAGTCATTATGTACACAAAATATTAACTGAACACGCTAAATTGCGTGACATCACATTAACAAATAAACAAAGGTGACACGGAATTAAAGGTACAATTATTATTCTAACAGCTGTGGAAGATCAACCTTCACCCATCTCATAACCAAATGAAACATTTTTGTCAAATATTATTCACTAGCGACCCGCACCTGCTTTGCACGGGTGTAATGCTGATATATTATACATATAAACCTTCCACGTGAATCACTTTATCTACTAAAAAAACCATATCAAAATCCGTTGCGTAGTTTTAATATATACATAGGGACGGACAGACAGTTTGAAGCGACTTTGTTTAATACTATGTAGTGATTAACAAACATGGCTATGATAACTTGCTTATCAAAAAGTGTTTACACACTACACTACATACCAGCTGCACTCTGACCTGACCGAGTGTGCATGCTCTTTTACATTTGATTTTAGTGAAAAAGAGCATTTTTGTTTCCAAAACAGTAATTTTGAACCTTCTGACCATAATTCTTACTTCTATTACACTTTTTGTATTATTACATTAAATTTACATCTTATTTATAAATTGAGATGAAATTCATACATTATAAACTCCAATAATATGTATTTATTATAAGAGTGTATATAAATATGTATATGTGTATATATTATCATGTTATATATTATGTATGTTATAGCTGTATGTATATGCTTTCTTAGAATTTATCAATTAATATTTAAATTCTTCTTTAATCTTCCTAAACTACAGCGCACCTACCATGTTGTTTCATCACCACCCTAAGGTCGACTGGCAGATAATGCCGACTACGGCATTAACGGTACGGTACAATATTTTGTGCTGTTTTAAATAAATAAATAAATTCATTTGATTATCAAAAGATTAAAGTTGATTCAGTGAAAAATAGCCATGAACACTTTTTGATAGGCAAGTGAATAATATTTGACTAAAAGTATATCTCGTCTGGTTATCGGACAGGTGCAGGTTGATCTTCCACGACTCCTCTACTACATTAAGGTAATAACTATTAAGGGGCCATAGCCTAATGGCTAGGGTGTCGGACTTGTGATCTTGAGGTCGCCGGTTCGAACCCCACCCAGTGCACTACCGACGTGAATCCACTCGTAACACAAGCATTTTAGCTTAGCACGAGGGGTTAACAAGAATACTAGTAGTCTGCAAAACTCGGCTAGTAATCTTTTAAAAAAGAATAAATAATTGTAAAATGACATTAGAAATATCAGAAACACCATCTTGTATGCGTTCTCGCTTGTTTTTATCTATAACTATTTTTTCATAATATTTTAGCTTTTCACTTATCACTTTCTCCATCTTTGAAAAACTCTTGACATTGACATTCGTACTTCCTTAGTCAATGGAGGCGCGTTTATTTCAACGAGAATATGGCTAGAGCGTCGGACTTGTGATCTTGAGGTCGCCGGTTCGAATCCCACCCATTGCACTACCGACGTGAGCCCACTCGTAACACAAGTATTTTAGCTTAGCACGAGGGGTTAACAAGAATAATAGTAGACTGCAAAAATCAGTCAGTGAAAAAAAAAAACTAAATATTTTTTTGTCTTTATGCCTATTGTCCCGGGTGGAAATCGAACCCAGAGCACCAGGTCTCAGAAGTAACTATCGTAACCACTGTGTCACAGTCATGTCATTTTGTTTGTAATGACTCCATCTCCGGACTGCGTCGGTACTGATACGTAGTAAATTGATGGATTCCGGGAGTTGACAAGTTTCGATAAACTGTGAGGGGTGGATGAGACAAACAGAGGGTTTAGGTATAGCTAAGGGCTTTTTGTTTCGGATGGTAACACGTAGGTAGCTAGGCTTTTGCTACTTCACCGGGCATAAAGCCGAGCAGAACTCCAGCCGCCCTGAGCCGAGGTCCAAGCCCCACAGGGGGCGCCCTCTTGCGCAGGTTGCTTATTTTGTAGTTTTCAAACCATTTATTAAGGCCGGAGCTCTGCTCGCCTTTACGCCCGGTGAAGTAACAAAAGCCTTATCGCTACCGCTAAAAAACGGAGAAATTTGGCATTTCTTATCTGATATATTTAATAGTTATTTGTTATACAAGAGTGCAAAGTTGCTTTTTAACCGCGTGTTCAATTTTGATGACCGAGCAAGCGAAGGATTCTAAAATTGAATCACGAGCGCAGCGAGTGATTCAAAATTAGAATCCTGAGCGTTAGCGAGGGAATCAAAAGAGCACGAGGTGAAAAATCTTTGCACTCGAGTGCAACACGTAACTTTTCATTCCACCTCAGCGAGGAAATGCGCATTATTAACAGTTTCAGTCAATTCTGTTGGCGTCAAACAAACTTCCTCGTCGCTAGAATCACTTATCATTTTAGTTTTTTCACTTGTTTTCAAGTTTCTTGTTTTAAATATAAGGTTTAACAATGACGTGAAAAAATGCCGCGTAAAGAACCGCGTACAAAGCAAAATGAAAAAAGAACACCAAGAAGGTTCCGAGTCTGAGTTTTTAACAAATTAAAAAAGAGTTGTATGATATATTCGGCACCATAGAGGTAGCAGTAAATAGGTTTAATGTTTTTTTTAATTCACAAACTTAGTGCACACGATGTTCTAAATTCAATTTACTTTATCCTCTAGATTATTCTCTAATTAAACGGCTTTTCCACTCAGATATTGAAGATTAAAAATACTCTTTCCGAGATGGTGGGATGAAAAGATTATTTATTTTGCAAAAGTAAGTGGCAAAAACAGACCTATGTTAAGTCATCATTAGGTCAAAAACATAGAAAAAGCCTTGTGAATATCTGTAATCTAAATTTTATACGTTTATCATTTTATTGAAACTCCTTGGTCTATTAATGCTATTACCTTTTAAGGCTTATTTATGAACAATAGATCCGTTGTGGATTTGTTATATTCGCAAAATAAACAATTATTTTAGTTCTCAAACCACGCGACTTATTATTATTATTATTTTGTGTGCATACTCGTTTTGCTCGCGACAATTTTTAATTTTATTTTACTTATATATATCTAGGTATATATATTTTATTGATTTTTTAAATAAGATTATAAAATAGTAGTTTATACATTTAAGTTATACCATTTACTAGCCCTGTATAGGTATACCTAATGTTAAAAATATAGTTCTTAATTAAGTATATAAAAAAAATGTACTTAAATGTGTTATGCATTGTAAATGACATATAACAAGGGCGAATTATTCGTGTACGTTACTAATAAACTATTTCATTTCATTTCAGTATAACAGTTAAATATGCCATATTCCGACATATTCATCGATAAATACTTAAAGTGCGAACGTTGCGCCTTTTACAAAATATATCGTAATATAATTTAATCTACTGATACTATTATATTACGACAGTAGTAAGTTGAAACAGTATTTTAATGTTATGACAGTCTTTTGAGCTTTTATTATACGCCGGAAACAAAAGATGTCAACTTCAAAATGTCAACTGTTCTCGCGAATTTTCGCAACAACGCCGCAAGGGCCGATAGGGTTGCCCAACTCCTTTTAATAGTGAAAAAGGTTTTTATTTGTGGTAACAATTTTCATAGCAGCTGTCAATATGATGGTAAAATAACAAGTGTTTTACTAAGTGCTTATGAATGTATATGATACGGGCAACGTGATTAACTGGGCATTATTAATAAGGACCGGCCACTATTAATAATGCCCAAGAGCGACGGGCAAAGTGATTAATTTATCACTTTGACCGGCCATTATTAACAATGCCCGACGGCCCGTGGTCCATGTAATAAGTCAGTGTTTGAGATAGCTTGAATTTGTCACTTGGACCGGGCAGTATGAATAATTCCCTACTTGTAGCCGGGCAATGTGATAAATTGGTTTAGGTTTAGGTTTTTTTTTACCACCTAAAAACCTTTTGCGCTGCTCAGATAAAATGTTGTAAGTTTAATTTCATTTAACAAAACAAAAACACTACATTTCACCTATTTTATTACTTTGCCCAAGACATGGTGGGCATTATTCATAATGGCCGAAGAAAAGTGATTAATCATGCTGTTTTAATCACATTGCCCAATTGAGTCGGGCATTATTAATACAGACCGGCCATTATTTATAATGCCCGGACTTATCAAATTGCCCATAACCTATATAAATATATATGGTACCAATTTTTTGGTATCGCACCACGCGCGGTTTTACACGCTTAACTCGCGTTCCCGTTTTAATAATTAAATATAGCCTATATCAGCTTTCCAACGGTGAAATAATTTTTGAAATCGGCCAAGAAGTTTCGGAGCCTATTCAATACAAACAAACAGACACCTGTAAAATATATGTAATATATTTTGTCTGTCTGTCTGTTTATTTGTCCGTGTATTCCGTTTAA
The DNA here is from genome assembly GCA_947037095.2 of Nycteola revayana. NCBI lineage: Eukaryota > Metazoa > Arthropoda > Insecta > Lepidoptera > Nolidae > Nycteola > Nycteola revayana. The sequence continues at coordinate 7,798,657 of OX344840.2, forward strand.
TTTCCAAAACGGTTGTACTGGAGGCTTATACTATCGTAACGTTGTTAGCGTTCAGATGTGGACGTTATATGGGTTGATGAAGACATAAGTGTGGGAATGTAAGTTAGGTGTGTCCTAAGGCAAGTGAAGATGTCTGTTTGTGAACGAAAGATGTGGCAAGTGTTAAGATGATTTATGAACAGAGTACGGAATTGGTTTATTAGCCAATAATCAAGCGATGAATGAACAATGATTGAATGAGATAAGACTGAAGGATTACGAATACTGGAATGAGTGAAAGCGAGTTTGGAAAGGAAGCTGCTAGACGAAGGACGTGCGCATAAATAAGAAGTATCTAGAAGTAAAGAAAGATAATAAAACACGATCTAACGGATTACCATCTTTTATTTGCTGGATTATCTCTCCTCCTGATTATATCCCACAAAAATATATAGTTGGCAACCCTAAACCTGAGACTGACAACTAAGCATCTCTCAAAATGATACTTCCTTTGTCGTGCCAATGACTGCGAAAGAGACAGCGCTATACACTTCCTTTAAGCGAGAAAGGTTCGGATGTATTCCTATCAATTCCTATTGTGTCGACTAGTAAAAGGTCAGTAGGTAAGAGAGTCAATGACCGTTCCCGCCGAAAATAGCGCGCTTCCAGTGACAGGTCGCCATTTCGTATTTATAGAGATGTGCTAGTCAGGTTAGCTAATCAAATAGTTTAGTATTTATCGATTGCAAAATATAATTTATTTAATTATTTATACTTTTATTGCACACAGAAAATTACATGAAATAAATTTTATAAATTGGAAACAACATGTACAAAGGCGAGCTTAATTCAATTATGAATTCTCTTCCAGCAAACCTTTAGGAAAGAGATACATGATAATGAGTGCATAACAAGTGTACAACAGATTTAATATAATTGTTACCAAATTGGTAAATACATATCTATAAACATACACACTTATGGTAACATATAGGTACAACTACATACTAATAAATATGCCTGCTATTTATAATAAACTACATATACTTACTAACTTATATGTCCATATCTATATCTATATATCTTATATATATAAAACAAAGTCGGGTTTGTTACAACACTTATAACTCGAGATCGGCTGGATCAATTTTCATGGTTTTTGTTTCGTTGGATTTGTCTCCGCCCTGAATAGCAGAATACATTTTAAAAACAAAAGAAAGTCGTGTTAGTTACACTATTTATAACTCAAGAACGGCTGAACCGATTTGGCTGAAAATTGGTAGGGAGGTAGCTAAGAACTGGGAGAAGGACATAGGATACTTTTGGGTAGGGGTAGGGGTAGGGGTAGGGTAGGGTAGGGTAGGGTAGGGTAGGGTAGGGGTAGGGTAGGGTAGGGTAGGGGTAGGGTAGGGGTAGGGTAGGGTAGGGGTAGGGTAGGGGTAGGGTAGGGTAGGGTAGGGGTAGGGTAGGGGTAGGGTAGGGGTAGGGAAGGGGTAGGGTAGGGGTAGGGTAGGGTAGGGGTAGGAGTAGGGTAGGGCAGGGGTAGGGTATAAAAGTCCACCCGTGCGAAGCCGGGGCGGGCCGCTAGTCTATATATAAAACAAAGACGGGTTTGTTACAACACTTATAACTCGAGATCGGCTGAATTAATTTTCATGGTTTTTGTTTCGTTGGATTTGTCTACGCCCTGCATAGCAGAATACATTTTAAAAACAAAAGAAAGTCGTGTTAGTTAATAATAATAATAATAAATTGGTAGGGAGGTAGCTAAGAACTGGGAGAAGGACATAGGATACTTTTGGCTAGGGGTAGGGTAGGGTAGGGTAGGGTAGGGTAGAGTAGGGTAGGGTAGGGTAGGGGTAGGGGTAGGGTAGGGGTATGGTAGGGGTAGGGTAGGGTAGGGGTAGGGTAGGGGTAGGGTAGGGGTAGCGGTAGGGTAGGGGTAGGGTAGGGTAGGGGTAGGGGTAGGGAAGGGGTAGGGTAGGGGTAGGGTAGGGTTAGGGTAGGGGTAGGGTAGGGCAGGGGTAGGGTAGGGCAGAGGTAGGGTATAAAAGTCCACCCGTGCGAAGCCGGGGCGGGCCGCTAGTAACATAATAAATTACTGAGAGAAAAAGTACTCCCTTGTTCTTTTTTTGAAAGCATCAAGAGACTGGCAATCACGTGTAGGATGTGGAAGTGAATTCCATAAAGTAACGCACTGCATGGAGGACGGTGAAAGAGTGGTCATATTTGCTAGAGACATAGGGAGGGTTTTTTAAAAGAAGAGAAATGGCAGTAATTATTATTTTAAGCGCTGATGGTTAAAATAAAAAAATATTTCCTTTTTGATAGTATCCTTGAATATTTATTTATTTATTGGCTCTTACTTAATTCTATAGCTCAGAAGCAAAAGGTCGTAAGTGCAATTGCTCTGCTCAGGTGGGTCGGAGCGTTGGGCCGGATTGCTGTGGCGTACCCGGCCCCCGCCAACGGCGGATCGAAAGAGTGTCCGGGGGGTTTTAGTGGTGTAGGGTCCTCTCCTCGTGGTATAAGTTTAGCATACCACGCTATAGAGAGGGCGAGCCCCACATATCCCAGCGCGCGAATACGCTGCAGCGGCGGTGGGAATGCGTCAATGCATTTCCCCTCCCGGACAAAAAAAAAATTAAGCGTGATTTTTTGTAGCCTATACTTATGTTAATCGAGCTGATTAACTATCCCCGTGCAAAGTTTCAGCCAAGTACATTCAGTAGTTTTTGCTTGAAAAAGTAACAAACATCCATCCATACTTACAAACATTCGCGTTTAGTAAAAAACAAATGTTAAAATAACTATTAGACATTTATTTTATATAGGTACATATCCAGTATAAGAAGAATAATTAGCTTACCAACACCTCAAATTTAACTTGAGTCTCTGTTTTGTCGCGTTTACCTTGAACATTCAATTCGTCAGTTATTTAGTAACACCTATTCATCTTTCATAAGGTTTCATATCCAATTAGGTTTCATAACTTGTTTCGTTTTTAACCTACAAGCTGCGCCCCGCGGTTTTACCCGCGTCACTCTGCTCCAGTGGGTCGGAGCGTGATATTTTGTAGCCTATATGTTAATCCAGCTTATTAACAATCCGCGGGCAAACTTTTAGCCAAATTCAGTCAGTAGTTTTTGCGTGAAAGAGTAACAAACATCCATCCATTCATCCATCCATCAATCCATCCATACTTACAAACTTTCGCGTTTATAATATTAGTAGGATATTGTAAGGCCAAAGAGTTTGTTGCGACCGTGCTGAGCCGAGGTCCAAGCCCCACAGGGCGCGCCCTCTTGCGCAGGTTGCTTAGTTTGTAGTTTTTAAACCATTTATAAAGGTTGAAGCTCTGCTCGCTTTTATGCCCGGTGAAGTAGCAAAAGCCTCGTGGCTAACTACGTATGTCAGTCAGAAAAAAAAGAAAAGGAGCAACTTGGCAATCTTGCATATTTAAATGATAATGCAAAATATTGTTTTCATACGTTACAATCAAACACAAATGATACTCTACATATCATTTTATTTGTTGTTCTCCCCAGCTGACACAGTTTCATTAAAAAACAAAGTACCTTGTTTCGCGCTGTCATTTCAGCAAAATGGCGGCGACACATGAGTGACGGGACGTACTTCCGTTTCGTGAGTGCTGTCCAAAATGCAGGAGTTGACGGCTAATGTAAATGAAAAAAAGCCAACTTAAGAAAAAAAACTATGTTATTTAACTAGAAAAATAATAGGTACCTTAACAATTTAAGAATATAATTATTATAAATTTAAATACATTAAAAATGTGGAACGCTTTTTGCGTGTTTGTATCGTTCCAATTTTAGTTTGTATCGTACCTATTATGTACCTACTACCGAAGTATTTTTTTATTGTTATCTTATTTTGGTATTTACTTAAAATAACCATGACTTTACCAATTTCATGTCTATATTCATCATCATCAGCCTGTTGTAGTCCACTGTTGAACATAGGCAGTCCCCCATCGATTTCCAGCGGGAAAGATCGCTAGCGGCCTGCAACCACAGACTCCCAGCAACCTTTATGAGGTCGCCGATCAATCGTGCAGGCGATCGTCCTACGCTGCGCTTGCAAGTTCGTGGTCTCCACTGGAGAACCTTTCTGCTCTATCAGCCGTCAGTTCTTCGATCTATGTGTCCTGCTCATTTCCACTTCAGCTTGTTAATCGGTTGAGCTATGTCAGCGGCCTTCGTTCTCCTGCGGATCTCTTCATTTCTGATTCGATCGCGCAGGGAAACGCCGAGCACAGCTCTTCCCATAGCTCGCTGAGCGACTTTGAGCTTTCTTATGAGAAACATAGTAAGCGACCCCGTCTCAGCTCCATATGTCGTCACTGGTAACTCACATTGATTGTAGACTTTTTTCTTCAGGCACTGAGGTATTTTGGACGAGAAGATCTCCCGAAGCTTGCCAGATGCTGCCCAGCCGACTCGGATTCGACGATTGACCTCGTTCTCTAAGTTGGTCCTACCTAGTTGGATCGTTTGACCTAGGTATACGTATTCGGTCAAAACTTCGAGATGTAGTGATGTCTATATTCATATTTTTTTTGTTTTAAATTGTGTCTATATGAATAAGAAATTATTGACTTTTATAACTAGATATCACTATCCCACGGGAACTCATTTATTTTCTGGGATTAAAAGTATTTAAAATGTTGACCGGGAATATAAGGTACCACCATGAAAAATTTCAAAATTGCACCTCTTAAAAATTTCGAAATTGAGATTTATAAATTTAGACTATCGGCAGGATTCGAACCTACATCTTAGCCCCTAATACCTTAACCATTCGGTTACGGTGGAACCCCAACCGGTCGTCGAAATTTATCAATCTCTTTTATATCATGGTTCTTATTGGGACGTTAGTGCCATCTATACAAATATCTCCAAAGTTACATTTGAAATTTAGTAATCGGTACATCGAATCGGAAAGCTGTTCCGTAAAGTATTTTAAATAATGATAAACTAACAAGCTTTTACACGTTTGATTCCAAGGCGGGTATGACAATTACAGTTACATTTTGCATTACCAGCAAAAATATTGATTAGTTCCGTTTCATGAATTTTTGTCAAGCTCCGTTTGACATTTGACACAGTTTTATAAAAAAAGTAAGTTGTTTCGCGCGCTGGAAATGAAATGACGGGAACATGAGCGACGTTGATGGCACTTCCGTATTGTTGAAGCTGTCCAAAATGCTAGAGGATGACGGCTGAAATGTTCTTTAAAAAAGTTGCAAGCTGTATTTATGATGTGAACATTTATCGGGAAAAGTTTACATTTTTTTACGGACATTATAATAATGTTGATAGCTGTGGAATAATTTAAGTCTCGGGTTCGATGCCTACGCCAGACTAGAAATTAATGGCCTACCACCAGCCAGAAGTGAAATACATATTAAAATATAATTATTATCATTATCTTACAATAATGTTGAAGATCTATAAATATCACGCCATCTTGAAACAAGATTTTTCTTTATTCTCTTATTACGCTCTTTCATATAAAACAAAATTGTAAAAAAAAGAAAATGGACCTATTTTCGATTATTTTTGATTTATTTTTTAATGGACATGTCTTGGGCTTTTAAAAAATATTAGGACAAGTTAATGTCTATTTACCACTGATATAGTACTAACATAGATGGAGGGTTAAACAGCAACCAAAAACGGTTATATCACGCTATTCTTACATATGACCTTCATAGAATACCAGAAAAGGATGCATAAATGGCGCCCCTTTCGTAAATTTGTAGGTTGTCACAAGTTTGCGATATTGTCAAGGATGCGATAGTCGATAATTTATATATCGATAGAACTAGAACTCGATTTCAAAAATTAATCGATCAAAGTATCAATCGATCACTTATTTGAATTAAATGTTAATTTTTTATTTTTAATATCACTGTAATTGACCCATCATCGGTACGATCGATGCGTAAACATTATTAATGAAAAGTTTCGTTTTATTTCAAATTTTAATCATTAACCTGCTATCTATTTCGAAACTATTTTTACGATTTACAGAAATATCTCACCGTAACAATAATAGGTACATTATATTTAGATGAGGTATATTGAATTAAAAAGTCCCTGGGGGAACGGTAGCTACGCGAGCGAATTCGCACGGGAATGTGACATAGATATAAATAAGAAAAACTATTTAAATAAACAACATAAATGATTTTATTCGGCGCTTAGTTATTTATACTTGTCAGAATCACAATGTTAAAACTATAGCTTAGATTATTCTTGCTTAATTTATAAATTAAGCAACTAGGTAACTTCAATATTAGGGCATTAAACACATTGGTCATCAGGGCATCCCGCGCCTACCGCACGGTCGCTTTTGACGCGGCCTGCCTCCTTGCGGGGTCTCATCCGTGGGACCTTGAGGCGGAGGTTTTGGCCGCAGCATTTGGCCGCTGGAGGTGTGAGGGGGCGCGTTCTGGCCGCGATCCCTTCCCGAAGGGTGTAAACCCTCCGGAAATGGTAGGAGCGGCTAGAGGCCGCGCCGCGGAGGTGGAGGCGATTCGGCCCCATCTAAATAAATAATAAATAATTTTGTCAAGTGATCTATTTTTTTACCCTTGAATTTAAAATGGGCAACTGTAATATAGACAAAGCATTATTTTTTAATCGCCTCCATTTAACATTTGTGTTAGAGATAAATTAATTTACATAAAATAGTTGAAATAATTCGACTGTGTTTTTTCCATTTCCAATCCTATCTAGCAACAGTAGCAACACGTCGTATCCACTTATTTCTATAATTTTAGTTCTGGGGAAATCTGTATTAAAACATAAACTACCATTATAACTTCTCTATATATTTATACAACTTTCCTACTTACTGCCTGTTAAATAATAAAGTGGCAAAATCATAACAAATAAAATTTTCTACTATTACCTTAAGATTAATAAAAATAGCGGTTACCGCTATTTTGATTTAATCTAAGTTTTCAATTTTTACCATATCGATACTTTCGATACCTACATCACTAGTAACAGTAGTAACCTAAAAACATTTCGAATCAAATATACGTATTGTGCTTAAAATCCCATCTAAGCTATGTTTTTCATGTTGAAACTTGAAATATCCATGTTATATTATTATAAGATATAAGATTTTTCGACTTTATATCATACATTTACCAAATAATAAAGATATAAACTTACCGATGAAATGTTACACAAACAGGATCATTTTGCTTCTTTCCGGAATGTGAAACGCATCCTTCAATATTACACGATATTTTGTTAGTTATAATCTACAACATATACCTACAATAATTGTAATTTAATTTATTTTCGTCGCAAAATCGTTAAAATTATTCACTGCTGCAGCGAATACACAAATGTAAACAATGTACATAAATAATGCGACTAAAATCAGTATAAGTCACCTTGTATGACGTTTATATGTCAAGTTACTACTTTCATGCACAGCCGTATAATAAGAAGTCACAAATGTCAAAAAAGAGGTCACTTTTAAATTTGGCGTGGACAACCTTGCAACAATGTAAGCTTTTAAAATAATCACTGACTCTTTCGCTCTTAAGTAAAACATGTATTAATTAGAGCGAGACCAAAAGAAGATTTTTGCTGTTGCTACAAACCAAAATTAGCCTGGTTTCTATGCATATACTTATTCTGAGCTATTTACAATATCTTACATAGACAATATCTTCTTTTTCTTTTTTTTTGCCAAAACATTACTTTTTTTTTATTTCGCACTAAACTTGGGCCATTTGAGATACGGCTTCCAAATGTGCTTCTTTGTGATCAGCTGACAGCGGCTTCTATACTATATGTGAGTAGACATAGAATGTTGTTACGGTGTGACGACACAACATGGCGGTGACAATGGCGACGAATGGTCTTTCATTATTACCTGTGAAGCTTTTCATGTTTGGAGACTTAAGTGACACAGATTGTTGCAGAAATATATTTTCTTCTGCATTTTTTTATGCCATTACTCTATGCCACATTAACGGGGACGCTGAGCGTTGCGCGTGGCGTTATGTGATGTCAAATTTAAAATCTAAATTTAAAATTATTTAATTATTTGTTTTGTATTTTAAAATTGTACTTTTAGTAATATATCAATTTTCTATTATTATTTTAATTTTTAAGTAAAAATTATAATATGAATATTTGAATGTCAATAATTAATTACCTACTTAATTTATTGTTGTTTGTTTATAAACGTGGCGTCATCAATGGGGCCAACTAGAATACCAGCGCTACATTTAGGTATACACAAATGTGTGGATATATATCATAAAGCTGAAGTTGGTACCTATTTATGATGCACATAGGATCGTGTCTATTTTTTTAAATTTGATATGATATAAATAAATATTTTTCTTTCTTTCTATGTGGTGCGTCCGACAATGCGAATGCGAACCAAACGTGCTAACAATATTTTAGCTAACCACGAGGGGTAAACAAGAATACTAGAAGTGTGCTAAAACTGGCTTAAACCCTGATAAGTATTAATCTTAAAAGAAACTTTGACAGCTGATTTTTTTAAATGTTAGGTCAATTTTTTTTTTCCTTCGATCGTTTGGTTCTGGACTTTCAGTTCAGCCGGCACATAAAATGCTTTTTCAAAGGGTGAAAAATTGAGAAATTTTTACTGTGCTGGCTAGTACTGTATGTCTGCTGCACTGGCACTAACTATTTGCACCTATCTGCCGCTTAACATCTTACTCGTATTATAAACGCGAAAGTTTGTAGGTAGTTTGTAGGTCCTAAGTATGGATGGATGGATGTTTGTTTCTTCTTTCACGTGAAAACTACTTAACCGATCATCATGATTTTTTTACATATATTCTTTGAAGAAGAAGTTAGAAGTTACATAGGGACATTGGCTTCAAAGCTAGTAAATAGGTACTCTATAAAATGTGCCTCTAAAACTTAAAGCTCTGTATCTTAGAAAAATGATAAAATAAAATAAAAACGGGCCAAGTGCGAGTCGGACTCGCGCACCGAGGGTTCCGTACAGACCTGTTTTTATTTATGTTATAGGTTTTGTTTCCCTTTTGAGTGTCGAAAATTTGCGACATAAACAGCTGTATCTTTTGATTGCGTTGGCTTAGAAGTTTGATTTTTTCACAGCTCCAAGGGACAGTAAACCCTAGTATTTCATATAAATTTCAGCTTGATAAGATCACGCGTTCCTGAAGAAAAGGGTCTTGACAGGCAGACGGGCGGACCGACAAAAAAGTGATCTTTTAAGGGTTCCGATTTTTTTCCGAGATACGGAAACCTAGTAATGGTTAACTTGGTATTAAAAAACTGGTCAAGTGCGAGGCGGATTCGAGCTTAAAGGGTTCCGTACCATTTTCAAGCGTCTTCCTGTTAGCGTCATTGATATCGATCAAAAAAAGTGCACAAAAAAATAGTTGTATGGGAGCCACCCTTAAATATTTATTTTATTTTATTTTTAGTATTTTATGTTATAGCGGCAACAGAAATACATCATTTGTGAAAATTTCAACTGTCTAGCTATCGCGGTTCTTGAGATACAGCCTGGTGTCAGAGAGACAGCGAAGTCTTAGTAATAGGGGTCCCGGTTTTACCCTTCGTATACGGAACCATCACATAGTTTATTTTAAATTTGTTTATATTTGTTCCAGGAATGTCCGGAAGGTGTGGTCCAAGAAGAATCTTTTAAAGACATCTACGCAAAATTCTTCCCACACGGCAGTAAGTAACTTATCCGATGCCCTCGTAGACCCCAAGTCCGAGAGCCCCGCGAACTGTAAAGTATAGCGACAGTTGCACAAAACTCTCCTAAAATACTAAAAGTCATAATCCCTCAATCTCATTGCCAGCGACCGCCCTGAGCCGAGGTCCAAGTCCCACAGGGAAGGCTCGAGATCTGCTCGTCTTTATACCCGGTGAAGTAGCAAAAGCCTCGTGGCTACTAGTTAGCCAATAGGCTTTTGCTACTTCACCGGGCATAAAGACGAGCACGGACAATAGGTATGTCCGTAAGAAAAAAAATTGGTAGAAATTATGTTTCTGCCGGTACTGAGTAGCGGGACCATCTGAAAATAGTGTAGTGCTTTTTTTATGATATTTTATATAATATACACTTGAGAGCAATAAAATCGCACACGTTGACTTTTTGTTGTTAAAGCAGTTTTTTTCATGAATGTGAATACATATTAAAATAAAACTTACACTATTTGAATGTTTACTTCAGTACCTTTCTAATGATATCAAATACAGTGTAAAAAAAGTACCCATAGGGAGTTTTAGGGCACAAAACCCAACATACGGATAAAATTACCCAATTTAGCTTAAGAAAGAATAAAAATAAAACTCAAAATGCTTGATCAAATTGTTTTTTAATAAGGTGTATTCCCTCCCCTAGCCTTGATTACAGCTCTTAATCGGTTTTTCATGGACCGTATTAATTTCACCATGAAATCTTGTGGTATGGCGTTCCACTCCTCTTCAATGGCAAGTTGAAGCTCTTGGAGGCGCGTAGGAGCAGGGCTTCTTGCTCGAACTCTTCTTTTTAGCTCATCCCAGACATGCTCAATTGGATTGAGATCAGGACTACGAGCTGGCCACTCCATCGCGGTGATTCCAACGTCTTCCATGTAGTCGCAAACTGTTCTAGCGACATGCGGTCTGGCGTTGTCGTGCATTAAGAGAAAATCTTCTCCCATAAGCCACGCAAGCGGCCTCACAAGTTCTTCGAGCACTTCTTCGACGTATCGTGCAGCCATCAAACTTCTCGATCTCGGGCCGGTATTCGCCGTAGTGATGAATACAATGTCAGTTTTAGTGTCCAACATTATGTCACCCCAAAACATACACGATCCACCTCCAAAAGCCACACGTTCGCTTATGCAGCATTGTGAAAATCGCTCTGATGACATTCTGTAGACCCTAGAGCGTCCATCATGACCATGTAAAGTCATTCTGCACTCATCAGAGAACATAACAGCCCGCCATTGGTCATACGTCCAATTTAAATGTTCCCTAGCAAATTGTAGCCGGGCTTGTCGGTGAGCTGTGGTCAATTTGGGACCATTTGCTGGGCGATGTGAAGTCATTCCTGCTTCACCTAGTCTTCTTCGAACTGTCCACCGACTTATACTGACATTGCGAACTTCTCGAAGCTGTTGTCCCAGTTGAACCGCGTTCAGTTGCCGATTTCTCAAAGACCTTGTCACAAGAAAGCGGTCATCACGCTCTGATGTTGTGCGTCGCCGGCCAGATCCTGGTCGCCGAATGTAGCCACCGGTCTCTTGGAACCTCTGGTATACACGACGAACAGAGTAGCGGCTCAAATTTAGCCGTCGAGCAACTTCACTTTGGTTATGGCCTGCTTCGAGCAAGGCAATAACTTGAGCGGCTTCTGCGGGCGTGGTATCCATATTTTTCCAGTAAATCCGTATGCTTCCAGTAGAGATGTTATCACGTTGACCTTCGGTATGCAACTGATTAAAAATTCCAATAAACCGACCTTTTTATACCTGCGGCTAAGGGTGCAAGTAGGGACAACGCAAACGCGTGAATTTGGGGAATTCGGTGTACGGTCGGTTTTTGTAAGTTACGTAAAGGTTAATGATTTTAATTTTATGTTTTTGTAAAGCTAAGCTTGTATGCTTTAATTTTGTCTAATGATTTTTACTCAATATCTTTAGATTTTAGAAAACAATCAGTAATAAACCAAATTACAAGGGGTGTGCGATTTTATTGCTCTCAAGTGTATATATAAAGTGATATTTTAGTCTATTTTATTCTACAAACTCGCTTTCCGCGCGCGGTTTCACCCGCGTTACTCCCATTCCCGTGGGAACGTCATAGTTAAATATATTCTATGTCATCCGGGGATACTTTAACTTTAGCGCGTTCAAACAAACAATCAAATAAACAAGATCTTCAGTTTTATATATTGGTATAATAATAATCAAATCAGAATTATCTTTAAACTAATGTATTTTGGCGAAGTGCCAAAATCCGACGATTCCAACTAAAAGAGAGCTTAAAACAAATTAAGCCGCAAGATTAAACAATTAAAGCCTTTAGTCTAAGAGCCTGCGGTATAAATAAACTCTTGAACTACCAGGTTATTCCAGTTAATTTAAAAATGAATGGTACAGAATGTTGCCAAAATGATCGTGAACTAGCTGACACATCAGACATTGTCCTGTCCTAACTGAAACTAAATTAGGCGTGATAGCTCTGAACTAATAAGTCTAAGTCTAACAGCCGTAGAAGATCAACCTTTACCCATCTGAACCAGTTGAGACATACTTTTGCTTAAATATTATTCATTAACAAACATGGCTATGATAACTTGCCTATCAAAGTGTTCATGGTAAATTTTTACTGAATTATTTTTAATAAACGAAATAAACGATTTTTATTCAACACTTAGGTATTAATTTACATACACTTGTACTTGTCAAGATGATCAATTTAGATAAAGTAGAGTGTCGGATGTTGGTGTGATAGAACAGGACACAACATACCAGCTGATTGCTGATTTTAGTGAAAAAGAGCATTTGTTTCCACAACAGTAATTTTAAACCATCTGACCATAATTTTTACTTCTATTACACTTTTTCTATTATTACATTACATATTTATATATTGATATGAAATTCATTTGGTTATCAAAAGCGTAAAGGTGATAAAAGAAAGTTGATTAAAAATAATTCATTGTAAAATAGCCATGAACACTTTTTGATAGGCAACTAATCATACGTATGTATAATATTTGACAAAAAGTATGTCTCATCTAGTTATCAGATGGGTGAAGGTTGATCTTCCATGGCTATCAGACTACTAACTCATCAACGATTTCTTTCTCGCGTGGAGATCGAACCCACGACCTTCGGGGATTATACCGATACGGCACGCAGATTTCACGGTGGGCAGCGGCTTGTGCAATGACAGTCTGCTTCCCTGGCATTGCTTGAGCAGCGGTTAACACTTACCATCAGTTGTGCCGCTTGTTCGTATGCCACTGAAGGCAATAAAAAAAAAGTTTGTCTACGATAAAAAAATATAAAAAAAAGTTGGTCTACGATCTACCATACCAACTCTTGGCTCAACAGTTGTTAGAAAAGCCTGTTTCATGTTTTCCTATTTCCATTAAGAAAATCCTTTTATGAGGACTGGAATGTATGAGCATTCATTTCTAAAGCCATTCGTAGGACTCCAGTAATTTATTTTTTTGTTCCTGGCGCTTAAAAGTGTTTAATAAGTTGACTGCATAATTATCAGCCCGTATAACATACACTCTCCATCTCAAAATATTTAGACATTTTTATCGCAGTCATAATCATATCGACAACCTCCGTAGCGTAGCGGTATTTGGCTTGCTTTATATCTCGGAGGTCGTGGGTTCGATCCCCACACTGGACAGGAAACCTTTGCGTAAATTCTAAGAATTTCTTACGGGTGTGGTTGGTTGAGGGCCTACATGCATCGGAAAGCACGTTAAGCCGTTGATCCCTATAATAAAATCATCGTATATCAAGGAACGGGCAGCAGCGTTTCCTTGTGTGGTACAACATTATGCTGCGGTCACCACCCCGCCTGCCAAGCGTGGCAACTATGGCAAATACCCCCTCTCGGGAGGAGGCCCATGTTCAGTAGTGGACGTTATACGGGCTGATGATGAATCATATCGTATCCTAATTATTCCGTTGGTTAGTTGTCTATACACTAATATTATAAAGAGAAAAGATATGATTGTTTCTATTGAATAAACTCCTAAACTACTTGACCGATTAAAATAGTTATTTCACCGTTGGGAAGCTACACTATCCCCTAATGACATAGACTAAATTTAATTGTGAAGTTTCCACGGGAACTAGAGCTACGCGGGTGGAACCGTACGCGGTAAATGTATGTTTTCTCCGTACTGTATAAGTTTACAAGTCGCTTCCCTAGATGGCGCTACCGCTGAATTATAAGTCGCAAGCGTTTGGTTCACGCGATTCATAGGGGTTCGGACGAAATTCTGCTAACGATTGCCTAATTACATCCACGTAATGCTGAACATGGGCCTTTGCCTATAGTTATTTTTGAATCACCATTCACACTATGTGTTGAGTGGTTAATATTAAACTGAACTAATTTAATAGTAATTATTTTGATATGGATTATGGAATTTATGGAGAAAAGGAAATAAAATGTCTATGAACGACATTATAGGAGTAGAATTGCTACTAGAGTTGCCCAACTATTGATAGTTTCGCTATCGATAGACCTCTAAAAATAGTAACAATATCGATATCACAAATTAACGAATACTATTGATTGGAAGCAATAGTATCGATACTATTGCTTCCACTACTTACTATTTCTTCCTAGTTTTAATCATTTATTGCAACGATACTATCGATAGTATTATTATGTAAAATAAAAATAAAATAAATAAATAAAAATCATTTTTATTTACGTAAACCAATTACAGGCACTTGTAAATCGTCAAACATTATTTGAAAATTAATTATTATTTATCTTAAATTATATTTGCTCCCTACCTACCTATTTACTTAGGTATTCAAATTACTTATTTATAATTAAATTAATTATTATAATTAATTTATATTGTCGCTAGGAGGCAAAATGCTTGTTCTGTCTATATTATACCAAAACAATTGTCATTATTTGGGTGGACCATGAGCATATAACGACGGACGCGCTTTAATGCTACCACCGGATCCAATGCGCCCCAATGTTATAATACTATCGATAGTATCGTTGCAATAAATGATTAAAACTATCAATATTCAATACTATTGATAGTCTGTAAAGTATTGCTCCCAAACATAAATTGGTCTTCGATAGTATCACTAATATCGATACTATTGATATGACGTCAACTATCCATAGGCAACACTAATTGCTACCCCTTTTTTTTGTTTTAGGTTACTAAATATAGTACTTTTGGGAAAAAATAGAACACATTTAATTTCCCACGTCTATAATCCATACAGTGCCGGATTAAGATTCTGTCTGGAGCCCCCTCTTAATGACTCAGAGTCGGTCAACGAGCTTTTTTTTTAGGCCTCCACCTATTGTGAATTAGCATTTTTCATTGTTTTTATATGCCGCGCTGAGGATGCGGTCATACTTTTTAGATGGGGTGAATTTGAAACTGACTCTTTTTCGAGCGTTTTGTCAATCGTTTTACACGTGCAGCCTGTGGTTAGGGTACCTATACGCAGAAGGATTACAACGCTCGGCGCGTTCAGTTGAGGATGTTGTTGGGGCCAACTCGGTTTTGTAGCGCGTCTGGCATGTTCGCTGAAGCGAGGCTAGACGATTTTTATGCCGTTATGCGCAAGCGATGTGCGAGTATGCTGAAGCGATTCAGGGGTAGCCCCAACAACATACTGGCTGCACTGGCGGACAAAATTGATGGGCCTTTCATTAGGCACTGGGCAGGTAAACATGTGCGTACATGTCACCAATTAAATTAATTGAAGGCGGAAACATATTATTAAAACGCCACGCCACCCGACGCCACGCCACGTGTGTTGAGTCGAATCAAATGTATTGTTTTCTATAGACCAGAAACACACTATGAACACTCGACACGACGCCACGCGCGTACTGATGCACAGGTGTTGACCCGTGGCGTGGCGTGGCGTTTTAATAATGTGTTTTCGCCTTTAAACTTTTTATTTTTATGTACATACTAACAATAAGTTAAGATTTTACTAACACTATATGGATCAATGTTCTGAAATAAATACATTATTATAAATTATTATATCTATTAGCAAAAAATATAGTACTTTTTGTACTATATTACTTTTGTATAATATATAGTACATTTGACTGAAATATAGTCCGATAGTCAAGCGTGGTGACTATGGCAAATACCCTCCTTCGGGAGAAGGGCCATGTTCAGCAGTGGACGTTGTACGGGCTGATAATGATGATTTTTCGTGTGTACTTAAAAAAGTGCTGAATAAATTAATTATTTTATATTCCTTTGTTTCAGACTCTGCCCTGTATGCCCACTATGTGTTCAAAGCCTTCGATGTCAACTGCAGTGGAGCCATCAGTTTTAGAGTGAGTACCTTTTTGTAAAATACACATATACAACTAAAAGTTACTAATTTAAATTAAACTAACTTGTAAAACACTACTATATTGCAAAAGTAGGAAATGCTACGGGCCCCGCGATGATTTGGGGGGGCCCGTGACTATTTGAGGGGCCCTGCACACCAAGATAAGCAAGAAATTGGATCCACTAAATAATACTATTTAACCGAATCATAGTGCTTCACAGCCTAAAAAAAAAGGTCGTTGAGGCACTCTGAGTCATTAAGAGGGCCCTCCGGACAGAATTTGCTACAGGCCCAGGCAAAACATCACGCTTCGACCCACTGGAGCAGAGTAACGCGGGTAAATCCGCGGGGCGCAGCTAGTAATATATAATAATTATGCGCATTCACTGAAACTAGCAACTGAATTGAACAATATGTGTGGCAAAAGTTGATCAACTTACGATTCGTTATTTTCCGGTGACATATTGGTATATGTACCTATTTTTATTAAGTTAAGTACTTATTAGAATTATATTATGGCCTTCGCAAGTTCTAAACCTGTTACTTGACGGTTTTTATTTTAGTATTCAGAAAATTTGTCTTGCTGGTAGACAGGCCCCTCTTCCCCACTGGGCACACTGGGCACGATCCTAGGGCCTCGCGATGGTTTCCTCGCGAAAGGGCCGGATTTAAGGGAAGGCATCCAAGGCAGCTGCCCGGGGCCTCCACAATAGAGGGGCCCCCACAATAGAGATTTAAAATCTTTCAAATTCTAACGAATAAACTCTACAACTTTACTTTTATTTATTGTTTCGGCGTTATAGAATTATGATAAATGTAATAGTTCTTAAATATTGTAAAAACGGTTATTCATCTATACTTGTTCACTTAAATTAGACAATCAGTTAAATATCAGAATTCGAATCGTCTAGAAAAGTATGTACATACTTCAATTTTTGTCAATTTATTGTCAATGTATTAAGGGAAGACACTATCATCTGCAACACAGTATTAACTAGCGCAGATGCTAGTTATTCTTATCAATTGTAATCCGTGTTATGTCAATAAATAATAATGATTATTATATCATCATCATCATCATCAACAGCCCGTTTAAGTCCACTGCTGAACATGGGCCTTTAACTGACATTGGCAAGCCAGGATCGTAGAGGGATATTGCCATAATCAAGAAGATGATGCTATGCCATGCCATAATCACCACGCTTGGCAGAGGGATTGGTGATCGCAGTAAGATGTAAACCTTGAGCTAATAGATGCTGCTGCCCATCCATTAGCCATATTATGTCCCTTAGTCGCCTTTTACGACACCCATGGGAAGACATGGGCTGGTCTATTCTAAGTGATTATTATATATGTGGATTTATTTGACTCAGCTCTTGGCTGGATTAAACCACATTTACGGGACGTAGACCAAGTAGATGTGGCGTGTGGTTCCATGTTTGTGGTGTTTACACAACTTTCTTCCTATTCTGCATGTGTTAACTAACGCGGGTTTTTTATTATTATCATTTGCTAGCGATCTCCCCGGCTCCGCACGGGCGCAATGCTGATGTATCATACATATAAACCTTCCTCTTGAATAACTCTATCTATTAAAAAAACCGCATCTAAATCCGTTGCGTAGTTTTAAAGATTTAAGCATACATAGGGATATGGGGACAGAGAAAGCGACTTTGTTTTATACTATGTAGTGATTTAGTTCTCACTTCTTTTGTTATTGAAGTCAACAACCGAGCCATAGATATATCATAATATTAAACTTGGCTCTCATTTTACATTATATGTTTTTGATGGATTATTTATTTATCAATTTTTCTTATAAGAAAGTAGAAACCCATTCCTTTACGGAAGATATAACCATAAAAGAATACATCAATAGCCAAACTGAACAGCCCGTCGTAAACAAGGCGAGATCTATGATCAAAACAAGGATATAAAGTGACAATTCTACTTTGTGGTTCTATAGAAATGGGGTCGCAGTTTCGTATTTGTCTCTGAATATTCTTTTATATAGCCTTCCTCGATAAATGGGGTATGTAACACTGAAAATTTCACTTTTCACTGAATTTTTAATATAGGCCCGGTAGATCTTGTGATAAGCAGGGCCGGATTTACATATCCGGAGGCCCCGGGGCAACAAAGGCGAAGAGGCCCCCTCACCACAAATTAGTTTCCTAAGCTAAATGTGTAGCTAGCTCTAAATGTGTAGAAAATTTTAAGTATGTATATACTTTTCAGGACGATTTGAAATCTTATTGTCTAATTTAAGCGAACAAGTATAAATGAATAGCCATAATTACAATATTTAAGAACTATTACATTAATCATGATTCTACAAAGTACTGTATGTACCGCATGCAACCGCAGTATAATGTTGTACCACACAAGGAAACGCTGCTGCCCGTTCTTTGGTATAGGTACGATTATTACAGATGATGCTATGCCGTCAGAATCACTACGTCAGAATTAAATATATTAAACCTCTATTGTTGGGGGCCCCTCTGTTGTGGAGCCTTGTGGAACTTTCAGCCAAATCCATTCAGTAGTTTTTGCGTGAAAGAGTAACAAACATCCATCCATTCATCTAAACTTACAAACTTTCGAGTTTATAATATTAGTAGGATATAGATAGTATCTATCATCATCAGCCCGTACAACGTCCACTGCTGAACATGGGCCTCCTCCCGAGAGAGGGTTTTGCCATAGTCACCACGCTTGGCAGGCGGATTGGTGACCGCAGTATTATGTTGTAATTCACGGGATAACGCTGCTGCCCGTTCCCTGGTATACGCTTTGTTATAGATGATGTTATAACAATCGGGACCAACGGTTTAACGTGCTTTCCTAGGCGCGGAGGGTAGTCCCTCAACCAACAAGACCCGGAAAGAAATCCTAAAATTAACACAAAGATTTTTTGTCCGTTGTGGGGATCGAACCCACGACCCCCGAGACTTAAAGCGAGTCAAATACCGCTACGCTACGGATGATGTCATTAGTTGATAGTTATCATTAGATATCTATAGATAACATAAAACTGTTGTTTGTTCATTCGTATGGGACAACTTTGTTTTGTAACTTTTATACCTATTTACGCCTCATATACGTTTTATGGAGGAAATATCAGACAATGTTGAGCTTTCTGCCTATACGTTATTATGTAAGACTTCCCGCGCGCAGTCCACCCGCGTAATTCCCATCGTGCGCACCAAGCGCGCTTGTCAATTTTGTTGCGGTTGCGGAGTTATTTTCAAAATGTAAATACTACTCTTGTAAGATCTTAATTGAAATTAACTGATTTGATTATTTCAAGGACAATTTTGTTTACAATGAAATGCTCGTTGTTGTTGTGCTGTTGATGAAACTCTTTGGCTAATAACTCATTATTACATTTGGCTAAAATATATTACCTATCGTACTATATTCCAGCCAAATGTACTATATATTATAAAAAAAATATACAGTACAAAAAGTATTAAATTTTTATGCTAAACCAAAATTCACCCCATTAAAAAATTTGACCGCTCCCTTAACTTAGCATATTATTATGAAAACAATGAATTGTTGATTTTTTTTAATATGGAGCTAACATGCTCAGATTCTTATAATTATTTTAAGCCTTGATGGCCGAAGCAAAGAGTAATAACAAATACACGTGGAAAAAATATTTCAAACAAATGTGTACTTACTATTTTTTTTCCTGAATTTCCTAAAAGTATTTAGCAACTTTTTGTAAAAAAGTACTATATAAAACAAAAAAGGACCCTGGGAGCACGCGCCCGTTCGTATATGTACTTCTATTTCCTTTTGTTCCGGTGGGAGCCCGTTTGTTCAACCTAGATTTACTTATATTGTAAGACACTAGAGAAAATTTTGCTATGTGTATTTATTATTATTGCCGTCTCCTCAGTGCAAACGTTTTTAAAATGTTAATGGCAAGTTTCAATAAAATAGAATAAAATAAAACCACAGTTGTAGTAATAGGAAATCGCCATTTATAAGTAACGGCTAAAAAAATAAACAACATTGTATCCCTTAATGCGCGGTGACAACTTCTCCCGACCCTTTGTTTGCAAAGAACCATCCGATGCCCTCGTAGACCCGAAATCCGAGTGGCCCGCGAACTGTAAAGTAGAGCGACAGTTGCACAAAACTCTCCTAAAATATTAAGTCATAATCCCTCAATCTCATCGCCAGCGACCGCCCAGAGTCGACGAGTTTGCGCAGGTTGCTTAGTTTGTAGTTTTAGACCATTTATTAAGGCTGGAGCTCAGCTCGCGTTTATGCCCGGTGAAGTAGCAAAAGCCTCGTGGTTAAAAACCTAAATACGTCCGAAAAAAAAGAAGCGGTGACAACATTAGGTAGGTAAATATATTTTACTAGATACCCGCGTAACTCCCGTTCCCGAGGGAACTTCATAATTAAATATAGCCTATATTAATCAGTGATAATGTAGCATTCAAATGGTGAAAGAAATTTTTAAATCGGTCCAATACTTTTTGAGCCAATTCGTTATAAACATACTTAAATACAAATCTTTCCTCTTTATAATATTAGTATAGATGATGGCTGTCCTGTGAGGGTTCACCCGCGCAGATCAAGTTGTTGTGGATACCTTGACAAAAAATATAGACACTCACAGTTTAGGTGACTTTCTGTGGGTTAAAGTGTTTACTAAAATCGGTTATAAGTTACTAGCGACCCGCCCGGCTCCGCACGGGTGCAATTCTGATGTATCATACATATAAACCTTCCTCTTGAATCACTCTATCTATTAAAAAAAACCGCATCAAAATCTGCTGCGTAGTTTTAAAGATCTAAGCTTACATAGCGGCGGACAAACAGCGGAAAGAGTGTTTCATTTCAGTCTATCGATAGTTGACGTCATAACAATAGTATCGATAGTATATCGATATTAGTGATAGTATCGATACTATCGATAGCAACGGTTACACAACATAAGCTATAATTGGGAAACGATACTATCGGCGGTTATTAAACTATCGATAGTTAAATAAATAAAAAATAAAAAAAAATAACTTTATTGTATATCATTTTGGCTTAAATTAGATGTCGAAGAGTCTCCATTTAGGCATAGAAATGCCTGTAGTTGAAGGCTCCGCTCTTTCCTTTACATTATACATATACAACTAGGCAAATGACAAACATGAAAAAAGTACAATAGATAAAATAAAAAGTAACAAAGGAAGAAAAATATAAAAATTATAAACGATCAATTGTATATGTGCTTGAGTGTATTTACGTGTATGTGTGTGTGTGTGTAAGATGGTGTGTGTGAGGGTGAGTGTGATGGTATGTCTGAGTATGTTTAGTTTTACAAACTATCAATAGTATTGATAGTTTTAATCATTTAATACAACGATACTATCGATAGTATTATAATGTAATAATATCGATCCTATCGATATTGTTACTATTTTTCGAGGTCATCTATCGATAGCAAAACTATCGATAGTTGGGCAACTCTATTAGAGAGTAGAGACTTTGTTTTATACGTAGTAGTGATATTAAGATCACATCACACATTTCAAATTTATAAACCGCTCCACATTCATTAGTGTGTAAGGTATTTCAAAAATAATTATAGGCAAAGGCCCATGTTCAGCATTACGTGGAAGTAATTAGGCAATCGCAAAAAGAGTTTCGTCCGAACCCCTATGAACCGCGTGAACCAAACGCTTGCGACTTATAATTCAGCGGTAGCGCCATCTAGGGAAGCGACTTGCAAACTTATACAGTACGGAGAAAACATACCTACAATATTTTATTTATACCGCAAAATAAGTAAAGAGAATAGTTGCGTAACTATAATATGATTATGAGTGCGATATCGATAAAAATGTCTAATAAATCAAATACATATATACAACTAAAAGTAGCTATCACTACATAGTATAAAACAAAGTCGCTTCCCGCTGTCTATCTGTACCAATGTATGCTTAAACCTTTAAAACTTTGCATCGGATTTTGATGCGGTTTTTTTTAATAGATTGAGTGATTCGAGAGGAATATTTATATGTATAATACATGCATAATATAGTAGACGAACACTGATAACTTTTGAGGTTTCTAATGTGATGTCGTAAAAACACATTTTTTTTGCGCTTACATTGCAAACGCTGGCTGAACCCTACGAGATAGATCAAAATAATGTAGTACAGTATTGTACACCTTAAAAAGGTCTATACAAAAGTCCTCAATGGTCTATATCTATCTCTTAGAGATAACCCACAATAACCATTTTTTATCCCTTACTTTTTATGACAAATAATGGCTTATTTACGAAGCGATTTTAATCAAAACAGCATTAATTCTTATTTTATTAAGACATTTCAATAGATTGTGCATTTAATATAGATCAATATGGCCATTTGCAGCATGGAATTTTAATGAATATTTTCGAAGATAGTGGCGGCGCAAGAGCTAAATTGGAAGTGGGCGAATTGTATTTTGCGAGGCCCCCTAGCGCTTGTTGACTGACCTTTTTTTTTATTACTTTGTCCTCTTGTATCGTGGTCTTATAAGAGTGAGCCTGCTGTTATTATTTATTCTGTGGCGCGGGGCCCTCCAACCGCGAGGCCGTACGTGATGGCCCACGTCGCCCACGCCTTGCGCCACCTCTGATAAGCCCACCCCTGCGAAGCCGGAGCAGGCCGCTATTACTAATACATAAAGTTGAAGAGTTTGTGTTTGTTTGTTTGCTTGAAAGCGCTATTCACAGGTCCGATTAAAAAAAAAAATCTGTGTTATAAAACCCATTTACCGAGACTATAGACAAAAAGCTATAGACAATTTATTAAATTAAGAAGCACAACATTTTGCATATCAGAAACCGCGCGCGGGAAGCAAGTTTGCAAATATACAAACAGTAAATCTAGAGTACTGAAGCATAAAGTCGGATGTGCCATTATAGGTACGTCAGAAACATTCGTCGTATGTGCCTTTACCGTGAACTGGCACTTACACCGACCAAATGCTTATGAAGTTAAGAAATATGTCAGTAAGTTGCTGGTTACAACAGTTTTGGCTGCGATTCACACGAGAAGAAAACTTTAACCAAAACAAGTTTATCAACACGCCATATTTTGCATCGTAACCATGATTTGCAGGATATTTTATGGGAAGTTATAGACATTAATTTATTATTATTAGCCGTAGCAATGTTCACTTCAATGTCCGCAAAATAAATGGTAAACCAATAAATTCATCATCAGCCCGTATAACGTCCACTGCTGAACATGGGCCTCCTCCCGGGGGAGGGTATTTGCCATAGTCACCACGCTTGGCAGGCGAGTTGGTGATCGCAGTATTATGTTGTACCACACAGGGAAACGCTGCTGCCCGTTCCTTGATATACGATTATTATAGATGATGTTATAACAATCGGGACCAACGGCTGAACGTGCTTTTCCAGACACGGAGGGCAGTCCCGCAACCAACCAGACCCGGAAAGACACCTTAGAATGTCTACAAAGATGATTTCCTGCGTGCGGCGCAAATCCACGACCTCCGAGATTCAAAGCGAACCAAATACCGCTAAGCTAAGAAAGGTTGTCCCAATCCAAACCTCCAATAAATTATCACCCACAAAAAATTAAAAATAATTTAAGCTTTATACCTACGTGTTAAAAACACTTAAATATATTGAAACAGTAACTATAAAGATGTTAAAATTCAAGTTAAATTATTAAGCAACAACTATGTTATTCACGTTGAAATTTAATGCAACAAAACTATTTGGCAAAGATACCACTAAAACTAAAAGAATATATTGCTAACAGAAAACATCCTAGAAAATGGACAATTTAATTTATAACACCTTATAGTGCATCTACTTAAGTGCTCAATTTGGCAAGGAATCTAATTGCAAAGAGAATTAAAAAACTCAAAAAGTCAATCCATAAACAAAAGTTTTTTTTTTTCGGACGGACATTTTAAATTGCAAGTCTTTTTACATGTAAATTAATGAATAGTTATTAGACCAGTGCCAAAACCTTTGAAATGGTTAAAAATGAAAAAAAAATATAGTTGTATGAAACCCATTGGAAAAGGAAGAAAATATAACAAAAATTAAACGAAAAATAAATTACGGGCGATCTGAGGTTGGGAAGTGGTAAAAAATGGGTTTTTAAAGATAAAAAAAAGGTTACCCTCGATTTCCGACAAAACTACAAGTCCTATGGAAAAAAGTTAAATAGCAAAGTTGTAGGTAATAAAAATATCTACAACTTTTATAGTAACTTTTTTTACCTTAACCTCCAAAATCATGTAAAAAACTCAAAAAATAGAGTTTTTGGTTTTTTATTTTTATCTTTTACAAATTTTGATTTTTTACACGAAATTTGCTGAAAACTTACCTGAGTATATCCTTTACATATAAGATATTTTTTATTCAATTATTATTATTTCTCTCCTTATTTTGACTCAAAAATCGAAAAATCACCCTCACGTCGGTACGCTTTGATAGCAATCTCTACTTTTTACTCCTGTAATTTTTTTCATAAAATGCAAAAAACTAAAAATACTCGAATTTGTTTTTTTTTTTTTAACTCTATGTACAATTATGACCTATTTATTAAAATTTATACTTTAATTACTCGAATAATGTAAAATTCCAAGTTATAAACAAAACGTTTCTAGTCAAAATATACTACTATAAACAACAACCAAATAAGTTACTAAAGGTAATACTTAATAAGACACCTACAAAATGTTGATTAAGTTGTAGAATCTTCTTTATATTACATTGAAGCTACATTAACTTAATATATTGACATATTTAAAATATATTTTGTATGCATAGTTAGCGATGAGTAGCGAAGACATGTTTATCAAAGTTATAGTAATATCGTTACACGGTTAGCCTTCAGAATTCATATTTTTATACATACATCATCATCATCATCATCAGCTTGTATAACGTCCACTGCTGAACATGGGCCTCCTGTCGAGGGAGGGTATTTGCCATATTCACCACGCTTGGCAGGCGGGTTGCTGACCGCAGTATTATGTTGTACCACACAAGGACACGCTGCTGCCCGTTCCTTGATATACGATTATTATAGATGATGTTATAACAATCAGGACCAACGGCTTAACGTTCTTTCCGAGGCACGGAGGGTAGTCCCTCAGCCAACCAGACCCGGAAAGAAAATCTTAGAATTTACACAAAGATTTCTTGTCCGGTGTGGCGATCGAACACACGACCTCCGAGATGTAAAGCGAGCCAAATACCGCTACGCTACGGAGGTTGTCATACAAAAAATATTGGATACGTATCCAATATTTTTTAGTAATCTAACTGACGGACTTAATATATTTTTTGTCTTCATGCCCAACGATAAATAATCACGATGTTTATTCTTTTATACAGATTTTCATAAAAAGTAGGTATTACGAGAGTAAATATCTATATCTATGGTTTTGTTAAGTTCTTGGCAATTGTCCAAACCTTGGCTATGGGGGAGTATAGCATAATTGATGGCTTTTATTACCATAGGAGGTAAATAGAGAAATATTTTTCTTGAAGGGCTTTCATTATTAATGTTTTTTGTTGATTACGGCTTTCCTTTTCATCTTTGATTTTACGCAAAGATTTGTTGAAAATATTTATATGACCTATGTAAGAAGGCGTGAGTATGGAAGGATGTTTAATAGGAAAAAATGGAAGAGAATGACATATTTCGCCGACTCCACATAATGGGAGCAGGGCAGGATGATGATGATAGCCAGGGCCGTCTTTCACCTATTACAGGCCCTGGGAACATTAGGATAATGGGGCCCCTATGACCATAGTAAATGAGAATATTTTTTTACAAAGAACGCAGATATGAAAAGTTTAAGTTTTATTTTGACATCTTTACATTAGAATGATGAGTAGATAACGTAACGTAATCCACACTAAGCATCTACGATTAGTCCTTAGAGTGGCTATCGGTTATCGTTTGGAGTAGGGACTGGGGGGCCCTAAACCATCGCGGGGCCCTGGGCACCTGCCCAGTGTGCCCATTGGGGAAGAGGGGCCTGATGATAACCTATTAAAACTAATAACTTTATAACAAATTTAATACGCAATATAATTTTCTACAGATGCCGTATCGAAAATGTTCGTCAGCGCCTTTCAGAAAGTTTTTGGGACCAATTCTGCGTCTCTAATTTTAATAGCCCGTTTAATATAAAAATGGGAGAGGGATTTGATATTTGTAACACATTTTTAATACTTCTTTATATATGAGTCATATAAAAGCAAAAGCAACAACATTCAGTTTGATCGAACTGAATGTTGCTTTTATATAACTCATATCATCGTATTGAAATTGTAATGTATATGATACGGGCAACGTGATTAACTGGGCATTATTAATAAGGACGCAAGAGCGACGGGCAAAGTGATTAATTTATCACTTTGACCGGCCATTATTAATAAATTAATGTGATAAATTGTTTTAGGTTTAGGTTATTTTTGTTTTACCACCTAAAAACCTTTTGCGCTGCTCAGATAAAATTTTGTACCTTAGTTTAATTTCATTTAACCCTTAAACGGGCAGTGGCAATATAGTTACCACCATATTTTGAACTTTATGTACTTGTAATAAAGATCAAAACCAATCAATTCTAAACATACCTACTGCCCTATTAAGGGTTAACAAAACAAAAACACTACATTTCACCTATTTTATTACTTTTCCCAAGACATGGTGGGCATTATTCATAATGGCCGGAGAAAAGTGATTAATCATGCTGTTTTAATCACATTGCCCAATTGAGTCGGGCATTATTAATACAGACCGGCCATTATTAATAATGCCCGGACTTATCAAATTGCCCGTAACATATATACATAATACATGTTATTTATTCCAAACTAGCTGATGCCCGCGACCTTGTCCGTGTGGTGTTTGTTATTCCTTCGATTAACATTTTTAACCTGCAGTACAAACATTCTAAGTATACATGTAGATGGATGGAGAGGGAGAGGAAGGCCAAAGAAAAGATGGATGGATTGTGTGAAGAGTGATTTGCAAGAAAAGGGAGTTAGTGATAGTGTGACGGGTGACAGGACAGAATGGAAGAAACAAACGTGTTGCGCCAACCCCAAGTAATATGGGATAAGGTCAGGAAGAAGAAGAAGAAGTACAAACATAAATTCTGTGATTAAAAGTATTTAAAATGTTGACCGGGAATGCAAACCACCATGCAAAATTACATTTAAATCGCAACAGTTTCGGGGATCAGCCCGTACAAACAGAAAGAGAAAAAAAAATTAAAAAAAAAATGGGCATGTTCTATTTTAGTTCTAACATGACCCTTAGTTTGCAAAGAACCTTCCGATGCCCCCGTAGACCCGACGTCCGAGAGGCCCGCGAACTGTAAAGTAAAAATCTAAAGTCCCCTAAAAATCATTCCTCAATCCTCCCTGGCAACGACCGCCCTGAGCCGAGGTCCAAGTCCCAGATGGGGCGCCCTCTTGCGCAGGTTGCTTAAAGAGGATTAAGATATTATTATTATAAAGAATTTTTATTTTATAATGCACGCGCTATGTAGGGTGTATTTCTTTTAAGTAATTTATGTGATTTTAGAAACTCTAATTACCGAAATACTATTACAAATATACTGTGATCTATAGATTCTATTCCACTTACACAACACACCATATTATTATCAAGACGGTAAAAAAGTCACCTAGTATATATAAGGTGCTATAAAAATATCTGCCACGGCTTTAATGGGAGGTAGTATTATGTTTAAAGATTACAATAGTGAAGAGCTTTCGTACCCCGGAACAGTTATTTCAATTTGAGAAAATAAATAAGTTAAATAAACATTGACTATACTCTGCATAAAGCCGTTCACAAATTACGCGCGATGTGTCGCATCGTCAATGAAAACAACTGCTATCTCTTTCCATCTGTTCCGTGAATGAAAACTGAAATCACTATCTGTACGTGTAGGTACGCAATAATACGCTGTCAAACAAGTGTTTTAAAAGTGCAATTACTTACCAGCTTCTGCATTCTTCCAAAAAACTTACGTAAATAAGATGATAAACTTCCCATGACACTTAAAACAGGCTTTGGACTGTCAAGTGAGTGTAAGAATCGCAATTTTTTTCTTATTATTTTTAAACAATAGGTAGGTACTTAGATTGATATCCAATAACGATAAATTACAGTAACTTGGCGTGTTTAAAAGTTAATCATCTTATTTACAACAATTGCACCGTATTTACAGTTACACACTCCCTACCTACTTATCTACAAAACTGTTGCACTAGTCCGCGTTGCACACAAATGTAGGCACGCTTACATACCTACGTGTCTCTTAACTTTGTTTAATGTGACATCCGTTTCACTTTTTAATTGTCTAAATGCGCGTTTGATTCGCCTTATTAGTTCTACCACACTTCTGATATCATGTCCGGTTCAGCCGTACACTAGGTCCTTTACACGACCCCACAAAAAAAAAGTCTAGAGGGGTTAAATCCGGCGAGCGATTAGGCCACGGCACTGGCCCTCCTCGGCCCGGGCCTATCCAACTTTCACCGCCGTACCACACACCGTTTAAAAATTCCCTTACGTTGATGGCGAAATGAGGTGGTGCTCCATCATGTTTGAAGTGCAGCCCTCTTATCTCTTCAAGAGGAATACGTTCCAACATTCTTCTCACACGGGTTCGTAGTAAACGCAGATACGACTCTCCGTCCAGTCTGTCCAAGAACACTGGTCCTAGTATTCTGTTCCCCAGTATCTAGTGTTAATTACACGCACATTAACACTAAACCGAGTCTGAAAATGGTCAGGCCGCACAACACTACGTCGGAGTACACTAGTATGGAGGCCTGCCTGCGTCAACCGGAGGCGGGTCAAAGCGGCCGTGGTCTCTAAACCTGTACACGGCATCCAGAATGGTATGATGACTAACTCGCACACCAAACCTCTGCTGGTATAAGTTCACGGCATGTGCAGTTACGGAGTTACACTCGCGGTAGCACAATACCATTTCAAGGTATTCTTGATTAGAATACCGTCGTCTGGGAGGCATTTTTAATAAAGGCCCGCGATATTCCCTTCGCTGACCGCTAAAACTATCTTCCGAGCGGCGCGACTGGCGAGCGACTGGCGAGCGCCCGGCGGCGATCGGCTAGCGCGTGCGACGAACGGGGTAGTGCGGGTGTGGGTGCGGGCGCGCGGGGCTGTCCTTTCCTTTGACAACCGCCGCGCGATAAGAATGGCAACAGCGTACCTATGAATTCGGTGCGGCGCGCGGTGCGGCAACAGCTTATTAAGTCTACAGAATGGTGTTATGCCTTATTGGCATCAATTCAAATTTATACGTACAATTTTTTGTATGAAAAAAATATGACACATTATCAATAATTTTTCTTCACTATTGTAATCTTTAAACATAATACTACCTCCCATTAAAGCCGTGGCAGATATTTTTATAGCACCTTATATGTCCGGCCGAAAAAATATTAATTGATTCTGCTAATTCTAAAATGGTTTATACCATTTTAGAATTAGCAGAATCGGGGGCCTATCAGCGGAACGACCATTAATTTTAGTTCTCCTGCTTCGATCGGACTAAGTTAGACTGGTCCAATTAAAACTGTAATAATAACTGATGCTTCAGTAACTTAACCTTGTGATTTTAACTGTTGGTTAACTATAAGAATTTTTGTGTTATATCTAAAGTAAGATTGCCACACGTCCAGGTACTCCGGGACATGGCCCGGTTTCGAGCGTGCACAATCGGAGAACTCCATCGGCTCTGTGTAAGGTGTTATTGTTTCCCAGGAGATCCCGCAGTACCATATAGGCTGCGGGTGCCGTCGATGGGCCGGATTGCTCATGCGTACCCGGCCCTCGCCAACGGCGGATCGAAGGAGTGTCCGGGGGATTTTAGTGGTGTAGGGTCCTCTCCTCGTGGTATGAGTTTAGTCTACCACGCTATGGAGAGGGCGAGTCCCACATATCCCACCGCCAGCGCGCGAATACGCTGCAGCGGCGCGCGGCGGTTGGAATGCGTAAATGCATTTCGCCCCGGACTGTTTCACCTACCCTCCTCCTTCCCGCGCCGAAATATTAGTGGCAACCCTAATCTAAAGCTATTTATCTACGACGTGATTTTTTTGTCATTACTAAATTGTCAGGACGATTTGCCATCTGGTAATTACTATCATCATCAGCCCGTATAACGTCCACTGCTGAACATGGGCCTCCTCTTGAGGGAGGGTTTTTGCCATAGTCACCACGCTTGGCAGGCGGATTGGTGACCGCAGTATCAGGTTGTACCACACAAGGAAACGCTGCTGCCCGTTCCATGATATATAGTTCGATTATTATAGATGATGTTATAACAATCGGGACCAACGCGGCAACGGCTTAACGTGCTTTCCGAGGCACGGAGTGTAGTCTCTCAACCAACCAGACCCAAAATGAAATCTTAGAAATTACACAAAGATTTCCTGTCCGGTATGGGGATCGAACCCACGACCTCCAAGATTTAAAGCGAGGCAAATACCGCTACGCTACGGAGGTTGTCTCATTAAAATGTATTTAATAAGACCTATGGCAAACTATACATTTTAATAAAATGTATTAGTTTAATTTATTTATGTACACACAAGATACTAAAAAAAGAAACAACAACAAGAAACCTATGTACAAAGGTACTACTTATTTCTAAA
Source organism: Nycteola revayana (assembly GCA_947037095.2). Classification (NCBI taxonomy): domain Eukaryota; kingdom Metazoa; phylum Arthropoda; class Insecta; order Lepidoptera; family Nolidae; genus Nycteola; species Nycteola revayana. The sequence goes on from OX344840.2 coordinate 7,829,439, forward strand.
GAAATCTCTTCCACCTAGACCTCAAAATAAAGTCCCGTTTTTACACTTTGGCTACAGAACCCTAAAAAGCAAATCAAGCTAAATAAAACCGTTTAAAAACTAAGTGGCGAAAACACCATAATTTATTCATTTTATAATCTGACAACCTCACACTTTATGGAACGCCACCACAACGCTGGCAACACTCCCAGTGTTACCGCATCCAATAACGAATTATGGCTCAATAAACTATAATCTGTTTTATAAGGGTACGCTGTTGGGATCAGGTGGCAGATGCCAAAATGTTTTACGTTAAAACAAATTAAATAAATAAAAATAAGGGGTTTGATTCCCTTTTTTATGTGCAGAAATCCCTTCGGGGACCTATAGGCATCGTTTGGGTTTTGATTTCCCACTGCTGTTTAGAATTTAGGTAAAAAAATCTCAATACATCACTACATAGTATAAAACAAAGTCGCTTCCCGCTGTCTGTACCTATGTATGCTTAGATATTTAGAACTACGCAACGGATTTTGATGCGGTTTGTTTAATAGATAGAGTGATTCAAGAGGAAAGTTTATATGTATTATACATCAGCATTGCACCCGTGCGGAGCCGGGGCGGGTCGCTATTACATTATAAAGCTGAAGAGTTTCTTTGTTTGTTTGAACGCGTTAATCTCAGAAACTAATGGACCGATTTGAAAAAAAATGTGTTTCATAGCCAATTTATGGAGGCAGACTATAGGGTTTATTTTATTAGGTATTAAGTTCCCACGGGAACAGGATTTACACGGGTGAAACCGCGCGCGGGAAGATAGTTATTATTATAATTTAATTATATTACAATGTATTAATTAATATAACTTCATTATCAATATTTTATGGTTATTATTAATATACTTATGTACATATATCTACAGAAAAATGTGCCTTAAATAATTACCTGTTCATACAAAAATTATGAACACATTTAAAAATAAAATACCACATTAAAAAAAACAAAAACCATAGAGCCAACCGAAGAGCGCGCGAAACGAAAATTAAAAAGAAATTAAGAAAAAACAAACAAAGAATCGTCCGTCCCGACCGCGTGCAACTTTTAGTATATTTTTAATTAAATAGATAGTTACTGCCGGCAATAAACCTATAATTATACAGTCCAATATCTTCTTCCACCTGGGCCTTAACAGTTACTGCAAAATTGTGCCAAATTTAAGTCAATCTTCAGAATTGAAAAGTGCTGAAAACTTATTATTTATTCCAATACTTTAACCATTACCTTGTGAGTTCGGCTCAAACTCTAATTTTAAGCTCTTAAGTTTGCAGTTATGCCACACATAAATCGTACTTAGTGCTACCTGCCAGTGTGGTACGAATCACACTTGGCTCATTGCCAGGGGGTCACATAACTCAGGTGTAGTTTGGGAGCCAATTCCGCCGTGAACTGCCAATAACATTGGCATTACTACTTCAAGTTATTAGGTTATGACTTTCCTTTTATACTAAGGTAAATGCTTTTTAAAGCGGCGGTAGCCTAATGGCTTGTGATCTTGTGGTCGCCTGTTCGATCGCCACCCATTGCACTTCCGACGTGAACCCACTCGTAACACAAGAATTTTAACTTAGCACGAGGGGTTAACAAGAATTCTAGTAGACGGAAAAACTCTGTTAGTAATAAAAAAATAAAAAATGCTTGGCTCGCGCAATCGACTAAATACCGCGCCACCTCAAAACAATAGCTCCGTAAATGCGACAACTCAACATCCCCGGAGAAGAGTGCGCCCGCGAACGCGACGTGTACGCCGATTTCGGCGTAGTATTTTTGTCACATTTGTAAAGCGTGCGAGTCATGTTTTTGACCGAGCATGTAATAAAAGGACCGTTTTTGAAATAGCTTTTATATGGTTAAGAATAGTTTTACAAGACCAAAACGAATTAAACGATATTCATTCAGCACTTAGGAAGTAACAATTATATTAATCTTATTTCACACAATGAAATAAGATTTATTATAATTAAATACCAAATATGGCAACTTAGATTAGCTAAAGATCTGTCTGTCAGTCTAGTATGACGTCATAGGTATAGTAATAACTAGAGACCGGATTATATGCAACATTAAAAGCTTGTTATATGCATGCAAATATGCATGAAAATTGGCAGAATATGCCAAATTAAATGAGTTTTAATTCAATCATTCAATGCAGTCCTTAAAAAAAGAAGAAAAGTTAGTTTTAATTTAATTTTATTTCAAAATCAGCATACAATAGTAAACTATCCTTGAATAGGCGACCATAGGTGACACTACACGTTACAGTTTATGACGTGACATTTTATTTTTATTTTTTATACATGTATTTCACAGATATTATTATTATTGTATATATTTATTTTGTGAGTATAATTTCTATCCGGTAATCCGGTCCCTAGTAATAACAATAATTAATTATATAATCAAAGTCTTAATATATAGGTCTTTACCTATGAAATTGCCGTTTTGTATGAAAAAAATTAAACGATTTTTTTAAATGTATTTTTTATTTGTATTAATCGAAGTAATCACCCATGCAATCAATGCATCTTTGCCAACGCAGTGGCAGTTTATTGATGCCCTTCTTAAAGAAATCAGCTGAACGGGAGGCAACAAATTCTTCAAAGGCATTTTGCACTGCCTCTCGGGTATTGAATTTTTTTCCCGCCAAGAAGTTATCCAAATTCTGGAAAAAGTTGTAGTCTGTAGGCGCAAGGTCTGGTGACTAGGGCGGATGACGGAGAGCTTCCAACCCCAGTTCTTGCAACTTGGAGACCGTCTGCTGTGCAGTATGAGGTCGCGCGTTGTCATGCAGGAGCAGCGGAGACGAGCGATTGACCAATGCTGGTTGGAGATGTGCCAGCTTCTCAATCATTGTGTTCAGTTCTTCACAGTACACATCTGCAGTAATGCTCACCCCGTTTGGTAAGAAGCTGTGATGAATCACACCGGCGCTAGACCACCAAACAGTGCCCATCACTTTTCTAGGGGTAAGTTTTCATTTAGGGCATTGTTTAGGTGCTGAACCAGGATCCAACCAACTTGCTGAGTGCTTGCGGTTATCAAACAGAATCCATTTTTCATCGCAGGTAACAATGCGGTTCAAAATTCCTTCATTTGTGTGTCTTTTGATAGTGCAAGGCACGTCTCGACGCGTACTTCGCGCTGGCGATCATTGAGTTCGTGGGGCACCCATTTGTCAAGCTTTTTTACCTTTCCAATTTGACGCAAATGGACCAATAGTGTTTTGACTATGATTCAGCCGTAGATGTGTGTATCATCAGCTTCCACAATCGCCTTTAATTCGTAATTGGCGACCAAAATCTGCGGACGACCGCGAGGTTCATTTTTCAGGTCGAAATTTCCAGAACGGAAGCGAGCAAACCAATAACAGCTGGTGCGTTGGTTTGTAGTGTTAGCTCCGTAAACGTGGTTGATGTTGCGTGCCGCTTGTGCGGTACTCATATTCCATAATTACTCGAATTTTTAACGTATCCATGATGACGAAAAAGATTGAAATGCGATGAAAATGTAACACTAATCAATAAACAAATGACTACTTTTGGAAAAAAAAACATGATTTTAAAATAAAATTAATTTGAAATTAGATTTCTTAGCCAAACAAAAATTATTTTTATTTGAAATGGCCAGTACTGCAGAACGGCAATTTCATAGGTAAAGACCTAAAAATTTAGCTCAATAGAAAATAGACACGTTTTTAAACGATATTTTACGGGCACTCTTAATGGACTAGGACCACGGCTCAGGGCATCGCCCATTAAACTGTATGGTATTTGAGAGTAAGAAAGCCTCTGATCGTTAAGGGTGTCTCTGTGTCTTAGAAATCAGTGCCCCCAGGGCATAATATTACGTTACTAGCCAACGTTTCTTACAAAACAAATCTTATCTCTTTCCAGGAACTCCTGGTGACTCTCTCCACTCTGCTCCGAGGATCTGTGTACGAGCGACTCCGCTGGGCCTTCCGTCTCTATGACGTGGACGGTGATGGTGCTATTACTCGCCAGGAGTTGGCGGAGGTCGTGGTGGCTGTTCACGAGCTGCTGGGCCGGCGGGCTCCTCAAGGGTCTCCGGCTTCTAGACTGGATGACGCTAAGGCTAATGAGCAGGTACGATAAGATTCACCACCCCGCCTGCCAAGCGTGGTGATTATGGCAAATACGCTCCCACGGGAGGAGGCCCATGTTCAGCAGTGGACGTTATACGTGCTGATGATGATGATGTCGATGTTGAGCAAATGTTTCAGTTTAAATAGCATGCTCATTTTAAGCATAAACAATAAGCATGCCATTTTATGAGCATGTGTAACTGTTACCTTATCAGTGTTTTTTTTAAAAGCATATTAAAAATTTTGCACTAAGCTAAAATGCTTGTGTTACGAGTGGGTTCACGTCGTTACCACATGATTGCAAGTCCTACGTCCTATCCTTTAGGCGTCGGCTGCTTCAAATCTGTAATAGCCATAAAAAATTCCAGGTGGACCGCGTGTTTAGGAAGCTGGACCTCAACCAGGACGGAGTTATCACCATCGAGGAGTTCCTGGAGTCGTGCCTGAAGGATGACGTCATCACCAGGTCGCTGCAGATGTTCGACACAGGGCTATGACGTCAGACTGATGCAGCGCACGCAAGAACTGCGGCCAGGTTTGTCATGATGAACAATTATGCCTTTGAATGTTACCAATCGATCGATTCGAATAGACTGTTATGTATTTAGCCACGAAGCTTTTGCTACCGGGCATAAAAGCGAGCAGATCTCCCTGCAAAGGACTCAAAGAGCGTCCCCTGTGGAACTTGGACCTCGGCTTAAAGCGGTCGCTGGCGGGGAGATTGAAGGATTATGACGTTTAGTTGTTAAGGGGAGTATTGTGCAGTTCGCGGGCCTCTCGGACTTCAGGTTTACGAAGGCATCGGAAAGTTAAGGTCGATTGGTTTATTAACTGTAATTGATCATTTTATTAGACTATAAAGGCGAGGGTTCCGAACAATTATTTTCTACTAGGACAGTACTCTGCCAATAAGTTTCCGGTGACTGGCGAAATCCCTTCCTCAGGAAGAGGCCCCTGTTCAGCAGTGGACGTTATACGGGTTGATAATGATGATGGTGGATAAGGCTCATTTAGTACTACTCATTAATCAAAGCAATTTAAATTCCAGGAGCGTAGTCAAACCGAAAGTGGTGACCCACTACCACGTGTGCCAATGTGCCCGTGACGCCGGTCTATTGCCGCGGGCAGCGGCGTGGCTTCGGGGGCACCACTACGGGCAATACCTCGCAACGATTGACGACTTCTATAACCGCATCATGCGTCCCCGGCTCAGGAGCGTGTTGCTGCTGCATTTCTAGCTGCTGAACTCCATTGTGAAAAGGAGAGAATCCAAATGGGTTCTGGTGAATTCAATTTAGATTCCGATGACTCCTTTTGGGTTCTATTGAATTCACATTGGATTCTGATGAATTCCAAATGGACTTTGAAGAAGTCATTAAGGAAATTGAGATTGACTTGCATTTTAATTAATCTACCTTAGATTTTAAAAGATACCCTGATATTTAAGTGCTATTTCACTAGATAGTGGAATCTACTATGGATGGAGAAGTGTCCTATAAATCCAGAATTATTCTGATGTTTTTTGTGGGACTTAAGGAATCATTCTTGCATTTAAATTAGTCTATCGCCAGTAAAATTACTGCTATTTATGTGCAATACTTTTGTGCTACATAACTCCAATTTAGATGCGGCACAATCCATAATGAATTTTTAAGAATTCAGAATGGATTCTGATGACTTTAAAACGGATTCTGATGAATTTAGAATGGTTTCTGATGAATTCAGAAAGAATTAATTGATATTTCTTTTTCAAATCTGCATAACTGGTAAAGCATCCAAATCCACGCTCTCTCCATGCCGGATTACATTGAATCCAAATTACGTCGAGTAAACCTGGATTTTGGCTCCGCTGTTTGGTTTAGAATTATTTAGAACTTAGACCGTATGGATTGTTAAAATTGTTGTTAGACTTTAAAAATTTAATTATTTGAAAAATAGTAGTTTTTGAAATCTACATTGGTATAATTAATTATTTTAATAATAACGATATTATTTTTTTCGTTCTGTTAAACCTATTAAAGGTTATAACGAACTATAATTAAGTAATTACAACATAAACACCTTTTTTTATTAGTCTTTGTTTTCCGCGCGGATATAATAATATGTAGTTAGCCACGAGGCTTTTGCTACTTCACCGGGCATAAGACAGCCAGTGATACAATATTATTCTAAGATAAATGCTTGGTCTCTTGCGCTCGATAAATACCGCGCTAGCTTAAAACCACTCAGTAAATGCGGCAAATCAATATTTTAGTTTGTATAAGACACTGCCTATGTCCTTAGGTATTTCCTTTGACTACGCAAATTGGCATACTTCACTTTGACACATGTGCCTCGCTCTGAGGTGGATTCGTCCGGGTACGCCGATATCGGCGTAGTATTTTTTGCCGCATTTTTTAATTACGCCGGCGGTATCTATTCGAGTGACTTGTTCACTATCGAGTATAACTGACGTTGACGCACTCTTGCGCTTGTCGAGTATAGCCGACGACCTTGGCGCACACGGCACGCTTGTCGAGTATAGCCGACTTTGGCGATCAAAAGTTTTAAGTTATTTTGATAAGAAAACACGACAGAAGAAGATAAACCAATGTAGATTTCAAACAGATATTAAATATAATTTTATGAAAAAAATAATAAGACGTGATTATATAGATACCTACCCAAATTAAAAATTATCGTAAGAGTTACGTAGCGTCTTCAACCATTGAACCTTAGATTAATCAAATTAAAAAAAAAACAAGAAAATAGATTAGAAAAAAAAAGTTAACTACTTAGGTAGATAAAAAAGAAGTCATATTCGCAACTTTTTTTTGCTACTGTCATTTATTTGTCGTGTTTAATCTCCTCAAATAGGTATAAAGACTAAAAAAAATATATTTAGTCAGTCAGTTAGATTACTAAAAATATTGGACACGTATTTTTTTATTTATTACATCAATCAAAATTGACAAAGTTACAGAGCAACAACAAACTATTGTGAAATAAAATTTATTTTAATAAAAGGATTTTTCTGAGTTTCTTGCCATTTCTTCTCAGAGTTGACACGTCCAGAACTGGTGGTAGAAAAAGAAAGGGGTGCAATTTAGAACATCATTTAATTTTTTTTAAATAAAGAATTTTTGACTTTGACTTGACTATAAAGTTCGGGAGACAGAGGCTTGTGACGTCACTACTAGGTAAAATTGTACCTTATTAAAGTGGCGACACGCGCAATTTCAACGCGCTGTATCTTTGTCATTCTTGGTATGAGAAACGAAAAAAAAAAATACAAGACTAATATTTTTTGGTAATTCAACTGACAGAATAAATGGTTTTTTTTAGTCTTCGTGCCTATTGTACCTACTATTTATCAATTTATTTTTGAATAAAAATACTATATTATAAACAACAGGGTAAAACACCGTTTCCACGGTTACGTCGGGATATAATTTTGAAGTGGAATATACAAAGAGAACAAAATTTTGGATACGCTTACCACAATGATGATATTTTTCGAAAAAAGAATCTTGTTTATTTCTACGAACTTTTTCGTTTTGGCTTTTTGGTCCAATTTTATAAATTTTACAAAAAACATCTTTAATGAGCTTCTAAAAATACCTACATACATTTTTATGAAGCTATTTGAATCACCTATTAATTTTTATACTCCTTTTTTGTATAATATTACATAACACATTTTATCGTAATATCTATTTTAAATCACACTACACTTTATGCTTCATTGAATGCAATAATAGGAATTGATAAGCATACTCTAATTTATTTTAGAACGCGTCCATAGATAACTTTTGACACTATGATGGCGAACTTGCAACAATTAATACCCAATTAATGATAATTTTAGTAAATACGGTTGTTGACTAGAAGTTTATTCTTTTAATTTCACGTGTTTTAACAATTTCCACGTTTTGAAGTGTATTTTATGCAAAAATACATAATAATATGATAAAATAAATAATTTAATGCATTTTTTAAATTAGTTATTGGTAATTTAAAAAAAATTTGCAAATTAAATTTCATATATTTTATGCGTCAATATGCCATAATATCTAAGACTTAATGTGATGTTTAAAAAAAAGACAATGAAATAGCAGGCGTGTCACAAAAAAAAAATTATAAGTTTTAAAATCTAGTTTTAACGATATAGGTACCGATTATAATAAAAAAGTAAATTAAAATCAATGTTTAAAACATTTTAAATTTTATCGTTAGAATACCCAACTCCTTGAATACTTAGAGGATTTTTAATTAAAAAATAAATATTATGATTCTTTGTTGACAATAAGATAACAGCACACAGTCTTTTAGTTATTATCTAATTTTATATGAATATATATAATATTTTATAATTATTTCAACATAAAAAATCAGTTCAGCTTAGAAAAAAATAAATAATTGATTGAAACTGGCATATTACTTAGATTATAGGTAATCAAAATTTAATAAAAACTTTCGACACGTACTTCTCGCACAGAGCGTGACTGGCTTGGGTACGCCGATTTCGGCGTAGTATTATGTCGCATTTGTCTTGACAAATTAGATACCGCCGTTACACTTATATAACGGCGGTATCTAATCGACTGCTCGAGATAGGTATTGTAATGTCAATGTCAAACTTTCTTTTTCTGCCATATATATGTCAAATAACTTATATTTTATACATGTACACAATTGGGACGTTTGATGACGTAAAAGTCTAAGTTTATTATAGTATTATAAACCTTAAACGTATAATAATAAGGTTGAAATAAGTCTATAACAAACACGTAGGTACTGTTTTAATTTTTTTTTTTAGTTGATTTAATAATAAACTTCAAGCAATTATCAATCATATCACATTTATAAAGTTGTATTAGTTTCGGTATAGTAATTTAGTGAAACTTAGTTTTTAGGAATGCATTTATTTATGGAATTAGTTGCTTGTGTTCTCTTTTAGGCTTTGTCCCCATTAGGCTAATATTGTGGGCAGCTGACTGTCCGCTGACATTTTCTTTTCGGACGGACATATGTTCTTTGCCACGACGCTTTTGCTACTTCATCGGGCATAAAGGCGAGCAGAGCTCTAGCCAGGGACTTAACTGATGGCCTAAAAAAAATGCCACTACATATTATTACATACATACATAAGGTCACGCCTGTTTCCCAGCGGAATAGGCAGAGACAATGGACCTCCACTTGCTACGATCCCTACACACATCTTTCGCTTCATTCACTCTCATAACATTCTTCATACAAGCACGTCGGTTTAGGGTGGATCTTATTTGACCTTTTGCGAGGATGTCTCCAATTTGGTCAGAGAACGTTCGTCGAGGTCTTCCCCTTCCGACTGTGCCACTCACACTTGCCATATATACCTGTTATATTACCTGTTACATATTATTATACAAGTTCAAATGTTTGTAGATCATTATTCAGCAACGTAAAACATCCGAGTCGTTATCACCTTGTCTATGATTTTATCTGACAAAAATAATGTAATAGACAATGATGTTAATAAAAAGACAAAATTTGTCCCTAGAGAGTAAATAGGACAGCATGAAAATTTGCTTGTGCAAAAACGAGACAGGCATACGTACAAAAGTGCCAATTAACTTAATTTTGTGGTGGCATTTTTCAAACATGGGTAACGTATCTAACTCTTTTTTACTAAAACATCATTGGTAATAGCAATAACGTTTCGGACATTCGGTATGACAAGGGCTCAATAAGCTAGTTGATTCATATAAACTTATGTTCAAATGATGTTTATATCTGAAAGTATATGTCTAAAAGAACTTAAATTTAATAATTTCTGTTCAAAAAACTTGAAGATAGTTGTATAAACTTAAAATGTTTTTTTGTCTATGTCTTTAATTTCCGTAGGTAAAGGTGATCAGCCATTTTTAGATGTCATAGGTCTAGTTAAAAAAACAAGAGCACTAACCTTTACTATTATTAATCTAAAAAAAATTTTTTTTTTAATGGTTCTCTATTACAATAGCTGCAATTGACAACATTTCAAAATTCGTAACACCCTATAACAAAGATACAGTTTCTTTATTTTCGAATTCTAATCCTGAAACGATGTTTTTTTTGCCGACTTTTTTTGAGATAATAACTAAAAACTGAAAAATGCGTGATGTCTTCATCATCAAGCGTTTAACATTAGCTAAAGTCAGTTTTGTTTTTATTTTTCAACTCTGATCAAGAAATTTTGTCAAACAACCGTAACAGTGACGTCATCCGGTGCTTACGTCTATTTAGAATGAAAATCTTTGGGTTTCGAAAAAAGCAAAAATATGGGTTCCTTAATTATATAAAAATCATGTATAAAAATTTAAATGTTGTCTATTGAGCCCATATCTTAACAAAGGTTTCATTTGTTAGTAAAACATTATCGTAGCAGTTAAACTATAGATCGTTGATTTATAAATAAGTGACAATAATACGTCGAATGACTAAAAAATACTTGTCTATTCAGCACTTTATATTTGACATTATGGTCAACCATATTTAAAAAAAAAACGGCAGCCAAAACTAATTTTAATACTGCGCATCTTATCGTAGATTAAAAATTATATTTCCAAAACCGTAATGACATAGCTAAAAATTTAAATAAAGACAAAAAAAATAACCATAAACACAAGTTTTTTTTTATATGACAGCCTGTCAAAGTCGGCCGAAAATTTTAGCCATTTCTGCTAGTACCGCCGTGCAATAGTTACTCGTGGATAGACAAAAATAGGAATTGACAAAGTATTAGATTTCGCGATCCGAACACATACTGTTCGCCTGTACTCTACACCTTATTTAGTGTGGCGTCTAACGAAACGCGTAAGTGCCATGAAAATCACTGCGCTTCCGACCATTTGGTCGCGGGGAATCAGTGCATCAGAAGTGCTATAGCGCTGCATGTTTACACTAAGTCCAATCCAAGCTGGACTCCACAGCTTACAATTCTAATTATAAATTTAGGATGCGCTTTACATTGCCTTAAAATAAAAATAAAACAAGAAGAAAAGGAATTGATTTTTACTGTACCTATTGTATTTACATACACACGCTACGCCGCGCCAGTGCAATAAATAAATGTTATTTTAAAATATAAATTAAGTAATTTACAATTCATTTCTTAATAAATATGTCTCTACACTGAACTATTTGTCACAAGATAATAACGGAGTGCTTTTGCATCTGTCGATAGAAACCATTTTCTTTTTTAACTACATTTAGAGAATTTTTTGTGCATTTTCGCGACTTTGTTTTTCCGAAGGACATTTATGTAATCAGCCAAGAGAATTCCGTAAGAACCAAGAACTTTAAACTTTATATCATAGGAATTGAGTTGAAATTTAAGACTTCTATTTTGAGAGCGAAAGTAACGAGTCGTTCGTGATTTCCACCCAGACGTTGGTAGTCTGTAGGTTAATCACAAAACGTAACCATAACTTAGGATTTGAATCATTATCATTTTTTTTTTTAGTAAATCGCTCATTTTTATGCTTAAGTAAATTTTAATTTTAGAAATTGTTGAAAATAAAATACGTATTAATTAAACATCGAAGTATTATATATGAAATTAAAAATGCAATGTATTCCGTAAATATTGTTAGTATGCAAAGTAATTAAAAAATCAAAGACAGAAATTTCAAACTAAGTACCTAACTTAAAAAAAAATTCTTTGGCAGAATCCATGTTCTCATCTTCAAGCATGTTCTGTGTCTCATTCGGATAGCGGGGGGTGCGAGCTACTATTGCTACTTCACCGGGAAATCCGTTGCATAGTTTGAAAGATTTAAGCATACATAGGGACAGACAGACAGCTGGAAGCGACTTTCTTTATGAAGTGACTTTCCCAGCTCTACACTGATTTCATTAATACACTCTTCACAACAAAACTTTTTTTTTAATATTTAAATTAATTGTGACAATTACAGCAAGAAGGGTAACCGTATGATAGCTAGCGTGATTTAATTAAAACCTCGATGTTTAATTAATTAACAAAATTATATAGCAGCATACATTTTAGGTAAAATATCTTATGAATCTTAGCAAGTAATGTTGTATTGTGTTTTACTAATAATTAGATCTTTGGTTGTTATGTTGGTAATAGGAAATAAAACTTCAAAGATTTACCGCTAGAGGCACCACTAGCACTCATTATCAGACCGTATAAGGCCTCGTCCTGGACGCCAGCGGGCGGTGCGGGCGACGGCACGCGGGTCTTTGTCAAAGTTCATAGATTTGTGTGAAGCTGTCCTCGACGACAGCGGTGCGGACGGCAGGTTTTCCTTAGGCCGTCCAGGACGAGGCGTAACGACCACTCCTGAACATGGGCCTCCTCCCGAGGGAGGGTATTTGCCATAGTCACCACGCTTAGCAGGCGGGTTGATGACCGCAGTATTATGTTGCACCACACAAGGAATCACTGCTACCCGTTCCTTGATATTCGATTATTATAGATGATTTAAAAACAATCAGGACCAACGGTTTTCCGAGGCACGGAGGGTAGTCACTCAACCAACTTGTCCGGCGTGGGGATCTAACCACGACCTACGAGATTTAAAGCGAGCCATATACCGCTACGCTACGGAGTTTGACCACTAGCACTATACACATATTTCTCAGGTCATGGAAATGTATTGGTTTCTGTACTCGTACTGTACTGGATCAGCCCGTGTAAGTCCACTGCTGAACATGGGTCTGAAGCCTGAGGGATATTGCCATAATCACCTCGCTTGGCAGGCGGATTGATGATCGCAGTATGATGGTCAGTATCTTTGAGGTGATAGATGCTGCCCATTCATCAGCTGTTTGTCCCTAAGTCACCTTCTACGACACCCGTGGGTTGACATGGAGTGGCCAATTCTAAGCCAGACACCACGGACACCACACTGCTATAAGCCTGACACCAAACAGATGGTTTTGTTGATTTAGATAATAATATCAATTTTATAACGTTAAATAATAACAAACAATGACGCAGCAATGTTGTATATTCAGACGCTCAAATTAGGAATCATGGGTTTCCTCGTAATATTAAAACTATTTTCAAAAATGACATTTTGTTTTTCTTTGAATACAGCCAGTGCTGTGGCGCCATCTAAGCAACTCTTTGTGTCTATGTCCTATTACTTAGAATAAATACTCCAACAGCGCTGCAAGATCTTTTTATTGTGAAACGTAGTGTACTCAAAGGAAATTATTGGATTCGACTGATTTTTCCAAATGTACAGTTCTAGTACCTAGCTGTTTTTTTTTGTTTGTACTTAGAATTTATTATGTTTTGTGACCTCTTAGACTTAGTGGCACCATCTACAAATCATACACGAAGACTGGCAGCGCCATCTAGAACTTGGAATACAAACTAACCTATATCACGCAATACAAGTTTGCAAGCCAGTGGCTTGAATCCCCATGCCAGAAAAGATATCTTGATGACATCCAAGTCTGGTTGGTTGAGGGACTACTATTGTGCCTCAGTTAAGCCGTTGGTCCCTATTGTTATACCATAATTTATCTATCTAATGCAATCGCATACCATGAAACTGGTAGCATTTGTCTGTGACAAAAAATCTGTGTAAAATCGAAGGTTTGGTTAGTTGAGTGACCTGCCGGCCTCGAAAAGCATGTTAAGCCGTTGGTCCCAATTGTTATAACATCATCTACAACAAGCGAATACCAAGGGACGAGCAGACGCGTTTCCCTGTATTTTAGCATATAATCCTGCGGTCATCAGCCTCACAAGCGTCGCAACTTTAGCATAACCCTCCCTCGGAGGACGCTCATGTTCAACTGTGGATATAATACGTACTTATGATGAGTCAAAAAAGGTCACAAAATCCTTTTTAGCGAACTGTAGATTATAAATAGTTAACTAAGCGATAGAGAAAATAATTTTATTAATTATAAATACCTACTACCAGTGTTGACGGTCATTGAAATGTCAAGTGTGTATCGTGTGGTATTATAAATATTTCAGAATATATAATATTATCAATAATAGCGTAGAATGACCGAACGTTTCAATTAAAATTTTTAATTAATAGGAATATTATTGCATATAAGTATGATATGCGATTCCCATTGCGTATGATATTCCCGATACTGCGACCACACTGTTATACAAGGTGTCCCAAAAGATTACGTAGCTGGGAAGGGGGGTGATAGGGATGGTCACAAGGGTCACCAGAAAAATATAAAAAATTCCCTCTGGGTGTTTAAAAAAATAAATGGCATTTTTTAAAAGACTAAAAATTTTACACCTTGTGCTAACTGTACCTACAAATATGGCTGTATTTAAAAAAAAATGCTGTTATGTAATCTTCAATAACAACAAGGTCATCAACATCAACATCAAAAATAACAAGGTGTAAAATGTTAAGTTTTTAAAAAAATGCCATTTTTTTTTTAAATACCCAGAGCGGATTTTTTTTTTATTTTTCTTGTGACCATTGTGTCCACCCCTGTCACCCCCTTTCCCAGCTACTTAACCTTTTGGGACACCCTGTATGTTAAAGTTTTAAATATTTTAATATTGATATCGAGTTTTTCTTTTAAAACTTTTAAATATGTTACTAAGATTTTAATTACCTATTTTAATTGTCAATAATATATACCTATATTGCGTAGTTAAACGCACTTTGTGCACGTCATATCATTTTATCTTGTCTTAAAATCTTTTAAAATTCTAATTTCATGTTTTACATATTTTAAGAATTTTATACGAAGCCTAAACGTTACCTCGCTCTATTTTAAACCCGTTACTTTAAATGGTGGTTAAGAGATTTTATTCATAATAATATGAGAAATTTATCGATTCTGTTGATAATTACATTAAAAATATTTAATTACAATAGTATTATCTATTTAAATATACATAAATGCAACCGAATCTTCGACAAAATGATAATATAAATTTAAAAGAGAAATGTACACTAGTGCTTCCCCACTAGTGTTGATAAAATGTACCATAATTTACAACACTACTTATTATTTTTGTTAAATATAAAGTTTTATTTTAAAGTTAAATCTACTATTATCACTGTAAAATGTGTCTATTGTATGTTATTTTAAGATCGACAATTGTGCCACAAGGCGTTCTAAGAATGTAATAAATAAATTAATGTAAATAATATTTTGTCGCTGTGTCAATACGTCCACGTTAAATCTGATAGTAAAAAAAATCTTCATGTTTTTTGATGTTTCATTTATTTCAACCTTTTTAGGAATGCTGCTGATACCACATTCGTACAGTTTTCCCATTGCCCAAATACATGTCTATGTCCTTGGGGCCTAATGATGACATGAAAGACGCAGAAAAAACGAACGCAAAAAGATATTGATAAATATGTCAAAGACATTTTGTCATAGGATTTACTAAGAATGAGAAAAATAGCAATTTGTTAATTTATTTCTTTATGAATATTTCTATTACAGACATTATATTTACATTAAACAAAACATAGGAAATGTATAACAATAACTATACAGGAGTAAACTTAATAACTATACAATTTTTAAATCGGGCAACTGTGGTTAGGCTTAAAATATTTTTTTCTACTAGTAAACTGCGTGAATTTTCGTTATTCATGCAAAGTAAACAATTATGATGCCTAATTTCAGACACCAAAAGAATTGTACCTACTAAAAAAACTTCAATTAGATTGCCTATTTTTTATTTTAAGACAATCAAATTGATCACAAAGTCGTTCATGATCATTTGATCTGCACACTATACAATGGATGTTACATTTAAAACATTTTATTAAAACAATATAATAGGTCTTTAAACCTATGAAATTGCCGTTTTGTATGAAAAAAATTAAACGAATTTTTTTCATGTATTTTTTATTTGTATATTAATCGAAGTAATCACCCATGCAATCAATGCATCATTGCCAACGCAGTGGCAGTTTATTGATGCCCTTCTTATAGAAATCAGCTGGACGGGAGGCAACAAATTCTTCAAAGGCATTTTGTACTGCCTCTCGAGTATTGAATTTTTTTCTGGAAAAAGTAGTAGTCTGTAGGCGCAAGGTCTGGTGAGTAGGGCGGATGACGGAGAGCTTCCAACCCCATTTCTTGCAACTTGGAGACCGTCTGCTGTGCAGTATGAGGTCACGCGTTATCGTGCAGGAGCAGCGGAGACTAGCGATTGACCAATGCTGGTTAGAGATGTGCCAGCTTCTCCATCATTGTGTTCAGTCTTTCACAGTACACATCTGCAGAAATGCTCACCCCGTTTGGTAAGAAGCTGCGATGAATCACACCGGCGGTGCTAGACCACCAAACAGTGACCATCACTTTTCTAGGGGTAAGCTTAGGGCATTGTGTAGGTGCTGAACCAGGATCCAACCAACTTGCTGAGCGCGTGCGGTTATCAAACAGAATCCATTTTTCATCGCAGGTAACAATCCGGTTCACAATTCCTTCATTTGTGTGTCTGTTGAGCAGTGCAAGGGAGCGTTCAAGTATTACGTAGCGAAATTTTTGAAGATTTTTGGCTTTTTTTTTTGGTTTTGGTTTCGGTCGTTTTTATTCCCTATTTTTTTAGAAACAATGTTACGTAACGTGTTGTAAGAAAGGCCCCCTCCCGCACCTGTAACGCATCGTAACGTTTTACGAGACCCCCTCCCCCCCCCATTGCGTTACGTAATACATGAACGCTCCCCAAGCCACGTCTCGACGCGTACTTCGCGCTGGTGATCATTGAGTTCGTGGGGCACCCATTTGTCAACCTTTTTTACCTTGCCAATTTGACGCAAATGGACCAATATTGTTTTGACGCTTACGTCGAAAGCTGTTGCCAATTCAGACGTAGATTGTGTATCATCAGCTTCCACAATCGCCTTTAATTCGTCATTGTCGACCAAAGTCTTCGGACGACCGCGAGGTTCATTTTTCAGGTCGAAATTTCCAGAACGGAAGCGAGCAAACCAATAATAGGTGGTGCGTTGGTTTGTAGTGTTAGCTCTGTAAACGTCGTTGATGTTGCGTGCCGTTTGTGCGGTACTCATATTCCATAATTACTCGAATTTTTAACGTATCCATGATGACGAAAAAGATTGAAATGCGATGAAAATGTAACACTAATCAATAAACAAATGAATACATTTGGAAAAAAAATTCCATGATTTTAAAATAAAATAAATTTGAAATTAGAATTCTTAGCCAAACAAAAATTATTTTGATTTTAAATGGCCAGTACTGCAGAACGTCAATTTCATAGGTAAAGACCTAGTATCAAAGTGCGGAATCTCCAGCGACTAACTAAATAAAAAATAAAAAACTTTTTAATTCATAGTGTTGTCATAAATATTACTTGATGTTGTGAAAATTATGTGGGTAATTGAAGAAATATCAACTAAACGCATCTACTGCACTGAAAAGGTTACTACAGTAAATTAAACGGAAATAATATTTTAATCTCTATTTACACTCGATTTCGTATTTCGAATCAATATTAACATCGATTGGGACACCAATATCGCTAAAATACGCAATATATTCGTCGTAAACGTAAAGTCCTTTCCTTCAAAATGGCTGCCCCGCTACCAAAGACACGACGCTCCCCTAGAATGAAGTTGACACGTGTCAATCTGGACAATGATCTAAAAGTGACGCGCCGACAAATACAAAAAATGAAAAAAAAATATCAAAACTTGGCAACATTAGTCAGCTGTCAATTTTTTTTTCTTCTCGCTCCCTTCTGTTAGCCTTTGGCTCGCACTTTCTGTGCATCTGCCATATTCAAGTTTTCTTGACATTTTCAGTTTTGTGCTTGTGTTGAATCGTATTTTGATGGGTTTATTTGGATTGGATTGTTACGGATATAGGTAAGGTAGGGAAACGAAACGCGTTAAATGCAATTAAATTAGATATTTTAATACAGGATCAGAGAGAAAGTTATTTTATAAAACGTATAAAAACAAAATTATACTAAATTAAATTAAATAAAAAACCCATAAAATATTAATGAATATGTACATATTATTATATTTATAATCTAATATTATTACTATGTATATAATTAGAAAGTAAATTATATATTGAAGGATTGATACAATATAAGAGGGTTTAAATACATGTTGGGAAAGGAATGCCAAGGGAGATTAGGTTATCATCAAAGGAAGAACGGTCATAATTTGGACAGGAAAAGAAAATATGGTTCAAATCCCCAAAATCATGTCCACAAACACATCGAGTATTATCAATAATACGTAGTTTTGCTAAGTGGGCAGGGCAAGTAGTATGTCCAAGGCGCATTCTTATCAATATTGAAGTCGCAATTTTATCCAACTTAGTGATAGAAAACCACGATTTTTATTGTCATTTGTGGTTGGATATCGAAATAGTGTTTACCTTTTGATTTATTACTTTCCGCAAATAATGTTTCCCAAGAGCTCTTTAAATATTGTTTGGGAAGTGTAGCCAAGTCCTGAACAACGTTTTTAAAAGGAAATAGGTCTCCACATTCCACAGCCTCGTTTGCAACCGTGTCAGCTTTTATATTACCTGTGATACCACGATAGTAACCATATATCCTTTTGTATAACAATTATGAAGTTTATTTCTAATGTCTGCTATAACAGAAAAAATAGATTTTGAATTAAAAGGATATTTTTCTAAAGTCTGTAGGGCACCCATAAAGTCATTTAAAATTAAACTATTTTCAAGTTTGAAAATTAGAATATATTCCAATGCTTTAGCGATGCCAAGACATTCAGCAGTGAACACAGAAGTTTCAGGTGGACACTTTATTTTTTCTACTATGTTATATTGTGCATGATAAACTCCCACTCCCACAAAATTGCCCGTTTTATGCTTGGAGGCATCAGTATAAATGTGGTGCCAGCCAGGCCAACTGTTTTCTATTGAAAAATTTAAATGGCTATTTATATTATATATATATCTGTATTTACAAAATATTTTACACTGGGTTTGAAAGTTAAAGCTTCATATTTTGAATTAAGAAAGTCAAGGATTGGAGATCGATGTGTCGGAGCCTGAATATATTTATGCTTCAGATAACTTTTTACTAAATATGGCAAAGGCTTGTTACTGCAATGCACTGATGACTCTATAAGGTCAATGAGTTCTTGTAATTTTGATATTAATGGACTGTTGGAAAATTGTAATACGCGGTAAAACATACGATCAACTAAAAACTGACGCCTTAAATGAAGCGGGGATTCATTACATTCAACTTGTAATGCACTAAGTGGAATAGATTTCATGGCTCCTGTAACAATACGCATAGCCTTTGACTGTATGATATCTAGTTTCTTTAAGGTCGTAACGTTACATGGTTTTAGTAAGAACACTCCGTAATCAAGAACGCTTCTAACCAAAGCATTATAAAGAAGCTTCAAAGAAAACGGGTGTGCACCCCACCATACACCTGACAAACATCTCATCAAGTTAAGGAGTTTTTCACACTTATTTAATACGTATTCGATGTGAGGTACGCCTGTCAACTTTGAATCCAAAATTACGACTAAGAATTTTTTAGACATGGTTTTTTACTGGTATTCTTTGATCTTCAAAGTAGATAGAAATAGGAGGATGTAATCGTTGACGACTGAATAAAACTATAGAACTTTTTAGTGGTGAAATACTGAGACTATTATTATCCATCCAAAATTTTAAATATACTAACGTATTAGACACTTTATCACATAATGAACTCAACGAGCTACCTAACGACGAGTATATCACTAAGTCATCAGCATATTGAAGAATATTTCCGGAATTCTGAACACAAGGAGGTAAATCGTAAGTATATATATTAAATAATATGGGACTGAGAACAGATCCTTGTGGAAGACCTTTCCACACAAGTCTGCACAGGTGCCTTGCTTGGTCTAACTTTATTATTCTACCTGAGAGAAGATTTATTATAAAACAAGAAATCATTTCTGGTATAGCCAGTTTCTTCAGTTTGAATTTTAGAATGTTAAGATTTACATTATCGTATGCTGATTTTAAGTCTAAAAAGACAGCAAGAACAGACTCTTTACGTGCAAATGCCATTCGTACATCCGTTACAAAAGTACCCACACTGCCCAAAGTGGATAGAATTTGGCGATTTTCGACTATCCATTCAAGACGATTTTTGACTAGATTTTCACCAACTTTTGCAATAACAGGAGATAAAGCTATTGGGCGGTATGAAGATGACTCATTTGGAGATTTATCTGGCTTGAGAATAGGAACAACAACTTGTGATTTCCAAGTACCCGGAATATTACCGGATAACATTACTAAGATCTAAATAATAATAAAGAAAAGAATCATTAAGGTTCGCAAAACGAATATGGAATACCATCCTCACCAGGAGCAGAATCCTTTACTTTAGATAAAACTCCTTTTAGTTCTTCTATAGTGAAAGGAGAATCGAGAGAGCATTGGTCGCGGGGGACAGATGGAGGAATATTGCTATAAAAAATATCTCGTTCGGGAACTGAAGGCGGTGCTAGATTATTTAGGAAAGAATCGTTTAAATGATCATATCATTCCTAAGCCGTTTTATGTTCTGCTATACTATAGAGGGGTTTATATGAGGTGAAATAGACATACAAAATCTTTTTTATCCCTCGAATTTCTTTTCTTTTAATAATTTACGTGCATGGGAAATAGCGTCGGATACAATTTTAAAATTTTCGTCAGACATGTCAGTTCGGTATAATTCTTCCGCTTTTTTCCTTTTTTTGACTATCTCGGTGCAATCTCTATCCCACCAAGGTGGAGATGGTTTCCGGCCATTTGCGAGATTCTTTACTGGAAACATTTGATCTGCAGCTTCTATAAGTTCTTTTATAAATGCATTACTGCAATCCAATACTCCATGCGATATATCAGGTAAATTGGATATTCGAAGTTCTAGAGCAGTTTTAAATATATTCCATAATTTATCATCAGATGGTTAATATTTTAGACGCGGTTGTTTTTGAAAAAAAATTTTTGAATTTTTTGTAACGTTTTATCCGGGAAAGATATAATAATCGGATAATGGTCGCTACCATAAGTATAGGGCGAAGTATGCCTTGTCACAGTTGACGCTAAATTTGGGGTACAAAGCGAAAGATCGATAGCACTAATGTTTTCATTAGGGCCTGTGCGTCTAGTCGGGGAACCAGAGTTTATTATGCAAATGTTATGAGTATCGAGTATTTCTAACAACAAGTCACCACTAGGTGAAGTGTCAGAGCACCCCCAAGATGTATGATGCGAGTTGAAATCTCCTAAAATTAAGAAAGGTCGGGGTAGAAGAGTGATAAGATTGTCAAAGGAATGAAGGGCTAAAGGAGAAGCAGATGGAATATAAAAAGAAACAACACAAATATTATTTATCTGTGCTGCTACTACAGAAAAATCATTATATACAGGAAGAGATACAGGGCGGAAAGAGATATTATTCCTGATGAGTAGAGCGGCACCACCATATCTATCAGGCCTATCATCTCTAACGCAATAAATCCGTAGATTATAAAATGGAGCCTGGCTTTAGCCATGTCTCCGATAGTGCAATTACACTAAACTTAAATTTATTTATTAAATAAATTATTTCGTTTTTCTTTGAAACTGCACTTCTACAGTTCCATTGTAGGATTTTGTCTAGGACATCCATAATTGGTTAAAATTTCAGAACTGTACATGTTTAATATAGGGGTGACGTTGGACAGTATTTCTATGTTGGATTGAGTTAAAGTCTGAATAAGAATTTTAATTATATCTGTTGTAGACATTGTTAAAGAGCTACTCGAGTTCAGGGCGCAACCGTTTTCAGGAGCCGGAATATTATAATCCTTGATGAGTTCATTATGGGCTTCACAATCAAAACCTTTAACTGGTGTGGGAGGTTTACGACGGTTTATCGTAACTGTTTTTTTATATGATCTTAGTGATGGGTTTTGTTTAAAGGATCTTTGCATACCTGGATGATTTTGACTTATGTTAGAAACTGGAGGTGAATCTAAAACATCAGAGTATAATTTATGTACAGGGGGAAACTCTTTAGCCGCTTCAAAATATGATAAAGACTTTTCTGCCATAGCAACCTTTATTTCATTTTGCCGGTTATATTCAGGACACACTTTATTTGTAGCGTAGTGGTTTCCGTGACAGTTACAACACGATACGTTCTCCTCTTCAACATTACATGTATCCCCGGTGTTCTTGTCGCCGCATTTATAGCATTTAGGATCTGATTTACATTGAATTTTGGTATGGCCAAAACGGCAGCAGTTAAAACATTGGACAGTGGGGTACCTATATAAATCCACCGGTAATGCATTATAACACATGAAAACTCGTTGAGGTAACACTTGCCCATCAAATGTTAGCACAACATTTTGTGTTGGTTTCCAGGTCACAATGCCATTTAGAACGCTTTTAAATGTTATTCTACGTACTTTTAAAACCTTACCACATCCATCAGGTACTGATATGTTATTTTGGACATCATCATCTTCCCAATCAGATGGCACTCCACGTACAAGACCCATACGCGTAATTTGAAAAGTCGGAATAAATGCCTTTAAATTATTAATTTCTATGCAATTGCCTGACATGAATGAATTGGCATCACTAAAGTTAGAAAAGGCTAGACTAATCCTATTCCTACCAATTCTTTTCAGAGAACCATTCACAATATTTTTGATGTTATTTCTAACAAGTAGTTTACCAAACGAGACTGGGTGCAGTAGAGTTCCATCATCCGGTGATTTCATTACCCGTTGTACATGGACTACAAAAGGAGCTATATCAAATGACAAATGACACGTACTTAGTTCTGCCTACAGGAATCTTTTGGGCATTAGTAGCGGGCGATCGTGTCTCCGGAACAGTAATGGAAGGGGATTCATTCGTTTCAATATAAGTATTATTACTATTTTCATTTTCACAACGACAACCAGTCTTACCGTCAACTGCCTGAGCGTTCTTCCTTTTTTTCCTATTGCAAGTTTTACATATTTTGGTATGGCCACTCCTTTTACGACCACTACGCTTGGTCGTGGAACAATCAGTATCCATTTCTGATTCGTTTGAAAATGTTTTATTAGTATGGGAGGATATAGTAACAAAATTTGCCGCCGGGGGGACCATCATGCCCCCCGGGGCGGGCAAGTCGGGCGGCTCGTTCATATGAAAATCATAAAAACTTACCTAGTCTGGACACAAAAAACACTAAAAACTAATATATATACACTAAATACAAATATTATTTACATAAAAGTACTCTACTAACCCTTATATATTAAAATACCTAATTAAACTTAAAAATTCCAATGAAAAATTACGACCGAACGATTCGACGTTTCCCGCGCTTTTTCAACTGATAAATTGTCAGATTGCTGTCATATCTGTGCGTTCCAGTGACAAACGTAGAAGATAATTTGAGCATCCTAAATACTTTGTCTCTTTTTAACTTGTGAAGTCCATATACGACCATCTCTTTCAGTGTGAATGTCATTTATTTTATAAATACTTGAAGACTATCAAACTGGACAAACTGTCAAAACTATACTTGGCTGAGTATTTGTAAATGTTTACAAAATCGCGGTGAAACTTTATTTCAAGTTATTTAAGATAAAGATGTCTAAAACCGCTCACGTTGTTGATGGAGAGGCTTCCGAGTCCGATTCTGATATAGAAGTAGGGAGATCTCCGGTAAGCGTCGCTGTATTATCAAGACATTGAAAATTAATTTTGTTGTAAATAAAAGAAATTATTAATTTTACAGTTATCTTAGCTGCCATATTAATTATAGACCAATTTAAAGACAGACATATCTGTAATATATTAAGAATATTACAGGCCAACTAATTTGAAGTAATTTTAAGTTGGTGCAATTATGAATAATCACAATTGACAAAGTTAAAACCAATTCCCTTACTAAGTAGCCTAAATTTGTATTCATAATTTTTGTCATTATCACTACATAGCTTAAAACACCCTTAGACTACCCACAGACCCAACGTCGCTTCCCTCTCTATCCATCCCTATGTATGCATAGATCTTTAAAACTACACAACGGATTTTGATGCGGTTTTTTTTAATAGATAGAGTGATTCAAGAGGAAAGTTTATATGTATAATAGATTAGCATTGCACCCATATAAAAGCCGGGGCGGGTCGCTAGTTTTAAATTAATAATTTATAAAATTCTGAATAAAGAATACATACATAAGCTCACACCTGTATCCCAGCTGGGTAGGCAGAGACAATGGGCCTCCACTTGCTATGATCCCTACACACATCTTTTGCTGCATTCACTCAAAGAATAAAGAATCTAGCTTTATTATTTACAAAGTTTCAAAATCAAACTTTGGAGGCCGTCCATTAATCATGTGATCTTTTTTTTAAGCATTTTTGGACTCCCTCACCCCCGTGGTGATACATAGTGAGGTTTAAGACTACCCCCCCACCCCCCACCCAACATCGCATTTATTTTTAGTATCTACAAAATCTTAAATGTTATAGAATATTATCTTAAATATCATTTTTTAATTGCTTAGTTATGAAATGAGAAGTTTGATCTCGTGGCCAATAAAGAATTGTGTGGCAGGACTACACCCCCCTCCCCCCTTGTGACATTTCGTGATGTTTGTCAAACCACTCCCACCCCTTTCAAGCCTCATGTGATTAATGGATGGCCCCTTGCGTAAAAAGCTAACTGCACCAATAGTTCAGTGGTTACGGAAGTTGCAACTCTGACCTGGTGCTCTCAACATTCATATTAATATGTGAAGTTGGTGCAAATATGGTACCCTTGATAGTGGTTATGTAATTGTGCTTTTTGGTGTCGAAACATTGCTGCCGTGGGGACCGGGAGCTAAATTATTTCATAAATACCTTGCAGCGGCCCTCTCTAGTGTGGCACAACCATTCAACGGAATAATGCTGCAGCATTCTGGGAACCTTGCCAAGTAGAATAGATTTAGAATAGTAGTATTTTATAAGTTAGTTTTAATTTAAATAAGCTACTTTTAGTTGTATATTATGTATTTTATTTATATATGTGAAGCAAAATTTTGAAGTCAGGATGCCTAATAATCATCATCATCATCACTGCTGAACATGGGCGTCCTCCGAGATAATAATTATTATTATTATATTAGCTTTTTATTTCCACTAAACAAATTTTGCAATCAATTTTAAGTATTATATGTTTAAGTAAAAGTGTCTTGTTATGTGGCCCCTCTATGGGTAAAAGCCTCCTCCATTTCTTCCTGTCTTTGGCTTCATTCACATGAACGAATCCAAAGCTAAAATTATGACCAACAAACTTTCAATAGAGTATACAAATGAATACATATATTTAGGTAAGTTGCTTTGAAATGAAATGCCTTGTAATGAAAATGAAATAGACAGACGAATAAGTACAGCTTTGTAAAAATTCTGGGCACAGAAAGAAATTTTAAAAGGGAACTATTGTCTTAATATAAAAAGAAAGAAAATAATGGACTCTTGCATCCTCCCAAGCTTATCATCAGGTCATCAACTTAATTCAATTTTGTTTGTTATTTCTTAGATAAAGCCTCAGACTTGCGATCATGTGGTCGTCGGTGCCAAACCCACCCGTTGCACTACTGACGTGAACCCACTCGTAGCATAAGCATTGTAGCTTAGCATGAGGGGTTAACAAGAATACTAGTAGTGCAAAAACTTTGCTATGATGATGATGATGATGATGTAGCTTTTTGTTCCGAGCTAGTTCCTCTTTGTATGGTCTTGTGGTTTATAAAATATCTCTTAGTTCAGTGTGTCGCTTGACATAGGCCTCCTCCAACTGCTTCCATTGCTCTCTGACTGCCCGGACTCTTGTCCAGTACGGTCCAAGGGCCAGGTGAAGATCATCTGCCCATGTTCTGAATCTTTAAAAAAATGTACAGTTTTCTTCTTATAATTTTTCAGGATCTGGATGTCATGAAGAATTCTGAAGCGTTTGTGATAGCCGGAGAAGCCCCTGAGTCTGATGATGGTAATATATAGTTATATTCTTGACCAAATGATCCCTAATTTATTGTAGACGCGGGTCTCAATCGCGGTACAATTTAAGCAAGGCAAGGCAAATCATTACCTTTTCAATAATCCGACGTTTCTACATGGGTTATGCCAGTCGTGGTCACGGATAGACTGATGAGTGTTAGCAACGGCGTCTTCGAACAGCGCGGGTTTCGGCAACTACCCCCACTTGGTCGTAATAATTTTTATTTTTGCTACCTACGGAACTGTCGGTAGTTCGACACACCACACTCACAACGTCAGCACCCGTGGGAACTATATTGGTGTCGCGACGATGACTTTTGGTGATTACAGGATTCTCAGATATTCACCTGATGTTAAGTGGCATAAGAGTCCAAATACATGGAAAGATAGTGCCAGTGTTACGCACTGATTATTATATTATCGGAAAAACTACTGAAAGGAATTGGCTGAAATTCGGTGCGGGATCCAAAACATAAGTTAGGTACTGATTTAAGTGTCCCGGGACCAGCCTAAGCCTAACAGCCTCTTTTTTTCGGACAGACTTATATAGTTGGCCACCACATCAGGCCAAACAGTGGGTTTTATACGGGCTGACGATGATTCTGTAAGGCTACCTACGACTATCCCAGTCGAGCTGATTAACCTTGAAGTTTGGCATATTATACTATGTTACAGCCTACAACAACTAGCCTCTTAGCTTTGCAGGAGCATATAGGAGCTCCTACCGCCGCCAACCAATTTATTCATCTCAATTTTGAAATTTAGTAAGTGGTAAAGTATTTAAAAATGTAAATATGGGCGGTGTCATCGTTTATATATTTAATTCCAAATGCAACTTTGGAGATATTAGTCGAAGTAATGCGGATCATTACCGATAGATGGCACTAACGTAGAGACGTGTTATAAAAGCGATTAATAAATTTCGATGATCGGTAGGGTTCCACCATAGCCTAATTGCTTAAGGCATTAGGGGCTATACCTAAGATGCAGGTTCGAGTCCTGCCGGTGGTCTAAAATTATTAATCTCAATTTTGAAACTGATTTTTTTTTCTGTCCGGACCCGTAGTTCCTGAGATTGTTTAAGCAAACACACTAACTCTTCAGCTTTATGTATTAGTATAGATATGGTTCTCTCATTTTCAGAATCTAAATTGGACTTGACCCCGACATCCAAGCAGGCTGACGTCCCCCTCCACAGCTCCGCGCTATCCCCCCCTCCGTCGCCCGCAGCCAACATATACAACTCACTGCTACATCAGAAATTATGTAAGTACTAGGCTGACCCCACATACGTTATCCTGTCTTAACTAAAACTATATTAAATTGAACTTTTTATATTAGGCTGATATTATGATAGCTCTGAACTTACCGTGATGTGCACTAAGAGCAGCAAGGGGTCATAGTAATTCTCTAGGAAATGATGCTGCAGATGAACAAGCAAGGAAAGATTCGGCAACAAGGTTAATGGCACCCGAACCAATAGCACCGATACCATTCAATACAATGAAAACATGGATAAGAGACAGAACAGCATTACTACATCAAGAACAATGGTCAGAAACGTTGGAATGCAGGCAGACTAGACCTGTAGGACAAACGTGGTTAGACAAACGTCTAGTGATTCTTGACTGCAAAAGCGTATGTCAACAATGGGAAAACTTCCTGAACAACCAAACCTCAATATCCGAAGCCCTTGAAAACATTAAGCGGTTGATAGAGTTTGGGGAGGATTTAAGGTGGTTCAGTTGAAAATCCGGACGATCACGTACAAAGGATCAGAAATAAGGTGCCTTTTGGTGTGGAAACATTGGGGCCGTGGGGACTGGGAGCCAAATTAATTTATAAATACCTAGCAGGGGCCCTCTTTAGTGCGGCATGTTCTCCGAGTGCCATGGTTTTACTTTGCACAGCAGGTAAGCATTGCCATTCAACGGGGTAATGCTGCATTCTGGGAACCTTGCCAAGTAGAATAGATTTAGAATAGTAGTATTTTATAAGTTAGTTTTAATTTAAATTAGCTACTTTTAGTTGTATATAAGTATTTTATTAATTAATGTAAAAAACTGGCCAAGTGCGAGTCGGACTCGAGCACGAAGGGTTCCGTACCATTTTCAAGTGCTTACGAGTTGACGTTATTGAAATGGAGAAAAAAAGTTTGTTGTATGGGAGCCCCCCAAATATTTTATTTTATTTTTAGTTATATGTTATAGCGGCAATAGTAATGCATCATCTGTGAAAATTTCAACTGTCTAGCTATTGCGGTTCTTGAGATACAGCCTGGTGACAGACAGCGAAGTCGTAATAATAGGGTCCCGTTTTTACTTCCTCATCGAACCTCAAAAATATGCGTCTGGTTTGTAAAGGTTGAACATTGTTTCTCTAAGGAAAACTAATTAATTTTCCATTTTTCCTTTTTAGGGGAATGCAATATTTCACTACGAGCGACGCTTGAAGGCTTAGTGAAACATACAACAGAGATATCGGTAGAAAAACTCACCCGAGCTGATAGGACTCTGCTAAACACACAGGTAATTTTACTTAGAACTAGAGATGGGCGATAAATAACGTCACATTGAAAAAAATACTGTGATCCGCTGTGTGTGACATCTTTCAAGAAGGAACTACGTTTCAAAGTGACGTGTGTCGTTCCGTGCAATACGCTAGTTGACACGTTTTGAAATTATTTTTATATGGTTAAGAATGGTTTTACTAGATCAAGAAAAAAAATTATGGCATTTATTTGTGATCTAGAAAGATCAAAATAAATATTTTAATATTGGCTTGACATTTAGAGATGAAAACGATGTCAGCCATGTTGATTTATATACATTATCTGTGTTCAAGATCGATGACGTCATGACTCAGAAAGTGTAATAGTAAAAGGTCGCATTCATGTTTTTTAACAAGATGTATGACGTTACAAAATGGCTGATAGCGTGTTCGGAAGTTAAAGACATAGACAAAAGAAATAATTTTCATATTGCGTTTATACAAACATATTCAAGTTTTACGAAGATAAATTACCTATTGTATTTAGGTTCCATATGACAAAGACTTTTAGAAATAAACATAATTATAACATAACTTCATATGTGTCAACTAGCCTTTTGCGCGGCAAGTCTTTCTTCCTCTTGTATCTTGTATTTAGACTTTTAAGACAAAAGCAAAGTCCAAACCATTGCTGAATGACAGCCTCTAATTGAATCGTGTACCCAATCCTGAACTTTGACGATAACTACCTAAATGAAGGGAACTTGTAACCTCGGAAGCATGTATTTGTGATGACAGTGACTGACGTGACAGAGACACGATTATTTTTAACGGTTACTTTCGAGTCACTGGAACGACGGTCACGGTAACGGAAAGTAACAACTTTGCACATCTCTACTTAACAGTATCTCTCATCTGAATGCACCTGAGGTTTGGTGGTTACGACACCTTCTGAGACCTGGTGTTCTGGATTCGATTCCCACCCGGTTTTTTTTTCGGATGGACATACGTAGGTAGCCACGGGGCTTTTCCTACTTCACCGGGCATAAAGGCGAGCAGAGCTCCAGCCTTAATAAAGGATTAAAAAAACTACAAACTAAGCAACCTGCGCAAGAGGGGCCCTGTGGGGCTTGCACCTCGGCTCAGGGCGGTCGCTGGCGATGAGATTGAGGGATTGCCCTTTGCCCCGGTGACGCAAACTAACGCTCAGGCAGTTGCTTCTGAGACCAGGTGTTCTGCATTCGATTCCCACCCGGCTTTATTTTTCGGACGGAAATTATGTTAAGTTAGCCAGGAGGCTTTTGCTACTTCACCGGACATCAAGGCGAGCAGAGCTCCAGCCTTAATAAATGGTTTAAAAACTACAAACTAAGCAACCTACGCAAGAGGGCGCCCCCTGAGGAATTTGCTAAGCTGAAACCACGGGGGGAAGGAAAGGGTTGGCAGGATGAGGCTGGCTATCCTACCGACCCTTATCTCTGCTCCGGTGACGCAAAATAACGCTCAGTTACGGTCGGACTGATTTTGATGATACTTGCACTGGTAGAGTTAGTCAACCTCCGTAGCGTAGCGGTATTTGGCTCGCTTTAAATGTTGGAGGTCGAGCGTTCGATCCCCACACCGGACAAGAAATCTTTGTGTAAATTCTAAGATTTATTTCCGGTTCCGGAATCTGGATAGTTGAGGGACAACCCTCCGTGCCAGCGAAAGTACGTAAGGCCGTTGGTCTCGATTGTTATAACATCATCTATAACAAACATATACCAGGGAAGCAGCGTTTTCTTGTGTGTTACGACATAATACTGCGGTCACCAACCCGCCTGCCAAGCGTGGTGACTTTATCATGGTGATCAAGATCATAAACGCAGTTCTTTACAATCATGGGCGGATGCAGATATTCTCTACACGTATCGTATCGCCGCCCAGTTCATAATGTGTTCCAAATTAGGCTTGGGTAACTCCGGACACATCTATATCTTCGGATATATATCCACAAGCGGACACATATCAACTCCTTCCCTTTAAGAAAAAATTATATATCCTATATCAGAGTAACTCCGACCCACTCCGACCACGACCGAATCGAATGCAAGTGTATCCTAACCGTAGTAGTATATTATATTAGTGATCCGAACGCAGCGATGAACGACACTGACACTTAGGTGTGTTTATGAATTTAAGCAAAAAAAAGCGCTGTAACAAAATAAACCTATTATGTATTAGGCGCACGCGCTAAATTTTGCTTCTGTATTAAAGCGATAGAGCAGCTTTAGGTACAAAAACGATGAACTGTTCCCGCTTAGCCCGCTAATCGAAGAGTTTTCGGACGTGCGAACTGAGTCATAAATCATTACGTCATAGGAACGTGACAATGCCGCGTCACTCGTTATCGATAAAGGGATGCCGCTCGGACGCAAGTAGCTAGGACGCCGCGGTCGTTGATTATTTAATCCGGTTGTCCGGGGGGAAATGCATTGACGCATTCCCACCGCCGCTGCAGCGTATTCGCGCGCTGGCGGTGGGATATGTGGGGCTCGCCCTCTCCATAGCGTGGTATGCTAACTCATACCACGAGGAGAGGACCCTACAGCACTAAAACCCCCCGGACACTCCTTCGATCCGCCGTTGGCGGGGGCCGGGTACGCATAAGCAATCCGGCCCCCCGACGGCACCCGCGGCCAGTATAACACCGCAGGATCTCCTGGGCCACACTTACAGTGGCCCATTTGCCCAATTATAGGGACGCCTGAAGTGTAGAGGCGTCCCTACTCCTCATGGGTCAGCCTCGAAGAGAGCGGGGTCCATGTGCCGAAAGTGTGTGGAGCGGGTGGGCGGAGGGTCTTCTTCCCTCTCCCGCTCCGCGGCCTCCCTCTGTGACATAACTTGTTTACAGAAGGAGGCAACCGCCTCCCACGACCTCTCACTTTGGACCATCTTTGAAATGATGGTCGGCAGCGAGAGGTCGTCTCCCGCTCGTTGGCCCACGCCGGACATTCCACCACCGTGTGCTGCGCCGTATCGTCGGCACAGTCACAGTGGTGACAGCGAGTGTCCGGCTCTCTCTACGCCACGTTGCACAGGTAGTGACCGAAGCAGCCATGGCCTGTTGCTACCTGTGCAACGTGGTAAGTGACGTCGCCGTGACGGCGATCGGCCCACCCTTTTAGATGGGGCCGCATCGCCTCCACCGTACGCAATCCGCTCCGCGGCGTGGCCTCTAGCCGCTCCTGCCATTTCCGGAGGGTTTGGCGACGGACCTCAGTCCGCCACCGTGCAATACCCTCCGGGAAGGGGTCGCGATCAGAACGCGCCCCCTCACACCTCCGCCGGTACGCGGCGGCCAAAACCTCCGCCTCCAGGTCCCACGGAGGGGACCCCGCAAGGAGGCAGGCCGCGTCAAACGCGACCGTGCGGTAGGCGCGGGCCGCCCTGATGGGCCATGACCCGCTGCGGACGTCGCAGCAGGGCCATGTTTCGCCTCTTCAGGGCGTGTCGACCCAAATGGGGGCGCCGTAGAGCGCCATGGAGCGGATCACACCTGCGTACAGCTTGCGGCAGGTGCTCCCGGGTCTACCGAGATTCGGCAAAAGCCGGCCAAGAGCACCCGCCGCCGCCACCAGCTTCGGGGCCAGCCGCTGGAAATGGGCCCCGAAGCTCCATCTGCTATCGAGGAATATGCCCAGATAGCGCATATTGTCCCCTCATTACTTGCTATTGACCATCGACAAATACTTTTTTATTGTTACACAACACTAGGAGTGCGAGCGAAAGTTCCGATATGCCTATAAGTGTGAGCGAGAGGTCTGATAAAAATGATTTATGACTAGGTTCGCACGTTTGTAATGGCTCTAGTATAGTTGTAAGCTGATATTTTGGCTCTTTGTTTTAAATAGGGTTATTATTTAAAACAAGGAAAAATAAATGATTTTTGTTTAATCAAACTTAGCGCAGGAACTTGTAATATGATAAATAATTACATTTTATTATTTCCTTAAATAATGCTGCTTTCACTTAACTTCTACTAGTAGGGGAGCCCAAGCGGGGATTTCGGGATTTACTAAAGCGCGGCAGATTAATATACAGGGGGATACCTTGTACCCGGTTAAGTACCTCCACAAAATATGAGGCCCATATATAAGGCCGCCCGTGAAGGATACAGGATCAGATTAGTAAAAAAAAATTGACCATCAGAAATTCTCGAGCGCGTCAGATTAAGGTAGGCTGAGTTAATTACATCCTAAAAAGTGTATATTCCACTAATCTGACAATTTGAGAGTGACGTAAAAAAAGGGGAGGGCAACAAAGTTGTAAAAAAAAACGTCATCTCGACATTCTCGAGCGTAGCTAAATTTTTTTTTATTTTGAATGAAATAATTCAAGAATAATGAAAAATATATTATCTGACGATTTCCGCAAGCCGAAATAACAAAAATTCGTCGATAAAGTTAATTGCGTGCAGCTGCGTGATGCCTACATTTCCTTCTCCGCGTTTCTATTCCTCTCTCACTCTTTCTCTATCTATTACTCTCTCACTCCGTCCCCACTCTGGTTTCTGTTGCCATGACGCCATCACAGCTGATGATATCGAAAGATATCGTGAACGAAAGAAACCCGAAAAAGTGTTTTTTCGGGATTACTCCGAAATTTGTGGTTCGATCAATTAAAATTGCAAAGTTACTTATGAGGATGATAAAACTGCGTCGAATGCCGCCAACCGCGTGAAAATTGCTTAATCCATTCAAAAGTTATTGCGGTTTGAAAATTCCAAAAATAGTGTTCTATGAAACTTCTATCAGACTTTCGAGCTGGGAGAGCTCAAATGCATAGAAATATTATTTCTTTGAACTCAGCGAGCTCGAAATATCACATAAATTATATTTTGAGCTCAAAAATGTCATAAGTACAATTTTAAGCGCCCAAGAATGGAATTAGCGGGAAGTTGCAGGAATGGCCTTTAAGGTGAACCGTTTTTCTAATTTTTTTTTGTCAGATCAGCCGAATCCCTCTAGATAATCGTCAGATTATGAGACAGTACGTTTAGAACATAAAGATGAACCATATATATCTTAATCTGACGCGCTTGATTATTTCAAAATGGCGAATTTTTTTTGCACATTATGAAAATGGCCGCGAGTTTGCGTCCCATTGAAATCGTCACATTAGTGAATGAGAGCTTTTTTTTGGTGCACTTAACACTCCCTTAGAAAATCTGACGCGCTCGATAATTTTTTTTTTTTTTTTCATTTTGAACCCTTAAATACAACCACCCGCGTCCTGCAAACGATCAGATTAACATACGTACATTATTAAAAATACGTAGGGCATTGATGCTATCAATATCTGACGCGCTCGAGGATGTCCATGCAACAGTTTTTTTTACATATTTAAAAATCTATAGCCGCTTCCCCCACCGATGTAAAGGTATATATCATATAACATTTTTTTCTTCTTATCATCTAAGCTTTGCATCCCAATAGGTCTCTACGACGCTCGAGTAAATCCCCATTTAGCCTCGTGGGCTCCCCTACTATACGTGTCTTGTATTGTCTTGTACAACATTTCCCTATATCATGAGGTCACCCGTTTTGTGCCTAGATGGCGTTAGTGAAGCATTAGAAACTCTCGTATGGTAGAAGTTCATGCGCCATTTACCTAGATGGCGCTGTCCTAAATACAAAGTAGAGTTCGTCATATTTCAAGTCTTTTCACCTAGATAGAGTTACTTTCTAAATTATAAGTCGCAAGCGTTTGGTAACATCCATTCATAGGGGTTCGGAGTAACATTAAAATCAGTTACTATTTCATTACCTTGACGAAAATCTATCTAATTTGGCATATTAGTAAATTTTTGCTGACTCTCTTACGTAATGTGGAGGGAGTAAATTATAATAATAAAATTTTATATTCAATCAATCAATTCTCTTTACACAAAAATACTATGTGTAGGGAAGCGAATTGTAAACTTTGACGTTATTTCTATCAAATGAAAGGTCTTGAATTGAATAGTAGAATAATGTATGTCTGGAATTAGAGTTGCCCAACTATCGATAGTTTCGCTATCGATAGATGACCTCGAAAAATAGTAACTATATCGATAGTGCTATCGATAGTATCGATAATATCGATATCACAAAGTAACTAATACTATTGATGGAAGCAATAGTATCGATTCTATTACATTATAATACTATCGATATTTTTAAATAATTGATAGTTTGTAAAACTATCGATAGTATTATACTATCGATAGTTAAATAACCGCCTATAGTATCGTTTCCCAATTATAGCTTATGTTGTGTCACCGTTGCTATCGATACTATCGATAGTATTGCTCCTAAACATAAATTGGTCTTCGATAGCATCGATACTATCACTAATATCGATACTATCGATAGACTATCGATACTATTGATATGACGTCAACTATCGATAGACTATCGATAGTATATCGATAGCCGACTATCGATAGGCAACACGATCTGGAAAAGTACTATACTGAAAGCGAATGAGGTGTATTAACTAACGAAATGAAACCTAAAAACTCGAAATTTTTTTATTTAAATGATCGCTTTTCTTTTCTATCGATGGGGGTTTTTTAATTTTTATTGTGTTATGTTTGTTTCAGGAGTGTATGCGTGCTACCAACGCGAACCTCACCCTGGCGAGGGCTCGGTTGAAACAGCTGCATGCCGAACTTGAGAAGTCTAACTGCAATGCTGCCTTACCTACTGTTAGAATTAAATAAATACAATTTACAAGTCTTTGTGTTAATTCTAACATTTCTTTCCGGGTCTGGTTGGTTGAGCTCGCCCTCCCGACCCTTAGTTTGCTAAGAACCTTCAGATAGACCCGAAGTCCGAGAGAACCGCGAACTGCAAAGTAGACCGACAGTTGCACAAAATACCCCTAAAAAAAAAGCCATTATCCCTCAATCTCCCCGTGTCAGCGACCGCCCTGAGCCGAGGTCCCACAGAGGACGCCCTTTTGCGCAGGTTGCTTAGTTTGTAATGTTGAAACCATTTATCTAGGCTGGAGCTTTGCTCGCCTTTATGCCCGGTGAAGTAGCAAAAGCCTCAGGGCTAACTACATAAGTCCGTCTCAAAGAA
Organism: Nycteola revayana; assembly: GCA_947037095.2. Classification (NCBI taxonomy): domain Eukaryota; kingdom Metazoa; phylum Arthropoda; class Insecta; order Lepidoptera; family Nolidae; genus Nycteola; species Nycteola revayana. Next base: position 7,865,150 of record OX344840.2, read on the forward strand.
ACTCCCATTATTTCGAACCGATAATCGATTATCGGCGTTTGACGTTTACCGCACTAGAACCTATCCTACTAATATTAAACGCGAAAGTTTGTAAGTATGGATGGATGGATGATTGTTACTCTTTCACGCAAAAACTACTGAATGGATTTGGCTGTTTGCACCGGGATAGGTTATACGCTGAATTAACATATAGGCTACAAAACATCACGGTCCGACCCACTGGAGCAGAGTAACGGGGGTAAAACCGCGGGGCGCTGCTAGTAATTTATAAAGTGCCACCAAAAATAAATACTGTCTTTATAACAACAGATTATAAAGTAATAGCTTACCGCGCGGTTTCACCCGCGTAGTTCCCGTTCCCGTGGGGATTTTATAATTAAATATAGCCTATAGCCTTCCTAGATAAATGGGCTATCAAACAATGAAATAATTTTTCAAATCGGACCAGTAATTCCTAAGAATAGCGTTTAAACAAACAAACTCTTCAGATTTATATATCTATACTAGCGACCCGCCCCGGCTCCGCACGGGCACAATGTTGATGTATCATACATATAAACATTCCTCTTGAATCACTCTATCTATTAAAAAAACCGCATCAAAATCTATTGCGTAGTTTTAAAGATTTAAGCATACATAGGGACATAGGGATATAAGGACAGAGAAAGCGACTTTGTTTTATACTATGTAGTGATACTAATATTAAAGCTGAAGATTATGTTTGCCTTTTTATTTATTTGTTTGCTTTGATTTGAAAAATTATTTCAGTGTTGATCATGATCATCATCATTTCAGTCGTAGTCCACTGCTGGACATAGGCCTCCCTCATGGATCTCCAGTTGTTGCAGTTAGAAGCGGCCTGCATCCACCGTGATCCCGCGGCCTTAACCAGATCGTCCATCCATCTAGTAGGTGGACGTCCTACGCTACGCTTGCCGATCCGCGGTCTCCATTCGAGAATGTTTCGGCCCCAACGGCTATCTGTTCTCCGTCCTATAAGGCCCGCCCATTGCCACTTCAACGAACTAATCCGTTGGGCTATGTCGGTAGCCCGCGTTCTTCTACGTATCTCCTCATTTCTGATTCGATCTCGTAGAGAAACCCCGAGCATAGCCCTCTCCATAGTTCGTTGAGCGACTCTGAGTCTGTTCATAAGGCCCTTTCAGTGTTAGATATCCCTTTTCTTAGGAAGGCTATTTTTAATTATTATGTTGCTACAGGAACGGGATCTAGGCAGGTGGAGGAAGGCTATATGCTATATTTGAATATGAAGTTCCCACGGGAGCAGGATTTACGTGGATAAAGCCCCGTGTGGGAAGCTAGAACATCTAAATATATAAATAATTCTCGGTGCACACCCGCTCCGCAAGCGACGTGTTGGCCGCAGGCGGCGGGCTGCGACCCGTCGCATGCCGCCTTAGGCTCGGCCTCGGGGAATAGGGAACATGGGCTCAGCTTCCTATAGAGGCCGACCCGTGCGGATGAGGGACGCCTGAGTACTCCGGGCGTCCCGTCAATGGTTATGCGGGCCGGATTCACCGGAAATGTAAGCGCTTCTCAGCGAAACCCGGTGGCCCTCACACTCATGGCGGAAGAAGGAGTACCCGGGGGGTTTTAGTGGTGGTAGGGTCCTCTCCTCGTGGTATGAGCAGCATATCACGCACTGGAGAGGGCGAGTCCCCACATATCCCACCGCCGGTTTCATAACGGCGGTGGTTTAATGAGTAAGCGCATTTCCCCCGTTCAAAAAAAAAAGTGCCAGGCCAGTTTATTTTATACAAAAGTTTATGTCTTTTATTTATCATTGAGGCAGTACTAAGTCTGCCGGGTCAGCTAGTGGTGTATATAGAGAAGTTTCAGAAATATACATTCAAAATAAAGTTGATTTTTCTAGTGTGTCCCGTAATTTTGAATGCTTTGGATGCTTAGATGTAGAGCAAGAGCCAGCGGCCCCCAGGCCTTCGGTAAAGTATAAAACCTATAGGTAAGTTATACCGTTAGTATAGTCATCATTATCATCATCAGCCTGTACAACGTTCACTGCTGAACATGGGCCTCTTCCCGAGGGAGGGTTTTTGCCATAGTCACCACGCTTGGCAGGCGGATTGGTGACCGCAGTGTTATGTTGTGACTTGTGATACACAGGGGAAACCCTGCTGCCCGTTCCCTGGTTCGCTTGTTATAGATGATGTTATAACAATCGGGACCAACGGCTTTACGTGCTTTCCGAGGCACGGAGGGTAGTCCCTCAACCAACCCGACCCAGAAAGAAATCATAGACTTTACACATAGATTTCTTGTCCGGTGTGGGGATCGAGCCCACGACCACCGAGATTTAAAGCGAGCCAATTACTACTACGGAGTACTACTATACTACCATTCGGTACGGAGGTTGTCATACGGGGGTAAGTATAGTTACAATTCAATATATTTTAGGGGTGTCTGGCAGAGGGTTGCAACCATACGAAGTGTCTGGGTTTTGTTAAGGTGACTTCTAAGATTATTACAAGTAATTATGTAAAAACTGAGTTTTATATTATACTAAATTTAAGACACCTTTATAATTTGCTACCTGCCAAAGCAACCGTGTTTTTTGTTATATATACTTTTTAGAAAAAGTTGCTTAATATAATAATATAGTAGGTACACATTTATTTTTAATAATTTTCCACGTGTATTTGTTATTACTCTTTGCTTCGGCCATCAAGGTTAAAAACCTTTTAAATAATTATAAGAGTCTGAGCATGTTAGGTCCATATTAAAATAAATCAACTATTCTTTGTTTTCATATACCGCGCTGAGAGTGCGGTCAAAATGTTTAAATGGCATAAATTTTGGTTTAGCTAAAAATATAGAACTTTTTTACTATATTATTTTTTTATAACATATAGTACATTTGACTGAAATATAGTACGATACTATAATATAATATAGTACGGGTGGAAACCCTAACCGTAAGTATAGTAACAATTCAATATATTTTAGAGGTTTTTTGGCAGAGGGTTGCAACCGTTCGAAGTGTCTGGCTTTCGGCAAGGTGACTAGGTCTAGGATTATTACAAGTAAAATATGTAAAAACTCAGTTTTATATTATACTCAATTTAAGACACCATTTTACACGACTTTATTACCTGCTACCTGACAAAGCAACCGCCACCCAAGTTACATAGACGGGGATCGTTCTTAACTGTGCAGCTGTGATTGAGACATACATTAAGAAACTTATAGCTTTTAAGCTGGGAACAAATTATCGGACGCGACTGACGGCCGCGACTTATAAGTTTGCACAGCCTTCGGGACGTGGCTTGCGGACGCGCAACAACGTTTATTCCACAAAGAACTGTAGACGAAGAAACATGACGAGTAGTGAAAGTGAGGACGATTTTCTTGAATTAGCGGCGGCTGCTTTATGTTGTCCACCCAGAAAGAAAATAAAAATAATCTTCTGGGTCCATGACATAAATAAAGACAGAGCAGAGTCTGGGGAATTCCACACTTTGTATCGTGTAGTCGATATAAACTTTATTTGCGAATGAATGAGGATCAATTTAATTTTTTGCAAAACCTTATCGAAGTTAATAACCATTTTAACGGTACGCAAGTGCAAGCTGTCGCATAGTCCGCGTCCTTCTGGTGCACTGACGTATCCCGCACCCCGTGCATACCGTCCGCGGACGTTTTCGGCTGACAAAACCATCCAGCGCGCCAGATTTCTGTCGGACGTCCGAACGCTCAAGGGCAGCACAAGGTAACGTCCACGGCTTACGTCCGATAGTTTGCACAATACAGTGTAGGTATATTCATTATCTATATACTATAAGTCGCGACTGTAAGCCGCGTCCGTCAGCCGTGTCCGATAATTTGTTCCCAGCTTTATACTTTAACGAAGGCCTGGAGGCCGCTGGCTCTTGGGCTAATACCGATTGCGTTGTAGTTGTTACGTGCTTTCGGTGGCTTGGTTGTAACGAAGTATTAGGCGTTGTGGGTGCTCCGGTATATTTGAACACGGAGGATGCTCTCAACTATTCGATCACTGTAAATGCGTCAACCTCAGTAGCGTAGCGGTATCTAGCTCGCTTTAAATCTCGGAGGTCGTGGGTTCGATCCCCATGCCGGCCATACACGTTTACCCTCAACCTTCCCATGCTCCCACCAACCTTCCGGTTATATGGAATCACGGGAGATACGCGCGCTACTTGTTCTCGGCCCTTTCCCGCGCGCACTTTCTTGACTCTCTTGACTCTCCTACAGTTTGTTTTTTTACGTGTCAGCTTCCCACTCTCCCCATTCTGGGGCTGAATCTATCTACGCGTTTAGGGCGCAGACATAGGACATAGGCCGGTTTGTAGTTTTTTAATCATATATTAAGGCTGAAGCTCTGCTCGCCTTTATGCCCGGTGAAGTAGCAAAAGCCTCGTGGCTAACTTCATATTATAATGTCCAAAAACAAAGTGTCACTAAATATTTTTATAACCTTGAGGTACTATGGAAAATCATAGCAACCAGTTGACTATAGAAACCCACACTAATACACTTAACACCGGCTTTAGTTCATAGTTTGACAGCGCTTTGTCTTTCCTTTTTATTTTGCCTGAGATAACATCATAATGTCAAGTAAAGGTATGCCTTTCACCTATTTTTAGGGTTCCGTAGTCCACAAGCAACCCTAAAGGCGCAAACACATTATTAAAACGCGACGCGACGCCACGTGTCGACACCTGATATGCATCGTGCGTCAGTGCGCGCGTGGCGTCATGTCGGGTGTTCATAGTGTGATTCTGGTCTGGAAAACAATACATTTGATTTGACTCAACACGCGTCGCGTTTCATCGGGTCGCGTTGCGTTTTAACAATATGTTTCCGCCTAGTTTCGTCATGTCCGTCCGGGCTCGTACTCCGCCGTTACTGCACCGATTGTCACGAAAATTGGTAGAGAGATGCAGAGATGTGACTTATCTGAGAGACAAGTATCTGAAATACAGATACAAGATACAAGACACGTATTTCCATCTTGTATCTAAAATACTTTTAAATAAATGTATTTTGTATCTTGTATTTAAATATATTTTGTTAGGTATCTTAGTATTTTATAAATACTCGTTCTGATAAAATATTTTTACTAATATGTTAGTAGAAATTTATAAAATAAATGCGTAAAACTGAACATGTCCTTATTAGTCGAACATCACATTGATAGATGGCGACTCTTTCTTTCTCACGGAGGGTAGTCCCTTAACCGACCAGAACCAGAAAGAATCTTAGAATTTACACAAAGATTTCTTGTTCGGTGTGGGGATAGAACCCACGACCTCCGAGATTTAAAGCGAACCAAATACCGCTACGCTACGGAGGTTGTCTATATCTACAATGCCTATTTTTAAATTTATTATGTTAAACTTCATTTTGCGGTCGACTCCATACATTTTGTTAGGACGACTGTAACTACATAAGTTGGTCGAGTTGTATAAAAATAACTTTCTATGATACTGAGTCCGCTATAGTTTTAGTTAAAAGTACTTACTTAGAGGTATATATTCGGAAAGCACGTTAAGCCGTTGGTCCCGATTGTTATAACATCATTTAAAACAAGCGTATCAGGGAACGGGTAGCAGCGTTTCCCTGTGTATTACAACATAATACTGCGGTCACCAATCCGTCTGCCAAGCGTGGTAACTATGGCAAAACCCTCCGTCGGGAGGAGGTCCATGTTCAGCATTGGACATTGTACGGGCTGATGATGATTGTAGATGATGAGGTTGCCCGACAGGCTTTTGCCCGGTTTTATTAACAACTAAATTGTCTAATTCTGATTCTGATGACGTGTTATTGATATTAACTAAAATCTATGATATTTTTTGTTAATGATAATAACACTAGACGAATGTCAAAAGTAATAAACATACACAGGAAAAACCGCACTAACCACTACGAGGTTATTTAGTGTGAAGTAATTATAGTATACTTAGCTTACGCGATGGCTAATGACGCAAGCATATAGTGACGAAATGTGATGGCGATCCTTGATTTGGGCCCCAAGCTACCAGATAGCATAGTTTTTCTTTTGGACGGACATACACGTATGTAGTTAGCCACGAAGCTTTTGCTACTTCACCGGGCATAAAGACGAGCATAGCTCCAGCCTTAATAAATGGTATAAAAAACGAAACACTAATCAACCTGCCCAAGATATCGTAGCCTGTGGGGCTTGGACCTCGGCTCAGGGCGGTTGTTAGCGATGAGATTGTGGGACATAATCCCTTTTTAGATTTTAGATTTTTTAGTGGAGTTTGTGCAACTCTACAGTTCGCAGGCCTCTAGGACTTCGGGTGTACGAGGGCATCGGAAATCGCGTACAACAGCCAATATTATATAGGTAAAATAAAAAAGAACCATATGTAAGTATGTAATGCGTCATCAGTATAAAAAGTTTAAAGTAATCATATAACTCCTTAAAAGTATAAACAAAGTAAGCCCAGCTCACCTTGTACTGTATAATTATTTATTATTTAACTTTTTCCTCAACGTAACCTCGATATAACTTGAATATAGTCAAACCTAGCAATCAACATCTTAAGATGCGAAATGCTAACTGTCCTAAGCGATGGCATAGATGACATTCAATTACAAACTTTATGCAATGTGTTTTAAAATCCAAAATTTAATAACGGTAATAGTGTCGCTTAAGTCATTTAGCTTACCTCACTTCGATGTCTAATATCGTCTTCTTTAGTCAGTCAGTCTCCATTAATATATGCTTCAGTCAAGACATGACGAATAAAAATGACTAAAATAAAAATATAAATAAACATTTTTATAATAATAAATAAAAGTCCAAACAAATTAAGTTTTATTGTTGTTTGTGGTGTGTTTTTTGTTATTTTTTCTATTGTGATTTACAAAAACAAAAGTAAGTGTACTGACTATTTTTTTGTTGTTGTGATTCTGACAGTTTATGGTAAGTAATTAAAATGGCGTTCCTTGTTTGATTAAAAAGTAAAAGGTTATCAATAAATGTGAAGATAATTATTGTAATATGTATTTTATAATAATATCTAATACAAGTCTGTATTAGAGATTATTTTAAAATGATCTTAGTCTTTTATGTATAGTATCGAATTTTATATTATTAAGTAGGTATACGATTAAAAATAACTATAGGTAGGTATGTTTGTATCTAGGTACTAGACTTAGGTAGTAGACAGTAGGTACCTATAGAATTTAAACTATATTTCTACTTACCTATATTGAGGTAAAACCATAAATAAGAGTTGTTTTTGGGACGAAAAGATGTTAATATTATACTTTTTAAGTTCATCATCAGCCCGTGTAACATCCACTGCTGAACATGGTCCTTCTCTTAAAAGACCTTAGCAAACCAGGGTCTTCTTCTTTTATTTAATGGCAATGTGTCGAATGACGTCAATTCTGCCAATGTCAGGCGTGAAATGGAGAATCGTGTCTTAAGTAAAATTAAAGTAGAATATCGTGAATTAATATCATCATCATACATCATCAGCCCGTACAACGTCCACTGCTGAACATGGGCCTCCTCCTGAGGGAGGGTTTTTGCCATAGTCACCACGCTTGGCAGGCGGATTGTTGACCGCAGTATTATGTCGTAATACACAGGGAAACGCTGCTGCCCGTTCCCTGGTATACGCTTGTTATAGTTGATGTTATAACAATCGGGACCAACGGCTTAACGTGCTTTCCGAGGCACGGAGGGTAGTACCTCAACCAACCAGACCCGGAAGGAAATCTTAGAATTTACACAAAGATTCCTTGTCCGATGTGGGGATCAAACCCACGACCTCCGAGACTTAAATGGAGCCAAATACCGCTACGCTACGGAGGTTGTCCGTTAGAATTAATATACTACTTAATTGTGAATCTTCTACGATGGTTAGTCAAGCCAGGGTCGTTGAGGGATATTGCCATAATCACCACGCTTGGTAAGCGGATTGATGATAGCAGTATGATGGTAATTAACGTTGAGCTAATAGATGCTGCTGCCCATCCAGCAGCCATATGTCCCTTAGTTGCCTTTTACGACAACCATGGGAAGTCATGGGGTGGTCTATTCTCATCCGAAAACCACACGGCTTTTTAAGGTACCAACAAATTAACACATACAATTAAATCATAATCTTTGTTATATGTTTAATTTAATTTAATTATTTGAAAACCCGGATATCATTTATTTCAAATATCTACCTTTTTAAATACATTACGGAAAAGTATAACAACCACACACTAAAATTCAAAATTGAGATAAATAAATTTAGACCACCGGCAGGACTCGAACCTGCATCTTAGGTATAGTCCCTAATGCCTTAACCAATTACGCTACCTTTTCTTTTCTCCGAACTTTTTCATCCGAGAATATATTTTGCGGTGTTTATTTTTCCTGCGTAGGTACAGTCACGGAGTAGGGATCCCTACTCCGGGGTACAGTGCCGTTAATAGCCTTTTCTGCGCCCTGTGTGAGCTTCTATGACTGTGATCTTGTTTGTTTTAGATAGGTATATCGGACCTTTCGCCAATTATTTAGGAGCAAACCTAAAAATAATAGTCGAGCCTGGTCAAGCCATTCTTACGCACCCCAGAGTTTACGCCCTGTGCCTGGGCACCGGTGACACCGCCCTATATTATACCTAATTCCTAGTCACATTTATTTCTACACACAATCACCGCATTTTTTTCAAATATTACGAGCAGGGTTTTTGCTTCTAGTAATCTGGTTAACCCCTCGTACCGGTGACGACATGATCGCAAGTCCGGCGCAGTGTTGTTATTTTATAGCTAGATCTAGCTATTATATTTGCTCACAGACAGCTACAATTTCTGAAACTTGTAACTAAACTTTTTAGCTAATTTTAATTTCATCGTGAGATAAGAGACTATCGAGATTCGTAGTGTAGTGTACCGAGTCTCGAAAGAAAAAGCCTGGAATGAACAATAAAACTGGTTTTTAAATTATAATAACTAAATATAAAACGTTTTAAAAGACAGAGAATTCATTTAATCATTTTATTGTTATTCATTTGGTAGATAATATGATATAAAATGTCAATTTATGACTATAATTTATTATTTGTTTTTTATAAGTACCTAACATTTACTTCTTGCTACTTTTTGGGATAAGAAAAATTGGCTATCTAGCAACTTTTAGAAACATTTCTGGCTACTGGGTAAAGCTAACAGTTGGCAACACTGGTCCGACGTCCTAGCCATTGGGGTAAACCAAAAGAATCCCGACCAAAGCGAGACAGAGTAACCCATTGTTCTACATCACATTTGATGACACACCTCACCACGATTTATTGCAATGATTACATTAATTAATTACAAAGAAAATGTAATGATTAGCATACGTTATGCTTGTTAATTATTACCTGTTTGACGGACACAATTAAATACTAAGAAGTACGTAAAACCAGTTTTTGAGGTCATTGCAATGTTGATATTGATAACTTAAGTGTAGCTTTGTACTTTATTTCTTGAATAAGTTATACTGATTGAGCCGCAAACCTTTTTAATATTACTGACCTGGCAATGGGCATTAAGACTAAAAATTTATATTAAGTCCGTCAGTTAGATTACTAAAAAATATTGGACACGTATTTTTTTAATTTATCAAATCAATAAATTTAACAAAGATAGATCAACAACAACAAACTATAAAGTTCAGGAGAGCGGCTTGTGACGTCACTACTAGGTAAAATTGGAACTAGAAGTGACGTGACACGAAATATATTTTTATTTTATTTGACGGACATATTTAGTTAGCCCCGAGGCTTTTGCTACTTCACCGGGCGTAAAGGCGAGCAGAGTTCCAGCCTAGATAAATGGTTTAAACACTACAAACTAAGCAACCTGCGCCAGAGGGCGTCCCCTGTGGGACTTGGACCTCGGCTCAGGGCGGTCGCTGACGGGGAGATTGAGGGATTATGGCTTTCAGTTTTACTTTACAGTTCGCGGGCCTCTCGGACTTCGGTTCTACGAGGGCATCGGAAGGTTCTTAGCAAACTAAGGGTCTGGAGGGCGAAATCTTATCTTTGTCATTTTTTGATTGCGGAACGAAAATAAAAATAGGTACGTGTCCAATATTTTTTGGTAATGTAACTGAGGACTAAAGAGCCGAGAGCCAAGCATTTATCGAAGGAGTTAAGAACTATATTAACAGTTATTCCAACGGTAAATTACAGTTAATACTTTTCTATACAAATAATAGAATTTTAACTCTCGTATACAAGAACAACAATTAAAGACTATTCGTAGCATAGCGGTATTTGGCTCACTTTAAGTCTCAGAGGTCGTGGGTTCGATCCCCTCACCGGACAAGAAATCTTTTGTAAATTCTAAGATTTCCGGGTCTGGTTGTTTAAGGGACTACCCTCCGTGCTTCGGAAAGCAGGATAAGCCGTTGGTCCCGATTGTTAAAACATCATCTATAATAAGCGTATAACAGGGAGCGGGCAGCAGCGTTTCCCTTTGTATTACAACATAATACTGCGGTCACCAATCCGCCTGCCAAGCGTGGTGACTATGGCAAAAACTCTCCCTCGGGAGGAGGCCCATGTTCATCAGTGGACGTTGTACGGGCTGATGATGAATGTAGATGATGATTTCTATTGTCATAGCAATAAAGACGGCGACAGAGAGTCACTACCTATAGTCCAAGAGCTACTGAATCCTCCAAGTAACGGTCTTCCAGTAAGGCTAGAAATTTGTGGAATGATGAGTCATGGCACGCTAAGCACCATTGAGCCAACCAGCCTAGCACCAACAGCCATACTAGTAGTATCTTGGCTGGAGCTCTGCTCGCCTTTATGCACGGTGAAGTAGCAACAGCCTCGTGACTAACTACATAATATCAATAAAAAGAAATAGAATTGTGCTAAAAAAACTTTGCTACTAAATTAAAAAATTACAGGTTAGTTTAATTAATGTCAAAGGTTTTTTTTGTCGCTCCCGTCTGAGAGCTTTTGAGTGCAGATCTTTCAGTGCACCTCATCAAGTTATCAATGTGTAAGTTTCTAAAAAAAAGTCAACATGATAACAGTCTTCGACTCATGTCCGTTGAAAAATTCCCCCCTCGCCCTCCCGACTCTTACCTTAAAGAACCATCTGATGCCCTCGTAGACCCTAAGTCCGAGAGACCCGCGAACTGTAAAATAGAGCGACAGTTGCACTAAACCCCCTAAAATACTAAAAGTCATAATCCCTCAATCTCATCGCCAGCGACCTGCGCAAGAGGGCGGTCCCTGTGGGACTTGGACCTCGGCTCAAGGCGGTCGCTGGCGGGGAGATTGAGGAATGATGACTTTAGAACTGTCGCTTTACTTTACAATTCGGGCATTTTCTGGTCTCTCGGACGTTGGGTCTACGAGGGCATCGGAAGGTTCTTTGCAAACTAAGGCTCGGGAACGCCAAGGCAGAATTTTACCGGTTCAGTGCGTAACCTACTCGCAGCGCTGCCTACTTTTTATTTGATATGAGTCGTAAAATACGTAATAGATAAAATTAAATCAATTTTACTATCGATTCAACAATTTACGATCGTTAAACTAATCGATATAGTAATTCTAAATCATCTTTTAATTAACTTTTAATGTTTATGGCACGTAATAAAGGTACTATTAAAATTGATTATGATAGATCGACACTATTATTATAAAAAGATAAGATGTGCATGTCTGTTTGTCTAGGCCAGGATGCTAATCACGTAACGATATCATTATCAACTACAGAGGCGTAGCTAGGTGGGCAAGGGCCCGGGTGCATAGCTTCAAGAGCTAGCGAGTTGCCTGACCCGTTCTTTTCAAAGCTTAGGTTAGGGGCCGCCAATTAATCACGTGGTTTTTTTAAGCATTTTTTAACCCCCCCTCCCCCTTTGTGATACATGGTGAGTTATAAGACGACCCCCCCACCCCCCACCCACATCACGTGTATTTTTAGTGTCTACAAAAAATCTAAAAAATTTTAGAATATTATCTTAAATAATATGAGAAGTTTGATCACGTGGCCAATAAAGAAATGTGTGGCTGGACTTATAATTTCCCAAAAATGAATACACGTGATATCTTACTACACCCCCCTCCCCCCTTGTGACATTTCGTGATTTTTGTCAAACCCCTCCCCCCCTTTCAAGCCCAGTGAGGTCCGGGGCCCCGGTGCACTGCACCACCTGGTCCTACGATAGCTACGCCACTGATCAACTATGTCTTCGCTACTCAGAGTTTGCGTAAGCGTAGCAGTATTTGGCTCGCTTTAAATCTCGGAGGTTGTTAGTTCGATCCCCACGCCGCGCCGGACAGGAAATCTTTGTGTATTTTCTAAGATTTCTTTCCGGGTCTGATTGGTTCAGGGACTACCCGCCGTGCCTGGAAAAGCACGTTAAGCCGTTGGTCCCGATTGTTAAAACATCATCTATAATAATCGTATTTCAATGAACGGGCAGCAGCGTTTCCTCGTGTGGTACAACATAATATTGCGGTCAGCAACCCGCCTGCCAAGCGTGGTGACTATGGCAAATACCTTCCCGAGGGAGGACGCCCATGTTCAGCAGTGGACTTTATACGGGCTGATAATAATGATGATGATAATGTTACAATATTTATGGCTAAGTACATACATAAATTGTACCTACTACCAAAAATAAATAATTTCACTTATAACTAACAAACGACATTAATCATGTTTTTCAGGATATAATGTACTGTCTACTCTTCGGACTTATCCTAGCTACAGTGGGGGCCCAGACCACGTTAGACCCCAAACTAATACAGTCTATATTCGGGGACCCACCTGGAGAGACTACGATACCCACCGAGGGGCCCACATCACCGAGATATAATGATGCAAGTATATTAATACTATTTTATAAACTTCTAACTTTATTTTTGAGACAACTTCCGTAGCGTAGCTGTATTTGGCTCGCTTTAATTCTCGGAGGTCGTGGGTTCGATCCTCACGCCAAACAAGAAATCTTTGTGTAGATTCTAAGATTTCTTTCCGGGTCTGGTTGGCTGAGGGGCTAGCCTCGGTGCCTCGGAAAGCACGTTAAGCCGTTGGTCCCGATCATTATAACATCATCTATAATAATCGTATATCTAGGAACGGGCAGCAGCGTTTCCTTGTGTGGTGTAAAATAATACTGTGGTCACCAACCCGCATGCAATGCGTGGTGACTATGGCAAAACCCCTACCTCGGGAGAAGGCACATGTTTAGCAGTGGACGTTGTACGGGCTGATGATGAGATGACCAATCTCCTTGGGGATTGGCGGACCGAACGTTTAATGTTTTTTTTTTACAGATCACGGTGAAACCAACAGACAGTTCCTTAGTGACCCCAGATAGTGGCAGTTGCAAATGCGTCCCCTACTACTTGTGCGACTCAAACTCAGTAGGAGTCGACATTAACAACGCGTCGGTGACTGGATACGGAGTTATTGATGTTAGGTGAGTAATATATCTAGCAGACTTTTGCACACTTCTAGTATTCTTGTGTATTCTCGTCTTAAGCGAAAATGCTTGTGTTACGTGGGTTCATGTCGCTAGTGCAATGGGTGGGGATGGAACCGGAGACCACAAAATTACAAGTCCGACGTCATAGCCATGGGGCCCCAAATTGGCGTCTACGTCGCGGTGACGTCGGGTTGACGCTGCGAATACGCTGGCACGACGACGACGTACGCTATCGAAGTACGCTAATGTGGGTAGTCTCTAAGTCTCAGAGGTCATGGGCTCGATCTCCGCGCTGGACAAGAAATGTATGTAAAATGTAAGATTTCCTTCCGGGTTGGTTGACTATACGCTCTGCTACGGAGAGCACAGACGTCAAGCCGTTGGTCCCGATTATTATAACATCAGCTATAACAAATACGAAGTCTAAAATTAAGTCGGTTGGTCGGATATTTATGTAGTTAGCCACACGAGGCTTTAGCTACTTTACTCCCGCCGCCTGCCGCCCTAGGCTCGGCCTCGGGGAGTGGGTCACACGGCCCCGCTCCCTTCGAGGCCGATCCATGAGGAGTAGGGACACACTCGTGGCGTCTCTATAACTGGGCAAATGGGCCACAGTCAGTGTGGTCCAGGAGATCCCGCAGCACCATATTGGCCGCGGGTGCCGTCGGGGGGCCGGATTGCTTCGTGCGTACCCGGCCCCCGCCAACGACGGATCGAAGGAGTGTCCGGGGGGTTTTAGTGGTGTATGTAATGAATAAAAACAAATGTGCCGATTTCAAAAAAAAAATCACCCCTTGAAAGCTACGTTCACCCTGAGTGACAGGCTATATTTAATTATGAAGTTCCCACGGGAACATTTTTTTACGTTTTTTTTAATTTAAAAGATTACTTGCAGAATTTTGGAGTCTACTAGTAGATATTCTTGTTAACCCCTCGTGCTAAGCTAAAATGCTTGTGTTACGAGTGGGTTCACGTCGGTAGTGCAATGGGTGGGGATCAAACCGGCGACCACAAGATCACAAGTCCGACGCCCTAGCCCAATGGCTAGGGCGTCGGACTTGTGATCTACGGGATCTACGGGCCGCTTTTACGGGTAAACCGCGCGCGGGAAGCGAGCTATAGGGGCGCCGATGAAATGCTTGCCTACGGCGCTCTCCTCGTTTAACCAGCCTCTGACAGTAATCTCTGCCTTTTTTGAAAATATGTTTTTTTCTTTTTTCAGATTCGGCGAAGGTGAATGCACAGAATCTGTCGAGATCTGCTGTACCGCCCCCAAAGACAGTTTAACTCCGAAACCTCGGCCGGACCCTTCGAAACTGAAGGGTTGCGGTTATAGGAACCCTAATGGTGTCACCGCCACGTTCACTGGGACGGTAAGTTACGTTCTATAAATACTACTGGCCGCCATAATTAAAAGGGCACAGTATTTTTTTTTCACTGGACTAATCCCACCCACACTCCCACCACTGCAACTCCTGTAAGCCAGGACAGTGGCACACACTGGTTATGGCAATGAGCACCGAGGCTCCGACCTCTAATGAAAGCAACAAAGGGTTGATTAGACCCGTTGATACTTTTTATATTCGCAAAATAAACAATTATTTTAATATAACAGTTAAAAATGTCACATACCGACTAATTCATCGATAAACAAGATACTGCACCGGTGGCTCAGTGGTTACGATAGTTGCCTCTGAGACCTGGTGTTCTGGGTTCGATTCCCACTCGGGACAATTATTTGTGTGAACCACAAATAGTTGTTCTGAGTCTGGGTGTTCTTTGTGTCCGTGAAATGAATGTTTGTAAAGTCCCCCGCGATACAGGGATTTATTTCCCTAGTGCGGGAACTGTCTTTTAAAAAGAAGAAGAAGAAGAAACACTTGCGAACGTTGTCATTAATTTTTTCGGTAGGACTTACGTACGTAGTCAGCTACGAGGTTTGCTACTTCACCGGGCATAAAGGCGAGCAGAGCTCCAGCCTAAATAAATGGTTTAAACACTACAAACTAAGCAACCTGCGCAAGAGGGCGCCTCCTGTGGGACTTGGTCCTCGGCTCAGGGCGGTCGCTGGCGATGAGATTGAGGGATTATGACTTTTAGTATTTTAGGGGGTTTTGTGCAACAAGAATACTATAGTAGTGTGAAGAACTGATTATTAGTAATCTTTTTTTTTTAAACCAGCTAATTAATATTGCCAATCGTATATTTTAAAAGGGTGCTGCCTCATCGCAATTCGGAGAGTTCCCCTGGGTGGTTGGCGTGCTGGATGTCAATAACCAGTCGACGTTCGCGGGGGCGGGGGCTCTGATACACCCCCAAGTGGTGATAACAGGAGCTCATGTTGCTGCCAAGTAAGTTACCAGTTATAGTCACCTAGATGAGATTTAATTATGAGTGAGTGAGTGAGTGAATGAATGAATGACCTTTCATCGTCAGCCCGTATTACGTCCACTGCTGAACATGGGCCTCCGGGGGAGGGTATTTGCCATAGTCACCGAAATGGATATCAAATGAAAGGTCTTGAATAGTAGAATAATGTACAGTATACTGAAAGGGAATGAGGTGTATTAACTAATAAATTGAAATCTAAAAACTCTAAAAATATTTTAAAATATGTTTTTTTGTATGCTAAGATTGTTTGGTCGAGGGTTATTAATTTTTTAATTAAGTGTTCTTGAACAAGAGTTACCCTTGTGTAAATAAAATAAACAAAAAAATCGACCAAGTGCGAGTCGGACTCGCGCACGAAGGGTTCCATATCAGTTACAAGTGCTTACCTATTTTTGATATCAAGAAGTTTTTTTTTTACTAAAAAAAAAAGAATAAGAAAGCGTCTGTTTATGAAATGAAATGTTATTTTTTGGGAACCCCAAAATTTATTGTTTTTTTTTTCAATTTTTGCGTGAAAATCTTAATGCGGTTCACGAAATACATCTATCTATTTACCAAGTTTCAACATTATAGTTGTTATAGTTTCCGAAAACAGTGGCTGAGACATACGGACGGACGGACAGACAGACAGACAGACAGACATGGCGAATCTATAAGGGTTCCGTTTTTTGCCATTTGGCTACGAAACCCTAAAAAGTTAATATTATAAAGGGAAAAGATTTGGTTGTTTGTTTATTAGTGATGGGCTCCGAAACTACTTGACCGATTAGAAAACTACTTTCACCGTTGGGTATCTACGCTATCCCAGGATGACATAGGCTTTATTTATTTACTAGCTGCTCGCGCGCAGGTTCACCTGCCTAACTCTCGTTCCCGTAGAAACTTTATTTCTATATACAGAAGCGAAAGGTCATTTATTAACTCTCGGAGGTCGTAGGTTCGATCCCCACACCGGACAGGAAATCTTTGTGTAAATTCTAAGATATAACATCACCTATAATAATCGTATATCCAGGAACGGGCAGCAGCGTTTCCTTGTGTGGTACAACATAATTTTGTGGTCACTAACCCGCCTGCCAAGCGTGGTGACTATGGCAAATACCCTCCCTCGGGAGTAGGCCCATGTTTAGCAGTGGACATTATACGGGCTGATAATGATGATTGAATAATAAGCAATGTTTGCTTCGCAGATTTACTCCCAGGAATATGATGATAAGAGCGGGCGAGTGGGACAGAAAGACAGTCAACGAAATATACGACTATGAAGAGAGAAATGTCGCCGAGATTTTTATACATCCAGGTAATTTTATCTTTCTTTAAATGTTTTTGAATACTTTACGGGAAAGTTTACCATATACATACTTACATACATATATACATAAACTCACGCCTGTTTCCCAGCGGGGTAGGCAGAGACATTGGACCTCCACTTGCTACGATCCCTCTTTCGCTTCATTGACTCTCATAACATTCTTCATTCAAGCACGTCGGTTTACCATATACTATGTTTTAAAATTGAGATGAATAAAATTCGACCACCAGTCAGTGTGGCCCAGGAGATACCGCGGTAACATATTGGCCGCGGGTGCCGTCGGGAGGCCGGATTGCTCATGCGTACCCGGTCCCCGCCAACGGTGGATCGAAGGAGTTTCCGGGGGGTTTTAGTGGTGTAGGATCCTCTCCTTGTGGTATGAGTTAGCATACCACGTTATAAAGAGTCCCACATATCCCACCGCTAGCGCGCGAATACGCTGCAGCGGCGGTGGGAATGCGTAAACGCATTATACCGGACAAAAAAAAATACTCGAACCTGCTTCTAGGTTAAGCCCCTAATTTCTTAACCAATTAGGCTACGGTTGAACCCTACCGTTCATCGAAATTTATCAATATCTTTATCGTAGCCTAATTGGTTAAGACATAAGGGACTTAACCTGGGATACAGGTTCGTGGTCGAATTTTATTGACCTCAATTTTGGTATTTTATCTTTCTTTAAAAAAACTGGTCAAGTGCGAGTTGGACTCGCGCCCTCAACCAACCAGACCCGGAAATAAATTTTAAAATGTACACAAAGATTTCTTTGTGTTGGAGTGTAGAGGCGTCCCTACTCACAAGGAGAGGACCCTACCCACTAAAACCCCTGGATACTCCTCCGTCCACCGTTGGTGGGGGGCCCAGGAACTAATGGCTTTCTGGGAATATATAAATAATCTTAAATCTCCAGATTTCCAACCGAAGAGCTTGAAGAACAACGTGGCGCTTCTTCGTTTGGAGACACCCTTGGAGCTGGCGGAACATATTAATGTCATCTGTCTACCAGACCCGGACGAGAGCTTCGACAACTACAGAGATTGTGTGGCCAATGGGTGGGGACAAGAGAGCTTTGGTAAGACAAATCAAATCAAAATATTCTTTACCAGGCGGATTATCTCAATCAGGGGTCTCCAATTTGA
This sequence comes from Nycteola revayana, assembly GCA_947037095.2. Taxonomy (NCBI): domain Eukaryota; kingdom Metazoa; phylum Arthropoda; class Insecta; order Lepidoptera; family Nolidae; genus Nycteola; species Nycteola revayana. Next base: position 7,883,463 of record OX344840.2, read on the forward strand.
CGCCTTAGGGCCATAACGATTTTTTCAGTATGTTCGAAGGGCCAAAACAGTTTTAATTTTTCTATCCCTAACTATACTCTTATTTCTAGACTATTCGCAAAGTGCGCGACCGAGTAATTATAATTTTGTGTTGTCTTTTTCAACTTATCACAGCAATAGTAACAACAATAAGACATTGGGTGTCGCGAACCAGATTGATGTCTAAAGCTGTCGCGGGCCGGATTGTTGGCACTGGCGGGCCGGATTTGGCCCGCGGGCCGTAGTTTGGAGACCTCTGATCTAAATAATAAAAGTAACTGGACCAAAACTTCTTGGACATGCCCATCTGAGTATGTTTCGCCGGATCGTCTCGATGACGCCAAACTACCTAGAGTTGAAATTTTCTCAAGTTATGTATTTCTAAAAACAAAATAAAATAAATATTTAAGGGGGGCTCCCATACAACAAACTTTTTTTTGTCCTTCTTTGCTCGAGCAAATATTGATATCAATAACAGCAATTTTAAAATGGTACGTAACCCTTCGTGCGCAATTCCGAATCGCACTTGGCCGGCACATTGCCAATACAACCTTCAATCCAAAAACAACCTAATTTAATTATAAATAAGATTCTTCTTCCAGGTTCCAAAGCTAAAGCCGATTTCCTCAAGAAGGTGGAGATCAACATGGTGGCACACGACAGATGCAACTCCTTGCTGAAGAGGACCAGGCTCGGACCCAACTTCAAGTTGCATAGCAGCTTCGTTTGCGCTGGCGGGGAAGAAGGAAAGGATACCTGCAGGGTGAGATTTACCAACCGATTGAAATGAAATTTTGAATTGGCGTCATCATTAACCCGTATAACGTCACTGCTGTACATGGGCCTCCTCCTGAGGGAGGGTTTTTGCCATGTCACCGTCACGCTAGGCAGGCGGATTGGTGACCGCAGTATTATTTAGTAACATACAAGGAAACGCTGCTGCCCGTTCCCTGGTATATGATTGTTATAGATGAAGTTATAACAATTGGGACCAACGGCTCAACTTAACGTGCTTTCCGAGGCATGGAGGGTAGTCCCTCAACCAGACCCAGAAAGAAATCTTAGATCACAAAGATTTCTTGTCCAGGGGCGTTGCGATCGTTCAGGCTGCACAGCGTGCCAAAAAAATATTTATACATACATACTCTCGAAAAACATAACCCTCCTTCTGGCGCAGTCGGGTTAAAAAGTAATAATTTATAACTATTTCTTCTTCAGGGTGACGGTGGCGCCCCCCTTGCGTGTCCAGTGGGCAACAATCGCTACAAACTAACTGGTTTGGTGTCGTGGGGAATCGGCTGTGGGGATAAAGATGTGCCCGCGGTATACGCCAAAGTGGCGGCTTTCAGACGCTTGGTCGACGACAAGATGGCGGCTTGGGGGCTTCAAGCGACTTCGTATAGGACATAAAGTTGACAGTCGATGTCAATAATAAAATAATACTCGGAACTCTGTAGTTTTATTTTTTTAAACTTTTTTCATGTATTGTGGAGACACCCGTGGGAACTTTATAACATTATAAAGTGTTAGTTAGTAAGTTATAAAGTGTTCCTCGATAAATAGATTGTCTAACACTGAAAGAATTTTTCAAATCAAATCAGTAGTTGATGAGATTTAAGCGTTCAAGCAAACAAACAAACTCTTCAGCTTTTTAATAATACTAGCGGCCCGCCCCGGCGTTGCGCGGGTGCTGATACCTATATTATACATATATATAAATATATATATATATATATTCCTCTTGAGTCACTCTATCGATTAAAAATAACCGCATCAAAATCCCTTGCGTAGTTTTCAAAGAGTTAAGCATATATAGGTACAGACACAGCGGGGAGTTATGTATGAAGAGGAAACATTTGTATGTAAGTATGTTTGTAACGAATTGGCTCAAAAAGTAATGACCGATTTAAAAAAAAACTTTCACCATTTGAATGCTACATTATCACTGATTAATATAGGCTATTTTTAATTATGAAGTTCCCACGGAAACGGGAGTTACGCGGGTGCAACCAGAAGATACCAGAACATCTTCAGAAAAGGATGTGCTCGCGGTCTACGCCAAAGTGGCTGCGTTCAGACGCTGGGTCGATGACAAGATGGCGGCTTGGGGGCTTGAAGCGACATCTTTTTGTGCAAAATTACTAGCGGATAGCGGACTATGTGAAGTATTCTTGTTAACCCCTCGTGGTTGGCTATAATGCTCGTGTTACGAGATGGTTTACGTCGCCGTCGGTAGTGCAATGGGTGGAGTTCGATATAGTCATTCCGCTATAGTCATTGGGCTACGGCTGCTTCTTATAAGACAATAGCTTCCCGTACGCGGTTTCACCCGCGTAACTCCCGTCCCCGTTGGAACTTTATAATTAATATAGCCACCTTCCTTGATAAATTAGCTGTCTAACACTGAAATATTTTTTTAAATTAGTCCCTTAGTTCTTGAGATTTTGTCTGTCCTTCTTATGTAAATTATGTCTGCATTATATGGAAGGGATGCGTACTGTTTTAGTCCTATAACTATACTAATATATAAATCAGATAAGTTTGTCGCCGCGTTTAATACATGCCTTAATAAAATTCGACTACCGGCAGGATTCGAACTTGCATCTTAGGTAAAGCCCCTAATGCCTTAACCAATTAGGCTACGTCCCCCTTAGAGACGTGTTATAAAGGGCTTTATCTAAGATGCAGGTTCGAATCCTACCGGTGGTCGATTTTATTAATTTCAATATTGAAACATAGTATATGGTAAAGTTTTAGTTTTCCGTAAAGTATTCAAAAAACATTTAAAAACGAATAGGTTTATATACAAGCAGCGGCACGTGGTGTTGCGTGTGTGAGTGATTTCAAAGCATTCAAAGAGAACAAGTAGAAAAACCGGAGAAATGATCGTCCCCAGGACGTCGGGAGATTAACCATTATTATCTACCGGAGACTCCCAGGCAATCCGGGAGGGTTGGGAACCCTATATCCTCTCTAATATTTGGTAAACTTAATAAACGATTTTGACCTCAAACTAAATTATCTTAAGACATAACAAATCGTTTGGTTAAAACCATACCTACATAATTAAAACTCACTTCTCTTCTCATCGTCATCATCTTCTTAATAAACAATAAGACCGGTTTCGCACTACGTCCGATCCGAATCTGCAATTTTTTCGGTGTTGGGTTTTGGTTTATTTTTTCGGTGTTACTACCGCAGAAAAAGGCCGTCTACAGAAATAGCAGGGGAGATGGTTAGGGAGATTGTAATGTTTATTTAGGCGATTTCAAAACTTGTAAATGTATCATTTGTTATTTTGTTAATCAACTAAGATAATGTCATCGTGGCGTCATAGTGACACCATTATGACATCATTAGGATTAGTAGATTACCAAATGGGAAAAAACCGACCATAGAACTGTCATTGACAGATCATGGACACGTCATTACGATAGTATATTCGGGGCCCTGGACCCGTGAAAATATGGTCCGTAGTAGCCGTAGAACTATTTCTATGGTAATTTACGCACTAGATCCGAGATCCGTCATCCGTTTTAAAAACTTTATTATTAATAATATTGATATTAAATGCGAAATACTGAAAAAATAATAATTTTACAATTACTTATAAACAATTAAAAAAAGTTTAAAAAGATCACGTTTAGCTATAAACGCGCAACGATTGATCACCACAACTAGTGAAGTCATAATTATTTAAATTCTGTTTTTAACACTAGGCTAAAAACGTTGTTACTAACAAATTCTGAAATAAATTTATATTATTATTATAATGTTATAGCTCTGTTAAATAACAGGACAGCGTTTATGGCTATTACACGTGACTTGACAATAATATTGAAAATTTACTGCTAAAAACGATTTGTTAGTTAATTCCTATACCTACGCTATTTGTGTTCAAGGATTTATAAAGGCTGCTAATATTCCTCAGTAGTAATACATCAAACAGAAAAAATAAATAAAAAAATGTTACCTATATTAAATTTAACTTAAATTAAATGTTATATGCTTTAGTGTTTTAGTTGTTAGCGTAAATTGTAAACTATAGAGTAATGTTTTATTTTTATATAATTTTTTTATTGTAGAAAATGCAGTGCCCTAACGGGGTTCATGTCTGGTTCTGTTACTTTATTATCACATCTTTGTAAAACCCATGAAAGCAATAAATAAGTATTCGTACATAATGGTACAAAACAAGAACGATAACTTTTGAGGTTCGCATTCACTACATATTATAAAACAAAGTCGGTTTCTCAGTCCCTTTAACTCAAACTCAAACTCAAATATTTTAATGCATTCCACGTGTAGGTATTACATAAGGTGTTACAGATAATATCAATTTTTTAGATCCAACATGGACCCTGTCGGGCACAGCAAAAACGGAAGAGAGGAAGTAGGGCCAGCCATTTTAATCATTAATTATTATTATTATATTTATATATATATATATATATATTTTTTTTTAAATTGTATTGTGTTTATTTTTATTAACATTAACTTAGAAACTAGTTTTTTAAATATATTTAGTATATTATATTTTTAGATATTTATTATTTATATTTTCCATATATATTTAGTTATGCTCTATGTTTATTATGTTTTAAATAATATAGATAGGTACATTTAAAATTTATAATTAATTATTTGTTTTATCATTGAAGTATTCATTTATAGAGTAATAACATTAATTTAATAGGAAATCTTTTAATTTATTAATAAACTTATTTATATTAGCCTCATTTTTTATAATTTTTGGTAATTTATTGTAGATTTTTATGGACATAACCATAGGACTGGATGAGTGTATTTGTAATTTGGATTGGGGCAGGTTAAGTCTGTTTTTATGTCTGAAAGTGTATTTTGTTTGTTTCTCTCCTCGTGTGTCATAAAAATGTGGATATTTTCTTACAAATTTGCTTATCTCTAAAATGTAGAGGCAAGAAAGGGTAAGAATTTTATGTTCCTGAAAATGTGATTTGCAGCTATCAGTTTGTTTAATATTTACTATTATACGGATAAGTTTCTTTTGTAGAGTAAATATCGTGTCTGTGTCCGTACTATTTCCCCATAGTATGATTCCATAACTAAGCCACGAATGGGCATATGCATAATAGGTAACAAGTGCAGTTTGTATGTTTGTTGTCTTTTTTATTTCTCGTAAGGCATAAGCAAATTTAGATAGTTTTGCTCTTATTTTTTGAAGATGGGATTTCCAATTTAGATGTGTGTCTATTGTTAAACCAAGTAGAGTAAATTCGTTAACTTGTTCAAGAGTAGTGTTGTTAAGTGTGAAGTTTAGTTCTAATGGGGCTTTTTGATATGGGTGAAAGGTAATTAATTTTGTTTTATTAAAGTTCAGTTCTAAATTATGGTTATTCATCCAGTCAATTGTTGTGGACAGGATTTCGTTTATTTTTTTATTTATGTTTAATGTGTTTTTGTTATTACTGGATATGAGTAGGGATACGTCGTCCGCGAATAGAACGCAGGGTCCGTTTATAGACTTAGGGAGGTCATTTATATAAATTATAAACAAAAGACACCCTATGACACTCCCTTGGGGTATTGAATAATTTGTTACTTGTGTGTCTGATCTTACTTTTATGATTTCTTTTATATGGACATTGAAATGTTCTATTTCTACTGTTTGTTCTCTGTCTTTAAGATAAGATGCAAACCATTTATAGGCTTTTCCACGTATACCTATTCCGTATAGTTTATTTAATAATATTTTAAAATTTACTTTATCATAAGCTTTGGTCATGTCTAGCAAAATACCTATAGCGTAGCTTTTGTTATTGATTATATTTATGGCTTCTTGTATGTATTTATATACTGCTAGTGTTGAGGATTTATTTTTGCGAAAACCATTTTGGCACTCATGAAGTATTTTATATTTTTCACAAAATGAGTAAACGCGATTACACATTGCCTTTTCGAATATTTTGGATGCAGATGGTATTAGAGCTATGGGGCGGTAATTATTGGGGTCTTTTTTGGAGTTCTTTTTGTGAATGGGTTTTACTAAAGACTTTTTTAATAAATTTGGGAATTCACCTTCTTCAAATGATTGGTTTATGAGTTTATAGAATGGGAGAGTAAGTTCATCTGCACAATGTTTAAGCAGTACGGGGGGGATTTCATCTACACCAAAGCTTTTCTTACTTTTTAATTTTTTTATTATACTATTTACTTCATAGGGGTCTACAGGAGTAAGAAACATAGTGTTTTCTGTAGGATCGATCACCGGGTCGCCTTTTGACTCACTGCCTGTAGGACAAGTGGATTTTTTCCCGATGGATGTAAAGAAGTCGTTGAAGATGTGTGATATATGTTTAGGATCATTTATTAGGCTTTTATTTTGTTCTAAAATTATGTTTCTATTTTCTTTTTTGGTATATTTGTATGTTCTGTCATTGATTATATTCCACATTGTTTATTATTTAAATAATGCATTATTTTATTTAATTGGCGGATAAATACCTCTTCATTTCTTCTATTCCAATAAATACTTAAAATTACTAAATTTTCCTTGCATAACTCTATTGCACAAGCCTCGATACAATACTCAATTGACATGTCTCTAATTTGGTCTATTTCTTTAAACTGTATATGATCCTGTAATAAAATGCAGACACCGCCGCCTGCTCGGTAGGGACGACTATAGGATGTTGCCATTTTGTAGTGGTTGAATTTTATAATTTCAATTTTTTCCTTAGTGAGCCATGTTTCACATAGGCTCATATAGCCATATTATATATGGGTTTCTCATCGATAAAGGCTTCCAATATATGTTGTTTATTATATAAGCTTTGAATGTTTTGAAATAGGATTTTAAATTGTTTCTCTGTTTGTTCGAAATGTATTATTTGTGGCTTCTTTGTTAGTATGTGTGTATTGCTGGCTTGTTGTATGGGTTATTCCATTGCATTCTATCATTTGTTGCGAAGTCTTTGTGGTTTTTTCATATTTTGGTATTTCTTCTGTGATATATATTCGTTGTCCATCTATATATAGTTGGTTATTTCTGATAATTGCATAAGAACCATTTTTCCTCGCCTTTAGCATTTCCTCTCGCATCAATTTTCTATTTCTTCGTGCTTCTTCACTCAGAAATTCTGATATAGAGAATCCAGATCCTTGGAAATAATGGCCGTTTTCTATAATGTATTTTGTCATTTTTTTGCTCATCAATTCAACTACTAAGGGACTACTTTTTGTGTATTTTCTTCCTATTCTTCGAGTTTCCTCTATGTACCCTGTCAGATCGAGTTGTAGGACATCATAAAACATGTCAGTTAGCCGGACATGAAGGTCATATTCAGACTCGTTATGGTATTCGGGGAAGCCATATATGACAATCTTTTTTGAGTTGCTTTCTGGGTGATAGGTATCTGTAGTTGCTTTGTAGATTTTTAATAGACGCGGGTATATAGGGAAAGTATCCCTATGTATGCTTAAATCTTTAAAACTACGCAACGGATTTTGATGCGGTTTTTTTATATAGATAGAGTGATTAAAGAGGAAGGTTTATATGTATAATACATCAGCATTGCACCCGTGCGGATCCGAGGCGGGTCGCTAGTTTTTAATATAAATTTGAGTATTTAACAATGACAACATAATTAAATAGATTAAAACACTGTACTTATTATTTCTGTATGAACTGCAATGAGTGAAAACTAACATTATGACGTCACACGCGCTTGGGTTTGTTTGGGTGCTGTCGGCGTGTCTTTGATATAGGATTCATAAATAAATTTTTATTTTGATATAACTTTTAAATTACCTGCAAAAAAAAAGAAATAAATAGTTTTAATTTTCAGTAGACACGGGTCTCAATCGCGGTACAATTTTAAGGCAAATCATTAGCTATTTAATAATCCGACGTTTCGACATGGGTTACACCAGTCGTGGTCACGGATAGACTTTACCGCGATTGAGACCCGCGTCTATTAAAAATTATGTGTACAAATCGAATAAGTTTAAAAACATTTATACATAGTTTTGTTATAAAACTTATAACTTATAACCAACATGATCAATTCCATTCTTTTTCTTTTTTTTAATGACCCATTTAGATACATTGGTACTTTTTTATCGTCATAGATATCTACATAGTGTCTAATGTTCATAACGGTACACAACCCTTCGTGCGCAAGTTCTACTCGCACTTGGCCGGTTTATTGTATACCTACTGATAATAAATAAAACTATTGGTTATTCCAATATTTTTATAAACATCTTTGAACTCTTGAAATATCGAGTGGTTATCTATAACTATGATGTGTGGTTTCCGGCTTAGAATAGACGGTGGTCTATTCTAAGCCGGATGTCTTCCCATGGGTGTCATAAAAGGCGACTAAGGGACATATGGCTGATGAATGGGCAGCAGCATCCATTAGCTCAAGATTTACATCTTACTGCAATCACCAATCCGTCTGCCAAGCGTGGTGATTATGGCAATATACCTCTACGATCCTGGCTTGCCAAGGTCTGTTAAGAGGAGGCCCATGTTCAGCAGTGGACGTAAACGGGCTGTTGATGATGATGATGATGATCTATAACTAGTTGTGCCTCGCGGTTATTCTTCAAATTATTGCTATCCATCGCTGTATTGTACTGTAAGTATGGTAGTCTCCATCAATGTCGGCCGTCAGTGGCGAGCTGAAACCCACCGCTTGCCGCCCTAGGCTCGGCCTCGGAGGGTAGTCCCAACCAACCAGACCCGGAAAGAAATCTAATAATTTACACAAAGATTTCCTGTCTGGCGTGGGGATCGAACCCACGACCTCCGAAAGCGAGCCAAATACCGCTACGCTAGGGAGGTTATCAATTTGGCTAGTTGTCCTTTAGATATTTTATTGAACATCGGCGTTCCCGCTCCGGCGAAGGGATATGTGGGACTCTCACTCCATAATGGTGGTATGCTAATAATACCACGAGAAGAGGACCCTACATCACTAAAACTCCCCGGACACTCCTCCGTCCGCCGTTGGCGGGGGCCGGGTACGCTTGGCTATCCGGCATTCGACATATAAAAACACCTACGTTTTTTTTTTTTTTTTTTTTCCGGCAACATTGCTTGATCCCTGCGCCAGCTAGAGGTATGTGAGACTCTCCTTCTATCGAACGTGGTGCGCTAGTCGCACCGCAAAGACATACCCACTAACAACCCCCCGGGTGTTCCTTCTTCTGCGGTTTGGAATGCGGGACCCGAGTACCGGTATTGGCCTTCGGGTAACCCCCCGGCAGAGTTCTCCTGAACTCTCGCCCTTTTATCGGGGCGAGAGTCCCCCCTCCCATTGGGCCCATCACGGCTGTTAAGCAACCGCAAGGGGACCTATTCCTATTCCTACAGGGACGCCCGAACACAAGGCGTACCCCGACCTACTCATGACATAATATACCTACCTACTCTAACTTCATTTATATTATGAAAAGAATATTTTAGTAAACAAGGAATCTGCGTTCTACAATTCACATCTAGCTTGTATCTTTGTAAAATCCCTGTACGTTTCTCGGTATTTCCTTATCAATAAATTATAACTATAGGTAACTGCCTAATAATAATTTATCAACGACATTCAACATCTACAGTTTTATTATATGTACCTACATATAATAAAACTGTAAATGTTGAATGTCTGTACATAGAAAGAAAACGCTAAAAACCACAACAACAACTTTTTTACTTCTAACATCCTGTTAGAAGTAAAAAAGTAAAATAGAACACATCCAGATTTATTTTTATTTTTATTGTTTCTTTGGCTATATAATCTCCGAAACTGTTGGACCTATTTAAATCAAATTTTGCATGGTGTACCTTACATCCTCGGTTAACATTTTAAATACTTTAATCACAAGAAAATTCATGAGTTCCCGCTGTATGGTTAAAAAAACACTCCGGTTTTTTATTTTTATTTATAACAAACAAAACGCGGGCATAGCCGCGGGCATCAGATAGTTATTAATAATTATAAACAATATAAAAGATCAGATTATAATTAAAAAACATCAGTTGTTGCATTGCCTCTGACCGAGCTACTTGTGTCACAATGTCACAGTTTAAAAACATATTCTTAGTTTGTCTTTACTTATCTGTCGCGTTATGTGATTTAAATTTAGAAGAAGGTATGTATATTATGTAATAGTAACATCGTTTTTTTTTTTGACGAATATATCGCACCTCGAAATTGAGATAATAATGCCATCTTACTTTTTTTTTCTTCGCTTGCATGTTATAGCTTTTGGCTCGCACTTTCTGAGCATTTGCCATAATTATGCAAGTTTTCTTAAAATTTTCAATTTTGTTCATTTAAATGTTGTTGTATGTATCGTATTTTGGTCAGATGGCTGGATTGGATTGTTGTGGATATAGTAAGGTAGGATAACGAAACGTGTTAAATTCAACCAATTTATAATGTTAATATAGGATCAGGCCATCTCACTTAGATCGGCATAATCTAAAGAATGAATTTGACAGGTCTATTTTAGTTTGGGCCGGATTGCTCATGCGTACCCGGCCCCCATCAACGGCGGATCGAATGAGTGTCCGGGGGTTTTAGTTGTGTAGTGTCCTCTCCTCGTGGTATGAGGTTAGCATACCACGCTACGGAGAGGGCCAGGTACCACCCACATATCCCACACCCAGCGCGCGAATACCCACTCGTGACACAAGCATTTAAGCTTAGCACGAGGGGTTAACAAGAATACTAGTAGACTGCATAATGCTGATTTTCCACCAGAGTGGCGAGACGAGACGAGGCGAGAAGCGAATTGAAATCGCACTGACCCTTTTCCACTTAAAATAGCCGTCGCGAGCTCGCGCGTGACCGCCGCGCCGCACGTAGGCTTGTACTATCATGACGGTATTCTCAGGTATATATAATAACACGGTAATAAGTAGCAATGAACAACAATAAGCCTCTCGCGAGAAGCGTGTTTCTGTTGCAAAGTTAATTTATACTCTATAATAATATCGAAAGCAATACGGTTCATTTTTACACAAACAAATATTTCAATTCGCGCCTCGCCTCGTCTCGTCTCGCCACACTGTTTCCACTAAAGATGCGCTGGGAGAGGATTGAAAATTTGCCATACAAATTTCAATTCTCTCCTCGCCTCGTCTCGTCTCGCCACTCTGGTGGAAAATCAGCATAACTCTGCTAGTGATCTTATTAAAAAAAACTACTTTAACAGATAAGATAAGCTATGTTAGGTCAAAATGTCTGTTCAATACGTATCTTAAGTGGCCAGTTTCATCTTGCAGTTATTGTTTGTATAGCCAAATGACATCACACAGTTGTCACCTACATTTATGACAGACCAGCTGATACCCGCGACTTTTGTTATTCCATCTGTTTAGGTGCTTTCGTGAAGCGAAACGATTGTGTCTTGACAGTGTTGTATTGTCAAGTGAAACGGTTCAGGAAATAATTAATAAATGTCGTTGATCAAGATCTCTAAAACTCGCAATCGTTTCGTTCACACGGAGGTACTCAAGCTTTACGTACATTTGAAACGGTGTGTTCAGTTCATATAGTATTCTACTCTCACAAGTCATCAAATAAAACTGATCGAGTCAAATAAATAGTTTAACTTGGACACCGCGGAGAGGATGACCATCTATAAACATTTTTAACAAAATTTTTTTTTTTTCAAAGTTTGCTAGCATTGTTTTACTTTCTATTCTTGTTAACCCCTCGTACTAAGCTAAAATGTTTGTGTTACGAGTGGGTTCACGTCGGTAGTGCAATGGGTGGGGATCGAATCGGAGACCACAAGATCAGAAGTCCGACGCCCTAGCAATTGGGCTACGGCCGCTTCGATTCTGTGAATAAAAGTATTTGAAATGTTGACCGGGGATGTCAGGTATTACCACCATGCAAAATTTAAATTAAATCAGACCAACAGTTTCGGAGATTAGCTCATACAAACAGATAGAGTAACAAAAAAATTTAAAACAATCTGGATGTGTTCTATTTTACCTCTAACATCACTTTTTTTTTCTTTTTTTGTTGTCCGAGCGGAAATTTATTTGCGTATTCCCACCGTCGCGCGCCGCTGCAGCGTATTCGCGCGCTGACGGTGTTATATGTGGGACTCGCCCTTTCTATAGCGTGGTATCCTAACTCATACCACGAGTAGAGGACCCTACACCACTAAAACCCCCCGGACACTCCTTCGATCCGCCGTTGGCGGGGGCTGGGCACGCATGAGCAATCGGGCCCTTCTAACATCCCCCTGATTCGGTTTTTATCGTTATTATTCTTTGTACAAACATTCGACCTCTACAGTTTTATTTTATATCTAGATAACTTATATGAAATAATTTACCTACTAAGATAAATGATGCGCGCGCACGCTCGACTCCATGCCGACGTCGTACTTGACCAATACACCAAACAAGGAAAACGGTTACCTATTTAAAAAAGTGGTCAAGAGTGAGTCGGACTTTCGCCCCAAGGGTTCGGTACCATTTTCAAGCGTCTACCTGTTACCATTATTGATATCGAGCAAAAAAGCTCGATTTATTTTTATTTATTTTCGAATATTTAAGGTCTTCGAGCTCGAGCTCGAAGACCTTAAATATTTTTTATTTATTTTATTTTTAGTATTTGTTGTTATAGTGGCAACAGAAATATATTATCTATGAAAATTTCGATTGTCTAGCAATCGTGGTTCTTGAGGTACAGCCTGGTGACAGACAGACAGCAAAGTCTTAGTAATGGGGTGTCGTTTTTACCCTTCGGGTACGGAAATAAAAATAAAAAAAAAAATTAAAAAAATACAAAAAATATATTTGGCGCCACAGTCGTATAGCGTACAGCTGACGGATGGACAGTAGCATATATCTGCTCAAAGATATTCACCATCTACTGCTAATCACAAATCCGCCAAGCTTATTTATTATGGCAATGTCCCTCAACGTGCCTGGCTTGCTAAGGTCTTTTAAGAGGGGGGCCATGTTCAGCAGTTAGAGTTGCCAGGTCCCCCGTCCTAAAAGCCGGACAGACCAGCCATTTTGGCCGGACATTTAGGTAAAAAGGCCGGACATCGTATTGAGGATTTTTAGTCTCATTATTAATGGGTACGATAAAAAAAATGCAAAAGCAAAAGCTTAGCAATAAGCTTTGTAAAAAGCCTAACACAAGCCGGACAACGATTATTTTGGCCGGACACCCTACCAAAAAGCCTAACTATGTCCGGCTTTATCCGGACGCCTGGCAACGCTATCAGCAGTGGACGTAATACGGACTGCTGATGAAGGTGTAAATCTATTTCCTTGGTCCACCTACCTACATATGTTTTTTTTTATCAGGATCTGATTGCCAATGGGAAGGGGTGAATGGAATATGTGTCAATTCTCGAAGATGTATGACGACACTGGCCACGAGGGAACCCAAACAACCGGTGAGCTTTTCATCTAAATTTACATGCTGTATCTTTTAGTATTGATGAGTTCTTGCGTTAGACAGTTACAGGCACTCGTCTGTAAGGGGGACTGTTAGTGCCATCTATCGGTATTCCTTCGTCCCCCTTAGAGACGTGTTATAAAGGGATTGATAAATTTCGTCGACCGGTCAGCGGTGTGGTTCCACCGTGGCCTAATTGGTTAAGGCATTAGGGGCTAAACCTAAGATGCAGGTTCGAATCCTGCTAGTGGTCGAATTTCATTAATCTCAATTAGGAAATATTAAGTTTTTCGAAAAAAAACATCTCAAAGCATAACTTTTTATTTACTTCGGACCCCACTGTGAAGTAAAAATAGTCTACCGAAAAGTGACACCTTATTACAAGTTTTGGCGCATTTAATAGGGATTCTGTAAAGGTATGACACATGGCCATGAGTGGCTCTTATATCTCATCTTACTTACATTTAAAAATGTGATATACGATGTATATATGGTGTCATCGTAAAGTTGCATTTACGATGACACCGCCCGTATATTACATTTATTAGTTGAAGTAATGCGGATCATTACCGATAGATGGCACTAAAGTCCCCCTTAGAGACGAGTTATAAAAGAGATTGATAAATTTCGATATTTTCTTTAGTAGTAGTATAAGAGCGGTTTCGTGCTATATCCGATCCGAACCCGTGAAAATATTGGTCTAGAAATTTGGAAAGAAATCGGATGACGGATCTCGGATTTAGTGCGTAAATTACCATAGAAATAGTTCTACGGCTACTACGGACTATATTTTCACGGGTCCAGATTGGATTCGGATCGGACGTAGTGCTCTTAGGAGGGAAAAAAATATATTCGTGTTTGTCTCGTACTCATAGTAATAGATAATTACCATTACGAGACCATCATACCGGTTCTAACAACAACCGGTCAAGATGTTTGGCGAACCAATCCCTTGGGAACAGCAAGCCAAGTACTTAGGCGTAATCCTTGACCGAAAGCTAAACTTTAGAGCACATGTTCAAACCGTTCGTGCACTCGCTTTACTTACGCTTAGTCGACTACACTGTCTGTGAGACTCGCCCTCTCCATAGCGTGGTATGCTAACTCATACCACGAGGAGAGGACCCTACACCACTAAAACCCCCCGGACACTCCTTCGATCCGCCGTTGGCGGGGGCCGGGTGCGCATAAGCAATCTGGGGCCTGTTTAATAAACGCGACAATGACAGGTGACAGGCGACAGGCGACAATCCGACAATATGACAATATTTTGTTTAATATAAATTATTGCTGACAAATAAGTCACGGTGGAAAATCTACAATAATGTCGACTTTTTATAACAATTTGACTTATTTCTGTTTAATAAATATTAAACCTTGACAGGCGACAGGTGACAATTTGTCAGGAAAAACTTGTAAAATTTGTTTTATTAAACACTAAATTGTCATTGCAGGCGGACATATTTGTCAATTTGTCACAGATTTTCGACAGGCATTTCATCCAATGTCAACGGTAATCGGGAATTAAATTAGTACGATTAGTTTAAAAAATGGTGTTAACGTCGTCGACGGATAACAGTAGTGAAGATAAATATTTGGTGCAAACTGTACGACGACGACGTCGCATATTTAAACTAAGAATAAACTTTAGTTTCAACGTACGTGATGAAATATTCATAGAACGGTTTCGAGTAAGTATCTAAAATCACCGTTGAATACTTAATAAATAAAATTGGACAGCAACTTCCTTCCTTCAACCTCATATGCATGCCTCGATATTGAGTTCCGACAAATATGTCGGAATTAGTGACAAAATGTTATAATAATAATTGTCATGACAAATAAGTCACATAATATTTTCTTAGTGACTCGACAGGTAAAACCTGACAATTGTGTCTTTTATTAAACAGTCTTATAACTTGACAATTTTGTCAGTATTTGCCGGTCGCATTTGGGCTTAATTGTCAACTTAATTAAACGCCACTTGTCGCGACAATTCGACTTATTTGTCAAAAAGTGACAAATTTGTCGTATTGTCGCTTTTATTAAACAGGCCCCTGGCCCGACGTGGAAGATCAACCTTCACCCATCTAATAACTAGATGAGACATACTTTTTGTCAAATACCTATTATACATTAACAAACACACCTATCAAAAAATTCAACTACGCTGTGTCAACGTGGCGTCATAGTGACACCATTATGACGTCATTTGGATTAGTAGATTACCAAATGGGAATAAAACCGACCATTGAACTGTCATTGACAGTTCATAGACACGCCATAACGATAATAGACTCGGGGCCCAGGTGTATTGCGTCCTGTTCTATCACCCCAACATTCGACACTCTTCTTTCTCTTAATTGATTAAAATTAATGAAATGAAAATTAGCCACAAACACTTTTTGATAGACAAGCTCTCATAGATAGTTTTGTTAATGTATAATAATTGACAAAAAGTATGCCTCACCTGGTTATCAGATGGGTGAAGTTCGATCTTCCACGGCTCTTAGACTAGTTGTTGTCTGATACGTACTCAAGTGTAACTATATATATATAAATACATAGTATAAACTGTAGATAACTGTATTTTTTTAAATAATACATTTCATTCTATTTATATATATAAAATACTAATAAAAACTAACTTATAAAATCTATTCTACTTGGCAAGGTTCCCAGAATGCTGGCAGCATTACCCCGTTGAATGGCCATGCTTACCTGCTGTGCAAAGTAAAAACCAGCACTCTGAGAAAGTGCCGCACTAAAGAGGGCCGCTGCGAGGCTTATATAAATTAATTAGGCTCCCGGTCCCCACGGCCCCAATGTTTCGACACCAAAAGGCACAAATACATAACCACTATCAAGGGTACTATATGTGCGCCTCTTGAGATTCTCCGCGGATTCAGCCGCCATGCGAACCCTACTTTGAGTCCCGGAAAGATGAGACGGCGCGAGGATGTCGACGCACATAGCGTCCCACACCAAAGGCCGTCCCATCCTCCAGGACCGGACCAGTCATTCCTTCAACTGTAATTGGTCTAAATAGTTAGTTATATTGTTTTATGTTAAATACATTTGTTAAAGACTGTTCTTATTCCTAATAAATATAAATAAATTAATTTATTTCAGGTGTGCTCCACAATAGGTGAAGAGACCATTATAATATGTTGTACAGATTGTGATCTTGTTGACGATACAAGGTATGACATTAATTATATTTTGTACTTGCTAAGTCATAGTGTATTACGGTCAGGAGAGGCTGGTAATCTGCCATACAGGTCCGCCTAGTACAGATACCTACCAGTCTCTCACACAGATTCACCTACTGAATACTAATTAACATGCTAAATAATACCCATTTTTTTGTAATGTTTATGTGTGAGAGAGAATAATAAACGATTTTTATTATTTTATTATTTATTTATCTATACGAAATAATATTATAAAGAGGAGAGATTTGTATGGAGGGTGTAAAAAAGTGCCCTAAAACGTTTTTCGTCGCATGCGCTGCGGAAACTATTGATGATAGAACAAAAGTATGTTCTTTAAAAAAATAAAATAAAAAATCATTTTTATTTACGTAAACCTATTACAGGCACTTGCAAATAGTCAAAACAATAATTTATTATTAATCTATGTGTAATTTTAACATTTATAAATTAACATAAGCAGGTATTTTAGTTATTGTTTTTAATAATGTTTTAGTCTCTTAACTTTATTATTGAACTACATTGTGTCCAATAGCTTGTTCTAATTGTCATTATTTGAGCGGACCATGAGTATATAACGATGGACGCGCTTAATACCACCGGATACAATACGCTCCAACTGAATAGATCCGGCGAAACAAATTCAGTGGGTTATTCTACTGCCGGTTTTAACACGACCGACATGAGACGCTTCGGCGAAACATACTCAAATGGGCAGAGCGTAGGTTTTGATCCAGTTACTTTTATATAATATTTAATATATCTACAAAAAAACTTCGCGTCTAACTATAGTAGTTATCTTAATATATTACTATAAGTACATTACTCAAGCGGCCGTAGCCCAATGGCTAGGGCGTCGTACTTGTGATCTTGAGGTCGCCGGTTCGAACCCCACCCATTGCACTATCGATGTGAACCCACTCGTAACACAAGCATTTTAGCTTAGCACGATGGGTTAACAAGAATACTGGTATACTGCCAAACTCTGCTAGTAATATGAAAAAAAAAGTAATAGTTTTACGTGAATAAAAAAAAGCATTAATTGACTTAATTTTTTATGTTTTTTCTAATTTCAGCAATGCAGTTATAGTTCCAACCGGCCACACTTCCATATTTTGGAAAGACGGCAGGAAAGCCCGAAATCGTAAGTATATTCACACATTTTACCATTTCATCATTATCATCATCATCAGCCCGTACAACGTCCAATGCTGAACATGGGCCTCCTCCCGAGGGAGGGTTTAGCCATAGTCACCACGCTTGGCCGGCGATTTGGTGACCGCAGTATTATGTTGTAACACAGCAGGAAACGCTACTGCCCGTTCCCTGGCATACGATTGTTATAGATTATGTTATAACAATCGGGACCAACGGCTTAACGTCCTCTCCGAGGCACGGAGGGTAGCCCCTAAAACGTCCAGACCCGGAAAGACATCTTAGAATTTACATAAAGATTGCTTGTCCGGTGTGGGGATCGAACCCACCCATTTCATACAACATCTATATTGTTATAACATCATCTATTACACTGGTATACCAGGGAACGAGCAGCAGCGTTTCCTTGTGTGTTGCTTTATAATACTGCGGTCACCAACTCGCCTGCCAAGCGTGGTGACTATGGCAAATACTTTCCCTCGGGAGGAGGCCCATGATCAGCAGTGGACTTTGTACGAGATGATGACGATGAATCTTTCAAATCGTACTAGTAATTCCTGAGATTAGTGCTTTCAAGCAAACACAAACACTTTAATTTTTTAAATTATAAGATTTATTAGGTACGTGAAAAAACGAACTATATTTTTTTTCCAGATTGTCTGGACTACTGGCATGACTTGCCATACAGCTGTTCCTCAGATGGAGGCTTCTACGCCGGCGTTGGCAGGAGTTACGATGAGACGGCCCAATGTCACAGATACTCCACCTGGGGAGTGGGGGGATCTCCCCCCATTGGGTTAGAACCGGCAGCTATGTACCCACATCAGGTAAAACCCTTCCCTATGTACAATAAAAGTAGTTTTAGATGAAGCGACCGTAGCCCAACGGCTAGGGCGTCGGATTTGTGATCTTGTGGTCGCTGGTTCGATCCCCAACCATTGCACTACTGACGTGAACCCACTCGTAACACAAGCATTTTAGCTAAGCACGAGGGGTTAACAAGAATACTAGTAGAATGAAAAACTATTCTAGTAAAATTAAAAAAAAAAAAAAAAAAAATTTACTCATTATGCCAGTTTATTTTAGAGACCATTAACATCCACTGCCTCCTCTTAACAGAGCTTGGCAAGCCAAGTCGATGAGAGACATTGCTATAATTACCACGATTGGCAGATGGTGGCAATCGCAATAGAGTGGTAAGTAGTCTTGATAGATGCTGCTGCCCATCCATCAGCGATCCCTTCCGATCCTTAGTTTGCTTAGAACCTTCCGATGCCTTCGTAGACCCGAAGTCCGAGAGGCCCGCGAACTGTAAAGTAGAGCGACAGTTGCACAAAACTCCCCTAAAATACTAAAAGTCATAATCCCTCAATCTCCCCGTCAGCGACCGCCCTGAGCCGAGGTCCAAGACCCACAGGGGACGCCCTCTTGCGCAGTTTGCTTGGTTTGTAGTGTTTAAACCATTTATCTAGGCTGGAGCTCTGCTTGCCTTTATGCCCGGTGAAGTAGCAAAAGCCTCGGGGCTAAATACATATGACCGATCGAAAAAAAAAAACTCATCATCGATATGCTTCATCATTGTCTTACGACACCCAGGATAATATCCCGCAAACAAGATGAAATAAGACCTCCTCTTATCATTTTAAATCAAGGTTTTCATGGGAACGGCATCATTTCTGGTGAAACCCCTCGGGTCAGTTAGTAGCCTATATGTTTATCCAGCTTATAAAATATCCGCGTGCAAATTTGCAAATTGACAACGTCCGTAGCGTGGCGGTATTTGGCTCGCTTTAAATCTCGGAGGTCGTGGGTTCGATCCCCACGCCGGGCAAGAAATCTTTGTGTAAATTCGAAGATTTCTTTCCGGGTCTGGTTGGTTAAGCGACAAAACTCCCCTAAAAAAAACTAAAAGCCATAATCCCTCAATCTCCCCGTCAGCGACCGTCCTGAGCCGAGGTCCAAGTTCCACAGATGGCGTCCTCTTGCGCAGGTTGCCTAAACCATTTATCTAGGCTGGAGCCCTGCTCGCCTTTATGCCTGGTGAAGTAGCAAAAGCATCGGGGCTAACTACAAATAAGTGTCCGAAAAAAAAGAAGTCACACACACGCACACATATCGTCGCTTATCTTTCTAACAGACGTATCTGTATTTTCGTCAAATATTAGTTATTCATACCAGTAAAAACAAATTTGAAGACAAAACGATCGGTCTAATAAACGTATCTGTATCTTCAAGCGTTACCGAGAAAACACATTTTGGCAGGTAGATGTAAGTAGCTTTTATACAAATATGATTTCTGGCAACCGACGTCGGTTAGCCGAAATCATATTTGTATAAAAAGCGTAATTTTTGACGAAAATACAGATACGTATGTTAGAAAGATAAGCGACGATATATACGTCTCAGTTCTACGCGGCGCGGGGGTAAACCGGTGACGCGCATCACACACTCGTTTGCAATCATCGAACGCCGACACGCGTACTGTCCCTACAATTTCTATTCTGTACCCACCTTGTAACTGCAAGTAAAACGGCTAGAAGACATTTGAGGCTCTCATTGCAAACCCAAATCAACGACGACCGATAACTCCACGCTGCAACACCTGGTATACGCTTGTTGTAACAATTGGGACCATGGGCTTAACGTGTTTTCCGAGGCCTCTTTACCGAGGCTTTCCGTCAACCAACTAGACCCGGAAAGATATCTTGACTAGCGCGCGTGGGGATCGAACCCATGATCTCCGAGAATAAAGCAAGAAGTAACCGCTACGCAACGGAGGAATTGGATATTATGTAAAATGTTGATATAATATCTTTGATTTTAATTTCAATAGGCGCTCCTTGGTTTCGGAGAGAATCTCAATGCTGTTTCCTGGCTCGCTGGAGGAGCCATCATCAGTGATAGATATGTACTCACTGCTGCACACGTCACTGGGTGAGTTACAGCGTCTTTATTTATCATGCACAAGGAGGTGTCATCATCATCATCAGCCCGTGTAACGTCCTCTGCTGAACATGGGCCTCCTCCCGAGAGGGGGGAGGTATTTGCCATAGTCACCAAGCTTGGCAGGCGGGTTGGTGACCATAGTATTATGTTGTGTTACGATATCTCAGGATTTGTCTTTTTTTTTCCGGAGGGAAATGCATTTACGCATTCCCACCCTCGGGAGCCCCGAGGCTGCAGCGTATTCGCGCTCTGGCCTGAGAAATCAGGCCTTTTCACCGGGACTTTTGATTTTTTCATCTGGTAACCCAAACCGTGGTCTCTATGAAAGAAATATTTAGAATTCGGTCAAAGAAAGTAATTTAACTGTTTTTAATATTTTTTTTAATTTATTTATATTTTCAGTTTTACAAAAGACTTTGGAGCTCTGAAGTTCATTTCTTTTGGCGCCAAGAAAAGGTCTCCAACAGCGAAGGACTCACAAATACTCGAGATAGAATCAATCTTAAAACACCCACAGTATAAAGGCAATACCAAATATGACATCGCGTTGTTGAAGACAAAAAGATCGTAAGTACATTAACATTAGTGAAACTGTAGCCCCTCCCGACAGACGCACAGAACCATCCGATGCCCTCGTAGACCCGAAGTCCGAGAGGCCCGCGAACTGTAAAGTAGAGCGACAGATGCACAGAACTCCCTTAAATACTAAAAAGTCATAATCCTTCAATCTCATCGCCAGCGACCGCCCTGAGCCGAGGTCCAAGCTCCACAGGGGGCGTCCTCTTGATAAAATGAAATAAGAATAACTTTTCATCAATAACGGCAAAAGGTAGGCACTTGTAAATGGTACGGAATCCTTCGTGTGCGAGTCCGACTCGCACTTGGCCGGTATTTTTTCCGGCATTGGGATCAAGACTTAAGACGCCACGCCACCACGTGTCAACACCTGTAAATCAGTATACGCGCGTGGCGTCGTGTCGGGTGTTCATAGTGTGTTTCTGGTCTATAGAAAACTGAAGAATTTATTTATTTATTTTATTAATACATTTGATTCGACTCAACACGCGTGGTGTGTCGTCGGGTGGCGTGGCGTTTTAATCATTTGTTTTCGCCTTTAATTACCGTGGGTTCGACACCGCCAAACCACGGAGGTTGTCCATCTATAATGATAATAGTGATGGGTAACTCATCATTTTTATATGAGGTTGAGGGAGTACCTCATTTTGCCTTGCGAGGTCCTCACGAGGTACCCCTCATTTGAGGCGAGGAGTCGTATGTCAGTGTATCTTACGAACCGAGCCGAGCCCGAGCCGAACTCAGCCGAATTCAGTTGCGTCGACTCATAAATACTCACGATTCTGATTTTTACGTCTCCCTCACTCACATAATTTTCTTTCACTCATGAATTTTTGACGCGTGAATGAGTAGTGAGGTGGTTCAATGTTGAAATTCGAGTAACTCTTTCAATTTGCGATCACGAGTACCTCAAATGAGGCACCTCATGAGTGAGGGACACATCTCTAAATGATAATAATAGCCTTTTATTCCTGAACATAGGGTTACAAGAAGTCCCTAAGTTCGGTGTGCCTTTTGGCATAGGACTCCTCCAATTTCTTCCAATCGGTCCTGTCCCTTGCTACTCTCAACCAGAATGGTCCCGCTGTCTGTTTCAAGTCATCTTCCCATCTCCTGACTTGAAGACCCCTACTTCTTTTGCTGACTCTTGGTTGCCAAAGGGTGACATGCTTGCTCCATTTGTTGATGGAGTGGCGTTGTCCATTTAAGTTGTATCATATATCTACCTATTTTTTCCAGTATCCAATTCACAAGGGACGTTCTACCTGCATGCCTGCCTTCTGAAGCCGTTGATGATGATAACGCCACAGTCACAACCTGGAGACAGCCAGGAAATAGTGGACCAGGAGACGACAGCTTCCGCGGTGTAAGTAACAACAATGGGTTTTTTTCATAAAAGCCATGATCCCTCAATCGACTGTCTTGAGCCGAGGTCCAAGTCCCATAGGGGACGGCCTCTTGCGCAGGTTGCTTAGTTTGTAGTGTTTAAACCATTTATCTAGACTGATGCTCTGCTCGCCTTTATGCCCGGTGAAGAAGCAGAAGCCTCGAAGCGACGGTGGTTACGATTCACTAGTAACAAAATTTTATGTTACTAGTGAATCGTTGCAAAGGAACCAAGGAATTTGTAATGTTCCTACTATACTTGTTTATCTGGAACTGGCACTGTTACCGGAAACGCGAGCAAAAGAGAAATACATAGTCTGACAGCGTCTCTTTCTAAGAGAGAAACATTAAACTAGAAAGTATATAAATGTTACGATGTTTAAAGTGACCATATTATAATGCAACTAGCTTCCCACGTGCGGTTTCACCCGCATTGCTTCCATTTCCGTGGAAACTGCACCCTCCCGATCCTTAGTTTGCTAAGAACCTTCCGATGCCTTCGTAGACCCGAAGTCCGAGAGGCCCGCGAACTGTAAAGTAGAGCGACAGTTGCACAAAACTGCCCTAAAATACAAAAAGTCACAATCCCTCAATCTCATCGCCAGCGACCGCCCTGAGCCGAGGTCCAAGTCCCACAGGGGACTTAGTTGGTAGTGTTTAAACCATTTATCTAGGCTGGAGCTCTGCTCGCCTTTATGCCCGGTGAAGTAGCAAAAGTCTCGTGACTAACTTCATATATCCGTCCGAAAAAAAAACATGGAAGCTTTATAATAAAATAACCTTCCTAGATATATGGGCTCGATAAATATAAAGATAAGTGCGTTCAAGGAAACAAACAAACAAAGTCTTCAGCATTATATTAGTATAGATTTACGGACAGGCTGTATTTATCTGCGTTGCAGTGCCGTCAATAGGGCGGTGCCACCGGTGCCCAGGCACAGGGCGCGGCGTAGACTCTGGGGCGCATACATCAGCTTTGCGCCCGTGCGGAGCCGGGGCGAGTCGCTAGTTGATATATATATAATCATAAAAATTAAATCTTAAGCATCAGGGTGGGCAACACATTTGCACTAGTATACTTGCGGTTTGAGTTTTAGTCAGTAAGGACACAGTGGTTGTTATAATAGAAGATCCAGTATACCTACCTATCTAAAAAAAACAATGTCACAGTTATAGAAGCTCGCACAGGGTGCAGAAAAGGCTATTTACAGCACTGCTGCGGTGGAAAGGCATCATTTTAATTTTCTTCTGTCTTTCTTTAATTACAGCTCCTAACACAGAAGTATTCACCTGAAGAATGTACAAAGTTCTATGAAGAGAACAAATGTGAGAAGTACGATGCCAAAATACAGATGTGTTATGGAAATAGACACCACCTTCAAGAATCTAGTGAGGTAAGAACAGAGAATATAGTTTTATTGTTCCTCGGGTATCCCTGAATATAAGGCGAGCTGCGCAGACCGCTTTAAAGGCGGAAACAAATTGTTAAAACGCGATGCGACCTGTTGAAACGCGACGCGTGTTGAGTCGAATCAAATGTATAGTGTCCTATAGACCAGAATCACACTATGAACACCCGACACGACGCCACGCGCGCACTGACGCACGGTGCATATCAGAGAGCCGAGTCTGCTATTTTTTTAAGTATTATGCCAAAAGCGGTAATCTACTAATCTCACTAGGGTGTCGGCGCTGGAATGGCAGTCGGTGTTGCTACTGCAGAAAAAGTCAAAGTCAACGTCAATAAGAGGGAGATGATATGATACATTTATTTCAAAACTAATAAATGTATACCTAATTTGTTATTATATTCAACTACGCTAATGTCATCGTGGCGTCATAGTGACACCATAATGACGTTATTTGGATTAGTAGATTACCAAATGGGAAAAAAACCGACTATTGATCTGTCATTGACAGTACATGAACACGCCATTACGATAGTAGATTCGGGGGCCAGGTGTCGACACGCGGCGTCGCGTCGCGTTTTAATAAGGTGTTTGCGCCTTAAATCTCGGAGATCGTGGGTTCGTTCCCCACAGCGGGCAATAAATTTAGATATCAGAAACATAAGGACGGCTGTATATTCTTCAGCAGTATTTGGTCGTAAGTGCCAGTT
Source organism: Nycteola revayana (assembly GCA_947037095.2). Lineage (NCBI taxonomy): Eukaryota > Metazoa > Arthropoda > Insecta > Lepidoptera > Nolidae > Nycteola > Nycteola revayana. The sequence continues at coordinate 7,908,293 of OX344840.2, forward strand.
CACGATAAAGGCACATACGACTAATGTTTCTGACGTATAATGGCACATCCGACCCTATGATTCTGTGCTCTAGAAATCTTTGTGTAAATTCTAAGATTTCTTTCCGGATCTGGTTAGCTGAGGAACTCTCCTCGGAAAGCACGTTAAGCCGATGTCAACTGTTACAACATCATCTATATCAATAGTATACAAGGGGAACGGGCAGCAGCGTTTCCTTGTGTGTTTCAACATAATACTGCGGACACTGACCCGCCCTTTTTTTTTTTTGTTGTCCGGGGGATAATGCTTTTACGCATTCCCACCGCCGCTGCAGCAAATTCGCGGGCTAGCGGCGGAATATGCGGTATGCTAACTCATACCACGAGGTGAGGAACCTACATCACTAAAAACGCCCGGACACTCCTTCGATCCGCCGTTGGCGGGGGCCGGGTACGCATAAGCAATCCGGCCCCCCGACGGCACCCGCGGCCAATATGGCACCGCGGGATCTCCTGAAAAACTGACCCGCCTGCCAAGCGTGGTGACTATGGCGAATACCATCTCTCGGGAAGAGGCCCATGGTCAGCAGTGGACGTTATACGGGCTGATAATGATGATGATGAATGAAGACATTTTTATCTAAGCCATATACATGATTAACCTTCTTTTTTCGCAGGGTTTTCCAGGCGAGCCCTTGATGGTGAACAACTACTTGTCAAATTGCTTCTACACGATCATAGGCGTTACTTCGTTTGGCCACTGCAGCACCAACCTGCCAGTACCGGCCGTGTATACTCGGGTTTCCTACTTCTTGCCGTGGATTGAAAGCATCGTTTGGCCTTAGGTTTTTTCCGGTCATAAAATATGGCGATTACACGTTAAACTTAATTACAGTGTTTTATCACATCCAAATCCTGAGGCATTGGTCGTTCATGCATGTCCAAAATAATAATCATTTTAAATTTTACTAACATAGTTATAAGTTTATACCTACTAACATATTATGGACTTGTGTATAATAATGTGTGCTAAGTCTAAAATAAATCTTTTCAATTTCAATTTAAATTTATTTAAAAAATGCAGTCACAACAAGCAAACAACATCCTCTATTGCATTGAACTGGAGAAGGCCCTTGCCGAGAGAACTGAATAGGCTAGTTGACACATGAAATTATGTTACAATGATGTTTATTTCTTAAAGTATTATATGTCATATGAAACCTAAATATAATAATTTATGTTCATAAAATTTGAATATGTTTGTATAAACTCAATATGAAAATATTTTTTTTGTCTATGTCTTTAACTTCCGAAAACGCGCTATCAGCCATTTAGTGACGTCATAGGTAAATCTTGTTAAAAAAACATGAACGCGATCCTTTACTATTATACTTTCTGATACATGACGTCATCGATCTTGAACACAGATAATGTATATAGATCAACATGGCTGACATCGTTTTCATCTCTTAATGTCAAGCTAATTTTAAAATATTTATTTGAGTGCTTTCTAGATCTCAAATAAATACCATATTTTTTCTTAATTTAGTAAAACCATTCTTAAAAATATAAAAATAATTTTAAAAAAGTGTCAACTAGCCTATTGTAACCAATTCAGAATAAAGGGTCTTATACCTAATTGATATTATTATACAGGGTTATTTTTAAAACACCAACAACCTTTTGGGGAATAGGAGTACTCATGATTACGAACAACTTTTACTATGGGAAAGTTGTAAGTAAACATAAATGTATGGAACAGCTGATTTTCTTTCCCGAAAAGAAAATCAGCTGTTCCATACATTTATGTTTACTTACCTCGACAAAATGTATGGAACAGCTGATTTTATTTTCGCGATTTCAGGATTGGTCCCATAGTAAAAGTTGTTTACAATCATCAGTACTTTCACCCTCTAAAAGGTTATTGGTGTTTTAAAAATAACCCTGTATAAAGTGTAAATTTGAGATATTCACACACTCCCAGTGTTTGCTAGGAATAGATGTTCAAAATACCTTTAATAACATATTAAGCCCCCATTTGATCGAAAATGTATAATTTGCTACATTTCCCGCAGTTTACGCCCAAAAGTCTTTCAGACTCCTACATTTCCCGCGATTTACTCCAGAATGCTCGCTTTAAGTCTCGGAGGTCGTGGGTTCGATCCCCACGCCGGACAAGAAATCTTTGTGTAAATTCTTTCCGGGTCTGGTTGGTTGAGGGACTTCCCTCCGTGCCTCGGAAAGCACGTTAAGCCGTTGGTTCCGATTGTTATAACATCATCTATAACAAGCGTATACCAGGTAACGGGAAGCAGCGTTTCCCTGTGTATCACAACATAATATTGCGGTCACCTATCCGCCTGCCAAGCGTGATGACTATGGCAAAAACCTCCCTCGGGAGGAGGCCCATGTTCAGCAGTGGACGTCGTACGGGCTGATGATGATGATGATGATGACTCCAAAATGGCGGCTTTTAGACTGCTACATTTTGCGCAGTTTACGCCAAAGTGGCTCTCACAAAATGGCTCGCCAAAAAAAAAGGGATAAATATAAAATCCCAAATTCTAAGCACATGTTATTTATGTATAAACAATATTTATTCATCGCTTACAACTAAATTAATACTAATCTTTATGAAAACATTTAACACATTATATAATAATTACAACACTTTTAAGCGTTCATATAATATTACTACGTTACACAAAATGTTCCAAAAGAAAGTTTACTTACTTACCTACCGTAATTTAACAAAATACGACGATTTGCCTGATTTAAGGCATTACCAATATCCTCCCGACCCTTAGTTTGCAAAGCACCATCCGATGCCCTCGTAGATCCGAAGTCCGAGAGGCCCGCGAACTGTAAAGTAGAGCGACAGTTGCACCAAACTCCCCTAAAAAAAAACTAAAAGCAATAATCCCTCAATCTCCCCGTCAGCGACCGCCCTGAGCCGAGGTTGCTTAGTTTGTAGTTTTTAAACCATTTATCTAGGCTGGAGCGCTGCTCACCTTTATGCCCGGTAAAGTAGCAAAAGCCTCGTGGCAAACAACAAGTGTCCGTCCGAAAAACATATGAAACCCCCCCCCCGCACCACTCAGCTTAGATGCGCTCGCGCAGCCAACTATACAAATATGTATAAACATTCTTTTGATACACTTTGTATAATGTATATTATACCACTCCTTTATCGACAATTTCATATACTACATAAACATTTTACAGTATTTTACATTCTATATAAGGTGCTATCAAAGTATATGCCTTTTCTTTAACGTTTTAGACGCCACACACTACCGACAACTTCCTGCCCTGTACGCCAAGCTTGAAGTTACATAAGCGCACGCATGGTATGCTGATACCAGCGAATATTAAAGATTAGGCATATATTAAAGATACTCCTTATATAAGACAACACAAATATATAAATGCTTTAATATCTAATACTAATATCTACAAATAAATAAACTCGTTTTAAAGATAATATTATTTTCGTCGCCATATTTGTTGTTATTATAATTATACAGGGTTGATACGACAGAGGGGCTTTCCTTTAAACTGCCTATACTAGGTACCATTTCCAAGCTCTGTAACAAAAATCAATTAAATAGGAGCAGTAGTTTAGTCGCAAATGATTTTTTAAGTTTTTGCGCCGTTTGAACACTATGTATCTTTCCTTACGATGCGTTGTTGCCGCTCTGACGCAAATCATTGCAAAACATCCCGCACCGGCGCGCGCGCGACGTTGCCGCTTTGCTAGGTCAGTGAAATTTATTTACAAAGTGTGGTTACGTTTTACTCTTATTTGTAAGCTATTTAGTTTGTTTGAAAGAAAAAAAATCACAATTTGGTTGCTTTTTATTTTTATACCGTATCGGATTAATAAAAAAACACGTATAGTAAACGTAGCGTAATTTAATGCCCCTCTGTCGTATCAACCCTGTATAATACATGTTATTTTTATAATTATATATGCATGATAATATATTAATATATACTGGGTGATATTTTTTACCGTCTTGAATATAATAGGGCGTGATATTTGAAATAGATGTGTGAGGCATAGTTATTTTATCTTTTTTTTTTACTGAAAGAGTAAAAATCGTAACCGTAAAAATTCGTACCTAAGTAGGTAGTTAAGCTATTTCGCTCACTCTTTTCATTCATATGTGATTGCGGCCTAGGTATTACAGGCACCTATTTAACTATTTAACTAACGTAACGTAACTACCTAATTAGGTACGAATTTTTATCGTTATGATTTAAACTATGTCAGTAAAATAAAAACTATGCCTTAGAACACAAACCCTGAAATCGCGAAAAAAAATTAGCTGTTCCATACATTCAGCTGATTTTTTTTCGCGATTTTAGGTTTGGTGCCATAGTAAAAGTTGTTTGTTATCGTGAGCACAACGATGTGTTTAGGTATCGGTCACTAATTACCAGTCACCCTATATACATATCACGCCCTATTATTTTCCTTAATTATTTTAATTTAATTATGAAGTTTTCACGGGATCGGGAATTACGTGCGGGGAAATTTTTGGCGCCAAATTAAAAAGTTTGGCTCGCTCTGTAGACTAAACAGCTTGATGGATTTTAGATTGAGAGGTGTCGTTAGATTCGTGTTTACTGTGAGAGTGGGTATATTAAAATAAAAGAAATGGCGGATATTTGGCGCCAAATTAAAAAAGTTTGGCTCGCTCTGTAGTCTAAACAGCTTGGTGGATTTTAGCTTGAAATATGTCATTACGGCATATTTTGAATATGTTGGTTCTTGATCGAGACACCACCATTTTCACCTGGGGGCCGAGTCTGCTATTTTTTTAAGTATTGTGCCACCGTAGTGCCATCGTCATATCATTATACCAAAAACGGTAATCTACTAATCTCACTACGGTGTCGCCGCTGGAATGGCAGTCGGTGTTGCTACCGCAGAAAAAGGCCGTCAACAGAAGTAGCAGGGGAGATGGTTAGGGAGATTGTAATGTTTATTTTGGCGATTTCAAAACTTATAAATGTATCATTTGGTATTATATTCAACTACGCTAATGTCATCGTGGCGTCATAGTGACACCATTATGACGTCATTTGCATTAGTAGATTACCAAATGGGAAAAAAACCTACCATTGAAATGTCATTGATAGCTCATGGACACGCCATTACGATACTTCGACTTCTTTCTTTTTCCCAAACTCAAATTACCAATTCGTGGCAACCGTTTTCAATCGGTAGAAGGCATAAAGGAGAATTTGCGGCGAGAACTGAACTGTTTTGATGATTGGATTATTCGTTGGCGTAAGCGTATCGTTTCTGAAGGAGCATACTTTGAAGGTGATAAAAGAAATTTGGATGAATAACAAACATTTAGTGTATTATTGATCTTTTCCCGGTACTTTCTTGACAGAGAAGTATATTTATTAGGTACAACACTAATTTTTATGCTTCAATATTAATACTATAATACTTTTATACCAATATTTGATCTAAGACTCGTATTCAAAAACAAAAAAACTCAGTTCTAATCTTTTATTTGTGAATGTTCATCATTTTTACTTTGTCTTACATCAATTCTTTTGGTGTGGTCTGTGTGGAGAGCGATCTTACGATCATGTGGTCACCGGTTCGATCACCACCCAAATGGCACTACCACTCGTAACACAAGCATTTTAGGTTAGCACGAGAAGTTAACAAGAATACTAGAAATTTGCAAAAATTCTGCTAGTAATCAATTTTTTTTTTATTATAGGCTATTTTCATCCTCTTCTCACATCTATCTTGAAGAACCCTATGCTTAAATGACATTTTAGTTATAAATTCTATGTTAAGAAATACTAATGACCTATAAGTTATTTTCAGATCATATTTAAAGCTAGATTAATACATTCTGTAATATATCATTCATTACACGAATTCACACCTCAATAAAAAAGAAATAAAATAAAAAAATAAAAAATCCTCGTGACCCATATGTGGGGGCACGGCACTATAAGTATTTATTCTAATAGCGTTAAACTCATGAATTAATGGTCCGATTTAAAAAATCACTAAAAACACTGAAATAATTTTTCAAATCAGACGAGAAATTCCTGAAATTTGCGCGTTCAAGCAAAGAAACTCTTTAGTTTTATAGATTAGAAAATATACCGTGTCGTGCCGTGCCCCCACATGTGGGTCACGAGTAATATTGATAAAAAAATTAAGGATTTTTATATATATTAGTATTGACTAGTTATAACTTGCAACTTTTACTGCTACTCCACGGAGGTTATCAGCTGCTCGGCTGTGAGCGTAATCATTCGTGCTATGAATGTCACACAAGAACTACAATGAGAACAACACAATCTAAATCTCTTACAATACATTATAATCTTAATTAAAGCTACAATAACAGAATTAACGTGCCTCTTAAGGCACGTAAGTTAGTATATCAAGTTTAAATAACTTGGGGTACTACTTATTAGGGTGTTATATCAATCTATACAAACGGCGTTTAATACCTTCGATCGACGAATACCGTTCTAAACGTCGACAAAGCAATGGATCGAGCCTCGATTGATGTTGATCGAATGATGTGGTAGAAAAGATTGATCGACAAACAACGTTCTAAACGTCGACAAAGCATTGGATCGACCGTCGAGCAATGTTGATCGAATTATGTGGTAGAAAAAATTGATCGGCAGTACCGTTCTAAACTAGCATTGGGTAGAGCGTCGATCGATGTCGATCGATGGTCGGAAAATGGACTTTCTAGTTTGGCAATTGTAATTATTCTCTTTTGTAACATTTATCGATAATGATAACTTCAAAAACAGCTCAAATTGACAATTTATAACATTTCATTTAATTACAGACAAATTAATACTCAATTATGGTTTGAAAAATAGAAAAAATAATAGTTAAACAATAAAGGTTCATCAAACGTACATAAAAATTAATTCTATTGTTTTTCTATTATTATCAAAGCGGCTTCGCGATCTTGTGGTCGTTTGTTCGAACTCCCCCATTGCACTGCCGACGTGAACCCACTCGTAACAATCATTTTAGCTTAGCACGAGGAGATAAAAAAAGTATTTTTATGTGTATGTATCACCTTTAGATTACTTAAGTACATACTACAAGACACCATATTCGACTTATCATTTGATCGTAATACCCTTAGATACTTAAGTACATTATTACACCATATTCGGATTATGTGTTAATATTCAACCCAATTATCCGACACTATAAAATACATCATGACTTTTTAATTGTTGCTCATAATGAGCATGAAGACTAAAATATGTTATATTTAGTCCATAAGTTAGATTACTAAAAAATATTGGACACGTATTTTTTCTTACGTTTCTCAAACAAAAACTGACGAAGATACAGCACGTTCAAATTTCGTGTGACGTCACTTCTAGGTACAATTTTACCTAGTAGTTACGTCACAAGCTCCCTCTCCTGAACTTTATAGTTTATTGTTGCTCTGCACCTTTGTTAATTTTTATTGATACGATAAATAAAAAAAGGGACCAATATTTTTTAGTGATTACTAAAAAATATTGGACACGTATTTTTCAATTAAATTATTAATTAACATAATATATTAACTTATGTTCCTCAGATGTTTACAACACTATATGACATATTTAGAAAAAAATTGTTTATTTTTTATTTTTTTTGCCTACTATTCCGTTTTTTCTATATGACGGCACTATCCTCTGAGGTACAGAATAATCTGTTCCTTACTTACTATAATAATCATATTTAGGTATATTTATTTATTCTAATTGGGAAATTACATTTTTTTACAGTATAAGTATGTTTATAACGCACTGATTTTATATAATTTCAAGACAAAAGACTAATTACTAAGCTATATCGTTAAATCACGGACACTGTGTTATGTTGGACATACTCAGATATCAGACACTTTAAAATAATCGGACACTCTAAAATATCTTACACTCTGAATGATCAGATACTTTAAAATAATCGGACACCCTAATATATCGGACACTCAAAATTATCGGACACTAAAATATCAGACACTTTAAAATATCAGACACTAAAATATTAGACACTTTAAAATATCAGACACTCTAAAATATCCGACACTTTAAATTTTCGGACACTAAATATCAGACACTCTAAAATATCAGGACACTTAATTTTTTATAGACTTATCATTGTTTTCTTTTAACAGTTCTATTACACAGTAACTACATGAATATAGCTACACTTACAGCCTCTACCGGTGTGGCACGGCGAGGGTGGTTAGACGTTATTTCAACAGTTTCTCTTGCTCGTCTGCGCGCGCATATACGTCACCGTTCCGGGCCTCGGGGGACGTGCGAGACACGAACGAGGACCGCGTGTGGGGGGACGCTGACACGGGAAGGGGGTTAGGAGATACCTGCAGAAGAAGATATTGAGATTATTTATTATCATCATCATAATTTCAGCCGTAGGACGTTCACTGCTGGACATAGGCCTCCCTCATAGATCTCCAGTTGTTACGGTTAGAAGCGGCCTGCATCCACCATAATCCCGCGGCCTTAACCAGATCGTCCGTCCGTCTAGTAGGTGGACGTCCTACGCTACACTTTCCGATCCGCGTTTTCCATTCGAGAACTTTTCGGCCCCAACGGCCATCTGTTCTCCGTGCTATATGGCCTGCCCATTGCCACTTCAACGAACTAATCCGTTGGGCTATGTCGGTAACCTATTTACTATGTACCTATGTATATGAAGATTAGAAATTTTAATGGGTTATTTTCAGCGACAGAAACATTAAATTTTTTTAACGTTTACAACAAAAATACATAGAACTTAATTTTAAAAAAATACATTTATTCGCATTACTGTAAGTTAGTATTACCATCATCATCATCATCACCCGTATAATGTCTGATGCTGATCATTGGACTCCTCCCGAGGGTTATTGCTATAGTCACCACGCTTAAAGAGTAAGATGATGTTGAAACAAACGGGGCTAACGGCTTAATGTGCTGTCCGAGGAACGGAGGATAGTCCCTTTAACCAGGTTTACAAATAGACCGGTTGTCCGGTGTGGGGACCGAACCCACCACTACAATACGGAGGTTAATGATGTGAAAAATTACAAACGCTTTATTTTTTTTTTGTGTATGATTTAAAAGTTCTCTATAATTTACCTGTCTCGAAGGAGTTTTGTGTTCTCCACTGATGCTTATGTCCTCGTCCACTGATTCTAGCAACTGGAATTAAACATACATAATTAAAAATCATTTCAATTAACAAGACAACAAAAATTGGTAATCTTTAATACTGTCATCACCACATAGACCACAGTATCCGACCTGCAGGAGAAGTTTGTGCCTGCAAATGAAAAAATATCCTGAATACTGCCGCATCATAAAAAATGAACAAAATAAATTAAACAGATAGCCATTTAAGGGTCCCCTAGGGAACCCTATTACTAAGACTTCGTATCTGTCTGTCACCAGGCTGTATCTCAAGAACCACGATAGCTAAACCGTTGAAATTTTCACATATTATGTTTTTTTTTATTGCCGTTACAACAAAAAATACTATCAATAAAATACAATAAATATTTGAGAGAGGGGCTCCCATACAACAAACTTTTTATTTGCCCTTTTTTGCTCAATATCAATAACGGCAACAGGTAGGCACTTGAAAATGGTACGAAACCCTTCGTGTGCGAGTCCGACTCGCACTTGGCCGGATTTTTCTTTAAAGGACACTTGCTTACCAGTTTATGCTCTATTATATTCATATTTTAAACTCTATCGACTCATAATAAGCTACAAATTCAATTAGTGTATACCAGGGGTCTCCAAACTTTGACGTCTTAGGGCCATAACGATTTTTTCAATGTGTTCGAAGTTCCAAAACAGTTTTAATTTTTTTATCCTTAACTATACTGTTATTTCTAGACTGGTCGCAAAGTGTGCGACCGAGTAATTATCATTTTGTGTTGTCTTTTTCAACTTATCACAGCAATAGTTACAACAATAAGACATTGGGTGTCGCGAGCCAATTGATGACACTAGTCTTAAGCTGTCGCGGGCCGGATTGTTGACACTGGCGGGCCGGATTTGGCCTGCGGGCCGTAGTTTGGAGACCTCTGCTCTATTGTATTCATATTTTGAACTCTATCCACTCATAATAAAATACAAATTCAATTAGTCTATTCCAATAGGAGGAAAGAGGAAAGATTTGATTGTTTGTTTGTATTGAATAGGCTCCAGAACTACTGGGCTGATTTCAATAAATCTTTCACCATTGGAAATCTACGCTATCCTGGAATAACATAGGCTATATACAAGGTGTAACGGAAAGGGTATATACATAGAAAGAGCAAGGCTTCTTTGACGAATGGAAACGATATGGCAAGGGTTTTAACTCAAAATAAAATAAAAAAAGTCAGTATTATTTTGCAAACAAAAAATAAAAATGCGGAACCCTTTATTCAGAAATACCAGGAGTAAGAGGTTTATTTTTACTTGCGAATAGTTCGTTGACATCGATCAGCTGATTGAGTGCTAGTGATGTATTTATTTCAATTTGAAAAGTTTAGTTTCTGGTATCTATGAATTTAAAAAAAACATTACTTCCGGACTTGTAGAGATAGGATTAAATAGCCCTTGCCATATCATCCATGTTATCATCCAAAAAAGCCTTGCTCTTTCTATGTAGGTATATACCCTTTCCGTTACACCTTGTATAATTATGAAGGTCCCACGGGAGCGGGAACTACGCGGGTGAAACCGAAGACAGCTAGTGGAAAAAGTAAGTTGATTTAACTACTAGCCATAAAGCATTAGCAGTGCCGTGTGGTTTCCGGCTTAGAATAGACCACCCCATGTCTTCCCATGGGTGTCGTAAAAGGCGACTAAGGGACATTTGGTTGATGTATGGGCAGCGGCATCTATTAGCTCAAGGTTTACATCTTACTGCGATCACCAATCCGTCTGCCAATCGTGGTGATTATGGCAATATCCCTCTCCTGGCTTGCCAAGGTCTGTTAAGAGGAGGCCCATGTTCAGCAGTGGACGTAAATGGGCTGTTGATGATGTTGATGATGATAAAGCATTGCTGTCATAGTCACTCCCTCCTCTCCAGTTAATCACCCCTCAAGACTACTTATGTCTTATTAAATTATTTTCCTTTTTTTGCTGTCTCCCGCTTTGCTATGGAGGGAAATGAAAACATAAGTCTTTCTTACTCCTCCTAATCTCTTTCTGATTAAATACGTTGCGGCTCCTTAGGCATTTTAACTTTTTCCCGGGACTTGGTGAGCCTCGGTGCTTATTGCCAGTACCAGTGCGTGCCACTGTTGATCCTGGCTTGCAGGAGTTGCAGAGGTGGGAGAGTGGGTGGGATTAGTCCCTCCTCTCCAGTATCTGAATAATCTTAGACAGCTGGAAGAGCATCAACTGTTCAGTCTCCACTCTTCTCCTCTCCAAAGCTATTCTCTCTTCTCGCCACTTCTTTTCATTTTCTATATCTCTCTCAAATTCTAAAAACCTATCAAGTCTGTCCTTGTCCAAAAAGCGATAATTAGAAATGTTGGCATTGGACTTGTTATCATAAGACTTAGATCCGCTGTTGGGAGACTTGGGTGAACTATCCAGGGACTCAGAATTTTCTAACCAAGAAGTTGGCCAGTTGGCCAAAGAATTGGATGGATTGTCCAAAGACTTGAATTCGTTGTCCAAATACTTGGATTGATTAGTACACTTCGATTCTTTATTGACAGACTTGGATAGATTCTGCGGGTGATCCGAATTGTTGTCGAAAGTTTTGAATTGGTTGCCCTCAAGTTTGGATTCGTTACCGAAGTACTTGTGTTCACGATGATATGATAGGTTGTTGAAAGTCTTTGTTTGTTTGTTGGAAGATTTCAGTAGAATAGCTGAGGATGCGATGTCCAAGTCTTTAGATTCTATATCTAAAGGCTTGTAATTGTTATCTAAATACTTAGATGTGTTATCGAAGGACTTGTAATGTTTCTTATCGGACTTGTATTTCAAGTTATGTTCGTGTATATCTTCTTGGATAATAGATAGATTATTGACACTAAGGAGGGATGATTTTGAATGGAATGTCGTATGTTTCTTTACATTAGAGTCGGATCCTACAAGAGATAAAGTATTTATTATTTCAACTTTTGTGATTGTTTGTCCACAGCTGAACATGAGCCTACTCCCGAGGCAGTATTTGCCATAGTCACCACACTAGGCGGGTAGGTGACCGCAGTATTATGTTCTAACACAAAAGGGAACGCTACTGTCCGTATAGATTATGTAATAACAATCAGGACCAACGTCTTAACGTGCTTTTCGAGGCACGGAGGGTAGTTCCTCAACCAACCAGTCTCGGAAAGAAATCGTTGATATTAAGAATTCTTGTCCAGCTTGGGCAATGTTGACTATTATTCAAATTATAATATATCTATACTAAAGCTGAAGAGTTTGTGTGCTTGAACACGCTAATCTCAGGAACTTATAATCCGATATGAAAAAAATTACAATGTTATATACCCATTTATCGAGGAAGGCTATAGCCTATATTAAATTATGAAGTTCAAAAGGGAACGGGAGTAACGCGGGTGAAACTAATTAAAATATAATTTTAAACTAACCAATAACCTTCGCATTATCAACATTATTATTCAAAACATTTTTTTACACCAAGAAATTATTTTTCAAACACAACTCAATTGGTTTTCATTGGCCAAATATTTGGACGGCCCAATTTCTTCATAGTTGGCCAACAATTTGGCCATGTCACATTTATTGGCCAACTGTGGAATAAACTCCTATTCGAATCATTAGTAGAAATAGAAATATAATTACCATCATTATAATTATCTGTATTCTTATTGCAAGTTTTGGTCACATCATTCACTTCATTATACATTTTGGCCATTACAACATTATAATCATTAGATTTCGAAGGATTATCATTTGATTTGGGCAAATCATTGTGAGAATCAGTAAGATCATAAAACATTTTAGTCATAATCAAATTATCATCGTCATTAGTTTTCGAAGGATTATTATTTATATTCATTTCAGTATTGAATTTGGTCACATCAATGCTAGTTTTAGCAACATCATTGCGGGATCTTTTCGCTTCATACAACAATGTTGTAACAATATCATTATCATCTTCATTAGATTTACAATTATTACTATTTATATTCATTTCAGTATTTAATATGGTCAAATCATTGTTAGTTTCAGCCAAACCATGTAACTCTTTATTTTCTATAGTTGATTTGATAACATCGTTACAGGACTTAGAAGAATTATAGTGTGTATTAATACAATTTGAATTAGACATATGATCAAATGATTTGCTTGTAACGCCAACCTTGGCATTAGAAGTGGAACAATATTTGTCCAAACATTTGGACATATGTTTAGCAGAGTTGGCTTCATTTAAACGTTGTGTTAATTCAATAGCGTGTCGCAACTGTAAGTAAAGAAGTTATAGTATAAATTCTAATTGTCAAAATACTTTCATGCGAAAAAATACTTAATTTGTACTGGATAAAATTGATTTTCAAATCATTTAAAAAATTATAAATAATATGTTCTACAAATTGGTATATATTTAAACACAAAAATAACCTATTTCCATAGAAATTTAACCTCAATCCATCTTAATATTCTTGGAGTTAAAATTAAATATAAAAAATCGAAATTGTTAAATGGACCTTATTCTCTTCAGAAGTGGATGCCAAATCATCTGTGCTTCTAGAGGAGGTCGTGCTTATTGATTTGCCAAAGAACTTCTTAGATATAAAGGATAGTGGGATATTGAAATTCGAAGGATTACTAGGATCCTGGAAAGGAAGGACAGATTACATATAACTAATGATCGGGCAGTGGTTGAAATTGGCAACATTTCATTTTTTTCTATACTAATATTATAAAGTGGAAAGATTTGTATGTAAGTTATGTTTGTAACGAATTGGCTCAAAAAGTACTGGACCGATTTTAAAAATTCTTTCACCATTTGAATGCTACATTATCACTGATTAATATAGGCTATATTTAATTATGAAGTTCCCACGGGAACGGGAGTAACATATATTTTTATACGAAACTACATCAAAAATTAAGGAACCCATATTTTTTTTTTTTTCGAAATTCAAGCTTTTCATATAAAAAAAGAAATATTTTAGTATGGCTCATTTTCAATAAACGTAAGCGCCGGATGACGTCATTGTTGCCGGCACGGTTGTTTGACGAAACTTCTAGGTCAGAGTTGAAAATGAAATAAAAACAATGCCATTCGCTAATGTTAAACGTTTGTGATTGGAGTGGCCAACTTAATAATGTTTTAATAGTTTTTAATTTTAAATAGGCAAAGGTAAATATTTCAGTCCGTAATAGTCCGACCATCACGCAATTTTCAGTAATTTTTTTTCACTACAGTTACCCGGCAAAAAAAATAGTGTTGGGATCAGAATTCGAAAGTAAAGAAACGGTATTTTTGTTTAAGGGTGTTACGAATTTTGAAATGATGTCAATTGCCAGTTTACCATAAAGGACCTGACGGAAGGTTCCTGACGTAAAATGACACCTTATTTTTTATTTTTTCGCTTGCATTTACGTTGTTTGTCACGAGGCTTTTGCTACTTCACCGAGCATAAAGGCGAGCAGAGCTCCAGCCTAGATAAATGGTTTAAAAACTAAAAACTAAGCAACCTGCGCAAGAGGGCGCCCCCTGTGGGACTTGGACCTCGGCTCAGGGCGGTCGCTGGCGATAAGATTGAGGGATTATGACTTTTAGTATTTTTAGTATTGCAACTGTCGGTCTACTTTACAGTTCACGGGCCTCTCGGACTTGGGGTCACGGGTCTACAAGGGCATCGGATGTATAATGGCACATCCGACATTATGCTTTTGGACACTAGAAATATAATGTTTGTTTATAAAAAAATTCTAAACAAAAACACTTACTTTATCAACTTCTGTATCAAATTGTTCGTTTGTGGCGCCTTTCGATAACGCACCCTTCTCCATAAGAGTGGCTCGTTTAGCTGCTAAATACAGCGATCTGTGAACACGACATAGATAAGTTGAGATCAAAGGATAACAACATATCATCATCATCATCATCCTGGGCCTCACTTACAGTCGCCCATTTGCCCAGTTATAGGGACGCCCGGAGTATAGAGGCGTCCCTACTCCTCATGGGTCAGCCTCGAAGATAGCGGGGCCCATGTGCCCCACTCCCCTAGGCCGGGCCTAGGGCGGTAGGCAAAGGTGGGGAAAAGGGGCCTGCAAAGCATAGCAAATCATAGCACATCACTCACCTCTTAACAGTTAGGTAGTATAGCTCAGTGATAGCTCGTACGCTGTAGTCGGGCACGAACGTGTGTCGCAGCATCGAGTCCATATTGATGTTCTGCAGTGACCCCATGGCTGACGGGGTTGGGGATTCCGCTGCGAAAACATTCATAGAAAATTATTGAGGTGTATACCATCATCATAGAGCGGCCGCAGCCCAATGGCTAGGGCGTCGGACTTGTGATCTTCAGGTCGCCGGTTCGAACCCCACCCATTGCACTACCGAGGTGAAACCTACTCGTAACACAAGCATTTTAGCTTAGTACGAGGGGTTAACAAGAATACTAGTAGACTGCAAAACTCTGCTAGAAGAAATCTTAAAAAAAATAGAGTCCCGTTGTTACTCTTTGGGCCCGGAGCCCTAAAATTGATCTAGCCTCATACTTACCAACACCAACGTTTTGCGTGAGGGCCTGTACTCCGAAATAGGTGAAAGGTCCGGCTTCGAACACCAGGTTCTCCCTCCCCACGGTCACCTCCACGCGACCTTCCAGGATCAGCACGAAGTAATCCACCTGGAAACAATAATATCTCATCATCATCATCATCAGCCCGTTCAAGTCCACTGCTAAGCATGGGCCTCCTCCCGAGGGTGGGTATTGCCATACGCACCTCGCTTGGCAGGTGGATTGGTAACCGCAGGTAGGTGTGTTATACACAGGGAAACGCTGCTGCCCGTTTGCTGGTATACGATTGTTATAGATGATGTTATAACAATCGGGACCAACGGCTTAACGCTCACGCTGTGGAGGTTGGTTTTTATTTTGCCTTCTCTGCTGGAAGGGTACTACTGATGTTCTTCTTGGTATTCCCTTCACACATAACTCCTGATGAACAGTTTTATGAACTGAACAACGTCTACAAAATACATTCATACATTGACCCATTCATTCATTCGTTCTTTAGTTCATTCATTCTTTCTTCATACGATTTAAAAAAGAGATTTTTGAAAATGTTCTTTCTTTCTTTTAAGTAATTTATGTAAGTATAAGGTTTAGGTATATATAACTACCTGCATTCCAAATTTAAGAGCAATCCTGTGGAAGTTATGTTGATTTCAAGGAAACAAGGGTTGATTATCCTACTAATATTATAAACGCGAAAGTTTGTAAGTATGGATGGACGGATGGATGTTGGTTACTCTTTCACGTAAAAACTACTCAACGGAATTGGTTGAAATTTTGAACCGGGATAGGTTATACGCTGGATAACATATAGGCTATAAAACATCACGGTCCAACCCACTGGAGCAGAGTAACGCGGGTAATACCGCAGCCTAGTCTCTTATATATTAGTACTCACCGACTTCCCCTGCTGGAAGACATAAGTGCTGATATCCTTCTTGGTCTTCCCCTTCAGTTTGATGTACTAGATCACATCTTGTCGGAGCAGACGACGACGTCCAATTACACAACACATTCACACATAGACCCATTAAGTCATTCGTTCAATCCGTAATTCGTTCAATCCTTCATTCATTCGCTTTTTAGTTCATTCATTCTTTCTTCATATGATTTAAAAAAGGGATTTTCGAAAATATTCTTTCCGCTTTTTAAGTAATTTATATAAATATAAGGTTAAAGTATATATGTTACAGTCAAAACTTTTAATCGGTCAAAACCACTTTTGACTGCAAAAATCAGGCAAAGTAGTTTTGTCGGGTCCATATTGGCTCACATAAAATTCCAGAAACGAGATGCTCTTATTTTTGGTCGAAGGTTAAAAAAAACACCAGGATTCCAACTTCTGCAGGTTAGGTTAGAACTGTGACCACAACGCACGAGCACCGGCCGGCGAAGTGCCAGATCCAAATTCCATATAAATTATTAATTAAAGCAGTCAAAAGTGGTTTTGACCGATTATAAGTTTTGACTGTAACATATATGCATGCCAAATTTAAGCGCAATCATGTGGGAGTTATGTCTTGATTTCTAAGAGAAAAAGGTTGATTATCTCTTATATATTTGTACTCACCGGCTTCCCCTGCTGGAAGACATAAGTGCTGATATCCTTCTTGGTCTTCCCCTTCAGTTTGATGAACTGGATCACGTCTTGTCGGAGCAGACGGCGGAGCACAGTCTCAGACACAGTGTCCGGACGGAACGCGTCCACGCCTGAATGGAAAGTTATAATTATTAAATTTAAAATTAAAAAAATCCCACGAATATTTGAGATTGAGGGATTATGACATTAAGTCTTTTAGGGGGGTATACTTGTCTGTTAAATCTGCCATATATTTGGTCTAATGGTCAACTCACTGGTGCTCAAGAACTGGAATGTGGCTAGCGTGAGTTGAGGCGAAATGTGGATCCTCTGGTTCTCATGTCTCTCTGCAAAGGCTGCGAAGTCTTGGAGCTTGTTCTGTGGTCTATTGCGGCGTCTTTTCGTACGATTGTCCACTAAAAGATAACACATATATATTATAAAGTACTGAACCGAGAAAATTACATGGTCTACTTGGTCTACTGAGTAAAACAACTGACCAATACTACTTATCAAACATATCTAAGCTAGGTAAACCATGGTGGATTTAAAAACAACACATTGTTTACTCGGTCTACTCAGTAGACCAACTAATCAGACTACTTATTTAAACACAACTGAACGTTTAAAAACCATCATAAAATCTTCTTAGGTCTTCTCAAAGTCAATGTCAATAATTAAAAAAATAAATTAAATCATATTTTTATAGTGCGTCCATTTCGTTTCTTTCAACCAGTTCAAGACGTGACTACTCTGAGAAGAATTGGCCAGTAACTCAGAGGAATCCCTTTTTAAAGAATCAATTTATCATTACTTTTACAATATTGATAAGCAGTGTCATACCAGAGCAAGTTACTCCCACTGAATTACTGAGTAGACAAACCGTTTAAAGCGGTCTACTTACTGAATACGTCGGTTTCATCGACAATTTCAGCTTGTATCAACTCCTCAATAACGTCTTCCAGGGTCACCAGCCCCATGGTCTCGTAGAACGGGTCACCTTCACCCTCGTTGTTGATACGGTGGACGAACGCCATGTGACCTTTATGGCCTAAAGAAAAATAAAACAAATATCAAGACCCATTCGCCCATGGGCGTGGACGTACCCATTTTACAACTAAGATACATACTTAGACACTTAGGTATATATACAGAATATATATAGAAGGGATCTATGAATAGGGATGGCGACCAAAAAAATCTATTTGGTCTTTCAGTCAGATTACCAAAAAATCATCATCATCATCAGCCCGTACAACGTCTACTGCTGAACATGGGCCTCTTCCCGAGGGAGGGTTTTGCTATAGTCACCACGCTAGGCAGGCGGATTGGTGACCGCAGTATTATATTTTAATACACAGGGAAATGCTCCTGCCCGTTCCCTGGCATAATACGCTTGTTATAGATGATGTTATAACAATCAGGACCAACAGCTTAACGTGCTTTCCGAGGCCCGAGGGGTAGTCCCTCAACCATCCAGACCCGGAAAGAAATCTTAGAATTAACACAAAGATTTCATGTCCGGCGTGGGGATAGAACCCACGACCTCCGAGATTTAAAGCGAGCCAAATACCGCTACGCTACGGAGGTTGTCTAGAGACATAGGTTGGTCTAATCTAAATCTCACCATCTTTGAACTGCTTAAACATCACATCCAAAGTGACATCCTCGAAGACGAAGTTGCATGGGTTCTGGTAGTACTGGCAGAGGGTTCGCAGCGGAGTGTTGTCGTCAGGGTCTACGAAGGCCAGGTCCTTGATGAACAGCACCGTCACTATGTTGCCTCGGCCGCCCTCGTATACGGGAATGCGGGAGTAACCTGGAGAAAAAGAATAGTTTTTAGAGGGAATTAAATTCTCGTGTCGCGGGGGACATAACACACAAATAATTCACGAACACAAAGTACCTACACCCAGGCTCAGAAAAACTTCGCTGCCTGCCGCCCTAGACTCGGCCTCGGGGAGTGGAGTATATGGGCCCCGCTCCCTTCGAGGCCGACCCATGAGGAGTAGGGACGCCTCCAAGCTCCGGGCGTCCTTATTACTGGGCAAAGGGGCCACAGTCGGTGTGGCCCAGGAGATCCCGCGGCACCCGGCCCCCGCCAACGACGGATCGAAGGAGCGTCCGGGGGGGTTTTAGTGGTGTAGGGTCCTCTCCTCGTGGTAGGAATAAGCATACCACCGCTATGGAGAGGGCGAGTCCCACATATCCCGCCGCCAGCGCGCGAATACGCTGCAGCGGCGGTGGGAATGCGTAAATACAATTCCCCCCGGACATTAAAAAAAAAAACAAAAGGCTCAGAAAAACTGGTTGTGGTTCACACAAATAATTGTCCCGGATGGGAATTGTACCTTAACCACAGAGTCTATAAAGCAGTTATAGTCGCAATTATCACAAACGCTGTTACTACACTCCACACATTCCTGAAGAAACATAGCATGTATTGCAGGCGTTTCAAAGTCTCTAGACCCGTGGTTCCGAACCTGGGGATAATTACCCCCGCGGGGGTAAATCAGCTTTTTCGTGGGGTAACGAAAACCTACCAATTAGTATGTACTTATTTTATATTGTTTGCATTGATAACTTTTAAGATCAGGATAATATCGGTTTTCCTGATAGGTCATAGGGGTAACCATATTGAAAAGGTTAGGGACCACTGCTCCAGACAATCGAATAAAAATAAAAATTGTCAATAAACAACCTCTTGAGGCAGATCGCACTGGCAAATGTGGCAGAAAAAGAATCCTAAAATATGTATTGCCCGTTTGACTACAATGATAAATGGCGGACGGTGTTAAGATTTCCGAAAGAACAATGCGGAGACGGCCTAAGTAGCGTAGCGGTATTTGGCTCGCTTTAAAACCTCGGAGATTGTGGGTTCGATCCCCACGCCGGACAAGAAAATCTTTATGTAGATTCTAAGATTTCTTTCCGGGTCTGGTTACAACAATACTGCAGTCACCAACCCGCCTGCCAAGCGTGGTGACTGTGGCAATACCTCTTCCTCCCTCGAGAGGAAGTCCATGTTCAGCAGTGGACGTTATACGGGCTGATGATGATGATGATGAACCTTTTAATTACAGTTCTTTTTCATTGTGATTTTGACAAGTACAAGTGTATGTGTAAATACCTAATTGCTGAATAAATTCATTATTTCATTAATATTTGACAAAAAGTAGTGTCTCATCTGGTTATCAGATGGTTGAAGGTTGATCTTCCACAGCTCTTACACTATACATTAAAGTGCTCGCATTTAGAAGCATTTATCTAAGTAAATAGGCTATTAATATATAAACAGTCGTGTCGAATATATAATATATACGTCAATTAATGTAACTAGAGATTAATTTGAATAAAATAATATGATTCCGGTATTTATATAAATGACAACATTTCTATGTATTATAGGTAATTGTGTTGTATATTATCATAATCATCAGCCCGTATGACGTCCACTGCTGAACATAGGCCTCCTCCCGAGGGGGGGTTTTTGCCATAATCACCACGCTTGGCAGGCGGGTTGGTGACCGCAGTATTATGTTGTACCACACAAGAAAACGCTGCTGCCCGTTCCTTGATATACGATTATTGTAGAATCTAGAATAATCGTATATCAAGGAAGGAGATGTGTAGTTCGCGAATGAATCCTTCAATTGAAGTACTTCAGTTGGAATCACTCTGTATCTCTTTCGTTCAGTGCAGATTCATATACTTCAATAGTTCAGTTTAGTCCATTTAGTTCACATTGTTAAATTCTTATATTCAATATAATACGTACACAATATAACTTAATGCTTTTAAATGAAAGCTATAGGTACTTATAATTAAAAAAAACATAAGCAACTAATACAAAACAATATAATCATTCTCGTCATTAGTTCATTGCACAATCGATGATCGTTTGAAAGACCTGCGAAAATTGATTCAAATGAATCTAGTTCATAAACTGAACTAGTGAAGTAAATGAATTCGATGATCGTTTGAAGGACATGCGAAAACTGATTCAAATGAATCTTGTTCATAAGCTGAACTAGTGAAGTAAATGAGTGATATAGTTCACTTAGTTCAAATGAAGTATACTTCTATGACACATTTTGCGCATGTCTATATCTCATTGATTCGTTGTGATTTGCTGAACTAAATGAAGTACTGAACTAAATCAGTGGACTACTTCATTGAGCCAAAAGATATACTTCATTCATTTCTTTTTACTGACACATTTTGCGCATGTCGTAGATGATGTTATAACAATCGGGACCAACGGCATAACGTGCTTTCCGAGCACAGAGGTTAGTTTATAAGTATGAATGGATGTTTGTTACTCTTTCACGCCAAAACTACTGAACGGAATTGTCTTAAATTTTGCCCCGGGATAAGTCATACGCTGGATTAACATATAGGCTACAAAACATCACGCTCCGACCCACTAGAGCAGAGTAACGCGGGGCGCAGCTAGTGTTTAATAATTTCAATTTAAAAACCTCCCTATCTCCTACTTTTACTTTGCTGTGCCCGACAGGGTCAACATTGAAGTGAATTTGTAATATTCCACTTAAAAAACACTGTGGAATGAAATTTAATGAAAATAAAATGAAAACATTTATTGATAATGTAGACCAGGGATTCCCAAAGTGGTCGATATCGACCTCTTGGGGTCGATATCGTTCTATTGACCTAAGTCAGAATTAAAAATAACACACTGTAGCAGCTGTTTTAAGTTAGCGGACCATTATGAATAAGGGGGCTGATCTTAAAAGTAGGTAATTTGGCCATGGGGGTCTGAGGTAACAGTTCATTTTGGAAAAGGGGTCACTTGTCCAAAATAGTTTGGGGCTGCCTGGTGTAGACGAATCGATCGTACTTATTGTAAGTCAAATACAATGATAAAAATATACAAAGAAAAAAAAATCTTGACTAATCGATTAGTATACATTTCAATAGTAATGTTATTAAATAGAATTTAAATCTACCAATGTGGCATGTGATAGTCGCGTATTATAAATATAATTAGAATCAACCAGCGCGGGCTGGGATTAGGTCAGAAACATTGAAACGCGTCGCGAGCCTCGCCCTGCAAGGACGACCGGACCCTATCCTAGCTTCCTACGAGTCTTTCTCTATCTACCTACGTTATGACACCCGGAGAAGAAAGACTATAATAAACTCCGAGATCATTATTTTTGCCATCTTTTAAATGAATGAAATAAATATTTCAAGTACATTGTATAACCAAACCCTAAACTATAACACGTTCGCGTTTCATAACGAGGCGACGATGCTAAATATAAATATCTATATTTGTAAACAAACTAAGCAGTTGGAAATGTTCCAGAGAGAAAACTGTTATGGTTTGAGTCTACTTACGTCCATTACATAGACCACCTCCGTAGCATAGCGGTACTTGGCTAGCTTTAAATCTCGGAGATCGTGGGTTCGATCCCCACGCCGGACAAGAGAAACCTTTGTGTAAATTCTAAGATTTCTTTCCGGGTCTAGTTGGTTGAGGGACTACCCTCCGTGCCTCGGAAAGCAGGTTAAGCCGTTGGTCCCGATTGTTATAACATCATATATAATAATCGTGCACGTGAACGGGCAGCAGCGTTTCCTTGTGTGGTACAACATAATACTGCGGTCACCAATCCGCCTGCCATACGTGGTGACTTTGGCAAATACCATATCCTGGAAGGAGGCGTACGTTCAGCAGTGGACGTTATACGGGCTGATGATGACGTCCATTACGTCCACTGCTGAACATGGGCCTCCAGACCTTGTAAAGTCAGGGTCGTTGAGTGATATTGCTATATTCATCACTCCTGGTTGATTGGTGATCGCAGTTTTTTTTTCGGAAGGACTTACGTAGTTGGCCACCAAGCTTTTGCTACTTCGCCGGGCATAAAGGCGAGCAGAGCTTCAGCCTTAATAAGTAAAGGTTTAAAAACTACAAACTAAGCAACTAAGAGGGCGCCCCGTGTGGGGCTTGGACCTCGGCTCAGGGCGGTCGCTGGCGAAGAGATTGAGGGATTATGACTTTTAATATTTTAGGGGGTTTTGTGCAACTGTCGCCTACTTTACAGTTCGCAGGCCTCTCGAACTTCGGGTCTACGAGGGCATCGGATTGTTTTTTGCAAACTAAGGGTGATCGCAGTAAGATAGAAGAATCCTTGATGTGATAGATGCTGCTGCCCATGCCTTCAGGTGTTTGTCTCTTAGTCTCTCTTACGACACCCAAAGCAAGACATATGGAGGATTTTTACTAAGCTGACCGGCTTTTGAGGCCTTCGAACCTCGCAGACTTTTTTTCACTGAAGAGAAGACCCAGCGAAACCAAGCCGCCTAGTAGGTAATGCGAGTTAAATCAACAATTATACTATTTCGTTCACACTGAGTAGAGATAGCGAAACAACAATTCTTCTACCTTTTCCATTGTCCTGAGCAAAACTGTTCCTTTACGTCTCCTCAGTTTGAACAAAGCTGACTCATCTTACGTGAATAACTTCTGACATTGTGACAATGATAGGCCCAACTGAGCAGACCCAGTGAAAGCAAACCGTGCGTAATGCGAGCAAAATCGAAAATTCTACTAACCTTTTCTCTTCACTGAGTAGAGAAAGCGAAACAAAAATTCTACTACATTTTCCGTTATCCTAACTGAGTAGACCTATAAAAACAAACTTTACCTGATTTAATAATTTCCGACATAGTTTCGAAGTCCAGCACCGAACTGATGGGCAGCATGAACACATCTTCTAACTTAGTCATCACATTGGAGACGGTCTTCTTGCGGAGCTCTAGGGCTCCGGATATAATGTTCACCTCATCTTTGTCAAGATCATTGACGTCTGTGGTCACCTGTGTAGAGAAATAAATATTGAAAATTACATGTGTAGAGAAATCATCTAGACACGGTGGCACAAGTCAAGTTTCAAACAAAATCTGCAGAAGCGGTCAAAAAGACTGATCAAAATTGGCCAAAAATATTGAAATCAAGTTTCGGTCAACATCTGCTGAACCGTTCAATAACACTTTAGTCGAAAGCGGTGAAAAAACTTTTTTTTATATTTAAATATTATGTTATGTTCAAAAGCGACCAAAAACACTCGATCAAAAGCGGCCAAAAGTGTACGCGGTCAAAATGACATTGATCAAACGTTGCCAAAAATATTCATGTTTTGCTCAAAATCTGTAGAAGCATTCAATAACACTTTAGTCGAAAACGGCCATAAATACTGAAAGCTAATTTCGGCCAAAGTGGCCAGTAAGACTCTAGTCAAGTTTTGGTGAAAAGCGGTTTCGACAGCTTATTTAAAAACTAAGCAAAAATATACATGGCGACCTGAACGGTAGTCACGCTTTTTTTAAAAATTTGTTTTTTATAACATTGTTTCTCATCATCGTCCAATTGTACAGCATTGCTGGAAACATCGTCTTCAAATGTAGCATACGACACGCACAAACAATGGAGTTTTGAAAAAGCTAGTTGACACTTTTTTGAAATTATTTTTATATGGTTAAGAATGGTTTTACTAGATCAAGAAAAAAATATGGTATTTGAGATCTAGAAAGCACTAAAATAAATATTTTTAAATTGACTTAACATTTAGAGATGAAAACGATGTCAGCCATGTTGGTCTATATACATTATCTGTGTTCGAGATCGATGACGTCATGACTCCGAAAGTGTAATAGCTGATGGATTTCATTTTTTTTAACAAGATGTATGACGTCACAAAATGACTGATAGCGTTAAAGACATAGACAAAAGAAATAATTTTCATATTGAGTTTATACAAACATATTATTATTCAAGTTTTTTGTACAGAAATTATTATATTTAGGTTCTATATGACAAATACTTTTAGAAATAAACATCATTATAACATAATTTCATATGTGTCAACTAGCCTATTGGTATAAAAATTTCAAAAATCGGTTCGTTTAGTTTTTTTTATATCGTCTTTGTTATTGGTCTATACTTTAGTATTTATATTATAAAGAGGTTAAGTTTGATAGGTTGTAGGGAGTATCAACAGAACCAATTTTGCAAATTCTTTTACTAATAGAAAGGCACATTATTTGTGAGTGTCATAGACTTGGTCATAAGTGGCCAGTGACACTTCAGTCAGGTTTTGGTGAAAAGCGAGTTTGGCAGCTTATTTAAAAAGTTGGCAAAGATAGTCACGCTTTTTGTTTAAAATTTGGTTTTTATTATATTGTTTGTCATCTACATCCAATTCACAAAAACAGTCATGCTCTGGAGGAGTTTGATCCGTTCCTCTCGAGTTCCATTGAGCTAATTGACTCCTTCACACGATATGACATTTAATTTTCCTTCATTTGATGCATATTAGATAGTGATTGTTTAGTCATTGTTCATTATTGTCAGGAGGATTTGCCATCAACCAACGTATCATCGTCATCACATGGGCCTCCTCCCGAGGGAGTGTATTTGCCATAGCTTGGCAGGCGGGTTGGTGACCGCAGAATTATGTTGTTCCACACAAGAAAACGCTGCTGCCCGTTCCTTGATATACGACTATTATAGATGATTAGATGATGTTATAATAATCGGGACCAACGACTTAACGGTATTTCCGAGGCACGTAGAGTAGTCCCTCAACCAACCAGACCCGGAAAGCAATCTTAGAATTTACACAAAGATTGCCTGTCCGGTGTGGGGATCGAACCCACGACCTCCGAGATTTAAAGCGAGCCAAATACCGCTACGCTACGGAGGCTGACACACACAACTCTACTACACACTACTGTCAAACTATAGTGCTTCATGAATAATTGTATCAAAACCATTCATTTAAAAAAGGATTCCTCAGTGTTTTTTGCCAGTTCTTCTCAGAGTTGCCACGTCCAGTAATGGTGGTAGGAAAAAAAAGGACGCATTATAAGAACATTATTTTAAATATTAATAAGAATATTTGAATTTGAATTTAGATTAGGTTGTGCGAACGGGCGTCTAAGACAGGTTGAATATGACACTGTATTTTTTTGAAAAAGTATACATTTGCCTGCAAAAATCCGACAAAAGTAGTTTTGACCGATGCCTTTAAAAACAATTTTTGACTATTTTATGCAGTCAAAAGTGGTTTATATATAAGACAATGGACAAAACCACTTATAACCCAAATTTCGGGTAAAAGGGTTTGTAACCAAATTGTGTCGGTTGAATCTAGTTTTATAGGTTTAGGTTTTTTTTTCTAACGGAATGAATTTTCATGAAGGTGTCATATCGTGTTAAGTGTCTTACCATGTATCCCCTTCTACTTTCTATGGTTCCCATAAAAAATAGAAGTGGATCTTAATACACATACAATTTTGTTTGTGTGTAAAACCCAAAAAATATTTTTCTATAATAAAAAATAACCTAAATTATTATTACTTTTAAGGACATCAGCTATCCCAGTCCCAGTGAAATTCCCGTCAAAATCGGTCCAGCCCAAAGAAAGACAGAGACAAAAAACAATGAAAATATTGATTATTTGTTATACGCATCGCATATTTATATAATTATACTATACATTTATACACTAGCTGGTCCGCGCGATTTCATCCGCACAGATCCTGAACCCGTGGGAACCTGGTCTCAATATGTAGCATATGACACTCACAAATAATTTTTCATTTAATGGAAAAATAAATTTCAAAAATCGGTTTATTCGTTTTTTTTAAGAGTTTCTTCGGTATTACATTATTAGCTGCGCTACGCGGTTTTATCCACGTCACTCTGCTCCAGTGAGTCGGATCGTGATATTTTGTAGCCTATATGTTAATCCAGCTTATAAACTATCCGCGTGCAAACTTTCAGCCAAATCCATTCGGTAGTTTTTGCGTGAAAGAGTAACAAACATACATACATCCATACATACAAACTTTCGCATAAAGAGGCAAAGTTTGTGAATTGTTTGTGAGGTTGTAGACGGTAATCTCTGGATCTACTGAACCGATTTTGCCAATTCTTTTACCAATAGAAAGCCGTCTTATTTATGAGTGTTAAAGGCTATACATATTTTACGTAAAGCTTTCCACGGGAACGGGATCTACGTGGGGAAACCGAGCGGGACAGCTATAAACATTCATTTGCATTTAGTAAAACCTTATTATATGTATTTCCATTACAACCTGACATATCAATTTTCAACACAAAAAAACAAAAATGAAAAACTTATACAGTGAAACCTGGTTAATTGGGATCTCAAGGGACCAAGGATTTTGTACCATTTAAAGAGGTTTTCATTTATCCAGTTTTCCAATTAGACAGGTTTAAAATTCCGTTGTCTCATTTACAGAGGTCAAGATTTGAGATAGTACTGACAAACAAAGCATGCACGAAAGAAATTCAAATATTTGTAGACAATTGTGTCCCAAACGTGTCCCAACATTAAAGATTGTCTCATTTATAAAGGGAATTGAGCTCCAGAGTCAGAGAGAAAAAAAAACTAGAAATCAAAACTCATTTAACCAGGTTCAAAAAGCCCCATTAACAGTTTGTAGTCAAATAGGCCACTGTAAGTGTGGCCCAGGAGATCCCGCGGTGCCATATTGGCCGCAGATGCCGTCGGGGGGCCGGATTGCTTATGCGTGCCCGGCCCCCGCCAACGGCGGATCGAAGGAGTGTCCGGGAGGTTTTAGTGGTGTAGGGTCCTTTCTTCGTGGTATGAGTTTAGCATACCACGCTACGGAGAGGGCGAGTCCCACATATGCCACCGCCAGCGCGCGAATACGCTGTAGCGGCGGTGGAAATGCGTAAATGCATTTCCCCCCGGATAAAAAAAAGGACCTGTTTGTAATTCTCCATAATAGAGGTTTTTCACTTATCCAGGTCCCATTTAACCATGTTTCACTGTATATAAGGAAATAAATTGTACAAAAATACTGCTTATTTCAAAAGAAATCTCTTCCAGCAGACAAACCTTTTTATTGTTTAGATTTGGTATTAAAATTGATGTGTCCGCGAATTCGTCTGCGTGGAATTTAATAAAATAAAACTATTATTATCTATTGTTTAATTTACTTCTTTTACATCAGCTATCTGTCAGTGAAAGACACGTCAAAATCGGTCCACCCGTTCCAAAGAATAACCAGAAAAAACAAATAGACAGACAGACAAAAATTGTAATTAATAAAACGTATATATGTCACCGGAAAATAATACGAATCGTAAGTTGATCAACTTTCGTGCCACTCATATTGTTAAATTCAGTTGCCAGTTTCAGTGAACGCGCATAATTATGATATTATTTACTTAATTATTATGACACTTGACCTAACCTAACCGAACGAGACTATGCTACTGTTGTACCTAAACAAAAAACTTCAACTTCAATAAGTCTTGTTGAACCCCATTGGTTAAGGTTTAGGTTTGTTTTTTAACCATCCGAAACCTCGTTATTTTATCAACTAACTAGAAAGTTGATCAACTAACTAGGAAGTTGATAAACTATCTAGTAATTTGATTTAAAAAAAAGTATTTTGTTATTTGGTTAATAAAATATTGAGTATTTTGGCAGTGTTTCTCAGTAGTCGCCTCGTCACGCACTGCACGGTAGGAGAAAAAATATGACGATTCCAAACAAATGTAACCATTTTTACGGAATAAATGAATTTTGAATTTGAATTTGATCAACTTACGATTCTTATTATTTTAAGGTGACATATTATACATTTCTATATAATAAAAAGCGATTATTTTAATATTACAAACGAACAGACAAATTGTATTTATTTGTATAGATGTTCTCACCTTGACTAGTTCCTTGAGTCGCTCCCGGTTGTACACACTGCCTATCTCTTCGCCTAGGAAATAGTCCAAGAGCTTACTAACAGGGAAAGCCAGAGGCGCTGTTATAGCCATTACTGCCTGTGAAAAATAACATGGTCAATTTGATTTTAAAACCCAGCCAAGTGCGAATCGGACTCGCGGACGAAAGGTTCCGTACCAATATTGGCTAAAAACACATGTTTTGAGGTAGCACCCACTTATGGTTGTGATTTTCACCCCATGAAAAATGCAACAGGTATGCAGCCCCCCCTAGATGTCACGGTTCATGAGATATTGCCTGGTGACAGACGGACGGATGTACAGATATGAAATAGGCAGGAGTCTTAGTTATAGGGCCCCGTTGTTACACTTTGGGTACGAAAAGCAGACTAAGAAAATCTCATGGGACTATCCGAGTGTCGCCGGATTTCATGTATCTGCAATTCCTCATGCCTCCATTACAGGTGTTCAGGCGAGCTGGGGGGTTTCATTGACTAAAACCTCTCCTCGTGGTACGATAAGCATATCATCGTTATCATCATCATCATCAGCCCGAATTCCCCCCCAGATCCCCTGAACACCTGTAATGGTGGCATACAGGTGTTCAGGGGAGCATCGTTATCATCATCATCATCAGCCCGTATTACGTCCACTGCTGAACATGGACTTCCTCCCGAGGGGTTTTAATCATAAGTGGCAAATGTGTCGATTCTTTACTTTTATAACACCTTGTCAACTACATTTTTACAAATAAATCTTAACCTCAATAAGCATAGGGACGGATGTATAGGATCTTCAGAAGAATTTGGTCGTAAGTGCCAGTTTACCATAAAGGCACATACGACGAATGTTTCTGACGTATAATGGCACATCCGACCTCATGCTGCTGAGCTCTAGAAATAAATATACATATATCCTCTTGCTTCGATCTTGACATACCATCTTCGCCTCTTCTACATTCATTAATCTCCTCATGCATCTCCTTCGGTTTAGGGTACTTCTTACCTGGCCTTTCTTAAGAACGTCCTCGATTTGAACGTGGAACGTTCGCCTTGGTCTTCCCCTTCCAACAATTCCGTTCACTTACACCCTATACATTTTTCATGTTAGTCTCCTTTCATTCATTCTCTCTATATGTCCAAACCAATATAGCATACCTTTCTCAATCCTTTTCACTACATTTACTTTCATACTACAACGTTCCCTTATCACTCTGTTCCTAATTCTATCACTTAATTTCACTCCAATCATGGTTCTTAGTGAAATATGATAATTACTCACCTTCGTAATCATGATACTTTTAGCGCCAACCATCAGACCATGTCTCGAGCAAATAGCTTGCGGCGTTATCTCCCCCAACAAGACGATGGACAAAGTCGAAAATATCACGGCAAACAATCCAGAAGTCAATTCATCCAACAGAATCGTGAAAGTGGAGTTCACGGCTACATTCCCCAACAGAATACTGCACAATAAATAATTGCCATGGTCTCTAACCGGCATAATGGCTCGAGCATACTTCCGTTCTTGTTCTGTCCCTGTGTTGGCAATGATCTTTAACTCCGTTCTATCTAAAGACATCAGGCCAAGATTCAGGCCGGAAAATAATGCCGAAAATGTAAGACAAGTCAGAATGAGGGTTAAGGAAACCCATAAGGGTAGTAACGAGTTGTGGGAAGCAAACATTTTGTAGCTTTCAACCCCTTGGTGGAGGTATTTTTCTTCATCATTGAAGGGGTCATCTGCGCCGAGTTTGAGGTTTTTCGCGCATATGTATATTTTGGCGTCTGGGATGGGTGTTGGGGCGATGACTTCGAAGAGCGCTGTCCTGTGGCTTAGTGATCCTTCCTTGATCTGGCAAAGAAACAATGTATTTGTATAACCAACTTCAAAAGAAAATAATGTATAAATTGTTCATCTAAGAAATAAGTCATCGCCGGAGATGTGTGCGACGGGAAACACCAGCTTGCAGGACTGATAGCTTGCAAAAAACTTTTCGTTGCCCTCGTAGACTCGAAGAAGGAAAAATCTGGTTTTCATATAATATCAAAATTATTTTGAATACCTATACTAAGAAAATTCTTAAATCTTATATTATTCCGAGTTTGATATGTGTAAATAAAACAATTTTTTTTTTTTCGAACGGACATGCACTTCAAACTGCGGCGCGAATTATACAGAAACGGCGTACGGTGAAGACGCGATGCAGGCACAGAGCAGGCGTGGAATAGCTAAGGCACGGACACGATTTAAATTATATCAAAGAGGCGAAAAAACGCCGCAACTAGTCATTATATAGGCTGACTTTATCGTGATAGCATGTCTTCCTCTTCAGACGACAAAGATGCGATTGCTTTGCTGCAACTCATAAATGTACAGAGACACCGAAGATATTTGGAGCACCCTGTGTGGAAAGTCACAAGTCACACAAAAGTCACAAGAGCATAGATATTTTAAAACAATGAAAAAATTATGCAAATATCTTGATCGTTTTCCTACAGTGTATAAAATGTCAAGTGGCCTACGCCACGCCGCTTAAGTATAATTCACATCGTGTCGCCTACCTACATTTTGTATTGAAACGTTTTGAAGCGGCAAGATGCCTGCTCCGCGCCTGCACCTTACGCCGTTTCTTTATAATTCGCGCTTAAGAAACATGCGCATATCCCCTTGGGTGCTGTATGTCACGTCATGATTATGACACAGTTTATTTGTTTATTAATATTATTATAATTTAATGAAAACCTCTTTTGTACCACACTTTATGACATTAAATATTTCTTATTTATATTTCTTGTGGTAATTGGAAAAGCACATCAGGTCTCAGTCAAGTTGGCACTAAGAAGTTAACGTGCTTTCTGAGCCACGGAAGGATAGGAAGTCTCCTAACCAACCAGACCCGAAAAGAGATCTTTGATTTAAAGATAATTTGTCCATCGCGGGAATAAAGCACAAGACTACGACGACAACTATGCAACGAAAACAAACCCATATAAACTTATGACGGCGGCCGCTGTGCAATAACGACAACCGGAATTTGTTTGTTCGCATCGTCGCTGTCGCGGCACCAGTGCATCTCCAGCCTTATTTTTGTGTTCAATTCCCGCGAACGGCAAGTAATTT
The DNA here is from genome assembly GCA_947037095.2 of Nycteola revayana. Lineage (NCBI taxonomy): Eukaryota > Metazoa > Arthropoda > Insecta > Lepidoptera > Nolidae > Nycteola > Nycteola revayana. The sequence continues at coordinate 7,940,507 of OX344840.2, forward strand.
TTGTGTAACATCAAATACCTGAAGACTACCGTTTTTTTACCGAAGTAAATGCGTTATGCATCCCTACGCTCTCGCGGGGAACACGTAAACTATGTTCCACGCGTCAGTGAAGGATTTGTAGGACTCTCCACTCGTCAAAATAAATTTGCGGACAGGGGACACCCACTAAAAAGGCCCGGATAATTAGGGACCCAAAGTTCCGACTTGTCGTTTGGGTATCCCTTTAGCGGTACCCACGACAAAAATGCCACTGGCACTCCTGAACTCTCATACTCTCTCACAAGTATGAGAATCCACCCCTCCTTGAGCCCTTGCTGAAGAAAAAAAGAACCGTTGCAAAGAGACCAATTCCTACTCCTACAGGGACGTCCGCACACATAGACCTATAGCCTAAATCAATGACCTTGTGGTAATCAAGTTCACCAAGGTAGTCATTGAGACTTTTTTTCATGAAATATCATATGGATATGTCTATATTCTTACCATATATTCTCCTTTCAGTAGAAACTTGCAGGGCTGTCCGTAATGCTGAAGTTCATGAGTGAACGCTATCACCGTTCTTGAAGACAGGCCATCCCCAAACAACCTGCAATGTAGCACTAACTATTGGAAGAACTTCTGGTATTAACCCTAAAGCCGGGGCCGCAATGGTAGCGACTGCAACACGACGGTAATATCGTGGAAATAAACTCATATTAATATTTGTCGGCGGTCACACAGCAGGAACAACATGCGAAATTTATGTATTCCGTACCAATTCATATCCAGCCTTAGCCTTAGTATAAACATGAGTCAATTACCCATATAAATATGGGTAAAACTGCGCGGTATAGCTATAAATATTCTAAATGGACAGTTATGCCTGCAAATATGTCATCGCTGGCAAAGTTTCAATACGTTACATGCTGTTGTATTTTCATTCATCGAGACAGCATCAGGTACTTAATAAATAACGAAAAAAGATATCTATACTAATATTATAAAAAGGAAATATTTGATTGTTTGTTTGCATTGAACAGTCTCCAGAAATACTGAATCGATTTCAAAACTTCTTTTACCATTACAAAGCTACGTTATCCAGGTATAACATAGGCTATATTTAATTCATAGATTCCGGAAAGTTAAGCCCCACACAAAAATGGATTACCCCTGTCAAGCGTGGGGATCGAACCCACATCTTACGACAATTCAAAGTGAGCTTTTTATCGCCACGCTACGGTGGTTGTCAAAAAAAGAGGTATGTTTGACCACTTACGCAGCATGCAAACAGTTTTAATTCTGTTATGCTTCTGAGATCTAGATTTAATACCATTATAGTTATTGCCATTTTCGTTCACAACCTAATAATAAAGCTGACTGGCTAGGGGCTTCGGATTTGCGACCATGTTGTCGCCGGTTCGGTTTCCATCTATCGAACTACCGACGTGAACCCACTCGTAACACAAGCATTTTAACTTAGCACGAGGGGTTAACAAGAATACTTGAAATGGGCCCAGTAGTACCTGAGATTCTAAAAACCAAAAAATCCAATCTTTCCTCCGTATAAATATGCAGTTAAAGTCATACACAAGTTAAACATAATTACCTTAAAGTAACCTTAGTATCAGCTAAAACGCTCGGTATACCATCTTCTATGATATTCGGTTCTTTATCCGAATCCTCGATTCGTATCCCCTCGATTCGTATCCCCTCAATACTGACCAAAACAGGATCCATTTTCACACTAGTAAAATCCATATCAGGTGCAGTAACTTGCCGAGATTTCCTATTTACTTGAGAAAGTTCACCATCACCTGAAATGTCTTCAAGGATTCTAAGCATTTCAGAATTAGCTCCATACGATTCTGATCTGTTCTGTTCAGGGTTTTCAGATTCATTGTTTAAATCCGCAACAATATTATCAGTATTTCTTTTTAATCTTTGAATTGAATCGTCTTCATCGTATTCTGGAAGCGTGGTCTGTATGACTTTACGCGTATGCTCTTTGGCTTCATTGTACGCATGGTCTACGTCAAAATCATCCAATTCTAAAAGTGAGGCTTTTATAACTTTGTGTGCATGCCTTTTAGTGTTTTGTAAAGTGTTATCTTCTAAGTTTTGTCTATTTTCTAGAAGACTTAATTTTTGAATATCATTGTAAGGCACATATTTGTCGTCTTGTAATATTTCAACATCTTCTCGTTCTATTCTTGTTAGTTTGGGTTTGTTAATATGATTGTTCACGTCTATATCGTGAGATAGATCAGACCAATCTGAGTTATTTAAATTCGTTTTATTGTCTTCCACTAGAAGATCTTCCTTCTCGTGTGAGGACCTGAGAAAAAAGAAAATGAGTAAATAAATTTTGGAAATTATTGGAGTCTTGAAGACGAAAAATCTTTGCGTTAAATCTCTCAGCTTCATCAGCTCTCATCAGCTTGGTTTAGGAACAAGCCTTCGTGCCTCACAAAGCACGCTTAACTATTGCTCCCGGCTGTTATAATAACATCTTTAACAATCTAATTCGTAATTCGTATATTAAGAATATTATCGTCATGACAAATCTGTTTAAGTATGAGAGTACGCAATAACCTGGTGTGTTGTTGTATCTAAATATGCATGTGTATGTTAGTATGTATATAAGTTTAAGCACATCCTACTAATATTATAAACGCTAAATTTGTAAGTATGGATGGATGCATGTTTGTTAGTCTTTCACGCCAAAACTACTAATCAAAATATATCTATAATCTATACAATTGTTACAGATGAAATATTAGGGAACGGGCAGCAGCGTTTTCCTGTACTTTACAATATAATCCTGCAATCTCCATCTCGCCAAGCGATACTATAACAAAACCATCCTCGGGAGAAGCCTATGCTCAACTGAAGACATTATAGGATCTAATAATGAAGTATACAGTACGAATAAAGAAACAAAAATACACGATATACTTTTACTGAAAGGAGGCGTCATGCTTTTTTTCTGACGGACATACGTATTTAGCCACGAGGCTTTTGCTACTTCACCGGGCATAAAGGCGAACAGAGCTCCAGCCTTAATAAATGGTATAAAAGCTACAAACTAAGCAACCTGCGCAAGAGGGCGCCCCCTGTGGGGCTTGGACCTCGGCTCAGGGCGGTCGCTGGCGATGAGATAGCGGGATTATGACTTTTAGTATTTTAGGGGTTTTGTGCTACTGTCGTATGTTTTATTAGAACAAAACTTATAAATCAACCTACCAATGAATAAGTCGACAATTCATTGAATTCCACAATAATTGGAATTCTCTATCGTAATTCTCATATTGCAAATGTTATCGTCATGACAAATCTGTAGGTATAATAATAATATAATAATTTTATTTATTTCTACTCACATAACAATGCTGTACAACCATACATTTGATTTGGTAACATGAAGTATGTGAGGAGCTGGTGTCTATGATAGGCCTAAACCTGTATTACAAATCACCAGTCCTCACCCCACGATTAAATAATATTAACATCAGAATGTTTACTGGTTTACAGAATAACTACAATAGGAATAACAATAATTATGGAAGGCGTTGAGAAAATACATTAAAAATTCCTTAGATAAACTAATTAAAATTTATAGATAAATTATATCGTTTTTTTTTTATTATTATGTATGGGTATGTATGTTTGTGAGAGTTTATGAACCTTAACAAAGTAGATTTTCAGTTGAAGTATGAGACTACGCAATAACTTGGAGTGGTGTTTTATCTTAATATGTATGTGTATGTTAGTACATATATCAATTTAAGCACATCCTACTAATATTATAAACGCGAAAGTTTGTTAGTATCGATGGATGGATGTTCGTTACTCTTTCACGCCAAAGCTACTGAACGGAATTGGCTGAAATTTTGCGCTGGATTAACATATAGGCTACAAAACATCACGCTCGACCCACTGGAGCAGAGTAACGCGGGTAAAACCGCGAGGCGCAGCTAGTTAATAAATATGAGAGAGTATTGCACGAACTTTTGTGTTTTATTGAAATCAACAACTAACATTACTATACTGGAATCAATTTGGTTTATTACCCACATTTATAGGGGTTATTTCGATATCATCTCATAAGTGTAATGTGGTGTATATGTATCACAACCTCTGAAGCGTAACGGTATTTGGCGCGCGCTAGAATACCCGCGAAAAGCAGTTGGTGCCATTTATCATAATATTATCGTATACCAGAGAACGTGCAGCACGTTTCTATGTGTGTTATTACATAATACTGCGGTCACCAACCCGCCTGCCAAGCGTGACTATGGCAAAAACATTCCCTTGGGAGGAGGCCCATGGATAACGGCTGATGATGATGATAATCTTAGTAAATGTCTCAAGTAAATAAATGACGTCACCTCTCACACTACATCATGCAAATGATGGGCGCACGCGATTTGTAGGGTGACCATACAGTAGAGCGACAGTTGCACAAAATTTCCCTAAAGATCTAGTCATCATGCCTCAATAACACCGCCAGCGTCAGCCCTGAGCCGAGGTCCCACAGGGCTGGATGCTCAGTTTGTAGTTTTTAAATGGTTTAAAAACTTATTTAGGCAGGAGTTTTTAGCAAAAGCCTTGTGGCTAACTACACAATGTGCGTCCGAAGAAAACAAAAAGATTGCCAAACAATATAAACATATTCTTTCGTTTTTATTAGGGTTCCGTAGTCCAGAAAGAACCCTTATAGTTACGTCATGTCCGTCCGTCTGTCCGTCCGGGCTCGTACTCCGCCGTTAATGCACCGATTGTCACGAAACTTGTTGGTTGAAAAATATTTTTAAAATTTTTTTAAAAAATCGACTTAACCCATCGTGTAGGGTTGGAAAGGTCTCTTGACTTCAAAAAAACAAAATTTCTTTCACTTATTAGGGCTGGCTAGAATACCAGCGCTGCCGCAATATCTGCACACACACGTACAATAGAATAGAAGGGAATAGCATAGAATACTCTTTACAACCAACACTGGAAAGAAAGAATGAAGCGGCTCTAGCCCAATGGCAAGGGCGTCGGACTTGGGTTATTTATTTAGCACTAGCTGCGCCCCGCGGTTTTACCCGCGTTACTCTGCTCCAGTGGGTCGGAGCGTGATGTTTTGTAACCTATATGTTAATCTAGCGTATAACCTATTCCAATGCAAAATTTCAGCCAATTCCGTTCAGTAGTTTGGCGTGAAAGAGTAACAAACATCTATCTATCCATACTTACAAACTTTCGCGTTTATAATATTAGTAGGATTACGCTGAAGCCAGCGTGTATTTATCATTGTATTTTTCTTTTTTCTTAATTAAACTAGTTATTTTCCTCCCTTTCATCAATTAATGTGTATTTGTCCAGTATTCTACCATGAATACACAGTCACCCTACATTACGTCAATGGCTCGCCTGCTATAATGAATGAAGTTCTATTTTAGTTCGTAATGTGAGAGTTTTTACTTTGTCCTTTTATGTGTTTACCATCGCAAATAATTAGAGTGGTATCGAGCTTAGGTCGGAGTTGGTGCATCGACTGCTACCTGAAGGCGATTTCTTAAAAACAAACTCATATAAAAATATGTCAGCGACCTTTTTCTTTTTTTTTCGGATGGACATACGTAGTTAGCCCCGAGGCTTTTGCTACTTCACCGGGCATAAAAGAGAGCAGAGCTCCAGCCTCAATAAATGTTTTAAAACCTACAAACTAAGCAATCTGCGCAAGAAAGCGCCCCCTGTAGGGCTTGGACCTTGGCTCAGTGCGGGGTGTCAAGCCCCTCAGGGGGCGCCTATAGCAACATCTACGTTATACGGGCTATGTATATCGCGGGCCTCTCGGACTTCGGCCCTGCGAAGACATGTTATTTCAGTTGCTCTTATTTTTTTATGATTATGACGTAAATATACTCTAGACCTTCGAAAGCAATAATCATAAAGATATACTTGAAATAGTTTTATTACACATTTTATTATTTGAAGCCGCCGTAGCCCAATGACTAGGGCGTCGGACTTGCGAACATGTGGCCACCGGCTCGAACCGCACCCATTGCACTACCGAGCATTTTAGCTTAGCACGAGGGGTTAACAAGAATACTAGTAGACTGCAAAACTCTGACAGTAATCTTTAAAAATAAAAATAAAACATTGTTGTTTCGATTTGTGCCCGGTAATGAGGGTTTTCTAAAATGGCGTCCACGAGGTAGCACGGAGACCTCAGGTCTGTCAAAGCGCTTTAGAGAAAGCTACGTTGTCACATAGAATCATTCACGCATCGAAAGCTAAAAATAAGAAATAAGTCAATGCCAATGAAGTAGCGAACGAATGCTAGTAACCTATAAAGTGATTTGAGAGAGTTACAATAATATGCCAAGGACGTGTCCAGTGGCGTAGCTCTATTTATGGTGGGGGGCTATGCCAAATTTACTAAAACTTCATAATTTAAGCCGTAGGTCGTCCACTGCTGGACATAGGCCTCCCTCATAGATCTCCAGTTGTTGCGGTTAGACACGGCCTGCTTCCACCGTGATCCTGCGGCCTTAACCAGATCATTCGTCTATCTAGTAGGTGGAAGTCCTACGCTACGCTTGCCGACCCGCGGTCTCCATTTGAGAACTTTTCGGCCCTAACGGCCATCTGTTCTCTGTGCTATATGGCCCGCCCATTGCCACTTCAACGAACTAATCTGTTGGGCTATGTCGGTAACTCGCGTTCTTCTACGTATCTTCTCATTTCTGATTCGATCTCGTAGAGAAATCCCGAGCATAGGCCTCTCCATAGCTCGCTACTAAAACTTAATAAAATATACTCTTCCTTCTTACGGTCAGTGATAAGAAACAAAACGTTAACGCATGGATAAATTAGTCAAATCGAATTAAAATTAAACATACCTATACTATTTTTAACCCCCGCCGCAATAACAACAGGGTGTTATCATATCATATCGATCTGTGGCATCGTAGCTCCCGAACGGATGAACCGTTTTTTTTTTGCTTGCAATGTGAATTGGGAGTGTTCTTAACTATGTTTTTACTTTCATATGTACTTTTTTTTCGCATTCGCAACTTAAACGAAATTCGTACAGATAAAAATGGATAATTTCGTTGCTACTTTGTTTAAAAATCGTTTTTTATTAAAAAAAAGAACTTGATATTATTATCATCATCATCAGAACTGTGCCTGCTTGATGGTGATTTTTGCCACAGATCTTCTAAGTGTGGTGACGACGACAAACGGTTTTATCGTTTCACTTTCCGAGGCACTGAGCTATGCCCGGTGACGTTGCAAAAGCCGTACAGATTACATATTATGTCCCGAAACCCCTAGAAGGTATATAATGTCCGGCCAGTGACAATTTGCCCATAGTTTAACCCTACAGCTACGCCGCTAAGCGTGTCCCACTTCCGCGCAAATCGTTCAGCGCTCCGATTATGTTATTATGATTTAGCGTCGTACGTATCTTTGTACGTTAGTGAGTCATACTCAAGATTTATTAGAAATCTTATATCACTACATAGTATAAAACAAAGTCGCTTGCCGTTGTCAACATATTTTGATGCGGTTTTTTTTAATAGTCAGAGTAATTCAAGAGGATGGTTTATATGTATGATACATCAGCATGGCACCCGTGCGAAGCCGGGGCAGGTCGCTAGTTATTCTGAAGAGTTTGTTAGGTTCCGTAACAGAGGATCCCTTATAGAATCACTTTGTTCTGTACCTACCTCAAAAGAAAAAACCGGCCAAGGGCATGTCGGGCACGCACATTGAAAGGGTTCCGTAGCCATGCATATCTAATATGCCTATTTTTAAATTAATAAAGTTAAATTTCATTTTGCGGTCGACTCCATACATTTCGTTAAAGCTACATAAGTTGGTCGAGTTGTATAAAAATAACTATCTATGATACCGAGTCCGCTATAGTTTTAGTTGAAAGTACTTACTTAGAGATATATATTACATTTTATCAGAATTATTAGTAATATTTCAAAAGTCAAGGGGGGGGGATTCTCTAATTGGACCCTGTTATGCAGAAAAGATCCAACCAATGCTTTATTACCTTTTGGTTGGATCTTTTCTGCATAACAGGGTCCAATTTAAACTTTGTATTAGGATATTTCGAGACTGGGTGGTTTGATCTACATAGTTCCAATGCAGTTTTTGTTGCATTCCAAGAGACCTTTCCAACGTTACCCTACGCGATAGGGTTAGTCGAACTTAATTTTTTTAATTCACTTTTCTGTGTATGGGAGTGAGGCTAAATTATTTTTTTTCCATTATTTTAAAAACCAAGTTTTGGATCTTTAATATACATCTCTCCACCAATTTTCGTGACAATCGGTGCAGTAACGGCGGAGTACGAGCCCGGACGGACAGACGGACGGACATGACGAAACAATAAGGGTTCCTTGTGGACTACGGAACCCTAAAACCGGAACCCTTATAGCATCACTTTGTTGTCCGTCTGTTTGTCAAGACACTTTTGTATGTCTGTCTGCCTGTCAAGACCCCTTTGTCCGTCTGTGAGTCAAGACCCTTTTCCTCATGAACGCGTTATCAAGTTGAAAGTCATATGAAATACTTAGGTTTAATTGCCTTTAAGCTATGAAAAGAAAAATACACAACACCAACATCATCTATAACAGGGTTTCTCAAACTTTCGGCTCCACGAACCCCTGTTAAAATTTCCAGGTGACAGCGAACCCCTAAGTAATTAAATGCCCCCCCCCCCCTCAGAGAAAATAATAAAATTGACTGTTGAAGAAAACGCCTGCCAGTTATCAAGCCACCATTACGTAAATCTTGTCGCGAACCCCCTGCCGTCGAATGGCGAACCCCTAGGGGTTCGCGTACCCCACTTTGAGAAACCCTGATCTATAACAATCGTATACCAGGGAATGGGCAGCAGTTTCCCTGTGTGTGTTATTACATAATACTGCGGCCACCAACCCGCCTGCCAAGCGTGGTGACTATGGCAAAATCCCTTACTCGGGATGAGGCCCATGTTCAGCAGTGGACGCTATACGGGCTGATGATGATGAATACAAAACATAGATTAAAACTTGCATTTAAAACCAGACAGTATAAACTCAGACTTCAGACTACCAAGAGTCGTAGTTATATGTATACAACTGTACAACTCGGGGTGGGGGTACAGTCTATTAACCTGAAAGCTATGACCACATTAAGACCGAGAAGCGATAATAATAGCGATTTAGATGTAATTTTTATTCTTTTACTAGCGACTTGCTCCGTCTTTGCACGGGTGTTTTTTTTTTCGGATGGACATACTTAGTAACCGCATGTGGTCGGCTAGACCTAGTTGTAGCCGGCTAAAACTAGGTGTAGCCGCACTTCGGCTATTAGCCGTAACATATATACAGGGTTATTTTTCAAACATTAACAATCTTTCAGGGGTTGAAAGTACTGATGATTATAAACAACTTTTACTGTGGGACCAACCCTGAATCCATACATTTATGTTCACTTACCTCGACAAAATGTATGGACCAGCTGATGTTTTTACGCGATTTCTGAGATGGACCCATAGTAACCGTTATTTACAATGATCAGTACATTCACTCCCTGAAAGGTTGTTAATGTTTTAAAAATAACCCTGTAGATTCTGTTTCGTAACTTTTTAACTAAGCCCCGAGTCTACTATCGTAATGGCGTGTCCATGAACTGTTAGTGACAGTTCAATGGTCGGTTTTTATCCCATTTGGTAATCTACTTATCCAAATGACGTCATATAGGTGTCACTATGACGCCACGTTGACATTAGCGTAGTTGAAAATAATAACAAATGATACATTTATAAGTTTTGAAATCGCCTAAATAAACATCACAATCTCCCAAACCATCTCCCCTGCTACTTCTGTTGACGGCCTTTTTCTGCGGTAGCAACACCGACACCATAGTGAGATTAGTAGATTACCGTTTTTCGCATAATGATATCATGACGACACTACGGTGATTCACAAAAAACCACATAACCCGCTGATGGCAAGCGGCAATCCTCCTCTACCTACACCCAAAAAAAAACATCCATACGTAACAATTAAATTATCGCATCGCAAATCTACCAACAACAGTCTCACCCTTAGGGGTGGCGAACTATTCCACCCCGCACCACCACCCCCTGCCCTCCAATGACCTTGCTACCTACACGCAGTGATGGCATTTTACTAAAAGCCAGATTATAAGTTTTTTGGAGAAGGTTTCGTGGAAGCGTTTCTTTGTGTGCTTCATAATAGCGTATACGCAACACTAACCCGCCTGCCAAGCGTGGTGACTATGGCAAATATCCTCCTTCGGGAAGAGGCCCATGTTCAGCAGAGGACTTTATACGGGCTGATGATGATGATGATGAGGCAATAAAAGTAACAAATAACATTGTAAGCCAGTGTAGATATATATTTATAAATACCTTAAAGACTAACGTCAGGTAAATCTATGGGACACTCCACGTCAAGCAGACAACCAAAAAATATTGCTGAGTTATCATAAGCGTCCAAAAATTCATAATTCAGCAATAAAGAATCATACGAAAAAAAAAAGTGTAGAGTTCAAACAAAATTCACGACCTCATTTTTTTTTTGGTTGTCCACTTGACGTAACATGCAGGGGGCATTTTTATATTAATATAGAAAGCGGAAGAGTTTGTATGTTTTCTTGAACGCGCTAATCACAGAAACCACTGGTCTGATGTGAAAAATTCTTTCAGATAGCCCATCTATCAAGGAAGGCCATGATCCTACTAATATTATAAACGCGAAAGTTTGTAAGTATGGATGGATGGACGGATGGATGTTTGTTACTCTTTCACGCCATAACTACTGAACGGAATTGGCTGAAACTTTGCAAAACAAAATATCGCGCTCCGACCTACTGGAGCAGAGTAACGCGGGTAAAACCGCGGGGTGCAGCTATATACTGACTTAATAATAGGGTTTCGTTTTTACCCTTAGTGTATGCAACCCAGAAAATCATGGTGTATACGTGCTTAATTGTCTTTTAGCTTATCAGCTAAATTGCACTCTTGTACCTACTTAATGCAAGTGCTTCAATTGCTACTTGGAGATAAATTCAATCTATCTACAATGTAAATGACACAAAACATCATCATCAATCCTTATAATGTTTACTGCGGAACATGGGCCACCATGCTTAGCCGGGGGATGACTCGGCCTCGGGGAGTGGGGCACATGGGCCCCGCTCCCTTCGAGGCCGACCCATGAGGAGTAGCGATGCCTTCACACTCCGGGCGTTCCTATAATGCGGGCAAATGGGTCACAGTAAGTGTGGCCCAGGAGATCCCGCGGCCCCGTATTGTCCGCGGGTGCCGTGCCGGGGGGCTGAATTGCTTGTACGTACCCGGCCCCCGCCAAAGGCGGATCGAAAGAGAGTCCGGGGGTTTTAGTGGTCCTACACCACTAAAACCCAACGGACTCTCCTTCCTCGTGGTATAACTAAGCATACCACGCTATGGAGAGGGCGAGTCCCACATATCCCACCGCCAGCGCGCGGAAACGCTGCAGCGGCTGTGGAAATGCGTAAAAGCATTTGCCCCGGACAACAAAAATGACAAAGATTACCAAAAAATATTGGACACGTATTTTTTTATTTATTAAATCAATAAAAAATTACAAAGATACAGAGCAAAAACAAACTTGTTATTTAACACACTTCACAGGCATATTGGTGATTATAGTCAGATAGTAAGTAACCTTGAGCTGATCAATGCTGCTGACCACCCTAGTCAAAGACCAAGTTGTGTATCACTAGTTTTAAAAGCCTGTGTCTATAAGTAATTAAAAGATTTAAAATTTATGAATGGCATCAGTATAAATTTTATAGAGGTATTTTTTAAATATCTTAGTAATTTAAATATTTAAGTACTAAAAATATTACAAAATTTAAACATTTTTAATATAAATATTAGCATTTTGCACTCCTTCTCTACTACCGGAGAAATTGTTGAAAACAGGGGCGCAAACATTTTTCTTCCCATAACATAAACATTTATTATTTTCATAGAACATGTTATAAACACCCCTGGGATAAGGCTCAACCGAGATCTCGGTCTCGGTCTCGGCATTCTCGGCTACAAATCCAACCGAGAAATTTGTCTCGATTCTCGGCTAACTATAGCCGAGTTTCTCGGTCATGAGATTGTAACTTTGTTCGGATCGGCATTAAATTTAATTGCGATTTCGATTGGTGTAAGTGCGTGAGAGAGCTGAATTGTGATTGGTTGAAAAAGGCGGCATACTAGAAATTAACAGTGATGAATGGAATTTCATGAAAGATATAGTGAACGTTTTGCAATGCTTTTACCAACCCTCGTTGGATGTCTCTTCGAACTCGTCCTGTGTTTCAGTGGTAATACCATTGGTAATGACCAGGAAGATGATAATGAAAATGAAAATCACGCAGAGACAATGAAGAGCAAGCTATTGGATGCACTTAATCAGCAGTTTTCATTTGTTAAAAGTTTTTTGCCACTAGTTACTGCAACATTGATTGTTCCACGGTTTAAAACTGAATATCTAACTGAAAGCGAAGTTAACTCAGCTAAGCTTCATATTATCGAGACTCACTCTCAATGAAAATGTAGGATCAAATTCTTGGGAGACAAAATGGGCAACTTCAACTAACTCATCAAACATGGCTGCAACCAATCAATCAACTTATGGGCATCTCATGATTTGTTAGAATTGGAAGACGAGCCAATGACGAATACAGTTCAAGCTCTGTGCTCGAAATAGCACTAGAAAGCTTTCTTAGAGAGCCAAGTCTGCAAAGAAATGCTAATATTTTAGAGAATTCATTTTCGTCACCTTATAAGGTGCTTCAGCCTGCAGCAAATAAGTTTTTATCTGCACCGCCTACTAGCATAGCAACTGAACAACTGTTTAGCACAGCTGGACAATTGTATGACGAGAGGCGACACTCTCTGGAGGGCGAAAAAGCCCATAGTTTTTTTATGTTAACCTTATTTAACTTTGATTATTCAAACAGTTAATTTTGTTTAACAATTAATAGTGTATTCAAAAGTTAACAGTATAAAAAAGAACATGCTATATCTATTCTCGGTTTCTGCTCGATCTCGGATCTCGAGAACAAAAAACCCATCTCGGTCGAGCCTTACTCTGGGAGAACATAAGTCTCAGTATAGTCAGTGTTTATAACATCTTATTAGACTTTCCACTGACAATAATTAAGTACTTTATATTTATACTAGTGACCCGCCCCAGCTCAGCACGGGTGCAATGCTGATGTATTATACATATAAATCTTCCTCTTGAATCACTCTATCTATTAAAAAAACCGCTTCAAAATCCGTTGCGTAGTTTTAAAGATTTAAGCATACATAGGGATATAGGGACAGAGAAAGCAACTTTGTTTTATACTATGTAGTGAAAGGTATTTTAACTTAAATTTTATTTTTTTTGTTTTATAATGTATGTTTTTTTTGTGGCCTATCTCCATAATAGTTTTTCATTCTAGCTACTGCCAGTTAAACTAAATATTATTCGCATTAATAGTAATAAAAACTATTCTGCTTTCTTTTTAAATATATTTTACAAAACAATACTTACAACAGACCCGTGTCTTCTTTATTGGGGTCCAAATAATACTCCGCGCCTTGATGCACCCACTTTCCACCGAACGGACTATTTTTCTCCTTGATTTTATACAAACAAAAATATATTTTCTCCTCCGACACTGGGGAAATAATTTCGAATTTCGTTCGCCACTGTGTCGTCAAAATTTCTCTTATCTCGTAATTAGGAAGAAAATCTTTACATTCACTGTCTTCCACCCCTTCAGTGGGGGTTAACCGCCACGAATTATAGCCCAGAAATTCACCACCTTCCACATTTAGTAAATATTTACAATAATTATTGTCACACAATTTATTCTCAATTTTTAACGACATTATCCTTGGTTCGGATGAATTATTTTGTAAAGCGAGCACATTAATAAGCAAACAGATAAATAAGCCACAAGTCCGCACTGTATTCAATACCATTGCCATTTTTGCTGAGCGAAAATCGCGAAGAAAACAAATATCGCGTCGATCTCTATAGCGACATATTTTCGATTGGGATTTTGACAGTTCGGCGGCAATTGTTGCCGGAACTGCAGTATTTTAAGAAAATTATTTAATGTTGTAATATCCTGTTGTATTCAATTGATTTTTTGCTATTAAAATAATGAATTGGAAAATAAGACAAAAGATAAGATTTTCTATTGTCCTTAAATGATATGAATATAGCATACACAATTCTCGGTAGGATATTAAAATATTTGAACGTTTAAATTAGGGTACGTTGAGACCAACGCTTTTTTAGGATGTCATTCTTTTCTTAATGGTGCTAAGCTCATATTATGAGAATATTTATTTTTCCAATATTTGTTTCGGAATTTACGACTTTAGTCAGCTTTATTATTCTTTTTTTAAATCAACAAACCCCCTAAATCCATACCTTATACACAGCATACAGTAGCATTAAGCGCATGAAGCCTTTGATTGCTAAAACTTTAGCAAAAACAGATTTAAATAAACTATTGCTTAATGTTCGAATCATGCCCTAAGCATGACTCGTATGTACATTATGCTTGCTGCTTACTGGCGTTGACCCCAAATTAATAGGGGTAATGGCTGAAGGATGATGAAAATGAAAATTATACCTCTTTTATGGACTTTAGTTCTACACATTGATTTTACAAATTTATAGTACCAAATACTTTAAACTTTATTAGAATTCTCTTAGGTTGATATTACGTGATTACTTTTATTTCGACATTTGAAAGTAACAAGAAATCTTTCGTGATCCACGTACTGCAGCGTTAAAACTCCCGTTGCAGCGTTTTTAAGAAGTACCCTTAAGTTAGATTCCAAGTTCGGATACACGTACATACAATCATCGACAGAATATCGAAAGATACATTAAAAATAAATTATGTTGTGTGTATCCCTGTTGAGACTTATACGACTTTATTCGTATTTGAGGATTATATTCTTTGATGTTAGCAAAGAACCTACTAATATTTTTTGGAAATATCTACAAAATTTCTAAAATTGAGTTATTTTATAAGATTGAGTAGGTATCCGAAATGGTGTAGAAACCCAACCACGATCAAACTCATTTTATTTTCACTTGTCAATTCTCATTCATTTTCACCTTACATTTTTTGTTCAGAAATGTTAATTAATTGTTTAACATTTTTTTTAGTTACGTTACGGAAATCACTATTGTCACTCTCAAAAGTCAGGACATGTTCTTATTAAATCATACAAAACTTTTGGCTGACAATAAAGAAATGTTTTAAAGTTAATCTTAATAACTTTCTAATTATCATAGTAGGGGAACAATCGGTCAGCGACCATTTGGCAACCGAGACATCTAAAAGTCAAGGAACGAATGTGTTGGCTGTTGGCTCTAAATTTAGTGAAACAAACACTAATTCAACATAAATCCATTATTATAATGAGATCGCCATTAAAACATTAGCGTTACTAAGTATTGTGCCAGTGCTCCTACCATCGCCTCTTTGTTACATCATGAATAAAAATCTAGTAGAAAGAAATTGATTTTTATTAAAGTAAAAATTTATGGAAAGTCATATTATGGAAGTGAGAGGTCCTGGAGATGGGGCAGCGTCCGGGGAATACATTCGGCCTCCTACGAAGCGATATTCGTGGGCTGAAGTTCGACAGGCCGTCCATGATTTACGAAAAGAATTATCATGTTTGTCGACTATGGTTCCAATCGCTATTAGTTTCCGTAAACTTGGCAATGGGAAGACGAGAATATACTTCTTGAGGAACCCACAGAACGGGTGGGAAATTACACTTTTGTACACTGATGTGAATCCAACGCAACAGCCTAATAATGCAAGGTTAGTAAAAAAAGAAGTGTTTTTTTTTATCCATTTATATATTTTTTATTTTGATCATAGATTATAGTCTTTAATTGTATGAGGCATTGTCAGTCTGATCTTAGCTAGACGGAAATAAAATAAATGTATTTATACCAACACTGCCTGATTCTTTTTTGGCAAAGTTTGATTTTGCAAGTGTTTGAGTGAATCAAAAACGAGATTCTTTCGTTGAAAGTGGGACATCGTAAATAAATGAATAACTTAATGTTTCTTATAAGTTTTAAAGTATGTTTACATGACTATGTAAATATGTTAATCTAACAATAACTGTCTGATATCAAATTAGTCAGATTTAACTTATAGTAGTCATGTTCTCCTTAAAAATTGGGACTGACCCAGTGAAAATATAAACATTGTCTCAGCCCACAAAATCAAGATATCTTACCAAATTAGGGACATCCTGCTGATATGGTAAAATCAGTTCAGTTCAGTTCTTTTGTTGTAGACTGTAGAGAGAACCAAATCAGTATGTCCCACCAAATTGGGACATCTGGAAATACTCACACCCAGTTTTTAGTATGATCAATATTGACATTAAGTAATCAGCTGACAAATCTTTCGTTAAGTGTCAAATGAGGTCCCAAAAGCATGATTAGCTTATTTGTATTAACAAATTAAACAAATTTTATTCAGGTCACTTAGGTATTTACATTCATATTTGCCAATAACCTATACACATTGAAATAATCTACTTACAAATATTATAAACGCGAAAGTTTGTAAGTATGGATGGATGCCAAAACTACTGAACGGAATTGACTGAAATTTTGCACCGGGATATGCTGGATTAACATAAAGGCTACAAAACATCTCTCTCCAACTCACTGGAGCAGAGTAATGCAGGTAAAACCGCGGGACGCCTCTAGTATTATTATAATTAAATACATAATATGACAACTAAAATCTATTGTGGATTAGCTAAACCTCTGCTCTGTTAGTATAGTGTCTATGTTATCCTAGAAAAATAATGTTGAAAATAATCATTTAAATGATATAATAATATAGATAATTACACAGCCAAGCAGCCATAGCCCAAAGGCTAGGGTGTCGGACTTGTGATCTTGTGGTCACCGGTTCAATATCCACCCATTGCACTACCTATATGAACCCACTCATAATACTATTAGAATGCAAAAATCTGCTAGTAATCTTTATTTTTGAATAGAAATAAAATTAGAGACCTAGCCTTTCTAATTGTTATGCACTTTTTTAAATTAGTTACACTTATAGTTTTTTAGTTATTCAGTAAAAAGATTTTCTGCTAGTGTAATGTTACCCCAACCTAGAGTTGCCATCCGTACGGTATTCCACAGATTTGTCCTAGTTAAGAGGTTGTCTGGGGAGCATCCAGGAGCACCAGACTTCATTTGTAGCCCAGGTAAAAAAAAAACTTGCTCAAAACTTTAAAGTCTTAGACATTTCCAGCTGTATTTTATTACATTGAGTATGCTTAAAAAACCAGTTGACATGTGTCCGAGTTTTGGGCCTAAAGTCCAGGGTTTGCATGCATCTTGTCCGGTGTTTTTTTAAATTCTAGATAGACCTTTGTTTAGCCACAATCTCACCTGATGGTAAGCGACGATGTGGCTGACGATCACGACGACACTCATTCACTCTTGACTTACAACATTCTTTCCAATATACCAACAAAAAAGAGTCTAGTATGATGTCAGCATTAAATAACTATAATTAATTCTATGAATATATAAAAAGTGAAAGGTCACTCACTCACTCAGTCACATTACAAAATCTCAGAAACTACAACTGCTAGTCTCAAATTTTTTATATGGTTTCCTTGTAGAACATTGGTGCTCATTAAGATGGGATTTGGCAAAAATCTGTCCTTATAGGGGTAAAAAAGTGGTGTCAATGTTGGTATGAAATTTCTATAGTTTTAATAATAGGGTTTTCAAATTACATACATACATACAATACAAGATGTTAAAACTTTGATTATTATTTTTCTGAGCAACCCTTACTTCATTTCACCACTTTTTCACAAAGGCGTGAAATGAAGGGTGTTTGTTTGTATGAAAAATTCCTTTCTTTTTTTAGTTATCAACTCCAAACTCACATAACATACTCTGACATAAATCAAATTAATTTGGTATATTTTTTTTATATTATGAAAAAATACTGATAAGATAAAAAAAAGAAATGGGGATCCTCGACTTTATGCCAAGTGAAGTAGCAAAGTTATTCAGTTGTGGCTGAATACATAAATGTATGACCAAAAAAAAAAAACTTCCAATGACAAATGACATCAAAATGTCGTAACCGCCAAAAAATACTTATGTAATGTAAAACACTCAATTCTACTAATATTATAAATGGGAAAGTTTGTATATATGTATGTATGATTGTTACTATTTCATGCAAAAATTACTGAATGGATTTGGCTGAAAGTTTGCACAGGGATAGTTTATAAGCTGGATTATCATATAGGCTACAAAGTATCATGATCCAACCCACTGGAGCATTTTTTTTTCTTTCTTTCTATCTGCAATCAGCCCCACAGCTATATTTCGATTTTATTTTGATAATTGGCTTTTTATTAAGATTCGCCATATCCTTTGATATGGACTCTCTTTATTTTTTTTATCTATATTGTGGCTAGTCGAGACCTCTTTAGTTTGAACATGCAGTCTGTGGTGTCCAATGGTGCCCTGGCTAGTTGGTTTTTATGCTCTTGAAGTTTGTTTATATAGTCCTCACATGACTTTTTCATGACTGGAGCAAAGTGACATGGGTAACATCGTGGGGTGAAGCTAGTGACTTTAGCAGGAGATTACAAAACAAAACCTAAAATATATAACAAATTTAAACATTCTAATTACATGTTAACATTATTTAAAGTACTTTGAACCTGTTTAAAATTCAATTAAGTGATTTTAATTAGTTTTCCATTTAAATTAATTAAATAGTTATTTCTTCATCATCAGCCCGTATAACGTCCACTGTTGAACATGGGCCTCCTCCCGAGGGGGGGTAATTACCATAGTCACTACGCTTGGCAGGCGGGTTGGTGACCGCAGTATTATGTTTTACTACATAAAAAAACGCTGTTGCCCGTTCCTTGGTATACGATTATTATAGATGATATTTAATATTCGGGACCAACGGCTTGCTTTCCGAGGCTCGGAGGGTAGTCTCTCAACCAACCAGACCCGGAAAGAAATCTTAGAATTTACACAAAGATTTGCTAAAAAAAGCGGAAGATATGCCACGTCCTTAAATTCGTCAAACGAAAAACGGGTATGATGCACAACCACACGCACACTCACCCTGCTGTGATTCTTTATAATGTTGTACGGTATTGAAAGACAAAGACAAATCGATTCGTTTTGACGATAGCGTGAGCGTGACAGCGCACTACTGATGTACGTCAAATTGACATTTGAATGAATGAAGTAAGGTAAGTGTCCCTATTTCATGCTAGTGCGTTATTTTGTGAGTTTTCTGGCGCTGGAAATAAGCAATTTAAGTTTTTTAGGCAATTCAGTTAATTTTAGTTATTTTTATGTACAGAAAAATAATAATAATTATACACTTATGACGATAAGCAAAATTTTATCACGAAATAGGACACAAATAAGACTCCACAAATTAATTATTACCTATTAGAAAAGTTGGAACTCAAATGATATAATTCATACATAAAATTACTGTTAAATAGTCAATATTCATCACTGAAAAGCGTTCAAAGTACGACTATGTTTAGGAATATTAAGAATAAAATAAGGATTCTAAAGTGGCTTATCATGCTGAAATAGGGGACACTTACCTTATAGGTACGCAACCCAAAATGGCGATCAAAACATTACTATGCCCGATCCACACTCTCCACGAGGCTACCCGAGGGAACGCGAGTACAAGAGTGTGGACGGTGCGCTCGTGTCCTCTCGTCTTCCCTCGCCTCGCCTCGCTGTCGCTCCGTTTTGTGTCGGTTTTTCGGACGCGAGGGATGAGGCGAGGGAATCATCCACACTCTCGCGCTCACTCACTTTGATGTAACTGTTGCAGAGTAAGGACGAGCGCGTTTTTTTATAATGACGGAGAACTTTATCAAATGGAACCAATCAATTGGAATCCAAAAAATCCATATCACAAAGATAAAATAAAATGAACGACGCGTGGGATCAGATAAGCAAACAATTAAATATACACTTTTAGGGGACACCTTAGATTTATTTATTAATTATTAATCCCGGATTTAAATCCGGTGCCGGTTTTGATGATATAAAATTTATAAACCCATATGACGTCATCCACCATCTTCTCCGTTTTGAATTTATTTTTTTATTTAGGTGATGCAGACGCATGACATTATAATATTGGTAGGCACATAAAGTAGCTAACGCAGTCACTTCAATCACGTCCATCTTGTAGTACACGTAGCGGGCAAGTGAATAAATCGAGAGTGTGGATTGCTAGCACTCGTGCAGCCTCCACTCGTCAAGACTCGTGCCGAGGGCCTCTAGGAGGCGCCTCGCGAGAGTGTGGATCGGGCATTAAATTAATATCTGAAATTTAAATTGTTCACGTAACTATGAGTAAAATATGATTCCGTGAGATTAGTTTTTTGTATAACGCATAAAAGCAACCGAAGGCATTTTGGTAACCTTTATCCCACTTAAAACAATAATCTTTTCGCGTAACATGTCCGCTTGTATCACTCGGCCGATTGTGACTGTGTCCGACTGAATTCAATTGTGCGACGGGGACTCAATTCATGCGGTCCACGCGCTAGACGCGCGTCACATATCTTCTTTTTTTTGTTTATATCTATGCATATAACTTTAAATTTAAATATTATAAAAAAAAAAAAATAAGTGTAGTCTAAAAAAATGTTGCAAGAAACACCCCTAATGCCTAAACCAGAGACTTACAAACTTTTTTTCATAGACCCCGTTCGTGGACCGCCTGTTGCTCCATTTCAGTAATATTACATATATTAATTTCCACTCACAACTTGTAACCTCGAGCGTGGAACTTTAGACATAAACACGCTTGTATGATACCACTACACAAAGAAATCACAGTTAATAGAAATTTAACTAAATCTAAAAGTTATAATCTCTCAATCTCATTGCCAGCGTCCGCCCTGAGCCGAGGCCAAGTCTCACAGGGGACGCCCTCTTGCTTAGGTTGCTTAGTTTGTAGTTTTTAAACCATTTATTTAAACTGAAGCTTTGCTCGCATTTATGACCGGTGAAGTAGCAAAAGCCTCGTGTCTAATTATGTATATCATGTCCGTCCGAAAAAAATAAAAAATAAATATATATTTCTATTCCTAGACATCACGACGTTCCGTAACTTTGTTGACTGAAACATTGATCGTAGATATCTCGGTCCATAGAAATCACTGTGGACAGAACTCTCTGTTCATAGCACTTCTCGCCGTATTCTTTATTTACAGAAATCGATTTTTGGAGAAAAAAATGGTAATATTAATAAATTTCGCATTTATTTTTCACGCCCCTATTGAGTACCTCTGTGGACCCCTGGGACTAGACTGGGATCACTTGGACTCTTTGGAAATCACTGGCCTAGACCATTGGTCGTCAAACTTCGGTCCATGGGCCGCATGTGGCCCATGGTCGATATTTATGCAATTCGCGGGCAAACATGCGGTAAACAACTTACTTTATTATATGTGGCCCTTGAGCAGAAAAGTGTGACAACCGCTGACCTAGACCATAAGGCCATAGGGATTCCAAACCGATCGTTAAAATGTTCTAATCTAACCGTGTGGGTAATCTGACCGACGGACGAAATAGATGTCTTTAGTAGTCGTCATGCCTGTTCACGGTCCGTCCCTGTTGAGTCAGATAAGCTATATGTTTGTAAACAAATTACTGCATTCAGAGACTATATAATCTAATGTATTCATATCAGCAATGTTTTGGTTATTGAGAATAAAAGTGAATCGCTGACTGATAACAGGTCAGAGGCATTATTCATTACATGTGTCACTTTATCACTCCGCTTACGTTCACTGCTAAACATGGACCTCCCCTTAACAGAACTTGACAAGCTAGAGGGATGGCCAACCGGTCGATCCCGGCATCTATAACAGTCGATCAAAATTTATACTAATATTATAAAGCTGCAGAGTTTGTTTGTTTGAACGCGCTAATCGCGTAGTCGATCTTAGGTTTTACTAACTTGGCCACCCCCTATCTAGACAACATGTCACTACAACGGAGCGATCTTTAGCATAAAATCGCTAAAGGAATATTTTTTATTAATGCTTACTAGCAGAGTTTTGCAATCTACTTAAATTTAAATTGTTAACACTACACTCCAGACGCTTGTCGCTTCAAGGAATGATGCTTCATGGGCTTGTACACAATAAATTTGACTGCTCCGATCTGATACGTAAAATATACTATATTGTACCTAGAACAGTAATGAGACGAGAGGCGCGCTCTTATCCACTGTTTGCTACAACTCCCTGTCGTACAAATGCAGGTGAGAGAGCGCCGCTCCAGAGATTGGTTCAAGCCTACAATAATAATTTTAATGATATCGATGTATTTGCCCTATCTAAACATAAATTTAAAAAACAAATTGTTAAGCGCCTTGCTCAAAACTTTTAATTTTTTTTTGCTTAAATTTAATTATTTCCTTTATTTTTCTTTTAGTTATTATGTATTTAACTGTCAGACAACAATAAAATTGTATTTGTTGTTTTATATCTTTGGTACTTTAGTTTACCAAAACTGTATCTAATATAAGCTAGTAATATGTGGAAACGTAGTGGATTATACATTTACTTATAGCATACTGTGTAACTAGATATAACATACAATGTATGATTGTTTGTTTCCCAAATAAAATAAAATAAAATAAAATAAAATACTAGTATTCTTGTTAAGCTAACACGCTTGTGTTACGAGTGGGTTCACGTCGGTAGTGCAATGGGTGGGGATCGAACCGGCGACCACAAGATCACAAGTCCGACGCCTTAGCCATTGGGCTACGGCTGCTAAACCCAGATACTCCTGAAACTATTCAACATTTCAAACAATTTTTTTTTATTATCACAAACATTTCAATACTTTGTGATAATAAAAAAAAATACAAAAAATTTGAAAAAAGTTATATCCATTTGGAAAAATTAACACACTATGGGTGTTATAACGGCCAGTAGGAGAAAGCCCTACTATTGCTAAATTTTATTGAAATTTTATTAAAAAAATGTTATACAGGGTTATTTTTAAAACACCAACAACCTTTTGGGGAATAGAAGTACTCATGATTATGAACAACTTTTACGATGGGACCAAACCTGAAATCGCGGAAAAAAAAACAGCTGTTCTATACATTTATGTTTACTTACCTCGACAAAATGTATGGAACAGCTGATAATTTTTTCGCGATTTCAAGGTTGGTCCCATAGTAAAAGTTGTTTATAATCATCAGTACTTTCACCCTCTAAAAGGCTATTGGTGTTTTAAAAATAACCCTGTATAATATAAAGTATTATATAATATAAAGCTGACTGACTGAGCTATAAAGCTGATATAAAGTATTATATAATATAATATAAACCCTGTATAATATAAAGTATTATACAGGGTTATTTTTAAAACACCAACAACCTTTCAGGGGGTGAAAGTACTGATGATTATAAACAACTTTTACTATGGGACCAACCTTGAAATCGCGAAAAAATTATCAGCTGTTCCATACATTTATGTTCACTTAGCTCGACAAAATGTATGGAATATCTGATTTTTTTTTCGCGATTTCATGGTTGGACCCATAGTAAAAGTTGTTTATAATCATCAGTACTTTCACCCCCTGAAAGGTTGTTGGTGTTTTAAAAATAACCCTGTATATTTTGTGGCGTTATTACACCCGGGGTGCGTTCCACTAAGCGCTCACAACGATCAAAATGCTCATTTAGTCGTTCCACATAACGACCGCGGTCGTTTATGACGTCATGAGTTACGCTCACGCGAAGCTCACGATGACCCATCTAAAAAGGTGGGTCGAAGTGATCGTTGAGAAAATGAGCGGCGTATTCAAAACTCAAAGCATGAAAAATGGCGACCGTTAAGCTTACGTTATTTCATGCGGAAAGAGATTTTTTAGTAGAAGTAAATGTTTCTGCAGCGTAAACGTAAATTAATGCAATAAATACACCACTAATATTAAATATAAAAAAATGAATTATATTTTTTTTCAATATAAATCGATTCAAACAATAATAATTTTTTTATTTTCAAGGCTTACAGATTATTACCTAACCTCTTAAATCTTTTGCATTTAGGCATTTAGACTATGACGAAAACCCTCCAAAAACAGTGGACGTTATACGGGCTGATGATGATGCCTCAAATATATATTAAAACATTTAAAAAAATTAGAGGTGTTAGCCCCGCTACTCACCAGCCAGGTTTGCATTTCCGTGTCGAGGTATACCTAATAGGAGAGGTATGTAACAAGTTTTCAGTTTGCCTCAAATACCTATCCAAAATTTGATACAAGCCCACCTACTATTATGCCAGGTGTAGTAGCAAAAGCCTCGTGGCTAACTACATA
The DNA here is from genome assembly GCA_947037095.2 of Nycteola revayana. Taxonomy (NCBI): domain Eukaryota; kingdom Metazoa; phylum Arthropoda; class Insecta; order Lepidoptera; family Nolidae; genus Nycteola; species Nycteola revayana. The sequence goes on from OX344840.2 coordinate 7,964,990, forward strand.
AATACGTCCAAAAAAAAGAACCACATCATTTCATTCATCATAATTTTAATTTATCTTCCAGACTGGACTGGAAACCCCTGATAGAATCCAACGTGGCGCTCGGAGTATCATCAGGCAAATGGTCTCGAGAGGAACAGCTCCTATGGGAGCGACAGAGGGTGGCTGCGTGGGGCATAGCTTCGTACGAGCTGCATCCAGCCAGCGGGCGGGTCATGTTCCCTTGTGCCTCATCCTTGTTCGTAGCTGACGAGACTAATGCCCAGGTATGGAGGATGTTCATTATGGTTTCTTAACTAGGCATAGTTTCCAGGTTTCATCATCTTTGACAATTATTTACGGGAGAATGGGGAGCAGAGATTTGGGCATCGCCACATATGGTGACTAGGAAACTCGTGGAGTATGTCTGGTAGATCACTACGGCAGTGTCAATGCCAAGCTGTCTTAAGGAGATCTGCTAAGTTTGCTGGATATAAAACACATTTGAGTGTGCCTTCATCCAACCGCATTCTCACTTCGGAATCCCAAAGTGTGTTTATAGGATCTACAAAGAATGCTTATGATTATCGCGTAAAAATTGGGAGTGCTTTTATCCAATTTCATTCTCATTTCCAAGCTGATGTGCATTTATGGATCACATACTTTTGCGATACTCCATAGAGTCCCCTGTCTCAATTCTCGTCAAGTAAAGGTAAGAGTGTCTTATAAAAGAGCAGTGGCTATTGGAGTGGTTGTGCGGAGTATAGCTTCCTACGAGTTTTATTCAGCTAGCGGACGAGTCATGATTCCTTGTGCATCGTCCTTGTAGGTAGCTGACAAGACTAATGCCCAGGTATGGAGGACATTCATTAAGGTTTCTTAACTAGGCATAGTTTCCAGGTGTCCTATCATCTCCTATGACAATTATATATGGGATAATAGGGAGCAGCGTTTGGTCATCATAAATCCGCCTGCCAAGCATGGTAACTGTAACAACATGGAAACTCGTGGAGTATGATTGGTAGAACACTTTTGCAGTCTCAAACCCAAGCTGTCTGAAGTAGTGATGAGCGTTGAATGAACGAACTAGCTAATTCGACCGTCGACGTACTGTGAACGAATCGACGGTTCACCGTTATACGATGGACTAGTCGAATCCGTAAACGCCTCAGAATGCTAAACTGAAACTCGCAACGCAACGACCGACGACGCGCGACGGCGACGACGGCGAGACGAGACGAGAACGTAGTCGGGTGATAGAAATTCATTCGTCCGTTGAAATATCGTGCAAACAAATTTGAACTCTAAATCTAGTTGAAGGGTGTTGATATTTGTTCGGATCGAATGAAATTATTGATGTGCTATGTGAAGAAAGGATGCCGAAGGAATAGTCTACCGCCTACGTCGGCGTCTCCGCCGTAGACTTCGTCGTAATGTGTACCAAGTTAACGCGTAAACTAGTCGACGAATTCAACTAGTTGATCGACTAGTCGATGAACGAAATTGGACGGTCTAGTTTCGTTGACGTCAAATACGTCGACGACCCATCACTAGTCTGAAGGAGATCTGCTGACTTTGTTGACTATAGAAGCACTTTTAAGCGTACCTTGTTCATCCAACTGCAGTCTCCATTCTGAATGCCAAGCAAGGTAACTATAGAAACCTCTTGTGGTATCTCTGTTAGACGCTACTGCAGTTACATTCCCAAACTGTCTTAAGGATATCTACTGAGTTTGTTGACTATAGAAGCACTTTTGAGGGTGCCTTCTTCATGCAACTGCTGTGTCTATTCTGAATGGCAAAGTGTCTTTTTAGGATCTACTAAGAATGCTGATGATTATCCCGTGAAAATTGGGAGGGCCTTTATCAAACTCCATTGTTATTGATCAAGTTATAGTTAGGCTTATACAATCCGAGAGTGCTTCAGTGCTTGCGGTTTTCTGTTCCGGACCGCTACGTGTGGAGGCGGCGGCGCCCGCCACTGCTGGCTGTGTCAACTACCAGAACCAACCTGCTGGCCAAAGCACCTCTCACGCAAGCAATTCGTACTGTTAACGTAATTCAGAATAGGTTGGACATTTTTTCGTGTTACTTTAGTGAACTTGCAAAATTGATGCTTGCTTGAATATGTTACGAGAGCAACAATTAGAGTAATTTTATGTTTATTGTTCATTTTATGTTTATTGTTTCTTCTATTGTTTTATTATAAGTAGTCTTAGCTATCGCATTAGGTTTCTAAACCTGTAATGATAGTTTAAGTGTTTTAAATAAATAAAGTTATATCTCACGCTTTTCCGAGCCTCCATTGAGTAATAATAAATATATATTTCTCTATTTATTCAAATTCAAAATTCATTTATTCCGTAAATCCGGATAAATCCGTGTGGAATCGTCATATTGTTTTTCCTACCGTGCAGTGAGTGACGTGGCGACTACTGAGAAACACTGCAAAAAAATACAGTAAAACCCTCTTTAAAAAAATATGTAATAATATATCACAATATTTTATTAACCTAATAACAAAATACTTTATTTTGCATTGAGATTGGAGCGATTTAATCCCAAGCATTTTTGTCACAAAGATAATTAGAAATTTTATAATAAGCCTTGCTGCACAACTTGGCTTTAATGGTAATTTTAAACGTTTTTATAGATAATCCTCTTATACTATTAGGAAGTTTGTCATTGAACCGTATACATTGCCCCATAAAAGAGTTACTTATTTAGCGGAGACGGCTAGCATGAACCACAAGATTATGCTTATATCTAGTATTTATACTATGTGTGTCGCTTTTTTTTTACAAAATGAGTCAATATTATATGTATGTATTCCAGTCTCCGCCTCTAGTGCCTCGATCTCTTAACACGGGGGGCGGAGCGCCTCTCACGCCGGCCATGTGTCCGTTTGCCCCGGAACTGGTGGCGCACGCCGCGAGGGGTGACATCTGGCTAGCTGGTGGACATTTGCGGAGCCCTACCCGACTTACCTACGCGTGCAAAGGCCATGATCCTGATAGGTGAGAGATTTTAATGTTCATATACTGTATTAGTTCGGTTACGTTCTCTTAATGCAGGGGTCTTCAAACTTTGACGTCTTAGGGCCATAACGATATTTTCAATATGTTCGAAGGACCATAACAGTTTTAATTTTTCGATCCTTAACTATACTCTTACTAGCGGCCCGCCCCGGCTTCGCACGGGTGGACTTTTATACCCTACCCCTGCCCTACCCTACCCCTGCCCTACCCTACCCTACCCCTACCCTAACCCTACCCTTCCCCTACCCTACCCCTACCCCTACCCTACCCCTACCCTACCCCTACCCTACACCTACCCTACCCTATCCCTACCCTACCCTACCCCTACCCTACCCCTACCATACCCCTACCCTACCCTACACCTACCCTACCCTACCCTACCCTACACCTACCCTACCCTACCCTACCCTACCCCTACCCAAAAGTATCCTATGTCCTTCTCCCAGTTCTTAGCTACCTCCCTACCAATTTTCAGCCAAATCGGTTCAGCCGTTCTTGAGTTATAAATAGTGTAACTAACACGACTTTCTTTTGTTTTTAAAATGTATTCTGCTATTCGGGACGGAAACAAATCCAACAAATCAAAAACCATGGCAATCGGTCCAGCCGTTCTCGAGTTATAAGTGTTGTAACAAACACGACTTTCTTTTATATATATAGATTTCTAGACTAGTCGCAAAGTGTGCGACCGAGTAATTATCATTTTGTGTTGTCTTTTTCAACTTATCACAGCAATAGTAACAACAATAAGACATTGTGTGTCGCGAGCCAGATTGATGACACTAGTCTTAAGCTGTCGGGGGCCGGATTGTTGGCACTGGCGGGCCGGTTTTGGCCCGCGGGCCGTAGTTTGGAGACCTCTGTCTTAATGGAATAAAATAGTTAACGCAACTGTTGGCAAGTGTCAAATGACAACCTCCGTAGCGTAGGTATATAGCTCGCTTTAAATCTTGGAGGTCGTGAGTTCGATCCCCACCCCAGACAGGAAATTTTTGTAAATTCTAAGATTTCTTTCCGGGTCTGGTTGGTTGATGGACTACCCCCCGTGCCTCGGAAAGCACGTTAAGCTGTTGGTACCGATTGTTATAACATCATCTATAATAATCGTATATCAAGGAACGGGCAGCAGCGTTTCCTTGTGTGGTCATATGGGCTGATGATGATGATGAACGCAAATGTATGGTATTTGCCAGGACAGCTATATAGGCTACAAAATATCACGCTCCGACCCACTGGAGCGGAGTAACGCGAGTAAAACCGCGGCTAGTTTTAATATATATTAATTCATATTTAAGGTTAGCTGATGACCCGAAGCAGGCTGGTGTGCCTTGCTATGTAACCCAGGAAGAGTTCTCAAGGTATACCGGCTTTTGGTGGCAACCTCAAGCACAAGGTAACTATTAGAATCATCATCAGCTCGTATTACGTCCACTGCTGCGGTCGTGGCCCCCCTCCCGACCCTTAGTTTGCAAAGATCCTTCCGATGCCCTCGTAGACCCAAAGTCTGAGAGGCCCGCGAACTGTAAAGTAGAGCGACAGTTGCACAAGACTCCCCTAAAATACTTAAAAGTCATAATCCCTCAGCGACCGCCCTGAGCCGAGGGCGAAGCCCCACATGGGTCGCACTCTTTTTCAGTTTGTAGTTTTAAAACCATTTATCTAGGCTGGAGATTTGCTCGTGGTGGAGAGGGCGAGTCCCACATATCCCAACTCCGGCGCGCAGATAAGCTGCAGCGGCGGTGGGAATGCGTAAATGCAATTCCCCCGGGACATCAAAAAAGAAGAAGGGTCCGCTGATATAAGTAGAGATATAGATAAAGTTCTCGGGAAATACGCGGGTGAAACCGCACGCGAAATGTTAGTTTTACAAAATACATACATATAATCATGCCTTTCTCCGATGGGGGGGAATTTCTCTTTCTCCCGTTCTTTACGAAGTATATGTGGTGCAACTCTAAATGATAGATTAAGGAATGATATAATATAAAAAGAAGATGTAGTGACAAAAATTGAAAAGAGTATGCTTAGGTGGTTTGGTCATGTGGAAAGGATGAATGAAAGGCGAGTAACAAAAGGTATTTACAAGGCAGATGTGAGTGGAAACGCCGGGAGGGGACGCCCTAGAAGGACATACACTGACCTCATAGGTGATGTTCTTCAGAAAGGTCAGGTCTGTAGTACTCGCAACCGGCTTGCGTGTATCATCAGATGTATGAACGTGGACGAGGCAAAGGGAGTGTGGATCGTAGCAGGTGGCGTTCTGTAGTTTCTGCCTACCCCCATGTTAGTTTTTTTGGTTCATAATTATTTTTTTTAATATTCCAGATGATGTGTTCAGAATAGTGTACGAAGAAGTAGACGAGAGTGAAGTGAAGATATTCAGCTTCCCTTCTTCTCAGAGCACCAGTGGAGAAGTTGAGGAATTCAGGTAAAAATACACACACACACACACACATCCCTTTATCCGACCCAACGGAGGAGAGGGCGGCCGCGAACGCGAAATGTGGAGCGATCGATTACTACACATAGTCCACTCTATCCGACCCACCGGACCGGATTTTTATGCGGTTTTTTTGTAGATAGAGTGACTCAAGAGGAAGGTTTATGTATATACACCAACGTTGCAACCGTGCGAAGCCGGGGCGGGTCGCTAGTACGTGAAACCTGGTTAAATGGGACCTGGGTAAGTTAGAAACCTCTATTATTGAGAACTACAATGAGGTCCCGGGAGTTTTTCATTGAATTACCACCAGTTAATGGGACTTTTCGAACCTGGTTGAATGAGATTTGATTTCTAGGATTTTTTCGATGTTTACCTCTATAATTGGGACTCTGGAGCTCAATTCCCTTTATAAGTGAGACAATCTATCAGGTTGGGACAGTTTTGGGACACGATTGTTTACAAACATCTGAATTTCTTTCGCACATGCTTTGTTTGTCAGTACTCAAATTATGACTTCTGTTAATGAGACAACTGAATTTTAAACCTGTCTAATTGGAAAACTGAATAAATGAAAATATATTTAAATGGTACAAAAACCTTGGTCTTTTGAGATCCCAATTAACCCCAATAATATATAATCTATCATCATGCAGTAAGCGAGCAGACTTTAGTAAGAACCTCCTTTGCTCAGAAATTCTTATGTTTTCGTAGCAGCTTATTATACAATAGAATTAATAAAATATTAAATATATCAAATGACCTTAAACGTTAATGCAAGAACAAAATTTTAAAATGGTTATTAAGCATCGATTATAAAAGTACCGATAAATCTTTTGAAATAATGGCATAATTAACACAAAGATCTAAGGTTCTCACCAAAAATGCATCTTCGCACACTCACACACACACACACACATGCACACACAAACACCCACACCTTAATTAATAAGTTACCGTTGTCTAAATTCCACAAAATAATTATTCTGAACAAGAAAATTGTAAGACTCCAGATTAGTCCAGATCTCCCACGAATTACATTTTATGAATGTCAGTAACTTACAACGAACCGTGTTTATATTAACTTCTGATCTGTGGAGATGAAATAAACAAATATTATTATTATTATTATATTATTATTATGTTAATGACAGGTTCCCTCGTGCCGGCACTCAGAACGCCAAGTCCTCCCTAAAGATGGTGACCTTCAGGCTACAGAAGGCTTCTCCCTCCACTGTCGTCGATTACTATCAGGAGGGGAACGGTGAACATTGTAAGTATTCATCATCATCAGCTTGTATAATCTGGTTAAAATGGGCCTCATCCCAAAGGAGTTTTTACAATAGCCACCATGCTTGGCAAGCGGGTTTGTGACCGCGGTATTCATCATCATCATCATCAGCCTGTATAACGAACACTACTGGACATGGCCCTCCCCCCGGGGGAGGGTATTTACCATAGTCACCACGCTTGGCAGGTGGATTGGTGACCGCAGTTTTATGTTGTACCACACAAGGAAACGCTGCGGCCCGTTCCTTGATATACGATTATTATAGAAGATGTTATAACAATCGGGACCTACGGCTTAACGTGCATTCCGAGGCACGGAGGGTTGTCCCTCAATCAACCAGACCCGAAAAGAAATCTTAGAATTTACACAAAGGTCTCTTATCCGGCGTGGGGATCGAACCCACGACCTCCGAGATTTAAAGCGAGCCAAATACCGCTACGCTACGGAGGTTGTCATGTCTAATAATTATAACATCTAATTTAAGAAGACATGGCGTGTTCTCTATGGTTCGTTGTCACACGACTAAGGACGCACTCGTTACTAACTTGTAGCCGTAACAATAATTGTCTATTACAATTACAGCGGAAGTGACGAACGGGTCTATGGAGGTGACGGACATCCGGTGGTACGAGTTAAACCAGCCGCTCAAAGATATGTTCCCCTGGTTCGAGTACTTAGCCAGAGTGGGGTGGACCCCAGACGGTAATTAGTAAGTATATTTTTATATAAAATACCCATGCCCATTATCCCAACCCATTTCTTTTACCCCTTACCCATACCAATACCCGTAACTCATACCCATACCCATTACCCATACTCATTACTCATACTCGTTACTCATACTCGTTACTCATACTCGTTACTCATACTCGTTACTCATACTCGTTACTCATACTCGTTACTCATACTCGTTACTCATACTCGTTACTCATACTCGTTACTCATACTCGTTACTCATACTCGTTACTCATACTCGTTACTCATACTCGTTACTCATACTCGTTACTCATACTCGTTACTCATACTCGTTACTCATACTCGTTACTCATACTCGTTACTCATACTCGTTACTCATACTCATTACTCATAATTATTTCTCATACCCATACCCTTACCCATACCCATGACATAATATTTTTACGAAAGAATTCAGAATTGTCGCTTAGCAAAACGGTCAAAATACAAAAAGTATTTAAAATTAGCTCTGACAGAATATTTTTAATGATTAAACAATACTTGCCATTCTTGAAAATGTTTTTTTTTTCGGTAGCGCTTACTTAGTTAGCCACTAGGCTTTTGCTACTTCACCGGGCATAAAACCTTAATAAATGGTTTAAGAACTACAGACTAAGCAACCTGTGCAAGAGGGCGCCCCCTGTGGGGCTAGGACCTCGGCTCAGGGCGGTCGCTGGCGATGAGATTCAGGGATTATGATTTTTAGTATCTAAAATGTTAGATAAATGCATTTATTATTACAATTTAGTTTTACAATTTATAGTAGCATTTTTGCATCTAGGACAGTGCGTCCCAAAATTCTATATTCCCTCTGCCCGTTAAAGGTTTAAGTTAACTGTTGGTTTGTTACAGCGTGTGGGTCCAGCTGCTGGACCGTCGTCAGATCCGGCTGGAGTTGGTTCTCATCCCGGTATCGCAGTTCAATGTCATTTCGTCATATGAGCACGCGCCCGATTATCTCGCCAGACCCACCCCTACCACCAGCGCGCAAAATCAGGTTTATTTATTTCACTTAAAATTTCTTAAAACTAATTACATTGCCTCACAAAACTGCTTACGCAGTTTAACTGTGAGATCATTGAGTCTCTATTAAAATAATAATATCATAATATCAGGTACATCTATAACCTATATATACTTAATAACTACGTTTTACATAGTATCTAATAAATATCTCTTTAGCTGACATGCGAAATATTTACATTATTTTTCCATAATTTTATATTTATTATTATATTAGCTGGTGAATACACATAAATATGATATAGCTGTAATGAAGCGACCGGAGCCCAATGGGTAGGGCGTCGGACTTGTGGTCTTGTAGTCTCCACCCATTGCACTACCGACGTGAACCCACACGTAACACTAAGCATTTTAGTTTAGCACGAGTCTTCCGATTGTGTGTGTTGGAACAATTAGAAATCATAAAACATAAAAATAATATTTTTCCAAAAATAGCATTTAGACACATTTTTTTGCGGAATTAACACTAGATATTTTGTCTTTTAAAATTAGACTTCCGCAAAGTAACGCCTGATAATTATATTAGCTCGAGGGGTTAACAAAAATGCTAGTAGACTGCAAAAAATCTTCTATTAATCTTTAAAAAAAAAATCTTTCTGACCCGACAGACGTTGTCCTGTCTTAACTTAAACTCTATATTAAATTTAACTTTTAATATTAGGCGTGATAGCTCTGAACTAACCGTGATGTGCACTAAGAGAAGCACGCATTCTGACAATGCTATGTCAAACGACATAAGATTACATTAAACAAGTTTTTATTGTCAAATGCGCTAAGGTTACAAGTTTCTTTGTGTGTTACAGCATAATACTGCGTTCACCAACCCTCCTGCCAAGTAATTATGGCAACCCTCCCCATGTTCAGCAGTGGACGTTACGGGCTGATGACGAAACTAATAACTTAATTTTTGACCACAGCACATACAAGACGTCCAAATCCTAATCTCGGAGACTGCTCCAGACGCCTGGATCAATGTCCACGACATACTGTACTGGTTGCCGTCCACACCTGAGGAACTCAGCTTCATCTGGGCCAGCGAGGAGACAGGCCATCTTCATCTATATAAAGTCACTTGTAAATTATACCAGACTGATTCTAGGGCGAACAGATGTAAGTAATTATTCATGGCTAATTATTTTTGAGGCGAATAACAAAAAAATTACTTGATAAATAAATTAAATATTTTACAATTACATTATGTGACCTACAAAAGGCAAGGGTCTATTTAAACTAAATAATGGCTGCTACTATAAGATAGCAAATATATCAAACAGGGCCAATGAAATAATAGGTGAGGTATTAAAAATAATCACTCGGCGGCTAATGTAAACAGTGGGATATCAAACATTGTATTATGGGCAACTATTGGTTAGGTTAGGTTAGACAGTTAATTTTATAAACAAACTCGTTGAATAATTTATGAAAACCTATTTTCTACTTTTTATGAGCCGTCCAGTTGTCGCCTAACAACAAATTCAGTTGCCACACCAAAAAATCACTGCCAAATTAAATTTACACGAAGCTTACAACTCAAAATAAAGCCGCTACTTTATACTTAAAATTCTACTTCACTGTAGCTGCTAACTTATTATTTTTGCTACCCATTTAAATTATTTTTAAAACCCTAAATCAGATTACTTTGTCGCCGCGTTAAATACATGCCATTATTTATTGACCCAAGACTGACACTAGCCTTGGCTTCTATCACTTGAACGCGCTAATCTCAAGGACTACTGGTTCAATTTGAAAAAATCATTCAGTGTAGATAGCGCATTTATAACATTAGTAGGATAGCCTTATCCTACTAATATTATAAACGCGAAAGTTTGTTAGTATGGATGGATGGATGTTTGTTACTCTTTTACACCAAAACTACTTACTCCATACTTACAAACTTTCGCGTTTATAATATTAGTAGTATTACGGTAGTCACCAAAACGCCAAGTGAGGTGATTATAGCCTGGTGCTCTGCTGGCCTTTATGCCCGGTGAAGTAGCAAAAGCCTCGGGGCTAACTAAAAAAACATACTAAAAGAAAGAGAAATTAAGAAAGTGAGTTAATTATCGCAGAGACCTTCCCTTGGAGGTCCTTGTTAGGCAGTGGACGTTATACGGGCTGATTATGACGATGATAATTAATTTTATTATCTCTGTATTGCAGCCGTCATAGAAATGATAACTGATGATGAGAGTAACGCTCTAGGACCCAACATCACCAGTAAAGAACCGATCACCGCCGGCGAGTGGGAGGTCATGCCGAGGAAGATATGGGTAAGTCGAAATTTAAAAACCACAATTAATAGCAGAGTTTTTCACACTACTAGTGAAAAGTTCATAGGCTAGATGACCCAGAACCATCCGATGCCCTCGTCGACCCGAAGTCCGAGAGGCCCGCGAACTGTAAAGTATAGCGAAAGTTGCACAAAACCCCCTAAAATAATAATCATAATCCCTCAATCTCATCGCCAGCGACCGCCCTGAGCCGAGGTCCAAGCCCCTCAGAGGGCGCCCTCTTGCGCAGGTCGCTTATTTTGTAGTTTTTAAACTAATTATTAAGGCTGGAGCTTTGCTCGCTTTTATGCCCGGTGAAATAGCAAAAGCCTCGTGGCTAAACTACGTATGTAAAAATACTCTGTTCATAAAACTTGAAGATGGTTATATAAAATTAATATTAAAATTATTTTATTTGTCTATGTCTTTAATTTCCGAAAACGCAAAAACGAAAACATGAACGCGATCCTTTACATTTTCTGTGTCATGAACAAGGAATGACACATAATATACAGACTGACATCGTTTTTATCTCTATAAGTCACGTCAATTTTAAAATATTTATTTTAGCGCTTTCGAGATTTCAAAACGCAACCTCCTTAGTGTAGTGGTATTTGTCTCGCTTTAAATCTCGGAGGTGGTGGCTTCGATCCCTACGCCGGACAGGAAATATTTGTGTAAATTCTAAGATTTCTTTCCGGGTCTGGTGGGTTGAGGGACTACCCTCCGTGCCTCGGAAAGCACGTTGGTCCCGATTGTTATAACACTATCTGAAATAATCGTATATCAAGGAACGGGCAGCAGCGTTTCCTTGTGTGGTATAGTACAGCACAGTGGCGAAGGATGGATATTTTCAGAAGGGAAGCCGGAGTAGAATAGAATAGAATGAAATATGGAACGACCCAGGGCCCCAAAAACAGTCAAACTCAATTCAGAGAGCAACAAAAAGTATATTTTTAAGACCGTTGACGATGATGAAGTAATACGATCCATTAACTCATTGAATAACAACAAGTCGGTTGGTTATGATGAAATAGCAACTCAAATTATTAAATCGTGTAACGTAGAATTAGCACCTATTTTATCACATTTAATAAACTTATACTTATCAGAAGGTACTTTTCCAGACAAGTTGAAAATATCAATTGTAAAACCAATTTTCAAAAAAGGTAGTAAGCTAGACATAAATAATTATAGACCTATAACATTAATTCCAATATTTTCTAAATTATTTGAAAAAATCACTCAACTAGACTGTTGGAATTCTTAAATAAAAACAATGTTATTAAAGATGAACAAAACGGTTTCCAGAGAGGAAAGTCAACACTTGCAATTTTCTCACTAGTAAAAACTATAACAGAAAACATCGACAAAAAAACAGCCTGTTACCGTTGCTTTTCTAGATATAAGTGAAGCATTTGACCTTGTCAATCACAATAAATTGCTAGAAAAGTGTGAATATTATGGTATACGCGGAATAGCCTATGAATGGGTAAAAAGTTATTTGAGCCATAGAAAACAATACGTAGATATGGGTCACTTAAATAATGACGGCATTCTTACTATGGCTAGGACTCAATGTGAATTTACAACATCAGGAGTGCCTCAGAGGTGTATCCTCGGACCTTTGCTATTCATACTTTATATAAATGATCTTCCGAATATCACAAATGAAAAATGTGTGTTATTTGGTGAATGATAATGAAAGAACGGGAAACGAACACAACAAAAGAGTTTAAAGAACAATAGAAAATGTTATAGAGTGGTTAAATAGAAATGATCTTAAAATAAATATATCTAAAACTAAAATTTTACAATTCTCAAATTACAAATTCAAAAATGAAGACATACAGCTAAATTACGGAGATGAGAGCATTGAGACAGTTAATGAGATAACATTTCTAGGACTAGCTTTAGATAAACACTGCAATTGGATATAGCACATATATACATATTATTAAGTATAAAAATAAATAAATTTGTTTAGACAGTTACACAAGGCAGCTAGTACAGCAAAAACTGCGTATCATGGCTATGTAGGATCTGTCTTAAGGTACGGATTACTGTTATGGGGAAACTCTACGGCTATTGATAGAATATAATTAGAGCGGTTCTAAGGTCTCTTCAGCGGTGTCGTATCGACTATGTCGGTCCGAGTACAGGGCGAGTACGGAGAGACGTAATGAATATGAATAAATGGCGAGTAAGTAAAGTTAAGACTAAAATGATTAAAAACAATAACTAAAATACCTGCTTAATATGCTCATTTAAAAATGTTAAAATTATACATAGATTAATAAAAAAATATTGTTTTGACTATTTGCAAGTGCCTGTAATAGGTTTACGTAAATAAAAATGATTTTTATTTATTTATTTATTTTTATTTTAGTACACCTTTGATTTGCCGACGACATAGTGATCATGGGAGAATCGCCGGAAAGTTCCTCCAGCTATTCTGCCATGATCACTATGTCAGATGCTCAATGACCTCGATGGAGTTTTCCAACAAGTTGGACTTAGAATGAACATGGGCAAGACGAAAGTCGTGCGAAAGCCCATGTAGTGCCGAACTTTATAGCCGTTGGGAACTCCATTCTCGAAGCTAGGTCAAACGATCCAACTAGGTAGGACAAACTTAGAGAAAGAGGTCAATCGTCGAATCCGACTCGGCTGGGAAGCTTCGGGAGATCTTCTCATCCAAAATACCTCAGTGCCTGAAGACAAAAGTCTTCAATCAATGTGTGTTACCAGTTATGACATATGGATCTGAGACGTGTGTGCCTCAAAAGAAAGCTCAAAGTTGCTCAGCGGGTTATGGAAAGAGCTATGTTCGGCGTTTCCCTGTGTGATCAAATCAGAAATGAAGAGATCCGCAGGAGAACGGAGTGGCAATGGGCAGGACACATCGCTCGACAAGAAATGACGGCCGATAGAGCAGAATGGTTCTCAACTGTAGACCAAGAACTGTCAAGCGCAGCGGCAGGACGACCGCGTGCACGATGGACCGACGACCTCATAAAGGTCGCGGGAAGTCGGTGGATGCAGGCCGCTAGCGATCGTGCCCGCTGGAAATCGATAGGAGAGGCCTATGTTCAGCAGTGAACTACAAGAGGCTGATGATGATGATGATGAAGTCGATGGGAATCGTGTAATTCCATATAACACGATTCCCATCGGGTTCATCATCAGCTCATCCCTTCGCCAATGGTACAGCTTAATATGTCCAAGAAGTTTTCTTTTTTAACTTTTATTATTTAGTTGGCATTCAAAATTTACCAATCGATTGTCTTCGTGGTGTCCCCGCAGGTGGACCAGTCCTCGCAGCTGGTGTACTTCGTGGGGCTCCGCGAGACGCCGCTGGAGCGCCACGTGTACTGCGCGCCGCTCGCGCCGCCGCGCCCGCACGCCGTGCAGCTGCTCACCTGCGTGGGGCACTCCTGCACCGTCGACCTGGACGAGGTCAGTTCGTTTAGTCCGTCAGTTAGATTACCAAAAAATATTGGACGCGTATTTTTTCTTTCGTTCATCAAACAAAAAATTACGTAGATACAGCGCGTTGAAATTTTGCGTGACGTCACTTCCACAAACACATTCTTCAGCTTTATATATAAGTATAAGATAAGATTATTATTAATATATCACTTTCTTTATACAGGAATGCACAATGGCGGTCATAACATCATCTAACATAAGTAGTGTGCCAGTGACGCGGGTGCTCCGGATCACTTCCACACCCCCACGGTTAATAGTACAGGGTACCATCACTGATAGACCACCTTCCGGTAAGTTACCGTCAACATATAATTATTACCGTATAGGAAAACTTAGTTATCAACACTTTATAATAGATATCATACAGGAAAAAGTAGTAACGAACTAAGCATGACAGTTACCACACAGCAAAAAGTAGTTACCAACAAAATACAACAGTTACCACACAGGAAAAAGTTGTAACCAACAAAATACAACAGTTACCACACAGGAAAAAGTAGTTACAAACAAAATACAACAGTAACCTTACAGGAAAAATTAGTTACAAACAAAATACAACAGTAACCACACAGGAAAAAGTAGTTAGTAACAAAATACAACAGCTACTATACAGGAAAAAGCAGTTACAAACAAAATATAACAGTAACCACACAGGAAAAAGTAGTAAGAAACAAAACACAATAGTTACTACACAGGAAAAAGGTCACCAACAAGTAAGAACAGTTACCATACCGTAAAAAGTTGTTACCAACAAGTTATAACAGTTACCATACAGGAAAAAGTAGTTACCAACAAGTTATAACAGTTACCATATAGGAATATGTAGTTACCAACAAGGTGTAACAGTTACCATAGAGGAATAGTAGAAACCATACAGGAAAAAACAGTTACCATACAAGAAAAAGTAGTAACAAACGAAATACTACAATTACTATACATGAAAAAGTATTAGTAGTAATTGTTATACCAACAAGGTATAACAATTACCATGTTGGTAAAAGTAGTTACCATGTCAGTAAAATGTGGCCAATCTTCAACAGTGGACGTTAACCAGCTGTTGAAATATCTAAATGAACTCAGAAACATAAGGTCGGATGTGCCATTATACGTCAGAAACATTCGCCTTTATCGTTAACTGTCACTTACGACCGAATGCTTCTGAAGCATAATAGTACATCCCTCCTAGATATACTTGTGTTATAAAGCAGGAGAGTTTTTTTGTTCTCTCATGAACTACGGGATTGATTTGAATAATTCTTTCCGTGTTTCCATTTACCGAGGAAGGGTATAGGCTATATTTAATACAGACAAACACTTCAGCTTTATATATTAGTATAGATATTTAAATAGTTATCATCATATTTTTACAGAATCGCTAGAAACACGGAGTTTCAACGGCTCGTGGGACAGCCGGTCCGGCGACGGAGACGAGACGGACAGCGAAACCGGATCACTAGTCAGAGGTACTCATTTCTTTGTCTCAGACAGATCTATGGAGTTTCCCACGAGGCTTTTGCCACTAAGCCGGGCATGAACGTGGCAACATTCCGTGCCGCAAGGGCCACGGAAACCAGACTTGTGTTGTCGTTGCCATAGCAACCAATAACTAATATAGGAATTAAGACAAAGAATTATATTTGGTTCGTCAGATTGACTACAAAAAAAAAAATTGGCCACGTAATTTTACTTTTCTATGAATAGTTGGCATACTGGGCATGAATATGTCTTTATGGCATAGGGTCCAATATGTTAAGGGCTGAAGATGTTATATTGTATTTTATCAATCTATGTTTCAGAACGATCTCTAAGCCTCACAGACATCCCGCCACCCCAAATCTACGAGACCCGGCTGTCTTGCGGCGCCACAGCGTACTGTACGTTGTGGCGATGCGGGCGACAGGGGCGAAGCCCTACCGTGCTACACGTGTACGGGGGACCCGAGGTGCAAACTGTCACCAATAGTTACAAGGTAAGATAGACTAAATCGACTATTACTAGCTGTCCGTGTTCCGTTCCAGCAGAATTCTCGCTTTAAAATACAGCCTATACACACATAGTCCGGTCAATCCTACTAATATTATAAACGCGAGAGTTTGTAAGTATGGATGGATGGATGGATGTTTGTTACTCTTTCACGCCAAAACTACTGAACGGAATTGGCTGAGCTTTTGCACCGGGATCGCTGGAGCAGAGTAGCGCGGGTAAAACCGCGGGGCGCAGCTAGTATAGGCATAAAAATAGTGATAAAATAACAAAAAAATCCGACAGAGCCAAATTTCTGTAGACACCTTAGGTTAACGAATAAAACAGATGGAATTTAAAGATCTACAACTTTGGTCTGAGGTACTTTTTCGATAAAACTTTTCGAGAAAAAAAGTCCTAAAATGTTGACCTTTGACCCCATTTTTTAATAATTAAATCTTGTTAACCCCTCGTGCTAAGCTTAAATGCTTGTGTTACGAGTGGGTTCACGTCGATAGTGCAATGAGTGGGGTTCGAGCCGGCGACCTCACGATCACAAGTTCGACGCCCTAGCCATTGGGCTACGGACATTGGTGGTCGCCGGTTCGATCCACTACCGACGTGAACCCACTCGTAACACAAGCATTTCAGCTTAGAACGAGAGGTTAACAAGAATACTAGTAGACTGCAAAACTCTTCTAGTAATATTTAAAAGAAATGTACTAAAGTTTAAATAAATAAATTGTTTCAGGGTATCCGACAGTTGCGCATGCACATGCTGGCCGCGAGGGGTTTCAACGTGGTGTCCATAGACTCTAGAGGATCCAAGCATAGAGGACGCGCCTGGGAGGCGGCCATCAAAGGCAAGCTGGGCCAGATTGAGCTGGACGATCAGGTATGTTATCATTTATTCGTTTCATCAGCATCATCATCATCAGCCCGTATAACGTCTACTGCTGAACATGGGCCTCCTATCGAAGGAAGTTATTTGCCATAGTCACCTCGCTTGGCGCTGGCAGGCGGATTGGTGACCGCAGTATAATGTTGTACCACACAAGGAAACGCTGCTGCCCTTTCCTTGATATACGATTATTATAGATGATGTTATAACAATCGGGACCAACGGCTTTACGTGCGTGCCGAGGCACGGAGGGTAGTCTCTCAACCAGACCCGGTAAGAAATCTTAGAATTTACACAAATATTTCCTGTCCGGCGTGGGGATCGAACCCACGACCTCCGAGATTTAAAGCGTAGCAAATACCGCTACGCTAGCTTTGTCTACTACATACATACAACATTACACACCACACACGCAAACTATTTGCATGTTTTTTTTCTAATAATTTTCGGACGGATCTTATTTTGTTAGCCAGAAGGCTTTTGCTACTTCACCGGGAATTAACGCGAGCGGTGCTCCAGACTGAATAATTTGGGCATCCCCTGTGGGATTTGGACCTCAGCTCAGGGCGGTCGCTGGCTGGGGTTTGAGGGATTATGACGGTTAGGTCTTTAGGGGTGTTTTGTGCTCTCACGACTTGAGATCTACGAGGCTATCGGAAGAAAGATTACTAACACAGTCTGGCAGTATGTTAGTATTCATGTTAACCCCTCGTGCTAAGCTAATATGCTTGTGTTACGAGTGGGTTCACGTCGGTAGTGCAAAGCGGCCGTACCCGAATGGCTAGGACATCGGACTTGTGGTCTTGTGGTCGCCGGTTCAATCCTCACCCATTGCCCTTCTGACGTGAACCAACTCGTAACAAGCATTTTAGCTTAGCACGAGAGGTTAACAAGAATACTAGCAGACTGCATAACTGCAAGAAATCTTAAAAAAAAGGGGTGGGGATCGAACAGCCGTCCACATGATCGGAAGTCCGACGCCCTAGCCATTGGGCTGCGGCCGCATCGAAATTTGTGTATTTTCGTATCAAATGTTCAAAATATCCACCTAAAAATATATTATGAACTTTATGTTGACTGCATACATACATACATAACCTCACGACTGTTTCCCAGCGGGGTAGGTAGAGACAATGGACCTCCACTTGCTACGATCCCTACACACATCTTTCGCTTCATTCACTCTCATAACATTCTTCATTCAAGCACGTCGGTTTAGGGTGGATCTTATAAGACCTTTTGCGAGGTTGTCTCCGATTTGGTCAGAGAACGTTCGTCGAGGTCTTCCCCTTCCGACTGTGCCACTCACACTTGCCATGTATACCTGTTTTGTCAATCTTTCTTCATCCATTCTTTCCACGTGACCAAACCATCTCAACAATCCCTTTTCTATCTTCGTAATCACGTATGTTGACTAACACTGTATATAAACCATCTTACTTTATCTTTTCAGGTAGAAGTACTGCAATGGTTGGCCAAAGAAACCGGCTGCATAGATATGGAGAGGGTCGCCATACATGGCTGGAGTTATGGTGAGATTTATCCCTCTTTTTCGGATATGTATTGTATATATACGTTAGCCACGAGGCTTTTGGTACTACACCGGGCATAAAAGCGAGCAGAGCTTTGAATTCTCCAGTTTTGTTAAAAACTACAACCGCTGTAGCGTAGCGGTATTTAGCTCGCTTTAAATCTCGAAGGTCGAGGGTTCGATCCCCACGCCGAACAAGAAATCTTTGTGTAAATTATAAGATTTCTTTCCGGGTCTGGTTGAGGAACTACCCTCCGTGCCTCGAAAAACACGTTAAGCCGTTGGTCCCGATTGTTATGACATCATCTATAACAATCGTATATCAAGGAACGGGCAGCAGCGTTTCCTTGTGTGTTACAACATAATACTGCGGTCAACAAACGGCCAACCTGCCTGCCAAGCGTGTAGATTATGGCAAAAACCCTCCATTGAGAGGAGGCCCATGTTCAGCAGTTGACGTTATACGGGCTGATTATGGTGATGATGATGATGTTTAAAAACTACAGACTAAGTAACCTGCGCATGAGATATTTATGTAGCTTGTCGCTAATATTAATAATTTATTCATGTAGATCTACATACAAACATTCACGCCTCTTTCCCATATGGGTAGGCAGAGACCACTTTCTTCCAATTGCTACGATCTTACTTTCGACTCTTCTACATTCATTAATTTCCTCATACATGTCCTTCGGTTTAGGGTACTTTTAACCTGGCCTTTCTTAAGAACGTCCTCGATTTGAACGTGGAACGTCCGCCTGTCAATTCCACTTGTTAAGTCTCCTTTCATTCATTCTCTCTGTATGTCCGAATCAATTTAGCATACCTTTCTCAATCCTTGTCATTACATCTACTTTCATACTATAACATTCCCTAATCACTCTGTACATAATTCTATCACTCAATTTCAATAAATCTAACATCAGTAATTCCGTTCACATTTTTTTTGCCAACTTCGATATTATAAAACAAATTAAACTTCGTTATGTCACATCACTTTAATAGGTGTAAAGACTAAAGAAATATATATAGGCCGTCAGTTAGATTACAAAAAGATTTTGGACACGTATTTTTTTATTTATCAAATCAATAAAGATTGACAAAGATACAGAGCAACAACAAACTATAAAGTTCAGGAGAGTGGGGCTTGTGACGTCACTACTAGGTAACACTGTATCTAAAAATGATGTCACATGAAATTTCAATACGCTGTATATTCGTCATTTTTTGTTTGAGGAAAGAATACGTGTCCAATATTTTTTGGTAATCTAACTGACGGACTAAATAGATTTTTTAGTCTACATACCTATTGTCAGTTGTGAACTGTCAAGGATATCATCTTATGCCGAAAACACTACCTAGTAGTCCGCAAAAACCTGCTTGTTTCTAGATTTAAACCAAATAAGAAATATTTAAAAACTAGGTAGCTATGAGTACTGATGACTGCACCAAACTTCCTTGACTGTAAGAACTAGCCTATACATAGTTGTTCTATATTATAGTATTAGTATATAATAATATCTCCTCTCAAGTACGCGGGTACCTACTATTAATCATCAATACTCGGTACACTTCGCTACCCCTCTTTGAAACTACTTTATCTAACTCCTTCCTCGGTTGGCTGGTAGAAATCACATGTTGTGATAAGGCCGACTATTGTACTTACTTATGTTAGTTTTAAGTCCTTGTTTGTATTTTCGTTTATTCGATAAAGAGTTTATCTATCTGTGTAACTACCCGCATCTGTCCCAGGCGGCTACCTGTCCCTGCTGGGGCTGGCCACGCGGCCCAACGTGTTCCGCGTGTGCGTGGCGGGCGCGCCGGTGACGTGCTGGCGGCTCTACGACACGGCCTACACGGAGCGCTACATGGGCGCGCCGGCGCGGGCTCCGCACAAGTACACCCGCGCCAGCGTGTTGGCGCACGCGCCTTTCTTCCCTGACCAGTGAGTTGTATACACCTGAACCACGGAGTAGGGAACGGTCACCCAGCTCTATAGAACCGTGCGAATCGGTTGCGCTCCTACAAGCATGCAGCATAACTTATAGTTTTTTTAATATTTTAGTATTAAAAAAATATAAGTTAGATTCAGAATTTACCACACCCATTAAAAGAAACAGTAAATAAATTAAAAACAGAAATGATGACAAGAAAATTATTAGAGTAAGTATTTTGTAAATGAATCTATCATACTGAATAATAACCTTTTTTTTTTGTCCGGGAGGAAATACATTTACGCATTCCCACCGCCGCTGCACCGTATTCGCGCGCTGGCGGTGGGATATGTGGGACTCGCCCTCTCCATAGCGTGGTATGTAACTCATACCATGAAGAGAGGACCCTACACCACTAAAACCCCCCGGACACTCCTTCGATCCGCCGTTGGCGGAGGCCGGGTACGCATAAGCAATCCAGCCCATTGTGTCAACCCTACTAAAATAGGTAACAATAATGAA
Organism: Nycteola revayana; assembly: GCA_947037095.2. NCBI lineage: Eukaryota > Metazoa > Arthropoda > Insecta > Lepidoptera > Nolidae > Nycteola > Nycteola revayana. The sequence goes on from OX344840.2 coordinate 7,986,105, forward strand.
CGTTCTTAAGAAGCTGGCACTCTGTTCCTTATCCCTACTCCGTGGCTAAACATACTTCTTTTAATATAAAAATAATTTTACCATTAGAGTTATAATGTTATTAAAATTATTTTCTAATTTGAGCCCTATTTATTGACAGAGAGGGTCGCCTACTGATAATCCACGGGCTCGCGGACGAGAATGTCCACTTCTGTCACACCGCCGCGCTCACCGCCGAGCTGGTGAGGCTCGGGAAACCCCACAGAGTTCAGGTAATGTATACTAACTAGCTACCCGCACTCGGTTACACCCGTTCCTATAGGAACTTCATAATTAAAGATACCCTATCGCATTCCTCGATAAATGGTTTATCTAACACTGAATAAAAAATTCAAATCGGACCATTTATACTTGATATTAGCGCGTTCAAACAAACAAACAAACTTTTCAGCTTTATATATTAGTATAGATATACAAATATATATACAATATATAGATTCACACAGACAACTTCCGTAGCGTAGCGGTATTTGGCTCGCTTAAATTCACGGAGGTCGTGGGTTCGATCCTCACGCCGGACATGAAATCTTTGCGTAAATTCTAAGATTTCTTTCCGGGTCAGGTTGTTTGAGAGACTACCCTCCGAGCCTCGGAAAGCACGTTAAGCCGTTGGTCCCGATTGTTATAACATCATCTATAATAATCGTATATCAAGGAACGGGCAGCAGCGTTTCCTTGTGTGTTTCAACATCATACTGCGGTAACCAACCCGCCTCGCAAATACCGTCCCTCGGGAGGAGGTCCATGTTCAGCAGTGAACGTTATATTTTATTGTAAATGTTAAGTTAACTATTTATAGATTTTGTATGCATTATGAATATTCTTGACAAGTACTAGTGTGTGTAAATACCAAAGTCCTGAATAAATATCGTTTATTTCGTTTTACCTTTTCCAGGTGTACCCCGGAGAGAGACATTCGCTCCGCGCCATGCACGCGGCCAAGCATTACGAAGCAACGCTCCTTCACTTTTTACACGAGAATTTGTAAATTTCATACTTACACAATGAAATAATTAACAATAAATTGATAAACAGTCATGAGCTGTTCGACTGTTCCCGGCGATGAAGCAAAAGCCTCGTGGCTATTAAAAGAAGTGAAACAATTAAGCACTGTGTATTATAATGTCCGCTATTTTAAATAAGTACATAAACGCGTTATACTCAAAAAATGCTGGACTGGCTTTGATGGATTCGTGTTGAATTAATGGTAAAATAAATGATCTTATCGCCGATCAATGCCATCGAACGAAGTTGATCGATTCGTGGGCTAGCTTTGATCGACTAATACCGTTCATAAACATGTCGAATAACCCCAATTTTTCCTTTTCGTCAATGGACTAGTCGACAATATTAGATCGAAGTCTAACATCAATCCGGCGAATGGTTGGTGAGGTGACGTGTTTTGGAACGGTATCCGTCGATCAATGTTAAGTTACCACACTTGTCGATCAATTTCGACCAACGTCGATCGATGGCGGTGATCGACAATCGTTCGATTGGTGCGGTAACGACTGGAGTGAAGATGTATTAGCAACAATAATATTAGTGAATATATTCAATGTAAATATCTTTTTAATATTAACAAAAATATATGTTTTTAAAAATTATGTCCTTTGTTTTCTATCTTCATCTACCGAGATAAAATCTTTTGCTTTCGGACAGGATTTTTTCCATTACTGCTTTGATCGCCTTTTTTGTACGAACACTACGTGGACGGTCAGATCTTTTTCTGTCACAAGCAGAGGAGGTTTCATTGTACCTATCAATAGCCCGGTAAACACGCATTTGACTAATACGGAGGAGAGTTTTAAAAATTGTATTTTGCTCCAATTACCTACTTTGTGTAATGCAATTATAGCGATTCGGTTCTCTTTATCAACCCACTCCATTTGAATATCACAAATTATTTGACAATGTAATGGCGCGAAAATGAGAAAACAAAATGAACAATCACAATATGATTAAAGGCGGAAATATATTATTAAAACGCCACGCCACCCGACGACACGCCATGCGTGTTGAGTCGAATCAAATCAAATGTATTGTTTTCTAAGGACCAGAAACACTATGAACACCCGACGACACGACGCCACGCGCGTACTGATTTACAGGTGTTGACACGTGGCGTGGCGTGGCGTTTTAATCATGTGTTTTCGCCTTTTCATCGTGTTTTCTTTCACATTTGAATTTGGAATCTTGTCATTTTCATAATATGAATATAATAATGACAGATTCCAAATTCAAATGTAATATTTTGTTTATTTTTAATTGTAGCAGTGTTTATGGCCAGGCTAAGTATAGTCACAGATTAAATTATAATCTGGACCAAAGACTTAACCTGCTCACAGAGGCACTAAGTGTAGACTTTCAACCAACCAGACCCGTGACGAAAACGTATTTTTTGTAAGATCCGGGCAGCGGCGGTTTAGTTCCGGAGTGTTCGAACCTCTGGAACTTAACTGATAAGCCACGGTGGTTGATGATATCATCATCATCTCTCTAACCTTAAAACTATTAAATTGGTTACTGTAAAATCCATTTATTTATTTAATTAAGCTTTATGAACATTGTACAGAGGCGGATTAAATGCCAAATACATTCTCTACCAGTTCTTTATCAGTCTTTCAATCTTTTAGCTTGATCCACAACTAAGTACAAAAATAGCCTGAAGTGATTCAAAAAAAGAATTTTGTTTTACTCCACTTGTCCGGGACACTGGGGCCGTGCAGCCAGTTAATAGAAGTAAATAAAACCATGAATTTGGATATTAATTTAATAAAAGATCTCGAATAGTGAAACTTATATTTATAACTTAGTCTAAGCTGCTACGCCGTCCTGATCACCTTCGTCTGAAACACAGATATTGAAAATTATTTAAATGGTATATGATTTTCACCCCACGCCATAACGGCATTTCTATGCCCTGTACACCAAGCCCGCAAAATTGGTATTCGGACCCAATTTTAAAGTTGCTTTTATTTGATTAAGAATGGTTTTACTAAATACGGTTTGCTGGTTTTTACTTTGCACAGCAGGTAAGCATTGCCATTTAACGGGGTCATGCTGCCAGCATTCTGGGAACCTTGCCAAGTAGAATAGATTTAGAATAGTAGTATTTTATAAGTTAGTTTTATTTTAAATTAGCTTGTCAACCATTCTTTATTCATATAGACACATTTAAAATATTTTAAATCATGTTCTTAAGATGCGTCCCTTTCTTTTACCATCACCAGTTCTGGACGTGGCAACTCTGAGACAAACAGGTAAGAAACTCAGAAGCATCCTTTTTTTAAATAAATAATTTCGAATAAAGGTCCATCCAGTCTCATCCATCCAACATATAAAGTTCACGAATAATAGGTACGTTGACCCATATGAAATTATGTTACAATGATGTTTATTTCTAAAAGTATGGAACCTAAATATAATCATTTCTGTTCATAAAACTTGAATATGTTTGTACAAACTCAATATGAAAATTATTTCTTTTGTCTATGTCTTTAACTTCCGACAACGCTATCAGCCATTTTGTGACGTCATACATCATGTCAATAAACATGATCGCGATCCTTTAGAGCGGTTTCGCACTACGTCCGATCCGAACCCGTGAAAATATTTATCTAGAAATTTGGAAAGAAATCAGTTGATGGACATCGGATTTAGTGCGTAAATTACCATAGAAATAGTTCTACGGCTACTAAGGACCAAATTTTTACGGGTTCGGATCGAATTCGAATCGGACGTAGTGCGAAACCGTTCTTACTATTACACTTTCCGAGTCATGACGTCATCGATCTTGAACACAGATAATGTATATAGATCAACATGGCTGACATCGTTTTCATCTCTAAATGTCAAGCCAATTTTAAAACATTTATTTTAACGCTTTCTAGATCTCAAATCAATGCCATATTTTTTTCTTGATTTAGTAAATTTCTGTCATTCTTACCCATATAAAAATAATTTGAAGAAGGTGTCAACTAGCCTATTGTTTTATCATAGCTACCTTTGTCGTCCGTGTCCATGGCCTCGACGGTCTCCTGGTAGGCGGGCGCCAGCGGGGACACCACGACCCCGTCCCACACCGTGATCTCCGTGGAGATGTCCTTGCCGCCCTCGAAGGCCTGCAGGCCCAGCACGTAGCGGTGCCCGCCGCGGGCCACCACGCGCAGCAGCCTACAAACACGTTAACAATCAGATTTATTTATTTGTGAAACAGGTCTTTTTACAAATAACCTTAATGTTAATACTTTAATATATAGGCTACAAAAACGCTCCGACGGAGCAGATTCATCATCATCGTCATCAGCCCGTATAACGTCCACTGAACATGGGCCTCCTCCCGAGAGAGGGTAGTTGCCATAGTCACCACGCTTGGCAAGCGGGTTGGTGACCGCAGTATTATGTTGTACCACACAAGGAAACGCTACTGCCCGTTCTTTGATATACCAATATTATAAAATCGTTTAAAGCGGTATTTGGCTTCATTTAAATCTCGGAGGTCGTGTGTTCGATCCCCACACCGGAAATCTTTGTGTAAATTCTAAAATTTCTTTCCGGGTCTGGTTGGTTGTGGGATATCCTCCGTGTTTCGGAAAACACGTCAAGCCGTTGGTCCCAATTGGTATAACATCACAATTTATTTATTTTATTTATTCCTTGATATAATAATCGTATATCGAGGATCGGGCAGCAGCGTTTCCTTGTGTGGTACAACATAATACTGAAGTCACAAACCCGGCTGCCAAGCGTGGTGACTACAGCAAATACCCTCTCTCGGGAGGAGGCCCATGTTCAGCAGTGGACGTTAAACGGGCTGATGATGATAATGATGATGATTGTGCAAAACCGAACATGCTTTTTGTATTTATATTGTCTATGTTTTTATACATTTTATTTTACTTGTCATTTTAATATAAATTATTGTTACACTTTTGTTTCCAACCAACTGCGTTTTGTTATACAGTCCTTAGTAATGATGATAATAATCAGCAGGTCGTGTGGATACTCACGTCTGTGCGGTGGCGGCGGCCAGGTCCTGCGCGGCGAGGTCGAGCGCCGTGTGCGCGCGCGCGTGGGCGCCCTCGCACGGGTCCGCCAGCCCCGCGCAGCCGGGCAGGAACAGGCCCCCCGCCAGCAGGGACAGCGCGCGTCTGAAATATCAATAAAATATACGTTATTAAATAACTCGCTTCTTGCGCGCAGTTTCATCCGCGTAATTCCCGCCCCCGTAGCGACTTCGTCCTACCTATATGTATAAAAATTAATATCGTTTAAAACAGATGCTTAGGTCAGAGTTATATTCGTTATACCATATCGTGGTACCACTGAGTCGTGGTCCTAACCCCTTAAGGGTGCCCCCAGGTGTGTGTCACTTTATTGTATGTTTTTACCAAACTTCTGTAACAGTATTGATCCACTAAAACCGATAATAATTAATGTGAACTTAAACTTATTATGAGTACAGGAATTAATGACAAGCTGACGGACGGACTACTTTGTCTGTAATATCCTACAATTTGCTACCTGTTAGTTAAGTATCTAGTTTATTCATAGAATAAGAATAATTGTGTAACATTGTGATTCTGACAAATACAAGTGTAATACCTAAGTGCTGAATAAATTCATTATTTCATAATTATTAATACAAAAGAATTAATTTATTATTTCTTACAAAGAAGATATAAAAACACGGAATTTCTTAGTAGACATCACGGTTAATTCAGAGCTATCACGCGTAATGTCAAAAGTTCTATTTAATATCGAATTAAGTTAAGACAGGACAACATCTGTCGGGTTAGCAAGTATACATATTATGTGACAATCAGTAGTCATGAGTACGGGTTTTATATTGAGACGTGAGCGCCACCACGCGGCGGTATGTGGAACTGTCGATTCATTTACCGATCGAGGCAAGACGAAGGGTCACTTCTACTGCAGCGGTGAACAAGTGAACTAGTGTTGCCGAACCATCAATATTTTAACTATCGATAGTTTTCATTTGAAAATCGGCATCCTATCGATGGGACTATCGTTAGTATCGATACTATCGATAGGTCAGAACAAGCCGATACTATCGAATGAGGAACAATACTATCGATAGTATTCCCTCATTCGATAGTATTGCCTCATTCTGAGACATCGATAGTATCGATACTATCGATAGGTCTATCGATTATGCTGCAATAGGCTAGTTGACACCTTTTTGAAATAATTTTTATATGGTTAAAAATGGTTTTACTAGATCAAGAAAAAAATATGGCATTTATTTGAGATCTAGAGAGCACTAAAATAAATATTTTATAATTGGCTTGACATTTAGAGATGAGAACGATGTCAGCCTTGTTGATCTATATACATTATCTGTGTTCAAGTTCGATGACGTCATGACTCAGAAAGTGTAATAGTAAAGGATCGCGTTCATGTTTTTTAACAAGATGTATGACGTCACAAAATGGCATTTTTGGTAGTTAAAAATATAGATAAAAGAAATAATTTTCATATTGAGTTTATACAAACATATTCAAGTTTTATGAACAGAAATTATTTTACTTAGGTTCGATATGACAAATACTTTTAGAAATAAACGTCATTGTAACATAATTTCATATGTGTCAACTAGCCTATTGTTTGACTATCGATAGACTATCGACTATTCATCGATAGTCGACTATCGATCGGCATCACTAAAGTGAACATTACTGTTAAATTCAGTGTTTGTCGTGAATATAAATCTGTTATTGTGAAAGTGCATAATATAGTGATTCGTGTTAATTATTATTTTATTTAGAACCAACATGTCCCAAGATACGCCCACAGATAGTAATGATAGAATGGATGGAGAAGACACCCTTCCTCATCAACCGTTACATATAAAAGCGGCCGTAGCCCAATGGCTAGGGCGTCGGACTTGTGATCTTGAGATCTCGCAAGCGTTTGACTCACACCGCAGCATGGGTCATTTGCAGTTTATCGAATAATTGTCTAATCTTGTCCTGAGGTAATTGGTAGTGTTGCAGAACCATCGATAATTTTACTATCGATTGTTGACCTCGAAAACCATTCAGGATACCTATATTACTATCGATAGTATTGACATATGGCGATACTATCGATAGGTCTATTGGGGTAATACTATATAGTATTACCACTATCAATATTATTACCCCAATAGACCTATCGATAGTATATTGACATATGGCGATATCGATAGCACTAAACTACCGATAATATCAATTGTGTCAGAATTTTTGTCGCAAACTTTACAATACTATCGATAGTATTGGACGTTAAACAATGATGGTATCGATAGTATTGCCATCATCAAAAGTTTTTCCTCAATAGACCTATCGATACTATCGATAGTATTGACATATGGCGATACTATCGATACTATTACTTTTGCCTTAACTATCGATAGACCATCGATAGTCTATCGATAGGCGACTTGGTGTTTTATTTATCGGGTAATACTGGGCTCTAGGCGGCTTTGTACAGAATTCATACAGATAGTGAATATTAAAGTATAATCACCTGAAAGCCACGTTGATAGGCAGCGCCTGTCTCGCCGGGTTGTTCATGATGCAGTGGTGAGCCAACAGGTCGATCATCCACGGGGTCAGGGGTTCGAGTCCCGAGTGACGCGCGCACATGTCGCGGAGCAGACGGATTAGGACCTTTCGAAAAAGAAATTATTAATTTATAGTTCACTGTTAGGCATATTGGTGCTGGCGTAGTCACCACAATTCGCAAGCAATTACTTTATTATCATACTTGATAATATAATTAAAGACGTGAGTGGATGAAGGTGATATGTCAATACAATACGACTACAGATCTTAAACCGTCCATTTAAGGCTTTACGAGACAACTATATTCATTTTAGCACCTCATTTTCAATATCTAAACTTGCAGAAAAATTTACTTTTGTTCATGAAAAAAGGAGTTATGTCAAGATTTTTTTTCAAATTAAATAATAAAAATTATAAATTTGTTTGGTTGCTTTCATACCATTAATATTTCAGATTATTTACACAACTTGGCATCATAGTTTAATACAAACATGAGTTTGGTAGCGACTTATCTCAAAAAATAAAAGTGAATCTTAACTTGATTTACTCCAAATTTTAATTAAATAAATAAAAAATAAAAATAAATAAATTAAAAAAGTGTTTATTTACGTAAACCTATTACAGGCATTTGGAAATAGTCAAAACATATTTGGCTCATTAATATAATATATTTAATTTATTAATTTAGTTTAGTTATTATAGTTATAATAATAATAAATAGTTTGTATTAGATTTTTTATAGCTTTAGCGTAAAAGCTGTCAGGTATGAAAATAGAATTTTATTTTTTATCTATAATTTAATAGTCTAAAGTTCTGTCATTTGAGTATGTTATTATTTAGATAGACCATAAGTATATCGTCGGACGCGATTTTATGCTACCACCGGAACGGAGAAGATCCGGCGAAACAAACTCAGTGGGATATTCTACTACACTATCATGATCTTTTAGTTCACATTCCAATGCTTCATCAGCTATAGGGTATCCGATCTGGTGCACGAGGGTATAGCCTGCCATACATCTTTGAATTTGATTTTGAAATTATGTGACTATTACCTTCATCCACTCACGTCTTCAATTATGGGAACTATTTATTCGTAATAAAATATAGCCTATAACCTTCCACGATAAATTAACTATCCAACACTGAAAGATTTTTTGAAATCGGACCATCAGTTTCTGATATTGGCGCGTTCAAACAAACAAACAAAGTCTTCAGCTTTATAATATTAGTATAGATTTAAGATTGAAAGCGAACCAAATACCAGAGATGAGTCATACTATCTGCTAAAAGTTACCTTAATAGAGGAATGGTGGGCATTCTCTTCGAACCAGCGGCTGTGACGGATGGCGGCCAAGTGACTGCTGATCACCTTGTAGTCCAGATGTACCTGATAACAATTATTAATAATACTGATTATTATTTATTTATTTTCTCCTTATATAAATAAAACAATACATAAGATGCATTTTAAAAATATTAATCTTAAAATCCTCGGACCTCGACGTTCTCTGACCAAATCGGAGACATCCTCGCCAAAGGTCAAATAAGATCCACCCTAAACCGACGTGCTTGTATGGAGAATGTTATGAGAGTGAATGAAGCGAAAGATGTGTGTAGGGATCGTAGCAAGAGGAGGTCCATTGTCTCTGCATACCCCGCTGGGAAACATGCGTGGGCTTATGTATGTATGTAATCTTAAAATCTATTTGAGGGGCTAGTGTCTGCGATAGTTTATTCTATTAACCTGTAATTCAGATCACCAGGTCCTCGACCCACGGCATGAGTGGCATATAGGAGGTAGGCATATAATTTTTACAATTATGACGAATTTGTAACTTCTAGATATTAATTGACATGGTGAGATGCCCGACTATCTATTGTACTCCGAAGCTATTAATAAGTATTTTGACATTATGATTTACCCGAAGAATAGATCTAATGACATAATTGTAGTACTAGACATTATTAGATATATTATGACATTATAACTGTGACATTTCAATATTGACATTTAGTGATGAATTTAGATTTATTTAAAATACAATTAATATAAAAAGTTTTTTTTTTTCTACATATAGTCTTATGTTTGACCATAATCTCGCTTGATGGAAGGCGATGATAAGGCCTAAGATGATACACGCTTGCATAGAAAGTGTCTGTTCACTTTTATTTTAAATATGTCCAGATTATAGCGTTCCGGGAAAACTGACCCCGGCAGAGAATTCCACTTATAAGCCGTCCGCATTATGAAAGAAGAGGCAACTTATAACTTTGACATGTAAAATAACTTTACCAAAATAAATAAATAAGAATGTGAATAAGTATATTTCTATACGGCAGGAGACAGTACGAACGAAAAGAATATAAATGAATACTGCTGATAAGAATGAATTCTACGCCTCAGAAGCATAAAGTTGGATGTTTAATTAACATTTTTCACTTTTACATTACACTGGCATCACATTCACTACATCACACTTTGAAACATGAGTAGCCAATATTTTCAGATTAACATGAGCACTCATTACACTGTTGCTTAGTTTTAGTCTATAGTTTTATACAGATATATATTTTATCGGCCTATGCTGTTAAAACTATAAGACGACTCACTGATTTGGATACTGCTAGAATGGTTTACTTTAGTTATTTTCATAGCGTAATGTCTTATGGAATTCTTCTGTGGGGAAACTGTGCGGACAGTGACACCATTTTTGTACTACAGAAACGAGCTGTAAGGTCTATATATACACTTGGTCCGCGAGTTTCCCTACGGGAGAAATTCAAACAGACTAATATTCTTACAGTCGCATCAGAATATGTATATGAAAAACTTTTATATGTTCATAAGAATATAGATAGTTTTAAGAAAAAAAGCGACACTCATAATGTTAATACTAGATATAAGCATAATCTCGTTTTACATGCTACACGTTTCCACAAAATTAGCAATTCTTTTATGGGGCAATGTAAACGCTTCTACAACAAACTTCCTAATAATGTAAGAGATCTTTCAACAAACAAGTTTAAACGATATGTCAAAGATACATTTTATGTAAATAGGCTTATTATACATTTTCTGATTATGTTAATGACAAAACTGCTTGGGAGTGAGTTGCTCTGAAACAATACTGCTTTATTAATCATTGTAAAAAAAATTATTTAAAAAAAAGGATTCCTCTGAGTTTCTTGCCAGTTCTTCTCAGAGTTGCCACGTCTAGAACTGGTGGTAGTAAAAGAATGGGACGCATCATAAGAACATGATTTAAAATATTTTAAATGTGTATATATGAATAAATAATTTTTGACTTTGACTTATTTCATGTATCTCTTCTAAAGCTATATTGTGTTCATTTTCCATATACCAGGGCACTGGTAACCTGTAATACTGAAACCGGAACGGTTCTTAAGCACTCGGCGCAAGAGTGGGGATCGCTTTGCGCATCGTACACTTATGACAAAACAAAGCGCACACCCGTTTGTTATTATTTTTTTCTAAGGTTGCAAGAAAGATTAAATAATGATTTGTTAAATTGAGATCAAAGATGTAATTAACAAGTGTTTCTAATTTAAAACCATAACTTAGTTCTTGAAGTTTGTCAAAAATTCCTAAAAGAAAGTACTACGTACCTACGTACTTTTTTTTGTTAACATTTTTGACATCGAATGTCAATTGTTCATTAATGAAATGAAAAACATTTTTACAAAAAAGGAAAAATATATTTTATAAAAATTGGTGTCAGTTAAATTGGCCGGAATTGTACTCGTCGTCGTGAGGTACGAGCAACAGGAGTAAGGAACGAATCCCGAGTGACGGCTATGACGCGATGCGCTACGGGCCAATCACTGCACTTTACCCCGCCCCACGCCTTACTTCATACCACCAAAGGGACCCAATATCTCACTTCTACGCAGGTCAAGGTCAGTGCTCAAGAATCGTGCAAATCATTGTAACTTCCTTACCAATACCCGCCGCCTACCGCCCTAGGCCCCGCTCCCTTCGAGGCTGACCCATGAGGAGTAGGGACTCCGGGCGACCCTATTATTGGGCAAATGGGCCACCGTAAGTGTGGCCCAGGAGATCCCGCGGTACCATATTGGCCGCGGGTGCCGTCGGGGCTTATGCGTACCCGGCCCCCGACGACTGCGGATAGAAGGAGTTTCCGGGGGGTTTTAGTGGTGTAGGGTCCTCTCTTCGTGGTATGAGTTAGCATACCACGCTGTGGAGAGGGCGAGTCCCACATATCTCCCCGCCAGCGCGCAAATACGCTGCAGCGGCGGTGGGAAGGCGTAAATGCATTTCCCACCGAATAATAAAAAAAAATCCTTACGAATAACCTATAATAGGCACCAGTCTCTCACAACGGTTAAACCTACTAGGAAGATTTAATTGTATTATTGTTAAATTATAAGACAATTATTGTAAAGGGACAAAAAATATATAAGTAATACTTCAGAACACATTTGGTCGTAAGTGCCAGTTTACGATAAACGCACATACGCCGAATGTTTCTGACGTATAATGGCACATCCAATCTTATGATTCCCAGTTCTAGGATTAATGATGGGGTACCTCTGGCTCAAGCTTCCTCAAGTCCTGGTGCAGTGTGACCAACACCATGACCACCAGTGTTCACTTTTACGAGACACATGGGAAGATATGGGGTGGTTTATTCTTAGCCAGTAAACCACACGGAAACACTGTTAATTTATGATATGCTGCTATTGACATGAATATTTAGTAAAGTTATGTTACCTCTGGCTCCAGCTTCCTCAAGTTCTGGTGCAGCGTGGTGACCAACACCCTGACTGCTGCACTGGCTGCTGTCACTGTGAACCCTCGCTCGTGACAGGCACTAACCACGGAACCACCACCGTCCGCTCGCATCAGCTTGTTCAGTTCTTCGTTGACCTGCGATGCATTATTTTATATGTATTATAACTACATCTCCGACAACCTTCGTAGCGTACCGGTATTTGGCTCGCTTTAAATCTTGGAGGTGAAGGGTTCGATCCCCACGCCGGATTTTTTGAGTAAATTCTAAGATTTCTTTCCGGGTCTGGTTGGTTGAGGGACTACCCTCTATGCCTCTGAAAGCAATAAGCACTAATATTTAACAATTTCAGAACCTCTGAGGTTTCTTATAGTCTGCAGATGTAGTCATCATCATCATCAGCCCGTATAATGTCCACTGCTGAACATGGGCCTGCTCCCGAGGGAGGGTATTTGCCATAGTCACCACATTTGGCAGACGGGTTGGTGATTGCAGTAAGATGTCAAGTTATCTTGCGCTAATAGATGCTGCTGTACATCCATCAGGTAACACCCATGGAAATACATCGGATGGTCTATTCAAAGCCGTGAACCACAAGGCTAGTGTACAATTAGCCTTTTTCCTGGAAAGATTTTAAAAAGATCCGCTAGGGGCAGCACCGGTGGGGGGTACATATGTTTTGAATTCTCTATTGACAACAACGTCAAACGTACGTCTTATTATTATTGGAATAAATAAATATTGTGATAGAAAATATTTAAAAAAAAATGTCATGCCTACAAAACATTGTGCATTCGCTTATTGTACGTCTGATAGTCGATACAAGCAGGATGGTGTAAATTTCATTTGTAAACATACAAGCCATCGTTTTAAATCCCGGACAAGATAATCTTGCACTTTTGAAAATTTTAATTTCGCTCCAGGTACATCATCATCTTCTGTTAATTCCATTATAATTCTATACGTTTGACAATGTTGTCAATAGAGAATTCAAAACATATGTACCCCCCCACCGGTGCTGCCCCTAGCGGATCTTTTTAAATCTTCCCAGGAAAAAGGCTAATTAAGTGACCGTAGCCCAATGTTCAGGGCGTCGGACTTGTGATTTTGTGGTCGCCAATCCCCGCTCATTGCACTATCGACGTAAACCCACTCGTAACACATGCATTTTAGCTTAGCACAAGGGGTTATCAAGAATTCTAGTAGTGTGCAAAAGCGCTGCTAGAAATATAAAAAAAAACCATACCTTATTAGACAGTCCCTCCACCGCCTCCTTGGTGGGTAGAGTCTTCATGATCACCACAATATCAGCCACATTCTTGCCGGCCATCATTGTGCCTTTCTTATAGGAGCCGACTTGACGGACCTCTTCTAGTTGCTAGAAAGTTATATACATAAATAAGTATACAAGTTAATGAATCATCATCAGCCTTTTCTTTTTTTTTCTTTTTTTAAAAAAGACAACTCCCGCACTAGGGAAATAAATCCCTGTGTCGCGGGGGACTTTACAAACATACATTTCACGGACACAAAGAACACCCAGACTCAGAACAACTATTTGTGGTTCACACAAATAATTGTAATAATTGTAAAGCCTGAATAATGACCACTGCTGAACATGAGTACTCTCCCGATACATACATTCACACCTCTTTCCCGTAGCGGTAAGGAGAGACCACTTCCATCCAACCTCCCGACCCTTAGTTTGCAAAGAACCATCCGATGCCCTCGCAGACCCGAAGTCCGAGAGGCCCGCGAACTGTAAAGTAGAGCGACAGTTGCGCGAAACCCCCTAAAATACTCCCTAAAATTTATCTTTTGTTCGTATGGTGATTATGTAGTTAGCCAAAAGGCTTTTGCTACTTCACCGGACATAAAGGCGAGCAGAGCTCCAGCCTAAATAAATTGTTTAAAAACTACAACATAAGCGACCTGCGCAAGAGAGCGTCCCCCGCGGGACTTGGACCTCGGCTCAGGGCGGTCGCTGGCGATGAGATTGAGGGATTATGACTTGGTGACCTAGTGTTACATAACATAGATAAAACGCTGCTACCATTTCATCATCATCATCTGACCATAACATTTACTGCTGAACATGGTCCTTCACCAGAGAGAGGATTTTTGCGATTGTCACCATACTTGGTGACAGGCAGGTTAACGACCGGTGTATTACGTAACACACACACAGGGAAATGCTACTGCCCGTTCCCTGGTTTACGAAGGTTATAGATGATGTTATAACAGTCGAGAACAACGGCTAAACATTCTTTCCGTGACAAGGAGGGTAGTCTCTAAACCAACCAGACCTGGATAGAAATCTACTCACAATATATAATATAATCGAACCCACAATCCTAGACTTATAAAACCATATTATTAAATATTGAGAAGGAAAAATGTTAAGAAACTAACAGTAAAGGCACCAATGCTCGACATTATAAGGAAGACACAAACATCAATTAAAGAAAAACATAACTTGATTGCAACTGAACATAAACATACATTTAAAATTAGTACAGTAGATCAAAGAAAATATTATATTGTGATAGAAACCCCTATCATACATATAAAAGAAATCAAATCATGTATCTTTTTTAATTTTGTCTGTAACCAAAAGTAGACACCTCGAAAAGTCCATATCACCAATACTTGACATTAATTCATACCAATAGTTGACACTATTGTTACTGTTAGCTTGCATCATTCCACTGCTGGGCAAAGGCCTCTCCCCATGACTTCCAGTGGCCTACTTTAGCCCTGGATCGAAAGAGCTGACACTATTGACGATATAAAAAATAATTTTTATGTAAAAAAAAACAAACTTAATTGCCCATTGAATTTAGGAAAAGTGTCGTTTCGTCTATGTTAAATACTCTCCAAGGTTCGTTTAAGATGTCCTTGTAATTATTGTCAAGTAAATTGTTGTTAACTCTGTCAAACAAAATTTTCAAATGAGATGTTGTTACTCATTATGTTGTCTAGCAATAACATTACGGTGACGTTTTAAAAAACTGCTTTACTATTTTTCCCAGGCCTACCATCTCAGAAAGGAATTTCAATAATTAAATCATTTACAATTTTCTTAACACTATCTGGCAATTTATCCTTGCCTATTGGGATCCCTTGCTTCAACATTGCTTTTGCCCACTTCACCACCATATTTTCAGTTTCTTCCGTAAGATAGCACGTTCTACACATTCTTCGTTTTATTGGCGTTTCGCCTTATACCTTGTTCGGTAAAGTTACTCTTTGTATACCTATTTTATAAGAACTAGGCATACCTGGCCTGTACTACTGTCCACGGCTGCCTCCATATCCGTTTCGGTATAACCAAATATCTGTCCTTTTACGGTTGGCATCTTGATTAGTCTGTATTCATTATCATAATGAACGGTGACATGATAAGTTCCCCAATAGTTGACATCTGTCTACTATTGGATAGAGTGCTTCAATATTATTGTAATGTCAAATATGGGTTATGATTACCAATGGTAGACATCTTTTAGGTATTCTGCCCTGTGTTCCAATAGAAGAAAATCTATGTTTTTTTGGTAATATATAATGACACAAAAAACAAATAAGATAACATTCTAATGTCTTGAGAATACAAAAAAAAAGCAACATAAGAAAACTGGAGCATAAACCACTTAATAAGTTGATTAAAACATACCTTTAATGTGGCTGCATCCTTAACCAAAAAAAAAACAAGAAATGGCGGTCAACACATTCTATATGTGACACAGTAAACAACAACTTGATATATTTCGAATTTTTAACAGGCAATATATTATATAGTTGCGTCATCGTGGCAAACATGGCACTAGGGTAGGGTTGCTATACGTCCCGGTCCCGGACATGTTCCGGTGTCAAAAACAAAAAAAAAAGAAGAACCCTCCCCCTTCGCAATACCCATGCCCATAGTATAGCCATACCCATGTCCATGTAGAGCTGATGTTTTCCCTTATTACGGCGCGGGTTGTAAGGGTAGTGTTCTTATTAAATAAGTAATATATTTTTGTTGTTTCTTTTTGTATATTGACCTAACCCTTCAAATTGTAAAATGTAGTTTCTGTTAGCAAGTACATAAGTGAAGTTGGGGCCTAACAGTAAGCCCTCCCCCCCCGTCCATTAGGAGTTTCTGACACCAAAATGAGTGCCAAAACGAATAGAACGATTCTTATTTAAAGAAGTTTTTTTCTAAGTGTCTTCCTTTGGTTCACTGTTGAACTTTGGTGCCGTTACCTTAGTGATTTAAGAACTAAAATTCTTCTAATATTAGAAACAGCAACATTGATGTGACTGGCTGCTTGAGTGAATACCGATTGCTTTGCCATTTTTCAAAGATAGAACACTTACAAAAATTACTTTTTTTGTGATAAATGTCAGTGTGCTTATTCATTGAATTTCAGCGTTACATTAATGGGCTAGCTGTTCCATTGAATGGCTGATTTAATAAGATGGCTGCAAAATATATAATATAAATGCTAAACTTTTTATGGATGGTTGTTTGTACTCTATCATACAAAATGAATGGATTTGGCTGACATATTACTTGGAAATCACACATCACACGATGACCCACTGGAGTGTAGAGACAACTGTAGTAAAATACGTACACAAGCAGCAAAATCTCCGGGAGCTACGACAAGGTTGTCCAGCACTGTTTGTAGCTTTGTGACCAGGCTGAGTACAGCTGACTGCTCTGCGGGGGTCGGGCATAGCTCTCCATGCCTCTTGAGGAGGGCCTGGAATGATAAATAAAGGTTTTGCACAAAAAAAACCAGCCTTGTTCTTATTACCTAAAAATAAATATTTTTTTCCTCACTATAATTAAGCCTGGCTATACCTTCCCACCAACCAAATGACGCCAGATTTTTTTTGTGTGATTTGGGGAGGTATGCTAACCATTTGGCATAACAAGTAATCCTGATCATATTACCTTTTTTTTTTTTCCCCCTCCCCATAACTCTCACATCCACCACGCGAATCCTGCCTGGTCGACGTTTTTTTCTTAGAGTGCTTCAGGTAAGTTGATAAATCATTTTTATGAATGATCAAATTACCTGGCCGTTTCGGTCGTCAGCTCTCAGTCCATTAGTTTTGTTTACTTAAATTAACATTCATATAAATGGTATGAAATCAAAAAAAGCCTTTATTATTATAATAGTTATATAAGGCACTTGTTATGTTATAGGTAAACTGACTTCCCGCATGTGGTTTCACTCCATTTAGTCTCTTAAATAATTGTAGTCCATTGAAAAGTTACATTTAGGGTTGCGTTTTTTAGAGGACGCAATTTTATTTTTTTGATGTGTAGGGGGGGTCAGTGTAAAGCTAAAACCAAGTTTGTGGGGTCGCCACCCTCGTCCCACGGCCGCCATCTTGAAAATAGGGGTTGAAATGGTTTTTACGACGTATCTCTTAAACTATTATCAGATAAAAAAAATTTATTAACATTTTTTGTTGCAAATCAAATCCTCTACAACTTTAGTCAAGTAACTTTTTGTCGTAGAACTATAAATAAAAAAGTTATAAGCGAAAATGTTTAGAAATTCGAAAAAATAATTTATATTTTTTGATATAACTTTTTTTTTATCATTTTACGAAAAAATAATATCACACCATTTTTGTAGATCGTTTTTTGAGGAACAACTTTTATAAGCAACATTTTTTCATTAAGTCAATATTTAAGGTTTTACAGCGCTCCGAAGTGAGTACTATTTTTCAGTACTCGTAACTAGACTTATATTTTTAGACTAGCATTTAGACTTTTTAAACGTGCTTTTTATTTTTATTTGTAAGAAACCTTTAGGTGAAAATAAAATAAGAACTGTGAAGGCAAAAGGTGTAAAAACTTTACTAGACCGAGCTGTAGCAAAAAAAGGATGAGGCTAATGAACAATTTTTACGAACTGTTTCGGAAGTTACTGTACATATTGCGTGTTATTGTTATTACGTGGACAATCGAACCGATAATGTTGTTCGTCGTCGCAGCAGCAGCTCCAGTAGTTTATCGTCAGTTTCAGAAGCTCCAGAGCCAGACTTCGATTTTGCGAACAATTGTTTCATCTGTGCCAAAGCGGTTCAGGATCCAAGTAATTCGCGTACAAGCCGACAAGCGCGGGTTTGTGTTGTACGTAATGAGAGTACAAAAACAAGTATTATGGACCTTATAAACAGACGTTCCGATGACGTTGCAATGAATATTACTAATCGAATAGCTAATATTCCCAGCTTAGTGGAAGTTGGAGCAAAGTATCATAACAACTGCAGCAAGCAATTATATTCCAAAAAATGGTCGGTCACAAATAAAAAGGATGAACGTAAAAATAATATTGACGCAGCAATGGCAGATGTTTTTGCTGGACTTGCATGAAAATAGTGAAGAGTGTCAATTCTTAATGACGGATTTAATGAAATCGATTACAGGAGAGTACATTCCCCAGAAGCGTACAATCATTGAACGATTGAAAGTAAAGTACAAAGATGAAATTGTATTTTTCAACGAATCCGGTCACGATTGTATAGTCTGTTTTAAAGGGTTCATTTATAAAATTATAACAAACAAAGCGCCTTCTCATAAAAAAAATTATGTTCGTGAAGAGAGATTACAAATAGTTAGAGATGCAGCTGCTATTATTTTGGAAGATATTCGTATAATATAAGTCTAGTTACGAGTACTGAAAAATAGTACTCACTTCGGAGCGCTGTAAAACCTTAAATATTGACTTAATGAAAAAATGTTGCTTATAAAAGTTGTTCCTCAAAAAACGATCTACAAAAATGGTGTGATATTATTTTTTCGTAAAATGATAAAAAAAAGTTATATCAAAAAATATAAATTATTTTTTCGAATTTCTAAACATTTTCGCTTATAACTTTTTTATTTATAGTTCTACGACAAAAAGTTACTTGACTAAAGTTGTAGAGGATTTGATTTGCAACAAAAAATGTTAATAAATTTTTTTTATCAGATAATAGTTTAAGAGATACGTCGTAAAAACCATTTCAACCCCTATTTTCAAGATGGCGGCCGTGGGACGAGGGTGGCGACCCCACAAACTTGGTTTTAGCTTTACACTGACCCCCCCTACACATCAAAAAAATAAAATGGCGTCCTCTAAAAAATGCAAGGTTAGGCCTAAAAAATGTAACATTTCAATGGACTATTGTCCCAGGTGGGAATTTAAGTGTGAACACCACATTTCAGAAGGAACTACTGCTAAACTAACAGTGCAGTGAAATTGCCATTATATGATTAAGGATTTACTAGACCAAGTAACATCATCAGCCTGTAATGTCCACTGCTGAACATTGGCCTCCTCCCGAGGGAGGGTATTTGCCATAGTCACCACGCTTGGCAGGCGGATTGGTGACCGCAGTATTATGTCGTAACACACAAGGAAACGCTGCTGCCTGCTCCTTGATATACGATTATTACAGATGATGTTATAACAATCAGGACCAACATGCTTTCCGAGGCATGGAGGTTAGTCCCTGAACCACCCAGACCCGAAAGAAATCTTAGAATTTACACAAGGATTTCCTGTCCACCATGGGGATCGAACCAACAACCTCTAAGATTTAAAGGGAGCTAAATACCGCTACGCTATGGAGGCCGTCCTGTCATTTTACACCACACCAAATAACACAAAAAGAAAAAGATCTTGAGTTTCAGAAATTCAAACAAAAAAATGGAAAATAAATACGAGGTCATAATAATGGTAAAAATGATGAACCAGATAACATAAAACTAACAAAACTTAAGTCCCCTGTCATGGTTTCGCATAAAATCATCATCATTATCATCATCATCATCAAGCCAGTATCGTAGAGGGATATTGCCATAATCACCAAGCTTGGCAGACGGATTGGTGATCGCAGTAAGATGTCAACCTTGAGCTGAATAGATGCTGCTGCCCATCCATCAGCCATATGTCCCTTAGTCGCCTTTTACGACACCCATGGGAGGACATGCATAAAATCATCTGTAACTTAAAAACCAAGAATAAATTAATTGCATGGGATTTTTTATTATTTATATTTAATTTACTTTTCCCCTTATTTAATTTACAAACATTCTCAAAATAAACTAAAACTTGCTTAGGACAGTTTTGTATGGATGAATTTAGCAGAGAAACACACTTGTATGATTTTTATGATACTAACACCCTCCCCAGCTAGGCACAGGTACAATGCTGATGTATTATCCATATAAACATTAATCTTAACCACTTAGTGTATTAAAAAAATAACCATATCCAAACCCATTGCATAGTATTAAAGACTGCACCGGTGGCTCAGTGGTTACGGTAGTTGCTTCTGAGACCTGGTGTTCTGGGTTCGATTCCCACCCGGGACAATTATTTGTGTGAACCACAAATTGTTGTTCTGAGTCTGGGAGTACTTCGTGTCTGTTATATGAATGTTTGTAAAGTCCCCCGCGACACAGGGATATATTTCCCCAGTGAAGGAGGAGTGTTTATAAAAAAAAAAAAAAAAGAGCTAAACCTACATAGGGACAGACAGCGAGAAGCAACTTTTCTACTAAGAATATTAACTTAGGTTTTCAAGTTAGCATAGATCAATAATTGTAATTAAATGCTTGTATATTCAGTTTTGTTTGGAAAACAAAGTTGTTCAAGTAATTACAATATTAATTAAAGCTTGCTAATTACACCTAACCATTTAATATAATCCTTAAATATTATATAAAGAAGATGTGTGTAGGGATCGTAGCAAGTGGAGGTCCATTGTCTCTGCCTACCCCGCTGGGAAACAGGTGTGAGCTTATGCATGTAGGTATGTAATTATTATAAAACAAAGTCTGTCTGTCTGTCCTCTGTCTTTTAGAGATAAACTAATAAATTATTCTACACAATGTTTCCACCAAAAATTAGAGTGATTATTCCCTATGAAACACTCTTTTTTTTTTTTTAAAGAAGAGTGTTTAGATATATTATTTGTCAAGTTTTTATGCGAAGTAAACTTTACTATCGGTGCTAAGCCGGGGCTGGTCGCTAGTATACAATAAAAACACTAATCTTGTGACACTTTTCTTTAAAAATATTGATCTACTTAAGTAAAAAAAATGTTATTGCATTTCGATACTCATTAGTTTAGGAACTAATAAACATATATCTTACAGACCTACAGAAACAGAAGACATTAATATAAATATAGTAATACATAATAGTAACAATCTTACTTGTGTTAAAGCAGAATCGTCAGGGGCCGGTTTGCACCGCGGGAATGCAGGCTCAGCTAATATTAAGTCAAAAGGAGGCCTTAACATCACACGGGGCCTGTTAAAAGGCGGGCGCCCCATACCACCACGACCTGGCATTCCTCTGCCGCCCCGACCTGCTCCCCGAACCATATTAATCACTGTTTTAAACACAAATTACAACTTCGATAATTGTTTTCAGAGGTTATTTTATAACCGCACTTGCTAACTGTTATCTGAGTTATAACATAAATTGTAAATACGATATATATCGTAATGTTACACTTTTCTATGTTATTACACTTGTGACTAGAGTTTTATTAATACTTTTTTAAGGTTAATTTACAATTGAAAAACAAAATGGCAGAAGACGCGGCTGACGGCGTTTTTTTATTTTTTTTTGTTATAGCTGCTGGATCATCATTACCATAGTCTTTTGAGCCTTTTGTCTCTTTTTGTTTAAATATTTGTTTACTTAGATATATTACGTTTAATATTGTTTTCCTATAACTAAAATTAAGCTTATAAATTTGTTCAAAACATAATTAGCATTTTGTATTACAATAAAAGTCATTAGTTATTATTATTTTATTTATTAAACATTATGGCCAAACAATACTTTCTATCCATGGTATATATGCCCGAACTCGGGTATAAACTCCTGCCCCGCCTGCAAAACCGCAAGGTTTTCCATAGGACGTCACTCCTACGATGGTGAACTGGCAATGCGTGAAGGGGGACTCCGATTGTAAAGGCCCGCCGCTATCACCCTGAAAAAAAAAAAGATTATTAAGAATTTCTGTTGTACTCTACTAGTTTTCATATTAACCCCTCGTGCTAAGCTAAAATGCTTGTGTTACGAGCGAGCTCACGTTGGTAGAGCAACGGACGCTATGGCCTTACCTCGCAAGTATCCTTTATCTCCGTATGATGTCCGAGACACATCTGTGTCTTGTGGTCGTATCCCTCGGTCAGATGTCGGTGTGGTTGGTAACTTTCTGAACACTCCTCCTCCGTGAATTCTTCGACTTCAAGCTGGAAAATTTTTCATCGTCACTCATTATACTGAACTAACTTCCCGCGCGCGGTTTCACCCGCGTATCTCCCGTTCCCGTGGGAACTTCATAATTAAATATAGCCTATATCACTCAGGGTGAATGTAGCGTTCCAATGGTGAGATAATTTTTGAAATCGGCAAAGTAATTTTTGAGTTTATTCATCACAAAAATACAAATCTTTCTTCTTTACAATATTAGTATAGATAATGATTAGAAGACACGAGACAACCTTTGTGGCGTACTGGTAGGTATAAGTCTCGCTTTGAGTCTCGGAGGTCATGGGTTCGACCCCCCCACACCGGACAAGAAACCTTTGTGTAAATTCTAAGATTTCTTTCCGGGTCTGGTTGGTTGAAGGGCTACCCTCCGTGCCTCGGAAAGCACGTTAAGCCGTTGGTCCTGATTGTTATAATATGATCTATAACAAACGAACCAGGGAACGGACAGCAGCGTTTCCCCTGTGTATTACAACATAATACTGCGGTAACCAACCCGCCGACCAAGCGTGGTGACTATGGCAAATACCGCCCCTTAGAAGAAGGCCCATGTTCAGCAGTGGACGTTATACGGGCTGATGATGATGATGATTACTTTTTTGACGTAGGTAAGTAGCTACTCACTGTTTGCAGTGTATCAGCCAGTTCCTTCCTATGTCCTAAGAGGCCCCATCCAGTGGCAAACTTCTTAAGACTCTGTGGGGGAGGTGATCCCCCATCCTCGTAGTTCTCAAAGTCCAGACATGCCGGTATCACGTTTAGATTGAAGTTAATACTGAAAAAATAAGCGTTATATTAAAAAATAGTTCCACGCATATGGCGTATATGTGACGTTTCCGAACGCAAAATTGATAAGTGGTTGTTGTTTCGGAACACACCTCAAAAAAAAGGAAGACAATATTGCCTCTGTCTATGGATATATACAATTTAGGCGCCAAAAACAATGTTTGCATTGTCAATAATGATTATTTTTCTCTGTGTCAGTCTTCCTCAAAAAATTATATTGTAATATCCCTCAAGGATACCGGCTATGCCAAGGTTAAAAGGCGGCTCATCATCATCATCATCAGCCCGTACAACGTCCACAGCTGAAAACAGACCGCCTCCCGAGGGAGGGTTTTTGCCAACACTGCAGTGCAGTCACTAACCCGCCTCTCAAGCGTGGTGATTACACCACGCTTGAGAGGCGGGTTCGAGAAACGCTGCTGCCCATTCCTTGATATACGATTATTATAGATGATGTTATAACAATCGTGACCAACGGCTTAACGTGCTCAGAGGCACAGCTGTCGTTAAGAGGAGGCTCATGGACGTCAAAAGTTTAAAATACTATCTATACCTTTTATCACTTTGTAGTAATGCTATGTCGTGGTATTTTGATGGTGGTTTGTACAGAGGATGACTTATTATCTTGTTGACATCATATGTTTGCCATATCTCAGGTGGGTCGGAGCGTTTGAGGATGCCCAGACCTATGTACTTCACGGGACCTCTGAAAAAATGAAACATTGTTTAGGGTACAATGGTTTTATGGAGGCAAAGGCATTAAAATAAACTGTTTTTTTTTTTCAAAAAACATCTTCTGCACTAGGGAAATTTATTTCCGGGGATTTTACAGACACTCAATTCTCGGAGACAAACACTCAGAATAGTTGTTGTGGATCCGTGCAGTATCTCTGGATCACACAAATAATTGTCCCGGGTGGGAATCGAACCCAAAACTCCAGGGCTTAGAGCAATTACCATTATCACTGCGCTACCGATTCAGTCACATTTTCAAGTTCATTCAAACGTAAACAACTGACGGAGAATCTCTATGGCTGGCTGTACACGGACTCCTTGAAGCACTTCCTGACCATTAGTTTGCAAAGAATCTTCCGATGCCTTCGTAGACGAGAGTCCGAGAGGCCCGTGAACTGTAAAGTAGAGTGACAGTTTCACACTACTCCCCTATAAATCTAAAGTCATAATTCCACAATTCCCCGCCGCTAGCGACCGCCACAGTGGAGGTTTAAGTCCCACAGAGGACGCAATCTTACGCAGATTGCTTAGTTTGTAGTACTTAAGCCATTTATTGAGGCTAGAGCTGGGGCAACTTCTAACATTTATGAAGAAAGTGATCTAGTGACACCAAACTAAAACAATATGAGCCACCGATGCAGCCATCTCTACCTATAGTGCAGGATGTGCGTTGCCCACAAGCGCACACTACTTGTTCGTCCGAAAAATAAAGGGAAAAGGGTAACCGGATAAACGGATGACCTAGCTGGCACTGCCACGTACGCTGCGTGCAGTAAAAGGAGACCCACACGCCATCACAAACTATCAGGCGGTTCGACGACTTCAAAAGAATGGCAGGCGAGAAAAGAAGCTACTAACCTAGAAGAACTGTGTGAACAGTGTCCAGCAGTCAGTATGTAGCGTTCGCTGATGACAGAACCGCCGCAGACCCACGTCGCTAAATCTATATCATCACCATAACCGAGAAGTGCCTGAAAAATACATCAAATGTTTAAATACAAAAAGCCTCCATAGCGTAGCGGTATTTGGCTCACTTTAAATCTCTGAGGTCGTGGGTTTGATCCCCACGCCGGACAGATAATCTTTGTGTAAATTTAAAGGTTTCCTTCCGGGTCTGGTTGGTTGAGGGACTACCCTTCATGCCCCGGAAAGCACGTTAAGCCGTTGGTCCCGGTAATTTGAAAATCGTCTATATTAATCGTATATCAAGGAACGGGCAGCAGCAACATAATACTGCCTCCACCAACCCGCCCGCCAAGCGTTGTGACTATAGCAAATACCTTCCCTCGGAGGAGGCCCACGTTCAGCAGTGGGCGTTTTACGGGCTGATGATGATTCAACACTTGTACTTGTCAGAATTACAATGTGTAAGACTAAATCTAACAAAAGTATCACTGAAGTACGTGGCTGAAAACAAATTTTACATTACTTGATCTTACAGATTTTATAATCCATCCGGATAGATGGATGTCGTGTATAAACTGTCGTGCTTATAGTTTTTGGTGATATAATTTACGGACCAAATAGATTTTTATAGTCGCATCTCTACTGAAATAGATCTTATCTTAAATTCTCATTCTTACCATATGAGGATATTGGTTTCTTTTAGCATCTTCTCCGCCCGCTGCTCCAACAGCCGTGGCATAAGACGTATGGCAGTTCATCTTCTCATCCTTCCACTTCTTGATGTGACCTTGGAAGTGACCTCTGCAAGGGTTCAGTTCTTCCATGTAATCGAGGCACTCTGGAATATTTCATCGTCAGCCCGTATCCTTTTAAGGAAACCCTTGTTCAGCAGTGGACTTTCCATTACTGAACATGAGCCTCCCTAAATGGTGTAGTCATAGTCACTACGCTTGGCAGGTGGGTTGGTGGCCAGATTATAGAATAACATCATCATCATCATCACCATCAGCCCGTATAGCGTCCACTGCTGAACATGGGCCTCCTCCCGGGAGAGGGTATTTGCCAAAGTCACGCTTGGCAGTATTATGTTGTACCACACACGGAAACGCTGCTGCTCGTTCCTTGATATACGATTATTATAGATGATGTTATAACAATCGGGACCAACGGCTTAACGTGCTTTCCGAGGCACGGCGGGTAGTCCCTCAACCAACCAGACCCGGAAAGAAATCTTAAAATTTACACAAAGAATAACGCTGCTACTCATTCCTTGGTATACACCGTTACCGTTACGTTAAGCCATTGGTCCCGATTGTTATGACATCATCTAATAATAATCGTATATTAAGTTACGGGCAGCAGCGTTTCCTTGGGTGGTGCAACATAATACTGTGGGCACCAATCCGCCTGCCAAACGTGGTGACTAAAGCAAATAACCTCCCCCGGGAGGAGGCATATGTTCAGCAGTGGACGTTATACGGGCTGATGATGATGATGATGATTCTCGACCTTCGAGACTTAAACTTAGAAAACGCCAGTTTTGTAGGGGATGCGTACGCACGCGTTCAGCTGAACAGACGCGTACGCATCCCGTACAAAACTGGCGTTTTCTATAGACATAAGCTCAATTGAGCTGAATAAGTGTAATTAGTCCCTTATAACGCTACGCCGCCGCGGAGGTTGCCTGAATGTGTTTTCAGTAAGATACGTGTATGGATTTACTTACTGTCTCTTGACTTTTGTCCTGTTCTAAAATACCAAAAGCCACTTGTAGGGCTTACGGAGATTAACCTGAAAAGACAAATATAATGACAGAACAGATAACTATACACCGCACAATGCTACCACTATAGGGCGGCCACGGACTCGGCCCAGCACACCTTGGAGGAGTGCCCGCCGTGGGCCTCCGAACGCCGAGTCAGTCATAAGTTTCGGCTATGCTGGCGGCGAGAGAGTCCTGGATGGCCGTCGTCTCCTTCTGCGAAGTAGTCAGGAAGGAGACGGCAGAGCGCACATGAGAGCGCAGCGACCCTGCGCGGTGAAGAACGCGGGGCCGAGGCCGACGAAATTATAATAAATCGTTCCACACGCCTACACCGTCTTTCCCCAAGGCGGTAGGAAAGACGGTGGGAAGTCTATAAAAGATTTCCACCACGAAAAAAAAAGAAAAAAAAGGTGCCTATACACCTAAGATAAATGCTTGGTACCGCGTTCACTTAAAACCATAACTCCGTAAATGCGTCAACTCAACATTATGGTATGTGATCCCGATGTCCTTCTTAGGCTGTGTTCAAACCAAACTGACTGTCAGCCGCCGGCGCGGCCGATTAATATAACGTGTCACTACGCTCCGCGGACGCTGATTGGACGGACGAACGTAAACTATAGCGTATTGTCAGCATACTGTGAACGAAAAATCACGTTTACACTGGGGCTCACAGTGAGCCTGCTCACATTCGGCGGCTGACAGTCAGTTTGGTTTGAACACAGCCAATTACTTGTAGTCTTATTTTTACACAGTTTACGACACAAACTTGCATTTATTACATTGTTTGTTATCATAATTTAATAAAACTTTCGACACGTATTCGAAAGAACTGAGGTTTTAGCATTACTGGCGCGGATACACCGATTCCACCGAAGTATTTTGAGCCGCATTTGTCAATTACGATGGCGGTATCTAGTAGAGCGCCAGCCTCCGTAGCGTAGCGGTATTTGGCTCGCTTCAAATCTCGGAGGTCGTGGGTTCGATTCCCACGCCGGACAGGAAATCTTTGTGTAAGTTTTATTCGGATTTCTTTCCGGGTCTGGTTGGTTGAGGGACTACTCTCCTTGCCTCGAAAAGCACGTTAAGCCGTTGGTCCCGATGTTATAAACATCATCTATAATAATCGTATATCAAGGAACGGGCTGCAGCGTTTCCTTGTGTTTTACAACATAATACTGCGGTCACCAACCCGCCTGCCAAGCATAGTGTCTATGGCAAATACCCTCCCCGGGTGGAGGCCCATGTTCAGCATAGTCAGAACGTTATACGGGCTAATCATGTTTTTTTTTACATCGTTTTAATTTAATTTGTTGGGTCATTAAGTAATAATGCCATAATCAAATTGCTTGGCAGGCTAATTCTCTGACTTGCTAAGGTGTGTTTAGGGGAGTCCCTTTTTTTTTTTTTTTTTTTTTTACGTGGTGGAAATCTTTGATAGACTTCCCACCGTCTTGGGGAAAGACGGTGGGGGAGTGTGGGACTCCTTCACTTGCACCCGGCTCTATGTAGCGAGCGAGCCGGGGCATCCGGTACCCACTAAAACCACCACGGTAGCCCTGGGGACTCGAAATGATCGACAACCAGGACCACCGCCATACGTCTAGTCTCGGATTGAGACTCCTCTCGGGAGGGGCAATAATTGGGCCCCTCCCCTGCGCCTTTGCGCATAGGTAGGTAACCAGCGGCTACAACTGGTTACCTCTTCCCGGGATCGCTTGGAAATGACGGCCAGAGTCCCCACTCTGACCGCCGCGACCCCAAGGGCAGCGTATTTTATAACGCTGCGAGGCGTTCTCGCGCTATCTTTGGTAGCGCTGTGGCGCCGAACCTAGGAATTAGATTCGGCGCCACACTTTCTCGCCAGCGACCTATGTTCGCCGGCCCCAATTTAGGGGAGTCCCATGTTCAGCAGTAGTCGTTAACGGTTCATTATTTACCTGGTATCGTTGACGAGTTTACAATCAGTACAGCATATGATTGGAACATCCTTGTCGTAGCCGCAAATCTGGAAGAAATAACAAGCATTTAGAACAATGTCCGTGGACTGCGGAATCAGTCCCGACTTAAGTTTTGAAGATTAGCAGTGGTATGCAAGAACAATCTATTCTAATATTATAAAGAGGAAAGTTTTTTATTTTTGTTATGAATAAACTCAAAAAACTACTGTGCCGATTTCAAAAATTCTTTCACCAATTGAAAGCTACTTTCACCCTGAGTGACATAGGCTATATTGAACTATGAACTTCCCACGGGAACGGGAGTTACGCGGTTGAAACCGCGCGCGGAAAGCTAGTCTATCTATAAAGATCTAAGATAAATTATTAGTTTCGGGCGCTCGACAAGATACCGTAGTAGTACCTCCTGGAAAAATGCGGTAAAAAATATTACGCCAAACTCGGCGTACCTACCCGAGGCAGTCACGCTTTGTGCGAGGAATACGTGTGGAAATATTAGATTTTGGTTATAATCGAAGTAATATGCCAGTTTGCGTATACAACTTTGGTTGGTGGTGTTCCTCTACATAAAATGAAGATCTTCTTTGCTGGGCGACGGCCATTGGTTCGAATTGGCTTGAGAACTTTTATTGCGCGATACAGGTTAGTTCGGTGCTAAATGGCGTTGCTCGTCTTCTTGTAGTTTGTGTTCGGCTACTGTAGATGTCGCTACACAACCAATCAAATCTCGCCTCTTTATTAAAACGAATTAAACGATATTTATTCAGCACTTAGGTATTTACATACACTTGCACTTGTCAGTTATACACAAATATGATTAATATAATTAAATACCAATATCGCAACTGAAATCTATTGCGGATTAGCTAATGACCTGTCTGTCCGTCTAGTGTCACGTCATATGTATAGTAATAACAATAATTATTTCTATAATCAAAATCTTAATATAATTTAGCTCTATAAAAAGAGGCACGTCTTTAAACAATATTTTTACGAATAAGCGACACACGCCTGAGGGCACCCTTAATGGGCTAGGACCACGGCTCAGGGCATCGCTAATGCTATGAGAAGTATTACTGTAACAATAATAATATTTAAAAAAAAGCGGGAGTGATCACTGGCACGGACTACAGGCACTGGATCATCGGATTGGGATAGAAGGGCCAACGTGGTCCTCGGTCTGTCCGGCGAGGACCCTAGCCTAGCTAACCTGCAGGTTTCTCTAGCTACCTAAGTGGACGGCCCGGAGAAGAAACTCAGAAAGAAACTCCGGTTTTCTATTTTCCGTCTTCTTTTGCTTGCTTTATCTTATAATATTAGTATAGATTAGGGCATGTAACCCGGTTACCCGGATAACCGTAAAAACTGGATAACCGACTGATTTTAAAAACCCGGTTTTTTACGATAACAAACCGGATTTTGCGTTTTTTCGGTTATGTAATTGATTTAATAATACTTTAATTTTCCCAAACAAAATATTAAAATCACTGACAAACGAACCTTCCGTTGCCCTCGTAGACCCGAAGTCCGAGAGGCCCGCGAACTGTAAAGTAGAGTGACAGTTGCACAAAACTCCCCTAAACTAAAAGCCCTCAATCTCCCCGTCAGCGACCGCCTTGAGCCGCGGTCCAAGTCCCACAGGGGACGGCCTCTTGCGCAGGTTGCTTAGTTTGTAGTGTTCAAACCATTTATCTAGGCTGGAGCTCTGCTCGTCTTTATGCCCGGAGAAGTAGCAAAAGCCTTGGGGATAACTAAATATGTCCGTCCGAAAAAAAAACTGACAAACGTTGACGTGACGGCGAGGCGGCGCGGCGTTAGTTTAGTTCCTATTTCGGCCATGTAAGGTAGGGTCTGTAGCTGGCGAAGGTTGGTAAATGAAACTCTTGAGTTGTAGAATTTGTCCACATTATTCGTAGGGTCGATTCCGAGATGTTTTCTCCGGCGAGGTTTTTCATACGCCGGAGTAGCTGTGAGGGCTTCATTTCTCCCAGTTCCATCTCTGAGAGTAACCGCTGGACCTGTCGCTGCTCCGATTCTTCGTATACTTGCAACAGGCGGGTCTTGAGAGCACCGTATTTGTCGGTCTCAGGAGGTCGTAGGATGATGTCAGCGATCTCGTCGTTATCTTGCCGTTCCAGTTGTCCGATCACGAGCTCATACATCGCATTGTCGCCTTTCTTGTGAGGTGAGACGATGGCTTCAAACTGGGCGAACCATAACCGTAGTCTATCGCGCCATATATAGGTGGTATTCTGAGGTGTGTAGATACGCCGGAAACTTCCTGGTTCTGCTGTGCCACTTGTTTGTTCTGATCTTCCATGATGGTTGTGAACGGTCGGGGTCACCAATGTAAGGAAGGGTCTGTAGCTGGCGAAGGTTGGTAAATGAAACTCTTGAGTTGTAGAATGAATGCGTGTAGAATATATTTGTTTAACTTAAGCCTGAGATATATATACAGTTGGTCTCACAAGGAGTGACATGTTAACGCCGTTTTATTATTTTAATCTACCGACTTATGATCTTAAAAGATAAAAACTCATATATTACCGGTGGATAGTCTTTGTCGAGTATGTCCTCTTTGGCATTGAGGCATCTGTAAACATTGACACATTGACCTGCTACTCCATCTCGTGTACATTTCGACCCTGGAACCATTTTAAACGATTGAATGAAATATTTTATTTGTAACGTAGACGAATAATTCGCGCTTGTTATAGACGTACGTCATTTCCACATTTAAGAATATTATTTTGATTAACTTATCTAAGAATAATATTTCTGATACCTACTACATAACAGAAAGTCAGTAAATGGTATGAGTTGACACGATGGCTTCAAACTGGGCGAACCATAACCGTAGTCTATCGCGCTAAATGGTGGTATGAGTTGACACTTGACTGTAATACAGTCAAGTGTCAACTCATACCATTTACTGAAGACTTTCTGTTATGTAGTAGGTATCAGAAATATTATTCTGATTTCAGTGCCGTAGCTATCGTAGTGCCAGGTGGTGCAGTGCACCAGGGCCCCGGACCTCAGGGGGCCCTCTAAGCTAAGTTTTGAAAAGAGTGGGTCAGCCAGCTCGCCAGCTCTAGAAGCAATGCACCGGGGCTCTTGCCCACCTAGCTACGGCACTGGACTGTATGTGAATCGATTTATACAAATCGACATCACATAATATTTTTATGCTGACTATAAACTTACAAGCCCCAATGATTTAATCTATATATCTATAGATAGAATAAAACTGTAGGTAGAGGTCGAATGTCTGTACATAGAAAAAAAACCGCTAAAAAGGGTGAAGTAAAATAGAACATACATAGATATAAAAAAAATCTCTCTCTGTTTGTACGGGCTAATCTCCGAAACTGTTGCACCGATGTAAATGATGCATGATGGTACCTTACATCCCCGGTCAACATTTTAAATTGGTACTTTTAATCACAGATAATTAATGAGATTCCGTAGAATAGTTAAAAACCTGAAGGAATAACAAACACCTCGCGGACAAAGTCACGGGCATCAGCTAGTAATTTAATATGATATAAAACGCAATCCGTTCCGTAGATGGCGCCATCGGCACAGATCGTAAACAAAAAGCAAAATGCAACATTTTTGAAAATAGTTTTAATATCACGAGGAAATGCTTGTTTCGCTGCATTTGAACACAAAGATTTCTTGTCCGGCGTGAGGATCGAACCTACGACCTCCGGGATTTAAAGTGTGCCAAATACAACGCTACGGAGGCTGTATATCTATAGTATCTTTATATATATTAGTTAAATAACCCATCACAAACATTTAAAATAGTAAACAGATGGCATGGAAATGACGTTTTTGTTTATGACCGAAACCAGGGCCGAATTTAGAAGTCCGGAGGCCCCGGGGCAACAAAGGAAAAGAGGACCTCTGGCCACAAATTAGTTTTCCTATAAATGTGTAAAAAATTTGAAGTAAGTATGTACCTACTTTTCAGGACGATTTGAATTCTGATATTTTACTGATTGTCTAATTTAAGAGAACAAGTATAGATGAATAACCGTTATTACAATATTAAAGAACCTTTACATTTTTCATGATTCTACAAAAATTGTATATAAAGGCACAACACCGAAAAAATAAATCAAAGAAAAGCTACTACTTTTCTAAAATCTTTCAAACTTAGTAAAGAAAGATTTTAAATCTCTATTGTGGGGCCCCTCTATTGAGGAGGCCCTGGGGCAGTTGACCTGGATGCCCTTCCTTAAATCCGGCCTTGACCGAACCGATAATCTTAATTAAAACGACATACTTCCTAGTTTTTAATTGCGTTTTTCTCAAAATCTATTTTTATATTTAATATTAGGTTTTTAACTGACAAAGAAATGTCAGTAATGTCTATTCTGTTCTTTGCCTGTGAAAAACCTTCTAAACGGGAAACCACTTGCCTTCAGGTAAATTCAGGAACTCAATACTAAGAACTGAAGTTAAATTTACTATGACCAAAATAATAATATTTGCAAACATTATAACAGCATTTCACTCAACTTCATAATCCATATGAATAGCATAATAAGTCACTAGGTATCAATAAAACATCAAAATAATGAACACTTGTTGACTCTGTTAAAGATTCTACATGAATGGCAAATAAATAACAAAATATCAATCATGGGCCAGTTTTTTTATTGAATACTAAGTTTTATTTTAATCATTTTAGAGTTCCTTATGAACATAGGAGAGCCGCATGGTACCAATTTTTGGGTAGGTATTTGAGGCAAAGGTCGGATTGCTTATCCGGCCCCCGCCAACGGCAGATCGAAGGAGTGTCCGGGGGGTTTTAGTGGTATGAGGTCCTCTCCTCGTGGTATGAGTTTAGCATACTACGCTATGGAGAGGGCGAGTCCCACATATCCCACCGCCAGCGCGCGATTGGCTGCAGCGGCGGTGGGAATGCGTAAAAGCATTTCCCCCCGGTCAACAAAAAAACAAAAAAAATAAAAGGTATTTGAGGGAAGCTGACAACTTGTCACATACCTCTCCTTTTATACCCCAACACGGAACTGCAGACCTGGCTGGTGAGTAGCGGGGCTAAGAGCCCTATTTTTTTTAAATTATTAAATATACTAAAAATATATTTAAGGCAATGACATTTTTGTATGTAGTAGACAACCTCCGTAGCGTAGCGGTGTTTGGCTCGCTTAAAATCTAGGAGGTCGTGAGTTCGATCCCCACACCGGACAAGAAATCTTTGTGTAAATTATAAGATTTCTTTCCGGGCTTAAATGGTTGAGGGACATACCTCCATGCCTCGGAAAGCATGTTAAACTGTTGGTCCCGATTGTTATAACATCATCTATAAGAAGCGTATACCAGGGAAGGGGTGTTACAACATAATACTGCGGTCACCAACCCGCCTGCCAAGCGTGATGACTATGGCAAAAACCCTCCATTGACAGGAGGCTCATGTTCAGCAGTGGACATTATACGGGCTGATGATAATATTAAAAATATATTTGAGGCAATATAAAATTTGATATGTTGTATTCTCGTCGGGATTTTAACATTGCTAGACGCATGCAAACACATGTAAAAATGTATTTAAGACAACATGTAAAAGGGTATTATTTATAATTAAAAATAAGATTCTCGATACTTAAATTCTTTTGCGTCATATATTTTCGGAAAAAATAAAAAAATAAAAATGTTAGGGGTCAAGTTAGCCCCATTACTCATCAGCCAGGTCTGCAGTTCCGTGTTTGGGTAGGAGAGGTATGTGATAAGTTCCCATGAAGAGTAAGGAAGCCTCTACACTCCGGGCGTCCCTATAATAGGGCAAAAGTCCCACATATCCCACCGCCAGCGCGCGTATCCGCTACAGCGGCGGTGGGAATGGGTAAAAGCATTCCCCCCCGGACAACAAAAAAAAAGAAGGGGGCCAAGACGAAATGCCCACGCTCACGCAAATGTATGGTACTTGACGTGTGTCACGTGATTAAGCAATCTATTTTAAAAATGACGGGCATTCATTGGTTAATTCTTTTTCATAAACCTTGTAGATAGCATAGCATATAAGATTTCCTGTCCGGCGTGGGGATCGAACCCACGACCTCCGAGATTTAAAGCGAGCCAAACACTGCTACGCTACACAGGTTTTGATGTTGTGTTGTGATAAATATAAGTATAGATGTTTTAGTACGGAACCAAATTTAATTGCCAAAAACTAGCTTAGTTATTTTAAATCGTTTTTATATCGAATCTTGTAAACAAGTTTACAAACAGGTTATGTACTAATGTACGACAAGGTTTAAAACGCCGCGGTTTTTTTTTTTATAGATTACTAGCTGAGGTTTTGCTTTCTACTAGTATTCTTGTTAACCCTCGTGCTAAGCTAAAATGCTTGTGTTACGAGTGGGTTCACGTCGGTAGTGCAATGGGTGTGATCGAACCGGGGACCATAAGACCACAATTTCGACGCCCTAGCCACGGACGCTTCAAACTAGGATTAAAAGCCCTTCTTTCAATCTATGTATATTAATAAACTAGCTGACCCGGCAGACTTCGTACTGCCTCAATCGATACATAAAAGACCTAAACATTTGTATAAAATAAACTGGGCCGTAGAGACTTCGACCCCTACCCTACACTACCCCTACCCTACACTACCCCTACCCTACACTACCCCTACCCTACACTACCCCTACCCTAAAAAATCTTGGCAAAAAAATTCAAGTTTTTAATTAACAAAATAAAGCTCAAATTGACTCTATATTTTATTTAGAAAACGTTTGTATGGGAAAAAGAAAAAGGCTGTTTTAAGGGGTTTTCAGGCAATTATTCGAATTTTTCTCGCCGTAAAAACCATCCTTGAACTTCCACGAACATTAAAAAAAAAGAATTGGCCAAATTGGTCCAGGCTTTGTAGAGTTATGCGCTTACCAACACATTTTGCGATTCATTTTTATATTATAGATAATATCTATACCTACTACTTAATCACTAAGCTGAAGAGTTTGTTTGCTTGAACACGCTAATCTCAGAAACTACTGGTACGATTTGAAAAAATATTTCAGTTTTAGATAGTCCATTTATCAAGAAAGAGTATATAATATCATCATGTTACAACCACGAAAAGCAGGTCATGAAAAATTTTTTTAATACCGGCGTTAGCCCAAAGTTACTATCGAACGTGGACGAAATCGATATCCATGATAAATCATCAAATACGTAGCTGCCCCATTAAACTTAAATATTTCATTTGGCTGTTTATTAATAAAATAAAACTCAGCAACTTTTCAACATGTTGGGCACAATTGAATTAGATTTTTAATTGTAATAGCAAACAATTAAAATGTTAATTCTAAATTAATTGCAATTGAATTAATTAAATTATTTCTTAATTGTGGCATGCATTTAAAATCAATTGCAATTAAATCTGTTAATTGTGGTTAACAATTAATTTTATTTGCAATTAACTTAATTGTTTAAATAATTAATTTAACTGATATTTAGGGATGTGCACCCGAGAACAGAAAATGTCACGGCAATTATAACTTTCGATTGGACATGCGGTTACTTTATCATAATTATTTATAGACTGGTTATATTGAGTCGATATTTTGTTATGCGATACACGTAGCTTAATATAGTTTAAAACGATGAATGAATCAAAGTAAATCTGTACGTAATAAAAATTACAAGCAAGTTTTAACATTAAGTTGGTGTGCGGACACGCCACGGTAATTAGAGAACAGACGTTCTTTGAACATAGTAAATTAATTTAGTCTTAAACTACTTAAAATAGAAGCCAATGTTTTTGTTTACAGCTAGATACGGATGCTAACTAACATATGAAAAAAAATGCGTGATTGTATATGATAATATTATGGACTATGCAAGCCCGGACACGTCATCATCATCATCATCCATGTTCAGCAGTGGACGTTATACGGGCTGATGATGATGATGATGATGATGCAAGCCCGGACACGTAAAACTTGCTAATCGGAGAATGGCCGGGGTCTTAGCTCCGCTACTCACCAGCCAGGTCTGCAGTTCCGTGTTGGGGTATAATACCCAAAAATTGGTACCAGCTCTCCTATTATATTCATAAGGAACTCTAAAATAATTAAAATAAAACATAGTTAAATTAAATTAAAAAACTGGCCCATGATTAATATTTTGTTATTTATTTGCCATTCATGTAGAATCTTTAACAGAGTCAACAAGTGTTCATCATTTTGATTTTTTATTTGATAGTAACTTATTATGCTATTCATATGGATTATGAAGTTGAGTGAAGTTGCGTTATAATGTTTGCAAATATTATTATTATTTTGGTCATAGTTAATTTAACTTCAGTTCTGAGTATTGAGTTCCTGAATTTATCTGAAGGCAAGTGGTTTCCCGTGTTGTTTCCGGTTTAGAATAGACGACCCCATGTGAAAAATAAGTACAGGCAAAGAACAGGGAATGTCAAAATAAATAGATTTTGATAAAAACGCAATAATAAATTAGGAAATATGTCGTTTTAATTAAGATTCTCGTTTCGGTCAGGCTGGATTTAAGGGAGAGCATCCAAGGCCCCGGGATCTCCTCAATAGAGGGGCCCTCACAATAGAGATTTTAAATCTTTCATAATCTGACGAGTAGGTACACTACAACTTTTCTTTTATTTCTTTATTCGGTGTTGCACCTTTACATACAGTACTTTGTAGAATCATGATAAATGTTCTCATGATTAGTTTGGTTTTTAATTGGTTCTTAAATATTGTTATAATGGTTATTCATGATATTATTTTTGCACGCGGGATTTGCAGGATTATTCTGGCACAATAGTAGTAATATTGCTTCTTCCTCGTCAGATGAACGATTTGGTCCAACATAACCTTCGAAAACAGAATAAAATATGGCTGCCGCATCCGGGTACGCAAGAGGCCGTCTGCGTTGCGTAGTCAGCTCGGTTGCGTAAGCGTATGCGTAACCCGGTGTGACATCGGGTTATGCCGTAACTACGCGCATGACTACGACGTGATTACACCGTAGTCGGCTTGCTCAGCACTTAAAAAGTAGAGTGGGGCAAAATTTAATTGTGAGCGTCGTTCACACACTCAAAGAACGCCTAATGTGGAGTCAGTTTAACAGCGTAATTATATTAAACGGGTAATGAATGCATAAATTAAAATACACAATAAGTACTCCAATGTTTTATTATAAACGTATAACTTAAAAATATTTACACAAGGAGGCTACTCACGCAACGATACTACTATGACTTTGATTATGTCAATATATTAAGTGAATGTAGCTCCAATAATACATTAACAATAACATAGGATATGCGTTACAATAACCCTACAGGTAATGAAGACGTTTTTATCGTATTCATAATTTTTTTTTTTTCGGAATGTCTTACGTATTTAGCCACTAGGCTTTTGCTACTTCACCGGGCAAAAAGGCGAACAGAGCTCCAGCCTTAATAAATGGTTTAAAAACTACTAACTAAGCAACCTGCGCAAGAGGGCGCATGTGGGGCTAGGACCTCGGCTCAGGGCGGTCGCTGGCGATGAGATTGAGGGATTATGACGTTTAGTATTTTAGTGGAGTTTTGTGCAACTGTCGCTCTACTACAGTTCGCGGGCCTCTCGGACTTCAGATCTACGAGGCATCGGATGGTTCTTTGCAAACTAAGGGTCGGGAGGACGAGGGGTCATATTTCATAGTCATATCGTTACTTTGATTAGCCTTCAGCATTGAGTAGGTACAGTCACGAACTTTAATTTGAAGACGGCTGCATCACATGGTGGTCTAAATTTATTAATCTCAATTTTGAAATTCATAAGCTGTTAATTTATTTATAAACTCCGGTCGGCCAAGAGGGCGACCCCTGTGGAAATTGGACGTCTGCTCAGGGCGGTCGCTGGCGAGGGGATTGAGTGAGGGATTATGACTTTTAGTTGTATAGGGGTAGGGGTGCCAGCTTAATTTTGGATTTATATGGAACTTTAAAAAAAAAGTTGCAAAATCATATAGTACTTTTGGGAAATTCAGGAAAAAATAGTACACATTTATTTATAATCACTATTTATTTTACCATGTGTATTTGTTAATACCCTTTGCTTTGGCCATCAAGGTATAACCTTTAACATAATCGTAAGAATCTGAGCATGATAGATCCATATTATTATTTAAAAAAATCAACAATATTTTTTTTCATCGGCCGCGCTCACTTTGCGTTCAAAATTTTAAAAAGGGGTAAAATTTGGATTAGCGCACAAATATAGTACTTTTTGTACTATATTATTTATGTATAATATATAGTACATTTGACTGAAATATAATACGATACTATATAATAAAGCAGGGGTGGCAACAATAGGGGAGTTTTGTGCAACTGTCGCTCTACTTGGCCTGTAGAACTTCGAGTCTACGAGGGCATCGGAAGGTTTACAAGTCGATGGAGTTCAAAATGAGGTGGTAAGCAAATGACTTATGGCCTTTTGAGTTTTAAGGCCACACCATAGACTCAATCCAAGGTACATAGTGTGAGACCATAGTATACGAATCGGAGACACTGCAGGAAGCGCCGTACCATTTGATACCGATCACGGTGTAGAGACACGAAGTTATATGGTTCGTCACCACTATGGGGTCTCCAGACCAGGACTGGAAGAAAAAAAAAACAAATACAGTAAGAGCGAATGTGTGCGTTTTTATAACCAACTCCAATTTAAGGCTCAACGTTCGCAATTCAGGTATTTAACGGAGAAATTGTCGGAAAGTGATATTTCTTATCTGATATATTTCATCATCAGGCCGTATAACGTCCACTGCTGATCATGGGCCTCCTCCCGAGGGAGGGTATTTCCCATAATAACCACGCTTGGCAGGCAGGCTAGTGACCGCAGTATTATTATGTTGTACCACACATGGAAACGCTGCCGCCCGTTCCTTGATAAACGCTTATTATAGATGATGTTATAACAATCGGGACCAACGGCTTAACGTGCTTTCCGAGGCACGGAGGGCATTCTCTCAACCAACCAGACCCGGAAAGAAATTTTAAAACTTACACAAAGGTTTCCTGTCCGGCGTGGGGATAGAACCCACGACCTCCGACATTTAAAGCGAGCCAAATACCGCTACGCTGCGGAGGTTGTCTTTATCTGTTATATTTAAAGACCTATGTTAAGTCATCATTAGGTCAAAAACATAGAAAAAGCCTTGTGAATATCAGCTGTGATCTAAATTGTATAGTTTTATCATTGTATTGAATTTCCTTGGTCTACTGATGCTATTAACTTTTAAGGCTTATTAACAATAGACCCGTTGTTGATTTTATATTCGTAAAATTAACAGTTATTTTAGTATCACAGTTAAAAATGGCATATTCTGACATATTCATCGATATATACTTGAAGTGCGAACGTTGCGCCTTAATGTAAGAATAAGGTGTACCTAAATTGATGGAAATGATACCATTATAATCGTGACTTTGTAGTCATTGCTAAAACTTATCATCAGCCCGTATAACGCCCACTGCTGAACATGGGCCTCCTCCCGAGGGAGGGTATTTGCCATAGTCACCACGCTTGGCAGTCGGATTGGTGACCGCAGTATTATGTTGTTATACACAGGGAAACGCTAATTCTAAGATTTCTTTCCGGGTCTGGTTGGTTGAGGGACTACCCTCCGTGCCTCGGAGAGCACGTTAAGCCGTTGGTCCCGATTGTTATAACATCATCTATACTAACATTATAAAGCTGCAGAGTTTGTTTGTTTGTTTGTTTGAACGCGCTAATCTCAGGAACTACTGGTCCATTTATCGAGGAAGGTTATAGGCTATATTTTATTTTCAAAAAAATTTGGGATCCGTAAGAAAATTGCGATTTTGTAACCTAAGGCCCCTCGCCCACGGCGACTTTTTGCAGCGATGCAGTAGCGATGCTGTCGCATGTTTGCATCGATACAGTCGCGATG
Organism: Nycteola revayana; assembly: GCA_947037095.2. Classification (NCBI taxonomy): domain Eukaryota; kingdom Metazoa; phylum Arthropoda; class Insecta; order Lepidoptera; family Nolidae; genus Nycteola; species Nycteola revayana. Next base: position 8,026,878 of record OX344840.2, read on the forward strand.
CGGTTACTAGCTGTGTGCTATCGCCCACATAACCACGATTCGGTCGCGATGCTGTTGCGCGTTTACAAAACGCGCGACTGCATCGCTGCAAAAAGTCGCCGTGGGCGAGGGGCCTAAGGTGTAAAAGCGAAAACCTACTTATGCGTGCGCTGCAAAAACTATTGACATTAGAACAAAATGATGTACTACGGGTTTGTAGGTCTTACTAAATCTACAAAAAAGTCCGCGAGAGCATATATCTAACTATCATAGTTTAGTCACAATAACCGCTTTTATGTTCATAAAAAAATATTAAATCGTCTGAAGAAAGAAACTACGTTATATGTATATCGTAATATTAATCCTTATCCAAATTAAGCATTCTGTTATCAAGGGTATTTATGTAGAAGTAAAATACTTTTTGTTTTATTCCAATAGTACATTTCATTGAGTAATTATCACGAGTATAAAAACGGAAAGAATTGGTACCTAATAATGAGTTATTTGCCATAATAGATAAAGCTGAAGAGTTTGTTTGCTTGAACGCGCTAATCCTAGCAACTACTGGTCCGATTTGAAAAATTCTTTCAATGTTAGATAGCCCATTTATCGAGGAAGGTTTTAAGCTATATATATATTTTATTATAAAGTTTCAACGGGAACGGGAGTTACGCGGGTGAAACCGCGCGCGGAAAGCTAGTGTATAATAATCGTATATCAGGGAAGGGGCAGCAGCGATTCCTTGTGTATTACTACATAATACATAATACTGCGGTCACCAATCCGCCTGCCAAGCGTGGTGACTATGGCAAATACCTTCCTTTGGGCTGAGGCCCATGTCCAGCAGTGGACGTTATACGGGCTGATGATGATGAATATGTATTACGCCCTATTATTTTCAAGACGGTAAAAAAGTCACCAAGTATATAAGTACGGAAGTACGGAATAGTAAGGGTTAGCGAGGATAACTCACATCGCAGGATTGTGTCAGGTCTTGTCTGTGTCCGTAGCACTCTTGTGTCGTATGATTGTAGTTTTGATAACTCTTACTGCACTCTTCTTCTGTAAACTTCTGCACTTTTACCTGAGAAAAGAAACCAAATAGAAATCAAATGTTGTAAAAAAGCGAAACACATACTATAATATAAGCATAATCTTGTAGTTCATGCTAGCCGTCTCCGCAAAATAAGTAACTCTTTTATGGGGCAATGTATACGGTTCTCTATAACAAACTTCCGAAGAGAATTGACTATAAATAAGTTTTAAATTACTATTAAAGGGCTAATTATAAAATTTCTGATTATTTCTCTGACAAAAATGCTTGGGAATTAAATCGCTCCAATCTCAATGTAAAATAAAGTATTTTGTTATTAGGTTAGTGTTTCTCGGTAGTCGCCACGTCACTCACTGCACGATAGAAGAAAAAATATGACGATTCCAAACAAATGTAATCAATTTTACGGAATGTATGAATTTTTTAAATGGAATTTAAAAAAAAATGCCTGTTTCTATTTAGAATCTCGCCTACCTCGGCTGAAACGGAATTGTTAATTCTTTCTTTTTTGTTCCGGTTGTAATCCAAAAGAAACTATATATTTATATATTTATTTATTATGATTTCACAACAACAAGTCATAGAGAATGTTTATTTTTTTAAACATGAAAATGAAATGGCACTCTTACGCGCCATATTGATAACTTCACGGTGTAGAAAAGTTGTCTAAGTCTAACTTTAAAGATGCCGTTAGTTGAATAATAATCTAGAAAGTGTAACGACCTTCTCACTGAACATAGACCAGTTGTAGTCAACCTTTTTTTTTTAGGGGCTACATTCACGTGTCGAGGGCCACGAACAAAAGATTTTAAGGTTAATGTGAATAGTGGAGATTACTCCGAAACTTTTGCACTGATTTAAATGAAATTTTGCACGGTGGTACCTTATATCCCCGGACAAAATTTTAAATACTTTTAATCACAGAAAATTAATGAATTCCCGTGGGTTAGTTAAAAATTCGGCCTTTGGCGCGGGCTTCAGCTAATAAATAAAATATAAATATTTTTACAGTTCGGATGACATCTGTGCTGCGTTTGCTTTTGCCGTCCCAGTAGGTGGTGAGAATCGCTTCATCGTCCACAAACTCCTCGGAGGGAAGGCAGGCGGGTACCACTCTCTCGTTGAACTGGATGCTACAAAATAATAAAGATTAGTATTTATCTCGGAGGTCGTGGGTTCGAACCCCACGTCGGACAAGAAATATTCGTGTAAATTTATTTCCGGGTCTAGTTGGCTGAGGGAGTACCCTCCGTGCACGGGAAGCACGTTAAGCCGTTGGTCCCGATTGATATAACATCATCTATAAAAATCGTATACCAGGGTACGGGCAGCAGCGTTTCCTTGTGTGTTATAACATAATACTGCGGTCACCAATCCGCCTGCCAAGCGTGGTGATTATGGCAAAACCGTCCTACAGGCGAAGGCAAATGTTCAGTAGTGGACGTTACAAGGGCTGATGATGATGATGACTGCAGTCACCAACTCACCCATCAAGCGTGGTGAGTATGGAAAAACCACATTTGAGATCGGCCCATGTTCAACAGAGGACGTTATACGAGCTGATGATGATGATGACGATTCCAAGACTTACGTATTAACAGTTTCCATCAACGCCACATCATTATAGAACCCGTAGCGGACGTAGCCGGTATGAATGATGTGTCTCTTGATCTCGTGTGTCTGCCAGTTGTCACGGGAACCGGTGCGGCTGCTCACACCCATGGCCAGGTACTTGAGGCCACCATTGTGTGGTCTTTGCAAATAAAAATAAAAATTGTATTTTGTCGGGAGTCTGGACATCATAGTAAATGTCGGGACAATCCAGCCCCTCCCGGCCCTTAGTTTGCTAAGAACCTTCCGATGCCCTCGTAGACCCGAAGTCCGAGTGGTCCGCGAACTGTAAAGTAGAGCGATAGTTGCACAAAACTCCCCTAAAAACTAAAAGCCATAATTCCTCAATCTCCCCGTCAGCGACCGCCCTGAGCCGAGGTCCAAGTCCCACAGGAGACGCCCTGTTGCGCAGGTTGCTTAGTTTGTAGTGTTTAAACCATTTATCTAGGCTGGAGCTTAGCTCACCTTTATGCCCGGTGAAGTAGCAAAAGCCTCAGGGCAAACAAAATATGACCGTCAGAAAAAAAAAATCACTTAAACCTATTACAGGTATTTATGTAAATAGTCAAAACATATTTTGGCTTATTTTTGATTTACTGTGTTAAATTAATTAATTTTATTTGGTTTTTGCTACTTATAATAATAGTTAATATAGCTTTAGCCTAAACGCTGTCAGGTATGAAAATTCAATATTATTTTATACCTTTGATTAAATCTAAGTTCTGTCCTTTGAGTATGTTATTATTTAGACGGACCATAAGTATCTCGACGAACGCGCTTTAGTGCTACCACCGGATCCAATACGCCCCAACTGAGAAGATCCGGCGAAACAAACTCAGTGGGGTTATTCCACTGCTGGTTTCAGCGCGGCCTCATCGAGACGATCCGGCGAAACATACTCAGATGGGCATGTCTAAGAAGTTTCATCTGGCAACCCTATTTATAGGTATATAGGTCCTCGCAAATGCGACTATCCTCGTCTAGATTTGGCCTCGCTACGCTACTGTCTGCGTTAGCGATTTTATGCTTACTCTTACTTAGTCTTCTGACTTACTCAGTAGATCTCCACGCCGTGGTGAGAACATATTTGTCACTAATGATGATGCCGACATCGCCTCGCCAGTCTGCCTTTTCCAGGGTGTCTCCGTAGCCCAATAGAGCCTGGAAAAACAAAAATATGAGACAAATTATGGGTCCCCTCCCAAAGGTTGTTGGGAGGTTGGCAGGTAGGTTGTTGACAGTTGCACAAAATCCACCTAAAAATCTAAAGTCATAATTCCAGATTACCCTGCCAGCATAAAGCTCCCCAAAAAAACTAAAAAGCCATTATCCCTTAATCTCCCCGCCAGCGACCGCCCTGAGCCGAGGTCCAAGTCCCACAGGGGTCATGCGCAGGTTGCTTAGTTTGTAGTTTTAAACCATTTATCTAGGCTGGAGCTCTGCGCCTTTATGCCCGGTGATGTAGCATAAGCCTCGTGGCTAACAACATGATGAACAAGATGTTGACCGCAGTATTATATATACACAGGTAAATGCTGCAGCCCGTTCCTGGGTACACAATTGTTGCAATGTACACAAAGATTTCTAGTCCGGTGTAAGGATCGAACCCACGACCTCCGAGATTTAAAGCGAGCCACATACCGCCACGCTACGGAGGATGGATAAAGGATTCATACTGTTAAAAAATTAAATATTCATACTGTTTAAAAATTGGTCCTTCGAGCCGGATCAATATTCACCACATTTCTGCACAATATGGTAAATAAGCGGTAAAGTAGGTAACCTTACAAGGAAGGTTATAGGCTATTTTTCTTTTTATCTATTCACCCAAATAATTGTCTTCGCTGGGAATCGACTCTGACGTTCGAACGTCAGGTACCAGAATCACTGCCGTCGGGGGGCCGGATGGCTCATGCGTACTTGGGCCCCGCCAGCGGCGGATCGAAGGAGTGTCCGGGGGGTTTTAGTGGTGGTTAGGGTTCTCTTATCGTGGTATGAGTTTAGTTTAACACGCTATGGAGAGGGCGAGTCCCACATATCTCACCGCCAGCGTGCGAATACGCTGCAGCGGCGGTGGGAATTGCGTAAATGAAGTTCGAACCGGAAAAAAAAAGTTACCTGCATCACTGTGCCAACAAATTAAACTGAGAGCACAGCAAGTCAAGACTTACCAAAAATGGGTATTCCACTACTGCAGATTTATCCGGTTTGCCCAACTCTCCCTCCCCCCACCACTGGTAACCGTGGCACTGCTTGTCAGTATCCAAGACTCTCTTCAGACCTCCAGTTAGACCTTCACTGCGACACTTGTTCGGAAGTTTGTCGAGATATTCTAGGCAGTCTGCGAATTTATAGAATCATTTATGTATACTAATATATAAAGCTGAAGAGTTTGTTTGTCTAATGCGCTAATCTCAGGAACTACTGGTCTAATTTGCAAAATTCTTTCAGTGTTAGATAGCCCATTTATCGAGGAAAGCTATAGATTATATTTCATTTAAAAAATCTGTTCCACAAATAATTGTCGTCGGTGGGAATCGAACATCGAACGTCACGTCCCAGAAGCAACTTCTGTAACAACTGAGACACCAGCGCAGTAAATTAACAAAATTAATATATTATTGATTTACTGAGCTGGTGTATTTTATAAATATAAATAAATACTTTTAAATAGGCTAGTTGACACATAAGAAGTTATGTTACAATGATGTTTATTTCTAAAAGTACGTATTTGTCATATGGAACCTAAATATAATAATTTCTGTGCAAAAAACTTGAATATGTTTTTATAAACTCAATACGAAAATTATTTCTTTTGTCTATGACTTTAACTTCCAAAAACGCTATCAGCTATTTTGTGACGTCATACATCTTGTTAAAAAACATGAACGCGATCCTTTACTATTACACTTTCTGAGTCATGACGTCATCGATCTTGAACACAGATAATGTATATAGATCAACATGGCTGACATAGTTTTCATCTCTAAATGTCAAGCTAATTTTAAAATATTAATTGTAGTGCTTTCTAGATGTCAAATAAATGCCATATTTTTTTCTTGATCTAGTAAAACCGTTCTAAACCATATAAAAATAATACAAAAAAGGGGCCAACTATTGCTTCATAAATAATTCTATGATGGTGTGAAAATTCATACAAGTCAATAACTACCAATAAGTTCGAAAAAGATGAAAATACTCACGATCTCTCGCTTTTCGGCCATCTTTCCAAAATATACCTTCTCCTTTAACTGGACTTACGACAGTTTTGCTGGAATTAACGCAATTACTTTAATATTAATAAATAGGTGGAGAATTGTGTTTTCTACTTTTTGCTACATCACTTAAGATAAAGGGTGGATTGTTCTAACCCGGAAACTAGGCATGGGCTGATTTTGATGATATTTACCTTACATCACTGATGAGAACGCAATCGGTACAGCAGATCTTTTGAGCTTCACCGTTCGCTGAACATGTCTGTAAAACAAAGATTTTTTAAATTTTACGAAGTGGGAAACAACAGTGGTTTATGTCACAAAAAAAAAAATCGGATGGATATAATAATGACAAAAATTGTAAAGAGTATGCTTAGGTGGTTTGGTCATGTGGAAAGGATGAATGAAAGGCGAGTAACAAAAGGTATTTACAAGGCAGATGTGAGTGGAAACGCCGGGAGGGGACGCCCTAGAAGGACGAGGACGAGGCAAAGGGAGTGTGTAAGGATCGTATCAGGTGGCGTTCTGTAGTTTCTGCCTACCCCCATGGGAGAAAGGCGTGATTATATGTATGTATGTATGTATGTATGTATGTACGTATATAATAATATGTACTAATATGTAGTTAGCCACGAGCTCCTTTTTTTACTTCAACGAGAATAAAGGCGAGCCTCCAGCCTTATTCATCATCATCATCATCAGCCTGTATAACGTTGACTGCTGAATATGGGCGTCCTCCCGGGGGAGGTTATTTGCAACAGCCACCACGCTTGGCAGGCGGGTAGGTGGCCGGAGTATTATGTTGTACCACACAAGGAAACGCTGCTGTCCGTTCCTTGCTAGACGATTATTAAAGAGGATGTTATATTAATCGGGACCAACGGCTTAATGTGCTTTCCGAGGCACGGAGAGTAGTCCCTCAACCAACCAGACACGAAAAGAAATCTTGGAACTTACACAAGGATTTCCTGTCCGGCGTGGGAATCGAACCCACGACCTCCGAGATATAAAAGCGAGCCAAATACCGCTACGCTACGGAGGTTGACATTGGATTAAAAACCACAAATTAAGCAATCTGTGAAAGAGAGCTTCCTTAGGGATTTGTACATCGGCTGAAGACGGTTGCTGTCGGAGGACTACGGATTAAGTCAGTCAGCCATGAGACTTTTGCTACTTCACCGGGCATAAACGCGAGCAGGTCTTCAGCCTGAGTAAATAGCATATAACCTAAAAACTAAGCAACCAGCGCAAAAGTGCGCCCGTTGTAGGACCGTTACCTCAAATTCTTCACCGGGCATAAAAGCGAGCAGTTCTTCAGCTTGATTAAACTACAAACTAAGCAACCAGCGCAAAAGGACGTCCCCTTTGGGACTAGGACCTCAAATTAGGGCGGTCACTAATGGAGGGATGACTGTTAGATTTTTTACGGGAGTTGTGTGGAACTATCACTCTACTTTGAGTGCGCGGGACCCTCGAACTTCGGGTATACGAGGGCATCGGAATTTAAAGAACACAAAAGAATATTCAGAACTTACGGGATGTTTTTCCGCACTCTTCGTGTCCAGAGAAGTTAAGCACCTGTAAGAGTCGACGCAGGTACCCACCACACCATTCCAAGTACATTCGTCCCCTGAAAAGAGAATGCAATACATATTTTAATACCATTCGGTATTGGGATTACGTAAATTAAAGCGATGACTGCGATTACGTAGACCACGAGCCTCGGGCCTCCTCCCGAGTGAGGGTTTTTGCCATAGTCACCACACTTGGCAGGCGGGTTGGTGACTGCAGTATTATGTTGTACCACACAAGGAAACGCTGCAGACCGTTCCTTGCTATACGATTATTAAAGATAATGTTATAACAATCGGGACCAACGGCTAAACATGCTTTCCGAGGCACGTAGTCCCACAGCCAACCAGACCTGTAAAGAAATCTTAGAATCTACACAAAGATTTTGTGTCTGGTGTAGGGTCGAACCCACGACCTCCGAGATTTAAAGCGAACCAATACCTACCGCTGCGCCACGGAGGTTGTCCGTTGTACCGAGATATTACGAAAAAAATAATCTCAGGAGTAAGCAATCATCAACGATCCACCTAAGCCAGTACCTTTGTCAGCAGGCTCATCTAAATATTCACAGGACAGGACACAGAACGTCAGAGCGAAGAAAAGAACTGACCAGTAGAGGTGCAAAAAGACGAACTCCAGCTTTAACAAATCAAGCAACCTGCGTAAGATGAGGCCCTTGTGGGCCTTGAATCTCGGCTCAGGGCGGTCACTGACGGTAGAAATTGATGAATGATGAGTTTTAAATTTTTAGGGGAAGTTTTGGGCAACTTTCGCTCAACCTTATAGTTTTTGGGCTTCTCGAACTTCGTGCTTACGAGGGCATCGGGAGAAATCTGCCTCAGTATTGTTCGTAAATCTTGTATTTGGAAACTAGTCTCAGACTCCACTTTTTCTGACTGACATCTGTAGTTAATCGTGAGGCTTTTGCTACTTGAGGCGACCAGAGCTCCAGCCTATTAAACTACAAACAAAGCAACCACCGCAAGAGGGCGTACCTTCTGGGACTAAGACCTCGGCTCAGGTCAGAGATAGAGGGATTATGGCTAGATTTTAAGGGGAGTTTTGTGCAAATGTCGTCCTGCTTTGCAGGCCTCTCGGATCTACGTTTGTCAAACTTAGGGTTGGGAGGGCGCGAAGGGGGTCTGACCACCAGAGCTATATTTCATTGCTAATGGCGTTCTTCAAAGACCTTTTTTATAAAAACAAACTCACCTTGTCTTAAATCTCGAACACATTTCGGCATCGTCTCCGACCAGAGTCCAGCTACGCAGTCGATCTCCGAATTCCCCACGATCCTGTATCCTGGTCGACAGGACACGAAGAGTCGGAGCGAAGGATAGAACTGGCCAGTAGCCGCGTCAGGGACGCTTGATGTGTATGAACCGAACTTAGGTGCTGGAGGGAGAATGCAGGTATCGGATTTTTGCGGGCTGGAAAGAGAAAGCGATACTGATTGATTTATGATTCATAACACATAGAGGTATTACTGGTTGGTATGCCATGTAGTTTTTAGCTGAGAAAAGACCACCCCATATCTTCCCATGGGTGTCGTAAGACGCGACTCAAGGACATATTGCTGATGGATAGGCATGTTTTTTTTTTTTTTGGATATATATTCATGAGGCTTTTGCTACTTTACCGGGCATAAAGGCGAGCAGAGCTCCAGCCTTAATAAATGGTCTATATACTACAAACTAAGCAACCTGCGCAGCGGGGCGCCCCTTGTGGGTATTGGACCTCGGCTCAGGGCGGTCGTTGGCGATGAGATTGAGGGATTATTACTTTTAGTATTATATTTAGGGGAGTATTGTGCAACTGTCGGTCTACTTTACAGTTCGCGGGTCTCTCGGACTTTGGGTTTACGAGGGCATCGGATGGTTCCTTGCAAACTAAGGGTCAGGAGGACCAGGGGCGACGCGTCGCATTCGCGGGCGCACTCTTCTCCGGCGGGTCGGAAAGACTGATGGATGGGCAGCAGCATCTACTAGCTCAAGGATACTCACCATTTTACTGCTATCAACCATCCGCTTGCCAAGCGTGGTGATTATGCCAATATCCGTTACCGACACTGTCTTACCAAAGTCTGTTCTGGCCGATGTTCAGCAGTGGTTGACATCATCATCATCATCAGCCCGTATAATGTTCACTGCTGAACCACGCTTGGCAGGCGGGTTGGTGACCACATTATTATGTTGTACCACACAAGGAAATGCTGCTGCCCGTTCCTTGATATACGATTATTACAGATGATGTTGTGATCGGGACCAACGGCTTAACGTGCTTTCCGAGGCACGGAGGATAGTCCCTCAACCAACCAGACCCGGAAAGACATCTTAGAATTCACACAAAGATTTTCTGTCCGGCGTGGGGATCGAACCCACGACCTCCGAGATTTAAAGCGAGCCAAATAGCGCTACGCTACGGAGGTTGACATAACTTTTACGAATTAAGGAAGCCCCTCTCCTGCCAAGGGTGTTTTCGTGGTGCTAAAAAGATTATCTTTAACACTTACTTGAAAAGGTTCTCTTTAATGAAATTCTCATGTTTTATAATATGAGTGAAGGTGGTGACAGTTTGCACGTTGCATAGGTTCTCATCATCAGGAGCTGTGGAGACGATTCCTCGGAGGTAGTACCGTTCGATTCCCCGGTCTTGTTCAGCGAATGCTAGTCCACCACCGCTGTCACCTTGACATACTGCTGTGCCTAAAGACAGAATATTATTATAATCATCAGTCAATATAAAAGGAGGGAGGACAAAAAAAATAGTCCGTCAGATAGATTACTAAAAAATATTGGACACGTATTTTTTATTTATCAATTCAATAACAATCGACAAAGATACAGAGCAACAACATACTACAAAGTTCTGAAGGGTTCTGAAGGTTATTCTTTTGACGTCACTATTATGTAAAATTGTACCTAGAAGTAAATTAATTGTTTAGTCTTTCTGCCTATTACCAAGACTGCCTATGTCTATTTGTTTGAACAACCAGCTGGAAGTTGGTTGTTCAAACAAATAGACCGACATTTTTTGTATATACATGGAAAAATAATAGATTTAAAAATGCCTACCGTTTTTCTCATAACCAGCACAAATTTTGTCGCCAGTTATATATTCACTGAAGCCAGGCGGTGCTTTTGCGATGCAGTCTGAGGTCTCAACGAACGGCAGTTTTACAACATTGAGGATCGGAGAGGCAGGACCGTTGCTTGATGTTAGACCCCAACCTGCAACCTGACCTGACATTTAGTATTACGACTTCTTCGAGATAAATCTAGGCAGATAATGGTTGAAAGATCTTAGATTTTTAGAAGATTTTACCACAACCAAGAAAGTATCAGCCATTAAGTGGTTTCAAAACTACAAACTAAGCAACCTGTGCAAGAGGGCGTGGCAACTCTAAGACGAATTGGCAAGAAACTCAGAGGAATCCGGTTTTTAAATAAATTTTATGTTACAATTATGCCACTCGCCAAGCATCCCCAAGCAGTTTTGTCATCGACATAATCAGAAATGTTATAAGGTTTTTAACATAATTTATCTTTGACATATCGTTTAAACTTGTTTATAGGAGCATTCATAAGGAGATTAATGAATGCAGAAGAGGCAAAAGTGGTATGTCAAGATAGTAGCAAGTGGAAGGAAGTGGTCTCTGCGAAAGAGGCGTGAATTTATGTATGTAAAAGGAGTTAAGTGATTACCTTTCCCATATTGCCAGCAATCAACTGACGTTTATCAAATTCATAGTCAAAAGACAGACAGACGGGCCGCACGTGTGTCTGGTATACAAATGCTTGAGTCAAGTAGACAAGAGCTATATCATCCTGAAAGTTGGCCTTACGACCTTGATAATGATCCGGGATCTTGATGTCTTTTACCTGTGGAAGAAAAGTTTGGTCATCATCATCATCGTCATCATCATCAGCTCGTATAACGTCCACTGCTGAACATCGGCCTCCTTCAGTGGGAGGGTATTTGCCATAGTCTCCACGCTTGGCCACTGGTACTATGTTGTACCACACAAAGAAGCTCTGCTGCCCGTTCCTTGATATACGATTATTATTGATGATGTTATAATAATGGGGACCAATGGCTTAACGTGCTTTCCGAGGTACGGAGGGTAGTCCTTTAACCAGCCAGACCCGGTAAGAAATCTTAGAATTTACACAAAGATTTCTTGTCCGGCGTGGGGATCGATCCCAAGACTTATATTGCCACGCTACGGAGGTCGTCCCTATTACTATTTAACAAATAATTGTTTTACTTTCAACAGGCATTTTTCTTAAACAATCTGGGACTTTAAGCACCATACACAGGCATTGCTCCTAGGCTCCTACTGCTACGCTACGGAGGTCGTCCCTATTTAGGGTTTCCACCTTTTTTTGGTTTTATATAGTACTTTTTACAAAAAGTTGCTAAATATTTATAATAGGAAAATATATTTATAATAGTACTTTTGGGAAATTCAGGATAAAGAATAGTACAAATTTATTTTAAATAACTTTTCCACGTGTATTTGTTAATACTCTTTGCTTCGGCCATCAAGGTTAAACACCTTTAAAATAATTATAAGCGCATGTTAGATCCATATTAAAATAAATCAACAATTCATTGTTTTCATATGCCGAGCTGATTTTGGATTAGCAAAAAAATATTGTACATTTGACTGAAATATAGTACAGGTGGCAACTTTATCCCTATTACGATTTCGCAAATTCATTTTAAAAATCATTTTTCTAAAAATCTGGGAGTTTGACCACCATACGCAGGGATTCACAAATGGTAACTGAACTTACATCAGACTTCTGGGCGTCGGTATCATCATCAGCTATATCGTTATAAGGCCGGTGCAGCTTCCCTATGGCGGCTGCGAAGTCTGATGCAGGCAGGAGATAATCCACGTAGAAGCAATGGGCAGCTGTGAAGAAAATAGTGTTTTTTTTTCATCAATATAGACCCTAGACCACCTCTGTATCGTAGAGGTATTTGGCTCGCTTTAAATCTCGGCGGTCGTGGGTTCGATCCCCCCGCCGGACAGGAAATATATGTGTAAATTCTGAGATTTCTCTTCGGGTCTGGTTGATTGAGGGACTACCCTCCGTGCCTCGGAAAGCACGTTAAGCCATTGGTCCCGATTGTTATAACATCATCTCGTATATCAGGGAACGAGCAGCAGCGATTCCTTGCGTGTTACAACATAATACTGTGGTCACCGATCTGCCTGCCAAGCGTGGAGACTATGGCAACTGCCCTCCCTCGGGAGAAGGCCCATCTTCAGCAATTTACGTTATACGGGCTGTTGATGAGACCCGAGACGCTCTAGGATTTTTTTCCATCACCCAAAACCCTCTAGGAAAAGGGTAGCCAATTGGTCGGTCACGATCGACTTTTCGATCCCGGCAGCTATTACAATCGATCACCTTATATAATTCTAGCTTCCCGCGCGCGGTTTTACCGCGTAGCTCCCGTTCCCGTGGCATCTTTATAATTAATTACACAAAGCCTATGACATCTGGGGCTCGTGTAGCTACTTCACCGGGCATAAAGGCGAGCAGAGCTTCAGCCTAGATAAATGATTTAAACGCTCCAAACTAAGCAACCTGCGCAAGAGTGCGTCCCCTGTGAGGCTTGGACTTCGGCTCAGGGCGGTCGCTGACAGGGAGATTGAGGGATTATGGCTTTTAATTTTTTTCAGGGGAGTTTTGAGCAACTGTCGCTCTACTTTACATTTCGCGGTCCTCTCGGACTTCGGATCTACGACGGCATCGGAAGGTAAGATTATATATATGACATACACAGTAAACAGTCGATGTTAGGTATTATAAGTTGGCCACGCCTGCTCTAGGATGTCAAAAACCTTTCGCTGCAGAGGCGGTGAGAATGGGTAAATGCATATCCCCCCGGACAAAAAAAAAGAATCATGACAAAAACCTAATACCACTACAATATTCCCTTAAAGTCTAGTCATAATTTCTTAATCCCCTCGCCAGGGACCGCCCTGCTGTGACAATATGCCACTACAGCCGGAGCGATCGCCAGCATAAAATCGCTTACACAAATGTGTGGTACTTGACTTCTGTCACGTGATTAAGCGATTCTATTTTAAAAATGACAGGCTTTCATTGATTGATTCTTCTTTGAAACGAGCGATTAAACCGTTTGGATTTCGGTGTTATAAATCTTGTAGATAATCTGATACTGAGTTTTTTGGCAGCGTTTCTCAGTTGGCCATGTCGCGTACTGCACGGGAGGGAAAAAAATTTGACGACTCCAAACAAATGTAACCATTTTTACGGAATAATTGAATATTGAATGTTGCCTCGGCCACATTAGATGGTCTGTTCGGCTATTAGGTTTAGGGTAGGCTTTTCTTTTCGGATGGACAGACGTATTTAGCCAACAAAGCTACTTCACCGGCCATAAAGGCGAGGAGAGCTCCAGCTTAGGTAAGGCCCGTATCGTCTCTTCTCCCACTGTAAGATGCTAAGTTGCTCACCAGAGATGACCACAGTGTTTGTAACAAGGGATCCTCCACATATTTGCATATAGGGTTTGAAGGTCTTCTTGTAGATTCCCGTGTGCCACGGCAGCTCCCCTTTCTTGGCTAAACGTCCTCCAGTCACCAGTTGGGCACCTTCGGGGGTAACTCGGCCACATTCTGTAAAAGTTTAAAAATCAGTGTTTTAAATAGAAGAAACTCGTGGTCGTACTGTTGCCGTTATAGATATAGAGAAAAAGAAATAGAAAAAAAGTTTGTTGTATGGGAGCCCTAAATATTTATTTTATTTTATTTTTGTATTTGTTATTATAGCGGCAACAGAAATATATCATTTGTGAAAATTTCACCTGTTTAGCTATCGCGGTTCTTGAGATACAGCCTGGTGACCGACACACAGACAGCGAAGGCTTAGTAACAGGGTGCCGTTTTTACCCTTCGGGTACGGAACCCAAAAAATCTGCTATTTTTCCATTACAAACAACTGTTTACAAATAAAGAAAAATTGGGGTAACTACCCCAATTTTATGTACAGATTTATATTGGACTGCAAGATAAGCTTACTGTCGAACAACTGTCGGACAGACATATTGGGTGGTACCCAAAAAGCCCCAATTAAGCACTTAAAGAGAATATTCCATACCTGGAGTACACCGAGCGATATAATCCCAAGTTCCTTCATTACATCTCATGAAGGGCAGAATATCCGCCGAGTAGTAGTTAGGACTGTTGCACTCTGGGCGGACTATAGTCCCTGACGGTTCGAAGGACCTACAAGGCCGGTGTCCTACTATGAATCCTTGGACTAGACAGTGGTAGCGGACTGATGGATGCTTGTTGAGCTCGCAGAAGGCTGTAAAATGGAGGAAAGTGTTAGAGTTTTGAAGCCAGACCTATTTCACCTTATTAAAATCATATTGAATTGCATTGAAACTTTAGTGGCTGAGTCATCTCGGGGTCTCTTCGAGGTAAGCAGTGAAACGCAAGAACAACTGTGAGGTAATGGAATTTATTTATGAGGGAGTCTACTTAAGTACTAAAATAGATTTACAAGTGGTTGCGTTCCGACCATCGAATCATCTTCGACTTAAAAACTAACTTACAACTAAACACAATTGTAGGTGGCGCACGCGGCGCGGCGCATTCCAGTGTTTGATGACTGATTTGTGCGATGTACTTTGTACAGTGTTTGATGACTGATTTGTGCGATGTTCTTAGTAGGTTGCTACAAAGTTAAGGAAGAATTAGGTGACAATAATTTGGATGTTGTTTTTAGTATTTAGCTTAATTTTTGCCCTCGTAGCTCCCTTTACCTAATAAAATAGAGCCTCTTCAATAAATGGGCTATCTAACGCTGAAAGATTTTTTCACATCCGACCACTAGTTCCTGAGATTAGCGCGTCCAATCAAACAACAAACTGGTAACTTTAGTTAATAACTAGATTAGTATAGATTTTTTGGTTCAGGGGCAAAATGCCCAATTCTCAAAATGTCTAACGGTGCCAAAATGTCCAATGGTCAAAATGTTCAATTCTCAAAATATCCAATTCCTAAAATGTCCAATCTTTGAGAATGAAGCTTTATAAATCAATGACAAATGACAATCGGTTAGGTTGGGTTAGAACGAACCGAATTGTGGGCGAACATTCTCAAAGATTGGATATTTTGGGAGTTGGACATTTTGAGTATTTGGACATTTTGCCCCTGAACGGATTTTTTTGGTGTGATGTTTGGCTTTCAACAGACCACTCCAGACACCACCTCATGACTTAAGAATATAGAACTGTTCAACTCAAGGATACTCGTCATCATACTGCGATCACCACTTCGCCTGTCCGAGATTGCCGATTATGGCAATATACCTCAACGACCCAGACTTGTTAAGGTTTAACCCTTGGATTGTTAAGAGCAGGCCCAGGTTCAGAGCAGTGGACGTTTTCCATCCACTGCTGAAGGTGGGCCTCCATAGCTCTATGACTGCTTAATTAATACGTCGAATTTCCAGTAACCCTCTAGATAAAGTTAAAATAATAAAATAAAATTCAATTAATACCTGTCTGCGAGTTGGAAGATGACCCCCGAACACATTGAGGTATCGGTTGGAGCCAGTTGCCCTGGTAGCAGAGGGCATCCG
The DNA here is from genome assembly GCA_947037095.2 of Nycteola revayana. NCBI lineage: Eukaryota > Metazoa > Arthropoda > Insecta > Lepidoptera > Nolidae > Nycteola > Nycteola revayana. The sequence continues at coordinate 8,042,942 of OX344840.2, forward strand.
TGTTCCCCTGGACCCTGTATCCTGGGTGACACGTGACGTTCAACAAAATCGTTGGGAAGGACTGTCCAGGGTCCGCGAAGGGCACGTTGGTAGTAAAGAACCCATTGTCAGGGTCTGCAGGTAGGACACAGGATATGGCTCGCTTTTTTCTGAAACTAAAGCATTATTTTTTGTTAAGGCCGTTGTTAACAATGGGTGAGGTTCGAACCGGTGACCTCAAGATCACATCATCATCAACAGCCCGTTTACGTCCACTGCTGAACACGGGCCTCCTCTTAACAGACCTTGGCAAGCCAGCGCCGTTGAGGGACATTGCTATAATCACCACGCTTGGCAGACGGATTGGTGATCGCAGTAAGATGTAAACCTTGAACTAATAGATGCTGCTGCCTATCCATCAGCCATATGTCCCTTAGTCGCCTTTTACGACACCCATGGGAGGACATGGGGTGGTCTATTCTAAGCCGAAAACCTCACGGTAAGGGTCACAAGTCCGAAGCCATTGGGCTACGGCCGCTTTGTATATAAAAAGTTTATTGCCGGTAGTAACTATCTAATCCTACTAATATTATAAATGCGAAAGATTGCATGTGTGAATGTATGTATGTTTGTTACTCTTTCACGCAAAAACTACTTAATGGATTTGGCTGAAACTTTCCACGGGGATAGATAATAAGCTCGATCAACATAATGGCTACAAAAAATCACTCTTCGAACCACTGGAGCAGAGTAACGCGGGTAAAACCGCGGGGCGTAGCTATAGTTAATTATAAGTAATTTACAAAAAGTGTTGCACGCGGTCGGGACGGACCATTCTCTCTTCTTTTGTTTTACCTTATTTTTTTTTTGTGGTTTGTTTTGTTTTTAAATGTGGTTTATTATTTTTAAATGTGTTTATAGTTTTTGCAGATAACGGGAAACGACTTTGTTTTATACTATGTAGTGATTAGGATTTTATGAGCAATAGATTTCCGCACACGTTCCTATAATAACTTCATGATTAAATATAACCTATCCCAACTAACTTGTATCGCGTAATACAAGTTCGCAAGCCAATTCGAACATATACAAGTTCTGAATATCAACAAATGGCCGTCGGCCGCCGGGCATACCACCTCGCCCGGTAAAGAAGATCTTCATTTTCTGAGGAACAAACCGTTTCTCTACACGACCTTATGTTTCTGAGGTCTATAAATGAACCATGACCCACGTCTCGAATGATAAATTGTTAACATTATGACTTAGGTATTTCCATTATTGTTATTTTGCAAAGATAACTTTGTTGTTATGAGCTGAGCTGATATAATCACTACATAGTATAAAATAAAGTCGCTTCCCTCTGTCTGTCAGCCCGTATAACGTCCACTGTTGAACATGAGCCTCCTCCCGAGGGAGGATATTTGGCATAGTCACCACGCTTGGCAGGCGGGTTGGTGACCGCAATATAATGTTGTACAACAATAGGAAACGCTGCTGCCCGTTCCTTGATATACTATTATTATAGATGATGTATAACAATCGGGACCAACGGCTTAACGTGCTTTCCGAGGCATGGAGGGTAGTACCTCGACCAACCAGACCCGGAAAGAAATCTTAGAATTTACACAAAGATTTCCTGTCCGGCGTGAGGATCGAACCCGGGACTCCGACATTTAAAGCGAGCCAAATACAGCTACGCTACGGATGTCATAATAATATGTCTATGTGTGCTAGATCTTTAAAACTACGCAACGAATTTTGATGCGGTTTTTTTTAATAGATAGAGTGATTCAAGAGGAAGATTTATATGTATCAGTAGTGGTGTAGGGTCCTCCATCAGTATTGTACACGTACGAAGCCGGGACGGGTCGCTAGTTATTTATAATTAATTTAATTGTTATTATCTATTCACGACATTCCGTGAGGTTGGACCGTCATATTTAGTATTGAGAAACAATTTATTCCAATTATGTTGTATAATAATTGAAAAAACTATAAACCCCGACTGCGTTTTTGTGTATTTAAAAAAAATCAAAATATATTCAAAACAATAAAAAATGAAGCAGTCGGGATCCATTCTAGAAAACCGATACGGAATCGTGCGCAAGTCCGACTAGCACTTGTTTGACTATCGCATTATTTATTTATTCAAACAAAATATGTATTTTAATAAACTTTTATTTTTTGTATGACAAAAACGTATTAACTTACAAAAAAACCTCACTTGTTAAAGAGATGGCATATATTTTGAGAGCACAACATAATCTTGTTCATTACCTATTAATATTTCTAAGGTTATCAAATAATTTGACCTATAACATACACTATGTAGGTATGACATTTATAAAATAAATAAGATCAAGTTCAATCAGGTATCAAGTTTGTTATTTTTTAATCCTATTATTATAAACGCGAAAGTTTATAAGTAAGTATGGATGGATGGATGTTTGTTACTCTCTTACGCCAAAACTACGGGTATTCTGGTTGGTGCCATTGATGACGCCATAGTTTTAAATAAAAATACTGACTGTATATATTATTTTCAAGACTTAATAAATACCGTCTTGAAACTAATATATAGATACATACATTAACTCACGCCTGTTCCCCAGCGGGGTAAGTAGAGACAATGGACCTCTACTTGCTACGATCCGGTCTCCTCTGATCACCTAGGTGATTTGTTTTCCAGGTGATCAGAGGACACCAATTTAGTCTCCTAGAATCACCTGGGTGATACTAGCTGGGTGATTTGATTCGTAGGTGATCAGAGGACACTGTTTCATTCCACTTTGAACACCTAGGTGATATCACCTGGGTGTTCAAAGTGGAATAAACCTGTGATATACATATTATATGAAATAGATTTCTAATGCATAGTTATATTATCTTTTTTATACAGATATTGAGTGAAAATCATAACGATACAAATACCTACGTAACTAATTAGGCAGTTACGTTGAGTTACTAAAATAGGTGCCTATAATACTAGGCCGCAATTAAATTAAATAAAATGAATTAAATTAGATGAAATGAAATGAATTTAAATTAAATTAAATTAAATTAAATTAAATTGAATTAATTTAATTTAAATTAAATTAATTTAAATTAAATTAAATAGTTTATTCACATAAAGGTTTACAAAACGTTGGTGGTAGGTAAAACCTGTGTAACAGAGATCAGTGTCTTCACCCATACTCACATATAAATGTGCTTTAGAAGGTGTTACATTTATTTTTTATACATTTCTATACACCTTTAATATGAAGGAAAGTAAGTAAGATTTTAACAATCAAATATAGTAAATGAAAAGAGTGAGTGAAATAGCGTAACTACCTACTTAGGTACCCATTTTTATGGCAACGACTTTCACTCTATGCCAGTAAAAAAATAATAACTATGCCTTACACATCTATTTCATATACGTATCACCCCCTATTATTTTCAAGACGGTAATTTAAGTCATCCAGTAGGTGTAAAACATCAGCATTACTCCCGTGCGAAGCCGGGGCGGGTCGTATAAAATACTTACCTAACGCAGTCTCTTTCGTCGCTACCATCTTGACAATCTGCAACCCCATCACATATTTTGGAGCCGTCGAGACATTGACCAGAACATTGAAGCGAAGACTCACTGGAAAATACGATAAATCTATTATTACATTATCAGCCCGATTAAGTCCACTGCTTAACCTGGGTCTCCTCTCTGACTAGAGGCTCCATAACTTCATAAGGCTACCTTTTTTTTGTCCAGGGGGAAATGCATTTACCTATTCCCACTTCCGCTGCAGCGTATTCGCGCGCTGGCGGTGGGATATGTGGGAGTCGCCCTCTCCATAGCGTGGTATGCTGAAGTCTTACCACGAGGAGAGGACCCTACACCACTAAAACCCCCTGGATACTCCTTCGATCCGCCGTTGGCGGGGGCCGGGTACGCATGAGCAATCCGGCCCTCCATAAGGCTACCTGCCTAGGGGCGCGAAGGTACAACAGGGCCTCGGGCGGAATAGACGCTGGAACAGCAACTGTAGTTGAGGCTACTACAAGTCGGAATAAAGAAATGCCAGCTCCAAATAGGAGTAACCTCTACCACACATGTAGTAACGGTAACTACAGTGATCACTTATTTACTGGTACTAGTCTATATCCATACTAATTTTATAAAGGAAAGATTTGTATTTTTGTAATGAATAAACACAAAAACTAATGCGCCGATTTCAAAAATGATTTCACCATTAGAAAGCTACATTCACCCCGAGTGACATAGGTTATATTTTATAATGTAGTTCCCACGGGAACGGGAGTTACGCGGGTGAAACCGCGTGTGGTTATTTATAACATAGAGGCTCCGATGAGATGTTTGCCTACGGCGCTCTCAACGTTCAATCCAACTCTGTCTTTAACAGTATTCTCTATTGCGGGAGCCCCTCTATTGTGGAGGCACCGGGCAATTGCCCTCGATGTCCTCCCTTAAATCCGGCTTGATCTTGCGCGCTCGACAACAAATACCTACTACCCGAGCCAGTCACGCTCTTAGCGAGGAATACGTGGCGACAGTTTTATTAAATTTTGGTTAAAATCGAAGTAATATGACGTAGCGTAGCGGTACTTGGCTAGCTTTAAATCTTGGAGGTAGTGGGTTCGATCCCCATGCCGGACAGGAAATGTTTGTGTAAATTATAAGATTTCTTTCCGGGTCTAGTTAGTTGAGAGACTACTCTCCGTGCCTCGGAAAGCACATTACATTAGTTGGTCTCGATTGTTATAACATAATCTATAGTAATCGTATAGCAAGGAACGGGCAGCAGCGTTTCCTTGTGTGGTGACTATGGTAAATACCCTTCCTCGGGAGGAGGTCCATGTTCAACAGTGAACATTATGCAGGCTGGTGATGATGATGAATATGCCAGTTTGCGTAGTTAACTGTGTAAAAATAACACTTAGTAATAAAAGGACATCAGGATCACATACCATCGGTACTGTGTTATACACACTACAATGCCCTCCCGGTCATTAGTTTGCTAAGAACCTTACGATGCCCTAGTAGACTCGAAGTCCGAGAGGCCCGCGAACTGTAAAGTAGAGCGACAGTTGCACGAAACTCCCCTAAAAAAAACTAAAAGCCATAATCCTCAATCTCCCCTCTTGCGCAGGTTGCTTAGTTTGTAGTGTTTAAACCATTTATTAAGGCTGGAGCTTTGCTCGCCTTTATGCCCGGTGAAGTAGCAAAAGCCTCGCAACTAACTACGCAAGTCCTTCCGAAAAAAAGTTACAGTGTTATACACACTACAATATTGAGTTGTACATTTACGGAGTTGTGGTTTTAAGCATGACTAAGCACTTATCTAAAGGAAAGGTATAAATAAATAAATTACCTGCAAGAATTGATTTCTTTGTTCGACTCAGATTTCACAAAAGGCTGTGATACTGAAAAATAAATATTATTAAAACATTATCTGTACTAATTTACTTGGTGACTTTTTTAACTGTCTTGAAAATAATATGCCGTAATATGTATGTGAAATAGATGTCTAAGGCATAGTTATTTTATTTTTATTACTGACATAAGAGTGAAGATCGTAACGGTAAAAATGCGTACCTAAGTAGGTAGTTACGCTATTTCGCTCACTCTTTTCATTCATGTGTGATTGCGGCCTAGGTGTTATAGGCACCTATTTTATTATTATGCACGCGCTATGTAGGGTGTATTTCTTTTAAGTAATTAATGAGATTTTCGAAACTCTATTTATCGAAATACTAGTACAAATATACTGTGGTCTATATATTCTATTCAACTTACACAACACACCATATTATTATCAAAACGGTAAAAAAGTCACCTAGTATACTTAATATAGAAATCTGAAGAGGTTGTTTGTTTGTTAGTTTACTTAAACGCTAATCTCAGGAACTAATGGTCCAATTAGAAAAAAAAAATCAGCGTTAGATAGCCCATTTAAGCGAGTGAAACCGCGCGTGGGAATCTAGTATATTATAATAAAAACAACACTTTATATTCCCAATATGTATATGTTACGGGCAATTTGATAAGTCCGGGCACTATTAATAATAGCCGGTCTGTTTTCATTATGCCCGACTCAATTGTCCCGGCCATTATGAATAATGCCCACCCTATCTTGGGCAAAGTAATAAAATAGGTGAACTGTAGTGTTTTTACTATGGACCTGGACCAAGTGACAAATTGGGCATTATACATAATGCCCGGTCATAATGAAAAATGCACTGATAAATAACTCAATTAACTTAGATCAGTCAGACAGCTATTTCATGTAATATCACGCCCTAATATTTTCAAGACGGTAAAAAAATCACCCAGTATAAGATCTATTCCGAGCCGATCTATTTATATTTTTTGTATAATTTCGAAAATCAAATGTTCGTCGTGCCCTTTTTATTACAGCTGCAGTACTTATTAGTGCCAAAGTAACATTTTGCTCGCCCTATGTCATGTATCAGTCCCTTTATATCCACTGCTGAACATGGGTATATTCTTTACACACCATAGAAAACCATCGTTGAGAGATATTGTCATCACCACGCTTGGCAGGCGGATTGGTGATTGCAATAGGATGGTCACTATTCTTAAGCTGATAGATAGTTGCTGCTTATCCATCAGGTATCCCTTAGTTGTCTGTTACGACACCCATGGGAAGACCATGGGTGGTCTATTTTAAAAGCCGTGGGCATGAAGACTGAAAATATCTATTTAATCCGTCAGTTAGATTACTAAAAAATATTGGACACGTATTTTTTTTAAGACAACCTCCGTAGCGTAGCTGTAATTGGCTCGCTTTAAATCTCGGAGGTCGTGGGCTAGATCCCCACACCGGACAAGAAATCCTTGTGTAAATTCTAAGATTTGTTTCCGGGTCTGGTTGGTTGAGGGACTACTCTGCGTGCCTCGGAAAGCACATTAAGCCGTTGGTCCCGATTGTTATAACGTAATCTATAATATTCGTATATCAAGGAACGGGCAGCAGTGTTTCCTTGTGTGTTACAACATAATACTGCGGTCACCAATCCGCCTGCCAATCGTGGTGACTATGGCAATACCCTCCCTCGGGAGGAGGCCCATGTTCAACAGTGGACATTATACGGGCTGATGATGAAGAATTTTTCATTTACCAAATCAATAAAAACTGACAAAGATACAGAGCAAAAACAAACTATAAAGTTCTCGGGAGGGGTGCTTGTGACGTCACTATTAGGTAAAATTGTACCTAAAAGTGACGTGACACAAAATTTCATCGCGCTGTACCTTCGTCATTTTTTGTTTGATAAACTAAAATAAAATACGTGTCCAATATTTTTTGGTAATCTTACTGACGGACTAAATAGATGTTTTTAGTCTTAACGCCTATTAATAGGTACTCACCCAAACAACAAATAAAAACTAATAAAAACACACTCATTTTACACAAACACTTTGATAATAATTTAATAAATAACTTACTAACAAAACTGACTAGTACAGATTATTTTATTTAGTACCTAATGGAACGAGTGGCTCTTAACAAAACGGGTTGTACCGTCTATATGTGATTACGGTATCATTAGAGAAGAGTTTACATTAGACAAGAAAACGCGCGTTTGTATTAAGAACTAGCGGACTTTTATTTTAAACATTTAGGAATAAATATATATATGGATTGGCTCAAACTGATCATAGTCTTGAAAACTTGTAGCCACGATCGAACCCGAAATAAAAAAATCTTACAGAAAGAAATGTCTTGCTGTAGCAGTGTCACGGCTTATATTAACATTTTATTATGTTCACATTTTAAACTCGTAATATCTTTTGAAAACAATGACCGATTTTAATAATTTAAAAAATAAACTACTGGTACTGAAACTGTCTTAAATGTTAAATAATTTATTTGGATAAGGATAAATAGTAAAATATGAATAACGTGGTGGTAGTTTAGGCATAGTTAATATAAGTATAGATTAGGTTTAGGTTTAAAGAATCTCTATCTATATTATTATCTTCTTCTATACATATAATAAAAACTATAGAGGTCGAATGTCTGTAGGTACATAGAAAAAAAGCGCAAAATACCGAGTCAGGGGGATGTTAGATGTAAAATAGAAATATATTCTTTTTTTGATTTATATGAAATTTTGCATGGTGGTACCTCACATACCGGTCAATATTTTTAATACTTTTAATCACAGAAAATAAATGAGTTCCCATGGGATGGTTAAAACATCGATGGAACAACAAACACCACGCGGAAAAAGTCGCGGGCATTAGCTAGTTTTAAATAAAATCATATTACACATGTCACTTAGGTATTTGAGAACAATAACACAGGCCAACGAAAAAAATGTTAGTTAAAACTTTTTAATCCAATTTGTAAAAGTCCCACAAAGGACGTCCTCTTGCGTAGGTTGCTTAGTTTGTAGTTTTTAAGCCATTTATTAGGGCTAGAGCTGTGCTCGCCTTTATGCTCGGTGAAGTAGCAAAAGTCTTGTGGCTGAATACGTTTGTCCGTCAGAAAAAAAGGACTTTAAATGCGAATGATAACTTATGAATCTGAGACGTAGTCTCTTACTATGTGCCAGATAAGAAAGCTCTAAGTTGCTCAGCGAGCTATGGAAAGAGCTATGCTCGGCATTTCCTTGCGTGATCGAATCAGAAATGAAGGTATCCGCTGGAGAACAAAGGTCACTGACATAGCTCATCGGATTAGCAAGCTGAAGTGGCAATGGACAGGACACATAGCTCGAAGAACTGACGGCCGATGGAGCAGAAGGGTTATGCGAATAAGTGAACATTTCTTATACGTGAGGGCATTTTATTGTATTGTTGTACTCCTTCAGATATAACCATCTTTTGCCCTAGTTGGTTCTAATTCTAGATCTATTAAGATATTCTAGAACTATTAAGCTTGCTCGTAGTGTGATTCACTTGGTGACTTGTCTGTATTGGGGTAATATAATATTATCATCATCAGCTCGTATGACATCTACGGCTGAACATGAGTATTTGCCATAGTCACCACGCTTGGCAAGCGGGTTGCCGACCGCAGTATTATGTTGTAACACAAGGAAACGCTGCTGCCCGTTGCCTTGTATACAATTGATATAGATGATGTTATAACAATTGGGACCAACGGCTTAACGTGCTTTCCGAGGCAGGGTGGTAAGTCCGTCAACCAAATCTTACATTTTATACAAAGAAACTTAGGGGAACAGAGGGTAATGGGAGCCAGAGGGTAACGGGAGCGATGCGCCTAGAGACAAAACTACAACTCGTATTTACTCCGTTGCCACTCGGGCCCCTTCGGCACGCTGCGATTGAGTTTCCCTGCGGTGCTCGACTCGCCAGTGCCACGTGTTATGTAACCCCGGACACTTGTAAATTTTTTAGTCCGCGCGTATAAAAAATACGAAATTTCATCGGCCAGGTATGTATGAAGTTATACGTTTGTTACAATGATACCTTTTTTATTTTATAGCTAATGTTATCAATGTTGAGTATCTGTGCTTATAATTTCGTTACAAGCTAGATTCAGTTTATCATTTTATTTAATTCCAAGATGGTGGTAGTCGGGTAATCAGAGCTTATTAGGCTCTGATTAACAGTAAGAAACAGTATTTGAAGAGAAGGAGAAGCAAAGTTTAGAGAGAAAAGAAACTGACATTATTACAAAGAAAAAGGGAGAAACCAGCAACAAAAATAGAAAAGGTACCGCAGAAAAAGAAAAACACGCAAGAAGGCAACTAACAAAAAAGAAAAAGTAAAAAGAGTAAAAAAGAAACTTTCTGAGGATGAAACTGACACGTCTGATCTGAAGACGAAGACGTTGAGAATCTTTGCGACGATGAGTCAGTATAGGTTAATTGTGAAATGGTTGTTAATTGTTATGTTTATATTAAAATTAATATGAATAAATGAGATTTCAGACTGATATAGAACTCTTTGAGGCTGATTTAATAATGAAATAGCTCCCATTACACAGATGCGAATTTATAGGCTCTCATTTCCCGTAAAGTCGGGTAATGAGAGCGATTCTGTTTTTTTCTTTAAAGTTTATTTGTGGCCAAATGCCTAATTATATAACGTTAACGCTGTCATCAAATGATAGTCAAATGAGTAAGGATTTAGTTTCTAATAAAAAGTTCCTAAAGTCCATAAATTTGCCTGTTATTGAACTTTTTCCTTAGTAGGCTACAATTTCCCCCGTCTCCCCTACGACCTGTACGAGGCTGTCACGTACGTCACACGAATTTTATTATATTTGAGGGTTCACCTTTCTCCCCTTTGTTCATGTCACAGCTGGTGTAAGATTTGTGTGATCTCACCATATATCCCCATATTTGCAATTGCCCGTACTCTGGCGTACGGTTGAAGGAGTTGACACTATGTCAATCAGGATCAACTGCCTTAAATGCACGAACACCATCCGAGGCACGAAGGGTAGTCTCTCAACCAACTGCACCCGAAATTTTAATACAAAGATTTTTGGTCCGGCGTAGAAATCGAAAACTTTATCCTCAATCCTTTATCCTTTATCAACAATCTCATTATCTAGGTAGTTATATATTATGATATTACTAGCTGCACCCCGCGGTTTTACCCGCGATTTTCTGCTCCAGTGGGTCGGAACGTGATGTTTTGTAGCCTATAATATGTTAATCCAGCGTATAACCTATCCCGGTGCAAAATTTCAGTCAATTCCGTGCAGTAGTTTTGGCGTGAAAGAGTAACAAACATCCATTCATACTTACAAACTTTCGCGTTTATAATATAAGTAGGATTTTATGCGTAACTTTGCATTGTTAATATTAAACCGCGGCGATAAATATGACAGTGTATAAGCACCTTAACATCATCTCAAGACGCGCAGTGTTGCCAGATGTTATTATTTATTATCCGTGTACAATATTTTTATTATTTCGATATTATCATTTTTAAAATAGATGGTTATTTTTAATTCCTATTAATTTATGTAAACAAGTATCCCGAGACCTGGACCTTGAAAATGACAGATTTAAAATGCATTGATTGCATTTGAGATGTGGTGTTAACGTCGAATGTTGGTGTAAGTTGGACAACCCGACGCACAAATATTTAAATACTGAAGAAGCTTAACATTAAAGACCGCTTCATCTCACAAGTGCCAAGGGCGATCCTCCAGTGTTTTGGACACATAGCACGACAGGATATTTCTGACTTAGAAAGGTCCATTCTATTAGGCAAAGTGGAAGGGGCACGTCCGCGGGGCAGAAGACCGGCTAGATAGGTGAATTGCCAAGCATCTAAGAACAAAGATCTATCAAGCAATACATAAATTGTATTTTGTGTGTGTACATAAATAAATAAATAAAATAAATAAATAAAGCAGTAGATCGGGAAGCCTGGCGAACTTCAATAAACAGCTGTCAAAGTGAAGGGGTCACGATCTTCAGCACTGAAGAAACGAATGAGGAGGATGCGATTCAAAAATAATGTTGAATAAAAAAAATATCTATGTTCGTGTCCATTATTACGTCAGTACTAAGTTAAGGGTAAAAATCGGGTCAGTTATGGAGGGTAGTGTCTTATTTAACGAGATCTGGAGATAAATTGACTTTCACATCGAATAAATCGAATCTGATGTATTGATAGTGAGGCTGACTTCATGGGGCCAATGTCCGTCATTATCAAGCAGCGAGTGACGGCGTCGGTGGCTCAGCGCTTGCGACGTTCACGGGCTCGAGGGACCAATGTGGGCTCAGCCTAATACTGATGGTAAATCGATCGGTCAAGTTTTTACAACTATCTATAACAACCGTATACCAGGGAACGGGTAGCAGCGTTTCCCGGTGTATTGCGACATAATACTGACCATCCCGCCTTCCAAGCGTGGACACTATGTCATCATGTTAAAATGTATACTAATTAATTAGTCAAGATTTTTTTTTCTTTTTATATTTGTATCATTGTATTTGACTTATAATAAGTACGATCGATTCGTCTACATTATCAATAAACGTTTTCATTTCATTTTCATTTCATTTCATCAACTCTCCCTCGGCGGAGGACCATGTTCAGCAGTGTTGTTAAGCGGACTGGTGATTATAATTCTGGGCAAAAAAGTTCAAGGCAGTTCGTGGTTCATCATAAGTATTCTTAATTTTTCTCCCAAATTTTAGGGAAATTGGTAATTTAGTAACACTGAAATATAATGTTATCAAACGAGTTATTTGAGGAAAATCCCAACAAATTATTTTATTTTTATTGATCTTTTTCCTTGATTTATGATACATATGGTTTTATTTTTATATTAATGAGATGTTTATGAAAACCTTTCATATGTTCATAAAAATATTGATAGTTTAAAGTAAAAAAGCAACACTTAAATGTTAATACTAGAACTAAGCATAATCTTGTTTTATGCTACACTTCTCCACAAAATTAGCAATTCTTTTATGGTGCAATGTATACGCTTCTACAACAAACTTCCTGATAATGTAAAAGATATTTCTATATACAAGTTTAAACGATATGTCAAAGATACATTATATAAAATAAAACCGGCCAAGTGAGAGTCGGACTTCAAGTATTCAAGTGCCTTTTTTTTGTTCGGGGGGAAATGCATATTTTCGCATTCCCACCGCCACTGCAGCATATTCGCGCGCTGGCGGGATTGGACTGAGTGGAATACTGGTACTGCCTTTGTAGTGTATCCAACTATCCACCCGGCTCCGAGCGCACCCGACCGGCTGCGAGCACATCCGACCGGCTCCGAACGCATCCGCTTTCAGATCGCTTCCAGCCGGTCTATGTGAAATAGTTGGCGGCTCCGCTCCGACCAACTCCAAGCGTATACGATCCGGTCCGAACGGGTTTGAGTTGAGTTTGTTTTTTATTCCTAGTATTAAAGTTTTGTAAATTAATTTTCTTACTAAATTGATTAACAAGCCGTAATCTGCTTATGAGACTTTATTCAGAAGGCTTGGTAAACAATATTTATTTATTTAAATTTGCAACTATGCAAAATCGAGCGGCCCGCCCCGACTGGACTTTTATAGCCTAGGTACTAGCTACGCCCCGCGGTTTTACCTACTCTACTTTGCTCCAGTAGGTCGGAGCGTGATGTTTTGTAGCCTATATGTTAATCCAGCGTATAACCTATCCCGGGGCAAAATTTCAGCCAATTCGGTTTTCTAGTTTTGGCGTGAAAGAGTAACAAACATCCATCTATTTATCTATGCATCCATCCATCCATACTTACAAACTTTCGCGTTTATAATATTAGTATGATTTTGGCTATTTTTTTTTATATTAATAAAAAATTGTTTAGATATCTGCGACTGATCTCCATACTAGGATTTAATAGGGCATGGCATTTACTCTGAGCTTGAACAGACCCTATGTCGTATGTGTCTGGAAACTTATGTGGTAGTGTTCCACAGCTTTCCCGTGAGCATGAGGTAAGAAGAAGAAAAACGCTTGGTGCGGCAAATTGGGTAGTCAACAAAGCGATTTAAACTCTCGCGGCGCCTAGTGGTCCGATGGAAAAACGGAGAAGGATCTCGTTCCATCTCCTTCAATTCCATCATGGAATTGGACCATTTTCAGCAGTAGATGTTACAAGGCTAACTTATTCAAATTAATTTAATTGATCAGTATTACAACAAAATAGAATATATTTGATAGTATACGACATTTCTTATAGTTGCGTCATGTCCGTCCGTCTGTCTGTCCGTCTGTCCGTCCGGGCTCGTACTCCGCCGTTACGGCACCGATTGTGATAGTCCGAGAGCTGGCACCAATTTTTGGGTAGGTAGGTATTTGAGGTAAGCTGAAAACTTGTCACTTACCTCTTCTACTATACCCCAACACAGAACTGCAGACCTGGCTGGTGGGTAGCGGGGCTAACTCTACCCCTAACTTTTTTAAATATTTTTTTGCAAAAGATATATTTGAGGCAAAGGCATTTTCTTTTTGAGAGTCTTATTTTTTGTTATAAATAATACCCTTTTAAAATTTCAAGTTGCCTCAAATACTTTTTTATATAAGTATTTTTGCAATGTTGCACTACCGACGTGAACCTACTCGGAACACAACAAATTTTGGTAGTATTTTTTTTAAATAAAAATCGAATTTTAATGTTGGCACGAGTCTGGCAACGTTAAAATCCCTACTAAATCGTCTGGCTTATTATGTTTAATATTCTTTAAACATTAAAGAATCAGGGTCAATATAAAAATTTCATATTGCCTCAGATATAATTTTAATGTTTTTAAACATTAAAATAAATTAAGGGTCTTAGCCCCGCTACTCACCAGCCAGGTCTGCAGTTCTGTGTTGGGGTATAGTAGAAGAGGTAAGTGACAAGTTTTCAGCTTACCTCAAATACCTACCTACCCATGTCCGTGTTGCGGTACAGTAGGATACAGTAGAGGTAGTAGTTAGGTATAGTATAGAGGTATGTGACAAGATTTTAGCTTGCCTCAAATATCTTTTTTTTTTTTGTTGTCCGGGGTGAAATGGTATTTACGCATTACCACCGCCGCTGCAGCGTATCCGCGCGCTGGCAGCGGGATATGTGGGACTCGCCCTCTCTATAGCGGTGATATGCTTTCTCATACCACTAGTAGTAGTATTAGTGGTGTAGGATCCTCACCCTACACCACTAAAACCCCCCGGACACTCCTTCGATCCGTCGTTGGCGGGGGCTGGATACGCAAGAAGCAATCCGGCCCTTGCCTAAAATTCTACCCAAAAATTTGTACCAGCTCTCCTACTATAAACCCTCTTGATAGTTATCAATAAATGTTTATGGATGTCTACCAAATAAATAGTAAAGACAGAGTGCTGAAGCCGGTAAAAACTCTGCCTTGGCGTTAGGGTATATTTTTTTTTCTCTTATAATTATTTTAAAAATAAAAAGATCTTGATGGTCAGAACAAAGAGTAATAACAAATACACACGGGGAAATAAATAATGATTTAAAATAAATGTGTAATATATTTTTTCTTGATTTTTCTAAAAGTATTATATTTTATATTTTACAACTTTTGTAAAAAGTATTATTTAAAACAAAAAAACAGGTGGCAACCCTACTTAGCGTGGACGGAGGATGGAGCGCTGTCAACTGTGAACCTCCGTAGCGTAGCGGTACAAGCCCCGATTTGAGTCTTGGAGGTCGTGGGTTCGATCCCCACGCAATATTAAAGCGAGCCAAATACCTGTCAGCATCAGGATGGCCGGTCACTAAGGGTATTTAACGTTGAATTGATGCCCAAGATTGCTTCTATTTGCTTCCTATTAAGCAGCAGTTGTTTGAGAATAGGAAGCAAATAGAAGCAATAGAGAAGCAATTTTTGGGTATAAATTCAACGTTAAATACGCCTAATGACCGGCTATCCTGATAAAGACTAATACCGCTGCGGTACGGAGGTTGCTATATTCTTAGGCTGCCTGTCCACCGGAGCGGAGCTAGGTTGCGGAGTGGAGAAACTGAGAAATATTAACCAATAGGATTGCACAAAATCTCGGAGCGGAGACAGGCAGCCTTATACTGAGTTATTTGAACTATACATTTTGATTAAATTAAACAAGGTATACTTTTATTGATATTATATTTAATTCTTAATGTATTTGTACGACATATGTGGCAGAGTATATGGAAATTATATTTATTATTGCTATTAATCTTCTACACTTCTGGTGTGACATTTGTTGATTCATTAGAGTACATCAGAGTTCTCCAAACTTTGAAGCCTTAGAGCCATAACGATGTTTTCAATATGTTCGAAGGGCTACTTGTCTAAAAATAAGAGTATAGTTAAGGATTGAAAAATTAAATCTCTTTAGTTTTAATTTATCAATCCTTAACTATACTCTTATTTCGAGATTAGTCGCAAATTGTGCGACTGAGTAGTTATCATTTTGAGTTTTCTTCACCGCAGTAGTAACAATATGATATAGGATGTCATGAGCCAGATTGATGACACTAGTCTTAGAGCGGTTTCGCACTATGTCCGATCCGAACCCGTGAAAATATGGTCCGTAGGAGCCGTAGAACTATTTCTATGGTAATTGACGCACTAGATCCGATGTCCGTGATCTGATTTCTTTCCAAATTTCTAGACAAATATTTTCACGGGTTCGGATCGGATGCGGATCGTACATAGTGCGAAACCGCTCGTAAGCTGTCGCGGGCCGGATTATTGGCACTGGCGGGCCGGATTTGCCCCGCGGGCCGTAGTTTGGAGACCTCTGGAGTAGAGGAGCATCAAAACATATCGATACCTCAGTTCCAAAGTGTAACAATTCAGAAACAGGTTTTCATAAGATAATTAGAAAATTAAATGACTAGTGATACTTTTATTAATGTATTTTTAATAGTTATATAATTAATCTAAAATATATTATTTTAATAAATGCTCTTGAATGGTCTTAGGTAACCAAATTATTCAATGAAGAAAAGAAAGAAAATTATTTAGAGTTTTAGTTAGTAAAATGTAATAGATTTATGAAAAAATATTGGATGTAACAATCACACTACATTAAGTTATCGACTTGTTACTCTTTGGAAATGGTGCGTAATCGTTTTGTGAACAATTTGTCATACTTATCTCAAATTCACTGAATTTCGAATTAGTTACACTTTGGAACTGAGGTATCGATATATTAATCGTACGACCCATCCTACTTCCGAAGCAAGGTCAGTTCACTTCAAAAGTGGGATGTATTTGTTGTATAAATAAGCTTAGTACTTCAGAAGTGGAATAAGTTTTATAAAAAACTTTATGGACTTCAGAAGTGGGATCAGCTTTCTAGATAACTTAATCAACTTCAGAATTGGTATCAGTATTCTAAAGAACTTTATCGACTTCAGAAGTGGGATTTTTATAAACAACTTTATCGACTTCAGAAGTAGAGTAAGTTTTCTAAAGAACTTTATTGACTTCAGAAGTGGGATCAGTTTTCTAAATAACTTTATCGGCTTCAAAAGTGGGTTTTTGTTTCTTAAGGCCACACAACACTCTCTATCCACGGCACGTAGTGTGTGATCATAGTGTGACAGTCTGGAACGCTGCAGGAAGCTCCCGCCCACCTGATCCCTATCACTGTAGACATGCAGGAGCTGATGTGATTGGTGACGATAAGTGGATCTCCGGACCAGCTCTGGAAGGATTTAAAAAATAGTTATTGAGCAGTTAATCGTTGACCGATATCACTATATACGTATATACTAATATATACAAAGCTGAAGAGTTTGTTTGTCTGCTTGAAAATAAATCGCTTATCTCGGGAACAACTGGTCTGATTTCAAATTATATTCAGTGTTAGATAGCCCATTTATCGAGAGAAGCTATCATAAATAAATTGATATTGTATTGTAACGTCAAATGACGTCACGAATCCTATATTGCACTATAATCAACAATCCCTGATTATTATGTTTGACTTGTATTGCGCGATATATGAAAATTCTTATTACAAGTTCTAGATGGCGTTACTAGTTTTCGTATAGTTTACTGTGCGGCCACAATAGATGGCGCTAAAACAAAAATACATTAACTTGCTCCGATTATTGTTATACTCACATCACATGACTCCTTATAATCTTGTCTATGTCCATAGCACACTTGTGTGGTGTGATTATAATTGCCGTAACTTCTAGAACATTCCTCTTCAGTATGTTTTTGTACTCTCACCTGAAAAATATACATTCATTAAGCAAGATTTAAAATATCTAATCAGACCATAAATGCAGTGTAGTTTCCGGCTTAGTATCAGCCCACACCAAGAGCAGAGCAGAGCAGAGCATTTTCTGAGATTATTGAAAAAAATATCTTATGATTATTATCATACATCGCAAAATTGAATACACGCCCAAATTTGATACTCCACCATGCTCGAGCAAGCCGACTGTGTGTTAGTATGCATTCTAAATGCGCGAGCGCGCTCGAGCAGCCGCGCGCTGCTCCCGCCTTTATCTACGTTAAGCATCAAACTGATCAAGCACGCCCGCCGGGCAACCCAGACCATATTTAACAGAGATGGCTCGCGCATGGTCAAGCATGCCGCCTGCATGCTCGAGCGGTAAGAATTTTGGTCGACCATGCAGCATTTTGCAGTTCTGAACTGAACTGAACTGATCCTTAGGGGGTCCCCTGACGCGCGGCTGCTCGAGCGCGTTCGCGCATGTCGAATGCATACTTGAACACGCAGCCGGCTTGCTCGAGCATGGTCGAAAATTTGGGCATGTATTAATTTTTGCGATGTATGACAGATAATATTCATAAGATATTTTTTTCAATAATATCAGAAAATTCTCTGCTCTTGGTGTGCGCTGACCCTTAAAATACACCACCCACTAGCATATGCCCGTGACTTCGTCCGCGTGGAATAGAATAGTTACTTTTTTATTATAATTATAATTATAAAGATTACTAGCAGTCTTGCAGTCTACTAGTATTGTTGTTAAACCCTCGTGCTAAGCTAAAATGCTTGTGTTACGAGTGGGTTCACCTCGGTAGTCAATAGGTCGGATCGAACCGACGAGCACATGAACTACGGCCGCTCGGAAATTTGCCCGGATAAAAGAACAAGAATATCACTTAGATCTTTTATCTTGAAAAGACTTTCTTTTGGCAATTTGTGGGTAGTTTATTATACTTACAGTACGAATGGTGTCAATGCTGCTGTGTGCTGGAGTATACCAGTAGGTCGGGAGGACGGCTTCGTTATCCACAAACTCCTCAGAGGGAAGACAGGCAGGGAGCACCCTCTCATTGAACTTTATCCTGTGGAAACACAATTGGATGTAGAAAGGATACCCTCCCAACCCTTAGTTTGCTAAGAACCTCTCGATGCCCTCGTGGACCCAAAGTCCGAGAGGTCCGCGAACTGTAAAATAGAGCGACGCGACGGTTGCACAAAACTCCCCTAAAAAAAACTAAAAGCCCTAATCCGTCAATCTGCCCGTCAGCGACCGCCCTGAGCCGAGGTCCAAGTTCCACAGGGGTCGCCCTCTTGCGCAGGTTGCTTAGTTTGTAGTATTTAAACCATTTATCTAGGCTGGAGTTCCGCTCGCCTTTATGCCCGGTGAAGTAGCAAAAGCCTCGGGGCTAATTAGATACGTCAGTCCGAAAAAAAAGTAGAAAGGATTTTCTTTCTTTGCACTAAATAGACTCCGAAAATGTAGGACCGATTTCAAAAATAAAAAATCTTCTACCATTAGACGGCTATGCTATTCAAAAGTTACATAAGCTATATTTAATTATGAAGTTCCCACGGGAACGGGAGTTACACGGGTGGAACTACGCGCGGGAAGCTAAGTAGTATTTTTTTTCGTAATGACATATGTCTTAGTAGCTAAGAGGCTTTTGCTACTTCACCGGGCATAAAGGTAAGTAGAGCTCCAACCTTAATAAATGGTTTAAATACTACAAACTAAGCAACCTGCGCAAGAGGGCGCCCTCTGTGGAGTTTGGACCTCGGCTCAGGGCGGTCGCTGTGGATGAGATTGAGGGATTATGACTTTTAGTATTTTAGGGAAGTTTTGTGCAACTGTCACTCTACTTTGCAGTTCGCGGACCTCTCGGACTTTGGGTCTACGAGGGCATCGGATGGTTCTTCGCCAACTAAGGGTCAGGTGGACGAGTGACGCGTCGCGTTCTCGGGCGCACTCTTCTCCGACGGGTCGGATAGAGTGGTGGACAAGTGATTATATTTATCTATTCTATTGCTTCAAAAGAGCATTTAATAAAAATGGGCGTGTCCTAAGGATCTATTCTGGGTCCTTTTCTGTTACTAAACAAATATTACAAAGACAACCGTTCGGGCAAATAATGTGTGTGCCAATAAATAGTTAAAGTAACTGGACCAAAACCTACGTTCTGCCAATTTGAGTATGTTTCGCCGGACCGTCTCATGTGGCTCGTGTTAAAACCAGCAGTTGAATAGGTAACCCACTGAGTTTGTTTCGCCGAGTCTTCTCAGTTGGGGTGTATTGGCGGTAGCACTAATGCGCATCGATCGTTATATACTCATGGTAATGACAATTGTTCTAACCTAATATAGACAAAACAAGTTAACTGATACAATATAGTTCAATAATAAACTAAGACTAAAATATAATTAAAATAATAAGTTAAATACTTGTTAAATTTGAAAATTTATAAGATGTGATTATTATAGATAATAAATGAATACAAAATTATTGTTTTGACTATTTGCAAGTGCCTGTAATGGGTTTACGTAAATAAAAATGATTTTTCTTTTTGTATATCACTACATAGTATAAAACAAAGTCGCTTTCTCTGTCCCTATATCCCTATGTATGTTTAAATCTTTAAAACTATGCAACGGATTTTGATGCGGTTTCTTTAATAAATAGATAGTGATTCAAGAGGTAGGTTTATGTATGATACATCAGCATTGCACCAGTGCGGATCCGGGGTGTGTTGCTAGCTAAAGTATAAATTAAAAAGTACTTACGTTTTCTTAGTCTCCAACAACGCCACATCATTATAAAAACCGTTCCTGATGTATCCTGGGTGCACCACGTGCGATTTTATCTCGTGTATGATCCAGTTGTCACGTGACCCCGTTCGGTTTATGACACCCATAGCAAGGAACTTTAAACCGCCGTTGTGAGGTCTGGGAACAATGTGAAAAGACTTTAAGCAAAAGATAAAACATATAAACATTATCATGTTTATCAAATACAACATATTTATTGAGGAATACTATTAGGCTCGATTTAATTATGAACTTTCCACGGGAACGATAGTTACGCAGTTGAAACCGCGCGCGGAAAGCTTGTATATAATATTACTAGTTTCACCAGCATTGCATCCAGTTGTTGTAGGAACTTCATAATTAAATTATAGCCTTCCACAATAAATGAGCTATCTGACACTGAAAGAAATGTTTCAAATCGGACCAGTCCTTCCTGAGATTATCGCGTTCAAGCAAACATTATTAAGCTCAGCTTTAACTTTCTATATTAGTATAGATATGGGTTAAGAAGCCGCCACAATGTCATAAAAGAAGTGCCCCCTCTGGATGGTGATGCAAACTAAGCCCGATTAGGTCTTTGGAAGGAGAGGTTCCCCACGATTCTAACTATTCCTCTTGCACCTTCCACCTGGTCATGAACTTCTTTGGCGGACTTGGAAGTCCTTAAAAAGACTGCGGACTCAAGCCGGGAGAACATGAACAGGTGTGGGGGTATCCAAAATAACAGCTTTCGTGTAGGCCCCGTAATTTATTACCCGTCCGTGGTGCTTTACAACTGGCTTCTCTAGTAGTAAATTACCCCTCAAGACTATTATGACTTATTCTTTTATTTTCCTTTTTGCTATCTCCCGCTTTGCTATGGAGGGAAGTGAAAACATAAGTCTTTCTTACTCCTCCTAATCTCTTTCTGATTAAATTCGTTGCGGGTCCCGGCAGCTTAACTTTTGCCCGGGACTTGGTGAGCCTCGGTGCTCATTGCCATTACCAGTGTGTGCCACTGTTGATCCTGGCGTGCAGGAGTTGCAGTGGTAGGTGTGTGGGTGGGATTAGTAGGTGGGGGTGCAGCTCAGAGGTTGCGTGTCCGTGTGGTGTCTGCCCCCAGACAATGGCGCACTTTTTTTTTCAGTCAGGGTGGAAATGCATTTACGCATTCCCACCGAATGGTGGTGAGATATGTGGGACTCGCCCTGTCCATAGCGTGGTATGCTAAACTCATATCACGAGGAGAGGACCCTACACCACTAAAACTCCCCGGACACTCCGTCGATCCGCCTTTGGCGGGGGCCGGGTACGCATGAGCAATCCGGCCCCCCGACGGCACCCGCGGCCAATATGGTGCTGCGGGATCTCCTGGGCCACACTAACAGTGGCCCATTTGCCCAATTATAGGACGCCCGGAGTGTAGAGTCGTCACTAAAATAAGAAGAAGTATAGATTATACTCACTCAGTAGACCTCCACGCCGTCGTCAGAACGTATTTGTCACTTATAATGATGCCGACGTCTCCTCGCCAGACCACGTTGGCCAGGTTATCTCCGTACCCTAGCAGAGCCTGGATAAAACACATTATATTAAATTTGTTTTTACTCAAGGTCACAAGACTTTTAGTTAGAATGACTGAAAATTATTAGCTGATCCGCAATTAAATAAAAAACATTTTTAATAACGTAAACCTATTACAGGTACTTGCAAATAGTCAAAACAATAATTTAGTATTCAGTATTATTATCTATAATTATCATATTTTATAAATTTTCAAATTAAACAAGTATTTAAGTTATTTTTTTTAATTATATTTGAGTCTTAACGTCTTAGTTTATTATTTAACTATATTGTGTCAAATAGCTTGTTCTGTTTATATTAAGTTAGAACTATTGCGATTATTCAAGCACGGACGCCGTCATCGCGTGTATCCCCTCCACGCGCTCTTTTTCATGCCCCTTAGCTCTTTCTCGAGCAAAATACAATTTAAAATATAAATTTTCAATTATTTTTTTCGACATGTTTCCACCACTATTATTGGCTGGCTTTTTTTTCCTAGCCTCTGGGAATAATAAACTTTAAGCACAAAAAAAGCCAGCCTTGTTCTTATTACCTAAAAATATTTTTTTTTTCCTCACTTTAATTAAGCCTGGCGCTACCTTTCCACCAACCAAATGACGCCAGATTTTTTTTGTGTGCTTTGGGGAGGTAGGCAAACCATTTGGCATAAAAAGTAATCCTGATCACATTACCTTTTTTTTATTTTTTTCCCACCCCATAACTCTCACATCCACCACGCGAATCCTGCCAGGTCGACGTCTTTATGCTTAGAATGCTCCAGCTGATAAATCATTTTTATGAATGATCAAATTACCTTGCCTTTGCGATTGTCAGCTCTCCGTCCATTTGTGTTAATTGTTAGATTTATTTCCGGGTCTGGTTGGCTGAGGGACTACCCTCCGTGCCTCAGAAAGCACGTTAAGCCGTTGGTTCTAATTGTTATAACGGTATCTATAATAATTGTACAACAAGGAACGGGCAGCAGCGTTTCCTTTTATCACCAACCTGCCTGCCAAGCGTGGTGACTATGGCAAAATCCCTCCCTCATAAAAAACCCTTGTTCAGCAGTGGACATTATACGGGTTGATGACGATGAATAATAAGAAAAACAAAGTTTACCAAAAACGGGTATTGAATGGGGTTGGTTACTTCCGAAGCATTCGTCTTGTCACCAGACCATTGGTACCCGTGGCATTGTTTGTCTGCATCGTATACCCTCTTTACACCACCTCTAAGCCCTTGGAGACGGCACTGGTGGGGTAACTTCTCTAAATATTGTAAACATTCTGGAAAAATGGGGGGACGCGATTATTTTATCATTATTTCAGGACTAATTGAGGCCCATGTTAAGCAGTTGAAGTTATGCGGGTTGATGATCATGATAATAATCTTAGGGAGCGTTCAAGTATTGCGTAACCCAATTTCGGGGGGGGAGGGGGTCTCGTAAAACGTTACGATGCGTTACAGGGGCAGGAGGGGGTCTTTCTTACAATACGTTACGTAACATTGTTTCTAAAATATTTGGGAATTAAAACACCCAAACCAAAACCAAAAAAACTAAAAGCCAATTTTTTTTTTTGAAATATTAAAATATTCAGGTGTTGCGAATTAAAATTCTCTTGTTTTATTTAGTAGATTAAAACTATACCAAGTGTAAAAACTATTACCTAACTTTTTACGACTTTAGTGTAAAAATGATCACCTGAGTGTTACGTAACGTTTAGAGAGGGGGAGGGGGGGTCCAGAAAAACGTTACGGTGCGTTACAAGGCGGGGAGGGGGATCAAAAATCTTGAAAAATTGCGTTACGTAATACTTGAACGCTCCCTTACGGTCTCTCGCTTTCCGCCCATCTTTCCAGAAGACACCTTCTTCTTTTCTTGGACTCACGACTGCTTTACTGCAACAAACATATATATATATTTTTTTTTTGGTTTATTAGAACCACCAGTAGTTATTACAATACATTATTGTATGGATTACAGTCTTGTAAAGTTCTTAACTAATTGCATAACTTATTAAGGTAGCCACAGCAAACAATTTTGAGAGCTTAAGGAAAGTATTAAATCAAAATGAAATTAATTTAACATAAAGCAAAACTAAAGACGAAAACTTAAAGTAGGTTAAATATATGACTAAAATAAATTCAAATTAAATAACAAAAACAAGTTACACTGGAAAGGATGATGGAGCTGATCAGTTCAGCTTTTAACGGAACTGCGACAATGAGTCAAAAAATATGTCCGCGGATTCACTGTATTTATTTAATAAACGGCAAAGACGGGGAATTGCTGAATTTTTTTTATTAAATGGATATAATGTTTATGCCCTCCCCCCTCCCCCGACAACCTAAATTCATTGGTTTTTTTTCAACCTAGGTGGGTATGTTTATTTTTAAAATGTTTCAAATACTTTATAGAAACGTTTATATCGAACCATATTTCAAAATTGTGATAAATAAAATTCGACGGCAGGATTCGAACCTGCATCTTAGGTTAAGTCTGTAATGCCTTAACCAACTGATGCTAATATATCAGTCTGTACAACGTCGACTGCTGAACATGGGAACGGAACTGAACGGGAGGAGTCCCGAGGGAGAGTTTTCGTCATAGTCACCACGCTTGGCAGGCGGGTTGGTGACCGCAGTTTTATATTGTAACAAACAAGGAAACGCTGCTGCCCGTTCCCTTACAATTGACACAATAATTTTTTTGTCCGGGGTGGGTATCGATACCACGACCTCAGAGTCTCAAAGCCGCTAACGCTCACCTGGCATAAAGGCGAGCAGAGCTCCAGCCTAAATAAATGGTTTAAAAACTACAACCTAAGCAACCTGCGCAAGAGAGCGTCCTTTGTGTGGCTTGCACCTCGGCTCAGGGCGGTCGCTGGCGATGAGATTAAGGGATTATGACTTTTAGATTTTTTAGTGGGGTTTTGTGCAACTGTCACTCTACAGTCCGTGGGCCTCTCGGACATCGGGTCTACGAGGGTATCGGAGGGTTTACAGAAGTTATGATTAGAAATAAATCATCTTAATTACTTGATATCACTGATGAGAACGCAGTCAGTACAGCAGATCTTGATACTCTCACCGTTACCAGAACAGACCTGAAACATTACATTTTTTTTAAATTCATTCATACTCAATATTTGGTACATTGGTTCTTAAAAATAGATGAGTCTCACACATACTACCTACCATTGCTGGTGTAGAAAGAAGAAATAATTACATAAAGAAAACCAAATAGTTATATAACAATTTAAGAAACTAAGAAATCTGTGAGTAATCACATATTGTATAGTATAAAAATTTAAGTATATAGAATATTCAATATTTCAATAAGAAAAATAATTATAACTCAATATGTCAATAACAAAAAAATAAAAACAATAATTAATAACAAATACAAATTCAATGTCAAGTGTCCACAAAAATAAATACAATGAAATTAAAATAAGAAAAATAGTAACAGAGATTAAATGTTAAAAATATTATCTGAATCATTATATTTTCATATTGTCGTCATTTGAATTATTCATATTGTCGCTGCGCGTGACAAATTCCTTAGATGATATTTACAAGTTTGGGAAAACAACAAAAATGGGTGTTAATTAATTAATAATAGAAAAATTTCATCTCTTTAAGCAAAAGTTTTGATGCAATATTATTGACATTTTACATTAATGAATAAAATACAAAGTGGGTAACTTTTTTACCGTCTTGACCATAATAATATGGTTTTGTGTAAGTGTAATAGAATCAAAAGACAGTATATTTGAACTATGCCTTAGACATGTATCTCATATACATATCATGCCCTATTATTTTCAAGACGGTATAAAAATGACACCCAGTGTATACAACTAATAGTAGCTAATTTAAAATAAAGCTACCGTATAAAATATTACTACTCTAAATCGATTCTACTTGGCAAGGTTCCGAGAATGCTGGCAACATTCGGCCCGGACAAAATGAAATAAAAAAAAACTGACACTAGCCAATGTTTTTAAACGCTTGTGATTATAGATGCCAACCTAAGAATGTCCTTACAGTTTTTAATTTTAAATAGGCAAAGGTATAATATTTCAGTCTGTAATAGTCAGACCGTAACGATGACGTCATCGCGCATTTTTTAGTTTTATTTTTTTTCACGACAAATAGCGGGAAATAAAAAAAAATTAGTTTTGGGACCAGAATTCGAAAATAAAGAAACGGTTTTTTTTAAACCGACATCTTAGCATGTCGGCCGTCGCTGAGCATGTCGTTGACACAAGAGCCAAGCATTGGATAGCCAATTAACATCAACCACAAGTCCTCTCCACCGATTGTCACTATTACTCGAGAATAATACAAGAAGCGGTTGAAATAAAAAAAAATATTCCAATTTCAACAGGGAAGATGGATACCGGTTATCAACGGCTTGGAATTCTGTAATCACCAAATGTCATCGTCGCGACACCAATATAGTTCCCACGGGTGCTGACGTTGTGAGTGTGGTGTGTCGAACTACCGACAGTTCTGTATGTAGCAAAAATAAAAATTATCACGACCAAGTGGGGGTAGTTGCCGAAACCCGCGTTGTTCGAAGACGCCGTTGCTGACACTCATCAGTCTATCCGTGATCACGACTGATGTAACCCATGTCGAAACGTCGGATTATTAAAAAGGTAATGATTTGCCCTAAAATTAAACCGCGATTGAGACCCGCGTCTTCTTCTTCTTCAAAAGCCCGTTTACGTCCACTGCTGAACATGGGCCTCCTCTTAAAATGCCTTGGCAAGCCAGGATCGTTGAGGGATATTGCCATAATCACCACGCTTGGCAGACGGATTGGTGATCGCAGTAGGATGTAAACCTTGAGCTAATAGATGCTGCTGCCTTAGTCGCCTTTTACGACACCCATGGGAGGACATGGGGTGATCTATTCTAAGCCCGAAACCACACGGCGACCCGCGTCTACTATAAATTAACTTACCGCTTGTTCCTCTGTTTTATCGAGCGAGGTCAGACATCTGTGGGGCTCCACACAGGTCCCGACCACGTCGTTCCACTTACACTCGTCCCCTGAAACGTGAAGGTTCCTTAGTCGAGCAACTTTTTGTTGGTGGATTGGATGTATTTAAGCTGATTGTGATCCTACTACCTACTAATATTATAAACGCGACACTTGTACTTGTCAATCACATAAAATGAAATATAATTAAATACAAAATATCGCAACTAAAATCTATTGCGGATTAGCTAATGATCTGTCTGTCAGTCTAGTATCACGTCATATGTATTGTAATAACAATAATTAATTCTATAATTAAAATCTTAATTTAATTTAGCTCTATAGCAAGAAGTCTTTAAACAATATTTTTACGTATAAGCGACACACGCCTGAGGGCACCCTTAATGGGCTAGGATATGGGAAATATTACTGTAACAATAATTATATATAAAAAAGAGGGAGTGATCACTGGCACTGGCACGGACTACAGGCATTGGATCATCGGATTGGGACAGGGGGCCAACGCGGTCCTCGTTCTGTCCGGCGAGGACCCTAGCCTAGCTAACCTGCAGGTTTCTCTAGCTACCTAAGTGCTACTAACGTAAACACTGAACTACCAGTGCAATAAAGTTAAAGTTCCTTAACACCTCCTTTTAATAGACCCTGGAATACCATGGTAGTTGAGGGATGTTGCCATGATCACCAATCTCCAATCTATCTTGGCAGATATATTAATTGGTGATATGTGATGAGACAGTATAATGGTGAGTATCTTTGAAATGATACATCCACCAAGGGTCATCTCTTGGTGACTGGTGAATCCCCTCTTATTACCCCCATGGGAAAACAAGGGTGGGTCTATTTTAATCCTTAGAAGAAACCTTGACTAAAATTTTAACTAACGGCTTAAAGTGCTTTCCGAGGCAAGTAGTCCCTCACTGTTTTCTTTACTAGCAGAGTTTTGCAGTCTACTAGTATTCTTCTTAACCCCACCTGCTTAGCTAAAATGCTTGTATTACGAGTGGGTTAACGTCAGTAGTGCTATGGGTGGGGATCGAACCGGTGACAAGATCATAAGTCCGTAGCAATTAGGTTACGGCCGCTTCAAAGATAGTTTGAAAGTTAGACAAAGATTTCTTGTCCGGCGTTGGGATCAAACCCAAGACCCCCAAGACTTCATCATCATCATCATCATCAGCCCGCACCTATAACGTCCACTGCTGAACATGGGCCTCTTCCCGAGGGAGGGTATTTGCCATAGTCACCACGCTTGGCAGGCGGATTGGTGACCGCAGTATTATGTTGTACCACACAAGGAAACGCTGTTACCCGTTCCTTGTTATACGGTTATTATAGATAATGTTATAACAATCAGGACCAACGGCTTAACGTGCTTTCCGAGGCACAGAGGGTAGTCCCTCAACCAACCAGACCCGGAAAGAAATCTTAGAATTTACACAAAGATCTCTTGTCCGGCGTGGGGATCGAACCCACGACCTCCGAGATGTAAAGCAAGCCAAATACCGCTACGCTACGGAGGTTGTCAAAGACTTACATACATACATAAGCTCACGCCTGTTTCCCAGCGGGGTAGGCAGAGACAATGGACCTCCACTTGGTACGATCCCTACACACAGCTTTCGCTTCATTCACTGTCAAATACTTACCTTGTCTCAAATCGCGAACACATTTAGGCATCGTCTCTGACCACAGTCCAGCTACACAGTCGATCTCCGAGTTTCCCAATACCCTGAACCCTGGTCTGCAGGTCACGGAGAGTCGGAGAGACGGGAAGTATTGACCGGTAGACCCTTGAGAGACGCTCGAGGTGTAGGAGCCGAAGGCAGGAGGTAGAGGGAGAGAACAGGTGTCTGATATAAGAGGGCTGGAACAGAAAGAAAGAAATTGTAAAAAAAATCGGCAAAGTGTGAGTATAATTCGCTTGGAGAAATTTCCGTACAATGAAATGAAATGAAATAGTTCATTAGTAACGTAGACGAATAGGTAATTCGCGCTTGTTATACGTCATTTACAAAGCATAACACATTAAAGTACATTTTTTTGATACTTAATTAAGAACAATATTTTTATATTGTCACTAATGTTATACTACTATTATAATCTTATTTTAAAGATCAATAAAATATAAATAGATATTAATAAATAAAATAAAATGAAAAATTGAAAAATTGCCGCGAGCAAAACGAGTATACACAAAATAATAATAATAAGTCCAGCGCGGGCTGGAATCTGGTCTAAAGCCAAGCCAAGAACGCGTCGCGAACCTCGCCTCGCGAGGACCACCGTCCCTATCCTAGCTTCCGACGAGTCTTTCTCTATCTACCTACGTTGTGACACATAGAACGCGTCACGAACCTCGCCTAGCGAGGACCACCGTCCCTATCCTAGCTTCCGACGAGTCTTTCTCTATCTACCTACGGTGTGACATCTGGAGAAGAAAAACTATTATTTCATTATTATTTTATAAAAATCTGCGATTTGTTGGAGAATTTAATCAGATAAGTTGAAGTAGGAAGTAGTGAGTTAATCACTTTTTGTTCATAGCTAATGTGGTTCGCTAGTTATACATTCTAAAAACAAACTATAGAGGGACGGTTGAGGGAAA
The DNA here is from genome assembly GCA_947037095.2 of Nycteola revayana. Classification (NCBI taxonomy): domain Eukaryota; kingdom Metazoa; phylum Arthropoda; class Insecta; order Lepidoptera; family Nolidae; genus Nycteola; species Nycteola revayana. The sequence continues at coordinate 8,072,573 of OX344840.2, forward strand.
AAGAAGATCTTCTTTGCCGGGCTTCTTTGTTCCAAACTTGTATTTCACCTGTCCATCTCCGGATGACAAGGCGCGGCGAGCGGTTACACCCTTTTGTTGTAGACATTCCTTCAATACGCACGAAGCGATTTGCTTCTTGTTTCATAATGCGGACGGCTAAGGAGTAGAATTCTCTGCCGGGGTGAGTTTTTCCAGAACGTTATATTCTGGACATCTTTAAAACTAAAGTGAACAGACACTTTCTAGGCAAGCGTGTATTGTCATCGTGTGTTGTCATCTTAGGCCTTATCTTCGCCTTCCATCAAGCGAGATTATGGTCAAACGTAAGCCTATATTTAGAATTAAAAAAAAATATATATATAGAATTAAGCGGGGTGCGAATTCCTAATTGCGCGATATAGGATTCGTGACGTCATCTAACGCATGACACCTATCGCTACAAAACTTACTTGTAAAGGTTCTGCTTGATAAAATGTTCATGTTTTATTATATGAGTGAAGGTGGTGATAGTTTGCACGTTACATAGATTCTCGTCATCAGGAGCCGTGGAGACGATTCCTCGGAGGTAGTACCGTTCGACTCCCCGATCCTGTTCAGAAAACACCAGCCCACCTCCACTATCACCTTGACATACAGCCGTACCTGTAAAGATAAAGATAAAGATAGAGATAGAGATAGAGATTAAGATAAAGATGAGAAGTGTAACAGGATAAATTTGTTTGGAAATATTAAAAAGACGTAGCTATTCAATGAACACACTAAAGGAAAAGAAAACTGACCTCTCCTCTCGAAACCAGCACAGATTTTGTCCCCAGTTATATACTCGCTGAACCCGGGCGGTGCACGTGCGATGCAGTATGATGTGTCCACGTAGGGTAGCTTCACCACGTTAAGGACAGGGGAGGCTGGACCGTTGCGGGAAGTGAGGCCCCAACCTGCCACCTGAAATATAAACACAAGTGTCAAGTACGACCGAGCGGACAAGTTAGGACTTGTTCAAGTGAACGCGAATACAAAGAAATGTGATTTGTTAATACGTAGTTGCGAGCGCCCGCAAACCACTACCGATTGCGGGCCGCTCGCGTTAGTATAAATTTAGGTTAAGTTTTTATGTATTGTCATTCTGATTTGGAGAGCTGTAATAAACGAAAGTCTTGAAGAAATAACCAAGAATTTCATTTACAACCTACATACAGTCCACACCCTACAACAAGCTTGACTAAAATTTACTCTTAAACTCCTAAATAAATCTGATAGATAAAACTTCTGACTCTTACGCAAAGTTAAATAAATTCTTTGAGCTATTTATTTAAGTAGTGGTTGTGTCCCGTGTGGTTTCAACCGCGTAACTCCCGTTCCCGTGGGAACTTCACAATTAAATATAGCCTATACTTTCCTCGATAAATTAGCTATCTAGCACTGAAAGAATTTTTCAAATCGGTTCATAAGTTCCTGAGATTAGCACGTTATACGAGATTAGCTACCCACGCGCGGGTTTCACCCACGCCACTCCCGTTCCCGTGGGAACATCATAATTAAATATAGCCTATACCTTCCTCGATAAATAAGTTATCTAGCTCTGAAAGAATTTTTCAAATCGGACCATTAGTTCCTGAGATTAGCGCGTTCAACAAACTCTTCAGCTTAATATATTAATATAGATATGATCGATTTATTTATTTACGAACTGTCCGGCGTCGCCCCACAGAAGTATTGGCATATCCCCCTTTTTTTTTATTTACATTCTTAAGCACCCTTGCCCCATAATGAGGGTTTTTAGCAAAAATATCGCTACCAGTTGGCTGGCCGAACAACACGAAAATCGCGAAAAAAAAATCAGCGGTTCAATACATTTATATTCATTTACCTCGACAAAATGTATGGAACAGCAGATTATTTTTTTCGCGATTGCTGAGTAGTTCGTACTATAGTCAACATCACCCTGGTGATGCTCCGTAGCGAAACGGTCTTCGGCTGTCGGGTCTTCGGTTTCCTTCCTGCATGTGCATAATTTTTGAGGGCGGTGCAAAAAAAGCATTATACATTATAGACACATTTCTTTCTGGAATTAACACTAGATATTTTGTCTTTTTAATTTAAGTGCTCAGCTCTTGTCGGTGCAGCAATCGCCACAGCTCTCTATCTTCAGCCTTCATTTTAACCACTTGATACGACTTGACGCCCCCTTTCTCCTTTACTTGTTGCATAAAAGTTTGTCTAGGTCTTCCCCTTCCTCTCTTTCCTTCTATTTTCCCTTCTAAGGCTTTTAAAAGGCTAAAGCTTTTAAATTAGAGGTTGTAAATGTTTTAAAAATAACCCTGTATAGTATTAGTAAATAAATGCATTAATTACCTTTCCAACATTGCCTCGTACCAGCTGGCGTCTGTCAAAATCGTAGTCAAAAGACAGACAGACGGGTCTTACGTGTGTCTGGTACACAAAGGCATGAGCCAAGTACACGAGGGCTATATCATCTTGGAAGTTGGCTTTCCGGCCTTGGTAGTGGTCCGGTATTTTAATGTCCTTTACCTGTGAAGTAACAAAAAAAACTGGTCAAGTGCGAGTCGGACTCGCGCACGAAGGGTTCCGTACCATTTTCTAGTGCGTACCTGTTGTCGTTATTGATATCGAGCTAAAAAGGACACAAGAAATTTAGTCCGGTGAAAAAACAAATACAAACAAAAGTACTACTTATTTCTAAAGAAATCTCTTCCAGTAGACCTACGAAAGATGAGATCAAAATAAGAAAAGCAATGATAGTGTGTAGGTAGCTATACATACATAAAATCACTACACATATGTATACTTAAATACATCTATAATATAAAAATGAATCGCAAAATGTGTTGCTAAGCGCATAACTCTACAAAGCCTGGACCAATTTGGCCAATTCTTTTTTTTTAATGTTCGTGGAAGTTCAAGGATGGTTTTTACGGCGAGAAAAAATCGAATAATTGCCTGAAAACCCCTTAAAACAGCCTTTTTCTTTTTCCCATACAAACGTTTTATAACTAAAATGTAGAGTCAATTTGAGCTTTATTTTGTTAATTAAAAACTTGAAATTTTTTTGCCAAGATTTTTTAGGGTAGGGGTAGTGTAGGGTAGGGGTAGTGTAGGGTAGGGGTAGTGTAGGGTAGGGGTAGTGTAGGGGTAGGAGTACCGCATAAACGAAGTCTCTACGGCCCAGTTTATTTTATACAAATGTTTAGGTCTTTTATGTATCGACTGAGGCAGTACGAAGTCTGCCGGGTCAGCTAGTAATATATAAAATGATAAATAGTTATAATACATTCAAAATGAGAGCAAAGTTTGTTGTATGGTAGCCCCCCTTAAATATTTATTTTATTTAATATTTAGTACTAGTATTATTTAGTACATATTTCTATTGAAATACATAATTTGTGAAAATGTCAACTGTCTAGCTTAAGCGGTTCTTGAGATACAGCCTGGCGACAGACAGACAGCGAAGTTTCATTAATAGGGTGTTTTATACTTGTTATTGTTGTTCTAAACTTGTATAGGGTGATTTATACTTCGGGTACGGATCCCTAAAAAGTAAAATATTTGAAGTTGAGTAGTGGCGCCTTAAATCAGAGACTTCTGTCGTAGTTTTAGAAGAAATACATGTTCCACTGCTGCTGCGACATGAAGGTTACTTACATCAGATTTCTGGGAGTCAATCTCATCATCAGCTACATCAGTGAACGGACGATGTAACTTGCCAATGGCTGCTGCGTATTCGAAAGCCGGTAGCTGGTAATCCACGAAGAAACAATGAGCCGCTGAAGGTAAGAAAATCTTTAAAGTTTTTAAACTAATACGATGTGTACAGTCAGCAAAAGAGATTATCAAACGCATTTTGAATGTATATGTCCACGTTTATGAGAATAGTTCTCTATTATGTGTATTTGGACGTAGCTAAAAGCGAACTCTTCGCCGATACCGAATTACCGGCTGTCGTTCAGATAAAAACATATCTATTTACATTGATTGGTACAGAGGCCTATCTCTTTTGTCGACTGTACACAGACAACTTCCGTAGCGGTTTTTGCTTTGAGTCTCGGAGGTCATAGGTTTAAGTCTCGTTTTGAGACTTCGACAACTTGTGGGTTCGATCCCCACACCGGACAGGTAATCTTTGTGTAAATTCTAAGATTTATTTCCGGGTCTGGTTGATTGAGGGACTACCTTCCGTGCCTCGGCAAGCACGTTAAGCGTAGCGGTATTTGGCTGGCTTTAAATCTTGGAGGTCGTGGGTTCGATTCCCACGCCATACAGGAAACCTTTGTGTAAATTCTAAGATTTCTTTCCGGGTCTGGTCCCTAATGTTACAACACCATGTATAACAAGCGTATACCAGGGAACGGGCAGCAGCGTTTCCTTGTATGTTACAACATAATACTGCGATTACTTATTTGCCTGCCAAGCGTGGTGACTATGACAAAACCCTCCCTCAGAAGGAGCTCCATGTTCAGCAGGGGACGTTGTCCGGGCTGATGATGAAGATATAATTTATAGTAGACCCGAGCGATAGCTAGCAGAAAACCATCAATTCGTTGTAGAGGCATTTTGTCTAGGCTTTTTGGCGCCTTTAACGCTGTTAGAAGTCGTTTTAATCGGTACATTTTAAAGCTATTGAAAAAGTGTACACATAGAACCTTTGCACTGCCAAAAATAAAAACAATCGCTGAGTATGACAACCTCCGTAGCGTAGCGGTATTTGGCTGGCTTTAAATCTTGGAGGTCGTGGGTTCGATTCCCACGCCGTACAGGAAACCTTTGTGTAAATTCTAAGATTTCTTTCCGGGTCTGGTTGGTTGAGGGATTAGCCTCCGTACCTTGGAAAGCACGTTTAGCCGTTGGTTCCGATTGTTATAACATCATCTATAATAATCGTGTATCAAGGAACAGGCAGCAGAGTTTCCTTGTGTGGTACAACATAATACTGCGGTCACCAACCCGCGCCAAGCGTGGTCACTATGGAAAGTACCCTCCCCGGAGGAGGCCCATGTTCAGCAGAGGATATACGGGCTGATGATGAAGATTCACCTGATATGATGACAGTGTTTGTGACAAGGGACCCTCCACAGATCTGCATATAAGGCGTGAAAGTCTTCTTGTAGATGGCGGTGTGCCACGGTAACTCCCCCCTCTTGGCTTGACGTCCACCTGCTATCAGCATCGCACCGTCAGGAGTAATTCTGCCGCATTCTGTGAAATTCCAAAATCTTGGAGTATTCTGTTAAAATTGTTGACGAAACATGGAAAAAAAATTCAATGAGTCCATTTTATAGTGTCGAGTTCGAATCCTAAATCGACACAATTTAAAAATCTGAAAGAAGTGTCTGAGACACAAAAAGTCATGAAATATTTTGATAAAATCTTTGACGAAACATGGAGTAAGTTTTAGTGAGTTTACAGGACAATTCCAAGATTTTGATTCCTTCTTCCCTGTCTTGGATAAACCGTCGGTCCTGCTTCTTTAAGAATTTTTACGAACAAACGGCCAATCACACATTTGCTATGGAAAAATCGATGGCTGCCATCTCCATCCCCGTGATTTTTGACGTCACCTTACCGACGGCTAATTGATGGAAGAATTCAATTTGTGTTCTTGCCAAATGCCGTTTTTGTTTGTAAGCTTAAAACATCTATTGGGAGGGGACTGGTTGATTGAGGGACAACCCTCCATGTTACGGCAGGCACGTTAAGCCGTTGGTCCAGATTGTTATAACATCATCTATAGCAATTGTATACTAGGAAACTGGCAGCAGCGTTTCCCAGTGTGTTTTAATACATAATACTGTGGGTGGTGAACTGCTCGCTAATCCTGGAGGCAAAAACCCACCGTATAGAGTAGGCCAATGCCTATAATGGCCCCCTCTCCCGATGGCCCGTTTAACGTCCACTATTGACAGTGGACGTTATGCGGGCTGATAATGATGTTGTTCCACTCCCAGGTCTTCTGCTTCTTCCATCCTACTCTTACCTGGAGAACACCGAGCCACGTAATCCCATCTTCCATTATTACATCTCATGAAGGGCAATATTTCAGCTGAGTAGTAGTTAGGGCTGTTACACTCCGGGTGGACGATGGTTCCTGAGGGCTCGTAGGAACGGCAGGCTCGGTGGCCCACTATAGAACCTTGGACCAGGCAGTGGTAGCGGACTGAAGGGTGTTTGTTGAGTTCGCAGAAGTCTGTAAGCAAAATAAGGCGAAAATACAGTTCCCTTGATAGTGGTTATGTGTTAATGCTTTTTGGTGTCGAAACATTGGGGCCGTGGAATATGGAATGGAATGTAAAAACCACAGTATATTATATGTTATAGTATGTATTATTATGTTTAAGTATAATAACATAATCTTATGTAGCTACCTATATATTTATACCAAAATATTGTTATTAAATTAATAGATCTTAATTTTTGATTTGCACACTATCTACCTACGTCATTTACCTAATTCTATATTTGTACTAGTGTTTCGTTAATTAGAGTTTCGAAAATCATAAATTTCTTAAAAGAAATGCACCCTACATAGCGCGTGCATAATAATAAAATAGTTGCCTATAATACCTAGGCCGCAATCTCACATGAAGGAAAAGAGTAAACGAAATAGCGTAACTACCTACTTAGGTAGCTATTTTTACTTTTACGATTGTCACTTAATGTCAGTAAAAAAACAAAAAGATAAAATTACTATGACTTAGACATCTAGAGGTATTTTATATACATATCACGCCGTTTTATTTTAAAAAATACTGTAAAAAAAAGTCACCCAGTATAAAAGCGAAAGGTGATTCATTCACTCATCACGCAATCTCAAAAACTACATATGCTAGCATTCTCAAATTTTGCATGGGAAGATATACTTAGGTGCTCTCTGAGACGGGATTTTGTCACCCCCTAAGGTGGTAAGAAGGGGTGTCAATATTTTTTATGTAATTTATATAGGTTTAATACTACGGTTTTTCAAATTACTAGAAAATACTTCTTATTTAAAGAAATTATGTAGTCAATTATTTTTCTGAACAACGAGGAAATAAGGGGTGTAAGTTTGTACGGGAAAAAAATCCTGTCCTTTGAAAACTATGTATTTATTTAATGACAACCAGTAGCTGTTATATTTTGCTTACAATATATAAAAAAACACACAAATGTGAAGTCTAATGCACAGCATTTTAAATTGTTAAAACGCGACGCGACCTGACGACACGCGATGCGTATTGAGTCGAATCAAATGTACCTATTGTTTTCTATAGACCAGAATCACACTATAAATAACCGACGCGACGTCACTTCATACATTTGATTAGTCGTCGCGTTTCGTCAGGTCGCGTCGCGTTTTAACAACTTAAGATGTCACAAAATGCACAGTCTTATGACACTCGTGACATATCTATCGACACCAAACTAACATAATATACGTACGCTTTTATAAAATTTACGAGGGATTACTTGTAATATTTACCTGAAACTACCCTTAAGTGGGAAATAGGGGTCGCAAGTTTATGTGAAAATTCGTCAGATTTAGTAATAGCGATTCCAAAATTACGGTTAATTAGGTCCACAACGATTAGATTCCCACGGGACGGAACGGGAGTAACGCGAGTGTAGCCGCGCGTTAGCACCCAGTTAATTTATAAAATCAGTAGTAAGGCCAACTATTGTAATAAATTTTTTATTAGTACTAGTTTATACTAGGTAGGGCTACCACCTTTTTTTGTTTTAAATAGTACTTTTTAAGAAAAGTTGCAAAATACATATATAGTACCTACTTTCGGGAAATTCAGGAAAAAATAGTACACATTTATTTTTAATCATTATTTATTTTTCCATTTGTACCTATTTGTTAATACTCTTTGCTTTGGTATTCAAGCTTTTTTTACCTTTAAAATAATTATAAGTGCATATTGTTAGATTTTCATATGCCGCGCTGAGGGTGCGTTCAAAATTTTAAAAAGGAGTGAAATTTGGATTTTCAAAAAAATATAGTACGATTCTATATAATATAGTACGGGAACCCTAATACTAGTCTATATCTATACTAATATTGTAAAGAGGAAAGATTTGTATTTTTGTGTGTGTGTATGTTTGTAATGAATAAACTCAAAAACTATTGTGCCGATTTCAAAAATTCTTTCACCATTGGAAAGCTACATTCACCTTGAGTGACATAGGCTTTATTTAATTATGAAGTTTCCACGGGAACGGGAGTAACGCGGGTGAAACCGCGCGCGGGAAGCTAGTATATTTATAAAATAGGGGCACCGATGAGATGGTTGCCTACGGCGCTCTCAACGTTTATTCCGCCTCTGCATAGATATTATGAAGCTGCCACGGGAACAGGAGCAAAGCAGGTGAAACCACGTGCGGGAATCAGTTTTATAACAATACTCACCACTTTTCATACTAGTTGAACCCCGAACACATTGAGGTATCGGTTGGAGCCAATTGCCCTGGTAGCAGAGGGCATCCGTGTTCCCCTGAACTCTGTACCCCGGGTGACAGGTGGCGTTCAGCAGAATCGTTGGAAAGGACTGTCCAGGGGTCGCGTAAGGAATGTTCGTAGTGAAGAATCCATTCTCTGGATCCTCTGGCAAGATACAAGATAAGGCCCTTCGAGATCTGAAATGTTATTATAATCATCATCATCATCAGCCCTTACAACTGCTGAACATGGGCATCCTCCAGAGGGAGGGTTTTGCTATAGTCACCACGCTTGGCAGGCGGATTGGTGACCGCAGTATTATGTTTTACCACAAAAGGAAACGCTGCTGCCCTTGTTCCTTAATATACGCTTGTTCTAGATGATGTTATAACAATCGGGACCAACGGCTTAACGTGCTTCCTGGCACGGAGGGTAGAGACCCTAAACCAACCAGACCCGACAAAATTTACACAAAGATTTCCGGTACGGCGTGGGGATCGAACTACCTCCGAGATTTAAAGCGAGCCAAATACCGCTTCACTGCGGAGGTTATTTTCACGTAGAGCAAAGCGAATGCAGTAGTTGCAGGGTGTTAATAGTGACTTTAGACTTTAGACCAAACAAAAAGTAAGGGCAGCGAGTAACACACTGAAGCCGGTAAAAACTCGGTTTGTGTACATACACAGCTTACTCACACACGCGTACCAAAGCTATGCCTTAAATTGAGATACTGTGAAAAATCATAGCAACAATTTTACGCACACTACCTATTGCACAAACAAAATGGCATCAGTGAATTGATCTGAGGCTGTTTGACAACGCCCCGTATTTCATTGTCTTTTTTAATTGGTCTGAGATTCAAATAATAATATTTTAAAAAACACATTGCTTGTCTATGGCCAGACTGATAGTATTGGCGGGTATTGTAATGTCAATATTAAAAAGGCATAATTGCGGCGCATTTTGAAAATGGAACGCATTAGTTCCGCGCATGTGTATTTTTCCGTCTTCCCGAATGAAATCACTTTTCAATGTCGCTGCTACTAACACTAATTATAGCAAGAGTGTATAATTTGCTTCAAGATCCTGTGCATTTTACAACGATGTTGTAATAGGCATGAAGACTACGAAAATCTATTTAGTCCGTCACAGTGGCGGATTTACCAGCAGGCTAAGCCTGGAGCCTAGGGCGGCAGAATTTAGGGGGCGGCATATTTGGCCAATATTTTTTTCTTACACATAAAATAAATGTTACATCTCAAATGTTCAATAGTAAAATTTTCAGTAGTTCAATAGTAGGGGCGCCAAAATTTTAATAGCCTACTGGCGGCAAATGTGTAAGTCTGCCACTGGTCCGTCAGTTAGATTACTAAAAAATATTGGACTCGTATTTTTTGGAAAGAAGTTGCTTATGGTGCGTTGCGGAGGGGTACCTTTGCCGGGAAAAAGCGTCCGTAACGTCACAAAAAGCGTAAGATTTTTATTGTATATTTTTATAAATCATTGTCAATAGAATAAGGTTGTCCGAGGTTACCGCCTTCAGTGTGTAACTCGCAGCGCTCAGGTTTTTTTTATTTGATCTGAGTGCATGCATAACCCCCCTTAAGTCACGTTTAATACTGGTCAATTCCTACTTTTATTTATTTATAAAATCATTTTCCATTAAAAAAATAGTTGCTAGGTATATAGGTAGGTAACTTGCAGCAGTTGCTATGTAGGTATGTATTAATTAGCTTAAATAGGCATGGAGAATGACTGAATTTAACTGACGGACTAAATAGAATTTTTCATTCTTCATGCCTGTTATCTTTTTAAGAAATGCTGTGCCTAGACACTTTTAATTCAACAACATTATGTACACTTTTGTGCTTAATGGCTAAGTGACTGACACATATGTATTGTTTTTTCGGACGGACACACGTAATTAGCCACGAGGCTTTGCTACTTCACCGGGCATAAAGGAATAAATGATTTAAAAAAACAAACTAAACCTGCGCAAGGTGGCGCCGCCTGTGGGACTCGGCTCAGGGCGGTCGCTGACGATGCGATTGAGGGATTATGAGTTTTAGTTTTTAGGGAAGTTTTGTGAAACTCTCGCTCTACTTTACAGTTCGCGGTCCTGTCAGACTTCGGGTCTACGAAGTCATCAGAAGGTTCTTTGCAAACTAAGGATTGGGAGGGTAAAGGAAGACTCTTCTCCGGCGTGTCGGATAGAGTATTATTGTAGTTGGTAAGTCTTAACTTAAATAAATTTAATGCATCTCCCTCCTCCCCCCAAAGTATTAAGTCAAGTGTTTTTTACCTTGTGCAGTTAGCTTCATCCCTGCCATCATCACATTGACGCACTCCGTCACATTTGTATTCATTCTCAAAGCACTGGCCGGAACAATAAAATTCTGATTCACTGAAAATAAAATAAAAAATAGTTTATTAAATAGCACTCTACTCTGCTGATATTTCTTTATCTGAAGATTGAAAAATTTATTCCTAGTGCCAATTTTTCAGTCCACAGATCAGAGGAAGTAATTACAATTTTGAAAAAAATTTCATCATCATCATCATCAGCCCGTCTAACGCCCACTGCTGAACATCCTCCTCCCGAGGGAAGGTATTTGCCATAGTCTCCACGCTTGGCAGGCGGGTTGGTGAACGCAGTATTTTGTTGTACCATACAAGGAAACGCTCCTGCCAGTTCCTTGATATATGATTATTATACATCAATCGGGACAAACGACTTAACGTGATTTCCGAGGCTCGGAGGGAAGCACGGGAAGCACGTTAAGCCGTTGGTCCCGATTGTTATACATAACATGATCTATAATAATCCTATATCAAGGAACGGGCAGCAGCGTTTCCTTGTGTGGTAAAACATCCCAACTAGCAAAACAGTCTCAGAACTCGCACTTTTTAAGAGTGGTAGGCTTAAAGCGCTCTTATATTTGTTTTAGAACATACCATCGATCCTATATTACTTTTAGACAAGCTGGTATGGTCTCAAGAACGCTCAGTCTCATAACCAAATCTCATATATGTATATAAGAGCATTTACTAAGACTGGTTGCACTTGAGAAAAACTTGCTCTTATATGGGTATTTTCTAAGCTCGTTTGATTTTATATTAGACTTGTTAAATGCTAATGTAAGATGTCAGACTAATATCAGCATAGCATAAGAGTACTGTGAGTACGTGCATTTCTGATCTTATTTGAAACTAATATAAGATCAATAGCACTGGATAAGTATGATATTAGAGTGATTTTGGACAACATATTTACAATACAAAAGACAAGACCTATTTAAGAGCGTTTGATCTTAGATCGATTTTGGGAATAACTAATTTTAATAGTTTTAAGAGTAATTTTGCAAACGCGCGGGCACTGCTAGACTGGTGCGCACCGCGCACCACTCCTACGTACGCCGCTCCCCGCGCCACCGCCGCCCCGCCACCGCCACCCGCGCCGCGCGCGCCGACTTCGTGTCCGTATAGCCTTAAGATTAAGTTCTTTTTTTTTCTCTCTGTCGATTTAAGGTTTTATGTAAAATTGCGAGGAACCCTAATTTATTCCAATATGGAGTTATCTTTAGTAGTTATACCGAATGCTAAAATTAGAGTAAACAATCTGACATTAGTCTAATAGTGCATTTGTAAAATGCAGCTATACTAATGGCGACACTATCAATACAAATTAACAAATAAAATAATTTAACGAGAACACGAAATACCTTATTTAACAAGGCGCATGAATTTTGAAGCGTAAAACGAGGTCTAATTAACAGTAAATAATAAATTCCAATATGATTACTGACCGTAAAACTACTTTAACTCGTACTTTTATACTTTTAATATAGTATAAACATTAACTTCACGCAACTTTAATTTGTTTTATTTTAATTTCCAACACTCACACGAACTTTTAAGTTGGATCTGACGTAAAATTCTCAAAATATTCTAACTTTAGACCAATATAAGCCTATGCAGGCTTATAAGATACTTACGTAAAAGCAATATTAGCCTAAGTCGGCTTAAATTAATTTTGGCTACATTTCAGTAAGTGCAAACAGCATTCAATTAGACTGATATTAGATCGATATTAAACTAAATATGCTTATAATTAGTGCCCAAACCCAGGCTTATATTATTATATAGGAGCGATGTAAGAGCAAAAAAACAGTAGTCTTGAGATTGTTGTAAGCCTAGTTTTTGCTAGTTGGGATAATACTGCGGTCACCAAACCGCCTGCCAAGCGTGGTGACTATGGCAAATGTCCTCCCCCGGGAGGAGGCCCATGTTCAGCAGTAGACGTTATACGGGCTGATGATTATGATGATGATTAAGCGGCCGTAGCTAGCCCAATGCTTAGCGGCATCGGACTTGTGATCTTGTGGCTCGTGCTACGCTAAAATGCTTGTGTTAAGAGTGGGTTTACATCGGAAGTGGTGATTGGGATTGAACCGGCGAACACAGGAGCGCAAGTCCGATGCCCTAGCCATTGGGCTACGGTCGGCTTTTTAAAAGAAATGTGCTTAATTACCTGCAGGAATCGACGTCTTCAATTGTATTCGCTGATAAACTCGTTTGCGATACTGAAAAAAATAAAATATTATTGTAGGTACCCGACATCCTTCGTAGGGTAGCGGTATTTGGCTCGCTTTAAATCTCGGAGGTCGTGGGTTCAATCCCCACGCCGGAGAGGAAATATTTGTATAAATTCAAAGATTTCTTTCCGGGTCTGGTTGGTTGAGGGACTACCCTCCGTGCCTCGGAAAGCACGTTAAGCCGTTGGTCCCGATTGTTATAACATCATCTATAATAATCGTATACCAAGGAACGGGCAGCAGCGTTTCCTTGTGTGGCATAACATAATACTGCGGTCACAGACCCGCCGGCCAAGCGTGGCGACTATGGCAAATACCCTCCCCTGGGAGGAGGCCCATGTTCAGCAGTGGACGTTATACGGGCTGATGATGATGATGATGATGATGATGAATACTAAAGTAATGAAGACATATTCATCGAAGCAATAATCTTATCGTTATAATAATAATAATAATTTTATTTCAGGCATCGGAGGCCCATAGAATAAAATACATACAATAATCTTAAACAGTAATAAACTAATACATATTTTAAAAACAAAAACTTAATACTAATGTACACGAAGTGTCAGCGTCGTGTTTCGCTGACTGGTGTCACGTAGCTGGCCACGCAACCGGCTTAACATAACACCCTTCGGCCAAAACTCTCATGTTATTTTATCAGCTTTCGGGTCGCAACTTTATTCGTCAAATCGTAACTATTTGGAAATAAAATATGTTAAGATACTACAGTAATACCCAGCTTTACGCGAGAGATCCAGGGAAAATCGCGTAAAGCGAATTTCGCGTAAATCGGGGACTTCGTAATAAGTTACCAACGAACACCGGCGTGGAAATTGTTGATGAAATTATTAAGCGTCTACATATGTATGTCACTATGATAGATACTGACGAAATAAATTACTATGAATTATTATCACTTAAAATTTAGGACTATCAAAGTCTGAAAAAAAATCGTCATAGTTGAGAGCCTAATTGACTACTACTTGCGATTGGTACATACATGGCTTAGTTTTATTTTCATTTTGACTTGACTTCATGTCTTTTGGCTGTGCTATGCTTTTAATGTTGCCATGTAATATAAATCTTAGTCAAGTTACATAAAATGCTTGGCTTTGCGTATTGCATTAAAGTACCAAGAAAATACATATCTGCATCAGAATGTTAATGTAAAAATTAAATGATGATTTGCTAAGAATACAGCGGTCAAATTTTTTTAATACACACAAATTATATCGTAGAACAATTCGAATATGGCAACATTTTTAATAAAAAAACATTACATTTAAAAGAAAAAGGTCAACAAAAGTTCGCTAGTGTTCTTTAGAATCAAACCGCTTTTGTTAGAAAATTGTTTACATTTAACACAAGAAATGACAATCAAACCGCTTGTTAAAAGAAATTTAACATTTAACAACATAACATAAAACATTATAAAGTGCTATTTTTTATTAAAATAAAGATTCAAATGTTTTCTGAGTGGATTTTTGGTTCCGATCCATCAAATCGCGCAACTAAATAACCAATCAGATATCAATTTAGTGACCAAAAGCTTTGTTTTTTTTTCGGTTGGACATTCATAGATTCATAGCCACGAGGCTTTTGCTACTTCACCGGGCATAAAGGCGAGCAGAGCTCCAGCCTTCATAAATGGTTTAAAAACTATAAACTAAGCAACCTGCGCAAGAGGGCGCCTGCTGTGGGGCTTGGACCTTGGCTCAGGGCGGTCGCTGGCGATGAGATTGAGGGATTATGACTTTTAGTATTTTAGGGGAGTTTTGTGCAACTGTTGCTCTACTTTACAGTTCGCCTCTCGGACTTCGGGTCTACGAGGGCATCGGAAGGTTCTTAGCAAACTAAGGGTCGGAATGCCCTCCCAACCCTTAGTTTCGCCAACCCAAGGGGGGACGCGTCGCGTTCGCGGGCGCACTCTTCTCCATTCGCGTAAAGCGGGGCAATTTAACGCGAAAATTTTAAAACCGCGTTATAGCGAATCCGCGTTACACGGGGTCGCGTAAAGCGGGGTATTACTGTATTCATAAATATGTATTACTAGTTGTGCCAGCGCCTTCGTCCGCGTGCACAATTGTGACTTGGACAATCTTCATCCCTCAAGTTTTTTTTTATTTTTTTTGTTCGTGGGGAAATGCATTTACGCATTCCCACCGCCGCTGCAGCGTATCCGCGCGCTGGCGGCGGGATATGTGGGACTGACTGGTATGAGCAGCATATCACGCAATGGAGAGGGCGAGTCCCCACACATCCCACCGCCGGTTTCATAACGGCGGTGGTCGAATGCGTCAGTGCATTACCGCCCGGTCAAAAAAAAAAAGGTGGAGGCGATCCGGCCCCATTTAAAAAAGTGGGCCGGTCGCTGTTACGGCGACGTCAACGTAACAGCGTTGGCTGTCGGCGGCGGGCCGATACCTGCCGCTTACCGCCCTAGGTTCGGCCTCGGGGAGTAGGGCACATGGCCCCGCTCCCTTCGAGGCTGACCCACGAGGAGTAGGGACGCCTTTACACCGCCTTTGAACATGTGCCTCCTACCGAGGAAGGGGTCATTGCCACAGTCACCACGCTTGGCAGGCGGGTTGTTGACCGCAGTATTATGTCGTAATTCACAGGGAAACGCTGCTGCCCGTTTCTTGGTAAACGATTGTTATAGATGATGTTATAACGATCGGAATCAACGGCTTAACGTGTATTCTGAGTAAGGTAGTCCCTCAACCAACCGGACCCGAAATGTTAGAATTGACAAAAAGATTTTTTGTCGATCGAACCCACGATCTCCGCGACTTAAAGCGAAATTTATACCGCTACTCTACGGAACCAACCATCCGATGCCCTCGTAGACCCGAAGTCCGAGAGGCCCGCAAACTGTAAAGTAGAGCGACAGTTGCACAAAACTCCCCTAAAATACTAAAAGTCATAATCCCTCAATATCATCGCCAGCGACCGCTCTGAGCCGAAGTCCAAGCCCCACTGGGGGCGCCCTCTTGCACAGGTTGCTTAATTTGTAGTTTTTTAAACCATTTATTAAGGCTGGCGCTCTGTTCGCCTTTATGCACGGTGAAGTAGCAAAAGCCTAGTGTCAACTATTTATGTCCGTCCGAAAAAAAAATGCTACGGAATCTGTCGATATGCCACTATAAAATCACTAGGCATAAAACATCTCCAAGTTTAGAAACTGGGTCCTAGCACTGTTCAGCAGTCCGTTTATGTCCACTGCTGAACATGCGCCTCCTTTGAAAAGACCTTGAAAAGCCAGGGTTATTAAAGGATAGTGTGGCCCAGCAGTGCCGTAAAGAGGGCGGTGCCACCGGTGCCCAGGCACAGAATGGGCGCAAGAATGGCTAGACCAGGCAGGACTATTCTTTTCCGGTTTGCTCCTAATTTGGTAGGCAACGCATTTGCATTAGTGAACTTGCGTTTGAGTTTTAGTGAGAGAGACACAGTGGGTGGTATTATAGGCGAAAGGTCGTGCATATACCCATCTAAACAAGTTCACAGTCATAGAAGCTCGCACAGGGCGCTAAAAAGGCAATTTATGGCATCGTGCACTGTGGCCGGATGCCGCCGGAGGGCCGAATTGCCGCCGAAGCGTACCCGGCCCTTACCAACGGCGGACGGATGATTGCCGGGGGGTTTAATTGGTGTAGGATCCTCTCCTCGTGGTATGTTTAGCATACCACGCTATAGAGATGGCGAGTCCACATATCCCTTCGCCGGCGAGAGAACCGAGCTGATTAATGCTGCCCATCCATCAGCTGTATAACCTTTCATCATCATCATGATCATCAGCCCGTATAACGTCCACTGCTGAAAATTGGCCTCCTCCCGGGGAGGGTATTTGCATTCACCACGCCTGTCAATCGGATTGGTGACCGCAGTATCATGTTGTAACACACAAGGAAACGATGCTCCCCGTTCCAAGACCACACAATATGCAATTAAAAAAAAAAACTTACATAAAGTACACAATACCGCTACAATAATCACACACATTTTCCATAAAATATTTTCAACTACATACACTTTGATACACATACACAATTTGTTATTAAAATACACAGTTTTACTGCCACAATATAACATACACAATATTGTGTTTCAAATGATAAATTGAGGTGTTTTATTTAATTTTATAACTGGTTTTTTTAAAGTTGACATGGGGATCTTACAAACTTGTTTCGATCATCCATGATTCGCTTGGGTTGCCGTTGCTAAATTATTGTTACCCACTTTATGTTTTTAATTAGTTGCACCCCGCGGTTTTAATTGGGTTAAGACTTCACCAAAAAGAACATGGACTTTTTACCGCGCGTTAGGCCGCGTCCTGAACGCCAGCGGGCGGAGCGGGCGGCGCGGGCGACGGCACGGTCTTTATCAAAGTTCATAGATTTGTGTAAAGTTTTTCTCGACGACAGCGGTGCGGGTGGCAGGTTTTCCTTAGGCACCGCCCGCGCCGCCCGCCCCGCCCACTGGCGTCCAGGACGCGGCCTTAGAGCGATAGCTGGAAGCCGCCACGCCGCGCTAAAGTGCCCATTTGTTTTTACTACTAGCAGAGTTTTTGCACGTTTTTGATCGTTTTTGCGTTGAATAGGCTCCGGACACTGGACCGATTTTCAAATTTCTTTCACCATTAGAAAGCCTCATTATCAAGGAGTAATAGCTATATTTAATAATAAAGTTCCTTTGAAAGACGCTGGCTTTGGAAACGGCGCCATACTTTATTTCTTTCCTTTTTTATTTTATTTACTAGCAGTGTTTTTCAGTCTATTAGCATTCTTATTAAGCCCTCGTGCTAAGGTAAAATGCTTGCGCACTAGCGTTCGAGTAGTTAACATCACCCTGATGATGCTCCGTGGAGGAGCGAAACACGTGTCGGGTCTTTGGCTGGTGATTGTATTTTTGCATGTTTTATTTTGCCTTCCTGCATGTGCATAATTTTTGCGGGCGGGAGGGTGGTGCAAAAATTGCATTACAGCATATAGACACATTTTTAGCGGAATTAACACTAGATATTTTGTCTTTTTAAATTAGATTAATATGGATTTCCGCAAAGTAACGCCTGATTCTATTAATTATTAATTATAAAATGCTTGTGTTACGAGTGGGCTCACGTCGGTAGTGCAATAGGTAGGGTTCGAACCGGCGACCTCAAGATCACAAGTCCGACGTCCTAGCCCGTCATTGGGCTACGGCCGCTTACTTCCTCATACTATAATAGTTGTTGCATCAGCGCACGTGGATCAGGTGCGACAAAGATTTTTTTTTGTTTTAAAGATTACTAGCAGTGTTTTGTGGTCTACTAGTACTCTCATCAACCCCTCGTGCTAAGTTAAAATGCTTGTGTTACGAGTGGGTTCACATCGGTAGTGCTATGGAAAATGAAGATCTATGTCGAGGAGATGTAAATAGCAATAGTCACCAAGGTTAGAGGAGGATTGGTGACATACCTACATCTTAAGATTATATTATTTAGGTCATAAAGGGTTTATCAGCCCTTATAACATCCACTGTTGAACGTTGGCCTCTTCCTAAGAAAGGATTTTGACACAGTCACCACTCAGGCGAGTTGGTGACCGCAGTTTTGTGTTTTAACACACAAGGTGATTTGTCTGCCCGTTTCCTGGTATACGCTTGTTATAAATGATGTTATAAGTGTTATAACATTCGGGACCAATGGTTTAATGTACTGTCCGGGGCACGCAGGGTAGTCTTACAAGTTTCAAATACCCGGCCCCCGCCAACGACGAATCAAAGGACTGTCCAGGGGGTTTTAGTGGTGTAGCGTCCTCTCCTCGTGGTATGAGTATAGCGGTGGTATGCTTACCACCGCTATGGAGAGGCGA
Source organism: Nycteola revayana (assembly GCA_947037095.2). Taxonomy (NCBI): domain Eukaryota; kingdom Metazoa; phylum Arthropoda; class Insecta; order Lepidoptera; family Nolidae; genus Nycteola; species Nycteola revayana. The sequence goes on from OX344840.2 coordinate 8,091,454, forward strand.
GTCCGACATACCCCACCGCCAGCCAGTGTGCGGATAAGCTGCAGTGCCGGTGGGAAAGCGTAAAAGCATTTCCCCAGGGAAAAAAAGGGTATTCTTTCAACCAACTTGACCAGGAATTAAATCTTAGAATCCACATAATGATTTGTATTTGGGCGTAGGTATCGAATCGAAAGACTTAGAGCGAAATTTATACCGCTATGTTATATAGGTTGTCATCAGCGACGTAGGATGCTAGATTCTGACCAATTTTTTTTCGGACCCGCGTTTTATGTTAGTCCCGAGGTTAACAAACTTTTATTTTTTTCTTTGTGCTCGATATCAATAACGGCAACAGGCACTTGAATGGAACCCTTCGTGCGCGAGTCCGACTCGCATTTGTCCGGTTTTTTTTATTTTAACCTAATAATAATTTTCTGTTTAATTTAAATTCATTTTCATTATTTATCCCCATATTCAGGAAATATTTTCGATCTGGCAACATTTAAGTATAATGACACAGACACGTATGACGAAACAAGTTATTTATGAGGAAAAATAAACAAAATATACCAAGCGCGGGTTATATAAAACATACAATAATAGGTTGTTTGATAAATAGATACCTTTTTAATTCAGGTAAATTTTATACGTAGGCATAATAGCGAATTAAACGTTATTTATTCAGCACTTAGGTATTTACATACACTTGCACTGGTCAGTTATACACAATTCACGTCACGTAATATGTATAGTAACAACAATAATTACCTCTATAATCTAAATCTTAATATAATTTAGCTCTATAGAAAGAGGCACGCACGTCTTTAAACAATATTTTTACGAATAAGCGACACACGTATATTATGATAACGTATAGTATTATATAATATAGTATTGATATCATATTAGTATCCTATGTAAAATATGTATATATTTAATCATTTGTTATTAAAGATATTATTTTATAGGCTCTGATTCTACTTTGTGCACCTACCTTGATATCTCTGCATCACTCTATGGTCGACTATATTATATTTCATGTTATAGTTAATTTCATTAATAAAGTTTGCTAGCAGTTTAGCAGTCTACTAGAATTCTTAATTATCTCCCGTGCTAAGCTAAAATGCTTGTGTAACGAGTGGGTTCACGTCGGTTGTGCAATGGGTGGAGATCGAACCGGCGATCACATCGCAAGTTATATACAGATGCTTATTGAGCGGCTCGACCGGAGAGAAATTCCGCAGCCAAATTATATTTTTTACTGTAATTTTGTACCCGATGCGTTTTTTTGTTGATCCTTTGTCAGTCCGTACAACGTCCACTGCTGAACATGGGCCTCCTCCCGAGGGAGGGTATTTGCCATTGTCACCACGCTTGGCTGGCGGGTTGGTGACCGCAGTATTATGTGAAGATCTCCAAATATAAAGCAACGTCCAGAATTATCATAAATATTGACGCATCTACAGTAACCAAATAGTTGAGAGATTTAAATTCTGATATTTTACTGATTGTCTAATTGAAGTGAACAATCATGATTATACATCGCTGAAAAAATAAACAAAAGAAAAGTTGTAGAGTTTATGTATGTGGGCCCCTCTATTGTGTAGGCCCCCAGGCAGTTGCCCTGGATGCCCTCCGGCCCTGCTTTGTCCAAGTAGATTACGAATTCTATAAACTTTGCCATACCTCTTCATTCTTTCTAGGGTAGCCACCCGTACTATATTACATAGTATTGTGCTATATTTCTGTCCACTGTACTATATGTTATACATAAATAATATACTTAGTACAAATAATACTATATTTTCATCGGTAATTCAGTTTTCGCGACGACAAGTAAACGTCAACTTCTTGGCAGTATTAGGCTTAGTTTCTGTTACCAAAAGCGTAAAGGGAGAATATGTACAAAAAATAAAAGTGTACAATTTTTTTCTTGGATTTCCCAATAGCACTGCATTAGAACCTTAACCTCACAGTTAGTTTTAATGCCTCACTACAAGACGATGACACTGGCAGAAATTGCTGAACAAGTCGGCAGATTGCTGAGCTTCGCACCCCAGCTCATAGGCGTTACAGTACTATATATTTTCTAATGTTTTAAAAAAATACTATTTTAGCATCAAAAAAAGGTCGCAACCCTAATACCATCTAAGGAGTAGACGAGAAAACATTCTGTCCTAAGGTATGCTTACTTCACACAAAGCCGTGAATCCGCGCGCGGGAAGCTAATGATGAAAATACTTTATTTTATCAGTATAGGTCAATAATCAATACCTACTGATAAAATAAAGTATATTCATAACTAGTTTCCCGCGCGCGGATTCACCCGCGTAACTCCAGTCCCCGTGGGAGCATAATTAATAAATATGGCCTACCTCGATAAATGGGCTATCTTACACTTAAATAAATTTTCAAATTGGGCCAATAGTTCCTGAGATTAACGCGCTCAAGCAAACTAATAAACTAACTCTTCATCTTTATACATTAGTCGAAACTAATATTATAAAAAGGAAAGATTTGTATTTTTGTGTGTATGTTTGTAATGAATAAACTCAAAAACTACTGAACGGATTTCGATAATTCTTTCATCATTAGATTGCTACATTATCCCTGAGTAACATAGGCTATATTTAATTATGATGTTCCCACGGGAACGGGAGCTTAGCGGATGGAACAGCGTGCGGGAATCTCGTTACGAATATAGTTTACTTTATCAGTAAGTTTTTTTTTTTTTTTTCGATTTGACCTTCGTAGTTAGCCACGAGGTTTTTGCTACTTCACCGGGCATAAAGGCGAGTAAAGGTCCAGCCTTTATCAGTAAGTATATATATAATATACTTACTGATAAAGTAAACTTATTTTATCAGTAAGTATATACTGATTCTTATTATTCTTTCGGGCTACGATTGAAATTCTTATTTAAATCGTAAACCATTAAAAGGCCAGTTTTTGAAATTTTTGCACTTACGTCATTGTCGTTTTAAAGGTGATTATAATATATTTGACTCAACTAAAAAAACCAGTGCGCATCATAGGCATACAATATTTTCACTTCCTGTATAACACAGGAAAACAACATAGTAAAATTGTGATTGCAATTTTTGCATTGGATTTTCCAAGTAAATGGCGACACACTTGAACAGATAGCTTATCAATCATTATAACGGGAAAAACAAAGATATCGACCTTTTATACTTACGTAATTATAATAATGATTTCATCCTTCGTTCTCTGACCAAATCGGAGATATCCTCGCAATAGGTCAAATAAGATCCACCCTAAACCGACGTGCTTGTATGAAGAATGTTATGAGAGTGAATAAAGCGAAAGATGTGTGTAGGGATCGTAGCAAGTGGAGGTGCATTGTCTTTGCCTACCCCGCTGGGAAACAGGCGTGAGCTTATGTATGTATGAATTTCATCATCATCATCAGCCCGTATAACGTCCACTGCTGAACATGGGCCGCCTTCCGAGGGTTGCCATTGTCACCACGCTTGGCAGGCGGGTTGGTGACCGCAACAGGGCCGTCTTTCACCTATTAGAGGCCCTGGACACATTAGGATAATGGGGCCCCTATGACCATAGTAAATTAGATTTTCTTTGTACAAAGAACGCAGATATGAAAAGTTAAAACTTTATTTTTACTTCTTTACGGTGACATTAGATATGATGAGTAGATAACATAACGTAATCCACACTAAGCATCTACGATTAGTCCTTAGAGTGGGTATCGGTTAGCGTTTGGAGTAGGGACTAGGGGGCCCTAAACCATCGCGGGGCCCTGGGCACGTGCCCAGTGGGGAAGAGGGGCCTGGATCGCAGTATTATGTCGTAATACGCAGGGAAACGCTGCTGCCCTTTCCTTAATATACAATTGTTATCTAGATGATGTTATAACAATCGGGACCAACGGCTCAACGTGCTTTGCGAGGCACGGAACGTCCCTTAGATTTCACAGTGAAATGATTTATTTTTAGTAGAACAATGGGCATGTAGACCAAAAAATTCTATTTAGTCCGTCAATTAGATTACCATAAAATATTGGACACATTTTTTTTTTTTCATACCTCAAACTATAAATGACGAAGATACGGCGCGTTGAATTTCGTGTGATATCACTTATATCGCACCCCTAGATGAAGACTCCGGCAACTCAAAAAACCTCATTTTTCAGAAATGACGAAAAACTGTTTCTAGACTATATAAGAAATATATCAAAGCTACTAACTCAAAACTCGTACTTTTTTGAGTTAGCGGAGTCTTCATCTAGGTGTGCGATATGTACAATTTTACCTAGTAGTGACGTCACAATCCCGCCTCTCCTGAACTTTATAGTTTTGTTGTTGCTCTATATATTTGTATTTTTTATTGATTCGATGAATAGTTTGCGCGAGAGACACTTTTAAAGTGGTAAAATGTGTGTCCCCTGTAACTTCTAAAATAAGAGAATGATAAAACTAAATAAAATATACCTATGATGGACATTACCATGCAAACTTCCCTCGAAAATTAGTTTGAACGAGATTTAGTAAGTAGTTTTTTTTATACGTCATAAACTGTAAACCGCAATTTACCTTTCATTAAATCAAGTCAAATAAAAAAAAAAATCATAAACATAAGCTTTTTTATTCTTGATATCAAAAATAGGTAGGCACTTAAAACAGGTACGGAACCCTTCGTGAGAAAATCCGACTCGCACTTGGCCGGTTTTTTGTTGAAACTAACTGACGGATTAAATAGTTTTTTTTTTGTCTTCCTACACATACATAGATTGTAAGTATATACTTTTTCAATAGCATTAAATATTACAGATTAAAAAATAACTTTTAAACTAGATTGTCTCGTATTGTAAGGCGCTGGAGTTGATTTTGCCATGTAGCATCATTACCGTCTGCATGAGCATCTTTTTATAAATAACTAGCTCCGTCCCGGCGTTTTATCCGCGTTACTCTGCTCCAGTGGGTCGGAGCGTGATGTTTTGTAGTCTATAATAATATGTTTATCCAGCGTATAACCTATCCCGGTGCATAATTTCAGCCAATTCCCTTCAGTAGTTTTGGAGTGAAAGTAACAAACACCCATCCATCCATCCATACTTACAAACTTTCAAGTTTATAATATTAGTAGGACATGTATTTTTTGACATTTTAATGTAAATAATAATAAAACAATTAAATATCACGGTTTATAAGGTGCAAAGGTTTCAAACATTTCACTAACTTAATTACTTTACGTATCATACTGTTATAAGGATGGCACATATTTTAGTCATCATCACCATCATCATCATCAGCCCGTACAACGTCCACTGCTGAACATGGGCCTCCTGCCAAAGGAGTGTAATTGCTATAGTCACCAGGCTTGGCAGGTGGGTTGGTGACCGCTGCTGCCCGTTCCCTGGTATACGATTGTTATAGATGATGTTATAATAATCGGGACCAACAGCTTAACGTGCTTTCCGAGGCACGGTGGGTAGTCCCTCAGCCAACCAGACCCGTAGAGAAATTTTAGAATCTACACAAAGTTTTCTTGTCCGGCGTGTGGATCAAAAACACGACCTCCGAGATTTGAAGCGAGCCAAATACCGCTACGTTACGGACTATATAAATTTACCTATATAGTAATAATACGTCAAATGACTTCGACGACACGGTGAGCCGGTACAGGGGAAACCCGTCTGAGCGTACGCAGTGAGTTAACAACCTCATTAAGGGGCATCCCCGTGCAAAGCCGTCTTTTGTGCAGTTTTTTGGAGCTATCTACTCTGTATCATATAACTAATAAAAAATACATTTAATTAACTAGGTATCTATAAATAGTCCAAAATAGTTTTTTTTAAGTAGGTATCTGTTGCTAAAGATACCGAAAAAATGATTGCCCCACAGCTTTAGACCCCAGCTGATTATATAAAACTACATTCTTAAACATTAACGCACTCACACACACACAAATTCAAAATCAAATTCAAAATTCATTTATTCCGTAAAAATAGTTACATTTGTTTGGAATCGTCATATTTTTCTCCTACCGTGCAGTGCGTGACGTGGCGACTACTGAGAAACACTGCCAAAAAACTCAGTAGAACCCTCTTTAAAAAAAACACACAACCATAGACACACATCCACACACAAATATCCTCACTCACACGCACTTTTTGTTTCACTACTACTATTAAATTACAGTAATTTAAATCTCTTTGCACGTAGAATGAATGTAAATTACCACATTTTTATGTTTTGTATGGAGAAAGAGAGCATTTATGCATTCCCACCGCCGCTGCAGCGTATTCGCGCGCTGACGGCGGGATAAGTGAGACTCCCCCTCTCCATAGCGTGGTATGCTAACTCATACGAGAGGACCCTACACCACTAAAACCCCTCGGACACTCCTTCGATCCGCCGATGGCGGCCAACATGCCGGCGCCGTCTGCGGGCGGAGGGATCTTCTATGGAGAATGAGAGAGATCTGGATCTGGAGATCTGTCATACAGGCTTCGAACCTAGTACGAACTGCAGTTCTCAAAAAGTTTTATTATGTTATCATGATCTAATTTGTAAATTTATAAAAGTGTACTTTTTGAGAGAAATAAACTTATTATTATTATTTATTATTATAATGTGCAATTAATCTTCTCACAACGAAACCACAAGTAATGATATAAACTACATCTCCTCGTAAAGTAACCATAATTATGATTTGTTACTTACAATAGTGGATAGACAATTTAATATTGAACATTATGGCAGTGAAATAATTTGATTTTATATAGATTTTATTTTAAAATCTGAGCGTACTCGTCACGTATCTCTTGTGCTGGATATAGGCTAGTTGACACTTTTTGAAATTATTTTAATATGGTTAAGAATGGTTTTACTAGATCAAGAAAAAAAATGGCATTTATTTGAGATCTAGAAAGCAATAAAAAATATTTTAAGATTGGCTAGACATTAAGAGATGAAAACGTTGTCAGCCATGTTGGTCTTATATATTATCTGTGTCCTAGATCGATGACGTCCTGACTCAGACAGTGTAATAGTAAAGGATCGGGATCCCTTCTTTTCGCATAATGTTCTTTGTTCTAATGTACTTCGGCATAACGATTTTGGTATAATAATACTTCGGCATAATTTTTTTAGGCATAAATTAGTCTTTAAGATGATTATGCCATAATCATCTTAAAGACTAATTTGTTTTGGCATAAATTTGATTCGCATAACGTTAGTAGGCCTAGTGACTATTAGCATAATAATATTTAGGCATACAAATAATATAAATAACAAAAACAATTTTCATGCAAATGATTTATTATACATAACATTATGTAACTTAAACGATTTCTCAATCGCGAGATAACTTTTTTCTGAAATATTCTGAAATGTTTAGTCGTCTTATGGTTATTTGGCATAATGATGAAGCGGCCGGCGAGTCTGACACGAACCGCAGCACCGAATGGTGGTCCAATGACAATCGGGTAGGTTGGGTTAGAACTGCGGCCATACAACGACAGAACCGAATTGCCGAACCGAAATGCTTAAGATATTATGCTTAAAAAAGTTATGCTTTAGAACTTTATGCTTAATAAATTTATGCTTTAGAATATTATGTTTAATCATTATTATGGTTAGAGAAATTATGCTTAAAAAAATTATGCGTAAGCTGTTATGCGTAATGATATTATGCGAAAATATAATTATGCCAAACAAAATTATGCTAAATTATATTAGGTCTTAAAATTTTATGCAAATGGATAGGGAACCTAAAGGATCGCGTTCATGTTTTTTTAACAAGATGTATGACGTCACAAAATGGCTGATAGCGTTTTCGAAAGTTAAAGACATAGACAAAAAAAATAATTTTCATATTGAGTTTATACAAACATATTCAAGTTTATGAACATAAATTATTATATTTAGGTTCCATATGACAAATACTTTTAGAAATAAACATCATTGTAACATAACTTCTGATGTGTCAACTAGCCTATTGAGGGAACGAATGCTCAAGGTTATTTGGTCAAGTTACCGCCTTAAATCAAGTTGCTATCATCGCAAACCAGTCTTCGTATTTATACTCCTGGTCGGGTAAATGACCCCTTACCACCTGATGGGTAATTACTGCCAAATAGTATGAGAATTATCTGTTAATAAATTTAAAGTCATTGTCAAAGCCAAATTATGTAAAAAGGCATATTATAAAATATCAGACTATGTAAATGACAGAATGGCTTGGGATTAACTTGCTCTGGAATGACACTGCTGCTTAGCAATATAGTAAAAGTAATGATAAATTGATAATTTAAAAAAAGGATTCCTCTAAGTTTCTTGCCAATTCTTCTCAGAGTTGCCACGTCTTGAACTGGTGTTAGGAAAATAATTGGACGCATCATAAGAACATGATGTCATTTTATTTTTAAATTGTGTCTATATAAATAAACGAATTATTTAATTTGACTTTGATGTTGAGTGGCTTAGGGATCCAAATACAAAGACAACTAGTGCCAGTATATTAGATACTAGGTTTCCGTTCGCGGTTTCACCCTGTTTCAATAGCAACTTTAACTTAAAATAAGTATACCCTATGACTAGGTTTGCCACGTGTTTGTTTGTTTTATATAGTACTTTTGGAAAATTCAGAAAAAAAATTTACATTTATTTTAAAAAAAATTTCCACGTATATTTTTTATAACTCTTTGCTTTGGCCATATGCCGTCTGGTTTCCGGCTTAGAATAAACCGCCCCATGTCCTCCCATGGGTGTCGTAAAAGGCGACTAAGGGACATATGGCTGGTGGATGGGCAGCAGCATCTATTAGCTCAAGGTTTACATCTTACTGCGATCACCAATCCGTCTGCCAAGCGTGGTGATTACGGCAATATCCCTCTACGATCCTGGTTTGCCAAGGTCTGTTAAGAGGAGGCCCATGTTCAGCAGTGGACGTCAACGGGCTGTTGATGATGATGATCATCATCATCATCATCATCAACAGCCCAGCTTCGGCCATCAAGGTTATACACCTTTTAAATAATTATAAGAGTCTGTATATAATAATTATAAAATAAATCAACAATTCATTGTTTTCATATGCCGCGCTAAGGATGCGGTCAAAATTTTTAAATGCGGTGAATTTTGGTTTAGCAAAAAAATATAGTAGGTACTTTTTGTACTATATTGTGTTATATGTACAGACCTGCCTATTATAAAAGACTACATTCCCGCGCGCGGTTACACCCGCGTACCTCCAGTTCCTGTAGAAACTTCATAATGAAATATCGCATGAAGCTAATGTCCCCTCGTAGACCCGAAGTCCGAGAGGCCCGCGAACAGTAAAGTAGAGCGACAGTTGCACAAAACTCCCCTAAAAAAACTAAAAGCCATAATCCCTCAAGCTGAAGTGGTAATAGGTAGGACACATAGCTCGAAGAACTGACGTCCGATAAAGCAGAAAGGTTCTCGAGTGGAGACCACGAACTGGCAAGCGCAGCATAGGACGACCGCCTGCACGATGGACCGACGACCTCATAAAGGTCGCGGGGAGTCGGTGGATGCAGGCCGCTAGCGATCGTTCCCAACGGAAATCGATTGGGGAGTGGACTACAACAGGCTGATAATGATGATTATTACCCGACTGCGCCAGAAGGAGGGTTATGTTTTTCGAGAGTATGTATGTATAATTGTTTGACACGCTCTGAAGCCTGAACAGCTTGATGGATTTAGCTTGAAATTTTTCGTTAGATTTGTATTTACTGTGAGACTGACATACTCATATTTTATATACAAAATATATCAAAATAAAAATAAAAACACACACTCACAAAAACACAGTCGGGTTTTTTAGCTTTCCAGTTTTATTTACCGTTAGAATTACGCAAATACTTCTTGTACAGCGAAGGGATCGAACCCACTTTTTTTTTTTGGATGGACATGCGGACAAGGTTGACTATTTGCTTTTGCTACTTCACCGGACATAAAGGCGAGCAGCGCTCCAGCCCTAATAAATGGCTTAAAAACTACAAACTACGTAACCTGCGCAAGAGGGCGCCCCCTGTGGCGCTTTGACCGCGGCTCAGGGCGGTCGCTGGCGATGAGATTGAGGGATTATGACATTTGGTATTTTAGAGAAGTTTAGTGCAACTGTCGCTCTATTTTACAGTTCGCGGGTCTCTCGGACTTCCGGTCTATGAGGGCATCGGAAGGATCGAACCCACGACCTCCGAGAATAAAAGGGAGGCTTATACCACTAAGCCACTAAGATTGTCGAAGAAATGCGTAATGTCAGGAAAGGAAAAAGTGTAAATTTTCTTGTAGGGTTTTTAATACACGTGCTCGCGGTGTAAGATAAAGCGAAATAAGGCAACAATTAATATATTTTAGATTTAGTTTAGATCATCATCAGCCCGTATGACTTAGTAGTACTTGCAACTCGTCTCCATAGAATAAGCTACTCTTTTATAGGGTAATACATTCACTTCTATAACAAACTCCCAAATAATATTAGAGAATTATCTGTTAATAAATTTAAATCCACTTTCAAAGCTAAATAATGTAAAAAGGCCTATTATAAAATATCAGATTATGTTAATGACAGAATGGTTTGGGAGTAGCTTGCTCTGGAATAATAATAATAAAATGTATTTATTTCTCTCACAAAGATACAGATATATGGCTAAACACAATATGGCATCAATACTTATATATATGACTATGTAAGTCCACTTTGTGAGAGCTGGTGCCCATTGTAGGTTTATAAAAACCTGTATTACAGGTCACCAGTGCCCACTCCACAGGATACAATGTTATATTATACAAGTTTGGTAATGGGTATTGTCTCTATGAATAAAGATATCATTGACTTTGACTTTGTATAACGTCCACTGCTAAACATGGGCCTCCTCCCACAGAAGGGTATTTGCAATAGTCACCAAACTTGGCAGGCGGGTTGGTGACCGTCTTATGTTGTAACACATAAGGAAACGCTGCTGCCCGTTCCTTGATATATAGATAGATGATGATATAACAATCGGGACCAACGGCTTAACGCGCTTTCCGAGGCACGGATGGTTGTCCCACAACCAACCAGACCCGGAAAGAAACCTTAGAATTTACTCAAAGATTTCCTGTCCGGCGTGGGGATCGAACCCACGACCTCCAAGATTTAAAGCGAGCCAAATACCGCTACGCTCCGGAGTAAAAGTAGACTGCAAAAACTCTGCTAGGAGTCTTATATAAAAAAAATAAACTGGTTTTTATAATTGATGGCATGCATAAATACATTATATGTTTTATTTACGTTGTTGTTATATAAATGAAGTTAATAAAGGATGTTATCATGTGATATATTATATGTGTAGGTATGTAGGTATAATTTGATGAAGGTGATAGGTACATACGCAACAAAAACTCGACATCCGTCTTTTATTATACTTTTTCTAGCTTCCCGCGCGCAGTTTCACCCGCGCAACTCCCGTTCCCGTGGGAACTTCATAATTAAATATAGCCTATGTCATCCCGGGATAGTGTGACTTTCCAACGGTGAAAGATTTTTTTAATCGGTCCATTCGTTTCGGAGCGGCTTCAATACAAACAAACAAACAAATCGTTCTTCTTTATACTATTAGCATAGATAATTGTTACGGATGGACCAAACCGTTTTATAGATATTTTAATTGTTTCTACTGACTGATTGTATTTATTAAAACACTAGCTGACCCGACAGACTTCGTACTGCCTCAATCGATAAATAAAAGACCTAAACTTTTGTATAAAATAAACTGACCCGGAGAGACTTCGTTTAAGCGGTGTCCTACATCTACCCTACCCATACCCTACACCTACCCTACACCTACCCTACCCTACCCTAAACCTTCCCTTTGTTAAAGCGATGATTACTGCCAAATTTCATCAAAATCGGTACAGCCATTCTCGAGTTTTAGCGGGACTTACGAACAGCAATTTATTGTTATAATATATATGTATTTTATCGATTTTATATAAAATCATTTGATAGTCTTGTCTTGTCAAAAATTATTGTATGGTGTATATGGTTCCGTAACAACGGGACCCTATTACTAAGACTTCGCTGTTTGTCTGTCTGTCGCCAGACTGTATCTCAAGAGCCGCGATAGCTAGACAGGAAATGATATTTTCACAGATGTTGTATTTCTATTGCCGCTATAACAACAAATATTATGTTTTAGCACATGCTTATTTTCGTGGTGTCTTGTTTTCTCTCGAGGGACAATTTTTCAATTTTTGTCTTAACAAAATACCTGCTGTTCTCTGTGCCCCTATGAGCTGTTAGGTGGAGCACCACTCCCCGTCGCCTGCCGCCCTAGGCTCGGCCTCGGGGAGTGAGGCACATGGACCCCGCTCCCTTCGATGCCGACCCATGAGGAGTAGGGACGCCGCGGGATCACCTGGGCCACACTGACTGTGGCTCATTTGCCCAGTTATAGGGACGCCTGGAGTGTGGAGGCGTCCCTACTCCTCATGGGTCGGCATCGAAGGGCCCTGGTATACGATTGTCATAGATGATGGCATAACAATCGGGACCAACGGTTTAACGTGCTTACCGAGGCACGAAGAGTAGTCCTTCAGCCAACCAGACCCGGAAAGAAATCTTAGAATCTACACAAAGATTTAGTGTCCGGCGTGGGGATCGAACCCACCAGTTCTGAGATTTAAAGCGAGCCAAATACCGCTACGCTACGGAAGTTGTCGCTAAAAGTAGGTAATTGGTTCATCCAAAACCCATAACTGTATTTTAATTATGTTCTCGGAAAATAATTTACACTCAGTTTCACATAATGTGTGACTTCCCCCTGTTCATTTATGTATGAGTCATAGAGACAGGGCCGAATTTGGTGCGTTTACATTTTATTCAGCACTTTGGTATTTAAATACACATGTACAGAATTACAATGTCACTAAAAAGCCATTATTTATACATCATCATTTCAGCCATAGGACCTCCATCATAGATTTCCATTTGCAACGGTTGGAGGCGGCCGGCATCCACCGTGATCCCACGGCCTTTACTAGGTCATCCGTCCATCTAGCAGGTGGACGTCCTACGCTACGCTTGCCGATCCGCGGTCTCCATTCGAGAACTTTTCGGCCCCAACGGCTATCTGTTCTCCGTGCTATTTGGCTTGTCCATTGCCAATTCAACGAACTAATCCGTTGGGCTATGTCGGTAATCCACGTTCTTCTACATTATTTAATATTAATAGATAATTCCGTGCCTCGGAAAGCACGTTAAGCCGTTGGTCCCGATTGTTATAACATCATCTATAACATTCGTATGCCAGGGAACGGGCAGTAACGTTTTCTTGCTTGTTGCTTCATAATACTGCGTTCCCCAACCCGCCTGCCAAGCGTGGTGACTATGGCAAAAACCATCCCGCGGAGGAGCCCCATGTTTAGCAGTGGACTTTATACGGGCTGGATGATGATGATCATGAAGCGTTCGTGAGTACGGGGCCCCATTAGCATAAAATCTTTAACTGGGGCACCCGTAACTTTGTATACACTGGCACCCTTTCAGCAGCGGTGTACTTCTACCAAATCAGTCGTTGCAATTCTATAATTATAACGACTGATTTTGTAAATGGCCCTTGTAACCTGGGGCCCCGAAAAGTTATAGTAAAAAACCTGTCTAACAAAGTTGTTATACGGGGCTAACGGGGCCCGTCTAGACTATGCTACTGCCTGTAAGTAAATGCCTCGAAGTCGGGGCCCATCAATAACTTTACTATATTTCTAATCCGCCACTGGTTTACAAAAAATGCATATAATATAAAGAGCAATAGAGTTAAACAGTTTCAGTTGATTGTGAAACGTGGTACGGACAACATGTATAACAAAATTGTATTAGTTTGTGTGTTTATATGTTCTGTGTGGTGTCGGGATAACAATAATGTTATTGAAACAGGTATGTAAACAAATTACGTTGACGGGGGGCTTAGGGGGGCCCTTGGGGGGTCCCTTAGGGGACTCTTGGGGGTTTACGCAATTTTCAATATTATGTTGCGTTTCACAAAGTGTTTAAACATAATAATAATTCTAGCTTCTCGTGCGTGGGTTCACCCGCATTACTCCAGTTTCCGTAGGAACTTCAGATTTAAATAGAGCATATAGCTATAGCCTTCCTCGATAAATGGGCTATCTGTAACTGAATTATTCAAATGGGACCAGTAGTTCCTGAGATTTGCGCGTTTAAGCAAACAAACAAACACACTCTTCAGTTTTATATAATTAAGTATCTACACTTAATTATATTTTACCTATGAAATTGCCGTTCTGCAGTACTGGCCATTTCAAATCAAAATAATTTTTGTTTGGCTAAGAATTCTAATTTCAAGTTAATTTTATTTTAAAAACATGGATTTTTTTTCCAAAAGTAGTCATTTGTTTATTGATTAGTGTTACATATTCATCGCATTTTAATCTTTTTCGTCATCATGGATACGATAAAAATTCGAGTAATTATGGAATATGAGTACCGTCGTGGCAACGCGGCACAAGCGGCACGCAACATCAACGACGTTTACGGAGCTAGCACTACAAACCAACGCACCACCTGTTAATTTCAAAACTCAATACCCGAGAGGCAGTACAAAATGCCTTTGAAGAATTTGTTGCCTCCCGTCCAGCTGATTTCTTCAAGAAGGACATCAATAAACTGCCACTGCGTTGGCAAAGATGCATTGATTGCATGGGTGATTACTTCGAGTAATACAAATAAAAAATACATGAAAAAAAATCGTTAAATTTTTTTCATACAAAACGGCTATTTCATAGTTAAAGACCTATTATGAGCTACGTATGACAACTTCCGTAGCGTAGCGGTATTTGGCTCACTTTAAGTCTCGGAGGTCGTGGGGTCGATCCCCACGCCGGACAAGAAATATTTGTGTAAATTCTAAGATTTCTTTCCGGGTCTGGTTGGTTGAGGGACTACCCTCCGTGCTTCGGAAAACACCGTTAAGCCGTTGGTCCCGATTGTTATGTCATCGTCTATAACAAGCGTATATCAAGGAACGGGCAGCAGCGTTTCCTTGTGTGGTACAACATAAAACTGCCGTCACCAACCCGTCTGCCAAGCGTGGTGACTACGGCCAAACCCTCCCTCGGGAGGAGGCCAATGTTCAGCGGTTGACGTTATACGGGCTGATGATAATGTTGAAGGTACTTATATAACAAGGCACGGCTAAATATTAGTTGCGATAAATATTTATTACTAGCTGCACCCCGCGATTTTACCCCCGTCTCTCTGCTCCAGTGGCTCGGAGCGTGATATTTTGTAGCCTATATGTTAATCCAGCTTATTAACTATCCCCGTGCAATGTTTCAGCCAAATCCATGCAGTAGTTTTTACGTGACAGAGTAACAAACATACTTACATACGAATTAAACGATATTTATTCAGCACTTAGGTTATATACACTCGTACTTGTCAATAATTTTATTATACACAATGAAATATGATTCATATAAATAAAAACAAAATATCGCAACTGAAATCTATTGCGGATTAGCTAACAATCTGTCTGTCAGTCTAGTGTCACGTCATATGTATAGTAATAACTATAATTAATTCTATAATTAAAATCTTAATATAGCCCTACAGAAAGAGGCACGTCTTTAAGCAATATTTTTACGAATAAGCGACACACGCCTGAGAGCACCCTTAATGGGCTAGGACCACGGCTCAGGGCATCGCTAATTCTATGAGAAATATTACTGTGCACACATATACCTACATCCACACATACAAACTTTCGCATTAATAATATTACTAGGATTGTATTAGACGTGGTAGGAATAGAACATTGCTAATTGCAAGGTACTAGTATTGCGCTGAAATTTAGCATACAGATAATAAATCACAACTTCAATAATACAGTAACAATAACATACAAAATAAGATAAAATAAAAAAAGTTTTTATTCACGGAAACCTATTACAGGTATTTGTTAATAGTCAAAACAAATTTTGGCTTATCAATTTATAAATTAATTAAGTTTATTTGATTATTGCTACTTATTATAATAGATTATAAAATATAGCTTTAGCCTAAAAGCTGTCAGGTACGAAAATACAATAGTATTATATTATTTGATATCTATGATTAAATCTAAGTTCTGTCCTTTGAGTGTGTTATTATTTAGTCGGACCATAAGTCAACGAACGCGCTTTAGCGCTACCACCAGATCCAATACGCCCCAACTGAGAAGACCAGGCGAAACAAACTCAGTAGGGGTTGGAAATGCGTTACAACAACCAGTAATGAAGACATTTTTATCGAAGTCAAAGTCATATCGTTACATGATAAGCCTCCAGGGTAGTTGAGGGATGACACGGATTGCCCAGCGTACCCGGCCCTCACCAACGGTGAATGGAGGAGTGTCCGGGGGGTTTTAGTGGTGAAGAGTCCTCTTCTTGTGGTATGACATACCATGCTATGGACAGGGCAAGTCCCACATACGCCTAATCGCCATAATCATCAGCCCGTATAACGTCCACTGCTGAATATAGACCTCCTTCCAGGAGTGTATTTTGCCATAGTCACCGCGCTTGGCAGGCGGGTTGGTGAACTCAGTAATATGTTGTAGCACTTATGGAAACGCTGCTGCCCGTTCCTTCAAAGTCAAAGCCAAATTCAAAAATTCTTTATTCATATAGACACATTTAAAATATTTTAAATCATGTTCTTATGATGCGTCCCATTCTTTTACTACCCCCAGCTCTGGACGTGGCAACTATGAGAAGAACTGGCAAGAAACTCAGAGAAATCCTTTTTTAAATAAATTTGATGTTACAATCATTAATAAAGCAGTATTGTTTCAGAGCAACTCACTCCCAAACTGTTTTGTAATTGACTTAACCGGAAATTTTATAATAAGCTCTTCGTCATAATTTATCTTTGACATATCGTTTAAACTCCTTAGTAGAAAGATCTCTAACATTATTAGGAAGTTTGTTGTAGAAGCGTATACATTGCCCCATAAAAGAATTGGTTATTTTGTGGAGACGAGTAGCATGTAAAACGAGAATATGCTTAGTTCTAGTATTACCATTATGAATGTCGCTTTTTTTCTTAAACCTATCAATATTCTTATGAACATATAAAAGGTTTTCATATACATATTGTGATGCGACTGTAAGAATATTAGTTTCTTTAAATTTCTCCCGTAGGGAAACTCGCGGACCAAGTTTATATATGGACCGTACAGCTCGTTTCTGTAGTACAAAAATGGTGTCAATGTTTCCTTATAGAAGAATCCCTTATGACATTACGCTATGAAAATAACTAAAGTAAACCATTCTAGCAGTATCCACATCAGTAAGTCGTCGCAACGCTACGGAATTATATACAAATAAAAGTAGCTAAAATAAAACTAACTTATAAAATACGACTATTCAAAATTTATTCTACTTGGCAAGGTTCCCAGAATGCTGGCAGTAGGCTTAGGTAGCTGTATTGCCCCGTTGAATGGCAATGCTTACCTGCTGTGCAAAGTAAAAACTGGTCAAGTGCGATTGGGTCTCGCACACTAAGGGTTCCGTACCATTTTCAAGCGTCTACCTGATGCCATTATTAATATCGAGCAAAAAATAACAAAAAAAAAAGGTTTTTGTACGGGAGCCCCCCTTAAATATCTATTATATAATATTTTAAGTATTTGTTGTTTTGTTATAGCGGCAATAGAATTACATCATCTGTGAAAATTTCAACTGTCTAGCTATCGCGGTGCTTGAGATAGAGCCTTTTTTTTTTGTCCGGCTGGAAATTCATTTACGCATTCCCACCGCCGCTGCAGCGTATTTTGCGCAACTAAAACCCCCCGGACACTCCTTCGATCCACCGATGACGTGGGCCGGGTACGCATGAGCAATCCGGCCCCTTGAGATAGAGCCTGGTGACAGATACACAGACAGACAGACAGATAGACAGACAGACAGTGAAGTCTTAGTAATAGGGTCCCGTTTTTACACTTTGGGTACGGAAGCCTAACAAAAACCAGCACTCAGGGTACGATTTTTTAGAAATCTTCCAAAATCACCATTTTCCTTATTTGCGCGGACAGAAATCAGCAATTAGTGTTAACAAATAACATGTTGTATTACTATCTCTGTCTAACACTAGTCACGTTTGTTTTTAAATTCCAGACCTCAGGATCATAAGGACGTATGTACTAATTTTCAGAAGCATTTGGTCGTAAGTGCCAGTTTACGATAAAGGCACAAGACAAACGACGAATGTTTCTGACGTATAATGGCACATAGGACGTTATGCTTCTCAGCTCTACAAATATAATCGTGCATCTAACACACAACATGACCTCTTGACATTGACCGGTCGATATGTTATCGACCGGTCGTTCTTGTTACCTAAACGATACCTACTCCGTGATTTAATCGATTAGTATTAACACAACGTTTTATTTTTGGCAGTATAAACGATCTAAAGTTATATGAGAAAAATGATACAATAACTGTGATACAAAGGATGACGAAAAAGAAAAAGCCCGCAGTTTCTTTCTGCCTTTAAATAAAATTAAATAAAAATAAAAAAGTTTTTATTCACGTAAACGTTACGTAACGTTAATTCATTTGCAAATAATCAAAACATATTAGGCTTATTTTTGATTTAATTAATTAATTTTATTTGGTTATTGCTACGTATAATAAAAGTTTATATTAAACTTTAGCCTAAAAGCTGTCAGGTATGAAAGTACAATATTATTTTATTATTTTATATCTATGATTAAATCTAAGTTCTGTCCTTTGAGTATGTTAATATTTAGACGGACCATAACTATCTCGACGAACGCGCTTTAGTGCTACCACCGGATCCAATACGCCCCAACTGAGAAGATCCGGCGAAACAAACTCAGTGGGGTTATTCTACTGCCGGCTTCAACGCGGCCTCATCGAGACGACCCGCGAAACATACTCAGATGGGCATGTCTTTCTTCTCAGAGTCGTCCACCTAGGTAGCTAGTGAAAGGTTGGAGGTTAGCTAGGGTACGATTCTATACTTTCAGCTAGAGGTCGCCGGTTCGAACCCCACCCATTGCACTACCGACGTGAACCCATCCGTAACACATGCATTTTACCTTAGCACGAGGGGTTAACAGGAATACTAGTAGACTGCAAAACTATGCTAGTAATCTTTTATATAAAAAAAAACTATCCACTCGTGTAACACCGCACCACACAATTAATAGTTTTAAATTAAATGATTAGTTGTAAATTAACTAATTGTCGCCCAGTGGTCAAAATTGGACCATAATTTAAATAAATATTAGCATTCTACACCCTCTCTCTATATCAAGGCTGCTCAACCTTTTGAAGAGTAGGGCCAAACGGTGGTTCAGTCGTTACATTTCCTGTTTCAGATAATCTCAGGACAAGCGCAATAAAAATTCAATTATTAAGAAAATAAAATTGAATTATTGTTTATTAGGAACAAAAAGTATCTTATTCTAAAATCTAAATAAAGAAACAAAATTGAACATAAATCTAGGGTACATATATCTTGTTTATACAATCAATGTGATTTCTGTTTGAATAGGGATGTAGTGTGCGCGGCGGGATTTTTGAATTTGGTGCGTATTTTTAAAACATACCTACCATGCGCGGGCTATCTCAAATTATTTCTGGGCCTGGGGTTGAGCAGCCTTGCTCTATATAAACTATGAGGGTGGAAAATATCATACTCCCCTATAGGTACCCTTTTTTACAAAGATTGGTACGGAGGTACCCGCAATCTTCGTAAAAAAAGGGTAGGTACCTTCATAGTTTTTGCTTTACGTATTAATGTAATGCGTATATTTTTCTATTAACAGTTGAACCCGATTCATGCCAGCTTGCAAAACAGGTAGAAGAATTGAAAGTTGCTGTTCTGAACATGCGAAAACAATTCGCCAACAACATCAGTGACAGCATTGAATATGAAGTATCAGATTTACCAATCAAAGAAGACATTCATTCTCTAAAAACGCTAGTTCAAAAACAGCATAAGCTTATATCCTCATCCTCATCCACCATTTTGAACCAAGATCTTGCAATGTCTGAGTTGAAAGAGTTGATCGTGGATGTTTACGGGAATTTGAGCCGTATGATTGCAGGCATAGATAAGAAAACTGAAGTTCAATCTAGTGGTTATGATATGCAGAATGTGTGGACTGAAGATCGTGGAAAGCCGCTGAAGGAGTATCCTTTCTTGGTAAGTGTTATTTATTTAGACTACCTCCGTAGCGTAGCGGTATTTGGCTCGCTTTAAATCTCGGAGGTCGTGGGTTCCTACCCCACGCCGGACAGAAAATATTTGTTTTTGTACGCGGGTATACAAACAAATATTTCAGTGTGCTCCAGTGGGTCGGAGCGTGATATTTTTTAGCCTATATGTTAATCCACACCGCCGTGTGGTTTCCGTCTTAGAATAGACCGTCCCATGTCTTCCCATGGGTGTCGTAAAAGGCGACTAAGGGACATATGGCTGATGGATGGGCAGCAACATCTATTAGCTCAACGTTTACATCTTACTGCGATCACCAATCCGCCTGCCAAGCGTGGTGATTATGGCAATATCCCTCTACGATCCTTGCTTGCCAAGGTCTGTTAAGAGGAGGCCCATGTTCAGCAGTGGACGTAAACGGGCTGTTGATGATGATATGTTAATCCAGCGTATTAACTATCCCCGTGCATACTTTCAGCCGAATCCATTAAGTAGTTTTTGCGTGAAAGAATAACAAACATCCGTCCATAAATACTTACAAACTTTTGCATTTATAATATTAATAGGCTAATTTAAAAAGACAAAATATCTAGTGTTAATTAAATAAATTCGCCAGCCGAAGACCCAGAACCAGAAGAAGGGGTCTTCGGCTGGTGATTGTATTTTTGCACGTTTTATTTTTCCTTCCTGCATGTGCATAATTTTTGCGGGCGGGAGGGCGGTGCAAAAATAGTATTACGTCATATAGACACATTTCTAGCGGAATCAACACTAGATTTTTTGTATTTTTAAATTAGATTAATATGGATTTCCGCAAAGTAATGCCTGATTCTATTAATTAAAATATTAGTAGAATTTAATGTGGCCGCTGCGCTGTACTAAAGATCAGGCTTTATTTGTTTATTACAGGCTCTTCTTGGCTATGGTACCTCCTTGGACAATGTGGACTGGCGAGGAGATGTGGGCATCATCATCAATGAGAGATACGTCATCGTCACTGGATGGAGAGCTACTGAGTAAGTCAAAGCATCGCTAAAAGTATATATGTAAATAACATCCTTCGTAGCGTAGCGGTATTTGGCTCGCTTTAAATCTAGGAGGTCGTGAGTTCGATCCCCACGCCGGACAAGAAATCTTTGTGTAAATTCTAAGATTTCTTTCCGGGTCTGGTTGGTGGCCGACACTTTTTTTACACCTTGGGTATGTTACTTATGTTTCAATAAGGATCCCTTTTCTTTTCTAGCAATAATTATAGCTTATGTCACTCAGGGCGAATGTAGCTTTGCAATGGTGAAAGAATTTATGAAATCGGCACATTAATTTTTGAGTTTATTCATTACAAAAATACGCATAGAAATACAAATCTTTCCTCTTTATAATATTAGTATAGATATAGCCAATAGCCTTCCTAGATGAATGGTCTATCTAACACTGAAAGAAATTTCCATATCGGACCAGTTGTTCCTGAGACTAGTTTGTTTTCAAACAAACAAACTAGTCTCAGGAACAACTGGTCCTAACGTGAGCAAGTGAACTTTTTAGCTTCTTATATTAGTATATAGATTTACGAATAACGTGACGTCACTGACCTTAATTCCTTTCCAGGCCACACAACGGAGGTCTGAAATACTTAGCACTTGGAGTGAAGAACCGGTCAGGGTCCCGTAAGAGCTGGCAGGTGCACCAGGTGAAGAGAATGGTGGTGCACCCTGGTTACAAGAGATACGGATACGCTGACGATGTCGCAGTCGTGGAGACTGTGAAGCCGTAAGTCATGATAATATTCACTTAAAGTCGAGAAGGTCGTGTAACGTATTACGTGTTGGTGTAGCCAACCACGTGTTACGGATATGAAAAGAAATGAATTATATATAAAGAGAGGAAATAAACAACAGATCACTCAGTACACTATAGTTAATTATTACTTAGGTAGCTAACATTTACATTAAATAAGATTAGAAGATTAACAATAAGTAAGTATTAAGGCAAATAAGGGTTGCTGGTTCTAGGACTCTGTTTGAGCAGGTGACCAGGTAGCTAGTCACAAAGCACTTAGCTTTTTAGGAAGCTGGATAGTAGTGTTCTCGCTGACGCCTTAGGTAGATCGTAGCAGCAGCGAGGGAAACAGGGCTCGGCACGTGTCCATTCCGGATGGTAGTAGGCTGGTGTCCGGTGTTGACCGCAACGTGAGGTTAAGAGAGCGCGGCATTAATGCGCGTCCCTTTTATAATCACAGCCGCCGGCAGGTGGGAGGCTTCGGAGTACGGCGATAAAGACGCATTGCCACAGTCGTAGGTTTGATCCCCACGCCAGATAAGAAGTCTTTGTCGTATGTAGGTACATTTTTTGTATATCCTCTGAGGCCTGAGGGCGACAGCCTCGTGGGTTCGATCCCTACAACAGACAAGAAATCTTTGTGTAATTTTTAAGATTTCTTTCCGGGTCCGGTTGGTTGAGGGACAACCCTCCGTGCCTCGGAAAGCTTGTTAAGCAGTTGGTGTCGATTGTTATAACATGATCTATAACAATCATTTACTAAGGAACGGGCAGCAGCGATTCCTTGTATGTTACTACATAATACTGCAGTCACAAACCGCTTGCCAAGCGTGGCCATTATTCAGCAGTGGCCGTTGTATGGGCTGATGATGATGATGATAATGTAACAAACGTGTAACTTTCCAGTATGCTGTTCAACGATCGCGTCCAGCCCGCCTGCTTGCCCACCGCTGATCGTTATGATGCTGAAGCCACCCTCGCGACCTGGTGGCACAGTTATAGCCGCGTTAGCGTGGACTATGTTCGCACTGTAAGCATTATTATATACTTTGTATTTTTAGTTGTTACAACACTGCTCTGCCTGCAAGTGTTTGTGCCCGGTGCTACTTCACCGGACATAAAGGCAGCAGTCAAAGATTCTATTTAAAAAACGACAGGTATTCATGACAACCTCCGTAGCGTAACGGTATTTGGCTCGCTTTAAATCTCGGAGGTCGTGGGTTCGATCCCCACACCGGACAAGAAATCTTTGTATCAATTCTAAGATTTGTTTTAGGTCTGGTTGGTTGAGGGACTGCCCTCCTTGTCTCGGAAAGCACGTTAACTCCCGATTATAATAACATTATATATAATAATCGTATATCAAACGGGCAGCTGCGTTTCCTTGTGTGGTACAACATAATACTGCGGTCACCAACCAGCCTGCCAAGTGTCACTACGCTTGGCTGGCGGGTTGGTATAGCAAATACCCTCCCTCGGGAGTAGGCCCATGTTAGCAGTGGACGTTGTACGGGCTGATGATGATGATCCTAAAACTAAATGTTAACATATTAAACACAATGTTTCAGGTGAATGTACAAAGATATTCGCAAACAGAATGCGTGGAGATGTATCACCAATATAACCAGACCACCCAACTGTGCTACGGACATAGAGAAGACTTGAGGGCATCTTGTGATGTAAGTTATTTGTTTAAAAATTGAGATTAATAAAATTCGACCACCCTCTTATGACACGTCTCTAAGGGGGACGTTAATGCCACATATCATACATAAAAGTATTCGTGTATTTTATTTATTGATATTTAACGTAGTAAAACATATTATTACTAAGTATGATATTTTTCATGATATTAAGCTTACCTATCATATTACAAAGTGCACCTACCATGTTTTCTCTGCATCACTCTAAGGTCGACTGGTAGAGGATGCCTTTGGCATTAAGTCCGCCTGTGTACAGTGTTGTGCAAAAGTTTTAAATAAATAAATATATCGGTAATGACCCGCATTACTTCGACTAATACCACCAAAGTTGCATTTGGTATTAAATATTAAACGATGACACTGCCCGTATATAACATTTTTAAATGTGAAATACGGGCAGTGTCATCGTTTGTCGGAGGTCGAATTTTAATAATCTCAATGTTTAAACATAAATAAGTATATTAAATAAGTTATTTGTTTTATAAGGGGGAAAATATGCTACGCATCCCCCAGAGGCGCATTATCCATAAGGCAAATTAGGCACGAGCCTAGTGGCGTGTAGGTACAAAGGGTCGCGCGGGCGGAATAGACGCTGGAACAGCAACTGTAGTTGAGGCTACTACAAGTCGGAATAAAGAAATGCCAGCTCCGAATTGGAGTAACCCACGAGTCTACCACACATGTAGTAAGGCTCACTACAGTGACTAAAAAATGCCTACTGGTTATGTATTTAATGTTTAAGCAAGCTACGTAGCGTAGCGGTATTTGACTCGCTTTAAATCTCGGAGGTCGTGGGTTCGATCCCTACGCCGGACAAGAAATCTTTGTGTAAATTCTAAGATTTCTTTCCGGGTCTGGAAGGTTGAGGGACTACCCTCCGTGCCTTGGATACGTTAAGCCGTTGGTCCCGATTGTTATTATATCATCTATAACAGAGTTTCTCAAAGTGGGGTACGCGAACCCCTAGGGGTTCGCCATTCGACGGCAGGGGGTTCGCGACAAGATTCACGTAATGGCGGCTTGAAAATTCAATACGCCGTCCAAAATTACTCCTAAAATTGAATCCATTTGCGACAAGAAACAAGCACACCCATCACATTAAAAAGATATTTCTTTTGGAACTTTATTTGTTATTTTATTCAAATAAAAACCTTATTTTCTTCAACAGTCAATTTTATTATTTTCTTGGCGGGGGGGGGGGGGGGGTTTAATTAGTTAGTTAGGGGTTCGCTTTCACCTGGAAATTTTAACAGGGGTTCGTCGAAAGTTTGAGAAACCCTGATCTATAACAATCGTATACCAGGGTACGGGCAGCAGCGTTCCCTTGTGTATTAGAATATAATCTGCGGTCGAGACCCGCCTGTCAAGCATGGTGTCTATGGTAAAATCCCTCCCTCGGGAGGAGGCTCATGTTCAGCAGTGGACGTTATACGGGCTGATGATTTTATTTCCGACCGACATTTCGCAGGACGTGTGCGTTATACTATCACAATCAGTACGTCCTATTTTCTCCTACAACAAGTCGTTCACCGATTGTTGGACGAGGGTGGGCCCCCTATGCACGGAGTAGGGATAAGGAACACAGTGCCAGCTTCTTGGAACGTACATTATTGTCACCTACTTTGGTAGGGTTGACACGATAGGTTAAGACAAATTAAAGAAATTATTAAATAGTTTTAGTATTCAATATGATAATATATTACTTTACAAATTACTTACTCTAATAATTTTCTTGTCAACAATTTTGTTTTTTAATAATTTATTGTTTCTTTTAATGGTATATTCTGAATCTAACTTACCTATAGTTTTTTCAAATAATCTAACGGGATATCGAGTTTACCAATTTTGCCCACAGAAGGCGCCCTCTTGCGTAGGTTTGTAGTTTTAAAACCATTTATTAAGGCTGGAGCTCTGGTCGACTTTATGCCCGGTAAAGTAGCAAAAGACTCGTGGCTAACTACGTATGTCCGTTCGCTCAAGAGGGCAGCCCTATGGGGCTTGGACCTCGGCTCAGGTATTATTTTCCGGTGACATATAATTATAAATATCTATTATTTGTTTTCAGTCCTGGTCCAGTGATCCCCTGGTCGTGAAGTATGAAGACAGTAGCTGTTCCACAGTGATTGGTATCAGATGGTATGGCACTTGCAGTCACCCTGATGTTTACACCATGCTGTACCAATACGTACCCTGGATCCAAAGTGTGACGCAGCTTTGAGGTGTGACAATAAAATATTGTGTATAACTTAAAAATTGTTTTTATTTACTTAAGCATTTCAACATTAACTTTTGAAGCGGCCGTAGCCCAATGGCTAGGGCGTCGGACTTGTGATCTTGAGGTCGCCGGTTTGAACCCCACCCATTGCACTACCGACGTGAACCCACTCGTAACACAAGCATTGTAGCTTAGCACGAGGGGTTAACAAGAATGTTAGTAGACTGAAAATTCTGCTAGTAATCTTTAAAAAAAAAAACATTATTCCGTCCCCGTTTCACCAGGGTGCGGCGTTGGGTATGTGGGATTCGACCTATCCATAGCGGTGGTAAGCTAAAGCTAAATCATATCACAAGGAGAGATCCCTACCCGCTAAAGCCCCCCCGGCTGCGGCGGCCTTAGGAGGTGCCGAACAGGGCTACCGCGCGGGGCCTCACTCTTGCAGGGGCCGAGCGCAACAAACCAGACAAATAAGCTCTATTTTTTAAATTTAAAACATTTATTTTGATCCTTAATTTAAAGTTAGTTAATTGATCCTAAATCAAACAACTAGGTTTACTTTTGCGTCACACACTTTTCACGAAGGAAAAAGGGCCTCGCAAACACCTGCCGCTTGGAACCTCGCAATGGGCAAGGCCGCCGATGCCCCCCGGGTACTCCTTCGACCGCCATTGGTGAGGGGCCCAGGTAATGTTCTGGCTATCAGGGAAACCCTCTGACGGCGCCTGTGATTTGTGTCGCAGGCTCTCCTGGGCCACACGTCTGGTCCATAGGTATAGCCCTCAAGAGTTTTCCACCTCCTCAAGCTTGCCCGCACGAGTCATGTCTCAGAAGGAGGCCCCTTCTGAGACATGGCTCATGCGGGCCAGCCACTTCCGTCTGACGCTGTTATGATTGTTCGTGTCCTATCTTTTATAGCACAACTTAATGTGCTAGTCTTGCTTTTACATTCCGATGACAGTTTTTTTTTCCGAAGGGATTTTTGTTATTGGGTACATATTCTGTTACTTTGCTTACTTGACATAGCTCAACGGACTAAAGTGACAATGGGCAGGACACATAGCTCGAAGAACTGACGGCCGATGGAGCAGAAAGGTTCTCGACGGGAGACCACGAACTGGCAAGCGCAGCACACGACCGCCGGCACGATGGACCGACGACCTCATAATGGTCGCGGGGAGTCGGTGAATGCAGGCCGCTAGCGATCTTTCCCGCTGGAAATCTATGGGGGAGGCCTATGTTCAGCAGTGGACTACAACAGGCTGATCATGATGATGATGATGATTCTATTACACTGATTCATTGACTGCAAATGTAACTTTGTAAAGATATACATTTATGAGGGATTACAAAGTTATTTATACAGTTGGTGATACTTAACAGCTGGACCAAAATACCAAAATATTGGAATTTTCCCTTGAGTTCTACACTAAACAAACAAGTAACCAAATTTTCGACTACGTCTGCTAGAAGTGCCTTAACATTTTGATGCTCAGTCAGTCAGTCAACTTCAAGAGGCGCAAATATAGTACCCTTGTTATTTTTTTGTAGTCACGAGGCTTTTGCTGCTTCACCGGGCATAAAGGCGAGCAGAGCTCCAGCCTTAATAAATAGTTTAAAAACTACAAACAAAGCAACCTGCGCAAGAGAGCGCCCCCTATGGGGCTTGGACCACGGCTCAGGGCGATGAGATTGAGGGGTTATGACTTTTAGTATCTATTTTATGAGAGTTTTGTGCAACTGTCGTTCTACTTTACAGTTCGCGGGCCTCTCGGACTTCGGGTCTACGAGGGCATCGGATGTAGGTAGTACCCTTAATACCAACCGTTTGGGCAATAAAAGTGTATGCCTACTAAAAATAAATGATAATAACTGGACCAAAACCCCGCGTATTTGTCCATTTGAGTATGTTTCGCCGGACCGTCTCATGTGGGCCGTGTTGAAACCGGTAGTAAAGTAACCCACTGAGTTTGTTTCGCCGGATCTTCTCAGTTGGGGCGCATTGGATCCGGTGGTAGCATTAAAGCGCGTCCGTCGTTATATGCTCATGGTCCACCCAAATAGTGACAATTGTTTTGACATAATATAGACAGAACAAGCATTTTGTGTCGCTAAGAACAATATAAATAAATAAATTATAATAATAATATGTAAATATATGATAATATAAAAATAATTAATTTTATAGATATAAATAAATAACAAATATAATTAATTAAAATTTTCTAATTAATGTTTGACTATTTACAAGTGCCTGTAATTGGTTTACGTAAATAAAAATGATTTTATTTTTGATTTTTTTATTTTTAATAGTATTTGTGCCTTTTGATTTTTTGATGATTTTACCCCCGTGGCCCGGGGGCCACATATAATTGATACGGCAGATACGGCGGTTACGCACCTGGCTGAAACTTTGCACGGGGATAGTTAATAAGCTCTATTAATATTAAGGCTACAAACAATCTCGTCCCGACCCACTGGAGCTGAGTAACGCGGATAAACCGCGGGGCGCAAGTAGTGAGTGATAAAGTTCACTTAGGACATATGAAGTAGGTATATCATTCTTTTAGTAGCGTAGTGGTATTTGGCTCGCATTAAAATCTCGGAGATCGTGCGTTCGATCCATGGTGTTCAGCCGGACAGGAAATCTTTGTGTAAGTAAATTCTTAGATTTCTTTCCGGGTCTTGTTGGTTGAGGGACTATCCTCCGTGCCTCGGAAAGCACGTAAAGCCGTTGGTCTCGATTGTTATAACATCATCTATAATAATCGCATATCAAGGAACGGGCAGCAGCGACAGCGTTTGCTTGTGTGGTATACTATAAAAGATTGCGATTGCGGTCACCAACCCGCCTGCCAGGCGTGGTGACTAAGTATGACTAATACCCCCCCGCGAGAGGAGGTCCATGATCAGAAGTCGACGTTTTACGGGCTGATGTCGATGATGATTCATTTAATTTCATTTCACTTCAGTGAGTGATTTTCCCATGTCGTATAGCCAGCCACCCCTGCACAGTCAAGTGTGCGAGGTAATCCAAAAATATGTGAAAAATTTATTAAAAAAAATTTAAAATATAAATAAAATTATCAAATATTAATCTTAATATAATATCGAGGGGTGAAAGGCTATTTGTTTGAAGCGACATTTTGGACGATATGGAGTTATATACATATTCGGATTCAGCGAATTTTTCTGCGTCGTCTGAGCCGGGTTTCGTACAATTCTGAGCACTTTTATGGCGCTTAAAACAATGCCATTTTAGTGCATAATTCTCAAACATGATAATCCGACTTCAAATTTGCCATATTTTTTTAGTATATCATTTAAGCTGTATACAAAAACAGAGAATCGGATCATAAGCCGTTATTCCCTTCCTAAAATTTTAGTTCGATGGCAGATAAATCGTTTTTCGGTGTAGCTATCTTTAGATGAAAAGTCCCTTCATACATTTTGCTTACGACTACTTATTCTGTGCAATTATTGAGAGCACGGACGCCGTCGTTGCGTGTATCCCCTCCACGCGCTCTTTTTCATGCCCCTTAGCTCTTTCTCGAGCAAAATACAATTTAAAATATAAATTTTCAATTATTTTTTTCGACATTCCCACCACTATTATTGGCTGGCTTTTTTTGCTTTTTTTGCTGGCTTTGGGAATAATAAAATTTAAGCACAAAAAAGCCAGCCTTATTCTTATTACCTAAAAATATTTTTTTTTTCCTCACTTTAATTAAGCCTGGCGCTTTGGGGAGGTAGGCAAACCATTTGGCATAAAAAGTAATCCTGATCACATTACCTTTTTTTATTTTTTTCCCACCACGCGAATCCTGCCAGGTCGACGTTTTTATGCTTAGAATGCTCCAGGTAAGCTGATAAATCATTTTTATGAATGATCAAATTACCTTGCCGTTTCGGTTGTCAGCTCTCCGTCCATAAGGAAACAATTACTTAACCGCTGTGGACAGCCTTACATCAATGTAAGCTATTAAAAGAAGACTCTTTCGATTCAATCCTAGTATCGAACCCACTACCTCCGAGAATTTAAGCGAGCCAAATACCGCTACGCTACGGAGGTTGTCCTTAACTGCATAAACGACTTCGTAATCCCTTATAAATGTATATCTTTATCAAGTTACATTTGCAGTCAATGAATCAGTGTAACAGAATGTATATGATTTAATGGAGGAATAGAGTGTAGATACGTAGGTACCTAGATGTGATTATGTTGGAAGGTGGTGGCTTTGTGGTTATTTTAGTTGCTTCTGAGACCTGGTTTTCTGCGTTGGATTCCCACCCGGGACAATTATTTTTGTGAACTTAATTTAATTTATTCTGAGTCAGGGAGTGGCTGCTTCGTGAATTGAACGAGCGGTGAGACCTTCACGACGCAGCGATTAATTTCACAAATAAAAAAAACCCTTAAAAAGAAAACTTAAAGGAATGTCAAAGCAAGACTAGGACATGAAGTTGTGCTATGAAAGATAGGACACTTACAATCATAACAGCGTCAGACGGAGGTGGCTTGCCCGCACGAGTCATGTCTCAGAAGGGGGCCTCCTTCTGAGACATGACTCCTGCGGGCAAGCTTGAGGAGGAGGGACACTCTTGAGGGTTATAACCGGTTATATGGCCCACACGTGTGGCCCAGGAGAGCCCGCGACACAAATCGTGGGCGCCGCCAGCGGGTGTCCCAGATAGCCAACAGTACCTATGCCCCTCACCAATGGCGGTCGAAGGAGTACCCGGGGGCGTTTTAGGAGGTTGGGATCTCTCCTTGTGGTATGATTTAGCTTTAGCTTACCACCGCTATGGTTATGGCAAATCCCACATACCCAAACGCCGCACACTAGTTCAATTTACGTAATTCATGGCCAAAACAAAAAAAGCTACTTCGATTCCAAAAATAGTAACTTTATTTAGGAACAAGTCATGAGGCCATATATTAATGATCTGTAAAACGTTTGACACTTTTTATTTAGATAGCCACAATCATCAGATAGAAATCATCAGCCTGTTGTAGTCCACTGCTGAACATAAGGCCTCCCCCATCATTTTCCAGCGGGAACGATCGCTAGCGGCCTGCATCCACCGACTCACCTTTATGAGGTCGTCGGCCCATCGCGCATCGTGCAGGCGGTCGTCTTACGCTGCATGTTTGCCAGTTCGTGGTCTCCACTCGAGAACCTTTCTGCTCCATCGGCCGTCAGTTGTTCGAGCTACGTGTCCTCTGTTTAAATTTTATTTCGTTGATATTAGGAGTAAAACATAATGGATTATATAATATTATTTCTGTATTACTAAACCGTTTACATTATTTACGATGTTATAGATATATCGTTTTGAATAGAAGGCAGTTTAGTTCTTTTTACACAGTGAAAAAGTTCATACTCAATCGCACTCAACCCGTTTCTTTTACATATTTCGAAAGAACATATCTATAGCTTTCATATGACACCATAATTAGCTGCTTAAAAGTTTTGAACTTTGATAGGGTCATAATAAAATTCTCTTAAGTTAGATAATTACGTAATAGCTTAAGACATAAGGTCCGTTAATTATAGGGACTGAATAAATTAACAGACTTGGTGTTACACAGATCCCACAACTTATCTACTACGGTAAAAGAACTGCATTACGAGACTTGGGTTTTATTACAAGTATGTTTTTGATGGCATTACCATAAACCATTTACTGAAATAGAAGGGAAGAAGAAGCTATTGTAGACAGCTACATTTAATGTTAAATTATGTTAATATTAAATACACCAAACATAACACAATCATTGGAGGCGATTTAAACATAAATATTTTAGAGAATTGCATTAAATCCAACCAACTTTTAAATTAGGTAAGCACAGCAGGTAAGCATTGCCATTCAACGGGGTAATGCTGCCAGCATTCTGGGAACCTTGCCAAGTAGAATAGATTTAGAATAGTAGTATTTTATAAGTAACTTTTATTTTTTATTAGTTACTTTTAGTTATGTATTTTATTCATGTTTGTTTATTAAATAAATACCTACCCACTTTTAAATAAAATTACATTCATATAAATACATCCACACGAATTTCACAATCAACAGCCACATGTCTAAATTTATTTTTACTAATTTCAAACATATAAAGGCTCTATGCACTACTATAGAAGAGTTAGGTTTTTTCCGACCATAGCGGAACTATAATACATTTAGAACTAGGAAAATAACTGATGAAAAAAGTAACTGGTTATTTAATGAGAAAAAATATGAAAGCATTGAAATTGGCACTTTCAAATCAATTTAGTAAATATTTTAAATACTGTTTGTATCGTTCCAAATATGTAAATAGGTTTTGACGA
Source organism: Nycteola revayana (assembly GCA_947037095.2). Lineage (NCBI taxonomy): Eukaryota > Metazoa > Arthropoda > Insecta > Lepidoptera > Nolidae > Nycteola > Nycteola revayana. The sequence continues at coordinate 8,123,703 of OX344840.2, forward strand.
AAGGAATTTGACAAATTTTCACTTCCTCAAAAAAAAATTCGCATAATTTTATTTGCCAAATTATTACTTAGCAAAAAATCTATTCACAAAAAATTGTAACGCAAACCTAATGTTTGGGAAATGAACGTTTAAACTGTAATGTATGTAGGTAGATCAGATTGTTATGGTGTAAGATTATCTACCTACGTCGGCAGCAGCCTTGCTAGAAGGTTACTTTTTGTAACCTTTTAGGTAATTTCTGACAAGACCGACTGGCAACACTGGTCGGCAAAATTGTGCGCCGCGCGCGCTTGGATTAAAACCTTGATATCGAACGGACGTGTTTTATTGTGCTCCAGATTGGTGACGACCTATAGAGATCTACAATAGCTAAATATCTTTCATAAACTATAACTTGTTTACCAACTAGTACTTTTAACATTTTTTATTTAGTCAAATATTTCAGTTGGAATAACAGTTTTTACGTAAAATCAAATAAGCCATTTTTTTTAAATAAGTAATTTTCCTAATCTAAGTATTTCAGTTCCGGGAACCTTATAAAAACAATTTCTTTTTTCTATTAATGCAAGTAGTTTCTGAAGTCACTAGGTCACAGTTTTAACCTAAGCTAACCTACCCATGTATTTACCAAACGTTTATTGTCTGAAGATTGTTTGCTGTAATAAATAATTTGATTAAAGACCAAATGCCATAATAACATTATACTTGGAAATATATTGCCAAGTAAAAATTTGACCAAATAAAAATATGCGTACATACTAACATCATTCAAAATATTGCAATGGTATAAAAAAAGGTTGCTAAAATTTGTTAGGGTAATGAAATTTTGTCAAAATCTTTTCGGCAAAACCGATGTAAATAACTGTTTTTAAATTAAGTTACTTTAATTATAAGTAATTTTGTACACCTGATACGGCAGAACTTGTTGTAACTATAATAATAGTAACACCACATGAAAACATGTAACACATTCTTCATACAAATAAATGCAGCTTTATCTTTTATCTTTATCTTTAAAATCTGACGCCTAAATAATATCTGCACATCACTACATAGTATAAAACAAAGTCGCTTTCTCTGTCCCTATATGTATGCTTAAATCTTTAAAACTACGCAACGGATTTTGATGCGGTTTTTTTTAATAGAAGAGTAGAGTGATTCAAGAGGAAGGTTTATATGTATAATACATTAGCATTGCACCTGTGTAAAGCCGGGGCGGGTCGCTAGTTATATATAATGTACCTATATGTTGTTTTATTATGTAATTTATCTTAAAATGTATTTCTAGAAGCACTTGTGACCTCCGTGACATTTCAACTTCGATAAGTAGATTAACCACTTAACTTTGGATCATATTTATTTTTTATCTTCATTGCAATAGGGGTGAAGACTAAATAAAATTAGTCCGTCAGTTAGACTACTTAAAAAATATTGGTCACGTATTTTTTTATTTAACAAACCTGCTTGCTTCAATGCTTTGTTCGACAAGCGCTCTGTCGTTACGTTTTATTGGGTCTGACAGTATAATGAGAACTTTAATGTGGAAATAGCTCAGAAGGCCTGGACAAACTGCCACGACAGAGAAGCGATCTTTGCAAAGAATCATCCGATGCCCTCGTAGACCCGAAGTCCGAGAGGCCCGCGAAAGTAGAGCGACAGCTGCACAAAAAACCTCCTCAAATACTAAAAGTCATAATCCCTCAATCTCATCGCCAGCGACCGCCCTGAGCCGAGGTCCAAGCCCCACAGCGGGCGCCCTCTTGCGCAGGTTGCTTAATGAATTAAGGCTGAATCTCTGCTCACCTTATGTCCGGTGAAGTAGCAAAGGCCTTGTGGCTACCTACGTATGTTTCATTTGTAGTAGGTACGGGTTTTTTTCAAAGAAGAATCAACCAATGAACTCCCGACATTTTTTTCCTAGGCCCGCTTTATCACGTGACAAATATCAAGTATCCGTACATTTGCGTCAACTATTTTTTTTTCTAACGATCTCTCCGCTGTAGCTTTTTGTTAAGCCTCTGTGAGCCGTCAGAACTAGGGTTGCTACCTTTTTTTTTTGGTTTTAATAGTACTTTTTACAAAAACTTGCAAAATATATACATAAATTTTGGGAAATTCAGGAAAAAACATCGTACACATTTATTTTAAATAATTTTTCCACGTGTATGATTCATACAGTGCCTGATAAAGTTTCTATTCAGAGGCCCATCTTAATGACTCAAGTGTCGGTCGAGCATTTTGTTTTATAGGCCTCGACCTATTGGGAAATACCGTTTTTCATTGTTTTCATATGCCGCTGAGGGTGCGGTCGAAATTTTGAAACGGGTTGAATTTTAGTTTAGCAAAAAAATATAGTACTTTTTGTACTATATAATTTTTTTATAACATATAGTACATTTGACTGAAATCTACACTAATATTATAAAGAGGAAAGATTTGTACCTATTTTTGTATGTTTGTATGTTTGTAATGAATAGGCTCAAAAAGTACTGGGCCGATTTAAAAAATTCTTTCACCATTCGAAAGCTACATTATCCACGAGTAACATAGGCTAAATTTTATTTTGGAAAAAAATAGGGTTCCGTAAGATATTTGGGTTTTTCTGACACAAGGTGTAAAAAATCAACCAGAAAAGTTACTTATTTTGCGTACGCTGCCTAAACTATAAAAGATAGAACCATAAAATGTTCTAATTAATTATAGATCTTATAAATATCTACAAAAAAGTCCGCGACACACTATACCTATCTATGTCGAGTGAGGCACAACGACCATTTTTTTATTTAGAAATCTTGAATTTTTTTTGGACTACATTTAAGCGTTTATTTTACTCATGCTATTAATCCTTATCAAAATAAATGATTTCATCACTAAGTACAGTTTATGTAGATAATATTTGGTCTTTGAATGATTAAAATTGGACGTTTGGTTTTGAAGTTATGGCGAAATTAAAATATTAGGATTTCTGCTGCACGGCCCGTTGCGAAGTCTAATAATTTTCGTGCGATTTTTTTTAGATTTCGTTCTTAGAACTACACCTACGCAAAAGTTCTTCTCAGAGCTAATCAACAGTTCTTCTCAGAGCTAAACAACAGTTCTTTTCAGAGCTTTGAAAATGCCTAAAATGCCTAATCCCTAAAATGCCTATTAATTACATCATTAATTATATTTTCATCATTAACAACTTTAACATCCACAGAAAGACAATCTGTGCAGCCTGCGGATAATGACTGCGTTGTCGATGTTTATGTCGGTGTCTGTGAATTGACCTGGGAATCATTTTGCTGACCGTGTCTTTCCTGGGTAGGCTTTTTGCAGCGGTAACCGACATCCGCACGGAGCCGCGGGCGACCGCTATCACTACATCACTACATATTATAAACAAAGTCCCCTGCCGCGTCTGTCTGTCTGTTCGCGATAAACTCAAAAACGACTACATCGATTTTCATGCGGATGCTACCAATCGATAGAACGATTCTTCCGGAAGGTTTACGTATATGATTTGTTTAGTTTATGTGTACATTTGACTAATATATATTGATATTTGTCAGAGGTGTCGGAAAAAATTAAGCCATTTGGGACCTTTCAACGAAAACGCTGCCTAAACCCTATGAGATATAACAAAACAATGTATGGTGGCAAATATTCTTCTCTTTTAGATCTACAAAAAAGTCTGCGATAGCATAATAATATGTCTATCTTTCAAGGTTAACTTGCTATATCCATTATATCTTAGAAAAATGATAATTTCTAATGCGGTAATTGTAAAGCTAATCAGACGGATTCAGTATTTATCCTTATCATTTTAAATGAGTTAATATTCTTAAGCATTTCATGCAGATTATTTTACCCCTACACTATATACTTTTAATGAATAACTTAGAAGTTATCGCAAAATAACAGCGCGTGTTTTAGGTAGGCCGAATGCGATTATGCGCGCTCGATCCTTAAGAATTATAGGGCAAATTTTTTGTTTTGTGTTCGTTGTAACTATGATGGATAGATACTTGAATACCTATTTATTTAGTGTTTGTTGTATTGTTAGTCCTGAAGAGTATAGGTATTTCATACGATAAAAGTATACCCACCTACTTATTTCACTGAGTTTTAGTAGGTCATCATCATCATCAGCACGTATATCGTCCACTGCTGAACATGGGCCTCCTCCCGAGGGAGAGTATTGCCATAGTCACCACGTTTGGCAGGCGGGTTGGTGACCGCAGAATTATGTTGTAACACACAAGGAAACGCTGCTGCCCTTTCCTTGATATACGATTATTATAGATGATGTTATAACAATCGGGACCAACGGCTTAACGTGCTTTCCGAGGCATGGAGGGTAGTCCCTCAACCAACCAGACCCGGAAAGAAATCTTAGAATTTACACAAAGATTTAATGTCCGGTGTGGGGATCAAACCCACGACCTCCGAGATTTAAAGCGAGCCAATTACCGCTACGCTACGGAGGTAGGCCGAATGCGATTATGCGCGCTCGATTCTTAAGAATTATAGGGCAATTTTTTTGTTGTAACTATGATGGATAGATACTTGAATACCTATTTATTTAGTGTTTGTTGTATTGTTAGTCCTGAAGAGTATAGGTATTTCATACGATAAAAGTATACCCACCTACTTATTTCACTGAGTTTTAGTAGGTACCTATATTAATTTGTTTCTGTTTGTTTTGACCAAATTTCGCCCGTTTGTTAGAGGTTTAAAGACATTATGTAGTATAATTATCAGTATTGTACCCGTGCGAAGCCGGGGCGGGTCGCTAGTATTGTATATAATAATTATAGTACGGGTGGCAACCCTAGTCAGAACCCTCGTTATAAATGCAACTTACATTTAATAAATAATGTAGGTGCCTACTCTTTATATAACAGATAAAATCGAGAAGTTTAATTGTCAATTGAGTTAGTTTTCGTACAAGTCGGATCTTGTTAACAATATGATAAATCGTTTTATTTTATATTCGTTTATATTATTTGGGAGTTCGTCTGTCGTGTTGTGTGATGAACTCCTAAACAAAGCAGAAGGTATGTTAAATTAAATTTTATAGTATTTTTTGTAGTCATTTATTGATTTTTATTTTTTACTTTATAACCCCGTTAACGTGAATGTATCACCAAAAATAGTATCACCTATTCTTATATCACCAAAACTATTCCCTTTATATCACCAATGCCTATTTTTCTTGGTGATACAACGCCACAACAAAAATAAATTACATTTATTCCTTTTTTCTTTCTTTTTAATATTATTAGCAGAGTTTTTCAGTCTACTAATATTCTTGTTAACCCCTGGTGCTAAGCTAAAATGCTTGTGTTACGAGTGGGTTTACTTCGGTAGTGCAATGGGTGGGGTGCAAACCGGCGACATCAAGATCGCAAGTCCGACACCCTAGCTATTGGACTACGACCGCTTTTACAATGTTTAAGAAAGTGGTTGAACATAAAACATATCGATAAAATAGAAAATATTGTTTTCATAATCAACATCAAAATATGAAACGTACTTAGAGACGCGTTAGAAAAGATATTGATAAATTTCGATGACCGGTAGGGTTCCACCGTAGCCTAAATGGTTAAGGCATTAGGGGCTTAACCTAAGATGCACGTTCGAGTCCTCCCGATGGTCGAGTTTAATTAATCTCAATTTTGAAAAATATAAATGTGAAACCTACAAGACAAATGTTGTAACGTTTTCGATTAATATAGATTTTATTAATAAACTTACTTTATCGGAAAAGGGACAACACTAAAGCAATTGACCGCGTTTTTGCAAGATATCCTGAAGATGAACAAGTAAGTAAATTATTACGTTTCGGAATGAAAAATCCCGGATGTAGGTACTAATATTTGTCACAGAAAAAGGCAGATAAGATCTTGTAAAAACTCGTCATAGGTAGATATATTTCCATCACCGGACGACCAGGCGCGGCGAGCGGTTTCACCCTTTTGTTGCAGACATTCCTTCAATACGCACGAAGCGATTTGCTTCTTCTTTCCTAATGCGGACGGCTAAGGAGTGGAATTCTCTGCCGGGGTCAGTTTTTCCGGAACCCTATAATCTGGACATCTTTAAGGCTAAAGTGAACAGACACTTTCTAGGCAAGCGTGTATCATCTTAGGCCTTATCTTCGCCTTCCATCAAGCGAGATTATGGTCAAACGTAAGCCTACATTCAATAAAAAATATATAATATAAATATATTTAAATATATACTGCGCGCTGCGGTACTATGGTATACTTAAATGTGTACTTACTACTTAAATATATTTTTGTTGTGGTGTTGTATCACCAAGAAAAATAGGCATTGGTGATATAAAGGGAATAGTTTTGGTGACACTGTCATTTATCTAGGCTGGAGCTCTGCTCGCCTTTATGCCCGGTGAAGTAGCAACTTTCGGAGCTATTTCGGAGCCATTATCATGCGATATCTGCTGCGCGTCACTTTTCAGGGGCAGAATGTGTTTGGGAGGGGGTAAAGGGCACTTGTGTTCATCCCCAAAGATGTCTCACGAGTTTAGATGAGGCATTTAGTCTTCAACGTCCGGTAAGTGACTTCTTCTTTAACAGCCTGTTTACGTTCACTGCTGAACATGTGCCTCCTCCCGTGGGGAGGGGAGGGGGCAACGGTATCTAATTGCTGCTCGCTCGCTTAAAATATCGGAGGTCGTGGGTTCGATCCCCAAGCCGCCGGACAGGAAATATTTGTGTAAATTCTAAGATTTTTTTCCGGGTCTGTTTGGTTGAGGGACTACCCTCCGTGACTCAGAAAGCACGTTAAGCCGTTGGTCCCCATTATTATAATATCATCTATAATAATCGTATATCAAGAACGGGCAGCAGCGTTTCCTAGTGGGGTACAACATAATACTGCGGTCACCAATCCACCAAGCGTGGTGACTATGGTAACCACCCTCCCTCGGGAGGAGACCCATGTTCAGCAGTGGACGTTACACGGGCTAATGATGATGATAATGATGATAAATTTTAATAATGATAATGATGATAAATGATGATATATTTACAAATCTTGATTTTTACAGAATTGCTCCAAGAACAGCGAAGTATGCTGTACCGACTGCCAACTAGTTGATGATGCAAGGTAAGTTTACTGTTGAAATGAAATGAAATAGTTTATTAGAATAGAATACTCTTTATTGTACACACATAAGTAAACAGGACAAAGAAAATATAATAGACACAGTACAATGGGCGGTCTTATCGCATAAAGCAATTTCTTCCAGACAACCTTTGGATGGATAATGGAATTCATTAGGTACCTAAATGACGTAGGTAGATTGTGTAATTCAAAAATTTAGATCTATTTATTTAATACCAATGGTTTGGTATAAATATATAGGTAGGTACATAAGATTATGTTCTTATACACAAAATATATATAAACATAATAATATAAACTATAACATACTATAAACAACATATGATAGGTAGATAAATAAATGATAAATATGTATACAACAAAAGGGACAATTTATAATATAGATAATTTATTAGTAACGTAGACCAAACATTCGTGCTGGTTATACGTCATTTAGAATGCATTAACACATTAGGCGGAAACATATTATTAAAACGCCACGCCACCTGACGACACGCGACGCGTGTTGAGTCGAATCAAATGTATTGTCTTCTATAGGCCAGAATCACACTATGAACACCCGACACGACGCCACGCGCGCACTGATGCACAGGTGTTGACACGTGGCGTCGCGTGGCGTTTTAATAATGTGTTTTCGCCTTAAGTATGACGGCTCGACGGTGGGGCTGAAGTTATTTCTGGACGAGAGTGACAACTGTCACTCTGGCGTAGGCTTGCCAGTCGTACTGTATTATATAGTATTGAACTAAATAACAGACAAATTTTAATGTACTATATGTTATAAAAAAATATGATAGTACAAACCCTCCGTGCCTCGGAAAGCACGTTAAGCCGTTGGTCCCCATTGTCATAACATCATCTAAAACAATTGTATACCAGGGAACCGGCAGCAGCGTTTCCTTGTGTGTTATAAGATAATTAATACTGCAGTCACCAACCCGCCTGCCAAGCGTGGTGACTATGGCAAATACCCTCCCTCGGGAGGAGGACCATGTTCAGCAGTGGACGTTGTACGGGCTGATGATGATGATGATTCAAGCTTATCTTTTTTAGGAATGCAGTTGTACTACAGAAAGGAATTTTCTGGAAAGACGGACGGAAATCTAAAGAGTGTAAGTAACCCAATCCGAGGTCCTTTAATTTTTCCCTTAAGGTGGAAATAAATTAGGCATCCCCACTGCCACAGCGGTGGGGGATGGGGTGTAGTGCAGTTACATTTATTTAATACTTAATACTTTGTTTATTTATCTCCACGAATTACATATTATTAAAATAAATTGATTGATAGAATTTTTTTTTTAGTAGTACCTATTTTGCTTTTTTCTGGTATTCTTGTTAACCCCTCCTGCTAAGCCAAAATGCTTGTGTTACAAGTGGGTTCACGTTGGTAGTGCAATGGTTGGGGTTCGAACCGGCGACCACAAGATCACAAGTCCGATGCCCTAGCCATTAGGCTACGGCCGCTTGTAATTAGCATAACAGATAGTAATTTGTGGGAGATCTGGAGTCTAAACTAAGCCTAGGTGTTAGAGCTCCAGCCCTCCATTACATTATAAAGGTAGTGTGTTTCGTCAACATGGAGCATATGTATCTGTGGTGTGGTGTGTTAGCGACCGCCTTGAGCCGAGGTCCGAGCCACATACGGGGCGTCCTCTTGCGCACGTTGCCTAGTTTGTAGTTTTTAAACCATATATTATTGAGGCTGGAGCTCTGCTCGCCTTTATGCCCAGTGAAGTAACAAAAGCCTCATGGCTACCTACGTAAGTCCATCGGAAAATAAAGTGTGGTGTGCTGTTTATGTTTATTGTTATAACATCATTTATAATAAGTTTATACCAGGGAACGGGCAGCAGCGATTCCCTGTGTACTACAACATAATACTCAATCACCAAGAAGAGTCTTTGCCATATTCACTACGGCCATGCTTGGTGAATATGGCAAAGACCCTCACATCTTGATATACGATTATTATAGATGATATTATAATAATGGGGACCAACGGCTTAACGTGCTTTCTGAGGCACGGGGGGTAGTCCCTCAACCAAACAGACCCAAGAAAAGAAAAACAGACGGAAAAAAAAATGTGGTGAGCGGTTTATGTCATCATTTAGGTATATATTTATAAGCGTATACCTGGGAACGGGCAGCAGCGTTTCCCTGTGTATTACAGCATAATACTCAATCACCAAGAAGGGTCTTTGCCATATTCACTACGGCCATGCGTGACCCTGACCCTCACTTGGGAGCAGGCCCACGTTCAGCAGAGGACGTTATATAGGCTGATGACGATGATGATGTCGGTCTAAAAAAAAGTGTAAATAAATGTATTTTATTTTATTTTTCAGTTTGCCTTCAACACATTGGTCAGGAGAATCCAGTTCAGATCGGTGTACAATATCACAGCGATAAGAAATGTCTTGAATTGAATATCAAGCATTCCCCAGCTCGCACCGAACTTCCAGTACATCCTTACATGGTAATTCTTAGAATACATTTTACATTACGAGTCAGAAATGAGGAGATACGTAGAAGAACGCGGGTTACCGACATAGCCCAACGGATTAGTTCGCTGTAGTGGCAATGGGCAGGCCATATAGCACGGAGTACGGATGACCGTTGGGGCCATCATCATCATTTCAGCCGCAGGACGTCCACTGCTGGACATAGGCCTCCCTCATAGATCTCCAGTTGTTGCGGTTAGAAGCGGCCTGCATCCACCGTGATCCCGCGGCCTTAACCAGATCATCCGTCCATCTAGTAGGTGGACGTCCTACGGTACGCTTGCCGATCCACGGTCTCAATTCGAGAACTTTTGGGCCCCAACGGCCATCTGTTCTCCGTGCTATATGGCCTGTCCATTGCCACTTCAACGAACTAATCCGTTGCTCTATGTCGGCAACCCGCGTTCTTCTACGTATCTCCTCATTTCTGATTCGATCTCGTAGAGTTATAGTTACCTAAGTAGTTTAATTCATAGAATAAGAATAATAACCTACAGTTCTTTTTCATTGCGATTTTGACAAGTACAAGTGTATGTAAATACCTAAGTGCTGAATAAATCAATATTTCAATAATACATATAAACAACTAAAAGTAGCTTATTTAAAATAAAACTAACTAATAAAATACTACTATTCTAAATATATTCTACTTGGCACGGTTCACAGAATGCTGGCAGCTTTAACCAGTCGAATGGCAATGATTACCTGCTGTGCAAAGTAAAATCCAGCACTCGAAGAAAGTGCCGCTCTGAAGAGTGCCGCTGCGAGAATTTTATAAATTAATTTGGCCTCCCTATGGAGGGAGGAGGCCCATGTTCAGCAGTGGACGTTATGCTGGCTGATGATGGTAATGTTTGTCATTCCAGGTCCTCTTAGGCTATGGTAATAATCTAACGTCAGTGAAGTGGAGTGGCGGCGGTGCTATCATCAGCGACCGCTTTATTCTTACAACTGGATTCCACACTGAGTAAGTTTCTAGTTCTTAAACATCTACGTAATTTTTTGTTAAAGATTACTAGCAGTTTTGCAGTCTCCTAGTATTCTTGTTTACACCTCGTGCTAAGCTAAAATGATTGGGTTACGAGCGGGTTAATGTCGGTAGTGCAATGGGTTGGGATCGAACCGGCTATCACAAGATCCAAGTCCGACTCCCTAGCCATTGGGCATTATGCTCTTGAATCAATAAAAAGTGGTGTTGTTTTTTTTTAGCCCAATGGCTAGGGCGTCGGGCTAGTGATCATGTGGTCGATCCCTATCATTGCACTACTAACGTGAACCCACTCGTAACACAAGCATTTTAGCTTAACACGAGGGTTTAACAAGAATACTAGCAGAACGCAAAAACTCTGCTAGTAATTAAAAAAAAATACTAATTGAGAACATTTCTTTTTTTTTTACATGTAGTACTTATTTTTTTTATGAAAGTAGATCAATAATTTAGGAAATCATCTTTAGTTCGAAATTGTAAAAAAAATCTTTAATAAAAATAAAATATTTTAGTTTGGCTCATTCTAAATAGATGCCGGATGACGTCATTGTAACGGTTGATTGAGGAAAAAAAACTGACATTAAAATTTTAAAGGCAAAGGTTTCAGTCCACCGTAATGATGGCGTCATCACGAAGTTTTCAGTTTTTTTTTCTCAAAAAACACTGAGCAAAAAAAATATATAGTTTTGATATCAGCATTGGATAATAAAGAGACGGTATTCTTGTTGACACCTTGTGCTAAGCTAAAATGATTGTGTTACGAGTGGGTTAATGTCGGTAGTGCAATGGGTTGGGATCGAACCGGCTGTCACAAGACCCAAGTCCGACTCCCTAGCCATTGGGCATTATGCTCTTGAATCAATAAAAAGTGGTGTTGTTTTTTTTAGCCCAATGGCTAGGGCGTCGGGCTAGTGATAAAAAATATATAGTTTTGATATCAGCATTGGATAAAAAAGAGACGGTATTTTTGTTTCGTAGCGTACACCCTCTATAGCGTAGCGGTATTTGGCTCGCTTCAAATCACGGAGGTCGTGGGTTAATTCTATGACTTCTTTCCGGGTCTGGTTGGTTGAGGGACTACCCTCCGTGCCTTGGAAAACACGTTTAGCCGTTGGTCCTGATTGTTATAACATCATCTATAATAATCGTAATAAAAGTAAATCAAGGAACGGGCAGCGGCGTTTCTTTGTGTGGTACAACATAATACTGCGGTCATCAATCCGCCTGCCAAGCGTGGTGACTATGGCAGCTACCCTCTCTCGGGAGGAGGCCTATGTTCAGCAGTAGACGTTATACGGGCTGATGATGATGATCATTTTTGTTTTAGAGTGATACGAATATTGAAATGTTGTTAATTTCTCAGACGCCGAAGAGGCCGACTGGGGTACATTGCTCTCGGAGTCGCGAACAAAGCTGGTTCCACTGAAGACTGGAAGATCTATGATGTGAAGAGGACCATCACTCACCCGGCATACGAGGCCCGGCCCAGGAACAACGATGTGGCTTTAGTGGAGACGGAGAAGACGTAAGTTGATTCATCATGCCTCCGTCGTAGTCAGTGCATAGTCACCACGCTAAGCAGGCGGGTTGGTAGCCGCAGAATTATGTATTTATACAGCTCACCTCACACAGACAACCTCCGTAGCGTAGCAGTATTTGGCTCACTTTAAATGTTGGAGGTCGTGGGTTCGATCCCCACACCGGACAAGAAATCTTTGTGTAAATTCTAAGATTTCTTTCCGGGTCTGGTTGGTTGAGGGACTACCATCCGTGCCTCGGAAAGCACGTTAAGCCGTTGGTCCCGATTGTTATAATATCATGTATAATATTCGGGCAGCAGCGTTTCCTTGTGTGATGCAACATAATACTGCGGTCACCAACCCGCCTGCCAAGCGTGGTGACTATGGCAATTACTCTCTCTCGGGAGGAGGCCCATGTTCAGTAGTGGACGTAATACGAACTAATGATGATGATGAATACCGCTACGCCACGGATGACCCTATTTAGCCAGTTCGTTTGTCTTGTCTTTGTTGTTGTTATTGTCTCTTTGTTTATAAACAATTTTTTTAGGATACAATGATAAGGTACAACTGCCCGCCTGCCGTTTAGAATTGCCAAAGATTTTATTATTAATTATTTAATAATGAATGAAGGCTCCCATCTCTTTTTTAAGTCGGTTAGACTTCAAAAATAGATGGGACCCTTCATTCATAATAAAATTAATTCATAATTCTTTTCAGGATACAATTCAGTGATAAGATCCAGCCAGCTTGCCTGCCGTTTGATGATGCTAATGATGATGAAGCCACCGTCACTACCTGGACTCCCAAAAACCAGAGCGATACAGATGGCTTAGCGCGAAAAGTAAGATTTTGACATGAACTATCATTACTGAAAACTTTATAATCTGCATATTCTCAATGACATTAGTAGATGATTGGTGAACCTTCCGATACCCTCGTAGACCCGAAGTCCGAGTCCGCGAACTGTAAAATAGAGCGACAGTTGCACAAAACTTCCATAAAATACAAAAAGTCAAAATCCCTCAATCTCATCGCCAGCGACCGCCCTGAGCCGAGGTCCAAGTCCCACAGGGACGCCCTCTTGCGCAGGTTGCTTAGTTTGTAGTGTTTAAACCATTTATCTAGGCTGGAGCTCTACTCGTCTTTATGCCCGGTGAAGTAGCAAAAGACTCGTGGCGAACAATAAGTCCGTCCAAAAAAAAAGGTAGATGATGGGATGGAATTTCAACGCAGAAATCCTAGTACATAGTACTTCCAAGTCTTAGGAAAGACAATTTCATAAAATCCCCAATGCAGCGACCGCCCCGAGCCGAAGTTCCAGTGGCATCATCTTGCTCAGGTTGCTTAATTTGTACTTTTAAAACTATTTATGAAGGCTGGAGCTCTGCTTTTAAGTCTTTATTCCCGGTGCTACTTCACCGGACATAAAGGTATTAGTCAAAGATTCAAATGGGCCACAGTCAGTGTGGCCCAGGAGATCCTGCGGCATTATATTGGCCGCGGGTGCCGTCGGGGGGACGGATTGCTTCGTGCGTAGTAGAAGGAGTCTCCGGGGGGTTTTAGTGGTGTAGGGTCCTCTCCTCGTGGTATGAGTAAGCATACCACCGCTATGGAGAGGGCGAGTCCCACATATCCCATCGCCAGCGCGCGAATACGCTGCAGTGGGAATAGCGGCGGTGGGAATGCGTAAAGGCATTTACTCCGGAAAAAAAATTGACTTTTTTTACTTTACTTTTAACTGCTCTCCTCCAAACCTGAGAAAGCAAGTTATTCCTTCTCGATTTCTCGATTCACTAGGTTACTGACGTGATTTAATCTTTCTTCTTACTTTCCAGATCAAAGTGCAGAAGTTCTTGAAAGACGAGTGTTTAGATGGCACCAACAGATATAACTTAATGAGGTATAATGACACCATACACGTATGTTATGGAAGAAGGGACGATTTACTGGACTCGGATAAAGTAAGTTTTAAGCCAGCTTAGACCACCCTATGTCTTCCCATGGGTGTCCTAAGAGGCGACTGAGGGTCACCTGATTAATTATTTTACCATTAGAAAGTTAGGTTTACCAAGAGTCATCATCATCATCATCAGCCCGTATAACGTCCACTGCTGAACATGGGCCTTCTCCTGGGGAGAGTATTTGCCATAGTCACCACGCTTGGCAGGCAGATAAGTGACCGCAGTATTATGTTGTAACACACAAGGAAACGCTGCTGCCCGTCCCTTGATATACGATTATTATAGATGATGTTATAACAATCGGGACCAACGGCTTAACGTGCTTTCCGAGGCACGAAGGGTAGTCCCTCAACCAACCAGACCCGGAAAGACAAACAAAGGCATATTATAGAGTTCCTACGGGAACGGGAGTTATGTCAAACCACGCAGGAAGCTAGTATATATACATATAAAATTGATTACCTTTTGTATCATCCAGGTCAGCAGCGGAGACCCTCTCGTCATGAAGAGTACTCTATCATCCAGCGTCTACACCGTCATCGGATTACATTCCTACAGGATATCAGGACCTTCCACCAAGCCCACAGTCTACGCCAGGATACCTCCGTACATGTCTTGGATTGAGAGCGTCGTATGGCCTTGAATATATTATCAACATCAAAATAAAGATTTATTTTAATCATATTTTTTTACTGTACCCACGTCGCCTCTAGTGAGTAACTGCTAAAACAAATGTTTTTATTTACGTAAGCCTATTACAGGCATTTGCAAATAGTCAAAACATAAATAAAATAAATGTATTTTATGCAGCACTTAGGTATTTAAGTACACTTGTACTCGTGACTGCAGTATTATGTTATAACACACAAGGAAATGCTGCTGCTCGTTCCCTTGTAAACGATTGAAATAGATGATGGTATACAATCGGGACCAACGGCTTAACGTGCTTTCCGCGGCACGGAGGGTAGTCCTTCAGCCAACCAGACCCGGAAAGAAATTTTACATTTTATACTTCTTGTCCGGAGTAGCGATCGAACCCACGACCTCCGAGATTAAAAGCGAGCCAAATACCGCTGCGCCATGAAGGTGGAATGACAGTACCTATATCTGTGTAATGGTCATTCATCATCATCATCAGCTTGTTGTAGTCCACTGCTGAACATAGGCCTCCCTCAACGATTTTCAGCGGGAACGATTCCTAGCCGGCTGCATCCACCGACTCCTTGCAACCTTTATGAGGTCCACCGTGCAGGCGGTCGACTGAGGCCATGGTAGGATACACAGCTCGAAGAACTGAGGGCCGATGTGAGCAGAAAGGTTCTCGAGTGGAGACCACGAACTGGCAAGTGCATTTATTATTTTATCAGTCTGTATAACGTCCACTGCTGAAAATGGGCCTCTTCCCGAGGGAGGGTATTTGCCAATAGTCACCACGCTTGGCAGGCGGGTTTTTGGCTGCAGTATAATGTTGTACCTTTACAAGGAAATGCTGCTCCTCGTTCCTTGATATACGATTATTATAGATGATGTTATAACAATCGGGACCAACGGCTTAACGTGTGGAAAACGGAACGGAAAGAAATCTTAGAATTTACAAAAAGATTTTCTGTCCGGCGTGGGCCAAAGACCGCTACACTATGGACGTTGTCGTGTGTCTATTGTGAGTGTCATATTCAAAATGAACGATAATTAATTATATTTTAAATCAATTTATTTCCAAATAAAACAATTAAACAATTTATGCAATGTACACACACACATATGTTTTCACAATATAATAAAATACTTTAAAATTATATAATTATATTATGTATAAAATATTTTAAATTACATATTATATTAGATGTAGTCTCTAGCGATGTTAACATTTTTTTTTAAATTTACATTATCATAATATTAATTAATGCGAATGAACCGGCCGAAGCCCAATGGCTACGGCGTCGGACTTGTGACCTTAAGGTCGCCGGTTCGAATCCCACCCATTGCACTACCGACGTGAACCCACTCGTAGCACAAGCTTCTTAGCTTAGCACGAGGGGTTAACAAGAATACTAGTAGATTCAAAATATCTGCTAGTAATCTTTAAAAAAAAATTCTTAGGACCGAAACTTGAATGTATAAAAATGTACACTTTAAAACCATTTATTTATCCACACAATGTATAATAAACAAAGCTGAATAGTTTGTTTGTATGCTTGAACACGATAATCTCAGGAGCTACAGGTCCGATTGAAATAATGACTTTAGTGCTATATAGTCCATTTATCGAGGAGAACTATAGGCTAATTGAATGGGCGTGAAGACTAAAAACTTCTATTTAGTCCGTCAGTTAGA
The DNA here is from genome assembly GCA_947037095.2 of Nycteola revayana. Taxonomy (NCBI): domain Eukaryota; kingdom Metazoa; phylum Arthropoda; class Insecta; order Lepidoptera; family Nolidae; genus Nycteola; species Nycteola revayana. The sequence goes on from OX344840.2 coordinate 8,140,141, forward strand.
TTACCAAAAAATATTGGATGCGTATTTTTTTATTTCCCAAATCATTCATAATTGACAAAGATACACAGGAAAAACAAACTATAAAGTTCAGGAAAGGCTGTGTCAACTTTTTTTTTAATTTTTTTATATTCTATTGCGGCTTTATAGCAACAAATGCGTGAAAATTTCAACTGTCTAGCTATCGCTTGGGAGATACAGTATGGTAACAGACAAAAGCGGCCATAGCCAAATGGCTAGGGCGTCGGACTTGTGATCTTAAGGTCGCCTGTTCGAACCCCACCCATTGCACTACCGACGTGAACCCACGCGTAACACAAGCATTTTAGCTTAGCACGAGGGGTTAACAAGAATACTAGTAGACTGCAAAACTCTGCTAGTAATGTTTAAAAAGAAGAAAGACAGCATAGTCTTTGTAATAGATTTTTACCTTTCGAGTACGGAACCCTACAAACGTGTGACAGCTAATAAATATAAAGTGTACATCAAATTGTCAAATTAACATTCAAGTTTATACCTAAATAACAATATTTGGCAGTTTTCAAGTCCATTTTGACACAAAGATAAATTCATTTTTTCGTTTGGCACATTTATTACTTTGTAGTATATATTAGTTTAATATTTAACTTTGTATTTAACAATCATTGATTAGATTTAAATGTTGTCTGTTCCTTACAGTCCAAGATCCCAGCGTACCCGGCCCCCGCCAACGGTGGATCGAAAGTTTTAGTGGTGTAGGGTCCTCTCCTCGTGGTATGAGTTAGCATACCACGCTATGGAGAGGGCGAGTCCCACATATACCGCCGCCAGCGCTCGAATACGCTGCGGCGGCGGCGGGAATGCGCAAATGCATGACCCCCGGAAAACAACAAAAAATATGGGCCACCAGACGTCACGTATTTTCGGACGAAGGAAATGTGGAAAGATTTTAAGGATATTGCCTAAAATATACGTAAAAATTATCTTGAAGAATTTACGTAAGGTAAGTAATGTTTTAATGTATCTTAATAAACTGATACCTGAAAATAGGGCGACTAAGCAAGCTAGCAGGTAGGCATGCGTTATTGGTCCAAAGCGAGAGGTCGTGGGAGGCGGTTGCCTCCTTCCGTAGACAAATAATGTCACAGAAGGGGACCGCGGGAGAAGGAAGAAGATCCCTCCGCCCATCCGCTCCGCAGACGGCCCAGCCTAGCCGAGCCTAGGGCGCCGCTGCCGCCCTTGGCTCGGCCTCGGGCACATGGGCCCCGCTTCCTTCGAGGCCGACCCATGAGAGCTAGGGACGCCTCCACACTCCGGGCGTCCCTATAACTGGGCAAAAAAAAAGGCATTCGTTCTTACATACCTACACAACACAACTCAATCGTCCACATTTCCTTCTTCAGAAAGTACGTGACGTCTGTTGGCCCTGGGATCTTGGCCAATTAATTTGGAAAGTACTTTCTGATGTCCTTTGTAACCCAAAGTCCGAGAGGCCTGTGAATAGTGAGAGCGATAGTTGCACAAAACTCCCATAAAGTGCAATGCTGATACATATAAACCTTCCTCTTGAATCACTCTAATATATTTAAAACCCGCAGCAGCGACTTTGTTTTATGCTATGTCATGATTTGTATAATATTGGCACAACGTTTGGCGATATTTTTATTTTGCTTTGGCAATTTTTTAACATATGTGAGCTGCTTAACTTCAAAATCTTATTCAAATAAAATTTTCAATTAAAAGGTTAATATACACACACTTTATTCTCATCCGGCTCGAAGGACCATATGGTCCGGCTCGAAGGAACACCGATATGGTCCTTCGAGCCGGATATGTATAAAGCTAAAAAGGCGCCTAGTTATATAAGTAAGTGCCTTTTTAGCTTTATACTCAACCGGCTCGAAGAACCATATAGTCCTTCGAGCCGGAAACGTACTTGCGTTGATTATGGTGTAACCTAGATCAATGGTCCTTCGAGCCGAATGAGTACTTACTTTGATTATAGTGTAGCCTAGACCAATGGCAGTATGATCATGAGCATGGCAGTATGAGCGTGAGCATGGCTGTATAAGTATGAGCCACGTTCGGGGTGTAAAAATTGAAATAGTTGGCTTATTGCTGAACACGTTTATAAAAGAACACACGTGGTGAGTTCGTGGCCATATTGCGTTACACTGTAAAACGCTTGTTATAGTATACAACAAACGTACTTAAGGCGGAAACATATTAAACGAGACGCGACCTGATGAAACGCGACGCGTGTTGAGTCGAGTCAAATGTATTGTTTTCTAAAGACCAGAATCACACTATGAACACACGACGCGAGGCGACGCGACCTATTTATAGTGTGATTCTGGTCTGGTAGAAAACAATACATTGTTTCCGCCTTTATGCTCACAATCTCATGTTTCTGATTAAAACATTAACTTGAATAATAAAAAAGCAACCACTCTTACATACACTTAAAAGACCAAGTTCTAAACAAGGTAAAACAACAATAAAACATTAAATTATACAATATGCCTAAGTCATATTACAAAATGACTTAATAATAGATTACACTAATAAATACATTCTATTCACTTATATTATTGTTTAATAATTATATTAAATTATTTACACATAAAAGAACACACTCTTTTTTGTATGAATTTTGTTTTTATTTTAGGGCTGACGTAAGCAGTAATATTGTAGAAAATAGAAGTGTTGGGTTACAATAACATTGTCAAATACTGGTATTATAATAATACAGAAACTTCCTAATGAATCCAAGGTCGTGGATTCTATCCCTAGCGACAGGAAATCTTTGTTAAATTCTTAGATTTCTTTCCGGGTCTGGTTGGTTAAGGGATAACCCTCCGTGCCTCGCAAAGCACGTTAAGCCGTTGGTTCCAAATATTATAACATCATCTATAATAATCGTATATCAACTAACGGGCAGAAGCGTTTCCTTGGTAGGTACCACATAATACTGTAGTCACCAACCCGCCTGCCAAGCGTGGTGACTATAGCAAATACCCTCGCATTAGGATCGCTAAATTTGGTACTATATTACAAGACCCAATAGCGATTTTCCCTGGAACGCAACTCTTGCGTAAAGCGGGGTATTACTGTACTTTCTTCGAATTCGAAGGCAACCATTTAAAAATGCTTTTTTAAATTTAAACAAGCTTTTTCCAAACTTTACCTTACGTCAGCTCTTAAATCCAAAACATTAACTTAACTATATTAACACTAAGCTGTATTACACTTGTAAATTAAATTCGTTGCTGGTATATTTACCAATGTCGTTTAGGCTTAAAATAAAATTTTAGATCGTGCTTCGTACGATGTATAAAAATAGTATTTTAACGTTGTCTCCTTTACGCGACCACATAAACTATAGAGGACATTAAAGGACACAAAACGTGTCGGACTTGTGATCTTGAGGTCGCCGGTTCTAATCCCACCAATTGCACTACCGCCGTGAACCCACTCGTAACACAAGCATTTTAGCTTAACAAGAATACTAGTAGACTGCAAAACTCTGCTAGTAATCATTTTATAAAAAAAAGGAAAAAAAGCATTGTAAAGGATAAACGGTAGGGAGCGGTGACAATCGTGTCTGGCAGGATGTCAACGCATACGATCGGCTTTGTACGGTTATGGTCGCTTGTTATAAAGTGAGCTCTTGTCGAATATCTAGCAAAACTTTCTTATAGGATGTACCATGTGCGGGCTCGAATTGCTTGAACTAGCCAGCGTTTTTCGCGACGTTTGCGAAGTGTAAAATCGTTCACTAGTGTAGTTAGGCATTAAACAATGCCGCTTGGTACACCACGTTACCGAATTGTATCCCGGCTTCACAATGCAAGCTATAATGTAATTGAGCGGGTCATTGGTCGTTAAAAGTTTTTATTTAAATTTCATAAATAAAAAACGGCAGCCATTACGACATACTGAAACAAATGTTCAGTTATATTGTAAAATGATGATAATTATCAAATTAGCCATTTATGGTCACTAGATAGTATCATCGAATAAATTGTAATTTCTCAAGTTTGTCAGAACAATTAACACGTAAGTAATGCCTGCTATTCTGCCCTGCTTAATGCAAACGCAGTACTTGAAAAACGCGATTTCGAGATAAACGCGGTAAACACATTTTTGGGCTAGTACGGCGTTTCCCATGAAACAAAAAACATGATTCTCATAAAAAAAAATAAGATTTTAATTTTTTTATGTATAGATTAGGGTCATGAAATGGAATTTTCGCAAAAATAGTGAAAATGAAGATTACTGCAAAAATGTAGATTACTGCAAGTACAATTAGCAGGGCAGTATAGTTGTTATTTCATAACAACTATTATTCATAAATAATCTTTTTTACTATTTGCCGAGGCATTTCACAAATTTACTAAATAACACACAATTTAGCCCGATCCTTTGTTTTTTTTTATAAAAACGTATTTAATGTAATTTATAATAAGGTCGTTTTTCCAACGATTCAAATTTGTAACATAGGCCGTTATTCTATACCAAGTATCAGTGTTTAAATTACATCTAGCTTTACTCTGTGACATACAAACATACACGAGCAATTCGCATATTTGTGCATTTTTCACCTTTGTTTCCAAAATTAGGTTAATTAAATTAATAGAATCAGGTGTTACTAGCGGAAATATATACCAATATAAAAAAAAAACACAAAATGTTAAACAATAGTAAACCAAGGAACGACCAGCAGCGTTTCCCTCGACACTGTGGACGATACTGTGGACACCGACCCGCCTGCCAAGCGTGGTGACTATTACAAACCCCCCCCCCCCGGGAGGAGGCCCATGTTCAGCAGTGGACGATATACGAACTGATGATGATGATGATTGACCATGTTATACTTGGTGCCTTATAAAAGTTATATCGTTGATTTTAATTATAGTTGCTATCCAGGGCACGGAGGGTAGTCCCTGAACCAACCCGACCCGGAAAGAAATCAAAGATTTAACACTTCTACGACCTCCGAGCAGCAGCGTTTCCTTGTGTGGTACAACATAATACTGCGGTCACAACCCGCTTGCCAAGCGTGGTGACTATGCCTAATACCCTCCGTCGGGAGGAGGCCCATTTGCAGCAGTGGACGTTATACGGGCTGATGATTATGATGATGAATCTTTAAACAAAAGACACCACTACACCGTGAAACCGACTTCAAACAGTTAACTAAGAGTTCCCTGAACTGTCCTTCGTCTCCTTCATCAGACCCCTAATGACAGCCACAACCCATCTAGGTATAAAGTTCTTGTCAATATTAATAATGAAAAGAAAAAAACCTTAACAAACGCACTAGTCGCCCCTTCGCTTTTGAAAGTTCCCCTCAATTTCTCTGGTCTGCCATCATCAAACCCTGATTTCCTTACCATGGGACCACCTTTGCAATATCTTCTTTCTAACAAAAAATAATAATCTAAATCGGTTCATAAACAAGGAAGTTATCCGCGAACAAACATAACAAAATATAGGTATATAGTCGAATTGAGAAACCTCCTCCTTTTTGAAGTCGGTTCATCATTTCAGCCGTAGAACGTCACTGCTGGACATAGGCCTACCTCATAGATCTCCAGTTGTTGCGGTTAGAAGCGGCCTGCATCCACCGTGATCCTGCGGCTTAAACCAGATCGTCCATCCATCTAGTAGGTGGACGTCCTACGCTACGCTTGCCGATCCGCGGTCTCCATTCGAGAACATTTCGGTCCCAACGGCTATCTGTTCTCCGTGCTATATGGCCTGCCCATTGCATCTTCAACGAACTAATCCGTTGGGCTATGTCGGTAACCTGCGTTCTTCTCCGTATCTCCTCATTGCTGATTTGATCTCGTAGAGAAAACCCGAACATAGCCCTCTCCATAGCTCGTTGAGCGACTCTGAGCCTGTTCATAAGGCCTATAGTGAAGCACCACGTTTCGGATTCATAGGTCATCACCATGGATTCACTACATCGAAGTTGGTTAAAAATGCACAAATAAGTGTATTGTATCTATTTTATAATAATATTTATGCTATGATCTGAACGTGCTTCTTCTCCCGGGGTTCCTTGAGAACGTACGCCGTGTTCCTTCTCAAGGACCCCACAGAATCTGAAATATAAAAAAACGTTTTAATTAAACCAGATCGAGGAGAAAATGAAAAAAAAACGGCCAAGTGCGAGTCGGACTCGAGCACGAAGGGTTCCGTAGCATATTCAAAAAAAATGACTCACTGTGTAGCGGGGGGTGCCGGAGCGCGCGGGGCGCGGGGGAGGCGGGCGCGGAGGCGGGCGCTCGCCCACTCCCCCGCTATGACCACCGGAGCTCCTTCAGTTCTACGCTTGAGCTACGAGATTGCTGTGAAAGTTATACAATAGTTGAATGATCACGATACGTTGCATTGTGGAACGTTGCTTAGTCGTGTTGATATGTTGCAAATCAACGTGTAGGAGATTCTTAAGAGCGGCCATAGTTCGATGACTGAGGCCCGGCGTTCGATCACCACCCATTTATCCATTTACCCACCCATTTTTTTTCGTAACACAAGCATTTTAGCTTAACACGAGGGGTTAATAACAGTATCAGGAGTGCAAATCTTAAAAAAAAATCTCATGTGTTCTTGACGCATAATTAATTTTAATGTTGCAAAAAGTAAGTACTCTTTAAAAACGCCAACCCCAAACACATGATTCACGCACACAAATCACACACAGACTCTGAACAATCTATTCGCAGTTCACTCAAATAGTTGTCCCAGGTCGGGATCGAACCCAGAACCCCAGATCTCAGAAGCAAATACCATTACCACTGAACCACAAGTGCAGTCAATTACACATCACGATATGAAGAAAAATACAGTTAGTACTAGTGACTTCTTTCAGAGCTCCAGCCTAGATAAATGGTTTAAACACTACAAACTAAGCAACCTGCGTAAGAGGGCGCTCCTGTGGGCCTTGAACCTTGGCTCAGGGCGGCCGCTGACGAGGAGATTGAGGGATTATGACTTTTAGTATTTTAGGGGAGTTGTGTGCTACTGTCGCTCTATACTAGTGACGTCTGAGAGAACAAAGGGCCAAGACAAAATACCACTATAGCGGAGCGATCGCAAGCAAAACATCGCTAACGTAAATATATGGATACTTGATATTTGTCACGTAATTAAAAGATTCTATATAAAAATGACGTACATTCATTGTATGATACTTCTTTGAACCGACAGTTGCACAAAACTCCTCTACAATTCTAAAAGATTTAATCCCTCAAACCCCCCGCCAGCGACTGCCCTGAGCCGAAGGCCACTGGAGACGCCCCGCAGCGCAGGTTGCTTAATATGTAGTTTTTAAACCATTTATTAAGGCTGGAGCTCTGTGAGACTTTACCTATGCCCGATGAAGTAGCAAAATCAGCATGGCAATGAAAATCTTCTTTGAACTGAGAGAATCGATCGTTCTGATTTCGATGTTGATGTTCTTTATGATGATTTTTAACCAGTTGTTAAAGATTTTGTAATACATTTTATGAAAAATACAGTGACAGTTAAGTAGATAAAAAACTATATTTTATTGGGCGATGGGCTACATCTCAGGGCATCGCTAAAGCTACGAGTAATGTAACTGTAACAATATTTATTTATTTTGTCCGTGTGGTTTCCGGCTTAGAATAGACCACCCCATGTCTTCCTTAGGTTGATAGATTGGCAGCAGCATCTATTAGCTCAAGGTTGACATCTTACTGCGATCACCAATCCGTCTGCCAAGCGTGGTGATTATGGCAATATCCCTCTGCGATCCTGGCTTGCCGGGGTCTGTTAAGAGGAGGCCCATGTTCAGCAGTGGACGTAAACGGGCTGTTGATGATGATGATGATGAACAATATTTATAAAAAGAAGAGGACGTGATTACGGACTACAGGCACTGGATCACAGGATTGGGAGAGGGGGCCAAGGCGGTCCTCAGTCTGTCCGGCGAGGACCCTAACCTAGGTACCCTTTTTTTTTTGTCCAGGGGGAAATGCATTTTCGCATTTCCACCGCGGGTGCAGCGTATTCGCGCGCTGGCGGTGGGATATGTGGGACTCGCCCTCTCCATAGCGTGGTATGCGACACTCATACCACGAGAAGAGGACCCTATACGACTAAACCCCCCGGACACTCCTTCGATCCGTCGGTGGCAGGGGCCGGGTACGCACGAAGCAATCCGGCCCTAGAAGGCACCCACGGCTGATATGGCACCGCGGGATCTCCTTTGCCACACTGACGGTGGCCCATTTTAGCCTAGCTAACCTGCCTGCATTCTGTACCTAATTCTAGTTGATATTGATAGTAATTTTCTCGATACATACCCTAACTTCGTATCTAGAAGCAGCTGGAGGCACGTGTGTGGCTGGCGAGCACCTGGAACAGCCAGGTCTCAGCACAGTTCTACTGGAGGAACCGCCTTGCATTGCGGTTCTTAGTTCCTAGAAAAAAGAAAATGGTGACCCAAAATTTAGTATCAAATGTTTTTGCAACGAAAAACCTAGTTGTTTCATGGTAAAATTTAGCGGTATTTGGCTCGCTATAAGTCTCTGTAAATTCTAAGATTTATTTCCGGGTCTGGTTGGTTAAGGGACTACTCCACGTCTCGGAAAGCACATTAAGCCGTTGGTCCCGATTGTTATAAGTATAACATCATCTTTAACAAGCGTATACCAGGGAACGGGCAGCAGCGTTTCCCTGTGTATTACAATATAATACTGCGGTCACCAATCCGCCTGCCAAGCGTGGTGACTTTAAAAGATGGTGAGACTAATAATAGTCAAATAAATACTAAAGGTTATAAGATGTTTCGCCAACAGGCTACATTTGATGATGATGTTTCTGAGAAAACAGGAGCAAGGCGGGTGAAACTGGGCACCTGAAGCTGGTTTTCAATATACTCACTTTTTATTTTAGGTACGTCGTTAGCCACGACGCTTTTGCTACTTCCACTTTTTATTTTAGGTACGTCGCGTCGTTAGCCACGAGACTTTTGCTACTTCACCGGACATAAAGGCGAGCAGAGCTCCAGCCTTAATAAATGTTTTAAAAACTACAAACTAAGCAACCTGCGTAAGAGGGCACCACCCGTGGGGCATGGGGCTCAGCTCAGGGCGGTCGAGGCGTAGAGATTGAAGGATTATGACTTTTAGTATTTTAAGGGGGGTTTTGTGCAACTGTCACTCTTCTTTCCAGTTCGGGGTTCCTCGGACTTCGGGTCTACGAGGGCATGGTTCGTGGGGGACGCGTCGCGTTCGCGGGCGCATTCTTCTCCGGAGGGTTGGATAGAGTGGTGCTAGTTTCTTGCAGTCTTTTTACTGCTAGTTGATAAGTTGTTATCTCATCGTCCGGGCCATCCAGGACGCCCCGAGGCCGACGGCGTTTACGAATAATATACTCACTTGACCCATCTCACTGCACAAGGACTGGCGGGAGTGCGACGCGTTCTTCTTGGTGTGCCAGCAGAATTCTAAGATGGCCACCACGATTGCTAGAGCAAGACCGCATAGAAGCGTCACGAATACTCCTCCTGCAAATAAGTGATATTGATTCAAAAAGTTGGCTTCAGTGTTAATAGCTCTAATTTTAGGCGTTATTATTTTGACTTAAGCTGACCCAAACATTGGGCACAGGTACGCGATACTTGAACGTGTGAAATACTCGAGCGTCGCGAACGACAGCGGGTGTCCCAACCCAGCATCCGAAACCAAGCTGTCACCCAAACACCCAATATATAATGGTAAAGGCATATGTATGTGTATGTATGTACACACACACGATCCTGACATACCACTTTTGCCTCTTCTGCATTCATTAATCTCCTCATGCATATGCTTCGGTGCCCTAAACTTTTGACCTTACCTATCTACCCACCCATCCATCCACACATCCATATATACAGAGACGATTCGAAACACCAAATTACAGGTACACTCATACATAGGCCTCTCCTAAATTGCGCCATCACACTCGATCCTCCTCCTACCGCATCCAGTCGGGGTCCATCGAAACCAGCAAAGATTTCTGAGGGGTCTAAGAGAATGTCTAAGAGAAAAAAAGTTGCCTCTGAACTTGATGATAACCTCCGTAGCGTAGTGGTTTTTGGATCGCTTTAAATCTCGGAGGTCGTGAGTTCGATCCCCACGCTAGACAAGAAATCTTTGTGTAAATTCTAAGATTTCTTTCCGGGTCTGGTTGGTTGAAGGACTACCCTCCGTACCTTGGAAAGCACGTTTAGCCGTTGTACCGATTATAATAACATCAATAATAATTATATAGCAAGGAACGGGCAGCACCGTTTCCTTGTGTGGTACAACATAATACTGCGGTCACCGACCCGCCTGCCTAGCGTGGTGACTAAGGCAATGGAGGCCTTTGTTCAACAGTGGACGTAATACGGGCTGATGATGATGATAATATGAGGAGAAAAAAAAGTTAAGTTGCCTATGACCTAGATGGACGGATGATCTGGTAAAAGCCACGGGATCACGGTGGATGCTGGCCGCTTCGAACCGCAATAACTGGAGATCTATGAAGAAAGCAGTCAGGTCCAGCAGTGGACGTCGTGCAGCTGGAGATATGATACTATTGTAACCTTACCAATATTTTGCACTCCAAGGGGTGTTGCCTTGCTATCTTTGCCGTCTCTGTTGCACACATCTCCCGTGTTCTTCCACCATCTGTCGTGAAATCTATGAAGAAGGCAGTTCCAGCATTTCACGTCGTAAAGCTGAAGAGATGATACTATAGTAAACCTTACCAATATTTTGCACTCCAAGGGGGTTTGCCATGCTATCTTTGCCGTCTCTGTTGCACACATCTCCCGTGTTCTTCCACCATTTGTCGTGAGATCTACGAAGAAGGCAGGTCCCGCAGTGGACGTCGTGCAGCTGGAGATATGATACTATTGTAAACCTTACCAATATTTTGCACTCCAAGGGGTGTTGCCTTGCTATCTTTTCCGTCTCTGTTGCACACATCTCCCGTGTTCTTCCACCATTTATCGTGAGATCTATGAAGAAGGCAGGTCCAGCAGTGGACGTCGTGCAGCTGCACAGATGATACTATAGTAAACCTTACCAATATTTTGCACTCCAAGGGGGTTTGCTTTGCTATCTTTCCCCTCTCTATTGCACACATCTCCCGTGTTCTTCCACCATTTGTCGTACAAGATTTGTATGGCTCCTTTCTCTTGCAGTTCGAGGATGGCTAGGGAAATCTTGTCTCGCCACGGACTGCCTTTATAAGTGGCGATGCCGTAACCCTACAAAAAACAAAAGTCGTAGAAACAAGCCGTAGTACTTGAAAAGCCCAAGAAAATGTATACATACAACATAAATAGTGTCTTTGGAAGCCAATTAGGATTTAACCAAACCGGGCCGGATGTGCCGGGGGGTTTTAGTGGTCAAGGGTCCTCTCCTTGTGGTATGAGTTAGCATACCACGCTATGGAGCGCATATCCCACTGCCAGCGCGCGAACACGCTGCAGTGCCGGTGGGAATGCGTAAATGCATGTCCCCCCGGACAACAAAAAAAAAAGGATTTAACCAAGCCCGATTAAGTTTTTGGAAGGAGAAGTTCCCCACGACTCTACCTAAAAGCAGTCTTAATCTTTAAAATCTTTACCTTAGAATCTAAAAGCCCTCCAATCTGAGTCAGATTACAATCACGTTGGACCCTGTGATCCAGCATAGTGGATTCCATGAGGAACGCGTAGTTCCCGGACAAGACTCTTCGGACCCCCTCCTCGTAGGAAGACACGAGGGCTGGGGGGGAGGCACTTGACATGTGCAGCCACATCTTCTGGTAAATATCGATGTTAGAGTCCTGGGGAGTTGAGATATGATCATTTTAAGTAAATTCTTTCTACCCTCCGTGCCTCAGACAGCAAGTTAAGCCGTTGGTCCCGATTGTTATAACATCATCTATAATAATCGTATATCAAGGAACGGGTAGCAGCGTTTCCTTGTGTGGTGCAACATAATACTGCGGTCACCAACCCACCTGCAAAGCGTGGTGACTATGGCAAAGACCCTCCCTCGGGAGGAGGCCCATGTTCACCAGTGGACGTCGAACGGGCTGATGATGGCGCAATTATTAAAACCACTTCAAATTTATGAATTTGTATCGATTCTAACAGAACATTTTTACTCATAATAATATGTTAGCTTTCAAAAAATTACCCTGAAGAAAGACATTGTAGACCCTCCATTGAGTGTTCCATACTGTATGCTGCTCTGAGCCGCTAAGTCAGCCGCGCTTTGTATAGGCAACACCGTGCGTTCCACCGTGAGGAATGCTGCCAGGTTAGCGGTGTACGAGGATAAGATGATCAGGGTGAAAAACCACCAGATTCCACCCACTATACGGGTTGAGGTTGCCTGGAAAAAAAAGGGTAACTAGGCAAAATGGCGCAGTACAATCCTTATCTTGTGGACATTCCATCCACTCGTACCACGCGGTTTTCCTCCACCTTCATCATCCGCACTACTAAGGTTTGGAACTCGCTGCCAGCTTCTGTTTTTCTTGAAAACTATAACCTGGGTCTCTTCAAGTCAAGAGTGAATAAGTGTCTTCTTAACCTTTGAGATCCCTCGTCAGCCACATCGTCGCTTGCCATCAGGTGAGATTGTGGCTAAACAAAAAGCTGCCCACGCCCATTAAACTTAGCGGACGTAGCACAATGGCTAGGGCGTCAGGCTTGCGATCTTGTGGTCGCCGGTTCGATCCCCACACATTGCACTACCGACGTGAACCCACTTGAAACAAGCATTTTATCTTAGCACGAGGGTTTAACTAGAATAATAGTAATATACAGAATACAATTTTAACTAGTAGTGACATCACAAGCCCCCCTCTCCTGAACTTTATAGTTTGTTGTTGCTATGTATCTTTGTCAACACTCGTAGCGCAAGGATTTTAGCTTAGCACGAGGGGTTAACAAGTATACTAGTGGAGTGCAGAAACTCGGCTAAACTTAAAAAAAAATACTGCCTCCTGGACCCTGGATAACATAGCTTTCTTATGAATAAAGTATTTTTGCAATCGGTCCAGCACTTTTGCCGTAAATTCAATGCAAACAAAATTAAATCTCGGGACCCGGAGTCACATTATTATATACTGATATATTAATACAAAGTTTGTTTGTTTACTTGAACGGGCTTATCTCAGAAACTACTGGACCGATTTGAAAAATAATGTCAGTATTACGCTTATATTTTATTACTTGATTCCCGCGCGCGTTTTCACCCGCGTAACTCCAGTGTCCGTGGGAACTTCATAATTAAATATAGCCTATATTAATCAGTGATAATGTAACATAAAAATGGTGAAAGAATTTTTAAAATCGGTCCAGTACTTTTTGAGCCAATTCGTTACAAACAAACAGACAATCAAATCTTTCCTCATTAAAATATAATTAGTATAGATAAAATTCTGACGGGAACGGGAGTATTCGGATGAAACAGCGCGCTAAAGCTAGTATATCCAGTAATATAATAAAAAAGGAAAGATTCTAAAAGCCTATTCAATGCAAACAAAGAGTAAGCAAACATGCTTGCATTGAATAAACTCCGAAACGACTTGACGAATTTCAAAAATTCTTTCAAAAAGGAACGGGCAGCAACTTTTGCCTCTGTAGTATGTACAATACGCTCATCATCATCATCATTAGCCCGTATAACGTCCATTGCTGAACATGGGCCTCTTCCAAAAGGTGTCATCATCATCCTCATCATCAGCCTCGTTGTAGTCCACTGCTGAACATAAGCCTCCCCCATCGATTACCAGCAGGAACGATCGCTAGCGGCCTGCAACCACTGACTCCCTGCAACCTTCATGAGGTCGTCCTATGCTGCGCTTGCCAGTTCGTGGTCTCCGCTCAAGAACCTTTCTGCTCCATCGGCCGTCAGTTCTTCGAGCTATGTGTCCTGCCCGTTGCCAATTCAGCTTGCTAATCCGTTGAGCTATGTCAGTGACCTTCTTCTTGCGCATTTCTTAATTTCTGATTCGCTCACGCAGGGAAACGCCGAGCATAGCTCTTTCCATAGCTCGCTGAATGACTTCGAGCTTTCTTACACACAGTAAGCGACCACGTCTCAGCTCCGTATGTCATCACTGGTTACACACATTGATTGAAGACTTTTGTCTTCAGGCACTGAGGTTTTTTTTAAAAGTTTGCAGATAAAAGTCTGCTAGTAGACTTTTGCAGTCTACTAGTATTCTTGTTAACCCCTCGTGCTAAGCTAAAATGCTTGCGTTACGAGTGGGTTCACATCAGTAGTGCAATGGGTGAGGTTCGAACCGGCGACCTCAAAATCACAAGTCCGACGCCCTAGCCTAAAGGGTGTATCATTGTATTTTCTTACCTTAGGATTTAAGCCAGAACCTTGTCTCAAAAACGTCCCGGTGATGAACCAAAAAGAGTTGCAAACGCTGAACTGGTTCGTTAATAGTTTTGTCTCGTGGCCACATACGTGAGTGCTGGTAGACCTGTGAAATATATCAATATTATAATCAATGTTTTTTTTAATTGAAGCAATCCCACACTCTCACCACTGCAACTCCTGTAAGCCAGGATCAACAGTGATGGTCGCCGGATTGCTTCATTCGTACCTGGCCCCCGCCAACGACAGATCGAAGGAGTTTCCGGGGGATTTTAGTGGTGTAGGGTCCTCTCCTCGTGATATGAGTAAGCATACCACGCTATGGAGAGGGCGAGTCCCACATATCCCGCCGCCAGCGCGCGGATACGCCGCAGTGGCGTTGGGAATGCGTAAATGAATTTCCCCCGGGACAACAAAAAAAACGATCATCAGTGGCACACACTGAAAATGGCAATGAGCACCGAGGCTCTCTCCAAGCCCCGGGAAAAAGTTAAACTGCCTTGGGACCCGCAACGAATCAATCAGAAAGAGATTAGGAGGAGTAACAAAAACTTATTTGTTTTCACTTCCCTCCATTACCATTTTTTTCTTTTTCTCAGCTGCGATGAGTTGTAAAATTAGCTATTTTAATTTGATTAATTAAGAGAGGTACTACTAATACTACTATAATACGCTCAATGAGCTACTCGACTGGGGAAGTACCTCACATAGGGAAACACCAATTATGGTATGTTATGGAACGGTACTTTATGTTTCGTTTCGTTTCGTTAGGTTTAGTTACATTTCGTTACGTTTCGTTACGATTCGTCACGTTTCATTGCGATTCGTTACGATTCGTTATAAATTATATGTTACTTACCACTCATAAGGCGAGAACCTTGCCATAACGAACAAGGTGAAAGACACCAACACGTAAGCAGCTAATACGTACAACCAGATCTCTATAGCTAACGGGTTCAGAAAACTGAATAGACGCGTCGGTTGAGATGTTGGTACCTGAAAATACAAAGAAAATTATTCATTGTGCTAGCATTGTATACTTTAAGAGGCGGTAGCCCAATGGCTAGGGCGTCAGTCGACAGCGATGTCAACAGATAGCGTGAGAAAGCCTCGCGGAGTAACTACACGCCGCCCTTGGGGTCGCGGCGGTCAGAGTGGGGTCTCTGGCCGTCATCACTCAGCGATCCCGGGAAGAGGTAACCAGTTGTAGCCGCTGGTTACCTTTGCGCAAAGGCGCAGGAGAGTGGCCCAATTATTGCCCCTCCCGAGAGGAGTCTCGATTCTCGAGACTTGACGCATGGCGGTGGTCCTAGTTGTCGATCATTTCGAGTGCCCGGGGCCACCGTCAGATGCGTCCGAGGCAGGCTACCGTGATTGTTTTAGTGGATACCGGATGCCCCGGCTCGCTCGTTACATAGAGCCGGGTGCACGTGAAGGAGTCCCAGATGCCCCCACCGTCTTTCCCCAAGACGGTGGGAAGTCTATAAAACATTTCAAGGACGACAGACTAGTCAGACGCATTGCTTCGCGCGTACCCGGCCCCCGCCAACGGCGGGTGTAGGGTCCTCTGCTCGTGGTATGAGTTAGCATACCACCGCTATGGAGAGGGCGAGTCCCACATATCCCATCGCCTGCGCGCGAATACGTTGCAGCGGCCGGCGGTGGGATTGCGAAAATGCAATTCACCGCGGACAACAATAAAAAAGGTGGATTGTTGATCGCAGTAAGATGGGAATATACTTGAACTGATAGATGCTGCTGCCCACCCATCAACTGTATGTCCCTTAGTCACGTCTAACCACACCCATGGGAAGATATGGAGTCAAAAATCAAAATATTCTTTATTCATATAGACACGTTTTTATTATTTTAAATCATGTTCTTATGATGCGTCCTTCTTTTTTCTACCACCAGTTCTGGACATGGCAACTCTGAGAAGAACTTGCGAAAAACTCAGAGGAATCATTGTTTTTAAATACATGTTATGTTACAATTATTAATAAAGCAGTACCTATTGTTTCAGAGTAACTGACTCCCAAGCAGTTTTGACATTGACATAAAATAGCTTTGACGGCGCGTCGACGCATTGAGAGTGTCAAGAAACGTCAAAAATTACAGCGGACAGGTGGACACCAAGCGACGTTGACGTTTCTTCACTCTGACGCAACTCCGAGCTATTTTGCGAGCGCCTGTCAGACGAGGCAGAATCGGTTGGCATCGCGCTCAAGCAAGACGTGTTCGGTGGAGCGTCGGTGTATTTCAATTAATTATAAAGTGTTGATTGCAATAGTGTTCATATTTTGTTAAAATAATAATCGTGTATCATTAATAATCTGCAATACGTGGTTTTAATTCTTCTCGCCTACCCACAATAGCTCGATAATCAATATGAACCCTGAATTGTCTGTTAGTGACCAAGTGCCGTTAGCTTTATTACATAATATATTTTTGACATAATAATATCGTTTTTGTCGATGTCAATGTCGATTTTGATGATAATACACAAGGTGTTACAACATAATACTGCGGTCATCACCTGCCAAGCATGGTGACTATGATAAATACCCTCCCTCGGGAGGAGGCCCATGTTTAGCAGTAGACGTTATACGGGCTGATGATGATAATCAAATGATAATTACCTTAAAAAGGATTCCAATACCAAGATTCATGAAAGGTTTAGTAAAGTCTATGACTGCTTCTCTCGCGTAGTTTATGGTCATGGAAGCTACTGCAATGTCAGCTTTCTGTAAATATTAAAAATAATAACGCCATTTTAGAAAGAAAAAAAAAAGCCGTATGGAAATCAATAGTAAGACTTACTATTGATTTCCATACGTCTTTATGTTCATCGTGCATGCTTGCCGGTTACACTTAGTGTATCCGGCGAGCATGCACGGTGAACATTGATCGGAATATCTTGGTGCAGGATTTTAGCAAAATATGGATAAGAGAGTACCTGCATATCTTTCGCAAACCAACAACAAATAGATATTTCTTCAGATATATTTTTAAATGAAATAAAATGAAAAAGAAAACAATTGCATATACTGGTTGACTTTTTTATCGTTTTCAAAATAATAGGGCGTGATATGTATATGAAATAGATGTGTAAGGCATAGTTATTTTATATTTTTTCTTTACTGGCAAAGAGTGAAAATTGTAACGATAAAAATACGTTCGTACTAATTAGGGAGTGAATGTTGCCCCAAAATTGAGACTAGATACATCCAACGCATGAAAAAATGTTGCCTCATTTGGGCCACGATACGCGGGACGGCTTAAAACACTAAGATTCCCTCCTCCCCGGAGAGAGACATATGACGTGTGTTATGGGAGTGAAAGAGTCAGGATATACAAAACCAGTCTAGGATAGTTGCATAGAAAAAAAAATGTCTCCAATGCGTGCCATTGTGACACAACATGTTTTAATTATTGGGAGTAAAAGAGACAGTATATTAAGTCTTTAATGTGTATGAGTGAGACAGAACTATTTTATGCAGTAATAGCGAGTGAGACAAAACATAAATTACACACCCTATCCATGAGCTCTCTAACAATTCCATTCCAGTGGCCAGTATCAGGGTCTCTGGCTCCATACATGTTATCCGGTACCAGCCTCAGGGTATAGTGGAAACCAGCTCTTGCTGCTACTCTGGCTAGAAGGTCTATACAGAAACCCTCGAAGCGAGCGTTCCCTTGAAGGTTCCACCCTTCTTTCACCATGACATACGGCTTTTCCTGTAAGAAAGAAGTTATTAAGGATAAAAGATACGCTGTTTAAAAACAAAAACGGCACAAATTAAAATGACAAGTCCGATTATTTTTTTTTAGTTTGCTGCATATTTTCCCTTTCACCGAGCATAACAGCGAGCACGGCTCCAACCTTATTAGTTGATGGTTTATGAACTACAAACTTAGCAACTTGCGCAAGATGGCGACCCCTGTGGGACTTGGACCTTACGTAACTTACCCGTCTTTAAGATATTAATGGACGGAGAGCTGACAACCGAAACGGCAAGGTAATTTGATCATTCATAAAAATGATTTATCAGCTTACCTGAAGCATTTTAAGCATAAAGACGTCGACCTGGCAGGATTCGCGTGGTGGATGTGGGAGTAATGGGGTGGGAAAAAAATAAAAAAAAGGTAATGTGATCAGGATTACTTTTTATGCCAAATGGTTTGCATACCTCCCCAAAGCACACAAAAAAAATCTGGCGTCATTTGGTTGGTGGAAAGGTATCGCCAGGCTTAATTAAAGTGAGGAAAAAAAAAATATTTTTAGGTTACAAGAACAAGGCTGGCTTTTATTTGTGCTTAAAGTTTATTATTCCCAGAGGCTAGGAAAAAAAAGCCAGCCATTAATAGTGGTGGGAACATGTCGAAAAAAATAATTGAAAATTTATATTTTAAATTGTATTTTGCTCGAGAAAGAGCTAAGGGGCATGAAAAAGAGCGCGTGGAGGGGATACACGCGACGACGGCGTCCGTGCTCTCTCGGCGCGTCGTTCATGTTCGGTAAACCTAACGCGCCTGGCTGGCCTCGTCGCACTCGTTGAGCGGAAAGAGCCGAACGTTTCCGGAGCGCCAGCTGTTTCAGTTTAGCTTCTATTTTACAGCGCGTGGACGTGTTTTTATATTCTGTTTAAATAAAATAAAATAAAATAAAAATCATATTTATTTACATAAACCAATTACAGGCACATTACCGAGAGAACACGGACGCCGTAGTCACGTGTATCCCCTCCACGCGCTCTTTTTCATGCCCTTTAGCTCTTTCTCGAGCAAAATACAATTTAAAATATAAATTTTCAATTATTTTTTTCTACATGTTCCCACCACTATTATTGGCTGGCTTTTTT
Organism: Nycteola revayana; assembly: GCA_947037095.2. Classification (NCBI taxonomy): domain Eukaryota; kingdom Metazoa; phylum Arthropoda; class Insecta; order Lepidoptera; family Nolidae; genus Nycteola; species Nycteola revayana. The sequence goes on from OX344840.2 coordinate 8,159,381, forward strand.
TTCCTAGCCTGTGAGAATAATAAACTTTAAGCACAAAAAAAGCCAGCCTTGTTCTTATTACCTAAAAATAATTTTTTTTTTCTTCACTTTACTTAAGCCTGGCGATACCTTTCCACCAACCAAATGACGCCAGATTTTTTTTGTGTGCTTTGGGGAGGTAGGCAAACCATTTGGCATAAAAAGTAATGCTGATCACATTACCTTTTTTTTTTATTTTTTTCCCACCCCATAACTACCACATCCACCACGCGAATCCTGCCAGGTCGACGTCTTTATGCTTAGAATGCTCCAGGTAAGCTGATAAATCATTTTTATGAAAGATCAAATTACCTTGCCTTTTCGGTTGTCAGCTCTTAGTCCATAAGGAAAATGTATTATGCAATCGTCGCTCTCTGACAACCTCCGTAGCGTAGCGGTATTTGGCTCGCTTTAAATCTCAGAGGAAGTGGGTTCGATCCCCACGCCGTACAGGAAATCTTTGTATAAATTCTTTGATTTTCTTTCCGGGTCTGGTTGGTTGAGGGACTACCCTCCGTGCCTCGGAAAGCACTTTAAGCCGTTGGACCCGATTATTGTAACATCATCTATAATAATCGTATATCAAGGAACGGGCAGCAGCGTTTCCTTGTGTGGTACAACATAATACTGCGGTCACCAACCCGCCTGCCAAGCGTGGTGACTATGGCAAATACCCTCCCTCGGGAGGGGGCCCATGTTCAGCAGTGGACGTTATACGGGCTGATGATAATGGTGATGATGCACCGTCGCTCCACTTTACAGTTCTTGGATCTCTTGGACTTGGGGTCTACGAGGGCATCGGAAAGATCTTTGCAAACTAAGGGTTGGTAGGGAAACAAAAATATAGTATGAAAATGTTAAACTTATATGTAAGAATTGTCCAGCTGCTGACCTCTTCTTCTTCGTCTTTTTGACTTTTGACTACAAGGTAAACCTTGTGGAACCGAAATCCGAACGATTCAATCGCTCGTTAGAAAGAAGAATCATCAAATGAATGCGCGTCATTTTTTAAATAGAATCAATTGATCACGTGCCAAATGTCAAGTATACAAGATACGTTTGCGTTAGCGATTTTTGCTTACGATCGTTCCGTTGTAGTGGCATTTTGTATAGGCCTTCCGATTAGGTGGTAGATCCCTACTATAAGCAGGAAATTCTCTTGTCTCCTTTTGATCAGGGTTAACTCATATAAAAGGAAACCGCCGTGGCGTATCGGAAAAAGTTTCGGAGATCATGGGGTCGATCCTATCGCTGGAGAAGAGATATTTTTATTAATTCCAAGATTTCTTTCAAGGTCTGTTTGATTGATGGACTGCCTTCCTGCCTTGGAATAAAGCCGTTGGTCCCGATTGTTATAACATCTATAGTAATTGTATACTAAAGAACGGGCAGCGTTTTATATAATACTGCAGTCGCCAAGCTAGCCAAACACCTGACTTTGGAAAAACTCTTCATCTGGGGGAGGCCCATGTTCAGCAGTGGACGTTAAACAGGCTAATGATGATAACTCTGTTTTTGAAAGATGACTAGCAGACTGTTTGCGCACTGCTAGTATTCTTGTTAACCCCAAAACCAAAATGCTTGTGTTTCGAGTGGGTTCACGACGGTAGTGCAATGGGTGGGGAACCGGCGACCACATGATCGCAAGTCCGAAGCCCTAGCCATTGGGCTTATACTAACCTCTACAGTTACCACCGTCAATGTCACATTGGGTGGTGGATCTCTGGTGTAAGCAGCAGGATCCGTGATCTTCAGACCTTCGGCTGGGGTCCAGTGGCCTGCGACGACTGTGCCACCTTTCTCCCCACCCGATAGCCTCATGAGTTGGAGGTGGAAGTTTGTTCGGATGCCGTTCTTAAATTCTATGGGGCCAGTTAAGCCGTGGGCTTGGATCTGTAAAAAAAATGAAGGTTGGACATAACTAGCTTCCGCGCGCGATTTCACTCACGTAACTCTAACCCACCGTAGCGTAGTGGTATTTGGCTCGCATTAAATCTCGGATCGTGGGTTCAATCCCCACTCCGGACAGAAAATATTTGTGTAAATTCTAAGATTTCTTTCCGGGTCTGGTTGGTTGATGGACTACCCTCCGTGCCTCGGAAAGCACGTTAAGCTGTTAGTCCCGATTATTATAACATCATCTATAATAATCGTATATCAAGGAACGGGCAGCAGCGTTTCCTTGTGTGGTACAACATAATACTGCGGTCACCAACTCGCCTGCCGAGCGCGGTGACTATGGCAAATACCCTCCCTCGGAAGGAGGCCCATGTTCAGCAGTGACAGTTGTACGGGCTGATGATGATGATGATGAACTCTAACCCAAAAAATAATAATGATTTGATCTGATTTTGATGAAGGGCAGTCCGTTATCAATACTGAAGCAAGAAATGGACTTAATTAGTGTTTGTTTGTCTATCGATCCGAAATGAAAGTGACCCGAGATATCCCACCGTGATGTAGGTACGCTTCATTTTTCAATGAAACAACAAACTTTAAACTGGATACCTCGTTAGGGCGATGTAGCCAAAATGTACAACGCCATCTATTGACAACTACCGTTAACTACCATTCATCAGTGGACGTTACCTTACTGTGGACGACATAGCTGAACATGGGCCTCCTATTAGAGACCTTGGGTATCCAGGGTTGTTGAAGGATGTTGCCGTAATCACCACACTTGGCAGGCGGTTTGGTTATCACAGTAAGATTTGTGGTGTATGTCCATCAGCCGCTTCTTACCCATGGGTAGATATGGGGAGATCTATTCTGCGCTGGAAACGATACGACAGACATCCTACGACAGACTAACCTGTCATAAATACTTACAGTATTAATATTGTCATATAAAGTTTTCCCATTGGTCCAGGGAGTGTCGGTTTCGCAGGATGCGTTGGTGGTGTGTGCGTGTTCGGTTATCGCTAGGGCTTGGGAGAAAACTTGTACTGCATCGTATAGGAGGGCTGGTTCTGTCTGCAAAGAAAAAGTTTTTTTTTATTCTTATATAAGTACCTACTGCGAGTTTTAGTCGTTGCAAGTAATAGGCTAGTTGACGCTGTTGTGAAATTACTTTTATATGGTTAAGAATGGTTTTACTAAATCAAGAAAAACAATATGGCATTTATTTGAGATCTAGAAAGTACTAAAATAAATATTTTAAAATTGGCTTGACATTTAGAGATGAAAACGCTGTCAGCCATGTTGATCTATATAATTACATTAGCTGTGTTCAAGATCGATGACGTCATGACCCAGAAAGTGTTATAGTAAAGGATCGCGTCACAAAATGTCTGATAGCGTTTTCGTATGTTAAAGACATAGACAAAAGAAATAATTTTCATATTGAGTTTATACAAACATATTCAAGTTTTATGAACAGAAATTATTATATTTAGGTTTCATATGACAAATACTTTTAGAAATAAACATCATTGTAACATAATTTAATATTATTATAATTATGTCAACTAGCCTGTATTATTGGCAGGACGATTTTTCATCAGTATTTCCATCGAAACGTAATATTAACATGTGGGGATCAAACACTCACCTCAACACAGGTGATTAATTTTGTATTTTTTTATGCAATTGAAAAAAGTTTTATATACTTAGATTTAGACAATTGACAACACAAATTTTTTTTACACAACACAAGCAAAAAAATGGTTTGGCTCATTCTAAATAGACGTTAGCGCCGGATGACGTCATTAATACGGTTGTTTGACGAAATTTCTTGGTCAAGAAGTTGAAAATTAAATTAAATCAACTGACATTAGCTAATGTTAAACGCTCGTGATTGGAGTTGCCAATTTAAGAATGTTTTAAAGTTTTTAATTTTAAAGAGGCTAAGGTTAAGCCATTTTAGTTCGTAATAGTCCGACCGTAACGATGAGGTCATCGCCATGAGCCGGCAAATAAAAAAAAAATAAAAAAAGGTTTGGGATCAGAATTCGAAAATAAAGATTTTTGTTTTAGGGTACACAAACAAATTTTGAAATGTTGTCAATTAACATACATCATTCTTCTGTGTATGAGCATCGACTTAAAAAAATACTAAAGGAACTAAACTGTGGAATATGGGCGCAGTATTCTGCAAGGTGTACCAGTGAATTAGCTGCGGAAGGTGGAGGACCAACTTTTATGGCATAAATTAGGAGAAACCTGTTTCCAGCAGTAACTTCTACTCGAAACAGGCCCCTATTAGCCTAATGTGGATTGGTTTGGATTCTGCTAGGTGGATGTACTTCCCAGGAGATTCCGCGTCATCACAACAGGCCGTGGGAGGCTGGCGTGGGCTCCAGAAAAGTGCACACAACTGGTGGCCCTCACACTCAAAGGCGGATGGAGGTCTACTCATGGTATGATTAGCATACCAGTGCCAATGGTGAGGACGTCTCCCACATACCCCACCGCCAGGGCGGAAAAGCCGCTGATGCATAAGGCATTTCTCACCAGCAGCAGCAGCCAGCTTCCCCTATATGCTACATCTTGGCTCAACCAGCTCATTGTGCGTCCTAACGCTATGCTGTACCTTTCCAAGATGATATACCTTGATATGTCCTCCACTGATGATAGACGCTCCTATAGGATGGAACTTCTCCATCACTTGGAGAGACTCCTTCACTTTATCAGACCCTCGGTCTACTAGCCTCCAGCCGCTCATGTTGACACGGTTGTAGTAGAAATCTTCGAAGTCGAAGAGTTCCATGTCCTGAAAGATGGTAAAAGTGTTAAAAGTTTATATGCGTGTGTTTTTATATATACTTCATCATCAGCCCATATAGCGTCCACTACTGAACATGGGCGTGATCCCGGAGGAGGGTTTTTGCCATAGTCACCGCAGTTGGTGACCGCAGTATTATATTGTACCACACAAGGAAACGCTGCTGCACGTTCCTTGATATACGATTATTATAGATGATGTTATAATAATTGGGACCAACGGCTTAACGTGCGTTCCAAAGCACGGAAGATATTCTCTCAACCAACCAAACCCGGAAAGAAATCTTAGAATTTACACAAAGATTTCTTGATATATTAGTCAATATTCGACCATAATTAAAAAATATTTTAGCATTCAGCACTTCGTCTCGACAATCTCCGTAACGTATCGGTATTTGGCTCGCTTTAAATCTCGGAGGTCGTGAGTTCGATCCCCACGCTGGACAGAAAATCTTTGTGTAAATTCTAAGATTTCCCTGGGTCTGGTTGGTTGAGGGACTACCCTCCGTGCCTCGGAAAGCACGTTAAGCCGTTGATCCATCATCTATAATAATCGTATATCAAGGAACGGGCAGCAGCGTTTCCTGGTACAACATAATACTGCGGTCACCAACCCGCCAAGCGTGGTGACTATGGCAAATACCCTCCCCCGGGAGGAGGCCCATGTTCAGCAGTGGACATTTTACGGCAGCTCATGATGATGATTTCTCCTCAGTATAAACTATAAATATGGTAAATTTCATACTCCTCCGACCGCGTAATTGTTGTGAAAAGGGGAACAGAGTTTTTGCTTCACTTAAAACTATTGCAGCATGTCATGCTAACGCTACTGCAGGACGAGAGCGGGGCTCGTGCGAGGTAGTGGGAGGAGAGTTGACGAGTGGCCGGATTACTTATGCGTGCCCGGCCCCCGCCAACGGCGGATCGAAGGAGTGTCCGGGGGGTTTTAATGGTGTAGGGTCCTCTCCTCGTGGTATGAGTTAGCATACCACGCTATAAAAAGGGCGAGTCCCACATATCCCACCGCCAGCGCGCGAATACGCTGCAGCGGTGGGAATGCGTAAAAGCATTTCCCCGGACAAAAAAAAATTCCAGGCGTCATGTTAATTCACGGGAGTTATACTTAGGTAAGATTAAAAATTATCAAAAAGCCTGGTTGACGTCATTCGAGACAAGGGGGATGGCCTATTTTCTATTTTTTTATTTTAGCATCGCCATACAACGAGGCCGCCCTTCTGGGAATTATGTCTGGAAATTTGTCGACCCCAAATTTTATTTATACATCAATATTCTAGTCTGCTTTCTTTCATTTTACAATTAAGGATACACAAAAAAAGCTAATTGTAACAACCATAGGAAACAAATTACTCCAAATTGCATCCATGTCATGCTATCGCTACTGTAGGACGAGAGCGGGGCCCGCGCGGAGGAGCGGAAGGAACGTTGAGTTTTCAGTCAGGTTTTACGTTAATTTGCACGAGTTATACATTGGTTTTTGATTGCAAAAAGGTAAAAAAATAAACTTACAAATGATGTAAACACATAGTGATAATTTTCGTTGTTCATCTGCAGTTGAAGTATCTGAAAAAGAAAAAACATATATATAATCATATACCTACCACCTTCGTAGCGTAGAGGTAAATTCTTGCTTTAAGTCGAGTGGGTTCGATCGTTAGGTTGGACAATATTTCTTTTCGTTGAAAAGCTGGAACAACCCAGCATGCCTCGGAAAACATGTTAAGTCACGAAGCGTCGTGACTATGGCAAAAACCCCCTTGGGAGAGGCCCATGTTCAGCAGTGTACGTTATACGGGCTCGGTTTACCAGAGAGCTGACAGCAGTGTTCGGAGGCATAGAGTGGACCCCTCCATTAACGATTTTACTTAGATAATAGATAATTAATAAAAAAACGCCAAAAACATAAGCATTACATGAGAAAGACTTGATTAGTTTGGCTTTTTTTTTATTGTGTTAGTAATTCTTAAGAACAGGTTTATGTAAAATACAATTTTGGCTAAATAACGGGATATATCCTTTGATTCTTCATTGTCTTTCGTTGTGAGCAGACGTGCCAATTATTTAAAAATAAATCAATAATCACTCGGTAAATCTTGACCTCGTTTTACCGATGACCGTACGAGTAGTAAGCGTGTAATGTAATCTAGGCCATTAAAATTACTTACAGTAGTGAATATGAGTAAATGTAATTAAGTTTATAAACAACAAGAAAATATGGACCACGGCCCCTTTGGACAAAACAGCAGGACTGCTCGTTCTTGCCGTCGGGGGGCCGGATTGCTTATGCGTACCCGGCCCCCGCCAACGGCGGATCGAAGGAGTGTCCGGGGGGTTTTAGTGGTTAGCAGGGTCCTCTCCTCGTGGTATGAGTTTACCATACCACGCTACGGAGAGGGCGAGCCTCACATATCCTACCGCCAAACGTTGCAGCGGCGGTGGGAATGCGTAAATGCATTTCCCCCCGGAAAACCTCTAAAGACCGAACCTCCGCCTTGTGAAGAACCGCCTAATAAAAACTCAGTCGATATACCCAACCAGCCAAAGCTATCTCAACATCGGAGATACAGAACTGGATATCTTCCATAGAACAATGTCTGAATGACGGGTGTGCATTTGCAGCAGAAGGCAAACTAAATACGGAACAAAAGTTAAAAATAATCAACCGCATAATAGCTCATAACCCATCCCTAATGGCAGTCCAGTATCAATCCCTCAAAGAATTACTGACGGGCGCTTAAAGCTAGTAATCAATAAAACTTACTGCTCTCGCCAACTGTCGTACTCTCTTGGGATCTGTGTCAACTACAATATGTTCAATCTGCTGTGCTTTGAGCTGCGCAAGCGCACGCCTGTACTCTCTAGGATCGTGGCATCGTATCGCATACATGTCGCGGCCGTCTTTCGCGATGTCTATAAGGTTAAGTTCACCTGTAACAGAATAGTAAATACTTAAATACAAAACTCTTTTTTTTAAATTATTAATATAGCATTTACTCGCTTTACAGTCATATAGACAACTTCTTTGGCGAAATTTTATTAGTCGTGTTTTAAGCTTGTCTGGCTTGGGGTTCAATCCCAAGCCAGACAAGAAATATTTTGAGTAAATCAGGCAGCCGTAGAACGACGACTAAGACTAAGACTTGCGATCATGTGGTCGCCAGTTCGATCCCCACTCATTGCACTACCCATGTGAACCCACTCATAACACAAGCGTTTTAGATTAGCACGAGGGGTTAACAAGAATACAAGTAAACTGCCAACAAATAATTTAATGCCATCTGTAGGCTTTTGGTTTATTATTTGTATACAAAAAGTAGATAAGCCCGACACAATCAGCTCTAATAGTTTCTTAAACTTAATCATTACAAATCCATTCGACTATTAAGGGCCTAGTTTTTTACTTTTAAGGTAAATTGAAAATGTATGTATTTTAAGAGCAAATTACAAAGGATCTTACCATAACCGTAGTCCTCGTAGATTACCGCCATCCTTGTCCAATTCAAGTAGGAGAGGAATTCGGAGAATGCCTTGATGATCAGCTCCCGGGGAGGGTACAGGTTGATTGTGAAACTGTTGTTCACTGAAAGAAAGAAACTAGGGTTAATTAAGAATTAATATTGTTCCTGCTGGTGGGCAAACATTTTATTTTTAAATACTTATTAAAATTAAACATAGTATTCACTTGGAGCTTTAGGACCACCATGTTGGGCGCCACTTGAAGCTATAAGCTTCAAGTGGCGCCCAACGTGGTACTAAAACTAAAAATCTTTCATATTGTAATAACTATTTATCTTTCATATTGTATAACTAGTTTTACATAAAAATTATGAAAGTGTGTGATAAAAAAGAATAGTGTGAAGACACTTGTTCATAGCGTCAAGAATGGCGCCCAACATCGACCGACACCAATAACTTAAAGAACATACACAATGTAATTACTTACAATTTCAACATCGTAAGGACCGACTGTTAGTCATAGCGTCTAGGTTGGCGCCCAATAAGGGACCGATGGCAAATATTTTTATTTAACAATAAACATTATAGTCATTAATGTAACACCATGTTAATTAGGTACTGTAAGAGGGCTCCAAAAGTACCTACTAAACCTTAAAAATCTTTTTCTGTTACAAAGCTACCTTATCCAGGAGCTACGTAGGTTAATCCATGCGCGGGAATCTAAATAATATAAAATATCAATCAATATTTAGTTTATAATGTAAATACTTACAATTTCCAACATCATATGGACCGACGGTAAAGTGTGGGGTGTGCAGACTCCTAGTCATAGCGTCGAGAGTGGCGCCCAACATGGGGCCGACGCCGCTGAACAAACCTACAGCTCCCGATTTGATTTGCGCACACGCTGTAATAGAAAACGAAATTTAAGTTAACTTTTTAACAATTGAAGATCGATTTTTCAATTGCTAGTTAAAAAATAATAGTCTAGGGGCGTCGGACTTGTGATATTGTGGTTGCCGATTCGATCCCTACCCATTGCACTACCGACGTGAACCTACTCGTAACATAAGCACTTTAGCTTAGGACGAGGGGTTAATAAGAATACGATATATATACATATTCTTTTGACTGATTTTGTATGCATAACATAGAAAACATACTCTTAAAGATTTATTGGCGGGAGAAATTATTAGTATTTTTCTATCTAATCTTGTTTTGAATCTCATATACGATATCTTCGGGTTCGACCCTACGCCAGACTAGTAATCTTTGTGTTAAATCAAAGTTTTTTATTCCGGGTCTGATTGGTTGACGGACTACCCTCCACGGCACGGAAAGCATTTTAAGTCGTTAGTCCTGTAATCTTAAACAATTGTATACCAAGTAACAGCCAATAGCGGTACCCTGTGTATTAAACCATAATACCGCGGTCACCAATTCGCCTGCCACGCGTGGTAACAATGACAAAATGCTCCCTTGAGAGAAAGCCCATATTCAGCAGTGCTATACGGGCTGATGATGATGATTTACTCATTTTTTACCCCAATCCCCAAAAACCATCCCTTATCAGGAACAAATATTAAACGAAACTGAAAACGTAATATAAAAGTTCTGTAAACCCATTTTTTCATCATTTCCATTCTCGGTTCGTACATTTTTTTCCCGACCATTTTTGCGGTTAAGTGAACTTCAAGCGTCACTTCCGGAGTATTGCGTTTGACGCCATATTGCATTTCCGGTAGCATTTACAATTTCCGCGGTGAATTGCGACACCTTTTCGTTAAGAGTGTGTTTTTTTAAAATGAGGTTATTGTTACTTTAGCCTTTTAGTTAAGTAGTAGTTTTTTAATTGGAAAAAGTTAAGGAGTATTCTCAGATGATGTAGCTGATCCGCGCATTTTCACAATCGTATTGCTTTTTATCATCGTCATCATCAGCCCGTACAACGTCCACTGCTGAACATGGGCCTCCTCCCGAGGGAGGGTTTTGCCATAGTCGCTTGGCAGGTGGAATAGTTGGGAATCGGGACTTTCCGAGACACGGAGGTTAGTCCCTCAACCAAGCAGATCCGGAAAGAAATCTTAGCATTTACACAAAGATTTCTTGTCCGGTGTGGGGATCGAATCCACGACCTCCTATACTTAAAGCGAGCCAAATACCGCTACGCTACGGAAATACAAATATTCTAAAGAGGAACGATTAGTATTTTTGAATGCATATGCGTTACGAATAAACTCAAAAGCTGCTGGACGGATTTCGATAGTTAACTATTTCAAAATTAGAATGCTAAATGATCCCTGAGTACCTTACATAGCCTTTATTTAATTATGAAGTTCCCATGGATGGGAATGAAAGCTTACCGCGCGCGCTGTCTAGTCATTCATACGTTAATCTAAGATACATACGTTATGGTGTATTGTAGTCACAAGTGCTACGGGTGATCCTCCAGTAGAGAGGTCTCCAAACTACGGCCCGGGGGCCAAATCCGGCCCGCCAGTGCCAACAATCCGGCCCGCGACAGCTTAAGACTAGTGCCATCAATCTAGCCCGCGTGTCCGTTTAATAAGACAACACAAAATGATAATTAGGTACTCGGTCGCGCACTTTGCGACTAGTCTAGAAATAACAGTAAAGTTAAGTATTGAAAAATTAAAACTATATAGTTTTAATGTTTCAATCCTTAACTATACTCTAAGCTTAATAAGCCAAAATATGTTAAAACTTTTTTTTTTACTCTTATTTCTAGACAAGTAGCCCTTCGAACATATTGAAAACATGGTTATGGCCCTAAGGCTTAAAGTTTGGAGACACCTGCTCCAGTATTTTGGACACATAGCACGACGGGATCCTTCCAACTTAGAGAGTTCCATTCTATTAGCCACTCAAACGTCCGGGCGACTATAGTCGCCTACCCCTTGAACGTCCGAGCGCGAACCGCGAACCGAACCGCGTCGAGCGCTCGTGCCGTTACTGATTCAAAGTGTATTTACTAGCAAACTATTGCTGCTATAGCAAGGTAAAACCTACCAGTATCAAGCTGAATTATTAAGGAATCAAAATATGTACTAATTAAAGTTCAACAATTAATCTGCTATTCATAAAAAAAATAATTAACTTAACAATACGGGTTAAATTTACGTAAAATATTTCTTTTAACAAGTTTTAACGAATCATTTTTTAATTATTCGCAATGTTTTTTAATAATAATTAAACTAGATTAAATAAGCTTTTTTTTGACACCAATATCTTATTACTTAAAATGAACAGTGTAGCCCATTAAACCAAAATAAAAACGCGTTCCTGCAGTAATCTAGATCGACCTAGATTTCGTCTCCGATACCGAAATTACGGCAAGATGGCCGCCCGCCTAAGGATTTTACACACGACTTTAGGATTTGTTTTAAAATAAATTAGGTATTTTTATTCTTAATTTAGGTGATAGTCAATTATTGTAGGTATGTTTTATAATTCTTAAATATATTAATTTAAACTATCAATATCATCAAGGAAAAAGGCAATAATAATGTGCATGATGCATTAAAAATATCGGGGTCAGCAGCCAGTAACTTATAAAAAAACATTCACATTTTAATAGCAGCGTATCTTCAAGCAATACTAAGTATGCACATGGTATAATTATTACAATAATGACATCAATATTAAAAAAATAATATGCACGACACAAATAGGCGTAAATCCGTAAACCAAAATATTAGTGATTTTGATTAAATATGAGAATTAAATTGTTAAAACACCACAAGGGAAATAAAGTGAGGTGAAACCATCAAGCAAATTTAAAAATGATAGCAAAAGTCGACAATCATTAACAAACATAACATTATTATATCAAACAAACAAAGAATCACCACCACACAAAACGAAAAATAATATTGCAAACATATTTTGCCGTTTGTACACATCCTTATTTTGAACCATTTTAGTTCCGTCCGTGGATAGCAATCTATCCATGCCTAAACACCTGAGGAACACAATGACATTTTAAAGGAATCTTCCGTGAATATTGTATATTTCAGTTTTTAAAGTGTATTACTATGTTTATGACGAACTATTACTCTTTGTTTAAACAATATTTTACTGAAAAACTACGTAAAAATAACTAAAATTGGATCAACAACAAGAATGGCCGCTCCTACGCCATTTTTTTCGAAACAGCTACACTTTGAATTCCAAATATGACTCGATTTTACTCTTAAAACTGTGATATGTATACTTAATTATAAAGCACAAATCATCTAGTTTATTTTTATGTATAATAATCTATGAACTAATAAATAAAACTAAAGTACTGACGACATAATCGCTGGAACTTAAAAAACACTTGTTCACTAAACACAAAGCGTAGAGTGGACTGCAGATAAACGTTTGTTTTTATTCGTTGAGGCTTCTTACACTGCCATCTCGTGATTTTTATTGTAAAGTAGTTCGTCAGCAATCGACTACACAACTTAAACACGCAAAAAGTAACGCATATTGTCGATAGATGACGGTTTTATAAAATATGTCGCTATGGATACTAAAGTATCCTTGGACGTACAACGCCCTTTTTTTTTTGGATACTAAAGTATCCCTGGACGTGTGAGTGGTTAGGCAAAGTGGAAGGGGGTCGTCCGCGGGGCAGAAGACCGGCTAGATGGGCGGATCGGATTGCCGAGCTTTTAAAAACATCGATCTATCAAGCAGTACACAAAGCAGCAGTTCGGGAAACTTGGCGACCTTCAATAAAACAACTGACCAAGTGAAGGGGTCGCGATCTTCAGCATTGAAGAAACGAATGAGGAGGATCAGTTGATTCTATGGATTTTGTATACAGCCTCCGTGTTGTAGTGGTATAATTTTCGCTTTAAATCGTCATGGTCGAGGTCGTGGGTTGGATCCCTATGCCAGACAAGGTGTCTTTGTGACGATTTTAAGTTTATTTTCGGGGTTTGGTTGGTTGAGTGACTGTTCTCCATGCTTTGGAAAGCACGTTAAGTTTTAAATTCCCAGGCCCATTAATTTTCAGAATTTAGATTAATAAATTAAGGCCACCCGGCAGGATTCGAGTCTGCATCTTACTTAGGTTTAGCCCCTAATGCCTTCATCATCATCATCAACATCCCGTTTACTTCCACTGCTGAACATGGGTCTCCTCTTAACAGATCTTGGCAAGCCAGGATTATTGAGGGATGTTGCCATAATCAACACGCTTGGCAGACGGATTGGTGATCGCAGTAAGATGTAAACCTGCTAATAGATGCTGCTGCTCATCTATCAGCCATATGTCCCTTAGTCACCTTTTACGACACCCATGGGAGGACATGGGGTGGTCTATTCTAAGCTGGAAACCACACGGCAATAAAATCCTTAACTATTCGGAATTGAGAAATTTATCAATCCCTTTATAACACGTCTCTACGGGGGACGTCCATGCCATCTATCGGGAATGATAAACATTACTTCGGCAAATATCTCCAAAGTTGCATTTGCAATTGTCGAAGTAATATGGCATCTACGTTCCCCAAAGAGATGTGTTATAAAGAGAATAAAGGCGGAAACATATTGTTACGTCGCTACGCGACCTGACGACATGCGACGCGTGTTGAGTCGAAACAAATGTATTGACCATGTATTACCAGAATCACACTATGAACACCCGACGCGACGTTGCGTCGGGTGTTCAAAATGTGATTCTGGATTCTGGTTTGGAAACAATACATTTGATTCGACTCAATACGCGTCCCGTGGCGTTTTAACAATATGTTTCCGCCTTGATAAATTTCGACGACCGGTTGGGTTCCACCGTGGCCGACTGGTTAAAGCATTAGGGGCTACCTAAGATGCAGGTTGTAATCCTGCCGGTGGTCTTAATTTATTAATATCAATTTTAAAATTTAGTTTTCGATAAATATTTCCGTAAAGTATAAAAAAAAATATATTAAAATCCGACAGATGTTCAGCTTTTTTTTCGGACGGACATTTGTAGTTTGCCCCGAGGCTTTTGCTACTTCACCGGGCATGAAGGCGAGCAGAGCTCCAGCCTAGATAAATGGTTTAACACTACAAACTAAGCAACCTGCGCAAGACTTGGACCTCGGCTCGCTGACGGGGAGATTGATGGATTATGGCTTCTAGTTTTTTTAGGGGAGTTTTGTGCAACTGTCGCTCTACTTTACAGTTCGCGGGCCTCTCGGGTCTACGAGGGCATCGGAAGGTTCTTAGCAAACTTAGGGTCGGGAGGGGCCATGTTTAGCGGTACTAACCTTTCTTATGGGTCTTGAAGGTGTCTCTCTCCGGTGTATACTGTAAATCATAAACCAGGGTGCTGTTGGGTAGCAAACTGCGCTCCTTATTGATTCTGTACACGGCGTATTTGAATGCCAGCTCGGTGCTGCCACCTCGGGCGTCTTCTGTGAATACTGCTCCTGGAAAATGGGAATAGAATCTTCTTATTATGATGAGTGGGGATTGCGAACTAATCGCACGCGTGCCTTTGAGGGTGCAAATTGCAATGTAAGGGCCTATACACACCATGTTTTTTAAACCCGTTGATATGCGTTTGCAGATATACAGACGCAAAGCAAACGACAACAAACTGCTAAAAGCGCGCGTGTTTAAAAAACATGGTGTGCATAGGTCCTAAGGTATTTTACAACAGAAGTTATGCTAACAATATATACTTAATTAGCTGTCCTGTCTGGTTTCACCCGCGTAGATCCAGATCCCGTGGAAACCTAGACGTAAAATATAGCCGTCCCTATTTATTTAATTATTTTTTGTTTGTAATACAATAGCAAGTACCAAAAATACCTCTACATACTCCGATCAGTAATCATCACCGATGATGATGATGATGAACTTACCGATCTTAACGACAGGTGATAAGGCGGCCGCTGCGTTCAACATAAGGACAAACCAGCGCCAATCTGGACACATCGTGCTTCATCATCAGCCCTTGACGTTTTCCACACCACCTGATGACAAGAGGAGAACTATTAGTACCAAAGGAGTCGTTTTTTAGGGTTCGGAACTAAGAAAGCGGCCGCAGCCCAATGATCTTGTGGTCGCCGGTTCGATCCCCACCCATTGCACTACCGACATGAACCCACTCGTCACACAAGCATTTTAGTAGTACTAGTAGACTGCAAAATTCAGCTAGGAAATAAAAGATTTTGTTTTATAGAAATGGGACCCTATTACTCTCCCGACCCTTAGCTTGCAAGGAACTTTCCGATGCCCTCGTAGACCCGAAGTCCGAGGGGTCCGCGAACTGTAGCTCATCATCAACAGGCCGTTTACGTCCACTACTGAACATGGGCCTCCTCTTGGCACCTTGGCAAGCCAGAATCGTTGAGGGATTTTGCCATAATCACCACGCTTGGCAGACGGATTGGTGATCGCAGTAATATTAATTTAACCTAGTAATAAAATTTAACCTTGGGCTAATAGACGCTGCTGCCCATCCATCAGCCATATGTCCCTTAGTCGCCTTTTACGACACCCATGGGTAGACACGGGGTGGTCTATTCTAAGCCGGAAACCACACGGCATCAACACACAACTGTAGCTCAGATATACTGAAAGTCATAATCCCTCAATCCCTCTGTCAGCGACCGCCCTGATTCAACATGCGGAAGTTTATTAAGAAGAGGTTCAACAAATATTAACCCTAAAGGGATGAAATAGTTTAGAATACAATAAACTTAATAAATTGACATGTTTAAAACTTTTTTTGGCAACCTCCGTAGCGTAGCGGTATTTGGCTTGCTTTAAATCTTGGAGGCCGTGGGCTCAATCCCACAAGAAATCTTTGTGTAAATTCTAAGATTTCTTTCCGGGTCTGGTTGGTTGAGGGACCCTCCGTGAACCTCGGAAATCACGTTAGACCGTTGGTCCGATAATTATATATAATATAACATCATAATTATAATAATCGTATATCAAGGAACGTGCAGCAGCGTTTCCTTGTGTTTTACAATATAAATCTGCGGTCACCAACCCGCCTGCAAGCCGTGGTTATAATAAAAGTAATATAGTTTTTACACGGCCCTCTGGTCTCTGTAGGAATGTTTTATAACCTGTGACCGAATAATTTCCCTTAATTATACCGTAGCTGCTATAATTCAGAAAATCCCTCATAACATTCACATAATATTAACACTCCCAAAGACATATTAAATGGGGACACACGGACAAGTAGTGCAGACAATCTAATATATAAAATTCTCGTGTCACAGTTTTCGTTGCCATACTCCTCCGAAACGGCTTAACCGATTTTGATGAAATTTTTTGTGCTTATCCGGTATCTATGAGAATCGGCCAACATCTATTTTTCATCCCCCTAAATGTTAGGGGTAGTCCACCCCTAAATTTTAATTTTTATTTTTCAGACAAAATTAGGGTAGGGGTAGGGTAGGGGTAGGGTAGGGGTAGGGTAGGGGTAGGGTAGGGGTAGGGTAGGGGTAGGGTAGGGGTAGGGTAGGGGTAGGGTAGGGGTATGGTAGGGGTAGGGTAGGGGTATGGTAGGGGTAGGGTAGGGGTAGGGTAGGGTAGGGGTAGGGTAGTGTAGGGCAGGGGTAGGGTATACAAGTCTACCCGTGCGAAGCCGGGGCGGGCCGCTAGTTTTGTTATAAATAAAATAAAAAAAGTTTTTATTCACGTAAACCTATTACAGGTATTTGTCAATAGTCAAAACATATTTGGCTTATTTTTGATTTAAATTAATTAATTTTATTTGTTTATTGCTACGTATAATAATAGTTTATATAGCTTTAGCCTTAAAGCTGTCAGGTATGAAAGTTCAATATTATTTTATATCTATGGTTAAATCTAAGTTCTGTCCTTTGAGTATGTTATTATTTAGACGGACCATAAGTCGATTCGACGAACGCGTTTTAGTGCTACCACCGGATCCAATACGTCCCAACTGAGAAGATCCGGCGAAACAAACTCAGTGGGGTTATTCCACTGCCGGTTTCAGCGCGGCCTCATCGAGACGATCTGGCGAATTATATTTTAAATGTCTTTGAATACTTTACGGAAAAGTTTACCTTATACTATGTTTCAAAATTGAGATTACTAAAATTCGACCACCGACAGGATTCGAACCAATAACCAATTAGGCTACGGTGGAACCACACCGGTCGTCGAAATTTATCAATCCATTCATAACACGTCTCTAAGTGGGACGTTAATGCCATCGGTAATCGGTAATGATCCGCATTACTTCGACTATATAAGTTGCATTTGGTATTAAATATTAAATGATGACACCGCCCGTATATCACATTTTTAATGTTTTGAATACTTTACGGAAAAGTTTATTATATACTATTCTACTATTTCGAATCATGCCGGTGTTCGAATTTTATTAATCTCAATTTTGATAGAAAAGGAAGGCGCAGAAGCTGCAGAAGTGGCCAAGCGGCGCAAATACGTGACACTATCTAGTGACTACGTGTTTGTACCGCTTGGCTTCGAAACTTTTGGTCCATGGGGTCCAAGTACAAAAAAGTTTTTTAAACAATTATTCCCTCGGTTGATCGACGCCGCTAATGACAAGAGGGCCGGCTCATTTCTCGCACAGAGAATAGCAATAGCTATTCAACGTGGAAATGCAACCAGTTTTCTTGGCACGATGCCGCCCGCTGGACACCATAAACAAGTTTCAACGATATGTGAAAGATAAATTATGTAGAAAAGCTTATTACAAAATTTCAGATTATGTCAATGACAAAACAGCTTGGGAATAGTTGGTATAATAGTGAGTTGCTCTGAAACAATACTGCTTTATTAATAATTGTAAAATCAAATTTATTTAAGAAAGGATTCCTCTGAGTTTCTTGCCAGTTCTTCTCAGAGTTGCCACGTCCAGAACTGGTGGTAGTAAAAGAAAGGGACGCATCATAAGAACATGATTTAAAATATTTTAAATGTGTCTATATGAATAAAGAATTTTTGACTTTTGACCCACTTTTGTTAGATTTTTAAGTTTTTAGTTTAAGCTAGTTTTAGTTCTATACTTAGTTTATTTTAAATTGATTATTGTTTTTTAAGTTATTAAATAAAAATTTGAAAAATTTCGTGAAATTTTGAAACATAATATATATGTCACCGGAAAAGTAATACCTACCTAAGAAATAAGTAGTACCTTTGTACATTGCCTTTTCTTTGCATTTTATTTACTATATTTTTTGTGTGTACATAAATAAATAAAAAAATAAAAAATAATAGTAATCGATAGATTAACAACTAACTATAGTTAGTTGATCAACTAACGAGGTTTCGGGTGGTTACAAGAAAAATACACGGCAACGACAACCTCCATAGTGTAGCGGTATTTGGGTCGCTTTTAATCTCGGAGGTCGTGGGTTCGATCCCCACTCCGTACAAGGTCCCGATTATTGTAACATTATTTAATAATAATCGTATAACAAGGAACGGGCTGCAGCGTTTCTTTGCGTGGTACAACATAATACTGCGGCCACCAATCCGCCTGCTAAGCGTGGTAACTATATGGCAAATACCCTCCCTCGGGAGGAGGTCCATGTTCACCAGTGGACGTTTTACGGGCTGATCATGATAATGATGATGAAACTACATACTAAGCAACCTGCGCAAGAAGGCGACCCTTTAGTACTTGGACCTTGGCTCACGGACCGCCCTGAGCCGAGGTCCAAGTTGACGGAAGGATTAAGGGATTGTGGATTTTGTGCAATTGTCACTCTACGTTACCGTTCGTGGGCCTCTCGGACTTCGGGTCTACGAGGGTATCGGAAAGAATTAAAGTATTAGGTATAGGTATTTACTCGTTACCACCGCCGCTGCAGCGTATTCGCGCGCTGGCGGTGGGATATGTGGGACTCGCCCTCTCCATAGCGTGGTATGCTAACTCATACCACGAGGAGAGGACCCTACACCACTAAAACTCCCCGGATACCTTCGATCCGCCTTTGGCGGGGGCCGGGTAAGCATAAGCAATCCGACCCTAGAATAACCTACAAGAATTAGTCAATTGCGAACGACGACAAGCTTAATTGAATTACTTCTTAGTAGTATTACTAAGCCGATTTAATCTGCTATGTACATTATCGTACTAACTAGCCTTTCATAGTCGTGGGTACTTAGTTAAGTAAGAAGATTGACATCATCATCATCTTCAGCCCATATAACTATGTAGCAACCTACAAAGTACATCGTACAAATCAGTCATCAAACACTCTACAAAGTACATCGCACAAATCAGTCATGAAACACTCTGCAAAGTACATCGCACAAATCAGTCATGAAACACTCTACAAAGTACATCGCACAAATCAGTCATCAAACACTCTACAAAGTACATCGCACAAATCAGTCATCAAACACTCTACAAAGTACATCGCACAAATCAGTCATCAAACACTCTACAAAGTACATCGCACAAATCAGTCATCAAACACTCTACAAAGTACATCGCACAAATCAGTCATGAAACACTCTACAAAGTACATCGCACAAATCAGTCATCAAACACTCTACAAAGTACATCGCACAAATCAGTCATCAAACACTCTACAAAGTACATCGCACAAATCAGTCATCAAACACTCTACAAAGTACATCGCACAAATTAGTCATCAAACACTCTACAAAGTACATCGCACAAATCAGTCATCACACACTCGAATGCGCCGCGCCGCGTGCGCCACCTACAATAATAATTGTGTTTAGTTGTAAGTTAGTTAAGCCGACGCTGATTGGTCGGAACGCAACCACTTGTAAATCTATTTTAGTACTTAAGTAGACTCCCATGTAAATAAATTTCATTCCATTCCCTCACCGTTGTTCTTGCGTTTCACTACCTATCTCGAGGAGACCCCGAGACGACTCAGCCACTAAATTGGTGACCCCGATGTGATCCACTAAATTGGTGACTCCGACGTGATGCACTAAATTGGTGACCCCGACGTGATCCACACGCAACCTTCTGATACTTTGTAGGTTGCTATAACGTTTATTGCTGAACAGGGGCCTCTTCCCGAGACAGGGTAGTTGCCATAGTCAACACGCTTGGCAGGCGGTTCGGTGACCGCAGTATTATGTAGTACCACACAAGGAAACGCTGCTGCCCGTTACTTGATATACGATTATAATAGATGATGTTATAACAATCGGGACAAACCGAGGCACGGAAGGTCCCTTAATCAACCAGACCCGGAAAGAAATCTTAGAATTTACACAAAAGTTTTCTGTCCGGCGAAGGGATCGAACCCACGACCTCCAAGATTTAAACATTGACAGTTGCCCAAAATTATCTTAAAAATTTCAGGTCATCATTTCTTAATCCCCCGCTAGCGAATGGCTTATTGTTTGAAAGCTCCTCTATGCTCTCATTTCACAGTATTTATTCTACTTTCGTGCTTCTTCTGCCATATCCAGCTCTCACTTTCTTACATTAGGGTTGGTACAAGCATTCCTCTATACTATACACAACCAGACGAGTCTTCTTAGACATGCCTTTGCGGCTCATAAATGTGGGCAAAGCACCACTTCTAGGACTAGGGCGTCGGACTTGTGATCTTGATGTCGCCGGTTCGAACCCCACCCATTGCACTACCGACGTGAACCCACTCGTAACACAAGCATTTTAGCTTAGCACGAGGGGTTAACAAGAATACTAGTAGACTGCAAAATTCTGCTAGTAATCTTTATTAATAGATTAAAAAAATACTACCTATATTTCCTTAATACACTCTTCTTACTGTACTCCATAAAACAAAGTCGCTTCCCGCTGTCTGTCCGTCCCTATGTATGCTTAGATCTTTAAAACTACGCAACGGATTTTGATACATTTTTTAATAGATAGGTAGGAATTCAAGAGAAAGGTTCTTTTACAGTATACATCAGCATTGCACCCGTGCGGGGTTAAGTTAGTTTTTTTTTAAGATTACTAGCAGAGTTTTTGCTCTCTACACGTATCTATTCTTGTTAACCTCTCGTGCTAAGCTAAAATGCTTGTGTTACGAGTGGGTTCACGTTGATAGTGCTTGTGCAATTGGTAGGAATCGAACCGACCGACCACAAGATTACCAATCCGAAGCCTGCTTAGAGATATTTTATATGATATGATATAGTTAATATTTTATTATGAAGTTCCCATGGGGACAAGAGCGACGCGGACTAAACTACTTGCAGAATGCTAGTCTAAACTACTAATATATACAGCTGAAGAGTTTGTTTGTTTGGTTTAACGCGCTAATCTCAGGAACTACTGGTCCTATTTGAAAAAAAATTTCAAAATTAGATAGTCCATTTATCGAGGAAGGTTATATTTTATTATGAAATTCGATTATATTTGAAAGTAAAACTGCGTGGGATGCTAGTTTTTAACAAAAACCCCTTAAATCAACCCTTTTTTCGTTGAATAAGCACCCCTTAACGTCTCTCATCTTACGTTCGAGATCACGATCCAATGACTATTCTGAATACAGATCCACCCCCTAATCAAACGATGGTATACCTAAGTAAAGATAGGTATAATACCTAAAGAACCAGAGAGAGAATCACTGGGTATTTTTTTACCGTCTTGAAAATAATAGGGCATGATAATTATGTATATTAAATATATGTCTAAGGCATAGTTATTTTATCATTGTATTTTTTTACTGACATAGAGTGAAAATCGCAACGGTAAAATTAGTACCTAAGTAGGTAGTTACGCTTTTTCGCATACTCTTTTCATTCATGTGTGATTGCGGCCTAAGTATTATGGGCACATATTTTATTATTATGCACACGCTATGTAAGGTGTACTTCTTTTAAGTTATTTATGAGATTTTTGAAACTCTTATTACCGAAATACGGGTAAAAATATACTGTGGTCTATATATTCTATTCTACTAACACAACACACCATGTCATTATCAAGACGGTATTTATATAAAACGTCACCCAGTAACTATATGTAATTATAATGCCTTAACAGTCTAGCGGTTCTATGATTGACGTTGATAGGACAGTTGTAAATTTTTAGGGCTCCATACTAAAAAGGTAAAAGCGGGACCCTATTGCTGGTTTTATTAAGGTGTCTGTTCACTCAGATACTATATAATAGCAAGGCAAGAAAAAACTATTTTAAATAAAAAATATCAAAACCACAAAGTATCTTCAAGAAGATCGATACGTCACTAGTTGATATTTTTTAGTCAGAGGCTAAAAATCCTATTACTAAAACTGCGCTGTCCGTCTGTCTGTCACCAGGCTGTAACTCATGAACCGTGGCAGCTAGACAGTTGAATTAATAGTAGTGACAACAGAAATCACAGATGATGTATTTTGTTATTGATACCGAGCAAAAAAAAAAAGGTTGTTGCATAGCCCCCCTAAATATTTATATTATTTTATTTTTAGTATTGTTGTTAGGTATAGCGGCTACAGAAATACTTCATTTGTAAAAAAATCATCTGTCTGGCTATCGCGGTTCTTGAGATACAGCCTGGTCACAGACAAACAGCGAAGTCTTAGTAATAGGGTCCGGGGACCAACGTCCTTATTGTTATGACGTCAATCATCAAACGTGGTGACAATACACTCCCTCGGGAGGACCCATGTTAAGCAGTGGACCGTATACGGGCTGATGATGGTGATAACCATTGGAAAAAGATACAAATCCCTATAAATATGAAAAATTCGTTTGTTGATTTGCCCGTAATCGCAAGTACTTATTGTTGTTATTTTAAGGGCATCTAAATATTCCATTCTCACGTCGATTTTCGTATTGCTGTTTCTGTTTGTAGGGCTTAGTGCAGAGGCGGATTAAACGTTAAGAGCGCTGTAGGCAAGCAACTCATCGGCACTATTTTATAAAAAACTGGTACTAGTAAAAATATGATCGCTGTAGTTGGCGTTACTACCTACATGTGTGGTAGAGGTTACAATTTGGAGCTGGCATTTCTTTATTCCGACTTATAGTAGCCTCAACTACAGTTGCTGTTCCAGCGTCTATTACGTCCACGCGCCGTCCGGGGGGTTTTAGTGGTGTAGGGTCCTCTCCTCGTGGTATGAGTTAGCATACCACGCTATGGAGAGGGCGAGTCCCACATATCCCACCGCCAGCGCGCGAACACGTTGCAGCGGCGGTGGGAAAGCGTAAATGCATTTCCCCCCGGACAAAAAATAAAAAAAGGCTCGTGCCTAGTTTTTATTATACTAAAATAATGGTTTATTTTTCGAATATAAAAATCAACAACGGGACTATAATAAGCCTTAAAAGTTAATAAAATCAATAGACCAAGGAATTTCAATACAATGATAAAAGTATCAAATTTAGATTACAGATATTCACAAGGCTTTTTCCATGTTTTTGACCTAATGATGACTTAACATAGGTCTGTTATTGCCACTTACTTTCGCAAAATTAATAATCTTTAAATATATCAGATAAGAAATGCCATTGCCGACAATTTCGCCGTTAAATACCTGAAGTGTCTGAAGGATATACATATCATATTGGTTTAGTGAACACCTCTGTTATTTTTCCATTACGAACAAACACTTCATTTTTATATATGTAAATAGAAACGAAAAAGAGTTCCCCACAAAAAAGCCATTACGCACGTTCGCCAACCTTAACCGCAGTATTTCACAATATAATGTTATTTCATTCGGGGTGGAACAAACGCATATTTACACCCCATCCTATGAATATCAGTAGCATAAAATAATCCATACAATACCTACATATTTTGAAGCGGCCGTACCCGAATGGCTAGGGTGTCGGACTTGTGATCCTGTGGTCACATTATCATCACATTCAATTAAATATAAATTAATTGAAGGTCGTAAAATGCTGAACATGGGCCTCCTCCCGAGGGAGGGTATTTGCCATATTCCACTTTTGGCAGGCGTTTGGTGACCGCAGTTTTGTTTTTTTTCGGACGGACATATTATGCAGTTAGCCCTGAGGCTTTTTCTACTTCACCGGGCATATTGGTGACCGCAGTATTATGTTGTAACACACAAGGAATCGCTGCTACTCGTTCCTTGATATACGTTTATTATAGATGATGTTATAATAATCGGGACCAATGGCTTATCGTACTTTCCGAGGCATGGACGGTAGGCTTTCAATCACCCAGACCCGGAAAGAAATCTTGAAATTTTACACAAAGATTTCCTGTCCGGAGTGAGGATCTAACCCATGACCTCCGAGATTTAAAGCGAGCCAAATACCGCTATGCTACATAGGTTAACTTTATATTGTAACAGAATGTTTATTTTTTTATTCTTGTTTAGCCCTCGTGCTAAGATAAATGTTTGAAATAATGATAAAATAATAAAATTTATTCAGCACTTGTCAAAATAACACTGTATAAGACTAAATCTAACAAAAGTATCACTTAAGTAGCTAAAAACATTGTTAAAATTATTTGATCTTACAGAATTTTTAATCAGTTTGTCCGTCTGTCGTGCGATAAATCACAATAAATGTCCCCTTTATAGTAAGATGCCTTAAAGGTGACAGGTCTAAAAGGCTTGTGTTACGAATGGGTTCACGTCGGCAGTGCAGTGTGTGGCTATCGAGCATTCGGGCCGGCGCGGCCGCGACCACACGATCACAAGTCTGACACCCTAGCCACGGTCGCTATGTTGATCAACTAATACTGCAGTGTGTCAGTCGGTATTATTGTGTGTTGGGATCCGCATATTTTCGCGTCCGTTATGAATAGATCTATAAATATTTATTAGTGAGGCAACACCACGAGAGAATCCCTTTGCGTAGCTTGCGGCAATGAATATTGAAGTTGAATGCATACATTGATCGGTATACATTCGTATTGACAAAGGTTTAACGAGTGGAATAAACAAATGGGTTTTCTCAAATTGAAAACGCATAATTAAGGGGTCTCCAAACTTTGAAGGCTTAGAGCTATAACGATGTTTTCAATATGTTCGAAGGGCCACTTGTCTATAAACAAGAGTAAAAAATATATATAAAAAAAGGTTTTTATTCACGTAAACCAATTACAGGTATTTGTAAATAGTCAAAACATATTTTGGCTTATTTAGCTTAGAGTATAGTTAAGGATCGAAAAATTAAAACTAAACAGTTTTAATTTTTCATTCCTTAACTACTTATACTGTTATTTCTAGACTAGTCGCAAAGTGAGCGACCGAGTAATTATCATTTTGTGTTGTCTTTTTAAACTTATCACAGCAATAGTAACAACAATAAGACATTGGATGCGCGGGCTACATTTATGTCACTAGTCTTAAACTGTCGCGGGCCGAATTGTTGGCACTGGCGGGCCGGATTTGGCCCGCGTGCCGTAGTTTGGAGACCTCTGGACCTCTTCCCATGGGTATCGTAATTGGCGACTAAGGGGCAGCAGCATTTATCAGCTCAAGGTTACTCATCTTACCGCGATCACAAATCCGCGTGTGAAAATGAAAGTCGATGTAGTGAGAAAGGATTGAGAAAGGTATGCCAAATTCGTTCGGAAATATAGAGTTACGTAGGTAGCCACAAGACTTTTGCTACTTCACCGGGCATAAAGGCGCGCAGAGCTCCAGCCTTAATAGTTTAAAAACTACAAACTAAGCAACCTGTGCAAGAGGGCCCCATGTGGGGCTGAGACCTCGACTCATGGCGGTCGCTGGCGATGAGATTGAGGGATTATGACTTTTAGTATTTTAGGGGGTTTTGTGCAACTGTCGCTTTACTTTACGAAAGGAGACTAATAAGTAGAATTTATAGGTCGAATGTGAACAGATATGTTGCAAGGGGAAGATCAAAGCAGACGTTTGACGTTATATGGAGGACGTTCTTAAGAAAGGCCAGGTTAAAAGTGCCCTAAACCGAAGGACATGCATGAGGAGATTAATAAATGGAAAGAGGCGAAAGTGGTATGTCAAGATCGTAGCAAGTGGAAGGAAGTGATCTAAACCTTAGGATGCCTTTCCACTTGAGATTTGCTATGCTACGTTGCTATGGATGCGTTTGAAATCCACCAATCATATTCATTGATGCACATAGCTTAGTACTGGTCGAAACGGATTCAACTAAGATATTTATTTTATTTTTATTTAAAAACTTTATGCACAATATGGTACAAAGGCGGACTTAATGCCAAAGGCATTCTCTACGAGTCAACCTTAGGGTGATGCAGAGAATAACAAGGAAGGTGCACTTTAAAGACAAGAAGTGAGATAAATAAAAGAAATAAATACATACCTACATTATAAAATAATGAATGACATAGAATACACAAATAATTCAATGAACAAACTACTATATATTAGATAGTGACATAAATACATACATACATATAACAAATATTACAACACTTAGTAGCAAGTGGACTAATGCGATTCTGCCAACGATTTAATCAAATGTTCTCGGGTTTTCTTTTTAAAATCATACCGAGTCTTTGCCATCCTGATTTCGAGCGGAAGATCGTTCCACAGAAGAATGGGTTTAACAAAGAAGGAAGAGTGCATAAAGCTGGAACGATGAGATGGACATTCAAGTAAGCGGTTGTGAGACGATCGGAGATTTTTATTGTGACTTGAATGAAGGTATTGAAAGTTAGAAGAAAGATAAGCCGGAGAGTAGGGAGAATCTAATAAAGAAAAAAGAGTGCAAAGTGCCCTAAGTGTTCTACGCTGCCGTATTGGCAACCAGCGTAGTTGAGTTCGATATAAACTAACGTGATCATATTTACGAAGATTGAAAATGAATCGAATGCAGTTATTCAGAATGCGGTCAAGTTTATTGAGTAGATCTGCATTCAGTTCAAAGTAGCACACATCACCATAGTCAATGATGGGAAGGATTAAAGTCTGCACGAGCATTAATTTGGTTTTGGATGGAAGGAAATTCTTAAGACGATAGAGATAACGCAATATGTTAGTGACCCTCTGGCTTGCCTTGACAGTCTGCATCTGCCAATTCAGCGTAGGATCTATGTGCAAACCCAGATTTTTAACATTTTGGCTGAATGGAATTGCTGAGTTATTAAATATATATAAGACTAGCGACCCGCCCCGGCTTCGCACGGGTACAATACTGATAATTATACCTCTAACAAACGGGCGAAATTTGGTCAAAACAAACAGAAACAAATTAATATAGGTACCTACTAAAACTCAGTGAAATAAGTAGGTGGGTATACTTTTATCGTATGAAATACCTATACTCTTCAGGACTAACAATACAACAAACACTAAATAAATAGGTATTCAAGTATCTATCCATCATAGTTTCAACGAACACAAAACAAAAAATTTGCCCTATAATTCTTAAGGATCGAGCGCGCATAATCGCATTAGGCCTACCTAAAACACGCGCTGTTATTTTGCGATAACTTCTAAGTTATTCATTAAAAGTATATAGTGTAGGGGTAAAATAATCTGCATGAAATGCTTAAGAATATTAACTCATTTAAAATGATAAGGATAAATACTGAATCCGTCTGATTAGCTTTACAATTACCGCATTAGAAATTATCATTTTTCTAAGATATAATGGATATAGCAAGTTAACCTTGAAAGATAGACATATGCTATCGCAGACTTTTTTGTAGATCTAAAAGAGAAGAATATTTGCCACCATACATTGTTTTGTTATATCTCATAGGGTTTAGGCAGCGTTTTCGTTGAAAGCTCCCAAATGGCTTAATTTTTTCCGACACCTCTGACAAATATCAACATATATTAGTAACCTATCATGGAAAGCTCACATAAATGAAGTCAGTAAAAGGGTACACTTCACTTTCCATACACTTAAGTGCCTCTAGCATTTCTTGTCGTTACAAACCAAGATTATCCTAGCTCAGTCTCTTATTCAACCCATTTTGGACTATGCTGATATCTGCTACTTGGATGCCACAGAGGAGCTATTAAATAAGCTTGAGCGCTTGCAAAATCTCTGTATTCGTTTTATATTTAACCTTCGTAAATTCGATCATGTCTCTCAATTTCGCAAGGATCTCAAGTGGCTCCCAATCCGCCTTCGCAGGAACACTCGGATATTATGTCTCCTCTTCAACATAGGATGTTTACAATCCTACATACCCTTCCTATTTACGTGATCGATTTTCCTTTTTGCATTCTCCTGACGATCAATGCAGGTCTCACCTTAAGTCTCTCCTCAGTTTTCCCCCTCACAAATCCGATTTTTATTCTTACTCCTTTTCCGTGCATGGGGTTAGATTATGGAATTCGTTGCCCGCTCACATCCGCAATTGCAATTCTCTTTTGTCATTTAAGAGAAAGGTGAAAGAATTTTATCTCTCTTCTTCATCATAATGTACGTGTAAGTATGTATTTATATTTAGTATGTAGTTTATTCTTATTTTATATATATGTATTGATGTATATGTTTAGTTATTGTATGTATGTATGTATATCTACCTACACACTTCTAAATTCTTCTATCTTTCGACTTCTCCTCTTGCAGGTCTACTGGAAGAGATTTCTTTAGAAATAAGTAGTACCTTTGTACATAGTTATCTCTTTGTTGTTTCTTTTTTGTATCTTGTGTGTACATAAATAAATAAATAAAATAAATAAATAAACTAAACAAATCATATACGTAAACCTTCCGGAAGAAACGTTCTATCGATTGGTAACATCCGCATGAAAATCGATGTAGTAGTTTTTGAGTTTATCGCGAACAGACAGACAGACGCGGCAGGGGACTTTGTTTATAATATGTAGTGATGTAGTGATAGCGGTCGCCCGCGGCTCCGTGCGGATGTCGGTTACCGCTGCAAAAAGCCTACCTACCCAGAAAAGACACGGTCAGCAAAATGATTCCCAGGTCAATTCACAGACACCGACATAAACATCGACAACGCAGTCATTATCCGCAGGCTGCACAGATTGTCTTTCTGTGGATGTTAAAGTTGTTAATGATGAAAATATAATTAATGATGTAATAAATAGGCATTTTAGGGATTAGGCATTTTAGGCATTTTCAAAGCTCTGAAAAGAACTGTTGTTTAGCTCTGAGAAGAACTTTTGCGTAGGTGTAGTTTTAAGAACGAAATCTAAAAAAAATCGCACGAAAATTATTAGACTTCGCAACGGGCCGTGCAGCAGAAATCGTAATATTTTAATTTCGCCATAACTTCAAAACCAAACGTCCAATTTTAATCATTAAAAGACCAAATAGTATCTACATAAACTGTACTTAGTGATGAAATAATTTATTTTGATAAGGATTAATAGCATGAGTAAAATAAACGCGTTTAAATGTAGTCCAAAAAAAAATCAAGATTTCTAAATAAAAAAATGGTCGTTGTGCCTCACTCGACATAGATAGGTATAGTGTGTCGCGGACTTTTTTGTAGATATTTATAAGATCTATAATTAATTAGAACATTTTATGGTTCTATCTTTTATAGTTTAGGCAGCGTACGCAAAATAAGTAACTTTTCTGGTTGATTTTTTACACCTTGTGTCAGAAAAACCCAAATATCTTACGGAACCCTATTTTTTTCCAAAATAAAATTTAGCCTATGTTACTCGTGGATAATGTAGCTTTCGAATGGTGAAAGAATTTTTTAAATCGGCCCAGTACTTTTTGAGCCTATTCATTACAAACATACAAACATACAAAAATAGGTACAAATCTTTCCTCTTTATAATATTAGTGTAGATATGTTTCTTATATGGAAGGATGCGTACTATGGATGTGTGCTATGGATGCGTGCTATGGATGCCTGCTATGGATCGTCGCGAGTGGTGTAGCTATGTGCAGAGCAGAGTACAGTTTGCCTGATTACGATTGCGGCGACGCATCTTCATAGCACATCTTACTCGCACCGGTACATAGCTTAGTATCAGTGAAAATGGGAACATAATTTCACAGCTTAGCTATTACATCGTCGCAGCATAGCTGCATAGCACATCTCTGGTGGAAAAGCACCGTCTGTTAAAGAAGAGGCCCATGTTCAGCAGTATTATGTTGTACCACTCAAGGAAACGCTGCTGCCCGTTCCTTGATATACGGTTATTATAGATGATGTTATAACAATCGGGACCAACGGTTTAACGTGTTTTCCGAGGCACGGGGGATAGTCCCTCAACCAACCAGACCCGGAAAGAAATCTTAAAATTTACTTAAAGATTTCCTATCCGGCGTGGGGATCGAACCCACAAACTCCGAGATTTACAGCGAGCCAAATACCGCTACGCTACGGAGGTTGTCATATCATGTCAATTCATAAAAGTAGTTATATTTTCTATTTGTTGTCTGTATTTCATTACTTGACTCATTTAATTCATTATTTAACGTTATGCCTACTGAAGTAGCAAAAGCTTCATAGCTAAAAGCCTCGTGGCTTAATTACATAATATGTTCTTCCAAAATAAAAGTGAATAAACCACACGTACTCTGATACCTATAACTACGGTTAATTAAATTAATATTTTCGCAATATCATAATGGTTCAGGGATTCATAAAATGATTTTATTACCAAGATTGGATGCCCTCTTTCCAATATGAAATGGTAATACCAGCTGATTTAAATACACAATAAGTTTAATAAAATTGGAGACGCCCATTGAATAAGGGTGCGGTTACGTTAGAGCGAAAATATGAACTTTGCCGTTTTTTATTTTAATATTTTTATTTACAAAAAAGAAAAAGGAGTGCGCCAAAGAGCAATGGAGCGCAGTATTCTGGGTGTAAGAAGATTCGATAAAATACGGAACATAACGCTGCGCTCTAAAACTGGAATAATTGACGTAGGTAAGACGCCTGCCAGGCTCAAATGGGATTGGGCGGGTCACGTTATCCGCATGCACAATAGCCGCTGGGCAAAAATATGCACTCAATGGGTGCCTGAGAATGGACGACGCCGCCGAGGCCGGCCCAAAAAGAGGTGGCAGGACGATCTAGACGCGTACCTTGATGGCTGGTCCGAAGTGGCACTAGAAAAGAGCGCTTGGAACGATATGGGGGAGGCCTTTGCCCACCGTTGGGAAAAAACTGCTAATTAAAAAAAACAATTTTAGCACAAAGTTGCATAGTGGCAGACTTAATGCCAAAGGCATTTTCTACCAGTCAACCATTGTATGATGCAGATAAATACATGGTAAGTAGGTGCACTTTCTGTGGAGAATAGCAGTTTGGTATTCAATATTATTTATAATACAAAATAATAAAATATATACGTAGGTATATATAAGATATTATAATAATTTTATCTTTATATTATCTAATTATAATCTAAATATATCTGTTACGGCTAATAGCCGAAGTGCAGCTGCACCTTGTATTAGCCGGCTACAACTAGGTGCAGCCGACCACTTGCGGTTAAACTTAGATCAACCTCAATAAAGTCCCTGTTCAACTCTAAATTAAACAATACCTATGCACGGGACAAAAAGGTGTTGGGGTGGTTAAAAAAAACCTAGACCTAAACCAATGGAGTTGAACAGGGACTTATTAAGGTTGATCTAAGTTTAACCGCATCGGTCGGCTGTAAAACTAGGTGTAGCCGTACTTCGGCTATTACCCGTAACATATCCATTCAATAAGGCAATACTGTGAGCATTCCATATTTAGAATATATAGTTAGTTTTTTATAAGTTAGTTTTAGTTTATATTGAAGACATTTAGTTATTAATGTGTCTATATTAATATTATGAAGAGGAAAAATTTGTATGTTCGTTTCGAATACACTCAAAAACTACTGAACGGATAATTCTTTCACCATTTGATTGCTACATTATCCAGAATGACAACCAATTAGATAAAACATTAAGCACCGCTCCGCTCAGCTCGCTCACTATGAAGACACCCTAACACTGCAGTGTCTATATATTAACGCAATGAATTGGTTTTTTATCGTTTCAAGTAAAATAAAAGTTCGAAGGTATAGCTGTTATGTGTATATATTTATTTATTGTATGTAGTTATGTATGTATAATATATTTTTTGTATGTTGTAAGCTTATTATAACTATACTAGCGGCCCGCCCCGGCTTCGCACGGGTGGACTTTTATACCCTACCCCTGCCCTACCCTACCTCTGCCCTACCCTACCCCTACCCTAACCCTACCCTACCCCTACCCTACCCCTACCCTACCCCTACCCCTACCCTACCCTACCCCTACCCTACCCCTACCCTACCCTACCCCTACCCTACCCTACCCTACCCTACCCTACCCTACCCTACCCTACCCCTACCCAAAAGTATCCTATGTCCTTCTCCCAGTTCTTAGCTACCTCCCTACCAATTTTTAGCCAAATCGGTTTAGCCGTTCTTAAGTTATAAATAGTGTAACTAACACGACTTTCTTTTGTTTTTAAAATGTATTCTGCTATTCAGGGCGTAGAAAAATCCAACGAAACAAAAACCATGAAAATTGATCCAGCCGATCTCGAGTTATAAGTGTTGTAACAAACCCGTCTTTGTTTTATATATATAGACTAGCGGCCCGCCCCGGCTTCGCATGGGTGGACTTTTATACCCTACCCCTGCCCTACCCTACCCCTACCCTAACCCTACCCTACTCCTACCCTACCCCTACCCTACCCTACCCCTACCCTACCCTACCCCTACCCTACACCTACCCTACCCTACCCCTACCCTACACCTACCCTACCCTACCCCTACCCTACCCTACCCCTACCATACCCCTACCCTACCCTACCCCTACCCTACCCTACCCCTACCCTACCCTACCCCTACCCCTACCCTACCCTACCCTACCCTACCCTACCCTACCCTACCCTACCCTACCCCTACCCAAAAGTATCCTATGTCCTTCTCCCAGTTCTTAGCTACCTCCCTACCAATTTTCAGCCAAATCGGTTCAGCCGTTCTTGAGTTATAAATAGTATAACTAACACGACTTTCTTTTGTTTTTAAAATGTATTCTGCTATTCGGGACGGAAACAAATCCAACAAATCAAAAACCATGGCAATCGGTCCAGCCGTTCTCGAGTTATAAGTGTTGTAACAAACACGACTTTCTTTTATATATATAGATATTTTCCACAGTGGTATGTATTCTCTATCCAAATTTTACATTAGTGCACCTACCACACTGTCTCTGCATCACCCTATGGTAGACTGGGAGAAAATGCCTCAAGTTATAAATAAATAAAATAAATAGGCATAAAGACAAAAAAAATACATTTAGTCCATCAGTCAGGTTTACTAAAAAATATAGGATTTTTTTTTAGTAATCAATCAAAAATATAATATCGGCCCTGTCTAGACCTTAATTCATAATCTTAGCATTGTCTCGACGCTTTTAACGCCTACCATGTCTTTTTTTCCAAGTCATTGGTGTTGAAACACGCCTTTTGTCTTAGGGATAAATTATTTCCATACCTCTCCTATCAATTAATGAATCTTTAGTTCATAATGACGTCCGTACCTTCAAAAATAAGGTTTTATACTAGCTTCTCGCGCGCGGTTATACTCGCTTAGCTTCTGTTTGCATGGGAGCTTGATAGTAAACTATATTCTATAGCCTTCCTCGATAAATGGGCTATGTAGCACCGACATAGTTTTTCAAATCGGTCCTGTAGTTCCTGAGATTAGTGCGTATAAGATATACAAACTAGCTGCGCCTAGGGTTGCCATTTTCAAAATTTGCCAATCAGGACAAGACGCGTGAATATCCCGGATTTTAGAGCCCAAAACCCGGACATGTCAAAAGGTTATTTTAAACATAGGTGACTCGGGCACAGTGAGTGTGCTGCGGGTGGCCAAAGACGTTTTAAATTTTTAAACCCGGACTAAAAATGAAGTCCGGCCCGGACGCCCTCTAAACGGGGACAAATCCGGGGAAACTCGGACAGATGGCAACCCTAGCTGCGCCCATCCTTTCATAAGACAATTGGATTTTAATGAAGTTTGTTATTATATAACTCGAACATGAATGAATTTATAAATACCTCGCAGCGGCCCTCTTTAATGCGGCACGTTCTCCGAGTGCTGGTTTTTACTTTGCACAGCAGGTAAGCATTGCCATTCAACGGGGTAATGCTGCCAGCATTCTAGGAACCTTGTCAAGTAGAATAGAAGTATTTTATAAGTTAGTTTTATTTTAAATTAGCTACTTTTAGTTGTGTATTATATATTTTATTCGTGTAGGTAATATAAGAGAAAAAAAATTGAAATAGTATTTATCATAAATTACATAAGTTATTTATTTATATTTAATTGTTACAATTTATTTATATTATTGTTAGCGACGCAAAATGCCTGTTCTGTCTATATTATGCTAAAACTATTTTGATTATTGAGTGGACCATAAGCATATAACAACGGACGCGCTTTAATGCTACCACCAGATCCAATGTGCTCCAACTAAAGAGATCCGGCGAAACAAACTCAGTGGGTTACTCTACCACTGGTTTCATCACGACCCACACGAGACGGTCCGGCGAAACAGTCAAATGGATATGTACCTACGCGGGGTTTTGGTTGAATTATTTTCATTTCAACCTCTGTATCATAGCGGTATTTGGCTCGCTTTAAATCTCGGAGGTAGTGCGTTTGATTCCCACACCGGACAGAAAATCATTGTGTAAATTCTTATATTGGTTGAGGGACTACCCTCTGTGCCTCGGAAAACTCGTTAAGCCGTTGGTCCCGATTGTTATATCATCATCTATAATAATCGTATATCAAGGAACGGGCAGCAGCATTTCCTTGTGTGGTACAACATACTGCGGTCACCAACCCGCCTGCCAAGCGTGGTGACTGTGGCAAATACCCTCCCTCGGTAGGAGGCCCATGTTTAGCAGTGGACGTTATACCTGCTGATGATTAAACGCATCTATTAAACTGTGACCTGTGTTTTACCAACATTTGGAAGAGAAGCCATAAAAATGGTGTAGGTATTATATTACAATTAGGGTTGTCACCGTTTTTTTTATTATTATTATAGTACTTTTTACAAAAAGTTGCTAAATATATAGTACTTTTGGGAAATACAGAAAAAAAATGGTACTTACACATTTATTTTAAATATTTTTCCACGTGTATGATATCCATACAGTGCCGGATTAAGATTCTGACCGGAGGCCCCTTTTAATGACTATGCGTCGCGTAAAGAGCTTTTCTATTTTTAAGTTTTTTTTTTTTCGGTTTGACCTACGTATACGTATACGCCACGAGGCTTTTGCTACTTCACCGGGCATAAAGGTGAGCAGAGCTCCAGCCATAATAAATGGTTTAAAAACTACAAACTAAGCAACCTGCGCAAGAGGGCGCCCCCTGTGGGGCTTGGACCTCGGCTCAGGGCGGTCGCTGGCTATGAGATTGAGTGATTATGACTTTTAGTATTTTAGGGGAGTTTTGTGCAACTGTCGCTCTACTTTACAGTTCGTGGGCCTCTCGGACTTCGGGTCTTTCTTCGGGCTTCCTTTGCAAGCTAAGGGTCAGGAGGACGAAGGGGGATTTTTTTTTTGGCCTCCACCTTTTATCTCTGTGCATTATTCAGAAGGTGCGGTCAAAATTTTTAAATGGAGAGAATTTAGCAAAAAAAAATATAGTACTGAAATGAAATAGTTTATTAGTAACGTAGACGAATAATTCACGCTTGTTATACGTCATATTTTGCTATACTTAATTAAGAACAATACTTTTAACATTATACACAGGTCTAGTAAATGGTATAACTAAACTGTATCGTCACTTATGTTAAACTACTATTATAATCTTATTTTAAAAAATAATTAAATATATATAGATATATGTATATAAATAAAATAGAATGAAAAATTTTCGCGAGCAAAACGAGTATACACAAAATAATATTAATAATAAGTCTCGTGGTTTTAGAAACTAGATCAATTAGCGTGGGCTGGGATCTGGTCTAAAGCCAAGAACGCGTCGCGAACCCCGCCTCGCGAGCACCACCGTCCCTATCCAAGCTTCCTACGAGTCTTTCACTATCTACCTACGTTGTGACACATAGAACGCGTCGCGAGCCTCGCCTTGCGAGGACGACCGGACCCTATCCTAGCTTCCTACGAGTCTTTCTCTATCTACCTACGTTGTGACACATAGAACGCGTCGCGAGCCTCGCCTTGCGAGGACGACCGGACCCTATCCTAGCTTCCTACGAGTCTTTCTCTATCTACCTACGTTGTGACACATAGAACGCGTCGCGAGCTTCACCTTGCGAGGACGACCGGAACCTATCCTAGCTTCCTACGAATCTTTCTCTATCTACCTACGTTGTGACATCCGAAGAAGAAAGAAAAGAAGAAACTCCGGAGTTTTTCTTTTAGTCACCTTTTAAAAAGTTACTTACTTTTAATACTATATTATTTTTGTATAATATATAGTAAATTTGACTGAAATATAGTACGATACTATATAATATAGTACGGGTGGCAACCCTAGTTACAATGTAACACGTCAATTTGGGAATTTGGAGTATTAGTGATAGAATTAAGTTATTATCAATATACAGGTCACGCTATCCATTGGTAATGGGTACGTTTTGGTAGTATTTTATAATCTACTCTAAAGTGTTATTGGTTAGATGGTATTAATCAATCGGCCTATCTCAGTCCACAGTGGAACCCTTCCATCGCGCGGTCCAATATTTTTTGGTAATCTGACTGACGGACTAAATAGATAGTATTTGTGTGAACCAAGGAAAAAAGTAAAGTCCTGGGCGTACTTTGTGTGCGTCAATGGTTTGTAAAGTCTCCCACACACAGAGATTAATTTTCCGCGACACAGAGATTAATTGTCCGTGACACAGAGATTAATTTCCCGCGACACAGAGATTAATTTCCCGTGACACAGAGATTAATTTCCCTGATACGGGAATTGTATTTAAAATAACAAGAATCTATGCAACAAGCTTAATTCCCACGTTCCCGTTTCCCCGGAAACTTCATAATTAAATACTTATGGCCTTACAGCCTTCGCCGATAAATGGGCTATCCAATGCTGATAGATTTTTTTAGTTGGTCCAATAGTGCTTGAGATTTGCTTGTTCAGCAAACGAACAAGCTTTTCAGCTTTATATATTAGTATACGATAATACGTGAAGCAAAAACGTGGTTATATTTTATAATCAGTGGCACCTCTGGGTTGTGGTCCTAACCCCATAAGGGTGCCCCGTGTGTCACTTAATTTTATGCTTTCTAATTTTTTATGCAAATATGAACTTGTTATGAGTAGAGGAATTAATGACACACGGACAGACGGAGTACATTGTCTGTAATGTCCTACAATTAGCAGCACTCACAGGTTGCACTTGCTTGTTATTTACCTAAGTAGTTTTATTCATAGAATAAGCATAATAACCTATTAATTCTGTTCTTTTTAAAAAGATTACTAGTAGAGTTTTGCAGTCTACAGGTATTCCTAATCCCTCGCGCTAATGGACGGAGAGCTGACAACCGAAAAGGCAAGGTAATTTGATCATTCATAAAAATGATTTATCAGCTTACCTGGAGCATTCTAAGCATAAAGACGTCGACCTGGCAGGATTCGCGTGGTGGATGTGAGAGTTATGGGGTGGGAAAAAAATAAAAAAAAGGTTATGTGATCAGGATTACTTTTTATGCCAAATGGTTTGCCAACCTCCCCAAAGCACACAAAAAAAATCTGGCGTCATTTGGTTGGTGGAAAGGTAGCGCCAGGCTTAATTAAAGTGAGGAAAAAAAAAATTTTTAGGTAATAAGAACAAGTCTGGCTTTTTTTGTGCTTATATGGCTTTTTTTTCCTAGCCTCTGGGAATAATAATCTTTAATTATTCTTGAAAATTCATTATTCTTTCATTATTATGATAAGAGTGCAAAACTCTTTTATTTTTATAATGATTGAATTTCGACCAGTGTTTTTTTTTTTGGTCGGACGTATGAAGTTTTCCACGAGTCTTTTGCTACTTCACCGGGCATAAAGGCGAACAGAGCTCCAGCCTAGATAAATGGTTTAAACACTACAAACTAAGCAACCTGCGCAAGAAGGCGGCCCTTGTGGGACTAGGACCTTGGCTCAGCTGGAGGCTCAGCGTCGCTGGCGATGAGATTGAAGGATTTCGACTTTTAGTATTTTAGGGAAATTTTGTGCAACTGTAATCTACTTAAGGAAAAACATATTTTGTAAGAACGATGTTATACGAATATTCGACTTTATTCGACTAATATTATAAACGCGCAAGTTTGTGAGTATGGATGGATGGATGGATGTTACTCTTTCACGCAAAAACTACTAAATGGATATGGCTGAAACTTTGCACGGGGATAGTTGGAGCAGAGTAACGCGGATAAAACCGTGGGGCGCACCTAGTAGATAATATTAGTCCTTATCATACCTTACATCTATGATGACGAGGGTTGTAAGTATTAAAGTTAGTTGATTAACGTCTCTATTAGTATATATACTACCCATAGACGCACCAAGGGGAGGATAGATAGGGGGTAGCCATCACACTCCCTTGTAACACTAATCGAGTTTATAGATACCGTGACCCTTAACTTGTTACTAATAATGGACATGAAGACTAAAACATTAAAATAAGTTCGTCAGTTAGATTACTAAAAGATATTGGACACGTATTTTTTATTATTAGCTTTTTTAGTTTCCCATATTTATCACCAACAAACGCAATATATGAAAAAACAAAAATAATTAACATTAGGCAGTTATATATTTACAACACTTGTATTTTTATCCGTAAGGCTCTCAGCAAAACTACAAACTAACCTATCGTTTACTAAAATGAAAGAATTAACACAACGTAGCAGTCGCTGGGCTAGTTTTCTGGTCTTGCCAAATGAGAACGTAGTTCGGCAAAAAAAAAATAACATTTGATGGAGAACAGTTTTACAACAAAATTCCCCATTTATAAAAAAAATTACGCTCATTCAATGCTTTTAAGAACCAACTAGCACAATATTATTGTGTATAAAACAATTATAAAATATCTACTTAATTGATTAAACCCCAAGCAAACGCCGGCGCTCCCTCACTTATTGTCTTTCTATAGTGTCTCTAATTAGAAAGTTTAAAGACTGAATGCATTGGATGAGATTAACAACTTACGTACGCGGTGACGAACCTTTGTTATGTATAATTTAGTATAAGGAAAATTGTTCTCAAGTAAGTGTTTTTTTTTTTTGAGAAATAAATATCTTTAAACCTATTTATCAAATCAATAAAAAAAAACAAAGATACAGAGCTACAACTATAAAGTTCAGGAGAGGGGGGCTTGTGACGTCACTACTAGGTAAAATTGTACCTAGAAGTGACGTCACACGAAATTTCAACGCGCTGTAATTTCGTGGTTTTTTGTTTGAAAAACGAAATAAAAAATACCTGTCCAATATTTTTTAGTAATCTAACTGACGCCTATTGATCCAATTTAACTAAATATCTTCTGTGGTTAAAAAATCACGTCATCCATAACTAATCATAATCATAATTTCTTTATTCATAAAGACACAAATGTCTTATGATGCGTCCATTAAAATTTCTTCTCCTACCACCAGTCCTGGATGTGGCAACTCTTAGAAGAACTAGCAAGAAACTCACCTAGGATATAGCATAGGATAAAAATGTGAGATCTTAAAGTAGGTTAGATTTGACTTGGCCAGTTTTTATCAGAATTAAAATATTGAATAAGAGCGGTTTCGCACTACGTCCGATCCGAACCCTTGAAAATATTGTCCGAAGTAGCCGTAGAACTATTTCTATGGTAATTTACGCACTAGATCCGAAATCCGTAATCCGATTTCTTTCCGAATTTCTAGACAAATATTTTCACGGGTTCGGATCGGATTCAGATCGCTCTAACTTTATAAAAAGACTGATGTAATGAAAACTGGCCAAGTCAAATCTAACCTACTGTAAGATCTCACATTTTTAAATGACAGCAATTGTTATAGGTACCCATTAAGCAAAGAAATAGAGTTTAATACTTGTTCATAATGTTATTTTGTTCCTATAAATACATATTTCGTTTTTGCATAGAACTTGGCACTCATTAAGATCTCCATTCTTTTTGCGGCGAAGCCCACAGCCAAGCACAATTTTTGTATTGAACTTGGCTCTCCTTTTTTACATTTATGTTTTTGGTGGAATATCATTACTTTTTGTAAAGAAAACTAGGCAGGTATTGAGATTTATTTATTTATTCATTGAATCTCATCTATGTACTTCAAGTTTATACTGTTATTGGTTTAGGCACGCAGAACGTTTGTAGTTATAGTATGACAATCATCTATTTCATCGTTGAGAAAGAAGCAGGATGAACATTAATGTTAGTAAATCGGTATTCGTAAGCGGAGCCTATGTTTATGTGTTGTTCGGGAGCGCTTTTATGTAGATTTACTTCTATTCTGTATATAATTATGTGATGCCGTGCGCCGCCGACGACACATCGTTGGTCGGTTGTTTAGCGCGTATTACAAGTTTTTTGTATGGGGACACCACTCATTTTTTTACTTTTTTGATTTTTTCCTACGCTTACACACAATTACCGAGCTGGATTCCAAATTTCATCCTTCTAGGTCATCCGGAAGTAGGTTAGATTTAGGTAATATATGTCAGTCAGTCAGTCAGTGCTAAAATTTACGACTTTTTGACCTTCATATCCTTATAACCGTTTGAGCTAGCTTCATGAAATTTGGGCTTCTACATGTCCTTATGGATATAATTAAACACACGTAGTTTTATGTGTTTACGTTAACGAAGTTTTGAGTTATAGAAGGGTCAAAAGGGTACCAAGTGGTTCGTATAATATTACACTCAGCGCTGGCTAGCCAGTTCCTTTGCTTGACTTGGCTTGACACGCTGCCGCGTGTCTAGATTTTATCACTTCTCTCAAAAACTGGATCGACATAGATAACACTTGGCCCTGTTAGTCTTTTTATACTAATACTAATCTATACTAATATATAAAGCTGAAAAGTATGTTTGTTTACTTGAACGTGCTTATCTGAGGAACTACTAGTCCGATTGGAATACTTTCAGTGTTAGATAACCCATTTATCGAGGAAGACTATAGGTTATACTTAATTATAAAGTCCCTACGGACACGGGAGTTATGTGAGTAAAATCGCGCGCGAGAAGCTTGTCCTTAATATATTCAAACTTAATCAAATACATACCTATGTTAATCCTACATATTAATATTCGGGACTTTAAATGGTCCTTCGAACCTGTGAAATGTTCGAAGGACCAATTTAAACTGAATATTAAATGGAATCTATATAGCCTTTGCGAATAGAAGCGGCCGTAGACCAATGGCTAGGGTGTCGGACTTGTGATCTTGTGGTCGCCGGTTCGAACCCCACCCATTGCACTACCGATGTGAACCCACTCGTAACACAAGCAATTTAACTTAGCACGAGGGGTTAACAAGAATACTAGTAGACTGCAAAACTCTGCTAGTAATCTACCCAGAAAGGTTTTGCTACTTCACCGGGCAAAAAAGCAAGTGCTCCAGCCTTAATAAATGGTCAGAGGGCCTAGACAATATCCCACTACAGCGGAGTGACCTGGACTTGGACCTGGTGTTCTGGATTCGATTCCCACCCGGCGCAATTATTCAATTATTTGTGAGAATTATGGGTCAGTGGGTACCTTTTTTTTGGTGTCCGGGGGAAAT
This sequence comes from Nycteola revayana, assembly GCA_947037095.2. Lineage (NCBI taxonomy): Eukaryota > Metazoa > Arthropoda > Insecta > Lepidoptera > Nolidae > Nycteola > Nycteola revayana. The sequence goes on from OX344840.2 coordinate 8,201,187, forward strand.
ACCTTTACGCATTCAACTTCAATTCAATTCGACAAAATTCCACCGCCACTGCGGCGTTTCTGCGCCGGCGGTGGGATATGTGGGACTCGCCCTCTCCATAGCGTGGTATGCTAACTCATACCACGAGGAGAGGACCGAGTACTCCTCCTTCCGCCATGAGTGTGGGGGCCACCAGTATCGCTGTTCGCGCCGTCCAGTGAAACCCCCGGCGGCCGACCGCGGCTTGTAATGGTGCCGCGGACTCTCGTGGGCCACTTTGGGTGTAACCCGTAGGTATACTTGATTTCGGGACGCCCGGAGTACTCAGGCGTCCCTCTTTCTCACAGGTTTGCCTTTATAGGGGGGGAGGGAATGTGTAAGTGGGTACGCTAGTAGTTCTGTTGTATGTAACGTACCCCCGATACAGGGAATTAATTTCCTAGTGCAGGAGTAGTATTAAAAAAAATAAAGGTATTTGCTTTAGGTTGAGTAAACTTTATTTTTAATTATACATCTATACTAATATGATATAGAGAATGGATTTGTATTTTTGTGTATAATAAACACAAAAATCCATCCCCATTTTGCTACCATGTCTAGTTTCCGAGTTATAAAATTTTGAAAATCGTATTTTTCCATAGGGATATTAAAAAAAAAAAATTACGCTTTAACTAAGCATGATACGAAATAATGACGATAGGTACATTGATGGAGTATTTTATGCCAAATATTTTAATCCATAAATTAACCTCGATACATCGAGATTTATACGAGTTTTTCGGTTTTTTTTTTTCTTATTTTTCTCGAAAATTCCGCCGTTTCGGGAAAAGTAATCTATACAGAAATAATTTTATTTACTACCCCAATACACCACATAATTATGACATCCCAAATTACATGAATCCAAAATCCATGGAACTTAGCAGTTATTCCAATTGAACTATTTTTGTTAGGGTTGTAATTTTTTTTATCATTACCTACTGTTTGGATCAAATTTTTAGTATAAGTAAAAGTTCCGTATTCAGAATGACAAACAGAAAGTGAACCAGTTTACTGGGTTTTTACCTACCGAGTCTATACACAAGTAAAAAAACATAATGTTAAAAGTCCCCTTCAGGTTTACTACATTTGTTTGTTTGTTGGTAGACTTCGAAATAAATAACAAATCAAGTGCATATAAAGTTAGGATTTAATGTTTTTTCAAATTTAGCCATTTTGATTTCCGATTATTTTAACGTAAGTAATTGATGAATTATATTTTATTTAGATACCGAGCTGGTATCCGCCTGTCTTCACGTCAGGTAATCCAAACCACCGATTTTACTACAAGTTAGATCTATTTTTTGGCATGGTTATATAAAATCCGGATATAAATAATAATCTGAGCTTTTGACAACCCTAACGACTTAAAATCCGGATAAAACTTGAAATGTTTTATTTGATTCTAAGATTTATTGATTTATATACCTAAGTAATATATATTTTGTTCAAAACAACAAAAAAATGTTCCTTCATATTATTATATCGGTTATACCTATCTAGATTTAGAAATATCCAACCGAAATACCCCAAACCTATTTTAATAAGAAGACAATTTGCGAATAAGGTTTTAAGCCACTAAAGCAATAAGTTCATCAGAATATAAGTTTGTATAATTTCTATTTTAGATAGATAAAGTGGATAAAAAATTAAAATTGTTTATTTAAAATAATAACCTTTCTGAAAATAAACTTACAAGCAACGAAATCAATAATAAACCATTAAATTGTTTAATATATAAACGTTCCATTTTGGTGGAACGGAACCTTAAAAAAAAACATCTTTACTCCATATTCAATACCTATTATCTATGGCTTCCTCAAAACCTCCAGTCGACTTTATAACACTGATTTCTTTACCGATAATTTGTTAATTAACTATATAAATGACATCTATTGTCTGTTAATCCCATCGATATTAACTTACCATCAAAACACGGGTCTCATCCAACAAAAACCGATCCAAAATCACACACAAAATCTCACGAAATTGGCAATATTTTAAATAGAATACACAAGAAATCCTCCATTTTGTCTTTTTTTACACGTAAAACGACATTTTTCTCCCGCCAAATGTATTTTGACACATTTTATTTTTTATTTTTGATACAGTATTATTTTTTTATACGCCGCGACACAGACACATGCAATCAGAGCCTTTCCGCGAAACTTACTGATTATTTCATGGGACTAACGCTATATGTAGTTATGTAAAACAACTTAATTCTCTTCGGAGAGAGGAAAATGGACTCTGTGTAGTAAACGGAGGGTGTTTATTTAATTGTAGGAGGAAAGAGGGTGGCAACGTCTTCACCTCACCCCTACTGTATGACATTAGGGATGGGGGAGTATCGCTAGATATAGCGGTGTCGTTATAACGTTCGTTATTTTAAAAGCGTATTTATAAATATTATATTAGTTTAACTTTATTTAAACATAAGTTACTATGTTCAATATAAAAGGCTGCAAACGTAACAAAATTTACCTTTATAACGTGCCCGCTGACAAAAGATGGAACTGACATCTCAATTTCTAAAATGTTCTAGTAATTGTCAACCTGGCGTCACACAGCGTAGAGTGTAAAGAAGAAACGGCGTGTTTTCTATGATGCCCTATTGGATTGTTATAAAAATTGCGTTTAAGTTTCCCCAAGTACTTTCTTTGTCAGAGATTCATCATCATCATCAGCCCTTATAACTCCACTGCTGGGCCTCCTCCTAAGAGAGGGTATTTGCCATAGTCACCACGCTTGGCAAGCGGGTTGGTTACCGCAGTATTATGTTGTACCACACAAGGAAACGCTGCTGCTCGTTCCTAGATATACGATTGTTAAAGATGATATTATAACAATCGGGACCAACGGCTTAACGTGCTTTCCGAGGCACGGAGGGTAGTCCCTCAACCAACCAGACCCGGGAAGAAATCTTAGAATTTACACAAGGATTTCCTGTCCGGTGTGGGGATCGAACTCACGATCTCCGAGATTTAAACGGAGCCAAATACCGCAACAGAGGTTGAAATTGCTGACACGTTAATGTTCTGTTCAAAATCGCACAAAAAAAACAGTTTTTTTGTGATTTTTTGTATTCCATATTAGGTTTGAATTCAATAGCTCTTGTACATACTTGTGTGCCTAGCATATTTGGAGAAGGTCTATCACCTATGAATATTTTAGGATTTTTAAGAAACAAGAGACTAGGGTTGCTCAGACATGGCGCCCAACGTGGGACACAACGTTTGGGCTTATCACTTGCTATATTTTTGACGATTCACCATAGTAAAACCCAACAAATGGAATATTTGTATGATTGTCTTGTAACTAATAGAATATATTTGAAATAATGTGTATTCTACATTGTGTACTTGTAATGTTTTATCTGGCAATTTTGTTAAATATATTTTCTAGTTTACCTTTTTATAAAAAAGTGAGAAGACTGCATTTACGGAGGTATATCCCTTGATATGCCATTCGAGATACACAAACATCCAGTTCTTCATAGAAAGAAAATTAATGCCGGACGGAAAAGACTAGGCTTGCAGATGAAATGCTGAATAGAAAAAAGCTGGGCTTCGTGGGCAGTGGCGTGATTAGGTGGGCAAGGGCCCGGGTGTATAGCTTCAAGAGCTAGCGAGTTGGCTGACCCGCTCTTTTCAAAGCTTAGGTTCCAGTGCCCCCTGAGGTCATGGGCCCTGGTGCACTGCACCACCTGGCTCTACAATAGCTACGCCACTGTCTGTGAGATCGGACATCTGCCTTGAAAACTGCGACACATTTTATGCTGGCCGACAGTGACTTACTGCTTGACGCTAACCAAAGGGTTAGCTTCGGCGTGACTTTTAAAACTCGTGAAATACCACCAACCGTTCCTCTACAAGTCTAAGTAATAGGGTCCCATTTTTACCCCTTGCGTAAAAATACCCTTAAAAAAAGGTTCCTGTTTACCAATACCGGTTTTAGCCAATAATTTAGTCAAATTAGAGCTATGTCATATGACATTTTTTTATAAGGTTACAGTAGTCTTGCTCGCCTTTATGCCCGGTGAAGTAGCAAAGGGCTCGTGGTTGTCTTCATAAATTTAATGTCCCAAGAAAAATGCGACAGTTCACAATAGCTGAATATATCTTTATAACGAACCTGCTACAAATAACACCCCGCTATTTCAAACTCCCACAACACTTCGCCACCCTCCACACAATATTGCCAGATTACAAAAAATATTTTCCGCTAATTGTAATGTTTTAATGGACATTCGTATTATTTCTGTTGCCCTTTCGTTTCTAATGGTTCTTTGTTGATATAATGGCTCAAAATTGTGTAATATTTCATTATGAATAATTTAAAATATTTGTGAAAGACGGTGTTATGATATAGGTACTTAGCAAAATAATTTATTTTTAATAATAATAAGCCCTTTATTTCCGTAAATTTACAGAACTGCACATATCAAACTTTTGAAAATTTTGAAAAACTGTTACACAGTGTTTTTTTTTTAAAAAAAGATTAAGTCCGACGCCCTAGCCAATAGGCTACGACCGCTTAGTTATTTAAAAGCTACACGTCTTATGCTAGAAAATGTCTCTTATTTCGGTATGCCTTTTGGCAATGGCCTCCTCCAACTCTTACCACTATTGTCTGTTTGCTGCTACTCTTGTCCATAGGAGCCCTATGGTCATTTTAAAGTCGTCCTCCCATAATTTTTAGTTGGCGACCTACTCCATATAGCACGGAAAACAGATGGCCGTTGGGGCCGAAAAGTTCTCGAATGGAGACCGCGGATCGGCAAGCGTAGCGTAGGACGTCCATCTACTAGATGGACGGACGATCTGGTTAAGGCCGCAGGATCACGGTGGATGCAGGCCGCTTCTAACCGCAACAACTGGAGATCTATGAGGGAGGCCTATGTCCAGCAGTGGACGTCCTACGGCTGAAATGATGATGATGACTCCCATACATTTTTTTTCCCTGGTATTGCCCAATATTATGTTGTAATATTTTGGTATTTCCCTTGTTACAACATAATTCTGCGGTCACCAACCCGCCTGCCAAGCGTGGAGGGGGCAGTAGCGCCCGGGTGTCTTGCTAACGCAGTTCTAAATACCCTCCTCAATGACGTTGGAGGAGTTCCCAGGGGGAGTTGAAAGATGTTTTTTTTTTGTTGTTCGGGGGGAAATGCTTTTACGCATTGCCTCCGCCGCTGCAGCGTATTCGCGCGCTGGCGGTGGGATATGTGGGACTCGCCCTCTCCATAGCGTGATATGCTAACTCATACCAAGAGGAGAGGACCCTACACCACTAAAACCCCCCGGACACTCCTTCGATCCGCCGTTTGCGGGGGCCGGGCATGCATAAGCAATCCGGCCCCCCGACGGCACTCGCGGCCAAGGCCAACATGGCACCGCGGGATCTCCTGGTCCTTGCGCAATTCCTTGGCATAGTACCAAAGTGTTACCTGTTTGCTCAAGTTTTCCTTTTTGCAGCGGAGCATATTTCCCGTCAATCTCCATTAAAGTTAGCTAATAGGTGACAGTCTGTTAATAAAAATATTACATACCTACATATTAAAAAATCATCAATACCTACTGTGCGCGAACGGCTCTCTAAAGACGCCGGTTCCTACAACCTAGTTTATCTTTTATTGCAAGGCACTAAGCTCATTTCGCCATGTATTTTTTTAATTAGTCTTCTAGTTCCGCAGCCTATTTAATGCAAATAAGCAATAAAATCTTTCTCTTTATACCTACTAGCAGCCCGCCCCGGCTGCGCACGGGTGGTTTTGTGTGGCCTCTGTTACTGAGGAATAAAGGAGCATTCTCAAAATAGGCTTTATTTCGTCCCGAAGTTCCCATGGCAACGGGAAACCGCGTGTGGGAAGCTATCACGTATAAAAATACATAAACTTATAAAACAATCATGAATGCAATTGAACTAGTGGGCGCCCAGTCTCATTTCTACCATAATCATCATCATCAGCTCTTATAACGTCCACCGGAGAACATAGGCCTTCTCCCGAGGGAGGGTGTTTGCCAAAGTCACCACGCTTGGCAGGCGGATTGGTGACCGCAGTATTATGTTGGTACAAGGAAACCCTGCTGCCCATTCCTTGATATAAGATTATTATAGATGATGTTATAATAATCGCGACCAACGTCCCTCAACCAACCAGACCCGGAAAGAAATCTAAGCATTTACACAAAGGTTTCTTGTCCGGTGTGGAGATCAAACAAAAAACAGTGTGGGAACTTTATAATTAAATTTAGCCTATGTCACTCAAGGTGAATGTAGCTTTCCAATGGTGAAAGAATTTTTGAAATCGGCACCGAAGTTTTTGAGTTTATTAATTACAAACATACACACACACACAAAAATACTAATCTTTCCTCTTTATAATATTAGTATAGACTAATATAAAAAGCTGAAGAGAGTTTTTCGTTTGGAACTACCTAAACCAACAACAGGTCCGATTTGAAAAAATATTTCAGTGTTAGACAGCCCGTTTAATGAGGAAGGCTATATTTTCTATATTTAATTAAAAAGTTCCTACGGGAACATGAGTTATACGGGTCAAACCGCGGGCGGTTACTAGTCAGCTATGAGTGTGCGAAATTTCATACTCTTTACTTTTTCATTTCACGTATTTAAAAATGTATTGGCGTAGTAGTCGCTACGCAGTTTTTCGTAGCCATCCGTAGCACGTAGAATGTTCCTGCGTCTCATTGCGCCACCGCTGACTGGTTTCAACGACTAGGTGCTGTCCTCAGTCCTCACCTACGAATCCGCGGTATTCTTCATAACTACTACACGTATACAGTGCGTACTGTATACACACCTTGCAGAAAATGTGTTACAAAAAAAGAAAAACTGTTCAAGTACAAGTTGGACTCGCGCACAAAGGTTTCCGTACCATTTTATATCGAGCAAAAAAGTGCTAAAATATTTATTTTATTTTATTTAGTATTTGTTGTTATCTCCACACTGCCTGAAGACTCCACACTGCCTGAAGACCCGTCTCTATAATCAATGTGTTCTGCCCACTATGACGTACGGTGCTGAGACATGGACGCTCACACAGGAGGCTGTGTACAGACTCAGAGTAGCACAGAGAGCCATGGAGCGTTCCATGCTCGGTATAAAATTAATAGACCGAGTTCCAAACGTCGAAATCCGGAGACGAACGAAGGTGTTCGATATTGGTAATCGAGTTATGGAACTCAAATGGAGTTGGGCAGGGCACCTGGCAAGGCGTGGTGACGGCAGGTGGAGTAAAGCTGTGACAGAGTGGCGTCCAAGGAATGGAAAAAGAAGTGTTGGCCGCCCGGCGGCGAGATGGATAGACGACATTGTTGCTATCGCGGGAGTGTCCTGGATGAGGCTGGCGCGAGATCGTGGAGCTTGGCACAAGCAAAGAGAGGCCTATACCCAGCAGTGGGTGAAGACGGGCTGTGGATGATGATGATTTGTTGTTAAAGCGGCAATAGAAATACATCATCTGTGAGAATGTCAAAATTTCAAATGTCTAGCTATCGCGGTTCTTGAGATATAGCCTAGTGACTTACAGAGAGACAGCGAAGTCTTAATAATAGAAATCCCGTTTAGAAAGAACTAAAAACCTTTTAATTTAAACCCTTCGCTAGCGACCGCCGCCGTGTGCCTCAGCCTTAGACCAACATAGGGGGCCGGTCGCTTGTTTTGCAGTTTATACGGCTGGAAACATTTAATAGGCCCGGTGAAGAAGCCTCGGTAGAAAAAGCCTCGTGACTAAATACATAAATGTTTATCCGAAATCAAAAGCGTATTCACCGCGACAATCTTACCTTTTGAAATACAGTATAGTCATATTATTAAAATCTAAGTAGACCAGTACCGTAAATAGGGCAGTGCCACCGGTGCCCATGCACAGGGCGTAGACTCTGGGGGACGCAAGAATGGCTAGACCAGGCAGGACTATTGATTTTTCAGTTTGAAAAAAATAGAGTTTTAGTGCGTGAGACACAGTGCATCAATAAACCTATCTAAAAGAACAAAGTGACAGTTATAGAAGCTCGCACAGGGCGCAGAAAAGGCTATTTACGGCACTGGCAGAGCCAAATTTAAAAGTCCGGAGGCCTCGAGGCAACAAAGGAGAAGAGGCCCTCTGGCCACAAATTAGTTTCCCTCTAAATGTGTAGAAAATTTGCAGTATGAACTTACTTTTTAGGACGATTTGAATTCTGATATTTTGATGACTGTCTAATTTAAGTGAACAAGTATAGATGAATAGCCGTTATTACAATATTTGAGAACTATTACATTAATCATGATTCAACAAAGTAGGTACTGTATGTAAAGGTACAACACCGAAAAAAATAATAAAAGAAAAGTTGTAGAGTTTACTCGTTAGCATTGGAAAGATTTTTAATCTTTCTTGTGGAGGCCCCGGGGCAGTTGCCCTGGATGCCCTCCCTTAAATCCGGCCTTGGGCACTGGTCAAGCCCCTCAGCCATAAAACTGGAGCTTGTTACTTAAACATAGAACTACTGCAAATGACTGAAATTATTATTTGACAAGATTTCCGCGAGCGGCTTCACCCGCGTAGGTCCCGTTCCTGAAGGAACTTTATAATTAAATATGTAGAGGAACGGTTGGGGGTGTTCCTCCACAGAAATTGAAGATCTTCTTTACCGGGCCAGGTGGTATGCAGCGACCCACGGCCATTTGTTGATATACAGAACTTGTATATGTTCGAATTGGCTTGCGAACTTGTATTGCGCGATACAGGTTAGTTGTGATGCTAGGTGCTAGATGGCACTACTTGTCTTCTTGTGGTTTTGTCCGGCTACTGTAGATGTCGCTACAAATATAACATTAGTTACGCCTAAATAACGTAACTATCTAATGACTAAAGACTTTTTGAAATCGGTCCAGTAGTTCTGGTTCTATTTAATGCTAACAAACAATCATTCTTTATAATATTAGTAGGTACTTAACTATAGATTTCTCGATTGTAACATTATGGGCCAAAGAGGTGGCAGGACAATCTAGACTCGTGCCTTGATGGTTGTTCCGACTTCCGAAGTGGCACTAGAAAAGAGCACTTGGAAAGATATGAGGGAGGCCTTTGCCCAGCAGTGGGACATAAACGGCTAATTTAAAAAAAAATACATTATGGTAGGTATCTATGATTAGCGAGTAGATTTTTAGGGTTCCGTAGCCAAATGGCAAAAAACGGAACCCTTATAGATTCGTCATGTCTGTCTGTATGTCTGTCTGTCCGTCCGTATGTCACAGCCACTTTTTTCCGAAACTATAAGAACTATAATGCTAAACGTCAACACGTCAAGTAGATGTATGTTGTGAACAGGATTAAAATTTTCACACAAAAATATAAAAAAAAAAACAAAAAAAATTGGGGTTCCCCATACATAGAACTAAAAGGCAAAAAAAAATTTTTCATCAAACATCAAATTATGGATAGGTCTTCAAAAATGATATTGATGTTTCTTATGTCATTTTTTTCTTAACTGAATAGTTTGCGCGAGAGACACTTCCATAGTAAAATGTGTGTCCCCCCCCCTGTAACTTCTAAAATAAGAGAATGATAAAACTAAAAAAAATATATGATGTACATAACCATGCAAACTTCCACCGAAAATTGGTTTGAACGAGATCAAGTACGTAGTTTTTTTTTAATACGTCATAAACCGTAAACCACAATTTACCTTTCATTCAATCAACTATTATTAACATCGATCAAAGTTGCAACTAGTACGGAACCCTTCTTGCGAGAGTCCGACTCGCACTTGGCCAGTTTTTTAATATTTTGGACTAAGTTTCGCCCGCAACTTCGTCCGCGTAAATCGAAATTAACGCAAACAAATGTTTGAGTAAAACTCATAAATTTCTTTTTCTATTCGGGTCTGGTTAGTTAAGAAACTACCCTGCGAGCCTCGAAACATACTTTTAGCCGTTAATATTGATTGTTACAAAATCATCTATTAAGTGTTAACCCGGGAACGGGCAGCAGCATTTCCTTGTGTACAACATAATACTAAAAGGTCATCAACCCCACCGCCAAGCGTGATGACTATAGCAAAAACCTTCCCTCAGGAGAAGACCCACGTTCAGCTGTGGATGTTATACGGGCTGATGATGATTTGTGAAACACCACGCCACGACCTACTATTAGATCAGCAGTCATAGCTAAGTCTGTCATATCGCAGTATCTTTTTTTTTTAATAGCTGAATCTTTGAACCTTATTTCCATGCAATAAAGTTTATATTTCGAGACTACTTTAATTTGTCAGTTACTTGACTTACAAAATAAAGCTGATTTAATATTATTGTATAAAAATAAGGTTCAAAATGAAATAAAATTTGATGGGACTTTTTATTAATTAGGAGCCATCCATAAAGTACATCACACGAATTTTATGATTTTTTGACCTCATTTATGTTCAAACAATAATTATTTAATCATAATAATAATGATATAATACGGTTTTCAAAAGGCCCAATTAAATAGTAGATTGAACAATTAAAGACGAATGCAAGTTTCGAAAGACTAAACAAAACAGACTTCAAAACCTAAAAAACTAAACAAATGTCAAATAAGTCAAAATAACCAAAACTAACCTAAAAGTTTGCGTTGATTATTTTCGTAACTTTAACCAATAGAAAAATACTCTCAAACGATTATATAAATTTAAAAAATACTAATTATTGAATAAACTAACATTTCAAAATGAATATAGCACGTAAAATATGCACAACTAATAACAGTTACGTGAGCCGAAATCTGTACCGAAAGTTCAGATTTTCAGCAATAAATTACGATTCTAACTCACAAACACAGCCTCAAGTTAAAGATGAGAAGTTCGACTTCGAAGATCTAAATGTTCTAGAACGTACGGAGCGTAGAAAGGCAAAGATCGAGCCATTCATGAAGAACATTTTCGTTTCAAATTTCAATCGTGAATTGCTCGCTTTCCCCGAGATTTTGAATAAAGATGAAACAGAATCCATGGAGAATAGAGTCGAGGCGATTAAAAAAGTATTTTGTGACTCACAGAAAACAGCTGAAGATCGTATCAATATACTTAAAAGCACAAAGATGTATGCAGCTCCAGTGAGCCTTACTAGAAATGGTTTAGCAGCCAATAACACTGAGTGTTTAAGGTGAGATTATACCAAATTATTATGTAGATTAGAGTGACGTAAACACTATTTTCTATCTTCTATATTATATATAAATAAAAATGAATCCCTAAAATGTAAGTATTTTAATTTTATTTATTTATTTATGTACTAACACCCAAAAAGAAACAAAATGAAATACTTATATAAAGAAAGAAATTGTACAAAGGTACTGCTTACTTCAAAAGAAATCTCTTCCAGCAGACCTGTAAGAGGAAATGTGAAAAAGTAAAGACAAATAGTGTGCAAAGGTCTCAAATAAACATACATACTGATATTTACATATATACTTAGATACATACATATACAGATAAATATAAACTACATAATATACTACTAGTATGTGCACAACTGGATAATAATTATACCAATTTAGTAAAAAAAAATATTTTAATATATTGCTAGATATGTGTGATATGTAGCAATTATTGGACATTGAAAATATAAGCAATTGGGTAGCAATTACTAAGCAACCATAGCGCATTGGCTGGGGCGTTGGACTTGGGATCATGTGGTCACCAGTTTGATCCCCACCCATTGCACTACCGACATGAACTTACTTGTAACAGAAGCATTTTAGCTTAGCATGAGGGGTTAACAATAATAAGGTTAATATTAGTTGTACCACTGCACACTGTGTAATTTTGCCTCATCTGCGGTCACCTATGTTTTATCCCTTTATCCTGTAGATCCAGCAAAGAACTAAAACTTGTGGGAAGAAACCAAGTTTTTTTTTGTTTAGTTTTGATGTTATTAAAAATATCGAGAAAACTCCATAGAAACCATAAAAACGCATTATTCATTTCAAGTATATTTTTTTTTCAATTATTATAAATTGGGTTCTTAAAAAGGAATGTTATACCTACCGATTTAAAGAAATATATAATTAAAAATGATCGTTTATAGGAGGAAAAATAATTATTTTTAATCAAAATTTAAAATATTTATTATTGGTTAGTCCCATTTTATCCGCATTTTTTTTCAACATAGATTTGTATTATAATCAGCTATAATTTATGAAAAAATCAGGTGTGCATGATGCGGGACTTCCGAGTTATTGAATTTTTTTTTTTGTGTTTAGGGCCGTCACTTACTTTACTATAACAATTTTCGGATAACTTAGACTGCCAATTTTCTATTACCATTCTACTGAGAATCAAAATAGTCGCGCAGAAATGCGTGTCATTTTTGATAAATTTAATAACCCTATTTCCATAGAAATTCTATGGAAACTTTAGAAATGCAATATTTCTGAAGTCCCACTGTTTACCTATATGCTTTTTATTTTGTGTTATACCTAACTACATTATGCAAGCTCAGAATTAAAATAAAATACGGAATCGACAGGAATACGGAGTAAACCGCAATTTTGTAAAAATTGAAAAACAAACGATTTCTCTTTGTATATAGAAGCTACAATACCTAAACTTTGTATGTAGTTAGATATTAATGGTTACCATTATAAAATCTCTTATTTATGTAAATTATATTATAATTTTGAAATAAACAAATAAAAACAGTTATTTGCTGACGTCAGCATAACTTTAAATAACTTCAAAACTAAACAAAAAAGAAACATGGTTTCTTCGCAGAAGTTTTAGTTCTTTGCTGGATCTACAGGATAAAGGGATAAAACATAGGTAACCGCAGATGAGGCAAAATTACACAGTGTGCACTGGGTTGTGGTCCTAACCCCTTAAGGGTGCCCCCAGGTGCGTGTCACTTAATTGTTTGTTTTTACCAAATATTTCTATATTGATCCACTAAAATCTATAATAAATGTGAACTTAAACTTATTTTGAGTAGATGAATAATGACCAGCTGATGGATGGACTACTTTGTCTGTAACATCCTACAATTTGCTACCAGTTAGTTTCTAGTTTAATTCATAGAATAAGAATAATTGTGTAACATTGTGATTCTGACAAGTACAAGTGTATGTAAATACCTAAGTGCTGAATAAATTCATTATTTCATTATTATTTCATTATTACTAGTTGCATACAAATACTGCTTGTAATCTTAAAATAATAAATCTTGCAGATACTTTCAGAGCAGCTTGCCATATATATCAAGCCATCCTGATGGTAACCACAAATTTTAAATCAACTTCCAGGTACCTTGAAGCTATTGCCAATGACTTTGAACTCGGACAAGAGATCAGTGACCACTGGGTAGCACTTGAAACATTACAAAGAGGCCTAACATCAGAACAATTTTCTATGATTGTTGATGACCTGATATCCGGAGAACAGACTATTAGCTTAGGAATTAAGGAGAAAATTGCTGAGCGGTTGACTCAGGCTGATTTTAGGACTTCGGCTGAAATGGATGGGCAAGGTATGTTGTTTTGTTTTTAATTCTAATCTAACAGGTTGGCTGTTACATCTACCAATGAATAAGTTTGGCAACAGGGATGTTTTTTATAGATTTACAATCATTTTAATTTTAGTCCTTAGTATTAATATTTTATTTTAAAGCTAGCTGACCCGACTCATGTTGTCCTGTATTAACTAAAACTCTATATTAAATTGTTCTTTTAATATTAGGTGTGTTTGCTCTGAACTAACCGTGATGTGCACTAAGAGCAGCACGCATTCTGTCAATGTTATTTCAAATGTCATAAGGTAACATTTAAAAAGTTTATATTGTCAAAAGCATTGTCTAAGGTACATTAGAAAATGTAATAAGGTTATTCATAAATTTGTGACTCAGTTAGTGTTTGATCATGCAGATTGTTTTTTGTAAAATCAGCTATGCTAATTAAAATATAATTCACATTCTGTGTGTCACAGGTGTATGGAGAATCAATGGTGAGAAGATATGCCGCTACAAGAATGGGTACATCGTAGTGTTGGCTGTGGTGGAAGCTGCTAGATACAAAGCTTTCCTGGTCCACCCCAATGTTGCCGGCTTAGAAACGAAAGGCAATTTTGTTACATTCCTTAATGTACCTGGTAAGTTATTTGTAATAATATTATGAAAAAGTCCACGGCCATGATCATGCCCATTCTTGCAACGATAACTATGCTCACGCCCATTACTATGACCACGCCCATATCTTTGCCCACGCCCATTACTATGCCCACGCCCATAACTATGCCCACGCCCATAACCATGCCCACGACCATAACTATGCCCACGACCATAACTATGCCCACGACCATAACTATGCCCACGCCCATAACTATGCCCACGCCCATCACTATGCTCAAACCAATAGACACAGACGCTCGGCGATGGTCCTGGTTGTCGATCTATTTGAGAGCCCGGGGCCATCGTCGTGCCGGTTTGCTCATGCGTACCCGGCCCCCGCCAACGGCGGATCGAAGGAGTGTCCGGGGGGGTTTAAGTGGTGTAGGGTCCTTTCCTCGTGGTATGAGTTTAGCATACCACGCTATGGAGAGGGCGAGACCCACATATCCCATCGCCAGCGCGCGCGAATACGCTGCAGCGGCGGTGGGATTGGGAAAACGCATTTACTCGCGGAGAAAAAAAAAAAAATGGCCATCGTCGTGTCGAGCCAGGCTACTGTGGTGGTTTTAGTGGGTAACTGAATGCCCCTCGCTAGCTACATAGACCCGGGAGCAAGTTAAGGAGTCCCACACGCCCTCACCGTCTTTTCCCAAGACGGTGGTAACTCTTTAAAAGAATTCTACCACGTTAAAAAAAATGATTAGCTTAATACCATTTTTTTTTGCCTCCAGGTACTCCGTTAGATGCCATATCAGAAACTTCACTGGCCCACGTGCTAGGTCTATCTAGACTCCACGCGGCAGCCCTCAGTCGCTGCAGGCTCACAGCTGCTGTCAAGAATATTGTAGACTACACCAGACCAAGGGCTATCGGTGGTAAGTAAGGATCCATCTATAGTTTTTGGACCCAACGCACTGCTGAACATGGGCTTCTTCTCGGGAGAAGGTTATGCCATGATCACACGGTAAGCATGTTGGTGACAGCAGTCATCAGCAGCCCGTATAACGTCCACTGCTGAACATGGGCCTTCTCCCAAGAGAGGTTGTTGCCATAGTCACCACACTTGGCAGGCGGGTTGGTGACCGCAGTATTATGTTGTACCACACAAGGAAACGCTGCTGCCCGTTCCTTGATATACGATTATTATAAATGATGTTATAACAATCGGGACTAACGGCTTAACGTGCTTTCCTAGGCACGGAGGGTAGTCCCTCAACCATCCAGACTCGGAAAGAAATAGAAGAATTTACACAAAGATTTGCTGTCCGGCGTGGGGATCGAACCCACTACCTCCGAGTTTAAAGCGAGCTAAATACCGCTACGCTACGTAGGTTGACAGCAGTATTATGTTGTAACACACAAGGAAACACATCTACAATCAGGATCACTTTTTGCGGCACGGAGAGTTCAGGTTATCTTTCTGGGTACCTGGTTGGTAGAGGGACTACCCTCCGTGCCTCATAAAGCAAGTTAAGCCTCATAAAGCAGTTGGTCCTAATTGTAGCATCGATTTCTTCTTTTTCGGACGGATATATGTAGTTAGCCACGAGGCTTTTGCTACTTCACCGGGCATAGGCGAGCAGAGCTCCAGCCTAGATAAATGGTTTAAACACTACAAACTAAACAACGTGCGCAAGTGGGCGTCCCTTGTGGGACTTGGACCTCGGCTCAGGGCGGTCGCTGGCGATTAGATTGAGGGATTTTAACTTTTTTGTATTTTAGGGAAGTTTTGTGCAACTGTCTGTGTGCTGTTTACAGTTCGCGGGCCTCTCGGACTTCAGGTCTACGAGGGCATCGGAAGGTTCATCGTTTCCTTGTGTGTAACAACATAATACTGCTGTCACCAACCCGGCTGCCTAGCGTGGTGGCTTTGGCAAAAACCCTCCCTCGGCTGGAGGCCCATGTTCAGCAGTGGACATTGTACGGGTTGATGATGATTCTAATACATATATTCTCAGGCAAACCTCTCTCCGAACTATCAACTATACGCTCAGCACTCGGCGGGGCCCTCCTCGATATATATGCGAGTGAAAGCGCGGAGTATTTCACAGCTGGTCTTCTGGACGGGTATACTGACCCTGATGCAGAGCTGGAGGTAGCTATGTGCAGGTAAGATCATCAGCTGAATGGAGAAACCTGACTTTACCATTTTTTTACCATTAGACAACCTCCGTAGCGTAGCGGTATTTGGCTCGCTTTAAATTTTGGATGTCGAGGGTTCGATGCTCACGCCGGACAAGAAATGTTTGTGTAAATATTAAGATTCTTTCTTTTCGGATCTGGTTGGTTGAGGGAGTACCCTCCGTGCCTCGGAAAGCACGTTAAGCCGTTGGTCCGATTGTTCTAACATCATCTATAATAATCGTATATCAAGGAACGGGCAGCAGCGTTTCCTTGTGTGGTACAACATAATACTGCGGTCACCAACCCGCCTGCCAAGCGTGGTGACTATGGCAAATACCCTCCCTCGGGAGGAGGTCCATGTCTTCCCATAGGTGTCGTAAGAGGCGACTAAGGGTGTTACCACACCAATCGATCGATCGTCGATCGATGCTAGAAAGGATTAGTCGACGTCGATCGACAGTTTCGACCAGACCAATCGATAGATTGTCGATCGATGGTAGAATGGTCGAGCTGCTTGAGGTCCCCATTGTCACCCGCTGCCCGCCCGCTGCCCGCGCGCTGACTACATACCTGTTTGTGTTTATGTGTTGAGTTGTGTGAAGCTCGCGGTCGTTAATATTGGTTTTTGTCTCGTGACATTTCGAAAGAAACTGATGGGAATATCGGGTTAAATCGATCAACGTCGACCGATGCCATCGACCGGCAATCGATCGATTGGTCTGGTCAAAACGGGTGAGTCGACCGGTATCCGTCGATCAATTAAAGCTACCACACCAATCGATCAACGTCGACCGATGTCGATCGAAGGCATCGATCGACGATCGATCGTTTGGTGTGGTAACACCCTAACTAAGGGATATACGGCTGATGGATGGGCAGCAGAATCTATCAGCTCAAGGATACAGCATCTAATAAGTTCCCGCGCGCGGTTTCATCCACTTAATTCCCGTTTCTTAAAATAAATAAATAAAATTAAAAAAAGTTTTTATTCACGTAAACCTATTACAGGTATTTGTAAATAGTCAAAACACATTTGGCTCATTTTTTATTTAATTAATTAATGTTATTTGGTTATTGCTACGTATAATAATAGTTTATATAACTTTAGCCTAAAAGCTGTTAGGTATGAAAGTACAATATAATTTTATTATTTTATATCTATGATTAAATCTAAGTTCTGTCCTTTGAGTATGTTATTATTTAGACGGACCATAAGTATCTCGACGAACGCGCTTTAGGGCTACCAACGGATCCAATACGCCCCAACTGAGAAGATCCGGCGAAACAAACTCAGTGGGGTTATTCTACTGCCGGTTTCAGCGCGGCCTCATCGAGACGTTCCGGCGAAACATACTTAGATGGGCATGTCCAAGGTTTACGTAGGAACTTCATAATTAAATATAGCCTATAGCGTTCTCTAAGAGATCGAATTAGAAATGAGGAGATACGTAGAAGAACGCGGGTTACCGACATAGCCCAACGGATTAGTTCCTTGAAGTGACAATGGGCAGGCCATATAGCACGGAGAACAGATGGCCGTTGGGGCTGAAAAGTTCTCGAATGGAGACCGCGGATCGGCAAGCGTAGCGTAGGACGTCCACCTACTAGATGGACGGTCGATCTGGTTAAGGCCGCAAGATCACGGTGGATGCAGGCCGATCTATGAGGGAGGCCTATGTCCAGCAGTGGACGTCCTACGGCTGAAATTATGATAGCGTTCGTTGATAAATGGGCTATCTAACACTAAAAGTATTTTTCAAATCGGACCAGTAGTCGCTGAGATTAGCGTGTTCAAGCAAACAAACTCCTCAGCTTGATATATCAGTATAGATACACCAGGATTTAAAAAAGTTGTTAACAATTGGGTTTTTTTTCGGAAGGACTTACGTAGTTAGCCACTAGGCTTTTGCTACTTCACCGGGCATAAAGGCGAGCAGATCTCCAGCCTTAATAAATGGTTAAAAAACTACTAACTAAGCAACCTGCGCAAGAGGGCGCCCCCTGTGGGGCTAAGACCTCGGCTCAGGGTGGTCGCTGGCGATGAGATTCAGGGATTATGACTTTCAGTATTTTAGGGGGTTCTTTTACCAACGATTGGCGGTGGTTACCGCCTTACAATAGTACACCCCATATCTTCCCATGAGTGTAGTGACAGGCGACTAAGGGACTTAAAGCTGGTGGATGGGCAGCAGACCCTATCAGCATCTTTATATATCTCTAATATATAACGCTGAACAGTATTTTTGTATGAACGCACTGATCTCAGAAATACTAAATACTGGATCGAATTGAAAAATTCTTTCAGCGTCAGATAGCCAATTTATCCAGGAAGGCCAAAGGATATATATGATAATTATAAGATAAAAGAAATTCCTATATAAGAAATATATAAAGCTAAAGAGTTTGTTTGAACGCGCAAATCTCAGAAAGTACTGGTCCGATTTAAAAAAATCTTTCAGTATCGTATAGCCCATTTATCGAGGATAGTATTAAGGACTGTATAACAAAAACGCAGCTGGTTTCGATGGAAACAAAACCGTAATAAAATATATAGTAAATAAGGAAAATATAGGTATACAAAACATAGACAATATAAATACAAAAAGGTTGTGCGGTCTTGCACAGATGGCCATAGCCTATGGCCGTCTGTGCAAGACCGCACAACCTTATATATTTAATTATTATATATTTAATTATGAATTTCCTATGGGGCCAGGAGTTATGCTGGTGAAAGTGCGTTTAGGATTCTAGTAATAGTCGCCGTTATCTTCATTTAGTTAATAGTTTTTTTTTTTTTTTGGTTTACTCTTGTTGTTGGTAATCTTTATAACAAAAAATCTAAAACTGATGAAATTTGTTTATTTATTTATTTGGCTCTGCAATTAAAATTAGAATGTAATATTGAACAAGTGGGAATAATAAGTAAATGTGATTTTTGATAGCATTATTGCCGATTTTTATATTTTATATGTATTTATTTGACGTTTGGCATGCGTGGCGTCAAAACTGGGGCTGGCTAGAATACCAGCGCTGCGCAATGATCTTTCAGATTATTGATGTAGCTTAATGCTGAAGCCAGTTCCCATTTATGGTGCATATACTTGTAATACCTACTGTTAATCCATTTTTATTTCCTTGTATGTGCCGTAAATAAATGTATTTTCTTTCTTTCTTTTTTAATAAATATTAACGATAGCAAAATTCCTTTCAGAAACTTCATATCAAACCATGGACTCTCCACCATGTTGCAGCTGGTACTCATACCCTCGTTGGAACACGAAGAAGAATGCAATAGACTTCTACAAGACACGAGGCATCTGGCTACCAGAGGGGAGAGTTTGGACAGCGTCAATGTATTCATAGGTATGTGATTGTCGAAGCAGTTAGTGACTTTGATTTCCAGCAAAGAAAAGACCACTCCAGGTCTTCCCATGGATGTCGTAAGAAGCAACTAAGGGACATACAGCTGGTGGATGAACAGCAGCATCAGTAAGCAGCAGTGACCTTTCAGAAGCTTCAAATCGAATTATGGACTGTCCACCATCGTCATGTGTGCGTATATCCCAAGACGGGACGCGTAGATAGTTTCAGCCCCAGAATGGGGAGAGTGGGAAGCTGACATGTAAATAAATAAACCGTAGGGAGTCAAAAAAGTGCGCGCATGAAATAGCCGAGAGCAAGTAGCGCGAGTATCTCCTACGATTCGCTCCATATAACCGGAAGGTTGGTGGGACCATGGAAAGGTGGTGGGATTTTGGGGTTCGACTCCCCTCCAATGTTTGGGTCCTTTACTTTTACCTTTTAAAACCTATTACTCACTTACTCATTATCTTCATACTCATCATTTTCTATTCACACACCTATAACATGCGCTTTGGTATAAGTCTCGGAGGTCGTGGGTTCGATCCCAATGCCGGACAAGAAATCTTTGTGCAAATCTTAGATTATATTTCATAATTGAGATTAATAAAATTCGACCACCGACAGGATTTGAACCTGCATCTTAGGTAAAGCCCCTTATGCCAGTCGGTCATCGAAATTTATTAATCTCTTATAACACGTCTCTAAGGGGGACGTTAGTGCCATCTATCGGTAATGATCCGCATTACTTCGACTAATATCTCCAAAGTTGCATTTGGTATTAAATATATTAAACGATGACACCACCCGTTTTTCACATTTTTAAACCCTCCGTGCCTCGGAAAGCACGCTAAGTCACAGTCCAAATTGTTATAACATCGTCTTTAACAATCGTATACCAGGGCACGGGCATCAGCGTTACCTTGTGTGTTATAAAATAATGCAGCCACCAATCCGCCTGGCAACCGTGGTGACTACAGCAAAATCCTGCCTCGGGAGGAGGCCCATGTTCAGCAGTGTACGTTTGTAGGGGCTGATGATGGTGATGATGACTGTGGGTCTGTTTGGTTGATAGAGATAATACTGAAGTAAACAGACACTTTCTAGGCATGCGTGTATCATCTTAGGCCTTATCTTCGCCTACCATCAAGCGAGAAAATGGTCAAACGTAAGTCTATAAATTTTTTTTTTTTTAATGTCCCTCGGAATTCACGTTAAGCCGTTGGTCACGGTTGCCATCATCAAAGCAGTTATATTGTCGCAGTTATGTTGCAAAGGGCTACCATAGTGGGTACCCATCCAAATCCAAACCTCACACTATTTTCCACTTTCAGCTCTAACCGGCATCCACCATGCTGGCACGAAGATGGCACAAGAAGTGAAGCAGATGAGGAATCCTCTCATGAATCCAGGGTTCATACTGAAAAAGGTCCTCGCTGATAGGCATCAGGTAACCAACTCTCTCACGACCATGCCTATTTTCTTTCCCAGACTGACAATTTCAAAAGAATAATTATATAATTATAATATTCTTTTTATTACTGTACTGGTTGCCTACAATGCGTATGTGTCATCTAGCATAAGATACGGCATAATTTATTGGGGAAATTCGACAGACAGGGACATTGCTTTCAAAGCTCAAAAGAAATGTTTACGCTCTTTTTGTAATCTACAGTCAAATGACAGCTGTGAACCACTTTTTAAAGAGTTGAACCTACTTACATTGCCATCAATGTATATCTATGAGATGGGAGTTTTCGTAAAAAGCAACATTGAATTATTTGAATCACTCCGATCTAGACGCCATCTAAATACTATCCGAGTTGCCTCTCATAACACAGCGCTGTATGGTAAGAGTATTCTTGGTATGACGTCAAAAATATATAATAATATACCCCTGGTAATAAGAAATAAGAATCTAGAATCATTTAAGACATGTTTGTTTAAGTATTTAATAATGAAGTGTTACTACTCTATTAACGATTTTATCAATGATAAACGGAAATATGAGGGTCCGACCTGTTAATTAATGACATTTTGATGCTGCGTGTAATAATTATTGTGGAAATTGTACTATTGACATTAATTTAATATTTATTTCTGAATTATCTAATTTATCTCAATTAATACCTATTTATAAACAATTTTTAGCCATATTGTTGTAATATATTTAAGTTTGTACATCACTATTGATAAGACATAGCGAACTCTATTGTTTATTAACACCTTTTTGTTACCTATGTTTACAAACTGAATAAATAAATAAATTAAAAATTAAAATTTCAAAAGTTAAGGGGGGGGGACGCTCTAATTTTATCTTTGTATTAGATTTAATTATCTGGAGACTGGGGGGTTTGATCTACATAGTTCCAAGGCAGTTTTTGTTGCATATCAAGAGACCTTTTCTACGATATTTTCGTGACAATCGGTGCAGTAACGGGCGGAGTACAATCCCGGACGGACATGACGAAACTAAAAGGGTTCCTTGTGGACTACGGAACCCTATAAAGACAGAAAAATAACACGATTTTACTAAATGCGTATCTATACTAATATGTATAGCTGAAGAGTTCGTTTATATGCTGTTTGTTTGTTTGAACGCGCTTATCACAAGAACTAGTTTTCCGATTTGAAAAATTCTTTAAGCGCTAGATAGCCCATTTATCGAGGATATAGGCTATTTATTATAAAGTTCCTATGGGAACGGAAGTTCGATCCCCAACGACAACCTCCGTAGAGTAGCGGTATTTGGCTCGCTTTAAATCTCGGAGGTCGTAGCTTCGATTCCCACGCTGGACAGAAAATAATTGTGTCAATACTAAGATTTCTTTCCGGGTCTGGTTGGTTGAGGGACTACCCTCCGTGCCTCGGAAAGCACGTTAAGCCGTTGGTCCCGATTGTTATAACATCATCTATAATAATCGTATATCAAGGAACGGGCAGCAGCGTTTCCATGTGTGGTACAACATAATACTGCGGTCGTCAATCCGCCTGCCAAGCGTGGTGACTATGGCAAATACCCTCCCCGGGGAGAAGGCCCATGTTCAGCAGTGGACGTTATACGGGCTGATGATGATGAGAACGGGAGTTACTCAAAACCGTGTAACTCCGGTTCCTCTTAGAACGCGGAGACAGCTTGTAGTCATATGTAGAGCTCAGAAGCATAAGGTCCTATGTGCCATTATACGCAGTTATGTACAAGTCTTGAGGCGTCCGAGTCCCTTTGCCTAGAGCTCGGTGTCGTATACAGGGCTCGCCTCGTATGTATGGCGCCCGACGACTCGGGAGTCTTTTTCAGAGCTCGAGCTCTTTGAAAACTCGAGTCCTTTTTGAAGGCTCGGGCCCTTTTCGAAGGCTCGAGCTCTTTTGAAGGTTCGAGTTCTTTTGAAGACTCTAAGCCCTTTTTGAAAGCACGAGCCCTTTTGAGCGCTCGATCGATCTCGAAGCATTTCTCTTTAGCGCACTAGTCTTTTTCTGCCCTCCAGGTTTAATGGATGCTGATGAATGAAAATAAGTAGAGGTAAACCACAATAGATTAAGCGTTTACGGTGCACTTTATTCTAATTTTGGAGACTCGAGTTCTTTTGAAGGCTCGAGCTCTTTTGAAGGCTCGAATTCCTTTGAAGGCTCGAACTCTTTTGAAGACTCGAGGGTTTGCTCAAAAAAATCGTTGCTCGATTAGGCTCGGGACTCCGAGTTTACCGAGCTCACTGAGTCTTACGTGAGCCTCGAGGCTTCAGAAATAACACTCGACGCCTCGGGGCTTGTGCATCACTAATTATACGTCAGAAACATTCGTCGTATGTGCCTTTATCGTAAACTGGCACTTACGACCAAATGCTTCTGAAATATGTAAATGAAAACGTTTATTGATAATGTAGGTAAACGAATCGATCGTACTTATTATAAGTCAAATACAAAGATAATGAAAATAAAAAACAAAAAACAATCTTGACTAATAAATTAGTTTACATCTCAACAATGATGTTATTATGAAACCAAATGTACCAATGCTGTAATGGCTTGTGATAGTCGCTTATCTATATATATAAAAGAAAGTCGTGTTTGTTACAACACTTATAACTCGAGAACGGCTGGACCGATTGCCATGGTTTTTGATTTGTTGGATTTGTTTCCGTCCCGAATAGCAGAATACATTTTAAAAACAAAAGAAAATCGTGTTAGTTACACTATTTATAACTCAAGAACGGCTGAACCGATTTGGCTGAAAATTGGTAGGGAGGTAGCTAAGAATTGGGAGAAGGACATAGGATACTTTTGGGTAGGGGTAGGGTAGGGTAGGGTAGGGTAGGGTAGGGTAGGGGTAGGGTAGGGTAGGGGTAGGGTAGGGTAGGGGTAGGGTAGGGGTAGGGTAGGGGTATGGTAGGGGTAGGGTAGGGTAGGGGTAGGGTAGGGTAGGGGTAGGGTAGGGTTAGCGTAGGGGTAGGGTAGGGGTAGGGTAGGGCAGGGGTAGGGTATAAAAGTCCACCCGTGCGAAGCCGGGGCGGGCCGCTAGTTATATTATAAATATAAATAAGATCAACCAGCGCGGGCTGGGATCGGGTCTGAAGCATAGAACGCGTCGCGTGCCTCGCCTTGCGAGGACGACCGGACCCTATCCTAGCTTCCTCCGAGCCTTTCTCTATCTACCTACGTTGTGACACATAGAACGCGTCGCGAGCCTCGCCTTGCGGGGACGACCGGACCCTATCCTAGCTTCCTACGAGCCTTTCTCTATCTACCTACGGTGTGACTATCGGAGAAAAAAGACTATAAGAAACTCCAAGATTATTCATCTTGTACATTCGTGTTTATGCTTCTCAGATCTAGAATTATATTATATTTACTTCTTGAACAGGAAAAAGACAACCCGAAATTGAATCTGTACCTAGCCGAACACTTGCACCCGTCGCTGAAGCAGCCCGCTGAGCAACTGGAGTACTGCGTGCTTCGGATGAGGTTCGCCTGCGAGTCCTTGATGGCGAGACATGGTGTGGACGTGGGGACTGCTTACACGTGAGTGCATATTTATAAAAGACAGTGATAGCAGTCTATCTGGTTAATTGAAAAAAAAAATGGTGACTGAGTGATGGGATCTGGCAATGATAGATGGTGACTGAGTGGCTAATTGATTGAAAGAATGAAGGACCGTGGCTGATGGTGACTGATAACTGAGTGATGGGATCTAGCTGTGATCACTGGTAATCTCAGTTGCTGATTAATTGACAAAACAAAGGACTCATAGACGACTGACTGGTGCGATCTGGCTATGAAATAGACTCTTAAACCACACGTTGATTAATTATAGATGATGTTATATGATTTGAAATATGAGATTTTTGAAAGACAATTCCCGTACTATGAAAATTAACCGCTGTGGACAAATACTCAATCCACGGACTCGAAATACACCCAGATCTGTTGTTCACACAAACAATTGTCTCAGGGCCGGATTGCCTCACGTACCCGGCACTCACCAACGGCGGTCCGAGGAGTGTCCGGGGGTTTTAGTGGTGCAAGGTTCTCTCCTCGTGGTATGATCAGCATACCACGCTATGGATAGGGCGAGTCCAACATACCCATTCACCAGCGCGGGAACGTAGGGGATGCGTAAAAGCATAGGAGCCCGGAATAAAAATCATGCGTATCGAACCCAAAACACCAGGTTTTAGACGCAACTACCATAACTACTGAGTCACGGGTGAAATGCCACTACATAGTTTACACATAGCTACATAGCTATCAGTGGAAACGGTCACTTAGTTTATAGCTTTTCTTTTTTTTATTCTCACAGCATAGCGTAGCACATTTCTGGTGGAAAAGTAAAGTACTTAGTGGATTATTGGTTTATTTATTCCATTTGTTTTACCTCAACAGGGAATTGAGCCGGCTTGCGGAAGCTGCTACCGAGATTTTAGTCATGACTGCAGTACTGGCCAGAGCTTCAAGGTAAAATATGCCATAGATTTGCAATTCATTTTCATAACATTTCATTTTTTTAAATGTTTTTTTTTTTTTAAACTAGGTCAATAATGAAGATACCTACCATTTTTTTTCTTTTTTCGTAATTCAAAATTGTTCATACAAAAAAAATATATTTTAGTTTGGCTAAATAGTCGTAAGCGCTGGATGACGACATTCCTCCGTAACAATGACGTCATCTGGCGGATACGTCTATTTAGAATGAGCTATTTTATTTTTTTTATTATTTCAACTCTGTTTAATGAAATTTATTGGTCAGAGTTGAAAATTAAATTTAAAAAAAACTGTCATTAACTAACGCACAGTGTTTTATAAAGCCCGATTTTCGGACATCCCTTTTTTATTGAAAAACCTGATAGAAATGATCATTTAAATGCAAGATTTCAAATCCCCATTTAGCTACCAAGTGTAGTTTCCGAGTTATAATTTTTTGAAAATCGTATTTTTTCCATCCGGATGTTAAGAAAAAAATTTATTACGCTTAAACTAAGCATGATACGAAATAATGATGTTAGATACATTGATGGAGTATTTTATGCCAAATATTTTAGTCCAAAAATGAACCTCGCACCATTGTTAGATCGAGATTTATACGAGTTTTTCGGTTTTTCTTTTTTCTCGAAAATTCCGCTGTTTCGGGAAAAGTTATATATACAGAAATAATTCTATTTACTACCCCAATACACCACATAAGTTTGACATCCCAAATCCATGGAACTTAGAAGTTATTCTAATTATTTTAAATATTTTTGTTAGGGTTGTAATTTTTTTATCCTTATTGTGTGGATCAAATTTTTCGTAGAAGTAAAAGAATGACAAACAGAAATATTTATTTATTTATTATTATTTGTTATAAACTCTATACACAAGTAAAAAAACATAATGTTAAAAGTCCCCTTTAGGTTTACTACATTTGTTTGTTTGTTGGTAGACTTCGAAATAAATCAACTTCATATAAACTTAGGATTTCATGCTTTTTCAAATTTAGCCGTAGCCTACGATTCTGATTTCCGATTATTATTTATCAAATTGTACATACCTACGTCAAAATTCACTCTCTATGTATGTGGCTACCGTGCCACTAAACATATATACGCAATAGACAAACGAAAACAACATAAGCCCGAAACATAAATATGCCTTTTAACGTACATTGATGAATTATATTTTATATCAAGCTGGTATCCGCCCGTTTTCACGTCAGATAATAATCCAAACCACCGAAGGTAGAAATATTTTTTGGCAAAATTATACAACGTTGATATGACAGAGGGGCATTAAATTAAGCTACGTTTACTATACGTGTTTTTTATTAATCCGATACGGTATAAAAATAAAAAGCAACCAAATTGAGATTGTTTTTCTTTGAAACAAACGGTGGTTACGTTTTACTCTGATTTGTAAGCTATTTAAGCTTACAAATCAGAGTAAAACGTAACCACCCTTTGTAAATAAATTTCACTGACCTAGCAAAGCGGCAACGTCGCGCGCGCGCCGTTGCGCTGCATGTGTTATCTTGTGTCAAGGCGGGCGGCCTGTGGTGGCGCGGGCGGGCGCTTAGGCCTCCGCTCGTGCCGGCTTTTATGATAGGTAAGGTTTTGAAGTAGGTACGCACACAACAACAATCACAACAAAAACACTAAATTTTTAAATTCTCGATGTGTTTCAAGTTTCTTTATTGCACTCATATTGTGTAACATAGATGGTCTTATTATAATTCAGTAACAAATATGAACCCTGTTAGGGCGTAGCAATATTTTATCTTAACATAATTTTCTACAATTTAAATATTACAAAATATATTTTTACAATAATACCTACTCATTATATTTTTAAATTAATAATATTAAATGTTAAGTTATATAATAATCATAATATATGTATTTACAATAAATGTCTAACTGTGTCCACCATTCACATTAATGCACAAATTATACCGAAAGTTAATTACGTCCTATCACAATAAAAAAACAGTCGATCACAATAAAAACACTAACACTATAATAATAAACCCAAGTTACGTGTCCTGTCTAAATAAAAAAAGAAATAATGTCTTAAACTTATTTAGTGTCCTATCACAATAACAAAACAAAATCACAATTGTCTGCGCGCGAGTTCAGCGTTCGGCGGCGCGTACGTCACACGTACGTTCCAAAAGGATAGCATCGGCGCACTGAGGCGCCCCACTTACCGATCGCAAGGATCTAGAAATGTCTAGAATGCAATAACAACACACTGACCTATTTCCATCTCTTTTACGCACGGGATGTTTTGCAATGATTTGCGTCAGAGCGGCAACAACGCATCGTAGGTTATACTCAGATTTATCGTTTTAAGGTGCATGACCTATGCGTAGACATAATCAGCTGTTAGGATAGATATACATCGTGTTTAAACGGCGCAAAAACTTAAAAAATCATTTGCGACTAAACTACTGCTCCTATTTAATTGATTTTTGGTACAGAGCTTGGAAATGGTACCTAGTATAGGCAGTTTAAAGGAAAGCCCCTCTGTCGTATCAACGTTGTATAAAATCCGGATTTCAATAATTATCTGAGATTTTGACAACCCTAACGACTTAAAATCCGGATAAAACTTAAAATCGTTGTGGTTTCCAAGTTCCATGGAATTGTGGTGTGTTGGCGAAGTTATCGAAATCATTTCAGTATAAATAACTTTTCCCGAAACGGCGGAATTTTCGAGAAAATTAAGAAAAACTGGAAACCGAAAAACTCGTATATATCTGGATCTACCAAAGTTACGAGTTTCATTTATGCACTAAAATACTCGGCATACGATGCGCCATCAATGTATCTGACTTCGTTATTTCTATCACGCTAAGTTTAAAAGTAATTATTTTTTTCTGAAAATCGAAAGAGAATTTGATCGATTCAAAAAATTATAACTCAGACACTTGGCTTGGTAGCTAAATGGGGATTCGAAATCTTGCATTTAAATGATCATTTCTGTCAGGTTTTTCAATAAAAAAGGGATGTCTGAAAATCGGACTTTATAAAACACTCTGCGCTTGTGATAAGAATTGCCAACTAAAGAATGCTCTAATAGTTTTTAATTTTAAATAGGCAAAGGTAACATTTCAGTCCGTAAAAGTCCGACCGTAACGATGACGTTATCGCGCATTTATCAGTTTTTATTTTTGACGTGATAACGTCTTATAAATCGATGAACGCCGGCTGTACTCACGAAAAAGCATGACTCATTGTCACGTTCCGCCTGAGCCGATCGTGCAAGCGAGAGCGCGGAACAAGCGATAGATAGGTAAGCGTTCGGCTTGTGATGCATCTATCATTCTTCCACTCCATCGGTCGATGAGTCCGAGTAGAAGAGACAGCACCCAACCAACAACCTGTCTACACGTAAACTGTTTTGTTAACTGTTTTCAAGGTGAAGTGAAAAGTTGATGTGGTTCTCATCAATGTTTTCTTATGACGTTATTACGTAAACTTATCGTCCGTAAACCGACTTTACAGACAACCAATTTTTTTTCTTCACAAAATATAGCCGACAATTATTTCTATTTTTTGGAATTTTGGCATCAGTATACCTACGTAAATTAAAAAACGGTATTTTGTTTAAGGGTGTTATGAATTTTTGAATTTTGACAATTGATAATCTTTACAACCTCCGTAGCGTAGCGGTATTTGGCTCGCTTTAAGTCGCGGAGGTCGTGGGTTCGATCCCCACACCGGACAAGAAATCTTTGTGTAAATTCTAAGATTTCTTTCCGCATATAACATCATCTATAACAAGCGTATACCAGGGAACGGGCAGCAGCGTTTCCTTGTGTATTACAACATAAAACTGCGGTTACCAATCCGCCTGCCAAGCGTGGTGACTGTGGCAAAACCCTCCCTCGGGAGGAGGCCCATGTTCAGCAGTGGACGTTGTACGGGCTGATGATAATGATGATGATGTTAATCTTTACCATAACATTTCTAAACCCAAGAAGCTAGAGCTCAAAAGCATAATGTCGGATGTGCCATTATACGTCAGAAACATTCGTCGTATGTGCCTTTATCGTGAACTGGCACTTACGACCAAATGCTTCTGAAGTATTATAGTACACCCGCCCTAATGTTTCTGAGCTCTGGATTTCTTCAACGTTATACGGGCTGATGATGAACATTTGATTACTCGTATAACGTCGTCAAACCGAAAAAAAAAGAAAAAAGTTGACTTTGGGCCGGATTGCTTATGCTTACCCGGCCCCCGCCAACGGCGGATCGAAGGAGTGTCCGGGTGGTTTTAGTGGTGTAAGGTCCTCTCCTCGTGGTATGAGTTTAGCATACCACGCTATGGAGAGGGCGAGTCCCACATATCCCACCTCCAGCGCGTGAATACGCTGCAGCGGCGGTGGGAATGCGTAAATACAATTCCCCCCAGTTGGTGACTGCAGTATTATGTTGTAACACACAAGAAAACGCTGCTGCCCATTAACTGGTATATAATAATTGCTGTAGGTGATGTTATTACAATCGGGATTTAACGTGCTTTCTGAGGCACGAAAGTTAATCCTTCAATCAACTAGACTCGAATATAAATCTTAGGCCATTGAGCGCAAACGTACAGCAAGCGGGTGAACGATGCGTACAACTCCGTGATCCCGACTTCGTTGTATGTGCAACATAGAGGAACGCTTAATGTGGGTCAGCCTTATATTTTACATAAAGATTTCTGGTCTAGATATCGAACCCACGATCTCAGAGACGTATACGGTTAAGCCACTAAGGTCGTTCGCTAGTCTACGTATACATACATACAATTCAATCTTAGATTTCTCTCAAGGTCTGCTCGGTTGAGGGACTACCCTCCGTGCTTTGGAAAGCACGTTAAGCCGTTGGTCCCGGTTGTTATAACACCATCTGTAACAATCGTATATCTAACGGGCAGCTTTTCCTTGTGTGTTACATAATTAGTTACATAATACTGTGGTCAACAATCCGCCTGCCAAGCGTGGTGACTATACCAAAATCCCGTGGGAGGAGGCTCATGTTCAGCAGTGGACGTTATACGGGCTGATGATACATTGAACTAATTTTACTTTTTTTTCAGAGCATACTGCATCGGTCTCCGTAACGCAGAAGTTGAAATGAAATTGGCCGCTTGTTTCGTAGAAAAAACCCGGGACAGAGTGAGGAAACTCATCAAAGATATAGATGATGGGCAATATTTGAACCTCGACCACTTTACAGTAGAATTTGGCAAGAAAATTCTAGATACTAAGACGACGTTAACTGAATTACCTACCGCCAGAGTGTTCTGGTGATTTGGTAGAAGAAATTTGTGGGGTTAGTTTTGTAATTTTAAGGGGTTTTTTCTCGGTGTAATTTTGAGGGGGTTTTCCTGTGTAATTTTATATTTAGAGCGTATAAAATATGGTGTTAGACGCTGAAAGTATGCATTGATATTATGTCATAATAGGGATGACGACGAAACATTTCTATTTATTCCGTCAATTCGGATACCAAAAAATATTAGACACGTATTTTTTTATTTATAAAATCAATAAAAAATATACAGACAAAGAGCAACAAAGTTCAGCAGCGGAAGTCTTTTGACGTCACGCCTGGGTTAAATTGTATTTAAAAGCGACGTCACATGACATTTCAACGTCTTACTGTCTGTACTGTCGTAAATTTTTGTTTACGGAACGAAAAAAAAACGTGTCCAATATTTTTTGGTTATCTAACTGACGGAACAAATATAATTTATTAGTCGTCATCCCTATTTGTTATATGACAAAGTTAACATACCAAACTCCGTGTAAACCCACAAAATTACATAAATTAAAACGACTTCAAAATTACACGCCACCCCAAAAATATTCTATTAAGTAATATTGTTAAACTTATATTATTTTGTAAATAAAACTAGTTGTTATTTTTAACTAATTTTTATTTATTTTATTTAAAATTACTTAGAATAGCATTATAAATATTATAAACTAGCTGATGTCCTCGACTTTGTTCGCGTGATGTTTGTCATTCCTTCGGTTTTTTAATTATCCCAGGGGAACTCATTAATTATCGGTAATTAAATTATGATAAAAAAATTGACTGGGGATGTAAGGTACCACCATGCATAATATCATTGTAATCGGTGCAACAGTTTCAGAGTTTAGCTCGTAAGATGTGTTCTATTTTACTTCTAACATCCCCTTGACTCGGTTTTTATTTACATTCGACCTCTACAGTTTTATTATATGTATAGATAATGATTATTTTTAATGAATAAATTGAATTCTATAATAATTGTAATAATCATTTATTTGCAGGAATATACAAGTTTTAAAATACATTTGCAGGTGGTTTAGCATACACAGTGACATATACTCCGCCTGCTAGACAAGGCATGCAAATTTAGGTAGACTAGAAGTAAAATATTAAGTTATATAGTCCTTTCCCCAACAGAAATACTCTTTGAGTGTGTAAAATCTATAAATTATTCTATAATGATATACCTACGTTAGTAAATAAATATTGCAATTATTCTAATGTACAGTTAACTTTAAATGGACTACTTATAAAATATTTTGTTTACCATCCATACTAGTTCTATATCTTGGCTGTGCACATTATAAGCAAATTTTATTATTATATCATACGACGGCGGGTAATATGCATTACTATCCGATGCCCTCGTAGACCCGAAGTCTCTCGGACTTCGGGTCAGGCCCCAGGTCCCGACGGAATTACCAATCGAGTGCTTCAGCAATTCTCGATCCCTCTGCTGTGCCTCTTGACCGCAATTTTTAACGCGGCTCTAGCAAATAACATATTTCCACACCAGTGGAAAGAAGCCACCGTGATTGGTATTCCGAAGCCTGGAAAGCCAAAGCAGGATCCCACTTCTTATCGCCCGATAAGTCTTCTCAAATCATTAGGAAAACTTTACGAGCGCATAATATATGCCCGACTACTAACATTCACAATGAATAATAACCTTCTTCCAGATGAGCAGTTTGGCTTTCGAGGCAAACACTCCTGTGTTCACCAAGTGCACCGCATTGTCGAACACATCCTTGTTAAATCAGGCAAACACAAATGTCATACGGGAGCACTCTTCTTTGACGTAGCTAAAGCGTTCGACAAAGTCTGGCACAATGGCTTAATTTATAAGCTCTACCAACTCAAAGTACCGGACCGTCTCGTGCACATCATACGAGACTACCTCTCGGGGAGAACCTTTAGGTATCGTGTAAAAGGAGATTACTCTTCCCCTCATCCGATCCAAGCAGGAGTGCCACAAGGCTCAGTACTTTCGCCACTCGGGCCGCAGTCCTACCGCAATTCACGACGCTCTACAATCCGCATCAAATGCCCTAGGCAAATGGTTCAGAAAATGGAGAATCGAAGTCAATCCGACAAAGAGTGCCGCTGTACTCTTCTCGCGATTCAACAGTCCACCGGTCATTCCACCGGTCAAAATGTTCGGCGAACCAATCCCTTGGGAACGGCAAGCCAAATATTTAGGCGTAATCCTTGACCGAAAGCTAAACTTCAGAGCGCATGTAGAAACCGTTCGTGCACGGGCTTTACTTACGCTTAGTCGACTACACTGTCTTTTAAATTCACGCAGTAAACTATCACTTGATAACAAGGTTAGGATTTATACCACGTGTATAAGGCCGATTATGACGTACGCGAGCACCGTATTCGCTCATACAGCGTCTAGCAGTTTGTACCGCTTACAAACTGTTCAAAGTAGATTCACTCGACGTGCCACCGGGGCACCGTGGTTCATTCGAAATCGCAACTTGCATTCTGATCTCCAACTGCCCTCCATCAAGCAGTGGATGAAAGAGGCGTCGGAGCGCTTCTTTGAATCCGCGGCTCAGCACCCAAACCCGTTGGTTGTTGCAGCATCTGACTATAGGCCTTTGCCCACAAAGCGTCGTAAACACCGTCGGCCTCGGGGCGTCCTTGACGACCCGGACGACGAAATCACAACTTACCAACTAGCAGTACATAGACTGCAAGAAACTAGCACCACTACACAGAGACCACTCTATCCGACCCGCCGGAGAAGAGTGCGCCCGCGAACGCGACGCGTCCCCCCTCGCCCTCCCGACCCTTAGTTTGCTAAGAACCTTCCGATGCCCTCGTAGACCCGAAGTCCGAGAGGCCCGCGAACTGTAAAGTAGAGCGACAGTTGCACAAAACTCCCCTAAACTAAAAGCCATAATCCCTCAATCTCCCCGTCAGCGACCGCCCTGAGCCGAGGTCCAAGTCCCACAGGGGACGCCCTCTTGCGCAGGTTGCTTAGTTTGTAGTGTTTAAACCATTTTTCTAGGCTGGAGCTCTGCTCGCCTTTGTGCCCGGTGAAGTAGCAAAATCCTCAGGGCTAACTACATATGTCCGTCCGAAAAAAAAAAAAAAAAAAAAAAAAAGGACTTCGGGTCGCGAACGGTAACGTACAAAACTCCCCTGAACAACTGAAGTCGTAATCCCTCTATCCCTCTGCCAGAGACCGCCCTGAGCCGAGGTCGAAGTCCCACAGGGGACGCCCTCTTGTGCAGGTTGCTTAGTTTGTAGCTTATAAGCTTATAAATCATAAAATAAGCCTGGAGCTCTACTCGCCTATATGCTTCGTGCCTATCTTAATACCTACATAAATATCCGTCCGGAATAAAAATCCCCCTCCCCCCATTTTCCCCCCAGAACAAAAAGCCCCCCTACGTCACGAGGCTCTTTCCCACCTCACATCTAAGGCCTATACTCTTTAGGAAACACGTTTATATAAGAAACACCTTTCTCAGAAACGGGTTTGAACGTGTCACCAATAGTTACATTTTTGGGAATACTGCTTCGTTTCCCAATCTTTCCTCGTCTTCTCAATTTAGCTACAGATTCTGCTACTTTGGTTTCTAAAGACTTCTTGGTGTCAAAGGCTTGAACTGTCTTCGTGGTGAGGGTCTGGACTTTATTCTTTTCTTTTCTCTTATAGTAAAAGACCTCCCAGGCAAGTGTGATCATTGCTAGACCGAGCCCAAAGAGCGTTGCGATGAAGACTCCACCTAGAACCAAAATACATACATACATACATAAGCTCACGCCTGTTTCCCAGCGGGGTAGTTAGAGACAATGGACCCCCACTTGCTACGATCCCTACACACATCTTTCGCTTCATTCACTCTCATAACATTCTTCATTCAAGCACGTTGGTTTAGGGAGGATCTTATTTGACCTTTTGCGAGGATGTCTCCGATTTGGTCAGAGAACGTTCGTCGAGGTCTTCCCCAGAACCAAAATATAGTTTTAAATTTCTATCTAAATATAATCTACTAGTTACTCGCGCGGTTTCACCCGCGTAACTCCCGTTCCCGTGGGAACTTAAATATAGCCTATGTCATCCGGGGATAGTGTAGCTTTCCAACGGTGAAAGAATTTTTCGGATCATCAAATCGGTCCAGTAGTTTCGGAGCCTATTCAATACAAACGAACAATCAAATCTTTCCTCTTTATAATATTAGTATAGATAGTTCTATACTAATAACGACAACCTCCGTAGCGTAGCGGTATTCGGCTCGCTTTAAATCTCGGAGGTCGTGATTTCGATCCCCACGCCGGACAGGAAATCTTTGTGTAAATTCTAAGATTTCTTTCCGGGTCTGGATTGTTGAGGGACTACCCTCCGTGCCTCGGAAAGCACGTTAAGCCGTTGGTCCCGATTGTTATAACATTATCTATAATAATCGTATATCAAGGAACGGGCAGCAGCGTTTCCTTGTGTGGTACAACATATTACTGCGGGTACCTGCCCGCCTGCCAAGCGTGGTGACTATGGCAAATATCCTTCCTCGGGAGGAGGCTCATGTTCAGCAGTGGACGTTATACGGGCTGATGATGATGATAATTAGGTATATCTTTCGTATTTACCTAAACTTTCCAGCGTGATACCTTCAGACTCGTCAGCATCAGGACAGGCTTGTCTTGCAGACTCGTTCCAGTACCTGAAATGTGATCAATATGCTGTAGAGCAGAGGTCTCCAAACTACGGCCCGCCAGTGCCAACAATCCGGCCCGCGACCACTTAAAGACTAGTGTAATCAATCTAGCCCGCGCATCTAATGTCTTATTGTTGGTACTATTGCTGTGATAAGTTGATAAAGACAACACAAAATGATAACTACTCGGTCGCACAATTTACGACTAGTCTAGAAAAAACAGTATATTATAGTTAAGGATAGAAAAATTTAACAGGTTTGGCCCTTCGAACATATTGAAAAAATCGTTATGGCCCTAAGGCCATAACGATTTTTACGCCTTCAGGCGTCAAAGTTTGGAGACCCCCGGTGTAGAGGAACGACTATTGGTGTTCGTTTAGATGGATTTACTTGACAGCCCCGATCATCGAAATTTATCAATCTTATTTGTTACACCTCTCTAAGGGGAATGTTAGCGCCATCTACATATATGTAGTTAGCCACGAGGCCTTTTTTTTTACTAAATATACGTCTTACGTTTGACCATAATCTCTCTTGATGGAACGCGAAGATAAGGCCTAAGATGCCTAGAAAGTGTCTTTTGCTACTCACCGGGCATAAAGGTGAACAGAGCTCCGGCCTACCCGCCTGCCAAGCGTGGTGACTATGGCCAAAATCCCTCCCTCGGGAGGAGGCCCATGTTCAGCAGTGGACGATGAATATTATGAATGATCTTACTTGGATGACAGTTGCTCCAAGAACCGTTCCTTCTGCAGTTCCAGCAGGGCTCTCGACAGGTCCTCCTGGAGCCTGGACCCTTGTTGTACAGCTATAGCGTAGGGTTGCTCCGCAAACACGTCACCTACTTCAGTCAGGTTGCAGTTCCTTGTGACTTCATATCTGTGGAGTCCGTGTATTGGTTAGAGAAAAGGGGCCCAATAACGGCCAAATCTTGGCATTTACTGGCCAAGCCTTGGCTTCTACTGGCATATACGGGCCATATCTTGGCATTTTCTGGCTAAATCTTGGCCTTTACTGGCCAAAACTTGGCCTTTACGGGTAGAATATTGGCCTTTACGGGTAGAATATTGGCCTTTACTGGCCAATACCATAGCCTTTACTAACTGATCCTCGGCTTTTACTGGCCGAATATTGGCCTTTACGGGCCAAACCTTGACCTTTACTGGCACCACCTTCCGTGTCTCGGAAAGCGTCCTGATTATTATAACGTCATCTATAATAATCGTATATCAAGGAACGGGCAGCAGCGTTTCCTTTTGTGGCACAACATAATTCTGCGGTCACTAACCCGCCTGCCAAGCGTGGTGACTATGGCAAATACCCTCGCTCGGGAGGAGGCCCATGTTCAGCAGTGGACGTTATACGGGCTGATGATGATACGTTGTTAGCTACAAAGCTTATGCTACTTCACCGGGCATTAAGGTGAGCAGAGCTCCAGCTTGAATAAATGGTTTAAAACTACAAACTAAGCAAGCAACCTGCGCAAGATCGCCCCATTTGGGACTTGGACCTCGGCTCAGGGCGGTCGCTGGTGATGAGATTGAGGGATTATGGCTTTTAGTTTTTTAGGGGAATCTGTCAACAGTGATACTGACAAAGAAGAGGAAATATCACGATACAATATAAACTCACTTGATTTCTGCAGAGTCGTGTATAAAAGCGAAATCTGCGTCCGTATGTTCGTTGACTTGCTGGAAGCCGGTAGCAGCATCAGGGACAGGTTCTGGAACAAAATCATTAATTTAATATAGACGGCACCGGTGGGTCAGTGGTTAAAATTATTATTGTTATAGCTATAATAACTAAACTAAATTTAATTAATTAATATATATCACAAGAAAGCTCAAAGTCGCTCAGCGAGCTATGGAAAGAGCTATGCTCGGCGTTTCCCTGCGTGATCGAATCAGAAATGAAGAGATCCGCAGGAGAACGAAGGTCACTGACATAGCTCAACGGATTAGCAAGCTGAAGTGGCAATGGGCAGGACACATAGCTCGAAGAACTGACGGCCGATGGAGCAGAAAGGTTCTCGAGTGAAGACCACGAACTGGTAAGCGCAGAGTGGGACGACCGCCTGCACGATGGACCGACGACCTCATAACGATCGCGGGGAGTCGGTGGACGCAGGCCGCTATCGATCGTTCCCAACGGAAATCAATGGGGGAGGCCTATGTTCAGCAGTGGACTTCAACAGGCTGATGAATATGATGATTATATTAATGAGCCAAAAAATGTTTTAACTATTTGCAAATGCCTGTAATAGTTTACGTAAATAAAACCTTTTGTTATTTTATTTTATTTAAAACAGTGACTTCTTACACCTGGTTTTCTGCATGAACCATGAATAGTTGTTTTGAGTCTAGTAGTACTTTGAGTCCTCGAAATAAGTGTTTCTAAAGACCCCCGCGCCATTGAAATTAATTTCACGAATGTCTTTCAAAAAAAATATTTTCTGATAATTTTTATCTGACAGTTATAAAAATCGTCTCTATACCCTATTCATCGGGGCTTGAGACAAAGTGTAAACAAAGAAAACATTGTTTCTCAAACTTTTTTCAATGTTTTTTATTGCTATTTAATTTAATATAGGGTTTCCCATTTGTGTGTCTAGCAGCTCGGGTTAAGATAAGGTACTTAACTATGAAGATAATAAAATCATAAATCACTCTTATTGAATTAATTATTCGGAGAATTAGGAGGATTCTGAAGAACTGTCGCCATCGTGAATAACGAAGCGGTCAACTATATTCAACTATCAATTATCCCATTAATTTTAAGCGTCTTTTGCTGTTCTTTTTCACATTGTCAATGTACTTTTGTCAAGCCTCTACTGTTATTTTAATTGCATCGGCTAGTAAAATTTGAACTTCACTTAACTTAAAGCTTTTGTTATTCTCAGCAATAAATCCTTTAACTTGGGCCCATATTAACTCAATAGGATTTAATTCACTATGTCCTTTTAGAACCTGTTTACAGTGGCTTGCCATATTCCCATAATTTCAGTGGTTTAATTGATACCTTTGTACGGATACGAATCCTTCGACCACGTTTCTTTTATGAGTTTGAACACATTAATAACAGCCACCTTTTCCGTTGAATGCGTTGGAGTTTTCTTTGATCGCTTTTTCTTTGGCGAAGAAAAAGTGCAAGCGTTGCTTGGTCCAGGTGCACTCATGTTTTAAGCTCGAAAACATAAATATAACAAAAACAAAACAACCAACAAATAACTTTAAACTTCATAAAAGATATAAATTCAACGAAAATATTTATAATAATAAATAAGCAGAACTCTCGTATCAACAAGTTGATCTATAGTAAAAATGCCGGTTATAATCCGACCGATAACCAAACGTCACATTTTTATGTAAAATGTTCGGGAGTACCTATGGTCTATAATTTAGTCGTATTAAAATGCATTCGAAGTTTGGGAATCAAGTCTTTTTTGGGTGTTTTTACATGTAAATGATTTAATAAATCATTATACTTCATAAAATATGACATTCCTAGGGTTGTTAAGATTTAAACAAATGTCGATAGTAATTATCGACTTTTCTTACTATTATTGACGATAATGTAACAAATAATTGGGATTAATTTAATTACAAACGTTGCTAAATTAAACAAATATTTTAATATAAGAGATATTTATACTCTCTGAAATCCAAAGTTTATTTTTAGAAATAGGATTTTATTTACTCACTATTATTTTAGATCAAGTACGCGTACATATGTAAATTATATTATGATACTAAAATATATAATAAAATTTAATAATTTATTTATTTTTAAGTAAGTTTTATATAAAAATATCGATAGTTTATAGTCGATGGCCACCATGATTCATTGCCCATCACTTATTAGGTCGCCATGCCCATAAAATATAACATTGGCAGGTACTGTCTGTCAGTACTACTAAATTCAAAACTTCATAGGCGTGATGGTACTGACAGATGAAATAAAATATATTCACTTCATCAATCGTGACCCTTAAAGTACTCTTTTTATGGTTTGTTTACATTTAATCTCACGCCTCGATGAATACGGTATAGGTATATATATGTTACAGTCAAAACTTATAATCGGTCAAAACCACTTTTGACTGCAAAAATAAGGCGAAAGTAGTTTTGACGGGTCCTTATAGGCTCACATAAAATTCCAGAAACGAGATGCTCTTATTTTTGGTCGAAGGTTAAAAAAACACCAGGATTCCAACTTCTGTAGGTTAGGTTAGAACTGTGACCACAACGCACGAGCCGAGCGAGCGAAGCGAGCGAGCCGTCACCAACCCGACAACCTCAGTCAAATTCGTAGCTTCGATTCCAGTTTCGGACATGAAATTCTTTGTGTAAAATCAAATATTGCTTTCTGGGTCTGGATGGTTGAGGGACTACTCTCCCTGCTCCGGAAAGCACATGAAACGTTGGTCCCAATTGTTATAACTTAATCATAATACCTTATAACATTCACATAAGCATCCTCCCTAAGTAGGGTTGCTCAATAGTCACCACACTTGCTAAGCGGATGGGTGACAGCATTATTATGTTGTAACACACAGGAAAACGCTGTTGCCTGTTCTATGGTATACGATTGGCATAAAAAATATGACTTTGTTACCTGAAGCATTGATAGCTAGTAGAATATGTCCATACTGCTCTCTTATAGGGTAGTCCCACACCCGATACTGCGATTGATCCGACGTAGCGTTCAAAGTGATTTCTTTCCAGACCCTGGAATATCAGAATATTTATCATCATTTATATCCTATATATATCTCCTTCTATCTATCTGTGTATCTATCTATCGACGTAGCAATATATCTATCGATGTAGCAATCTATCTATCGATGTAATTATCTATATATCGATGTATCAATCTATCGATACATGTAACAATTTATCTATCGATGTATCAATCCATCTATACATGTAACAATCTATCTATCGATGTAGCAATCTATCTTTCGAAGTATCAATCTATCAATCGATGTATCAATCTATGTATCCATTTAACTATCTATGAATCCGTCCGACCGTCCATCCATCCATCTGTACTCGGTACAAGTAAGTAGATAAATATAAAGATCAAGTTTTTATTAATTGTTCGCTGGAATACGCTAATCTCAGGAACTACTGGTCTAAAGTGCAAAATTATTACAGTGTTACATTACAGTATAAGTACTAAGAGTTAGATAGCCCAAATGGTAGACCGGGAAAACTATAGGATTAATTATGAAGTTCCTACGGGAAATCTATCTATCTATCGAGCCGTCCGTCCGTTCATCCATCCATCCATCCATCTATGAATCCAACCAACCAACCAATTATCTATCCATCTATTCATTCATCCATCCATCCATCCATCTATGAATCCAACCAACCAATCAATCA
Organism: Nycteola revayana; assembly: GCA_947037095.2. Lineage (NCBI taxonomy): Eukaryota > Metazoa > Arthropoda > Insecta > Lepidoptera > Nolidae > Nycteola > Nycteola revayana. Next base: position 8,242,170 of record OX344840.2, read on the forward strand.
TCTATCCATCATTCATTCATCCATCCATCCATCCATTCATCTATAATTCCAACCAACCAACCAATCATCTATCTACCTATTCTTTCATCCATTCATCTATGAATCCAACCAACCAACCAATCATCTATCTATGGTTCATTTCTGATGATGAATGTATTCATTCATCCATCCATCCATCCATTCATCTATAAATCCAACCAACTAAACAATCATCTATCTATCTATTCTATCTATATATACTTATAATACTATTAATCTATTTTTATGTTTTATTTCCTTGTATGTGCCGTAAATAAATGTATTTTCTACTTTCTTTCTTTTCTTTCTATTCATTTACCATCCATCCATCCACCTATACCTACATATAAACATTTAACTTATGGGTACCTGTAAAGAGTGTCTTCAGCAAACTTCATGTTGATAAAATACTGATGTATCGAAGATCCCTCCACTACAGTGTAGTTGATCCTGGACTGGCGAGCCAGCTGCTCCAGCGAGGATACCGGGGTCTGGTGATGAAGAAGAGTTATTACTTACAAGCTAAAAATTTAAGCGGCCGTAGCCCAATGGCTATGGCGTCGGACTTGTGATCCTGGGGTCGCCGATTCGATCCCTACCCATAGCACTACCGACGGAAACACACTAGTAACACAAGTACTTTAGCTAAGCAAAAAAAAGAATTAAGGGTTTGTTTTTTTTTATATCTGAAAAGAGCGATAAATTTCCTCAAAAAAGTCACCCAGTATAAGTAGTTCAGGAACTACTTATACTGGGTGACATTTTTTACTGTCTTGATATGGTGTGTTGTGTAAGTGGAATAGAATCTATAGACCACAGTATATTTTTATTTACTTAGATAGTTAGAGTTTCGAAAATGTTATAAATTAAGTAAGTACTTTAAAGAAATAATAATAAAATAGGTGCCAATAATACCTTGGCCGCAATCACACATGAATAAAAAGAGTGAGCGAAATAGCGTAACGACCTACACACGTACGCATTTTTACCGTAACGATTTTCACTATATGTCAGTAAAAAAAATTAAATGATAAAATAACTATGCCTGAGACATCTATTTCATATACATATCACGCCCTATTATTTTCAAGACGGTAAAAAATATCACTCAGTTTGTCTAATATTTATATTTTTTACAGCACCCTGAGATATATAATCATACCTGCATCCTCTCCACCGTCAGAAAAGCAGCTAAATTGGCCGTGAAGGTAGCCAACATGAGCACCACGAACAGCCAGTAGGCCGCCACCAGTGTACGACCGGACAGAGCCTTGGGAGCCTCGCCCCCCCCTTGAGGAGTGAAGGAAGTCAGCGCGAACCAGAAACTCTCCTTCAGGGTGAACTCCCTGAATTATAAAAATAGTTGTAGTAAACTCTTGCTCAGGCATACTTAACCCGCGACCCGAAGGCCGCAAGTGGCCCACAAGGGCCTTGTGGGCCACTACAAAGGCCTTGTGACAAGGCCTTTGTAGTTAGCCCACCTTGGCTCGTTATGCTATCTACAAGATATAACCGACAACCGAAAGATCGAATCGCTCGTTTCAAAGTCAAAGTCAATAATTGCTTAAATCATATAGACACAATTCAAAAAATTAGATCATGTTCTTATGATGCGTCTATTTCTTTTTCTACCACCAGTTCAAGACGTGGCAACTGTGAGAAGAACTGGCAAGAAACTCAGAGGATTTTTTTTAGTCATTTTACAATATTGTTAAGCAGCAGTGTCATTCCAGAGCAAGTTACTCCCAAGCCATTCAAAGAATAATCACCCAATGAATGCCTGTTTTTTTTACCCGCGGCCGAGTAATCACGTGATAAATGTCAAGTATCGGATACATTTCCGTTAGCGATTTTCTGCTAGCGATCACTGCGCTGTAGCGTCATTTTGTCTAGGTCCTCTGAACGAAATTCATTTATTCGTAGCATCACCTTCGCGTCGCTGTCACTGTACCAATTCTGCCCTGTCTTAATGCCACTGTAGCGACATCTACAGTAGCCACACTACAAGATGACGAGTAGCGCCATCTAGCACCTAGCATCACAACTAACCTGTATCTCGCATTACAAGTTTGCAAGCCAATTACAACATATACAAGTTCTGAATATCAACAAATGGCCGTCGGTACATCGGGCATACCACATCGCCCGGCAAAGAAGATCTTCATGTTCTGAAGAGGAACACCACCAACTGTTCCTCTACTTCAGAGACGGATTAAACGTTGAGAGCGTCGTAGGCAAGCATTATTCTACGTGCCCCTATTCTACGTGCTACGGATTGCTACAAAATACTGCGTAGCTACTACGCCAATAAAATTATATATTACTAGCTTTCCGCGCGCGGTTTCACCCGCGTAACTAACGTTCCCATGGGAACTTCATAATTTAATATAGCCTATGTCATCCGGGGATAGTAGAGCTTTCCAACGGTGTAAGAATTTTTCAAATCGGTCAAGTAGTTTCGGAGCATATTCAATACAAACAAACAATCACATCTTTCCTCTTAATAATATTAGTATAGATTAGTACTACCTAGTAAAAATTTGATAACTGTAGTTGGCGTTACTAAATGTGTGGTAGAGGTTACAATTCGGAGCTGGCATTTCTTTATTCCGACTTGTAGTAGCCTCAATTACAATAGGCGTGACGAGAGTATCAAAAAATTAAAGATTTAATGTTTTTAGGTTATTTGTGGTACATATAAAAAGAAATTATTACACTTATTTATTTTTATATATAACCTTGAGATGAATGTGATTTTTAATAAAATAAAAGATTAAAATACTGCAATCGGCTATTTTGACTGAAACACCAATCACGGCGCATGACGTCACGATATTGTAACCATCAAAGAGAATTTAACCACTACGTTAGGTTTGGCGGACTCAATGACATTTTTTACAATAGCGTGACGTCATAGCCGACGCCATGACACTTGAGGCCTTTTTTCGCGCGCTATTTAAAATTTAATAGAAATATGGCTTAAACTTCGTTAAATTTAAATTTATTACCGAAATATTGTGTTTTTCGTACTTAGAAAATGACTACCCACGTTGCGCAAGAGGATTTCAAAATCTTGCCTCATGCCTATTGCTGTTCCAGTGTCTATTACGCCCGCGCGTAAAAAAAAGAAGGGCTCTTTTTTTTTGCATGGATTACTTAGATACCCAAGAGGCTTTTGCTACTTCACCGGGCATAAAGGCGAGCAGAGCTCCAGCCTTAATAAATGGTTTAAGTACTACAAACTTAGCACCCTGCGCAAGAGAGCGTCCCCTGTGGGGCTTGGACCTCGGCTCAGGGCGGTCGCTGGCGACGAGATTGAGGGATTATGACTTTTAGTATTTTAGGGGAGTTTTGTGCAACTGTCGCTCTACTTTACAGTTCGCGGGCCTCTCGGACTTCGGGTCTACGAGGGCATCGGATGGTTCTTTGCAAAGCCCGCGCGTCCCTAGGCACGTGCCTAGTTTGCCTTTCGGATTATCCACCTTTACACCATAAAATGAGTCGCAAACTTACCTGCAAGGATACGGATAAGCATCAGGGTTGTTCCTAGCAGAGTATGGTGAGTATTTATCCAGGAGCCATATCATAAAGCCGGTGAGAACCAAGGCTGCTACTATGCTGAGCCACACCTCGGTTCGTAGTACAGTCATGAACTTGAAGAGAGATGTCTTACGGATTGGCTTGCGGATTACTGAGGAAGAAAAAATAATATGCATGAAGACTAAAAAAATTGATCAGTTAGATACTTATTTTTGTTTCGTTCTTTAAACAAAAAAGGTTCCGTATCATTTTCAAACGTCTACCTGTTGCCTTTATTGATATAGAGCAAAAAAGGGGAAAAAAACGTTTATTGTATGGGTGACCCCTTAAAAAATATATTTATTTTTAGTACATCATTTGTGAAAATTTCAACTGTCTAGCTATCGCGGTTCTTGTGATGCAACCGTTGCCTCTGTCTGACTGTCACTAGTCAGACAGGCAGACAGAAGCAGAGGTTGCATGTCTGGTGACAGACAGACAGACTGCGAAGTCTTAGTAATAGGGTCCCGTTGTTACCTTTCGGGTCAGAACCCTCATAGAATGATATAAATTTATGTAAATACAAGTACCAATCTTTATTAATAACTAGCTGCCGGCATGCGTTTTATTTTTTTAAATTTAATATTTATGAACTTACCTATCAGTATTCCGGTCTGCTCGAAGTAAGGTGCGACAAAATCAATAACTTCCTCTCGCTCTGCCGTCATAGTTAACGCCGATATCGCTATATCTGTCTCCTAAAAATATATTGTATATATATTATTATAATCATCAGCCCGTATGATGTCCACTGCTGAACATGGGCCTCCTCATAGTCTGAAGTGTTGTTCTTGCATACGAGAGTGAGTCAAACAATGGTATGCAAGAAAAATACTTGGCTTTAAGCCTGCCCTGCTAATTATACTTGCAGTAATCGACATTTTAGGAATTTCCTATACATAAAGATTTTTTTTTTTTCTTATTTTTTAGGTTTATTTTAAAAATCATGTAATATAGACTTCTTGTTTAGATAATCAAAAAATGTGTTTACCGCGTTTATCTCGAAATCGTGTTTTTGCAAGTACTGAGTTTGCATTAAGGAGGGCAGAAGTATTCACTTGAGTGCGTAGTGTCACACTGTCCTGCTTTCCATTACTATTAGAGTTGTGCTAAGTTGTTACTTTTCCGTCACCGTGACCGTCGTTCCAGAGACTCGAAAGTAACCGTTAAAAATAATCGTGTTTTTGTTACGACGGTCACTGTCATCACAAATACATGCTTCCGAAGTTACAAGTTCCTTTCATTTAGGTATTCATCGTCACAGTTGTCACTCCAATCACGATTGGGTACACGATTCAATTACAGGTTGTCATTCGGTAATGGTTTGCACTTTTCTATTGTCTTAAAAGTCTAAATACAAGATACAAGAGGGAGAGAGACTTGCCGCGCAATTGCTGTGACACGGAACGACACACGTTACTTTCTTGAAAGATCACAGTGATCCCTTTAGTCAGCGGATCACAGTGATTTTTTCACTGTGACGTTATTTATTACCCAACTCTAATTGCTACGACACCTGACTGTTGTTCTTGTATACGGAAGTTAGAGGCCTAAGTATGTTTATAATGTCCACTGCTGAACATTGGCCTTTTTCCTATGGAGGGTTTTTGCTATATTTACCACACTTGGCAGGTGGGTTGGTGACCGCAATATTATGTCGTAACACACAGGGAAACGCAACTGCCCAATCCTTGATATATAGTTATTATATATGATGTTATCGGGACCAACGGCTGAGCTTGCTTTCCGAGGCACGGAGGGTAGTCCTTCAACCAACCAGACCCGAAAGTTAAGGTTTTGCTCCAAGATTTTTTGTCCGGCGTAGGGATCGAGCCCACGACCTCCGAGAAAGCGAGATTTACATTTTAATCCGGTGGTCCCATTATTATTATAACACTATCTATAACAATCGCATAGCATAACAGACAGCAGTGTTTCCATGTGTCTTACAAAGACTGCGGTCACCAACCCGCAAGGCAAGCGTGGTGACTCTTGTTATTGAATTTAAGAATCACTGATTCAATACATACCCCTCTCATAAGATCTCCCACCACTCCATCCCATGAGCCGTTTGGTAACTTTTTACCAAACCCACCAGATTTCGGAGACACGATCTCGTAGTCAAAGTTCATTGTCTAGAAAAACATATAAATATTCAATCCTTTTTTTCTAAATGATTTTGAATACTTTAAGGAAAAGTTTCGACCACCGGCGGGACTCGAACCCGCATCTTAGGTTAAGCCCCTAATGCCTTAACCAATTAGGCTACGGTGGAACCCTACCAGTCATCGAACGGTAAACTTTCACTTAAAGTATTCAAAATCATTTAAAAATGTGATATGGGCGGTGTCATCGTTTAATATTGAATACCAAATGCAACTTTGGAGATATTAGTCGAAGTAATGCGGATCGTTACCGATAGATGGCACTAACGTCCCCCTTAGAGACGTGTTATAAGAGATTGATAAATTCAATCCTTGTTGCACCCCGCGATACTATGCTCCAGTGGGTGTGAGCTTGATGTTTTGAAGCATGTATGTTAATCCACAACACACACACACAACCTCCGCAACGTAGCGGTATTTGGCTCGCTTTAAATGGCGGAGGTCGTGCGTTCGATCCCCACGCCGGACAAGAAATCTTAATGTAAATTCTAAGATCTGTTTCCGGGTGTGGTTGGTTGAGGGATACCCGTTAAGCCGTTGGTCCCGATTGTTATAACATCATATTATAATAATCGTATATCAAAGAACGGGCAGCAGCGTTTCCTTGTGTGGTACAACATAATACTGCGGTCACCAGCCCGCCTGCCAAGCGTGACTATTGAAAATACACTCTCTTGGGAGAAGGCCAATGTTCAAAAAGGCACGGAGGGTAGTCCCTCAACCAACCAGACGTAAAAGGAATCCTAGAATTGACACTAACAATTCTTGTCCGCCATGGGGATCAAACCCACGAGCTCCGAGATTTAACGCGAGCCAAATACCGCTACGCTACGGTGGTTGTCGTAAATAGTCGTATAATTAATAAATAGTAAATAACACTCTCAACACATAATTTCAACGCACAATGATTTTCTCCCGAGTTTTTACCCGCAGAACAGTTCTCACCCCAAAATGTCCAAGAATGACCCATATCTAACCTCAGACAATCTCTGCATGAGATCGATGCAGTATCCTTCGTAGATTGGGTTCCCATCCTCATCATACACTGGCTCTCCTGTCTGATCGTCCAGCTTGAGTAGTGTCCAGGGTACCGCCTGCGATTGTCAAAAAAACAGGTTTTATGTTATAAGATAAGAATTTTTTTACGAGGTTTTAGATACTCAGGTCGGATTAGGGTTGCCACACAGGGTTGTTTTTGTTTTACATAGTACTTTGTACAAAAATTTGCAAAATATATAGTACTTTTGGCAAAATTCAGGAAAAAGAAATAGTGCACATTTGTTTTTAATCATTATTTATTTTTTCATGCGTAATGAAATAATAATTATAAGAATCTGAGCATGCTAAATCCATATTTAAAAAAAATCAACAATCATTTTTTTCATATGCCGCGCTGAGCGTGCGTTCAAAATAAAAAAAAGTTCAAAATTGAAATTTGGAGTACCAAAAAACTATAATACTTTTTGTACTATATCATTTTTTTATAAAATATAGTAAGTACATTTGTCTCAAATATAGTACGATACTATAATATAGTACGGGTGGCAACCCTAGGTGGGATTAAAATTAGCCTCTGTATAGAGGTAGGTATTACTGCTAGTGGGTGGTACGTTTGGTCTTTGAGACGTGAGGCCCTTAGTGTACATGAGGCCCTTAGTGCGTGAGGCCCTTAGTGCGCGAGGACCATAGTATGCAAGGCCCTTAGTGTGCAAAGCCCTTAGAGTGCAAGGCCCTTAGTGTACAAAGCGCTTAGTGAGCGAGGCCCTTAGTATGCAAGGCCCTTAGTGCGCAGGGCCTTTAGTGCGTGAGGCCCTTAGTATGCAAGGCCCTTAGTATGCAAGGCCCTTAGTGTGCAAGGCCCTTAGTGCGCGTGGTGTCAAACACTACCCACGCCTTACGCCGCCTCTGGCTACATAGCAAGGATTCCACTTACCGGAGCGGTTCCTATCCTGAAGAACATCTTCAGCGGCTCCAGCACCACTCCTGGCAGCAGCTTGTACTCCTGGTCAGCAGACCAGATTGCTACAGCCTGCAGTCCGGAGTCTGGAGTATAGGTGTTGAGGACATAGCGGGACCGGAGGAAGAGGCCCGACCTGGTCGATGAAAGATTAACGATACCTAAACTAGTAATCGTCCTTATAGTAGAAGATCCGAACCTGCATCGACCTCCACCTAGCTGATAATAGAATTAAACATGTTTTATAATGAATTTACTATCTTAAAAAATACACTAAAAATGGGTTGTATTTTTAATTAAATTTTTGCAACAGTTAATTAAAGATAATTTAAAAAAAAGATAAGATAACAAGTAAATTTTATTCTGACTAAAAGTATAAAACGTATAGAACGTTCAGCTGTTGGGTTGGACCTGGACTACCTACTGGGTTGCCAGGTGGTATAAAAAGGTGTGTAGATGACATTTACTTTCACTTGATTTGATAATATATCAAATTATAACAACATGAGCGCTGTTGTTGTGTTAATTTAATTTAATCTTTTTAACATTTCATAATAATCATTTTTTTAATAATAATAAAAAATAGTCAGTCCAGGAATTTTAAAGCCAACCCATTTTTAATATATTTTCTAATATACTTAATTTATTATAAAAGGCCGCGCGGTTTACGGCTTAGAATAGACCAGCCCCATGTCTTCCCATGGGTGTCATAAAAGGCGACTAAGGGACATATGGCTGATGGATGGGCAGCAGCATCTATTAGCTCAAGGTTTACATCTTACTGCGATCACCAATCTGTCTGCCAAGCGTGGTCATTATGGCAATATCCCTCTACGATCCTGGCTTGACAAGATCCGTTAAGAGGAGGCCCAGCCCAGGTTCAGCAGTGGACGTAAACGGGCTGTTGATGATTGATGATGATTATAAAAGATGTTTCATTTTTATTTTCAGCTCGGTGAAAGTCGATGTAGGTTCGGATCTTAGACTATTAGTGCAGGAGTTGTCTTTTTAAACTAAAATCAGGTGTCGACTTCGGGCAGTGCATCATTGGTTCAGTAGAGGATGTTAAATTCACTTACCTATGAGCATCCCAATAGAATACAGTGTCATTACTCTCGAAGTCTTCACTGAATTGTCTGTACAATCTATCTCTGGTGCTATTCATGTTGACTTGAGGATCATCACAATCAATGGACAGGGTTACTTGAGGGAGATCCTGTTCCAACTTGAAGTAAGTTTCTGATAGGTATTGTATTAAAGCGATCATGAGTTGCTGGGTCTTCTGTGGAAGACAGAGATAGCATATTTATCATCATCGTCTTCCCGTATTAAGACCACTGCTCACCATGGAAGAAATAGATAGAATACAGAATCATCATCAGCCCGCATAAACTCCACTGCTGAACTTTTGTGCTATAGTCCCAGGTCCCAGTCCCAAAGTGTGGCCCAGGGCCCCGAGTCTACTATCGTAATGGCGTGTCCATGAACTATCAATGATAGATCACTGGTCGGTTTTTTTCCCATTCGGTAATCAACTAATCCAAATGACGTCATAATGGAGTCATTATTACGCCACGATGATATTAATGTAGTTGAACATAATAACAAATTTTTATGATACATTTATAAGTTTTGAAATCGCCTAAATAAACACAGTCTCTCTAACCTTCTCCCCTGCTACTTCTGTTTACGGCCTTTTTCTGCGGTAGCAACACCGACTGCCATTCCAGCGCCGACACCATAGTGGGATTAGTAGATTAACGTAATAAAAATTAAATTAATTAAGATTAGTTTTTGGCATAATGATATCATTATGGCACTACGTTGGCACAAATCACAATACTGCAAAAAATAGCAGACTCGGCCCTCAGGAGAGCCCGCGGTGCCAATTTGGCCGCGGGTGCCGTCGGACGGCCGGATTGCCTCACGTACTCAGCCTTCACCAACGGTGAATGGAGGAGTGTCTGGGGGGTTTTAGTGGTGTATGGTCTTCTTCTCGTGGTATGACTATAGCATATCACGCCATGGAGAGGGCGAGTCCCACATACCCCTTCGCTGGAATGCTGCAACGACGGAGGGGATGCGTAAAGGCATTTCCCCCCGGACAACAAAAAAAAACAAAAGGTGGATTGGTGACGGCAATACATTATAACACACCAGGGAAATGCTGCGGCCCTTTCCCTGGTATACGATTGTTATAGATGATGTTATAACAATCGGGTCCAACAGCTTAACGTGTTTTCCGAGGCACGGAAGGTAGCCCCTCAACCATGCAAAGCCGTCAAGAAACTCTAGAATGTACAACACACTTACACACAGACTTCTTGTCTGGCGTGAGGATTAAACCCACGACCTCCAAGACTCAAGGCTGGACCAATGCACCACAGAGGTTTATGGAAGTTGTAGGAAGAATGGAAGAACGAACCTGGAAGTTCCCTGGACACTGGCACTCCTCTTTCTTCAAAAGTTTGCAGCACTCCAACTCTTCAGCTTGCAGGATCATGGTTGGAATCACCAGCTGACTCGTATCCAGGGTCGAGTAGTCTGTCAACACCAGGTTCCATCGGTAGTTACGACGGACCAGCTTCTCTTTCACTGCCTGAAGAAGAATTCATGATCATCATCGCCACCTTCAGCCCTGTCTTATTCCTGTTTGTATTTGGCAAAAGTTATGATTCCCGAGGGCCTTACCCACAAGTGGGACAACTGGTGTCACACGCCTTCATCACCAGCCCGTTTAACGTCCACTGCTGAACATGGGCCTCCCTCCTCCCTAGAGAGGGCAGTTGCCATAGTCACCACGCTTGGCAGGCGGGTTGGTGACCGCAGTATTATGTTGTGCCACACAAGGAAACGCTGCTGCCGGTTTCTTGATATACCATTATTATAGATGATGTTATAACAATTGGGACCAACGGCTTAACGTGCTTTGTGAGGCACGGAGGGTAGTCCCTCAACCAACCAGAACCGGAAAGAAATCCGGCGTGGGCATCGAACCCACGACCGCCGAGAGTTAAAGCGAGCCAAATACCGCAACGCTACGGCGGTTGTCACGCCTTAAGCAACCTCCATAAAAAATACCAGTAGAGATATACGAGAGACTTTACACTCAATTCAGGGACACAAAGTGCAACCAGACTCAGAGCAACTCCTCCCGACCCTTAGTTTGCTAAGAACCTTCTCGTAGACGCGAAGTCTAATGCAGGCAATGCACCTATGCATACATTAAAATTTTCATACAAAGTCGCGGATAAAAGCTATTAATTTGGTAACACTATTTAAGGTTCCGTGACAGAAGGGTAAACACGGGACCTCCCATACAACAAACTTTTTTTATTTTGCCCTTTTTTTGCTCGATATTAATAACGGCAAAAGGGTGGACGCTTGAAAATGGAACGGAACACTACGTGCGCGAGCCCGACTCGCACTTGACCAGTTTTTTGTACACAACAACTTTGACAGAACACAAGAAAAATAAAGCGAAACATAACATACAGGCACACTGGTGGCTTTATCACTAAATGTGACCACTACCAGGCAAATAAATAAAAAAATCAAAATCTAATAAAACTAACCCTTTTATACGTGTCCATGACAAATCCACTGTCTCCAACTAGCACGTAAAAGCTGGGTTCAGGCCTCATAGACTGGAGTGCCCGCGCTGAGTCTTTGGTGAGGCCAGCGTGGACCCACACTCGGATGTTGGAGACCCCGAGTAGTTCGTATAGGGTCTTGTCGACATCTGTGACAAATAAGTAGCTAAAATGCATGTTCCCGGAATTTCTTTGCGTGATCGTTTTTTGTTTTCGGACGGACATCAATTTTATTTTGCCTCGAGGCTTTTGCTACTTTACCGGGCATAAAGGTGAGCAGAGTTCCAACCCTATTCAATGGTTTATTAACTACAAACAATGCTTTGTACTATGCTTGTTCGGGTTGCACAAGAGCGTCCTCTTGTGCAAACCGCACAAGCATAGTACACCCCGTGTAGGACTCGGACCTCGGCTCAAGGCGGTCGCTGATGAAGGATATAAGGGATTATGACTTTTACTAGTTTAGGGGAGTTTTGTGTAACTGCCGCTCTACGTTAAAGCTCGGCTCTATGAGAGCCTTAAAGATAGGGTTGCCACCTTTTTATTTTGCAGTTAAAGTACTTACATTGGTAAGAAAAAATAGTAAATAATATCGAAATAAAATACAATTTATTTTATCTTTATTATTATCTATAGCTAAAAACATATTTTTTTTTGCTTTTGTATTTTTTCTCAATTTAGTATCTCTATTAAACAATTTCACAGCATCTTTACAGTCTTGTTTTAAATTAAAGTACCTAGTCATTACTTTTTTTTTATTAAATTCATCATCACGGAAAAAACTCTTTCTGTAAATGATGACATGGCGGGAATAGAAATAAAGTATTTTCATGTACTTTATTGATATCATAAAGTATAGAGTATAATTACCTGAAATAACGTATAATACTTTATTATAAAGTACGGGTGGCAACCCTACTCAAAGACTATACCGCTAAACCTTCGCCAAGAGGCCTTTCTTGTGGAATTGCGGAGTTTTATGTTTACCTACTCTAAGGGCAAGGGTAACCCTTTAGGGGAAGTTGGGTTAGTGGGGTAAACCTTTACTTACCACTCTCACTCTCCAATATAATAGCAGCATCAGTAGCATTCCTCGACTCCAGGTGCTGGTCCAAAGCCCTCACCAGCTGTTGAGAGCCCAACGAGGTCCTAACTAAAGGTACCCCAGTCTCTGAGGCCAGGTCCTCGGCGAGGGTCCAGGGGGACCAGGAGAGGTCGATTATCATGGTGACGCCATTGGATACGGCAGAACATACTGGAAAGATAAAAGTGTAAAATTAATCTCAAAAGAAAGTTTACATATACAAGGTGTAACGGAAAGGGTATATACATAGAAAGAGTAAGGCTTCTTTGGATCATAACAAACGATATGGCAAGGTTATTTAATCCTTTCTCTACAAGTCTGATCGATGTCAACGAACTATTTGCAAGTAAAAATAAACCTCTTACTCCTGGTATTTCTGAATAAAGGGTTTCGCATTTTTATTTTTTGTTTGCAAAATAATAGTGACTTTTTTTTATTTTATTTTGAATTGAAACCCTTGCCATATCGTTTGTTATGATCCAAAGAAGCCTTGCTCTTTCTATATATATACCCTTTCCGTTACACCTTGTATATGAGTTGAAGCTGAATAGCTGAAAAGTTTGTTTGTCGGTTTTTTAGCTTGATCGTGCAAATCTCATGAACTATAAGTACGATTTGATGGAATCTATATGTTGGGTCGCCCATTGATTAAGGAAGGCTATAGGGTATTTAATTATGATGTTGCTACGGTAACGGAAGTTACGCGGATAAAACCGCGCACGGGAAGCTAGAATCTACAAATGTATAAAGCTAAATTTTTTATGTTTGTTTACTTGAACGCGCTAATCTCAGGAACTACTGGTCCGATATAAAAAAAATATTTTATTTAGGTAGCCCATTTATCGAAGGCTTTATTATTATTAGGCCAAAATCGGATTGTCTGCGCAACGCTGCCAAAAGTACTCCACTTCTTCCGACTTCCGACCCCTGGTCGTCACAATTTCACCCTTACTCAATACTTACACATACGATATCCCTCTTCCTCCCTTTCTCTGTCCAAGGGTATTATGTCGTCATTCAGCGAAACATCAGGCCTCCCGGATTCCACTGTCTTCAGAGCCCGGCCGATTTGCTGAGCAATATCCGACTCTGGCGCCTCAATTATAAAGACTAAAATAAAACATGACATTAAATGTACTTTTTATTTATTGGCTATGCCAACACTCTTCCTCCAAGTTTTTTTTTTTTTTAGTTCAATAATGTTATACGGGCTGATGATTATAATTTAAGCCGGATTTAAGGGATCCAGGGCAACTGTCTCGGGGCCTCCAGAAAAGAGGGACCCCCACAATTGAAATTAAAAATCGCCAAATTGTGACGAGTAAACTCTACAACTTTTCTTTTTATTCTTTTTTTTTCGGTGTTTATCCTTTATATACTTTGTAGAATCATGATAGAATCATGATTAATGTAACAGTTGTTAAATATTGTAATAACGGTTATTCATCTATACTTGTTCACTGAAATTAGGCAATCAGTAAAATATCAGAATTGAAATCGTCCTGAAAAGTAGGTATATACTTCAAATTTTCTACACATTTAGAGGGAGACTAATTCGTGGCCAGGGCGCCTCTTTTCCTTTGTTGCCCCGGGGCCTCTGAACTTCTAAATCCGGCCCTGAATAATGAAAATGACCAGGCGGGCCTCTTCTCCTTAGTTGCCGCGGGGCCTCCGGACTTCTATATCCAGCCCTGATTATAATGATGATCAAAAGTTGGAATGAAGCATGATTCTAACACGCATGAAGACACAAATAAATACTTACCGAAACGCAAACTTAGCTCCGAAATAGCACACCCCAAATTAATTAGCAATATCAACAAAAATAAGTAATAAGATCCCATTTTAAACTCTTAAAGTCACGAATATTCGCAATATTTTTATTATATTTGCAATATTTTTAGAGCAAAATTAACAATTGAAGATTATTTTAGCGCAATTTTAGTGATTCACGTAAATTATTGCGCAAATTGTGTAATTCCCATTTATTTTAATACAAATTTTATTATTTTTATATTTTCCGCGTAATTTATTTATTTTTTTAATTCCCACAACTCCGGCAGTTGCATGTCCTTATTTTGTTAATCAATATAGCTGAAATATATTCTTGTAGCAAATACGGAATAAACAAAGTCAACATTACATAAAATAATATTCTTAATTTTTCCAACATTACTGTTTCGTCATTTTCTGTTTTAAAATGTATTTCACTTAAAAATAAATGGAATTCTCTCTGGTTCTTTCTCTGAACCGCCTTTTTTATCATAAAAGACATTCAATTGACTATTTGTTTAAATGAATTAGTCAAAATAAGTACTTTTTTATGTTTTTATCATAAATATTTTATTAAAATAAACAAAAAATATGTTTATATTTATTATTTTTCCAGTGTTTAGTAATATTTGTAAGCTTTCAACGCTTTTCCTTCGATAACGAATATAAGAATGAATCTAAACTTGAAATTTTGTATTTCAACATCGTAGAAAAGACTAATAATTTATTTATATCGTAATTCAAACATGAGTTTAAATCAATTGACTGGCTTATTTATATTATTCCTAATGCATTACATTCCTCCGAATGCAGATATTAATTACCTAACCCACCCTGGGTTAGGAAGTACGCTCTGTTTCTCTTTAAACCCTTTAGTGATTAGATACTTAATCTTATCACCTTTGCCAGCCAGCCATCCAGGGCCGTCTTTCATCTATAAAAGGTCCTGGGCACATAAGTATAATGGGACCAGGGCCTTTTGGCCTATGACAATAGTATTTTTTTTTTGCAAAAACCCCATATTTCACAAGTTTAAGCTTTATTTTTACTTCTTTGTTAGATATGACGAGTATTTAATAAAATGTTATCCACACTATGTAGCCCGCATTACGGCTAGTCCTTATATCCTTATTAGAGTTGCAATCGGTTATCGTTTGGAGTAGGGACTAGGGGGCCCTAACCCATCGCGGGGTCCTGGGACGTGCCTAGTGTGTACAGTGTGGGGACGAGGGCAGCCAGCGGTTAGGTTACGCAGATAAAACCGCGCGCGGGAAGCTAGCTAACTAATCTATTTAATTATAGCTATTTTAAATTATATTAAGACATATAATTTCACACAATCGAACCATGTCCTTCTACAGAAACCTATGGTTGAATCCACCTTCATAAAGGCTAACATTTGACATGTTGATAATGACATGTCATTTAATATGATTACGGGTTGGACAGGCTTTGTGTTGCAAAGACAAACAGGCTTGAACATCAAATAGCATGTTTTGCTTATTTTGTGTCTTAGTACAGGCGAGTACATAAGTACTTTGATATTTTAAAGCAGTTTGTCTATGGAATGCCCTGCCGCGCCGGTAGGTAACATTAATGCTCAAATTCACTCAACACTTAACAAACTTATAAAAGAACATTATTTGCCATAGATATAAGCAAAATAGCGGAAAATAGGTGACTCGCGTCTAGCGCGTGGACCGCGCGCACTGCGTAACCACTGAGCCACCGGTGCAGTCAAGTATTTATTTACTGTGTGGGTGCACTGATATTAAAGTTCTGTCCATTACAGTTTTTTTATTACATGTATAAAATACATATACCTACAACTAAAAGTAGCTAATTTAAAATAAAACTAACTTCCCTACTAATATTATAAACGCGAAAGTTTGTGAGTATGGATGGATGGATGTTTGTTACTCTTTCACGCAAAAACTACTGAATGGATTTGGCTAAAACTTTGCACGGGGTTAGTTAGTAAGCTCGATTAACATATAGGCTACAAAAAATCACGCTCCGACCCACTGGAGCAGAGTAACGCGCTAGTATTAAATACTACTATTTTAAATATATTCTACTTGGCAAGGTTCCCAGAATGCTGGCAGCATTACCCTGTTCAATGGGAATGCTTATGCTGTCCATTTAATTTTCGTGTTTGATGTACGGTGTGTCAGTTACACAACTTCCGTAGCGTAGCGGTATTTGGCTCGCTTTAAATCTCGGAGGTCGTGGGTTCTATCCCCACGCCGGAAAGGAAATCTTTGTGTAAATTCTAAGATTTCTTTCCGGGTCTGGTTGGTTGAGGGACTACCCTCCGTGCCTCAGCAAGACGTTAAGCCGTTGGTCCCGATTGTTATAACATCATCTATAATAATCGTATATCAAGGAACGGACAGCGGCGTTTCCTTGTGTGGTACAACATAATACTACGGTCACCAATCCGCCTGCCAAGCGTGGTGACTATGGCAAATACCCTCCCTCGGAAGGAGGCCCATGTTCAGTACGTTATACAGGCTGATGATGTGTCAGGTAATTATAGAATAGAAATGAAATCAAAAAAAGGTACACTTTAACTAAAGTGTATTCACTTTTCACAACATTTCTAACATTCTAATTTATTTATACTGAATCACACATATTGGTGTGTATGTGTGGTATTACTTAAAAATCTTTGTTATCATTTTTACCCCCGACGCAAAAACAACGGGGTATTATAAGTTTGACGTGTCTGTGTGTGTCTGAATGTGGCATCGTAGCTTCCGAGCGGATGAACCGATTTTGATTTTGTTTTTTTGTTTGAAAAATGAATTAGTCAGGAGTGTTTTTAGCTGTTTGATGAAAATTGATCCAAGATGGCCGCCGCCACAAAATGGCGGACTATATATTTTTTAACAACTCCCTTATAGATATCAAATGAAAGGTCTTGAATAGTAAAAAATTAACACTATACTGAAAGGAAATGAGTTGTATTAACTAACGAAATTAAATCTAAAAACTCGAAAAATACTCGTCGATTTATTAGGGGATTTTAAATTTTTTAATCTAGTATTTATGTGTCATGTTGCAAAGCGTATCACCTACTACCTACTAATGTACCTACACCTTTTGTAACACATGAATAAAATGAAAGAATGAAAGCAATAAAGTACTTACTTTTTTATCTAACACTTGTCTTCTCGACTATCCCAAATATCTATTAATCAGAAATAACCCTTCAGTTTACCTGATTTAATGACCGTGCGACTGCGTCACGTGGTATCAGACACGCGATATTAATATAACTACCTACAGAGGCGGATTATCCGTAAGGCAAGGGTGCGAAGTTTTCTTTTTTGAACGATCACAGTTAGTTCCCGTGGCTTTTGCTACTTTACCGGGCATAAAGGCGAGCAGAGCTCCAGCCTAGATACATGGCTTAAACACTACAAACTAAGCAACCTGCGCAAGAGGGCGTCCCCTGTGGGACTTGGACCTCGGCTCTGGGCGGTCGCTGACGGGCAGATTGAGGGATTATGGCTCTTAGTTTTTTTCATTTTTTATTATGGTAGTTTTGTGCAACTGTCGCTCTACTTTACAATTCGCGGGCCTCTCGGACTTCGGGTCTACGAGGGCATCGAAAGGTTAAGGGCGCGAAGGTACAAAGGGGCGCGGGCGGAATAGACGCTGGAACAGCAACTGTAGTTGAGACTACTACAAGTCGGAATAAAGAAATGCCAGATCCGAATTTGAGTACCACAGATGCAGTAACGCCAACGAAGCGGCCGTAGACTAATGGCTAGGTCGTCGGACTTGCGATTGAGGTCGCCGGTCGCCCCACCCATTGCACTACCGACGTGAACCCACTCGTAACACAAGCATTTAAGCTTAGCACGAGGGGTTAACAAGAATACTAGTAGACTGCAAAAAATCTGCTAGAAGTTTAAAAAAAAAAACGACTTGATCCAATTTTACTAGTCTATATAAGGCCGGCGCGGCTGCAGTGCTTCAACGTATACATTTTTTTTTTTAAGATTTCTCTCCCTCTTTTTTTTAAAAGACAACCTCCGTAGCGTAGCGGTATTTGGCTCGCTTTAAATCTCGGAGGTCGTGGGTTCGATCCCCACACCGGACAAGAAATCATTGTGTAAATTCTCAGATTTCTTTCCGGGTCTGGTTGGTTGAGGGACTACCCTCCGTGCCTCGGAAAGCACGTTAAGCCGTTGGTCCCGATTGTTATACATATAACAAGCGAACCAGGGAACGGGCAGACATAGACAAAAGAAATAATTTTCATAATTATTGAGTTTATACAAACATATTCAAGAATTATTATATTTAGGTTCCATATGACAAATACTTTTAGAAATAAACATTGTAACATAATTTCATATGTGTCAACTAGCCTATTTGCTGCTATTTGTTACCTTGGCACATTTTTTAATAAAATCGATGGTCTCTCCATCATGATGTAAAGATGGAGGGACTAAAGTGATAAGACTGCTTTCCTTGATTATTCTACCTAGTTAATATTTTAATTAATACCTTCGTTTCTTTGTTATTAAAACCATTAAGTACTAAATCCTTGCTCATCTGCAGCCCGGTGACATAGCCAAATACGGGTGGCGACACACATCCGTAAAAAAAAGAGGTTTAAAAAATAAAACAACATATTTTATAAGTAATTTATCTTATATTTATTCGTTCTCCTGGCTTCGCAGACGGGCAGCAGCGTTGGTCACTCTGATGGACAGCTGTTGGGCGCGCTCAACAATGGTCTTTCGCTTCTTGGAGGAGACTCCGTGGGCGATCTCTGCGCAGTACTTCCTGTTCTGCATCATCAGGATCTCGAGCTCACGGACGTTGTGGACCAGGACCTGAAAAGAGACAAAATTGGTTTATCAAGAATTATACTTTTGTTTGATTTATGTATAAAACTGTTGTCATTTTGACAAGTGCAAGTGTTTGCAAATACCTAAGTGCTGAATAAATGTCTAGAGCTGAGAAGCATAATGCCACATGTGCCATTATACGTCAGAAACATTCGTCGTATGTGCCTTTATCGTAAAATGGCACTTACGACCAAATGCTTCAGTATTATAGACATCTGGCTACTGAGCTCTAGATTTCATTATTTTTATATGAGGGTAGTTCTTGTTTTCTGTTCCGTATTTTGGTACTCCGTTTTTAACTATATTACTTGACTCTTTCTCTCTTATTTTGCCGTTCCGACTCTTAGTTAGCAAATAGGTAACCTTTCGATGACCTTATAGACTCGAATTAGAGAGAATCGCGCACTGTTAAGCAGAACGACAGATGCACAAAACTCTTCGAAAACTCTAAATTCATCATTCCTTGATACCCCAGCGACCATTCTGAGTTGAGGTCAAAGTACCACAGGGGGCGCCCTCTTCTCTTGCACAGTTTGCTTAGTAGTAGTTTGCTGTGTTTTTAGCCATTATTATTACAACATTTTATTAAAGCTGGAGATACTACTAAGCCAATGTTTTTTTTTTCGGAAAGACTTACGTTGTAAGCCAAGAGGCTTTTGCTACTTCACCGGGCATAAAGGCGAGCAGAGCTCCAGCCTTAATAAATGGTTTAAAAACTACAAACTAAGCAACCTGCGCAAGAGGGCGCCCCCTGTGGAGCATGGACCTCCGCTCAGGGCGGTCGCTGGCGATGAGATAGAGTGCAACTGTCGCAGCCGCTCTACTTTACAGTTCGCGGGCCTCTCGGACTTCGGGTCTACGGGGGCATCGGATGGTTCTTTACAAACTAAGGGTCGGGATGATGGGGACTAAGCTAATGTTGCCTAAAGTGTGTTATAAAGAGTTTATCCATCTATTTATCTATCATTCTTATTCGCAATATAAATAATCACTTAAAGAAGACTACTATGGATCATAAAATGTATCTATCACTATGACCAAGTAGCTATAGGTAAGCAACTTGGAATAGGAATTGATAGAATTACTATAGCAAGGTAACAAATTGTAATTATCATATTGAATGTATAACACAGAGTGCCCTTGCATATCATCATCATCATCATCATTAGTAACATCAGTTTGTTGTAGTCCACTGCTGACCATAGGCCTTCCCCATCGATTTCCAGCGGGAACTATCGCTAGCGGCCTGCATCCACCGACTCCCCGCGACCTTTATAAGGTTGTCAGTCCATCGTGCAGGCGTTCGTCCGTTGAGCTATGTTGCGGATCTCTTCATTTCTGATTTGATCATGCAGGGAAATGCATATGTTCTCTGTGGTGGCCACGAGGGAGTTGCTCTGGATGCCCTCCCTTAAATTCGGTCCCATAGGCCATATTTTTGGGTGCTACTGTTAATTGTTGACATAATGAACAAACAATGATTGTTTCACCTTTTATAGGACAGAAATTTACAATAACATACCTTACGGAAACCATTGGGTAGCATATGACGGGTCTTCTTGTTGGATCCGTAACCGATGTTGGGCATCAAGTACTGTCCCTTGAAACGCCTGCGCACC
Source organism: Nycteola revayana (assembly GCA_947037095.2). Classification (NCBI taxonomy): domain Eukaryota; kingdom Metazoa; phylum Arthropoda; class Insecta; order Lepidoptera; family Nolidae; genus Nycteola; species Nycteola revayana. The sequence continues at coordinate 8,262,826 of OX344840.2, forward strand.
CTGTTGTCAATACCTGGAATATACAGAAAACAAAATTACAATTATTTCCAAAAATGACTGTTTTTTTTTCTGACAGACATATGTTGTCACCACAAAGCTATTGGTACTTCACATGGCACAAAGGCGAGTACCTCAGCATGGTTGCTGGAGAGGGATTGATGACTAAATTTTTAATGGTTTTTGGGTCAGTGGGTGGTACTACTTTGTTTTGCTGTCTGCTATTATTCTTGTTAACCCCTCATGCTAAGCTGAAATGCTTATGTTACGAGTGGCTTCACATTGGTAGTGCAATCGGTGGGGTTTGAACCAGCAACCTCAAGATCACAAGTCCGACACCCTAACGATTGAACTATGGCCGCTTCGAGGCCATTAGCTTAGTGGCTAATGTTTCTATCACTATGACCAAGTAGCTATAGGTAAGCAACTTGGAATAGGAATTGATAGAATTACTATAGCAAGGTAACAAATTGTAATTATCATATTGAATGTATAACACAGAGTGCCCTTGCATGTATTTGGCCTTATTAGGCATATCCAATAGGCACAAAATCTATCTAGGAGATTGTACGGCTAAAATGTATATAATTAAGATCTTGAGCATGATGAATTTTTCAACAAAATTACAAAAATCTAAATCTAAATTTAGTAAATTTACAGAAATAAATAAATGATTAAGTATACAATAAAAAAAGTAAAATAATAAACTATAATTTAGTTTACTGTAATAAATTTAGTATTTACTTAATAAATAAACAAATAGAGTGAATACAAGGGGAAGAAGGAATATTAAAGAGAAAGGACATGTTTTACATCAAACTGAAACATATCGTAGAAAACAGGTGGCATAGATATCAGGTTATTTTTTTATTTTTAATGTGACCATATCCGTCGTCATTCTGTCGGCCTGCACTATAAAGATACAATTTTAATAATTCAGCGGCGCAATAACGATGAGAATTCTTATTTTAAATTGCAGATATAGATACCAATAATCACTAATTAAATTAAGAAAACTTAGGAGAACGACGGTAACATAATAATTCAACTTAGCATATCTATGCAGGTTATGATCAGGCGTGATAAAAACAAAGATTGATAAACGCCGGCATTGCAATATTTTAAATTATTCGTATAGTGTACGCGGTAAATACATCCTTGGTGCCTTTATATATGATAATTCTTGAGTTGATACCAATGAGTTTAAAAGTAAAAAGGTGGGACATACATTTTGACAAATTTATAACCTAACCTCAGTGTCTAATAAATCATGAAATAACACCAAATTAATAAACTTTACAGTTATTTAACACAGGGAAATTCGATTATAAACCTCACATAATTCCTGAAACATACGGAGAAGTAAAATTAAACATTAAGATGAAATCACTGAACACGCGTAGGAACTTACCTCTGGGTTTACGCCAGTTGCGCTTAAGTTTGTCATAGCGATCCGATTGGTGACGAATAAACCTTTTCGTCCTCTTTTTGACGATTGTGGGCCTGTATACAGGTCTGATTGCCATTTTGAATGTTTCTTTTAGAAACGCGACTCCGAACCACGCGGTGACACGGCCGCACGAAAAGGAAAAAGGAATAGATGAGAGGAAATATTCATAGACTAAAGTCTGTTTTCGTTGCAATATCTGTGGCGTCCGAGAAAAGCAATTAATTATTGTCTATGGCCTTGAAGATTCATAGGGACTAAGTTTATACTATGTAAATGTAATGTATTTTGCCAAAGTCACCACGCTTGGAAGGTGGGTTGGTGACCGCAGTATTATGTTGTACCACGCAAGGAAATGCTGCTGCCCGTTCCTTGATATAAGATTATTACAGATAATGTTATGACAATCGGGACCAACGGCTAAACGAGGCTGTCCGAGGCTCAGAGGTTAGTCCCTCAAACATCCAGACCCGGAAATCTTAGAATTTAAAGATTTCCTGTCCGGCGTGGGGATCGAACTCACGACCTCCGAAATATAAAGCGAACCAAATACCGCTACTTACATTTTATTATATAAGGTGACAGCATGTTGAAGTATAGTTATTATTAAAATTTTCAGTTACGATTATTTCTTAAAAGACACCTCCTGCTTTTTGGAACTCTTTCTTGTGTTGCAGGAAACTTTACAAACACATCATTCATGAAAACAAAACACACCCAATCTCTGACAACTATGAATGGTTATGTATGCTACTATTTGTGGTAACGTTATAAAAATAATTTCTATGAGTAGGAATCGAATCCAGAACACCAGATCTCAGAAGGTATTATCGTAGCCACTAAGCCACTCGTGCAGTCTTCAATCCGATTACTCTGATCCGATGGTTCTGCGATTTATTGCTCGTTAGGGGCCATCCATAAAGTACGCCACATGTAAGGGGGGGGTAGGGGGGGTAGGGGGTCGACGAAGTGTGACATGGTGTGACAAGGGGGGTCCTAAGTAAGCCCATAGGCGGCGTATGGCCTTTGCGGTGTGGGCCATCCTTTAAGGCTTCGCGTATTTCTTTGAATTTTGAATCCCATTCGGTTCTGAGTATAAAGTTAGCGGTGAGGTTAACTTGATGCGGCCGTTTTTTTGCCGTGGTTAATCTAAGGTCAGTTTATCAAATTTACAAATAGCAATCACACACCATTTTTTTGCCTTAAATAGGAGAATTAGTGATAGTGACCATGGTATTTGCAGAGCTGGACATTAACTCATTAATCCGTTGATCAATTATTAACTAAGTTAACATTTCGAGAAATGGATTAACTTTTAAGTTAACTTAAAAATATGTTAACGGACTCGTTGACTTCCGTTAAATTTCCCAAAGTTCATTAATCGTTAATCCAGCAGGCAACAACGCCTGTAATAATGACGATGATCAGGATGACTTTTTCAATTCTTTCACGCAGTCTAAAGAAAAACCTAAGAGCCATAAATCTTTAAAGAGCAAACCTCAAAGTCTACGTTAGCCTCAAGTTAACGTCTGATTAACGTTAACTTGGGTTAATTTTCTGAAATCTCACGGATTAGCGATTAACGAAGTTAACTTTTTGATTAACGGTGACCAGCTATGAGTATTTATTTCTATTTATATGGCATTTAAGTAGTTGGCCACCAATGTGGTCACATATTTTGTACCATAGAGATCGATATAAAACAATCATATTTTTACTCTGTGCTAACCTATAAACAATATTTTGACAGATAGCAGCACGCCGCCGAGAACAAACCAATTTCTCTATGCCACAGACGCCAAATGTCGCCATCGATCAATGACATTTTGTGTAGTTGAATTTATTGATATAAAGCGTTAATGTAAATAATAAACAATATCATCATAAAAGTCGGCTTCCAGTCGATATGTATGCCAAGGGCAAAGGCTCTACGGTGCCTTCGGACGCTCAGGCTCGCGAGAAATTGGCACTCTATGTGTACGAATACTTACTACACGTCGGTGCGACTAAAGCCGCGCAAACATTCTTGTCGGAAATACGATGGGAGAAGAATATAACATTGGGGGAGCCGCCTGGGTTCCTCCACTCGTGGTGGTGCGTGTTTTGGGACCTGTATTGTGCCGCGCCCGAGCGCCGCGATACCTGCGAACATTCGTCAGAAGCTAAAGCATTTCATGACTACGGATTCGTCAATTCTGGATATGGAGTCAATGGTATTGGTCACAACGCGGGCCCAGCGCCGCCCAACGATGGTACGTGTGCTAAATACGTGAATTATTGCGGTTAACTACGTAATTTTTATGGTTTATTTGGCGTTAGTAGGCCCGTACATTTTTATCTCGCTATGTCAATATAACGGCGGATTGCTGTTCTAAATGTATCAGTTCTATGTTCTGTTACGTTTGAACTACATATATTTATGTATTCTGAACAGTTTTACTAAATTTTGATTTTGTTTTTGTTCTATTAAATCTAGCTAACCCAAAAAAAAAAGTATTAGCTTATTCATATATATCTATCTCTTTTATTTTTATAATAAAAACAAATAAGTGCGACTGATAACATAGTCTGGCTCACTATCACAGTTTTATGATATTTTAATCATTTTGTACTATATTTTTGTGAACTTATCTAAGTAACACAAAAATTAGATGTCTTAAGACAATTTTTTTTTCTACTGGATTATTATTATTATTAAATTTCTTGTTTATATTACAATATTGTGAATGTTTTAACTGCCTATTATATTATAAAGTTCAAAAGTAATTAATAAACATTTGCTTTATTAATATACAAAGATTAAGAGTTAGTTTGCTTGAATGCAACAATCTCAGGAAGTACCGAATTTGAAAAAAAAATTCAGTGTTAGATTGTTTCTATTGTTGAGGAAGGCTGTAGGCTATATTTATCTATGAAGTTCTACGGGAGTGGGAGTTACATGGGAGAAACCACATGTGGGAAGCTATTTGTCCATTAAAAGACTAAAAAAGACCATGCTTACTAACACAAATAAAATATTTTGTTTGTAAAACATATATATCCTTTTATACGCAATTCATCCACTCCTTGCATTTTCATTCTTCGTAGTTTTGTGAGGATTAAAGGTGCTTTGAATGAAAATCAGAAAGATCACATACAAGAAGCTTAGTGTGGAACAAAGGCCCACTCAAGATGTTAATTGTGATAATCCAATTGCCTAACAAACGAAACTCACCTTTATGTTTGATGGCGTAGTTAAAGCCTTGTGGCTAAATCTCTAATTAAGATCTGATTATCTGATCTGTCAGAAGTTGAAATACAATCATTAATGATGTTATTTTCGAAATGAAAGAAAGAAAGAAAATACCTACATTTATTTATGGCACATACAAAAATAAAAAATGAGAATTTGATTATTTTTACTACAGTATATGCACCATAAATGGGCACTGGCTTCAGCATTAAGCTACTTTAATAATCTAAAATATCTTTGTGGCAGCCCTGGTTTTCTAGCCAGTCCCAGTTTTGACATGATGTATTTTAAATTATGTATGGCTTGGGAGTAATTTGCTCTAGAATGACACTGCTGCTTAACAATAATGCATACGTAACAATAAATTGATTATTTAAAAAACAATTTCTCTGTGTTTCTTGCCAGTTCATCTCAGAGTTGCCATGTCTTGAACTGGTGGTAGGAAAAGAAATAGATCCATCATAAGAACATGATTTCATTTTTTGAATGGGCATGAATACTAAACAATTATTTTTAATCTGTCAATTATATTGCCAAAAAATATTAGAAGCATATTATTTTGTATGTACCTCAAACAAAAAATGACGAAGATTTGCATTGAAATTTAGAGCAACGTCACTACTAGGTACAATTTTACCTAATAGTGACATCACAAGCCCCTCTCTCATGAACTTTGTAGTTTGTTTTTGCTCTGTATCTTTGTCAATTTTTATTGATTTGATAAAACTAATAGACAGACTAAATATATTTTTTTGTGTCTATGAATAAAGAAATTATTATCTTTGACTTTGACTGTTTGGCTATGGTGTTTTGTAATGTAGAAGTACTATCCCTGTCAAGGATACTAGTGCCAAGTTTTATTAAAAATAATAAAATTCTGAAGTTAAGTTTTGCTTTATCCCCTCTTTTGGGGTTCCATACCCCAAGGGTAAAAACAGGACCCTAGGATAGGACAGGGATAGCTAGACAGTTGAATTTTTCACAGATAATGTATTTGTATTGCCGCTATAACAAATACTAAAATTAAAATAAAATAAATATTTATGGGTGGCTCCCAGACAACAATTTTTTTTTTGCTCCATGTCAATAACTGCAACAGGTAGACACTTAAAAATGGTATGGAACTCTTCATGAGCGAGTCCGACTTGAACTTGACCAATTTTTTTAACTATTCCAGAGGACTTTAGAAACACTATCCTTACTCAGAATATTTATTATTATTATTATTATTTGTGATCAGGCAAGCAGTTGATTCAACTGGTAAGTGCCTGCATCCTGCTCTTCTCCACTAGTTTCTATTGCAGCTGAGATGTTTGTCGAGTCTATTTTTGAATTGGTTCACATTTTGGGCTGAAATTACGCTTTCTGGGAGTTTATTCCACGCTTTCACTATTCTATTGTTTAAAAAGTGTTTATGAGGGTTGTTGTGAGATAAACTGGTACACAATTTAAGATGGTGGCCCCGTAAATGGGAATTTTCATTGCGTTGGAATAGTTTATCAAAGCCTTCTATGTCATAATGCCCATTTAAGATCTTGAACGTCTCAATTAGATCCCCACGTTCCCTACGATCTTTCAGTGTTGTGAGTTTCAGGATTTCTCTGCGTTCCTCATATTAACGTCGTTTCAGTAATGGTGGTACTTTGTTGAAATTACGTTGTACTTTCTCCAGAAGATCTATGTCCTTGATAGAGTAGGGGGTCCAGACTTGAAACGCATACTCTAGGATTAGCCTGATGATGGTTTTGTTTATCTTGAGCATCATTTCTGGAGTTATGACTCCAATGGCTTTCCTAGTTAGATAAATAAGACTTTTGGCTTTCTTAGTGATTTTTGTTATGTGTGCTTCCCATTTCAGGTCTTCTGATATCTTTTTTCATTTCTGCGTTCTTTTTCGATTTATATCTATTGTTTACACAAATAATTGTCTTGATAAGGAATTGAACTCAGAACACTATGAAACTACTGTAATCACTGAGCCAGTCTGGTACAGTCTTCTTATCAAGGGTTTAATTTGTCTTTGGTAAATAAAAAAATCATAATATTTTGTTTGTGTGAACCAATTACAATCTCTTCAAATTATTTATCACTACATAGTATAAAACAAAGTCGCTTTCTGCTGTCTGTCTGTTCCTATGTATGCTTAGATCTTTAGAACTACGCAACAGATTTTGATGCGGTATTTTTTATAGATAGAGTGATTCAAGAGGAAGGTTTATATGTATAATACATCAGCATTACACCCGTGCAACGCCGGGTCGCGGGCAGGCCCCCTCTTCCCCACTGGGCACGTGCCGAGGGCCCCGCGATGTTTTAGGGCCCCCTAGTTTGGAGTAGGGACCTACTCCAAACTAGGGGGTCTATGCAAGTAAACAATATAAAATCTTTCCTCTATTTCATTTTTATTAGTAAAAATATACACTTACAATGTATAATAAATAAAATAATCTTATTAGCTATAAGAATAATGATATAATTTGATTATTTTATGTATATATGTTACGGCTAAAGGTAAGGTTGGTGTGAACATAAACTTAAGATTAGCCGGCTAAATTTAGGGTTATCTTCGAGAAGCAGCTAAAGTTCGATAACATGTTAGTTTGCTTTGTTATATTCTAGGGTTTAATTAAATTAAACAATACCTATGCACGGCACAAAAAGGTGTTGGGGTGATAAAAAAAAAAAAAAACGTAAACCTAAACCAATGGAGTTGAACAGGGACTTATTCAGGTTGATCTAAGTTTAACCGCATGTGGTCGGCTAGACCTTGGTTTGGGCCAGCTAATCTTAAGTTTATGTTCACACCTACCTTTAGCCGTAACATATATAATATATATATATACACATTTTAAATTCAATATATAAGACAATTATGATACCTATATTACACTTAATGGGTAAATTATTTTAGATTTTTGAAAACTACATTTATCGCTTCCTCCTCTCTTGTAACTTGCCGTGCCCAACAGGATCCATACTTTGTACTGGTTTTGTCTTTGTAATAACTTATTCATACATATGGTGTGCAATAAATGAATATGAATATGAATAATTTTCCAAAAAAATCTGTGTAGTAATAGCCTGTTAATCATCACTTCTATCGTCCCTTTCCAGGTATGGGAGGCGGTGGGATGCCACCAGGATTCTTCCCCAACTCACCACTCCGGCCGTCACCACCAGCACCGCACCCGGGATCACAGCCCTCGCCTCACGGACCTCAGCCACAGCTAATGGGAACTGGCCAGCCGTTTATAGGACCCTGGTACTCCGGTGGAGGACCTCGTGGCGCTGTCCGAATGGGAATGGGCAATGATTTTAATGGGCCCCCAGGTTTGTTATTCATGGTTATTTTATGTTATACATTTATCAACAACAATATTTTTGACAACCTCCGTAGCGTAGCGGTATTTGCCTCGCTTTAAATCTCTCACGCTGGACAGGAAATCTTTGTGTAAATACTAAGATTTCTTTCTGGGTCTGGTTGGTTGAGGGACTACCCTCCGTGCCTCGGAAAGCACGTTAAGCCGTTGGTCCCGATTGTTATAACATCGTCTATAATAATCGTATATCAAGGAACGGGCAGCAGCGTTTCCTTGTGTGGTACAACTGCGGTCGCCAATCCGGCTGCCAAGCCTGGTGACTATGACAAATACCCTCCCCGGGGAGGAGGCCAGCATTTGTTGTTCGGCAGTGGGACTCGCTCCCTCTCCATAGCGGTGGTATGCTAACTCATACCACGAGGAGAGGACCCTACACCACTAAAACCCCCCGGACACTCCTTCGATCCGTCGTTTGCGGGGGCCGGGTACGGACGAAGCAATCCGGCTCTGGCCTCAAATACCTAACCAAAAATTGGTCTACCTAACCAAAAACCAGCTCTCCTGCTGAAATGAAATGAAATTAATAGTACTGAAATGAAATAACGGAAGGAAAAAATATATATTTAACAAACGATGGGTCCTTGTTTGCTTCAATTAAACAAGGACCCATCGTTTGTTAAATATATATTTTTTTAGTACATAATTATCTTTAATCGCCGTACTCTGTCAGCCATTTTGTTACGTAGTGTTAAAAAAACAACTTCGTTCGCTGAATTTGGCTCTGGCGGCACCGATTATAATGTTTTTTTTAAACACTACTACCAGAGTTTTGCAGTCTACTAGTATTCTTGTTAACCCCTCGTGCTAAGCTAAAATGCTTGTGTTACGAGTGGGTTCACGTCGGTAGTTTAATGGGTGGGGTTCGAACCGGCGACCTCACGATCACAAGTCCGACGCCCTAGCCATTGGGCTACGGCCGCTTCGAAATATGATGATTGCTATTTGCAGGTCAAGGCATGATGGGCAACTCACTGGAGCGCGGGGGCGGCGCGGGCGGGGCGCTGCTGGGCGGGCCGCGCATGACCCCCCCGCGGCCCGGCATGGGCCCCATGAGCCCCGGCGCCTACGCCACCGGCATGCGCGGCCCTCCGCCTCAGGGACCAGGTATGTTCGACTTTATTCATTACTAGCTGATGGCCGCGACTTCGTCTGCGTGGCTTTTGTTATTCCTTAGATAAACATTTTTAACTTGTAGGTACAAACATACATTCTGTGATTAAAAGTATTTGAAATGTTGACCGGGGATGTAAGGCAACTACCATGCAAAATTTCATTTAAATCGGTCCAACAGTTTCGGAAATTAGCCCGTACTTAGACAGATAAACCAAAAAAAAACTGGACGTGTTCTATTTTACTTCTAACATCCCCCTGACTCGGTTTGTACAGACATACGACCTCTGCAGTTTTAGATCTGTAAAACTGTCGAATACAGTACAAACTAAGCAACCTCTGGCGCAGGTTGCTTAGTTTGTAGTTTTTAAACCATTTATCTAGACTAGAGCTCTGCTCGCCTTTATGCCCGGTGAAGTAGCAAAAGCCTCGTAACCAACTAAGTATGTCCGTCCGAATTAAAAATAAGTAAATATTTCACACCATGTCCCATAGATGTCGCAAGAGCAACTAAGGGATAATCAGCTGATGACTGTGCAGCAGCATCTATCATCAGTTCAAGGATACTAACTATCTTACTGGGATATTTTCATAAAAGGCATGAAGACTAAACAAAATATATTTAGTCCGTCAGCTAGATTACTGAGAAATATTAGACGCGTATTTTTTATTTGTCAAATCCGTATTGATTTAACAAATAAAAAATACGCGTCTAATAATTTATTTAAAATTTCATTATAATAAGCGTATTCTTATATATGAAATTTTAAATAAATTATATCTTTATATATCATAATTACGTGTCACGTTGTCCGCGATGGACTCCTAAACTACTGAACCGATTTTAAATTTGATTTGCACACTATGTGCAATCGACCCAACCTGAAAGATAGGATAGCTTACATTTCAATTTATAGGCGCAATATTTTTTTATTGCAAATTATTTGTCTATTACTTAACAATAATAATTATCTGTTAGCTCCAAAGGATTCTAACAGATGGCGATATCTGTAGGGTAGGAGTAGGGTAGATGTAGGACACCGCATAAACGAAGTCTCTCCGGGCCAGTTTATTTTATACAAATGTTTAGGTCTTTTATTTATCGATTGAGGCAGTACAAAGTCTGCCGGGTCAGCTAGTAAAAATATAAATAAATATGATAAATTATGTAAAAAAGCTTGTTAAAAAAATTCTGATTATGTCAATGACAAAACAGCATGGGAGGGAGTTGCTCTGAAACAATACTGCTTTATTAATAATTGTAAAATCAAATTTATTTAATAAAGGGTTCCTCTGAGTTTCTTGCCAGTTCTTCTCAGAGTTGCCACGTCCAGAACTGGTGGTAGTAAAAGAAAGGGACGGATCATAAGAACATGATTTAAAATATTTTAAATGTGTCTATATGAATAAAGAATTTTTGACTTTGACTTTAACATGTCGTATCTACAAAATCTTCGTCATTTTTTGTTTGAGGAACGAAAAAAAAGTACGTGTCCAATATTTTTTGGTAATCTAGCTTACGGACTAAATCTTCATGCATCTATCAATCCCTCAACGAATTGGTTTATTAAGGTCTGTTAAGAGGAGGGCCTCCTCTTAACAGACCTTAATAAACCAAATTCATGTTCAGCAGTGATGATTAAATAATAATTCCGAAGTTTCTTATGGTCTTTCTTCTCCGGATGTCGCATCGTAGGTCGAAAGAGAACGACTTGTAGGAAGCTAGGATTCCCGAGGTTCGCGACGAGTTCTTGGATTAAGACCAGATCCCAGCCCGCGGTGGTTGATCTAATTTCTCAAACCACGCGACTAATTATGTTTTTTTTTCTTACGCCAAGTTTACTGTTATTATTATTAATGATATTGAATAAAAGATTATAAAAATCATTTTAGTTTAACATATTATTATGTGAATGGACCTCCTTACCTATAACAAGCGCGAATTATTCGTCTTCGTTAGGTAGTAATAAACTATTTAATTACATAATTAAGTGTACTGGGTGACTTTTATTACCGTCTTAAAATAATAGGGCGTGATATGTTAAGTAAAATTCCTTACTAATACAAAAGCGTATGGATTTCGCAAGACCGGTGTCGCCAGTTGGACACGGAAAGGGAAATATGCAAATAAATGTCTAAGGGAGATATTTTACCATTCTTTTTTTTACTGACATAGATAGAAAATCATTACGGTAAAAATGCTTACCTAAGTAGGTAATTACGCTATTTCACTAACTTTTTACATTCGTGTGTGATTGCGGCCATTGACAGACCATATTCGCAACACCACACTGCGCTCCAAAACACAGATTACTGACGTTGCTCAAAAAGCCGCTAAGCTGAAGTGGGCATGGGCTGCCCACGTATGTCGTATGCCCAATAACCACCACGTGGAGCCCTGACACAGCTAGAAGGCTTTGAGTAGATGGCTAGACGAGCGGGACAAAACTAACGACCAATGGCCTACTTAGGTCCTGGATCGAAAGAGCTGGAAGTCATGGGGAGAGGCCTTTGCCCAGCAGTGGGATGATGCAGGCTAACAGTAACAGTGATTGCGCCCTAGGTATGATAGGCACCTATTTTATTATTATGCACGCGCTATGTAGGGTGTATTTCTTTTAAGTCATTTATGCGATTTTTCTAAACTCTATTTACCGAAATACGGGTACAAATGTACTGTGGTCTATAGATGCTATTCCGCTAACACAACACACCATATTATTATCAAGACGATAAAAAAGTCACCCAGTTCATTGTTAAAGAGATCTCTTATGGAACAAGAATATTATCTTAAATATAACACAGGTATGCCACCAATGGGTATGGGTCCAAGGGGTGCTTGGGCCGGCGGCAGTGGAGGCGGCGGAGGCGGGGGGTCCGCCCCACTCAACTACAGCGGCGGCTCTCCCGGGGCTTACGGGGCCCCACCAGGCAGCAACGGGCCCCCGGGCCCCCCGACACCAATAATGCCGAGCCCCCAAGATTCGTCTAATTCTGGTGAGTGTAGTGAATGGATAAAGGTGGCTGGGTAGGGTTTATTGATTAAGTTAATTACAAATATAATAATTAATTGTACTTATGAAAGTTATTGATCAAAAAATTGTGATGTTTGTTTTCTTTTGTGAACTTACGGTTGTGGGTAGTTGTAAGGGACTTTTGAGATTAACTTAACTATTAAATAATTTTAAAAATAAGGTGCACATTAAGTATATGCCTCACCTATAACGGTAGATAATATAATGTGTTGTGATAATGTTAGGGAAGAAGTATATGTGAAATATTAAATGTTACTTTTTTGTACAAAATAGGTTAAAATATATGTTTTTTTTGTTGTTTATAAAATCATCCCTTGCTGCTGTTGGCCACATCCCTCTTTGTAACGCGATGCGGAGGCCTCATCATAATTATCATTATGTTATTTCACAAAAAAGTAACAAACCTAACCTAATCGATATACATGGTATTATCTACTCTTTAAGTTACGGCATATAGTTTTCTTGCACCTTATATGCTTTATTTCTCTAGTTACATTCTTGCCAATAGCATTTAAGCGTAAAACATTAACTTAAGATTATTTTTAATAGATTTTTCTTTCTCTTTCTTACAAATGCTACTTAAATATCCGTACTTAGCCGCCTCATAACATTAATTCGTTTAAAAACTCTTGCACAAATTATCAAGAAAAAAAAATGTTACTGTCAAAACTTATATTCGGTCAAACCCACTTTTGACTGCAAAATCAGGCAACAGTAGTTTTGACGGGTCCATATTGGCTCACATAAAATTCCAGAAACGAGATTAGGTCGAAGGTTAAAAAAAACACCAGGATTCCAACTTCTGTAGGTTAGGTTAGAACTGTGACCACAACGCACGAGCCGAGCGAGCGAAGCGAGCGTGCCGCCGTAGCGGCCAGCCAAGTGCCAGATCCAAATTTCATACAAATTATTATTGCAGTCAAAAGTGGTTTCGACTGATTATAAGTTTTGACTCTAACATATATAACATTTAAAAAAAAGTCGATGCGTTTTCTGGACACCACATGAAATGATCAGGTATTTTTAGATCACACTACATTGTAGCTAAATTAGGAGAATGTATATTAATGAAAAGTAAAAAATGTATAAAAACTAAAAAAAAAAAACAAAATTGAGATTAATAAAATTTGACCACCGGCAGGATTTGAACCTGCATGTTAGTTAAAGCCTAATGTCTTAACCAATTAGGCTACGGTGGTACCACAGCCGGTCATCGAAATTTATTAATCTCTTTGTAACACGTCTGGGGGACGTTAGTACAAGGTAAACATTTCCAAAAAGTGCTCAAAAAATTTAAAAAAAAACGAAAAAAAAATTATTCAACGATAAAATTAGGTACCAAATAAAAATAAATGGCCCCAATAATTTTCTTAATTTGGCCAACTGTTTATTATCAGTCTTTTTTTTTACATGTGTAAATGCAGTAGGCATCCCCTAGGAAGTATGTGGGACTCTCCTTTCCATATCCCCCTCGTCCTCCTGACCCTTAGTTTGCAAATAACCATCCGATGCCCGCGTAGACCAGAAGTCCGAGAGCCCCGCGAACTGTAAAGTAGAGCGACAGTTGCTCAAAATACTAAAAGTCATAATCCCTCAATCTCATCGCCAGCGACCGCCCTGAGCCGAGGCTCAAGCCCAACAGGGGACGCCCTCTTGCGCAGATTGCTTAGATTGTAGTTTTTAAACCATTTATTAAGGCTGGAGCTCTGCTCGCCTTTATGCCCGGTGAAGTAGCAAAAGCCTCGTGGCTAAGTCTATCCGAAAAAAAATAGATATGATATGCTAATCACGTACCATCGGTACAGTGTCTTATAGACACTCAATATTGAGTTGTTTGCATCAGAGCTATGGTTTTAAGCGAGCGCGCGATACCGAGTATTTATCTAAGCACATAACATTCAAGTCTAATGTTAGAGAGCGTTCTCACTATGGCTGACCCCACATTGGGGCAGAGTTAGCGGGTGACGGCAGTAAGAATTGGCAACAAAAATGACAATAATATTCGTGTCATTTTTTAATATATTTGTTAATATACATTCTCAATATCTTTGCCATATTATGACAAATATGGCACCCTAACGACTTTAATTTTTTTAATTATAACGATAAATTTGGTTTTTTTTAATACTTTTTTCCATTCCGCTTGCTTCATTCTCGCGTAACCTTAGTTTATGCTTTGGTCTATATTGTCTATGTCACTGTTCGCTTTTATGTTTTTTTTGTATTCTTTCTGTTCTCTATGTTTATTTTTTTTTGTCTGTATCGATTCTTCTATAGTTTTAAGTTATTTTTTCTTAAATAGAAAAAAAAATGGATTTAAAATATTTTTTTTTGTTTATACTTTTTTTTTTCTATTTGAGATAATTACAAATGGAACTGACCTTAGAAGTCATTTCACTATCAACAAGATAATCATAAAAAAATACCGAATGATATGATAAAGATTAAAATAAAAAAAATAGTAATAAAAATAAATTTATTTTTATTTGTGGCTGGCTTCTAACTTCAGTATTGATGTTAATGTAATTAATATGTAATAATTTAGTTATTATAATACATTCATAGACAAAATTGTTTAAATAGCATGTTAAATTAATAATTATAATTAATTTAATAATTTGAAAAATCCAAATAAAAACATCGAAATATTTAATAATTAAACTTTTCGTTTTATTTAACTAAAATAAAACCCACCACAAATAAATAATTTTGTCTATGGCACTCGAAAAAAAAAGTAAAGTAACGGGTGTCTCTGTACAATTACGTTACGAATTGCGCTTAGGGGGAGACAACATGTACACTCTAATGAAGCCAGTCGGGGCCGGAGCCCTAGGGCCGGAGTTCCCACTGCCGGGGGAGCACGGGCCGGCGCCGCAGCACCTCTCACAGCCGCCTGCCGCCGAAGGTGGGCCTTTGGACTCATAAACCATACACTATTTACAAAAAAAAAGAAAAAAAATAGTTTTGGCGCCAGTGTCTTTGAAAGGGCTCTGACACTTGCGTTTAAAAAACAGATAAAATAAATATATATTATTATAATATATATACATAAAAAATGAGTGATTGAGGGTGTGCGGCGCTGTCTCCTGCTATTTTTAGAATGTATTTATGAACAGAATTTTTCAAAATTTTCGTTCGATTTTTTTTTAGTTTATGATCGCGTCGTTACGCGACGTGTCAGAGCCCTATTTTAGTTTTTTTTCCGTTACTTATGTATTTTAAAAATATATATTTTGACATCACTCGATGCCATAGATTTTTTTATATTTCTCTATGCCTTACAAAATGATATAAAATCAAGGTATCCCTATCTCAAGGTATATTACGGAAACTTTTTACGGAAATTGCTATTTATATAGAAGGAAATTGTTTATATAGAGAAGAAGAACAGATTGCTACTATTTTTTAAAATTGTGGTCAAATTTTGTCTACCATGTCTTTTAAATTTCTTAATTGAAATCTACATAATAATATATTAATTTTGACCATTGACAGTTATTGATGAAGTAAATGAAAATAAGTTACCTTACCTTAATCCTACGAACATTTTGTCACAATTAGTAGAACCGTTTCCAAGATACGATAGCTTGTGTATGAAATGAAATGAAATTTATTTATTTGCTAGAATATAGGTACTTAATAACATGGTAAAGCAATTTAAGACTCACTATTTTCGACTTAATAGTCGTGCAAATATTTCAAGAATATGCAAACAGTAATATTCAAGAAATTTCATCAATGTCATTGGTCATTAAGTACTTTATTAGTCATACACAATTACACATCACAAACATAATAAAATTATTTGGAACAGCCATGGCGTAGCATAGAATAAATTGACAGCCTAAACCGAAATACAGTGAGTCAAGCGTAAGTTATCAATACCTCATAGGGATGAGTATGCCCGCAAACGTGACGCGTCCCCCCTTCGACCATTACAGAAAGCTACAAAGCCTCGAAAATCGACGTCAGGTTACTTGCTGGTCGGCTAACTACGAACTCCATGATCTCGTTCCTCCATCTCCGTTTTTCCATTGAACCACTAATCGCCGCGAGGGTTTCCATCACTTTGTTGTTGACCCATCTTTCCGCACCAAGCGTTTTGCTTCTTACCTCATGCTCACGGCAAAGCTGTGGAGCTTTACTAGACTACGTGTTTCCAGACACATACGACATAGGTCTGTTCAAGCTCAGAGTGAATAGGCACCTTATGGGCAAGCGCGGTCAATCTTAGACCTCACCGTCACTTACCATCAGGTGAGATTGAGGTCAAACGCAAACCATTTTACATAAAAATAAAAGTTGGCGCAGAACTTTCCAATGCCGATTTAAAGTAAATACGACAGTTGCACTAAACTCCCAAACAAAAAGTGAAAGTCATAGTCTTCGTCTGCGACTGCCCTAGGCCGAGGTCCTAGGACCACAGTCCATGTATATAAGGTGAACGAATATTTAAGTTCCGAAGGGCTTATATACTGGGTGACTTTTATTACCGTCTTGAAAATAATAGGGCGTGATATGTATATTAAATAGATGTCTAAGGCATAGTTATTTTATCATTATATTTTTTGCTGACTGACATAGAGTTAAAATCGTAACGGTAAGAATGCGTACCTAAGTAGGTAGTTACGCTATTTTGCTTACTCTCTTCATTCATGTGTGATTGTAGCCTAGGTATTATAGGTACCTTATATTTTATTATTAGCCACGCCCTATGTAGAGTGTATTTCTTTTAAGTAATTTATGAGGTTTACAAAACTATAATTACTAAATTCTAGTACAAATATACTGTGGTCTATAGATTTTATTCCACTTACACATCACACCATATTATTATCGCGACGGTAAAAAAGGCACAGTAATACGTAAGCAGGCCGATAAGTACTTAGGTACCATACAAAAAAAAAACGTAATTTAAGAAAAATTACGATTTATTTCTCAACATTTCTCTCTTTTTTTAATACGATACACTTGATCTAGCGATGCTCAACTACTTTAGCCCGAAAATACTGGAGGTCTGCATAGTAGGCCTCTGTGGCGGAGATAACTCCTCATTCGACTCAAATTTCGGAAATCGTTAGAAATTTGAACCGATGAATACCCAAAACTACTCCAAGTCCCACAGGGTTTCAAGAAAGATAAGTAGGAGAGTTTTTGCACACTTCTTAGTATTATTGTTAACCCCTCTTGCTAAGCTAAAATGCTTGAGTTACGAGTTGGTTCACGTCGGAACTGCAATGGATGGGAATCGAACCGGCGACATGATCGCAAGTTCGACGCCCTAGCCATTGGGCTACATTTTGTAAGGCATATATATGTTTGAAGTAGTCTTCAGACATACGTAGGCTGCTCGAATACTATATAAATTGTTTTAATGCAAAGCCATGTACAGACATTGCTTCTAATAAAAAAATCTCGTTGAATAACCTGGCTGTGCGTTGGCGTAAAAATGGCGACAGCGACTGCGAGGCGGCTAAAAAGCGAAGAATAGCTATGATATGCGACATTTTTGAGTCTTACTTGTTAGTGGCTAGTTGACGGACGGACTTTTTTATTTATCTCGATGCTTTTGCTACTTCACCGGGCACAAAGGCGAACAGAGCTCCAGCCTAGATAAATGGTTTAAAAACTAAGCAACCTGCGCAAGAGGGCGTCCCCTGTGGGACTTGGACCTCGGCTTAGGGCGGTCGCAGACGGGGAGATTAAGGGATTATGGCTTTTAGTTTGTCTAGGGTAGTTTAGTGCAACTGTCGCTCTACTTTACAGTTCGCGTCATCGGAAGATTCTTTGCAAACTAACGGTCGGGGGGGCGGGGGAGGGGAGTAAGGATTTATAAACATGGAACGATATTCTTGGGCTTTTACTATTACAAATGTTAAGATTTACCAAGTGAATGGTGGTAAATGTTCGAATCGCTCATCTGTTTGGACTTTTATCGTTAATAGTTTGTAAATCTTAGGTGTTACTGGAAAATCTTAGGATTTATCGTTCAAGCTTTTACATATACATAGATTAATAGGCTAGTTGCCACTTTTTTAATTATTTTTATATGGTCAAGAATGGTTTTACTAGATCAAGAAAAAAATATGGCATTTATTTGAGATCTAGAAAGCACTAAAATAAATATTTTAAAATTGGCTTGACATTTAGAGATGAAAACGATGACAGCCATGTTGATCTATATATAGGTACATTATCTGTGTTCAAGATCGATGACGCCATGACTCAGGAAGTGTAATAGTAAAGGATCGCGTTCATGTTTTTTAACTAGACGTATGAAGTCACAAAATGGCTGATAGCGTTTTCGGAAGGTAAAGACATAGACAAAGGAAATAATTTACATATTGAGTTTATACAAACATATTCAAGTTTTTTTGAACAGAAATTATTATATTTAGGTTCCATATGACAAATACTTTTAGAAATAAACATGAATATAACATAATTTCATATGTGTCAACTAGCCTATTGTACTACCAAAAATATATGCTTTCGATGAGTATTAGCAACGATCCAAAACCGGTGTATATAAGCGTTAAGAGTGTTATTTTTCAACATAAGATTAAAAATTTGGAATTATTCTATTAATAATTGGTATATTACACTAAGAGAATGAAGCTAGATGGAATCTCATTTTTTTTTTCACACTTATTTAAGTTAAGCAGTAGATGTGAAGACTTAAAAAGATTATATTTATCTATTATTAAAGAAAGATTACTAAAAAATATTGGACACGTATTTTTTTTTATTGATCAAAACAATAAAAATTGACAAAGATACAGAGCAACAACAAACTATAAAGTTCAGGAGACGGTTTGTGACGTAGCTACTAGGTAAAATTGTACCTAGAAGTGACGTCACACGAAATTTCAACGCGCTGTATCTTCGTCATATTTTGTTAACGGAACGTAAATAATTGATTAGAATATTTTTTGGTTATCCAACTGTAGGATCAAATATATTTTTTGCTCGACATTCCAATTATAGGTTTTTATCATCAAATATTTGAACAACTGTAATGTATCAAAATTGAGATTAATAAAATTCGACCACCGGTAGGACTCGAACCAGACTAGATTGCTTATGCGTACCCGGCCCCCGCCAACGGCAGATCGAAGGTGTGTCCGGGGGTTTTAGTGGTGCAGGGTCCTCTCCTCGTGGTATGAGTTAGCATACCATGCTATGGAGAGGGCGAGTCAGACATATCCCCGCTCCGGACAACAAAAAAAAAATGTTACGCCCGTAATGCCTTAACCAATTAGGCTACGGTGGAACCCTACCGGTCATCGAAATGTATCAATCTCTTATAACACGTCTCTAAGGGGGACCGTCTAAGGTGCAGGTTCGAATCCTGCCGGTGTTCGAATTTTATATCAGTTTTGAAACATATTATATGGTAAACATTTCCGTGAAGTATTCAAAAACATTAAATTTATTATTATATCATTATTATTTATTAGTACTTTTGGGAAATGCAGGAAAGAAAATAGTACACATTTATTTTTCCACGTGTATGATCTATAATGACTCAGAGTCGCTCAACGAGTTTTTTTTAGGCCTCCCTCCACCTATTGTGAAGTATCATTTTTCATTGTTATTATATGCCGCGCTGAGGGTATAATGTACCTACTCTTCATTTTTTTGAAATACTATTTATTATTCTTCTCAGACCTTTATATACTTTTTTGTTGTAAAAAAAAGTTGTCAACCCTACCGGTAGGGTTGCCTCAGCTCAATTTTTTTAATTTTAGGAAAAACTTTAATAATTATTTGAGCTACAATTCTGCGTGAATGTAATTCTAGATTGGTATTCTGACATCTGACCTTATGCGTCACAATCAATTCTCGTATGCGCTTTCATCATAAACAGGCACTTACGACAAAATGCTTCTGAAGTGTAATAGTACATCGATCGGTATGGTTTATTCCTCGATTGTCCCGATATATTGTCCCACATTCCAAAAAAATCCTCCTACGTCCCTCTGAGTAATTTCATTCCCAGAACGTCCCGATCAACTACTCACGTTTATGTACAGTCAACAATAATAGTGTTTAAAATTTTGTTATTTATTTTATAGTTTTTACTAAAAAGGTTCCCAGTTCAACTCTATTTATTTTTATGTGTATAAGGGTACAAGGGGTCCAACTGTATGTTTTGTGGGTATTTTTTGTCGTCTTGTAAATCTACCATGATAAATAAAATATGAGTATTACCTATTTAAAAAATAATTATTGTCTAGTTTTAAAATATGAGTACTCAAAATTGCAGTACTATCATTTAACTTACCATAATCACAGTTCAGTAAACATCTATCGCTAATTACAAATATAAAATTACTTTAATCTAATCGATTCTAAGAAAAATAACCTGAACTTCATGTTGTTCATGCGAAAATGTTCATCAAAAGGATATTTTATAAGGGTTATTTGTTCTTTATATGTATGTCTTTAAAAACATCCCATTTTCGTTTGACATACTCGTTGTCCAGCCACGACGAAATATAATAGTCATTAAATTTCTGAATATTCAAATTTTTGGTCAATCTTGTACAAACAACGATCACTTTTGATTATAGATGGGAGCATGGCCAATGTTGAGCAAAGAGCGATACGCTTTTTGAAGATTATTTTTTAATTTTTAACGATTTTGCTCTCTTCCAAATAGCTTGAGTAAAATGAAAGAAGCATACTTTGCATATTACGACTGGAAAGATATTCCGGATGGCATTCATTGCTGCCTTTTCATAATCTGTTCTAAACGTAATCGGATTCCAATCTCAGGAATATGCGATTTGATTAGAGAGTACAGTTTCATATGTAGACTCTGTTTTCTCCATTAACAAGATATAAAATGTTTAACTTAAGTTTTCATAACTCTTTTTTGGTTGACTGTACTAAAATGTACTAAAAATAGAAATTAATTTATACTTATGAAGACTAGGCCGTAGCAGGAATAGCGATCGGGACAAACTAGGAAAAATAATAGAAATATAAATTTAGGGACAATCGAGGCATACAGACCGGGACAATCGGGGAATTTTTTTGGTGGGACAAAACGCAGTGGGCCGTTTGAGGAACAAATCATCGGTATGCTTCTGAGGGCTAGAAGACGAACAAATTTTATTTCAAAACGAAATTGTTTTACTAAAAGACATAATACAAGCGCGAGGTGAAGCATCTTGTATTGTGGGATTCACAGAAAACATGGTTTTTTAAAGTTGTTTAATATTTGAGTGGAAAAATGAATGCAGAATATGTTGGAAGACGACGGCCAAATAAAAGATGGATGGACTATGTGAAAGATGATATGTATAAGAAAGGTGTGTGTATGAAAAAGACGTCTGATAGGGAAAAATGGAAGAGGATAACATATTGCGCCGACCCCAAATAATGGGAGCAGAGCAGGAAGATGATGAATCGAGGGGAAAAATAAAATTTTACAAAAAAAAAACTTCTATAACATAATTAGCGTTAGATAGCTCATTTATCGAGGAAGGCTAGACTTTATTTTATTATAAAGTTCCTGCGGGTGCGGGAGTTACGCGGGTAAAACCATACGCGAGAAGCTGGTATACTTATTAAACAAATGATTACGAACCATATGGTGCCCATAACACAATATGATCGAAATAAGGGGCCAAGAAAAAAAAAGGGATTTTTTTGAGACCTACCACACGCTAAAATAACTATTTTAATATTGACGTATATATAGTCTATAGAGATGAGATGAGATGATATAGAGATGAAAACAATGTCAGTCATTTTGGTCTATACATTATCTGTGTCCTGACGTCATTCCTGGATCGATGACGTCATGACGCAGAAAATGTAATTGTTAAGGATCGCGTTTTTGTTTTTAAATTAGACCTATGACGTCTCAAAATGGCTGATAGCTATTTCTGGAATTAAAGATATAGTAAAAAAGACATCATATTATGTTTAAACAACCATCTTCAAGGATTATGAAAATAATCATATGAGTCAAATTGCCTATTAGTTTTAAGTTTACGTATAGGTCTCGTCATGTAAAAGGAACGCTGGCTGTTTACTATTTATGCCTGGTGAAGTAGCAAAAGCCTCGGGACAACTACATATGTCAGTACGAAAAAATAAACTGCCGCCTCTACCTGCGCACTGAGCTATTTATCAATCTAAATGGTGGTATGAAGGGAGAGCGGCGGGAGTACGTTCCATCAGTAATCCCTTATTTTTCGCACCGACATCACGTTTCGTTCACTACCAAAATATAGTCGCGTCCAAAACTTTCATTTCCTAGTTTCCTACGAGTCTTTCTCTATCTACCTACGTTGTGACGACCGGACCCTATCCTAGCTTCCTACGAGTCTTTCTCTATCTACCTACGTTGTGACACATAGAACGCGTCGCGAGCGTCGCCTTGCGAGGACGACCGGACCCTATCCTAGCTTCAAACGAGACTTTCTCTATCTACCTACGTTGTGACACCCGGAGAAGAAAGACTATAAGAAATTCATAATGAAGGAGATTGTCCGATCAAAATGTAAATATTATATAACTTGGATAAATGTTTTGTCTCTTGCGCTCGCTTACAACCATATCTCCGTAAATGTACAACTCAATATTGTAGTGTGTATAACACACTGTACCGATGGTATGCGATCCCGATGTCCTTTTTACATATTTCTTGTAATGTAATTTTTACACAGTTTTACTACCCAAACTGGCATAATACCTACTTCGATTATAACTAAAATTTTATAAAACTTTCCAACTTAAAATAAAACAAAAAGTGGAAGATACGGTGATATAGCGGTGACTCGCGTTGAACGCGTGTTATTTTGTGACCGCATACATCAGGTCCCCGTCGCCTAATTGCACTTAGTTGCAATCGTCCGATTGACACAAGCGGACGTGTTACGCAAAAAGATTATTTCGTTGTTTTTAGTGGGATAAAGGTTACCAAAATGCCTTCTTGAACTTTTATGCGTAGTACATATAATCCAAAAAGCAAATAAACTAATCACATAGTATCGTATTTCACTCATAATTACATGAATACTTAAAATTTCAGATATTATCGCCATTTTGCGCCGCTGACGCTCTTTCAGCCTGATTTCAATTTGACATACTTACATTAGTACCGTGCTTGTCTTGCTCAAGCTATAGTCAAAACAAATCGTTTTGTCTCTGTCTTTCAATACCGTACAAAGTTATAAACAATCACAGCGGTGTGAGTGTGTGCATCCTGCCCGTTTTTAGTTGACAAATATAAGGACGTGCCGTTTCTTCCGCTATTTTGGTTTCATCTAAGCTTTCGATACTTATTCCTCGCACAAAGCGTGACTGGGTCGGGTAGTATATTTTGCAAGTGTCAAGTAGGTAGGACGGTAGTGGTGCAGTCAACAAAACAGATAGGTTTACACTGTCAGTACCAAATAATGTATGTTTATGTCACTACCACAGCCGGTAACTCTTTATGGGTGAAAAGTTCGCTACAAATGCACATAATAGTAAACTTTTATCATAAACGTGTACATATAAATTTTAAATGCGTTTCACTGAGTGTAAACCTATCTCTTTTGCTGACTGTACATTGTCGAGCGTGGATCATTTATCTATAGTAAATAATTTAGATCATGAGCATGATTATTTGACTTCTTCATTTAACAGATCGATATATTACAGCTGGAAAAAATATAGTAGTTCAGTTCTTTTGTTGAGGACTTTGTGGACAGACTTGCACAATTTTGCCAATGTCAGAGTTTTAGATAATACATCAAGCGAAGGAGATTTTGCGGCTAAAATGTGTATAATTTAGATCTTGAGCATGAGTTCCACAAAATCTAAATCTACGACAATCTAGAACAGTACAAATAAATATCAAGTTACAGAAATAAATAAATGAATTAGTAGGTATACAATAATATATAAATATGGAAAATTATAAACCTTAATGTTATTTTATTTATTCTAGTAAATTTACGAAAACATATTATATAAATGTCATGTTTGACAGGTGTCATTACGAACATGACACATTGTCATGTCAAAAAATAATGTTACGTTAAAAAATAATAAACCTCTGTGGTTCATCACAGTATTGTAACTTGACCTCTGATCCCAGGTTTGGGGGGTGTCGACGGGATGAAATCGTCGCCAGGGGGTGTCGGCGGCGGGGGACCAGGCACACCGAGAGAAGATTCAGGCTCAGGAATGGGGGACTACAATCTAAGTGAGTATTGGAATTAAATAATAATTCGCAGTCTAATAATAAAAAGGCGTATGACATTTGAAAAGAGGATGCCATCATTTTAACATTCCAAATTAGTGTACCCTCAGACTAAATTAAATGTAAAGACGGAGGGCTGCGAGTAACTTACTGAAGCCCGTAAAATTCAGCCTTAGCGTGTACATACACAGCCTATTCTTCTTATTCCTGCCCATATCCCATATTACTTGGGGTTGGCGCAGCACGATTGTTTCTTCCATTCTGTCCTGTCACCCGTCACACTATCACTAACTCCTTTTTCTTTCATATCACTCTTCACACAATCCATCCATCTTTTCTTTGGCCTTCCTCTCCTTCTCCCTCTCCATCCATCTAGCTACATGTATACTTAAAACTCTTTTAGTAACATGCGTTACAATTCTCTTCTTTACTGTTAGTATTTAAATAAACATACACTTTGACATATGAACTTTATAGAAAGAGGTTGAACCACAACTCGAATTTAATGTGTTAAGTAACATAATAATATTTTGCCTTTTGATTGTTAGACGGCGAATTTCTCGTTATTTCAATTCTCCTTTCACTAACAATTTTTAATGTAATTTCACAGCTGCTATGTACTAATGGTAATTGTATTAAAATAATTATATCTTGAGCTCAGAATCATAAGGTCAGATGTTTGTCATTACACGTCAAAATCAAGGCAGAAACATATTGTTAAAACGCGACGCGACCTGACGACACGCGACGAGTGTTGAGTCGAATCAAATGTATTGTTTTCTATAGACCAGAATCACACTATGAACACGTCGCGTCGCGTCGCGTTGGTATGTGCCTTTATGGTGAACTGACACTTACAACTGGGGTTGCCAGATGAAAAAAACTAAAATATCGGGGAAAAATTTCGTGAAGTCTGTATTTTAGAATTATCGTCGGGAGAAATAAATCTAAGATCCACAACGTTTTACGGTAAACCACTTGGCTTTTTTACAAGTTAAGTCTTAGATGTCACCCCTGACGCGTCAGTACTATTTTTCATACATTGCTCACGGATGCAACGCCACAACACATGGTTCATAATAATGTACGACAGAACGGCAATCGACGTAAACGTCGCCTGGCGTTCTGTCACATAGAATATTATTTTTTATGCAATTAAACGACGGTACCTACATATTCTCAGTCTCGAACAGTTCTCCGAAAAATCTTTGACGTCGACGGGCGTACACTCTTATCACTTTTGACTACCTTATCGTCGATGAGCGTTAGTGTCCATCACGTGTTAAATTTAGAAGAAGCTTTTTGTCGGGAGATTTTATGTTTTGTCAGGAGTCTGGGGATCATATGAAATGTCGGGACAGTCCAGACGAATCCCGACCATCAGGCAACCCTACTTACGATCAAATGCTTTTGAAGATAAACAGTACATACGGCTTATGCTTCTGAGGTCCAGATATATTTACACCATTTATTTTATATTTCTAAGAAATATATATTTTGTATAACAATGATGTCTTGGTTTCATTTCTTTTTAAATTTTCGTGTATAGGATTTACTTTTATAATTCATTGTTAAAGGCGCAATGTTCGCACTTTAAGTATTTGTCGATGAAAAGCTCTCTATTCGGGGTATACGCTCCGTAAATATGCCGCAAATACAGAAACCGTGAATATGGAATGCTATAGTATTGTTAAAATCTCGCTGCAGACTCGGTCATAAATCATTCGAGTGTTTCGCTCTCTTTCCCACTCACGGGCTTTATGAGCAGGCCACGCCCACACGTAGTCCTGTGTATCACTGCAGTCGATGAGTGATATCGATAGTTTTATATATTTATAAATGGGTGATAGAAATAAATACACATTTTTTTTATTTTATTACCAAATTTACTACAAAGCATATTAAATATTTAAACAAAAGAACGTATATACGAGTATAAAACTAAAAATAGAAAATTAAAATTCTTCGTCTGAGTCATCGTCATCATCATCCACATTAATGATGAACTCTTCGCATAAATGTGCTTTTCTTAAGTCTTCATCTTGCAGCAATTCTGCATGTTCCACACATTTTTGCCAATTTTCAATGGAGTCATTGGAAATGGCTTCATCGACTAACTTCTCGACATCAGCTATCTTGAAGGTCAAATCTAATTTCTTTTTATAGCGATTTATATATACTTAATAGCACGACGCAACTAGCGGGTAGCAAAGGAGACAAAAACATATTTGTTAATTACCCTCTTTTTATGTAATAAAGAGCGTGAAAACATATTAGTTTTTATATAATTACCTTCTGTTTATAGAATTACTAATGGATACTAATGTGTCCTTACGAGAAGGAAGTCTCGTAAAAACACATAGTACTCATTAGTTACCCTGCATACTTAATGAATGCAGTATGTTTACGTGATAACCTTAATGATTCTGTTATCGATAATGGCCTTGCGCGGGCGCAACTAGCGCACATCCCTACTCCGATTATGATTTATGACCAAGTCTGCAGCGAGATTTTAACTATACTATAATTTATATGGGATTATAGGGGATACGTTCCTAGGAGACAGTAGAAGGATAAATTTTCATAAAAACCGACGCCCTAGCCATTGGACTACGGCCGCTTGTGATCGTGAGGTCGCGGGTTCGAACCCCACCCATTTCACTACCGACGTGAACCTACTCGTAACACAAGCATTTTAGCTTAGCACGAGGGGTAAACAAGAATACTAGAAGACTGCAAAACTCTACTAGAAATGTTAAAAAATAAAAAAAACTCTTCCAGTGTTTGTTCCACATGCACTGGAAACGTGACGATGCCTCTTGGTCTGTGAATTAAATTTTTTCTCCAAGACGTAAATGATCAAAGCATATCTATTTTCACTTTAAGCGGTAATACAGTTTTCACTCGTATTTTTAGTCGACATTATGAAGCACAGAACTTTTAGTCGTAATAGGGTCTTTTTAGTCCAATTACCGACACGTTTACAAAGGACACCGAATCCTTTCTATATTTGTACCGATTAGTTCCGCGAATATGGAATTTTTTTGCTGCGAATACAGGAATTGGGATTTTAATCCGCAAAATAGTGAAAACGCGACTGAAGGAAGCGCGAATAAAGAGCTTTTACTGTATGTCGGAATATGGCATTTTTAACTGTTATACTAAAATAATTGCTTATTTTACGAATATAAAATCAACAACTATTGTTAATATTAACCCTTAAAAGTTAATAGCATCAGTAGACCAAAGAAATTCAATACAATGATAAAAGTATAAAATTTTGATTACAGATATTCATTCACAAGGCTTTTTCTGTTTTTGACCTAATGATGACTTAACATAGGTCTGTTATTGCCACTTAACATTCGCAAAATAAATATTCTTTAAACATATCAGATAAGAAATGCCACTTTCCGACAATTTCTCCGTAAAATACCTGAAGTGCGAACGTTACGAAGAATAAACATAAAAGGGCGTACGTAGGTAAATGCTTTGTCTCACGCGCTCGCCTTAAAAACCGCCGTCGTACTTGACAAATGCGGCAAAAAATACTACCCGAGCTAGTCAAGCTCTATGAGAGGAATACGTGGCGACAGTTTTATTGAATTTTGGGTAAAATTGAAGTAATATTCCAGTTTTCTTAGTAACACTATTTAAGAATCACACTACAACAAATAAGAAGTTGGTATCTTTTAAACACACTGCAATACGCATAAAGACCAAAAAAATATAATAAGTCCGTCAGTTAGATTACTAAAAAATATTGGACACGTATTTTTTTATTTATAAAATTAATAAAAATTACGAAGATACAGAGCAACAACAAACTATAAAGTTCAGGGGGGCTTATGACGTCACTACTAGGTAAAATTGTACCTAGAAATGATGTCACACGAAATTTCAACGCGCTGTAACTTCGACATATTTTGTTTGAGGAACGAAATAAAAATACGTGTCCAATATTTTTTGGTAATCTAACTGACGGAGTAAATTGATTTTTAATTCTTCATGCCTTTACTGAGTTGCCGCATTTATGGAGCTATGGTTTTAAGCGAGCGCGGTATACAGTCAAGCGCGCGAGGTCAATTATTCATCTAAGAGTAATATTATATATATATCTGATCGATTACCAACAATCAACTGTATATAAATATTATTTCAAAAAATACATAATACTATTCAATAAAATATGATACCAATGTCATAATACACCAAAAGTCAGGTTGCCCCCAAAGTCAATATGCCCCCAACATTAATATGCCCAGAAGTTAATACGCACCCAAACTCATAATTCCTTTTTTCTACCTTAGGCTATCACCGGAGCGGAAGATAACCAATTAGTTTGTTTATTAGCAGTTCGTAGAATGTACTTTAAAGATGTATTTTTCATCGAAACCTAGGTTTTGGGGGGCCCGGCGGTGATCAGAACGACCAGACGGAATCGGCAGCAATATTGAAAATTAAAGAAAGTATGCAAGAAGAGGCCAAGAGATTTGAAAAAGACCCTGAACATCCGGACTATTTTATGCAGTGAGACCTCTGGAGTACGCTGACGCCTTTGCCAAAAATGTTTTTTTCTATATATTTTTTTTCCTTGGTACCGGTACTTTTTGGTGCAATTTTTGTTTGGTATCTGGACTTTTTGTTCGCGACTTTTTGCTCTTAAGTTTCTCAAAATAGTATTTTTAAATATGTGTTAGGCGAAGTTCTCAAATATATGTATAACATAAATATATTTTATTCTCAAAATTATTCGGTTAACTTTAATAAATTGATATTAAGATTCAATATTGTATTTTATTGCAATAACCGTTTGTTTGTTAACCGAATAGTTTTTATTATTATCTCAAAAATGTTATGATCGTACAACACACAAGAAATTCGGATACCTCTACAATAATTGTTTAAATAAAGAATTATATTATTTAAAAATTTACGTCCATAATTATTTTTTTTTTAATGTTTTTTGATCTCAAAATTCTTCGTTTTTGGTAATATGGCGCGCGTTCAAGCGTTCTTTTTTTATAATGATTTGTTTCCTTCTTGCGTTTTCTTTGCACATCTTATTTATTTTTCTCGAACTAGCCCGTTGTAGGTTTTATTTGCAATACTGTTTTTAATTTTTTTTTTTTTTGACATTTCCGTCATTTTGTGGAAATATTAAGAAGTATATATATTTTATTATTTATGATTTCCTTTTTGGATAACAAAAAGGATGGTTGGTTTACGTGACGTTTTGATGTTTCATGATTTGGTGTCCATTTTATCTACATTTTTGACTTGTGTATTTTTAATACTAGGGAAAACTAAATTAAATTTTCAAAAGGTACCAAATCATTTAGCTATTCGTAGTGACAAAGGCTTAGGAGACATGTCCAAAGTGATTATAGAAGGTAACTGACACTAGAGCCACCCTCTGTCAGTGTCAGATTGACATAATTATACGACTCATGTCAGATTGACATAATTGTTCGACTCATGTCAGATTGACATAACGTGTCGTGTTACTCTGACTGCAGTGCTTGTCGGGTTGATGGACAACAGTACGTCTCGTGTCAGTCTGATTGACATAGCTGTACGTGTCGTGTCAGTCTGACTGCAGTACGACAGCTTGTCGGTTTGATTGAACAGTACGAACTCATGTCAGACTGACAAGAGTCTGACTCATGTCAGTCTGACAGCAGTACGACAGCTCGTCGGTTTGATTGAACAGTACGAACTCATGTCAGACTGACAATAGTCTGACTCATGTCAGTCTGACAGCAGTTTGTCTCATGTCAGTCTGACAATAGTACGTCTGCGTGCGAGTAAAGGTTTAGGGTAAGCGTCTTTTTTGTACAGATTTTGTAAATGGACGCTCGAAATGTCAGTCATTTTATATTTATATATATATATGACTGACAAACTGGCTGACTGTCAGTGCCTGCACTAGTGATGTACTATGTATTATCTGTATTTAGTTTTATATAGTTTTTTTATTATTATTATTTCGAATAAAATTATTATGTATATGTATTAAAAATGTCTTTATTTTTTAAACAAATTTTTCGATGGATTTTTTACGTATTGTTGCGAGTGTGGCATGTTATGTGGGAGTTCAATGTGTATTGTAAAGATAAATTTGTAGACATGCTCTACTTTTATCGCCGTGGAATGAAGTGCAAACTTTGTGGCTTCCAACATTTTGCCAATGTCAGTTTTTAAGATATAACCTCAAAGGATATTTATGACCATACAATCGTATTGTCATAAATATACGTCAAATGTCAAATTTTGTATATTTTTGTTTACATGTAGAGAATAGTCTTTAAAAAGTTTTATCATTATTTCGACGTTTTTTTAAACTGTATTTGAATAAAAAAAAAAAATCTTGCATGCTACATTCGTAACAATAGTTTTATGTATAATTTAAGAGTTGACAAAACGCACCGATGATTGCATGTGCGTGCTATAATCTATGTAACAATAATTAAAACTCTTCCACATTCTCTATGGTAAAGTTAATCGGGTCTAAATTAGGTGAAATAGTTTTGAAAAAAAAAATTGTGGACAAAATTGGTAGAAATAAAAAGATAATAAAAACAAAAGGTATGAAGACTAATTAATTATAATTATTCCGTCAGTTAGTTTACTAAACAATATTGGACCCGTATTTTTTTATTCCTTTCTCAAACAAAAAAAATGACGAAGATACAGCGCGTTGAAATTTCGTGTGACGTCACTTCTAGGTACAATTTTACCTAGTAGTGACGTCACAAGCCCCCCTGAACTTTATAGTTTGTTGTTGCTCTGTATCTTAGTCATTTTTTAATTGATAAATTTGATAAATAAAAAAATACGTGTCCAATATTTTTTAGTAATCTAACTGACGGACTAATTATATTTATGTATTTAGATGATTATCTTATAAGGTAAAAAAAAATCCGCGGGGATACTCAGTTTTTTTTAAGCACCAATATCTCGTCAAATTAAAAACGTTTATGCATATCGTTTTTAATTCACAACCCAAAAAAGAAAATATTTGAATTTTCGAATTTCGAAATCAATCAATCAGTCCCCTATGGATTGATTGATTGATTTCGAAATTCGAAAATTAACCGAAAACGTTAGTCATTTAATTTTTGAATTTCGAAGTTTATTTACATACTGCAATTTTGAAATAAGCACGAATTTAGCCCGGTTAATTTAGCTCTAGTTAAAAAAAATGGTAAATAAATTATTTAGCATTATTTTTGTTTTAAGCTATTAATGTTCCTAGATTTGTATTTTTTTTAATATTAAGGACACACTTGTTTCTGATATATGGTTTGTATTACAGTTACTTATTCGAGAGGTCTGGAGTGGAGAATTCATTATTCAATTTTGATGTACTGTAATAGTCTGGCCCTGTGGGAATCACATAATTAAATATAGCATATGTTACTCCCGGACAACGAAGCTTTCTAATATTGAAAGAATTGTTGAAATCGGTCCACTTGTTTTTGATTTAAGTAGTTAAAAACAAATTGAAAAAAGTTCTGTCTATATATCGTTTTCTATACTAATATTGTGAAGAGGAAAGATTTGATTGTTTCTGTGCAATTTCTGGCTACGGTAGTACTGGACCGATTTGAAAAATTATCTCACCACGATATGGCTACATTATCCAGGCAACATATATTATGTTTCATTATGAAGTTATCACAGGGATCAGAGTTCAAAACTTTTTTATAAAAATTCTCATTTTTATATCATGTTGAATACATTGAAGTATTGATATACCTTCACTGCTAAAGCGTTGTAAACTACATTTTAATAATTTTTTTGTATGTGTTTTAGTTGCTATAAAAATAATCCAACTTGACTTAGTATTAATAAATGAAAATGTTCTTTTAAAACAAGCAAAAATTCCGGGACTTCGAGCCCAATATGGGTAACAGGCAGGGATATTCATTTAACATTGTTTAAATTATTATTTTTCCACTCCAGTCAACTTTTCATAAACGTTGCTGCGTCAGTTTGTGTTCTGAAGCGCGACAGAATTTTTGACAAAAACAAAAAAGTTGGCAATAAAATTCCTCTCGCTTCAGAGCTGGCATTTATTCATGTTCAATAAATTATATTGATTTACCATTAACCACTGTTTCTGATGTAAAGTTGAGACGCCCAGAAATATTGATATCTCTATCAAAACGCTGTCAAAAGTAACCGCTGTCTAATTATGACAGTATATTTATATAGGAAGCTATCATAGCTGTCACTGTCTTTTGAAATTGAACTTTATTCGGTTGTAATAGACATGTTGACAAATAATATTGTGTAAACTAAATCATCGGTAATTTCATGACCGCAATTTAATGTCGGCTTCAGTAATTTCAAAGGATGCATGACTGCACAAATTCCTTGAGAATTTTTTATGTTCTGTGGGGCCAGTGTGTGTCAAAAATGATGTAAGATCCAAGCATGAAACAAAATGACGCCCTATCCATGAAATATCTACTTATTTGTAAAATTAGGATTGAGATGAAGAAGCTATTGTTATATGCAGATATTTTCAAAGGTCGGGATGGTTTTCCCAAATTGCGACTTATGCTGTTTTTGTCGCGAGGTACGGATATTTCTGGCCGTCTTTAACTCCATTTGGAGATTTTATACAGTTTTGTGTTGTAGTTTATTTTTTTAAATTCTGATACTTTTCATGTAGTATAGGCATTTTTTTCTTGGGGTGTGTGGAAATCTGTATAAATTAGATTTTATTAGAGATTTTTCGGAAAGGTAGGTTTTAAGTTGTATGGGGCTTCGCCCCGTCCATAGCGCTGCGCAAATTTGGGTTCCTTTAGTGAAAAAAGAAACTCCTTTAAGTACTTACCCATTTTGAATCTCGACTGACTATTTCGGAGTATATTAGTAATCTTAATTTTCATAGATTTAAATATTTAAAAAAATGTAAATAAAGGCAAATTTTTGAATGTAACTTTTTTTGCTATATTTTTTTGCTGGCAACACTAAATGGACCCAAACATTGTATATTAAGCAGTGATAACTTATATAAATGCTTGGTCTCGCGCCCTCTACTTGATACCGCCGTCGTACTTGACAAATGCGGCACAAAATACTACCCGAGCCAGTCGCGCTCTGTGCGAGGAATACGTGGCGACAGGTTTATTAAATGTTGGTTATTATCTAACTAAAATGCGTAAAATAACACTACAAGAAATGAGATACACATAGGGATCATATACTATCGGTACTGTGTCTTATATCAATCACGGAGTAGGGAATAGGGACAGAAACTCAGCTTCATAGAACCGTGCGAATCGGTTGCACTACTATGCACTACCTGTATAGTAGACTGGAATATGTATGTATGTATGGCTCGCACAGCCAGTTGACAATGAATAACGAAATAATAATAAATAAATAAAAATAATTAATAAGGAATAAAACAAATTAATAATGGGTGTTTGTTGTACTGTGTGTATAGGGTTACCATACCATATCTCAAGATTTGTCATGAGATTTCAGGATTTTTGGACTCTTCTCAGGATTGCGGCCGGATTTTGCAATCTCATGAAATCTCAGGATTTTTAGAATTTTCAATAAAATACGGCTTACATTTTTAAGATACTTGTAAGTAGTAAAGTGTACTTACTTACAACTGGGCTTATTAATTATACCTTCAGATAATTTTATCATTGTTTAATTGTTCGAGCAAAAGTTTCGCGAATATTTCGATCTTGAAATAAATATTGTCACGAATTGAGAATTTGATAATTTGATACGATTATTATAGATGATGTTATAACAATCGGGACCAACGGCATAACGTGCTTTCCGAGGCACGGAGGGTCACCTCAACCAACCAGACCAGGAAAGAAATCTTAGAATTTACACAAAGATTTCCCGTCCGGCTTGGGTATCGAACCACGACACGCTACGGAGGTACATACTGAATGATAAAACTATTTAATAATTTTTATTTTATTTGTCATAACCTATTAGGGCAACACTACCAAAGTAGTTAACAATTCTGCACGTTCTTAAGAAACTAACTCTGTTCCGTTATCGTTACTCTTTCTGGCCGCTTAGGACGGATTCCATTTCGGACGAGTTCCACATTGGGCCTTCCGCCCAATGTGGAACTCGCTACGCTACACTTAATAATAAAATACCATTCGTGTTCATTTAAATTCTCATGTGCTATAGGGTTGTACATTTACGGAGCTGGTATCTTGCGCGAGGTTTGAAGCTTCCGCGGTATCTTGTTGAGGACGCGAGACCAAACATTTGTCTAAGAGTGATAAATTAATTAATTAGATTTAAGAGACTTAGTGTAAACGAAAATAGTTTTCAAACAATGCAAAAAAAAATGTTTTTTAAAAATATTATAATTATTATTTTAATTATTTTTTTTGATTAATGATACATGTAGTGTGAGGTTGTATTTTTATTTTTAAGGTAATAATTTCTTCCTTTGTGCGTTAGATAAATAAATATTTTTTTTCTTATCATATTGATGTCAAGTTTATATACATACATAAATAGTTATTATATATTAAATATATTAGTGGTTTTATTTCGACAATATAATTACATTATCCCGTGTGGGTTCCGGCTTAGAATAGACTACCCTAAGCCTTCCTATTGGCAGTGGTAGACTTAAAAATTTGCCGCCAGGCTATTCAAATTTTGCCGGCCCTCCTATTGAACTACTAAAAATTGACCTATTAAAAATTGTAGACGTTAAGTTTATTTTATGTGTTAGAAAAAAAATTGGCCTTTTTTGCCGCCCCCTAAATTCTGCCGCCCTCGGCCTACTTAGCCTGCTCGTAAATCCGCCACTGCCCATTGGTGTCGTAAGATACGGCTAAAGGACTCTGCCCACTATCCCGTAGCATACCATGACCGTGCTAGGAACGTAACAACCAAAAAAATATTCTTTGTATTGAAAAGTATGAGACTGCCCACTAGACCGTTCCGTCACCGACCGACACCGTCGCATATCATGAACGGAGCGTCAAGAATTGTCGGCGAGAATATTTTGCCGGTGGCGAAACGCTCCGTGCATGGCACGCGACGTTGCCACACCGGTGCCCAGGCGGGTTATAACCGCGTACAGATACCAGCACGGTTCTTGAGCGTTCGGCGCAATAGTGGGGATCGCTTTGCGCATCGTACACTTATGACAAAATAAAACGCACACCCGTTTATTATTTATATTTTCTAAGTTTCGAAGCACTAGGATGATACGGAGATGATATGCGGACACTCCGGTCACCCCACGGCTTTGATACGCTCTAGTGGGCATAGTAGACCGTATCGGATTACTTTCAGTGCCCGATACGTTCCTAGCACGGTCATGGTATGCTACGGCATATAGATGTTCTCTAGATATGTTATAAGGGTAGCGGATTTAGCTATCTATATATATGTATCAGCTTAAGGTTAGTTACCATATTACTGCGATCACAATTCCGCCTGCCAATCGTGATAATGGTAATATCCCTCAACGACCCTGGCTTGCACAGGTCTGTTAAGAGGAGCCCCATGTTCAGCAGTGGACGTCAACATCTGGTGAAGTGAATGTTATTTTTGACGCATATATGTAGCAGAAAGGTTCTCGAGTGGAGACCACGAACTGGCAAGCGCAGCGTAGGACGACCGCCTGCACGATAGACTGACGACTTCATAAAGATTGCAGGTTGCTAGTGATCGTTCTTGCTGGAAATCGATGGGGGAGGCCTATGTTCAGCTGTGGACTACAACAGGCTGATGATATATGTAGCCACGATACGCCATGACAATCTCATTCGGTGACCGACTTTTTGTAGGAGAAAATAGAACGGACTGATTGCATTAATATAACACACACGTCCTACTAAAAGTCGGTCAAAAAACTACTAAAATCGGTACACCCCAAACGATCCGATTGTCGGTGTAAATGAAACGTCCCGAAATGTATGCGTTAACGCACACTGCTCGCCGACAGTAGGTAAGGTAAAACACCCAGTCCTCGACAAGGCACCATTGTCCGACATCAAAAATGATTACGATGAAAAATAAGACTATTTTCTGACTTCTGAACGCACTTGAAGCATAAACTATAGACAAGGATTATCTAGCTGTCATTGCGGATGACGTTTCATACATTCGGCCATTTTGTACGAAATGGCGTAGTGATAATAATATGTTCCGACCGCCGTAGATCTCCAACGTAATCCAGTTTTGTGTGAAATCGCTAAGGAGGTGAGTAAGATTTATTGCCCATAACTTTTGATTGTCTTGCTTTATCGACAATATTGGTTATTTCTGAAATAAAGATAAACATTCACAAGTTTTTAATAATTTTATCAGAAGGGTGAGGTTATATTCAAATGTCAAAACACGCCTGTCGGTAATTGGAGATTTTTTTTTTAGCTTTTTCCAGTCTTCGACGAATGTCGAAATGTTATTGTATTATTTAGTTAACCTTGATCCGCACTGTAAATATATAGGTATTTCATTTAAATATTCAAATTGCTTCCAATGATCGACAGCCGTGTCGATGATTGGATTTCCCATACGTTCCAATGACCGACAGCCGATATGTCGATGATTGGATATTCTATATGTCCCAGTAACCGACATTTTTTTCAGGCATGGCGCCTAAAAGAAATTACACGCCTCTTCAAATGGCCCAGGCGGTAGAAGCAGTCAAAAAAGGTGAGAAAACTGCAACTGCTGCAAGAAAGTTTGGTGTACCTAGAATTACATTACATGATAAGATTTCCGGCAAGACTCCAGTCAAATGTTCCATGGGCCCTAAAACATATTTGTCAACGGAAGAAGAGGCTGTTTTAGAAAAATGGGTAGGTACTTGAAATGGCTGAGAAACACATTCCCGTTACTAAAAATGAGTTGCTCGATAGCGTACAACGTATCATCACTGATCAGAATAAAACAACTCCATTTACTGACAATAGACCGGGCAGAAAATGGTACAACCTTTTTCTAAATAGACATCCTCTATTGTCTGAGAGAACGGCACAAAATTTAACGACAGCTCGAGATGCTGTTACAGAAGAGCATATAAGGCATTGGCATAAAGAAGTGCAATCTTATCTACGCGAAAAAGATCTCAAAGATGTATTAGAACAGCCGGCAAGAATATTCAACACAGACGAAAGCGCCTTTTTTTTATCGCCTAAGGCTGGTAAAGTTCTTGCAAAAAAAGGTGACAAACATATTTATCAATCATCAGGAGATGAAAAAGATAATTTGACAGTATTAATTACTGGAAATGCCGTTGATTAGTATTGAGCAAGTAGGTAGATGAAACTTTGTAACCTAGGTAACAAAAGTGTGATTAAAAGTTGTCATAATAAATAAGAAATAAAACAATTATAGAGATGAGATAGAGATATATTAGGATAAAAAATAATTAAAACATTAACACCAGTGTTAAAAAAATGATTAGGTACTTGAATTACCTATATATAGGTATATAATATGATATGCCAACATGCCCCTGTTTGTTCATTTGCTAAATAAAATGATTAAAAGACTGAATATGACTTTTATTGTGAAAGGTGTTTGAGGTTGGGTCGAAATTTGGGTGACGATAAATAGAACATGTTGATTACTAGATCAAGATTATTGGAACATGTCGATTAGTGGGTGTCGGTATATGGAATTTTGCAGTCGATAACTAGGCTAAAAAGAGCCTAAATCTATCTTGTGTTTTTTCCTAAGTTATTAGAAGTACACTTCTTTTTACCACTTCTACCCCACCGACCAACTAGCATGCACAACTAGTTGTGCGGTCGAGAATGCTAGTCTGACATCCTTCCCCACGGAATAACCAGTTGTGCAGTTTTAAAAAAATGTTTTATTTAGTACTCC
This sequence comes from Nycteola revayana, assembly GCA_947037095.2. Taxonomy (NCBI): domain Eukaryota; kingdom Metazoa; phylum Arthropoda; class Insecta; order Lepidoptera; family Nolidae; genus Nycteola; species Nycteola revayana. Next base: position 8,301,095 of record OX344840.2, read on the forward strand.
TTCGACCAACTACTCAATGAAATGTACCACGTATACTTTTTCTTTATTTTTCGGATGTAACATTTTTCCCTTCGTCCACAGTCATAACTAAGTTTTCATAACTGGTTATGAATGTGAGTGAAGGGACATTTTTATTCTATAATTTTGTAACACACCTTATTTTATCTTAACTTTTCAATCTTACTGTGTGTGGAAGGAATTTGTCATCACATGATAATAACTATGATTTTTTAATAGTTGGCTTTCAAATGAGCATGGCCTTCCATGGTCCACCCACCTTACTACGTTATTGGTGCGGTGACGTTGACCGAACACGCTCTGTTGGTGTAATTTTTTTTTTGAGCAATTAATTTATATAATTCGTAAATTTCGGCATTTCCAGGTTAGCTTCTTCACGTCCATTATTGATAAAAAAAAATAAAGAAAAAGTATACGTGGTACATTTCATTGAGTAGTTGGTCGAAGGAGTACTAAGTAAAACATTTTTTTTAAACTGCACAACTGGTTATGCCGTGGGGAAGGATGTCAGATTAGCATTCTCGACCGCACAACTAGTTGTGCATGCTAGTTGGTCGGTGGGGTAGAAGTGCTTTTTACTTCAAAATAATATAGAATGAACTCTAAAATTTTACCCAGTGCATTAAAAATCGCGTATCCGTATAAAGGAACCAGATATTTAAAAAAATCTCGAATTTCCACGTTAAACCGTCGATAATTGGGTGTTTTACTTTATGCCACTTGCACTTGCGAGGAGGAAAAATTGCCCGATTATCGGCCCGACAAGTATGTCGTGGGCGGGCACGCTTAAGGTGTTTGATGGTTTAAATAACAAAGAAACAAACTCCGTAGTGTAGCGGTACAGGTAAGTCTTGAGGTTCAAGGGTTTGATCCCCCCTTTTTTTTCGGATGGACTTACGTAGTTAGGTAGCCACGAGGCTTTTGCTACTTCACCTTGCATAAAGGCGAGCAGAGCTCCAGCCTTACCTAATAAATGGTTTAAAAACTACAAACTAAGCAACCTGCGCAAGAGGGCACCCCCTGTGGGGCTTGGACCTCGGCTCGCGGTCGCTGGCGATGGGATTGAGGGATTATGACTTTTAGTATTTTAGGGGAGTTTCGTGCAACTGTCGCTCTACTTTACGGTTCGCGAGCCTCTCGGACTTCGGGTCTACGAGAGCATCGGCTGGTCTTTGCAAACTAAGAGGCAGGAGGACGAGGGGGAGGTTTGATCCTTACGCCGAACTAGTTTATGTAAAATCTATAGTTAGACCTACATTTTTTCGGGATTTGGTTGGGTATGTAGCGACCTAGCGACATCTACAGTAGCCGCACAAACTACAAGAAGACGAGCAGCGCCATCTACCACCTAGCATACCAACTAACCTGTATCGCGTAATACTAGTTAACAAGCCAATTCGAACATATACAAGTGGCCGTCGGCCGGGCACACCACCACGCCCGGCAACGAATATTTTCATTTTCTGTGGAGGAAAATCAACAACCATTCCTCTACAGGTATCGCTGAATAAACTAGTGAAAGGGCAGCTGCGTTTCTCTGTTTGATACAACTTACCTAATACTACGGTCACCAACCCTCCTTTTTTTTTGTTGTCCAGGGGGTAATGCATTTACGCATTCCCAACGCCGCTGCAGCGTATTCGCGTGCTGGCGGTGGGATATGTGGGGCTCGCCTTCTCCATAGCGTGGTATGCTAAACTCATACCATGAGGAGAGGACCCTACTACCACTAAAACCCCCGGACACTCCTTCGATCCACCGTTGGCGAGGGCCGGGTACACATAAGCAATCCGGGTCACCAACCCGCCTGCCAAACGTAGTAGTGCATATTTTTTTTCGGACATAGGTAGGTATATAGTTAGGCCCGAGGTTTTTGCTACTTCATTGGGCATAAAGGTGAGCAGCCAGGCTAGATAAATGGTTTAAAAACAACAAACTAAGCAACCCCTGCTTATATTATAAACGCGAATGTTTGTAAGTATTTGTCATTCTTTCACGCCAAAACTACTGAACGGAATTTGGTGAAATTTTGTACCAGGATAGGTTATACGCTGAATTAACATATCGTAGAAATCATTTTTTTTGTAGCCTGTATGCTAGCTAGCTATGTTTTTGGATAGCTATAAAAAAATGATTTCTACGAGTGATATTTGAACTTTAAATCACTCGCCTGTAAAGTTTACTCAATGTCGCTTAGTGATGATTGCCTTTCAAGCGTCGATATAGACTACAAAACATCAGGCTCCGACCTACTGGAGCAGAGTAACGCGGATAGAACCGCGGGGCGCAGCTAGTAACATAATAAAAAACGTAAGGTTGGTGGACCATGGATGGCCACTCTAACGAATAAACTGTTTTTATTCGTTCATTTATTGGAGAAACGAAAGAAAAAAATGATTAATTTACAGTTTATTTTATTGTGAAACATATGAAATACTTCTTTTTATTTTAGATGTCATCACTATTTATTAAACTTAACTTTGAAAAAGTTCTTCCAAACGGCCTTGCAAGAAACAGGTCTCCAAACAAGGCCAATAATATAAATCAGTCATTCTTCTTAAAACTACTTAGATTTGTAATGATTAAAAACTCCTTTTACTAAAACTGCATGAAAAGCTCTTCAATTTAAACTAAATATAAAATGCTTAACATATTATAATCTTCTTTAAAAAATCAACGACCATTCCTTGAACACAATGCTATAACTAAGAATATATTAGGTACCTATTTGTAAATATTCCTATTAAGGCCCATTTACCCTACCAAGGCCATCCGTCAATTTTTTTATTGGCCTTATAAGGAACCACCGGCTTTTATAGGAACACCACCGATATTTTGACTGAAATCGAAGCAAAATTGTTTTTGTTTTCTTTAGTAGCATATTAAATATTTATATGACAATTTACACTAAAAAAAAGGTAAATATTTAATAGGTTATAACGTAAAAACTTACCTTTTGCTGTGCACGTGAATTACAATTTCAACGTTGACCATCGAAGTATACGAAGCGAGGGGCCTCAACAAAATAGCGACTCCAGCGACTCGCCACCTCGTCTGTGTCTTTAAGTTTTATGTATCTTACTGTGTGAAAGGAATTTGTCATCACATGACAATAACTATGAATTTTCAATAGTTGGCTTTCAAAGGAGCATGGCCTTCCATGGTCCATCCACCTTATGTAAAACCTAGAATAAGATATTCAATGTGAGAATAATAAAGTATAGATAATATTATTGTATAATAATATTATCTATACTTAATATTCTTACAAACTTTCGCGTTTATAATATTAGTAGGATTTGTTTATAATATTAGTAAGTAGTTGTTATAAGTATAATACTGAAATATTTCAAACCAACGACTTATTCAGCTTAACATATTATTATAAGAATAAAGGAATAAAATACCTACATCACCGTTTCTGTATCTACCCCCTTAAGACCCCCCCTAAGAGCAAGAAGAGCTCTATTTTTAGAGTGAGGGAGAATTTGCCCCCCTGTTACGCCCATGGTTAGGTACTCTCAAGGCAAAAATGGCCGTGCGTGTCTCGTTGGCATGTCGCGTGATGTGGTACAATAATTTTGTGTTTTGCCGAAGCTCTGTCGCGTGCTTCAACGTTATGCAGAAAGGAAGCAAGCAAAATACGAGTATTTAATAGATTCCCACGCATTCATCCGTCCATTTAGTTGGTGGTTGGACCCTATCCTAGCATCCTACGAGTCTTTCTCTATCTACCTACGTTGCCACACCCGGAGAAGAAAGACCGGGATCCGAGACCATTCTTTTTGTCATCTTTTAAAGACATGTATCATTTGTACATTTTTCTAAACAGTTTTAGTTAGGTTAGCTAGGTTAAATACCCATACACCGATATGTAGGTACTCGCAGCAGGAAATTGTGACGAGAACAATTGTAGTTTCAAGTAAGTATCGAGTAAAGGGAGCGCTCTCAACTATTAACTATAACAATTAACTATGTAATACTGAAAGAATATATAAAAAATCGGAGCCAAGCAAACAAACACACGCTTCAGCTTTGTAACAAAACAGTTTTAGTTAGGTTAGCTAGGTTAAATACCCATACACCGATATGTAGGTACTCGCAGCAGGAAATTGTGACGAGAACAATTGTAGTTTCAAGTAAGTATCGAGTAAAGGGAGCGCTCTCAACTATTAACTATAAAAATTAACTATGTAATACTGAAAGAATATATAAAAAATCGGAGCCAAGCAAACAAACACACGCTTCAGCTTTGTAACAATAGTGAACAATGTACCTATATATCTACGTAGATTTTTTTTATGTGTTGATCAAATTTAATTTGATTCTTAGTTCTAGCATAACGCCGTCCATAATCGCAGATCATTGGCAAAGCTGAAGCTCGAGGCTATGATAATATTTTTACGATACCCGCCATTTCGTACCAAGTACGGCTGGTTAAGTAAACAGGGTGCTAATGAAATTTAAACACAAAATTTAGGTACACGTTAGTTTTCCGAAACCGCATTAGGTATTTATTACTTACGTAACTGGCCTATGCATCTGGACTTAGTGCTTAAGAAATAATAATAGGCAGAAATCTAAAGTTAATGACTTGTTGAACTCATTTCATTTAAATCAGTTATGATTTAGATGAAATGTGGCACACATAGATTAAAATAAATTTATAAAAACATAGATTAATATGTAGGAGTTACCTATCTATATGTTTTTCTCTAAGTAAATAAGGTACTTACTATGAATATTTATATTTAAACCACTAAATTAATACCCAGATATATTGGCCCGAAGTACGAGAGGCCTACATTACACAAAACTCCCTTAATAATCTAATACTTACCATTCCGCAATGCTACCGCCAGCGATCGTCCTTTAGGTGCTCCCTAAAGTAGGAGAACACAGGTTCTTAGTTTGAATTTCTAGCGATTTCTACAGTAGCAGAACGCTCAATAAAAACTAACCAGCATCAGGCAATACAACCTTATCCCTTTAATGGGTAGTGGCAATATAGTTGCCACCATATTTTGAACTCTATGTACTTGTAATACGGATCAAACCAATGAATTCTAAACATACCTACGACCCGTTAAAGTAAGGAATACTGAACAAATGCGTCCATCAAAGAAGATCTTCATTTTCTGTGGAGGAACACTACAACCGTTCAAATTCAGTCTTTATTGCTTACATGGTAGGAACGTTAAGGTCTTAAAAAATTGAATACATAAGGTACACATGGACCCTGTCGGGCACAGCAAAATAGGACAGAGGAAGGCATTTTTTCTCTATGTCCTATTTATACCATTTAATAAGACCTTTTAAAGAATTTATTAGACCCAACAAAAGTTTACAAAATTATATCGAACTTTAAATTAATATTTGAAACTAGCTGCGCCCCGCGGTTTTACCCGCGTTAACCTGGCAACAAATTATCGGACGCGGCTGTCGGCCGCGACTGATAAGTGTGCACAGCCTTCGGGACGTGGCTTGCGGACGCGCAACAACGCTTATTCCACAAAGAACTGTAGAAGAAGAAACATGAAGAATAGTGTAAGTGAGCACGATTTTCACGAATTAGCGGCTGCTTTATGTTGTCCACCCAGAAATAAAATAAAAATAAATTTTTGGGTACCGAGTTGAGTCTGGTGAGATCCACACTTTGTATCCACATTCAAAAAGAGATGAACGTCGATATAAACTTTATTTAAGAATGAATGAAGATCAATTTAAGTTTCGCAAAATTTTATCGAAAAAAAATCAAGTTCGTTTCGCATAGTCCGCGTCCTTCTGGCGTACTGACGTGTCCCGCACCCCGTGCATACCGTCCGCGGACGTTTTTGGCTGACAAAAATATCCAGCGCGCCAGATTTCTGTCGGACGTCCGAACGCTCAAGGTCAGCACAAGGTTACGTCCACGGCTTACGTCCGATAGTTTGCACATTCATTATTCATTATACACTTTTTACAGTGTACATTCATTAAACACTGTATTAGATACCTGTAAGCCGCGTCCGATAATTTGTTCCCAGCTTTACTGTGCTCCAGTGGGTCGCAGTGTGATGTTTTGTAGCCTATACAATGTCGCGCTATTAATGGAGAGTATAACCTATCCCGGTGCAAAATTTCAGCCAATTCCGTTCAGTAGTTTTGGTGTGAAAGAGTAACAAACATCCATCCATCCATACTTACAAATTTTCGCGTTTATAATATTAGTAGGATAATCAAGACACCCTGTATTCTTTCACCAATAGTACACCATCGCAATTCAGAGAGCAAATAATTCTGCATGACAAAATGAGATCGAAAATTATAGTGAACCAACGTATTTTTGGTTAAACCAGTGATATTTCATTTGTAATAGTGTTTTAAGTGCAATAATATGCTAAAATAACTACTTATTTTCAATTTATTTAGTCTTTAAGACGTTATTTAAGGTAAGAAGACGTAATTTAAGAAAGAGTGTACCTACAATAAATGTGTACTTATATTTGTAAAATAATTAATATTTCGGTAGGTTCTCGAGTTAGTAACTACCTATTAGATTTAGGTGTATTTATAGTGACTTTTTTCAGGCGAGATTGTAAGTGAACAGTATTATTTATTATAATTTAGTGTAGGTATAGGTACGTATCGTAATTTAGTCCGTCAGTTAGGTTACAAAAAATATTAGACATGAATTTTTATAGTTATCATATCAAAAAAAAATATGCAAAGATACAGAGCAAAAACAAACTATAAAGTTCAGGAGAGGGGGGCTTGTGACGTCACATAAGGTAAAATTGTACCTAAAAGTGACGTCACGTGAAATTTCAACTCGCTGTACTTTAGTATTTTTTTGTTTAATGACCGAAAAATAAAATTCCTGTCCCATACTTTTTGGTAATCTAACTGACGGACTAAATAGATTTTTTTAGTCTTCATCCCTATTGATGAAATAAACAATTTGTTAACTTATGTAAAAGCACAAGGATGTAGCTAAAAATATAGTTCTATGTTTGTATTTCTAAATTAGCTAACATTTCTAACATAATATACCTATTTATAATTTTATCTTGCTTTTACTTCATGTACACCAACAATAGGTAGGTATCCCATGCAATGAGATGCATGAAAGGATATTGCGAACATTGGAGATATTTCGTTAATACCTTTTTGCTTTTTGTCCAGTTCTTTCAATGCAATTGTTAAACTATCTTCCGTCCAGCTGATGGCTGAGGCATTTTGTTTACCTTAGTAAGAAAGAATTCAAAAAAAAATAATATCGTTTCTAAAATCTGTTGTTGCTCTTTGGGCAACTATCCGCCAAATTAAAAAGGGTGAATATCCTTTTTGATCCAGATACATGGCTTTATTTTTTAAGCCTTACAGGCTTTAAAAATATATGGAACAAATATCATTAAAAAAAACGAAATATACAACTAAAAAAGTTAATCTAAATTAAAACTTAGTAACTATAAAAATAAAAATATAACTATAAAATACTATACTATTCTAAATCTATTTACTTTGCAAGGTACCCCGCTGAATGGCAATGCTTACCTGCTGTGCAAAGTAAAAACCAGCACTTGAAGAACGCGCCGCACTAAAGAGGGCCGCTGCGAGGGTTTATTAAATAATTTAGGCGCGGTCCCCATGGCCTTAATATTTTGCCGCCATTAAAAAAATACTTAGCCACTATCAAGGGTACTGGATTTGGGCCAATTGAGATTCTCCGCGCATTTGGCCGCCATGACAGCCCTACTCTGGATCCCGGAAAGATGAGTCGGCGCGGTGGTGTCTGACTATTAATGCCTAATGTACTATGGAAGCAATAAACTTGATTTGATTTGAATGGTGGCCCAACCCCATGTCATGTCAAAATCCTTCTGGCTAAGTTTGTGCGAAAGTTAATCTACCTAGCAAAATCCACAAAATGTCTATATTATTGTCTGTATTCCCCCATTGGTAACCCCAAAACGGTTTGACCTACTAAATTGTTAACACGCACCCTTATTTAGGTAAAGAAAAGAGGCTGAACTTTGTCAATAATCATAACAGGCAGGGATCGGAATAGGTCAAGTTTTATCTACTTAACTAAGTATGAGGCTTTTGCTCGTTCTCCGAAAATCAAGGCAGCAGGGGACCAGTCTTATTAAAAGGTTTAAAAATTATAAACTAAGCAGCCTGCGCATGAAGGCGTCCCCTGTGAGACTTGGATCATGGCTCAGGGTCTGTTTAAGGAATTATGTTTACATTTAGTTTTTTACGGGAGGTTTGTGCAAATGTCACTCTACTTTACAGTCCACGGGGCCCTTGGACTACGGGTCTGCGAGGGCATCGGAAGCTTATTTATAAATGATGGGTCGGAAGGGCAACAGATTTTTCAGGCATAAAGGGTAGTTCCTGGTCGTGTTTGATTGTGGTTTTGAATCTCATGACTGTGTGACACATGAGATTCAAAACCTCCACAGACTGATTAAGACTACCTACTTCAAGTCTTAAGCAATCACGCCTAAGGGACTCCTTTATCCATAAGTAAACAGCTGATGGATGAGCAGTATCATTTATCAGCTCAACGTTAGTTACCATCTTACTGCGATCTTCAATCTGCGTGCCAAGCGGGTGATTATGGCAATATCCCTCAACCATCCTGGCTTGCCCAAGTCTGTAAAGAGGCCCATGTTTAGCAGTGGATATAAACGGGCTGGTTAAGGAGAAGAAGAAGAAAGTTGAATAATTTGGGAACAGATTTTTATAGGCGGCCCAGCATTGACCCTCATAAATGCGGCACGTTGCCCGAGTACTGGTATTTATTTTGCACAGCAGATAAGCAATCGACATGCAACGGGGCAATGTTGCCAGCATTCTGAGAACCTTGCCAAGTAGCAGATATTTTGGAATAGTTTATAAGTTAGTTTTAGATTAGATCATAGATAAAATGTAATAAAAACCTCATTTGTTTAAACATAAGGGTGCGTACAGATTCAGTAACATGTTTTTGGTATAACTTGTGTTATAAAACACGTCCACATTGTTGTATGTATTATTAATTATCGGAAAATAACCTGTTAAACAACGTAATAAAATGCATCATAACAATCAGTCTCCTAATAAACTACTACTATAGCTAGACTAGCTTGAGGCGCGCGGAATCGCCCGTGTAGTATCCGTTCCGTGGGAACTTTATCATGAAATATAATCATGGTTCAACTGGTCAACTTCTGGTAAACGTTATTCACATTAGAAATAGTTAATTTTTTATATGTTACTTTTAGTGTAAATTAGCTACTTTTAGGTGACGATCTTCTCTGCCGGTCGAGGTGGTATGTTCGACGGCCGACGGCTATTTGTTTACGATTTGTATATTTTCGAATAATCGTTTAAAATACGTTACACAACTAAAAGTAGCTTATTTAAAATAAAACTAACTATTCTAAATCTATTCTACTTGGCAAGGTTCCTGGAATGAATTGAATCCAATTTCGAATTTGCTTGTGAACTTGTATTGCGCGATACAGGTTAGTTAGGATGCTAGGTGCTAGATGGCGCTGCTTGTCTTCTTGTTGTGTGTGCGGCTACTGTAGATGACATAGACTACAATATGTTTGGTGCCCCCTAGTCTTGATGCCCTAAGCAATTACTTAATTATGGGCTATTCTGTAAATCTAAATTTATCAATCTCTTTTACAACACGTCTCTAAGGTTAGTGCCATCTATAGGTAGGTAGGCTAGGTAATGATCCATAGTATAAACATCATCATCATCATCATCAACAGCCCGTTTACGTCCACTGCTGAACATGGGCCTCCTCTTAACAGACCTTGGCAAGCGAAGAACGTAGAGGGATATTGCTATAATCACCACGCTTGGCAGTCGGGTTGGTGATCGCAGTAAGATGTAAACCTTGAGCTAATAGATGCTGCTGCCCATCCATCAGTCATATGTCCCTTAGACGCCTTTTACGACACCCATGGGAGGACATGGGGTGGTCTATTCTAAGCCGGAAACCACACGTATAAACAGTATAAACAGCCCCGGATCTTCATTTTTTTTAAGGCGGGGCAAAAACTGAAAAATGCCGCCCCCACTCAGGGGAAGTCCGGGACCCCTTTTTACTCTAGTATTCATAAATCTTAAACTATGGCTTGTAACTTTACAGTTCAAAAACGAATACAAAGCTTTGGTAAATAGGAACCAAACCTCTTATTCGTCAATTGATATAAGCTGACAACGTCTTTTAATCTTAGTGTTAAAGTTTTTACTTTTTTTACATTAAATCTCTGTCCTAATTTCTTGTGTGCTGTTTTTAGTTATATCATATCTAGCGTGTATTGCGAATTTTATAATGGATACAAACATCGAACAAAGAGTTCTTCTTAAATTTTGCATCACCAATGGAATTTTGTGTTCGGAGTCACTGAAAAAATGTTACAGAAGGCGGTGAATCGACTTTATCAAAAACACGTGCTTATGAGTGGAACAAAGCGTTCAAAGGCGGTCGAGATGTATTGGAAGATTTGCCTCGCTCTAGCAGGCAATCAACGTCTGCAACTGAAGTTAACGTCGCAAAAGTGAAGGTAATGGTGACTGAAAATCAACTTTGAGAAAGATAGCCGCCGAAGTTTTTGTATCTCACGAGTCGATCCGTACCATTTTACCTAATCATTTGGGTATGAAACATGTACCGCTCGGCTAGTCCCAAAAGACCTGAATTTACTCAAAAAATTCAATCGCATGAGAGTCGCTAAGGACATGCTAGAACGAGTCAATTCCCAACATTCATGAAACGAATTTTTACTGGTAACGAGACGTGGGTTTACGAGTTTGACATGCAAACTAGTCAACAAGCTTCAGAGCCGCGCTTTCCAACTGAACCGAAACCGAAAAAACCACGCCAAAGTCGATCAAAAGTTGAAGTCAAGTTAAGGTTATGTGTGTTTAAAACAACAGTCTCCTAGCATACCTGGAAGACAACGACCTTCTCAGTGACCTTCAATTCGGATTCCGTCGAGGCCGGTCTACTAGGGATCTTCTTGTTTATGCTACTCAGTTCTGTAGCGAAGCCATTGAGAGACACGGTGAGGCTCTTGCCGTGTCTCTTGATATCTCTAAGGCTTTTGACAGGGTTTGGGACGCAAGTCGCATTGGTAAGCTTCCGGTTTACGGTATTGCTCCCGAACTTTGTACCTGGATTCAGGATTTCTTAAAGGGGAGGTCGATTCGAGTTGTCATTGATGGCGCCTCGTTCGATCTTCTTGGTATTAATGCCGGTGTCACTCAGGATCTGTTCTCTCCGCGACTCTTTGTTTGCTACACATCAACGACATGCTAGTTACTCCCGGTATCTTTGGGTATGCAGACGACAGAACAGTCTCGGTGTGATACTTGTCTGATGCGAAGTCTGGGTTCAGTCGTTGAGGGAGTCGATGATGGAGGGAGTAAACTCGATGTGAACTCGGGTGATGCCAACCTGGTTGGGTTTAAGCCCTCTAAAACACAGGCGTGTCTTTTTTCGGCGAAACGGAGTCCATTCCAACTGACTCCAACTTTCCGGAATGTCTCCATTTCGATCAGCGACCATCTTGAGCTCTTAGGGCTTGACCTCTCTTGTAATCTAAACTTTGGTCACTATATCGAGTCCATTGCAAACACTGGAGCCAAAAAACTTGGCATTCTCTCCAAGGTGAGGCGGTACTTCACATCGGAGCAGCTCTTAAGTCTTTACAGAGCTCAAGTTCGCTTCATAATGGAATACTGTTCTCATCTTTGGGTTGCGTCTGCTAGATATCAGCTGGAGGCTCTGGACTCATTGGAGCGCCGAGCGAAGAGTCATAGGCTCATTTGTGGAGGAAAGTCTTCAGAGCCTCGAACACCGTAGACGAGTAGCCTGCCTATCGGTTACATTTCGGAGAGTGTAGAGAAGTGTTTTCACCCTTTTGTTTTAGACATTCCTTAAATACGCACGAAGCGATTTGCTTCTTCTTTCATAATGCGGACGGCTAAGGAGTGGAATTCTCTGCCGGGGTCACTGGACATCTTTAAGGCTAAAGTGAACAGACACTTTCTAGGCAAGCGTGTATCATCTTAGGCCTTATCTTCGCCTTCCACCAAGCGAGATTATTGTCAAACGTAAGACTATATTTAATAAAAAAGATATGTTGACTGTTTTCTTTGACTATCGCGGTGTTGTACACTCGGTATTCTTGCCAGAAGGTCAAACGGTAAATAAATAATATTATTTGGGCGTTATGCGGCATTTAAGAGAACAAATTCGACGAAAAAGGCCAGATTTGTGGAAAGAAAATTCTTGAATTTTGCATCACGATAATGCACCTTCGCACCAGGCCATCATTGTGAACGAATTTTTGACCAAATACTCAATAAATACCATCGAGCAACCACCATATTTACCAGATATGGCTCCAGCCGACTTCTTACTTTTTCCTTAACTCAAATTACTACTTCGTGGCACCCGTTTTCAATCAGTAGAAGACATAAAGGAGAAAGTCAATTCCAGAAACAGCGTTTAAAAATTTTTTAATGATTGGATTATTCGTTGGCGTAATTGTATCGTTTCTGATGGAGCATACTTTGAAGGTGATAAAATAAATTTGGATGAATAACAAACATTTTGTGTATTATTGATCTTTTCCATGAAATTTCTGTACTTGTACTATTATTTATTCCGTGGTCAAAGTTAAGTAAATGATGAGTTGTCCATTCGTCTGTAAAGTATGAATTTGGCCGCCCTCTGAATCGGATCATTACCGATAGATGGCACTAACGTCCCCCTTAGAGACGTATTATAAAAGAGATTGATAAATTTCGATGACCGGTAGGGTTCCACCGTAGCCTAATTGGTTAAGGCATTAGGGGCTTAACCTAAGATGCGGGTTCGAGTCCCGCTGGTGGTCGAATTTTATTAGTCTCAATTTTGAAACATAGGTAAATTTTTCCGTAAAGTAAACACTGAAAAACATTCTGTAAATGTTTATACCGTTGAGAACAGTACTAGTAAACTTGATAATGATGATATTCTACAGATGCAGTGAGCAGTAGACTATGATAAGATCGGGAAAGAGACGTAACATATACTCTGTACGTTTCACACCCGACGAAATGCCGAAACACAAGCCTCCTGTAAGTATCTAATTTAATTATTTATGATTAAATTTGCACTACCAGCTATCCCGCATGGTTTATCTACGGTGAACTTTATAATTAAATAAAGCCTTCCTCAATGAATGGGCTATCCATCAATGAAATAATTTTCTAAATGGGATCAGTAGTTCCTAAGATTAGTGCGTTCAAGCAAACAAAGAAACAAACTGTCCAGTTTTATAGATTAACTTAGATAAGTGGCACATCATCACTACATGAACGCATGAGGAAGACAGCTATAGATTAGATAAGTGGACATGGCACATCACCACTACATAATGCACGAGGAAGACGGCCATCAGAGAACGCCACTCTTTTCTACCTCCAACGGCTCCAACCGTGTTGTGAAGCCTATCAACAACCACGTTGTGAAGCCTACCACCAACCATGGCCGGATTTAAGGAAGGGTAACCAGAGCAACTGCCCCACCCTCCACAGTAGAGGGGCCCCCACAATAGAGATTTAAAACCTTTCAAATTCTAAACTCTTCAACTTTTGTTTTATTTATTTTTTCGGTGTTGTACCTTTACATACAGTACTTTGTAGAATCATGATTAATGTAATAGTTCTTGATTAAATATTGTATCGGTTATTCATCTATACTTATTCACTTAAGTTAGACAATCAATAAAATATCATAATTCAAATCGTCCTGAAAAGTACATACTTCTACACATTTACATTTACACAGGAATTCTAAATCCGGCCCTGCCACCAACACCTGAAGAATCACGACATTCACGACCACTCTATATCAGTGGAATAAGCCACCACGCTGCGGTCATGTGACAGTTGAGAAGCGGTGCCGTAAATCTCGTTATGACCTGACTGAAAGCCATTTTGGATGTCCCAACCGCTTTACACGCAATTACAACCACAAAGTTCGCTTATATCATCGTTATGGCTATTCTTTTGCATAAAGTATGTATTTTGTGATACCAACATCGAATTCTATGGTGCAGTTAAAAATCAAGTTGTACGTTAGCTCTAAGAAGAAGCGGGTGAGTCTACTTTCTGTTTGTATAAACAGTTTAATAAGGCTTGAGCTCTGCTCGCCATTATGCCCGGTGAAGTAGCAAACGCCTCGTGGCTAAATACATAATAACTGTGGTTGAATTTCGTCCTAAAGTTCCTCAACAATTACAACATCGTGTTGATAGTTAAAATATAAATTATTCACTAAAACAATGTTGTCGTTTCCGTCACCAAAGAATCATTGCAAAGATGGCGGAGAAACAAAAGATTGGCGGCGATCTATAAGATCTATAAAGCGTTTTACAATTAGTAAATAAAATTTATATAAACTTAAATCCAGAACTATGTAAAGTAATGGCATTTTCAACAGCTATGGTACTTTCCGATGCCCTCGTAGACCGAAGTACGAGAGGCCCGCAAAATGTGATTGCACTAGATTCGCCTAAAAATTTAAAAATGTTAATTTTACAATTCTCTCGCCAGAGGCTTTTAAGCCGAAGTCGGGCCTTGAAAATCTCACATCTTTTACTCAAAAATGACTGTGTTTAACGTATTGAGAGGACAATCGAATTCGCTTAGTTATTCGACAGAGAATTAAACTACATAAATGGAGACTTTCACTACTTGTGTATTGGACTACGCGTGGAAGATTACACTAAGTGTGAACAAATTTACTACTTGTATACTATTGTAAATTGTGATTTCTCTACTCGTGTAAGATGTCAGTATGTGTGAACAATTGCACTACTTGTGTTAATTATGATATTATGATTTCACTGTGGAAGATTACACTAAGTGTGAACAATTTTACTACCTGTGCACTATTGTATATTGTGATTTCTCGACTCGTGTAAGATTTCACAACGTGTGGACAATAATTGCACTACTTGTGTATTGCATATTATGATTTCACTGTGGAAGATTACACTCACGCGTGGAAGATTACACTAAGTGTGAACAATTTTACTATTTGTGTACTATTGTATATAATATTGTGATTTCTTTACTCGTGTCAGATTTCACTACGTGTGAACAATTACACTACATGTGTATTGTAAATCCTGATTTCTCTACTTGTGTATGATGATAATTCAAAATGTGCCTATACCAAATATTTGATTTTCTATGTGATTTGATATGCTGTACGTATTTTCTTCCGGAGATAAATACTGACACATCATATTATTCGGTTAGTGGCATTTAATTTAATGTTATTTTATGGGCGGTACCATTTCACTGCTAGATTTTATAAGATATTCGCGTATCTCCCGTTCCCGTTGGAACTTAATTATTAAATAAGCCTATCTTGTTAGCCTTGTAGTTAAATAAGATTTAACCACAAGTTAAATCTTATTTTGGGTATAAGTGATCAACAAAATTATAGTACCTACATGTAAGATTGTAATCATAACTTATGTGAAATTCAATTGTATGTATATTTTGAGACAATAAACTATTCCTATTTCTATTTCTATCTTACTCCTAAGTATTCTAGGTTTTTAAAGAATAGGTATTTGAAATCGCTTCAGTAGTACCGGAGCCTATTCAATGCAAAATAACAATCGAATCTGTCCGCTTTTTAATATAAGTAATAGATAATAAAGGCTATATAATATTTGGCTGTCTATTTGTTAGTGGATTCCATTTAATCTCCAAAACGGTAGTTCCCATTTAGGTAAACGGAACTTGCATTGTTAGATAACTTATAATATCCATATTTCTTGTAGGTATTCATACGCGTTTTTTATTTTTTGATTAATCTAGGTATACTTATATTATAAAGAGGAAAGATTTGCATGTGAGTAATGAATTGGCTCAAAAAGTACAGGAACGATTTTAAAAATTCTTTCACCATTTCAATGCTACATTATCACTGATTAATATAGGCTATAATTATTTAATTATGAAGTTCCCACGGAAACGGGAGTTACGCGGGTGAAACCGCGCGCGCGTGAAGCTAGTCCCATATAAAATAGAACTTATCCCACTTACACTCCCACCACTGCAACTCCTGTAAGCGAGGATCATCAGTGGCACACACTGAAAATGGCAATGAGCGCCGAGGCTCACCAGGTCCCGACAAAAAGTTAAACTGCCTTCGGACCCGCGACGAATTTGAACAGAAAGAGATAAGGAGGAATAAGAAACACTTATACATATGCATTGTGTAATTGTTACTGAATAGATTCTATAGAATTAAATTATCTTCCAAAAGCATTTCAATTCTTGGGAATCCATCATTGCTCTTGACAGCTATTTCACATCACGTAATTCTTCAGTCTTCTTCGCAGGAGTCAGACAACGTGGCTAACTATGGACAGTCATACCCCTGCGAGGATTCCGGAGCGCCGAGCCCTGATGTCTGCTCGTTCCAACCAGCGGCACAAAGATTCCGGCTCAATGAGCAAAGTGAGTTGGTTTTGAACCCTATTTTCATGCCTAAAAAGTGTTTTTTTCTGTAAGTTGTAAATCTAGGACGGTGCCGCTTATTATGGTTATGGTGGTTGCTTCTGAGTCCTGGTGTTCTGGTGTCAGTGGTGTCGATGTCCAACCGGGACAATTCGTTTTATAAACCACATGTAGAAAGTTGTTATTAGTCTGTGCTTTGTGCTCGTAAATTGAGTGTTTTTAAAGTCCCTCTCGACACATGGATTAAGTTTCCAAGTGGGGGAGTCTCGAAAGAATTCTAGACGGATTGGAGGTAGCCTCAGGCGTTGCCTCCAATTAGCAATAGCAAATTCTCTTCTGAAAAAGGTTGGTTTACAATCTGGACTGGAATCAGGACACTTGTGTGTATTTTACTAAATACGCAGAGTGGATTTGAACGGTATTTTCTTAAGGTAAAGATTAATTTTGCTTTGCAAGCTATAGTGTAATTGGACTCTTTAACGTATTTTGTTTTTTGTAGAATGGAAGACTGAGCACATATGAGACAGGCACATTATCGAAAAAAATCTAGATAATTAATAGAATTTTTTTCTTTACGCAGGAATCAAACTCCTGACCTCTATCAACCAGGTAGTCCAGCAGCGAGCAGATCTAGAATCGAACCGCCACACGCTCAGCAGTCTTCTTGATGACTTGAGAAAAAAGCTCCGGCGGCGGATAGATGAATGTCACTTTGAAAAGAAGGAACGGATGAAGGTATGAAAAAAATAGTCGGAGCATAAGCACATCATCCATAGCAACTTTGAAACAACAAAAAACTTAAAAAAAAGTATAAAAGCCCTAACAACGACACTGAGTGGCTCGCCAAAATCTCCCCCCTCGTCCTCCTGACCCTTAGTTTGCAAAGAACCATCCGATGCCCTCGTAGACCCGAAGTCCGAGAGGCCCGCGAACTGTAAAGTAGAGTGACAGTTGCACAATACTCCCCTAAAATACTAAAAGTCATAATCCCTCAATCTCATCGCCTGCGACCGCCCTAAGCCGAGGTCCAAGCCCCACAGGGGGCGTCCTCTTGCGCAGGGTGCTTAGTTTGTAGTTTATAAACCATTTATTAAGGCTGGCGCTCTGCTCGCCTTTATGCCGGTGGTGGTGAAGTAGCAAAAGCCTCGTGGCTAACTACGTAAGTCCAACCGAAAAAAAAAATCCTCGCCAACATCGCTAACGCTAAAATGTATGGTACTTGACATTTGTCACGTAATCACGTGAATTAGCGATTCTATTTAAAAAATGATTGGCATTCATAGGTCGATTCTTCTTTGAAACGAGCGATTCATCGTTATGATTTCGGTTTCATTAACCTTAAAAGCGAGCAAAAGCGTTTGTCTGTTTTATGACACTGCGGTCAATAACTTGCCTGCCAAGCGCTAAGGCCCTTCCTCGGGAGGAAGCCCATGTTCAGCTATGGACGTTATACAGGCTGATAATGATAGCACTTTATTTCCAGGCGCTGAAACAAGCCAACCTGCGTCTAGAACGAGAAAAGTTCAACATAACCTCGGAAGTGGAACATATGAGACGACACTTGGAGAAGGAGGAAGCTCATCATTTGCAGCATGCGAGGACTGTGGTGGTACAGGTGAAGCATCCTAATATTTTAAGAACTTTAGGCTAAGTTTAAGTTCTAAGTCAAAATGGAGGACTTACATTTTGTTGTAAGAATATTTCTGTAAAGGCACTGTAGAGGAACGGTTGGTGATGTTACTCCTCAGAAAATGAAGATCTTCTTTGCCGGGCGAGGTGGTATACAATGTATCCGAAGTCCGAGAGGCCCGTAATGCCCGAACTGTAAAGTAGAGTGATAGTTGCAAAAAACCCCCTAAAATACTAAAAGTCATAATCCCTCAATCTCATCGCCAGCGACCGCCTTGAGCAGAGGTCCAAGCCCCACATGGGGGCGCCCCCTTGCGCAGGCTGCTTAGTTTGTAGTTTTTTACCATTTGTTAAGGCTAGAGCTCTGCTCGCCTTTATGCCCGGTGAAGTAGCAAAAGCCTCGTGGTTAACTAAGTAAGTCCTTCCGAAAAAAAAACTGACGGCTATACGTAACTGTTACTGTTCATAACTCGTGTATGTTCCAATTGACTTACGAACTTTTTCAAGTCTAGATGTCGCTGTTAGTCTTTGTCTGGTTGATTATACGTATAATCTAGATGGCGCTAGAACATCGATAGAAAGTGGGTCCTAATTTACTTAAAGTTAACGTCACTCATAACTTGTATCAATATTTATACTCAGAGACGGGTTTAACGTTGAGAGCGCCGTAGCCAAGCATCTCATCGGCGCACTATGGGCCAGAACGGTGCGTACCGTCTCAAAAATCTGTAACTTTTTTGTTGATTGAAGTAAATAGCTGAAATTTGGCACGTAGTATCTCCAGAGTATATAAAATCCAATAGTGACACATTTATTGTCAAAACTTTAATTATTAATATTTAAAAAATAAAATAAAAATAAAAATGTATTTTTTTAATATTAAACCATAGTTTGTTTAACTTATTGAATTATAATTTTACAGTTTTATGATATTAAACCTATTTTCTTTTATTTTATAGGTATTACATATAAATCTTACATTTAAATAAATGACAAATATGATATAAATCCACTCTAAAAATATATTTTACAATTAATGTAGGTACGTAATTACTTCTATTTAAATAGCTAAGAGGCTCTTAGCTTCGTCTAACAATTCCTTGGAAATAGTGACTGATGGTTTTCTGATACTTGATATATAAGGATCTGACGTAAATAGAAGACCATGAAATACGTCTTGATTCGTTGCGGACCTAGAGCATTTTCTAGCGTGATGCAATCTGAATTTTTTGTAATCTTTATTACGAGATTCTTGGGCATCCTCAGATAAATTACCAATGGGCAGAACAGCAAAATGTCTTATTGTACTTTCCCCATGTATTAAGATTTTATGTACTGAAGAAGGCATATTATACCACATATATTTTGTTACGTATAGTTGTGCGGTTGCGCGAGTATATTCACCAAATTTTTCTGGATTTACAGCAATACCGGATGCCAAAGTTTGAAGAATAACATAGAACCTTTTAATAAGTTCCTCGTCATCTCCTGTAACTTCTGAAGCGCAATAGTAGTTCTCAATAAAACGCCGAGCTGTATTGCCGTCATTGCTGTTTCCACTTCCTTGTCGGGGCTTACCAACGTGCAATCCCATTCGGCTTCGAAATAAACTTTGTACAAGCTTTTTCTTGTCTTCTTTACTTTTTTTATCTTCTGGAGTTCTCGCAGCCCATTTTTTAAATGAAAGGTTATATGAAATATGTAAAATTAACTCCATGCACCTGATCCACGCGTGCAACGTAGACAAACCGTATTCGTAAGCATTTATATTATCTGGCTTTGATGCAATCTTCTCCAAATTATTCATTTCGCTTGGTTTAGGCCCACATACATGTACACACAGCTCCAGGACTTGTGTCAGTTAGAACTTGTGTAACTTTTCCATCCACCATAGTTAGAAATAGGTCGTGATTTATTTCAATTACCTGCTCCTCCTTGTGTATCTTTGAAGTTTGCAAATTATGAATATGACCCCGAATATCACCAACCACTGATCGGGTTTTCTCGGGGGTTTCTTTTGCAAATTCCATCAGGATTGGTTGGCAATAACGAATAGACGAACAAGCCGAATTTTGCCAAATTACCTCATTTGTTTCTGTGTCAGTCAGCTTTATTGGTACCAAAGACGCTATAAATAAGTTTGCATCTGAGACTAAATCACTCTCACCTGATAAAACTTGTTTATATTCACTTTGCCCCGATGACCCATCACATCCCCACTTGGTAAACAATTTAAGAGATTTTCTTGTTGAGTTGTAAACATTTTCAATCTTTAAGATGCGAGCAGAAGTGTGTTCCAGCAAATCTTGTAGATTTACTTTGGCACTTATATCGGTTATTTGAATGCCGGATGGTGGAGGATAACACAGTTTTTTGGCGTTTGTCAGTATATTATATGATGGCAGTATGTCGAAGTTTTTGTTAATCAGACTTGCTCGAAGTAATCCGTATTGTGATTTCGAAATATCTAAATCTGCAAATATACTTAAAGCTTCATCCACCGTAAAATCTGTTGCATTGCGACTTTCATGCAATAATTTTTCCTTCATGATCCTTTTTTCATTTCTATCACAACTCCGCATCATTGTAACAACAGTAGCTTTTCGAATTCTCGAATTCTCCTTCAGACCGCAATCCTTGAACGTTTGCATTATGTATATACTCGATTCCATATTCTTGTACCAACTCCATATTCTTCCTTTTTTTCGATTTCTCTGATAGATCTTCATAAGACTTTGGCGGACGTCCACGTTCTCCAGATGTTGTAGGTGTAATATCCAACGGTGCTTCTTTGAATTGTACCTTAAATTCACCGTCTAACCACGATGTATTTTTATTAAAGAAACGTTCTTTAGTTAGGTTAGATTTGGTCCACCGATCGTTAAACGCTGTTATAAGCCATTTTTGAATACGGTTCACAACTAATTCACTTTTTTCAGACGACCAATGGTGGTGTTCTTCTAAGTATTTTTGAATATCTTCTGATTTTGTTCCATGATCAATGAAAAATTCGCATAATACTCGTCGAGGCACAACAAATTCACTCATTTTGTTTTTACTTCTAACTACTACTTTTTTACCGAGGTTGGTGAAGACTATATTATGTCAAAGCACACTGAAGTACTGGTAAATGACAACGTAAATAAATAACTTTTATACTGAAATTTCGTGAGAAAAAATATTATTGTCTAGTGCATTATCACGTTCCTAACCACTATCTACGAAGGTGGTTATTGTACTGATATAATGTACAATAACAACTTTAACTACCATTTCCTCCCTTTTCCTTCACCGCGATAGAGAAATACATAAACTACATGATAAACATGTAATTCACACAGTGATAACAAAACATTAACCACATCTGACCGAACGATAAAAAAAAATACATTACCCAATACCCTTACCTAAAGATTAAGTAAATAGATAATTTTAAGAAAAAAGTAATCTAAATATCCAAAAATCTCATCAATCACAACTAAAATCATTTTTGGTATATTTTGTATATTCCCCCCATCAGGCATTTTTCGTTTCATTTCAAGGGGGGCAGATTCGGGCAATTTTTTTTTTTTTGCCCTCATTTCTTTATTAGCTGCTCTATGTGATGCTATCAAAATTACGACATGGGCAGACATTGCTAACTGCCAAAAGTCTATGTAAAGTTTCTAATAAGGATAAAATATTAGGTTCTGAAAAATAATTTATATACCTCCCCAGTTTTCACATAATGGTCCACTTTAATTATTTTTAAATAGAATACTTCATAACCATTCTAACCATATATCACACTCAAAAATTTGCTGTGAAAATAATGAAAATATGACCATGTAAACTGGTGAAATTGTGTTCTACATAATTGACATAACTTTGAGCGTCAACTTGCAAGCCTTAGTCTAATAGTAAAAATGAGAAATAGTATATTTTAACTGCTATATAATATGCATTGGACATTCAGTTAGACATGTGCATTAACACAATATTCAATATAGAACATTACGAAAACCTATTTTTGAGACGGTACGCACGGTTCTGGCCCATAGTGCGGCGCCCCTATTTTATAAATAACTAGTACTAGTAATAATTAGATCACTGTAGTTAGCATGTGTGGTAGAGGTTACTCCAATTCGGATCTGGCATTTCTTTATTCCGACTTGTAGTAGCCTCAACTACAGTTGCTGTTCCAGCGTCTATTCCGCCCGCGCCCCGCACGTGCCTAGTTTTCTTTATGGATGATCCGACTCTGTCTATACTTAAAAATATATAAAAAGCTGAATACTTTATTTGCTTGAACGCGCTAACCTCAGGAACTATTCGTCCGATTTGAAAAAATATTTCAGTGTTAGATAGCCCATTTAACGTGGTAGACTAATGGTTGTATTTTATTATGAAGTTCCTAGGTGCGGTTATATAAAACCATGCGCGGGAAGCTAATTCTTCTATATCTTTAACGTGTATTTTCTTTAAATAAGTTATAAAATATCCTTTACAGGCTATACAGGGTGTAGTAAACAGGTATCCAGCACCAGACGTGTTCAACCCTTGCTCAGTGAGCGACCTGCCTAACATTGTCAGCAGGAGCGTCGCCAGAAACGCTCCCTCGAGAATAGTAAGTAACATTTTTTTAATAATACATTTTAAACTTTAGTTGCTCTAGTAGGACCTAGATGGCGCTATAGTTGCTCTAGTAGGACCTAGATGGCGCTAATAGTCTTCTTGTGATATTTAAGCAGCTACAGGCAGTGAAGATGTCGCTAAATACATATTGCCTCCTCCCAATGATGGGTATTTGCCATAGTCACCACGCTTGGCAGGCGGGTTGCCGACCGCAGTATTATGTTGCAACACACAAGGAAACGCTGCTGCCCGTTCCTTGGTATAAGATTATTATAGATGCCGTTATAACAATCAGGGCCATCGGCTCAACGTGCTCTCCGAGGCACGGAGGGTAGCCCCTCAACCATCCATACCCGGAAAGACATCTTGAAAATTATCCATAGATTTCCTGTCCGGCGTGGGTGTGTCTAACACACGACCTCTTTTCTATGCTACGGAGGTTGACATTGGAAAATGTTCGAATTTATTTCTATCTTCTTATTTACAGGCTGACAATAAGCTGGCTGCCGCTCGTCTGATGCGAGACATCGCAGAACTGAGGCAGAGAGTCGCACAAGTTGAAGCGAGACTTAGTCTTGAGCTGAAGGTAGCATAGTTGACATATTTCTTCCTGTAACGTTACGAATCGATAATAACCAAATATTTTGAACCTTATTTCAATTTTATTTAGTAGATATTATGAGAGTCACGGTGAAAAAATCACTGTGATCCGCTGACTAAAGTGATCACTGTGATCTTTCAAGAAGGAACTACGTTCTAAAGTAACGTGTGTCGCTCCGTGTCACAGCAATTGCGCGGCAAGTCTCTCTCCCTCTTGTATTCTTGTATTTAGACTTTTAAGACAATAGAAAAGTGCAAACCATTGCCGAATGACTGATTGCATCATGTACCTTAGTGACAACTCTGACGATAACTACATAAATGAGAGGAACTTGTAACCTCGGAAGCATGTAGGTACCTATTTGTGATGAGAGTGACCGACGTGACAAAGTCATGATTATTTTTAACCGTAACTTTCGAGTAACTGGAACGACGGTCACGGTGACGGAAAAGTAACAACTTTGCACACCCCTAGTTGAAAGTAACATAAATTCGTTTGCAATCCACCTACTGAGAGGATATGGTCAATATTAGTCTTTGGACTCATATAAAATTATTTTAAAACACTATTTATTCCTGAAAGTATTTGTCATAAGTACAATTGAAATAGTGTAAAAAATTGTCTGGAATTGATCTGGTTGTGGTTCTGGAAAATAAATATACAATATTTAGAACTTGTATATGACCGATTGGCTTGCGAACACTTATTGCGCGATACAGGTTCGTTAGGCTGTTAGGTACTAGATGGCGTTGCTAGTTTTCTTTTAAATTTGGCAGTTACTGTAGATGTCACTACAAATTCAATCATCAAAAATCATAAGACCAACTTACTAGGACAAGATACAATTTTCATTCCTTCTAGTAAATTCTAACAACACCAGGGCCCACATCCAGGTATCAATAATGATGTTTCAGTGTATTTCCAGCGTAAACGGCAAGCTGAACTCGACATTATGCGACTGAGGAAGGAGCTCTCCTCCACGAAGAGTTACGTGGCGTCGCTCCGGATGCCCCCGCCACCGCTACGGAAACAATGCTCAAAGTTCGCGTAGATTGTCACTGGAATATAGTATTACACACAAAAATGTTGTTTTTTATTGATCTGACCCGACAGACGTTGTCCTGTTTTGACTAAAAGTCTGTTTTAAATTGAACTTTTAATATTAGGCGTGGTAGCTCTGACTAAACTAACCGTGATGTGCACTAAGAGCAGCATTTTGTCAATGTTACCTATGTCCAATTAACGATATAAGATTACTTAAAAAAAGTTTGAAACCCCATTAAAAAATTAAGGTGGTGGTAATTATTTGCGCAATTTTCTTATTTTTTCTTTCATAAGGACCTTCTCCTGACAATAACAAACACAACAAGAATTAGCGAAATCGGTCCATCTGTTCACGAGTGATGCCGCGACCAAGAGAAATAGGGATTCGTTTTTATCTATACTATTATTATAAAAAGAAAAGATTTGATTGTTTGAATTGAATAGGCTCGGAAACTACTTGAGGGATTTGAAAAATTCTTTCACCGTTGAACCGAACATAGGCTCTATTTTATTATGAAGTTCCCACGGGAACTGGAGCTACGCGGGTGTAACCGCGCGCGGGAAGTTAGTGGGTGACTTTTTTTACCGTCTTGAAAATAATAGGACGTGATATGTACCTATATGAAATAGATGTCTAAGGCAAAGTTATTTTATCTCTTCTCTTCGGTCTAGCTACGCTATATTAAAACTTGTTGGAGAAGCCCTCTACCACACACTTTCGGGGCCCTTGATGCCCGGGGCCCGTATATTTGATACGACTACGGGACTACGCCCCTGTCAAGAGAACTATAACTTTGCTATTATTAATTCCAGAAATGGTCTACCGAAGACCTAAATGGTATTCTAATAATGATGTAGGTAACTTAAAGCCGGCGGCACCAGTGGCACGGTTGTTGCTTCTGAGACCTGGTGTTCTGGGTTCGATTCCTACCCGGGACAATAATTATTTGTGTAAATACAGATAATTGTTCTTTAGACTGCGTGTGCTTTGTGTTCGTGAATTGAGTATCTAAAATCATCTGCCACAAAAGGATTAATTTCCAGGATGTAGGTAAGCATATTTAACTACGAGTGTAGGTAACTGTGATTTTTTTAATGTTGTCACTAAAACATGAATACTTAAGTAGGTACTAAATTCGCCACTATCATCACCACGAAGTGTAACTTAATTCACGGCTGGATATTAGGGAAGGTATTTTAAAACTGCCACCCTATGATTGGATTGGATTTGAGGATTTGACTGTTTCAATAGAAATGACAGTGATCAAGTGTTACCTTTAATAAAAATGCAAACTGTACCTACGTTATTAAACAGTAAGCTGACTAAGCACCGAACTACATCTGTGACAGTCTTAAAACTATTACAGGGGCTGAAGTTTAATTAATTGTCAATAGTGATACATTTATAGGAGTAGAATTCAAATGAAAAACATAAATGAGAATTTTGACCATTCCAACATTTGAAAACATTGGCACAAACAAACCGTAGCACAAATCGTTAATCAAATACAAACTGATACTAGCACCATCTACATTCATTCGAAAAGAACCAATCATTTTAAGTCGATAAAACAGTTTACAACGACAGATTAAAAACTGCCATACTTAATGACTTATAGTATCAATTAAAGACATGAGTTGATGAAGGTGATATGTCGCATTTTTGAGATTTTGTGTTTTTTTGCATAGATGAGCTTGAAATGTCGATGACTACAGACTAATGACCTTAAACCGTCGATTTAAGGCTTATTTTTCAAAATAATATGTTGAAAAAGGTGTTATGTACAGTTAACTTTGAAAATGGCACTGGATGAAAGAGATATGGGCCCATATCACCCTTTTCCAGATAAATAAAGTAAAGACTTTATTTTTCTTTCGTGGAAGAAAGTGATATGTAGGTACGTACATAGCACCTTCTTCCACTCAGCTTACGATGGTTGAAAGACGCGATGTCACTTTTTCATGAATTAAGGTGTTATGTGACATGCATAATTATCACATTCATTTATTCACGACATTTAGTTATTTTGATTCTCATTCGGTCACATTATCGCGCATGTTTAGGGTTCCGTACCCGAAGGGTAAAAACGGGACCCTGTTCCTAAGACTTCGCTGTCTATTTGTCTGTCACCAGGCTGTATCCCAAGAACCGCGATAGCTAGACAGTTGAAATTTTGAGAAATTATGTATTTAATTTACTAAAAAATATATAGCAATTATTTAAGGGGGGCTCCCATACAACAAACGTGAATTGTTTGCTCTTTTTTGCTCGATATTAATGAAAGCAACAGACAGGCACATGAAAATGATACGGAACATTTCGTGCGCGAGTCCGGTTCGCACTTGGCCGGTTTTTTTAATAATGCATAGTGTAACTAAAAAAATATTGTTAAAATACTGCTGATGGTCACCCAGTAACGGAAAAAAAACTAGAATCCATGATGATTCCAAGGATAAGCTTAAAAAAACATGGTCTTAAGTGTTAGTTTCTTTAAGTTAAAATTAAAAGTTAAAACATTAATAAATTTACACCACCGGCAGGATTTGAACTTGCATCTTAGGAATACTTAGCCTCTTATGCCTAGACCATTTTGGCCACAGTGGAACCCAACCGGTCGTTGAAATTTATCAACCTCTTTATAACACGTCTAACACGGTAACACGTAGATCAGATGCCATCTATCGATAATACTTAACAAGACAAATATGTCCAAAGTTGCATTTGGAATTAAATTTTTATACGATGACACCGCCCGTATTTACATTTTAAAAATGTTGATTATTTTGAATTGAGCTTAATATATTTACACTACCGACTGGATTCTAACCTGCATCTTATGTATAGCCACTAATGCCTTAACCATTCGGTCATGCTAGAACATTCCTTTGGGGTGTGATGGTATTTTATTTGCGGAAAGCCTTTCGTTCTTGTAATGTAAGTGAGCAAGCAGTACAAGGCAAAATTAATTATTCTTTCTACTAGTAACCAACACGAACGTGAAGATTCTGAGATATTAATATGCAAAAACCAAAACAAATCGGAAAAACACCTCAGAAATACGCAGTAACGCTAATAAATATAACGTAAAAAACTTAAGGAATCACTAAAGAAATTTCGAACATGTGTTAGATATACCAAATAGTGTCTAAAACAATATAATATTATATAAGTAAAGTAAAATATAATATTTATATTATAATTAAGACAGTACAACTTACATTCTTACTTTAAAACCTAACTAAAAGTGCAGAAAAGTTGACTTTTGTTTATGGAAGAAGGAGTTATGTGTAGTTTTTTTAGAAATTATATAATAAAAAATATTAATTTGTTTAATTGCTTTCGTACCATTAATATTTCAGGTTGTTTACACAACTTGGCATCATAGTTTAATTTAAAAATCTGTTTCGTAACGACTTATTTTAAAAAATAAAAGTGAAACTTTAAACTCGATTTACTCGAAATTATGATTTTGTGACTTATCACCTTCATCCACTCACGTCTTCTTACTACAAATACTAATTTATTTATTTATTTATTTATTTATTTATTAGGACATCCAGTAGTTGTTACATTACACATACAAAATTAAAAAAAATATATAATAAATAGTTGATAAATGCACAACACGTTATGGTGTCACAACATGCACACATATGGTAACATTAATGTAAACATAAAAGAAAAACAAAAACATTGAAAAAAAGACTTATTCTAAACATTAATTAAAATTACTTAATAAAACAATAAATTAAACTAACCAAATTAACATAATGAGGAGACTATAATAATATAATAGAAAATAGAAAAAGGTTAGATATCTCGTCTACTTCTTAAAAATCCCAGCACTACGTTTCTAAATGTGGACAGTTTATCAGCAAAAACATCTGCCTCACCACAAATAGCATTATATGCTTTTGACAAGCGGGATATAGGAGAATTTTTTTTTAAGTTTGTTCTGGCATAATACATTTCTTAATACTACAATCCGCACACGGTTCAGATAAGGCGTTCATGCTATACGACTACTCAATATATTTAAAAAATAATGATAATCTGACTTTATCAACTGACAAGTGATAAAAAAATAAATTGTTTAACTTAAGGGTGCTCATGAAAGTGTACCTTAAAATTAACAATGCTAAAAATACACAAATAACAAACAGAAACGGTATTAAAAAAGAAAAGTAACCAAGCTGTATGTAATTTTGACAGATGACATATCCTTTCAAGTTTACGTTGCGTGTTGTTTTGAGTAGTATTTTTTAGAAAAAAGTCACAAATATGCTCTAATATTCTCCTAATAATTAATTAATTGCGCTTATTACACGTTGTATTATCGTGTACAATATAACAATTAATATTACAGTAAGAAACTTCGCGACAAAATCTGTTATTTACAATTGAAAACTTCGCGACCTTAAAACACCTAAAACATGGGTGGTAAAGCAGAAAAAGGTACCCCAAAGTACATAGCAAACAAAATAAAAGCTAAAGGCCTACAAAAACTGCGCTGGTACTGCCAAATGTGTCAGAAACAGTGTCGAGATGAGAACGGGTTCAAGTGTCATACGATGTCAGAATCGCATCAGAGACAGTTGTTATTGTTCGCTGATAACGCCAACAAGTATATAGACGACTTCTCTAAAGAGTTCGCTGATGGATATCTGGAGATGTTGAGCCGACAGTTCGGTACAAAGAGGGTGAATGCCAACAAAGTCTATCAAGAATATATTTCAAACAGGTGAGTTATAATATTAGATAAACCAGTTTCGATATTGTCTAAATGAATGGTGGTCAGTGGGTAAAAATGCCATGAGGCTTTTGCTACTTCACCGGGTGTAAATGGTTTAAAAACTACAAACTAAGCAACTGGCGCAAGAGGGCCTTGGCCTTGGCTTGGACTTCGGCTCAGCGCGGTCTGGCATGAGATTAAGGAATTATCACTAAGTATTTTAGGGGGTTTTGTGGTCTGTCTCTCTACTTTACAGTTTGCAGGCGTCTCAGACTTTGGGTCTACAAGGGTCTCCGATGGTTCTTTGCAAACTAAGGGTCGGGAGATCTTTCCATCCCTCCCTGTCTTTGGCTTCTTGCATGCATCAATCTCCTACAATATTTGTTAATCATCAGCGCATCTTTTCTTTGGTCTTCCCACGCTTCCATAATAACATAACATTTTCAGGGACCATCTTCACATGAACGCGACCCAATGGGAGACCCTCACAGAGTTTGTTAAATGGCTCGGAAGAGAAGGCAAGTGTGTGGTCGATGAGACGGAGAAGGGATGGTTTGTGGCGTACATTGACAGGGACCCCGCGGCTATAGCCGCGCTGGAAGCTAAAGCTAAGAAGGAGAAGATGGATAAAGATGATCAGGTACTTTTACTCATTTATTATTCTTCCTTGAAGCGGCCAATGGCTAGGGGCTTTGGACTTGGGATATTGTGGTCGCCAGTTCGATCCCCACCCATTGCACTACCGACGTGAACCCACTCGTAACACAAACATTTTAGCTTAGCACGAGGGGTTAACAAGAATACTAGTAGTGTTTAAAAACTCTACTCTACTTAAAAATCTACTTTCCTTTTGACCAGGAGACTAATCACGTAACAATATTACTATGACTTTGATAAAAATGATTTCGCTACTAATATGTATGCAAAAAAAAACCCTACTACTATGCACGGGTGCACATTTCGTGTAAAAATATACCCAACTAGCGACCCGCCTCAGCTTCGCACGGGTGCAATGCTGATGTATTATACATATATACCTCCCTTGAATCACTCTTATCGATAAAAAAAAAACCGCTTCAAAATCCGTTGCATAGTTTTAAAGATTTAAGCATACATAAGAATGGACAGACAGTGACAGCAACATTGTTTTATACTATGTAGTGATGTTACTCAGGGATAATGTAGCGTTCTAATGGTGAAAGAATTATCGAAATCTGTTCACTAGTTTTTGAGTTTATTCATCAAACGACAAACCTACAAAAATATAAAAACACAAAACTACAAATGTTGCCTCTTTATAATATTAGTATAGAAGTATAGATGTCGTGTCGGGTGTTCATAGTGTGTTTCTGGTCTATAGAAAACAATACATTTGATTCGACTCAACACGCGTGGCGTGTCGTCGGGTGGCGTGGCGTTTTAATAATATCTTCCGCCTTAAAATATATTTTTTTGTTGTCAACAGGAAAGAATGCTGGAATTTATTGAGAAGCAAGTACAGAGAGGCAAGAAGGAAGGAACAGTAGAAGAGCCGACATACTCAGAGTTTAAGAGGGAGAGCAGTCAGGAGCGAGTCACTCTCAGTTTAAAGAGGAAAGCTGAAGGTAAGACACATATCTCGACGCGGCCGTTGCCCAATGGCTAGGGCGTCGGACTCCGGCATTGCTTATGCCCGGCCCCCATACCTAAAAGAAAGAAAGTAAATAAATGTATTTTCTTTCTTTCTTCTATACCTCAACTAACCTAACTTGCCCATGTTGAGCTGTGGACATAATGGGGCTGATGCAGACCATTCAATTTTTTTTTTATTACCACAGATAAGAAACAAGAACCATTACCCACATCCGCGTTAAAATTGAAATCCAAAGATAAAGAAGAGTCTTCTAAGAAGCAGAAGACAGAAGAACAGAAGAACAAGCAGTCAGCGTTGGACGAAATTATCAAAATGGAGGAGAGAGCTAAAGAAAGAGCTAACAGGTATATTTTTGTTGTTTTTTTTTTCGGACGGACATATGTAGTTAACCACGAGGCTTTTGCTACTTCACCGGGCATAAAGGCGAGCAGAGCTCCAGCCTTATTAAACGGTTTATATACTACGAACTAAGCAACCTGCGCAAGAGGACGCCCCCTGTGGGTCTTGGACTTCGGCTCAGAGCAGTCGCTGGTGGAGAAGTAGGATTATGACTTAGCTTTTTACCCGACTGCGCCAGAAGGAGGGTTATGTTTTCGAGAGTACAGTAGAATCCGGTTATAATGACGGCCAAGGGATCGGTGATATTACGTCATGTCGTTCTAAAGATAGTCGTACTAAAAGAACAGACAATTTCAATGTAAGTTAAAAAAAATATTCGCATTCATAATATTCATACATATTAATAATATATGAGACCATCAGAGAGAAAATACAACGTAATTTACGATTTATTTGTAAAAACATCGTGGTCGTTGTAACAGGTCCCTTTTGACGACGGATTCCTACATTTCTGTAGAATTCCGCCGTTAAAAGCGGTCGGTCTTTATAAGCAGAGTCGTACTAAACAAATGAACATTCATAGTGGCCCTTAGTTAAACCAAACATAAGGCTATACCTACTTACGTAGCTAAAAACGATTGGTTGTTGTATGCGAAGTTGTACTAAAGGGATTCTACTGTATGTATGTATAATTGTTTGGCACGCTCTGCAGCCTGAACGGCTTGATGGATTTTAGCTTGAGAGGTGTCGTTAGATTCGTGTTCACTGTGAGAGTGACACTGAGTATATCAAAATAAAAAATGGTGGATATTTTGCGCCAAATTAAAATATTTGTATTTTTTTAGTTTAAAAAAATAACACAAAAACGCAGTCGGGTTTTTTAGTTTTTAAATTACTTTTTTTTTTATTTAGGGGAGTTTTATGCAACTGTCGGTCTACCTTACAGTTCGAGGGCCTCTCGGACTTCGGGTCTACGAGGGCATCGGATAGTTCTTTACTAACTAAGGGTCGGGAGGCGCTCACAGATAAAACTAATGCGATTTAACATGATAACTGACTCGAATTATGGGCTACTAGTGTCCCGCACGCGGTTTCGGCCACGTACCTCCCGTTCTCGTGGCAACTTTATAATTATTTAACCTATAGCCTTCTCCGATAAATGGGCTACCTAACACTGAAATAATTTTTCAAATTGGACCAGTAGTTTCTGAGATTACCGCGTTCAAATAAACACACTTTTCAGCTTTATATCTTCTTTTTATACATAATTCTACTGTATGTGTGTATGTCACTGAACTCCTCCTAAACGGCTGGACCAATTTGAATGTTTTTTTGTATGCGTTTGGGTGGCGCCCTGGATGGTTTAGATTCATAAATCATATAGGTATATATATTAATATATTATCATGCAGGACAACGTCTGTCGGGTCCGCTTGTAATTGTTTTTTTTTTCGGTCAGACGTACGTAGTTAGCCCTCAGGCTTTTGCTACTTCACCGGGCATAAAGGCGAGCAGAGCTCCAGCCTAGATAAATGGTTTAAACACTACAAACTAAGCAACCTGCGCAAGAGGGCGTCCCCTGTGGGACTTGGACCTCGGCTCAGGGCGGTCGCTGACGGGGAGATTGAGGGATTATGGCTTTAAGTTTCTTTAGGGGAGTTTTGTGCAACTGTCGCTCTACTTTACGGTTCGCGGGATTCTCGGACTTCGGGTCTACGAAGGCATCGGAAGGTTCTTAGCAAACTAAGGGTCGCGAGGGCGAGGGCTAGTAATTGTGATTATTCATTTTTGTTACAGAAAAGACTACTGGTTAACTGAAGGGATTTTAGTAAAAATTACAACGAAATCCCTCGGCGATAAGTTCTACAAACGGAAGGCGACCGTCGAGCGTGTGGTCGACAAGTATTGTGCGCACGTCAAGCTTGTTGACGATAGTGTGAAGATTAAGTTGGATCAGGTAAGCATACAATTGGGCTATACCCGAAAGCCAGGGGAGGATACCCGAAAGCCAGGGGAGGATACCCGTAAGCCAGGGGAGGATACCCGTAAGCCAGGGGAGGATACCCGAAAGCCAGGGGAGGATACCCGAAAGCCAGTGGAGGTTACCCGAAAGCCAGGGGAGGATACCCGAAAGCTAAGGGGGGGTAACCGTAAGCCAAGACCGGTGCTCGGGTGCGTCATGCTTAAACGGCAGGAGAAGGAATACCCGGGGGATTTTTAGTGGCTGAGAGATTGAGTCCCACATACTCCTCGGTGACGCGGGGATCACAAAATTTGTGAGTGTGTGAGTGATGCATTTTACACCGGTAAAAAAATAACGGTCAAGTGCGAGTCGGACTCGAAGGGCTCCGTACCATTTTCAAGTGTGGTTACTGGTTCCGTACCCAAAGGGTGACTTCGCTTTCTGTCTCCAAGCTATATCTCAAGAACCGCGATAGCTAGACAGTTGAAATTTTCACAGATGATGTATTTCTATTGCTGCTATAACAGCAAATACTAAAAATAAAATCAAATAAATATTTAAGGCGGGCTCCCATACAACGAACTTTTTTTTTGCTTTATATCAATAGCGGTAAAATGCGCTTGAAAATGGTACGGAACCTTTCGTGCGCGCGTCCGACACGCACTTGACTTGTTTTTTATCTTTCAATTTTCAGAATCACGTAGAAACAGTGATTCCGTCGGCGGGTCGTCTCGTTCGTTTCGTGAACGGCGCGTATCGCGGCAGCACCGGAGTACTCAAGCAGATTGATATTGACAACTATTGCTGCGATGTTGAGGTGTGTACTGGTCTTAAGCTGCAACGTTCGCCGTTAAGCCCGGCTAGCATAGGCAGCGCGACTCGAGTCTACTCTACGAAAGCCGACCAATCACATTGCAGAAAGTATCACGTGACAGTGCGTTTCTGCAATGTGATTGGTCGGCCTCCGTAGAGTAGACTCGAGTCGCGCTGCCTATGCTAGCCGGGCAGGTTTTATTTTACGGAAAATGGTATTTTCTATCTGTAATATCGAGTAGCGTAGTGGTATTTGGCTCGCTTTAAATCTCGGAGGTCGTGGGTTCGATCCCCACACCGGACAAGAAATCTTTGTGTAAATTCTAAGATTCCTTTCCGGGTCTGGTTGGTTGAGGGACTACCCTCCGTGCCTCGGAAAGCGCGTTAAGCCGTTGGTTCCGATTGTTATAACGATCATCTATAATCATCGTATTGCAAGGAACGGGCAGCAGCGTTTCCTGGTGTGGTACAACATAATACTGCGGTCACCAACCCGTCTGCCAAGCGTGGTGACTATGGCAACTACCCTCCTTCGGGAGGAGGCCCATGTTCAGCAGTGGACGTTATACGGGCTGATGATGATGATACTTGTAACACTAATAATCTATTTTTATGTTTCATTTCCTTGTATGTGCCATAAATAAATGTATTTTCTTTCTTTCTTTATAAATAAATTTGTTTCAGATCTCAGAAGGACCGTTAACCGGCCGACTGGTGAAAGGAGTACAATATGAAGACATCAGCAAACTGGCCTCGTGACACTGAATATTACATTTATTAGCAATAACTACTTATTTATAATAAACGTTATAGTTTAACATTTGTATGTAGTGGTTTTAATTCATTCATACTAGCTTTAAAGACTTCGGTTCCAGTCTTCACGACCCTTAGTTTGCAAATAACCATTCGAGACCCGAAGTCCGAGAGGCCCGCGAACTGTAAAGTGAAGTGACAGTTGCACAAAATCCCTTAAATACTAAAAGTCATAATCCCTCAATCTCATCGCCAGCAACCGCCCTGAGCCGAGGGCCAAGTCCCACAGGGGGCCCCTCTTGCGCATGCTGCTTAGTTTGCAGTTTTTATGTACCATTTATTAAGGCTGGGGCTCTGCTCGCCTTTATGCCTGGTGAAGTAGCAAAAGCCTCGTGGCTATGTACATATGTAGTGAGCCACGAGTAAAAAATAATCTTGCATATTCTACTGCCATAGTTGAGTGATAAATAAAAATACAAACATCCTGCAATAATACCATTTATTTGCGAACAATATATATATTTTTTTAATAAAAACTACAAAATAGTTACCTACTATATAAAGTGATGCAAGCTGAATCAACGATATTAAAATATGAAAAATGGCATAAACAAATGTTGCCATACGCAAAAAATAAGTACATATTTATTAACAATGGCAGCATACATTCGGAGTTTCTATTCCAATGATTGGGCTACAGTCTAGTTCACACAGTAATTAGAACTTAATGCAATAGGATTAAAGTTGAAAATCATTTGATTCAAAAGTTACTTAGATCCTTTTAACTACCAATGTGTAAAGCCTCTAAGATTGTTAATTTGAACAGAAAATTCATTTCAAAAATATTTGTTTAATAAATTATAGCACCAATGTCCAGTCATTTGTCAGGTCAAAAAATAGGTCTACTTCAGATTACTGGGACCCTAGGCTACTATCGCAATGTGCCAATCCAAAACTTCTATTTAACCTGAATATTAGCAAAGTATAATGTTATAGCTTGCCACATCTTGCAATTTATAAATTAAAATTATTAAATGTTGGTTAGGAGTAGGTACTATACAGACTTAAAGAAACTAATAAGGCATTGTTTAGCTAAAAAACTATAATTCGACTTAAGTCTTTTGCATTCTTACGGCAGAATGGCGCTTCGTGGAACAACAACTGACGTCGGTATTTTTTTATATTTGAAGGGTTCAGACAAAAAATGTCACAATTTTTGCAATATGTATTTTTTTTATTGGAAGCAAATATATTATTTATGGTTGATTAAATGTCAAACATAAACTTTTTTATAAAAATAAACAAATGGCGCCGAAAATACGCTTTTGTTTATGATTTTTATGAATGAACTCTAAAAAATTTAAATCTATAAAGACATTGCTTGTTCTTTGCCTGATCCTTCATTTGGTAATTAGACGAAATAACTAGGTAGGTACCAACTTAGCCATGAGTAGGCAGTGTAGGTATTTATGAAAACCAAGACAATGCGTGGGCTGTGCATATACCCTTCATTTAGTAATCTACAAATCGAAAAAGAATATTACGTATATTCACCAGAAAATAATACGAATCGTAACTTGAAAAACTTCCGTGCCACTCATATTGTTAAATTTAGTTGCCAGTTTCAGGGAAGGCGCATAATTATTATATTAATTCCATAATAATTGTTGACACTCGACCTAACCTAACCAAACGAGAATATGCTACTGTTGATTGATTTAGGTTAAGTTAATTTTTTTTAACCCCCCTAAGCCTCGTTTGTTTATCAAGTAACTATAAAGTTGATTAACTAACTTACGATTCATATTACCGGTGACATATAATAAATGATGGCAGTGGTATTAGCTGTCAATAATTGGTTAAATTTGGTACTCTACTTACTACGTACGATAATTAATAAAATATCGACTATTACTAACAGATACATTTTATAAATTGACATTTATTGGGTTTAATGGCGTTAAATATATATTGACGTACTAAAATATACCTATTTGATATAATTTTTAAATGTATTGTTACAATATGGATTCCAGTCCAAAATAAATTAAGTTTTTGTTTTAAATTAATAACTTTTTAATTCAAGACTCGTAAACGTTAATTCCTAATGTTCAGTAATCGGGATAGTTTAAAAATGAGTGATATACATTATAATTTTATTTTTAGTGATAAAAAAAACATTACGGGTATTTTAACGTGAGTTTCTTTCAGTTTTCTGTTCAAATATTATAATGATATTGATATTACGACCGGAGATAAAAACTTATTTGGATTCATTTTAAATGTTCTCAGCTATTTAAATAATATGATTGAGAAAGTTTGTCTGCCTAAGCAGTGATTGTAAGTGTGTAATATATCTAATAGAAATGGACCTACAGGGGGTCCAACGTAGCCAGTTGTTTTTAAGGGGGTCTACGAGAAAGTTTGGGAGCCCAAGGTTTGTTAAATAGGTTATTTGTCAAAAATATTTATCGAGGCAGGATATAATTATATGTATTCCCACGCGATCAGGAATAGCGTGTTAACCTGTGCGATAAAAGCAGGTTTGCTTAAAACTTGAAACACAAATTAATATGACGTAATATCATCTCCAAATCGAAATACTACAACAACTTCATACTACGAACTACATTTTGTTAATACTACAAAAATGCTTGATTTAAAACACTTATTTTTTATAATATATTTTATTAATAATAAAATACTATGTTTGTTTCTTTTCGTTTCATGCTTAAGGTTCGTATAATTATTATCTTTTATACATTGCATATAAGAATAATATCGCTGCTTCAATGTAATAGTGACACAAAACCAAATGTGTAACTTAACGATAATGCATTTTAGTCGCATGATATTACGGATCAATTTGTGTTGAATCATAACCTTATTTTGTGTCACTATTACATTAAAGCTGCGATATAGGTACTTTATGTATATGTTACGGCTAAAGGTAGGTGTGAACATAAACTTAAGATTAGCCGGCTAAACTTAGGTTTATCTTCGAGAAGCAGCTAAAGTTCGATAACATGTTACTTATCTTCGGCTAGAACTAGGTTTTAATTAAATTAAACAATACCTATGCACGGCACATAAAGGTGGAGGGGTGGTTAAAAAAAAAAAAAAAAAATAACCTAAACCTAAACCAATGGAGTTGAACAAGGACTTATTGAGGTTGATCTAAGTTTAGCCGCATGCGGTCGGCTGCACCCAGGTTTAGCCGGCTAATCTTAAGTTTATGTTCACACCTACCTTTAGCCGTAACATATATCTATAATATATGAGGAGTATCGTTGAGCTCATGATGAGATGAGATGCTGCTGCCCATCCATCTGCTGTATATCCCTTAGTCACTGTTACGACACCCGTGGGAAGCTCTATTCTAACCCGGAAACCACACGTCGAATATATTCCGTCGACATATTTAAGATGACATTTGTGTATTCCGTCAGGGTCATTTTCAACTCGCCGATCGGCCTAAGATAACCGACTTCTTAATATACTATGTTTTTAACCTTTAGTAGAACTGTTTACGACCAATTCTAAATTTAAAATACTCAAATGTTTTATTACCTAAGTTAAACGGCAATAGATGGCACTAGTTGTCATTTTACAAGTCGTAAGCGTTTGATTCACCCGGTTTGGTAGGGTCATCGATGTTTTCGTAATTATAGAGAGTTATCCATTGATTGGGTGGATTTAGTAGTACCTTTATTAATCCCCTTATCATAGACAAGTATTGTGATGCTTATTGCTTAACAAGAACTTAGGCCCACAACGGTCAAGAGAGGTCCCGACATCCTTTTTTTTCTTCAGACGGACATAAGTATTTAGTTAGCCATGATGCTTTTGCTACTCCACCGGGCATAAAGGCGAGCAGAGCTCCAGCCTAGATAAATTGTTTAAACCATACAAACTAAGCACCCTGCGCAAGAGGGCGTTCCCTGTGTGATTTGGACCTCGGCCCTGAGCCGAGGTCCAATCCGGTCGTTGGCATCAGAAGGCCAAACTAAGGGTCCGGTCGGGAGGGCGAGGGGGATGCTTCGAGTTTGCGGGTGCTCACTTCTCCGGCGGGTCATGGTAGTGGTGGATAATAGTGGTCTCTATGTTGTGGTTTCCGTTAACCTTGAGTGCTTAATTACCGCAACGTATTAATGTTCATTTTTCTTTGATAATGTGACCTGTCAACGTATCATTCTTATATGAAATGTATAATGGCCATGTACAGGTAATTCCAATTCAATTCAATGTTGAGTCTTATATCTATGACAATACAAACTAAAATGGAATGGCCGTTAGGTCATTCTAGTACTTAAGAGAGACTTAATATTATTTATGCGATATTTCCTTTTTTAATTATTATATTTAGAAAAAATAAGGCACTGTTTTCTTGTGGTAGGAAGCCCCTAGTTTATTGTAAACTTTTGTTTTTAATTTTTTATTTAAATTAAAAAAGGAATACTAACATCGAATCGATTTATCGCTACGTTTGTGATACGACAACTGAACCCATAAAAAAACATTTTTTTTTTTTAATATTCTGTCATTTTATGACAGAAACTATTTTTTTTAATTTCTCTATACGAATGACTTCGATAAAAACGTCTTCATGACTGTCGGGTTATTGTAACCCATTCATATGTTATTGTTACTGTATTATTGGAGCTACATTAACGTAATATATTGACATATCCCACTAATATTATAAACGCGGAAGTTTGTAAGTATGTATGTTTGTTATTGTTTTATGCAAACACTACTGAATGGATTTGGCTGAAAGTTTGCACGCGGATAGTTTATAAGCTTGATTAACATATAGGCTACCTATATGTTAATCAAGCTTATAAACTACTAGGTATCACGCTCCGACCTACTGGAGCAGAGTGACCCGGGTAAAACTGCGGAGCGCAGCTAGCCTTAAATATTTTTTTTTGCGTGTATATTAAAATTTGATTAGTTATAAGACATTTTTATCCAAGTCATAGTAATATCGTTACGCAATTAGACTGCAGGATTCACTGTGGCATTTATAGTTAAGGCTTTATAGAACATTGTCGGTTCATATCCTGCCGGTAGTCAAAATTGAAATTCTCAAGAAAAAATACATTTTATTATTTAAAATTACCGCATAAATAAGTTGAACAATTTAACTTTTCAAGTTAATTTTATTAACTTTAATAAGTTTATAATATTAATCATACATATTTCTTACATAAAGGCACGAATCTACTCACAAAACGTCTTAAGTAACTAGGTCATAATCAGTTGATATTCTACCTTATTAAAACTAGTATAAGACTTATAATTGTTCTTTTAAGATATGTCGTGTAAGTGGTTCTTAAAGGTAAAATATTTGTTACGTTTGTAATATTGTTTAGAAATATAAATAATAAAAATCTAGTAAATTGTAATAATCTGACTTATTGACAATAATTATTAATTAAAATAACAATTATTCATTCATTTATCATTAAAATATAATAATATACCTACAATATGTAATTAAATTGCGCCATAATTCAACATGATTTTTCTACATGTCATAGACAAGGCTGTATTTTTTTTAATTTTAACAGAAAAATGTAAAAATATCTATATTATAAAATACTAAAAAGTTTTATTAAAATATAATTCTTAAATGGAAGACTGAGTAGGTAAGTAAAATTCATAAAAACTTTGGAATTAAAAACAACGCTTAAGGTCCCTTTCAGACAAAAAAGGTATCTACTGAAACAGGGGTAAAATTTACTCGCCTTTATACACAATAAAGAAACAAAAGCCAAACTCAATAAAAATGACTGTCCGCAAAAAAAGATGGATGGTTGAAAAAAAAACGATTAAAAATAAATATAGTTTAATTTTTAAATTAATAATATGAAATAAATGATTTTTTTATGTTAAAATTGAATGACCTGTCATTGAAACAAAGCATTCTTACCATACTTACGTGAAATGAACTATAGTTATAAAATTATGTAAAATTAATTATTTATTGAAATAAAATTGTGATAATATATTAAAAATACAGATAGAACGTCAACTGATTATTGAATAATAACAAGTGTAAATGTCTCGAAAGTTTATTTTTAAATATAAACTTGAGTCAGACATTTTGAACATTCCTTCTTGATGTAGGTACGAAAGATTTTAAAAGTAGGTTTACCATTTGTAATAACTATTTTTTTTAATGTATAAATAAATTTGCGACCCACCCCGGCTTCGCACGGATGCAATGCTGATGTATATATATAAACATATAAACCATCCTCCGAATCACTCGTATCTATTAAAAAGTACCGCATCAAAATCCGGTGCGTATTTTCAAAGATCTACAGGCCCCTCTTCTCCACTGGACACACTGGGCACGTGCCCAGGGCTCCGCGATGGTTTAGGGCCCCCTTTAGTCCCTATTCCAAACGATAACCGAAAGCCACTCTAAGGACTAGTCGTAGATGCTTAGTGTGGATTACGTTATGTTATCTACTTATCATATCTAATGTAAGGAAGTATAAAAATAAAGCATAAACTTTTCATATCTGCTTTCTTTGTAAAAAAATATTCTAATTTACTATGGTCACAGGGGCCCCATTATCCTAATGGGCCTCTAATAGGTGAAAGACGGCAATGTCTTAGCACACATAGGGACAGATATACAGCGGGAAGCGACTTTGTTTTATACTATGTAGTGATAGTGATGTATTTAATGTTATTTTGTTTGGCAGATATTATGCCAATAAGGTCTGACTGTTTAAAATTAAGTTAGAAGCGTTGCTGGGGTAGGCCGCACGCTGTGCAAGCAAGTACACGTGTAAATATAATAGGTACTCGAGTAAATCCGTATGGGATACATATTAACATTGATATATTAATTTCCAACAATGTAGTAACTAACAAACTGTTGTATCGTATATGGCTAACTGTAATAAATAATAGTAAAATCATTTTTTTTATACAGATTATACAGAAAAAAAATGTTATTTCAAACGGTATTCCTACACTTCAGGGGTGGATCGTCAAAATGGAAGGCTACTTACTTCGTGAATGTGTAAAACTAATACTTATTTTCTTTTAATAGTATTTTTATTAAGAAGCCCATAAAACCCCATTAAGACTAAATGTAGACCCGTCCCCGCTCTTCTACAATCGTATTGTCATCAAGAAGGAAATTCACTCTCACTTCTTGAGAAGCCGTTCTTCCTCAGGGTTCGTGGGCTCCTTGTCGTTGCTCTTGAAGGTGGCGTTGGTGATGGGGCTGGCTGACGTTGGGATGTACTGGAAATAACACAAATATAGTTAGCAAATAAGTTAAATATAAAGTTGTTCAAAAAAAGGTACCTACAAAAGTTTTTTTTAATTTTTTTCCTCTTTTTATAATAATACTCACGGGCTACACCAAGTTTATTATTGTTAATGCGTTTAAAATTTTTAATAAGATAATAAAATAGTATTAGTTTCACTTATCGTTTCTATGAGTTAACTCATACTGTGCAAGACTGCACAACCTTTTATATTGTCTATGCTTTTATACTTTTTTTTTTACTTGTCACTTTGATATATATTTTTATTAGACTTTTGTTTCCTTTTGTATCATAGTGACAAGTAAAAGAAAAGGTATAAAAACATAGACAATATTAATAGGTTGTGCAGTCTTGCACAAATACCCGGATAAAATAGGCTATATTTAATGATGATGTCCAACCGCGCGCGGGCATCTAGTCTATACTAATTTTATAAGGAGGAAATCATTGATTGCATTGTATGTACTCCGGAATTGATGGACCAATTTCCAAAATTATTTGACTATTTAACTTTTTTTAATTAAAAAGCTTCGTTTTCCAGCTGTAACGTAGGCAATATTTAAAGCATAAGCATAGGGTGTAACCGAGCGCGGGAAGCTAGTTTTTTTTTCTTTTTCAGACGTACATATTATGTAATAAGCATTGAGGCTTTTGCTACTTCACCGGGGATAGCGGGAAGCTAATATAATTAGTAATTTAGTATAGATAGGAATAGATTTTTTTTCAGACGCACTTATGTAATTAGCCACGAGGCTTTTGCTACTTCACCGGACATGGACAAAAGCGAGCAGCGCTCCAGCCTAGATAAATGGTTTAAACACTACAAACTAAGCAACCTGCGCAAGAGGGCGTCCCCTGTGGGACTTGGATCTCGGCTCAGGGCGGTCGCTGGCGATGAGATTGAGGGATTTTGACGTTTAGTATTTTAGGGAAGTTTTGTGCAACTGTCACTCTACTTTACTGTTCGCGGGCCTCTCAAACTTCGGGTCTATGAGGGTCTGAAGGTTCTTAGCAAACTAAGGGTCGGGAGGGTAGAGATAGTCAGTCTTAACTTTGTAGCGTCACAAGTTACATCACGCAATCGAAATTCGCACGCCTCGTGATAAGGCTATATTAAGTTTGTAATACTAATGCTATATACAAGGCTTCTTCTTAATGATTTACCCCCGATGCGGATTTACCCCCCAAAATCCCATAATTCCAGCAAATGTACCACCTCAATAAATTGTGCAATGATAGGG
Source organism: Nycteola revayana (assembly GCA_947037095.2). Taxonomy (NCBI): domain Eukaryota; kingdom Metazoa; phylum Arthropoda; class Insecta; order Lepidoptera; family Nolidae; genus Nycteola; species Nycteola revayana. Next base: position 8,344,292 of record OX344840.2, read on the forward strand.
ATACCGACTAAAATATATATTTGGTGCGTCAGTTAGATCACCAAAAAATATTGGATACGTATTTTGTTCCGTAAACAAAAAATGATGAAGATACAGCGCGTTGAAATGTCATGTGACGTCACTTCTAGGTACAATTTTACCGAGAAGTGGCGTCACAAGCCCTCTCTTGATCTTTGTTGGTTATCTTCGTCAATTTTAATTGATTTAAGAAATAAAAAAATACGTGTCCAATATTTTTTGGTAATCTAACTAACGCACTTAATGGATTTTTCTGGCGTCATTCCTATTTAGTGCTAAATAGTGCGAAAATTAATTAAGTTTAAGTATAAAAATAGGTATTAAAAGTAGGACCAAACCTCAATATCTAGTTCTAGGAGTATCCAAGGTCTGTTAGCATGAAAATACAAGAGTTTAATATATAAATAATTAGTATATAAGTATAAGATATATATATTTTTTAAGATTACTAGCACAGTTTTTTCAAACTACTAGAAGGTATTCTTGTTAACCCCTCGTGCTAAGCTAAAATGCTTTTGTTACGAGTGGGTTCACGTCGGTAGTGCAGTGATCAGATCAGATCGTTAATTCAAAGATTTCCATACAAAAAAAAAATAGTTTTGGCTGATTCTAAATAGACGTAAGCGCCGGATGACGTCATTGTTACGGTTGTTTGACATAATTTCTTGGTCAGAGATGAAACTTAAATTTAAAAAACTGACATTAGCTTAATGTCAAACGCTTGTGATCAGAATTGCCAACTTAAGAATGTTTAATAGGTTTTAATTTTAAATAGGCAAAGGTAATTTTCAGTCCGTAATACGACCGTAACGATGTTGTCATCGCGCATTATACAGTTTTTTTTTCTCAAAAAATAGCCGGCATAAAAACAAAGAAAAAAAAACAATTGGGTTTTGGGATTGTAAATGTAAGGGTAATATTTAGTAATTAAGTATATTAGTTTGTATGCCATGATAAAATATGGCTAATGTGTGATACATATAATAATAACATCTATACATAGGTACACCACATTTTTGGCAATAAAGATTTATGATTTATGGATCAGAATTCGAAAATAATGAAACTGTATTTAGAAAAGTTGTCAATTGTTAGCAATGATTAAACAAACAATATATAGTGAATGTAATGATGATGATAATTACCTTGGACGTTAGTTCCTCTGAGCGCTTGGAGTCGATACGATTCTCGTCGTGTTCGTCACCATCACGAAGCAACTGTAAAGTATAAAATTGATTAAAATTTTGCTTAAAGACATGTAGTGGGACGGACAAGCTCCGTAGCTTAGCGGTATTTGGCTCGCTTTAAATCTCGGAGGTCGTAGATTCGATCCCCACACCGGACAGGAAATCTTTGTGTAAATTCTAAGGATTTCTTTCCGGGTCTGGTTGGTTGAGGGACTACCGTCCGTGCCTCGGAAAGCATGTTAAGCCGTTGGTCCCGATTGTTATCTATAATAATCGTTTATCAAGGAACGGGCAGCAGCGTTTCCTTGTGTGGTACAACATAATACAGCAATCACCAACTCGCTTGCCATGCGTGGTGACTATGGCAAATACCCTACCCCGGGAGGGTCCAAGTTCAGCAGTAGACGTTATACGGGCTGATGATGATGAGATAAACAGTTGGTATTGTTCCTCAAGAGAAAAAGAAGATTAATTACCCTGTTCTTTCTCTGAACAGGGTAATTAATCTTCTTTTTCTCTTGACAAAATTCCACTACAACGATGTGATCGCTAGAAGAAAATCGCTAATGTATGGTATCTATTAACATTTGTCACGTGATCAGTGCAAATTCTTCGTAATAAATCAGAATCGCTCAACGACCTATTTTTTAGGCCTATTAGGTCACTTATTTTGAACCACCATGATTCGGATCTATAGGATTATTTATTGGATCAAATTTCTTGCTTGCGCACGTATCTTGGTGTGCCCCCCAAAATAACGGGGCCCGTAGTATTTGCTACTCTTGCTATATAGCTAATCCAGCACTGCATGTGATGAATCAGGCGCGGAAACAAATTACGGGCATTCATTTATGCAACCAAAATCTTAACGATCGCATCGCTCGTTTCAAAGAAGAATCAAGCAATAAATGCCCCTCATTTTTTTAATAGTATCGCTTGATTACGTGATAAATGTGAAGTACCTACCTACCATACATATACGATTGCTATTTTAACTTGTAGGTACATAGCCGAATTAACTTGCGAACCTAAATTGCGCGATACAGGTTAGCTGGGACGTGAGGTGCTAGATTAGCCATGTCTATAAAAATATTTAATAAATTGCCAGAAATCATCAGAAAAGTACAACTGCTGCTGAAGGATTATATTTAAGTGAATGTGTGTTATACCTTGTCGACTTCCGGTTCTATCTGCTCGTTGGTTCCACCCCTGTTCAAAGCACCCTTCTCCATTAGGGTGGCGCGCTTAGCAGCTAAGTACATGGACCTGAAAACATATACATACATAAACGTATTATAAATAACCTATACTAATATATAAAGTTGAAGACTTTGTTTGTTTGTACGCGCTAATCTCAGGACACAGCCAATATTTTTTTCCACCTAAGCATTATTAAGCTTACCTCTTAATAGTAATGTAATATAATTCAGCGATGGCCCTGACGGAGTAGTCAGGCACGAAGCTGTGACGCAGCATGGAGTCCATGTTCAAGTTCTGCAGAGATCCCAGGGTGGAAGGCGCTGGAGTTTCAGCTGGAAAGAAAAGAAAGGTCAATGTCAATTCTATACTATAGAATATTACAAAGCTGCAGAGTTTGTTTGTTTGTTTGAACGCGCTAATCTCAGGAACACCAAGTCCGATTTCGAAAAATCTTTTATTACGAAGTTTCCACGGGCACGGGAGCTACGCGGGTGAAACCGCGCGCGGGAAGCTAGTATAATATAAGGGTATTTAGACGTATCGTGTGATTTCCGGCATAGAATAGACCACCCCAACAATGCCGGATTAGCCATATAGCAAGAGTAGCTAATACTATATAGCTACTACTATATAAAATAACTAGCTACCCGCCCCGGCTCCGCACGGGCGCAATGCTGATGTACATACATATAAACCTTCCTCTTGGATCACTCTATCTATTAAAAAAAACCGCATCAAAATCCGTTGCGTAGTTTTAAAGATAAGATACATTTTAAAGAAAGATAAGCATACATAGGGATATAGGGACTGAGAAAGCGACTTTGTTTTATACTATGTAGTGATGATAATTGGGTCCAATAGATATTCCTATGGATCCGACTCATGTGCTTCACAATCAATAGGTAATAGGCTAGGCACTAATAGGCCTAAAACAAAAAAAGCTCTTTGAGCGACTCTGAGTCATTACTAAGAGTGGCCTCTGGACAAAATTTGCTACAGGCCCCGCGGTTAATCCGGCACTGTACCTTATATCTTCCCCCCTCGTCATCGCGACTCTTAGTTTGCAAAGAACCCTCCGATGCCCTCGTAAAACCGAAGTCCGATCCCGCTAACGTAGGGCGACAGTTGCACAAAACTCCCATATAAAACTAAAAGTCCTAATCCCCCCCTCGTGCTTCCGACCCTTAGTTTACAAAGAACCCTCCGATGCCCTCGTAGAACCGAAGTCCGAGAGGCTCGCTAACGTAGAGCGACAGTTGCACAAAACTCCCCTATAAAACTAAAAGTCGTAATCCCCCAATCTCATCGCCAGCGACCGCCCTGAAAGTCCAAGTCCCACAGGGGGCGCAGGTTGCGCAGGTTGCTTAGTTTGTAGTTTTTAAACAATTTATTAAGGCCGGAGCTCTGCTCGCTTTTATGCCCGGTGAAGTAGCAAAAGCCTTGTGGTTAACGACGTATGTCTGTCCGATAAATAAATGTCTTCCCATGGGTGTCTGGTTAACGACGTATGTCTGTCCGATAAATAAATGTCTTCCCATGGGTGTCGTAAGGGACGACTAAGGGAAATGCGTGTCAATTTAAAAAATATATATTCTTGAGCTTTATAGCCCTTAAAAAATACCATATTACTTCCTGGTTTTATCATCAGTCCGTATAACGTCAACTGCTGAACATGGGCCTTCCGAGTGAGGGTAATTGCCATAGTCACCACGCTTGGCAGGCGAATTGGCGACTTCAGTATTATATTGTAACACATAAGGAAACGCTGCTGCCCGTTCTTTGATATACGATTATTATAGATGATGTTATAACAATCGCGACCAACGGCTTAACGTGCTTTCTGAGGCACGGAGGGTAGTCCCATTAACCAACCAGACCCGGAAAGTAATCTTAGTATTTACACAAAGATTTCCTGTCCGGTGTGGCAATCGAACCCACGACCTCACAGATTTAAAGTGAGCCAAATACCGCTACACTACGGACTTTCGCTTACTTCCTGGTTTAGTAAAACTATTCTTTCCGGTGACATAGTATTATTAGAGATGGGCCGACCATACTATTTGCCGACTAACCGACTAGCCGACTGACTAATCGGTTTTCAAAATGTCGATTATTCCGCAGACTAATCGGCAATGCCGATCATTCTAATACCTACTTGTCGGAGGTGTTCGGGCGTTTTCTTCATCACTCGGCTTAGTAGCGCGGCCGCTGAGCTTAATTACTGACTGATTAATACGTAACTTTAGATAACTACTCTAAGTAATGTTTAGAAATTATAAAACAAGTACAAATTATTTGTTTTATTTCATTTGTTATGCGCCGATCATAATCGTCATTTTTTGCCGAATAGTCGCCGACTACAAGCGATGCCGAATAGTCGGCTTTCCCGACTAGTCGGCGCCTAGTCAGCCCATCTCTAATTATTATACAAGCAACTTACCCAATCCAACATTCTGCGTGAGGGCCTGTACTCCGAAGTAGGTGAAGGGTCCGGCTTCGAACACCAGGTTCTCCCTCCCCACGGTCACCTCCACGCGACCTTCCAGGATCAGCACAAAGTAATCCACCTGCCAACACAAATACATAATTATATGTCAACCTTAGAATAAATAAAAAGATTAGACCGAGCGCTGCGAGTAACCCATTGACAAGGATTAAAGGGAGGATCCAGGGCAACTGTCCATGGGCCTCCACAATAGAGATTTATATGTACACTAGCGACTCGCCCCGGCTCCGCACGGGTACAATGCTGATGTATTATACATATAAACCTTCCTCTTGAATCTCTCTATCTATTAAAAAAAACCGCATCAAAATCCGTGGCGTAGTTTTAAAGAGTTTAGCATACATAGGGATATAGGGACGGAGAAAGCGACTTTGTTTTATACATCAGCATTGTACACGTGCGGAGCCGAGGCGGGTCGCTATTAGATTATAAACCATTTAATAAGGCAGAAGTACTGCTCGCCTTTATACCCGGTGAAGTAGCAAAAGCCTCGTGGCTAACATATGTCTGTTCGAAAAAATAGGGTGTACTACGCCAAATCGAATGCCAAATAATCGAATATCAATTGATCGACCACTATAAATCGAACGACTAAATACTCGAACGTTCATAACATCGAATGGTTATTAAATCGAACATTCAAAACATCGCACACTCAATACATCGAGTGATCAAAATATCGAATGTTTGTTTGATCGAGTGATCAAAATATCGAATGATTGTTTGATCGAGCGTTCAACGCATCGCATATTCATTCTATCCAAAGATTAATACAAATATTTTTTAAGAATACAAAAAAAAACTAAATTTGAATTGCATTGAAAAAGCAAACGCAAGATTGGGAAGACCTTCTTCACAAAAAAGAGGCAAAAATGATGTTAATGCAATTAAAATTTAGGTTTTTTTTTGTATTCTTAAAAAATATTTGTATTAATCTTTGGATAAAATGAATATGGGATGCGTTGAACGCTCGATCAAACAATCATTCGATATTTTGATCACTCGATCAAACAAACATTCGATATTTTGATCACTCGATGTATTGAGTGTGCGATGTTTTGAATGTTCGATTTAATAACCATTCGATATTATGAACGTTCGAGTATTTAGTCGTTCGATTTATAGTGGTCGATCAATTGATATTCGATTATTTGGCATTCGATTCGGCGTAGTACACCCGAAAAAATAAATATTTCTCACCGGCTTTCCTTCCTGGAACACGTATCTCTTGAGGTCGTTCTTATCCTCGTCTCCTCGCAGCTTGATGTGCTGGATGACATCCTGCTTGAGCAGACGACGTAGAACAGTCTCTGATATGTGGTCCATCTTGAAGGCGTCCACACCTGTTAAGATAACCAAATTCTTTATTTTCTAGATTCGTGTGCGCGGTTTCGTCCGCGTAACTCCCGTTCCCGTAGGAACTTTATAATTAAATATAAAGGAAGGATATTACTTTGGTACATGTCCCGTAAAATTCAATGTAACCTCAGCCGTGGTTTGTTTTGTCAGTTGTGTGTCTTAGGGTGTGTTGCGACGCAGCCTGGTCACAGTCGATTTCGTAATTTATAGACGTATCAATTAAATATTCTTAAATTGTTCTTACAGTACCAATGACAAATATATCTTGTTAAAAATGCACTTGTTTGTTTATTTTAAAGGAAGCTGCTAATTCTGGCACAAAACCACAAAACATGTTTTTTATCGTTATTTTTTCTGAACTGAGGATGTCTACAATAGAAAGCGCTCATCATTTTCGTTAAGTAACATTTCGTTTTAAATCTCAAAAGCGTTGCATTTGAATTAACTATATTTTCAGAAAAATGTATATTTAATTTATTTATTTAAACATAAAATTAAAACCAGAATGAGCTCTGTGGGAGGGTTACTCTTCGATTCGCAATGAATGCTCTAACGAATTGCTATTTTCAGTCTAGATGTCACTTTTTCGACGCAGAAAAACGTCGATTAATACCAACAATATTGTATCGATTAAATAGTAAGTAGGTAGTCTTTTTTAAATGTTTTTGAATAGGTACTTTACGGAAAAGTTTACCATACTATGTTTCAAAATTATTATTGAGATTAATAAAATTCGACCACCGGCAGGTCTCGAACCTGCATCTTAGGTTAAGCCCCCAATGCCTTAAGTAGCCGTAAGTAGGTAGTCGTATTTTGGAACGGTAATAGCTTTATTAAATTTTCATAACACTTCATGAAACACTAATTATTTGATGAAATTTATCCATTGTAGGATGCATTGCGAATTTATTGTTAACTATCCTTCGCGCATGGTTTCACCCGGGTAGCTCCCATTCCCATGGTAACTTCATAATTAAATATAGACTATGTAACTCCTGGATAACACAGCTTTCTAATGATGAAAGAATTATTGAAATCGATTCAGTGTTTCCGTAGCATATTCAATCTTTTTTCTTTCTTTTCTTTTTAAAAAAGACAACTCCCAATCAAATAAAACTAAGATGGCTACAATTCTATGTAGTCTTCTTGTGCTACTCACTGGTACTCAAGAACTGGAAGGTGGCGAGGGTCAGTTGCGGAGACACGTGGACGCGCTGGTGCTCATGATGACCAGCGAAGGCTGCTAGATCCTGGAACTTGTTAAGGGGACGCATCAAACGTTTCTTGGTCCTGTTGTCACCTGTAAAACATGAATATGTTTGTCATATATGTCATAAATACCATATACTTAATATGGTATTTTGAATATGTAATGTGATTGGTCTTAAGTGTATGTAAAAGACCGTCAATTTAACATAATCGTACTCATTTAAACGACTATAAATTACATGGTCTACTGGTTCTTCTGAGTAGACCATTTTGAACTTTCAGTAAACTCATCAAGTCTATCATTCTCCTACTCAAAACTAACTATATAAGACACATGGTCTTTTCAGCAGACTATCATTTAAAAACAGCTCTTATTCAACATACATTATAAAATACAAGGTCTACTAGATCTATTCACTGATAAAATCGGACCAATATTTCAATGAATAGATTCCAACCATTCAAAATGAACTTAAACACATGGTCTACTTGTTCTACTGAGTAGACCAATCGGTCTAACCAGTAGACCTTATGTTACAAACACCGTAAACTAGATTAACTTACTGATAACATCGGTCTCGTCCACAATCTCCGCTTGGATCATTTCTTCAATGACATCCTCAAGAGTGACCAACCCCACGGTCTCGTAGACTGGGTCGCCGTCGCCTTCTTCTATGCGCTGGACAAAGGCCATGTGACCTTTATGACCTTAAAAACATAATAAAAGTAATTAAAAAAAATCCAATCATAATATTGTGAACTGGTGAATAGGCAGTTCACCCACACGCCACACTGACCAAGGCCGGATTTAAGGGAGGGCATCCAGGGCCAATGCCCTGGGGCCTCCACAATAGAGGGGCCCCCACAATAGGGATATAAAATCTTTTAAATTCTGACGAGTAAACTCTACAACTATTCTTTTATTTATTTTTGCGTTGCTGTACCATTGCATTACGTACTTTGTAGAATCATAATTAATGTTTGTTTTGTTTTTTTTTGTTCTTAAATATTGTTATGACGGTTATTCATCTATACTTGTTCACTTAAATTAGACAATCAATAAAATATCAAAATTCAAAGTGTCCTGAAAATTAGGTACATACTTCAAATTTTCTACAAATTTAGAGGGAAACTAATTGGTAGCCAGGGGGCCTCTTCTCCTTTGTTGCTCCGAGGCCTCCGGACTTCTAAATCCGTATCTGACGCTGCCACTTACACCGGAAGCAGCCATATTTGTTATTGTGACGTTTTAATTTAATTTAAATTTAATAACTGTAGCATTTTTAAATATTTTGAACACTTTACGGATAAGTTTACCATATACTAGTTGTAATAACGTCCTCCTAAGAGACGTGTTATAAAGAGATTGATAAATTTCGATGACCGGTAGTGTTGCACCGTAGGCTTATAGTTTAAGGCATTAGGGGCTTAACCTAAGATGCGGGTTCGAGTCCCGCCGGTGATCGAATTTTATTAATCTCAATTCTGAAACTGAAGCATGAGTTAAATTTGTAATTATTTATTTAATAACAATCAATTTCTAATTAATATGTATTTTTATCTAATTATTATTATTTATTTAAGGACAAATGTTTAATATTTTTATTTCTGTTTGATGTTAAGTTATATATACCTACGTATTGTATTCATTTATTGTTTCTATTTTATTTTGTTTTTCCCTAAAAATATGCATGAATGGTACCTATACTGTTTAAGTGTAGCATCCCTTGTCCATGAGTCACAACTCGAGTTGCCAACTGAAAACCAGCGCTAGGTATCGCCTAGCCCAGGGTCTCCAAACACAGTCTCCATAACGTTTTTTTCAATATGTTCGAAGGGCCACAACTGTTTTAATTTTTTTATCCTTAACTATACTCTTATTTCTAGACTAGTGGCAAAGTGCGCGACTGAGTAATTATCATACATATTGTGTTGTATTTTTCAACTTATCACAGCAATAGTAAGAACAATAGGACATTAGATGCGCGGGCTAGATCGATGACACTAGTCTTAAGTCCCGCGGGCCGTAGTTTGGAGACCTCTGGCCTTGCCTATACTGAGGTGGCGACTTTTTTCGGCAGAACATCCAAGCCGTCTTATTGTTTTGTACTTTTAACGAAATGTTCGCTGTATTATATCTTGTGTGTTGTGCTGAATTAAATGTATTTACTTTCTTTCTTTCAAAATAGGATAGTTCTTCATCATCATCAGCCCGTACAACGTCCACTGCTGAACATGGACCACCTCCCGAGGCAGGCGGGTTGGTGACCGCAGTGTTATGTTGTACCAAATAAGGAAACGCTGCTGCCCGTTCCTTGATATACGATTATTATAGATGATGTTATAACAATTGGGACCAACGGCTTATCGTGCTTTCCGAGGCACGGAGGTACTCCCTCAACCAACCAGACCATTTCTTGTCCGGCGGCCGCGGCGTGAAGATCGAAATATTGCTAGTTTTTTTTTTAGCAGAGTTTTTTGAAGACTACTATCATTCTTCTGCCCTTATCCCAATTGATTTGGGGTCGGTGCAGCATGTATTTTTCTTCCCTACTTCTCAATTAGCCGCCATCAACAATCACTCCCTTTCTTACCATAACATCTTTTACACAGTCCATCCATCGTTTCTTTGGTCTTCCCCTTCTCTTACAGCCATCGACATTCATAATCAAAACTTTCCTTAAAAACATTGTCCTCATTTCTCCGTAACACATGCCCATACCATGACAACCGGTTTCCACACAACTTTTCAGTTACCGGTGCCACTTTTAGACTTCCTCTTATATAATAATTTTTGAAGTCTACTAGTATTCTTGTTAACCCCTCGTGATAAGCTAAAATGCTTGTGTTACGAGTGGGTTCACGTCCGTAGTGCAATGGATCGAACCAGCGACCTCAAGATGTGATCTTGAGGTCGCTGGTTTATCCGACGGTTAGTCCGACGCCCTAGCCATTGGGTTACGGTTCCTCTTTATAACATAAGTATAGATAAAGCATCTATACTTATGTTATAAAGAGGAAAGATTTGAATGATTGTTTGTTTGTTTGTTTGTATTGAATAGGCTCCGAAATTACTGAAATTTGAAAAATTATTTCACCGTTGGAAAGCTACACTATCCCCGGAGGACATAGGCTATATTTAATTATGAAGTTCCCACGGGAACGGAAGTTACGCAGGTGAAACCGCGCGCGGAAAACTAGTCTATCATATATTTTTTGCCTAGTTATCTATACAAAAATTATCGTGATCTTGCTCCGGTTGACCTTAACTGATTAACAAGTCTAATTTTCACGTAATCAAAAGAACCCCGTTTTTCTTTGTACGAACAGATAAACAGTTTCATTCAAATACTCATAAAAGTTATCGCCTTCGTATCGTAAGATAGCCATCTGGTTAAATCCAGAAATAGATGAAGGAAAAAACGTAGACAACACAAGGCTGAGTATGATTCATCTTTCCAGACTTTTGGTGTTAGATGTGTAACAAAATTATTGTCTCCTCAGATACAGTCTTTTTTATAGTGCACCTACTACTTTATCTCTGCACCACCCTATGGTAGACTGGTAGAGAATGCCTCTGGCATTAATTTCGCCTAAGTACTTTTAGTGCTGATGTTTTAAATAAATAAAATTATAGTTTAGACTTTTACCCACAGGTTTTTTTTACGTATAGCCACGAGGCGCTCTTTGATGTTCCGCACTCGTGGGAGCACCAACACCATCTTGAACGTAGGTACTCAGCCACAAGCTGGACAGCCCCCTTCTGGGGCACTGGGTTCAAGCACAAGTACGTGTGCCCGGGGCCCCAGAGGGCGGCAAATCTTCAATTAGTTTTTTTTTAAATGTAACTAACATAGTTTTTAAGTTTAACAGTATTATGGACCAAATATGTCGGAACTAAGTTTTTTTTATAGTTAGCGGGTTTTGTTGGTTCTTTGCTAACTAAGGAGTTCGCTGCTAGCTGTGTACAACTACACATATTACAGCAAACTTTTCTGATAAACGTGTACATAAATTAAAAATGCGTTTCCTCATCATCATCATCATCAGCCCGTATAACGTCCACTGCTGAACATGGGCCTCCTCCCGAGGGAGGTTATTTGCCATAGTACGCTTGGCAGGCAGGTTGGTGACCGCAGTATTATGTTTTACCATACAAGGAAACGCTGCTGCCCGTTCTTGATATACGATTATTATAGATGATGTTATAATAATCGGGACCAACGGCTGAACGTGCTTTCCGAGGCACGGAGGGTCGTCCCTCAACCAACCAGACCCGGAAAGAAATCTTAGTATCTACACAAAGATTTTCTTGTCCGGCGCGGGGATAGAACCCACGTGCTTCAAGATTTAAAGCGAGCCAAATACTGCTACGCGACGGAGTTTGACATAACAAATGAATTAGGGCCTAAAATATAACGCCAGTTAAAGAAGGTAATTGCCACTAATTTTGTTAGACATCTTAAATATAAGTGATGGACTATAAATCGCGTCTGAGTATCGAGACGTGGTCATTAATTAAAATTTACTTTTACGTCGTTATGGCATATTTATTAGAAGCGAATGAACATGTGGACAGATCAAGATGTACGGTCAAATATGATTCAAATTCAAATTGAAATCTTTATTGCTCCCATGGTGGTGTATGTATGGTCTTAAAATGTTAATGTTTAAGGTTCACATGGACCCTCTCGGGTACAGCAGAATAGGACAGAGGTTGTTTAAGAAAATTTTACTATTTTAAGTTGGCTTTCAAATATTCATCTACGCCAAGGCTGCTCAACCCCAGCACCGCGAAAGAATTTTAGGTGGCCCGCGCAAGTATGGTTTTAAAATACGCACCACATTCAAAAATCCCTCCGCGCACAGTACATCCCGATTCAAACTTTATGACCTCTCTGCAGACAATTGACAATGGCAGAAATCACATTGATTGTATAAACAAGTTACCCTAGAGTTAAGTTCAATTTTGTTTCTTTATTTAGATTTTAGAATAAGATACTCTTTGTTCCTACTTAATAAACAATAATTCAATTTTATTTTCTTAATATTTGAGTTTTTATTGCGCTTGTCCTGAGAGAAACTGAAACAGGAAATGTAAGTCGCCCGTCGTTAACGACTGAATCCACCGTTTGGCCAGACTCTTCAAAAGGTTGAGCAGCCTTGATCTACGCCATAATAGGGTTTGCTTGTTAGCAGAGTTTTAAGTATTTTTGTAAATATGTTCAGTTTGGATTCTTTCCTGATGATTTTTGGTAAGAGGTCCGATTCCGGCCTCGGTGGCCAATCTTTGTGACCAACGGCTTAACGTGCTTTCCGAGGCACAGAGAGTAGTCCCTCAACCAACCAGATCCGAACAAATATTTCTTGCCCGGTGTGGGGATCGAACCCACAATCTTGATGACTTAAAGCGAGACTTATAGCGCTACGCCACCCAAATTCACCATTCAGGGCCGGATTTAAATTACGTGCCGCCCTGGACACTGAAAAAAATACCACCCTGTGCACCGCAGAAATGCCCTATCACTGGAATTTTACCCAAAGTTTTGTTCCACTTTCAAAATTTAACTTACTTAGGTAGCCGAGGACGAGGCTTTTGCTACTTCACCGGGCATAAAGGCGAGCAGAGCTCCAGCCTAGATAAATGGTTTAAACACTACAAACTAAGCAACCTGCGCAAGAGGGCGTCGTCCCCTGTGGGACTTGGTCCTCGGCTCAGGGCGGTCGCTGCCGGGGAGATTGAGGGATTTTGGCTTTTAGTTTCTTTAGATACATTGACCATCATATTAATTTAAGCTTTAAATCAGAGGTGGATCAAACTTTGAAAGCGCCTTTGTACCTTCGCGCCCCTAGGCACGTACCTAGTTTGCTTTATAGATAATCTGCCTCTACTACTTATCTTACCTTCCTTAAACTGCTTCAGCATGATATCCAAGGTAGCATCCTCGAAGACGAAGTTGCAAGGGTTCTGGTAGTACTGGCAGAGGGTGCGCAGCGGCGTGTTGTCATCAGGGTCTACGAAGGCCAGGTCCTTGATGAACAGAACCGTCACTATGTTGCCTCGGGCGCCTTCGTATACCGGGATACGGGAGTAACCTGGGGAAGTTGATTTAAGGTTAGAGAAGTAGAAAAGTAACATTACGTTTTTTGTATTTTTTTTAATAATTATATATTTACAGTCTCAAGGTCATTGAAACCAGTGACGAAAACAACGAATGAAGGTTTTTTTTTTCAAACTAGACATTTCCTGGCTTATTGTACGTGGATCTCCTCTGAACAGACAAGATCTTCAGCGGTGGACGTAAACGAGCGAATGATTGCAAAATTAGCCCTCAAGACTATTTACATACCAGATTTTACAATTTCGCTCATGGTCTCAAAATCCAGGACAGAGTCAATGGGCAGCATAAAGCAGTCCTTCAACTTCGTCATCACATCCCTGACGGTCTTCTTACGAAGGTCGAGGGCACCCGAGATGATGTTCACTTCTTCCTTGTCCAGCTCGTTCACGTGGGTTGTGATCTGATGAAAGGAAGATAGTTTAGTTGCCTTTTCAAAAGCACTAGCTACCTTCGCGCGGTTTCACCCGCGAATCTCCCGGTCCCGTAGGAACTCAATCATTAAATATAGTCTTATGTTACTGCTGGATAAAGTAGGTACTCGAATGGTGACCATAAGGGGTGACCCTGGGGAGCGGAGAACATGACTCTGCTCCCTAGGGTCACATTCATGAGTAGGTCGGAGATCGCCTCTGTGTTCGGGCGTCCCCGTAGGAGTAGGACGGTACCTATCGCGGGTACTTAACAGTCGCGATGGGAACAGGGGGGGGGGGGGGGAACTCGCCCTTTTACCGGGCGGGAGTTTATAGTAGATCTCTGCCGGAGGGATAACCAAAGGACGACACCGGTTCTTGGGTCCCCCACACCAAACGGCAGAAGAAGGAACACCCGGGGGATTTTTAGTGGGTATGTCCTGTTCTATAGAGGGAGAGTCCTACATACTCTTCGCTGGCGAAGGGATCACGCAATAATGATCCTTGCGCCAGCGAGGACATGAGTAATTGCATTTTACCCCGGAAAACAACAAAAAAAAAGGTTTCGAATGGTGAAAGAATTTTTGAACTCGGTCCAGTAGTTCTGGAGCCTTATCCATGCCAAGAAACAATAAAATCTTTTCTCTTTATAATATTATTAAAGGTATATATGCATTGTGATTTTTGCACACTTCTAGTATTCTTGTTAACCTCTCGTGCTAAGCTAAAATGCTCGTGTTACGAGTGCGTTCACGGCGGTAGTGCGATGGGTGGGGATCGAACCGACGACAAGTCCGACGCCCCAGCAATTGGTTTACGGCAGCTTTCGCAATCGATCCATATTTGTTTAATAACGATAAAATTACAGATTAAAATGACTTCCAACGTACCTACAACCAAGAGTATCATGTATTGCATGCAGGGCACTAGAGTTCTGTCATGTGCTTTGTTTACGCTAATTGTATTTGAGAGTACCCGGCGATCAAAGATTCATCTCCCAATTGCCAGTGCCAGCGTTAAGAGGGGGCGCGCTGAGGCGATGGCCCGGGGCGCCAAATTTGGGGGCGATTGGTGGGGGTGGGATGCTTCTCTTGTCAAACTAGAACTCATTCACAACACAATGGTCAGCAAAAAATTAACACTAGATTTTGATTTCTATAAGTGGGCGCCATTATATTCTTGCCCGGGTGTTAGTCCCTCTAACACCGGCACTGCCTAGTGCGGGACTTGGTTGTATTTTTTTTAACGGTTATTATTATGATACAATATTTAATAAATCCACCATACCTTGACCAACTCCTTTAGCCTTTCTCTGTTGTAGTGTGTACCGATTTCCTCTCCTAAGAAGTAGTCCAGGAGTTTGCTGGTCGGCCACGCCAATGGGGCGCAGATACCCATCACGATCTGTTGAGAAAAATACCATAACATTAACAAAGTTGATCTGGTGATACCAAATACGGAAATTATTATCATCAGCCATTTAACGTAAAAGGCTAAACATGGGTCTCCGTTGATGAGTGTTTTGTGATAGGCAGCAATAAAGGCCAACTTGTCAGTCAGCTTGAAACCGCAGTATTAAGCAGGGACAAGGACAGGTAAAACACTGCTAAAGCAACGGTGACCAACTGCTGATAAAGTGAGAGATGTTCATAGTCATCAGCCCGTATAACATGACATTGGCATGCGGGTTGACGTCCACAGTATTATGTGTAAAACAAGGAAACGCTGCTGCCCGTTCCCTGGCATGCGATTGCTTTAGAAGACGCTACAACAGTCGAAGGATCTTCAGAGGGTACTTAGTCCTTAAACCCGCCAGAACAAAGCGGTAAGGTATCTTAGAATTTACACTAAGATTTCTTGCCGGCGTGGGGATCGAACCCATGACTTTTTTTTTATATTACCTTCAGTGGCATACGAGCAAGCGGCACACCTGATGGTAAATGTTAACTGCTGCTCATGGAGTCAAACAATGCCAGGGAAGCAGACTGTCATTGCACAAGCCTCCATACCTCCATAACTTAAAGCGAGACTTGTACGTATATGCCACAAAGGTGTTGAAAGAAGTTGTTAGAAACTCACCTTCATAATCCATATACTCTTAGCACCAACAAACAGACCATGTCTTGCGCAAATAGCCTGCGGCGTTATCTCAGCAATGAACACGATAGCCAACGTAGAACCAATTACAGCCACCAGCCCAGAAGTCAAGTCATCCAAAATCACAGTAAACGTACTGTTTACAGCGACATTACTCAGAAGAATTGTGCACAGAAGATAGTTTCCATGGGACCGGACTGGCATGATAGCCCTGGCATACTTTCTCTCTTTCTCTGTTCCAGTGTTAGCGATAATCTTCAACTCCGTTCGGTCTAAGGCCATCAGACCCAAGTTCAATCCAGAGAAGAGAGACGCCAACATTAGTAGAATGACAATCAGGACTAGAGAAGCCCAGAGGGGAAGGAGTTTGTTGTGCGTAGCCAGGATCTTCCAATCTTCTTTGCCTTGATGCAAGAAGGGTTCGTTGCGCGAGTTTTTGGCGCAGAAGTAGAATTTGCTGCCTTCTAGAGGAGGGGGGGCGACGAGGTCGAGGAGTGCGGAATCTTCTTCAGCGGAAGTAACCTGGAAAAGTTCAGGTAGATTTAAATTCTACTTGAGTAACAAATGTATGTGATATCATTTACTTTTAGACATTTTCAGCGCATACTAATATATGACATGGGCCTTCTTCTCATTTTGAAGCCCGCAGAATTATATCGTAACACACAGGGAAACGCTGCTGCCCGATAGTTGTAGATGTTAAGTACATACTGTTTAAGGTTTAACTCACCTTATACTCTCCATCCAGCAAATGATCACAGACTGATCCATATTCAGCAGCTGTATGAGTGAACGCAATGATCGTATTGATAGATAAACCTTCTCCAAAGATCCTGAGCTTGAAGTTAGTTTCCCTCAGCACGCTAGGAATAACCTCATCCAAGAGCTTCGGCTCCTTATCCGACTCCTCAACCCTGAGACCCATAAGCTTAATAAGTTTTCCAGGAAGGAGGCTGTCATTATTCAAGGAACTGTTGTCTGGATTGATGGCAGTGTCTGGTATGCTGGTGTTATCGGCAGGGATGGCTGTGGGATCTGGAGTTGTGTCGGAGTCGGCTTGACGCCGGACCCTTTCGATATCAGGAAGATAGGAGTCATCGACGATGGAGTTTTCGTCGTAGTTCTTCAGGGTTTCGGTGTATTCGGCACTGGTTCTGGAAAGAAAAGGCATGGTGAGTATTTGGAGTTGACATCTATTCTAAAATACCTTGATTAGGATGGATTGAATGTGATGTACTTGTAATATCCGATGATGACAAATCGTGAGTACAACCGGATAGTTAATATAACATTCTTTCAGTGTTAGAAAGCACATTTATCGAGGAAGGCTATACGCTATATTTAATTATAAAGTTCCAACAAGAACGGCAGTTGCGCAGGTTAAACCGCGCGTGAATACTTTGGAGGTACAGGGCCGTCTTTAGGATAGTGGGGCCCCTATGAATATTGGGGTGCCGGGCCCCCCATATCATCGCGAGCCTCCCATTTCAACGGAGACCCGTAGTATTTGCTACTCTTGCTATATGGCTAATCCGGCACTGCTTTATGGTGACATTAGATATGATGACTAGATAACATAACATAATCCACAATAAACATTTACTATCTACGATTACTCTTTAGAGTGGCTCTCGGTTATCGTTTGGAGTAGAGACTAGGGAGCCCTAAAACATCGCGGGGCCCTGGGCACGTGCCCAGTGGGGAAGAGGGGCCTGGCTATATTAAATTATGAAGTTCCAACAATAACGGCAGTTACGCGGGTAAAACCGCGCGTGGGAATTGTACATTATATGCGAAGTTAGACCGTCAGACCAGCCATCTCATAAAACATACAATAAATCTACATAGTAGCTTTATCGCGAGATGTAACTGACTCCATTTTAGAATTAAATGCTGTACAACATATACACATAGCCACTTAAAATTCCGCCATAACTGGGTCATGATTAGGGTTGTTAAACTGTCTACTATAATGTGCAATTAATCTCCTCACAACGAAACCACAAGAAATGATAAATAATTATTTATAAACTACATCTCCTCGTAAAGTAACCTTTGTTTTGATGGTGCTTGATAAAGTAAATGTCACAATCATTCTATTGTTAACTATCTATGAGAGGAGAGTTATGAAAAGTGGTAAAATGCACCCCACGCTTTTTACTCTGAATTGAATTATTCTGTTAATAACTTAAACTTTATTATAATTTTATTTGAGGTGAAAATTATTTTCTATTTTTTAGTTCGATAACTATAAAAGCGTGTTTTTTTAGTTTTTTTAAACTATTATTTATTTTTTTATTTACAATGATTTATAAATAATAACAGTCATCACGTAGACTATACACTAGACACTGTATAGCCATCACACAGATAGACTATACATAAAATCTTACGCTTTTTTGTGACGTTACGGACGTTTTTTCCCGGCTAGGGTACCCCTCCGCATCGCACCATAACGAACTTCGTTCCAAAAACCATCCACAGAAACTTAACATTCATAATATGAACAGGATTTCATTTAAATTCGATTAGTTGTCATCCTTAGTTCATATTAATAGCAACTACTTATTTATATACAATATTTCTAACAGTTTACCTCTTACTGGCTTACGTAATATGTAATGTCCGAAATGTTAAAACTCTTAATTTTAGTTAATTATATTAATTTATTCAATAACTCTCAGTATTATATCATTGTTTTAATTCTTAATTTTATGACAACAGAATTTTATGTTGTTTGTAAATTAATTCGCTGATATCTTTATTTAGTTAGTTACAAAGCTGGGGCTGGCTAGAATACCAGCGCTGCGCTGCTTATTAAGCCAGTTCCCAAAAAACGCAGTCGGCTTTTTAGTTTTTAAAATTACCGTTTTTTAGGGTTTCGTATTTCTATTGCCGCTTTAACAGCAAATACTAAAAATAAAATAAATATTTAAGGGGGGTTCCAAACACCAATTATTTTTTTCCCTTTTTTGCTCTATATCAATAACGGTAACAGGGTAGACGCTTGAAAATGGTACGAAACCGTTAGTGCGCGAGTCCGACTCGCACTTGACCAGTTTTTTATTCTTGTATCTCCAATTTGTTACATTGTATCATGGTCACTCTACATGTCGTGGTGAGAACGATACCCCATGGACGACAGGTCACGCAACCAGTACCTATCTATATAGGATTTTCAGTAATTTGATTGGCTTTGCGTGTCGTTCATATATTAACATAATGGTGTCTTTCCTATCTATACCAATATTATTAATGTTCACATTAGTATAGATGATGTTATAACAATCGGGACCAACGGCTTAACGCGCTTTCCGAGGCACGGATGGTATTCCCTCAACCATCCAGACCCGGAAAGAAATCTTAGAATTTACACAAAGATATCTTGTCTGATTTGGGGATCTAACCCACGACCTCCGAGACTTAAAGCGAGCCAAATACCGCTACGTTACAGAGTTTGTCTAGGATAGATTTTTTCCATCATCATCAACAGCCCGTTTATGTCCACTACTGAACATGGGCCTCCTCTTAACAGATCTTGGCAAGCAAGGGTCATTGAGGGATACTGCCATAATCACCACGCTTGGCAGACGGATTGTTGAAATGAAATAATGAAATTTATTCAGCACTTAGGTATTTACATACACTTGTACTTGTCAAAATTACACTGTATAAGACTAAATCAAACAAAAGTATCACATAAGTAGCTAAAAACATTGTTAAAATTATTTGATCTTACAGAATTTTTAATCAGTATGTCCATCTGTCGTACGATAAATAACAAATGTACACATTATAGTACTTCCAAGAATCCGGCAAAAGTCTAAGCGACATCCACCGGAGGGCACCCTTAAGGGGTCAGGACCAACGCTCAGGGAGCCACTGGAGTAGAGTAGATTTACGAACAGTGGTGATGATCGCTGGCACGAGATCACAGTTCGGGGAAATAAGCAACAACGCGATTCTCGGGCATGCCGTCGAGGGGTTTTTTTTTCGGACGCACATTATGTAGTTTTCCCCGAGGCTTTTGCTACTTCACCGGGCATAAAGGCGAGCAGAGCTCCAGCCTAGATAAAAGGTTTAAACACTACAAACTAAGCAACCTGCGCAAGAGGGCGTCCCCTGTGAGACTTGGACCTCGGCTCAGAGCGGTCGCTGACGGGGAGATTGAGGGATGGCTTTTAGTTTAGGGGAGTTTTGTGCAACTGTCGCTCTACTTTACAGTTCGCGGGCCTCTCGGACTTCGGGTCTACGAGGGCATTGGAAGGTTCTTAGTCGGGAGGGAGGGTTAGTTAGGGTCGGGAGGGCGAAGGGGGAATGCCGTCGAGGATCCAACCCTAGCTAACCTGCAAGCTAAAGGTGATCGCAGTATGATGTAAACCTTGAGCTAATAGATGGTGCTGCCCACGGATATAGATAACACAAGAGCAACTACTTCGCGTACCTAGCTTACGTACAAAAATCGTAAGTGGCCACTTTCGCTCTCAGTTTGCATCGGTGTATAGCGCTAGTAGGTAGTCAGATAAAAATATTAAAATGGTAAATTGTGCTGTTATTAATTGTAAAAACTGTACAAATGCGAGGAGAACAAATAAAGTAAACGTTTCCTTCCATCGTTAAGTCATTTTGTGATTAATATTATGCGTAATTAATTTAAAAAACAATTATTTTTATCAATTTTTAGTCTAATACCCTAAGTAATACCTGATAATACTAAATTTGGAAAGAACAAAACATTCGTATTTCATTGCGGCTTTTACTTGGATTGATGAGAGGTTTTGTTGTAACAAGTGATGAATATCGAACAAGCGATACAATCGTATATCGCTTCGGTTTTGTAGTACAGGGACTTTTGTCAATTTTAGCGTTTAGTGCTGTTCATCATATGCAACACAAATCGATTTTCGAGAATCGATTTAGGAAACAGACGAATGATTTCGTATTATATAAGTACTTATTATGTATACAATTTTAATAAATAATCGTACCGTTTCGTGACTTTTTTAGCTTTCCCCATGTAATCAATGATGAACAAGCTAATATGCTTAAAACAACCAACGTTACAACTCAAGAAATTTATTTAAGACAGTTGAAGAACAAAAACAGTCACAGACAGTACGTCGAAGTGTATACTTTGACGTACTGACTACTGTCTGTGACTGTTTTTGTTCTTGCTGGTGTATACCAGCATTACGAAATACTAACAATTTTGTAAAAAATATGTATTCCTAACTGCCTTATAAGCCGATCAGGAATTTTATTTTCCTCTGTTTATCTCATTCCTCTGTCTATAATAAAATCGATACATAAATCGATATGAACGATTCTTAATAATTCTTTACTGTACACAATTACTCAATAAATGTATATCCATGCAATAAATAGTATTCGTATAGTAATTGAGAAATGGTATATACAAAAGCAAACTTTATTCAAAATGGAGTACGCAAATCGATTCAAAGGCCTTACGCGGCGTCTTTGAATCGATTTGATTTTCCCATCACTAAAGTACTAGCTTGTGTCGTCCTAATAGATATTCAAAAAATGGCACGCTTGGTTTTCATACAGATCGTGATACTTGTGTTATCTAGGTATATCTATATCTATGGTGCTGCCCATCGATCAGCCATATGTCCCTTAGTCGCCTTTTACGACACCCATGGGTGGACATGGGGTAGTCTATTCTAAGCCGGAAACCATACGGGCAAGAGATTCTTTAATTCTAAAGAACCTATCTTTCAAATTGAAACAAAACGTTGTACAATTCACCATAACCTTGATAACGTATGAATGTGATAATTAAACGTACAGACAAAAGTATGACCATGTACCTATACTAATATATTAAACTGAAGAGTTGGTTTGAACGCGCCTATCTCAAGAACTACTGGTCCGATTTGAAAAATTATTTCAAAGTTAGATAGCCCATTTATCGAGGTAGGCTATAGGCTATATTTTATTATGAAGTTCCCACGGGAACGGGAGTTATGTGAGTGTAACCGCGCGCGGGACGCTAGTAAAGAATAGTAACAAATATAATGTAGGTACTAGGTACTAATATTATAGATGCGAAAGATTGTATTTTTTTTTCTTTTTTTTTCTGACGGACCTATGTAGTTAGCCCTGAGGCTTTTGCTACTTCACCGGGCATAAAGGCGAGCAGAGCTCCAGCCTAGAAAAATGGTTTAAACACTACAAACTAAGCAACCTGCGCAAGAGGGCGTCCCCTGTGACTTGACGGGGAGATTGAGGGATTATGGCTTTTAGTTTAAGGCAGTTTTGTGCAACTATCGCTCTACTTTACAGTTCGCGGGCCTGGAGGACTACGGGTCTACGAGGGCATCGGAAGGTTCTTAGCAAACTAAGGGTCGGGAGGGCGAGAGTTTGTATGATACGATACTTTATTTCGCAAATATGGGTACAGCACATGGTGTTAAATAGTAAACAATTCAGCCATATTTTACCATAACCAATAACAAACACTTAATACATAGAAGAACAACTTTACACATTCAGGTACATACATCACGCAATTAAATTACAAAAAAAAAAAAAAGTTGTAGTATGTATGTTTGTTACTAACTACTGAATGGATTTGGCTGAAACTTTGCACGGGGATAGTTAATAAGCTGAATTAACATATAGGCTACAAAAAACCACGCTCCGACCCACTGGAGCAGAGTAACGCGGGTAAAACCGCGGGGCGCAGCTAATATAGATATGTAACATTGGATTTATCGGAGGAATAACAACGCGCGGAAGAAGTCGCGGACATCAGTTAGAATACACATACAAATCGACCCTCCCCGATATACAAACAGGGTGACGTCACCACCACTCCCACTCAATTTGAAGTGGTCGCGTGGTAGCCATGACCTCAATACTAAGCTACTGAATTAGACAGCTATTAATATTCGTTTCAGGTATATTTTACTGGATTTCTTGTAAATATAAGGTGTTTACAAAATGTATTCCTTCCATTTAACAGCTTATAGTATCATGTGTCTTTTTTTTCTGACTTATTTTTATGTAGAGTTAGCCATGAGGCTTTTGCTACTTCACCGGGCATTAAGGCTAGTAGAGCTCCTTAATAAATGGTTTAAATACTACGAACTCTGCTCCGATGCCCTCCTAAACCCGAAGTCCGAGAGGCCCGCGAACTGTAAAGTAGAGCGACATTTGCACAAAACTCCCCTAAAATACTAAAAGTCATAATCCCTCAATCTCATCGTCAGCGACCGCCCTAGGCTTGCTGAAAAATTATCGATATATCGATGTATCGATATTTTGAATTCAATATATCGATTTTTTCAACCGATATACATATATTGATTCGATATATCGGAATATCGATACAAAATATCCAGTATCGAAAATTGTATTGAAAACGATATTATTATATTTTTTTTTTCTTATGGAACTGAAGTCGCCGGAATTTGAAACCGTAGTCGATAGGAACGAACGAAAAAAAAATAACTATATTGTATATGACTGTTGAGTTTTATGTTTTGCGTACGTTGTGTATTATTTCAGTTTAGTTCTTTTAATTATTAATTTATTATAATTTATACTTTTATTATTCCTTCCTTTTTCTTTTGTATTTTTTTCCTTTTAGTTCTTTATATTCTTGTAATTTTCTCTAATAAAACAGAATACTGGTAAAATACCTTCGTGTTTATTAAGATATTTGTACATTAAAATAATGTACATTTTGCACAAAAATTACTAATGTTATTATTGAGCTAGGCTGAATTAAATATATAATTATTTTAAAACATTTATTTTTATTTTTTATTTAATCGATATATCGATATTTTTCATTTGATATATCGATGCTGATATTGATATTTTAATAAATATCGATAAATCGATATTTTTTTTAATTTCCGACATCCCTAGACCGCCCTGAGCCGAAGTCCGAGCCCCACAGGGGGCGACCTCTGGCGCAGGTTGCTTAGTTTCTAGTTTAATAACCATGTATTAAGGCTGGAGCTCTGCTCGCCTTTATGCCCGGTGAAGTAGCAAAAGCCTCGTGGCTATCTAAGAAAGTCCATCCGAAAAAAACTACTAACTAAGCAACGTGCGCAAGAGGGCGTCCCCTGTGGGGCTTAGACCTCGGCTCAGGGCGGTCGCTGGCGATGATATTGAGGGATTATGACTTTTAGTGTTTTAGGGGAGTTTTGTGCAACTGTCGCTCTACTTTACAGGTCGTGGGGCTCTCGGACTTCAGGTCTACGAGGGCATCGGATGACTGAAGACTGGAGGATTCATGATATGACTAAGACTTCGATAAAAACGTGTTCATGACTGTCGGGTTATTGTAACGCATTCCCTATGTTATTGTTATGTATTATTGGAGCTATATTTAAAGTATTTTTTGCATGCATAGTAAACGATCAGTAGCGAATACATTTCTATCAGAGTTCTAGTAATATCGTCAAGCGATTCGTTAAGCTTTATCCGGATCATAACCTAATTAATAACACTTTCATCATCATCATCAGCCCGTATAACGTCCACTGCTGAACATGGGCCTCCTCCCGAGGGAGGTTTCTTGCCATAGTCACCACGCTTGGCAGGCGGATTGGTGACCGCAGTGTTATGTTGTGATACACAGGGGAAACTCTGCTGCCCGTTCCCTGGTTCACTTGTTATAGATGATATTATAACAATCGGGACCAACGGCTTAACGTGCTTTCCGAGGCACGGAGGGTAGACCCTCAACCAACCAGACGCGAAAGATTACACACAAAGATTTCTTGTCCGGCGTGGGGATCGAACCCACGACCTCAGAGGTTTAAAGCGACGCTACGGAGGATGTCTTCATGACTGTAGGGTTATTGTAACGCATTTCCTATTTTATTATTACTGTATTATTGGAGCTAAAGTAACTTAATTTTAATTAAAGGAGAATGTTTTTTTGGTCCAAAAAATAATTTAAAACCATTAAATTATGACCCCAAGCCGGCAACATGTTTGGTTTGAAAGATCATCTCAATTACCATATTTTTGTACAGAATCAAAGATATCTGTCCTGCAGAAATCTATAAATAAGCTAATAATTAGTATTTAGAAAAAAAAAATGTTACTCGTAAACTTCAGGTTCGATTTTGTTGCGTCTTTGCACACATAGTTACTTCAAATGAATGAGTCGATCAACAATGGGTTCATGCCTGGGGACCGCAGACTTTTTTGGACCAGGGCTCATAGTAAAAAAAAAAACTAAAAAAACACGCTTTTATAGCTAACCGAACTAAAACATAGAAAATAATTTTCACCTCAAAATAAAATTATAATAAAGTTTAAGTTATTAACAGAATAATTAAATTCAGAGTAAAAAGCGTGGGGTGCATTTTACCACTTTTCATAACTCTCCTCTCATAGATAGTTGCCAATAGAATGATTGTGACATTTACTTTATCAAGCACCCCACGCTTTTCACTCTGAATTGAATTATTCTGTTAATAACTTAAACTTTATTATAATTTTATTTTGAGGTGAAAATTATTTTCTATTTTTTAGTTCGCTTAGCTGTAAAAGCGTGTTTTATTAGTTTTTTTAAACTATTATTTATTTTTTAATGATAATGGGAAACTGTTATCAAATTATTGCATTGTCATCGGTCCTTGATACGTATGCAAAGTTTCAAATTAATCAGACTTCTGGAAACTGGTGAAAATTAAGTTCAAAGATTCCGTTACATATATACAACCCAAGCTAATAAAAGCGTGTTAAAAACATTCTCCTTTGTCAAAACTGGGGCTGGCTAGAATACCAGCGCTACGCAATGATCTTTTAGATTGTTGATGTATCTTAATGCCGAAGCCAGTTCCCATTTATGGTGCATATAACTGTAATAGTGTTAATCAATTTTTATGTTTTATTTCCTTGTATGTGCCGAAAATAAAAGTTTTTTCTTTCTTTCTTCATTTACCTTCTATTACACGTAATTACAATGATTTTTTTCCAGACCGTTAATTAGCTTTCATGTAGACGTATGGCATCCTGATTCCTGATTCTGAAAATAAAAATCGTTTTCATCTATTAGCTTTAGTTTTGAGATATGACATGTATGTAATTTTGTAGAAAAATACAAAAAAATAATATCATAAAAAAATATTTATTTAAAGCTGATAGATAGAAACGGCTGGTAGATTTAATTTCACTGTATCAAAAGATAAAAGAAAAGTGAAAAAAAAATCCTGAAAATTTTAAAAATTAAAATTTTTTAACCATGTTTTATTCATGATGTAGGTACAATAAAGAGAATTTTACTTTACTTTACTTAAAAAAAATGTCAAATTTAAAGTATTTTTTGCATGCATAGTAACAGTGGCGTAGCTGTCATAGGGCCAGGTGGTGCAGTGCACCAGGGCCCTGGACCTCAAGGGGCCCTCTAACCTAAGCTTTGAAAAGAGCGGGTCAACCAACTCGCCAGCTATTGAAGCTATGCACCGGGGCCCTTGGCCACCTAGCTACACAACTTCATAGTAGGTAAGACATTTCTATCAAATTTCTAGTAATATCGTCGACTATGCCCGGCTTTATCCGGATCATAACCTAATTAATAACACGTTAAAGCCATGAAATTATTCACACATTTTAACAGTCAAACGTCTGGAGAATGTTACGAAAATAAAATCATGGAACGTTCTGGAAATGCGCCAACAAGTCGCGAAAACGTTATAATTTCATTGCGAATTTGCCTTTTAAAATTCCTTATGGTCGGTCGTTTATTTTCTTCCTCCACGTCATAGACAACATAGAGAGATGAGTTTTCAGACGGATTTTTGTCTAAAAAGTCACCTTAGTCCGTGAGTCAGATTAAAACAGAGTTTTAAAACGGACGGACATATTAAAATACTTGTATCTAAAAGTGACGTCACATGAAATTTCGACGCGCTGTACCTTCGTCATTTTTACTTTGAGGAACGAAAAAAAAAATATGTGTCCAATATTTTTTGATAATCTAACTGACGGACTAAATAGATTTTTTTAGTCTTCATGCATTAATAAAGACTAATACAGATTATAATTACATAATTATTTAACAATGCCACTAAACAACATTATGTAATGTTGGCACACCGCCGAGTGGGTCACAGAGAAATATGCGCAGAGAGGAAAGTGCGATCGGTACCTAAAATACATTATACGTTACACTTCCGCGACGTACGTATACATTGTGACTGTTTAGTCGTTAGTATATGCCCGGTAAAGTTACAAAAGACTCGTGGCTGTAAGACCTTCCGAAAAAAAAAAAGTCCTTTGACGATTTACTATCAGTATTTCTATCGAAACGTAACATTGTTAAAATAGACATTTCTAGGAGCGTCGGACTTGTGATCTTGTGGTCGCCGGTACGATCCCCACCCATTGCACTACCGACGTGAACCCACTCGTAACACAAGCATTTTAGGTTAGCACGAGGGGTTAACAAGAATACTAGTATACTACAAAACTCTGCTAGTAATGTTTCTAAAAGTCTAAGTTGCCCTAAAGGAGTTTTTTTTTGGACGGACATATGTATTTAACCACGAGGCTTTTGCTACTTCACCGGGCATAAAGGCGAGCAGAGGTCCAGCCTAGATAAATGGCTTAAACACTAAAAACTAAGCAACCTGCGCAAGAGGACGTCCTGTAGAACTTGGACCTCGGCTCAGGGCGGTCGTTGGCGATTAGATTGAGGGAGTTGATAGATGAGCAGCAGCATCTACAGCTCAAAAACACAACCAACTCACTGCGATCACCGATCCGCCTGCCAAATGTGCGTCCGAAAACAAAAGTATATAATATTTACTATATTATTCTGGTGCACTATTTATGTTCATACTAATTGACGTGTGAACTTCTATAGCGTGATGCAGGAACGATGACGTCACTTGTAGCACGCGTATTTGTTACACATTATTATGTATTAACACGTAAACACGTGTGTAGTGTGCACGTGCATTTCCTATAGTACCGTGAGTAGAGTTCATTCACACATTATTATGTAGGAGCTTAAAGGGATCTGTCGGGATTTTCTTTGCTTACTCACGCTGAGAAACATGGGTGTCCTCTTTAACAAACCTTGGTAAGGCAGGGTCGTTGAGGGATCCCGCCGCCTACCGCCCTAGGCTCAGCCTCGGGGAGTGGGGCACATGGGCCCCGCTCCCTTCGAGGCTGACCCATGAGGAGTAGGGACGCCTCTACACTCCGGGCGACCCTATAATTGGGCAAATCGGCCACTGTAAGTGTGACCGCGGAGATCCCGCGGTAACATATTGGCCGCGGGTGCTGTCGGGGGGCCGGATTGCTCATGCGCACCCGGCCCCCGCCAACGGCGGATTGAAGGAGTGTACGGGAGGTTTAAGAGGTGTAGGGTCCTCTCCTCGTGGTATGAGTTTAGCATACCACGCTAATGGAGAGGGCGAGTCCCACATATCCCACCGCCAGCGCGCGAATACGCTGCAGGGGCGGTGGGAATGCCTAAATGCATTTCCCCCCGGTCATTAAGGGATATTGCATTAATCATCACGCTTGGCAGGTGGATTGGTGATCGCAGTAAGATGGGAGTAGCTTTGAGCTGATAGATACTGCTGCCCATCCATCAGCTGTATGTCCCTTAGTGGCCTCATAGATATGGGGTGGTCTATTCCAAGCCGGAAAGTAGACTGTCAATTTTATGTATTTGTACATACATACAACCTCGCGTAGCGGTATTTGGCTCGCTTTAAATCTTGGAGGTCGTGGGTTCGATCCCCACGCCGGACAAGAAGTCTTTGTGTAAATTATAAGATTTCTTTCCGGGTTGGGTTGAGGTACTACCCTTCGTGCCTCGGAAAGCACGTTAAGCCGTTGGAATCGTTTGTTATACCGTCATTTATAACAATCGTATACCAGGGAACGGGCAGCAGCGTTTATTTGTGTGTTACAACATAATACTGCGGTCACCAACCCGCCTGCCAAGCTTGGTGACTATGGCAAAAATCCCCCACTTGAGAGGAAGCCCATGTTTAGCAGTGGATGTTATACGGGTTGATGATGATGATAATGATGTACATCCAATAGATGTTTATGCCACCGTTAAATGATAAACTGTCGAGATATTGTAAACTTAGACGCCTCTTACTACATCCATAGAATGATATGGGGTGGTCTATAGAAACCACACGGCGTAGTATTTTCATGTGCAATACAGTACAGCACTAGCATAGGGATTCCATGAATGTTTCGGCGCTGACCAGGACAATAGTCCGGAGGGGGGAGGGTTTACAGTTAGCTCACAACTTCACTTACGTTCTTGCTTACAGAAACAACATCTTACACTTTGAGGAAGTAACATCATTATAAAACAAGGAACAACAGAAATAAATAAATTATTTAATAAGAGTAAACACTTGCTTCATATGAGCATGGATATTGCAAAGCAGGCTTTGTCTTTTTTTTATGGTTAGCGCTCTTACCGGGACCTGACGCTTGCACAGGAACCGCATCATAATCTGTTGCGTTTAAATTTTTTAAAGTTTTAAATTTAAAGATCTAAGCATACGTAGGGACGGACAGACCGCGGCAAGCGACTTTGTTTTATACTATGTACTTAGTGATGTCATTACATATTCTGAGGGCATAGGAAATGGGAGTATAGCTCCCGTATTTATTACGACAGCTCTTTAGAGCAAAAGTTTTATAATTGACCAAGGTTTTTCAATTGGGTCATAATTGACAAATTATCAAAGTCATAGTAACTAATATTGTTACGGGATTAGCCTCCATTTCTCTCTGTTGAAGCGGTTGTCTATAACATCCGTTTACCATAGAGACATAAAAAGATGGCGGACAACAGACTCTTCATGAATTGTCATAAACATTACGATTTTATTGTTTGAACTAACGACGTTTTGTTTTGAATGGGATTTGTGATGTGTTTAAGAGTTTAATATTGCTTTGTTTATGCACAAAACCTTAAATACTTAGGTACTTTTATAAATATGTTCCGATTGTTAGGTTTTTAGTTGTCACACTGGACACGTGTATTAGGACATACAAGTCGCCAGGATGGACGAGTGTTACGTTTGAATATTTTCATTGTGGATTATTTAATTAATTGTTATTTTGTGATTGACAACATTTTGTAATATTTAACGTAATTTAATAGATTTTGGTAACAAATGATTTCTTGTGTTGGCAGCACGGATGCGAAATGTCAATTTAAAAAAATACGGCTGCAACGTCAGTTTTAAATTTAATATGAAGTTCACTAATCACTTTCCCGTTGGATATGCCCGGTGAAGTAGCAAAAGCCTCAGGGCAAACAACATAATTATTATGCCCGTCCGAAAAAAAAAACCAATAAACTTTCCCGTTAGCGCTCGTCAGTGTTGGACGCACAAGTGATCGGTGTCAGCTTCAATTATTAAATAAATTATAATTAAACAATCTGTATTCGAAATTGTGATTTCTAAGTTGTAATAACGATAATCAGTACTTAAAGAATTAAGTGTTTTGGAGAGTTTGATTACATTATACCTACTGTGTGATTTTTTTTTACAGTCTTAATAGGTAATAATATGGTGTGTTGTGTAAGTGGAATTGAATCTATAGACCACAGTATATTTGTACTAGTATTTCGGTAATTAAAGTTTCGATATTCTCATAAATTACTTAAAAGAAATACATAGCGCGAGCTTAATAATAAAAAAAGGTGCCTATATATATTCGATATATTTTGAGAGACTAAGTTTAATTAATATCTTTTCGTACCATTTTACTTAAAATCCATAAATCTGAATTTTTAGCGAAGATTTCACAAATTTTCACGTAGTCCTGACATTGAAGAACTAATTTTGTAAAAATAAACAGATATTCCCGAGAGAGGGTATTTGCCACAGTCACCAACCCGCCTGCCAAGCGAGGTGACTAGGTCAAATACCCTCCCTCGGGAGGAGGCCCATATTCAGCAGTGGACGTTGTTTTTTTTTGTTCTGATTTTGATGATGATGATGATGATGCATATTCAAATTCAAATTCAAATTCAAAATTATTTATTTGTCAAACATAGGTGTACAAAGATCTTATCTTATTACATTATACAGTGTGCGCTATGTTTTGCCAATAGTGACATACAAATTTTTCAAATATGTTCAAAAAATATGGAGAAATTACATTATAAAATATCAGATATTATAAAATAATAGAGACAATTATTGTATTACTTAAATTAAATTATCATTAAAAAAATCATCTAATGTGTAATAACACCTTTTAAGTAATAGGTCCCTCAAAGTGACTTTAAATTTTTTTACTGGCAAGCATTTTATCTTGTCAGGTATTTTATTATATATTTTGGGAGCAATACCAAAAAAACTTTTTTTCATAAGTGCAGTTTTACATTTCACATGGCATAATGTGTTAATATATTGAGCATAGTAGACGCTGAGTAGCGAAGACATTTTTATCTAATGCATAGTACCTACCTAGGTTTTTTTTTGCTCCCATCTGAGACTCGCACTTTTTGTTCATACTGTGTTCAGTAGTCACAAGTTTGGCGGGAAAATTGTTTTTTTTATTTTTATAAAATGTCATGTGGCAATATCTTTGGTAAAGATTTCTATCTCAACCTCCCCCCCAAAAAAACGCTCGTGATAAGGCAGATGTCCAGCTGTGTTGATGAATTTTGGTCCCATTGTCTTGTCACAATAACAAGAATACATACTTTAACACCGCTCATTAAAATCTAGTAATTATGCTCTAAAAGTTGTTATTTTCACAAAACCTTTGTTTTCCTATTTTTAGAAAATTGTCATTTTTAATGCGAATATTAAAACCGGCCAATTGCGAGTCAGACTTATACAAGTGCACAAAGGGTTTAATTTTATTTTTAAAAGATTACTAGCAGAGTTTTTCAGACTACTAGTATTCTTATTAACCGCTCGTGCTAAGTAGTGCAATGGGTGGGGTTCGAACCGGCGACCTCAAGATCACAAGTCCGACGCCCTAGCCATTGGGCTTCGGCCGCTTCATCCTAGTAGCCTACATGTTAACCCAGCTTATAAACTATCCGCGTGCAAACTTTCAGTCAAATCCATTCAGTAGTTTTGGCGTGAAAGAGTAACAAACATCCATCCATCCATACTTACAAACTTTCGCGTTTATAATATTAGTAGGATAGTGGCAAATGCTTTACACCTCTTCTCATGAGTACGATAATTTTAACGTATATAATGACGTCACGCTGTTTTAAAAAATAACGTGAACTGAATAACAATTAGGTAGGTATTTTATACATAGGTAGGTTAGTTAGTTATGTGGGCCGGATTGCTATGCGTACCCGGCCCCTGCTAACGGCGGATTGAAGGAGTGTTCGGGGTGTTTTAGTGGTAGGGTCCTCTCCTCGTGGTATGAGTTAGCATACCACGCTATGGAGAGGGCGAGTCCCACATATTCCGCCGCCAGCGCGCGAATTCGCGTGCGTAGGTAATTGCATTTCCACCCGGACAACACAAAAAAAAATCCCACAGACATATTTTTGTCGTTGCTATCATTAAATTTTTTATATATGGATTTTTTATATCTTTTTATGAAACTAGCTGAAAATCAAGGAACCCATATTTTTTCTTTTTCCGAAATTCAATTTTTTACATATAAAAATATATAATATATTTTAGACGTAAGCGCCGGATGACGCCATTGCATTGTTACGGTTGTTTGACAACATTTCTTGGTCAGAGTTGAAAAATTAAAAAAAACTGATATTAGCTAAATGTCAAACGGTGTGACTAGAGTTGCCAACTTAAGAATGGATTAATAGTTTTAGATTTTAAATAAGCCAATGTAATATTTCAGTCCACCGTAACGATGACGTCAAGCATTTTTCAGTTTTTATTTTCTTACTCAAAAAATAGCCGGCTAAACAAAATAAAAATAATAGTTTTGGAATCAGAATTCGAGGCTTAAGGCTGTTACAAATTTCGAAATGTAGTCAATTGCAATTACAGTTGCACAAAACTTCCCTAAAATACAAGAAGTCAAAATCCCTCAATCTCATCGCCAGGGCGGTCCCTGAGCCGAGGTCCAAGTCCCACAGGCGACGCCCTCTTGCGCAGGTTGATTAGTTTGAAGTGTTTAAACCATTTATCTAGGCTGGAGTTCTGCTTGGCTTTATTCCCGGTGAAGTAGCAAAAGCCTCGTGGCAAACTATATATATCCGTCCGAAAAAAAAACAGGTTGTCAATTGGCAGTGTTTTTGCAAACTTCTAGTATTCTTGTTAACCCGTCGTGCTAAGATAAAATGCTTGTTACGAGTGGGATCATCACAGTATCATGGTGTATCCTATAAACGGAAAAGTTTGTAAGTATGGATGGATGTTCGTGACTCTTTCACGCCAAAACTCCCAAACGGAATTGGCTGGAATTTTGCACTGGGATAGGTTATACGCTGGATTAACATATATGTAGCCTATAGGCTACAAAACATCACGCTACGACCCGCTGGAGCAGAGTAACCCGGGTAAAACCGCGGGGCGGTATATTATATCCTCTAACCAGTTTTGTCAGGAATGCCAACGTTATACAAACAAAATTTAATTGTTACTGACAGTCAGTCAATATTTTATTAGTAGAGACGTTATCTGTCTGATAACACACCGTATAAAAAATACAAAATAATGACTCATTCATATCACTATAATTATTATAAATGTAAATTAGTATCACACATTGTCGACAACGACATACAATGTCACTGTGGCACCCAACCACAGTCTATGTCGCACGCGTTGGGCTGCCCTTCATGCCCTGACAGCTGCATGATTGAGGATCTGATGGCGGGAACCACAAAGGCCATTGGAGTGGCCACTTACTGGTCAAAATGGCTTTAAATAATGTATAAATACTAATAAGTTGAAACAGCGACACGAAAGAAGAAGTATCAAGGTGGAAACATATTGTTAAAACGGGAAGACACGCGACGCGTGTTGAGTCGAATCAAATGTATTGTTTTCTATAGATAGCGTTGCCAGGCGTCCGGATAAAACCGGACATACTTAGGCTTTTTGATTGCGTGTCCGGCCAAAATAAACGGAGTCCGGCTTTTGTTCGGCTTTCAACATTTCGCAAACGCGCGACTGAGCGCAGAATAGTCGACAGTCGGTCGCTCCTGCAAAACTCCCCTTAAGAAACTAAAAGCCATAATCCCTCAATCTCCCCGTCAGCGACCGCCCTGAGCCGAGGTCCAAGTTCCACAGGGGCAATTTAGACTTTTATAGTATTACTAGCTGACCCGGCAAATAGATGTTGGCCGATTCTCAGACCTACTCAATATGCTCACAAAATTTCATGAGAATCGGTCAAGCCGTTTCGGAGGAGTATGGCAACGAAAACTGTGACACGAGAATTTTATATATTAGATATTTTTATTATATTTCTATAATAATAACAAAATCTTGATTTTATATTGTACTAATAACATATCGCAAAATTTCCAATAATGAAGGGTGTCCGGCCTTTTTACTCAAATGTCCGGCCAAATTGGCTGATTTGTCCGGCTATGTGACCTGGCAACCCTATCTATATCCTACCCTATCATCAACAGCCCGTTTACGTCCACTGCTGAACATGGGCCTCCTCTTAACAGACCTTGGCAAGCCAGGATCGTAGAGGGATATTGCCATTATCACCACGCTTGGCAGACGGATTGGTGATCGCAGTAAGATGTAAACCTTGAGCTAATAGATGCTGCTGCTTATCCATCAGCCATATGTCCCTTAGTCGCCTTTTACGACACCCATGGGAAGACATGGGGTGGTCTATTCTAAGCCGGAGACCACACGGCAAGCCGGAAAATAGTGTGATTCTGGTAATACATGGTCAATACATTTGATTCGACTCAACACGCGTCGCGTGTCGTCAGGTGGCGTGGCGTTTAAACAATATGTTTCAGCCTTCACACACACACATCAGCCCGTATAACGTCCACTGCTGAACATGGACCTCCTCCCGAGGCAGGGTTTTGTCATACGCTTAAACCTCCGTAGCGTAGCGGTATTTGGCTTGCTTTAAATCTCGGAGGTCGTGGGTTCGATCCCCACGCCGGACAGGAAATCTTTCTTTCCGGGTGTGGTTGGTTGTGGGTCTACCCTCCGTGCCTCGGAAAGCACGTTAAGCCATTGGTCCCGATTGTTATAACATCATCTATAATAATCGTATATCAAGGAACGGGCAGCAGCGTTTCCTTGTGTGGTACAACATTATACTGCAGTCACCAATCCGCCTGTCAAGCGTGGTGACTATGGCAAATACCTCCCTCATGAGGAGGCCCACGTTTAGCAGTTTGCGTTATAGGGGTGATGATGACCACGCTTAGGCGGCGGGTTGGTGACCGCAATATCATCTTGTAATACATAGGGAAACGCTGCTGCCCGTTCCCTGGTATACGATTGTTGTAGACGATATTGTAACAATCGAGACCAACGGCTTAGCGTGCTTTCCGAGGCACGGAGGGTTATCTCTTAATTAATAAGACCCGGAAAGAAATCTTGCAATAATTACGCAGAGATATTTTGTCCGGCGTGCGGATCGAACTTACGAAGTTACGACCCTTGTGACTTGCAGTTTTGCTAATTTGTATGCCGTTTGCTTGAGGAAAACTTGGTTTAGTATAAAACATATTATTATTATTATGCCTAAAATTTTAATTTTAATTTAGCAATGACTAAAAATGAAATCACGCTTAAGATCCTATTTTTACATAGATAGTCGAATAATTAATTGAATAATTTATCTCTTATTCATAATTATCCGAGGCACGGAGGGTAGTTCCTCAACTGTCAACCCGAGAAAAAATCTGTTTAACTCAAAGATTTCATGTCCGGCCATGAGTATCGAACCCACGAACTTAGTAACTTAAAGCGTGTCCATGTACCGCCACGTCACGCATGTTGTCTTTTAATAATATAATATTATAAAGAGAAAAGAAATGATTGTTTGTTTGTATTTATTATGCTCCAGAACTACTGAACCGATTTCAAAAAGTCTTTAACCATTAGAAAGCTATATTATCAATCAATCAATCATTTATTTGGTAATACAAGTTGTTGGTATGAAATTTTCGAGATACAGCTTATTCTGCCCTATAGGGCGTACAAATTATTTTAATCTTAAACTAAAACATAATTAACATTAGTAGTTAATTACATTTTTTATAATTAAATTGACATAGATTGGATTAATTACACAGTTTTTAATTTTTTTAATATTATCTATGTCCAAACAAATATAAATAAATAGTAATAATAATCATTATGTTTCAAACATTTTATGGAATTATTGAATGTGACATTTTCTTTTCATCATCAACAGCCCGTTTACGTCCACTGCTGAATATGGGCCTCCTCTTAACAGACCTTGGCAAGTCAGGATCGTAGAGGGATATTGCCATTATCACATTTTCTTTTAATTAAGTTTAATTAAATCTAGATTAGTCCTAAATTGTTATATTATTTAATTTAATTTTAATACAATATAATAATAATATTCAATTTTTAGGTTATCTAGCGGTAACAGACTATATTTATTATGAAGTTTCCACGGGAACCAGAGCTACGCGGGAGAATAGGCATCGGAAGCTAGTCAAATATATGACTCAAATTCATACCTAGAAAAATTAATTGGAATGTTTAATTTCAAAATTTGCACGTTCCGTTACGTTACGTTCGTACCACAAGACATTAAAACCAAAATTATTTAATTGAAAAAGGACTCTATGTACCTTAAAATACAATCCAATTAAGATTACTTCCAAATGGCTGATACGACATTTAACAACTTAAAATGTATCCGAATCATTCGAAAATTTGCAGTTCTATTACGTTCATTCAACTAAACGGTATTTGAACTGAAACAATTCAGTTGGAAATTGAATTCTAAAGTTATGAAGATAAGAATCAATTTGTAATGGTTTCAGAAGACTGATATTACGTTTCAGAATTAAGAGAACGTTACGTCATATGTGTGTAGTACGATAATTTGATGTAATTGGTAGAATTAAGAAAGATTAAAATGTATTTATCAGCCGTGTGGTTTCCGGCATAGAATAGAACACTTCTTTTGGGTGTCTTAAGAGGCGACCAAGGGACATACTTACACCTGATGGATGGCAGCAGCATCTTTCGGCTCAAGGATTGGAATATACCACGAGCTTTTGCTACTTCACCTGGCATAAAGGCGAGCAGAGCTCCAGCCTTAATAAATGGTTTAAAAACTACAAAATAAGCAACCTGCGCAAGAGAGCGGCCCCTGTGGGGCTCGGACCTCGGCTCAGGGCGGTCGCTGGCGGGGAAATTGAGGGATAATGACTTTTAGTATTTAGGGGAGTTTTGTGCAATTGTCGCTCTACTTTACAGTTCGCGGGCCTCTCGGACTTCGGGTCTACGAGGGCATCGTATGGTCCTTTGCAAACTAAAGATCGGGAGGACGAGGGCTTCGCACGGGTGCAATGCTGATTATACACTCTATCTATTAAAAAAACCGCATCAAAATCCGTTGCGTAGTTTTAAAGATCTGTACAGGAACGGTTTGTTGGTTCCTCCATGGCGCTGATTGTTTTCTTGAGGTTTGTCCGGCTACTGTAGATTAGACTACAGTACTCCTCTCCGAGACTGAAAGTCGTTCTTTGTGTGTTGGAGTTCCAGTAAGTCGGAACTAATTCCAGTGAGTCGGGACCGTTGAGGCTGCGACTGCGTGCGGCGAGTGCTGCGTTGACCGGTGCGTGTGAGGTCGTGTTCGCAGTGCCGTGGTGCTGTAGCCGGAGACGGTGGAGCCGTGTTGCGGAAGCAAGTTTTTTTTATTAATTTTTTTATTAAATATGGGCTTACGTTTGATCATAATCTTGCTTGATGGAAGGCGAAGATAAGGCCTAAGATGATACACGCTTGCCTAGAAAGTGTCTGTCCACTTTAGCCTTAAAAAGTTGTTGCTTGTTATTGTTGGTTGCAGAGCCGGAGGAGGTGTATCTTGCTGGAGTAGCCGGTTGCGTGTTGTCTTCGGGGTCACCAATTTTAGAAGAACGGTTGGTGGTGTTCCTTCACAGAAAATGAAGATCTTCTTTGCCGGGCGAGGTGGTGTGCAGCGACCGACGGCCATACGTTGATATTCAGAACTTGTATATGTTCGAATTGGCTTGCGAACTTGTATTGCGCGATACAGCCCAACTAGCAAAGAGATCGTATAAGCAATTACTCTAATGACTATGAATCGAAAAACACTCGTATGAAAGATCCTATTATTTCAAAAAGCCGTTTAAAAGCAGCTGTCTAGATATTTTAGCTTTCAACGCTTTTTGGCTCTATAAACATGTCTAGTAAACGTGTACTCGACGAATTCATATTGCATTTACTAGATAATTATATAAAGATATCTTCGATAACCTTCATGCAACCGGAAGTCCTATGACAGCTCTTTGAAAGCAACTGAATAGCTAATTTGTCAAAAATCTAGCTTTTATAGCACTATCTTTCGACATGTATTTATTACAGCATAATTATAGAGAAAACGCTGTTTATTTGATAAAATAGCATCTCAGTTACTATAACGGCACTTAATGTCATATAATAGCTTTACAAGGCGTTCATTCCGCTTAAATTTTGAAGTTGAGAAACACTTAAAATTTATCTATTACAGCCCCAAAGGTGCTCTAAACATAATTTGAAAGCCGTCTTACAGCATAGTTGTGGTATGAAAGTGGAATAAAATCTTTTACAGCACTGTACTATATAGTTAAACTAATGGTGGTCAACCATTTAAATTGCCACTAAAATAATTAACTAACTAACACCTTTGGGCTAACTTCAGGTCACGAATTGTCAATATGACTGTAAAATTGT
This sequence comes from Nycteola revayana, assembly GCA_947037095.2. Lineage (NCBI taxonomy): Eukaryota > Metazoa > Arthropoda > Insecta > Lepidoptera > Nolidae > Nycteola > Nycteola revayana. The sequence continues at coordinate 8,383,262 of OX344840.2, forward strand.
ATGGCACAAATAATTTGGCAAAATTTAATACTTATATGAAATAAAAAAAATATTTCTTTTCACAAACAGCTCCGGTAATTGAAGCAATAAAATGGTCTATGAATGCTGCTTGGTTGCATTCACACGATCAAGATACAAGAGTCGAGTGATTGCAACCGCACTGCTATATTACAATAAATTTGTCGAATGAAAGCGCTTCTACCGACTTGGGAAAAGCTAATGTGTTGAAAAATGGCATACTGATGATTAAAATGATACTATTAACTTTCGAATTGCGATTACTCTATATTCTTTCGACTATTTGGCTATTTAGACGATAATCTTACGATATTTACATCACTTAACGAGAGAAGAGAGAGAGTGAGAGAGAACGTGCACAGATCATTTACTCGACATTTTCTCACCACCAATAGCTGAAATAGAAACGTGCTGGTGGCATTTATACGATATATTTTGCTGGTTGCGAGGTTAGTTGGGATGCTAGGTGGTAGATGGCGCTACGCCTCTACACTTCGGGCGTCCCTATAATTGGGCAAATGGGCCACTGCAAGTGTGGCCCTGGAGATCCTGCGGTACCATATTGGCCGCGGGTGAAAAAAAAAAAAAAAAAAAGGTGTTAGATGGCGCTGCTTGTCTTTTCTACTGTAGATGTCGCTACTATCGAAGCATACATAGGAACAGACAGACAGACAGCGGGAAGCGACTTTGTTATACTATTTAGTGACGAGTTTGTTTAATTTAATACCTATGTTAATATGTGTTATAAACGTCATTGATTGTAAAGAATTTTCCTCGTCAGATGAGGAAAATCAACTACTTATATCCATACAAGTAAATAAAACTGAAGTGTCCGTTTGTAATGGAATTAGAAGAATGAGTAAAGGCTTAAACAAAATACAATTTAAAAAAATGTTTGTTTGCTTGTTACAGATAATCGCAGTAACGGATTCATTTTGGCGGGAATTTCACTGGTATATTATATACATATAGCTAATTTTACCTTATCTATATAAAGCTGAAGAGTTTTTATGTTTGTTTGAACGCGCTAAAATCAGGAACTACTGGTCCAATTTGAAAAATTCTTCCACCGTTGGAAAGCTACACTATTCCCGGATGATATATAAGAGAATTGTCTATAAATAAATTTAAAATGACTTAAAGCCAAATTGTGCAGCAGGGCTTATAATAAACTTTCCGATTATCTTTGTGACAAAAATGCTTGGGATTAAATCGCTCCAATCTCAATGTAAAATAAAGTATTTTGTTATTAGGTAATTAAAAAATTGTTATGTATTATTAGATTTTAAAAGAGGGTTCTACTGAGTTTTTTTGGCAGTGTTTCTCAGTAGTCGCCACGTCACGCACTGCACGGTATGAAAAAAAATATGACGATTCCAAACAAATGTAACCATTTTTACGGAATAAATGAATTTTGAATTTGAATAGAGGCTATATTTAATTATGAAGTTCCCACGGGAACGGGAGTAACGCGGGTGGAACCGCGCGCGGGAAGCTAGTTTCTAATAAATTCATAATTTATACCCATAGATACTAGTAATAGGTACAAAGAGTTTTATACAATTAATACTCGCATCACTGGTGAAACCTGTTCATTATAAAATTATCAGTTATTGATTATGTTTCTCGCACGCGTTTTAACCCGCTTAGCTCTAGTTCCCGTGGGAACTTCATCGTAAAATATACCCTATCTTACTCCTGGATAACGTAGCTTTCTAATCGTGAAAGAAATTTTGAAATCGGTCCAGTAGTTTTGAAGCCTTTTCAATATAAACAAACAAATCTTTCGTCTTTATAATATTACTAGCCGCGCCCCGCGGTTTTACCCGCGTTACTCTGCTCCAGTGGGTTGGAGCGTGATGTTGTTTAGCCTATATGTTAATCCAGCGTATAACCTATCCGTTAAGTAGTTTTGGCGTGAAAAAGAGTAACAAACATCCATCCATACATACAAACAAACTCATCAACATCATCATCAGCCCGTATCATAATAAAAGAAATATGAATAGGTACCTACTTATTTTAATTCCCACAACCAACCAGATCTTGAGAACTCTATGCTATTACGGTCACCAATCCGCTTCCAAAGCGCGGAGACTACGTCAATGACTTTAGCAATGACGTCCCTTTTAAGTGTCAGTAACCTAAAATCATTAAATATATCCACAAATAGCCGTAAATAATGTCACAACTGATTAATAAATAGCACACGAAAATTTGCCCGTTGCCAAGTATGAACATCCATACTTGTATGTCCAACCGACCACTTTGTTTATTGAACAAAAATGTTTCTTATTCTACAGGAAATACAGTTCATATTTAATTGTGATGTTTCCGTTCCCAAGTAGTAACATTAATTCTTGTACGGCCAACTGATCATTAAGTTACACTTTAAAAATGATTCTTGTTCCTACAGTAATACGTTTGACGTGAGAATGAAAATGAGTTTGAATGAGAAAAGATACGATAATTCCCTCCCATTCCTAAATTAAAATTTGAATGCGAAAGGTATAGACACAACGTATATTCCTAAATAGCTTACTAGCCGTTCAGTTATCATACAAAACTGTTCCTTAATTTTATAAACTTACGGTTGAAATTTGAATGGGTATGCTCAGGGGTATACGCCCATGTAATTAGGGATTTGATGCAATGGCGCTCCGCTGGCGTCAGTAATGACGTGTTTGACATCAAGCCAAATAATTGAGGTATTATTTTGTTAGATATTATAAGAATGGACGTCAGATTACACTTTTTTTTCATATATTTTTAAAACAATTTGGCAAAGAATTGGTGGCAAGAAAGCGCCAGAGAGATATTACAGTTACCTACTTTTACTAACTTAAACAGCGCGTTAAAGTCCACTGCTGAACATTGGCCTCCTGATTAACAGATATTAGTAAGCCAGAGGGCCGTTGAAGGTAGGTTTGCTAGAGTAGGATTCTCGCCGGCGAGGATCGCGTTGCGCCCCTATCCCTGCCCTATGTTTGAGCGCCTGTAGGCGGTGCCAGTGATCACATCATTCACATCATCTTTATGTATCTGCCTTTTTTATTTAGGTGGCAGAGAGGGTCGTGGTCCTAAACCCCATAACGGCGCCATCAGGTGTGTGTGTAGGGTTACCAACTATAGTATAATACTGTTTATCACTATATTATACTTTTTACTGTTGAACAAAAATAAAGTATACAAAATACGGTTTTGAGCGTCAAAATGCTTAACACTATAAGTCAAAGTTTTCTGTAAAATATTCAAGACATGAAAGTGTGTGTGCAACACCCACTTTTGAAACTTCAGAAACGCAAAATGTATTATATTATTTACTTAATTATTATGTCACTTGACCTAACCTAACCGAACGAGACTGCTATAGTTGTAAGAAAAAACAAAAAACACCAACTTCAATAGTCTTATTGAACTCCATTGGTTTAGGTTTAGGTTATTTTTTTAACCACCCGAAACCTCGTTAGTTTATCGACTAACTAAAAAGTTGATCAACTTACGATCCTTATTATTTTCAGGTGACATATCCATTTTGACAACCTCCGTAGCGTAGCGGTATTTGGCTCGCTTTAAATCTCGGAGGTCGTAGGTTCGATCCCTACGCCGCACAGTAAAGCTTTGTGTAAATTCTAAGATTTATTTCCGGGTCTGTTTGGTTGAAGGACTACCCTCCGTGCCTCGGAAAGCACGTTAAGCCGTTGGCCCCGATTGTTATAACATCATCTATAATAATCGTATATCAAGGAACGGGCAGCAGCGTTTCCTTGTGTGGTACAACATAATACTGCGGTCACCAATCCGCCTGCCAAGCGTGGTGACTATGGCAAATAGCCTCCCCGGGATGAGGCCCATGTTCAGCAGTGGACGTTATACGGGCTGATGATGATAATATCCATTTTTAAAACAAAAATCCTCCTAAAGTAAGATTCCTTCGCGTTCCATTGAACTCATCTTCTCATTGACAGCAACATTTAAATTTAGAACAATTTAGTTTTCACTCGCGTAGACCGAGTGTCCGCCATTCCATTAACAAACCAATTGAAGCAATTTAATCTTTATTAATGAAAATAAATGGTTTATTTTCAAATGTCGCGTGTTGTATGTTAATGCGTTTTGGTCCTGCGTTAATTTATTTAACATAATGTAGATTTTAATTTGTTTTTATTTTTTGGCTCGTAGATAATAATGTCAATTGATTCGGACACGCGATGGTCACGTGGTATGTTTACTGCACCACGTGATTGTCATGTGATCATGTCACACAGTAAATTTTATGTACTCCGATTCTATTTTTAAACTAACTTCCCGCGAATTCTTTTGCGTAAAATAAGGATTATATAGGTTTATATCAATAAAAGTCCTGTCTTAATCGGTACGACCGTTTAGGAGATTAGATGGGATACAAGGACAAACATAGGTAGACATCATAAAAAGTAACGTACTTACATTATCTATACTAATATTATAAAGAGGAAAAGTTTGTATTTTTGTATGTTTGTTTCGAATAAACTCAAAAATAACTGAACGGATTTCGATAATTCTTTCACTATTAGAATACAAAATCATTCCTGAGTAACATAGGTTCTTAAATTCCACCCGTGCGGAAAACGGGGCGGGCCACCAGTACCTAATAAAATTAGTTATGGTGAAAATCCCGTGGAAATCGGTGCAGCCATTACTGAGATTAGTCGGAACAAACAGACATACAGAAAAAAAACATTTTAAATTACATCTACGTTATCCAGGAGTTACATAGGCTGTATTTACTTTAAAGCGGCCGTAGCCCAATGGCTAATGTGTCGGACTTGTGATCTTGAGGTCGCCGGTTCGAACCCCACCCATTGCACTACCGACGTGAACCCACTCGCAACACAAGCATTTTAGTTAACAAGAATACTATTAGCCTGCAAAACTTTGCTTATAATCTTTAAAAAAAAAAGAAGTGATATTAGTGCTACAAATATGTACAGTCAACAAAAGAGATAGGTTTTCACCGTCAATATGTAATAATGTAAATAAATATGTTGTTGTCAGTACAACAGCCGGTAATTCTTTATGGGCAAAAAGTTTGCTGCTAGCTGTGTTCAAATATACATAATAGTTAAGGCATCTCATAAACGTGTACTTATAAATTTAAAATGCATTTGACCTATCTCTTTTGCTGACTGTACCACAGACATTAAGTTTCTGTTTGTGTATAATACATACATACATTCACGCCTCTTTCCTATAGGGGTAGGCAGACACCACTTTTTTCCACTTGCTACGATCTAGACATACGTACCAATTTCGTAAAATAATTTGGGAAAGAAATACATATTTATCATTTGATTGACTAATACGAAACGTGATACAACTTTATTAGGGTTGCCACCTTTTTAATTTGTAGTTAAAGTACATTGGCTAATAGTAGACAGCCAAGGTAAGAAAAAAAAGTACATAATAAGAAAATAAAGTACAATATAGTTATTTATCTTTTATAATTATGTTTATGCTTTTTTGCAGTTTGTATCAAATAATATATCGACTAAACAATCTTTAATATTTAAATTAAAGTAAATAAGTATTATCAAATCCAGGGACGTTTTGTTTCTTTCATCTCGTCATGATGTCGTGGTAGGAATATAAATAAAGTATTTTCCTGTACTCTATTGATATCATAAAGTATAGAGTACAATTACCTGAAATAACGTACAATACTTTACTATAAAGTACGGGTGGCAACACTGGCAACCCTAAACGTTATGAATCTTATTATAAAAAAAATGAAGATCCCACGGGAATGGAAGCAAAGCGTGTAAAACCGCGCGGAAAGCTAGTATCTCTATAAATTCTATTTCTATACTCGATGACATTACCTATTCAGTTGTTTTCGATATTAATTTAATTCACAGTGCGTAAAACAATGCGAGTCACGCGACACAATTCGTAATAAAATGTAAATTTTCCTTTACCTATGTTTTATAGCGTATTGGCATACCTAGTTACTAAACTCAGAGCGCTGTAGGCAAGCATCAAATTGGCGCCACTTTTTTATAAATAACTAGATGACCCGACAGACGTTGTCCTGTCTTAACTATGAATATTGAATTCGAGTTGGTATTCATAACTCCGATCGAGGCATCGTATGTTAAACGATCTATTTTTTTAATCCTCTTTGATAATATTTGCAACACATGTGATTGTTACGTCAAACGCCATAAGGTTACATTAAAAAAGTTTATATTGTTAAAAATTATATTGTAAAAATTGAATATGGTCTTTTAGTATTCTTTTTTTTTTAATTTGGCGCACAATTTTCTTAATTTTTTCTTTATAAAACCTTTCTCATGATAATAGCAAGCACAACAAATAGTAGATTGTTTATCTAGGGAGCAAACAACTATTTTAAAGGCGAGAGTGTTTTTTTTAATCCAGAGCGGAGCGAAGGATTCTAGAGTAGAATCCCGAGCGGAGCGAAGGATTCTAGAGTAGAATCCTGAGCGCAGCGAGGGATTAAAAGTATGTCACTCGAGCTTAAAATAGTGTTGCTCCCGAGGTGGACACTCTACTTTTTATCACCCTCTATGAGAAAATAAGTAAGTGCAACTTATGAACAAGAATTTATTTACGTACAATGAAGAACCATAAGACATAATAATACTTTCACTTGAGGAAGACGCACTCATTTTTTATAATTCTAAAATCTGAATATGAATCAACTACGAACGAAAGCAGAATGCATTTAATTTCGCGCGTTGTTTATTTTTCATCAACTTTTTTAAAATTTGGCGCGCTCGCAGTTTTTCAGCCAGTCACAATATATTCAATACATTGTTCCCGCATGGTTTGTGATTCACCTCTTTGCTGATTGAAAAATTATTAACAATATCCACACTCCAAATTCAAATCAATTTTGGTCCCTAAGGGATTAATGAGCTATTTTGGTCCCTGTTTAAGAGGAATAAACTAGCTCTTTGAATAGATGTGATAAAAAAATAATTAACGATATCGGTTCAACCGTTCACGCGTGATGCCGTGACCAAGGGAATTAAGGGTTCATCTTATATATAAAATTCTCGTGTCACAATGTTCGTTCCCGTACTCCTCCGAAACGGCTTGACCGATTCTCATGAAATTTTGTGAGCATATTGAGTAGGTCTGAGAATGGGCCAACATCTATTTGCCGGGTCAGCTAGTTTTATATAATAATATAGGCTAGTACTAGTCAAAAGGGAATTGTTAATTATTGGCTTATCGTAAAGTTGTTATGTAAAAAGTATTTTTACAAAAAAATATAATTAAAACTATTTTTTTTTTTTTCTTTCTCGTTGCAGGAAAGTAAATGTAAAACGAGTCGTTTAATAAGTATTTAAGCCGATTGAGTTCAAAAACCGTCGCCATTTTATGGTTGGAGGCGGATTCTGTGTTGCTCACTACATACCTAGTATAAAACAAAGTCGCTTTCTCTGTCCCTATGTCCCTATGTATGCTTAAATCTTTAAAACTACCTACGCAACGGATTTTGATGCGGTTTTTTTTAATAGATAGAGTGATTCAAGAGGAAGGTTTATAATGTATGATACATCAGCATTGCACCCGTGCGAAGCCGGGGCGGGTCGCTAGTTAATAATAATTTTGATTTCAGTATTTTGCGATCGATTTCTAAGTCTGAGTAAAAAGTACCTATGTATTTTCTTGAAAATCTGTACTCAAATCATTTTTCAAAAGATTAAATATTTATTTTTCTTCAATTACATTCAAAACAAATAAAACACATAGTTTTTGGTCTTTAAATCATTTTACATCCGATTATAATATTAGTCTCGATTCGTAAAGCCAGTTATCAAAAAATATGTAAAATACGCAACATCCATTCAGTTTTTAAATCAATTCTTTCCAACAATAGTTGCGCGTACGCAGCGGACCGTTGAGTATAGAAGAGGTCAACAACCGAATTGAGATCAACTGACTTGCCACTATTTACTGCCCTTTTAGAATTCCGTACTCGAAGGTTTAAAACGGGACCCTATTACTAACACTTATTTATTTATTTACTTATTTATCGTTTCATAAAAGGTACAAAGTAGGCTTATGATGTATGTCTGTCACCAGACTGTATCTCCAGAACCGCGATAGCTAGGTAGTTGAAATTTTCACAAATTATGTATTTCTATTGCCGTAAAAACGCTTTTTACTCTGAATTGAATTATTCTGTTAATAACTAAAACTTTATTAAAATTTTATTTTGAGGTGATAAATTCTGATTGATTGTTCGATCTTCTACTACTGTAATATAATATAAACCCTTTGAAATTAAAAATTATTTTCTATTTTTTAGTTCGGTTAGCTTTAAAGCGTGTTTTTTTAGTTTTTTTAAACTATTATTTTTCTTTTTGGAAGGACTTACGTAGTAAGCCCCTAGGCTTTTTCTACTTCACCGGGCATAAAGGCGAGCAGAGCTCCAGCCTAGATACATTATTTGACTGACTTTTCTTTGACTGCACCGGTGGCTCAGTGGTTACGGAAGTTGTTTCTGAGACCTGGTGTTCTGGGTTCGATTCCCACCCGGGACAATTATTTGTGTGAACCACATATAGTTGTTCTGAGTCTGGGTGTTCTTTGTGTCCGTGAAATGAATGTTTGTAAAGTCCCCCGCGACACAGGGATTTATTTCCCTAGTGCGGGAGTTGTCTTTTTTAAAAAAGAAAAAAAAGAAATTGTTTAAAAAACCACGTATCCACGGTTTTCTAATACTAATATTATAAAGAAGAAAGATTTGTATTTTTGTGTGTATGTTTGTAATGAATAAACTCAAAAACGAATGTGCCGATTTCAATAATTCTTGAGTGACATAGGCTGTATTTATATATGAAGTTCCTACGGGAACGGGAGTTACGCGGGTGAAACTACCCGCGAGAAGCTACTAATATTGTAAAGAGGAAAGATTTGATTGTAAGTTTGCATTGAATTAACTCCGAAACTACTGGTCCGATTTGAAAAATTATTTCAGTGCTCGATAGCCCATTTATACGAGGAAAACTAAAGGCTATGTTTAATTATTAAGTTCACACCTGACCGGTAGTAACGCGGCTAAAACCGCGCGTGGGAATCTATACATATAGTAGAATCTATAGTTATGTCATAAAATGAAGAAATACTAAATAGGTACTTAGTATGCAAATTCTGCTTGTAAAATGACACAGTTAAGTGTTCATCATATCTCTTGGCACGAACACAGACAGGATGCCAGACGGAACCGAAAATAGTCGCCCGCGCAAGGTTACCTTCGGGTGAACTAATATTTTTCTCTGTTAACCCAATAAGATTTAATAATTAACTAGCTTTAAGCGCGCGGTTTCACAGATATCTCGCGTTCCTGTGGAAAATTCATAATGAAATATATAATATGTAGGTACTTATTTATACATATAAAGCATTATGTTCATCATCATCATTTCAGCCGTAGGACGTCAACTGTTGGACATAGGCTTTACTCATAGATCTTCAGTTGTTGCAGTAAGAAGCGGCCTGCATCCACCGCGATCCCGCGGCCTTAAATAGATCATCCGTCCATCTAGTAGGTGGACCTAGCTCCTACGCTACGCTTGCCGATCCGCGGTCTCCATTCGAGAACTTTTCGGCCCCAACGGCCGTCTGTTCTCCGTGCTATATGGCCTTCCATTGCCACTTCAACAAACTAATCCGTTGGGCTATGTCGGTAACCCGCGTTCTTCTACGAATCTCTTAATTTCCGATTCGATCTCGTAGAGAAACCCCGAGTATAGCCCTCTCCATAGCGTTATGTTACTAAGGGATAATGTAGCATTCTAATAGTGAAAGAATGACCGTAATCCGTTCAGTAGTTTTCGAGTTTATTCGTAACAAACATTGGTAATAATCACCCCCATATGGCATGGCCCAAATACCTTTATGCCTGAAGACGAGTCTTTAACCAGTTTGTGTTGCATGACCTATGAATCCGAAACGTGGTGCTTCGCTATAGGCCTTATGAATAGACTCAGTGTCGCTCAACGAGCTATGGAGAGGGCATAGGCTCGAGGTTTCTCTATGAGATCGAATCAGAAATGAGGAGATACGTAGAACAACGCGGGTTACCGATATAGAACGGAATAGTTCGTTGAATTTCCAATGGGCAGGCCATATAGCACGGAGAACAGATGGCCGTTGGGTCGGAAAAGTTCTCTAATGGAGACCGCGGATCGCCATGTATAGATGGACGGATGATCAGGTAAAGGCCGCGGGATCACGGTGGATGCAGGCCGCCTCCAACCGTACTAACTAAATCTATGAGGGAGGTCTATATCCAGCAATAGACGTCCTACGGGTGAAATGATGATGGCATGGGCCCCGCCAGGTCCAATACCGACCCTGTACCTACACCTCTACCAATCGTCAATCGTCCAATACCGCCTACCTATTCTAAATAGCAGTCGTGATAGTGAGGTGGTTGTCCTTTACATACAACCTATATATACTCCCATTACATCATAGACTTCAGACGAACCTAGACATAAAGACCTGTTAGTCATAAAGTCTACAAGACCTATGACGACAGCACGTCGTCATGACGACCATGATTCATCAATGACAGATTTGCAAACCTATTACGTCCACGTTATAATGTGCATTGGAATATAAACTTTACGGCAAAGATATAAAGTCCCTATTTCTTTATTGTACAAATTTATATTTAACTTCAGTGATTAGTTTGTAGAAGTGCGACCAATATTAAGCAGCCGTAGCTAGGCTAGGGCGTCGGACTTGAGATCTTGAGGTCGCCGGTTCGATCAACACCCGTTGCACTACCGACGTGAACCCACTCGTAACACAAGATTTTTATGTGAAAAAAAGGGTTGTAGGTTGAAAGGTGGGAATGAAAATTCACTATACCACGCGGACGAAGTCGCGAGCCCAGCTAGTTATTTAGGGTTCTGTACCTGAAAGGTAGCAACGGGACCCTATTACTAAGACTTCGCTGTCTGTGTGTCACCAGGCTTTATCTCAAGAACCGCAATAGCTAGACAGTTGAAATTTTCGCAGGTGATGTACTTCAGTTGCCGCTATAATAACAAATATTAAAAATAAAATAAAATAAATACTTAAGGGGGGCTCCCATACAACAAACGTTTTTTTTGCCTTTTTTGCTCGATATCAATAAAGGCAACAGGTAGACTCTTGAAAATGGTACGGAACCCTTCGTGCGCGAGTCCGACTCGCCCTTGATCAGTTTTGATGTATAGATATCACTTTATATATGTTTTCGTCGCAGGCGGCCTCTCTAATTTCTGGCTTTAAAAATACTTAATTACAATAAATTTTGTAATTATGTAACTTAACAATAAAACAACAAAATTACTCAGTATTTAGTACTTAGGTACTATAAGATCGTAATCTTTTTATTTAATTACTTTTATCTTATTGATTAAAATCATACATGGCTGCTCAAAAGGCTCATTTACCTAATTACTGATGGGTTATTAAAACGATAAACGATCAAACAGATCGATAATATAGTAAGTAAGTAAGTTTTATTCTGCGATTTAAAGTATTTAAAATGTTGACCGGGGATGTAAGGTACCAACATGCCAAATTTCATTTGAATCGGTGCAACAGTTTTGGACGCCCGCCCGTACCTATATCTAACATCTCCCTGACTTGGTGCTTAGCGTTTTTTTTTCTATGTACATACATTCCACTTCTACAGTTTTATTTTATTTTATGTATAATAGATGTGTCAATATATTAAGTTAATATAGCTTTAATAATACAGTAACAATAAGATAGGACAACCTCGGTAGCGTAGCGGTATTAAGCCCGCTTCAATTCTCGGAGGTCGTGGGTTCCATCCCCACGGCGCCGGACAGGACATATTTGTGATAAAGATAAGAAAAGAACAATAAAGAACTACCTTCCGTGCCTCGGAAAGCACGTTAAGCTGTAAGTTGGTCCCGATTGTTATAACATCATGTATAATAATCGTATATCAAGGAACGGGCAGCAGCATTTTCTTGTGAGGTACAACATAATACCTGCGGTCACCTACCCGCCTGCCAAGCGTGGTGACAATGGCAAATACCCTCCCTCGGGAGGAGGCCCATGTTCAGCAGTCGACGTTATACGGGCTGATGATGAACATATATATAGTAATGAAGACATTTTTGTCGAAGACATAGTCAAATCGTTACGTGATTAACCTCTAGGTATTGTTCTAGTGCAGTGGTTCCCAACCTTTAAGCGATGAAAGACCATTTTACTAAATGTTTATCTCGTTACGGACCACCTGTTTTGCGTAATCACCCTAAAATTGAGTATAACAATAACTTATGTATATTATAAAATACTATGTTTAGTGAATAGATATTTTGCTGCGTCGCAATATTCTTTTGGCAGTTTTCAGGTCCATTTCCTTTGCTTCCAGGGACCACCAGTGGTCCGCGGACCACCTGTTGGGAACCACTGTTCTAGTGCAAGGCTGCTCAACCTTTTCAAGTGTCGGGCCAAACGTTTGATTTAGTCGCTAGCGACGCCGACGGGCCACTTACATTTCCAGTTTCAGTTAGACTTAGCAAATAAAATTGAATTATTGTTTATGGAACAAAGAGTATCTTATTCTAAAATGCAAATAAAGAAACAAAATTGAACTTAAATCTAGGGTAACTTATACAATCAATGTGATTTCTGCCATTGTCAATTATCTTCACAGAGGTCATAAAGTTTGAATCGGGATGTACTGTGCGCGACGGGATTTTTGAATTTGGTGCATATTTTTAAACCATACTTGCGCGGGCCACTTAAAATTCTTTCGCGGGCCTCACTGTGACTCGCGGGCCTGGGGTTGAGCAGCCTTGTTCTAGTGTCTAATATAAAATTTTATCGTTTTTACACTCTTCTAAAAAGTGACTTTTTTTTTAAATTAGCGAGAGGACGAGTCTGACAACTCGTCCTCTCCATAGCGATGGACATACCACGAGGAGAGGACCCTAAACCACTAAAACATGATCTAAATACTATGCCAGAAAAAAAACCGTGGAGACCGCAATAAAAAAAGTTCTGAGTCAATTTACAAAAACGTCATAGACCATATAAAAAAATGTTGTAGTTTTAAAATAATTTGTAAACGGAATAAATTCGCAAAAAAGGCGGTGTAAAATTTACCTTAAAATTAACTGGATAAGGTATGTTTCAGTTTGTCATAAATGTAGCATTTTCCAATTAGTACATTTATTACAATTTTGAATTTAGAAGGAGAACTATATCATTTTTTTTGTTAAGAAATTGGGTTACCAAGTAATATTTTCAAATTTCCCGAATCGTATGAAATTGATTTCGCAGATCAAGAACAATAAGTAGGTATGCACTTATTGGATATTGTATTTATATCAGTATATCAGTAGGTAGGTACCATATATAATAAATAAAAATATAATACTTTGATAAATTGATAATAATTTGTTTCAATATTTTAAAATAGGTAGGTACATAGTAAATAAAAATATTTAAACTTCACTGAAAGTACAGTAAAATCTACAGAAAGTTATAATTAATGGTAATCATATGCAATTATTGTGTTTCAAATGTTAATTACTTAATTACAATGCTGTACTATACTGTTCTTACGTAAAAAAACATATTTTTTCTCAACACACACAATTCTTTCGAATAAATTGAATTATAACCTATATTACGAATCAAACTGCAACTAAAACAATAACGAAGTTAATAAAGTTGACAAAGTTTACTCACGGCGCGTCGGCTGGTATGATGACGTCACTTGTACCCAAATATACTCCTTCTGGCCGATACCACACTCCATCCGATTTTGCGCACATATACAATTTACGTCCATCATTCTGAACTTCAATTTCCACGTTCTCATATGATTTACTCACAAAAAACGGTACACATTTCTGTTCAGCCGGCTCAAAAGTTATCCCCCACTCCTCCACATTTTTTGCGATCACATTCAAATTGAACACACATTTGTTATCATCACACGACTTATAGTTTTCCTCTACGGTAAATATCCATGGCGTTGACACGGCGTATGTGTTGATTATTAAAAATAATAATAAAAATAAGCTACTAGTCCGTAATCTCACAGAGGCCATGTCAACGCGCGATCGAGTGAACGAAGACTGAACGAAAACCGCGCGGGCGGCGAATAGGGCTGGGACAGCGCGTCGCTCGTTTATATTGTAGCTTCAATGCCTAGCGATTCGTCATCGATATTTTACTCGATAATTAATCGAAAAAGTTTTAATACTCATACTTTTAATAAGTTAGTTTTAGTTTAAATTTGATATGTTCAGTTGAATATATGTATTATATTTAAAGTTGTATTTTTCTATATGTGCTTAGGATTGCATTGTGTGTGTTAAAACCAGTCGGATGAAGAAAGATTGACACAATAGGTATACATGGCAAGTGTGAGTGGCACAGTCGGAAGGGGAAGACCTCTACGAACGTTTTCTGACCAAATCGGAAACATCCTCGCAAAAGGTCAAATAAGATCCACCCTAAACCGACGTGCTTGTATGAAGAATGTTATGAGAGTGAATGAAGCGAAAGATGTGTGTAGGGATCGTAGCAAGTGGAGGTCCATTGTCTCTGCCTACCCTGCCTTTGTTTCGCCGGGTCTTCTCGGTTAAGGCGTATATGATCCGGTGGTAGCATTAAAGCGCGTCTGTCGTAATATACTCATGGTGCGCCCAAATAATGACAATTGTTCTAACTTAGTATAGACGGAACAAGCTATTGGACACAATATAGTTAAATAATAAAGTTAAGACTAAAACTTTATTAAAAATAATAATTTAAATACCTGCTTAATATGCTAATTTATAAAATGATAACATAATACATAGATTAATACTAAATTATTGTTTTGAATATTTGCAAGTGCCTGTAGGTTTACGTAAATGAAAATGATTTTAATTTTTTATTGAAATTTAGTCAATAATGATAGATATGTTTTACTCGCGTAAGAACTGTTCCTGTGGAAATCCTTTTTAAAATATAGATAGTCTAAAAGAGGATATCTAAAGTAATCTAAAGTCACCAAGATTATTTATTTATAATATTAGTACAAATAGATGAAAGTACTTAAGATAAACTCAAAAGCGAAAATAACTTTATCTGGAACAGTAGATATATCTAGCACAAATAAACAGCTGAACCAGTTCCAATAAAATATGATATTGACTCAAAGATAATATTTTTTATGTATCTTAAGGTAGTAAAATGGCTAAATAACCTAATCCGACTAAACATGGCTAGCAAAATGTGGCAATATAGCACTATTATGAACCCCTTTGAAAAAAATGTAAATCTGTTATAAAATAATCTATAACAAGCGTACACCATGGAACAGACATCAACCCACCTTTTGTATTATCTATACTTCTATACTAATAATATTATAAAGAGAAAATATTTGATTGTTTGTTTGTATTGAATAGGCTCCGAAATTACTGAACCGATTTGAAAAATTATTTTACCGTTGGAAAGCTACACTATTCTCGGATAACATAGGCTATATTTAATTATGAAGTTCCCACGCGAACGGGAGTTACGTGGTTGAAACCGCGCGCGGGAATCTAATACAATATAATACTGCTGTCACCAACCCGCCTACTAAGCGTGGTGACTATGACAAAACCCTTCTTCTGGTGAAGGCCTATAATCGCTACAACTAACTGGCTGATGATAGCTTAGCAAGCTATCATCAGCAATTGGTAATAATTCATTGATTTTATTAAACATTATTACAAGTATATAAAGGTCAAAATATAGTGATCGCTTTGTAATTACCGCCTGGCTAAGGGCTAAAGAATGTTTGCTCAAAAATCAACCTAAAGTCATACTATTAAAGTAACAATTCCAAACCGAACATTCAGATATAAACAGTCGATGGATTACAAACATCGGTCCCTCCCTAAACTGAAGGACACCATGATAACAACTATTAGATAAACTTTATCGAATTACTATGTCTGTAGGCTAAAGTTAAAATTTTACATATTTTTAACAGATCGTATAGATAGATAGATAACGTGATCCATCATAGCTGATATGAACACTGATTAGGATCAATTTATTTTACGCAATGTAGCTACATAAGTAGGATTAAAATATATAAGATCCGTTTATAAAATCTTGATATAGACCGTGATTTTGTTTTGTTGCTGATACTCAGGAAAATGACTTATTTTTGGTAGTAAATACCAACAATATAAGTAGGTATACACTTTTTCAATTGGATGAAATACTTTATTATTAGACGAATAATTCGCGCTTGTTATACGTCATTTACAATGTATAAATAAACACATTTAAGTACATTATTTTGATAAACTTAACTAAGAACAATATTTTTAACATTATAGGTATAGGTAAATAAGGTCGATCAGTAGATGGTATAACTTAAGTGTATGAGTCACTTCATACAAATCAACATCACACAATATGTTAAACTAAATTATTTTTGTAATCTTATTTTAATATAAATAATAATAATAATAGTAAACATGGCGTAAAAAAAATGAAAAATAGCATTTAAATTACTGATTAGAACTTATATTAATCATCGATGGTAGAACTGTATTTTAAATAAAAAAAGAAAAGTACGGTGGTTGTCTTGTAACTGTCACTGAATACAATAATATAACGAAAGTATCTTTTATTTCATATAATCGATAAATCAATCGTTAAGAAACGTTAACTACGGGCATACGGGCATAGTACAACCTAAAATATCTTGTATTGTAAGTTATAAGAGTTTCATTTTGCCATGAGTCTATAAATCAAGTGTCCTGTTATCTCTGACAACAATTAATACAATTCCATCCGTTCCCCAAACTCTCGTTATTCCGGGAATAACCTTAAGGATGGCAACCCTTTTTAAAAACATAGAATAGTATCAGAAACTGTATTATAGTATGCATTTTTCTTTAGCTTCTATATTTATTTATACTAATGGTTAACAAGTGGTCGGAATTCCATAATTTAAAAAAAACTGCATTCCTTCTCTATACAAGTAAACTTCGTGCAACATAGATTACCTATCTTGTAAGGCCAATTATCAACGCAGTCTCTTTGAAGAAATTATTAGTAAGTGTTGGTAAATTAAAAAATATTATTTTTAATTTTACTTTTTCATAGTAGGTACGCTGATGGTAAATCATGCTGCCAAGTAGGTATTAAATACGGAAATACAATTGAAAGAAAGAAATAAAATAAAAACATTAGGAGTCTCGAGTTTTTCATCATCATCATCCCGTATAAAGTGTACTGCTGAACATGCCCTCCTCATTACGTGATTGATTAGACTCCAGGGTTCCAGCCTTATAATGGTGTCGTGGCCCATTTACGTCGTCCTACCGACCCTTAGTTTGCAAAGAACCATCTGATGCCCTCGTAGACCCGAAGTCCGAGAGGCCCGCGAACTGTAAAGTAGAGCTACAGTTGCACTAAACCCCCTAAAATACTTACTTACTAAATCTGCTAAGTCATAATCCCTGAATCCCACAAGCCCCAAAGGGGGCGCCCTCTAGCGCAGGTTGCTTAGTTTGTAGTTTTTTAAAACTATTTAATAAGGCTGGAGCTCGCCTTTATGCCCGGTGAAGTAACAAAAGCCTCGTGGGTGACTACGTATGTCCGTCCGAAAAAAAAAACGTCCCATTTACAGCTCTTACCTATATTCAAATACAATGACAACCTCCGTGGCTTGACGGTACAAGCCTCGGAGGTCGTGGGTTCGATCGCCATATCGAGCAAGAAATCTTAGTGTAAACCCTAAGATTTCTTTCCGGGTCTGCTTAAGGGACTCCGTTCCTCGAAAAGCACGTTAAGCCGTTGGTCCCGATTGTTATAACATCATCTATAACAAGCGCATACCAGGGAACGGACAGCAGCGCTTCCTTGTGTGTTACAACATAATACTGCGGTCACCAATCCGCCTGCCAAGCGTGGTGACTATGGCAAAAACCCTCCCTCGGGTGGTGGCCCATGTTCAGCTGTGGACGTTATACGGGCTCATGATGAATCATTATAGATAAAATTAATACTTAACTATTGTTTTGACAAATTGCAAGTGCTTGTAATGGCTTTACGTAAGTAAATATATTAAAAAGGTTTTTTTTTTTTTTTCATCGTCATCAGCCTGTATAACTTCCACTGCTGAACAGGGGCCTCCTCCTGTGGAAGGGTTTTTGCCATAGACACCATGCTTGGCGGGCAGGGTGGTGACCGCACCCGCCACCTACCACCCTAGGTTTGGCTTCGGGGAGTGACCCATGAGGAGTAGGGACGCCTCAACACTCCGGGCGTGCCTATAATTGGCAGGAGATCCAGCGGTGCCACATTGGCCGCGGGTGCCGTCGGGGGGCCGGATTGCATATGCGAGATCGGCCCCCGCCAGCGGCGGATCGAAGGAGTGTCCGGGGGGTTTAGTGATGTAGGGTCCTCTCCTCGTGGTATGCGTTTAGCATATCACGCTATGGAGAGGACGAGTCCCACATATCCCACCGCCCACGCCAGCGGAAACGCTGCAGCGGCAATGGGAATGCTTAAATGAATTTACATCCGGACAAAAACAAAAAAATGGTTATTGACCGCAGTATTATGTTGTAGCACACAAGGAAACGCTGCTGCCCGTTCCCTGGTATACCCTTCTTATAGATGATGTTATAACAATCGGGAACAACGGCTTAGCATGATTTCCGAAGCACGGAAGGCAGTCCCTCAGCCAACCAGACCTTGATCTTAAACCAAAAAGATTTTCTTGTCCGGCGTGGGATCGAACCCACGACCTCCGAGATTCGAATACCGCAACGCCACGGAGGTAGTCGGTTACAGTTAATATACCTATTTACCTTAATATAGATAAATAATAATAGAAACCTATTAAAAAACCGGCCAAGTGCGAGTCGGACTCCCGCATGAAGGGTTCCGTACCATTTTCAAATAGGTGGATATCAAGCAAAAAGGTGCAAAAAAAAAAGTTTGTTATATGGAAGCCGCCCTTAAATATTTATTTAGTTTTATTTCTAGTACTTACTTGTTGTTATAGCGGCAACAGAAATAGGTACATAATTTGTGACCATTTCAATTGTCTAGTTATCGCGGTTCTTGAGATACAGCCTAGTCATAGACAGACAGACAGCGAAGTCTTAGTAATAGGGTCCTGTTTTTACCCTCGGGTACGGAACCCTACAAAACAAGTTCTTAAGAGCGCAATCGAAAGCCGCCGCCATGATTAAGAAATCACTTCACATTTATCGGGTATCAATATAAATAGTGATAAAAGTATTCCAAGAGTAGGTAGTTATAAGTAGTGAAATGTTTTTTTACACTACTTTGTAAATAAATAGGTACCTACTAAGATATCTTATAGTCTTTCTTCTCCGGGTGTCACACCGATGGTAGATAGAGAAAGACTCGTAGGAAGCTAGGATAGGGTCCAGTCGGCCTCGCAGGGCGAGGCTCGCGACGCGTTCTATGTGTCACATCGAAGGTAGATAGAGAAAGACTCGTAGGAAGCTAGTATAGGGTCCGGTCGTCCTCGCAAGGCGAGGCTCGCGACGCGTTCTATGCTTCAGACCCGATCCCAGCCCGCGCTGGTTGATCTTAATTATATTTTATAATTTATAAGCGACTATCACATGCCATAACAACATTGGTACAAAGTTCCATAGTGTTCGCAAGAGACACCTCTATTCGGCAAAGCCAGTCAACAAAGCTGAAGAAGGAAGATGGGGCAGTGACGTCGAGTAAGCCTAAATTTTATTTAATAACATTGTTGTTGAAATGTAAACTAAAGTATTAGTCAAGATTGTTTTTTCTTTTTTGTTTTCATTATCATTGTATTTGACTTATAATAACTACCCAGTGGGCCCCCGGTAATCGGACAAACGTTTATGGAGTATCTATAGTGTCGAACTATTTGTCGGATTATAGAGCCTAAAACCCCTACGATTCGTTCAGAACTTGTATATTATGTTCGAATTGGCTTGCGAACTTGTATTGCGTGATACAGGTTAGTTGGGATGCTAGGTGCTAGATAGCGCCACTCGTCCACTTGTAGTTTTGTGTGGCTACTGTAGATGTCGTTACAAGTACCTTGTAGTTCGACAAATTACAGATCCAATGATAAGATTCCATAATGATATACATACTCTGACGTACAAATCATACTTCATTCATCATCACCCGTATAACCTCCGAGTTATTTTATTGTTATAGAGGTCATTTTTTTTTTTTTCAAATTTTTCATCCTCATTAACTCGTATAACGTACACTACTGAACATGGGCCTCCTCCTATGGGAGGGTATTTTCCATAGTCACCACGCTTGGCAGGCGGGTTGCTGACCTACCATTAATTTCACTAAGGGGTATGTGTTATATGAGTTTGGAGTGCGATGAGAGAAACGGGTTGTTCGGAAGAATAATATAATAATAATATTTAATAATATCAGGGGATATTAACGAGGTAGCCAAGGCGACAGATACCAGCGGCTATCAAAACGACATGTAAAATAGTTTCTATTGAATTTAATTTGATAGTTTGGGGGTGGGGGGACGCCCAAACTATCAAATTAAATTCAATAGAAACTATTTAACCCCTTCGATTAATTATGACTGTCGTATATCGTCGATAATTTGAATTTAAAAAATAAATTACTGCAACAGTTACTCCCCCTCCCGCAATCAATAAAAAAAAGACTCCACATAAAAAAAGTGTTTCATATAACTTTAATTTTTACGAATTAATTACAGTAATATTAAGGGATGTTAGCGAGGTAGTCCTTGACGTGCGCTGGCTCAAGGCGTCGGAACCCAGCGGCGTCACAGATGCCCAGCTCTATGTTGTCTGCGGTCATCTGACCCTCGAAGCCCTCCTTCAGGGTCAGGATGGCGGTGTGCACTGCATCATCTAGCTCCAATTCTTCAGTATACCTGAGTAAAAAAAATGGGTTAAAAAAGTTAGTGGATTGGCTAAAGCTCGATAAGGGTCACTTAGACCTCATTTAGGACTCCACATGACTCCGTACGCATGAGTCTAACAGCCTAAGAGTTCGCGGGCCTTTGGAATTTCTGTTAAACTAAGGGTTGGAAGAGGGAAGGAATTTTAGCATAGACGGAATATTGGCAGTCTAGTCGTCTGGCCGGCACACGAAAAAGCCAGAATTGTGTGGAAAAGGGAGAGGGAGGCCTTGGCCCTGCAGTGGGACAACACAGGCTACTAACTAGGCTGTATTGTCCCACTACAGGGCCAAGGCTTAGATGCTAAAATTCAAAATACTTTTACACAGACTGACTAAACAAAATAAATAATAAAAACAATATAAAATCAAACAAATATAATTATTTGGCCTGTCAGTTTGATCACCAAAAAATATTGGAAAGATTTTTTTCAAAATAAAAGGATTCCTCTGAGTTCCTTGCCAGTTCTCAGAGTTGCCACGTCCAAAACTGGTGGTAGAGAAAAAAAAATGATGCATCCTAAATTTTAAATTAAATATAATTTATAATATTTCCGTCGTAAAAGTGTCTATAAATGAATAAAGAATATTTTGATTTTGAATGACAGACAATTTCTAAAGTCTAACCAAGTCAAAAGCCTACCTTTTCTCCAAGAAAGTCTTGCCATTATTGAAGTTCTTGCCCATAGCTGTGGCCTTCCACGCGAAGTATGCTCCGGAGGGGTCACACTGGAACAAGTACGGTCTGTCGTTGTCCCAGCCGCAGATCAGGAGGGACACGCCGAACGGACGGACACCACTACAATACAAAGATAATGGGTTAAGATCAGCTTTGCCAGATGTGCATATTGCGAAAAATTCCGTTTTTATATCAAAATAAAATGTCCCGCGCGGGACGGGCCCCATTTCTAAAAGGTGTAACATGCACCGGTGCCTCTCTGGTTACAACAGTGACTTTTGAGGAGGCCTATGTCCAGCATGTTCTGGGTTTGATTCCCACCCAGTCCAAGACAATTATTTGTGTGAACCACAAATAGTTATTCTGAGTCTGTGTACTTTGTGTCCATAAATTGGGTGTTTGTAAAGTCCCCCGCGACACAGGGATTGTAATAAAACCGAAAAACAATATATATGTTACGGGCAACGTGATTAACTGGGCATTATTAATAAGGACCAGCCATTATTAATAATGCCCAAGAGCAATGGGCAAAGTGATTAATTTATTACTTTGACCGGTCATTATTAATAATGTCCGACGGCCCGTGGTCCATGTAATAAGTCAGTGTTTGAGATAGCTTGAATTTATCACTTGGACCAGGCAGTATGAATAATTCCCTAGTTGTAGGCGGGCAATGTGATAAATTGGTTGAGGTTTAGGTTTTGGTTTTTTTTTTACCCCCCAAAAACCTTTTGTGCTGCTCATATAAAATATTTGTTAGCTTTTCATGAAAATTTTGTAAGTTTTATTTCATTAAATGAATATAAACACTACAGTTCACCTATTTATTACTTAACCCAAGATAGGGTGGGCATTATTCATAATGTTAGGGAAAAGTGATTAATTTTGCTGTTTTAATCACATTACCCAATTAAGTCGGGCATTATGAATACAGACCGGTCATTATTAATAGTGCCCGGACTTATCAAATTGCTCATAACATATATACATTAAACAAGTGCTGACAACCTCCTTAGAGTAGCGGTATTTGGCTCGATTTAAATCTCAGAAGTCGTGGGTTCGATCCCCACGCCGGACAAGAAATCTTTGTGTAAATTTTAACATTTCTTTCTGGGTCTGGATGGTTGAGGGACTACCCGCCATGCCTCGAAAAGCACGTTAAGCCATTGGTCCCGATTGTTATAACATCATCAATAAAAATGTTTATCAAGGAACGGGCAGTTTTACTTGTGTGGTACAACATAATACTGCGGTCACCAACCCGCCTGCCAAGCGTGGTGACTATGGCAAATACCCTCCCCCGGAAAGAGGCCCATGTTCAGTTTGACAAGTGCTAGTCTAAAATTTCATGCCTTCTGAATTTTTTTTACACATCAAATTAGATTTTGTTATAGAAACTAGTGCTTATGTTGCCCAGTGCTTTCTTTAATTTTAACCTTCTACATACATAGCAGTATCACGTCACATATTTTTTTTAGCTAGGGACCTGTCTATATGTGTTTAGCCACAAAGCTTTTGCTACTTCACCGGGCAAATTGTGAAATTGTTAAAGTATCATATCTACCTTTTTTATAATTATAATATCATTAATCATAAAATTCTCACCCAGACTGCGTATACTCCTGCATGACGGTAGCCACCCGCTGCACCAGCTGGGCGGTAGGGATCGGCTCGTGGTACATCAGGTAGTACTGCTGAGCCATCTTGCGGGCCTGAGTGACCAGCAGACGATAGTCCGGACCCATGCCGGAGTACACCATACCTAAGAATTTATCATCATCATCATCAGTCCAAATAACTTCCACTGCTGAATATAGGGTTCCTCCTGAGGGATGGTTTTGTCACTACAGTTGGAAGGCAAGTTGGTGACCTCAGTATTATGTTGAATACACAGGGAAAGTAGAATAATATGATAAACAAGGTTATTTTAAAACATTATAAGCAACATTTACTATGGAACCAACCCTGAAATCGCGCCAAAAACATCAGCTATTCCATACATTTATGTTCACTTACCTCGACAAAATGTATGGAACAGCTCATTTTTTTTTGCGATTTCAGAGTTGGTCCCATAGTAACAGTTGCTCATAATCACCAGTACTTTCAGCCCCAGAAGCTTGTACATTTTTTTAAAATAACCCTATAGAGCAGGGGTCACCAAACTCTAAAGCCTTAGGAACATAATTATTTTTTCAGTATGTTCCAAGGGCCAAAACTTATCATAGCAATAGTTTTTTCTTTTTTTTTGGATGGACATTTGGTGTTAGCCACAAGGGTTTTGCTATGATTTGCTTCACCGGGCATAAAGGCGTGTTGTTGTGAGCATCCCCTGTGGGACTTGGCCCTCAGCTCAGAGCTGTTGCTAATCGTCGAGGGGATTAAGGGTAATCCCTCAATCCCCTCGACGATGTCATCCTTGATGCAAGTCATAATAAGACTTTACGTTTTTTAGGGGAGTTTTGTGCAACTGTCTATTTCAAAATTCGCGAGTCTCTCGGACCTCGGGTCTACGAGGGCATCAGAAGGTTCTGTGCAAACTAAGGGTGGGGAAAGCGAGGAGGGACGCGGCCCGTTCGTGGGCGCACTCTTCCCCAGTGGGTAACAACACTAAGTCATTGGCTGTCATAGGCCAGTTTGATGACACTAGTCTTAAACTGTTGCAAGCCAGATTTGGCCCGCTGGCCATAGTTTGGTGACCCCTGATATATAGTAAAGATAGATTTCTTTACTCTATATAAGGGGTCACCAAACTACCACCCACGTGTATGTGGGGGGACCACAGAAGCATAAGGATGGATATACTATTATCTTCAGAAGCATTTGGTCTTAAGTGCCAGTTTACGATAAAGGCACTTATAACAAATATTTATGACATATAATGGCACATCCAACATTATGCTTCTAAGCTCTATTAATATACAGTAAAATTTAAAAAATACACATGCAAAAGAAAAAGAAGTTACTGACCAATATGAGCTGTGATCATTTCCACTTTGTTGACGCTGTGTTCATCGTATAAAATACTTTTGTGTTTGTTCTCAGTCGCAATCACTACTCCATTTGATGCTGAAACATACAAATTTATGTATAGACTAGATGTCCTGCAGTTTTAATTTTGATCTCATTCCTTGAGAACCTAATCTTACAATATAGCTTTTGGCACTTACAAATAATATAACTAGGTAAGTAATCATAAAATAATCTTAAAACTGATTCATTAGATCCAGGGATTACCCCCTCATCAGCCCATATGCCCACAGCTGAACATAGGTTGTCTCCAGAGGGAGGGTTTTTGCCATAGTTTGGCTTGGCATGCAGGTATTTATGTTTTAAATGAGAAATTAAGTGTATTTTTACTCACTACTACTAAAGACAACTTTCACACCATGGAAATACATCCTGTATCACAAGACACAAAGCACACTTTTTTTAGACAGTCATGAGGCGTTCACTACTTCACCGGGCATATATGCACTGGCCAAATGCCAAAGCACACCCAGACTAATAATTACCATCTATAGTTCACACTAATAGCTGTTCCAGGTGGGATTCAAACCTAGAACCCCAAGTCTCAGAAGCAACTACCATAAGCACTATGCCACCCATATGTAGTCAGGTAAAAGTAAAGTATTGAAGTAATTCATGGACAAAAGATTGGTGATTGCTAATGGTGAATGATTTTTTTCGGCCCAGTAGCTCCGGAACCTTTTCAACGCAAGTTAACAATAAAATACTCCTAACAATAATCATGACATAGTGAAATTGTTGATTAGCGCCAGTCATCTCTCAACAGTGAAATAGCATTATTTTGTAATTTTGAAAGAAACTGCTCCCAATGACAACGATCTCTAACAATACACAAACATGTAAAAAGTTGCAAGTAACTTACGAAAAATTATAACCTCATCTTAACAAAAAACTTACCTTTAATGCCAACGGACGTGCCGCCGGCGGCTACAGCTGCTAAGGCATATTCGATTTGCACTAACTTCCCTGAAGGGCTGCGGAAAAACAAGTAAATTTCATTGTAATCACACTAAATATACACTTCGAGTTAGTAACGCAGAAATGTATAAAAATAGATAGAATACACGTTTTATATATCAACAGAAACGTTAAGAAAGCGTTGTTATACATATTTATATACATTTCACTATAAAATAACACGTATTTACAATAATAAATTACCTAAAAGTGGTCAGCGAGAAACTATAACGTTCAGACGCCATGATTACAAAGCAGATTGTCATAATTTTGCGACGTCATGTTGTCAGCTCTGAACAAATGTCATGATTTCGTTTGGTTACTTCTATGACGTTAAGGTAAACAGTGAATAGTGTGAATTACAAAATCTCTTTTTAAATTTTGCTCCTTAGGACAACGTTTTCATGAAAAGTCTATTTTATAACGAGCTATATTAACTTACATTTTACCAGAAGAGCACTTTCCCGTAGCTACGGAAAAGTGCTCTACTTTCCAGTGCAGGTAAAATGTTCGTTTCCCACTCCGGACAAGAAATGTACGATAAATGTATGATTGTTTCCGGGTTTGATTGGTTGATGGACTACCCTCCTTACTTCGAAAAGCACATTAAGCCGTTGCTCCTAATTCTTATAACAATCGTATACGAAGGAACTGGCATGACAGCAGCGTTTGTACGCTACAATAGTCAACCTACCTAGCAAGTATAGTAAAAAGAAAGGTAACAGGCTTAGGTTCAGCATTTGACGTTATACAAGCTGATTTAAATTCACAAACATGCAACATGCAATACTTTCATAAAATATTTTGTGTAATGTAAATAAAATATATTTTTCTAATGGTATAAAGATTGGCAATCTGTACGATGGCTGATGCTTTTGATTGTATGTTTAATTGCCAAAAAGCCTTATGTATCCGTAGCCAAAATCTGTATAAAATTTTAAGAGTTTATTAATGGAAGAAGATTATCCAATCAGAGTCAAGGAAATTCGCTCAATATTTTGATTGACATTTGGATTTGTGCTATTTTAGATTTTTATGAATTCTATCTAAAAATAGCGAATAAACAACATTGCATTATGATAGGCGGATTGCGAGGCGTGTCGCCGTGTTCTGAAACAATGTCCGAAGGCACTTTAGAGAGGAATCGGGCGGAAAAAGCACTTATAACTAAAACACCCACCCACAGTCAACTATTCGTGAAAAATAATGCTGGTATCAAAAACTATTCGGATAAAAATGGAAACGATGTCACAAAAGTGGAAGGAAGGAGGAAGACGTTCGCATTTTGGACACTTATGATTTTATTATTTACTTTTGCGATCGGGAATCTGATTCTAACGTGTACCATCGTCGTGGTTCTGAGGCTTCGTAAAGGTAAATGTTTGTAAAACGTACTTCATTATCTATATCAGGGTTTCTCAATTTCATGACTCCACGTTCTCCTTTATTTAAAGCGGTTTCCAAAGGCTAATCCCAAGACCCCTCTCCCCATCTTTCCTTAAAAAAATAGTTAGGAAAACTAGGGATTTTTTTTTTCATAAAAACAAATACCATTACAAAATTAATATATTTTTAATATTAATGTGAAGCTCCACCTGCATACCTGGTGGTATTCTTCTGGACAGTGTATTTCTGTGTAGAAGACCACCAAATAATAATCTAACTCAAAGGACCATGTTTGGAAACCTGAACATGGTCCTTTGAGTCAGATTATTATTTATCTATAGTTTAGATATCTATACTTCTATATTATTAAAGCAGAAGGGTTAGTTTGTTTGCTTGGTGGCTCTAATCTGAGGAACTAGCAATCCAATTTTTAAAATTAAAGGCTATTATAATATTATACAGGGTGTCCCAAAAGGTTAAGTAGCTGGGAAAGGGGGTGACAGGGGTGGACACAATGGTCACTAGAAAAATAAAAAAAAAATCCGCTCTGGGTATTTAAAAAAAAAAAATTTTTTTTTAAACTTAAAATTTTACACCTTGTTATTTTTGATGTTGATGTTGATGACCTTGTTGTTATTGAAGATTACATAACAGCATTTTTTTAAAGTAAGCACAAGGTGTAAAATTTTTATTCTTTTAAAAAATGCAATTTATTTTTTTAAACACCCAGAGGGAATTTTTTATATTTTTCTGGTGACCCTTGTGACCATCCCTATCACCCCCCTTCCCAGCTACGTAATCTTTTGTGACACCCTGTATATGTAATTATTTGTATTATAAATATATATCGAGGGTTTACTGCGAAAACCGCTGAATGCTTTAAACCAGGTTCTTAGATAATTTCTTTTAAAAAATTGCATTAAATTTAATCTCTAATCTTTCAGTACATCATATATGTTAAGTTAGTGTTTAGTTGGAATATATCTTTAACAATATATTTTTGTTTGATATTTTTGAATACGGATTACAATATTCTTTATTTAAAGAATATTGTAAGTAGAGCCGTAAATGTCAGATAGCCGGTTTTTGCAGTAAACCCTTGATATGTTAATTCTGAAGTTCCTATAGGATTGTGAATTACACTTGGGATACCATTTTATTCCTAAGGCCTAACATCATAAAACATTTTTTGGTGGTTTTGATACCATATGACCGCAGCTCTCCTACTATAAAGAGATGACATACAGAACAAAACAGTTTAAAAATCACAACACCATTGTGTACAATATGAAATCTTTACCAAAGGTATTGCATTCACCAAGGCCCATGTTTACCATCATAAAAGTCATAATAATGACTGTTTTTTTGCAATATGTCCATCATGTAATGACTAGAGACCGGATTATATGCATTTGCATATTTGCATATGCATTGGCATATTCAAGCCATTCTCAACAGTACTAGCATATTTTACCTAATATCGAGTTATAATGCATATTATTGGTATATTTGATAAAAAAATATATTATATATGTCACGTAATAAACTGTGTAGTTTATTACGTGACATATATATTTTTATTTTAACACCTATTCACATATAATTTACTAATTGTATGCTGATTTTGAAATAAAATAAAATTAAAACTAACTTTTCTTTTTTTTTAAGGATTGAATTGATTGATTGAATTAAAACTTATCATTAAATTTTGCATATTCTGCAAATTTTCGTGCATATTTCAAGCAATTATCTTGCATATTTGCATGCATATAACAAGCTTTTTATGTTGCATATAATCCAGTCTCTAGTAATGACTAATAATAATAAGCCTTTTTTATTATGAACTTTTTACAATTCTAGTACTAAAAAAAAGGTAATATTTTTTACAGGATGTCCCTAAGCTCAGTTTGCCTCTTGCCATAGGCCTCCTCTAACATTTTCCATTGAGTTCTATCATGCGTTACTCTCCTCCAATGATGTCCAGCTGTCAGTTTTAAATCATCTTCCTATCTAGTTTGTTGGTGTCCTCAACTTCTCTTGCCATCTTGTAATGTAATCATATGTAATGACTACTCATGTGTAAAATGTTTAATTATGTAGGTCCATATTTTTTATATAAATTGTGGCATTAATTTGAACTCTGTAACAAAAAACAAATTCAAGTTCAATTCAATATATGTAAATATAAAGCAACAATATAAAATAATTAGAAACACCTGCAGATATGAAGATGACAACCTCCGTAGCCTAGGGGTAATTGGCTCGCTTAAAATCTCGGAGGTCGTGGGTTCGATCCCCACGCCGGACAACAAATCTTTGTGTAGATTCCAAGATTTCTTTACGGGTCTGGTTGGCTGAGGGACTACCCTACGTGCCTCGGAAAGCACGTTAAGCCGTTGGTCCCGATTGTTATAACATCATCTTTAACAATTGTATACCAGGGAATGGGCAGCAGAGTTTCCCCTGTGTGATGATGATGAAGATGTCACAAAACATCATTTATACAAAAATACTATTATTTCAGGCATGGAAAGCATGGAGCTGCTACCAGAGCACAATGCCATCAAATTCTTTGGTGATATCGACTTGGAGCACTTGTACAAGAAGGATGGACTGATTGAGAGCTTCCGAGACACTCCGATGAGCATCAGCAGCGAGAATGGTGCTGTTATGTTGAATCTGCAGGTTAAGTAAGTTGTTTTCATACATAGTAAGAAGGACAAGACAAGACTGTCTAAGTCCTTCTTTAATGTTGGACCTTCGGTTGCTCTATATCCGACCCGCCGGAGAAGAGAGCGCCCGCAAACGCGACGCGTCCCCCCTCGTCCTCCTGACCCTTAGATTTGCAGAGAACCATCCGATGCCCTCGTAGACCCGACGTCCGAGAGGCCAGCGAACTTCAAAGTAGAGCGACACTTGCACAAAACTCCGCTAAAATACTAAAAGTCATAATCCTCAATCTCATCGCCAGCGACCGCCCTGAGCCGAGGTCCAAGTCCCACAGGGAGAGCCCTCTTGCGCAGGTTGCTTAGTTTGTAGTTTTTAAACCATTTATTTAGGCTGGAGCTCTGCTCGCCTTTTTGCCCAGTAAAGTAGCAAAAGCCTCGTGGCTCCGAACGTATGTCCATGCGAAAAAAAGAAAAAAAAATCTGTTGCTCAATTTCACACACTTACAACTCAATTGTAAACTCAATTTTTTTTTAAGCGTTTGAGAGTCACTGCGCTAGACTAATGAGGCAGAGTGTGTACTCTTATTTTCTGCGTTCGATTCCCACCCGGGACAATTATTCGTCTGAAATTCAAACAGTTGTTCTCTACCGAGCATAATTTACTTGCATCGAAGTTAAATTATCAAAAAAGTGAATAGATAGGTATATAAGTGATGTGCTATAAAAAAAATATATAGTGGTAAATTATGCGAATGGTTAGAAAACCTACCAGGAAAATAAGCAATTGAAAAATAAATATAATGGGAAAATATGCAAACGGTTAGTAATGCTTTCAGGAAAGGAAGCTATTGAGAAAAAATAAAAAGTGGTAAAATTTGCGAATGGCATTTATCGCCACACGGAAAAAACGATTGCCGGAAAATAGAGTACACACTCATGAGGCAGTCACTAATAAACACGGCAAGTTTAATAAACATGGTACAACTCTGTATTTTCAGACCGACTCGGTATGAAAACAAGCTCACCCTCAACTCATCAGGCGTGTTCATCCGCGGAGTGAATGCTCTGGAACTCGTGGACCCTGACTCCGGAGAGGTGTTGTACAGCACAGCGTCCCAAGAGATGAATATACCGGACGGAGTCAATAATTTACATGCTAAGGTAAGTTATCTATATAATAGCTTCGCGCGGTTTCAACCGCGTTACTCCCGTTCCCGTAGGAACTTTTGAAGCGGCCGTAGCCCAATGGCTAGCGCGTCGGACTTGTGATCTTGTGGTCGCTGGTTCGATCCCATCCCATTGCACTACCGACCTGAACCCACTCGTAACATAAGCATTTTTGCTTAGCACGAGGAGTTAGCAAGAATACTAGTAGACTGCAAAACTCTGCTAGTAATCTTTCAAAAAAAAAAAGATAAAAAAACTTTATAGTGAAATATAGCCTTCTCGATAAATGGGCTAACTAATACAGAAAAACAAATTCTAATTGGAGCAGTAGTTCCTGAGTTTAAGCAAATAAATAAACAAACTCTTCAGCATTATATATTAGTACAGATTTTCAAAACAGATTAGTAGTTCCTGAGATTAGCGCGTTAAAACAAACTCTTCACCTGTCTGGGTGTGTCTGTATAATGTATTGTGTTTTTTTAATGTTTTGTTAAGTCAAGTATACACTGGGATTTATTTATCTCCCGAGTGCGAAAGTTGTCTTTATAACAAATAAAATCAGACCATGAAAAAGCTTAGAATCTACAGAAACATTTCTAGGCTAGCGTAGGGATCGAACCCACGACCTTAAAGCAAGATTTATAATGCTACCCCTTATTTATTTATTTTTGATGGACTTACGTAGTTAGCCACTAGGCTTTTGCTACTTCACCAGGCATAAAGGCGAGCAGAGCTCCAGCTTTAATAAATGGTTTAAAAACTACAATCTAAGCAACCTGCGCAAGAGGGCGCCCCCTGTGGGGCTTGGACCTCGGCTCAGGGCGGTCGCTGGCGATGAGATTGAGGGATTATGACTTTTATTATTTAAGGGGAGTTTTGTGCAACTGTCGCTCTACTTTACAGTTCGCGAGCCTCTCGGACTTTGGGTGTACGAGGGCATCGGATGTTTCTTTGCAAACTAAGTCAGGAGTCAGAGACGTCAGGAGGACGAGGGGGGATATACCGCACCTATACAGAGGTTGTTTATATAGATATGTTGTTTTATTCCAGCAAATAGCAATCAAACGCATCACAGCCCCTGTTGATGAAGACCTGATCCTCAAATCTGAAAGCTCAGCCCATCTCCGAGGAGCTGAAGGCACACACATGGAATCCAAAGAACTGTACTGGAGTGCGGACCAAGATATCTATCTGAAATCTATCAACGGATCAGTTGTATTAAGTGGGAAAGAGGGGGTGTATATAGATGTTAGGTATCTCCCCATAGCGATGGTGGTGAGTAACAGAACAGACTTGTATCAGGGCACGGGGCAGTATAAGCTGTGTGTCTGCATGCCCCAGGGTAAGTTGTTCCGGATACCTGTTCCGAACGGACAAAAAGTGACGTGTAGCCATATTAATATGAACGGAGACCTCAATCCTTGTGCTTAGATGTACTAGTGAAATGAAATGCTTTTAGAGGCTTGTAAAACAGTGGAATATGATATTTTATGTAACACTACCTTCCCGCGCGCGGTTTCACCCGCGTAACTCCCGTTCCCGTGGGAACTTCATAATTAAATATAGCCTATGTCACTCAGGGTGAATGTAGCATTGAAATGGTGAAAGAATTTTTAAAATCGGTTCAGTACTTTTTGAACTAATTCGTTACAAACATACTTACGTACAAATCTTTCCTCTTTATAATATGAGTATAGATTAACTATCGGCCTCGAAGTTAAAGGGAGAGGGAGGGAAAGGACCGCAGGATATGCCACCATATAATTGGAAAGGATGAATTAAAGGCGAGTAACAAAAGGTATTTACGAGGCAGATGTGAGTGGAAACGCCGGGAGGGGACGCCCTAGAAGGACATATACTGACCTCATAGGTGATGTTTTTCAAAAAGGTCAGGTGCGTAGTACTCGCAACCGGCGTGCGTGTATGACCAGATGTATGACGAGGCAAAGGGAGTGTGTAAGGATCGTAGCAGGTGGCGTTCTGTAGTTTCTGCCTACCCCCATGGGAGAAAGGCGTGATTATATGTATGTATGTATAATTATAAAAACAAGTTTTCGTTAAAGTATGATTATGAAACTATTTTTATTTCGAGTCAAATACAAATAGTTTAATTCTTTAACAAGTTTGTCGTACATACTAGTGATAGAAGTGTCCTTTTAAGTAAATTCTGTGCATTAGACTTCACATTTGTGTGTTTCTTTATATATTGTAAGTAAAATGTAACAGCTACCGGTTGTCCTTGAATAAATAAATAAATGCCTGTAATAGGACACTCCACTCTTCCGCACCTAACTTAAATTTATGTAATGTACACAAGAAACCTACTGTCACCTATGTAAACCTATAAAAATAGCAATAATATTGAATACTGAAACGCCAGTCTTTAATAGGTTTCGTTCGTGGGGTCCTCTTTTAGATCATTTT
Organism: Nycteola revayana; assembly: GCA_947037095.2. Classification (NCBI taxonomy): domain Eukaryota; kingdom Metazoa; phylum Arthropoda; class Insecta; order Lepidoptera; family Nolidae; genus Nycteola; species Nycteola revayana. The sequence continues at coordinate 8,416,577 of OX344840.2, forward strand.
TTAAATTCAATTGGAAGGTGTAAGGTGCTATATTAGACCACAAAGATGAAAGTAGGGGGAGGGGTTAGAAAGTAGCGGGGTAGGGGGAGGGGTTAGAAAGTAGTGGGAGTAGGGGGGGTAATATCGGCTGTTTTTATCAGCATTTTTTCACGTCAGTGCGGGAAGGGGGGTTCGCGTGGGTCGTACTTAAGTGTACCGCGAAGTTTTACAAGATTTGTTTTTTTTTCGGACGGACATATATTATTAGCCCTGAGGCTTTTGCTACTTCACCGGGCATAGTTACAAGCTTAGTGGATGGAACTTTTGTTATGCATACGCGGCGTCTTTTTTAAGTTAATCTAGACTGTTATTTGTTGTTATATTAACTATATTATATATGGCCTAGCGTGGTCGCTGAATTAATATAATAATAATAATATTTAAGTGTAATTAATATAACAGTTTTGCTATGACTTGTTGTCTATGTGGTTTATTAAATGGTGTAGATAGTTCAACTCACATGTACGTGTACTTATACATAGTACGCAAGCGCATAGATGAGTTCAACTGTACAATGCATATGTTCTAGTCACATTAAGTAGGTATTGTTAACAAGCATTTATGTAATTAAATTAACTATGCGTTGTCTCCTTTAATTTATATTGAGAAAAAATATATGAGGTGCTTCCACAAGATATGCCATCCCTTTAAGGAAGGAGTACCTTTGATATTTAAATTGTTATCGTTCAAAAATTTATCAATATTATCCATTTTGAAGTATTTTTGCGGCAGCATTTAAACTTATTTATAGACATAATTAACACTAACGTATACTTACATTTCTAGTGTTCAGAAGCACAAGGTCGGATGTGCCATTATACCTCATCCTCATGGGCCTATTTACATCTTAAACAGATGATTTAAACAGCGTCTCAAGAGTTTAAGCACTTGCGTTTGTGGCTAAATAATCCAATACGGGATCCGCAGCAGCGACCACATCTATTGCAAGTTAGGTTCTGAGCGTTGGAGGAGGATGCTGAGATGTTAGTTCTATTATGCCTGCGTTCATGTCTTTGGGGCCAGCACTGCCAACCAAGTATCGCCAACGTTCATTATACCTACGTCAGAAATATTCGTCGTATGTGCCTTTATCGTAAACACTTACGACCAAATGCTTCTGAAGTATAATAGACATCCGACCTATGTTTCTGAGCTCTAGATTTGTAAATGCTGTAAATTAAGTTTTAGTACTAACTTGTATAGTCAATAATATAACCATATTTTAATATTATTAGTATTAATAATTAACACAATAATTATGTTCAGTATGATGAAGTAGATGGGATGATATTAAACGAAGCTAGTCAGTATTTTATATGTTTTATTTAACATCCTTTCCCCTCGTCCTCCCGACCCTTAGTTTGCAAAGAACCGTCCGATGCTCTCGTAGACCCGAAGTCCGAGAGGCCCGCGAATTGTAAAGTGAAGCAACAGTTGCACAAAACCCCCTAAAATGCTAAAATACATAATCCCTCAATCTCATCGCCAGCGACCGCCCTGAGCGAGGTCCAAGCCCCACAGGGGGCGCCCTCAAGCGCAAGTTGCTGCTTAGTTTGTAGTTTTAAACCATTTATTAAGGCTGGTGCTCTGCTCGCTTTTATCCCCGGTGAAGTAGCAAAAGCCAGGTGGCTAAAGAAAAAATCTTCATAAATGCTTGGTCTCACGCCGTAGATACCGCCGTCGTACTTCACAAATGCGGCAGAAAATGTTAACCGAGCCAGTCACGCTCTGTGCGAGGAAACTGTAAAAATAACACTACAAGAAATAGGACATCGGGATCACACTTTATTCCCTCTGTTCCCGTGACGGGGATATGGCATACGGGGACAACGGGAATAAAGTGTGATACCGATATCCTAATTCTTGTAGTGTTATTTTTACACAGTTTACTACACAAACTGGTTTATTACTTCGGTTATCACCAGAACTAAATAAAACTTTCGCCAGGTATTCCTCGCACAGAGCGTGACTGGCTCTGGTAGCATTTTCTGCCGCATTTGTCAAGTACGACGGCGGTATCTAGTGGAGGGCGCCAGACCAAGCATTTATGTAAGGTTTTTTTTTTATTCGGCCAACTGGGACTACGGGAAATATTTTTAAATATTTAATTGAAGTACCGACACGGCGTACGGGGACAACAGGGATAAAAGGGGATTACATACCATCGGTACAGTATCATATTATACAGTACATATCAGTACAGTACACACTACAATATTGATTTACCGCATTTTCGGAGCTGTGGTTTTGAGTAAGCGCGGTTGGCATTTGTCTAAGTAAACATCCATGTAAGTATTTAAACTGTGGTGTGGAACAGGGTTTCTCAAACATTCGGCTCCAGGAACCCCTGTTAAAATTTCCAGGTGAAAGCGAACCACTAACTAATTAAATCCCCCCCCCCCAAGAAAAAAATAAAATCATTTAATTAAAATTTTATTCAAATAAAAACCTTATTTTCTTCAACAGTCAGTTGAAGAAAATAAGGTTTTTATTTGAATAAAAGGTAACAAATAAAGTGCCAAAAGAAATATCTTTTTAATATTAATGTGATGGGTGTGCTTGTTTCTTGTCGATATCAATTTTAGGAGTAATTTTGGACCGCATATTGAATTTTCAAGCCGCCATTACGTAAATCTTGTCGCGAACCCCCTGCCGTCGAATGGCGAACCCCACTTTGAGAAACCCTAGTGTGGAACATTTGTCACGAAGATTTGTTCTTCGTGCCCTTTGGGGTCGAACCTCGTATCGGCGCCCGGAACTTATGCTATGGGTTGTCAATGTTTCGATGTTTTGGGACTAGCAGTGGTCTTAGACCAAATAAAAAGTAAAGACGGAACACTGTCATACAATGCACTGAAGCCGGGTTTTGTGTGCAGTAGTGTGGGCAAAATTGTAGTAATGATTTTTCACAATAGGTTGCAGTTGTTTTGTTTGATTTTGCTGGTTAAAAGTACTTTTGACTAGTTCAGAGTTTTGACTGCAACAGAGGTACCTACTGTAAAAAATCATAACTACAATTTTACCCATACTACTGCACAAAAAAACCGGCTGATTGAGTTTTGACCGCAACACCCCAATGTTATAAAAATAACGTTGAGCTTTCACGACACAATTTGACCTGTCATACAGAGACCACTCTATGCGACCCTCCGGAGAAGAGTGCACCCGCGAATGCGACGCGTCCCCTCTCGCCCTCCCGACCCTTAGTTTGCAAAGAACCATCCGATGCCCTTGTAGACTGGTTCGACTAGAAGTGGTATGCAGTATTTGGCTTAAGTCACTTGAGTAAGTAGTGTCTCACTGTCGTTGTCTCTATTGACATTCGCAAGTAAACAGTACTTGCACAGGGAGTAGGTTTCATTAGCCAATGGTCCACCAAGAGGCTGGAGGTGTCTAGCTCCGGAACTTCTGGAGACTAATTACGTAATTAAATTACTATGACTTCGATAAAAATGTCATCGTCACTCAGGATTTCCTATGTCTGCTAAAATATTTTAATATGCCAATATATTTAGACAACCTCCGTAGCGTAGCGGTATTTGCGTTTGCGTTGCGGCTTGCTTTAAATCTCGGAGGTCGTTGGTTCGATTCCCACTCCGGACAGGAAATCTTAGTGTAAATTCTACGATTTCTTTCCGGGTCTGGTTGGTTGAGGGAATACCCTCCGTGCCTCGGAAAGCACGTTAAGCCGTTGGACCCGATGATTATTATAACATCATCTTTAATATAATCGTATATCAAGGAACGGGCCGCAGCGTTTCCTTGTGTGGTGGAACATAATACTGCGGTCACCAAACCGCCTGCCAAGCGAGCGTCTATGGCCAATACCCTCCCTCGGGAGGAGGCCCATGTTCAGCAGTGGACGTTATACGGGCTGATGATGATAAATATATTTAGTTACTGTCGCTTTAATAATAAAGCAACAATAACATAGGTAATGTATTACAATACAGTAATAAAAACAGTCATATCCATATTAGTAGCGAACAGAGCAGGTACCAATTTTTGGGTACGTATTTGAGGCAAGCTGAAAACTTGTCACATGCCTCTCCTGTTATTGCCCAACACCGCTCGCTTGGCAGGCGGTTTGATGACCGCAGTATTAAGTTGTACCACACAAGGAAACGCTGCTGCCCGTTCCTTGATATACGATTATTATAGATGATGTTATCACAATCGGGACCAACGGCTTAACGTGCATTCCGAGGCACGGAGGGTAGTCCCTCAATCAATCAGGACTGACACAGATAATTTTAAGACGAAGTTCCCACGGGAACGAGTTCTCAGCGCGACAACCAGTTAGAAATAAAACGCAAACAGTACAAAGTTGTTCCTTTATATCTCAAAAAAAATTGTAACAATTATAGTCAGGTTTAATTGACAAATTAACATTATAAAAGACTGTTATGGCTATTTCACTAAAAACTAACTAAAACAAAAATACAGAATACTGTGGTAATGTTGCAAAATATAGTTTACATAATAAATTGCTCTAAGTTTATTAGTTATTTTTATTTATGTTCAATATTTACAAAATAATCTTAGCATGAACATTATTAAGTATTAAAAATATTACTTTTTTAACCCCCCTTTTCGATGAATATAGAACGCATTTATATTCAGTTGGTTACGCGAAGTTATTGGAATTGAAACAGGTTTCATATTTACCTTACATTTTATAAGGTTACATTTAGCATAATGAAAAATAATTCGATCGATTATCAATCTTTAATTGAACGAAATTAATCGATCGAACGACAAACATTGATCGAACGAAAAACATTGATCGAACGACAAACATATATCGAAAGTATAATATCTATCGATCGGCAATCGTAGTGAGCCAAATTATCTACAAACCATTGACTCATAATCTTCTAAACAAAAGTGAATCAGACATGATCAAATACTAACCTGTATAACATTGATTGTAATTAATTTGAGGGAAATAAATCGCACTTTTAATCTCTATTATCTTACACTTAAGGTTGAAAATTACAGTACGATCGTGTAATGCAAAAACTTCACAATCTTCACGAATATGATTCCCCGATAAGATGTACAGCTCCTCACACATTTCATTAAAATCTACACATCATTCACTCTAATAATCAGAAATAATTATAAAAGTAACAATAATAATAATTACGTTATTATAACAAGGCGTTTAAAAACTTTTGTTTAATATACACTTACATAAAAAAATAACTCGGATCTTACTATTATAAAAAAAAAGTATAATAATTTATAAAAACACGACAATATCGTTGTAAAAAAATTATGACTTATAAAAATAAAGGTTTAAAACTACGTCTTTTTAATGTTCAGCCCGATAGACTAGTTATTTAAAAGCGTGGTCAAAATATAAGGCCGACCGCGTTTCAAATTTTTTTTTTGTTTTCCCATTTACTAAAGTCCATTCATATACGGCGGTACGGTACTGTGACTGTCTACTCTTGATATGAATTTGATTAAATTACATTTTCTCAGGCCTGGTGTTCGGAACAATTTATTTGTGTGAACCACATCTCAGTCTGGCAGTCAGCATTAAGGCTATTATACTTCAGAAGCATTTGGTCGTAACGACAAATGTTTTTGCCGTATAATGGCACATCCGTCCTCTAGAATTCTTATGCCCAAAAGTAGCAAAAGCCTCGGGATAACTACAAATGTCCGTCCAAATAAAATAAAAACACCTCTAGAATTCTGTTGACTGATTGACTGTTGTCGCAGTCATAGTACCATTCCAATACGAATTGAACTAAGCAAAGACTCAAATATTTATTTTGACTTGTCAATCTAGATACAAAATGTCTGCAGCTTACTGTTGGTTATTTTGCAGTAAACAATTAAAAGCGAAATCTTTTAATAGAACACACGTCTTATTGGCGCCATGTTATAATAAAACAATACTAAGTTAAAATAAGTATTTGTCTCATTAATTGCAACGCAGTCTTTCATTCAATATCATCAAATTATCATTTCAATCTAAAACAATTATGTACTTTATACATTAAATTAAGTTTTTTAACTAATAAAAATGTAAAGGCGACCTTTAATAAAGTAAACGATGAAAAGCTTATTTTATTTAACTCCTAAGTTTGAACACGCTTTCAAAACAGATTGCAAGATTTCTTTGGTTTTTACAGAAAAAAACAGGATATACTTTATGGCAGACAGATATGATGAAGGGAAGGGTTCAAATAAGCCATTTTGTAGCTAAAGAAGAAAATACTATAATCGCCGCTGTTATAATAAAAACTAATGTTTAAATTAAATATAAATGAATTTCTTTGAATAAATGATTTTATTTCAACATAAGTTTCAAACTCTTTCTTTCTTTTAACCTCAAAACTTTATATTTAGCTTTTGACCATTACAAAATTTTTCACACTTTTTACATTTCAAATGAATTTTAAAGATACTTTAGTTACGAGAATAATTTAAAATACTTATACGCCTCCTAATGATATAGGTAAGTATTTTAAGTAGGTAAAAATCAAATAGTAGAAAAAGAAATAGCCAATATGTTTGTTAGAAAACAAAATGAATTCTCGGCAGAGAAGGATATAAAACTCGAGACTTGGATTTGATAAAACAAGTAAATTATGTGTTCTTATTTTATCTACTATTTATTATTTACAATAAGACAATTGTCATAAAATAAAGATATATAAGAGAACAGCCGCATAGCTAGCGCCGAATCAGCCATATCAACAATACGAGGCCTCCAGGCTAAGGGGACTTCTAAACGAATCTGACTGAAACCAGGCCCTACAAAGTAGTTTTAATGTAGTACCTGTTTAAAACTGCGCCACTTAAGTGTTATAAACCACTTAGCGTCGGCCAATAAACAGTCTCTCCTCTCTAAAGTTTATTGACGGTCAGACTAATAAACTAAAAACAATAATTTATGAAGAACCCAAAATAAGAATGTATTCTAAAAATCATTAGGCACAATACTTATGATAAACTGTACATGAAAAAAGATTATTATTTTACATTCACTCAATCGCGAACGAGTGAAGTTTTTATTTATCTAACGACAGTGCTCAGTGCATTTTTATTCTGTACAAAATTTACATTTCTCAGTGTTCAATTTGTTGGATGAAATTCGTTATAAATAATAATTGCTTATTAAAAGATTTCCACCAACCAACAATTCTTCATAGCTAATTTGTCTGTGTAATTAAAAAGTACAAATTAACTCCATATCTAAACAGATAAAATATTTGGCACAACGTCTATGTCCCAACATTTCTATACAATACAAACTCAGATCAATGCATAAGCAGTATTATTTAGAACGATTTTAATTTTTCCTATTTGGGTAGGTATAAACTACTGTCTATCATCGATCGAACGACACTCAAAGATCGAACGATAATCATTAATCGAACGAGAAACAAAGTTCGGGATGCTTTTTCATCTTCCCTATTGGGGTACACGTTGAGTGTTGCTAACACCAAAGTCTTAATATTATGGAATACATCATACGGCAAGCCTTCTCCAAGTAATAAGGAACGCTGCATATTTCCATAAAATCCCTTGCGTTCCTTTTTACTAGGGTATGAAAGGCCAAACGATTCTAGTCCCTTAAAAGTAGTATTAATACTCTTTTTTACTTAATATCCACATAGGAGATAATTTTTTTAATGTAGAAGTTGATGATAAAATGCATTATCAAATATGATTTTGATGGCGCAATTGCAAATACGAAGCAAAAACTAACAAATTATGCAGGATTTAGACTAACGATTGAAAATTAGAACATCGTTTTCTGTCCTACTGTCTATATAACAATTATGTTACTACGCAAATTGTCTTATTAACATATGTACGTGAGTCGATTTGTGTTGCGATTATCTGCAAGTCGATAATGAAGCCAAGTAATTCTGCATGTATTGTAATTAACAGTGTACAGTTACTAACTGTTATAGAAGTTAAAATGAATGTCGTCTTCGAAATGACAGCATAATGTAGCCTAAATTCAAATGTGAAACGACTTTGCGATCGGACCTATTTTCATGTCTCGGCGCCATTAATATCAATATGCTTTAGCGCCATTCAGTCCTAACATTACTTACTTAGGTACATTATTAGCTTCCGCCCATCAGTCTAATGTTATAACACCTTCATTCAAACCCTATAAATCTAGACTGAAATCTCACTATAATTACTAATAATTTCAATATACTTATCATTCAAATGAAAAAAAAAATGCTACAAAAAAGTATTCAAAATTTATTTCGAGTCCGTAAATAGGAACAATTTAGGCCGAATTTTCGTTTTATTTTTATCTAATTTCAATACGCCTAGCATCCTAAATTACAACCTAAAGTAATTGATGTTATAAATTATTTCTTTTTATAATAATTTAAGTGATTTTGACTTAGATTTTTTTTTATATCTCTGAACTTATTTACGCATATTTTGCGACCAGCCGATTGCTATCTGACATCTGCTGACCACCAGTGGATGATAAGAAAGACGCATTAAACGACCAGCAACTTACTTTACAATTAGGTATACTGCGGGTTTGGGAATAGTTAATATAAAAATAATAGTATGTGCAGTGAAACAAAGGTATTAGTAATTTAAATAGCTATTCATTTCTTTCTCATTTTAATTATTATATTTTTCTGCAAGGATAGAAGTCAGTTTTAGTTAACTTACCGTTGTATAACAAAACATTGCGACGGTTCTATATATTCTTACGTCTTCTTTAGTATAACATAACAGAATATTGCGCTTTTCCGTTAGAGGTAGGCAGAAATGCCTTAGAACCCAGTGACTGATTAATACTACTAGTCCTAAGCAATTCACGTCAAAACCCCAAAGTCGATACATTAAACATCAATAAATGTATGAATCAATACATTACCTAATTTCTTATTTTCTCACCAAATACGATATGTGAAGCAAATTTCAATTACACTCTACAACTGCTTATAAAACAGCAAGCACCTCATTATCAATTCCTTTTATTTACAACCCAGTCGAAGCAAATGCAATTCTTCTAAATATAGCCCTTTAACTATAAATAAGTAAGTTTATTATAAATTTTTAAGGTTGGGATCAAGCAATGTTATACTACCCACAGTGAAAAGCCCAGGGATGTAACGATACCGGCAGACCAATAACGTAAATAATGCTTCAGACATTGTTTAGAAGATCTAGAAATGCAAATCGTCAAAAAATGTCGCGTTGGGTGCAATGGCATCGTAAAATGTTGCATTGCCATGACGTTCTTCACAGTCAGTTTCGACAACTTTGGGTCTATCGCCTTAATCGACATCGATATTTAACCTAGACATATACTAGGGGTCAAATATCCTGCTACACGTTACACCAGCGATGGTGGATAAAGTGGTGTGACGTTATTGAACATTACTCGACATGTTAAAATACATAAGTTGTGATATGTCATACGAAATCACCCGGCATGTCGCTAGATATATTGTGTCGCTAGTGTATCCCTGGCTTAAGTGTAACTTCTCTTAATAATGTTATCATTATTACCAAATATTGCTTTACTTCTGCGATCGTAATCAAGTAGAAGTATTTTAATATTTCAAATTTGAACCAACTACCAAATGAGATTAAAGTTATTTTTAAAATAATAAATTGTTATTTAAAGCCCTCGGTCGTCGTCTTTTATTATTTATTAAAATTTATATTTATTTATTCCATTTTTTTAGATGACGTTAGACAGAGACGTACAGAAAAAAACTTGCTGCGTTTACCCCAAATACAATCGGGATAATAGCAGGAGCATAATAATTTCCAATCCTATACACTAGCGACCAATCGGTCGCTAGCATCGGTCGACCGTCGATCGGCAGCATCGGTCTATCGTCGATCGTTAGCATCGATAGTAGAATGGATTGATTAACGTCGATCGATAGTTTCTACCACAAACATCGATAGATTGGTTAGTCGATATAGACCAACTTCGATCCATTAAATTTTTTTTAAAGATTACTAGCAGTTTCGTGCTAAGCTAAAATGCTTGTGTTACGAGTGGGTTAATGTCAGTAATCGGCGACTACAAGTTCACAAGTCCTAAGCACATTGGGTTACGGCCGCTTCAAGTTGATCGATAATCGATCTATTGGTATGGTCACACTCTTGGCGAGACATTTACTACGTTTTATTAAGAAGGTAAGTTATTCACATTCGCACTGCCCAGATTGAGACTTTTCCTTCTTCAATATTTTTCGTTATTTAATAATATGTCCTTAAAAGATCTTTTGTGTCCAAATAATAAATATTAAGTACTGAATACTGGGTTTAAATTAAGAATCGTAAGTAGATATAATACTTGTTATGCCAAAAGGCGTCCTTTATTGAGAACTCTTCTCGACTCCGCTGCTTTTCGAGCTACCTCACCGTACCTTTGTATAACTTTTTTTTTGTTCTCTCTTTATAGATCAGAGTACGCAAGAAGACTTTTTGTCAAGTTCCTAAACAATCTAATGTTAAAACTGACCGACAAAACCAAATTTTCTTTTGAAATTACAAATATTTCTACTAATTACATAGATATGCTAAAACAATTCCCATCTTTCCTTTTATATTTTTGATACATTTACTTCATTTTTTCTAGACCTCTGAAGCATAATGACTGATGTACTATTATACTTTAGAAGCATTTGGTCTTAAGTGCCAATTAAGATAAAGGCACAAACGACGAATAATTCTGACGTATAATGGCAAATCTGATCTTATGCATCTGAGCTCTCCAGTTACATACTATAGTTGTATAATAGAATGTAACATTAATATAATCGACGCGTTTCAAGTTCTATCGCGACAAAAGCCTAAAATAAAATAAATACACGTACAATTGCATTTACGCATCACTAGATATTTCAAGTACTAAGATTCAATAGTCGTCATAACATGTTGCTATCTTACTCCTACACTGTATACAAAAACGAGACACAACATTGTCCACCGTTCTCAATTCAAACGCTCTAGTCTAAAAAGTTCAGTCACTTTACAACGCCATCTATTGACATTATGTTACCAACACTGCACATGTGACAACGCCATCTAGCGCCAGAAGGATGTACTTTTGTGCAGTTTCTTGTTTCTGTACCGTCAGTCGTAATGGCTGGAAGCTAAGCTGGTTCTCGAGGAGTGTAAGGTGGAACTGTGCTGGGGCATGGTGGAGGAGGGGGTGGGGAGGCGAGTGCTCGCCGCCTGTCTTTCTTGTTCTTCCAGTTGAACTGTGAATTCTTCTTCGAGGGCCTGTGGGAGGTATATGAAAATTAGTTATAGTAGAAAACAGTATTGTTTAGCTTTATCTTATGGCTTAAGGACCATTTTAAGATTATAACTTAATACTTTAGCAAACTTATCATGATCCTTCGAGCCAAAATTTAAAAATATAATATTACTTGATCTATAAAGCAGATCCTTATGTAATTGTCATCATTTGGTTATTACTTAGTACAAATTTGATAATTTTCAAAGATTTACATGCATGTCATTAAATTTATAATTAATAATTATAAATTTAATGACATGCATAACTACGAAATATCCTTGTCCTAAACAAAAAAAAAAGAAAAACATTGATATAATAGGGACGACGACTGATAAAATCTAGAAAAATATTTTAATAAAAATTAACAAACAGAGCAACAAAGTTCAGGAGGCGATTCTTGTGACATCGCTGGTAGGTAAAATTGTAAAAGTGACGACACACAAAATTTTAACGTGCTTTGTGTTCGTCACTTGTTCGTTACGTAACGAAAAAAATACGTAAATTCATTGACATCTTGGTCCATCTGCTCATTTATGGAGACGCGGGGCATCGCACGTGGCGTTTACCGGCGCGGTTCGTTCTAAATTCAAGCATATGGCGATGTATAGGTGTGTTTACGGCGAAGCGATTTTATTTTGATTAACATGTGTGCTGCGACGACCAACGCCACACGTCTCCGTAAACGAGGCTTAACCAGGCAGTCACATAGCGACCATCATATTTTGAACTCTATATGATTGTAATAAAGATCATAACCAATAAATTCTAAATATACCTACTGTTTGTATAAGTGTAATGTTAATACTTTTTTTTATTATTAAAGCTACATACTCCAAAGCATAGTAGCACTATGTTATTGCCTGATAAATAAGTTATAATAATATTCTATGTACATGAAACCGACATCACAAAACACTTTTTCTTCTATATTCTAACATATAAGGTAATTCCAAAACACATGTTATACATTAACAATAGTCAGTGTCATGATGATAGTGACAGTGATTACGATCATAAATATCTTCACTAACATCTCACACAATTCGGCTGTTAAAAGGATGGCATATATTTTAAAAGCACCTTATATTTTCAGATGAAAAAAGCGAACTTTTTTTTAAATTAAGTAACAAAGAATAATGTACAATTTATTTGAGAACAATATAGTTTCGTGAAGTCGGTTAAAATATAAATTAAAGTCTCCACATACCATTAATCATGCGCAGCGTCGAACCTTAGTCCTTCGTTAGCCAGCACCTCGCTTTGGCGTTAGCATATCGAAAACCTTACCAGAGTGTTGCAAAAACTTTCAATAGTAACATTTACTAAATTTTCAATGGAAAAATCTACTAAATTTCGAACAACTATAGAATTCAAAAATATTTATATATTTTGCAAGTGTTTTTGTATAGACACGGACACGGAATAAGGATTTTTTTCAATTTAATCTAGATAAAAAGGATTTTTGTCAAATTTATTCTTACGAAAGTATTAAGTAATTAATTATTTCTCGTATATCAAACTACCTATTATAATATAAAGTTTTTGCAATACTCAAGTATAAACGCAGATCGAAGCACAATCATGCAGTCATGCGGAAAATCTTTTCGCTGTTAAATCTGTGTTAAATTAGCATTTTTAAATAAAATTAAGCATTTCCTTTGTACATCCAAACAACCCCACTTTTATAAAACGCTGATAATTTATATACATATTATAAATGTGAAATTCTTCATATTTTAAATATAAAACCCAATTTTGATAATATTTGGTATGTATATTTTACATTTGTGATACAGGGTTCATCTTGATATGAAGGATAGGAAAACGAAGGGCGTAATTATCTCATATGCAGTTGCTTCCAAAATATGTGTGTGCCATCCTTTTTAGCGTAAATAGTCATCATGGATAGCACAGTTTTTTTTTACTAAGATACTCATTTTAAATGAGTATGAGAGGAAGCACATTATATAATTCTAGAGCTCAGAAGCATAAGGTGTGATGTGCCATTATACATCAGAAACATTCGTCGTATGTGCCTTTATCGTAAACTGACACTTACGACCAAATGCTTCTGAAGTATTATAGATATCCGTCCTTACGCTTACGGTCTAGAATTTAGGAATCTGGTTGGTTATCTTTTTAAATGATTCAAACCTTTTCAAGGTCAGAGACTATATAATATATAGACTGACAAAGCGGAACAAAATAACGTAACTCGATTTTAGGGACCATGGATGCTAACAGATGTCGCCCGTAGTAGCGTTCAAGCGATAATATGGTCATTTGTCGAAGTCGAATGGCATTATTTATTATTATTCAACTAGATGGCGCAAATGTTAATTATTGATATTAATTTATTTTATTTTAGTTTTGTTATTTTATAACAACAAATATTACGATATTCCGATTTTCATTTTGCGATTGATGGAAAAAACACAAATAAGTAGTAAAATGTATTATTTATTTAAATACAAAAATTAAAAAGGCTAACGCCGCCGCCCGTATCTCTAAAAATGTACATAAGCTGTTACTTAAATCAGACTTAAATAAAAAATATAAAAAACAATAATATTATATTATAATATTATTATTGTTATATGCGTATATAACAACTGGAACTCAGGTCCCGAACGCAGGCCGCAATCACAATGAATGAAAAGAGTGAGCGAAATAGCATAACTAGGTAGTTATGCTGTTTCGCGCTCACTATTAGGTACGCATTTCTACCGTTAAGATGTTAATAAAACTGAATTGTTATTTTAGAGATTATTTATATTATTATCTTCGCTTCATACTTTTAAGGGCGCAGGACCTTTTAACATGCTGTATTTGTTTTGTTACATGTTAAACTAGTCATTAGGCAGATTTATCAGTATAAATAAAATATTAGGCATGTAGATACGAATATTACACGTAAACTACAACATACCTACTAGACGTATTTAAAAGATTGAAATCAACTAATTTGCACTGATTATAAATATATTTAAATGTATGGTGCTATCATAGCATGTACTAACCAGTGAGATATAGGTAGGTAGGTACCTACCTAAAGAAGTTATTCTAAGCAGAAAACAGGCGCCAGTTTAAGTGAATTTAAACGAAAGTCCGCTGCAGCGCTGCCATAATGAATATTTGCCTAATTAAAGGGCTTAAACATGCAGCGCTAAAGCACTTCTTCTAGCGTAGTGATTTCCGACTAAAAGGTCGGAAGCGCCGTGATTTGGACCTCAGCTCAGTGCGGTCACTGCCGATGAGATTGAGGACTTTTAGTATTTTAGTATTTTGGTTTTGATGCAATTGTCGCTCTACTTTACAGTTCGCGGGCCTCTCGGACGTCGGGTCTACGAGGGCACCGGATGGTTCTTTGCAAACTAAAGGACGAGCGGGGACGCGTCGCGAACGCGGGCGCACTCTTCTCCGGCGGGTCGGATAGAGTGGTTTTTGTGTAGTGGTGCTAGGTCCTTGCAATCTTATTAATGCTAGTTAGTAACCGACGATGATTAAGATGCTTAAAAAAAAAATGTGGGCCATTAAAGCATTCCAAATCGCCTTTCATTCTGCATTCATAGATCGGAAGCACCTATCACTAATATTCGCACACAGCAGATTAAAGAAGGAGTACAATGAAGCATTTTAAGCGATCTTTGCTTTTAGTCGGTTCCAATCACCCAGCGCTAGGGTAAGTTCGCCTGTTCGCGTGCATCGCCCAATTCGCGGCCATTTAACGGATCTCCCTTTAAAAATCCTCAAAAATAAGTAAAGTAACGCACTAATCTAACGAAAAGTAATTACCGCTAATACTTGAATGCATAAGCACGCATAAGCATGCATAGGCACGCACAACTGGACAAAAGTTCCGTGGGCCAAACCAATCCCGTTTAGAAAAATAAAGTACCTATCGGCTGTTCAACAAGGGTGAGCTCACCCGCGGAATTTTTGGAAAAAAAAATAGTGTGCAGCGACGCATTCGATGATAAGTTTTTTATAGTTTTATGTCAATTTTAGGATACATAGCTAATATAAGACTTTTATAATGAAATCAAGAATAATAGTAATTATTAATTTGATTATGTTTTTTAGAATATTATTGCTAAATTTTTTGCAATGTTTTTTACTAATATACCAATGGATACCACTAAATACCTATTATCTTCCCCTCAGGAAGCTGAAAGACTATTAAAAGCGAACATTAGATCAGACGTGTCTAGGTTATAAATGGTGTTGATATCGTATAGACATTCCGAACAATTAAAATAAAAAGCACAATAGACTTGTGGGGACTTTCTGTTAAAGCTATTGACACAGTAATTCAAATTCAATGTTCGTGTTTTATGTATGACTGAATATTGGCTTAAAGAATATTCTTAACTGATATCAGTTGTCATATATTAATAATGATAATTATAAGATTCAGAGTGCGTTTGTGAGGAGGAATGCAAATCATGGGGGTTCATTTCTAACAATATTAAAAGTAAACCAAGACTAGACATTGTAAACCTCTCTATTGAGCGCACTATTGAGTTGTCACGTGTTGAGCTTGAGCGACAAGTTATTATGTCAGTTTACCGCCCCCCCCCCCCCTTAGCAACTTTGACTTATTTGAATCTGTCATAGAAGATGTCCTCACAAAATTAAATTTTACCAAGAAAAGTATTATAGTATGTGGAGATTCAATGTTAATATCCTAGAAACCTCATCATCGTGTAATAGTAGTAGGCTTTTAAATCTTTTTAAATCATTCAATTTGATTAATTTGTTTTACGAATAACTCCACACTCGTCAACATGCTTAGATAATATATTTGCTAACTGTGTATCAGTGTGTAGCAAAATTCTTAATAGTTTGACCTCTGACCACTGTGGCCAATTAGCAATATTTAATACCGTTGACAAATGTAAATCAACTGAAGTTACTTGCCGGCCAGTTACTGACTACTTAATGAATCAATTTAAAAATAATATTCTTGTTATAATGAATCCCACATTGTTGAAGTTGAATAATCCTAATTTAAGTTACACGTTGGTTTTTCATGAAATCAATACTCAGTTCCAAACCACGTTTAAAATCAAAACTTTCACAAAACATATTAAATTAAATTTTAATGATTGGGCTACTCCAGGTATTTATAAAAGTCGTACCAAATTGTACGAGCTATATGGTATTAGAACCTATAAATTTGATGACGAGTTCCTAGCGTATGTGAGTGACTACTCTAAAATATTTAAAAAAGTATGTTCTCAAGCTAAAGCCAATTATTTTAGTAATAAAATCAAACATTCTAGTAACAAGATAAAAGCCACCTGGAATACAATAAATCGTGAATGTGGTAAAAATGTTACCCGTGAAAATTCTCTAGAATTAATAATAAACGGTGAAATAATTACTGAGAAGAATGACATAGCTCACGAGTTTAATAACTTCTTTGCAGACATACCCACTAAGACGACTAGCTCCTTAAACTCCTCAGATGTTGGCGCTGAACACCTTTTACGTAGAAGTGTATCGGAATTTAAAAAACAATTTGCCTTTGTACATGTTACAGTACATGATGTAATAAATATTGTTAAAACCCTTGAGCCCAAAAATACGGGTGATTTATGGGGAATTTCAGTTAGAATCATAAAAATGTAATTGATGTAGTAGCGCCTTACTTAACAACTATTTTTAATGAATGTATTGATATGGGTTTATTCCCTGACCTATTGAAGTGTAGTAAAATCATCCCATTATTTAAGTCAGGTGCCAAGGATGATCCCGCAAATTTTAGGCCAATATCAATATTGCCAGCCTTCAGCAAAATTTTTGAAAAATTAATACTCAAACAATTACTCGGGCACTTCAATCTTAACAATCTCCTACACGATAATCAGTTTGGCTTCACAAACGGACGTTCGACTACAGACGCGGGAGTTGCCTTAATAAAACATGTATATGATGCATGGGAGAGATCTAAGGATGCCATTGGAGTGTTCTGTGATCTTTCAAAGGCTTTCGATTGCGTTCATCATGATACACTTCTGCTAAAGCTAAATTATTATGGTGTAAAGGGCGTCGCGCTTGACATGCTTTCATCGTATCTTCACCAAAGGGTATTTGCAAGTGCCTGTAATAGGTTTACGTAAATAAAAATGATTTTTATTTATTTATTTTATATTAAACGCTTAAAATAAGGTGAATTACTACATCAAATTTACAAAACTTCCACTTTGCGTCCGCAATGGACGCAAACTGGGTAAACGCCTATTTTGATGTTTATCTATTTAAAAAAAAAATATCAACATGTTTCGAACAAAACTGAAAGTTTATCATAAAATAGACTAATGACATACATTTTTCATAGAAATTAGTGCTGGAACATTTTTACTATCGCCGTCATAATTGCCAACTGCGCTAAATGGACGCGAACAGGCGAAATGACCCTATTTATTTCTGGAATTCTGGTTGTATTTGTATTGTTATTGTTATTCAAAATACGAAATATATCTATTAATAAAACGAGTTAACGTCTACAACTGGATCTTCACAAGCTGTTTTCGCATTAAAAGTACATATTTAAGGTTGACTTTCCTATAAAGCACCGTAGCTATGCACCGCGGCACCACGCCTAAAAGGACTCAAGCGCCGTGCAAAAGGCGTCGCTTACGCGTTCCGACTACCTATATATTTTGATATTTTAAATTGAATTTTAATTAAATGAAATTCCATCAAATTAAACTTTCTGTTGTTTTTTTTTAATAAAAGCATGTTTTTAAAAATGTTTTTTTTTCTTCTTATTTTATTTTTTACTTATTAGTCATTAGCTTGTAACCCTATTTACTGGATTCATTACTTGGGTGGATCATGTGCAATGGAAAATACTCACGAACACAAAACAAACGAGTCCAAACTCGACTATCTTAGCGCTTGCATTAAGGGCGTACCAGTGGTAATGTTCCTGCTCCTCATCAGACCCTCGACATCCTGTGCAATGGAATGTACTCATAAACACAAAACAAAAGAGCCCTAACTCTTTTATCTTGTTCAGTAGGTATAGGAGTTCCTATGGCCCCCTTCCGAATCCATCATCAGATCAGCTCCATGGTACCATATTATTTCATTGTCACGCGATATGCATATGCTTGCAAAATTTCAGAATCAGTTGAGGATGTCTGCTTCAAAATTGAGTTGCAAGATTCCACCCGAACAAATTACATACATACATACATTGCAAGTTAAATAAAAGCTTCTAAAATATTTAAATAAATTGAATTTTTTTTATCAAAAACCAATTCTTTTTTCGTATTTCTTTACAAAATTATATGTATTTACTGGGGCTTGAACATACAACATCTCATTTGTTAAGCAACCTCCGCT
Organism: Nycteola revayana; assembly: GCA_947037095.2. Taxonomy (NCBI): domain Eukaryota; kingdom Metazoa; phylum Arthropoda; class Insecta; order Lepidoptera; family Nolidae; genus Nycteola; species Nycteola revayana. The sequence goes on from OX344840.2 coordinate 8,435,247, forward strand.
CCTAATGAGCTACCGAAACTTTGTTAATAGAGTTGAAATAAGTAATACTTATAAACTATTAATGACAGTTGTGCAACGAAACTCTAAAGAGAATCGTTATGTCAACATAAAGTTTATTTTTAACGCCATCTATGATCTTTTTTTTTAAACATTTTGTAAAGGACTGTCCTTGGTATCGACATCTCAGCGGCAATTACGAAAGGGGGTGCGACGGTAACGCCCGCTGGTTATCAAATGGTTTTAGGAGCTACGATATTTTGTACTGCTATTGTCAGTCTATATATTATATAGTCTCTGTCAAGGTATCATAAAACGTAAGTCTGTACTCAATCCACACATTCCAAGAACCAAAAAATTAAATAAAATAAAATCTATGAAACATAACATCTTTATTTACATAATAATCTGCATTACTATTCATATTCATTAATGATTTATCAATATTCATCAATTAAACGTCATTTTACATTTATATACGCGGCCGCTATTAAATTGCGTAATACTAAAATTAATCTAAAAGCATTCCTTAAAAATAATGAACGGTAACAAATGATTGGTTAGTTTAAATAATTTTGTAATAGTTAAAATTGAAGATATGAATGGATGAAGATGGGTAAGGCTTATTTATTTTTGAATGTTTAGTATTTATTCTAGTACATTCTTGAATAAATTCAGTTTCTGAAACATGAATTATGAAAAAGCGCGCACTGCTCGCTTCTTGAAACCGAAAAGAACCAAGACCGTGAAACCCCAATTTTTCGAGGATTTATTTTATAGCTCCTTTATTCACTCAAGTCTTCAATTATTATTATTATATTAGTTTAAAAGCAAAGCGATTACACCGAGACTTAAAATAAAATATTACAATAAATTTGTAAGTAAAAACCTGATGAAGCATTCATAATATTAGAGCGGTATTATAAAAATTAGTTGCACTTTATTCCAAGAATATGCAACTTTATATGGAATTGAAAAAGTTTATTATATGGTTACCAAATTGCGTACCTACTAGAAACCACCATTGCAATATATCAGGATTAAACAGGGACATTGTTTTTTTTTTTTTTTTTGTGAGCATAACTATCTTATAAAGAGTATTATTGTCAAATTAACTGAAATAAAAAGGATTTTTGTCAAATAAACCCAAACAAAAAGGATTTTTGTCAAATTTCTTTACAATGAGGAAAATGCATTCAAGTTTTACTAAAATTATTGTAAATTATACATACTATATATTTAAGTTAAGCCTGAAAATTATTCATTTGATTTACTGCCAAAGTAAATGACAAATTTAATGCTAATTAGTATTGAATTTAAAAAAATAGCGGATAATATTAATATACCAGACCTGTCATATCATATAAGGAGGCCTATGTCCAGCAGTGGACCTAAAATAGACCGATGATCACAATTACATATTATGTATATACCGCTCCATTATCAAATACACTTCATCAAGATAATAATATCTTTACAAAGACACATGCTAACATCAATAATAATTTAATTAATCTTAATCATGGCAAAATATCTAGACATTAAAATAAAATTTCTGGCAGGTCGGATGTGTATTACATATCGTCGTTGATACTGCAATATCGCGTAAGTGACAGTCGATTCAACTTTTTTAGTAGCAGTAACTTCACGCGGTTTTAAACTATCCCCGACGATACGCAATATAACACAATATAATGGGATTACGTTAAAATACGACAGGAACTAGGCCTGAGCAATTATTTATAATAGTAATAAGTTATATCTCAGTGGTATATCAATGGATGACTTTCATAGATGCAGCCATCTTACTTTTATATTAAAAGGTACCAAAGGACTCTTCAATGTTGGCTTCGGCCCCATGAATGCCTTTCAAATGACCCGTGACCGTGGCACTACAATATTATTTATTACATAAAGGTAAATCAGGTATAATAAGCGACCAGCAATTTCATCGCCTAGTGCCAGTTGCACTTTATCCAATGCGTCTTTCGTATGCTCCATACGTTAGGTTGAGAAATTCCATAAGACTTGTTGGGCGGTGCGCTAATGTCAAATTGCGATCGAATTGCTGGTGGCAAAATTTTTACGAATAGAGATAACTAGGTATCAAAGAGTCACAACAAGCAACATCATGGTGATGGGGCAACTAAATAAATGATATATCAACGCGATTTTTTTAAAGATTTCGCTATATGTTTGCTACGTAATCGCTATTGTTTTGTTACGTAATACCATTGCCAGCCATATAATATAGAAATATGTTTTGGCAAAAGCATAAGGCTAAATTTTTTAATTAAATACAGCGTGCCCAGAAATGCAAAATTTATTTTAGGAAGCACTCATTATGGTCTTATAAATTTACTTAATACAAAGTGTATTTAAATTATTATTCTTATATATTTTGACTATCTGAAGAACTAAATGCCGACCAATTTCTTATCAATATATCAGGTATATATTAAGTTGTTGTCCGAAGTAGTCCAACCGGATATACAGTATCGCATTCCCAAAAAAAACAGTATTTTATGCATAGGAATATTTTCTTTTAGTTTGTATGGAGATACAAACTTTAGATAAAGATAAAAACATCATACAAACTTTAAAAAAAAAATACTTCATTATTTTTTTAGAATGCGATTCAGAACAACGGCGTTAAGTATCGGACAATAATTGTGATACACCCAGAAGATTGTCATAGAATAATGTTCATTTGTTTGATAAGAAAAATGTATTTAATAAATTTATATATTCGTGTAATTATTTATACTTAAATGCCCGTATAGTATAAATTTTTAAATGCAAGCAATTTTGTTTTTAAGTGGGTGGAATTAAGGTGAATAAAGTTGCAATAATAATGTAATAAATTCTAGTTAAAAGAATGAATTTGAAAACAGCCGAAAGTTTGCAAGAATTTATGTTTGTTACTCTTTGGCTTTGGCTGAAAGTTTACACGCGGATAGTATATCAATCTCCATCCCACTGGAGCATAGTGACGCGGGTCGCTTAGTATATATTTTAAACTGTTTTTGATTATTTTAATCTTTAGAATTTTTAATTAATTTTCTATCAAAAATTATATATATTTACAAAATGATTACCATTTTGTAAATATATATATTTTTTATAAGAATATAGATTTTATTAGAACAAGTGTTGGTTTATTAACATAAATCAAAACTCCGTTAAAATTACAATCATCTTTTAATTTGTTTAAATTTAAATTTAAATCAACTACTAAATATAATCTCTAAGCGTAATAATTATCTATATAGGCACTTATATCGATGATTTTATGACTTAATCTTTATTTAATATAATTCTTCTGTAAGTGTGTTTGTCACGCAACTCCGCATAGTCGAGGTGACCAATTTCAATCAAAGTTTGTGTATATTGTAGAATACCCACTTTTAATATACTCAATATACACACAAACTTTCGCTTTGTCCACTATATGGTCCAATTGTGTGTTCAAACCATCCAAGGATGGTTTGAAAAACCAATTGGACCATGTAGAACCCAAAAGTGTAATTTAGTGCAGTAGCACACGACGGATATCTTAGTCCTTACTAATATTATAAACGTCAAAGTTTGTCTGTGCGGATAGATGTTTGTTATACTTTCACGAAATTTGCATTTACGCCACAAAACATCAAGCTCCGACCCACCTGAGCAGTAAAACTGCAGGACGCAGTTGTTTCTTCATAAAATGGACCGACTACAGTACCCCTCCGCCCCTCCCAAACTTACTAACGATTTTATTATATTTTAACTACACATAACATAAATACAAAATATTAAATGCACTATAGCATTTATCTCTCTAACCAAATATATCCAATTAAGACAGTTTTAATAATACTACATATATTAATTAATATATTTTATTTATCTAACCTAAGACTTAGGTATTTCAGGCACATTAAAACTACAGTCTAAGTTATACTGACAATTTTTTTCAGGGTTCCGTATCTCGCATGGAAAATACGGAACCCTTATAGGATCACTTTGTTTGTTATCTAAAATCCCCCGCCTAAAATATGTCTACAATATTCCAAAAGTTGATAGTTTTTCATTTAATAATATTTTAACAGACCGCGAACGAAATGTAATCAACCTTATGTTGTGGATCCACCCTGAATAGTAAAAGCCTTGTAGGCAGTCATGACTTTTAGTAATATAAATAATGGAATGTTCCGAATATCAAAAAATGGAAGAGTACCTAATATCAATGATACGGAGCGTAAAAGCGTGTGGAAGATGTCGTTTTCAACAAGATTTTATATAGGCTACTTACGCCACTGAAAAGGTTTATATTACGTATCGTCTTAAAAAAATGCAGCAAAACTTCTAGCAGTCTGTAATTTTTTTTTTCTTTTGGAAGCCATATTTGCCTTTTGAACACAGCAAATGAGTCTATCAAGGACAATAGCCTAGCACATCAAATTAATTGAAATTAACTCATTTTTGACTGTAAAACTAAACTTCCAAAAGACGATATTTACTAAACTATTATAATGTATTTTGTCAAAAATGAAATTTTAGATATTTGTACCACACTAGTATCAAGAAAAAAAGACAGGCTATATTTAATTATGAAGTTCCCACGGGAACAGCCCGGCTAGCATAGGCAGCGCGACTCGAGTCTACTCTACGGAGGCCGACCAATCACAAGCAGAAAGTGTCACGTGACAGTGCGTTTCTGCAAGGTGATTGGTCGGCGTCTGTAGAGTAGACTCGAGTCGCGCTACCTTTGCTAGCCGGGCAGGAGTTACACGGGTGAAACCGCGCGCGGGAAGCTAGTTATGAATAAAATTAAAAATACTTAATCAAATCTGCTTACTAACTAACAAAGAATATAATTCTAGCGCTCAGAAGCATACGGTCGGATGTGCCATTATACGTCAGGAACATTCGTCTTATGTGCCTTCATCGTAACTGGCACTTACGACCAAATGCTTCTGAAGTATAATAGTACACCCGTATATTCGTCTTTATGTTTCTGAGGTCTAAAATTGATAATAATTTACTATCATTCCGATTATAATTATTGTGTAAATTCGCTGTAATCACTATTACCATGTTTGTGACGTTATAAATACTTATTGGTTTTTAAATACTATATGTATTTCGGGTTGGTTTAAGTCATTTTCAAGATATCAACACCTGCCCGACTAGCATAGGCAGGGCGACTCGAGTCTACTCTACGGAGGCCGACGAATCACATTGCAGAAAGTGTCACGTGACAGTGCTTTTCTGTAATGTGATTGGTCGGTCTCCGTAGAGTAGACTCGAGTCGCGCTGCCTATGCTAGCCGGGCTGCAAGAACAACACTTGAGACTATTGAGTTGACTTGTGGATGTCAGGTGTCACTTCGATGATGTCTATTACCCTAGCAATTAGTTAGCCCGGAGACTTTTGCTACTTCACCGGGCATAAAGGCGAGCAGAGCTCCAGCCTTAATATATGGTTTAAAAACTACAAACTAAGCAACCTGCGCCAGAGGGCGCCCCCTGTGGGGCTTGGACCTCGGCTCAGGGCGGTCCCTGGCGATGAAATTGAGGGATTATGACTTTTAGAATAGAGACCACCATAGTGAGACACTACTTACTCAAGTGAATACTTAAAATCAAGTATCATTCTTCTTCGATCAGATATTTTAAACTCTATGGGATTATATTACAGTTCAAAATCAATGGCAAACAATGGAAAATTCCAAACATTACCACTGCTTAAGGAGTCGAAATTGTTACCAATTTAACAAAATTTTAATTCAATTGCGTTACCAATTTTTAGAAGGTAGATATGAATATAAACGCGAGAATTTGTAATTATGTATGTTTGTTACTCTTTCACGCAAAAACTACTAAACGGATTTGGCTGAAAGTTTGCAAGCGGATAGTTTGTAAGCTAGATTACATATAAGCTACAAAATACCACGCTCCGAGCCACTGGAGTAGAGGGTAAAACCGCCTATATGTCATACCTTCTGAAAATTGGCTAGTACAAGTAACTTAATACATGCCATATATATACAATCATGCGACAATTATAGGTTATAAAAACAAGCATATCTTTAAGGGGACGTCGATTAATTACGTGACACGTTTTTCAAACTCTCACCCAATATTTGAGAGGAAACCGAGTGTGAAAATAAAATACAAAATCATATCAAGTAGTTAATAAACGTTCACTTGAATAAGTAAAAGTTTTAACTTATTAAAAAGTCCGAGCCAATGCAACACAGACAAAAGGTAATAAACAACTTCTTACTTATATATCAACGGAATAGAATCAATTACTCTCGAGTTAAATGTTATTTTTCACGGTTTTGGAAGCCATCATTATTAAGTTATATTATCGTCATTTTTAGCTATAGCTCGAATAGAAAACGCGAATCGTTAAGTAATAATTTTGCTCAACTCAGGTTGCCAAAACGTTAGCGATAAAGAAACAATCGCTCCACAGTAATGTAATTTTGTCTATGTCATGATCACACAAAACTTAAAGGTGTTCAAATCCCCATAGTTGTTAAGTCTTTACAGTCAAATCACACCATAGAATCATTTGGCCCGTCATTTTTATCATTAAGAATCGACTTTTTCAAATTCAAAGTCGACAACTGACTAACAGGGATATCGGTATTTGAATAGCTATTTGACCCTCGCACAGGACCCCAGCGACTAAAATTGGTTTCCAAATCATCGGTCGAGTCAATAGTATAGGTACTATCCGATCTTTCTGACCGAGGAGTATCGTATGGGCTATCTAGCGAAGGTAAATCGATCATAACAGCTTCTAACGCGCGGTCTTGCTTCAAGCTCTGCTGAGAAATGCTCCTTTTCATCGGAGTCATTTCACTTTTAAATGTCTGTTCCGACATACTTTGCCGGTTAAGTTTCTTGTCTGATATCCTCTTTTCTTCTGTGATTCTATCACCGTAAGCCATTATAGGTTCCCTTCTCCATTCATCAGTTGAATTGAAGACGGAGAACCCAGAAATCTTATCTGATACCAACTTCAAGTTGGAAGTTGAGGCGTATCGGTTGGCTTTGGACAACTTCTCCCGTTTCGTCGTGTTATTGGCGCTCGTAGCTGCTGACTTGATGACTCTTTTAGGGCTTATAGACCGTCTCCTGTCCATGCTAGGAGTGTTAGCAGTCGAGAAGAAATGCAAACTTGTTCTGGATCGGGACAAGGATCCAATGAACGAAGTCCTCTGGTGGTAGGCGCTTAGCACGTGTTGTAGTACATTTTTCGGCCAGGGTGCGTTCAAGTATATGGCTCTATCAGGTATGGGTATGCCGAACTTTTTCTCGTGGTCATCGAGCATTTTCTCGAAGGTTTTAATGGTGTTCTGCGGTGAATACGGGTGGGTTAGCGGGTGGTTGTAGTTAAGAGACACGAAGGGACGGCACGGGACGATACGATTTATATTAACGGTTACGTTATAAAGGGTTCTGAAACACGATTGTAGGTTGGAACTTTGTTTTATTTGTGATATTTAGATGAAAATAAAACGTTATTATATAGAATAGTCCTACTGTCTGAGTTCGGCCATGTCTGCCAATCTTTATTTAAGTTTTATATTTAATAGTCTAAGCGCAAGTTTTACATTCGGCAGATAAACATTATTACAGATTAATTATTCTTCTTATTAAAAAATATCTCTAAGCCTTTTGCTATAAGTATGTTACTCTTTAGGCGATCTTTAAGTATATCGTATACGCTATTTTAGACAAATGACTATCACGAGCAAATAAGGACAGTCCCTACCAATGATATAACGACGAATTGTCACAAAACAAACGAATTGTTCCAACCTGATATTTAAATAGATTGTTAATATGAATACGTATTTCAGAACCCGTTGTACATGTTACATTAAAACCCTTGGCTAGAATCAAACCTCCACCACATACACAAGCTAAATACAAGCATGCTTCACCCATCATCAAATGAAAAAGAGCTTTATTTACCAACACATAATTAATTTAAGAAACGACCGATTTTGGCGAAGTCCACGGATCTCTAGGTACGTGAACATAAATGTATGGAACAGATGATTTTTTTTCGCGAATTCAGGATTCGTCTTAAAGTAAAAGTTGTTTATAATCATCAGTACTTCCACTCCCTGAACGGTTGGTGTTTTAAATATAACCCTGTATATTAATGCATGGAGCAAAAACATTGTACCCCTTTTTACAAAAAATTGCGCGTACAGAGGAGTATGAAACCGCGTTAGGAAAGCTACTTGGTAAATAAAGCCCCTTTCAAACATCCACCATGCATATAAAATATAAGCTATTCACATAGCATGCTTAATATTACAATCAACTATATAAATTACTGCAATCGACAATATTCTAAAAAGAAACATGCATGTTTCTTTTTAGAATATTTAAAAATTATCTTCAAAAAAGAATGAGATGTAACAGAAATAAATTTGATAAATGACTTAATGCTGGGCGCTGCTCGTTCTGCCTGCGCAAGAGTGCCCCAAGTGGGATTTAAACCGCAGCTCAGAGCGGTCGCTGTTAATAAAAATAACGACTTCTAAGATTTTTAGGAGAGTTTTGAGTAACTGTCGCTCTACTTTATAGTTCAAGGGCTTCTCAGACTTCGGGTCTGCGAGGACATTGGAATAGACCATTAAAAGAATCCGATAAGGTTTACTTATATCATTATCTAGAATATGATGTCGATTGCAGTAACACATGCATACATCCCGCTATGTACATAAAGAAACATACATATGTATATAAAAAAAACTCAATTTAGACGCCAACATTTTAGAGCCAGCATCCTGAGATAAGGAAAAACTAGTACTCAAAGCGTGTCGTAGAACATTTTAAAATGACGGGACTCGAACCCGTTATACCAACAAACCAAAGTGGAATCCACTATGACACCGTAACAGGTCTCGTACGATCTTACTTAGATCCTTAGACAAAAAGTAACACTTCCACATATAAGATAATAATAATTTAGTAATTTTAGACCAACGACAGGATTCGAACCTGCATCTTAGCTATAACCTCTAATGCCTACAAAATAAACTACAAATTTTATCCTCAATTTAGCTACCTTATTAATTAGTAGACTCACCAGCTTCCTGTCTCCGAGGGTAGCCCTCCAGTCTTTGAGCTCGTGGCTGTACCGCTCCTCGACCGCCTTCATCTTGTTGCCCTCGTGGTTCATGAGAGCCTTGCGCTTCTCGTTCTGATACTGCTCCAGCTCACGGAGTAGAGCCTGGGGAATTGACATGATTGCATGAAAAAACCGGCCAAATGCATGTCGGACTCCGGCACGAAGGTACCCGTACAATTGTTTATACAACTTTTTTTAAAGATTACTTGCATAGTTTTGCGGTCTACTAGTATTCTTGTTAAGCCCTCGTGCTAAGCTAAATGCTTGTGTTACGAGTGGGTTTACGTCGGTAGTGCAATGGGTGGGGTTCGAACCGGCGACCACGAGATAACAAGTAGACGCCCAAGCCATTGGGCTACGGCACCCCCACATTGGACAGTATATTAGTTAAAGATATTTAAATAAAGATCCATTTCAAGCGTCTATTGCCGTTATTTATATCGAGCAAAAAAGGGCAAAAAAAGTTTATTGTATGGAAGCCCCTCTTAAATATTAATCTTTAGTATTTGTGGTTATAGCGGCAATAGAAATAGCAGACTCGGCCCCCTGATGATACAGAAAGACAGAGAAGTCTTAGTAATAAGGTCCATTTTTACACTTCGGGTACGGAACCCTAAAAATGGATTAGTGAATAAATCAGTATTATCTCACCTCCCCGGCCGCCTTGAGTTCTTCCCTCGCTTTAGCGTGTTTGGTCGCGAGCCTCTGTTGTTCTGCGCGATACCGTCGTTTCTCATTCTCTTGGAACTGCAACAAAAATGATTACATTACAGATATTAAGTTTAAATGGGTTCACGTCGGTAGTGCAATGGGTGGGGTTCGAACCAGCGACCTCAAGATCACAAGTCAGACGCCTTAGCCATTGTCTACGGCCAATTATATAATATTTGTCGCAATCAGTAGTCATGAGTATGGGCTTTCTATTGAGACGTGAGCGTCACCACGCGGTGATATGTGGAACTGTCGATAAATGTACCGATCGCGGCAAGACGAAGGGTCACTTCTACTGTAGTAGTGAACAAGTGAACATTCCTTTAAATTCAGTGCGTGTCGTGAATATAAATTAGTTATTGTGGAAGTGCCAAATATAGTGATCCGTTTTAATTGTTATTTTATTTGGAACCAACATGTCCCATGATACGCCCACGGATAGTAATGTTAGGATGGTTGGTGAAGACACCCTTCCTCATCAACCATTATATTAGTATTATTTCACTGTGTATAATTGACAAGAGTGCTGACTAAATATAATTTAATTTGTTTAAATGGTTCGCAGGGTCCGCTTGAATATGTTGCAGCCCTGTATTTAATAAGCTCACCTTCTTAAGTCTCTCCCGCTCGTCGTCGTGGCTGGGCTGGGAGGCTGCGCTGATGCGGAGCGACTCTCGGAACATCATCTCTCGCGCCTTCTGCTCCGCTCGTATCCTCTTGGGCAGCGAGCGCTTCTCTAACGCCTGACACTTGGCTAACTCTTCTTCTTTGCGGGTGTTTTTCCTGGGAGAAATATAAATTTTACTGGCTGACCCGACAGACATTGTCCTGTCTTCACTAAAACTCTATATTACGGTCGATACCGACAGCTATTACAGCCGATCAACTTATATTATAAAAAAACCGGCCAAATGCGAGTCGGACTGACGCGCGAATGGTTCCGTACCATTTCAAGAGTCTACTTGTTGCCATTATTGAAATCAAGCAAAAAAGGGCAAGAAAATCATGTATGGGAGCTCTCCTTAAATATATATATTTTTGTATTTGTTGTTATAGCGGCAATAGAAATACATCATCTGTGAAAATCCGCATAACATTGATGTTATGTCGAACGACATAAGATTACATTAAAAAAGTTAATGTCAAAAGTGCTAAGGTTATGTAAGAAAATTTATGGTGGTTCGGTATTCTTAAATTTTCTAATGTTCCGCGAATAGGCTAGTTGACACATATGAAACTATGTTACAATGATGTTTATTTCTAAAAGTGTTTGTCATATTAATAACAAATTTTCGACCCCCACAAACGTACCTCTTAATCTGCTCGAGCTCCTTGTCATGTCGCACCAGCATCTGGTGTCTCCGCAGCAGGAACTCATCTTTAAGCTGTCTCTTCGCGAGTTGGTGTCGTTCGTGGATTTGTTTCTCTTCCAGCTCCCATAACGCGGCCTCGCGGGTTCGCATTATCTGTGAGAGAAAATAGGAATTTTTATACAAATTTAAATAAAAAGAAAAAGTTTATTGATAAGGTAGACGTATTAACAAAACTTGATGTAGCTGTTAATCTGTTAAAATATTCCCACAACTGATGCCTCTACTGCAGTACTACTTTTACCACTTATGCGCAAGCCAGACTGCCAGTGGGCGCGCGAGCGAGCTAGGCGGGCGGGCGAAGCGAAGAAAGGAATCTATACAAATTATGCGGAATATTGGCGAGCTAAACTATGGGGTTCACACCGAAAACTACGGACGGACGGGCGAGCGAGCGTGCGGAGCGAAGTGTGCGGATGGGAGAGCAAGGGGATAGCGTTCTGTCCATTGTTACTCGCGCGCAGTTGCATGACGGGCGAACGAACCGGGCGAACGGGCGCTGGTAGGTGAGCGCAGCTAGCGAATCAGGCGCGCCTAACGAGGTGAACGAGTAGCTTAGCTGGAATCATTGGCTATTTTATTAGCTTGGCTCGCATCGCTGTCGTAGGTTATTCGGTAGCTAGCGGTGTGAACCGAAAGTATGTAAAAGAGGTGAAACTATGTTCGCCCGCTTAGCTCGCTCGCCCGCCCGCTGGCAGTGTGGCTTGCGCTTTATACACTCCTTTGCTGCAGGTGCTATCGTGGCTGTTCCTACAGCGTACATTTCTCACCTAAAGTCTCAGCTGCAGTACTCGATGCTGCTACAAGGATGTATGACTCACCTGGTGCCTCTGCTGCAGGTACTGTCGGTCGGCCAGCGCCTGTCGGTCGCGGTGAGCGTCGTGTATGCGGCGCAGCACGCTGTCTCTGCTGCAGCACTGTCTCGTTCAGTACATATGACTCACCTGGTGCCTCTGCTGCAGGTACTGTCGGTCGGCCAGCGCCTGTCGGTCGCGGTGCGCGTCGTGTATGCGGCGCAGCACGCTGTCTCTGCTGCAGCACTGTCTCGTTCAGTACATATGACTCACCTGGTGCCTCTGCTGCAGGTACTGTCGGTCGGCCAGCGCCTGTCGGTCGCGGTGCGCGTCGTGTATGCGGCGCAGCACGCTGTCTCTGCTGCAGCACTGTCTCGTTCAGTACATATGACTCACCTGGTGCCTCTGCTGCAGGTACTGTCGGTCGGCCAGCGCCTGTCGGTCGCGGTGCGCGTCGTGTATGCGGCGCAGCACGCTGTCTCTGCTGCAGCACTGTCTCGTTCAGTACATATGACTCACCTGGTGCCTCTGCTGCAGGTACTGTCGGTCGGCCAGCGCCTGTCGGTCGCGGTGCGCGTCGTGTATGCGGCGCAGCACGCTGTCTCTGCTGCAGCACTGTCTCGTTCAGTACATATGACTCACCTGGTGCCTCTGCTGCAGGTACTGTCGGTCGGCCAGCGCCTGTCGGTCGCGGTGCGCGTCGTGTATGCGGTGCAGCACGCTGTCTCTGCTGCAGCACTGTCTCGTTCAGTACATATGACTCACCTGGTGCCTCTGCTGCAGGTACTGTCGGTCGGCCAGCGCCTGTCGGTCGCGGTGCGCGTCGTGTATGCGGCGCAGCACGCTGTCTCTGCTGCAGCACTGTCTCGTTCAGTACATATGACTCACCTGGTGCCTCTGCTGCAGGTACTGTCGGTCGGCCAGCGCCTGTCGGTCGCGGTGAGCGTCGTGTATGCGGCGCAGCACGCTGTCTCTGCTGCAGCACTGTCTCGTTCAGTACATATGACTCACCTGGTGCCTCTGCTGCAGGTACTGTCGGTCGGCCAGCGCCTGTCGGTCGCGGTGCGCGTCGTGTATGCGGCGCAGCACGCTGTCTCTGCTGCAGCACTGTCTCGTTCAGTACATATGACTCACCTGGTGCCTCTGCTGCAGGTACTGTCGGTCGGCCAGCGCCTGTCGGTCGCGGTGCGCGTCGTGTATGCGGCGCAGCACGCTGTCTCTGCTGCAGCACTGTCTCGTTCAGTACATATGACTCACCTGGTGCCTCTGCTGCAGGTACTGTCGGTCGGCCAGCGCCTGTCGGTCGCGGTGCGCGTCGTGTATGCGGCGCAGCACGCTGTCTCTGCTGCAGCACTGTCTCGTTCAGTACATATGACTCACCTGGTGCCTCTGCTGCAGGTACTGTCGGTCGGCCAGCGCCTGTCGGTCGCGGTGCGCGTCGTGTATGCGGCGCAGCACGCTGTCTCTGCTGCAGCACTGTCTCGTTCAGTACATATGACTCACCTGGTGCCTCTGCTGCAGGTACTGTCGGTCGGCCAGCGCCTGTCGGTCGCGGTGCGCGTCGTGTATGCGGCGCAGCACGCTGTCTCTGCTGCAGCACTGTCTCGTTCAGTACATATGACTCACCTGGTGCCTCTGCTGCAGGTACTGTCGGTCGGCCAGCGCCTGTCGGTCGCGGTGCGCGTCGTGTATGCGGCGCAGCACGCTGTCGCCCGCGTCGGCGAGCGCGGCCACGAATGCTCGCTCGCGCTCCGCGTGCTCGGCGTCGAGGCGCGCTCGCCGCTGCCGGTACGCTTCCTTGCGACGGTCCTTCGCCACCAGCTCCACCTCCTACAGACACCAATGAAGGAGGTGTTCATAAACGAGTTTCAAACTTTCAATTGCGATTTAGACCAGAGGTTCCCAAACTTTTTTTTATCGTAGACAGTAGGGGGTCCATCTTACCCAATTAAGTTTTTAAGGGTAAAAACTTAACTGGGTAAGATGGACCCCCTCATGCTCCCTTTCTAGCATATTAAATACTTTTTAACTTGGGATCCCGATTTTTTACGCCAACGCAACGTGGACCCCCTCGAGTCTCCCCTGGAACCCTGGGGGTCCACCTGGACCACTTTGGGAATCACTTATTTAAATCATACGGCTTAGAATACACAATCCCCTAATTTCGAATGGGTGTTGTAAGAGGCGACTGAGGAACACACCCGGGCCCCGAGTCTACTATCGTAATGGCGTGTCCATGAACTGTCAATGACAGTTCAATGGTCGGTTTATTTCCCATTTGGTAATCTACTAATCCAAATGACGTCATAATGGTGTCACTATGACGCTGCGATGACAACACCGTAGTTGAATATAATAACAAATTATACATTTATAAGTTTGAAATCGCCTAAACAAACATTACAATCTCCCTAACCATCTCCCCTGCTACTTCTGTTGACGGCCTTTTTCTGCGGCGAAGCCCACAACCAAGCTTAATTTTTGTATTGACCTTGGCTCTCCTTTTTTACATTTATGTTTTTGGTGGGATAATAACTATCTCAAAGGTTATACGCTAACACTCGTTCTAGGTATATACTATACAAGCTGCGCTCCGCAGTTTTACCCTCGTTACTCTGCTCCTGTAGGTCAGAGCGTGATTTTTGTAGCCTATATGTTAATCGAGCTAATTAACTATCCCCGTTCAAAGTTTCAGCCAAATCCATTCTGTAGTTTAGTAGGAAGCTGCCGTAGCCCATTGGCTAAGGGCGTCGGACTTGTGATCTCGAGGTCGCCGGAACGAACCCCACCCATTGCACTACTTACGTGAACCCACTCGTAACCAGTGATGGGCAAAAAGTAATTAGATTAATAATTACAAATTACAGTTACATTGTAATTTGTAATTAAAATACTTTCGAACAGATTACTTAAGTAACTAATTACAATGAGTACTTACTGTAATTAAATACAAAGTAATTTAATTGCAACTTAATCTAATTACATTATAACAGATTACATTATAACAGATTACCTACATATTATAAGTAAGATGATAAAACGTAATAACACATTTATATTAGTAATGGCCGTGATGGGAAACCTGCATCTTATAAAAAAACTTAATGGTGTCGTGGGACACCAGGTAGGAACGAAGTTCCTTCGGCTAATGTAGAGTCGACACAATTAGCAAAAGAAAAATCGTGCTCAATTTTATGTAGGTTTTCTTGATTTTTCTCTTAAATTTTGCTGATTAGTTTTTATTTAAGTACAGGAAAGTAGTTAGGAAATTCAGTATTTTAGGAAATAATAAATTAAGTAAAATACCCCCCCCCCGCGACCCCGCACATATCCTTACTACTTCCCGATGACGCCGCGCCGTACGGTTCTAACTTGCAGTACCTACCTACATCGCAGCCATGCGATGCAAGCATGCGACATTTCAAATTCAACGTTTTTACAATTACAATATAATTGAATACTATGTAATTAGGTTACATTGTAATTAAATTATTTTGTAATTAAATACATTGCAATTAATTTCATAGCACATCCAAAGTAATTGAATTACAATGTAATTGAATTATTATGTAATTAGATTACATTTTAATCAAATTATTATGTAATTCAATTATTAATCAGATTACTTAAGTAACTAGTTACGCCCATCACTGCTCGTAACACAAGCATTTTAGCTTAGCACGAGGGGTTAACAAGAATACTAGTAGACTTAAAAACGCTGCAAGTAAACATAAAAAAAAATGCCTGAAAGAGTAACATAGATACATCCACGAGTAACAAACATACATACATCCATGCATGCGGTAGGGGTAGGGTAGTGGTAGGAGTAGGGTAGGAGTAGGGTAGGGGTAGGGTAGGGGTAGGGTAGGGGTAGGATAGGGCTAGGGAAGGGATAGGACACCGCGTAAACGAAGTCTCGCTGGGCCAGCTAATATAAAGTTTGAGTAAAGACAGGACAAAGTCTGTCGTGTCAGCTAGTAATATATACTTTTTTAATAGCATTAAACATTACAGATTAAAATAACTCAGAACTTGTGATAAGGGCACCCCGTTCGTTATACCTAGATTATCTATTATCTGTGTCGCCGAAGCTAAGCGAGCGGGAAAGGTGGCTGATGCTGTACATATCTACTGTAGACGACCTGGCTTTCCTTTCTGCCTTCCTTCCTTCAATTTTTATTAGGACAACTCCAGCACTATTAAGACAATCCCTGTATCGCGGGGGTGTTTACAAACACACAATTCAGGGACACCAAGTATGGGTATACTTGGTGTCCCTGTCCCTGTCCTGTCCCTTGGTGCGCCAAAGTTCACCTAAATTTTCTACTCAGATAGATAGATAGATTAGATAGATTCATTTTTTTGCCCGAAATATGGTATTATCTATCAGATAATTGAACTCCGAAAATGTTCTTCCTAAAAATCGCAATTCCTAACTGCTCTGTTTCTAATGTTGATAATTCCGAATCATTAAATGATTCACAATGTCAGTGGCAGTAAACATCTATTATAGTACTAGCTGACCCGGCAGACTTCGTACTGCCTCAATCGATACATAAAAGACCTAAACATTTGTATAAAATAAACTGGGCCGTAGAGACTTCGTTTATGCGGTACTCCTACCCCTACACTACCCCTACCCTACACTACCTCTACCCTACACTACCCCTACCCTACACTACCCCTACCCTACACTACCCCTACCCTACACTACCCCTACCCTACACTACCCCTACCCTACACTACCCCTACCCTACACTACCCCTACCCTACACTACCCCTACCCTACACTACCCCTACCCTACACTACCCCTACCCTACACTACCCCTACCCTACACTACCCCTACCCTACACTACCCCTACCCTACACTACCCCTACCCTACACTACCCCTACCCTACACTACCCCTACCCTAAAAAATCTTGGCAAAAAAATTCAAGTTTTTAATTAACAAAATAAAGCTCAAATTGACTCTACATTTTAGTTAGAAAACGTTTGTATGGGAAAAAGAAAAAGGCTGTTTTAAGGGGTTTTCAGGCAATTATTCGAATTTTTCTCGCCGTAAAAACCATCCTTGAACTTCCACGAACATTAAAAAAAAAGAATTGGCCAAATTGGTCCAGGCTTTGTAGAGTTATGCGCTTACCAACACATTTTGCGATTCATTTTTATATTATAGATTATTTGTTTTCCTATATAATCTCAACAAAACCGTGTTTTTACACTATTATGCAAAGTAATAAAACAGTAAATTTCATGAATATAAAAATATCATGTTTATATTACAACACATACTAAGCTCGTCGCTTCGCTCCTCGTTAACCGAAGCAAGTTCCAGAAGAGACTCTCAAAATTCACTAATTGACATAAATACAGAGCCAGAAGCGACTTTAGGGCGTTCCTCGTATTAAACCTACATCACTTTAATATTATATATATACAACAGTAGGAGTTTAAATAAAATAACATTAGTGATATTTTTAATTACAATTTTCGGAAACATGAGTGTTATGAACATCGTCTGTAGTATTTCAAATTGTATAACTTAACACTTTAGGAATAATTTTTTTAGGAAAAGTGATCATTCGGATTACAATTCGGTAGGAATAACAATTTCGGGTAAAAAATCTTTAGGTGAGCCAATATAGACCCAGTATACCCAGACTCAGAAAAATATTCGTGGTTCACATAAATGATTGTCCCGGGTGGGAATCGACCCTAGAACCCCAGTTCTCAGAAGTCACTGTCGTAAAAGTATAATAAAGGAGTATTGACCTGCTTGAGTAGCCTGAGCTCCTGTTTGAGCGTATCTCTGAAGTGCCGGAGGTCTCTCTCGTGGTCCGCCCGCAGTCTCTTGGCCGCGTGTCTCAGCTCGCCCTCCAACTGTTGCTCCGCTCGCTCGGCAGCTGCTCGCTGCGCTCGGGCCAACGCTTCCAGGTCCGACTCGTGCGCTCGCCCTAACGCTACTAGCTCGGCTTCGAACCTGGGGGAGAGAGAAAAATACAAAATTTATTTAATTTTAATAGGAGGAGGAGAACAAAGGTCGCGGTCATAGCTCAACGAATAAGCAAGCTGAAATAGCAATGGGCAGGACACAGCTCAAAGAACTGAGCAGAAAGGTTTTCGAGTAGTCACTACGATTTGTAGGACGATGGACCGACGGCCTCATACTGGATGCTAAATACTAGCAAGAGGGAGATCGAAGCAGTGGATGGCAACAGGCTGGTATGATAATGATGATGGTGACCAAATCCAAAACAGATTTTATATATAGAATCATCATCATCATTCATCATTTCAGCCGTAGGACGTCCACTGCTGGACATAGGCCTTCCCCATAGATCTCCAGTTGTTACGGTTTGAAGCGGCCTGCATCCACCGTGATCCCGCGGCCTTAACTTAACCAGCTCATCCGTCCATCTAGTAGGTGGACGTCCTACGCTACGCTTGCCGATCCGCGGTCTCCATTCGAGAACTTTTCGGCCCCAACGGCGATCCGTTCTCCGTGCTATATGGCCTGCCCATTGCCACTTCAACGAACTAATCCATTGGGCTATGTCGGTAACCCGGTAATATAGAATAGTTTCCTTTTTTACCTTACCTACAGGCCCTTTGTTTTCTAATAAGGATGTGGAGGAACGATTGGTGGAGTTCCTTCAAATAAAATGAAGATCTTTGCCGAGCGAGGTGGTATGCAGTGACCGACGGCGGTATGTTTAGAACTTATATATGTTCGAATTGGCTTGCAAACTTCTGTTGCGCTGTTCTGATGGCGCTGACCGTCATCTTGTAGTTTGTGCGGCTACTGTAGATGACGCTACAAGGATATGGCCTAATCACTCCTCCCGCTCTAGTTAATGAAAATAACATTAGTAACATCATACCTCTTGTCCTGCTGCTCCCGCAGCTGCGACTCCTTAGCGTTGAGGTCCTGGAACTGCTTCTGTTCCTGTTTCTGCAACATCTTGATCTCTCTGAGTTCTTGTTTCCTCAACGCGTGGTCGTCCCAAGTGCGGCCGCTTTCTTCGTCGCCCCATATTACCTGGAAGTTATTTATAACATTTAGTCGACTTAAAACAAGTTTTCATTTCCATTTTTTTAAGATTACTGGAGTTTTTGCATTCTACTACACATAGAAGTTTTGATTAGGAGTGGAAATCGAACCCACGGTCTTCGAAAATTAAGACGAGCCTAATGTCGCTACACCACGAAGTTTGTATTGAACTTGAAAAGAAGGTCCAATCCATAAAAGACAGTCTTGTATATTTAACCGCCGACTCAAAAAAATGGGTGTTATAAATTTGACGTAAGTCTGTGTCTGTCTGTTCGTCTATGTGTTTTGCGTGTCTATCTCTCTGTGTGCGCGTGTCTGTCTATCAGTTTGCGTGTGTGTTTGTTTCTCAGTGTGTGTGTGTGTGTGTCTATCTCTCTATATGTGCGTGTGTCCGTCTCTGTTTGTGTGTGTGTCTGTATGTGGCATCATAATTCCCGAACGGGTGAAGCAATATTGATTTGGTTTTGTGTTTTTACCTTAGAAGTCGTAGTGGTAACGATGACGCCATCAATCTCGAACTTTCTCGTTCGTTTGCGCGTCTTCTTCTTCAGGTTGGCCATGTGGATGTCCTCCTTCGACCTGAGAATACAGTAACGATAAGTAAAATTCACAAAAACCTTCGTAACATAGCGGTATTGGCTCGCTTTACATCTTAGAGGTCGTGGGTTCGATCCCCACGCCGACTAAGACATCATTGTATAAATTCTAAGATTTCTTTCTGGGTCTGGTTGGTTGAGCAACGACCCTCCTTGTCTCGGAAAGCCCGTTAAGCCGTTGGTTCCGATTGTTATCATCTATAATAATCATATATCAAGTGGTTTTCTTGTGTGTTACAACATAGTACTGCGGTCACCAACCCGCCTGCTAAACGTGGTGGACTATGGCAAATACCCTCCTGGGGACTGGGACGTTATATGGGCTGATGATGATGATGATTATGTAAATGACTTGAATGTTTGTTAAGCCACAATAATTAAAACATAGAAAAGGAGTAGTCTTCAAAAAATGTACCTCTGTATTCTATTTGGCTGTTCTTGCGGCTTCCTCCTGAGCACCACTTGTTCACCATTGTCCAGGTTTTGTTCAGCATTAATTCTGTTAAATTAATATGGTAAATGTTAAAAAAAATAGGTTTGAAATTCAACTGCCCCTGCTATTATAATATAGCTACAGAAAAGTGTTAGGCTTTGTTGCTAGACGTGATTTTATTAGAGCAAAGCCTTGGGTAAAAGCTTGTATTTTGTAAATATGTCGGTGGCCGCACTCCAGAAACTATAATTGGAATTGATTTGTTCGCATCTACCGATGCGAAAGACGATGCGACAGTTGCAGGCTGGATGAATACTTTCCAATATTTTCTCGTCAAGATTTGAACTACGAGAAGACCTGCAAACTGTAATGAATAGCGACAGTCGTACAAAACTCTCCTAAAAAAGGATCCTAGACGCTAGATGGCGCTGTTAGTGATGTTGTAGTTTGTGCAACTATTGTAGATGTCGTCGCTACAACTCAATCCTCGGGTCCCACAGTAAGAGTGAGGCAAGTGGCGGACCTGGCGTCCCCGTTGGCGGTGCGCGCGAGCTCGGCGGGCTCGTGCTCGCTGGCCGTGCTGCGCGCCAGCGAGTCGGCGGCGCGCGACGAGCACGACGCCACCGAGCCGCTGTCCGAGCCCGAGCGTCTGCAGCGCAACGATACACACATTTGAAAAAAAAACCGCATAAAACATACTTAACACCTATGTACACAGATTAGACTAGTTCATATATTACTATGACTTTAATAAAATGTCCATTGCCCAACCGACCTGGGGAGATAGGGAATTTAAGGAATTGAATGATGTAATAAAAAGTATATATGTCTTTACAAAAAAGTTGTCAAAAAGTCAAAATAAAGTACACGGTCGGAAATAAGATCGCGATCCGGTACGAACATACAGACCGACAATTGGTAAACAGTACATATTTACGCACAATAAAAGAATCACCGCTATACGCGAACACGGTATATGGTTGTATGTTTGAAATTAACTTTTCATTCTACTAATTTACTAACGAGTTACTTTACTTTACTACGACCGCTGTGTGTAGTAAGAAAAACAAACAAACAAAACAATAATATAACATCAAACATTATTCTAACAGAGGACGGAATCGATCCCGATTTCAAATACCTTTAACCACTGCGCTACGAACCGATGCAAGCGCGTACAGCGGCCGAGATTTTACCACTGTGGTAAGTTTAACTAATAAATTAAGTAAGTAAGATAGGTGGGCTGACAGACTGAAGGTATGTACACAATGTATAATAATATAAACATTAATTAACACGTGTGGCGAATCGGGATATTATAGTAAAATAGAATTACTTAGCACGAAGGGTTAACAAGAATACTAGTAGACTACAAAACTGCTAAATTAGCCTCTTGGCCTTTCTTAAGAACGTCCCCGATTTGAACGTGGAAAGTTCGCCTCGGTTTTCCCTTTCTTCACAATACTTTCGTTCATATATTGTTTTTTCTATAAACTGTACATACCTTTCGAAGCTATCAGGACTGAGCCGCGTGCTGACGGAGCCGAGCGCGATGTGTGTCGCGGCCGAGTCTCGAACCCGCACCTCTTCGTTGCCCACAGTCACTACTGACACGTGGGACGTGTCCTGTACAAAAGAATACAATTTATACATAAGTTATATAAAGTTTAAAAGTGTCAGTTTGTTTTACAAAAATAATAATAGATGGGAAGACCATCTGACCATAGGGCACGGCGGCCAATCACTAGAAGATAAGTAGCGGCCCAATGACTAGGGTGTCGGACTTGCGATCACGTGGTCACCGGTTTGATCCCCACCCATTACACTAACGACGTGAACCCACTCGTAACATTTAAGCTTAGCAAGAGGGATTATTTATTTATTTATTTATTTTATTTATTTATTTTTATTAGGAGGGCTTACAGACAAATAACTTAATATTAATAACATGGTATTGTATATCACTTTAGCTAATTACAAGCCCACACATATAAATAGTCACTACACAGCATTGATATTTAAACATTTAGTTCAATTCACAACAAAGAAAATTTCCTAAAAAATAAATTATCAAAAATACTATAGTAGAATTATTTTCTCCGTGCAGTTTGGGTCATAAATCATCGGAGTATTCTCTCTCTCCCACTCACGGGCCTTATGGGCGGGCATAGTGATGCGCATTATTGTTGTCGATAAGCGTTATCGATAATGTATTTAGTTTTGTCATTATGTAAGTTAGTGATAAAAATGGTATATTGGTGCCAACAGGCAAACTATTATTTTGAATAAGTTCTGCCGTTTTGGTACAAAACAAAGGTCACCATAACCACTGTGTCACTAAAAAAATTCAGAGAGCAAATGCGCAAAAACAAATTTCTCTTTGATATTTGTACTAAATTAGCATTGCACTAATTTTCAGGTATTATGCGGGGGTAATAATGGAAAACAAATCACTCATAACATAACAATGTCGCACCACCCTTTGTATACCGCACCGCCGCGGCGCCGTGTACCTGCCTTCGATGACTCATTTGTTTCTTATCGATAATGGCGGTGCGCCCGCGCAACATGCTCACCGCCGTAGCCGAGCTATGATTTATGACCCAAACTGCACGGTTAAAATAATTCTACTATAGTAGATCGCAAAATTCTGACAGTAATCATTTTTTTTTTTTAAGGCAAGCTTTGAATTGGATAACCCATATCTTTCCATCGGTATCGTAAGAGGCGACTAACATACACAATGTGGCTTTCTATTGGTAAAATAATTTGCAAAATCGGTTCAGTAGAGGACATTCGCACAAAACTCCCCCAAAAAAAACTAAAAGCCTCCTTCAATCTCCCGATCAGCGACCGCCCTGAGCCGAGTTTCAAGTCCAACTGGCGCCAACACCCTCTTGCGCAGGTTGTTTAGTTTGTAGCTTCTAAACCATTTATGTCGGCTGGAACTCTGTTAGCCTTTAATACCGGTGAAGTAGCAAAAGCCACGTGGCTAACAAAGTACACTCACCAGGTGCAGCGGCGTGGCGCTGTCGTCGAACACGCCGGAGTCTGCATGCGCGCCGGGGCTGAGGATGAGAACCTCGCTGCTGTCCAGCCGCCGACATCGACCCTTCTCTGTGGGGGGGACAGGAGGGGGTTATTGATAACTTGCTATCCTGGTTTGGATTTACCGTATATATGGAATAATTTTCATTATAGTAGTGATGTTTTAGTTGTTGCTAATATTCGACACAATTATTTATTTTTGGTAGTATCCATATAACACGATTCCCATCGGCTTTCCCCTTTGAAAAATGCGTAATCTAGAGGTCAACGACATTTAAGCTCGTTCTATTAATCACTTACTCGCAAGCCGAAAAATATCGAGTAAATTTTTCGTACAACAACATACTCACTATCTCTTTTATTCCCATGAACTCGCTCGTAATACCGCTCCAGGTGTGCCATCTCGTACCAAAATGGCAACCGCAAGCCGAAATAAATACAGAGTTATTTCTTCACACAACAGCTGCCATACTATGCAATATCTCTATCATTCCTATGAACAGACTCATATAGCCTGCCCGTGTGCCGTCTCGTTTTAGCACGCGGAAAATTGTACCAAAATAAATAACGCTTGCCGGGTTACGATAATTTGGCAATGCACAGGTGCAAGCGAAAAAGAAATAATTCATGATGAAATTGTAATGTTGCCACGATAGCTAGACAAGTGAAATTTTCACAGATTATGTAAAAATAAAATAAATATTTAAGGGGAGGTCCCATACAACAAACTATTTTTGTTTTTTTTTTTTTGCGCTTTTTTGCTCGATGTCAATAACGACAACAGGTAGAACTTTAAAATGGTACGGTACCCTTCGTACGCGAGTCCGACTCGCACTTGGCCGGTTTTAAGTAAATACTAACCGCTATAAGAGTTGGTGCAGTCCAGGGAGTCCAAGGACGAAGGCGCGAAGCAATCATCGTCAGACGAGGATCCGGCGCCCACGATCACCACTTCATCAGCTATGGGGGGCGTCGTCGATATCGTCACGGCGTTGGGGGGAAGCTGGAGAGGGGAACAACTTTATTATTTCACAAATTAATCATACAAACAGAATGTATTTGTCGGCGCCTCACATATGCGTGGACGCCGCGGGGAGTGCGGGGGCCTCGGGTTTGTTTTGTAAGGCAGAAGTTTTTGTCATAAACGTTTGACCTTATCAATGATTTGAAAACTACAAATTATACAACCCCTCTTGCGTAGGTTAGCCTCCCCCTGTGTGCGAGGTGGAGTTGGACCTAGAATCCGTCTCGCGTTCGCAAGACTTGAAGTGACCGGACTAGAAATCTTTGTGTGAATTCAAAGATTTATTTTTGGGTCCGGAAGGTGGACTACACTACCCTCATTTTTTTTTCGTACGGACATAGCATGTAATTAGCTCTGAGGCTTTTGCTATTTCACCGGGCATAAAGGCGAACAGAGCTCCAGCCTAGATAAATGGTTTAAACACTACAAAATAAGCAACCTGTGCAAGAGGGCGTCCATTGTGGTCTTGAACCTCGGCTCCAGGGCGGTCGCTGACGCAGGGCAGATTGAGGGATTATGGCTTTTAGTATTTTTAAGGTCTACGAGGGCATCGGAAGGTTCTTAGCAAACTAGGGGTTGGGAGGGACACTACCCTCCGTGCTTCGTGGAAAGCACGTTAAGTCGTAGGTTCCGATTGTTATAACATCATCTATAACAATTGTGTACCAGGGAACGGGTAGCAGCGTTTCCTAGTGTGTTACAAGCCAAGCGTGACTATGGTAAATACCACTTCGCTCGGAGGCCCATATTCAGCAGTGGACGTCATAAGTCAAAGTCAATAATTTCTTTATTCATAGACATAATTAAAAAAAAAACATGTTCCTATGATGCGTCAATTTCTTTTCCCTTCTTTTTACCAGTTGAAAAACATGGCAGCTCTGAGAAGAACTGGCAAAGGAAGGAATCCTTTTTTAAATAATCAATTTATCGTTACTTTTACAATATTGTTAAGCAGCAATGTCATTCCAGAGCAAGTTACTCCCAAGCCATTCTGTCATTTACATAGTCTACTTTATAATATGCCTTTTTACATAATTTAGCTTTGACTTTAGCTTTGACTTTATTAACAGATAATTGTGTAATATTATTTGGGAGTGATGCACTCACGGGCGCGGCGGTGCTGAGCGCGGGCGGGTGCGTGGTGGTGACGGTGACGAGGCCGGCGGGCGTGGCGGCCAGAGAGTTGGGCTCCACCAGCACCACGCTGTCGCCCAGCACCACCACCTGCACGCCCGGCGCCGCGCACGGGGGGTCCGGCTCCTTCGGCTGCGGCGGCTGGGGGTTATTGTCATGTTAAAGCTTGGGAGAGATCGCAGGATGCATTACGTATTTTCTGCTACCTATCGAAAGCTTTTAATTGCGTTGACCATAACACGCTTATTATGAAGCTTAAATACTACGGATTCACTAACTCAGCACTTGATCTTGTAACATTTTATGTAACAGTTCGATAACAAAGAGTATCTATTGACAATGTAATTTCTGTAGATTCTACTGTCGATATAGGAGTTCCACAAGGGCGTGTTCTAGGTCCATTTTTATTCCTAATCGATATTAATGATCTTCCAAATGTAGTCAAATACCTAAGTGCTGAATAAATTCATTATTTCATAGAATAAATTGATAGTTTGTTTGCTTGAACGCACTAATCTTAGGAATTACTTATAGTTCGAATTGAAAATTTAATTTCAATGTTAGATAGCCCATTTATCTATAAAAGCTATAACGCTATGTTTAATTATGAAGTTCCCACGAGGACGTGAGTTACGCGAGTCAATCCGCGCGCAGCAGCTAATTTTTTATTTTTTGACCCTCGCGATCTTAATTATAAAACAATCCTAATACTTCCATCAAGTTAGATTAAATTCAATTTACAGTCATAATAGACATTAAAAGGAGAAAGATTTAATAGGATCTGAAACTACTGGACCGATTTTAAAAATTCTTTCACCAATATAAAACTTTCTTCTCGCTATTCTCGTACTCACCGTAACTGGCCTAATCTCAACGGCATTTAACTGCGCTCTTCTCTCCAACCTCCTGTCCTCTCTTCTCTTCTCATCATCATCCACTGAACTTGATCTCGAATACTTCTCTAGCCTATTGACTTCTGCGCTCACTCTATTCGACTCTGGCTTCTCCGTTTCTTTCTTGCTTTCTTTCTCTTCTACATGTCTCTCCTGTTCATGTTTCTTACTGATATCTACTCTCTCTTTAACATGTATACTATTGATTTCTCCATCTCTCTCTTTAACGTGTATACTACTGATATCTCCATCTCTCTCTTGCACGTGTTTGTTGTTAATATCTCCATCTCTCTCTTGTACCAGTCTCTTATTGACATCTGCATCTCTTTTGTTAGTATCTCTTTGTATTTCGTGGATGGAGTTGGGTCTTTTGTCGACTCTTGTGATCTCTTTCTCTGTGGAATTGCTTCTAGAATAGTTTTTGTCTCTTTTAGTTTCTTTTAGTTTGACATCTTGTTTGTCGTTTGGTATTTCTATGTTAAGTTTTGGTGGTTCCTTGTTTTCTTTTTCGGCTTGTTGGTCTTCTACTGCCTTTTCGGCGTCTCGGCATACCTGTGATGAATTGTTAATTATACGTTTGTAACGCGATAAAAAATAAGTGAAGACGTGAGTTGATGAAGGTGATATGTCGCATTTTTGAGTTTTGGTGTTTTTTGCATAGACGAGGGTGAATGTCGATTACTATAGACTACAGACTTTAAACCGTCGATTTAAGGCTTATTTTATAAAATAGTTTGTTGAAAAAGGTGTTATGTACAATTATGTAACATAAGCTATATTTAATCATGAAGTTCCCACGGGAACGTCAGCTATGTGTCATAATAAAGCTAGTATAATATAAGTCTCACCTGATCTACAATCAGCCTGCTGGCGACCACCGGCTCGGGTGTGGACGTGGTGGACGCTGTGCTGGTGTTGACCGGACTGACGGGGGTGACGGGAGTGGCGGGGGCCACGGGGGGAGGGGGCGCGGGCATCTTGCGGGGGGCGGGAGTGGTGGCGGGGGGCGTGGGCGGCGAGGGGGGCGTGGGGGGTGAGGCGGCGCCGGGCGGCGGGGGCGCCGGGCCTTTCTCTTTCTTTGGCGCCTGAAAATTAATTCATTTGATTTAGTAATGTCGTTAAGAAATATGATTGCACTTGCATGTATCTTTTTGCAACATTCACCTCAACACAAAGTTATTATAAGTTTTATTGATTTCTTTTTTAAGTCGTCATATGTATCAGGGAAATAAATCCTTATGTCGCGGGGCGCTTGGAAACATATAATAGGCGAAGACTAAAAAATCTATTTTGTCTGTCAGTTAGTTTACTAAAAAATATTGAACACTTATTTTTTTATTTATCAAGATCAGCAACAACAAACTATAAAGTTCAGGAAAATTGTACCTAGAAGTGACGTCACACGAAAATTCAACGCGCAGTATCTTCGTCATTTTTTGTTTCAGGAACGAAAATGGTAATCTAACTGTCGGACTAAAAAGATTTTTTAGTCTTCATGCTCATTCATAGGAAACTTTAGTAAATTCTAAGGTTCCTTCCGCTCCTCGGAAAGCACGTTTAATTTCGGTTATTCATGGATTGCCGTTTAAATCGTGTATACCATATTTCAACTCAAAGTTACAACAAACAGTAAGATAATAAAACACTAACGGGTGGTTTCCTGTCAGCGGGCGGGTGCTCGTCTTCGTGCGGTCGCTTGGCGGCGGCGGCGGCGGGGGCGGGGGGCGCGGGGGCAGGCGCCGGGGGGACGGGGGCGGGGGCGGCGGGCACAGGGGGAGCGGGGGCAGCGGCGCGCGCGCCGGTCTCTTCCGACACTGGGGAGGAGAGAAATGCATTATGAAACACGTACAGGAGAAAACGAAAAGAAATGCGGCGTGATCTCCAAAAAAGAAATTGAAGTACCTAATTAAAATGCATTTATTTACGGGAAATTTATGATTTTTATTACATTTACATGCACCATAAATGGCCACTGGCTTTAGCATAAAGCTACATCAATAATTTAAAAGATCGAGACGAATTTGCGGTCACAACGTATTATTATTACAAACTTACTCTTGACATCTGGCGTCTCGCCGGACCTCACCGATGTCGAGTCATCTTCCTCCATAGGCATATGAGAGCTGCGCGGCTCCTAGATCACAAACAACATACTGTTAATATAAAATAATTAAAAATAAAATGTATTTTCGGTAACATTGAGTAAGCACTGTACCGGTTCATGTTTTTTTCGGACGTACATACCTAGTTAGCCACGAGGCTTATGATACTTCACCTGGCAAAATCATGTAATTCTATCACTATTAGAAAGCGAAGTCATCTAGGATAAGAACCGCTATCTCCTAAAATTGCACCCAGTTTATTTTTGTCAACAAAAACAAAATCATTGTTATTTATATTTATAAAAATATATATTTATAAAAAAAAAAGGAATTAACAATAATCTTTTCCCTAACTACAAAAGGGTCTGGATTTTATCTGGATACTTTTTAAAATCTCCTTCCTTCGAACTAGGACAAATCCGGGGAAACTCAGGCAAATAGCAGTTTTTTTTTCGTACTGGCATACTTCATTATCCGCGAGGCTTTTGCTACTTCACCGGGTATAAAGGCGAGCAGAGCTCCAGCCCTAATAAATGGTTTAAAAACTACAAACTATGCAAGCAACCTGTGCATGAGGGCGCCCCCTGTGGGGCTTGGAACTCGGGTCGGTCGCTGGAGATGAGATTGAGGGATTATGACTTTTAGTATTTTAGGGGAGTTTTGTGCAACTGTCGCGGATACTTAACTGAATTAAAGTATTTCTAATGAAATTGATATAAATGTCAACGATTGACACAAAGCTACACAATTTGTGAGTGTCATAGGTTGTATTTTAATATGAAGCTCCCATAGGAACGGGATATTCACGTGTGACAGCTAGTCTTATAGAAATTGTAATTTTAACATGTATACCTTCGACGCAGGCGGAAGCTCGTGCGGCTGACAGTCCGATTCGTTTGCAATGTAAACGATACACGACACATTAACGTACATTTACACAGACATATAACATTATAATGTTCATTGATAATGTATGAAGACGAATCGATTGTACTTATTATACGTCAAATACAATGATAATGACAAAAAATCTTGACTAATCTATACTAATATTTTAATAAAGAGGAAAGATTTTTATGTAAGTATGTTTGTAACGAATTGGTTCAAAAAGTAAAGGAACAATTTTAAAAATTCTTACACCATTTCAATGCTACATTATCACTGATTAATATAGGCTATTTTTAATTATGAAGTTCCCACGGGAACGGGAGTTACGCGGGTGAAACCATGCGCGGGAATTGACTAATATATAAAGCTGAAGATTCTGTTACTCGTGGCTTTGAACACGCTAATCTGGTCCGATTTGAAAAAATCTTTCAGTGTTTGATAGTCCATTTTTTGAGGAAGGCTATTTGCTATTGTTAACTATGAAGTTCTCCAGTGGGTCGGAGCGTGATGTTTTGTAGCCTATATGTTAATCGGGCGTATAACCTATCCCGGTGCAAAATTTCAGACAATTCCGTTCAGTAGTTTTGGCGTGAAATAGTAACAAACATCCATCCATCCATCCATACTTACAAACATTCGCGTTTATAATATTAGTAAGATTGGCCTTAAACGATGTATCACCTACGATATGTTAGAAGCATCTTAAATAATGTATTAACATTAAATACTAACCAATTCGCTGATACTGTTCCTTGTTGGGTTTCTGCTTGCCCTTTTTCGACTTCGACTATGTATCGAATATCGCATCGAAAGCGGGCAAGCATTACCGTATGTTAGTAAGCGTGCAATAGAAGCGAACACACAAGTGTTAATATAGTAAGTTATTGTTATATCAATGTAGACCTCAGAAGCATAAGGACGAATGTACTATTGTACCCACGGATATAGATAGACCTAGATAACACAAGAGCAACTACTTCGCGTGCCTAGCTTACGTACAAAAATCGTAAGTGGCCACTTTCGCGCTCAGTCTGCATCGGTGTAAAGCGCTAGTAGCGTTGGTAGTCAGTTAAAAATATTAAAATGGTACATTGTGCTGTTATTAAAACAACCAATGGTGCAACTCAAGAAATTTATTTTAGACAGTTGAAGAACAAAAATTGTCACAGACAGTAGTCAGTACGTCGAAGTATACACCAGCATTACGAAATACTAACAATTTTGTAAAAAATATATATTCCTAACTGCCTTATAAGCCGATCAGGAATTTTATTTTCCTCTGTTTATCTCATTCCTCTGTCATAAAATCGATACATAAATCGATTTGAACGATTCTTAATAATTCTTTACTGTACACAATTACTCAATAAACGTGCAATAAATAGTATTCGTATAGTAATTGAGAAATGGTATATACAAAGGCGAACTTTATTCAAAATTGAGTACGGAATAGTGCTTGTGACGTCATAATAGGTATTCAAAAAATGGCACGCTTGGTTTTACAGATGGCATACAGATCGTGATACTTGTGTTATCTAGGTGTATCTATATCTGTGATTGTACCTCAGTTTCAGCATTAGGTCGAATGTGTCATGTTACGATAAAGGCACATACGACGAATGATTCTAATGTATCATCATCAGCGCGTATAACGTCCACTGCTGAACATGGGCCTCTTCCCGGGGAGGGTATTTGCCATAGTCACTACTACGCTCGGCAGGCAGATTGGTGGCCGCAGTATTATGTTGTGCTACGCAAGGAAACGCTGCTGTTCAATTATCAATTATACTTCTGAGCTCCTAGATATTATAAAGCAGAAGAGTTAATTTGTTTGTTTGCTTGAAATTCTTTAGTGTTAGATAGCCCATTTATTAAAGAAGGCTATAGGCTATATTTAGTTAAAATTTCTTACGAGAACGGGAGTTAGGCGGATGAAACCGCGCACGGGAATCAAGTATACCAATTAGCATGATCAACGCCCTCACCTCCGAGTCGTCGTCCACCAGCTCCTCCTCCACCACCTCTGCGCGGTACTCCAGCAGCAGGTCCCGCAGCGGCTTGGAGTCCAGCTTGCCGCTCACGAACTCGTGCTTGAGCAGGTCCGTCGCGTTCGGCCTCTTCTCTGGGTCCTGTGGACACAATACATTCAACTATTTATCTACTCCAGTGGGTCGAAGCGTGATGTTTTATTAGAAGCCTCATATTATAATCAGCCCGTATAACGTCCTCTGCTGAACATGGGGCTCTGAGTTGGCGAACTAACTGTGCTCGTGACTTCATCACAATGTTCATTTTCCTCTTTTTTTTTTTGTTGTCCACTCTTTGCTTTTACGCATTCCCACCGCCGCTGCAGCGGATCCGCGCGCTGGCGGCGGGATATGTGGGACTCTCCCTCGCCATAGCGTGGTATGCTAAACTCCTACCACGAGGAGAGGACCCTACACCACTAAACCCCCCGGACACTCCTTCGATCCGTGGTTGGTGAAGGCCGGGTACGCATAAGCAATCCGGCCCAATCTTCTTCCTGTCCTTTCAACTCCCTACAACCCTTTTTTCGCTGTAAAGAGTAGCCTATGACCTTTCTCAGGTTATATCTGCGTACCCAATTACACTTAAATCGAACTTTTGGCGTGAAAGGTCTACAGACAGAGTAACTTACGCATTTATAATATAAGTAGAATTAAACAAAAATAAAATTAGTAACTTTACCTTAACCAGGGCCTTCGATATAAAATCGTTAAAGCTTTTGCTCCATATGGACGGCTGGTCCAGCGTGGGGGGTTCGCTCTTCTGTATCTTGAGCAGGACCCTCATGGGGGTCATCTCGTGGTTCGGTGGTTCCATTTGTGCGAACTCTATCAGGGTGATGCCTAGAGACCAGATATCAACCTGGAAATTGTAATAAAATACCGGTAGTCATGAATACGGTCTCGCTATAGTAACGTGAGCGCCACCAAGCGGTGGTATGTGAAACTATCGATTTTAAAGAAAGTTTTGTGCAACTGGGACGACACTCCTAGTTAAAATTGTACCTAGAAGTGACGTTACATAATATTTCAACGCGCTGTATCTTCGTAATTTTTTGTTAACAAAATAAAAACAAATAGTAGGTGTCCAATATTTTTGGTAATCAAACTGATGGATCAAATAGACTTTTTTTGTCGTCATCCCTATTGCAAGGGAGGGGTAAATAAAAGACACTGACCTTAAAATCATAAGGATTATCTCTGAACGTCTCGCACAACACGACTTCAGGCGCCATCCAGTACGGGGTCCCGATGAACGTGTCGTGCTTCTGTAGCGTCGACTTGTTCTTAGCTGACACGCCGAAATCCGCTGGAATGAGAAATAGTAACTATGAATAAAGTTTGTTTTTTAACCCTTAAACGGGAAGTAGCAATATAGTGAGCACGATATTTTGAACTCTTTGGTCTTGTAATAAAGTTTGAAACCAATGAATTCTAAATATAAGTTTTGCTTGTTTAATGATTACAGACAACTTACAACATTCTGTCTATCACAGCCAAGTTGCTCCGAATCTAAAGTACTAAATCAGATGAAATTTGATATGATGGTGCGATCCTGACACCGATGTGCAAAGTCCTACTAATATTATAAACGCGAAAGTTTGTAAGTATCGATGGATGGATGAGTGGGTGTTTGTTACTCTTTCACGCCAAAACTACTGAACGGAATTGGCTGAAATTTTGCACCGGGATAGGTAATACGCTGGATTAACATATAGGCTACAAATCATCACGCTCCCACCGACTGGAGTGTAGAGTAAAGCGGGTGAAACCGCGGGGCGCAGCAAGAAGATAAATATTTATACATAATAATTATATTTACCGAAAATGACCAAAAAAATGATTGAAAAAAAATCATTATATAGGTCATTTTCGGTTAAAAAATTAAGAATCAATTTCTTAATTTTTGAAATGTTTTAAATAATCCCAAAATAAATTCAGCATTCCCGGTGTACAATAATACTAGAATCCTGAGCGCAGCGAGGGATTAAAAGTATATCACACGAGCTTAAAATAGTGTTGCTCCCGAGGTGGACACTCTACTTTTTATCACCCTCTATGAGAAAATAAGTAACAATATCCACACTCCAAATTCAAATCAATTTTGGTCCCTAAAGGATTAATGAGCAATTTTGGTCCCTGTTTACGAGGAATAAACTAGCTCTTTTTGAATAGATATAATAAAAAATGTATTTTACCTTACTTACTTTAATAAGTACTAGATAATATTCGACATAGTATAAAGTAAATAACTTATTCAAAAGCCTTTTTTTTTCATGTGTAAAAGGTATTATGCATATAAAGGACTTCTCTTTTCGGAGCGATACGTCATCAATCTGGCCCGCGACACCCAATATCTTATTGTTGTTACTATTGCTGTGATAAGTTGAAAAAGACAATATAAAATGATAATTACTCGGTCGCACACTTTGCAACTAGTCTAAGAGTATAGTTAAGGATAGAAAATTAAAACTGTTTTGGCCCTTCAAACATATTAAAAATCGTTATGGCCCTAAGGCGTCAAAGTTTGGAGATCCCTGTTCTAGATCCTAATGATATATACACCGTGAAATTTTAATGGTTGTTTTCCCGAAGCAGAACAACTTGCCGTCGGTAGTACTATCGAAACATATTTTTTTTTTGTTTTTAGACATGTTTTGGATTTAAAATTATTAAAAAAAATATTAGACAACTCGAAAGCGTGATAAACAGTAGTAACACTAGACGGAGTGAACGGACCTTGTAGGTACTCGAATCGCACGCGCTGCTGACAAAGTAAAGAACGATCCATAAACGTTCAAAGCAAAATAAGAGCTCAATGGTAGTTATACGGCATAAAATAGCGCAAGAATCACAAACGAGCCGGCTTCCTTTGTCATTCGCCGCGCGGCGCCGACGCCGGAACGCCCCGCGCTCTCCTTCGACTCCCTCCTTCCTCAGTTGTCCCGTGAACGTCGGAAGCGCAGCACGCGTTATCTTATTACTTTATTAGTATTATGGATCGACATTACAGTTTTAGTAATTTAGAGTACGTCGCTATGGTGCAACTGTACGCTAGGGCTAATTATAATTCCCATACTGCCTGGCGTCTTTACGCCGAGCTGCAACACTTGGCGTCACTCCGTCTTCGCGGAGTTCTGAACCCTCAAGTCATACAGGACCGGACAATCGTAGCGGCGACGGCTACTCGATCATGGGCAGTTCCAAGTGCCA
Organism: Nycteola revayana; assembly: GCA_947037095.2. Taxonomy (NCBI): domain Eukaryota; kingdom Metazoa; phylum Arthropoda; class Insecta; order Lepidoptera; family Nolidae; genus Nycteola; species Nycteola revayana. Next base: position 8,469,679 of record OX344840.2, read on the forward strand.
GCACATGCACAGGGCAGAGGTCGATCGGCCGTTCTTTCGCCAGAGCTCGACGAGGAGATCATCGAGTACTTCGAACGCGATCCTCGCCGAAGTACGCGAATGGCGGCAGCTAAGTTTGGCGTAAGCCAATACTACGTCTGGAAACTACTCAACTCAGAAGGACTGCATCCATATATCATTTCCGCGGAGTTCATTTAATTTTTCATTTTTGTTAAATACGCCTTAAATTCTTTATTAGGTAGGTATCTAATTCAGAAAATTATTGTTCTTAGATAATAAATTTGTTTTAAGTTACGTTTTCTGTAAGTTATAGCTAAAAAGGTATTGGATAAAGCTTATTATTATGATTGGGTACTGTGTTACATTACCTAAGGTGTAGGTATCAGCTGATTGACTAACACCCGGGTCAACGAACGCGCGCCCGATCGACGCGAGCGCTAGGTATCGCGAGGTATTACTATCGGTTCGATGTCACTTTCGAGTTCGGTTTTTCACGATTGTTAATCGGCCATTTTTGGTTTATAATATTTAGTTTTTGTATAAATTGAATGTTTAACTAAGACCAAACCTTTTCGCTGCGGGAAAACAACCATTTAAATTTCAGCGTGTATACTCAAAGGTTACTCACCGAGTTTGACTCCACCTATCATGGTGGCCAGGACATTCCCCGCCTTCAGGTCCCTGTGGATGACCTTCCTCTGATGCAGGTAGTGGAGGCCGCGGCACATCTCTCTACACACGTAGGCTATCTGCGTCTCGTTCAGACCCTTCTCAAGTTCGGCCATTACGGAATCGAGGGCGCCACCGTCGCAGTATTCCAGCAGCATCTGAGGGGGCGATAGTGAAACATTAGTATATATATATTTTTTTTACTAGACTGACAGACAGATCATTAGCTAATCCGCAATAGATTTTAGTTGCGATATTTTGTATTTAATTGTATTAATCATATTTCATTGTGTATAATTGACAAGTACAAGTAAATATACCTAATTGCTGTGTAAATATTGTTTAATTCGTTTAATCGAGACCAACGGCTTAACATGCTTGCCGAGTCACGGAGGATTTTGTTGGATTGCTGGCGAATCTACTAGCTAGGTACTATATACTAACCCAAAGCTTGTTGTCAATGAAGTAAGCCTCGTGCAGTTCCACCACGTTGGGATGGCGGCACTCCGTCAGGATGTCGATCTCCACCGTGAAGTCGGCCAGGTCATCCTCGTTGTCGAGGACGCACATCTTCGCGGCGGCCAGCTGGCCCGTCGTCTTGTGCTGGGCTTTGTACACCTGGGGAGGTAAAAGAAGGAGATTGTAAATCACTTAAGTTTATATATATATCAAGGAACAACATAGTACTGCGGTCACCTACCCGCCTGCCAATCGTGGTGACTATGGTAAATACCTCCCCCGGTCCTTCTGCAGTGGACGTTATACGGACTGATGATGGTGATGATGTAAAATATTGGCTAGGGCTTAATTCAGCTCAGCTTCAACATGTAGAAACGTTACCCCCCGGAAATTAACCGCGCGCTTATAAATGGACTCCAAGAAGAGCGCGGTCCAAATTGGATGGCTGTAATGTGGGGCCCCGTAGCGAGCGGCGCTCATAGCCCCCAAGGACCGCCCGTGTGCATCACACACCCTACGGCCTTCACTATACGTAGAGCTGGTATGCCCGGCGGTCGCCGGTCGAGTGTTGATATTCAGAACTTGTATTTATTCTAATTGGCTTGAGAACTTGTATTGCGCGATACAGGTTAGTTGGGATTTTAGGTGCTAGATGGCGCTGCTTGTCTTTATGTACTTTTTTGTGGATACTGTAGATGTCACTACAACCTTTACAACACTAGACACCACAAGAATTTGAAAATAAAGAACCATTTCAAGAGGCCAAGAAACTACAGGTTTGTTATAAAGAACTGAATGATCACGATTACAAGCTACAAGCCTGTGACAGTGGAGTCTTAGTAATAGAGTCCGGTTTTGTGTGCGGTTTCTTAAAAAAAATACAATGGTAGTAACTAACCTTGCCAAACGCGCCATCGCCGAGCTCGCCAACCATGTCCCAGTTCTCGGCGGGGTCGCAGTTGTCCCGGATGTTGTTGAACACCTTCTTTTTCTTCGCATCGTTGCCGCTGCCGAGATGCAGCACCTAAGGAAAAACATTGACGATTATGATAATATATAGGTAAGTAGTAGCATTTGTCAACCCCGGTAGGATGCAAAATTGGGTAATCATTTTGGTCTGTTTATCATGTCTATTACTCTTTAATTACTCTTTTATCCAACTGATGACGACCTCCTACGTCGGGCGATATCGCCCAACTTCACTTGACATGTTGCCTAAGGGAAATTCCTCCCTGCCTTATTTTTTTTTTTTTGGCCGGCGCATGCTCTGACGCATTCAACCACCGCCGTTGTGAAACCGGCGGTGGGATATGTGGGGACTCGCCCTCTCCAGTGCGTGATATGCTGCTCATACCACGAGGAGAGGACCCTACCGCCACTAAAACTCCGGAGCCACTTTGTGTGTGGCCCGTATAACTATTAACGAGACGCCCGTAGTACTCAGGCGTCCCTCCTCCGCACGGGTCGGCCTCTATAGGGAGCAGGGCCCATGTTCCGTACTCCCCGAGGCCGAGCCTAAGGCGGCATGCGACGGGAAATTCTTCCCCGCCTGGCTTATTCCTATATCAACCGTTAAGGTTCATTTTCGTGCATCAAGGTCGATCTCAGCCGCACGAGATAAACGAGCAGTTTTTTTTTTTTTTTTTCGGACGCACATTTTTATTTATACCTGAGGCTTTTGCTACTTCACCGGGCATAAAGGCGAGCAGAGCTCCAGCCTAGATAAATGGTTTAAACACTACAAACTAAGCAACCTGCGCAAGAGGGCGTCCCCTGTGGGACTTGGACCTCGGCTCAGGGCGGTCGCTGACGGGGAGATTGAGGGATTATGGCTTTTAGATTCTTTAGGGGAGTTTTGTGCAACTGTCGCTCTACGAGGGCATCGGAAGGTTCTTAGCAAACTAAGGGTTGGGAGGGCAAGGGGGGACGCGTCGCGTTCGCGGGCGCACTCTTCTCCGGCGGGTCGGATAAAGTGGTCTCTGTATAGTCAATCAGTTGATGCGACAAAAGTCACAGTATTAGAATATAATAGTTTCATTTCCCATTTCCGACGTAATTTTTTAAGTGGAGATAGTTGAAGGGATGGAGAGTGACATAGGCTACTTTTCGTCTCTTTCTCACTCCCCACTTTCCTAAAATGGGGGGGGTGAAATTTGTATTGAGGTTTCCGCAATTTTCAAGGCAGAAAGCTTAAAATGGGTATGCGGACTATTGTGACTAACAAAAAAATCGTGCATATTTTTTTTTGGAAATCTGCCCCCAACCCCTTAAAAGAGAGATGAGATTTTATATGGGACGGGAACTACGCGGGTAAAACCGCGCGGGGCAGCTAGTACGCCATAAAATTTACCTTCTTAAGATTATTAAAGAACGACATGTTGTATGTAAACGCGTCGCCTGCGCGAGCGCTCGCGCCTCATCCGTCCTCGCACATCTTGTCACACTACACCACCGCTGCGGCACATTTCTGCGAACAAATAGATAATTCTATTAGCATATAATACTAATAAAATACTGTTGAATCACCTTGAATTTTAGTCGCCGCTTATATTCAGTGAAACTTTTTATTTTTAGTAGTACGATAGATCTAAGTACCTATACTTTTTCAATAGTCTTAAAAAATAAAGACTGCACGACATAAGACCTGTGTTAGGGGCGCCAGACAACCTAGACTATCTTATATTACATACTTTTTCAATACTCTTAAAAAATATAGACTGCACGACATAAGACCTGTGTTAGGGGCGCCCAACAACCTAGATTATCTTATATTACAAGGCACTAGAGCTTATTGCGCCATGTACAACTATCATTGGGGTTTCCTTGAGAGAGCCGTTTTGAAGAAAAAAACAATGTTACGTGTCGATAGTAATACTGTTGACAAATCGTTCTTCCAATTACTAAAAAATCACGGTGTATCTATCAGTAGTATCATAAAATGAAAAGACTTGATTGTTTGCATCGGACAAGGGTCCGGAACTACAGGACTGATATCAAAAACTCTTTCCCATTAGGAAGCTATTTCATCCAGGAGTAACATAGGCATATATTTAATTATATTCCCACGGGAACGGGGACGGAACTATGCGGGTAAAACCGCACGAGGAAAATTAGCATTCAATAAAGTTGTTCCTAAACAAATCTCTCGCATGTCAGACGATCATTGGTCCCTGCACAGGACAAGCGTCATTGTGGCAGACCCAGACGGAGATGAAACAAGTAACAAATAGCAGTAAGTAGAAAATCATGGAAGGAGTGCAGTGTATATATCCTCATCAGCTTGTATAACGTTTACTGGTGAATATGGTTCTCTTTGCGAGGAAGGGGTTTTGACATAATCTTATGTATTATGTTGTAGTTCGGAAGGAAAGGCTGCTGCCTGTTTCCTGATATACGCTTGTTATAGATGATGTTATAACAATCGGGACCAACAGCTTAACCAACGGTGCTTTCCAAAGCAAAGAAGAACAATTCCTCGACCAACCAGATCCGGCAAGAAATCTTAAAATTGCTACAAAGATTTCTTGTACGAAAATCTCAGATTTATTTTCAAAGTCAGCACAGTTTTAAATATGCGTTAGTTATCGGACCACCATTATGAATTACGTATGGAAAATTGTAGGTAATTATTTATTGTTTAAAACTAAAAGTATTTGAAAACGTGCGGTTTATTCTCGGCAACATTGTTTGCATATTTTATCACTACCAAGGTCGGCATTTTATGTTATATACGATGTCGATAGTAAATTTTGTACTTACACATAATGTTTGGTAAAATATTGCTTGTCTTTATGATCGCGTTAAAAATGTTTCTAGAGTTCAGAAGCATAAGGTCGGATGTGTCATAATACGACAGAAACAGTCGTCGTATGTGCCTTTATCGTAAACTTGCACTTACGACCAAATGCTTCTGAAGAACAATAGTCCACCCGTATATTCGTCTTTTTGCTTCTAGTGTGTAGCTCTAGAATTGTAACACGCTTCTTTCAATATTTTTTAAATTTTGAGATATGTTCATATCTATACTAATACTAGCACATGGTTTTTCTCGCATAGCTACCGTTTTCGTGGGAACTTTATTATTAAACTAGCGACCCGCCCCGGCTCCGCACGGGTGCAATGCTGATGTATTATACATATAAACCTTCCTCTTGAATCATTCTATCTATTAAAAAAACCGGCCAAGTGCGAGTCGGACTCGCGCTCGAAGGGTTCCGTATCAGTTACAAGTGCGTACCTATTTTGATATCAAGAATAAAAAAGCGTATGTTTATGAAATGAAATGTTATTTTATATGTTTATATTCGAGTTGATTGAATGAAAGGTAAATTGCGGTTTACGATTTATGACGTATTAAAAAAAACTACTTACAAGATCTCGTTCAAACCAATGTACATCATATATTTTTTTTAGATTTATCATTCCCTTATTTTAGAAGTTACAGGGGGGGGGACACACATTTTACCACTTTGGAAGTGTCTCTCGCGCAAACTATTGAGTTTAGAAAAAAATGACATTAGAAACCTCAACATCATTTTTGAATACCTATTCATAGATACCTGACACGTATGGATTCGAAGAAATTTTTTTTTTTAGTTTCTGTTCTATGTATGGGGAACCCCAAATCTTAATGCGGTTCACAAAATACATCTACTTACCAAGTGTCAACATTATTATTCTTATAGTTTCGGAAAAAAGTGGCTGTGACATACGGACGGACAGACGGACGGACAGACAGACAGACAGACAGACATGACGAAACTATAAGGGTTCCGTTTTTTGCCATTTGGCTACGGAACCCTAAAAAGCCGCATCAAAATCCATTGCGTATTTTTAAAGATCTAAGCAAACAGGGACGGACAGACAGGAAAGCGACTTTGTTTTATACTATATAGTGATATAGCTTGTAGCTTTCCCCGACGAATGGGCTATTTAACATTGAAACAAATTTTCAAATCGAACGGTTCTTGAGATAAGCTCGTTCAAGCAAACAAACAAACACTTCGGCTTTATACTAATAGTATATATTATAAAACTGAAGGGTTCGTTTGTTTGCTTGCTTGAACAGGTATCTCAGAAACTACCGATTTAAAATCTTAAAATCTTATACCATTAGAAAGTCTTATACCGTTATCCAGGACATACAATATTGGGTACGGGAGCTACGAGGGTATGACCGCGCACGGGAATCTAAGAACCTACAAAATTTATCTATCTACCATAATAATATAAAGTCCCATAGATAGATCCAGCCGTTTCTCTATCACAGTATACGCCCTGACCTTTGATCTAAGCTATTACAAACTCTCAGTTATGAATATGCGTCAAAAGCAAATAATGAACAAACCCTTATCATCATACAAGTCCTATACGATATACAACTTTGTCGCTTTTCGCTTCCGCTTACAACGATAGTAAGTTCCGATAACAATACAAATTAATCATATTATATTACTCGCTTCCCGCGCGTTGTTTCACCCGCGTAACTCCCGTTCTTGTGGGAACTTCATGATAAAATATAGCCTATAACCTTCCTCGATAAAGGGGCTGTCTAACACTGAAAAAACTTTCAAAATCGGACCAAAAGTTCCTGATTAGTTTCTGTTTAGCTTTATATATTAGTATAGATAAAAGTTGATATATGTGTGCCTTAGATATCTAACATAATAACTCCACTTTAAAAAAACATGTTTGTTGCAATGCATGAACTAGTTCTACATAATATAATACGACATAAATCATCTATGTACACCAAACAATAACTAGTTGCACCCCGCGGGTTTACCCACGTTACTCTGCACCAGTGGGTCAGAGCGTGATGTTATGTGGCCTTTATGTTGATCCAGTTCATTAACTATCCGCATGCAAACTTTCAGTCAAATCCGTACCAAAGTGTTTGCGTAAAAGAGTAATAAACATTCATCGCGCTAACCTCAGGAATAAAGGAGACATAAAGGCTAACAGGGCACCAGCCTTATCCGCGGGAAGATAGTTAAAAATAAATATATGAATAACAATTGAATCACGATGTGACGCGAGTCAACATTAGGTCATCCCCAAGTGTCTTGTACGGAGTTATCAGTATAATGTTAGTGAGGATTCAGACGATGACATCATACGTATGACACAAGTTAAAAGCTGTTTAATAAATCTTTTTATAAAAATCTCCTGCGCGCGGTTTAACCCACGTAAGTCCCGTTTTCGTGGGAAAGTCGTTATTATATATAGCCTATAAGCCTTTCTTGATAAATAGGCTATCTAACGAAATTTTCAAATCAGACCGATAATTCCTTATATTTAGCGATTTTTACAAACTCTTCAGCTTTATCACTACATAGTAAAAAACAAAGTCGCATTCTCTGTCCCTATATCCCTATGTCCTTATGTATGCTTAAATCTTTAAAACTACGCAACGGATTTTGATGCGGTTTTTTTAATAGATAGAGGGATTCAAGAGGAAGGTTGACATGTATAATACATCAGCATTGTACCCGTGCGGAGCCGGGCGGGTCGCTAGTAATATATTATTATAAGTAAAGACTAGATTCCCAAGCGCGGTTTCACCACCGCCTAGCTCCCGTTCCCATGGGAACTCCATAATTAAATGTAGCCTGGATTCCATAACACACACCATACGCTCAAAAATTAATAATTTAATAAGTTTTATGTGTGCACAAGTTATAAACAATCGCTCACAACTTGCAACACTTTTCATCTCATTTACGAATCACCTCACGTGGCTCACAAGCAAATAGCGATTAGTTAAGTTTATGCATTGCTGAGCAAAACCGGAGGAGGATCAAACGTTTCTCTTGATTACAAAGCTTTTTGATAAAACTTTAGCGACAAAGGTCAAATTTTAATTATCTATCAGCTTAAGGTTACTTGCTTCTTACTTTATCGTACTGCGATCACCAATATGCTTACCTATAAACCGTGGTGATTATGGCAATATCCCTCAATGGCCCTGAGCGTTCAAGTATTACGTAACGCAATTTTTGAAGATTTTTGACCCTTCCCCCCCCCCCCTTTGTAACGCACCGTAACGTTTTTCTGGACCCCCCCTCCCCGTCTCTAAACGTTACGTTTCACGCAAGTGATCATTTTTACTAGAGATGGGCCGACTAGCCGCCGACTAGTCGGGAAAGCCGACTATTCGGCATCGTTTGTAGTCGGCGACTAGTCGGCGACTATTCGGCAAAATATGCCGATTATGATCGGCGCATAACAAATGAAATAATTTGTACTTGTTTTATAATTTCTAAACATTACTTATATCTAAAGTAGTTATCTAAAGTTACAGTCTTTACAACATAGAAACGTAGTAATCAGTCAGTAATTAAGCTAACTTAACATCATTAATCAACGAAATATGGCACATACATAACCAAATAACATGGCAATGGTAAGTATAAGTAAATATTCATTAAGTCAGATATTTAGTGATAAAAAAATCCTTTAATATATAAATAATTATATATTATATATTAGGTTGGGGCAAAAGTCTTTTCGCATTATAGTATGTATGAACTTGTAATAAAATCTCTTTGGCTATACTATTTGTATTTGGCTGGTTTTGATATCATTGAAAGTTTGAATTTTAAAGAACATAATTCCAAATTCAAATTAGGAAAATGTGTGATTTTCGTTTGTTTGTTCGATCTTGAGATCAGTGAATCTAATGAAAAAATTCGATAAATTTTAAAATGTTACTACAAAAAAAGTAAAAATGCAACGCAAGCCGCGAAAAAAATTTGCGATGTTTATGGACCTAGTGCAGTGTCTGTGAGAGTAGCACAAATTTGGTTTAAGCGATTTCAATCCGGAAATTTTGATGTCAAAGATGCACGTCGCTCTGGTTGCCCGCTTTCGGATAAAATGGATGCCATTTTTGAAAAAGTGGAGCAAGATCGGCATGTCAGTAGTTTGCATTTGAAAAAAACTGGGTACACAAAAAAGCTCGATATTTGGGTACCTCACGAGCTCACTGAAAGAAACCTAATGAACCGTGTACTCATTTGTGATTCTTTATTATCACAGACTGTGGCGAAACCCGGGTTAACTCGCAACAAGGTTGTGTGTGCGGTGGGATTGGAAGGGCATTATTCATTATGAGCTGTTACCACCAGGCAGGACCATCGATTCTGAACTCTACTGCGAACAACTGATGAGATTAAAGCAAGAAGTTGAGAGAAAGCGGCCAGAATTAATCAACAGAAGGGGTGTGGTTTTTCATCATGATAACGCTAGACCTCACACATCTTTAGCCACTCAGCAAAAATTAAGAGAGTTTTGCTGGGAGGTGTTAATGCATTCGCCGTATAGTCCTGACCTTGCACCTTCAGATTTCTACCTGTTTCGGTCTCTTCAGAATTCTTTAGGCAGTGTCAGGTTAACATCACGAGAGGACTGCCAAAACCACTTGTCGCGGTATTTTGATCAGCAGTCTCAAAATTTCTATAGCAATGGAATCATGTCCCTAACTACAAGATGGCAAAAAGTTATCGAACAAAATGGTACCTACATACTTTAGTTAAATGTAAATAAACAATATTAAGAAATGTTTTGAATTTTCTTAAAAAATGCGAAGAAACTTTTTCCCCAACCTATTATGTATATTTTAAATCTAAAGTTACAGTCTAGAAACATATTCAAAAACCAATAAGGTGACATAGAACGCCCGAACACCTCCGACAAGTAGGTATTAGAATAATCGGCATTGCCGATTAGTCGGCCGACTAATCGGCATTTTGAAAACCGATTAGTCGGCTAGTCGGTTAGTCGGCAAATACTATAGTCGGCCCATCTCTAATTTTTACCCTAAAATCGTAAAAAGTTATGTAATAGTTTTTACACTTGATATAGTTTTAATCTACTAAATATTAAGTATATTAAGTAATAAAACAAGAGAATTTTAATTCGCAACACCTGCATATTTTGTTTAATTTAAAAAAAAAATTGGCTTATAATTTTTTGTGGTTTTGGTTTGAGAGTTTTAATTCCCTAATTTTTTAGAAACAATGTTACGTAACGTGTTGTATGAAAGACCCCCTCCCGCCCCTGTAACGCATCGTAACGTTTTACGAGACCCCCTCCCCCCCCAAATTGCGTAATGCAGTTGAAGACAGGCGTCAATCGTCTGATGACGTCACAATATCGCGTAATAGAAGTTTACACGTCACTTGAATCTATGTATATAGAAGTTCTCAACACGAACAGTTGAGATCGCGGTCATCGGGCATAAAATGCCTGCCCGTTTCCATTTTCCTTAAAATATGTTTCCTTCCCATTTATGATATTCCTAACATACCAGTAGGTTCAATGTTGGTTTTCAACTTTATTCATAAGCCATAGAGTTCAAAAATTGTTGATTGCTGATAGAACACTTCTTTAAGAGTTTAACATTAGGTTGGGATTTGCCTCCTTCTCCAAATTATGGAGCTATGCTATGCTAAACGTCTTCCCGCGTTCCTCTTGAATTTGAAGACAATTGTTGGTAGGTGGAGTAACGTGGGATATTTTTAACAAATTTTTTTTTTTTTTTTTTTCAAGACACCTCCCGCACTACGGAAATAAATCCTGTGTCGCGGGGGACTTTACAAACATTCATATAACGGACACAAAGAACACCCAGACTCAGAACAACTATTTGTGGTTCACACAAACAATTGTCCCGGGTGGGAATTGAACACAGAACACCAGGTCTCAGAGGCAACTATCATAACCACTGAGCCACCGGTGCAGTCAAAGTTATTATGTAGGGACGGGATCTGGTAGTAAAACCGCGCGATAATGCTAGTTAAAGTTAAAAAACTGCGTGCAAAAGCAAAATACCCTTCTATTGTTATAAGTATGAGTCATATCCTTAATAGATTTATTAAACTAGCTACTTCCCGCGGCTTCGCGTATCGTCTAAATCTGTACTACTGTTTTGGTGATAAAGTAGAATACACGGACCAAAAACAAAATAAAGAGTAGCCTATATTATCACTACTATAAAACATAGTCGCTTCCCGCTGTCTGTCTGTGCCTATGTATGTGTAGATCTTTATAACACTACACAACGGATTTTGATGCGGTTTATTTTAATAGATTGAGTGATTCGAAAGGAAGGTTTATATGTATCATCATCAGCCCGTATAACGTCCACTGCTGCACATGGGCCTCCTCCCGAGGGACGGTATTTGCCATAGTCACCACGCTTGGCAGGCGGGTTGGTGATCTTATTATGTATAATACATCAGAATTACACCCGTGCGACGCCGGGGCACCCGCCCCGGCGTCGTACGGGCTCGGCTAGTACCTTATAAAACCAATTATCTACCAGCGAAGGTCAAAATCGTTCCAGCCGTTACTGAGATTAGCCGGAACAGACAGACAAAACCTTTTTTAAATAGTGTTTTAGTTATTAGTACCCTATAAAACATTCGTAGACGTTTAGTAAAACCTGTTATTTTTCCATTACAAACAGACACTTCAATTTTATTTATTTATTTATGTGTATATATCACCCATCTCGATCTCAGATGTGTTTTTTCAATTGAGCCCTGTTGACTCCGACAAGTAATTATTTTTGTCTTGAGTAAGGGACTAAGACAAAGCAACTAAATTATTCGTTTTAAAAATATTGTGGTGGTCGCCGTGTGGTTTCCGGCTTAGATAAGACCACCCCATGTCTATCCATGGGTGTCTTAGGGTCCTTTCCCCCCAGAGATGTGCTATCACACATACAGACGGACAGACTGATTAAAAATTCTGTAAGATCAGTTAATTTTAACAATGTTTTTAGCTACTTAGCGCTTAGGTGATACTTTTGTTAGAATTAGTCTTATACAGTGTAATTTTGACAAGTACAGTGTATGTAAATACCTAAGTGCTGAATAAATTTTATTATTTCATTATGCTACGTTGGATGCGTTTGATGTCCATCAATCATATTCATTGGTGCACATAGCTTAGCATTGGTGGAAACGGATTCAACTAAGATATGTTTTTGATATGAAAGGATGCGTGCTATGGATGTTTGCTATGGGTGTTCGCGAGTAGTGTAGCTATGTGCAGAGCAGAGTCACCGCTTTCTTACTATCGACACATCGCATAGTACGAGCTGCGCATCTTCCTCTCGCAGCTACATAGCTTAGTAGATATCAGTGAAAATGGTCACATAGTTTCACAGCTTAGCTATTACATCCTCGCAGCATAGCTGCATAGTACATCTCTGATGGAAAAGCAGCCTTAAGAGGCGCCTAAGGGATATATATAGCTGATGGTTGGGAAGTAGCATCTATCAACTTGAGGCTGGTTACCATCTTACTTCGATCACGAATCCGCAAACCAACGAGGCAGTATACACCTATACTAATATATAAAGCTGAAGAGTTTGTTTGCTTGAACGCGCTAATCTCAGAAAGTACTGGTCCGATATTTTCATGGTACATTACTAGCTTGAGTCCGCGACTTCGTAATTATGCTAATATATTCACTAGAATGTAGTCAGTGGTTCCGGTTTATTGGAAGATGGGTTCATATTATGGGCGTGTGGTTTACTGGCATTTGATTTAACATTCGCGTTTATGAATCTAAAGATTAAGATCTGCGTTCCCTTTAGAGACGTGTTTTATAAAGAGATCGATACATTTTGACGACCAGGTGAGATCTACCGTGGCCGAATGGTTAAGGCATTAGAGGCTATACCTAAGACGCAGGTTCAAATCCTGCCGGTTGTCAAAATTAAAAAAATCAAGAGGTTAAGGTCAAGTGTAGCTGCCGGGAATTGAACCTGCCTATCATTGTGGTACAGACGGAGGAAATAAATCCTGACATTACGAGTAGAGGTAGTAAATACCTAAAATAAACATCTGAAAGGGTAAAAACGGGATCCTATTACTAAGACTGCACTGTCTGTCTGTCATCGACAGTTGCACAAAACCCCCTAAAATACTAAGTCATAATCCGTTAGTCTCATTGCCAGCGACCGCCTTGAGCCGAGGTCCAAGCCCTACAGGGAGCGCCCTCTTGCGCAGGTTGCTAGACCATTCATTAAGGTTGGAGCTCTGCTCGCCTTTATACTCGGTGATGTGATTGTAGTTTTAACAGATGATGAATCTTTGTGTTAAATCTTAAGTTTCTCTCGTTATTACCTCGCTATCCTCGTTATTCTTGGGAAAAGGCCACGAGAAGACATTCGTTATTCCTTAGTATTTTAATGCGAATACATAACCAGTTTAACATTGTAATCATCGATGATTCACACTGATTAAAACACATAGGTATAAAATAAGGTGCTTAGAAATTATATGTCATCCCTTTAATTAACAGGAGATAGAGTCTCCCATATATTATGATTACGTCTAAAGACATTTTTATAATGCTGGAGCCCTGCTCACCTATGATAAAACAATAGGCACGAAGCATAAAAAAATATTTATACCGTCATTTAGGTTACTAAAAAATATTGGATTTACTGGAATACTGGATGCTATTACATATGTCCGTTCAAAAACTTAATTAATTTCTATATTACTCCTATATAACTTAGCTTTATAATAATAAAAGATTTTTATAAATAAGTCCCGGAGTATATTCAATGCAAGCAACTAATCAAATGTGTCCTCTTCATAATCTATAAAAACTGGTCAAGTGCGAGTCGGACTCGCGCACGAAGCGTTCCTTTTATATAAATATTTAAGGGGGGCTACCATACAACAAACTTTATTTTGCCCTTTTTGCTCGATATGAAGAAAAGCAACAAATAGACACTTGAAATTGTAATTTTCAAGCGTCTACCTGTTGCCGTTCTTTGCACGGGGATGGTTAATAAGCTCGATTAACATAAAGGCTACAAAAAATCACGATCCGACCCATTGGAGCAGAATAACTTTACTCTATACTAATTAACGCGGGTAAAACCGCGGGGCGCAGCTAGAATGCTATATTTTTAGTCTAGGTGTCCACGGGAACGGACAAATCCGCGCGGGCTTGCTTGTATTAGTTTAGATTTCAAAATTGACATAGAGAAATATCTTCACTAACCTAATCACTACAAATCTTACTATCACCTGTTAAAGGTATGGCATATATTTTGGGAGCACCTTATAATTTATGTATAACACATCCAACGGTATTATACTATCAAGAATTAGCATTTTGGGTGTATTAGGCACGATTTAGAAAACGCAATTGCCGTTCTGTGACCGGCATCGAATCGATCGAGGTCACACAAGTGGGGCAGGTCCAGTGATCACGTGATAACGTGCAAGGGTTGTTGTGACCTAGGGTGACCTAGATCGAGACTACCCGGGACCTGAATGTGTTACCGACCTAGATTTAATACTAGGGCATCAATATTGAATTTTTATTTTCGTAATTTTGAAGCGGCTCAATGGCTAGGGCGTCGGACTTGTGATCTTGTGGTCGCCGCCGGTTCGATCCCCACCCATTGCACTACCGAAGTGAACCCACTCGTAACACAAACATTTTAGCTTAGCACGAGGGGTTAACCAGAATACTAGTAGAGTACAAAACTCTGCTAGCAATCTTTAAACAAAAAAAAGCTATTTCTCAGCGAAATTATTTATTTTTGATAGAACAAGAGAAAAATAATAAATTAAAAATAGTTTTTACTAACGTAAACCTATTACAGGTATTTTGTAAATAGTCATGACATATTTTGGCTTATCAATTTACTGTGTTTAATTAATCAATCAATAAGTAGCAATAATCAAATTTGATTATTGCTACTTATTATAAAAGTTTATATATCTTTAGCCTAAAAGCTGTCAGGTATGAAAATACAATATTATTTAATTTTTTTATATCTATGATTAAATCTAAGTTATGTTCTTTGATTATGTCATTATTAAGACGGACCATAAGTATCTCAACAAACGCGCTTTAGTGCTACCACCGGATCCAATACGCCCCAACTGAACAGACTCGGCAAAACAAACTCAGTGGGTTGTTCAACTGCCGGTTTCAGCGCGGCCAAATCGAGACGATCCGGCGAAACATACTCAGATGGACATGTCCAAGTCCTCTAGTTACGATAGTAAGTATTACCGCTGTACCATTGAGGCGGTCCATAGCAACAGTAACGGTAAACGATTAGCAAGTCTTATTACAATCAGCATAGAGTGCGGTTAATTATACAATGAATATTGATACTATAGGCGTAGAATAGGACCTATGTTATAGACCAGGGGTGGCCAACCGATCGACTTCTCGTCCCAACAGCTATTCTTCTTATAATAAGTAATAACATCTTATGTTATATATTATGATAAGCGGCCGTAGCCCAATGGCTAGGGCGTCGGACATGTGATCTTGAGGTCGCCGTTTCGAACCCCACCCATTGCACTACCGACGTGAACCCACTCGTAACACAAGCATTTTAGCTTAGCACGAGGGGTTAACAAGAATACTAGTAGACTGCACAAATCAGCTAGTAATCGTTAAAAAAATAAAAAAGAAGTGATATATTAGTGCTACAAATATGTGTACCACGGACGCACAAAGTTAGTGTTTGTCGTATAATACATACATACATTCACGACTCTTTCCCATAGGGGTGGGCAGAGACCACTTCCTTGCTACGATCTTGACATACCAATTTCGTATAATAATTTGAAAAAATATCAATTTATCATTTGATTGCCTAATACGAAACGTGATTTAACGTTATGGTATGCCACTGGTCGAACGCTCACAGTAAACACTCGATCTTAGGTCATATTAAGTTGACCACCAGTATATAACACCTTACTGTAGTTACAAGTTAGAGTAAGACAACAAAAACATTCTAGTAAAACATTTTTTTGCCTGAACCGAAAATCGAATCAGGGACTAGTTACGGTTGAACACATTACCGCTACAACAACGCGGCAGTTATGACAAGTAATACCTGTTTGACGTCATCAACATACAATGTAGTTGATCAATAAACGCACGTGCTAACATAGTGAACTTGAGTTAACGCCTTTCCATGCGTATGCCATAATAAATTAACTAGCTGTTAGTATCTGGCGTCCTAAACTTTATTAGCCAAGAGACATTTGCTAAGCGACACAGGCTAAGAAGGCTCCAGAATTATTAAATGGCTTCATCATCAGCCCGTATAACGTTCACTCCGGTCACCAACCCGCCTGCCAAACGTGGTGACGATTGCAAAAACCTTCCCTCGGGAGGAGGTCTATGTTCAACATTATACTGGCTGATAATGATGCAAACTCAAATCGCAAACTACAAACACGATTTTTATAGCATCCTATGACGACTGACAGATGTCAGGTAGGACGGACGAGTCAGTTAAATTAATTGACTATCTCGTTTTCAACAGGACACAGGATTTCCAGGGATCTGGACTCACTATAAGGCCGCGGCCTCGAAATCCTACAGCACGGTAATTTGTTGGACGAGCGATACTGAGCTAGTGAGCTCCTTCTGATCGAATTCGAAGCCGGCCTCAGGTATAGTTGAAGACACTCGTGGGTGGATTCCGGCTTAGAAGATACAACCTTATTTCTTCCCATATGTGTCGTAAGGGACATACAGCTCATGGATAGGGAGCAGCTTCTATCAGCGCATGGATATTAACCATCGTACTGAGACCAATCCGCCTGCTGAGCGGGGTGATTATGGCAAAATCCCTCGACGACCGTGGCTTGCCAACGTTCGTTAAGGGAAGGTTTAGTAAAGAAGAAGAAAATGGGTGGATCTTTTCGTTTTTTCTAGGAGAAATGCATTGCGCATTGTATCGCCGCCACGGCACGTAGCGTTGCTATTTTTATTTATGAAGTTCCCACGGGAACGGGAGTGAAACCGCCAGCGGGAAGCTATTGCCACATAAGTAGATTTTAAATTTACAACGACTGTTTAGTACACGTGCTACAAACAAGATTAGGAAGCCATACATTAATAGAAGTTACTATAAATTAATCAGATTATCAGTCCATTTTCCCTTGAATATGTGCGGAACATGTGTCACAGTGGTGGAAAAGTTTCATGTATGTCTTAAAATGGGGTGGCTAACCAATGATACGCGTGTCACTGATGGAACGAAACTCAATATTTTTGGTACTATGAAGGGGTATTTGGCTCGCTTTAAATCTCGGAGGTCGTGGGTTCGATCCTACACCGAACAAGAAAATCTTAGTGTAGATTCTAAGATTTCCGTCCGGGTCTAGTAGGCTGAGGGACAACCCTCCGTGCCTGGGAAAGCACGTTAAGCCGTTGGTCCCAATTGTTTGAATTATCAATAACAATCGTAAACCCAGGAACGGGCAGCAGTGTTTCCCTGTGTATTGCGACATAATACTACGTGGTGATATGGCAAAAGCCCTCCCTCTGGACGCGGCCCTTGTTCAACAGTGGACGTTGTACGGGCTGTTGATAACGAAGTATATCACGAACTAGCTTCTAAATAATTAAATATAGCCTATATTACTTCTGGATAAGGTAGCTTGTTAACGGTGAACGATTTTTCTAATTCGGTCTTTTAGCTCCGGAGCCTAATCAATGCAACCAAACACCCCCCCGATCCTTAATTTGCAAAGAACCTTCCGATGCCCTCGTAGACCCGAAGTCCGAGAGGCCCGCGAACTGTAAAGTAAAGCGACAGTTGCACAAAACTCCCCTAAAGAAACTAAAAGCCATAATCCCTTAATCTTCCCGTCAGCGACCACCCTGAGCCGAGGTCCAAGTCCCACAGGAGACGCCCTCTCGCGCAGGTTGCTAAGTTTGTAGTGTTTAAACCATTTATCTAGGCTGGAGCTCTGGTCGCTTTTATGCCCGGTGAAGTACCAAAAGCCTCGGGGATAACAACATATGTCCGTCCAAAAAAAGAAAATGCAATCAAACAATCAAATCTTTCCTCTATCTATAATATTAGTATAAACGAACGTAGAACCAGTGATTTTACCCAAGAATAAATAAAATTGCCTCTTAATAATATTAGTATAGAAGAACGTGGACAGAGTGATTTTACCCATTAATAAATAAAAAATAAATCAAAATATATTTTAATTACTTAAACCATTTAAGTAGAGGCATTTGTAAATAGTCAAACATTAATTGGAAAATTCATTTATCATACGTAAGTCTTAACAAGTCATGCTATAATATATGTATTATAAGATTTATTAGTGTCTGAATCACTGCAACTGATAGAAACAATTTTTTGAAAAATGTTACATCTTATTCAAATATATTATATAAAGCTGAAGAGTTTGTTTGTTTGCGGAACGCGCTTATCTCAGGAACTACTGGACCGATTCGAAAAATTCCAAGCCAATTTAGCGAGGAAGGCTGGCGTTATTTAATTACGATGTTCCCATGGGAACGGGAATTACGCGGGAAAAACCGCGCGCGGGATAAAAAATAAAATCTATAGCAATCTGCGCTTAAGGGGCCTTTAGGGCTTGGACCTCGGCTCAGGGTGGTATCGCTGGCGGGAGTGTCACGGAATAATGACTTGATTTAGTTTTAAGTCTTTGCAAAATAAAGGCAGGTACGGCAAAGGAAAGCCTTGCTTTCACCCGCGCACTCTCCTCCGGCGGGTCGGATAAGGTTGTGTTCGTAACTTAGGTATACACGACAAATAAAATCTAATCTAAAGCAACCTGCTCAAAAGGAGGCCCGCTTTTAAGGCTCGGACCTCGGCTCAGGGTGGTCGCTTGGCGGGAGTATTAAGGAATGATAACTTTGTTTACTTTTAGGGTAGGTTTTTGCAAAATAAAGAGAAGCGTAGCGTTCACGGACGCTCTCTCCTCCGGTGGGTCGGATAAAGTAGTGTTAATTTTTAGCAGGCTTTGTACTCAGCCTCCGTAGGTGAGTAATCTTTGTACATATTTACGCATACGCTTTAATAACGCAACAGCACGGTTTAGTGGTATGTCAACTATTTCCTTGTATGCATATGATTGATCTTAGTACTTTACTGGTATTTTAACTTCCTGGTGAGTAAACTCTGAGGGCGAGGCCGCTGATACGATGACAAGGACGAGCCAGCGACACTGACACTATTTTTTTCGTTACTCATCCCCTTCGATGCCTCGGGGATCAGGAAATACATATGTGATCCGCGACAGCGAAAGGGATGTTAGGACTCTTAGCGGAGGCCATACTTACTAAAATACTCCGGGTGTTCCTACCCCCGCCGAAAATGACGAACGTGCCGGTAATAATCCGAAAAAAAAAAATGGTCAAGTGCAAGTCGGACTCGCGCAAGCGCAAGAAGGTTTCCGTACCATTTTCAAACGTCTAGCTGTTGCCGTTATTGGTAACGAGCAAATAGGGGCAAAAAAAAAATATTTTATGGGAGCCCCCCTTACTTAAATATTTATTTTATTTGATTTTTAGTATCTGTTGTTATAGCGGCAATAGAAATAAATCATCTGTGAAAATTACAACTGTCTAGCTATCGTGGTTCTTGAGATACAGCCTGGTGACAGACAGACAGCGAAGTCTTAGTAATAGTTTTCCATTTTACCCATGAAAAATACTGATATTTATCACTCGATTGTCTGTTACGATACGTGATTCAACCTTATGTATGCCATTGGTCGATCGCACACAGTAAACAGTCGATCTTAGGTCTTATTATGTTGGCCGCCCCTGCTCTAAGCAATACAAGCTAAAACAAACAGTACAATAGCACAGCTCTCTCTACTTACAAATGGCGAGATGACACCGGCGCGGCGTTACAACAAGCTTGTGTAACTAAATCAATATTGGGTAACTGATTTAGCATTTTAAATGGTAAAAACAACTTGCTTCGAAAAGTTTGCTAACATTTTTAACTGCAGACCAATTTCGTCCCCGTAAAATAAAGCTCTTTACTGAAGGAATACCGATTACGTAAATTTCATTATTGGCCCAAAATTTTACTTGCTCTCCGAAGCACGATTGAACAACACAGCGGCCCAAAGTCAGAAAGTTGTCCTAACTTTCATCATCATCAGCCCGTATAACGTCCACTGCTGAACATGGGCCTCCTCCCGAGGGAGGGTAATTGCTATAGTCACCACGCTTGGCAGGCGGGTTGGTGACCGCAGTATTATGTTGTACCAAACAAGGAAACGCTGCTGCCCGTTCCTTGATATACGATTATTATAGATGATATTATAACAATTGGGACCAACGGCTTAACGTGCTTTCCGAGGCACGGAGGGTAGTCCCTCAACCAACCAGACCCGGAAAGAAATCTTAGTATTTAGACAAAGATTTCCTGTCCAGCGTGGAATCGAACCCACGACCTCCAAGATTTAAAGCGAGCCAAATACCGCTACGCTACGGAGGGGTCTACAATGTCTACATAGGCAAAAGAAAACCAGATTTCATCTTTCTTCATAGTATGGAAATGGAGCAACGAGGGTCCACCGAAACCAGTGCAGTTTTTAGGGTCTTTGAAAAAAATGTTTGGTAGCCTCTGCGATAGACTAATAAGGCACTATCTATACACGAAGAAAAAACTTGGTAGGTAGTGTGAAATTACGGCCACTTATCCTACTAATATTATAAACGCGAAAGTTTGTAAGAATGTATCAAGATGTATGTTTGTTACTATTCACGCAAAACCTATTGAACGAAATCGGCTGAAAGTTTACACCGGGTTAGTTTATAAGCTGGATTCACATATGGGCTGACAAAAATCACGCTCCGACCCAGTGGAGCAGAGTAACGCGGGTAAAACCGCGGGGCGCTGCTAGCAGTTTACATAGAGGAGTGCAGAATGCAAATTTTTTTTATAGATTACTAGCAGATTTTTGCAGTCTACTAGTATTTTTGTCAACCCCTCGTGCTAAGCTAAAATGTTACGAGTGGGTTCACGTCGGTAGTGCAATGGTCGGGGTTCGAACTGGCGACCTCAAGATCACAAGTCCGACGCCCTAGCCATTGGGCTACGGCCATTTTTGGTCCTAGTATGTCCCCAGTTCTAATAGAGTGTGAATGAAATTCCAATGAATCACTATAAGTAGAAGAAGGCAAATATTTGTACTTGTTTATCTATTATATTTAAAGATACCACTATCTAAAGAGTCTGACTATCTGTGAGAGATCTCTTATCTGCCTATGATAGTGATAACTATGGTATGTTATACATACAATACAAGAATAATGTAGTACCTACATGTTGTTGTAGGAACTATCAATCTATTTTTACTTTTTAGGGTTCTATATCCAAAGGGTAAAGATGGGACCATATTACTTAAGACTTTGTTGTCTGTCTATCACAATGTTGAAATATTCACAAATGATGTATTTCTGTTGCCGCTATAACAACAAATACTAAAATAAATTTTAAAGGGGACACTATATTATAACCTTTTTTTGTATGGAAGCTCCCATACAAAAAAAGGTTATAATATAGTGTAATGTTGTTTACTTAGTTAATAGTACGGAACTCTTCGCGCACGTCCGACTCGCACTTAGCCGTTTACTGCTAAGATTAGCACATACATTAAGAGTGCCCACCTTAATTTTTTATTTCATGATAATGCTAAGCAAAATAAATTGGTCGACACAATATGTCATCCTCTTACTTGGTAAAAAATTGATTTATTATAATTGTAAATAAAATATCCTACATGTCATTATTTTGGTTAAATATGTTGTTACAGTAATAACACAAAATTGAGAATAGGTTCCTATGTATTTCATAGCAACTGGCTCCCGGTGCCTGACAGATACAGGGTTGGACTAAGGACCGGGAGCCCGTTGCATGTCAGATGACTGATTAAGATGAAATCTGTTATACTAAGTAGCAAAAGTGATTCACATAACTATTTAATGTAGAGGATGTAACAAATACCTATATAAATTAAAATGAATCACCAAAATGAATATACTAGGTACATAACCTGAGTATAACTTGACCAATTTCAGTCATGGTGGCCAATGAAAACGAAACGAAAAACATTTGACTAAAAATTTATTTTATCTACCACTAGCGACCCGCCCCGGCTTCGCACGGGTGGACTTTTATACCCTACCCCTGCCCTACCCTACCCCTGCCCTACCCTACCCCTGCCCTACCCTACCCCTGCCCTACCCTACCCCTGCCCTACCCTACCCCTTTTTTTTTTTTTTTTTTTTTTTTTGTTTACCGGGGTAAAAATGCGTGACCGCACTACCTCTCTGACGCAGGAATCCCTATTATGTGATTCCCCTACCCTACCCCTACCCTAACCTACCCTAACCTACTCCTACCCTACCCCTACCCCTACCCTACCCTACCCCTACCCTACCCCTACCCCTACCCTACACCTACCCTACCCTACCCCTACCCTACCCTACCCCTACCCTACCCCTACCATACCCCTACCCTACCCCTACCCTACCACTACCTTACCCTACCACTACCTTACCCTACCCCTACCCTACCCTACCCTACACTACCCTACCCTACCCCTACCCAAAAGTATCCTATGTCCTTCGCCCAGTTCTTAGCTACCTCCCTACCAATTTTCAGCCAAATCGATTCAGCCGTTCTTGAGTTAAAAATAGTGTAACTAACACGACTTTCTTTTGTTTTTAAAATGTATTCTGCTATTCGGGACGGAAACAAATCCAACAAATCAAAAACCATGGCAATCGGTCCAGCCGTTCTCGAGTTATAAGTGTTGTAACAAACACGACTTTCTTTTATATATATAGATTTGACTAAGTAAGTAATTGAAATTTAATTTCTGATTCTTTATTATTGCCTTTATAATTATGAGGTCAAATTTAAAATAAATGAATAAATCAACAGAAAATTTTATGATGGGTGACACTCAGAGCATCAATAAGTTAATAATATTCATCAGTTTTTGCTCAGTTACAAATCTATATTAATAAACTAGCTGCACCTTGTGATTTTACCGGCGTCACTCTGCTCCAGTGGGTCAGTGTGATATTTTGTATCCTATTTGTTAATTCACTTTATATACTATCTGCATGCAAACTTTTAGCCAAATCCATTTAGTCGTTTTTGTGTGAAAGAGTAACAAACATCCATCCATACTTACAAACTTTTATTAGTTATTAGTAGGATAAAACTGAACAGTTTCTTTATTAGCTAGAATTAATCTAAAGATCTCCCAGGCCAATTCGGACAATACTGTCAGTTTTTGTATAATTACTTTTGTGAGTATTGTTCATATTTTATACATATAAAGTCCATTTTGACTCACATGTGTCGTTTTTAATTCTGTCAGTGTTTCATAGCCCATTTATCGAGGTATGCTATAGGCTATATTTAATTATGAGGTTTCTATGGGAACAGGAGGTAGTGGGAATCTACTTTATGTATAAAATACAATAATATAAAGTATCTTACTCTATAAATATTCATTCAATATCACATATCCTGTTAAAGTGATTCATAGTAAATACCAAGAATTGTAAAATTATTATGTACTGGCATTCCGCGCGCGGTTTCACCCGCGTAACTCCCGTTCCCGTGGGAACTTCATAATTAAATATAGCCTAGGACACTCAGGGTGAATGTAGCTTTCCAATAATGAAAGAGTTTTTGAAATCGGCACAGTAGTTTTTGATTTTAGTCATTACAAACATACACACACACAAAAATACAAATCTTTCCTCTTTAGTATAGACTAGCTGTTTCAGATTCAAAACATTTTGTCATAAAATATATGTTACCTATGTTACAACTTATGTGAGTGGAATTGTTGGAATCGGACAATCAAGGTGCACATTCAATGTTCAAATCAGGGTTTGTTCTTAAAAAAGACCCGGTTAGAAGTACCCTTAATCAAAGGATATGTATGAGGAGTTTAGTGAAGGAAAGTGGTATGTCAAGATTGATACAAGTGGACAGCAGTGGTCTGCCTACCACTATGGAAAAGAAATTTGAATGTATGTATTTATGTATGTTAGTTCTGAATAATGTAGCCATCTAAGGATGAATTTTTAAAATTAGTCCAGTTGTACCAGAGCATATTCAATGCAAACAAACATTCAAATCTTTCCTCTTTATAATAGCTTTATAGCACTTCATAGTAAAATATAGCCTATGTTTACTGGAGATAGTGTAGCTTCCCAATGGTGAAAGAATTTTATTCAAATTTGTCAAGTAGTTTCGGAGCCTATTCAATTCAAACAAACAAACAATCAAATCTTTCCTCTTCATAATATTAGTATAGATTATAGAAGTAATGATTTTAGAAACAAACAAAAAGGAAGTATTTGATAGTAGTTTTTTACCCAAAAATGGATTAACAGGCTATATGTATAAGACACCCACTGACCCACTCTTCATTAACTTAATCAAGAAAGTTTATTTTATTAACTGACCCAATCACAAAGTTTACCTTTATACCATTCGTCTCATTAGTAGTCTCATCCGTGGTAGGTACCTATGTGTTAAAGTTAAAGATTCAAAATTCGAATGAAAATAAAAATAGATGATATAATAATATTAAAAAGTTCTATTTACAAAAAGATATACCTATCACATGTAATAGCCTTTTAACTGCTTCTAAGCAAGTCACAATTTTAATTAGCACCACTAATATACATTAATTGACTCTAATAGACTTAAACTCAATTTAAAGTCTTAATTTTTAGCCATGTTAACAGGTCATAACGAACATACCTTGCTAAGTGAAAACACTTTTCAAATACTGGCACACATAAATAAGATCACTACACTGCAATCCGTAGAAAAAACACAAACATCATTTGAATTTAGAATAGAACGAGTGAAACTGCAGCGGCCGCGCCTGTCCACTAATTGAGTTAAATACACCAACAAATATTTCTACATTTCTAATGCATACACACTAAGCTAACCGTAGACGGTGCGACGACGCGATAGGAATGAGGAACTTAGAAAAGTGAAGATATTATGACCCAGCCTCGCTACTTTTGCGTCCTCGGCTCAAAAAAAACCTGTTCTTCATTCATTCACCTACTAAACTACAGAACGGGGCTTCCGTCCGCGTTAATTCAACAAACACGCGCGACATATACTACAATACGAGAATCTAACACTTAGTTTTACCATAATTTCATGATAGCACGACAAATTATCACTAAAATATTCGATAGGTGAAAGGGGACATACCTTTGAGGGATCTCGTAAAGCAGCCAAATAAATTCCAATGAGTCCGTTATGTTATTAAATGCACAAAAACACAAAATAAACGTTCACAGATTGTTGTAATCACTGCTAAATAGTTGCACACACGATACCGAAAATGTTTCACAGTATGCGGCGGATAAGCGCTAGCCCGTAAAAGACGCCATTTTGATTTCGTCAACTAATGGCAGTAGACAAGATAGATTACTGCGTTTTGTTATTGCTTTGATTTATTTTCCGTAAACCTTGACGACTAAGCTGAACTATGCCAGTGGAATAACGGCCTAAACAGTTAAAGTAAATACATATTTTTCAATATTATTATTGATTCGTAGAATTTTTGTACGTCCGATTTTATAATGGCATAGGTACTTTATGTAGTTCTAATAATAATAACTTTAGTCAGTTTTATGGCCGATGTAATTTATGCCATCTACTGTTAAGCAAAATAATATCATCACATAAAAGTTCTGCGATAATGGATGAACCAGCCTACAAGTCGTACTGTTAAGTATCTTTTCATGATATTCGTAACCAAGGACCGGGCAGCTGTTTTTGCATTTTACGGGTTTTTATAATTTTAATAAAGATAAAAATAAATCAATTAAAGATAAGTTTTATAAAAAAAGGCTTTTCTACATTTTTAATTTGTCCGATGGCTCCCAACTTTACATATACGTTTAGTTATTTCTATGAGAAGGAACATAAAAATCTTTCCAATATTAATAACATTACCACAACAACTTTGTTTATGGTTGTATGTGATACCGTAATGTAGGATTTCCCGCAATTATGGTAAAGTAACATATTGGTACCTAATGTTACTTTACCATAATTGCGGAGTAAGTGAATTTCAAGTGAAGTTTGACCAAAACACATTAATTGTAGCTTCATTATATTTTTTCAATAATTGATGGTCTATATTTTCATATGTTTTATAACTTAACGGTAAAAAATAATGTTAATACTTACTTTAGTAATTTATTTATGATGTTCATTACAAAGATCACTGAAAACTGATGACAATGTTAAGACCACAATCATACAATTTGTTAGTTGCCTAATAACAACACTTTTATCAGGCTTCTTCAAAATTCAAATAAAGTTTACAAACCATTATTAATAACTTTCAACTAGCTGTGCCTACGAATTCGTCCACGTGAAATAGTGCCTTTTAAGGAGAAGTTTTAATTAGATGGGTCTAATTTTCGCTGTGAAAGTAGCCTATGTCTTTTCTCCAATAAAATGAAATAAACGATTTTTATTCACTTAAGTATTTACATACACTTGTACTTGTCAAGAAAATTCACAATGCATGTAAAATTAATTATAAATAGGTAATATTTTCTATTAAATTATGTTTAAATTTATTTTAGAAGTCACAGGTTCTACACGAGGTATCTGCGAACCTTCCAAATTTAATTTAAATCGGTTCAGTACTTTAAGCGTGTAAGGCCGACGGACAGAAAGATATACTTTCGCATTTATAATATCAGTAAGAAGTAAGGATTAATAAGGGTATATATTAGTAAGGATATTTGGTTCATTCAATGAAAACGTTGTGTTTATTTAACAAACGAAGATAGTTAACACGTTGTTGAATCTTATCTTAGTTATAAATAGTTTTTATTAGGCAGTGTCTAATAACTTTGTACTTAGATAACTTTTTATTTTTCTATATCAAATTATTCATAATTTTTATATTTAAGCATACAAAAATATATTGTGCATTTTTGGGTAAAATTAGTCTGAGTATGGTAGCCCCAAAATCACTTGTCAAATAGAACTCGCAAGCAGCTGTGCCTATACGTGTTTTTAATCAACAATATTTCGATAATGCGTGTCTAAAACCCGAAAAATAAATGTGAAACACGAAATCACAATGTCGAGCCGTCGTTCGCTACTCGGATCGGCGCTTGACACCTTACCACCGCCCACAGATCCTCTCCGCGAATTATTCGAGGCGTGCAAAACTGGGGATGCAGTTAGAGTTAAAAAGTTAATAACTCCACAAACCGTGAATGCCAGGGACACTGCTGGCCGCAAATCGACTCCTCTACACTTCGCTGCAGGTAATTTATCGTACAAAACATTAAAATAGTGGATCATTATAAAAATAAAAACAAACAAAACACAGTGAAAGGTCTTTTAATGTTTATAGGAAGTTCATCGCGTAAGTTTTCAAAATTGCATAATTAGATACGGTCAGCTAATCGTTTCGTGTTTTATGCGATTTACTCGTGTAGTTGTGACGTAATTTTTATGAGAATAATGTAATTTTGTCAGTTAAAAACTAGATTAAATTCTTTTTTTTTTTAATAGATTGAATGGTTACGGTCTATTAACTTTGAACTTGTTTATTATCACGCTATATCCGTTGTGAGGTGAGTAGAGAGGTTGTGTTTTAATGCTTTTGTTTGTGTTGTAACAAAGACTTGCTAGACTGTTTCATTTGACCCTCTGAGTTGTGGTATATTTTTCTATATAAATCTTTTCTTGGGGCTTTAGATAGCATGTTAAGCCGTTGGTAACATCATGGAATGGGCAGTATTATGTTAAAATCACGGAGCTACCTTCCAAGTGTGGTGACTATGGCAAAACCCCTCCCTTGGGGAAGGACCATGTTCACCGGTAGACTAGAAAACATGCAGACAGTCATAGGTAAAGCTAATTAATGATATATTAAGTAAATAATTGTTTTTTTATTGCTGACCAGGCTAATTACCCTTAACTATTATGATTTTAAATGGCATAGCGGTCCAAATACAAAGATAGTAAAAGTCAACATATTCTTTATTCATATAGATACATTTAAAATATTTTAAATCATGATCTTTATGATGCATACCTTTTTTTTCTACCACTAGTTCTGGATGTGGCAACTCTGAGAAGAACTGACAAGAAACTCAGAGGAATCCTTTTTTAAAATCAATTTTATGTTTTAATTATAAACCACTATTGTTTTAGAGCAACTCACTCCCAAGCAATTTTGCAATTGACATAATCAGAAATTTTATAATGAGCTTTTTTACATTATTTATCTTTGAATTGTTTGTAGAAAGATCTCTTACATTATAAGGAAGTTTGTTGTAGAAGCATATACATTGCCACATAAACAAATTGCTAATTTTGTGGAGATGTGTAGCATGTGAAATACACAGGATGACTTTTATTACCGTCTTGAAAATAATAGGCTGTGATATGTATATATGAAATAGATGTGTAAGGCATAATTATTTTATCTTTTTATTTTTTACTGATATAGGTACAGTGAAAATTGCAAATATAAAAATATCTACCTAAGTTACGCTATTTAGCGCACTCTTTTCAATCATTATTGATTGCGGCCTAGGTATTATATGCACCTATTTCAACTAACATAACATAACTACCTAATTAGGTACGTATTTTTATCGCCACGATTTATAGTCTGTCAGTAAAAGAAAAAAATATGATAAAATAACTAGAACTAGAACTCTTAGAATTTACACAAAGATTTATTGTCCGGTGTGGGGATCGAAGACTTAGAGCGGGCTAAATACCACTATGCTAGGCTTCAGTGGCCCATTGGCCACCGACCCCAGCCACCGGTGGCCAGCGACAGCCACTTCACATACTTTTTCATAAAGTAGGGAGTGGCCGCCACCGGCTACACGTTTGCGGCGCGTCTATACAAAATACATGAAAAAGTATGTTAAGTGGCTGTCGCTGGCCACCGGTGGCTGGGGTCAGTGGCCCATTTGCGCCAAGCCTTATTGAGTGAATAAATGCTATGCTCTACCTCTTTTGAAATTGTCCTCATATACATAATATGTTATATAATATTTAGCATAGTATATATGCTTAATATTGTAATATTAATGATATTATGCAGATTTGACCTCAAAATACCTACTTAATTAATATTTATATTATAGTGGTTGCCAAATGATCTAAATAAATATAATTAAACAATTTTTAGTACATAAATGATACTATAGTATATAGGGGCCGTTTATAAATTATGTCACACTAATTTCATGATTTTTTGACCCCTCCCCACAGCTGGTTACTTTCAATTAATTTTGTTCTGAGACTTCCTCCATCCCTAGGCCGATGTGAAATATTTTCCAATTTTAAATGAATGGCCGTTAATAGCGCTAAATTCATGTTTTAAGTTGTAACACGAAAATTTTGAAATGTGACGTCACGAAATTTAGGACCCCTCCCACCCCCGTGTCACATAATGTCACACTTCGTTGACCCCTCCCTCCCCCTTAACGTGTGACGTTATTTTTGGATGGCCCCATATGAATATTTAATCTCACTATAATATTATATTAGGGAATGTGTGTAAAAATGTATGAATGTACTAGCTCCGCCACGCAGTTTTACCCCCGTTACTCTGCTCCGGTGGGTCGGAGCGTGATTTTTTGTAGCCTATATCTTAATCGAGTTTATTAATTATCCCCATGCAAAGTTTAAGCCAAATCCATTCAGTAGTTTTTGCTTGAAAGAGTACCGTTGCTTTAATTCGATAGAGACACAAAATATTCTTATTGTTCATCACAAATTGTTCTCTAACATCATGTGAATATAGTTCATTATCGCAAACTGAAGCAATTGGTTTTGTGTCCCTATCAAATTGAAGCAGCGATACGTAGTTTACGAGGCTTTTGCTACTTATGCCCAAAGGCGAGCAGAGCTCCAGCCTGAATAAATGGTTTAAAAACTACAAACTAAGCAACCTGCGCAAGAGGACGCCTCCTCTGGGGCTTGGACCTCGGCTCAGGGCGGTCGCAGGCGATGAGATTGAGGGATTATGACTTTTAATATTTTAGGGGGATTTGTGCAACTGTCGGTCTACTTTACAGTTCGCGGGCCTCTCGGACTTCGGGTCTACGAAGGCATCGGATGGTTCTTTGCAAACTAAGGGTCGGGAGGATGCCTGCTTAGATTCGAATCAAACATAACCAGCGCTTGTTGACTTTAATAATATTCTTATGATCTGAATGTTTTTAAATATTTCCATTTCTTTCTTACAGGCTACGGTCGCAGGGAAGTAGTGGAGATCCTGATAGCGGCTGGGGCAGCACTACAGGCCCGCGACGATGGAGGCCTGCAGCCTCTACACAACGCGTGCTCCTTCGGCCACGCGGACGTTGTTAGGGCTCTGCTGACGGCGGGGGCGGCGCCCGCGGCGAGAGACAACTGGGGGTACACGCCGCTGCATGAGGCAGCTGCTAAGGGGAAGGTGGATGTTTGTATAGGTGAGTTAATTATACAATGCATTGGCTGTGCCGTGTGGTATTATCTGCGTAGCTCCGGTGTTATTTTTTTTTAATGATTATTACCGTAGTTTTTCTGTCTAGTTAGTATTCTTGTTAACCCCTAGTGCTAAGCTAAAATGCTTGTTTTACGAGTGGGTTCATGTCGGTAGTGCAATGGGTGAGGATCGAACCGGCGACCACAAAATTACAAGACCCAGATCCTTTTCTTTTTTTTTTTGTCCGGGGCAAATGCTTTTACGCATTCCCACCGCCGCTGCAGCGTATTCGCCGCTGGCGGCGGGATATGTGGGACTCGCCCTCTCCATAGCGTGGTATGCTAACTCAGACCACGAAGAGAGGACCCTACACCACTGAAACCCCCCGGACACTCCTTCCATCCGCCGTTGGCGGGGCCATAAGCAATCCGGCCCAAAAGTCCGACACCCAAGCCTGTGGGCTACGACCGCTTCTAAATATAGTCTATGTTACTCCTGGATAATGTAGCTTTCTAATGGTGAAAGAATTATTCAAATCGGAGCAGTAGTTCCTGAAATGTGTGCGTTCAAACAAACAAACTCATTGGAAAACAAATATGTGTCCAAATAAAAAACAGGGACTGCACCAGTAGCTCGATGCTAGTACGGTAGTTGCTTCTGAGACCCAGTGTTCTAGGTTCGATTCCCACCCGGGACAATTTTTGTGTGAACCACTTATATTTGTTCTGAGTCTAGTTGTGTCTTTGTGTCCGAGCATAGATTAGATTTTTTCGGACGCACAGAGCTCATTATCATTAGCCCGTATAACGTTTACTGCTGGACATGGACCTCCTCCCAATGGAGGGGTTTTGCCATAGTCACCACGCTTGGGAGCCCGTTGGTGACCGCAGTATTATGTTGTAACACACAAGGAAACGCTGCTGCCCATTCCTTGATATACTATTCTTATAGATGATGTTATAACAATCGGGACCAACGGCTTAACGTGCTTTCCGAAGCACGGAATGTAGTCCCTCAACCATTCAGACCCGGAAAGAAATCTTATAATTTACACAAAGATTTCTTGTCCGGCGTGGGGATCGAACTACGACCTCCGAGATTTAAAGCGAGCTAAATACCGCTACGCTACGGAGGTTGTCAGCAGAGCAGAGCTCCAGCCTAGATAGATACCGTGCATTGAGTGTTTGTACAGTCCACCGCGACACGGATTTACTTCCTTACTGCGGTAAAGAAATAGAAAGAAAAGAAATAGAATTTTACTATTGGTCCTTTACACCTCGATAATGTTCTGTTTTCAGCTCTACTGCAGCATGGCGCTGATCCTAACATCCGAAACACGGAGGGTAAAACCCCCCTCGATCTAGCTGATACCGCTACCAGGCCTGTGTTGACAGGTAACATTATTATATTATATACTATATTCATCAACACTATATTTTTATGCTAGCTGCGTCCCGCGGTTTAACCCACGTTACTCTGCTCCAATGGCTCGGAGCGTGTTGTTTTGTAACCTATATGTTAATCGAGCTTATTAACTATCCCCGTGCAAAGTTTCAGCCAAATCCATTCCGTAGATTTTGCGTGAAAGAGTAACAAACATCCATCCATCCATACTTAAAAACTTTCGCGTTTATAATATTAGTAGTATTTATCAACACTATATTTTTATATTTATTTACAAACAAGGTACGCCTCGCCGTTTTATCCGCGTTGCTCCAGTGGCTTTGCTTAAGTTAAAAACAGACTTGACAAACATTTCAAATCACTGAGTGTACTATTGAGCGTACCATTGGCTGTACTATTGAGCGTACTATTGGGCGTACTATTGAGTGTACTATTGTGCGTACTATTGGGCGTACATTTGAATGTACTATTGTGCGTACTTTTCTGCGTACTGTTGGACGTACAATTGAGCGTACTATTGGGCATACTATAGTGTGTACTATCGGGCGTACTATTAGGCGTATTATTTGTGTGTACTATTGCGTGTACTACTGTCTCCAGGTGAATACTGCGCAGCGGATGTGCTAGAAGCGGCCCGTTCGGGAGCCGACGACCGGCTCGCCTCGCTCCTCACCCCCCTCAACGTGAACGTGCATGCGAGCGACGGGCGCCGGTCCACGCCGCTGCACCTCGCCGCCGGGTACAACCGAGCTAGAGCCGTGAGGCTACTGCTGCAGAGGGGGGCCGATGTACACGCCAAGGATAAAGGGTGAGGATTATATTATAGTAACTTGCAAGGTTTTACCACTAGAGGCGACGGTCATCACGCTTGGAAAGCTGATTGGTGACTGCGGTCAACAAACCGCCTGCCAAGCGTGGTGATTGTGGCAAAACCCTCTCTTGGGAGGAGGCCCACGTTCGTTCCGAGGCCAGCGGTGGATGTTTGTGGGTTGATGATTTTTGTTCAGTACACAACCTAAAAATATGTCAGTACGCTTATTACGATATGACTTTAAATCTATGGGATCGAACCCACATCCTCCAAGACTTATTCTATACTAGATTCCCGCGCGCGATTTCACCCGGTTCCGATACTCAATAAATGGGCCTATCTAACATTGTAAGATTTTTTAAATCGGACCAGTAGTTCCTGAGTTTAGCGCGTTTAAGGAAACAAACAAACTCTACAGCATTATACAATGTGTCCCAGGGATAAGTGACCGCCCGGCGTTTTTTGAATATTTGTACAAAATTATAAATAATTACATTAAAAAAGAGGAGAAAAGAAGAGTTTGTTTTTCTTCGAATTTTAATTTTGTTTTTTATTTAATAAATGTTTTACTACATTTTAGTTATGTTTAATGATTTAAATTGATAAACTATGATGTTGGCTAGTCAGTTAAAAAAGAATAATGGAAAAAGATGAACAAACTTAGGAAATATCGTAAAAAAACTGCAGCACGTCACGCGTCTTTACAAAAAAAAGAAAAAAAAAACTAAAGCTAAGTCACAAATATAAATGTAATTATTAATAATTTTGTACAAATATTCAAAAAACGCCGGGCGGTCACTTATCCCTGGGACACATTGTATATTAGTATAGATTCTAGCAAACAAATTATTTAATTTGATTGACTCCTTCACAGAGGTCTAGTCCCTCTCCACAACGCGTGTTCTTACGGGCACTACGAGGTCACAGAGCTGTTGGTGCGAGCCGGAGCTGATGTTAACGCGACGGACCTCTGGGCCTTCACGCCATTACACGAAGCGGCCAGCAAAGCCAGGCTTGAGGTGTGACACATTAACATTTAACATGGTTTTGTACTTAGTATAAGAACTGTTCAACCTCCGTAGCGTAGCGGTGTTTGGCTCGCTTTAAAATCTAGGAGGTCGTGGGTTCGATCCCCACTCCGGACAGGAAATCTTTGTGTAAATTCTAAGATTTCTTTCCGGGTCTGGTTGATTGAGGGGCTATCCTCCGTTCCTCGGAAAGCACGTTAAGCCGTATGTTCCGATTGTTATAACATCATCTACAACAATTGTATACCAGGAAACGGGCAGCAGCGTTTACTTGTGTGTTACAACATGCTACAACATGTTACAACAGTCACCAACCTGCCTGCCAAGTGGTGACTATGGCAAAACCCTCCCTCGGGAGGAGGCCCATGTTCAGCTGTGGACGTTATACGGGCTGATGAAGATGATGATGTTGAACTTACTTTTGCCCCAAGGTTTGTTCATTACTTCTGAGTGAGGGCGCGGACCCCACGCTACTGAACTGCCACGGGAAGTCAGCGCTGGACGTCGCACCCACCAGGGAACTACAGGAGAGGCTGGCTTGTAAGTTATGTTTTTATTTCGGAATTTAGCTACGGGGCTTTTGCTACTTCACCGGACATAAAGGCGAGCAGAGCTGTAACCTTAATAAATGGTATAACAACTACAAACTAAGCAACCTGCGCCAGAGGGCGCCCCTGTGAGGCTTGGACCTCGGCTCAGGGCAGTCGCTGACTGGGAGATTGAGGGATTATGACTTTTAGTATTTTAGGGGAGTTTTGTCCATCTCTCGCTGTACTGTACAGTTCGCGGGCCTCTCGGACTTCGGGTCTACGAGAGCATCGGAAGGTTCTTTGCTAAGGGTCGGAATGGGGGTGTATGTAAATTATGGAAATGAAATATTATGAAGCGGCCGTAGCCCAATGGCTAGGGCGTCGGACTTGTGATCTTGAGGTCACCGGTTCGATCCCCACCCATTGCAATACCGACGTGAACCCACACATAACACAAGCATTTTAGCTTAGCACGAGGGCTTAACAAGAATACTAGTAGACTGCAAAACTCTGCAAGTAACCTTTAAAAAACATATATCAGGATGATTTGCCATCAGAATTACTATAAACGTAACTTTACAATTTTCAAATAGGCACTAGCTTCCCGCGCGCGGTATTACCCGCGTAACTCTCGTTTCCGTAGGAACTTCATAATTAAATATATCCTATAGCCTTCCTCGATAAATGGGCTATCAACCACTGCAAGATTTTTACAAATCGGACCAGTAATTCCTAAGATTTGTTCAAGCAAACAAACTTTATATTTTAGCATAGGTTATATTCAATTGTTTCAGTCGAGTATAGAGGCCACTGCTTGCTGGAGGCGTGTCGTCTCGCTGAGCCAGCCAGGGTTAAGAAACAGTTGTCTTCCGTCTCAGGAATACAGAATCAGGTGAGGTGATTCTTTAGGAATCTCAGAAATACTCAGAATTCTGTGGCAATCCCAGAATACTGATGAAGGACTGCATCGGTGGTTCAGTGGCGACTAAAAAAACCTACGTAGCGTAGGACAACCTCCGTAGCGTAGCGGTATTTGGCTCGCTTTAAATCTCGGAGGTCGGGGGTTCTATCCCCACGCCGGACAGAAAATCTTTGTGTAAATTCTAAGATTTCTTTCCGGGTCTGGTTGGTTGAGGGACTACCCTCCGTGCCTCGGAAAACACGTTAAGCCGTTGGTCCCGATTGTAACATCATCTAAATTAATAGTATATGAAGGAACGGGCAGCAGCGTTTCCTTGTGTGGTACAATTTAATACTGCGGTCACCAACCCGCCTGCCAAGCGTGGTGACTATGGCAACTACCCTCCCTCGGGAGGAGGCCCATGTTCAGCAGTGGACGTTATACGGGCTGATGATGAAGAGGCGGGTATATTCTAAGCCGGTAACCACACGGCATAATATTTTAAATTTTTCCAGCAGTCTTCCCAAGCATCGACCAGCGGTAGTACAGCTTCGCTTCCCGGCGAGTGCAATATCGAGGCTCTAGTGAATTTCCAACACGTGGGCACGGGGGACCGGCCGCTACACGTAGCCGCCTCCAGCGTCTACCACAAGCGGAAACAGGTAACTAGCTTGTTAAAATTGTCTAGATTTTAAAATATACCCTTATGTATTAACCTGCCTGTTAAAATAATTAATAAATTCGGTAAGAAATTCACAAAATAATGTCAAATTATCTCAGAATTCCGTCATAATGTTTTAGAATTCAGACAAAACCTCTCAAAGTTCAGACGAAATTTCTCAGGATATCTTTTATATAATCTCGAATAAATTTAAGGCTGCCTGTCCCTACCTTTTATGGACTACCCCCTTCTTTACCAGGAGAAAGAACCTTCTTCTTCTTCAATAGGCCATTAACGTGCATGATTGAAGTGCAATGGGTGGGGAACAAACCGGCGACCACAAGATCGCAAGTCCGACGCCCTAGCCATGGGGATGAGGCCGCTTTTTTAAAACCACTGCTCATATTTCACGTTTTTGCCATTAGCTTTTACAGCTGTGCGTGTGTCCTTCTGTTAGTGGGAACATCTCCCTATCCCCCTACAACCTAACAAATAATTCACTATTGTGCGTACTGTTGTGCGTACTGTTGTGCGTACTATCGTGCGTACTGTTGTGCGTACTGTTGTGCGTACTATCGTGCGTACTGTTGTGCCTTCTATCGTGCGTACTATTAAGTGTACCATTGTGCGTACTATTGTGCGTATTATTGAGTGTACTATTAAGTGTACTAATGGGTGTACAACTGGGTGTGGGAACTTCATAATTAAATATAGACATGTCATCCGGGGACAGTGTCGCTCTCCAACGGTGAAAGAATTTTTCAAATCGGTCCAGTAGTTTCGGAGCCTATTCAATACAAACAAACAATCTATCAAATCTTTCTCTTTATATTATAAGTATGTATAGACGATTTTGGGTGTTACCGAAAATCGCTAACAAAATAGAGATTTTATAATTTTTAAGCTTCAACAACTTCGACTACCTCCGTAGCGTAGCAGTATTTGGCTCACTTTAAATCTCGGAGGTCGTGGGTTCGATCCCCACGTCGGACAAGAAATCGTTGTGTAAATTCTACGATTTCTTTCCGGGTCTGGATGTTTGAGGGACTATGTTGGTCCCGATTGTTATAACATCATCTATAATAATCGTATACCAGGGAACGGGCAGCAGCGTTTCCCTATGTGTTACTACATAATACTGCGGTCACCAACCTGCTTGCCAAGCGTGGTGACTTTGGCACAACCCTCCCTCGGGAGGAGGCCCATGTTCAGCAGTGGAGGTTATACGATCTGATGATGATTCAAGCTTCAATTGACAGTTAAATTCGTCATAAAACTTGAGAATAGTTTTTATTTAACAGACTGACATTTATTGACTTTTATGGTTACACTTTACAGTTTCGCCCACAGATGACGCTAGTTTGTACATAGACAATGTTTTGATACCACAGATTAAATATATTATAATTTTTACACTTAGGTCACGGAAAAGCTTGCGAAAAGTGCAGGCTTAGGTCACACTGTGCTATAAATTAAATGATCTAATTATTCCCAGGTTATGGAGATGCTAATACGGAAAGGCGCGAGAGTGAACGAGAAGAACAAAGAAGGTCAGACACCTCTACACGTGGCCACAGAACACGCGCATTTAGATGCTATGGATTTACTTTTACGACATGGTGAGATATATTTATTTACTTTAACATATAGTTATCGCGGAGGAGTAAAAGAAAAATACCTATTTAATTTGATTTTATTTATTTACTAGATTCCGGTTATGTCGCGTTGTATGTATGTTTATTATTCTACGAAAATATTTCTTTCTTTCTACTTACTATCGCTTATCGCGAGACTGTTGGCAGAGATTTCTTATAGAAATATAATCTTATAGAATATAAATATAAATGCCTACTCTTGGTCATCGCATCACGCTGGACGGGTGGACTAATTTCGCTAATTCTGTTTATGTTGTGTTTCACAAAAAAAAAGATGAATTTTGGGAAAACTCAACTGCAATATTATTTTTTTGATGAAGTTAAAACAATTGTCAGTTGTTTGAAATAACTGTTAACGATTGACAGAAACCCACATTGTTTGTGAGTGGATCTACGCGGGTAAAACCGCGCAGGACAGCTAGTAAGAAATATATATATGTATACCATTCGCAGGTGCCAAAGTGAACGCGTGCGACAGTCGCGGGTCCTCCGCGCTGTCGGTAGCTGCTAGAAGAGACTCAGCTGCTGCCTGCCGCCTGCTGTTAGCATGCGGAGCCGACGCCACGCCCGACTCCATGTACCCGCAGCCCTTAGGTAACCTGTCCTTACTGTCCTTACACAAAGTGAACGCGTGCGACAGTCGCGGGTCCTCCGCGCTGTCGGTAGCTGCTAGAAGAGACTCAGCTGCTGCCTGCCGCCTGCTGTTAGCATGCGGAGCCGACGCCACGCCCGACTCCATGTACCCGCAGCCCTTAGGTAACCTGTCCTTACACAAAGTGAACGCGTGCGACAGTCGCGGGTCCTCCGCGCTGTCGGTAGCTGCTAGAAGAGACTCAGCTGCTGCCTGCCGCCTGCTGTTAGCATGCGGAGCCGACGCCACGCCCGACTCCATGTACCCGCAGCCCTTAGGTAACCTGTCCTTACTGTCCTTACACAAAGTGAACGCGTGCGACAGTCGCGGGTCCTCCGCGCTGTCGGTAGCTGCTAGAAGAGACTCAGCTGCTGCCTGCCGCCTGCTGTTAGCATGCGGAGCCGACGCCACGCCCGACTCCATGTACCCGCAGCCCTTAGGTAACCTGTCCTTACTGTCCTTACACAAAGTGAACGCGTGCGACAGTCGCGGGTCCTCCGCGCTGTCGGTAGCTGCTAGAAGAGACTCAGCTGCTGCCTGCCGCCTGCTGTTAGCATGCGGAGCCGACGCCACGCCCGACTCCATGTACCCGCAGCCCTTAGGTAACCTGTCCTTACACAAAGTGAACGCGTGCGACAGTCGCGGGTCCTCCGCGCTGTCGGTAGCTGCTAGAAGAGACTCAGCTGCTGCCTGCCGCCTGCTGTTAGCATGCGGAGCCGACGCCACGCCCGACTCCATGTACCCGCAGCCCTTAGGTAACCTGTCCTTACACAAAGTGAACGCGTGCGACAGTCGCGGGTCCTCCGCGCTGTCGGTAGCTGCTAGAAGAGACTCAGCTGCTGCCTGCCGCCTGCTGTTAGCATGCGGAGCCGACGCCACGCCCGACTCCATGTACCCGCAGCCCTTAGGTAACCTGTCCTTACTGTCCTTACACAAAGTGAACGCGTGCGACAGTCGCGGGTCCTCCGCGCTGTCGGTAGCTGCTAGAAGAGACTCAGCTGCTGCCTGCCGCCTGCTGTTAGCATGCGGAGCCGACGCCACGCCCGACTCCATGTACCCGCAGCCCTTAGGTAACCTGTCCTTACTGTCCTTACACAAAGTGAACGCGTGCGACAGTCGCGGGTCCTCCGCGCTGTCGGTAGCTGCTAGAAGAGACTCAGCTGCTGCCTGCCGCCTGCTGTTAGCATGCGGAGCCGACGCCACGCCCGACTCCATGTACCCGCAGCCCTTAGGTAACCTGTCCTTACTGTCCTTACACAAAGATATACTTCCTTAATGTATCAATTCCTCAACTACTCAATTCCTCATTTCCTCAATTTCTTAATTCTCTAATTCCTAACTATTATTACAAATGCGAAAGTTTTAGTCTGTTGCTCGTTTAAATTTGTAGAGCATAAGCCTAAGAAAC
The DNA here is from genome assembly GCA_947037095.2 of Nycteola revayana. NCBI lineage: Eukaryota > Metazoa > Arthropoda > Insecta > Lepidoptera > Nolidae > Nycteola > Nycteola revayana. The sequence goes on from OX344840.2 coordinate 8,509,163, forward strand.
GACATAGGCTACTTTTTAAAGCGAAAATAAAAGGGTTGCAAGTTGTCGAAAGTGGGGGATGAAGGTATAATCGAAGTACCGTTATTTTTAAAGCTAGAAGCTATTTGATCCTTTCGGACTTCGGGTCTACGAGGGCAACGGAGGGTCCTTTGCAAACTAAGGGTCGAGAGGGCGAGGGGGGGAAATAATAATAAACAACGCTGGCTGTGGTATTACAAGTTAGAGCTACATCGCTAGTCGAGCAGCTGATTGAGCTTATTTGGGATGCCATTTACGAAATTAATTTTATGCATTTTTTTCACAGATGCATGCGCAAACGCAGCGGCACTCCGTCTTCTAGAAGCTGCTAGAACGGGCGACGTGGAAAATGCCAGAAGTATTCTAGACGCCAGACCGAGGCTGGTGAACTGTAGAGATGTGGACGGGAGACATTCGACCCCCTTACATTTTGCAGCTGGGTTAGTATCATTTTTAATTTTCTCGTTATAAATTTTATCACTACCACCCATTCTATCACCGTCATCACCAAATTCGTCATCGTAACAATTTTCATAATCATTTCCATTTTCGTCATCATCACAATGTTCATCATCATCACCATTTTCTTTATTATTACCTTTTTCATCTTCATCACCATTTTCATCATCACCATTCTTAACTGATCTTCATCACCATTTTCATCATCACCATTCTTAACTGAGCTTTCATTACACACGTACTGTAGTGTTATTAAACTTTATAAAATTTGGACTTTTAAGTTTGTACAAAATATTGTTTAATTATTGAAGTGTTAATTATTCAAAGTATTGTGTGTTACAGGTACAACAGACTACCACTCGCTCAATTATTGCTGCAGAGGGGTGCCGACGTACACGCTAAAGACAAAGGGTATGTGCATTTGTTCATGTGTTCAAACTAAGCAACCTGCGCAAGGTGGTGCCATCTGTGTGGCTTCGAACTCGGTCCTCGCGAGGAAGAGCCACCACGCTTGGCATGCGGGCTGGTGGTATTATGTTGTAACACACAAGAGAACGCAGCTGCCTGTTTCCTGCTTTATGATTGTTATAACGATCTGGACCAACGGCTTAATGTGCTTTCCGAGGCGCGGAGGGTAGTCCCTTAACTAAATAAACCCGGAAAGAAATATAAAATTTTACACTTAGATTTCTTGTCCGGCGTTGGAATCGCTATGCCAAAGAGGTTATCATATATCGAGCAATGGGCTAATCACGTAACGATATGACTTCGATAAAAACGTGTTCATGACTGTAGGGTTATTGTAACGCATTTCCTACGTGATTGTTACTGTATTATTGAAGCTACATTCACTTAATAAATTCATCATCATCATCATCATCATCAGCATCTTGAACATGGGCCCCTTCCCGGGGGAGAGTTTTTGCGATAGTCACCACGCTTAGCAGGCGGATTGGTGACCGCAGTATTATATTGTACTATACAAGGAAACGCTGCTGCCCATTCCTTGTTATACGATTATCATAGATGATGTTATAACAATCGAGACCAACGGCTTAACGTGCTTTCCGAACCACGGAGGGTCCCTCAACCAACCAGACCCGGAAATAAATCTTAGAATTTACACAAAAAAATCTTGTCCGGCGTGAGTATCGAACCCACGACCTACCTACGGAGGTTGTTACACGGAGGCTATGCACTACCTCTTATTATATAATTGAATATACTTATATATTTTTATTTTTTCCAGTGGTCTGGTCCCTCTCCACAACGCGTGCTCCTACGGTCACTACGAGGTCACGGAGCTGCTGGTGTCAGCGGGCGCGGGGGTGAATGCGGCAGATTTGTGGCGATTCACCCCACTACATGAGGCTGCGGCGAAGGGGAAGCATGATATCGTGAGGCTGTTGCTCAAGGTTTGTTGTGGATTATCTATTAGACTTAGCCCATAATTATGTCGCAGGCATCTAGTTGTATCGGCCATTCAATGGGACAGCCAGCCAATTAAACGCCGACATTTAACTGAATGCCTAGGTATATCGATGATTGAGCCGGATTGCCCAGCGTGCCCGGCCCTCACCAACGGCGGACGGAGGAGTGTCCGGGGGGTTTTAGTGGTGTAGGGTCCTCTCCTCGTGGTATGATCAGCATACCACACTATGGAGAGGGCGAGTCCCACATGCCCCACAGCCGGTGAGGGGTCGCTGCAGCGGCGGTGGGGATGCGTAAATGCATATACCCCCGGACAAGAAAAAAAGGCCTACCGTTGATTGAATTAACATCAGTTAACGTTTAGCTAGCTGGCATATAGTAGTGGCCCTTTGAGTTTGTTCGACGTAAAATCTGTTTTTTCATTGTTGTTATGTAAGAATGATATCAATTTTAAAATTGTTATGTTACGTGTCGATAGGTATACTTTATAGAATCAGGCGTTACTTTACGGAAATCCATATTAATCTAATTTAAAAAGACAAAATATCTAGTGTTCATTTCGCTAAAAATGTGTCGATATGCTGTAATGCCCTCCCGCCCGCAAAAATTATGCACATGCAGGAAGGAAAAATACTACGTGCAAAAATACAATCATCAGCCGAAGACCCGACACGTGTTCCGCTCCTCCACGGAGCATCATCAGGGTGATGTCAACTATTCGAACGGAATTAACACTAGACATTTTGTATTTTTAAATTAAATATTAATACTGATGGCAAATAGTCTCAAATTATTAGCAACGTTTAAATTATCACGCAAATGTGTAGATGTATATATTCTTAGTATATTTTCTTTAATTTCCAGCACGGAGCCGATCCCACCCGTAGGAATCGCGATGGATTAACTCCCCTACAATTAGTGAGAGCTGGTGACAGCGACACGGCAGACGCTTTGAGAGGGGATGCTGCGTTGTTGGACGCGGCCAAGAGAGGCGACTTAGCTAGAGCTAGGTAAATACTCCTTAAATCCTTATCATATCTATTTTAATTTATCATCATCATCAGCCAGTATAACGTCCACTGCTGAAAATCTTACAATTTAACCAATAAGAAAGGCCATGTTCGGTAAAATTCTCAGTTAAGTACCTAAAGTGCGAACGTTATACCTTAATCTGCTAAATAAATGCTTTAGAATTTTTCGTAATTGTATTGTTATGTTATTGTAAGGTACATTAATTTTGATACATTGATTGATTTTGTGTTATTACAGGAAATTAATAACTCCTCAAAATGTGAACTGTCGAGACTCGCACGGCAGGAATTCTACGCCTTTACACCTAGCCGGTAAGTTGTTTATATTAGTATCCATCAGAGGTTCCCACGGGGGCGGTACCGTCTTCTAGTGGACGCTGGAGTCCCGCGCGGGAATCGCAAATACCGCTACGCTACGGTTGTCCTAATGATTTTACTAACATATATTTAACTAGCTACCCGCGTGCGGTTTCACCCACGTAACTCCCGTTCCCGTGGGAACTCCATAATCAAATATAGCCTACGTCATCCGGGGATAGTGTAGCTTTCCAACGGTGAAAGAATTTTTCAAATCGGTCCAGTAGTTTCGAAGCTTCAAATCGAAATCAAATCTTTACTCTTTATAATATTACTAGCTGACCCGACAGACGTTATCCTGTCTTTACTCAAACTTTAAATTAAATGGAACTTTTAATATAAGTCGTGATAGCTCTGAACTAACCGTTGCACTAAGAGCAACATTCTGTCAATGTTATGTCAAATGACTTATGATTACAATAAAAAGTTTATATTGTCAAAAACGCAAAAATTTTCTGATGTAACCTACATCAGAAAATTTTATATGGTGGTAAAGTATTCTTAATATTTCTTACTATTCGAGCAATTTTCTTATTTTTTTCTTTGATAAGAACATTCTCCTGACAATAACACACACAACAAAAAAAGAATTAGTGAAATCGGTCCAACCATTTACCCGTGATGCTGTGACCAAGGGAAATAGGGATTCATTTTTATATATATAGATTATATATTGAATATTTCAGCTGGTTACAACAATTTGGAAGTAGCAGAAGCTCTGCTAGAAGCAGGGGCTGCGGTGTCGGCCCGCGACAAGGGGGGTTTAGTGCCTCTCCACAACGCGGCTTCTTATGGACACGTGGAGCTGGCGGCGTTACTCCTGAGAGCGGGAACCCCCCCCAATGCTCAGGACAGGTGGGGGTTTACACCGCTGCATGAGGCCGCGCATAAAGCTAGGACTCAACTTTGTGCGCTGTTGGTAAGTTGTTCTTATATCATCATCATCATCAGCACGTATAACGTCTACTGCTGAACGTGGGCCTCCGAGCGAGGGAGGTTTTTGCCATAGTCACTACGCTTGCCAAGCGGATTGGTGACTGCAGTGTTATGTTGTAATACACAGGGGAAACGCTGCTGCCCGTACCCTGGTTCGTTTGTTATAGGTGATGTTACAACAATCGGGACCAACGGCATAAATTGCTTTCCGAGGCACGGAGGGTAATCCCACAACAAACCAGACCTGGACAAAAATCTTAGAATTGACACGTCCGGCGTAGGGATTGAACCCACGACCTCCTAGACATAAAGCAAGACCTAAGCCCCTCGCCGACAAAATGTTTCATGTAGTCAATTCTCGGATGATCTTGGTATTTCCAGCTGGCCCATGGCGCAGACCCCTACCTCAAGAACCAGGAGGGTCAGACGGCGCTGGAGCTGGCGGGGGCCGAGGACGTGCGCTGCCTGCTCACGGACGCGATGACGTCAGCGGCGGGGGACGCCCCCCGCGCGCCGCCCCCGCCGCCCCGCCCCCCACCGCACGTGCCGGTGCTCATGCCCAGCGGAGACACCGTGCCGTTGGCGTTACCGGTACGTATATAATTGTAGTTTACGGTATTATCGATGTCATGGTGACGTTGACAGCGTCTAGGCGCAGAATGTTCAATTCGCAAAATGTCCAGCGGACGCAAAATGTCCAATTCGCATCATGTCCAGTTCGCAGAATGTCCAGTTCGCAGAAAGTCCAGTTAAAATCATCATCATTATCAACACAATCATCATTGTCTTCACTATCAACACGTTTGTCACCACACCATACTCATTATCATCATTTATGTTATCATCACCCTAGTAATTATCATAATTTTTATCATCATCACCATAGTCATCATCATCAATGTCATTATTGTCATCATAATCATCACCATTGCCATCATCGATGTCATTATCATCATTTTTATCATCGATGTCGCCATCATCATCATTGATATCAAAGTCAATGTCAATAATTTATTTATTTATATAGACACAATTTAAAAAAAAAAACATGTTCTTATGATGCGTCCATTTCTTTTGCTACCACCATTTCAAGACATGGCAACTCTGACAAAAACTAGCAAGAAACTCAGAGGAATCCTTTTTTAAATAATCAATTTTTCATTAATTACTTTTACAATATTGTTAAGCAGCAGTGTCATTCCGGAGTTACTCCCAAGCCATTCTGTCATTTACATAGTCTGATATTTTATAATATGCCTTTTTACATAATTTAGCTGCATCATCATCATCAGTGACATAATCATCACTTTCAATGTCATAATCATCATCATCGTTGTCATCATAATCATTGTGAACATTATGGTGTACGGCGCTCGCGTCTCGTTCAAATGCGCGCGCCAAAGTCGACTCAAATGTTTTCGATTGGCATGACAGTGCCTCTATTGTATTATATTAAACAATTCACATTGTTACCAGGTGGGGGGGAGCAGTTACTTGACGGAGGGATCTAGAGGCAGCCTGGAGGAGGCGGCCGGTAGACCAGCCTCCGCGCTCTCCACCTCCGAGTCCTTACAGACCTTCCTCTCAAGGTAAGTTCTACTATTTTTTTTGTTTTTTTATTATTACTAACTGCATTTTTCCTCACTATTAGTATTCTTGTTAACCCCTTGTGCTAAGCTGAAATGTTATGATGTTTTTGTTACGAGTGGGATTCTGGTCGGTAGTGCAATGGGTGGGGATCGATCCGGCGACCACATGACTGCAAGTTTTTTTTTGTTTTTTAAAGATTACTAGCGGAATTTTGCACTCAACTAGTATTCTTGTAAACCCCTGGTCGTGAGCTAAAATGCTTGTGTTACGAGTGGGTTTACGTCGGTAGTGCAATGTGGGGGTCCGACGCCCTAGCCATTGGGCTACGAAACAACTGTGTGAATTTCACGTTTTTACTATTACGGGCTACGTCTGTGCTTGCGTCTGTATATCAGTGGGAATATTTTCTCCTATTGTATGTATTCTAGTTGTCACGGGCGGTTTCGACCGCGTAGATCACGTTCCCGTGGAAACCTTGACTTTAAATATAGCCTATTATAATAATTTTACACTCACAAATAATGTGGCTTTCTATAGATAAAAGAATTTGCAAAATCGGTTCAGTAGATCTAGAGAGTACCCCTTACAACCTCGAAACACTTCACAAACTTTACCTCTTTATTATATAAGTATAGATAGATTTAGTGTACTATTGAGCGTACTATAGCGTGTACTATTGAGCGTACTATAGTGTGCACTATTGTGCGTACTATTGAACGTAATATTGTGCGTACTATTGTGCGTACTATTGAGCGTATTATTGAGCGTACTATAGTGTGTACTATTGAGCGTACTATTAAGCGTACTATTGAGTGTACTATTAAGCGTTCTATTCAGCGTACTATTGGGTGAACTTTTAAGGGTACTATTGAGCGTACTGTTGAGTGTACTATTAAGCGTACTATTAAGCGTACTATTAAGTGTACTATTGGGCGTACTATTGTGTGTTCTATTGAGCGTACTATTGACCGGCGCCCACAAAATCGCAATTCCGACGCCCTAGCCATTGGGCTACGGCAGCTTCAGTACATCCTATACTAATATTATAAAGCTGCAGTTTGTTTGTTTGTTTGAACGCGCTATTCTCAGGAAATCCTGGTCCGATTTAAAAAAAAAAAACAGTGTTGGATAGTCCTTTAATCGAGGAAGGTTGTATTTCATTTCGAAGTTCCCACGGGCACGAGAGCTACGCGGGTGAAACCGCGCGCGGGTAGCTAGTTTAATAAACAACCTAGTGTTCGCCCAATGGTTAAAATTCGATCATAATTAAAAGAAATATTAGCATTCTACACTCCTTCTCTATGTCTATATATCTGGAGCTCACAACCATAAAGTTGGATGTGCCGTCATACATCATAAGCATTCGTCGTATGTGCCTTTATCGTAATCTGGCACTTACGACCAAATGCTTCTCAAGTATAATAAATAGTACATCAGTCATTATGGTTCTGAGCTCTAGATATATAAAAGAAGAAGTTCCCAATGACATATAGACGCACACACAGACGTAACTCCTAATGTTAGAAACGTGATATATGGACAATTGTTTTAAGAACGATGTTTTAAAATACCGCCGTAGCCCAATGGCTAGGGCGTCGGACTTGTGATCTTGTGGTCGCCGGCTCGAAGCCCACCCATTGCACTACCGACGTAAACCCACTCGTAACACAAGCATTTAAGCTTAGCAGGAGGGGTTAACAACAATACTAGTAGACTGCAAAACTCTGCTAGTAATAAATTAAAAAAAAAAAATGGAGACGTTCACTTAGAAGGGTATTAAAAAAAAATACCCTAAAGGGATGAAATAGGGGTTGCAAGTAATATATTTAATTTAGCAATTTTTTAAAATTAAATCTTCAGATTCAAGCTCTTAAAAACATTCGATTGAATGCGTGTTACCTGGTTTGTTGGAGTTCACCTCCTAAGGATAGAAAGTTTCATTGGAAAATCTTCAAATCTACTCCAATTTCTATGAAATTTATTATCCTAGTTTAGGAGCTTGAGTTAATTTTGCATTCACAAGAAACACTTATTTCTTTCTTTATTTTCTACCTTATAACGGACAAAACACAAATAATTGTCAACTTCAATTGGGTGGAAATCGAACCCAAAACCGACGCAGTAGTAATTAAATTAATTTTTCATCGACTGAATTTTGTTACTTTTCTCTCCAGCATCGGCCTGGAGCAGCTGACCACAGTGTTGGAGCGAGAGCAGATCACAGTGGACATACTGTCGGAGATGTCGCACGAGGACCTTCGGGCTGTAGGAGTGGCGGCCTACGGACACAGGCACCGGCTGCTGAAGGCAGCCAGGCAGAATCTGCAGTCCACGTCAGGTAAACCATCCTCTTATAGGATTGCTGCAACTTCTTCTCTTTTGTAGAAGTTTATAGAAGAGACGCGAGAAGTGAGGAGTCTTGAAGGTTCCTCGAAGCTGCAGAACTTGGAAGCAATCACCAGAGTAGTAGACTCGGAGGAGAATTCGGAGGTATTTTGTGGGTATGCCCTCTCCTCGTGGTATGATGACGTACGTTGCGAGGCACGGATGGTAGTCCTTCAACCAACCAGACACGACTAGAAGTCAAAGATATTGTACAAAGTAAAAGCGATGCCGAAAATTATTAGACTTTAATTTATTTAGCAAGTGGAGGTCCAATGTCTTTGCCTACCCCGCTGGGAAACAGACGTGAGCTTATGTATGTATGTATAATTTATTTTTTTGATTTAATAAAAATATGTACTAAGATACGGAGCAACAAAGTTCATGAGATGCCAGCCTTGTGACGTCACTCCTAGGTAAAATTATTGTACCTACAAGTGACGTCACATGAAATTTCAACGCGCTGTATCTTCGTCATTTTTTGTTTACGGAACGAACAAAAATACGTGTCTATTTTTGGTAATTTAACTGACGGACTAAATAGAATGTTATAGTCTTCATTCGTATTCTTGTCCGGCGTGGGGATCGAACCTACGAGTTTTCAGACATTGGCTGTTATGGTATCCTGTTTGTGTCTCACAGAATGGTACGGCGGCACGACCCTGGTGGACGTGCCGCCCCCCTCGGACAGCTGCGCGGAGGGGGAGTACGCCATCGTGGAGCGAGAGCTGCAGGCCTCCGTGGGAGCCCACCGGGACCACGCCGGCGGACTGTTCACACACTACAATGTTGTCAGGGTAAGATATTTAAGCACTAGTTTAACGGGCGCGGTTCTACTCGCGTAGCTCCCGTTCGTAATAAAATATAGCATATATCCTTCCTCGATAAATGGACTATCTAAGACTGAAAGATTTTTTCAGATCGGACCAGTAGTTCCTGAGATTTTAAGCAAATAAAGAAACTCTTCTGCTTTATTCATATATAAGTATAAGCGGCCGTACCCAATGGCTAGGGCGTCGGACTTGTGATCTTGTGGTCGCCGGTTCGAACCCCGCCCATTGCACTACCGACGTGAACCCACTCGTAACACAAGCATTTAGCTCAGCACGAGGGGTTAACAAGAATACTAGTAAACTGCAGAAAATCTGCTAGTAATCTTTTTAAAAAAGAAAAAAAAAAAACGAAATTTATCATTCTCTTATAACACGTCTCTAAGGGGGACCGTCTAAGATTCTGGTTCGAGTCCTGCCGGTGGTCGAATTTTATTAATCTCAATTTTGAAACAAAGTATATGATAAACTTTTCCTTAAAGTATTCAAAAACATTTAAAAATATAAGTATCAAGATGAAGGCCCTCCTCTTAACAGACCTTGGCAAACCATTGTTGTTGAGAGATATTTCCATAATCACCACGCTTGGCAGACGGATTACTGATCATTGATGGTAAGTAACCTCGAGGTGATAGATGCTGCTGCCCATCCATCAGGTGTATATCCCTTAGTCGCCCCTTACGACACCCATAAGAAGATATGGGTGGTCTATTCTTACCTGGAAACCACACGGCTATATTAGTATAGAAGTATAGATAAGATATGTGTGTAGTGACATCTACGGTAGCCGCACAAACTACAAGAAGATTAACAGCGCCATCTAGCATCTAGTACCCTAACTAACCTGTATCGCGCAATAAAATTTTTCAAGCCAATATATAGGAAGGCCCGAAAATATGGATGGAATGTGTGAAAGATATATTACATATATATCTTTCACACATTCCATCCATATTTGAAAGGTTTGAGTATGGAAGAGACGTGTCAATCAATCAATCAAGCGTTTTATTTCCACATCAATTATCAATCGACTTTAATAGGGGGAAGTTCTCAATTAATTCCACTGTACTTGTACTTAAAAAAAATGTTTTTTACTTAAAAACTTTCGACACGGAGAACCGCTGTTGATGGTTATTTTTTTTATTTGAAAGCTAGTGCTTTCTGTAGTTAATTCCACTTTGAACACCCAGGTGATATAAAGGTCACCTCTGATCACCTAGATGATCAGAAGATCAAATCAGCCATTCGGCTTTTTTATATATATAGTTTTATTTTTGAATGTTGTTGTGTGTGACAGATCCAGAAGATCGTGAACGGGCGGCTGTGGGAGCGCTACCAGCACCGGCGCAAGGAGGTGTGCGAGGAGGCGGGCGCTCCGCACGAGCGCATGCTGTTCCACGGCTCGCCCTTCATCAACGCCATCGTGCAGAAGGGCTTCGACGAGCGACACGCCTACATCGGTCCGTTTGTTGTATACTTAGCTGTCGTTACTATCTGACACTGCAACAATTTTTCAAATGGGACCAATAGTTTCTGAGTTTATGGTGTTCAAACAAACATATAAACTCTTCAGCTTCATACATTAGTATAGATGTAATGTAATAAAACAAAAATTGCAATCGAAATTAGAGTTATGGTTAGAAGGACCAAAATTACTGTCGAGTGTAAACAAACGCTGTCTCTGTCTCTGACATGCTCTTTTACATGTGAGGTAGAAAGCAGGTGTAATATTGTGTCCTGTTCTATCACACCGACCTCGGACGCTCTACTTTCTCTTAATTAATTAAATTAATGTTTTTATTAAGCCATGAACACTTTTCGATAGGCAAGTTTATTAATGAATAATATTTAAGAAAAAACAAGCCTCATCTCGTTGTCAGATAGGTGAAGGTTGATCTTCCACGGCTCTTAGACTTTAATGATGACTGCCGTTCTTGGATTTGGACGCTTAGACTATTTTTGAAGTGAATTTAAAAACATATTTTTTCTCATGATCATTGTTGTAATAATTTGCAGGCGGCATGTTCGGCGCAGGCATATACTTTGCGGAGCACTCATCTAAGAGCAATCAGTACGTGTACGGATTCGGAGGCGGATCCGGATGTCCGGCGCACAAAGACCGCAGCTGTTATCTGTGTCATAGGTACGATATATATTTACTTTATTTAATCAAGATACATACCTCAGACCGAAGGAAAGTAAAGACTTGCTGAGCTTTCTTATGAGGCACACAGTAAGAGACCACGTCTCAGATAACACACATTGATTGTTATCAGTAATGGCAATAAAATAACAGTTAACACGAATCACTTAGTATATGTTGCATTTCACAATAAGAGATTTATATTCACGACACGCACTGAATTTAAAAGTAATGTTCACTTGTTCTCTGCTGCAGTAGAAGTGATGTTCGCGTCGATCGGTAAATGAATCGACAGTTCCACAAACCGCCGCGTGGTGGCGCTCACGTCTCAATATAAAGCCCGTATTCATTTTTAGTTTGTCTTTAATTGTCTATCCGATGCCCTCGTAGACCCGAAGTCCGAGAGGCTCGCGAACAGTAAAGTAGAGCGACAGTTGCAAAAAACTCCCCAAAAATAAAAATAAAATCATTCTCCCTCAATCTCATCGCCAGCGAACCGCTCTGAGCCGAGTTCCAAGCCCCACAGGGGGAGTCCTCATGCGCAGGTTGCTTAGTTTGTAGTTTTTAAACAATTTATGAAGCCTTATTTCATCATGAACTGAACTATATTCCCTCGCCCGCAGACAAATGCTGCTCTGCCGAGTGACCCTCGGGCGCGCCTTCCAGCTGCTGAGCGCCATGAAGATGGCGCACGCCCCCCCCGGGCACCACAGCGTGGCGGGGGCCCCCTCGCAGGGGGGGCTGTGCTTCCCGGAGTACGTCGTGTACAGGGGGGAACAGGTAGCATATATTTTAATAAAAACTGTCCTATGTTACTTATAACACCTCCAAGAATATGTGTACAAAGTTTTATGTGCATCTGTTTAGTAGTTTTCGCGTGAAAGAGTAACAAACAAACTTACATTAACATTTATAATATAAGTAGGGATACGCCGTGATTTTTAAATTCCTTGGCTAGTTAACACTTTTTGAAATCTAAACTAATATATAAAGCTGAAGAGTTTGTTTATTCGCTTGAACGCGCTAAACTCAAGAACTAATGGTCCGATTTGAAAAAATATTTCCGCGTTAAATACTTCATTTATCGAAGAAGGCTGTAGGCTATATTTAATTACAAGGTTACTACGGGAACCGTTACCGTAGGAGCTTCGCGGGTTAGTTACGCTGGCGAAACCGCGCGCGAAAACTAGTACTAATATATAGGACTGAAGAGTTCGTTTGCTTGAACGCGATTATCTCAGGAACTTCTAGGCCCATTTGAAATAATATTTCTGTGTTAGATAGCCCATTTATCAAGAAAGGCTGTAAGCTATATTTAATTATGAAGTTCCCACGGGAACGTGAGTTACACGGAATTTATTTATTAATACATTGTTGTTGTTTCCCAGGCATACCCTGAATACCTGATCACCTATCAAATAGTGAGCGGAGAGAACAACTCGGGCGCAGTTTGAGAGACACAGTCGAAGTGATGGACTAAAAGTGATACAGTGTTTGGTACGGGGGGGGGAATACGGTATTTTGGCTTCCAAGGGGGGGAGGGGTTGGAGAAACAAGTCGCATGGTACAAGCTGTACAACGTGTATCAAGTATGTTGTTAGATATGCAAAGGAAAAACTCCATAGATAGAAACTTTAAAATAATTACTTCCTATCCATGAAATACTTATTTATTTTTGTTGGGAATGCGATACTGAAGAATCCCTTTAGGGCGTTTTTCCACCAGAGATGTGCTATGCAGCTATGCTGCGAGGATGTAATAGCTAAGCTGTGAAACTATGTGACCATTTTCACTGATACTAAGCTATGTATCGGTGCGAGTAAGATGTGCTATGAAGATGCGCTGCCGCAATCGCAATCGGGCATACTGTAGGTACTCTGCTCTGCACATAGCTACACCACTCGCGACGACCTATAGCAGGCATCCATAGCACGCATCCTTTCATATAAAAAGCATATCTTAGTTGAATCCGTTTCGACCAAAGCTAAGCTATGTGCACCAATAATTATGATTGGTGGATATCAAACGCATCCATAGCAACGTAGCATAGCACATCTCTGTTGGAAAAGCACCCCAAGGGTCAGACACCAAGAGGCTAATAACGTAACGATATTACTATGACTTTGATAAAAATATCTTCGATACTCATCGTTTACTATGCATGTAAAAAATACTTTAAATATATCAATATATTAAGTTAATGGAGCTCCAATAATACAGTAATAATAACATATGAAATGCGTTACAATAACCCGACAGTCATGAACACGTTTTTATCGAAGTCTTAGTCATATCGTGACGTGAGTACCCTCTAGGTGTACTATGCATGTTGTTTGAGAGTCAGAGGTCTAGGAGAAAGTGTCTTGTACGCACCCTCTCCTCACTACCCCCTAGTTTTCAATATCAAATGGCAATAGTTATGTCAAAGAGGGTGTTCACGCTACAAGTTAGGTGAAAGGTCTTTTTGACAGCGCTGTCTGAACCAATAGCTATTTTTACTCAACAAACTTTTTTCAGTGTCAATTTCAGAAATTTTAATGTTTACTTTACAAATTAATGTATATGAGTATATGCGTAATAACGTGCTTATTATGGACAAAAGAGAAGAGAAGAGAAGAGCAGAGGCTCCCAAACTTTTTATCTCGAAGACCCCTTAAAAAACTTGGCTGGCTTCGGTTGGACCCCCTGTTGGCACATTTCTATTACATTACACACCTACATTTTAAAAATTTTGAATACATTACGGAATAGTTTACCGATAACTTATTTGAAATTTAGGTAATCTTTTCCGTAAAGTATTAAACAAATTTAAATACGGGCGGTGTCATCGTTTAAATATTTAATTCCATGCAACTTTGGTGATATTTGTCGAAGTATGTAATGTTGATCATTATCAATAGATGGCACTAACGTTCTCCTTAGAGACGTGTTTAAAAGAGATTGATACATTTCGACGACCGGTTGAGTTCCACCGTGGCCGGATTGTTAAGGCATTAGGGCCTATATCTAATATTCAGATTCGAATCCTGCCGGTCTAAATTTAATAATTTCAATTTTGAAATTTACACAATTGTGTTCCGTGTTTTTTAAGCCAAAGTAGACCCCGTCGTAAGAAGACCCCATAGACCCCTAACCTAAACCAAACCACTTAAGAAATCACTGACCTTGACCGTTTGGCTACGGTGGATTCAATTCAGTCGTCGAAATTCATCAATCTCTTTATAACACGTCTCTAAGCACATAAGATTCAGGTTTGAATCCTGCCGGAGTTCTTCATTTATTATCTCAATTTTGGAAATTTAATAACCGATAAACTTTTCAGTAAAATGTTCTAAAATGTATAAAGACACCTATGGAGTTAAACCGTGAAGGTATGTGATGTGTTCTATATAAATAAAAATTTGCTAGTTTTAATTAATTATTATTGTAAAGTATTCAATTGTGTAATGTAATTATTTTTAACATTTAAAAATGAGACTAAATAAACTTCCTTTTTTTAAGGTTCAGTTGTTTGTGTTTTCTTTGAAATTAAAGTCGTAATCCCTTAGTTCCTCTGCGAGCGACCGCCCTGAGCCGAGGTATTTATTAAGGCTGGAGCTCTGCTCGCCTTTATGCCCGGTGAAGTGGCAAAAGCCTTGTGGCTGAATACATACTTATTATTATGTTAGTTCGAAAAATAATCTTTTAAATTAGTGGTTTATTTTTTAAAATGTTGCTATTTGCCATTTGATTACATGGTTTAGCCACCCAAATTGATTAAGTTTTTTTACGGACATTTGTCCATATGCCACGAGGCCTTTGTAAGGCCAGTAATGATAAATAACAAAATTAATAAATAATTACAAAACTAAGTAAACTTAATTTGCTTACTTTGTATTTCTGAGATCTCCGTGGCGTAGCTCTTTAAGACGGCCTTAAATCTTGGAGGTCGTGGGTTCAATTTACGAACGGCCTTAATGTCTGTGTGGAATCTAAGATTGATTTCCGGGGCGTGTTGGTTTAGGGACTACCCTCCGTGCCTCGGGAAGCAATAACACAACAGCAAGCTATACCTAACATCATCTATAACAATTATATACTACATAACGAGCAGCAGGGTTTACCTGAGTATATGCTGTACATAATACTGCGGTCACCAATCCAAGCCAAGCGTGGTGACTAAACTCCCTAAACTAAACTCCCTCGGAAGTAGATCTATGTTGAGCAGTTGACGTTATACGGGCTGATGATAATTATCATATATTAAAAATTTGATGAATATAATTTGTACTTTTTAAAGGGTACAGTCCCCGGCACGTAACTTGGCAGAGTCGTTAGATGCGCACAAGTCGTTTTATAGGTCTCTTTGGTGGTCAAGCGGGACGCGGGGTATGAGGTAGTGCCGATCCGAGCGCGCGATTCGTCCGTCAGTCGACCCCTGCCTCCCGCACCACGTCTACATTCTGTTCGCTCCCGATTACACTTACGTGCACGAAAGTGAACACTTTGTTTTTGTTGAGTTTTTGTAACGAGTTGTTGTTATTATTTTTAATTTAGTTTTTGTTATGGTTGTTGTTGTTTTAAATTTAGTTTTTGTAACGTTGATTACAATGCCAGGACCAAATACCGTTAACTACCTAATTTTTTAATAAAACTTATTTTTTTTAAATACAATTTTTTTACGTTGCTTATATATATTATTTTATTTATAACACCTAATAAACTTTACGAATTCCTCTCCTTTCTTTAATAATGACAAGCATAAAAAGTGACTAGTTTTTGTTCCACTAAGTGCACGATGCGCGAACTTTCCCCCACTGCGCCAAAACCTTGCCAAGTTACGTGCCAGGGACTGTAAATTAGTATAGTATACTATAATATATTATCTATACTAATATTATAAAGAGGAAAGGTTTGATTGTTTGTTTGTTTTTTTGTGAAAATCTCGTAATCTGTGTCTCATAAATAATGAAACTCATATCTATGAGATACCAGACAGTATAAAAACAAGAAAATAAATCTTTTCATCGAGTCTGTTATTATTAAGAACTATTATTAAAAAATTTATTAGGTTACTAACAATGATTGCAAATAATAAATATTGATTATATAAACTAGTACACATAAAACTGTGCTTCACACCGTGAGAAGCGAAGTTAGACAGAACAGCAGATACTGCTTATTATGAAAATGAAAACAATTGAATTGGCGCCAAACTACAGGACCAATTTGAAAAATTCTGTCACCGTTGGAAACCTACACTATCCCCGTATGACATAGACTATAATAATATTTAATTATGAAGTTCCCACCGGAACTGGAGTAACGCGGGTGAAAAAGCGCGCGGGAAGCTAGTGGTATTATATACTAGATGTGCCCCGCCATTTTACCCACGTTACTCTGCTCCAGAGGGTCGGAGCGTGATGTTCTGTAGCGTATATGTTAATCTAGCTTATAAACTATACCCGGGCACACATTCAGCCAAATCCGTTGAGTAGCTTTTGCGTGAAAGAGTAACGAACATCCATCCATCCATTCATCCACACATAGGTACTCGCGTTTATAATATCAGTAAGGATTTGAATGAAAAAAAAACGGATAACTTTAACTAGATACCTGGCTCGAGTGAGATTTGTTTAAAGTACTGAATGCAAATAAGGGTATTTTAATATTCTCTGCGTCCGCAATAAAACAAGTAAAATATCGTAAAAGTTCAACAAATTAATCAAAACTAATAACAAATACTACGTAACGTAACAATTACTAAAACTTGACACCATCCGATACATTAACAAATAACTACAAACAAATTACTCCGAATTGCAGCATGACATGCTAACGTTACTGTAGGACGTGAGTGGGGCTCGTGCGGGGGAGCGGGGGAGAGTTGATTTTCGAGCTGAGTGTTGTCATGACATCCTAACGCTACTACGGGACGAGAGCGGAGCTCGCGCGGGGGACCGGGGGGAGGGTTGATTGTCGGGACAGGTGGCATGTTAATTCGCGAAGGCATCACTTTACTAAGTCTCATCTCGGAACAGAAGTTATACAATTAAACTATAAATTGTAAGAAGGTAATAACTCCCACAAAGATGTCAAATAGTCCAAGATCTTAACCCGTTGGATTAAAGTATATTTTTGTTTAAACGTTTCGGTGGTATTTAATAAATTCTTCAAAATTCCAATTCATTTTTTTCTTTTCTTTTAAGCTTGTTAAATTTCCTCTTTTTCGATAGAATATCATTTCCAGGAGACAAACTAGATACTTTGGTGATAACAGAAAATTTGTTCGTCTTAGATTCCATGGTTTTGGTAGCCATTTCAGATTGGTACGTCGAACCGAAGACACTTCGTGCAGACGAGGAAATTGTAGTATATGAAACCAATGACTTTTTATAGTAATTCAGTCGATTCTGTTCGTTATAAGTCTTTTTGCAATCACCGTATATGTCTATGTGTTGTATTACGTTTAAAAGGCGACATTTATTGATTCGTTCTTCTGTGCTTTTTGGAAAATTTTGGGTGTCGTAATGTGTTATTGTGCTAACATCTCGCTTTGAACACGACATGGCGTATTTATTTAATTATCTAAACATTTTCAACATATTTTTGAATAAAAATATCTAATTTATTTTGAAATGAAAGCAGCCCGTAAAGTTGTCACAACAAATTTAAAACTGTCAAACTCGTCAAATCAACATGGCGGATTTTTATTGTGAATGTTTTCTTCGGTTGTAAATTGGCAAAAGTATTAAGTTTTGGAGCCACAAATTCACTAAAAGGTTTTAATTTATTGATATTGATGGCTAATAACTTAACAATATGAATATGATTTCAAATTATTTTTTTAGGTATTTATTTCCTGTATTATTGAAGCAACTTTACTTTATAAATTGGACGTAGTAATGCAAAAACGTTCCAACCCACAAGTCACTCGAAATTGAGATACATTGACTAGTATAGGTACCTTTTTTGACACCTTACATCATTCTAGCAAAAATGTTTCAGTCCTGAAGTAATATGGATTTCTATATTTGTATTTTTCACTGTACGATACCAGAAGTATCAATTAACGTAAGGGACATTTTGGCAAAAATGAGTTATATACATCATTGGATTCAGAATTTCCCGCTCTCTATGGATATTATTAACATTTTTCTATCGTTAAGAAAATTTCCCTTACATTACAAATTTTTGAACTGCGTAAAACGATTTATGACAAAAAAAATGATTTAACAGTCATCTTAATTTTTTCTTCTCAGAAAAATAAAGTAAGTCATAGTATTAAATAATTTACGCTCTTACCTTAAACCTTAAATTAGACAATTTTAATAACATGTTCCTTACATTAATTAATGATTAGAGTTTTTTTTATTATTATTCCCTTACATTAATTAGTATGGTAATCGGCGCAACAATATGTATATTTCTTATATTAATATTCATACCATTTATATTTATTTATTCATCTTACAACGATTCATGCACCTCTTATTCGATCTTCTTTCCATACATCCATTCGTTCCTTCTATTCATCATTTCTATTTTCACTGCCATCATACTAATCATCTTTCACACAATTCATATTCCATGTTTTCATCGGTTTTTCGTTTAAGTACATTCAAATTTAAATCTTTATTGCTTCCATGGTAGTGTATATGTACATTAGGTCTCAAAATGTTTCTATTTTATGTTGTATTACTAATATTGATGTACGCTATAATGGGATTTGCTAATCAGCAGAGTTTTAAGTTTTTTTTTAATATCTCTATTTTGGATTATTTTCTGATGATTTTTGGTAACTTATTAAATATTTTTATATATAAGTACATGGCTTACGGACTGGTTGCATGTAAATTTAATTGAGATGTATTATGGGTATAATGGTATATTTAATTTACCTTTATTTCTTAAAGAGTATTTTAAATTTTTGTCTTAGACAGTCGTAAAAAGTTCTGAGTGTTTTTTAACAAATTTACAGGTTTCTAATATTTAAATAGATGGTAAAGTTAAAATAATATGTTTGATAAAATGAGGCTTACATGATTCTGTGCTATCCATATGGACAAGGATACGAATTAGTTTTTTCTGTGCTATGAAGATTGTGGGTGCATCTGTGCTATATAATATAATATGATTCCATAAGTGAGCCAGAAATAAGCGTAAGCATAACATCCAAGATATTGTGTTGTTGAGAGTGTGAACACACTTCGTTATTATTATTGTGACATAAAGTGATAAGGGAAATGTCATATACGAATAGTACACACTGTCCATTCAACACTTTAGAATGAGCATTTATAAATATAAATGAGGAATAAAGGCGGTAACATATTCTTAAAACGCGACGTGACCTGATGCAACGCGACGCGTGTTGAGTCGAATCAAATGTGAATCACAGATTAGTTTAGTCGTATTGTTTTCTATAGGCCAGAATCACACTATGAACACCCGATGCGACGCGACGTGACATGTTCTTAGTGTAATTCTGGTCTATAGAAAACAATACAACTAAAGTAATCTGTGATAGCTAAGCTATAAAACCTGAAACTAACGTGTAGATTTGCTTTGAATTATTAATGTTGATTCATAACAACATTGATCATGCAAAGAACTTGTTTCTATGGTGTTAAAATACCATCAATTTTGGTAGATAATCTACAGTTACATTGAATGGCAACACTGTAAAAGTCCTTTACAATAGAATTACGTATAATTTTCTATTTCTCTTGCTGCTTACATTACGCTCAACGGGTTACACATAAAATATTAGTAATGTAAGGCACAACTAAACATATTTTTTTAAAGTAAGGGACATGCTATATTTTAAACCACTGGGCATGACTAAATCTTTCGTTGATAGCATGAAAGAAGAGCTAATTCTAAGAAACTTTGCTCAAGATACAATTAAAATTGGAGCAGACAGTAAAAAGTTATAGACAGATTAAAAAAAATAAAATCTTTTTTTGGCTCTCCTGAAAAACCGTGATTTGTCCCTTACATTAATTGATACTTCTGGTATCGTGTAGGTTTACCTCCACACTCCAACCCACAAGTTTACCAATCAAGTGTTTTCATTGTAAAATAAAACGTATTAATCCGTCTGAAACGTTTTTATTTAATACTAGCTTCCACCCTCGACTTCGTACGCGGATCCTGTTGCTTATGCCAGCGACAACGGGGTCGTCAAAATCGAAGATCTGAAACGTCTGATGTCGAATTCAAAGGCCCGGGACAGCTATTTAGTCCAGGGTCGATAATTTTTAAAACCAAAAAAAATCATAATAGGATGAAACCCATTAGAAAAGGAGGGAAATATGATAAAAATGAAAGGAAAAATAATTTACGGGCGATCTGAGGTTGGGAAGGGGATGGGGGTGAGTTTTTAAGGGTAAAAAACGGTTTTTCTCGATTTCCGGCAAAACTAAAAGTCCTATCGAAAAAAGTCAAATAGAAAAGTTGTAGATAATAAAAAGATCTAAAACTTTTGTATTTACACTTTTTTCACATAACCTCAAAATTTATGTGAAAAATTCAAAAAACCAAGTTTTTGGTTTTTTATTTTTATCTTTTACAAAATTTTTTTTTTTTTAACGAAATTTTGTGAAAACTTACCTTTTTATGTCCCAAATACGCTGTAATTTATTTAATTAAAAATATTTATTTTTTCACCTTATTTTGAATTAATATCGAAAAAACACCCTAATTTTCAATCGAAAATTCACCCGTCAAAATATCAGCTTTTTTCAAAAAGTTGGTGTGGTTTCTGTTCGTTGGAATCTCTACTTTCCGATGGTAAAAAAAAATATATATGTTACTATGGTAAATCTTCTCAGAAAATGTAAAAATTCAAAAAAAACTTGAATTCGAAATTTTTTTTTAATTATTATAAATAATTTCATCTAAAAAATGTGATTGCTGCAATTTGTTTCAATTAAAAAGTTGATTTATTTAATTCTAATTACATTTATGTCATAGAAAATCTCATTATAGATAAATATAAATGTAAATCGTTCGTATTGCTTATCATCTGCCTTATTGCAAATGATACAAACAGATTCATCCATACTGATAATCTGAAAAGACAAAATCGAATTAATAATGTCTTCACTATTTAATCGTGAATAAACTCCCATGAAAAAAAAAAATTAAAGAAATCAATGTCAAAATGTATAAATAATATATTATAAATCTATAAAAAAGTATAAAATATATATGAAAATCGGCCAAAAGTTTGTTTTATTAGAAATATATTTACGATATATATTTTATATATTTTTTATAGATTTTAAATATATTTTTTATAGATTTTGAAATATATTTTTTTTCATGGGATTAACTAAATTTGTTTGTGCAAAATTAAGGAGATAATTATTTTTTTATCTTGTACTAAAATATCATTTAATTTCAATCTTTAGGTTATGTTAAGTTAAGCATACTATTTTTTAAAGAAAATATTACGATTTTTATGGTTGAGTTGATTGATACAGATAAAAATAGAGATAGTATTTACCTTCCTATGCAGATTCGAAAAGTTTTATTGTTTTTTTAAGTAAACTTGTCACAATTATCTTCAAGAAACTCAGCGTGCGCGTGTATTTTTATAAACGATGTTGTATACTGTACTGTATTTCGAATACTGGTTAGGCTAGCGGTTGTAACAGCTGCTACGAAATATATAGTATATAATAGTAGGTATGTATGTAGTAAGACCCAGACCCGCCTAGCCCCTTCCCCACTTCTCCACGAAATACCTTTTGATGGGCTACAATTTTTCGTAGGTCACTCAGGTATATCTACTCAGGTATATATATAATTTATCTCAAAATAGTTATAAATAAGCATCTACGCATATAATTTAAAGAAAATTAGACAACTTTCTCCAAATATTGTAGATGTCTTATTAAATATTAATTTAATTAACTTATTTGTTTGTTAATTATAGTAGTATATTTTTATTTGCAATTTTTTTGTTATCAACGTCACATGTAATCTAACGTTTTTCGAGTAATTAAAGTCTAAATTTTAATAAATAGCTCAAAATTATTTATAATAATAAAAAAAAAATTTTCAAATTCAAGTTTTTATTTAATTTTTGCGTTTTCTGAGAAGATTTACCATAGTAACATATATTTTTTTTTTCACCATCGGAAAGTAGAGATTTCAACAAACAGAAACCACACCAACTTTTTGAAAAAAGCTGATATTTTGACGGGTGAATTTTCGATTGAAAATTAGGGTGTTTTTTCGATATTAATTCAAAATAAGGTGAAAAAATAAATATTTTTAATTAAATAAATTACAGCGTATTTGGGACATAAAAAGGTAAGTTTTCACAAAATTTCGTTAAAAAAAAAAAAATTTTGTAAAAGATAAAAATAAAAAACCAAAAACTTGGTTTTTTGAATTTTTCACATAAATTTTGAGGTTATGTGAAAAAAGTGTAAATACAAAAGTTTTAGATCTTTTTATTATCTACAACTTTTCTATTTGACTTTTTTCGATAGGACTTTTAGTTTTGCCGGAAATCGAGAAAAACCGTTTTTTACCCAAAAAAACTCACCCCCATCCCCTTCCCAACCTCAGATCGCCCGTAAATTATTTTTCCTTTCATTTTTATCATATTTCCCTGCTTTTCTAATGGGTTTCATTCTATTATAATTTTTTTTCACTTTTCATTATTTTTAAAGGCTTCTACCCTGGTCTAATTCAGAGAATGTCAAAGTCGATCAGAATTGAAACGTTCGTTGCGCTCTTCTTCTGTCTCTTCATGCCGTACTCCAGAAATTTTTAACGGATTATGAATATTTTGTTGTGTGCGTGTTCGGGACAATGTATGATAATCTCGATCAGCAGTTAGTCGCCTGCGAAGACTAAAGACCTGTTAGTAGATGTGCAAATACGCTAAGAACTCAAGCGTCATTCTGTATCGGTAAACGTTTCTGACTCGTGTGACGTTCACGATCAGCGGACAGTCGCGCATCACGTTCCGCACTTGTCTCTAGAGACCTAGAAGCAGATGGGTAGATACGCTGAGAACTCAAGCGCAATTCTCTATCCGTGAACGTCTGCGACTCGCGAGACAATGTATGACGTTCACGATCGGCAGTCAGTCGCCCATCATATTCTTCACTGGTCTCTAGAGACCTGGATGTAGATACGTAAATACGCTGAAAACACAGACGTGCTTCGCGATCTGAAGAGGTTTCCACGGAGCGAGTTGCAGCCTGTTGTTCTCGAACAGCATCAAGTCTCTCCTGACGCTCTTCGGTAGATTCTTGGGATCTTATGATCCTTAATCTTTTAGCTCCTTTGGAACATTGAGAAAGATTCATCGCGTCGAGGTACTCCCAGCTTGTGTTATTTTATAATTATACAGTGAAATAAATGCTAGCTTTGATTTCCTGATGTGGAAATCATGTTTCTGATCTTCGATTTTTATAAGTCAACAGGAAATGCCCATCAGACCGAACAACTTTTGCTAAGACGTCATTCCTATATGTGTTATGGTGTAGCTGGGGGCTTGGAATTCCACAGCAGGTGTTCCAGATCTTCAATTTTTATACGTCTACAAAGAGTGCTCATTAGGCTGAACAACTCTTGCTAAGACGTCATTCTTATATAGGTGTATGTTATAGTGTAGTGTATGTTATAGCATAGCTGGGCTCTTGGAGTTCAACACCAGGTGTTCCAGATCTTCAAATTTATTCTCTCAGCAGAAAATGCTCATCACATGGAACAATTTTTGCTATGGTACCATTATTGTTTCTCTTATAGTTTAGCTGGTGCGGTTGCGGTTCTGCATCAGGTGTTCAAGTTTCCAAGATAAATTATAGCCTATATGTTGCCCAGACTTAATACCTATACAACAAAAAAAAACATTCAAATCCGTCCAGTAGTTCCGAAAATTAGAGTGTACAAACAAACAGACAAACTGACAAACAGATAAACAGACAAACAGACAGATTTTTTTTTTGGATTCGTGCTCTATTACTGTTTCTAAACTCCCCTCATTTTTTTTTAATATATTCTATGTACTGACACAGTTTTTTACTGTTTTATTATATGTATAGACTAGGTATTCTTAATTAATATTTTGCTACAATGACTCAATAATCATGGAACGTTTTAGCCACAACCCATGTATTTATTTTTTCTTGTAAAGAATGTTCCAGTGCTTATGGAACGTTTTAGAGAAATAACTAAAGTGATAAAAACATAATGAATAGAAAAAAAATCAATGCTAAAAGTAAAGTGAATTGGTTACATACTAAATAAATAAAAATTGAAAAGGATAAAAAAACATTATATCTCGCCGGACAGACCGAGGACGCGTTGGCCCCCTGTCCCAATCCGACGATCCAGTGCCTGTAGTCCGTGCCAGTGATCACTCCCTCTTTTTTTTTTTAATATAATTATTGTCACAGTTATATTTCTCATAGCATTAGCGATGCCCTGAGCCGTGGTCCTAGCCCATTACCAAGCTTGCGCTTCGAAATGCCGAAACCACGTAATTATTGAGTAGTAAATAGGTGTAAAAATAAAAAAAACAAGGAAAATTTGTTTTTTTCATTGCCGAGAGACGAAGGAACGTGAATAGTACCTATGTATTTTAAATGCATATTTCTGCATTTTGTCACCATTTATTTTTTGAGAAAGCCGTGATTATATGTTGGTATGTTATTTTTTTGAACATAAGTAGGTAGATGCATAAGTAAAGAAATTTAGGAGTTTTTTGAGTCAGGTATTATAAAACTTTTGTTTTTATAGGTAATTCCTACGGTAGTTACGTTCCTACTTCCTAGTAGGCAGTTACTTACGCAATGGGCAAAGTCATCATAGGCACAATCCTAGCATATTCTTACGATGAAGTGTTAGTACGGGCGCGGTAGCGGGCAACGCAGTCCCTACTCTATTTGCGCGTATGGTACATTTCTGCTCGTTCTGAGCAGCAGGTATTATTATTAAGATTATGTAGGCTATAATAGCGTAGGTATTTTCATTTTTGTATGGGAGTAATGTATCTGTTACGTAGTAACTATTTATTCTTCTGTGACTAGGGGACGGGAAGAAGCATTTCCTTGTGTGTGTCGTACTGCAATCAAAAACCCGTTTTTTTATCCGGGGGTTACAATGCACGCATTCCCACCGCCGCTGCAGCGTATTCGCACGCTGGCGGTGAGATATGTGGGACCCGCCCTCTCTATAGCGTGGAATGCTAACTTATACCACGAGGATAGGACCCTACACCACTAAAACCCCCCGGACACTCTTTGGATCCGCCGTTGGCGGGGGCCGGGTACGCATAAGCAATCCCGCCCAAGTCATAAACCCGCCTGCCAAGCGTGGTGACTATAGCAAAAACTCCCTCGGGAGGAGGCCCATGTTCAGCAGTGGACACAATGATGATTAAAATTACAATACCTGCATTTAAGAAAAACTTATTTATTTATTGTTGGTTAATTAAAGTCACTTTCTATCTTATAAACTATATGGCTTATAATAAGTTCGCGATATCTACTCGTTAAGATTTTTAATTAGGGCTAACAGTTTTTTTTCTTCTTTTTCTGCCAGTCTTTTGTTGTCTACTAGAATTCTTGTTAACCCCACGTGCTAAGCTTAAATGCTTGTGTTACGAGTGGGTTCACGCTGAGTGCAATGGGTGGGGATCGAACCGGCGACCACAAGATCACAAGTCAGACGCCCTAGCCATTGGGCTACGGCTGCTTTATGATTAAATATTGTTTGATTGATTGATTTGATTAATTAGAAGTCAATGTTATTTCGAATCAATCGATTCTTTAGTCTGAGTTTCCGAAACATGTTCTTCTTAGGCATTGTCTTGTACTTCAGAAGTTCTGGAGATATAGTCTAGAAAAGGAAAATAATGACAATTAAAATATGATAATTTAAACCGGCCAAGTGCCAGTCGACAACCTCCGGAGCGTAGCGGTATTTGGCTCGCTTAAAGGCCTCCTCCAGAGGGAGGGTATTTGCCATAGTCACCACACTTGGCAGGCGGATTGGTGACCGCAGTATTATGTTGTACCACACAAGGAAACGCTGCTGCCCGTTCCTTGATATACGATTATTATAGATGATGTTATAACAATCGGGACTAACGGCTTAACGTGCTTTCCGAGCCACGGAGGGTAGTCCCTCAACCAACCAGACCCGGAAAGAAATCTTAGAATTTTACACAAACATTTCCTGTCCGGCGTGGGGATCGAACCCATGACCACCGAGATTTAAAGTGAGCCCGCTACGCTACGGAGATTGTCTTTATAGGAATATATGGGGTGATCTATTTTAAGGTGGAAACCACCAGCCAGGTGGTTTAGAGTGAACTTACCTCCACATCATGTCTCTTGAAGGCCAGTTCATTGACAAATCTGTCAGGTTTGGGTTCCTTGGGCTGTGGACTCTTCAGGTCGTAGTCCTCATCTCCATTGGCTTCTCCACTGTCCGCGTTGCCTCCTGACTGCTTCTGGATGACTATGCATCTGAAGAAGAACATAATCAGAGAAAAATATTATTTGGAGCCGTCAACTGATTCTATTTCTACGTCCACTGCTGGACATAGGCCACCCTCATAGATCTTCAGTTGTTACGGTTAGAAGCGGCCTGCCACTGACTGCCAATCCAACGTGATCCCACGGTCTTAACCAGATATTTATTATCTATACTAATATATAAAGCTGAAGAGTTTGTTTGTTAGCTTGAATGAGCTAATCTCAAGAACCACTGGTCCGATTTGAAAAAATCAATATTTAATTATGTAGTTTCAACGGGAATGCACGTTACGCGAAATATACAAAATACGAATTATTTTAAATCTATGCTAAGTGGCAACGTTCCCAGAATGCTGGAAACATTGCAATAAGTACCAGCATTAGGTAATAAGGGCCGCTATATCATTTAATCTTATTGAGTAAAATAATAATAACAAGACAACCGTTTTTGGCAATAAATGTGTATGCCTACTAAAATATATATGAAAATAACTGGACATGTGGGCCGTGTTGAAACCGGTGGTAGAGTAACCCAGTTTGTTTCGCCGGATCTTCTCAGTTGGGGCGCATTGGATCCGGTTGTAGATAGAGAGATAACGGATTTAATCGTTATTAAATGCTCATGGTCCACCCAAATAATGCCAAATGTTTTGACAATTGGCATTATTTGGGTGGACCATGATTGTTCTGTCTATATTATGCGAACAAGCATTTTGCATCGCTAACAACAATATAAATAAATTATATTAATTAATTTCTTTTATATAATCATAATCAAGGTATCGGACATCGATGCAGAGCGTTTTTTTGACGCCCTCTAATTTCCCCCAATTTTTATTTTATTTTAGTTTTAATTATGTTTATAAGTCTTAAATATGCTTTCTATTATCATGGTATAATATAAATGAATAACAAATGTTATTTATTTTTATGATAAATGAATATTCCAATTAATGTTTGACTATTTACAAGTGCCTGTATTACTATTTCCGGTTTACGTGAATAAATATGATTTTTATTTTATTTATTTATTTTATGACAACTTAAACACTTACCTTTTCTGCCTGGATAGTTGTTCAAGGAGAAGGACTTCTGGAAAAAATATTTAAATTTTACGTTTTGTAAAATAGCTTTCTTGTGAAAACCTCGACTTAGAATATCTCTAAGTAATGTGGCTTTCAGATGACTTAATTTTTTTTTTTTATTGGTAAAAGAATTTGCGAAATCTTCTAAGCATCCTCAGAATTTATTTTACCTCTTTTTAACCGACTTCAAAATAGGAGAAGGTCGTATTCGGCCGTATATATTTGTTTTTATGTTTGTTCGCGTATAACTCCGTTGTTTATGAACCGATTTTGATTATTCTTTTTTTTTGTTGGAAAGAAGATATTTCAAAGGTGGTCCCATGATAAGGAAATCAGGGTTTGATGATGGCAGACCAGAGAAATCGAGGGGAACTTTTAAAATCGTAGGGGCGACTAGTGCGGTTGTTAAGTTTTTTCTTTATTAATGATATATATTGATAAAAACTTTCCACCTAGATAGGTTGTGA
Source organism: Nycteola revayana (assembly GCA_947037095.2). Classification (NCBI taxonomy): domain Eukaryota; kingdom Metazoa; phylum Arthropoda; class Insecta; order Lepidoptera; family Nolidae; genus Nycteola; species Nycteola revayana. The sequence continues at coordinate 8,537,383 of OX344840.2, forward strand.
CTAGCATTAGGGGTCTGATGATGAAGACGGAGGACAGGGAACTCTTAGTTTACTGTTTGAAGTCGTTTTTTTTTGTTAAAAATTATGTTTCTAAAAATATTAGTAAAGATAGGTAAATGTGTGAAATTTCATACTTCACGTAATTTTTGAAAAAGTGGCACAAAGTTTTTCTTTACGTATAGATTTACAATTAACTCGGTTCCCGCGCGCCGTTTCAGCCGTGTTACTCACGTTCCCGTGGGAACTTCATAATAAAATAGAATAAATTTTTATTTCTCTTAAAAAAGGTAATTTGGAATATAGTATCTGGGTTACAAGCAAAATCAAACCTTTGTGAGAGCTGGAGTCTATATTGGGTTCGGGACCTGTATGACAGATCTTCAGGCTCACAGCTTTTAAAATTACACTATTTACTTGCGCTTACATACTTTAACAATAAAAAGCTCCAAGTATTGAGAGAAAGAGGGTTATCTTATAACAAAACAAAAGGAGATATGCTACGTGTGTTTTTGGGGAGTGTTGCGTGTCCGTGGTTGCAAAAATAGATCCTCACGCTCAGCACGAGTGAAGGGCACTGGGCGTGAGCTACTTACCCAAGGGTGTGTGTGTCTGTATGTGGTTAATATATCCTATGTCACTCAGGGTGAATGTAGTTTTCCATTGGACAAAGAATTTTTGAAATCGTACAGTCGTCACAGTAGTTTTTGAGTTTATTCATTACAAACATACAAATCTTTCCTCTTTATAATATTAGTATAGATATGGATATAAATACTCACCTCCATTAAACAAATATATAATTAACAGCGAATATATAAAGAAGTGCGTCATTTTGAAGCATACTGATGCAAAACGACAATTCTTTGACTTATATACATAGAAGTTATGAAATGTATGTACTATATCTATGTGAAAAATAGCGTATCTATCTGTTTGTATGTTTTATCGTTCTGTAGCTTTATAACGTCTACTGCTGAACATGGGCCTCTCTCCAAAAATGTTTGTCATATTTACCACGCTTGTCAGGTGGGTGGCTTGTGTTGGTCAGGTTGCTTAGTTTGTAGTGTTTGAACCATTTATCTAGGCTGAAGCTCTGCTCGCCTTTATGCCCGGTAAAGTAGCAAACGCCTCGGGTGAAATAAAAAGGTCCTTGCCAAAAAAAAAAAAAAAGTAGGGACGCCTCTACACTCCGGGCGTCCCTATAATTGGGCAAATGGCCACTGCAAGTGTGGCCCAAGACATCACGCGGTATTGGCCGCGGGTGCTGTCGGGGGGCCGGATTGCTCATGCGTACTCGGCCCCCGCCAACGGCGGATCGAAGGAGTGTCCGGGGCTTTTAGTGGTGTAGGGTCCTCTCCTGCTGGTATGAGTAGCAAACCACCGCTATGTAGAAAGCGAGTTCACATATCCCACCGCCACGCGCGATTACGCTGCAGCGCAGCGGCGGAAATGCGTAAATGCATTTCCCCCGGACAACAACAAAGAAAAGCAAAAAAAGCTTAATTACTGTGGGAACCTCGACTCAAAATTCAGACGAGGTTCCCACGGTGACGGGATCTATGACAGCTATTTAATAACAAGCAAAACTAGGTTGTATTGTTGTATGAAAAGTTGATAAATTACTTGACGTGTCGTATAGTTTTTGTATCGCCTTGTATGCGGGCTTAAATTATACCTACACGTTGAGAAACTAAGATTAGAAGCCAATCGTTATTATGTTATGTTGGTTCCAGAAGGTTCAGGGTTCAATTCCCATCCGTCGAGGGGCGGGATTGCTAATATCCGGCCCCCGCCAACGGTTTTAGTGGTGGACTTGGTATGAGATAACATACCACTTTATGGAGAGTGGTATGCACATATCCCTCCGCCAGCGCGCGAACACGCTGCAGGTGGAAAGGCGTAAAAAAAAAAGGTTTCAAGTCCCATTCGAAGCTGTAATGTTATAACTACATATACTAAATCTCAGCCAGCCTTAGTCATCATCATCAGCCTGTTGTAGTCCACTGCTGAACATAGGCCTCCCCCATCGATGTCCAGCGGGAACGATCGCTAGCGGCCTGCATCCACTGACTCCCTGCGACTTTTATGAGGTCGTCGGTCCATCGTGCAGGCGGTCGTCCTAATCTGCGGTTGAAGAACCATCTTCGAGCCATGTGTCCTGCCCATTGCCACTACAGCTTGCTAATCCGTTAAGCTATGTCAGCGACCTTCGTTCTCCTGCGGCTAACGCCTCTCTCCAACGTCAAGCATTAGCGGCCAGCACAAAAAATAAATAGTTTTGGAAAATCAAATAATAAAAATAAAGTAGCCTTGTCCCCGGACAAGGAATCTTTTTGTAAGATCAAAGATTGTGTTCACGGGACTGATACGTTAAGAGACTACCTTACCCCCTGTAGGGTGTGGACTGTATTGTAGGGATCTTGAAATTAAATTCTTGGTTGCTTCATAAAGACGTCTGTTTATTATTGCTCTCCAAATCAGAATGAATGTTACAATAAAATCGACCTATATTTATACCTCCGCGAGACGCCCGCAATCGGTGGTGGTTTGCGTGCGCCCGCGGTTACACGTTAACAAATCATATTTATTTACAATTTATACATTTCTACAAGTCCTAACTTGTCCGCACGTGAGTCGTACTGCACATCTCTCCCCCCAGCGCAGCCCGCGTAGCTTCCTCTTGCACCAGTACGACGAGCTTGCTGACGGGACGCTTAAAGATGCCAGTCTTCGTTCGGACGTCTGCCACTCGGATGCCGCCGTCGGGTCCCACGTAGACACGCTCCACCTTCCCCATCGGCCACACGTTCCGGGGTAGGTTGTGGTCCACCACCACCACGACGTCTCCAACCCGCAGCGGTCGCCTCTCGTCGGTAGGTTGTCCTCGGGGCACGAGTGTAGGTAGGTACTCGCGCACCCACCGTTGCCAGAAGCAGTTGGCCAGCGCCTGGCTGGCTCGCCACGTCCGTCGATCGTCGAGGTCGCAAGGCCCGATGGTCGGCAGGCCTGTCGACGACCCCAACAGGAAGTGGTTCGGGGTGAGCGCCTCCGGGTCCTGCGGGTCCACGCTGACGTGTGTGAGCGGCCGGGCGTTGATAGAGAACTCCGCCTCGGCCAACAGCGTCCCCAGCACCTCGTCCGTCGGCTCCCGCTCCCTCAGGGTGGCCGCCAGCGCCACCTTGACTGAGCGCACCAGGCGCTCCCATGCGCCTCCTTGATTTGGCGCTCCCGGCGGGATGTAGCGCCACTCCATGCGGTGCAGTTGACCCTCCTCGCGTAGCGCTGGCTCCCACTCCGCGTATGCCGCCCGTAGCTCCGTGTCTGCGCCGTGGAAGTTGGTAGCGTTGTCGGAGTACATCGTCCTCGGCCACCCTCTGCGCGCCGCCATCCGCCGCAGCGCCATCAGCGCCGAGCTCGTGGACAGCGAGGGCACAAGCTCTAAGTGCACCGCGCGTGATGTGAGGCACGTGAATAGCGCGCCCCACCTCTTCTCTCGCCGGCGTCCCACCCGTACTACCACGGGCCCGAAGTAGTCCAGCCCGCAGTTTGTGAACGGGCGCTGGAACGGTTCTAGGCGGGCTCGGGGCAGGTCCCCGGGTGCTGGTGGCTGCGGTCTCCCTCGGCGCACGCGGCACAGGGCGCACTCTCTTTCCACAGAGCGCACCGTGGGCCGCAGGCGCAGTATCCAGTAGCGCTGCCTCAGGTCGTTGGTCACGCGCTCCCGCGCGGCGTGTCCGGCAGCGCAGTGTTCCCGCAGCACGATGAGCCGGGTGATGCGGTGTTGTCCGTCCATGATGACGGGTCGCTGGGTCTCAAGGGGCACGGTTGCGGCCCCTATGCGGCCCCTCACCCGTAGTAGACCGCTCTCGATCACCGGGTCGAGCTTGTACAGTCGGCTCGACTTGGTGAGAGGGCGCGTCGCTCGTAGCCTTTGTAGCTCGTCGCCGAAGCTCTCCTGTTGCGCCCGCTGGATGAGGGCGCGCTCGGCCCTCCGGATGTGCTCGTCCTCTAGGCGCGTTGCTCGGCGCCTGCACATATCTACAAATGCTAATACACGCGCTGCGGCCCGCACCAGCGTCTCAAATTTTGAGAAGCGGGAGGGCTCGGGCAGCCAGTCTTCTCTCGGGCCTTCCTCGACGTGGTGAAGGTCCTCCTCCCCCTCTTCGGTGAAAGTTCTCTCGGGAGGCCACTGTTCCTCGGGTCGGTGCAGGAACTCCGGGCCTCTGAACCATCGGTCGCTTGTGGTGATCGGTGTGTGGCTAAACCTTGTCGCGTCGTCAGCCACGTTCTCCACCGTAGGTATCCAGCGCCACTCCTCGCGGTGAGTGAGCTCAGCGATCTCCCCCAGTCGGTGCGCGACGAACGGTGTATAGCGCCGCGCGTCGTGTCGCACCCAATGGATCACTGTGGATGAGTCGGTCCAATAGTTAGTACGCCGCACTTCGACCCGATGCTCCCTCCTCACAGTAGCCGCCAGCCGAGCCCCGATGACCGCCGCCTGCAGCTCCAGCCGTGGTATAGTTTGCACTCGCCGCGGCGCCACCTTAGACTTCGCCGCCACTAAACTCACGTGTATAGCTCCGTCGGGTCGTAGTATGCGCCAGTACGCCACCGCTGCGTAGGCTTGTTCACTCGCGTCGCATAGTACGTGCAGCTCTATTTCGTAATACCCCTCCAGTGAGTAGCATCGTTCGAGTCGTAGGCGGGTGAGGTCCGGGAGGCGCTCCAACCACGATGCGAAAAGCTCGTTCTCTTCCTCCGGTACTGGTTCGTCCCAGGCCATCTGTAGTCGCCACAGGCTCTGAAGCACGATCTTAGCTCGGATCGTATAGTGACTCAGTAATCCCAGAGGGTCATATATAGACATGACCGCACTGAGGGCTTCCCTCTTGGTGGGAGCGCGGCGACGATCACGTACCTCGGCCGGGACGCGGTTCATTGATGTGTTGAACCCCAGCTCGTCCTGCGCCGCGTTCCAGTGGAGTCCCAGTATCTTGTTCACAGGTCCTCTCCCTCCCAGCTGTGTCGGTGCCAACGCTCGCAGGTCGTCCGGTATCTCTGTAAGTACATCACTATTATTTGTATTCCATGAACGTAACGTGAAGTTAGCTGCGGCGTGCACTTTCATTAGCTCGGACACGGCACGTCGGGCTTCCTTATCACTATCGTAGCTAGCTGCGAGGTCGTCCATGTAGTGGCTCCGTGTGATGGCTTCGAAGGCGTACGGGTGAGTACTCGCGTGCACTTGAGCGTTGTAATCGCGTACGTAGTGTGCCATGAAGGGAGAGCTCGCCGCGCCGAAGATCATACTTCTCATCTTAAAGCGCCGGGGCGACGTAGTCCGATCTGCACCTCTCCACAGGAACTGTTGAGCCGGTTGGTCCTCGGGACGTATCTTCACTTGTAGGAACATTTCTTGTATGTCCGCTGTGATGGCTACTGGCTTCTCACGGAACCGGAACATGATGCCTTGTAGCGACATCAGTAGGTCCGGGCCCTCCAGTAGGTGGTCGTTCAGGCTGACCCCGCCGTTCCTCGCCGCCGCGTCGAACACCAACCGTTGTTTGCCCGGTTTGTTAGGGTTCTGCACAGCGAAGTGAGGTAGGTACCAGCTAACGGCGCTCGTCTGTTCAGAGCCGTCGCACGGCACCGCGTACCCCTTCTTCAGCAGGTTCTCTACTTGCTTAGTGTACTCCTCGGCGAAGGTTGGGTCGGCATCCATCTTCTGTTCGACCTTGTGTAGGCGGCGAAGCGCTGCGTTGTAGCTCGACGGCAGCTGGACCCCGTCTTCCTTCCACGGTAGTCCCACTTCGTAGCCCTCGGTGGTCCTCTTCAAGGTACGTTCTACTATCGACACGGCTCGGAGGTTCGCCTCGCTCACTCGGGGGGTGTGAGCGACGCCGAGCGCGTCGACCCTGAAGTGTCGTTCCACCATCTCGTGTAGTCTTTGATCTTCATCCGCAGGTTCCTCCGGTACTGGCGTATGGAGGTGTAGCACGTCGTCATCTCGGCTCCGGTGGATGAGGTTGCGCGGTACTGTTCCGTGTACCACCCATCCCAGCTGTGTTCTTGATGCGGCCGGCTCGTTCGCTTCGCCGACCCGTAGTTCCCGTGACACGATGTACTCCCAATGGTCGGTCCCCACCAGGATACCGGGACGTGCTTGGTCGTAACATACCTCTTCCCTCGGTATGTCACGCAGGTGCTTTTGTTTCAACAGGTCACTCGGGATGGACTGTCGGCGCAACTGTAGTCCCTTAACGGTGCGCGCACGAAGTTTGAGAAGCTCTTCTTCCTTCCCCTTGATACGTACCGCGACCAGCTGACTGTTCTGTTCTGTTTGTGACATGTTCACACCTCGCATGTGCAGCTGTCGCCTCGGTCCTCTCGCTCCGATCTTCGTCGCCAGGTCCTCGTCGATAAGGGAGATGGTCGCGCCCTCGTCCAGGAGCGCGTAGGTCCGGCACTCCCCCCGTGGTCCCACCACGGTGACTGGGCACACCTTCAGCAGCACCGCCCTGGGGTCAGCGGTCGGTCGGGTGACCACCGACAAGACGGCCTCTTCCGGTTCCTTCTTGTCCGAGGTAGGTCGCTCCGTTACCCCCTCGGAGTGCAGCGACGAGTGATGGGCGCGGCGGCAGTCGTTCACGCCGCACAGCTTGGCTTTACAAAAGGCTCTACGATGTCGATGTGTTACGCACCTGAAACATAACCTCTTGTCTCGCACCAACTCCCATCGTTGATCGTTGCTCATCTGTAGGTACTTGGGACACCGTGGTAGCTCGTGGGGCTGAGCGCAGCCGGGGCATCCCTCCATGGTCTCCACTGCGGCGGTAGTGTTGAACACCGCGCTCGTCTTCCTCTTCTGCGCGACGGGCGTCGCCGATGTCCTCACTTCCCTCCGTACCGCCGTGGTGCCGATGTTGCCGATACTAGGTACGTACGTGTACTTAAGTGCTCGGTCCGCCTCTCGCATCAGGAACCGAGACAGTAGCACGATCTCCGGCTCCGCCGACACCTCGTGTTCACTTGCGTAGTCGCACCACCGCGACCTCACGTGCGGGCTCAGCTTCTCTAGAACCTCCCTCGACAGCATCGGGTTGTATAGGTACCCGCGCCGGTCGATGTTCTTGAGCACGCACACGACATTCTGTAACTTAACAGCGAAATTATTTAGGTCCACCGCCGACGCGCTGGGCTTCGGAAGGCGCCTTAGTTCCTCGAACGTTCTGTCGATGATGACCTCCGGCCTCCCGAAGCACTGCTCCAACGTTCGCATGATGTGACCCGGTTCTGTAGCGGTGTACAGCAGCGCAGCCACCACGTCGCGCGCCTCCCCTTTCAGGCAGCCCCTGAGCCGCTGTAGGTTTTCATTCGCCGTGACGCCGTATATGCTGGTGGAGTCCCGATACGCAGCTTTGAATGTCAGCCACTCGCTCGGGGCCCCGGTGAACTCAGGTAGGTCGGCGCACTTGACCCGTGGTCTGTTCATCTTCTCTAGGGCGTCTGTCAGCCGGTCCATACTGCCGCGTGTCCTCGTGGGTGTAGGCGAGCGGCCTCGGAGGTTGAAACGTAGGTGTCTCTCGTCCCGTGACTTGGTCTTCTGTTCTTGATCCGTCACGGGGTTCGCGCTTAGCCACGCACTGACCTTCTGGTGATGGTTTTCTCCCGGGGCTTCGTCGTGGACACTTTCCTGGTCCTCTTGTATCAACGTGACGTCGGCCTCCAGTCGTTTTCTTATTAATTCCGCTTCTATTTCCAGCTCTTTCTTTTTCAGCGCCGCCAGTTTCTCTGTCGCCTCCAGTTCCGCCAATTTCACCCGTGCCGCCACGCTTTCGGTAGACCGCCGGGACCGCATCGACCGCGCCGGGGACCTCGTTCGTCTGTTATCCCCGTGCGTCACGGTTCCCATCGCACCGGCGAGCGGGGCGTCGTTCGTAGCCCCCTGCCCGGTCGTGGTCTCCTGCTGCGTGCTGGGTGAAGCCGGTTGGCCCAGGATCCTGTGGTGACCGATTTCTTCCCTTCCTGGCTCGCCGCGCTGTCCCTCGCTTTCCTCTTGGTTGGTACGGCTTCTGGTACCAACCATTTTCTTGATATTTGCTAGCTGGTTTCTTGATTCTGATCTGGCTCACGAAGGACCAAACTGTAGGGTGTGGACTGTATTGTAGGGATCTTGAAATTAAATTCTTGGTTGCTTCATAAAGACGTCTGTTTATTATTGCTCTCCAAATCAGAATGAATGTTACAATAAAATCGACCTATATTTATACCTCCGCGAGACGCCCGCAATCGGTGGTGGTTTGCGTGCGCCCGCGGTTACACGTTAACAAATCATATTTATTTACAATTTATACATTTCTACAAGTCCTAACTTGTCCGCACGTGAGTCGTACTGCACACCCCCCGTGTCTCGGAAAGCACTTACAGCCGCAATAGGCATTAATACTAAAAAAATATATTTAGTCCGTCAGTTAGATTACTAAAAAATATTGGACACTTATTTTGACAAAGATACCGAGCAAAAACAAACTATAAAGTTCAGGAGAGAGGGGTTTGGGACTTTACTTCTAGGTAAAATTGTACCTAGAAGTTAAGTCACACGAAATTTCAAGGCGCTGTATCTTACATTGTAAAGTAAAGCAAAGTAAAAGTAAAATACTCTTTATTGTACACCAGGAATAATACAAAATAAATTATGAATAATAATAACACAGTACAGGTGGCGGTCTTATGGCTGCTGCGATTTCTTCCAGACAACCTCAACCTATTCAAGGGAGGGCATCCAGGGCAACTGCCCTGGGGCCTTCACAAGAGAGATTTAAATCTTTCCATTTCTAACGAGTAAACTATACAACTTTTCTTTTAATTATTTTTCGGTGTTGTACCTTTACATACAGTACTTTGTAGAATCATGATTAATGTAATAGTTAATCTATACTTGTTCACTTAAATTTGTCAATCAGTTAAATATCAGAATTCAAATCGTCCTGAAAAGTCCTCTTCTCCTTTGTTTCCCCGGGGGCCTCTGGACTTCTAAATCCAGCCCTGACCCTATTTGTAACTTTTTGTTGGAGGAACGAAAAAAAAATACGTGTTCATTATTTTTTGGTTATCTAACTGACGGACTAAATAGATTTTTTTAAATCTTCATGCCTATTTAAGGTTACCCAGGAACGGGAAGCAGTGTTTACCAGTGTACCTATATAATATGTTATACATAATACTGCGGTTGCTTCCTCCCGACTTTTACTTTGCATAGAACCATCCGATGCCCTCGTAGACCGACGCCCGCCCGGTTGCACAAAACCGCCTTAAATACTAAAAGTCATAATCCCTCAATCTCCCCGTCAGCGACCGCCCTGAGCCGAGGTCCATAAGGGAAGGCATCCCGCTGGACAAAAGTAATTAAAACCTAACTTTACATCGACGAGTCCGACAGCGTACCCACCCCAATTTTATTTCCCTCGTAAGTGTGTGCTAGTGCGCTGCATATTCCCGTAAATAACATAAGAACGCCAATTCAGGTGCTTCAGGACAATTATTTTATATTATCGGTGGTTGCATTTTTCTAGTGTAATGAGTAGTTTTATTACTGTTGTTTGATTCTAACAGAGATAGTAAGTGAATAAGATTCAATGACTGTTATTGAATTTATCCTAAATATTATGATTTTTTTCTAATTTTCAAAAAGTGTGTTATTTCTCACGTCGCTGTTCTCATATCGCTGTAATCGGTGGTCTTTATTACCACCGAAGTGGTAATAAAAACCGAAATTATAAGAAAAAATCAATCGGGGTCTTATATCCAACATCGGTGTTTTGATTCATGATCAACGCGCAGTTTTGTCACATCGGTGGATTGCTTTATCATATCGGTAGATCATTTTCTCATCTAGGTGAGTCGTTTTATCATATCGGTAGATCCCGTGTAATTCCGTTAAGTATACAAAAAACAACGTAGCATACAAACGTACATACAAACACATACATTATATACATACATACAAACATTCATACATACTTACCTACATGTAAGTCATTATGTATATTATGTTTTTATTCTAAGTACTTACCTATAGTAAATATAATAAAAAAAGAAAAGAAGAATGTAAATATAATAAAAAAGGTATAAAATTTCAAAAAAAACAATTTTATTGGATTTCTAAGAACTCAGTTCTCGTTGGATGTGATCTATCTACTTACAGACCCTCAGTTCAGGTCTTCAGATCCAAGTCAAAAAATATATAGCTACAAGTAGTAAAAATATGTAGTTACCTACTACCTATTTCCTTTTTGATGTTGAAAAGCTGGATAGATTATCAAATCGCTGGATATGTATATAATTTCGGTGGATAAACTTATAATTCGGTGGATAAACTTATAATTTCGGTGGATAAACTTATCATATCGGTACAGAAAAAATAATCGGTGCCGGTTTGTCATATCGGTGGTAACCAAAATTCAAACTGAATTTTCTCCTTAATCTTAAATGATACGTTGATGATATTAAATTAGGGGATATTTAATATCCTAAAGATTATATAAAACCTGAAAAATATAGAAAAAAAAAACAAATCAAAAAGTATCACCGATATGAAAAAAAAATGGCATTTGTTGAAATTCACCCAAATGACAGAATAGCTTGGAAGTAACATGCTCTGGAATGACACTGCTGCTTAACAATATTGTAAAAGTGATAAACTGATTATTTAAAAAAGGATTCCTCTAAGATTTTGGCCAGTTCTTCCCAGAGTTGTTACGTCTTGAACTGGTGGTAGAAAACAAGAAATGGACGCATCATAAGAACATGATTCATTGTTTTTTTAATTGTGTCTATATGAATAAAGAAATTTACCGAATGTCAATTTTAAGTTTTCGATTAAGAGGCCATCCTGATTCCAGAGGAATATAGGTTGGACAAAACAAGTCAGTCAAGAAGTAGGAAGAGTATGGAACGTAAAGATTGTTTAAATTAGTGAAACGATATTGAACTTTGTTGATAAGTAAGAAGGAAAATGTCGAGAGTCTTATAGGAAAAATAGAGTAGCGAGTGCTCTCAAGTTTCTGCGTTGTCGGATAGTCAGTTGGCCACGATATGAAGAAATACGGTCGTACTTGCGGAGATTAAGAACGAACCAAATGCAGCTATTGAGAGTTGAGAATTTTTAGTCCTGGTCTGGTCACTGGTCACTGGTCCTGGTCACTGGTCAGATGCGGTTTTTGACTATACACAGATCTACGAAATGGCAGCCGGAACCCACTGCGTAACGTGTTCTGCCAGCAAGGGTGCTGCCACCAACAAATTTCTGACTTCAGGCTGGCATTGAAATTAATTAAATTCCATACTGATATCGGACTGACTTCGGATTTGAACCTCATCCCTCGTAGTTTAGAAACAATCATTTTACCATATGGAATGAATGGCTATTATTTTTTATTAATTAACTTAATTTACTATATTCATTTAGTTTTGATTGATATATCGATTTTTGATTTCAGTGGAAGTTATATTAATTTCGGTGTACACCAAATTTTTAAAACTTAATATTTCTGTAACCAATCAATATTTTGTGTTCCCTCAAAAACGAATATAAGCAGAAAAAATCTACTTTAAAAATAAGGAATCAGTGTTCCTGGATCTTGCAAAAAAAAAGTTGACACCGAAGTCAACCAAATTTTGAGATCTCAGAGAATGGCCGATGTAGGGTTTATGTGGACTTGAGACTAGATTTATTTAACATTATTGGTACTACAAGCCTTCAGAAGCTACACAAAACAATATCTTAGCCAAAACTGAAGTCTGAAGGCAATAAAAAACTGCTACTGGCTTTAGATGGCGATGATAAAAAACATAACACTGCCAGCGGGCGGGCGACCGAGCTAGGCGAGCAAACATCGTTTCACCTCTTTTACACACTTCGGTTCACACCGCGAGCTACCGACTAACCGACGTCAGCGTTGCGAGCGAAGCTAACGAAATATCCAACGATTCCAGCGAAGCTACTCGTTCACCTCGTTAGGTTAGGTTAGGAACCCCATAGTTTAGCTCGCCAATATTTCGCGTAGTTTGTATAGTTTTTTTCTCTCGCTTCGCCCGCCCGCCTAGCTCGCTCGCCCTCCCGCTGGCAGTGTGGCCTGCGCTTTAGAGCTGGTTTTTTAAATTGATTATTGTTTAATGAGTATTCAATATGTTGTTACTGAAGGGTATTGTAATCCTATATTTCACCGTCAACTTTGCCTGTCTCTGAATCATACAGTCCAATTTTTTTTCCCTGCTTGTGATTGCGATAAGCGCCATCTCGTGTTGACCGGCGGTACCTGTTTTCCAGCAGTCGCCACAAGATGGCGCTTATCGCTTAAAATTCAAGCTATCGTTACGTTCACGCGACAACATGGGGTTCCAAGGAATATCTTACTGTCAGACTAAGGTAAACCTCAGTTCATTTGTGATGTGCCACAATTTTTGTTAGTTATTAATTTATTGCAGTCGATAGCCAATAAACCATTAAGCATTAAATAGCCTTAAGGTAGTGTTGCCGAATAATCGATTGTTTTACTATCGATAGTTTTCATCTGAAAAACGGCATCCTATCGATAGGACTATCGATAGTATCGATACTATCGATAGATCAGAACAAGCCGATACTATCGAATGAGGAACAATACTATCGATACTATCGATAGTATTGTGTCTGGTAAACAAAGGAATATCGATAGTATCGATACTATCGATAGTATTGCTTCTGGTAAACAAAAGACTATCGATAGTATCGATACTATCGATAGTATCGATTATTTTAGAGTACCGATAGTCTGCGAATTTGCAATAGTATTGAGTATGTTATAAGTGTTATAACAGAAATATAATTAAACAATACATATTATTATATATATTTCTACCGAGCTGTGCTATTGCTACTGTTTAAAAGGAAAAATAATCGAAGCGGTTTGAAATTGCATATAGGGGTATATAATTATTGACTATTATAACAGAGTATTGTAAACAATACTATTGTAAATTGGTAAACTATCGATAGTCTTAAACAATCGATAGTATCGATACTATCGATAGTATCGATAGGTCTATCGATTATGCTTCGATTGTTTGACTATCGATAGACTATCGATTAATCATCGATAGTCGACTATCGATCGGCATCACTACCTTAGGGGCCATCCATAAAGTACGTCACACGTATTTCATGATTTTTAGACCTCTGCCCTTGTCACAGGTGGTCACATTTGTGAGACCCCCCTCCCTAGTGTGACGTAACAAATTTGCAATTTTACATCCTACATTTTTAAATTTAAACAATAGTTCCACAATTAGTTTTATTTCGAAAAAAAAATTTTGTACAGTAGCTTATTTTTCGTCATTGACATGAAATGAAAATAAAATGAAAACGTTTATTGATAATGTAGACGAATCGATCGTACTTATTGTAAGTCAAATACAATGATAAAAATATACAAAGACAAAAAAAATCTTGACTAATTAATTAGTATTTATTTCAACAGTAATGTTATAAAATTGAATTTAAATCTACCAATGTGGCATATGATAGTCTAGTATTATAAATATAATTAGAATCAACCAGTGCAGGCTGGGATTAGGTCAGAAGCATAGAACGCGTCGCGAGCCTCACCTTGCAAGGACGACCGGACCCTATCCTACCTTCCTACGAGTCTTTCTCTATCTACCTACGTTGTGACACCCGGAGAAGAAAGACTATAAGAAACTCCGAGATCATTCTTTTTGTCATCTTTTAAAGTCTTTGATTAATCATTTGTACATATTTTAAAAACATTTTTAGTATCTATGTTAGTGATCCCCATACATCCATATGTAGGTACTCGCAGCAGGATTGTGACGGAAACAATGAAAGTTTCAAGTTAGTATCGTGTATAGGGAGCACTCCTCCAGATTTACATATTTTTTTTAGTATTGGAACATACCTACAGTCTGATCAGTTGTCTTACATATAGATTAACATTTACAAATTTATAAAGTACATAGCATAGACTTTTAATTTGGTTGCAAATTCGGTGTGATAGCTAAAAGGTGCCAGTCTGCCGCAATGTAACCGATGGATTCATCCGCCAAACATCTCCATTATCTATGTATTCTTTGATATTGTAATAACCTCGAGTCATAAGGACCTTTTTTACATATTTTTTGAATTTATGGTCCGGCCAAGCTGTCACATTTAAAGGAAGTTTATTATGGAATCTTATACAATTTCCTAGAAACGATTTAATTGTCTTAGATACTTTGTAAAAAGGTGTAATGAGCCTATCTTTGTTTCTAGTATTAAAATTATGAACGTCCTTCTTTTTGCTGTATTTATTCATATTTTTACGGGCGTAATTTATTCATATTTTTACGGGCATTTATATCTGCAGCTCTTTAATTTTAGATTCCACTTTACCTACTATATTTTCACTACATTTATATATTTTTTTTTTGTATATATGCTGTTTTCTATCAGCGTAAGTTGCACTGTATGTTTCATACAGTTTACGGTAAAGATACCTATATCTATCTTTTTGTTCATTTTGAACTTGTTTAATTTAAATAAGTGAAAATGTAACTGTATCGACAAAATAGCAGAACTAAAAAAACGACGTCGTTCGCTCGGCGAAAGTCAATTGTCGAATGAAATAGAAACAATGAAACCACGTGAGGTCGCGCGTGCCGTGCGTTTGGCGGCATTCATGGAACAACAGTTGGTCTCCATTGTTAAGGTTAAAGAAATCAACAAAATGACACTGGACTTAATCAAGTCTATTCTCAGTTATTGAATTGTAAAAATTTGTGTTGCCGAACCATCGATTGTTTTACTATCGATAGTTTTCATATGAAAAACGGCATCCTATCGATTGGACTATCGATAGTATCGATACTACATATATATATATATATATATATATATATTATATAGGCGGGTTAGTGACCGCAGTATCCCTTCTTGCCCGTGGTCCACCCACATAGTTCACCTGTATTATTTTGTAACGCACAAGGAAAATCTGCTGCTGCCGGTTCCCAGGTCTTCGATTGTTATAGATGATGTAATAATCAGGCCTTTTCTCCGGACTTTTGATGTTTTTATCTGGTAACCCTAACTAAGAGCAGCATTCTGTCAATGTAATCAAACGACATTAGATTACATTAAAAAGTTTTTATTGTTAAAAGCGATAATATTACCTTAGAAAATTTAATATAGTGGTTTAAGTATTCCTACTTTTGTTTAATTTTTCGCTTAATTTCCTTATTTTTTTCTTTTATATAAACTTTCAACTGACAATAACAAACGCAACAAAAAAAGAATTAATGAAATTGGTCCATGCATCACGTGCGTCCATGGTTCACGCGTGATGCGATGACTAAGGAAAATAGGTAATTTTTGGAACGCTACCCAGTGGCGCCATCTTACATACGCGTTAATCTGCTCCAGTGGGTCGGAGCGTGAAGATGTACAGCCTATACGTAAGTCCAGCGTATATGTATATCCCGGTGCAAAATTTCAGTTATTTCCGTTCTGTAGTTTTGGCGTGAAAGGGTAACAAACATCAATCCATCCATACTTACAAACTTTCGCGTTTATAATATTAGTAGGATAGGATAAGGAACTATCTATATAAAATAATTATACCGTAAATAAAATACTTTTATTTTTCTATACAATTTGGTAACTATTTTGAATACAAAATAAAATTGTATGACTTTCAACGAAAATGTTTAAAATAGACATTTGGTAGTAAAACAAAAAAAAAACATATTCCGCGGACATTTCCAACGTCATTTCAGTTCCATAGAATTCCAGTAATATTTGGAACGTTCCAAAAATGAATATTAATAAAATTTTTGGAACGTTCCGGATTCGGATAGGCGAATTTGTATACCTTGCGATGAGCCTAGAGAAAAATTAACCAACAATCTTATTAATAAAGGAAAACCATTTATTAATCGCTTATAGGTAACAGTATACATATATAGCTACGATACTAATTTTGTTATATATGAGCAATTTCTGCGTATTCCCAACAATGTTTCAAAAATGCCAAGAATATTCCCGAAAATTACGTATTATATTAAAAATTTCAAAAATAATTTGGAACATACCATAATTAACCTGTCTATCTGGAATGTTCAATTATAAATCTTACAAAACTTAGTCAATGTAATATAGGTATTTAGATTAGATAAATATCTAGTGTATCTAAATGCTGGTGTATAAAGTGTGTGGCAGAGTACTTCCCCAACAAGTCTTAGTATGAGACCCTGGGGTTCGAGTGAAGAGATTCTTTGCCGTAAATCGTGACGGTAAAAAGGCGTACCTAAGTAGGTAGTTACGCTAATGCGCTCACTCTTTTCATTCATGTGTGATTGCGGCCTAGGTCAGGCGGCCTAGCCACCTGTTTTATTATGATGCACACGCTATGTAGAGTTTAAGTAATTTATGAGATTTTCGTAACTCTAATTGCCGAAATACTAGTACAAATATACTGTGGTCTGTAGATTCTATTCCACTTACACAACACACCATATTATTATCAAGACGGTAAAAAAGTCATCCAGTAAAGATAGAAGATGATAGATAGGGTAGTTTAGAGGAACGGTTGGTGGTGTCACAGAAAATGAAGATCTTCTTTGCCGGGCGAGGTGGTATCGTTATATTCACAACTTGTAAGTATATATTCTAATTGGCTTGCAAATTGTATTTAGGGTGGCCAGATGAAAAAACTAAAATATATGGGCAAAATTTCGTGAAGTCAGAATTTTAGGATTATCGTCGGGATAACTAAATAAAAAACAAAAAGCTTTTTGTAAATATAAAATATTTATGCCCGGTGAAGTAGCAAAAGTCTCGAGGCTACCTACGTAAATCCAATAGAAAAAAAAATATAATGCCATCAAAAACATAACTTGTAAAAAATCTAAGTCTCGCCACTCAGTCGTTTTACAAAAGCACTGAGTGGCGAGACTAGTTAGCCACGAGGCTTTTGCTACTTCACCGGGCATAACTATTTTAAATTTTTCAAAAAGCTTTTTGTCAGGTCATTTTGTATTTTGTCGGGAGTCTGGACATCATTATGAAATGACGGGGCAATCCAGACTAATCCCGACCATCTGGTAACCCTAATTATATTGCGCGATACAGGTTAGTTGGGATGCTAGGAGCTGGATGGCGCTGCTTGTCTTCTTGTAGTTTGTGCAGCTACTGTAGATGTCGCTACAAGAGCTTCAAAAGTGTGTGGGATAGGATCTCTCCTTTTCTTACGGCTCGCTATTACACACAAAAGGAATAGCGTGACAAGAGAACGGTGTGGAGTGAAAGAGGACGTGATTACGAAGATAGAGAAGGGAATGTTGAGATGGTTTGGTCACGTGGAAATAATGGATGATTGAATGGACAAAACAGGTATACATGGCAATTGTGAGTGGCACAGACGGAGGGGAAGACTTCGACGAACGTTCTCTGACCAAATCGATCTCCGATTTGGTCCTCCTCGCAAAAGGTCAAATAAGATCCACCCTAAACCGACGTGCTTGTACGAAGAATGTTATGAGAGTGAATGAAGCGAAAGATGTGTGTAGGGATCGTAGCAAGTGGAGGTCCATTGTCTCTGCCTACCCCGCTGGGAAACAGGCGTGAGCTTATGTATGTATGTATGTATTACACTAGAACAGAGGTCTCCAAACTAGAGTAGAATACGAAATTTCGACGCACAAAATATCGATAAATGCTTATACGATGCTACAAAATTGCGATGCACGTTACTGCGAAAGACCGTCTCTGCGAAGCCACTACACTTCGATGCACGTTACCGCGATATACTTGGATTGAAAATTTCAAACTAAACAGTTTTAATTTTTCAATCCTTAACTATACTCTCTTTTTAGACAAGTGGCCATTCGAACATATTGAAAACATCGTTATGGCCCTAATGCACTGCACTAGATATTTTTTACTTTCTAATCTAAATTACTATGAAAATCCACTCCATTTTATTATTAATCTTCCTAACTATATAAACTAACAATAATTATACTTCTGTCGGTCTGTACATAATCCACAGACCGAACTCAAATACACGTGAGGTACTAGTACGACTAACTCTTGACTGTTGTAGAACACTTGGACGTTGGCGATGCGAGACACTATCTTCACTGTGTTTCTGACGTGGGAGATCCTGAAAGAAGGGTTAAAATTTGAGTTATAGATAGACATGTTAAAATTTGGGTTAAAGAAAGAAAGGTTAAAATTTAAGTTATAGAAAGAAAGGTTAAAATTTAAGTTAAAAAAATAAAGGTTAAATTTGAGTTATAGAAAGTAAGGTTAAAACTGCAATGAAAGAAAGGTTTAAATTTAAGTTGAAGAAAGAAAAGTTAAAATTTAAATTAAAGAAACAAAAGATTAAAATTTCAATTAAAGAAAGTTAAAATTTGAGTTATGGTTACAAATGTTAAAATTTGGGTTAAAGCAAGAAAGGTTAAAATTTGAGTAAAAGAAAGAAAGGTTATAAATTGAGTTATAGAAAGAAAGGTTAAAATTTCAATTAAAAAAAGGTTAAAATCTGAGTTGAAGAAAGAAAGGTTAAAATTTGAGTTATAGAAAGAAAGGTTAAAATTTCAATTAAAGAATGGTTCAAATTTGAGTAATAGAAAAGAAAGTTGCATCATTATTATGCATGTTAGCTAAGATTCTTAAACCTGCGTTAAACAAGCCCTAAGCGAAGAGCTTCCCGCGTGCGGTTCCACCCGCGTTATTCCCATTCCCGTGGGAACTTCATAATTAAATATAGCATATAGCCTTCCTCTATAACTCAACACTGAAAGAATCCCAACACTTAGATATCCCAACAATGAAAGAATTTTTCAAATCCAAACGCGGTACTCTCAGTAACTACTGGTAAGTTACTGAGAGTACCGCGTTCAAGCAAACAAACTCTTCAACTTCATATAATTGTTAGTATAGATTCAGGATTCAAAAAAACTCAACAAAACTACTTAATACAAAGACAGGCTAGGAAGTGTCAAAATTTTTGTTTTTTTTTTGTTTTTCGGACGGAAATCCATTTACGCATTTCCACCGCTGCCTGCTGCAGCGTATTCGCGCGCTGGCGGCGGGATATGTGGGAATCGCCCTCTCCATAGCGTGGTATGCTAACTCATACCACGAGGAGAGGACCCTACACCACTAAAAACCCCCGGACACTCCTTCGATCCGCCGTTGGCGGGGGCCGGTACGCAAGAAGCAATCCGGCCCCCCGACGGCATGTGTCAAAATACCTAACCGTTTAAAACCTGTTTTACAAATTGTGACTTACCAAAATTGGTTCCCAGCGTGCTGGTTGTCCACCACCGGCTTCCGATCCTTGTGTACAGTCACCAGCACATAGTAACCACCAGTGTAGATCTTCACGCCGTCTTTTACTCGGATAACTGCGAATCTGTAGAAAAATAAAAATGGTAGCTATTTCTTTCCGACCTATTCATAACTAGCTTCCCGCGCGCGGTTTCACCCGCGTAACTCCCGTTCCAGTGGGAACTTCATAATTAAATATAGCCTATATTAATCAGTGATAATGTAGCATTCAAATGGTGAAAGAATTTTTTAAATCGGCCAGTACTTTTTAAACCAATTCGTTACAAACATACTTACATTTGTATGTAAGTATGTTTGTAACGAATTGGTTACACAAACAGTGAGTACGTAGAGGTAAGATTTGTATCTTACCTTTACTTACTCACTATTTGTCATCATCGGATATGTCCGACTAGTTTCGAGACCATTACGAGCTCCATTCTCAAGGAGTAGTCGTCTCGACGTTATCCTTACTAATAGGTATTATATAACGCGAAAGTTTGTGAGTATGAATGTTTGTTACTCTTTCACACAAAACCTACTGAATGGATTTGACTGAAACTTTGCACGGGGGTAGTTAATAAGCTCGATTAACATATAGGCTACAAAAAATCACGCTCTGATCCACTGGAGCAGAGTAACGCGGGTAAAACCGCGGGGCGCAGCTAGCATCTATCATCTCAAATATACTCCCATGTTACTGCGTTCACTAATATGCATGCCAAGCGTGGTGATAACGGCAAAATCCCGTAATTAACTTGAAGGCCTAGATGCAATGACTAGGGCGTCGCGTCGGACTAGTGATCTTGTGGTCGCCGGTTCGAACCCCACCCATTGCGCTACCGACGCACATAGGAGTATTACAGGTAAAAAACCGGACATAATAGAAAAATGCAAAATTAGTCTAATGTTACCCAAACCACATTTTTTTTTACCAGCGATAACCGGTTTATTAAAAGGTACCTACCTGCCCCACCCCAGTCCGCGCGCCCGTCCTCAATGTCAGTCGGAATACAGCCGTTGTATTAACTACACGTCTTTACTCTTGGCAATCTCTTTTGTGTTACTCAGTTTCTAAGTCAAAACGTGATTTTGTGGCAAACAACTGCAGAAAAACAACTTAAACAAGAAAATGGAAGGTTAGTATTACATATTAAAGTATATTTCATTAATTTTAATCTATATTTTCCATCTTTTATGGTCATTAGTAGAGGACACTGTTTACTACCCATTTTTTTAATAAAATTTGAGACATATTCGTGTTTTTGTTCATGTGTCGCGTATGGTCCTGTCAGAGTTTTAATATGTGCATTAACTTTAGGGTCTCAGTAAGGGAACTCAAGAAAAAAATCGGTCCCCAACGCACCCCTTAATATTTTATTGTACATCAAAGTAAACGAGTCAAAATTCTCAAAATTGGTTTCGTACCATTATTTGATTTCTTTGTTACAGATATCTCGGAAAGAGTGAAAAAATTTACCAGAATAGAATTATATAATAGAATTATATATTATGTTAAGCGGCCGTAGCCCAATGGCTAAGGGCGTCGGACTTGTGATCTCGAGGTCGCCGGTTCGAACCCCACCCATTGCACTACCGACGTGAACCCACTTGTAACACAAGCATTTTAGCTTAGCACGAGGGGTTAACAAGAATACTAGTAGATTTAAAAACTCTGCTAGTAATCTTTTACAAAAAAAAAAAAAAAAAAAAAAAAAAAAAAAAAAAAAAAAAAAAAAAAAAAAAAATATATCGTCCTTAAAGCATTTAAAGGTAGAAAAATTCAAGAAAAAAATTTAATGTTGGAAGAAAAACTTCTAACTTTGACTTCGTGTCCACCCGAAGAAAGGGGTGTTCTTGCTCGTTCTTTAAAATATTTCAAGTCTAGTTTTAAAGAAAAATGGACGGCCGCACATAGCACTGATGAAAGATTTATAAAAAATAACAAAGATGGCTGGAAACATCAATTGAACTACCTGCGTGGTTCCACAAAGCAGGGCGCCAAAGGCGCAAAGATTTAAGCGAGCAAGGACCTATTGACGAATTAACATGGGAATATCGATGCGTCAACGTCCACTAGAGCCAAAAAATTTCGAAGCATGATATCGTCAGCAAATAAAGAGAATAATCTACAAGCGTTGCTGGATCATACGGTTTCGCGACTGGTTATGTATTTGAAAGAAGTAGTTGAAACATTAACTGACTTCGAAAAGCAACATCTCACTTTAATATCCAAGTGAGGCTGTGATGGGTCACATCAAACACAATACAAGCAAACATTTACAAATGTTGGTAATGATGACTCTAATATCTTTTTGAGTTCCCTGGTGCCTGTGAGATTAGTTGTTATATGTAATGGAGAGACAAAAAAAACGGTATGGCAAAATCCAGTTCCATCTTCGGTAAGCTTTGAATATGTTAGTGCCAGCTACACCTAATTCTGAGTGCACGGATGACGATGATGGTGAAGATACGGATGACGAAGATGGTGAAGATCACATCACTGACCAAGAGTGTAGCAATTCCGATTGATTCGGCATCCAATAACTAGAGCCGTACAGTTTCTTAGATTTAATATTTGACAATAATATATTGTATTTTTTTAATTTTTGTAATATATACCTAATTTTGCCGAAATATTGTCTTTTATTATACAATAAATGAAAATAATACAAAAAATAATTTTGTCCGGGTTTTTGCTTGGAATACTCCTATGTGCGACGTGAACCCACTAGTAACACAAGCATTTTAGCTTAGCACGAGGGGTTAACAAGAATACTAGTAGACTGCAAAACTCTGCTACTAATTAAAAAAAAAAAAATGTTACTACAACGCATAAAACGCGCGGGAAAATTTATGGTTCTTGACATTTGTCATGTGATTAAGCAATTTTATTTAAAAGTCAATTGATTTTTAAATAAAATTGCTTAATCACTTGAATCTATACTTAAATTATAAAGCTGCAGAGTTAAATAAGGAATAATCTCAGGAACTAATGGTCCGACTGCAAAAAAAACTTTCACTGTGGGATAGTCCATTTATCGAGGAAGGTTATAGACTATATTTTATAACGAAGTTCCCACGGGCACGGGAACTAGATTTGAATAAAATTGCTTAATCACGTGAATAATGTCATCCATTATTTGTTTCTTCTTAAAAACGAGCGATACGATTGTTCCGATTTCGGTTTTATAATCCTTGTAGATAGCATTGCGATTTTATTGGGTAACTATATGTTTATACATATAGTGTAACGGTATTTGGCTTGATTTAAATCTCGGAGGTCGCCAACCCGCCTGCCAAGCGTAGTGACTATGGCAAAAACCCTCCCTTGGGAGGAGGCCCATGTTCAGCAGTGGACGTTGTACGGGCTGATGATGATTAATGGTAAACGTGTCTTAAACCATAGTTTTTCGTCATCGTTATTTTAAAACCCTTAAACAGCCGATTAAAATTTGCTTTACCTCTAATAATTATAAAATTAGTAGGTATTTCGTATTTAAACCTCTTTTAAAATGAGTGTTGAATTATGTTTGAATATACGTAGATGGCGCTAGTTGTAGCAACTAACGCCATCTATTGAGATGCAAAAACAACTTTTCATCTCAGTGAAGATGTGTGATGCTCCTCAACAACGCCACCGTTGCACGCATTTTTTTTATTTAGTCTATTTTATTGTACGCAAGGAGTACAGTACGTATGTGTATCGTGTAAATGTGTCAATGTGCGTACTTAGTTTAATTGCTTAACACGTGTGCGAAATGGCGCCCATTTCGTTTTTTAAACACGTTTTAAATATTCTCTACACGTTTCTACAACTAACGCCATCTATAAATATACAACTGTAAAGATGTTATCAGAGATGGCGCGACACAACGAAGTATGAAATCGGGCGATGTGTTTAAAAAAAATTAAAATGTATTCTTTTTGCTAAACATAGGCATGCCATTTGTTGTAAAATCGCAATAAATATGCTTCACTCAGATAAATGCGGTTTCGCGCTCACGACTAAGTACATAAAAAACTGTCTGGTTTTTTTTCGTACGGACATTCGTCTTTAGCTGCGAGTCTTTTGCTACTTCACCGGGCGTAAAGGCGAGCAGAGCTCCAGCCTTAATAAATGGTTTAAAAACTACAAACTAAGCAACCTGTGCAAGTACCGTAGGCGGCCCTTGTGGGACTTGGACCTCGGCTTGAACTAAGGGTCAGGAGGACGAGGGGGGACCGTCCTTATGCTTCTGAGTTCTAGATATATGTAAAAACTAAACTTACCTAGGTGCATGAGTGCAATCAGCTAAGACTACGGTCTCTAAACAATCCATCTTGTGGAAGGGCTCAACATCTCCGAACAGCATCTGTACCGTGTTGTCGTGAAGCCGGCATTCACCTGAAATCACATATAATAAATTTATTTATAACAATTTAAAAACAACAAATCTGACTTTTAGGGTCGAATCCTACGCGGGACATAAAATCTGGCTCGGTGTCCAGGGCCGAAGTCCAAACCGGAAAGATTAGGAGCAGATGAGGCTATGGACCCACTGGGTACATAATAATATATGCACACTAATAAACCGTATAAAAAAGAATAGATCTTTCATTATAAATATACATAGAAAAGGTAATTAACTCACGAAGAATCTCAATTGAGACTTCTAATTTATTACAAATAACGCCATCTGTTGACACCAATATGTACTATAACAACATATATTTATCTGAACTGATGATGATATTTGCATCTGTAATTATCTGTCAATGTTATGTCAAGTGCCATAAGGTCACATTAAAAAGGTTTATATTGTACAAAGAGGTTACGTTACAAACTTTTATATAGAGGTTAAGTTTTCTAAAATTTTCATAAGAACCTTCTTCTGACAATATCAAACACAACAAAAAAATCATTAGCGAAATTGGTTCAGCTGTTCTCAATATTTGCGCTTAGCAACACATTCAGCCATACATTTTCCTTTTTTTTTTTCAATAAAATATTAATTGCAGAATTTTTGCCGGAAACCACACTACTGAACATAGCTCCCCCTCTAAACCACACAATTGTGCAAAAACTCACGGTATAGTCCCAATGTCTTCATAATCTGCATGTCAGTCCAGCTGTCCAGCAACCAAGCGAAGTTGTCTGATTTAAACTGGATATCCACGCCTTTGTTCACGCTTACTGAAGCTAAGCCATTCCTCTCCTGGAAAGAGGTTTTATCATGTATCTAGGTAATAAATGAAACAACAATAATTTTGCAGATTTTTTTTAAGAGAAGGGTTATTAATCTCTATGTCGTGGCGGATTTTACAAACACTCAATTCACGGACACAAGTCACACAGAGACTGAGAACAACTATATGTGGTTCACACAAATAATTGTCTCGGGTGGGAATCGAACCCAGAACTTACAAGCAACTGCCGTAACCACTGAGTCACCGATGCAAAGAATATCGCAAAACGTCAAAAAATTACGCATTGTCATAGCAACGTCACATTTATTTACAGCAGCGTAACCCTGTGTATTACAACAGCAAACATTGGTCCATCGCACACAGCAAACAGTTCATGTTAGGTCTTATTAAGTTGGCCACCATATGTACTGTATTAATTTATTTATATTATCTTTAAGTGTATATCTAGCGCTCAGAAGCATAATGTCGAAACGAAACGAAACTAAACGATACACTAAACTTTATTCAGCACTTAGGTATTTACATACACTTGTACTTGTCAATTATACACAATGAAATATGATTAATATCATTAAATACAAAATATCGCAACTAAAATCTATTGCGGATTAGCTAATAGTCTGTCTGCCAGTCTAGTATCACGTCATATGTATAGTACAATAATTAATTCTATGATTAAAATCTTAATATAATTTAGCTCTATAGAAAGAGACACGTCTTTAAACAGTATTTTTACTTATAAACACACGACACACGCCTGAGGGCACCCTTAATGGGCTCGGACCACGGCTCAGGGCATCGCTAATGCTATGAGAAATATTACTGTGACAATAATTATATTTAAAAAAAAGAGGGAGGGATCACTAGCACGGGCTACAGGCACTGGATTATCGGATTGGGACAAGGGGCCAACGCATCCTCGGTCTGTCCGGCGAGGATCCTAGCCTAGCTAACCTGTCCTAGCCTAGCTAACCTGTCCTAGCCTAGCTAACCTGTCCTAGCCTAGCTAACCTGTCCTAGCCTAGCTAACCTGTCCTAGCCTAGCTAACCTGTCCTAGCCTAGCTAACCTAGTCGGAGTTGCCTTTATCGTAAACTGACACAGATGTCTATTATACGTCAGAAGCACTTTTACCTAAGGCCAAATGGCAGAAAGTGCCTTTGGCGCTTGTTTTTAACGTGCATTAAGTTTTAAATTAAAATATAATAAAATAAATGTATCTACGGAATTACGGATATAAATAAATCTATACTAATATTATAAAGAGAAAAGAAAGTAAGGAATAAACTCAAAAACTACAGGATCGATTTGAAAAAATATTTCACCGTTCGAAAGCTACACTATCCCCGGATGACATAGGCTATATTTAATTATAAAGTTCCCACGGGTGAAACCGCGTGCGGGAAGCTAGTATATAAATAAAGACATTCCTATCGAAAACATAGTCTCAGGCCGGGACATCACCAAAGCGGAGATGTGTGCGGTGTGCTGCGTGCTGTGCGAGAAGAGATGTATTACAGCTCGGATGAATCCAACGAAGCTGTGCGGAAATGCGTAGTGTAGCAGAGATGTGTGCTGGCTAGCCTTGCGAGTTTGCGAGGCATTGAGTGCTCAGTACGCATTCTGACGCGGGCGGGAGGGGGAGGGTGACATCGATCACTGCACGCCGCGCCGCTCACATCTCACATCTCCGCCGTGCGTCGTACGCGCACAGCTCACATCTCCGCTTCCATCGCGCCATACAAATATTACATCATATATCGCACAGCGATCTCCACTGAAGCTGAGCGGAGAGGAAATGTCTCAATAACGCAATTCTATTGGTTGTTTAAAAAACATCTCCTCTCCGCTCGTCTCGTCTCCGCTTTGGTGGAGTCCCGGACGTATAGTTATGAGTATTATTAATCTCCTCCCGGAGTAACTAGATCTACTGGAGCCAATAGGTTCCTCTCATGCAACTCCTCTCCTACCTTGATCACAGCAGTCATGTTCAGCGGCTCCCGGCTGTAACTCCTCACGAGCTGACCTAAAGCAGTCTGTGTCACCAGGTCTGACTCTAGGAGTCCCATCTCTGAAAGCTGGAAAACAATGATTATAATTATAAAGCGCCCGCTGGTGTGTGGTCGCTGGTTCGATCCCCACCAATTGCACTACCGACGTGAACCCACTCGTAACACAAGCACTTTAGCTTAGCACGAGGGGTTAACAAGAACACTATTAGTGTGCCGGGCATAAAGGCTAGCAGAGCTCTAGTATTAATAAATAGTTTATAAACTACAAACTGAGCAACCTGCGCAAGTGGGCGTCCCCTGTGGAACTTGGACCTCGGCTAAAGGCGGTCGCTGGTGAGGAGATGGAGGGATTATGACTTTTATGAGTGCAAGTGACAGAGATGAGAATTCATAAGAGTAAGCTAGAAAGTAGCGGATGTCACAAAAAAAAAAATAGTTGTAATAGGTTAGCGTGGTATGGACATAGTTATGAGGAGGGAGACTACTCTGAACTGATTGTAAGCGTTTGTAGAAGAACGGTTGGTGGTGTTAAACATAAATTGAAGATCTTATTTTCCGGGCGAGCTGGTATGCAGCGACCGACGGCCATTCGTTGATATTCAGAACTTGTATCATCATCATCATCAGCCCGTATAACGTCCACTGCTGAACATGGGCCTCCTCCCGAGGGAGGGTATTTGCCATAGTCACCACGCTTGGCAGGCGGGTTGGTGACCGCAGTATTATGTCGTTATACACAGGGAAACGCTGCTGCCCGTTCCTTGGTATATAATTGTTATGGATGATGTTATAACAATCGGGACCTACGGCTTAACGTGCTTTCCGAGGCACGGAGGGTAGTCCCTCAACCAACCAGACCCGGAAAGAAATCTAAGAATTTAAACAAAGATGAACAACTTGTATATTACGGGAGAAGAACTTGTATATTATGTTCTAATTGGATTGAGAACTTGCATGCGCGATACAGGTTAGTTGGGATGCTAGGCGCTAGATGGCGCTAGTTATGTTGTGGTTTTGTGCGGCTACTGTATGTGTACTGATGTCGCCACACGTTACTAACTTAATGCGGTATGAGCAAATACAGTGTACTCAATACTCAATCATTTATTGCATTCCACAGTGTTTTTAGGTGGTATTATTACAAATTCTGTTCAATGTGGACCCTGTCGGGCACAGCAAGGAAAAATTAGGAGAGACGGAGACATTTAATTGAGAGATCCGCCGCCTGCCACCCTAGGCTCGGCCTCGGGGAGTGGGGCACATGGGCCACGCTCCCTTAGAGGCCGACCCATGAGGAGTAGGGACACCTCCGCACTCCGGGCGTCCATATAACTGGGCAAATGGGCCACAGTGAGTGTGGCCCAGGAGATCCCGCGAAACCATATTGACTACGGGTGCCATCGGGGGGCCGGATTGCTTCGTGCGTACCCAGCCCCCGCCAACGACGGATCGAAGGAGTGTCCGGGGGGTTTTAGTGGTGTAGGGTCCTCTCCTCGTGGTATGACTAGCATACCACGCTATTAACAAGGCGAGTCCCACATATCCTTTCGCCGGCGCGGGAACGATACACCGGCGGAGGGGATGCGTAAATGCATTTCTCCCCGGCCAAAAAAAAAGGGTCGTTGAGAAATATTGCCATAATCTCCACACTTGGCAAGCGGGTTTGTGATCGCAGTAAGATGGTGAGTATCCTTGAGCTGATGGATGCTGCTGCCCATTCATCAGGGTATATAATGTCCCTTAGTCGCATTTTAAGACACCCATGGGAAGATAACCTCCGTAGGGTAGCGGGAGTTTGGCACGCTTTAAATTCATGGAGGGCGGACAAGAAATCTTTGTGTAAATTCTAAGATTTTTTTCTAGGTCTGGTTGGTTGAGGGACTAACCTCCGTGCTTCGGAAAGCACGTTAAGCCGTTGGTTCCGATTGATATAACATCATCTATAATATTCGTATATCAAGGAACGGGCTGCAGCGTTTCCTTGATTGTTACAACAGAATACTGCGGTCACCAACCCGCCTGTCAAGCGTGGCAATACCCTCCCTCGGGAGGAGGCCCATGTTCAGCAGTGGACGTTATACGGGCTGATGATGATGATAGATGCTGCTGCTGATCAATCCATCAGGTGTATGTTCCTTAGTCGCATTTTAAGACACCCATGGGCAGATATGGGGTGGTCTGTTCTGAGACGGAAACCACACGACTCTAACACAAATACTCACATTACTGCCAAAGATCTTCAGCTCAAAGTCCCGCTCCAACTTCCCGTACAAATCTTTGGGAGCTCCTTTATACTTCAGGGTGAGCTCACTCGAGGGTCCAGACTCGAAGCAGTCGCTCTTGTTCCCGGAATACGTCAAGGTCAGATGACCCTCGTATGATGAGGGGTGCGCGGATATGTCTTGGTCGGAGGCCGCGTGGCTGATGTCCTGTTCCCGGAGACATACCTGATGGGAAGGCAAATATTTAAATGTTACCTAAATTCGCAAACGATAATAAATCTAGGTCCACAAAAAAAAAGATTATTAAGAACTTAGGTATGTATGTACTACCGGCCAAACTTAAGCATGCTCAGTTAAGAAAATAGTTCTGCGGAAGCGTAGATAGTGACAGACCACGCCCCTTCCTTGTACCCAATTAGAGACAATACATATTTGTGTGAGTGCAGTAAGTGCGTGCGTGTATTACGACGAACACAACTAAAATTCGCTTCCCATTGATCAAAACGCATGCATACGGTGATCGAGTCGAGAGCCGTGCTATGCGATTATCGCCTTAAAGGTGAGCATGCGGAAGTTTGGTCGATAGTACATACACTTGTACAACCTTTCACTAGCTAGGTACCCAAATAGACGACCGGAGAAGTAAGAAAGAAACTCCGGGTAATTTTTCGTCTCTTTTGCTTTGTTTTTTTGTTGTCAAGTCTTTTATTTACCTGTTTTATGTCTGTACTCATTATGTAAATCCGAAAGTAACATTGCCTGTATTTAATAGAATTAGTCGTCACTTTGCAGAAATCCATACTAACCGAAATAAAAAAACAAGATATATAACTAAATACTACTCTAAATTGGCGTCACTGGGAAGCGTTCCCAGAATGCTGGCAGCATTGCTACGCTGAATAGCAATGTTTATTTGTTGGGCAAAGTATAAACCAGCATTCTCGGAACACGTCACATTGTTAAGTGCCGCTGCGAGTTTTTTATATATTAGTATTTAGTTATACGTTATTTAATACAACGAGAAAATACATTATATACAACTAAAAGTAGCTAATTTAAATTAAAACTAACTTATAAAATACTACTATTCTAAAGCTATTCTACTTGGCAAGGTTCCCAGAATGCTGACAGCATTACCCCGTTGAATGGCAATGCTTACCTGCTGTGCAAATTAAAAACTAGCATTTGGAGAACGTGCCGCACTAAAGAGGGCCGCTGCGAGGTATTTATATACCACGAGGTAGTTATACGTTAGTTTTTAACTTTTGGTAGTTTTTAATTCTTAGTTCGCTTTAATTATAGATATATCAAGTTTTAATTCCGCTCAAAAATGTACATAGCAGTTTGAGCAGTACCGTTCGAATCACACCACCCTGATGACGCTTCGTGGAGGCGACACACGTTGTGCCGGTTCTTGCATATTGTGCATAATGCTTGCGGGCGGACATATTTTTGAGACGAATTAAAACAAGATATTTTGTGTTTTAATTTAGATTTGTTTGTCTGTTTGTAACGTTTATACGCTTAAACCAGTGAAACCTTCATCGGCTTCATCCCGTTGACGTTTGGCGATCGCTGTCGCAAAACGTCTTAAACAGTTTTACTTCATTAAAAGGAACCAATGTATATGATATCATCATCATCATCATTTCAGCCGTAGGACGTCCACTGCTGGACATAGGCCTCCCTCATAGATCTCCAGTTGTTACGGTTAGAAGTGGCCTGCATTCAACGTGATCCCGCGGCCTTAACCAGATCATCCGTCCGCTTGCCGATCCGCGGTCTCTATTCGAGAACTTTTCGGCATATGATATATTATAATATAATTGAATATTTATATCTTACCGTCCATTCTTTCCTCGTAGAGTTGTCTGTACTGGGTTGTAGCCCGTGCACAGTCAGTTGCACATTTTCATTGCCACCTGCGTTTTCAACTTTGGTTATCGCTTCCATTTCAAAGAAAATCTTCTTCGGATCTTCTTGACTGTACCGAATAGAGATTCCAAGAGTTAATACTGACGGCCATTTTCAAGGACAACACTTCGTCCATTCATCCATAAGTTATCTCAGTCCACTGTTGGACATAAGCCTCCCCCTCGCCTTATTAGCAAAGTTTCATCCACCCATGTATCATGCGCAATTTTTTGGAGAGATTCGAAGTTTCATATTCCGCCGTCCGCACACGGCGGAATATGAAACTTCGCATACTTATCTTCTATATATACTATACTGTATGTTTGTTTCGATTTAACTCAAAAAACGTTGAACAGATTTAAATCATTCTTTCACCATTGGAATGGGCGAATTCGTATGGATTGGGCGATCACTAGTTTGTATAGATATAGATGTAAAGATGGGGTAAATATCTGGCTATAAGTCTCGGACGTCATTTGTTTGATCCACACGCCGGACAAGAAATCTTTGTGTAAAATGTTAATAGACGGAGATTAATAATAAATCTCCCGTGCCTCGGAAAGCACGTTAAGCCGTTTGTCCCAATTGTTATAACATCATCTATAACAAAAGTATACCATGAAACGGACAGCAGCGTTTCCCTGTGTATTACAACATAATACTGCGGTCACAAACCCGCCTGCCAAGCATGGTGACTTTGGCAAAACCGAGGCCTATGTTCAGCAGTAGACGTTATACGGGTTGATAATGATAATCACAGGTCGACAAGGTTTTTGATGCACGGAAAAACACACATTTATTTGTCATCTCAGAGAATTATGGATATTGTTTCATCATTAAAAATATTCTGTCACGTCTAATTTTAGCGATATTTGACAATAAAATGTAGAAAATTGGCATTTAGGCCTTTTATAAACATTGGTAAATATTCTAGTAAATCTATTAGTAAAATTATATAATGACTGTTTTTGTAAGTAGCTATTACGAATTACAACTAACATTTATGATTTTGTTGCTGTAATGTTCTTTTATAAAAATATTAGCATTTGAGTGCTATCAGTAAAAACTCCATACAAAATTACTCTATTGAAATGTATGAGAAAAATAAAGACCTACAAAATGTTTAATATCTTTGCATTAGAAAACCATAGAAACTTTTTGTAAACTATATTAAAAAATTCAGTTGTTTGACTATCTCTAATATATTAAGTTAAGGAATAAGAATATTATACTATTCTAAAAAAAGTTGCAAATATAGATAAATCAGCATATTTTTATATATTTATAAGCAAATATGTCAAAAATGTGACGTGATATATAAATTGTAATTATTATTCAGATTTTAATTAACACTGATTAATACAAAAAATAAAATAGAAGTTCTGCATCATGAAAGAAGTAAAATTTTGTTCACTTAAAAACTAATTCCTGAATATCAACAATTACCTCACCCGGCAATAAAAATCTTCATTATTATGTGGAGGAACACCAACAACCGTTCCTCTACAGGTCTAATAGAGAGAGAGAATTGAATATAAAGCATAACTTACCTAAAATACTTCAAGAACAGCGACAAATCAAACTTGCTGGTGTCATCATTGACGCTGATCTGGTTGACCTGGACCTTCAGCTTGAGGATATCGTTCTCTGTCTTCATCAGGTGCTGTGGAGGGAGAATCAGGCCGCAAGACCCTGAGGGGGGAGAGGTGAAGAGGAGGATGCTGTTCAAGATGATAAGCGACGGCTGGATGGATGTAAGGAAGCTGTGGAAGAAAAAGTGATTTAGAAAACTTATGTACTTATCTACCCTGGTAATGGAAAAGTACACTAATATAATTTTTTCAGGATTATACAATAAATATAGAAAAATACACCTTTTTTCCTGATTCATACCACTAGTTTTACTATATGGCACGCCTTTAAACAGGGTCCATAAGATTAAGTATCTTGGATTAAGTTACTAACCCCCAACCTCAAAGACGATGACGACATATTACTGAACGGGAGCGGAGAGCGTTGTCGGATAGAGCAAATATGCTGGTACGCAGGTTTGCACGATGCTCACTTCCCGTTAAGATAACACTCTTTCGAGCCTGCTGTAAATCTTTTTACACATGCACCCGGTGGGCTAGATATACGCAAAGGTACTACAACGCTCTCTGCGTTCAGTATAATAACGCGTTTAGGATGCTGGTGGGGCTCCCCCGCTTCTGTAGCGCATCGGGGATGTTCGCGGATGCGCATGTAAATTGTTTCTACACAATTATGCGTAAAAGTTGTGCGTCCATGGTGCGCAGTTTGTGGGGCGACTCAAACAGTATCCTAGGCATGATTTCAAGTCGCCTAGACTGTGTTTTCGTGGGTCACTGTTGAGCCATCTCACACGGTGATCCACTATTATTTTTTATGTGTTTTTGTGTAGTATTATAAGGAATATATGTAACTAATATAGTTTTTAAGCCTTACTCATTTATTGAGTCATGTTACTTGAATAAAGATAATTCTATTCTATAACATGTAATTAGATTCCTACGCGCGTTGCTCAATGGCTAGGGCATCGGACTTGCGATCATGTGGTCGCCGGTTCTATCCCCTCCCATTGCACTACCGACGTGAACCCACTCGTAACACAAGCATTTTAGCTTAGCACGAGGCCGCGAGGGGTTAAGTAGGATACTAATAACCAGCAAAACTCTGTTAGTAATGTTTATAAAAAAATGCTCTCCTTAACATTGTATTATTATACCAGAGGACATTATACGGGCTGATGATGATGATCATGATGATTATACTAGCTGTTATTGTTATATTGTTATTATACTTACTCGTAATGATTGATTTTCGATGTGAATAGTTTGTCCAACACTTCGCCACCGGTCATGGGTCGTTCGCAATCGAAAAATACGCTTTTGTTGTCCAGAATCTGAGGAAGCCAATAATAATCAGCGATTTTATCATTTATATATTGTCTTAAA
This sequence comes from Nycteola revayana, assembly GCA_947037095.2. Lineage (NCBI taxonomy): Eukaryota > Metazoa > Arthropoda > Insecta > Lepidoptera > Nolidae > Nycteola > Nycteola revayana. Next base: position 8,571,064 of record OX344840.2, read on the forward strand.
CATGAATACCTATTGAATTAGAATTGGTATTGATAACTCCAACCGAAGCATCTGTCTTAAAAATAGTTAATTTTTAGGGTTTACCCGTACCTGAAGGGTAAAAGCGGGACCATATTATTAAGACTTCGCATTCTGTCGGTACTGTCGGACAACCTCCGTAGCGAAGCGGTAATTGGCTCGCTTTAAATCTCGGAGGTCGTGGGTTCGATCCCCACACCGGACAAGAAATCTTTGGGTAAATTCTGAGATTTCTTTCCGGGTCTGGTTGGTTGAGGGACTACCCTCCGTGCCTCGGAAAGCACGTTAAGCCGTTGGTCCCGGTTGTTATAACATCATCTATAATAATCGTATATCAAGGAATGGGCAGCAGCGTTTTCTTGTGTGTTACAACATAATACTGCGGTCACCAACCCGCCTGCCAAGCGTGGTGACTATGGCAAAAACCCTCCCTCGGGAGGAGGCCCATGTTCAGCAGTGGACGTTATACGGGCAGATGATGATGATTCTGTCGGTCTGTAACCAGGCTGTATCTCGAGAACCGTGGTAGCAAGATTGTTGAAATTTTCACAAATTATGTATATCTGTTGCCGCTATAACAAAAAATACAAAAAATATTCAATACATTTTTATGGGGGGCTCTCATACAACACACCTGATTTTTTTGGCCATTTTTGTTCGATGTCAATAATGTCAACAGGTAGGCACTTGAAAATGGCACGGAACTCTTCGTGCGCGAGTCACTCGCATTTGCCTGTTTTTTTTCCTTACCAAGGAAATAGCCCCTATCTACCTCATGTTAAGTGGCATAGAAGGCCAAATGCAAAGACAGCTGGTGCCAGTATAGTAGACACTTTCAGCACTAACACCCTTCGTGAGTTCTGACGACCCTGACTCACTCACAGAAACACAACATCTATATTAATATTATAAAGAGTTACTATACTGCACTATACAACTTCCGTAGCCGAGCGGTATTTGGCTCACTTTGGATCTCGGAGGTCGTGGGTTCGATCCCCACGCCAGAGAGGAAATCTTTGTAAATATTCTGAGATTTCTTTGCGGGTCTGATTGATTGAGGGAGTACCTTCCGTGCCTTGGAAAGCACGTTAAGCCCTAGGTCCCGATTTTTATAACATGATCTAAAATAATCGTATATCAAGGAACGGGTAGCAGCGTTTCCTTGTCTGGTACAACATGGTGACTATGGCAAATACCCTCCCTCGGTAGCCTCCTTCCTCCATTTTCAGCAGTGGTCGTGATACGGGCTGATGATGATGATACTGCACTGTATGTACTATGTCACCCCGTTTACCTCCTCTGCTAAACATATTGTCAGAATCACCTCGCTTGACGATCGCAGTAAGATGGTAACTAATCTTGATCTGATAGATGCTGCTGGCCATCCATTAGATGTATGTCCTTTAGTAACCTCGTACGACACTCATGAGAAGACTTGGGGTGGTCTTCTCTCAGCACACCATTTAACTGGTCAAGATCAAAAGAAATACCTACCGCTCGACCATTGTCTCCACCTGACACCGTGGTAGTAGACTTCATACCAGCTGTCTCTACAGAGATCTGAGCGCGGGAGTGCATGGCCACTCCGCCTTGTTGAGCGCCAGGGTTGGGCCACGTCAACCTGGGAAAGACAAGTCAACTTACACCATCTCCAATGTTAAGTTCCCGTAAACCAATTTAGAATCCTGAAGACCAGAATTGTATGAAATAGAATACAAATTGACGTAAGTTGTACCCACGATTATAATACCTATACCTAAAATTCTTAATATCAGATTTATGGTCTACCTCTATGGCATCATCGTCATCATCAGCCCGTATAACGTCCACTGCTGAACATGGGCCTCCTTCTCGATATTTGCCATAGTCACCATGCTTGGCAGGTGGATTGGTGACCGCAGTGTTATGATGTACCACACAAGGAAATGCTGCTGCCCGTTCCTTGATATAAGATTATTATAGATGATGTTATAACAATCGGGACCAACGGCTTAACGTCGTCCAACCAGATCCGGAACGAAATCTTAGAATTTACACAAAGATTTCCTATCCTGTGTAATCTGTGTCGGACTCAATATATTTTTATAGTATTCATGCTTCAATAGCCATGAAGACTAAAAGGCCGCCGGTCGTTTCAGCATTTCACTTAAAAAATACTCACTCCAAAGACTGGTCTCCTGTAGATATGGTGACGTTGAACCTCATAGGTAGATGTGCTACCACCGACTGCTGGATCCGAGCTGAATGGAGGGACTGCACCAGGGGTCCGTAGGTAGAGAGGGTGGTGACTGAACTGCCTTGATACCTGAAACAGACGCGAAGGATACTTTTAGCATTGAATTTATAGGCTTTAGTATACACCGAGTTTTAGTTGTACCTTAAACTTAGCCAAATTATTTATTTTTTATAGTACAATCGGTCTATGTATTGTCGCAGCCAGATCGTGTAGTAAGCTTCTTACCATTACGGCTAGCCGTTATCAAACATGACAGTTTTAAAATGTGGCGATACAATAATTAGAATTAGGAATGCGGCTTAATAAAAATCCGCCGGAACGCATTCGACGCCATACGTTTTTCAACACGGCTAGCCGTAATGTATCTAAAGCAGCGAGTAAATAGCCGCGTTGTTGGTTTAGATTTTTTTATTTACCACCCAATAAATCCGCCGTTATAAAAAACGCCTAGCTGTAATGTAATGCAGCGGATTGTACGATCTGGCTGCGTCATATACATATACATTTTCAATAGTATTAAAAATATAATGTTTTCGAAGATATGTACAACTAAAACTAGCATCAAGATGAGCAGGGCTCCAGCTTTGGGAGGACTGGACTGAGCACCGTAGAGTTGACATGGCCCAACCTTTTGGAATGGGCTGGTAGAAATCACATATCATATTGTCATCCACAGCTGAACATAGGCCTCGTCCATCGATGTCCAGCGGGAACTATTGCCTGCATCCCCACTGACGCCCTGCGACCTTTATGGGATCGTCGTTCCATCGTGATGTTAGCAATTCCCGATGCCCGCATAATTGAAGCTTGGGGTAGCACCCGGGGGGTTCTAGAGGGTAAACTTCGTGGTATGATTAGCATATCATCACTATGAAGAGGGGGTTACTACATAGCTTACTGCTGCAGCGGTTGGGATGCCTAATCCCTTTCCTTCCGGAAAAAAAGAGCTCCAGCCTCAATACATAAAAAAATGTTTTAAGCTACAAACAAACTGTGGAAACTCCCTCCTCCCTCAGCTCAAGGCAGTCGCTGGTGGAATATTAAGGAATAATAATAATTATCATCATTATCATCATCATCAGCCCGTATAACGTCCACTACTGAGCATGGGCCTCCTCCAAGGGGGAGGTTATTTGCCATAGTGACCACGCTTGGCAGGCGGATTGGTGACCGCTGTATTATGTTGTTCCACACAAGGAAATGCTGCTGCCCGTTCCTTGATATACGATTATAATAGATGATGTTATAACAATCGGGACCAAAGGCTTAACGTGCTTTCCGAGGCACGGAGGGTAGTCCCTCAACCAACCAGACCCTGAAAGAAATATTAGAATTTACACAAAGATTTACTGTCCGGCGTGAGGATCGAACCCACGACCTCCGAGATTTAAAGCGAGCCAAATAGCCAAACGAAGGTTGTAGGTTGTAAGGAAAAATGAAGTACTTTGTTTATTTACTTAGATCTGTTATCATCATATCAGCCTGTGATCTTCCACTGCTGAACACGATCTCCCCCATCGTTGTTCAGCAGGAACGATAGCTAGCGGCCTGCATCCACTGACTCCCTGCGACCTTTATGAGGTCGTCGGTCCAATTTATCTGTTAAGTTCTGATAAAATTACCTGATATGTAAATCATTCTTCCAAGTCAAATCATCAGACGTTGGCGCAGTCAAATTGCCTCTGATCGAAGTGAAAGACAAGATAGTGGACTGCAATCGAATTGGCGTTCCTGGAATCATAACATTAATCATCATCATCAACAGCCCGTACAACGTCCACTGCTGAACATGGGCCTCCTCCCGAGGGGGGGTTTTGCCATAGTCACCACGCTTGGTAGGTGGATTGGTGACCGCAGTTTTATGTTGTAATACACAGGGAAACTCTGCTACCCGTTCCCTGATATACGCTTCTTATAACAATCGAAACCAACGGCTTAACGTGCTTTCCGAGGCACGGAGGGTAGTCCCTCAACCAACCAGACCCGGAAAGAAATCTTAGAATTTACACAAAGATTTCTTGTCCGGTGTGGGGATCGAACCTACGACCTTCGAGACTTAAAGCGAGCCAAGTAGGTACCGCTACGCTACGGAGGTTGTCTAACATAAATACAATTATCTAACTTATTGGTTTTATATTTGAGTAGCTTAGAATAGATCACTCCATATCTTCCCATGGGTGTCGTAAGAATCGACTACGAGTTGTCCGGGTTACCAAATTTTACACATGGCAAACATACTCGTCGAGTATGTTTGCCATGTGTAAAATTTGGTAACCCGGACAAGACGCGCGAAAACCCCGGATTCTAGAGCCCAAAACCCGAATTAAACGAAACGAACGAATTAAACGATATTTATTCAGCACTTAGGTATTTACATACACTTGCACTTGTCAATTATATACTATGAAATATGATTAATATAATTAAATACAAAATATCGCAACTAAAATCTATTGCGGATTAGCCAATGGTCTGTCTGTCAGTCTAGTATCACCCGGATATGTCATCAGGTTTTTTTAAGTATAGTCAGTGTAATGAAAGTGCGTGTGTCGTGGGCGGCCGCAGACTTGAGATTTTTAAACCCAACAAATGTACGACAATAACAAATGAAGTCTGTTCAGGACGCTCCCCGGACACTCTCAAATTAGGAAAATTTCGGGGAAAACCGGTCGGATTGCAACCCTTACTCAGGCACAAACAGCTGATAGATGAACAGCAGCATTTATCAGCTCAAGGATATTCCCATCTTACTGCTATCACTAATCTGCCTGGCAAGCGTGGTAATTATGGTAATATTCCTTAACGACCTTGGCTTGCCACGATATGTTAAGAGGAGGCCCATGTTTAACAGCTAATGGGCAGATAAATTTAGTAAAGCTTTTTTCTATCATTGTTTCAAATATAAAAAGACTTTTGGTCCACTCTGTGCCCTCCCGACTCTTAGTTTGCTAAGAACCTTCCGATGCCCTCGTAGACCCGATATCCGAGAGGCCCGCGAACTGTAAAGTAGAGCGACAGTTGCACAAAACTCCCCTCAACTAAAAGCCATAATCCCTCAATCTCCCCGTCAGCGACCGCCCTGAGCCGAGGTCCAAGTCCCACAGGGGACGCTCTCTGGCGCAGGTTGCTAAGTTTGTAGTGTTTAAACCATTTATCTAGGCTGGAGCTCTGCTCACCTTTATGCCCGGTGAAGTAGCAAAAACGTCGGGGCTAACAACATTATGTCCGTACGAAAAAAAAGGTCCACTCTGTCTTAGTGGTAATATAGCATTTAGTTCGCATATATGTGAAACCTCCGTGGCGTAGGTATTCGGCTCGCTTTAAACTCGGAGGTCATGGCTTCGATACCTATGCTGGACAAGATTTTTTTAGTACAGATTATAAGATTTCTTTCCGGGTCTGGTTGGTTGAGGGACTACTATTCGTGCCTCGGAAAGAACGTTAAACCGTTGGTCTCAATTGTTATAACATCATCTATAATAATCGTATATCAAGAAACGGGCAGCAGCGTTTCCTTGTGTGGTGCAACATAATACTGCAATCACCAATCCGCCTGCCAAGCGTGGTGACTATATAAAACCCTACCTCAGGAGGAGGCCCATGTTCAGCAGTATACTGTTCTGTAAATTATACTTACCCAATTCACTGGGGACGTTGATATCACTCTGGAAGGGGTAGTAGACTATCTGTTGGTTGATATGGCTGCCAAACCGCAAGAAATCTTCTATGTAAGCCACTGGAAATTAAAATAAAAGATTACAATTTTATTCCTCAATTCCGCAACTATACTGCGAGAAAAACCAGACCCGGAAAGAATTTACACAAAGATTTTCAGTCGAACGTCGTCGAGTCGTAGAGATCGAACCCACGACCTGCAAGATTTAAAGCGAGCCAAATACTGCTACGCTACAGATGTTGTCCTAAACCATGTTTAACATTTAAATATACATAAAAAATAGATGATGATGATGATGATTAAAATCGCTTGCTACAGGTTTCATAACAACATGGCAGAAATGACTTACAATCATCTCCATTCCAGCTCTCGAACCTGGATTGGTTCATGTGTGTGGCGAAGACTGTCTTCTCGTGGACTTTCACCACTATGTCGATGTGTACCTGAAATTGTATACAAGGGTAAATTTTGCCAACCCTGAAATCGCGAAAATTATTATTTTTTCGAGGTAGGTAAGTGAACATAAATGTATGGAACAGCTGATTTTTTTTCCGCGATTTCGGCATCAGTACTTTCACCCCTTGAAAGGTTGTTAATGTTTTAAAAATAACCCTGTAAAATGTTAATGAAAATTATGGCATACGAAATTATGAGATGGAGGCTAGTCACGTAACGATATTACTATGATTTGGATAAAAATGTCTTCACAACTCAGCGTTTACTATGCATGCAAAAAATAATTTAAATATATCAATTTATTAAGTTAATGTATCTCCGATAATACAGTAACAATAAAATAGGAAATGCGTTACAATAACCCGAAAGTATTGAATACATATTTATCGAAGTTGTAGTCATATCTTTAGTGATGCTCCACTAGGATAGGCAAGACTAGGTACATACTGCTGCTACCATACGGAAGAAACAAAAGTACTACAGGAAAACAAGATCTCTATGCTTAAGAAACCTTCGTGGGGTAAAAAGGTAAAATAGAATGCGGAACACCACGTTGCGTTCGAAAACGGGCATAGTAGGACGTAGGCAAAAAGGTTACTAGGCTAAAATGGGATTGGGTGGGTCGCGTTAGCCGCATGCACAGTGACCGCTGGGCAAGACTCCACGCAATGGGTGCCAAATGATGGACGGTGTCACCGAGGACGGCCCAGAAAGAGGTGGCGAGATGACCTCGACGCGCTACTAAGGGACTGGTTCGAGGTGGCGTGGGAAAACGATAAATGGAAGGATTTGGGGGACAGCAGTGCGACAGTATAGGTTAGGAAAAAAAAAGTTTTTTACCCTCTCAGGAACTTTGACAGACCACGCATCAAGTTTCTTGAGCAGCTGGATGAGATCTTCCGCCTTCAGCTCCTTGGAGTTAAACCTGTTGAACCGGTAGAAGAGACTGCTGGCTATGCCTTCCACGATCACGTATACCTGGAAGATGGAGAGGAATATCTAAGACTAGTGGTCGCCCAATGGTGGAAATTCGACCATCATCCTACAAATATTGTAAACGCGAAAGTTTGTAAGTATGGATGAATGGATGGATGTTTGTTACTCTTTCACGCAAAAACTACTGAATGGATTTGGCTGAAAGTTTAAACGCGGATAGTTTATAAGCTGGATTAATATATAGGCTACAAAATGTCACGCTCCGACCCACTGGAGCACAGTGACGTAGATAAAACCGCGGGGCGTAGCTAGTGTAAAATAAATTATCATTCTATTTTATTTTACACTAATTTATTCTCTTGTGGCCGGATCAGAAATAGAACCTTGACCTTCGAGATTTAAGGCAATACTTGTAGTCATGATAATTGTATCCGGACAGCATCCGTAGTATCATCATCATCAGCCCGTATAACATCCACTGCAGCTAAGCATGGGCTTTTTCGCGAGCAAGAGTTTTTGCCATAGTTACCATACCTGGCAGGCAGATTGGTGATCGCAGTATTATGTTGTAACACACAAGGAAACGCTGCTGTCGATTCATTGGTATACAATTGTAATAGATTTTGTTATAACAATCGGGACCAATAACTTTACACATTGATATTATATTTATATATCACTTACGTCAGCTTTATAAGGTCTTCTGCCACCAGTATTCAACTTCCACCCCACAAAAGTGGGGAACACCCCTTCAGAGTCACCAACGCTGAAGATCTGGAGCGACGGTGTCTGATCCTCTTCTTGTGCACTTATGATGTAATTGTTTGTCGCCCAATATAGAGGGTCAGGATTCGATACTTGGTTCACCACAAATGGAATGTAAAAGGATCTGAAAAGCGAGACATATTCTATACTAATATATAAAACAGAAGTGTTTGATTGTTTGAACGCCCTAATCTGAGTAACTACTAGAACGATTTTTTAGCGAATTAAACGACATTTATTCAGCACTTAGGTATTTACATACACTTGCACTTGTCAATTGTACACAATGAAATATGATTAATATAATTAAATACAAAATATCGCAACTACAATCTATTGCGGATTAGCTAATGGTGTGTCTGTCAAGAATTAATTCTATAATTAAAATCTTAATATAAATTAGCTCTATAGAAAGAGGCACGTTTTTAAACTATATTTTTACACATAAGCAACACACGCCTGCGGGCACCCTTAATGGACTAGGACCACGGCTCAAGGCATCGCTAATGCTATGAGAAATGTTACAAAAAGAGTGAATGATCACACACAATGGGACAGGGGGCCAACGCGGTCCTCGGTCTGTCCGGCGAGGACCCTAGCCTAGCTAACCTGCAGGTTTCTCTAGCTACCTAAGTGGATGGCAGATTTGAAAAATCTTTCAATGTAAATAGCCCATTTATCGAGGAAGGCTATAGGCTATTTAATTATGAAGTTCTTACGTCAATGGTTACGGTGCGGGAGGTTTGACAATCTGACAACCTCACCTGCACCTGAATCGTATATTACAGAATAAGTCATATTCTTTAACCATATTGAGATTTTGCGTTTTGCATTTTTCTAAAATAACTTCATATGTCAAAGAAAAACCAGGAAAATTACTTTGCTTGACTTTTGGGGTTTCTGAAAATTCTAATTCACCTGGTCTCTTACCGTGTGTTGATAAATCGACCAGTATTTGGATTATATTTTGAAAGTTGATAAATATAATCTGTCCTATGCAGTTGGCCAATTTCCTAGGAATTTTTCGAGAACCGGAATGGAGTCTTCTGGTATAGTTTTCGGTCTGGATTTTGAATGTTAAGGAAACTGTCCTATGCAGTTGGTTAATCTCCGTGGAGTTTTGGCGGAACCGGAATCGAGTCTTTCTTTTCTTTCTGGGACGGTTTTCGGAGTGGATTTTTAAAACTTAATATGTCCTGGTCAGTTGGCACATTTCCCTGGAGTTTGGCCGTGTCAAACATTTTTTTTCTTTCTTTCTTAAACTAATATATAAAGTTGAATAGCTCGTTTGTTTGCTTGAACGCTCTAATCTCATCAAGTCGATTTGAAAAATGGTTCAGTGCAAGACAGCCCTTTTATCGAGGAAGTTTATACAGGCTATATGTCTGCCCTGCTATCGTCATTTTTGGAATTTTCACTTTTTGACAATTTTGCACAAAAATGGCAAGTACGAAACGCCGGTTTCTATATATAAAAAACATGTTTCTAATAAAATAAAATATATGATTTTAATATTTTTATGTATTTCATTTTCGCAAAAAAGTGAAAATCCCAAAAATCTCCCACGGGAACAGGTGTTACGCGTGTAAAGCCAGACGCGGGAAGCTAGTGACTAAATAAACTAAAAAAGTAAAACAAGTATCTACTACTCACGTAACTTTATATCCCGAAAAATACTTGTTGTGCTCCATATTCTTGATGGTGGCAAACCAGAATCGTCTCAGCTGTTTATTATCGCAGTGCATGATATAATTGTGTATAAACATAAAGTCTGATTCCCTGATGTTGGAAGAACTCATGAACCGGTGAAGAGCTATGATGCGGAGCTGGATATTTTCTGACTCGTTCGTTATTATTGGTAAAGACGTTTGGAGGACCTGCAATTCAAATTTCAATTTCATTTATTCCGTAAAAATGGTTACATTTGTTTGGAATCGTCATATTTTTTCTCCTATTGTGCAGTGCGTGACGTGGCGACTACTGAGAAACACTGCCAAAAAACTCAGTAGAACCCTCTTTATTATCTGACTAACAAAATATTTTATTTTACATTTAAATTGGAGCGACAAGAGACGGAAATATGTTAACTTGTCGTTCATCCAAAGTTGGGAAAGACAAAAAAGTAAGAGACAATCACATATTACTTATTCTTCCCTCTTTCATCATTTCAACCGTAAGACGTCCACTACTGGACATAAGCCTCATAGATCTTCAGTTATAACGGCTGAAGCGGTGATTCCGCGGCCTTAACTAGCTGTTGGTAGACTACGCTTGCCGATCCGCGATCCGCGATCCGATTTGTCCTAACGGCCATCTGTTCTCCGTGTAAACGCTGCTGCCCGTTCCTTGATATACGATTATTTCATAATGATGATGATTACGAACAATCGGGACCAACGGCCTACTGTGCTTTCCGAGACACGGAGGGTAGTCCCTCAACCAACCAGACCCGGAAAGAAATATTAGAATTTACACAAAGATTTCTTGTCCGGCGTAGGAATCAAACCCGTCGTGGGTTTGATTCCTACGCCGGACAAGAAATCCGAGAGTTAAAGTGAGCCATAATAATCGTATATCAAGGTACGGGCAGCAGCGTTTCGTTGTATGGTACAACATAATACTGCGGTCACCAACACGCCTGCCTAGTGTGGTGACTATGGCAAATACCCTCCCCTGGGAGGAGGCCCATGTTCATTAGTGAACGTTATACGGGCTGATGATGATGACGAGGGGTAACCTTTTCCAAAAAACAATAATAATCTTACCACACTATGTTCCTCATACTTGGAGCTTTCGGCCAGTGCTGCCCATATACGTTCATGTCTGTCTCTATTGCTGTCTGTATATATTATCCTGATGTAGGATTCGGCTGTGTACCCAATGTTGCATAGACCTTGAAGCCAAATCATACGGTCCAGGTATTGGGGACAATCTGGAAGAATTATTGAAGCTGTAAGATTTTTTAAGACTAACAATGTACACACCCTCCGTAAAGTAGCGGTATTTCACTCGCTTTAAATCTCGGAGGTCGTGGGTTCGTTCTCCCCGCCGGTTAAGAAATCCTTGTGTCAATTCTAAGATTTCTTTCCTGGTCTGGTTGGTTGACGGACTACCCTCAATTCCTCTGAAAGCACGTTAAGCCGTCGGTCCCGATTGTTATAACATCAACTATAAGAATCGTTTATCAAAGAACGGGCAGCAGCGTTTCCTTGTGTGGTACAACATATTACTGCGGTCACTAAGTCGCCTGCTAAGCATGGTGACTTTGGCAAATACCCTCCCTCGGAAGGAGGTCCATGTTCAGCAGTGGACGTTATACGGGCTGATGATGAAGAGTAAAAACTCACCACTATACATTCTAAAATACTTCACGACAATATTGTCAAAGTAGTCTTGCTTCACTTGAGCCAAGCTCATGGTCTTGTGCAGCAAAGACGCGAAGCTCAGAATACCAGCATGGCGGATATCTGCAGTGAAGTCCAGCCCGAGCTTGCTGAACACTTCTAATTCTTCTAGAAGCTTCTGGTGAGGAGCTGCCACGTTGAATGGCAGTTTGCGGATCAGAGAGAGGAGGGCTGCATCTTCGACTTTGGCCTGGAATATGGTAAAAATGGGCTTGAAATAATCTAGTCCTCAGAAGTACAAGGATCGATGTACTTTTATACTTCAGAAGCATTTGGTAGTAAGTGCCAAATACAAACGTGTACGACAATGGGCATGAGGACTAAAAGAATCTATTTAGTCCGTGAGTTAGATAACTAAAAAATATTGGACACGTATTTTTTTCTTTATCAAATCCATATAAATTGACAAAGATACAGAGCAACAACAAACTATAAAGTTCAGGAGAGGGGGGCTTGTGACGTCACTATTAGGTAAAATTGTACCTAATAGTGACGTCACACAAAATTTCAACGCACTGTATCTTCGTCATTTTTTGTTTGGGAAACGACAAAAAAAATACGTGTCCAATATTTTTTGGTAATCTAACAGACGGACTAAATAGATTTTTTAGTCCACATGCCAATTGATTGTGAGGCATAATGCAAACACATCCGACCTTATGCTTCTAATGCTGATTTTCCACCAGAGGGGCGAGACAATAACACGGTAATAAGTAGCAATGAATAACAATAAGCTTCTCGCGAGAAGCGTGTTTCTGTTGCAAAGTAATTTATACTCTATATCGGAAGCAATACGGTTCATTTTTAAACAAACAAATATTTCAATTCACGCCTCGCCTCGTCTCGTCTCGCCACACTGTTTCCACCAAAGATGCGCTGGGAGAGGATTGAAAATTTGCCATAAAAATTTCAATTCCCTCCTCGTCTCGTCTCGTCTCGCGCCTCTGGTGGAAAATCAGCATAATATGTTTTATTCCTCATTCAATATAATCTTGCAATTCAATATAAATTCTAGTGATACACACTAGAATTCCACTTACGCCAGATTCTGCAAAGCATTTATTGGTCTGCAGAATCTGGCTAGGCATCTGGCATCTAGCACTGCAGGAACCACCGGTAGTGGTTACGATAGTTGTCTCTGAGACCTGGTGTTCTGGGTTCGATTCCCACCCGGGACAATTATTTGTGTGAACCACAAATAGTTGTTCTGAGTCTGGGTGTACTTTGTGTCCGTGAAATGAATGTTTGTAAAGTCCCCCGCGACACAGGGATTTATTTCCCTAGTGCGGGAGTTGTGTTTAAAAAGATAATAATAATAATATAATAAGACTGCATCAATGTCTCAGTGGTTACGGTAGTGGCTTCTGAGACCTGGTGATCAGTGTTCGATTCCCACCCGGGACAATAATTTGTGTCAACATCGAATACTTGTGTTTGTAAATAAAATTCCCATGAAATGTACAACTTAAATTTAAGTTTTCAAAAGAGCTCTTTTTCGGATACTAACCTTCTCCTCTAACACCAGATACTTGATGAACCTGACGCAGCCGTCGCTCCTGGCGTGAGGCAGTACCTCAAGGAAGATGTTCCTCGCAGTCTCCAGCTCATAGCTGGTGCCTAGTACCAGGTCGTTAAACAAGCTTATCAGGGTCTCGTAGTTCAGTCTTGAGATTGTGCTGAAATTTAGAAAATGGTGGTTGAGATTTTTTGTCAGATGGACATAATGGGGTTAGAGCCACGAGGCTCTTGCCAGACAAAGAGGCCATCTGTGTTTGACCTTGTTAAATTCTTTCTACACACCGGCGATAAACCTTTTGGTAAATTCGGTTTCCAACTGCACAATTGACAACATTTCAAAATTCTTAACACACAAAAATACCGTTTTTTTATTTTCGAATTCTGATCCGGAAACTATTTTTTTTTTTTTTGCCGGCTGTTTTTTAATCTGATAATTGCGCGATGCCGTTTCTTTTTTTCTTTTCTTTCTTCTAAAGTTTCGGTCACCATGAAACGATCACCATAAAATGTCACCATATTCTTGAAGGTATGAATATGTGTACAAAGCTTCATGGTGACCGGTTAAGAAGTTTTTTTTTGTAACAATTAAACTTACATTCACATTTATATTAGTAGGGATTCTAGGTTTTCAATGTAAGAACCATTATGAGCAGAAATAAAGTTTTTTTATTATTTATGATAACACAGGTCAATGATGAAAAAACTTTTTTAATAATTTTAGCTAAACTTTATGCAATTCGAATTAATTGATTCACCCACCGATTTTTCATGTATTTTTTATTATACATATATAAATTTCCCCCTTATGTATAATATAGGAAAATGAATCCCTATTTCTCTTGGTTACGGCATCACGCGTGAACGGCGTGACATATTTCTTCAATTTTTTTTGTTTGTTTTTAATTATCTGGAGTAGGTTCTCATGATAGAAAAAAATAAGAGAACTGAAATGAAGAGTAAAAACGGGATCCTATTACTAAGACTTCGCTGTCTGTCTGTCAGTCACCAGGCTGTATCTCAAGAACCGCGATAGCTAGACAGTTAACATTTTCACAGTTGATGTATTTCTATTGCCGCTATAACAACAAAATACTAAAAATAAAATAAGTATTTAAGGTGGGCTCCCAAACATCAAACTTTTTGTTTTTGAAATTTTTTGCTCGTTATCAATAACGTTAACAGAAAATGATACAGAACGTTTCGTGCGCGAGTCGGACTCGCACTTGACTCTTTTACAATTCAAGAGCTCAGAAGCATAACGTGGGATGTGCCATTCTACGTCAGAAACATTCGTCGTATTTGTCTTTATCGTGAGCTGGCACTTACGACCAAATGCTTCTGAAGTGTAATTGACATCGGTCATTATGCTTCTGAGGCTGAGGTCTAGAATTATTTATTTATTTAAGGCTTACCAACTAAAATACATACTTGTCATTCGTTTAAACCAGCGGTCGGCAACCTTTTGGCAGACAAGGGCCACAAAGTGGAAAAATAAACTAAAGGTCCTACTTGTGATATTAAGGTGGTCACATCACATTGAAAAATTTACAATATCATCCTCATTTGTTCGTTCTTGGGCAGAGTGAAGCGCGTTCTTAAGGCTGGATCTTTCCGCGGTACGCAGTTACAAAACATTACCGGGCCGCAAATAAGAAGTCCGAGGGCCGCATGCGGCTTGCGGGCAGCGTGTTACCGACCGCTGGTTTAAACATTAAATAGAAAAGTGAATGTATGCTTTGCGAAAGCCAAATTGTGTAGCAGGCCTTATTATAACATTTTTGATTATATTAGTGACAAAAATGCTTGGGATTGAGTCGCTCCAATTACAATGTAAAATAGAAAATGATGTATAAATTTAATAAAATATTATTATAAAAAAGAGGATTCTACTGCGTTTTTTGGCAGTGTTTCTTAATAGTCTCCACGTCACGCACTGCACGGTAGGGAAAAAATATGTCGATTCCAAATAAATGTAACCATTTTTACAGAATAAATGATATTTGACTGAAATTACAGGTAGGCACAACATTTTTTCATAACACTGTTCAAGCTAATAAGTATATAAAAACTTAAGTACATGAAAAACAAATAAGTCTTAGAGCGGTTTCGCACTACATCCGATCCGAATCCGATCCGAACCCGATCCGAACCCGTGAAAATATTTGTCTAGGAAAGAAATCGGATGACGGATCTCGGATCTAGTGCGTAAATTACCATAGAAATAGTTCTACGGCTACTACGGATTATATATATTTTCACGGGTTCGGATCGGATTCGGATCGGACGTAGTGCGAAACCACTCTTAAGCTATATATATATATATATATATATATATATATATATATATATATATATATATATAAAAGAAAAACAGTAAAATATATAATAAATTCACTTACTTCAACAGATCTATAAAATCCAAGCTGTGAATCAACGATGCGTTCCTAACGATGTTATCTGCATCAATACCCTTTCTGGCTATCTTCAGGAGAAGCTGAAAGTAATTAGTAAATCAATTAGGTTTTACCATTGGGGGTGTACTGGTTCCTGCTACGAGTACCTACATATCGATGTATGGCAGTTTTAGTATCTAGGTTGTATCACTAACCTAGATACTAAAACTGTTTAAAAAATGTACAAAATGATTAATAGATAGATAAACTCTTTATTGTACACTAATAAAAACAAGAACACAGAAAACTTACAAACTAATCGGTATACAGAGCATGTACAATTGGCGGCCTTATCACAAAATGTGATCTCTTCCAGGCAACCGAGGAAGGAGTCAAACAAAGGAGTTTGAGAGAGGGGTAGTGTAAAATAAAAAAAATAAAATAAAATGAAAAATAGGAATAGGAAATAGTGTATTAAGTAAGTGATTATATGTATATATACATATATAAATATATATATATAGATAGCGATATATAAAATATATATTTATATACGAAAATAATTATATAATAATATAAACAGGAATACATCTAGTGTTGTTGAGTGTTTTGTAGTGACAGGTAATGGTCATTGACTCGTCTTTGAAACTCATGCAAACTTTGCGATCGTCTAATTTCCACGGGCAGTTCATTCCACAATCGCACACTTTTTACTATAAAAGATTTATCTAAAAAATTAGTGGAATGAACTAGGCTTTTAAGCCTGAGGTTGGTTGATGACCTCAAGACCTTCAAATGTGATTCATGTAGGAAAGAAAACCGATTTTTAAGGTAAGTGGGAGTAGAGGGAGAAAACAGTACATTAAAAAGAAGTGAGAGAGTATGAGCATTCCGGCGAAAGCGAATAGATAGCTAAAGATTAATCAAAGACTTTAAAAGATGACAAAAAGAATGATCTCGGAATTTCTTTTTGTCTTTCTTCTCCGAGTGGCACACCGTAGGTAGATAGAGAAAGACTCATATGAAGCTTGGATGGGGTCCGGTCGTCCTCGCAAGGTGAGGCTCCGCGCAGCCCTTTGGTAACTACACCAGTGATTTAGGGTACTTGCATCCGTCAATTTACCTGGTAGGTGCTGCCCTTCAGAGTACCCTGGGTAACATTGAGGATGCCATTGGAAGGGTTGCTGAAGTCACTGGAGACATATTGTATGGTTGTCTGCAAGAGGTTGATCTTCTCCACGCTGGAGATCGCAGTCTCATGGTGGTAGTTCAGGTATAAGCTGAAATGGTAATAAAATATCATCATCATCAGCCCGTATAACGTTCACTGCTGACATGGACCTCCTGCCGAGGGAGAGTATTTGCTTGAGTCACCACGCTTGGCAGGCGGGTTGGTGACCGCAGAATTATGTTGTACAACACATGGAAACGATGCTTCCCGTTCCTTAATATAGATTGATGATTATAATAACAATCGGGACCAACGGCTTAACGTGCTTTCCGAGGCACGGAGGGTAGTCCCTCAACCAACCAGACCCGGAAAGAAATCTTATAATTTACACAAAGATTTCGTGTCCGGCGTGGGGATCGAACCCACGACCTCCGAGATTTAAAGCGAGACTTATGCTGCTATTTGGCTCGCTTTAAATCTTCATAAAGTTCGTGCGTTCGATGCCGAACTAGAAATTATTGCGAAATTATTGCGTAAATCTAACATTTTTTGTAATAATCACCAAATCAATAAGTCACCATTGTGGGACTCAAAGCGATAAGGATTGATAAACGTCGAATTTGCAACCAACTTTCATACACTTTTTCGATTTTAAAGAGAGTTTTGTCATAGGTGGATTGACATATCGATGTAAGGGGCAAAAATGTACTACGCATGCCCCTCGCCGCGCCGCAGCCGTGGGGTATGAAGGATTCTCTCCACCACAATGGTATGCTTGACGAAAATCATGTCTAACTTCCATGTTGTGCTTACCCCTATCATGGTTGAGAATACGGTTCTTTAAGTTGTTGTCGTATGTTTACCTACGACAGACCATCCAATCGCTCAACGAGCTATGGAGAGGGCTATGCTCGAGGTTTCACTGTAGATCGAATAAGAACTGAGGAGATACATAATCCAACGGATTAGTTCGTTGAAGTAGCAATGGACAAGCCATATTGCACGGAGACAGTCAGATGGCCGTTGGGGCCAAAAAGTTCTCGAATGGAGACCGCGGATTGGCAAGCGTAGCGTAGGACGTCCACCTACTAGATGGACGGATGATCTGGTTAAGGACTACTAGCCGCAACAACTGGAGATCTTTGAGGGAGGCCTATGTCCAGCAGTGGACGTCCTACGGCTGAAATGATGATGATGAATGGTATGCGACTAAGAGCCAATGTTGGGAACTAGGGACTAGGGTCCCTTTCTATCAGTGCTCGGGGTTCTAGAACTACTTTGAAAATAATTTACTTTTTCCATATTTAAGAGAAGTTTTGCTATTTTACAGTTCACACTACACACACTATTTTTTTTCGAAATGATATTTATTTAGTTAGGAGGCTTTTGCTACTTCACGGGGCATAAAGGCGAGCAGCGATCCAACCGTAATAAATGGTTTCTAAACTACAAACTAAGTAACCTGTGCAAGAACTAAGTAACCTGTCCCTTATGGGACACGAGCATCTCTCCATGAGCAACCGCTTTGATCCGAGGTCCAACCTCGGATCAAGGCGAGCTTGCTCATGGAGAGATTGAGGGATTATGACTTTTAGTTGTTAAGGGGACTTTTGTGCAACTGTCGCTCTACGTTACATTCTACTCTACTGGAAAGTTCTTTGCAGACTAAAGATCAGGAGGACTTTACAGTTTGCATCATAAGAACATGATTTAATTCTTTGAATTGTGTCTATATGAATAAAGAAATTTTGACTTTGACTTAGTTTATAAGCCTCTTTGACTTTCAGGTCTACGAAACCTTCGGAATGATATGGAAGTCTTCGCACTTACTCAGTATTAACCGCCAGGATGTGATCGTGTGTCTTATACTGGTAGCTGCCATGTAGCTCCAGTGACGTCATACCTTTCGTGTCATCCACCTCGTATATCCTCTCAGCTGATGACACTGAATCTATCTGGAATTTCCAAGAAAAATATCGTAAGTTGAAGTTGAAATTAAAATCCAACCAGTCGGCCAAATTTGGTCATCATCATCAGCCCGTATATGGTCCACTGCTGAACATGGGCCACCTCCCGTGGGAGGCTTTTGCCATAGTTACTCAGCTTGGCAAACGGGCTGGTGACCACAGTATTATTCTGCGTCACGTCTGGAATACGTTAGTTATAGATGATGTTAAAACAATCAGGACCAACGGCTTAACATACTTTTCGAGGCACTGAGGGTAGCCCCTCAACTAACCAGACCCGGAAAGATATCTTAGAATTAACACAAAGATTTCTTGTTCGGTGTGGGGATCGAACCCATGACTGCTGCACCACGGAGATATCAGGCCATTATATTCGGAGCAAAGTTTCAATGCCGAAAAGTACAAATTATAAGAACTTTTAAATCTGTACTTACAACAAATCGGCCCACGTAATTGGAGTCCCAAGGTACGGAGCCCCACGCGTTCCTACTCCTGGCAGTCGGGAGTCGGAGGCTGGTGTACTTCTTGACCAGGTTCCCTCGCGACAGGTAGATCATGGCGCAGACATCGTCGAGACACGGCTGGAAATAGAGACAGGATTTAGACAAGTCATAGATAAAGTATGATGGGATTTCTTTACCGAAACTTCCGATGCCCCCGTAGACCCGAAGTCCGAGAGGCCCGCGAACTGTAAAGTAGAGCCACAGTTGCACAAAACTCCCTTAAAGAAACTAAAAGCCATAATCCCTCAATCTCCCTGTCAGCGACCGCCCTGAGCCGAGGTCCAAGTCCCACAGGGGACGCCCTCTTGCGCAGGTTGCTTAGTTTGTAGTATATAAACCATTTATCTAGGCTGGAGCTCTGCTCGCCTTTATACCCGGTGAAGTAGCAACAGCCTCAGGGCTAATTACATATTATGTCCGTCCGAAAAATAGAAGATTTCTTTACCCCATGAATAAAATACATAATATATACAACTATAAGTAGCAAATTTAATATATAAATATCATCATCATCATCGTTAACGTCCACTGCTAATTGTTTACTTAATTAAACTAAACAAACGAGACTATGCTACTGTTGTAACAAAACACACCACTTCAACTTCAATAAGTCCTGTTGAACTCCATTTTTTATTTTTGCGGTTTAGGTTCTTTTTAACCACCCGAGACCTCGTTGATATCTAGTAAGTTGAACAACTAACGATTCTTCTTATTTTCGGTGACATCATATACATAGGGTTATAGATGGTTGCTGCAAAAATAAAATGGTTTTGGAGTAAAGTCGCGAATTCGAAGTTTTGACGCCTCTTTCTTCCACTGCTTGATGGATGTCATCAAGGCATTTGGGAGCTACGAGGATGAAACCGCGCGCAGGGACCTAGTTTATTGTAAGTAACAAGTTTACCTCATTTTCGGAATAAGTTCCATATTTCTTCGTCAGTTGGAAATTAACAGATATCGCCCTTTTAAGGTTCACAGACCAGGCTGGTTCTTGATGTCCCACGTAAATCGACCTGATAGTGCCATCATCCTGAAATAAATATCATCATCATCATCATCATCAGCCCGTATAACGTCCACTGTTGAACAAGGTCCACCTCCCGATGGAGGGTTTATGCCATAGTCACCACGCTTGGGCCTGCCAAGCGTGGGCGTGGTATGTGATCGTAGTATCATGTTGTAAAACACAGAGAAACACTGCCCGTTCCCTGGTATACGATTGTTATATATAGATGATGTTATAACAATCAGGACCAACGGGCTTATCGTGCTTTCTGAGGCACGGAGGGTACTCCCTCAACCAATCACACCCGGAAAGAAATGTTAGAAAGAACACAAAAATATCTTGTCCGGCGTGGGATTGATCCCACGATCCGATACTTATCGCGAGGTTCATAACAAATTCTTAGTGCACAACACGGATAGTTCAGAGCTATCACGCCTTTCAATTTAATATAGGGTTTTAGTTAAGACAGGACAACGTCTGTCGGGTCAGCTAGTTAAAATATAGTAACTATTTCGGTTTTCTTCTCTTTGCAACTTGAGTGCTGGACGATCATAATTTGTGTGTATTTAAATAGCAAAGATGTTATAATAAAAATGATACCTACGGTACCCGCGCTTGAAAAATAGCACCTTGAAACTAAGTTAATTGGCACACTTGAACGTATGTCTGTCTTGTTTTTGCACACGCTAATTTTCATTCTGTCCTGTTTACTCTCTAGGGACAAATTTTCTCGGAACAAAACACTAGCTTGACGTATGTGACCTCTTTTAAGGGTTCCGTGCCCGTAGGGTAAAAACGGGACCATATTACTAAGACTTCGCTGTCTGTCTGTCACCAGGCTGTATCTCAAGAATCGCAACAGCTAGACAGTTGGAATTTTCACAAACGATGTATTATTTTTGCCGCTATAACAACAAATAACGACTAAAAATAAAATTAAAAAAATATTTGAGGGCGGCATCAAACTTTATTGATTGCTCTTTTTAGCTCGATATCAATAATGGCATAGGTACGGAGGTAGAAAAATAGAACGGAACCCTTCGTGCGCGAGTTAAACTCGAACTTGGCTGGTTTTTTTTAATTGGGCAATAGTTACATTTTGACAATTTACTTACCTTATAATCAAGTTCCCAGGGATCTTTTAAATATTTATCTTCGGTATTTGCACTATTGTCAAATGTTGAACAACACACAGATCTCTGAAAACCAAAAAGTAAATTACACCATAATATACCACCACCAATACCAAATATAATACCAATAGTACAGTGAAACCTGGTTGTGCAGGTCCCCTGCACAAGTGAGAAACCTCTGTTATTGAGAACTACGATGAGGTCCCGGCACTTTTTCATCGAATTATCTCTGCAAATGGGACTTTTTGAACCTGGTTAAATGAGATTTGATTTCTAGTATATTTTCGATGTTTACCTCTATAATTGGGACTCTGAAGCTTTTATAAGTGAGACATTCTGTCAAGTTGCGACTCATTTGGAAACGATTGTTTACTTTGTTTGTCAGTCAGTTCTATCTCAAATGTTGACCTCTGTAAATGAGACAACTAAATTTTAGACCTGTCTAGTTGGAAAACTGGATAAATGAAAACCTCTTTAAATGGTATAAAATCCTTGGTCACTTGAGATCCTAATTAACCAGGTTTCACTGTATAAGATAATCTAAAAAAAAGTTTAAAATGACTATTAAAGCCAAATTGTGCAGCAGGGCTTATTATAAAATTTCTGATTATCTTTGTAACAAAAATGTTTGGGATTAAATCGCTCCAACCTCAATGTAAACATATTTTGGCTTATTTTTAATTAACTGTGTTAAATGAATTAAGATTATTTGGTTATTGCTACTTATTATAATATAATCCTTACTATATTTATATATATATTATATATAATATTATAAATGTGAAAGTAACTCTGTCTGTCTGACTGTCTGTTACGCAATCACGCCTTAACTACTGAAGCGATTTAAATGAAATTTGGTACAGATATAGTCTAGAGCAGAGGTGGCCAACCGGTCGATCGCGATCGACTGGTCGATCCCGGCAGCTATTACAGTCGATCCACATTAACAATAAAAAGTGATATTCTAGTCCACGATTGAATGAATGTTATTCTACAAACACGTGCCACAGATACAATATGTTTGTGATTCGACAATCACAAACTTATTGTATAATAATTTGAAAAAATACATATTTATAATTTGATTGAGTTACACAATACGTGATTCAAAGTTATGTATGCCATGTGGTCGATCGCACACAGTAGACAGTCGATCTTAGGTCTTATTAAGTTGGCCACCCCTGGTCTAGAGCCTGAGAAAGAACATAGGCTTGAATGAATTTATTATGAATTTCCCACGGGAACGGGAGTTACGCGGGTGAAACCGCGCGCGGGATGCTAGTAGTTTATATAGCTTTAGCCTAAAAGCTGACAGGTATGAAAATACAATATTATTTTATAAGTATGATTAAATCTAAGTTTTGTCCTTTGAGTATGTTATTATTAAGACGGACCATAAGTATCTCGACGATCGCGCTTTAGTGCTACCACGGGATCCAATACAATCCACGCCCCAACTGAGAAGACCCGGCGAAACAAACTCAGTGGAATATTCTACTGCCGGTTTCAGCGCGGCCTCATCGAGACGATCCGGCGAAACATACGTCCATTCAAATATGATGTTCATAGTATACCAACCTTCACATCATCCAAGAAAAACCTAGCCCTAGTGAAGTTATCATACACTTGTATCCGAAGACTGCCATCCATCTGCCAATAGGTGGCGCTCTTCCGAGGGTTCCATGTCCCCGTGGAGACGTTACTCCTCAAACTGAAGGTATACTCTTTCAATTCTTGGGGAAAGAGCAGACGGAGGCCGAAGTTGTGAGAACGAGATGAAGATATTGTGGCTGGAATAAGAAAAATCATCATCATCATCATGTTTAAAAAAATATATAAAATGATTAATCAAAGACTTTAAAATATGACAAAAAGAATGATCTCGGAGTTTCTAATAGTCTTGGTTCTCCGGGCGTCACAACGTAGGTGGATAGAGAAATACTCGTAGGAAGCTAGGATAGGGTCCGGTCATCCTCGCAAGACGAGGCTCGCGACGCGTTCTATGTGGTACAACGTAGGTAGATAGAGAAAGACTCGTAGGAAGCTAGGATAGGGTCCGGTCGTGCTCGCAAGGCGAGGCTCGCGACGCGTTCTATGTGTCACAACGCAGGTAGATAGACATAGACTCTTAGGAAGCTATATAGGATAGGTACTGGTCGTCCTCGCAAGGCGAGGCTCGCGACGCGTTCTATGCTTCAGACCCGATCACAGCCCGCGCTGGTTGATCTTAATTATATTTATAATAAGCGACTATCACATGCCGTAACAACATTGGTAAATTTTATTTAATAACATTATTGTCTTTTTTGTTTTCATTATCATAGTATTTGACTTACAATAAGTAGGTACGATCGATTCGTCTACATTATTAATAAACGTTTTAATTTAATTTCATCATCATCATCATCAGCCCTTATAACGTCTTCTGCTGAACAAGGGCTTCTTTCAGAGGTAGGGTTTTGCCATAGTCACCACGCTTGGCGAGTTGGTGACCGCAGTAATATATTATAACCTTATCACACATAGGGAATCGCTGCTGTCCGTTCCCTGGTATACAATTGTTATAGATGATGTTATATAGCCAGATCGTACAATCCGCCGCATTATAAACGGCTAGTCGTTCTAAAACAGGGCCGTTATGAAATGCGGTGGTTCAATAATAAGACGGATTGAATGCGTCTGAATGACAAGAAATTCGTTTTTCAACACGGCTAGACATAATGTAATACAGCGAGTAAATAGCCGCGTGGAACACCATTGGTTTAGGTTACTTTTTATATACCACTCAATAAATCCGCTGTTATAAAAAACGACTAGCTGTTTGTAATGCGGCGGATTGTACGGTCTGGCTGCGATATATATATCAGAACTAACGGCTCAATGTGCTTTCCGAAACACGGAGGGTAGTCTCACTCCCAACCAAACCCGAAAATTGATTAATAAATAACTGTCCTGGGGGGGTTTACAAACGGAACGGTAATTCACGAACAAAAAGCACATCTCCCATTTTTATCAGACGGACATATGTAGTTGGCCACGAGGCTTTTGTTAGCCACGAGGCTTTTGTTAGCCACGAAGCTTTTGCTGCTTCACCGGGCTTTGAAAGCGCATCTGTGACAACTGAACCGAGAGTTGAGACAGTACTTATGGTTCACTAGTGACACATAGTCACTTCAGGTGCTTCTGAGACCTGGTGTTCCGGGTTCGATACTCACCTGGCACAATTATTTTTGTGAATCATAGATAGTTGTTCTGAGTCTGGCTCTACTTTGTGTCCATGAATTAGCTATGTTTTTGTAAAATTAGCAAGTTTTTTTTATTTTTTTCGATACTGTGCCATAGGGTTGCCACCTTCTTTTTTGTTTTATATAGTACTCTTTACAAAAAGCTGCTAAATATATAGTATTTTTGGGAAATTCAGTAAAAAAAAAGGAACCTACACATTTAATTTAAATAATTTTTCCACGTGTATGATCCATACAGTGCCGGATTAAGATTCTGTCCTGAGGCCCCTCTTGATGACTCAGAGTCGCTCAACGAGCTTTCATTTGAGGCCTCCACCTGTTGTTAATTAGCATTTTTCATGGTTTTCATAGGGTGCGGTCTAAATTTTAAAATGGGTTGAATTTCAGTTTAGCAAAAAAATATAGTACTTTTTGTACTATATTAGTTTTGTATAATATATAGTACATTTGACTGAAATAATATAGTACGATACTATATAATATAGTACGGGTGGTAACCCTAGCCATATAATACAATCATCTATAATATAAAAATGAATCGCAAAATGTGTTGGTAAGCGCATAACTCTACAAAGCCTGGACCAATTTGGCCAATTCTTTTTTTTTAATGTTCGTGGAAGTTCAAGGATGGTTTTTACGGCGAGAAAAAATCGAACAATTGCCTGAAAACCCCTTAAAACAGCCTTTTTCTTTTTCCCATACAAACGTTTTCTAACTAAAATGTAGAGTCAATTTGAGCTTTATTTTGTTAATTAAAAACTTGATTTTTTTTGCCAAGATTTTTTAGGGTAGGTGTAGGGTAGGGTAGGGGTAGATTAGGGGTAGGTGTAGTGTAGGGTAGGGGTAGTGTAGGGTAGGGGTAGTGTAGGGTAGGGGTAGTGTAGGGTAGGGGTAGTGTAGGGTAGGGGTAGTGTAGGGTAGGGGTAGTGTAGGGTAGGGGTAGTGTAGGGTAGTTGTAGTGTAGGGTAATTGTAGTGTAGGGTAGGGGTAGTGTAGGGTAGGGGTAGTGTAGGGTAGGGGTAGTGTAGGGTAGGGGTAGTGTAGGGTAGGGGTAGTATAGGGTAGGGGTAGGGTAGGGGTAGTGTAGGGTAGGGGTAGTGTAGGGTAGGGGTAGTGTAGGGTAGGGGTAGTGTAGGGTAGGGGTAGTGTAGGGTAGGGGTAGTGTAGGGTAGGGGTAGTGTAGGGTAGGGGTAGTGTAGGGTAGTTGTAGTGTAGGGTAGTTGTAGTGTAGGGTAGGGGTAGTGTAGGGTAGGGGTAGTGTAGGGTAGGGGTAGTGTAGGGTAGGGGTAGTGTAGGGTAGGGGTAGTATAGGGTAGGGGTAGGAGTACCGCATAAACGAAGTCTCTACGGCCCAGTTTATTTTATACAAATGTTTAGGTCTTTTATGTATCGATTGAGGCAGTACGAAGTCTGCCGGTTCAGCTAGTTTATAAATAGAATAATACTTACCAATAAATATTAAGAAGATTTTCAGATACATTCTGAATTGGACTCTGAAACAATAAAAAAAAGGTTGAAATTACAAAAAATAGTTCCGAGTGTAAATCGTCTGTATAATTTACTGGATCAAAGGTCTAGGGGAGGAGATCTGATATGTCCCTTCTCCTTACTAGGCACTAGATCCAAATAACAAATGTGGTAGCCGATAATACCTACCTACTGAATTTTGGCTTCCATAGACAAAGTGAAAGAAAGAAAGATCGTAAATGCATTTATTTACGGAACATACAAGGAAATAAATTTCTACTACAGATAGGCACCATAAACAGGCCTCAGCATAAAGCTACATCAATAATGTAAAAGATCATTGCGGCAGCGCTGGTAGGTATTTTAGCCAGCCCCAGTTTTGATGCCACGCATGCCAAACATTAAATATAGGTAGAAAGTGGAGATGTTACAAGATAAGTCTATTATAAATCTCGTTGGGGATAGATCAACACATCATCATCACCGTCAGCCCGTATAACGTCCAACATGGGCCTCCTCTCAAAGAAGGGTTAGCTATAGTCGCCACGCTTAGCAGGTAGCAACATCGAGTGTCGATCCAAGACCATTCCGACACGAGTCCATTCTGACACCATATTGAGATTAGTAGATTACCTTTTTTGGCATAATGATATCATGATGGCACCAGACATGACAAAACGTGAAAAATAGCAGACTTGGACCCCTGGCATATGATTGTTATAGGTGATGTTATAACAATCGGGACCAACGGCTTAACGTGCTTTCTGGAAAGTCTTCCGTCAACCAACCAGACCCGGAAAGAAATCTTAGAATTTACACAAAGACTTTTTGTCCGGCGGCGTGGAGATTTTTTAATTTTTATTTCGACATTTCGACGAAATGAATAATCTCTCGAAAAACAACTTCATTTTATTAAACTATAATTTTAATTACCCATTTTACTGAATTAATAATTTTACTGAACAAACTTTACACAAAAGAAATGTGCA
Source organism: Nycteola revayana (assembly GCA_947037095.2). Taxonomy (NCBI): domain Eukaryota; kingdom Metazoa; phylum Arthropoda; class Insecta; order Lepidoptera; family Nolidae; genus Nycteola; species Nycteola revayana. The sequence goes on from OX344840.2 coordinate 8,597,947, forward strand.
TGGATTTAATAAAAGCAGAGTTACTGATTCGACTAAATTTTGACGAAAACTGTTAGAATTTCAAGTCTTCTTCATCATCAGCCCGTATAAAGTCCACTGCTGAACATGGGCCTCCTCCTGAAGGAGGTTATTTGCCATAGTCACTACGCTTGGCAGGCGGGTTGGTGACCGCAGTATTATGTTGTATCACACAAGGAAACGCTGCTGCCCGTTCCTTGATATACGATTATTATAGATGATGTTATAATAAGCCGTTGGTCCCGACAACGGCTTAACTTGTTTTCCGAGGCACGAAGGGTCCCTCAATTCAACCAACCAGACCCGGAAAGAAATCTTAGAATTTAAATTTACTTAAAAACCCACGACCTCCGAGATTCAAAGCGAGCCAAATACCGCTACGCTACGGAGGTTGTCAGTCTCAAGTCTTTGTAAATAGTCCTATAGTAATTAAAAATGACAAAAAATTGTTAAATCTGTAAAAAGTAACACAAAATGCATGAGACAAGCTATAAAATAAATTACTTTATTAATGTTGCTGTTTTCAATATATTTAATTTTTGTATCTCCTGACCAAACTCCCAATATCCCGAAAATTTGTATTTTCTCCCGATTATATAAAGACTATGTACCTAATATGTACTGACTATGACTATAGTAAACGAATTAAACAATATTTATTCAGCACTTAGGTATTTACATACACTTGTACTAGTCAATCATACACAATGAAATGTGATTAATATAATTAAATACAAAATATCGCAACTAAAATCTATTGCGGATTAGCTATTGATCTGTCTGTCAGTCTAGTATCACGTTATATGTATAGTAATAACAATAATTAATTCTATAATTAAAATCTTAATATAATTTTGCTCTATAGAAAGAGGCACGTCTTTAAACAATATTTTTACGTATAAGCGACACACGCCTGAGGGCACCCTTAATGTTGTTTTTTTCGGAAAGACTTACTTAGTTAGCCACGAGGATTTTGCTACTTCACGGGGCATAAAGGCGAGCAGAGCTCCAGCCTTAATAAATGTTTTAAAAACTACAAACTAAGCAACCTGCGCAAGAGGGCGTCCGCTGTGGGGCTTGGACCTCGGCTCAGGGGGGTCACTAGCGATGAGATTGAGGGATTATGACTTTTAGTATTTTAAGGGGTTTTGTGCTACTGTCGCTCTACTTTACAGTTCGCGGGCCTCTCGGACTTCAGATCTACGAGGGAATCGAATGGTTCTTTGCAAACTATGGGTCGGACGGACACCCGTAATGGGCTAGGACCACGGATCAGGGCATTAAGGAATATTAATGTATTAAATGTAAGAAGCGATTATGTATAAATTTTATTATTTCACTTACGTTTCACTTTAACTGTCACTGTATTCGTTCTATTATTAACTATTATTAATAATAAATAACTGTTATGTTATGTATTAAATACAATATCCTTAGTACTGGCGTCGTTCATATAGAGTTTAAATGAGTGTCTGAAGGACGCGGTGACAGAACTGTGTAAGTCAGGAAATTATTATTTTTGATAGCGTGGGTTTTTAGTTCAAACATTCGTATTGTAGACTGGTAACGAATGCCTCTGGCATTAAGTCTGCCTATGTTCTTTTATAGTGCTGAAGTTTTAAAAAAATCGACTAATATTATAAACGCGAAAGTTTGTAAGTATGATGGATGGATGTTTGTTAATATTTCACGCCCAAACTACTGAACGGAATTGGCGGAAATTTTGCACCGGGATAGGTTATACGCTGGATTAACATATAAGCTATAAAACATCACGCTCCGATCCACTGGAGCAGAGAAACGCGGATAAAACCGCGGGGCGCAGCTAGTAATAAAAATATAATGTATTCTTGGAAAACTCGTGGTATTTTATGACTTTGCCTAACTGCTAAGATCTCTATAGCAGTGACGTAAATTTCAATGGTTGTGGGTTTGATTACCGCACCATACAAGTGGTGGGATTGCCAGAGGGCAGCTCCTTGGTCCTGATTGTTATAACATCATCACTACATAGTATAAAACAACGTCGCTTCCTGCTGTCCGTCCGTCCCTATGTATGCGTAGATCTTTAAAACTACGCAACAGATTTTGATGCAGTTTTTTTTAATAGATAGAGTGATTCAAGAGGTATGTTTATATGTATGATAAATCAGCATTGCACCCATGCGAAGCCGGGGCGGGTCGCTAATCTACAGTAAACTTATACTAGACTAGCTTCCCGAGCGCATTTATCCGCATAACTCCTGTTTCCGTAGTAACTTCATATCATAATTAAATAAAGCTTTTAGCCTTTCTCGACAAATAAACTATCTAACACTAGACGAATTTTTCAATCCGTCTAGTAGTTCTTGAGATTTCAATGACATAAATAAGCTCTTCTGCTTTGTATCTATACTAATATTATAAAGCGGAAATATTTGCTTGTTTGTATTGAATAGGCTCCGATACTAATGGACGGATTTGAAAAATTCTATCACCGTTGGAAACTTACACAACCCCGGATGACATAGGCTATATTTAATTATGACGTTTCCATGGGAACGGGAGTTACGCGGGTGAACCCGCACGCGGAAAGCTAGTATAAGTATAAATAGATAATGGGCAGCAGCGTTTGTCTTTGTATTATTATAATATACTACTTATGATCGGCTATTCGCCAGCTAAACGTGGTTATTATATAATAACCCCCTTTGAGGGACGCCTTTATCCATCAGCTGGTATACGTACTGCCGTTTTATGATACTCTATTGTCCGTTACTTGACATATGGTACCATATTCGCGAAGTGTTTATACGTGGCATAAAATGTAATCCATCAATTAGACCAATTCTTAGATTTTTTATTTTCATAGTATTTATGCATTACAAACCTAACCTAACCTTGTCGTGGTCATAAGAAACACAACTAAAAAAAGAATGAACATTTTGGCGATTCATTTTAATTTATGAACAAAATTCCTAAAACCTAAAAAACCGCATCAAAATCTGTTGCGTAGTTTTAAAGATCCAAGCATACACAGGAACAGACAGATAGCGGGAAGCGACTCTGTTTTATACTATACTAGCTGCAACCTGCACCACGTTACTCTGCTCCAGTGGGTCGGAGCGTGATTTTTAAAGGATGTATGTTAATCGAGCTTATTCACTATCCCGTGCAAAGTTTCAGCCAAATCTATTCTGTAGTTTTTGCGTGAAAGAGTAACTAACATACACACACATACAAACTTTCGGATTTATAATATTAGTAAGATAGTGATAGAAAATAATAAATGATAAACCTTTAATTTTAATATTCCAATCCAAAAACTTGCAATATATAAAAGAACAAATTGTCGACTTATGCTATTGTCCAACACATTTGCTTATCAAAAAGCGTTGATAAGCCATTTGACCTCTGAACCACTGAATGAAAGAATAATTACCTCGCATCCGTGTTTGTATAGCCAATCTCCCACTCAAATACACTACAAAAGTAATCCCTATTTCAAAAGCAATAAGACTCAATTTCCCAAAACATTAATGTGGTCTATTGACAATACAAACACTGGGTGATGATTAGGAAACATCCAGTATAAAATGAGCTCTCTATTCTTAAGTATTGGAACAAAAATAGTTAAGTCTAAGAATATGAGGGGTCTTTGTATTTTGGAAGTAGAATTTAATTTTGAGATGCATCACAAGGCTAAGGTAATCAATGTTATAATAACGCCGTTGGTGTTTTGGGTGAGGCAGACATATATTGACAACCTCCGTAGCGTAGCGGTATTTGGCGCGCTTTAAATCTCGGAGGTCGTGGGTTCTAGCCCCACGCTGGACGGGAAATCTTTGTGTAAATTCTAAGCTACTACCCTCCGTTCCTCGGAAAGCATGTTAAGCCGATTGTTATAACATCATCTACAATAATTGTATATCAGGGAACGGGCAGCAGCGTTTCCTTGTGTGTTGCAACATAATACTGCGGTCACCAATCCAAGCGTGGTGACTATGGCAACTACTCTTTTGGGAGGAGGCGCATGTTCAGCCCATTCCTTGGTATACGATTGTTATATATAGATGATGTTATAACAATTGGGACCAACGGCTATACGTGCTTTCCGGAGAGTCATCATCATCATCATCAACAGCCCGTTCACGTGCACTGCTGAACATGGGCCTCCTCTTAACAAACCTTGGCAAGCCAGGATCGTAGAGGAATATTGCCATAATCACCACGCTTGGCAGACGGATTGGTGATCGCAGTAAGATGTCAACCTTGAGCTAATAGATGCTGCTGCCCATCCATCAGCCATATGTTCCTTAGTTGCCTTTTACGATACCCATGGGAGGACATGGGGTGGTCTATTCTAAGCCGAAAACCACACGGCAATAGGCATTCCGGAGAGTGTAGCAAGCAAAACTCTCCTAGTAATAAAAAAATAATTGTGAACGATAATGGTGATGTAGTCTCCTTCTCTGTATTTTTACTTTTTCCTTAAACCTACACACTTTTCTTGTTCTCAGTTTGTTTGTTGGTAGTCTCGTATGATGTGCACGAGACGGTCCGGCACTTTGAGTTGGTAGAGCTTATAAATTAAGCCATTGTGCCAGACTTTGTCGAACGCTTTAGCTACGTCAAAGAAGAGTGCTCCCGTATGACATTTGTGTTTGCCTGATTTAACAAGGATGTGTTCAACAATGCGGTGCACTTGGTGAACACAGGAGTGTTTGGCTCGAAAACCAAACTGCTTATCTGGAAGAAGGTTATTATTCATAGTGAATGTTAGTAGTCGGGCATATATTATGCGCTCGTAATATTGTGCCACCGTAGTGCCATTTTTTTTTTTTATTAATTATAGGCTTGCGTTTGACTATAATGTCGCTTGATGGAAGGCGAAGATAAGGCCTAAGATGATACACGCTTGCCTAGAACGTATATGATATCATTATGCAAAAACGGTAATCTACTAATCTCACTATGGTGTCGGCGCTGGAATGGCAGTCGGTGTTGCTACCGCAGAAAAAGGCCGTCAACAGAAGTAGCTGGGGAGATGGTTAGGGAGATTGTAATGTTTATTTAGGCGATTTTAAAACTTATAAATGTATCATTTGTTATTATATTCAACTACGCTGATGTCATCATGGTGACATAGTGACACCATTATGACGTCATTTGATTAGTTGATTACCTAATGGGAAAAAAACCGACCATTGAACTGTCATTGACAGTTCATGGACACGCCATTACGATAGTAGACTCTGGGCCCTGGTGATAGACAGACAGACAGCGAAGTCTTAGTAATAGGGTCCCGTTTTTACCCTTCGGATACGGAACCCTTAAAAATCACGTTAAACATATAAAAAAATCAATACTCGGGCCAACTAGGGTGGAAATTGTTCCCGACTTAGCTGATAGATATATTTTAGCCCCATTACATATTTTTAATAGAGCATATAATCCTCATGCTTTGATCGTGGTCACAAAGCGTGTGCACCCAACGACATGCAAGCGTCAAATGAGTAAGTCGACGCGGTTATTTTAAATAAAGAACGTTAAGCTTCGCTAGTGATTGGTCACTCGGGCGGCCATAGACTAACAGGCTTAAACTTTCAATCGACCATAGACAACGAGCCTTTGATCGTCTTTACAGATGAGTTGCTTTTTAATTTCACAAAGGTGTTTGTTGGAGTTTGTAGTAGGTATTAGTGTTTAATGAGAAGATACCTATTTTATACTAATATTTAAAGCTGAATGTTAAATGTAGTATGTTTGTTTCTTTGCTTGAATGCGCTAATCGAAAGAGCGGGTCCATATTGGCTCATATAAAATTCTTCATAAATTTAATTACTACCAACGGATCTGTATGACTATGACTATGACTATGACTATGACTATGACTATGACTATGACTATGACTATGACTATGACTATGACTATGACTATGACTATGACTATGACTATTACTATGACTATGACTATGACTATGACTATGACTATGACTATGACTATGACTATGACTATGACTATGACTATGACTATGACTATGACTATGACTATGACTATGACTATGACTATGACTATGACTATGACTATGACTATGACTATGACTATGACTATGACTATGACTATGACTATGACTATGACTATGACTATGACTATGACTATGACTATGACTATGACTATGACTATGACTATGACTATGACTATGACTATGACTATGACTATGACTATGACTATGACTATGACTTTGACTTTGACTTTGACTTTGACTTTGACTTTGACTTTGACTTTGACTTTGACTTTGACTTTGACTTTGACTTTGACTTTGACTTTGACTTTGACTTTGACTTTGACTTTGACTTTGACTTTGACTTTGACTTTGACTTTGACTTTGACTTTGACTTTGACTTTGACTTTGACTTTGACTTTGACTTTGACTTTGACTTTGACTTTGACTTTGACTTTGACTTTGACTTTGACTTTGACTTTGACTTTGACTTTGACTTTGACTTTGACTTTGACTTTGACTTTGACTTTGACTTCGACTTCGACTTCGACTTCGACTTCGATTTCGATTTCGATTTCGATTTCGATTTCGATTTTGATTTTGATTTTGATTTTGATTTTATTTTGATTTTTATTCCCTTGTTCCCGCACGCGGTTTTGCTCTCATTTCTCCCGTTCCCTTGGAAACTTCATAATAAAATATAGCCTATGTTACTCCTGGATAATGTATCTTTGCTATCGCGAAATTATTTTTTAAATCGGACTAGTACTCCCGGGGCCTATTCAATGTAAACAAACAAACAGTCATATCTTTCCTCGGTAATATAATAAATGAGTGTCTATTCTTGTGCCTCGCAGCAAGAAATACTTTCAAAACATCACTGGATGACCTGCGAGTCCAGTATAACAACATCTTCAGGATCGCTTCGCGCTGTATCGAACTGATGGCTTTCATGCCGTAATTCGCAAGAAAACTGTTTCCGTTTGTTTGTATTAGAGCAGCGTTAACAGATACCGCGGTTATGTTAAGCACTACATGATTAATAATCTGGGGCTTGAGAAGGCTATAGCAGTATCCAGCACTTGCGGCTAAGATATTAGGATTTTTTTTTTTTTGTAGTTATTCTTATGTATAAAATCTAAAATGTATGATACAAGCATTTTTTTATAAACTATCAAAGACAAAGTTATAGATCTCGATACGGCGATTCCGAAAATGTAACTAACTCAATATAGTGAAAAATTTAGAATACGGCGGTTATAATAAGCACGGCAGAATTAGCGGAAGAGTTTGTTTGTTTTGTAAGTAAAAAATAACGTTCCTTGTTAACCGTTACAGGTAAATAAGATTGCTGGCTGATAATTTTTATATAATTAAAGTTTATTTTTGCTACTACAAGTACGGTGTAGAAACCGCTGGCCGCAACTTTGTTCGCGTAAAATAATAATGTTGTAACTTTCTAGGGTGGTACGAACTTTGAAATGATGTCAATTATCGCTTAGCACAATTAGTCTTTTACACCTCCATAAGTTACAATTACTGCCAAGACATACAAAAACGAAATATATAACAGATTCGATTCCCAGAGTGAAGTTCTACACTAAAAATAACATCCTACTTTACAGGTGAGCACGTGCTGTGTTCACAATTGTTCACACACGACTAGAGTGGCCATGCTTTATTTTTCTTCTTTTGGAATAACTTACATAGTTAGCCACGAGGCTTTTGCTACTTCACCGGGCGAAAGGCGAGCAGAGCTCCAGCCTTAATAAATATTTAAAAAAACTACAAACTAAGCAACCTGCGCAAGAGGGCGCCCCCTGTGGGGCTTGGACCTCGGCTCAGGGCGGTCGCTGGCGATGAGATTGAGGGATTATGACTTTTAGGGGAGTTTTGTGCAACTGTCGCTTTACAGTTCGCGGGCCTCTCGGACTTCGGGTCTACGAGGGCATCGGATTGTAAAGGGTGGCCTTGCGTCGGGATAGAGATGGACAGCAAACTGACATAATGAGCAGCTTATTAAGTTATTCATCGTCATCATCATCATCGAACCGTATAGAGTCCTTTGCTGCACAAATTTAGGAACACCATGAATTAAAATTTTCTTATTTAACATCGGCGCTTTTAACAATCGCTTTTAACAAATAAATGGCTAGTCGAAATGGAAATTAAACTACCCTTATAACTATCTTTACTAACCACATAATTTATACTAGCAATTACTAACACAATACATTTAATTTCATATAATTATAGTTTTAGTGTCCGTTCCACAATACTTGTATTTCTCAATAATAAGTGAATTGTATTCTGTTTCGAGAAATAAATGTCTTAAACCGTAACAATATAAAGATTGCATTATATAAATTTTAATGTAATCTTTACTTAAGCTGCGTACAGATTAAGTAACATGTAGTACAACTTGTGTTTTATAACACGTACACATTATCTCACATTGTTCTTCAACTTTGCAACATATAACAATACTGTACACATTACAATAACAATGTAATATAACAATGTCGATACTAGAGGACGTTTTGCTAGCTGCTGCAGCAACTGTTGTATTATTAATAACGGAAAATAACCTTTTAAATAACTTAATAACATGTTTTATAACGTTCAGTCTCCACATTACTGAAACATGTTTTGTAACATGTTATGTTATATTATATGTACGCATCTTCACCGTACAACCTCCGTAGCGTAGCGGTATTTGGCTCGCACTAAATTTCGGAGGTCGTTAGTTCGATCCTCGCGTCGGACAGGATATCTTTGTGTATATTCTTAGATTTTTTTCCGGGTCTGGTTGGTTGAGGGACTATCCTCCCTGTCTCGGAAAGCACGTTAAGCCGTTGGGCCAGATTGTTATAACATCATCTATAATAATTGTATATTAAATTGTTGATCTCTCACCGGTCGTGTCGGTAGAACCGTCCGACTGTAGATTATGAGAGTAGATTACCTAAAAATATTGGACAATGTCTTTCGTTTTTTTTTCGTTCCTCAAACAGAAAATGACGAAGACACAGCGCGAAATTTCGTGTGACGTCACTTCTAGGTACAATTTTACCTAATAGTGACGTCACAAGCACCCTCTCCTGAACTTTAAAGTTTGTTGTTGCTCTGTATCTTTGTCAATTTTTATTGATTTGTTTTAATAAAAAAATACGTGTCCAATATTTTTTAGTAACCTAACTGACAGAGTAAATAGTTTTTTTGTCTGCATGCCCATTGTGTTTGCGCACAAACTTGTGCACAATAATTATGTCCTGCACAGATGGCTAATTTCCTGAGAGACACCGCCTCCGTCTCTGCGACTACATACATACTAGTTAAGACAGAGTTGGTCTGTCCGTTCCGATGTCCTCGTAGGCCCAAAGTCCGAGAGGGCCGTAAACTTCTAGGCTGGAGCTCTGCTCGCCGTTATGCCCGGTAAAGTAGCAAAAGCCTCAGGGCCAATAAAATAAAAGTCCGTTTAAAAAAAAAAAATGTTCTGTCCTTGGCTTTCCGGGTTAAAGAACTGGCTACCCTAACACTATCTAATCCGTATGCAGGGTGCGTTTGACCCCGAAACCCTCTAAATAACCACCTGCTTAATTCTACCCTCTCCTATGTGGGTAGGCACACACTGCGATTTTTTATGTTGTTTAATCATAAAACATACAAAATAAAATTGTAGTGACATCCTCTGTGACAGTAGACGGACGCCACATTGTATACAAAAACCTTAAAATTTCATAGTATATTCTATAAGTATCCTACTAATATTATAAACGCGAAAGTATGTAAGTATGGATGGATGGATGTTTGTTACTCTTTCAGGACAAAACTACTGAACGGAATTGTCTGAAATTTTGCACCGGTATAGGTTTTACGCTGGATTAAAATATAGGCTACAAAACATGATGCTCCGACCCACTGGAGCAGAGAAACGCGCGTAAAACCGCGGGGTGCAGCTAGTCTTTACTAATATTATAAAGAGGAAAAATTTGTATTTTTGTATGTTTGTTTCGAATAAACTCAAAAACTACTGAACAGATTTCGATAATTCTTTCACCATTAGCATGCTACATTATCCCTGAGTAACATAGACTATAAAAATCCACCATGCGAAGCCGGGGCGGGCCGCTAGTATTTATATAAAAGTGAATCCCTATTTCCCCGGTTCATCACGTTTGAACGGATGTATCGATTTCACCGATTCTTTATTGTGTTTGTTATTATCAGAAGAAGGTATGACATAATAAATTATGTAAATTGCGCGGAAAATTAGAACATTTAAAAATACCTTACAACTATATTAAATGTCCTAATGTAACCTTTGCTCTCTTGACATAAACTTTTTTAATGTAACCTTATAGTGTTTGACATAACAATGACAGAATTCGTGCATAAGTGTTTAAGAGGATGTACAAAAACTGTGAATATTTTAATAATTTCATTCGCCTTGCGGAAAGAAGCTTCTTGATGTCATCAAGAAGCACAGATTAAAAATAAATTTAATCTATTGTCTGCACCGGCCACGACTCAAATTTGTCAATTGATTTTAATAATTATTTATTTATTCGTTATGTTATTAATTTACCTTTTTTAATTAAAATTTTATGCACAATTCCTACTTGAATTTTTATTACCTATTATCTTTTTGTGAATTATTACTTTGATTTAATTTGTTTTTTTTAATTTAGGTTTATTAATTTGTTGGTATTATTGCTTTTATTATTATTTTAATAGACGGTTGGCATGCGCGTCGTCATAACTAGGGTTAGCTAGAATACTAGCGCTGCCGCAATAATCTTTTCGGTTATTGAGGTAGCATTATGCTGAAGCCAGTACCCATTTATGGCACATTTACTTATCTAATTGTTATGTATTAATTTGACATTGTGTCCTAGTTAGATTATGACCTAAATTATATACATTGTGACCATACAATCTTCTTCGTTTGAAGTTGTTTCTAAAACATTGGCAAAATTGTGGAAGTCTCTCTGCAAAGTCCATAACTAAAGAACTGAACTGAGAATATCTTAGTGCATATGACGGTTAGTTCAGCTATCACGACTAATATTAAAAGTTCAATTTAAAAAAGATATATTTAGTTAAGACAGGGCAACGTCTGTCGGGTCTATTAGCCCTTAGGCCGGATTGCTTATGCGTGCACAGCCCCCGCCAAGAGTGTCCGGGGGGTTTTTAGTGGTGTAGGGTCCTCTCCTCGTGGTATGAGTAAAGCATACCACGCTATGGAGAGGGCGAGTCCCACATATCCCACCCTCAGCGCGCGGATACGCTGCAGCGGCGTTGGGAATGTGTAAATGCATTACCCGCAAGACAAAAAAAAAAGAAAACGTTCAATCAGCCCTTTCTCGAGACGAGCCTCGCGAGGCGCCGATGACACGGGGGTGGTTCCGGAGGTCGATGTTTTCGAATGCCCGGAGCCACCTGCCGCAAGCATCCGAGGCAGGCTCCCGTAGTGGTTTAAGTGGGTAACCGGATGCCCCGGCTCGCAAAGCTACACAGAGCCGGGCAAGTGAAGGAGTCCCACACACTCCCACCGTCTTTCCCCAAGACGGTGGGAGGTCCATAAAAGATTTCTACCATGTAAAAAAAAAGGCCAACGTCTGGGGTCTGCCAACGTCTGGGGGTAAGTAATGACACCACCTTACACTACACTTATTAATTTATATATTCATCATCATCAACAGCCCGTTAACGTCCACAGTTGAACATGGGCCTCCTCTTAACAGACCTTGGCAAGTCAGGGTCGTAGAGGGATATTGCCATAATCACCACGCTTGGCAGACGGATTGGTGATCGCAGTAAGATGTAAACCCTGAGCTAATAGGTGCTGCTGCCCATCCATCAGCCATATGTCCCTTAGTCGCCTTTTATATATTAAAGTTTGATAATATTATTTCTACACAGTGCTCCACAAAACCGGTTTAACGGTTTGACTGTCTGACGGACTAACTGTGAGTTTTATAACTGTCATTTGTACATAATGTATATTTTTAACAATATAGGTATTATGAAGTGGAACAAGTGTATAAAATAGCCACTGATATTCTAATATTCGCCGGTTCGAACCCCACCCATTGCATTACCGACGTGAACCTACTCGTAACACAAACATTTTAGCTTAGCACGAGTTAAGAAGAATACTAGAAGACAAAAAAAAATCTGCTAGTAATCTCTTTAAAAAAAAAAGAAAGAAAAAACAGATATCAGCAGCTACCTCACAGGACCTCACAGGAGCTACCCCACATAACACCTGCTTTACGTATTATTTAACATATATTTTAAAGTTTATGCTTAATTTTTTGTTTACTTGTTTCGTGTCTGATGTCTGTCGGTAAACTGTTCAACAGATATGGTAGACGTTTTTAATGTTCTGTCACCTATTTTTTTTTTTTTTTCTGACGGACTTATTTTGTTACCACTGAGGCTTTTGCTTCTTCACCGGGCATAAAGGCGAGCAGAGCTCCAGCCTAGATAAATGGCTTAAACACTATAAACTAAGCAACCTGCGCAAGAAGGCGTCCCTTGTGGGACTAGGACCTCGGCTCACGGCGGTCGCAGACAGGGAGATTGTGGGATTATGGCTTTTGGTTTCTTTAAGGGAGTTTTGTGCAACTGTCGCTCTACTTTACAGTTCGCGGGCCTCTCGGACTTCGGGTCTACGAGGGCATCGGAAGGTTCTTAGCAAACTAAGGGTCGGGAGGGCGAGGGTGTTTTGTCACCATAATAGTTTGTTACTCTGGGAATTTACCTCACATTTACATTTACCAGCGGTCATCAGCCGTGTGATTTTTCCACAGTAAATGTATAATAAAAACAACAAATAAATATTAAACAATATATTTAACCCCTTAAAACTATAATCTACGCTATTTCTAATCCGACTAGGGTTACCAGATCAAATGATATCGGAAGAAAATAACAAATTTTCGTAATTTTGGGAGATACAATCAAATTAAATAATATTGAAAACAGCAATATTAATAAAGTAACTTATTTTTTAGCTTGCCTCATGTATTTTGTGTTACTTTTGCACAGATTTAACTATTTTTTGTCCTTTTTAACTACTATAAGGACTATTTAAGAAGACTTGAGATTCTCACAATTTTCGTCAAAATTGAGTCGAATCATTAACTCTGCTTTTATTAAATCCATGTACATTTATTTGACAACCTCTGTAGCGTAGCGGTATTTGGCTCGTTTTAAATATTGGAGGTCGTGGGTTCAATCCCCACGCCGGACAGGAAATCTTTGTGTTAATTCTAAGATTTCTTTCCGGGTCTGGTTAGTTGAGGGAGTACCCTCCGTGCCTCGGAAAGCACGTTAAGCCGTTGGTCCCGATTGTTATAATATCATATAATAATCGTATATCAAAGAACGGGCAGCAGCGTTTCCTTGTGTAGTACAACATACAATACTGCGGTCATCAATCCGCCTGCCAAGCGTGGTGACTATGGCAAATACCCTCCTCTGGGAGGAGGCCCTTGTTCAGCAGTGGACGTTATACGGGCTGCTGATGATGACATTTCTGTAGTGTAAAGATTGTTCTTCAGTAAAATTATTAATTCAGTAAAATAGGTAATTAAAATTATTGTTTTATATAATAAAGTTGTTTTTCGGGACATTTTTTATTTCATCGGGAGTCGGGAGAATCTCGCAAAATCCCTACCATCTGGCAACCCTTAATCCGACACTGCCTAATTAGCCGGGGTGAACGATTAGTGGTAACAGCCGGTGGTTCGTATGGAACTAAAACCTCAATACTACAGATAGATCGATTGTACTACCAGAAATAAATCATATCGCATGTACAGTCGACAAAACAGATAGGTTTACACCCTCTCTATCAATTAATGTAAATAAATATGATTTTGTCTGTATGACAGCCGGTAATTCTGTATGGGCGAAGAGTTCGCTGCTAGCTACGTACACATAACAGAGAACTATTCTCATAAACATAAATACATAAGCTTACGCCTGTTTCCCAGCGGGGTTGCCAGAGACAATGGACCTCCAGATGGTTTGGTCACGTGGAAAGAATGGATGAAGAAAGATTGACAAAACAGGTATACATGGCAAGTGTGAGTGGTTCTCTGACCAAATCGGAGACATCCTCGCAAAATGTCGAATAAGATCCACCCTATACCGCCGTGCTTGTATGAAGAATGTTATGAGAGTGAATGAAGCGAAAGATGTGTCCCTACACATCGTAGCAAGTGGAGGTCCATTCTCATAAACATGGACATATAAATTAAAAATGCGTTTCATAATATGTAAACCTATCTATTTTGCTGACTGTACACGATATTTTTAATAGCCTGTTATTATTAGTCATTATATTGGTGAATACGTTAGTAAACAATTAAGCGGATGTAGCCCAATGGCTAGGGTGTCGGATTTGTGATTTTGTGGTCGCCGGTTCGATACCCACCTAATGTAATACCGACGTGCACCCACTCGTAACACAAGCATTTTAGCTTAGCAGCACTGGTAGTTTAACAAGAATACTAGTAGACTGCACAATTCTGCTAGTATTAAATGTTTAAAAAAATACGCGAATGCTTGTAAGCATGGATGGATTGATGTTTGTTAGGTACTCTTTCACGCCAAAACTACTAAACGGAATTGGCTGAAATTTGCACCGGGATAGGTTTTACGCTGGATTAGCATATAGGCTACAAAACATCACGCTCCGATCCACTGGAGCAGAGTAACGCGGATAAAACCGCGGGGCACAGCTTGTACAATATATATTTCTTAAATTTTATATACTTGATAATGAAATAATGAAATTTATTCAGCACATAAGTATTTACATACACTTGTACTTGTCAAAATTACACTGTATAAGACTAAAGGACTCTGCCCACTATCCCGTAGCATACCATGACCGTGCTAGGAACGAATCGGGCACGGAAAGTAATCCGATACGCTCTACTATGCCCACTAGAGCGTATCAATTATGTATCAAAGCCGTGGGGTGACCGGAGCGTCCGCATATCATATCCGTATCATCTGCGTGTCATACCCGGATTTTAGTGACGGGAGCGTCCGCATATCATCCTAGTGCTTAGAAACTTAGAAAAAATAAATAATAAACGGGTGTGCGTTTTATTTTGTCATAAGTGTACGATGCGCAAAGCGATCCCCACTCTTGCGCCGAGCGCTCAAGAACCGTGCCGGTATCTGTACGCGGAACGTCGCGTGCCATGCACGGAGCGTTTTGCCACCCGCAAAATATTCTCGCCGACAATTCTTGACGCTCCGTTCATGGTATGCAACGGTGTCGGTCGGTGACGGAACGGTCTAGTGGGCATAGTCTCATACTTTTCAATACAAAGAATATTTTTTTGGTTGTTACGTTCCTAGCACGGTCATGATATGCTACGGGATAGTGGGCAGAGTCCTTAAATCTAACAAAAGTAGATTTAAGTAGCTAAACACATTGTTATAATTATTTAATCTTACAGAATTTTTAAGTTATGATATTAGATATTTAATGTATTATAAGAGTAGATAGTATAACTTAGTTTTTTATAGTTGTAGGTACTTAACTTTAATTTATACCTAATACTGGGTGGCGCAAAAGTCAAGACTCAATTTGATTCAGTTATAAAAAAAATTCTAAATTAGAAAACTTGATTCAGGTAATTTTAAATGTATATTTGTGCCATTAAATTTCGTACCATTAGGATTTAAAGATGATGTCTTTTAAATGGTGACCTCTAGAGTTGATGCACATCTGAGCCCTATTTATGACATTTTGCATAACTAGCCGTAACACTTCCTGCGATATGTTCCTTATTTCTTGATAAATAGTCCAGACTTCTTTCTTTGGGGTTTTTTGAAATCTCGGGTGTATGTGAACAAGCCACAGACTCTCGCAGCTCTAAAAGAAAACATTTATCAAGAAATAAGGAACATATCGCAGGAAGTGTTACGGCTAGTTATGCAAAATGTCATAAATAGGGCTCAGATGTGATCAACTCTAGAGGTCACCATTTAAAAGACATCATCTTTAAATCCTAATGGTACGAAATTTAATGGCACAAATATACATTTAAAATTACCTGAATCAAGTTTTCTAATTTAGAAGTTTTTTTTATAACTGAATCAAATTGAGTCTTTACTTTTGCGCCACCCAGTATAGAAATCCTACTCTTTTTTGCAACATATGTGTTTTTGTTTTTTTAAAGGTTACTAGCATCTATTTGCAGTCTACTAGTATTCTTGTTAACCCCTCGCGCTAAGCTAAAATGCTTGTGTTACGAGTGAGTTCACATCGGTAGTGCAATGGGTGGGGTTCGAACCGGCGACCTCAAGATCACAAGTCCGACGCCCTAGCCATTGGGCTATGACCGCTTATTATAAGAATATCATCATCATCATCAGCCCGTATAACGTCCACTGCTGAACATGGGCCTCCTCTTAACAGATCTTGGTAAGCCACAGTTTCTGAGGCATATTGCCATAGACACCACTCCTGGCAGGAGGACTTGGTAACGGACCTTGAGCTGATAGATGCTGCTGCCTATCCATCAGCTGTAAATCCCTTAGTCGCCGGTTACGACACCCATGGGAAGATATCATCATCAGCCCGTATAACTTCCACTGCTGAACATGGGCCTCCTCCCGAGGGAGGGTATTTGCCATAGTCACCACGCTTGGCAGGCGGGTTGGTGACCACAGTATTATGTTGTACCACACAAGGAAACGCTGCTGCCCGTTCCTTGATATACGATTATTATAGATGATGTTATAACAATCGAGACCAACGGCTTAACGTGCTTTCCGAGGCAGGAAGGGAGGTCGGAGGGTAGTCCCTCGACCAACCAGACCCGGAAAGAAATCTAAGAATTTACACAAATATTTCTTGTCCGGCGTGGGGATCGAACCCACTATCTCCGAGATTTAAAGTGAGCCAAATACCGCTACGCTACCAAGGTTGTCGGGGTGGTCTATTCTATGTGCCGGTATGTGGTGCGCACATACCGGCACATTTGAAGCCACGGTTCATGTTTATTTAGCGGGAGTTTTAGGTTCGATTAATCAAAATTAGGAGGTGGCATTCTTCTCAATCGGGTCACTCTTGACAGAGCAGTCGTGGTCATCATTGTAGGTAAGGGCCGGATTGCTCATGCGTACCCGGCCCCCGCCAACGGCGGATCGAAGGAGTGTCCGGGGGGGGTTTTAGTGGTATGAGTTTAGCATACCACGCTATGGAGAGGGCGAGTCCCACATATTCCATTGCCAGCATGCGAATACGTTGCAGCGGTGATGGGGATGCGTCAAAGCTTTTCCCCCGGAAAAAAAAAAACACTCTTTGTAACACGTTTAACTGCTTCCTTTCCTCCCTGACGGTTGCACATCTAGCCCACTCGTACAATGGGCCATCCAATGCCGCTTTTATTTGATCCGGAGGAGATGGAAAGGTATTATGTTTTGTCTTGCTCCCACGCTTACCCGCCATGTTAACTCTGTTTTGATATCTACTAAAGCAACATGTGTTATCCTTCTAAATATTCTCAGCCTGATTAGGGTGACCAGCTTTTGGAAATTCCGATGTTCTCGTAGACTGTAACGTAGAGCGACAATGGGCACTATATACGGTTCTACAACAAACTTCCCCATGATATAAGAGTATTGTCAACAAATAAGTTTATAACAACCATTAAAGCCGAATAGTGTAGTAGATTATATTCGTGACAAAAATGCTTGGGATTGAGTCGCTCCAATTACAATGTAAAATAGAAAATTTATGTCATCGTTTAATATTTAATACCAAATGCAACTTTGGAGATATTATTATTAGTCGAAGTAATGCAGATTATTAGCGATAGATGGCACTAACGTTAGAGACGTGTTATAAAAGATATGATAAATTTCGATGACTGATAGGGTTCCACCGTAGTCTAATTGGTTAAGGCATTAGGGGCTTAACCTAAGATGCAGGTTCGAGTGCTGCCGGTGGTCGAATTTTATTAATCTCAATTTTGAAACATAGTATATGGTAAACTTTTCCGTAAAGTATTCAAAAACATTTAAAAAAATAGAAAATTATGTAATAATAAAATAAAATATCATAAAATATTATTATAAAAATGAGGGCTCTACTGAGTTTTTTTGCAGTGTTTCTTATTAGTCGCCACGTCACGCACTGCACGATAGGAGAAAAAATATGACGATTCCTAATAAATGTAACCATTTTTACGGAATAAATGATATTTGACTTTGACAAAGTGAGTTCGTGGTCTCCACTCGAGAACCTTACTACTCCATCGGCCGTCAGTACTTGGGCTATGGGCCCTACTCATTGCAATTTCAGCTTTCTTATCCGTTGAGCTATGACAGCGAGCTTCGTTTTACTGCGGATCTGATTCGATCACGCAGGGATCGCCGAACATAGCTCTTTCCGGTTGCATATTAGAAAACTAAAACTTTTTCGAGCAAATTTCAAAAGAACAATAAACGAAATAACAAGATTTAAATGACCAAAGGTTTCATTTAGAAAAAAAAAAATCCAATGTATGTGACATCAAATGAACGACTGATCAAAAGTTGATAGAGGTATAATAAAAGGGATCTGGCGCTCGGCGGCCGCTGCCGCGACAGACGAACAGACTGATTAAATTTTTATTCTGTAATATCAAATAATTTTAACAATATTTTTAGCTACTAAAGTGATACCTTTGTTAGATCTAGCCTTATACAGTCTAATTTTGACAAGTAAAAGTGTATGTAAATACATAAATGCTGAATAAATTTCATTATTTCATAAATTGAGAATAGACAATATTCCAAACAGATTCGATTCACTTAAAATAATTTGCCCGCTACAATAACGTTTATTAAAAAAAAACATTGTCCCGAAATAACCCTTCACATGACGGTAACCCTATCTTACACATTTCTGAGCGAGTAGCCACGCAAGCTCATACGTGCCCCACAGGACCCGATCAAAGGGTACTGCTCATTGAATATGATCCACTAGATTTTACGCCTATTTGACCCCTTTGGCAATAGCGTTATGATTCTCTGTTGAGTGTAACGAAGGCTTATAGATATTACGGAATTATATTTAATTACTGGTTTTGTTATGTGTGAGTTACTATTATATAATAATATTATGTATTTTATTAGAACAACCTCCGTAGCGTAGCGGTATTGTGCTTTAAATCTTGGAGGCTGTGGGTTCGATTCCCACGCTGGACGGGAAATCTTTGTGTAAATACTAAGATTTCTTAACGGGTCTGGTTGGTTGAGGGAGTACCCTCCGTGCCTCGGAAAGCACTTTAAACTGTCGGTCCCGATCGTTTTAACATCATCTATAATAATCGTATATCAAGAAACGGGCAGCAGCGTTTCCTTGTGTGGTATAACATATTACTGCGGTCACCAACCCGCGTGCCAAGCGTGGTGACTAAGGCAAATACCCTACCTCGGGAGAAGGCTCATGTTCAGCAGTGGACGTTATACGAGCTGATGATGATGATGATGAATGGTTTTATTATGAGTGAGTTAATAGTATATAATATTATGTATTTTATTATTGAAATAAACAAGTCAAATGCGCGCCGCGCCATTGTCCAATCCTAGAACATTTCTGAAGATTAAAAAAATCATGATGGTCACTATAATTGGATATCCTACTAATATACGAGAAAGTTTGTAAGTATGGATGGATAGATGGATGTTTGTTACTCTTTCACTTTAAAACTACTGAACGGAATGGGCTGAAATTTTGCACCGGGATAGGTTATACGCTGGATTAACATAAAGGCTACAAAACATCACGCTCCGACCGACTGGAGCAGAGTAACGCGGGTAAAACTAGCTGACCCAACAGACGTTATCCTATCTTTACCAAAAAAATAATAATATTGAATTTAACTTTTAATATTAGGCGTGATAGCTCTGAACTAACCGTGATGTGCACTAAAGCAGCACGCATTCTGTCAATGTTATGTCAGTTATTGTCAAAAGCTAAGGTTACATTAGAAAAAATTGTATGGTGGTTAAGTATTCTTTAATTTTCAGGGCAATTTTCTATTTTTTTCTGTCATAAGAACCTTCTGATAATAGTAAACACAATAAAAAGAATGAGTGAAATTAGCCCAGTTCTTCATGCGTGATGTCGTGACCAAAGGAAATAGGGATTTATTATTTTATATATACTAGCTGTCCCGAGCGGTTTCACCAAACAACGTGATCTTTCTATCGTTCGTTGACAGTTATTTCTAACAACTGACAGTAATGTCAATTCATTACAAAAATAATATTATTATTGCAATTAAGTTTTCCTTAATTTTTCGGGAATTTTCTTGATTTTTCCTTCGTAAAGAATGAATAAGCGAAATCGGTCCAGCCGAACCCGCCGAATGTCGTGACCAAGGGATAAAGGGATTCATCTTTATATATATAGATGTATAAGCGAAGTCATTTCATATGAAATCCAACCTTCGTTATGTAACTTCGTCATATAAAGAGGATAATAAACAGATTTTATTGTAGATATTTGTACTACATATAAATAATAACTTCCCACGCGGGATTTCACCCGCATTACTCCCGTTCCCGTGGAAACTTCATTTATAAATAAAGCCTATATAGCCTTCCTAGTTAATGGTTTTTTTTTCAAATCGGACCAATTTCTGTCGTTCCTGAGTTTAGTGTTCAAGCGAACAAACAAACACACTCTTCAGCTTTATATTATTAGTATACGGTAGATATAGAAAGACTACTCTCCGTCCTCGGTAAGCACGTTAAGACGTTGGTCCCGATTATTATAACATCATCTATAATAATCGTAAAGCAAGGAACGAGCAGCAGCGTTTCCTTGTGTGGTACAACATAATACTGTGGTTACCAACCCGCTTGCCAAGCGTGGTGACTATGGCCAATACCCTGTTCAGCAGTGGACGTTATACGGCCTGATGATGATGATAGAGTAGATATAGATTATATTATTTCTAGTTTATTTTTCTTTTGATCGTTAATATTTTGGTCCAAATGGTCCAGGGATGTGACTGCCGCTTTAAGATTACTAGCAGAGTTTTGCAGTCTACTAGTATTCTTGTTAACCCCTCGTGCTAAGCTAAAATGCTTGTGTTACGAGTGGGTTCTCGTCGGCAGTGCAATGGGTGGGGTTCGAACCGGCGACCTCAAGATCACAAGTCCGACGCCCTAGCCATTGGCTACGGCCGCTTAATGCCATCCTGAGAGGCGTGTCCGTGGGAGAACGCAAAACATTTAGTTAAATTTAAGTTTAAGCTTCGGCTTTTGAGGGTTAAGGGATTAGTGGACTGTGTTGTGGAAACCGTGGTTAGATGTAAGCGAATGTTTTCATAGTATTTGTAAAATTAAATCGTTATGTTAGTAAAACATATTATAAAGTTAAGTTACTAAAAAACTCTATTTAGTCCGTCAGTTAGATTACCTAAATTGTTATTTTTAGGGTTTTACGTATCCGGGACCTTATTACTAAGACTTCGCTGTCTATCTGTCACTAGGCTGTATCTCAAGAACCGCGATAGCAAAACAGTTGAAATTTCCACAGATTATGTATTTCTATTGCCGCTATAAGAAAAAATACTTAAAATAAAATAAAGACAATATTTAAGGGGGGCTCCCATACACCAAACTATTTTTTTTGCCCTTTTTGCTCGATGTCAATAACGGCACCAGGTAGCCGCTTCAAAATAGTACGGAACCCTTCTTTGCACGATTCCGACTCGCAATTGACCAGTTTTTTAAAATAAAGTTCTCTCCAGCTGGTCTGGTGATGTATTGCCAACTGATAGAGACTTCTCTTCGAGCTTTATTTTATTTACTAGCTGCGCCCCGCGGTTTTACCCGCGTCACTCTGCTCCCGTGGATCGGAGCGTGATATTTTGTAGCCTATATGTTAATCCCGCTTATAAACTATCCGCGTACAAACTTTCAGCCAAATCCGTTCAGTAGTTTTTGCGTGAAAGAGTAACAAACATCCATCCAACCAACATACATTCAAATTATCGCCTTTATAATATAAGTAAAGACTAGGTGTAGGGCTTAAATACCTACCTACGCACCTATGTCCTCGTGTCTACGCTACGCTCCTGTGCTTACGCCCATGCTTCCCCGCCCCCATAACTGCACTTTCTGTTCCTACGCCTATGATTCAGTTTTTACGCGGATATCTACCCCACCCATACTAGCCCGTATGTCTGCTACTCTCCGTTTCTACGCCCTTGCTTGCCCCCGTCATGTATTTAATAGTACTTTGGAAATCTTGCTGTTAAAACTATTATATGAAGTTCTAACGTTGCATCCTTAGGGAATCATATCTTAGTGAACACCTATGTTCTTAGAGGATCCTAACTGTGAGGATCTAGCATCCTCAAAGTTAGGATCCTTTAAGACAATCATAGTTTATGATATGAAATTTTGTGATGAATTAGGTACCTTTTGCTTTTTAGAAGGTGCTTTTAAAACACATCCCGCCCTAAACAGTAAATATTAATTATATTATATTATTTATTTATTATATTATTATATAACTGGCAAGAGCAGCGTGTGACGACCGCCTGCACGATGGACCGGCGAAGTGAGTGGATGCTAGCAAGTGTTCCCACTGGAAATCGATGGAGAAGATGGGGAGTGACTTGTAGGTGGTCATTTCTGGATCTCATCATCAACCCGTACAACGTCCACTGCTGAACATATGCCTCCTCCAGAGGGAGAGTTTTTGCCATAGTCACCACGCTTAGCAGGCGGGTTGGTGACTGCAGTATCATATTGTAAACACACAAGGAAACGCAGCAACCCATTTCTTTGTATACGATTATTATAGATGATGTTATAACAATCGGGAACAACGGCTTAACGTGCTTTCCGAGGCACGGAGGGCCTAGATGGTTGAGGGCCTACCTCAACCATCTAGGCCCAGATAGAAATATTAGAATTTACATAAAGATTTCTTGTCTGGTGTGGGAATCGAACCCACGACCTCCGATTTTTAAAGCGAGCCAAATACTGCTACGTTACGGAGGTTGTCACTTTTGGATCCAGATCCAACAAAATTATTTTTTGTTTTTTCGCACGGACCTATGTATTTAGCCCCGATGCTTTTGCTCCTTTACCGGGCACAAAGGCAAGCAGAGCTCCAGCCTAGATAAATTGTTTAAACACTACAAACTAAGCAACCTGCGCAAGAGGGCGTCCCCTGTGGGACTTGGACCTCGGCTCAGGGCGGTCGCTGACGGGGTCTTTTATCAGTCAGCCACATTATTTGAGGGTTTCATAGGCTATATTTTAAGATATTGCCAAGATTATGGCAACTACCTCAAAACACAGTACTGGGTTGTCAAGGTCAGTTAAGAGGAGGTCCATGTTCAGCAGTGGACGTAAAAGAGCTGTTGAAGAAGAAGATGTAGATCGAACCCGGGACTTCGGCAGATACACCCGGATATAGAACCACTAGACCATCGACGCAATCTTCATTATAACAATGACGATTTTCTCGAATGTTTTTGTAAACGTTGTAAAAGCGCCTCTAACTGTAGGTAAATGTAGTGCTAAGGAAATATAAGCCATTCCATTAACAGAAGTGAGTGTCACATATAGTTATTAAGTTAGTGATAAAATAAATGTCTAAATCTAGCTGACCCGACAGACATTGTCCTGTTTTAACTAAAACTAAATTAGGCGAGAGAGTTCAGAACTAACTATGTATGTATGAACTAAATATGAATCTGATGTGCACTAAGAGCAGCACGCATTCTGTCAATGTTATGTCATACGCCATAAGATTACATTAAAAAAGTAATTTATATTGTCAAAACCTTAAGCTCTTAAGTTACATTAGAAAATTTAATATGGTGGTAAAAAATATTCTAAAATTTTCTAATTTCCGCGCTATTTTCATGGTTTTTTCTTTCATAAGAAGCTTTTCCTGACAATAATAAACATAAGAAAAAAGAAATAACTAACTATATAATATGGCTTCTTGTAAAGTAAAACATACAATTACATAGACATTTTTTACGACACCCATGGGAAGACATAGGTTTTAAGGCTTACACCTGATGAATGGGCAGCAGAATCTATCAGCCCAAGGTTTGCTACCATCTCACCAACTCACCTGTCAAGCGTGGTGATTATGCCAATATCCCTCAAAGATCTTGGCTTGATAACGTCTGTTCAGAAGCAGTGGACATAAATGGGCTGGTGATGTGTAGTGAACACGACATTTGATATTAATTACCGTTAAAGCGATGGCATATGTTTTGGTAGCACCTTATATACATAGTTAAGACTAATTTAAGCGTGGGGTGATTCACGAATGCGGCCAAGAAATAAGCGATTTATGATGAGCGCGTTCAATAAATAATGCTACTAATTTAGAATCGGCTGTAGCCCAATGGCTATGTCGTTGGACTTGCGATCGTGTGGTCGCAGGTTCGATCCCCACCCATTGCACTACCGACGTGAACCCACTCGTAACAAAAGCATTTTAGCTTAGCACGAGGAGTTACCTAGAATACTAGTAGTAGCATGCAAGAACTATGATAATAATCTTTAAAAAAAAAACGTAATAATGAGGTTCCCAAAAAAAATGTTATACTAAAATTATCTCTCGAGAAAACAATATCCTGTGCCTCGGAGAGCAAGTTAAGTAAGTTTTAAATAAATTAAGGATGCATATAATAGTGTACAGTGTTTGTATTAGTGCACAAGTGCCACAGAGGCCAAACTCTAAGGAGATTAGCTATCTAGTTTCCACGTGGTTAATCCCGCGCAATATAAAACCCGCGTTTTTCAGGGGTCTACTATTTTTTTAAGTATTGTGCCACCGTGGTGCCATTATGATATAATTATGCCAAAAACGGTAATCTACTAATCTCACTATGGTGTCGGCGCTGGAATGGCAGTCGGTGTTGTACCGCAGAAAAAGGCCGTCAGCAGAAGCAGCAGGGGAGATGGTTAGGGAGATTGTAATGTTTATTTAGGCGATTTCAAAACTTATAAATGTATCATTTGTTATTATATTCAACTACGCTAATGTCATCTTGGCGTCTTACTGACACCATTATGACGTCATTTGGATTAGTAGATTACCAAATGGGTAAAACCGACCATTAATTGTCATTGACAGTTCATGGACACGCCATTACGATAGTAGACTCGGGGCCCTGGTGTGTAGTCGCCTCTTTCGACATCCATAGGAAGTAATGGGGTGGTCTTTTCTAAGCCGAAAACTAAACGGCGGCTACAAAGGAGTCGATATTTTTTTGCCATTAGATAGGCCGTGAGGTTTCCGGCTTAGAATAGACCACCCCATGTCTTCCCATGGGTGTCGTAAAAGGCGACTAAGGGAAACATGGCTGATGGATGGGCAGCAGCATCTATTAGCTCAAGGTTTACATCTTACTGCGATCACCAATCCGTCTGCCAAGCGTGGTGATTATGGCAATATCCCTCTACGATCCTAGATTGCCAATGTCTGTTAAGAGGAGGCCCATGTTCAGCAGTGGACGTAAACGGGTTGTTGATGATGATGAGATAATTATGTTATTTTAAGTCGAGGTTCCCGCGGGAACGGTTTCCGCGTGGTTAAAGCTGTGCGCTATATAATGCCCGCGATTTTCATGGCCGCACAAACCGTAAGCTTGTAAATTCTCTCTCGGATCAAAAGATAATGTTATCCTTGGAGTAATTAAATTAAAATTTATAAAAAATCCACAAGACTAATTCCGGGTTGGGATTGTTGTAGGGTCTCGTGTCGCCCTTATCAAGGGCTGAAATAAAAAATAACAAAATTAAACACGGGCGGTGTTAACTACCTCCGTAACGTATCGGTATTTGGCATGTCGTCCCACTACACGTCGGACAAGAAATCATTATGTAAATTCTAAGATTTTTTTCGGGTCTGGTTGCTTGAGGGACTACCCTCCGTGCCGCGGAAAGCACGTCAAGCCGTTGGTCCCAATTGTTATAACATCATCTATAATAATCGTATATCAAGTATTATCAAGGAACGAGCAGCAGCGTTTCCTTGTGTGGTACAACATAATACTGCGGTCACCAACCCACCTGCCAAGCGTGATGATTATGGCAAATACCCTTCCTCGGGAGGAGGCCCATGTTCAGCAGTGGACCTTATACGGGCTGATGATGATGAAAGGTAGTCCCTCAACCAACCAGACCCGGAAAGAGATATTAGAGTTGCAACAAATATTTCTTACTAGTTGCGCCCCGCGGTTTTACCCACGTCACCCCGCTCAAGTGGGTCGGAGCGTGATATTTTGTAGCCTATATGTTAATCCGGCTTATAAACTATCCGCTTGCAAACTTACAGCCAAATCCGTTCAGTAGTTTTTACGTGAAGAGTAACAAACATCCATCCATCCATACTTACAAACTTTCGCGTTTATAATATTAGTAGGATCCGGCGTGGGGATCGAACCCACGACCTCCGAGACCTGACCTGTCATTTTTATTTCGGACGGCCATTCAAGTTATTAGCCACGAGGCTTTTGCTACTTCGCCGAGAATACAAAGTGCAGTCTCTACACTGTTATGTATATGCTGTCAACGTGTAAATTAGCCCTAATACACCTCTCACATTCCGCGCCAGTGGCGAGCCGCGTTTAAATAGGCAAGTATTCTAGCAAACTCAATTTATAAAGTTGGAGCACTGCCCGCCTATTTATAATGGATGATTTTATTTATTTTATTTAATTATGTTATTTACACACAAGAAATATAGTCAAGAGAAAAACAAATACTAACAAAAGGAAATGTACAAAGGTACTACTTATTTCTAAAGAAATTTCTTCCAGTAGTTATAACCACGAAAGGACTTATAACCACAGTCCGACTTTTCAAGAACATGTAAAAAAATATTCTAGATTGTTTAAAGAAGCCTGTTCCACTGCTAAGTCTATACACATAAGAAATAAAATTAAATGTTCAGCCAATATTATTAAATCTGTTTGGAATATGATAAATAGTGAGACTGGTAGAGCAAAACTACGCAATCGTGATTTTCATTTAAAAATTAATGATGTAGACGTCAAAAAGGATATAGAGGTGGCGACAGAGTTTGAATTTTATTTTTCTAACAAACCAATTATTGCTACAAAAACTCTGTAGTCTTTTTCTGTATCTGCAGAACTGCTTCTCAAGCAGGTTGTAGGAGAGTGTGGCACAGTATTTGAATTTTCAGCAGCAAGCCCTAAGGATATTTTGAACGCTTTTAAATCAATTAATATGAAAAACACCAAGGATTTGTGGGGTCTATCTGTAAAAACAATTTCCTTAATTATTACTGAAATAGCTCCGCATCTAGCTACCTTATTCAATTGCTGTGTCGCATCTGGTGAGTTTCCTGACTTGATGAAACATAGTAAAATAATTCCATGATTTAAAGCTGGTGATAGCTCAGATCCTTCCAATTTTAGACCTATTTCCGTACTACCCACTCTTAGTAAGATATTTGAAAAGTTAATGCTTAGCCAGTTGCTCAGTCATTTTAATAAACATAATTTACTTCATAAGAAACAGTTTGGATTTACGAGGGGTTGCTCCACTATTGACGCGGGTATACATTTACTGAAAAGTATATTTGCAGCTTGGGAGGATTCGCAGGATGCTTTGGGAATATTTTGCGATTTGTCCAAAGCTTTCGATTGCGTACACCATGACACTCTGGTCAGGAAACTACACCACTACGGTATTAGGAACAAGGCACTCGAACTTCTAACTTCTTACCTAGGAAACAGAATTCAGAAGGTCAATATTAATGGTATAACATCTTCGGGTTCACCAGTTGTTATGGGAGTTCCACAGGGATCAATTCTGGGTCCATTTTTATTTTTAATATACGTTAATGACTTACCTTACTACGTAAGGGATAAACATGAGATTGTATTGTTCGCGGATGACACTTCATTGACATTCAAAATAAATAGACAATTAAGTAATTATGACGAAGTCAACGATGCACTCTCTAAAGTAGTTCATTGGTTTAATATTAATAATCTGTGCTTAAAATATGATACAAAAACTAAAGTTATCAAGTTTTCAACCCCGAATGTTAGACAGGTTTCCACCAATGTACATATTAATGGAAATGGCTTAGACCCTGTGGAGACCACTGTGTTCTTGGGTGTCACCATTGACTCTAAACTACAATGGGAACCACAAATTGAAAAGTTATCTGGAAAACTAAGTTCTGCAGCATATGCAGTAAAAACTATTAGACGGCTAACTGATGTTGATACAGCTAGAATAGTTTATTTCAGCTACTTTCATAGCATAATGTCATACGGCATTTTTCTTTGGGGTAGCTGCGCGGATATTAACAGCATTTTTATATTACAAAAGAGAGCCGTGAGGGCTATTTACAAACTGGGTCCCAGAGATAGCTTGAGAGAAAAATTTAAAGAGATAAATATTCTAACCGTAGCATCACAATATATTTATGAGAATTTGTTATATGTCCATAAAAATATTGACTCATTTTGTAAAAAAAGCGACACACATAGTATAAATACTAGATATAAGCATAATCTTGTGGTTCATGCTAGCCGTCTCCGCAAAATAAGTAATTCTTTTATGGGGCAATGTATACGGTTCTATAACAAACTTCCCAATAGTATAAGAGAATTGTCTATAAATAAATTTAAAATGACTATTAAAGCCAAATTGTGCAGCAGAGCTTATTATAAAATATACGATTATCTTGGTGACAAAAATGCTTGGGATTAAATCGCTCCAATCTCAATGTAAAATAAAGTATTTTGTTATTAGGTTGATAAAAAATTGTTATCTATTATTAGATTTTAAAAGAGGGTTCTACTGATTTTTTTGGCAGTGTTTCTCAGTAGTCGCCACGTCACGCACTGCACGGTAGGAAAAAAATTATGACGATTCCAAACAAATGTAACCATTTTTACGGAATAAATGAATTTTGAATTTGAATTTGAATTTGATACGTGTGACCTTAGCAGCCTATTATTGCACGGCGTCAAGTTAGCGCCCGAGCGTAGCGGTGGCGCTGGGTGAATTTATTTATTTAAAAGTTACATTCAAATCATTGCAATTTTTAATGTCATCATTTTATTATTCGCTGTCAATTTTCAAACTTCAAATGACATTACAAAAGTGTTTGCTTTCATTTTTCATGCTTGTGTGAAGTTAGTCGATTAATTTACGCACCGTGCCGAAATAGGCAACTTAGGTCACCGAAAAGCGTGCGTAGAATGCGGGTTTAGGTCACACTGTGCTATAAAACAACCTCTGTAGCGTAGCGGTATTTGGCTCGCTTTAAATCTCGGAGGTCGTGGGTTCTATCCCCACTCCGGACAAGAAATCTTTGTGTAAATTCTAAGATTTCTTTCCGGGTCTGGTTGGTTGAGGGACTACCCTCCGTGCCTCGGAAAGCACGTTAAGCCATTGGTTCCGATTATTATAACATCATCTATAATAATCGTATATCAAGGAGCGGGCAGCAGCGTTTCCTTGTGTTGTACAACATAATACTGCGGTCACCAACCCGCATGCCAACCGTGGTGACTATAGTAAATACCCTCCCTCGGGAGGAGGCCAATGTTCAGTAGTAGATGTTATACGGGCTGATAATGATGATGATGTGCTATAAAATATATTTTGGCCGTACAATCTCCTTGTTTTGAAGTTTTATCAAAAACTCTGACATTCGCCAAATTGTGGAAGTCTCCCACAAAGCCCACAAACAAAAGAACTGTGGAACTAATTTTGTGGAGACGGGTAACCTGAAACTACTCCGAGAGCCAGTACGACTCCTGTCTTACTGAGTGCCAACGCAGCATCAGAACTATGTTTTTAGGTCAACAGTAAGAAGGAGAGCCGTTAAAATATTGTGCCACGAAAATGCTTATCAAAACTCAATGAGAAGTTAAAAGTACCGTGTGAAAACGGCTGATATTTTTATACTTCCTTAGGAAAGCTTACGACATTTTTCTTTAAGTTTTTCATGAAATTACAACTTATATTGGTTCTTGCCAGCCTTCATGGCGTAAAGGTATAAGTCTCGGTTTAAATCCCGGAGGGCGTGAGTTCGATCTCCACGCCACACAAGAAAACTTTATGGTGTAATAGCGTGCTTTCCTTGGTGCGGAAGGTAGGTCCCTCATCAATCCAGTTCCGGAAAGAAATCTTTTTCCGGGTCTGGATGGTTGAGGGACTACCCTCCGTGTCTCGGAAAGCATGCTAAACCGTTGGTCCCGACTGTTATTACGTTATCTATAACAAGCGTATACCAGGAAACGGGCAGCAGCGTTTCCCTGTGTATAACAACATAATACTGCGGTCACCAATCCGCCTGCCAAGCGTGGTGACTATTACTATGGTCCCTCGGGAGGAGGCCTATGTTCAGCAGTGGACGTTGTACGAGCTGATGATGATGATAATGATTAGGTACAATGGCCTCTTAAGAGATTGTTCGTGTTTTATAAATAACCCTGTATATTTTATGAAGGTCCCACGGGAGCAGGAGATACGCGGGGAATCACGAGCGAGAATCTAGTATTAAAAATATACGTAGATGTCTACTTTTAAATAATATTCGTAATGAAATGTATTCAGCACTTAGGTATTTACATACACTTGTACTTGTCAAAATTACACTGTGTAAGACTAAATCTAATAAAAGTATCACTTAAGTAGCTGAAAACATTGTAAAAAAATTGGAAATACAATTCTTTCGACGAAAAGAAGAAAATATATATAGGTATATAAGCACTCGTGTAATTTTAGTTTTTTGTTAATAACAATTCAACGACACTAAATAAGATAACCATTTTCAATACCAATCTCCGCATAGCAGATCTAAAGCTAATAAAAAAAAATGATTAGATTAATTAATTTTTACGCCAGCTATCGTGTCTCAAACGACAAAAATAGTGTTGATTGACGGGTTTTTTTTTTATTTCTATATTTTTTTCCGGTTCTGTTATCTTAAATCAATTTTTACTAGTGACAAAATTGTTCTCCATTAATTTATCTATAAAATGGTGCGCAGATTGAGGAGATTACGTGGATTACCAATCGAGAAATTAATTAAATAGTCGCGGGACCGAGGAAAAATGAATTTTTCGGTAGTAGAGCACTCCCTAATGCTTCGCTTATGAGTCGTGCAATATACGTAGATGTCTACTTTTAAATAATATTAGTAATTAAATAATGAAATTTATTCAGTACTTAGGTATTTTCATACACTTATAGGTACTTGTCAGAATTACACTGTATAAGATTAAATCTAACAAAAGTATCACTTAAGTAGCTAAAAACATTGTTAATATTATTTGATCTTACAGTTTTTTTAATCAGTCTGTCCGTCTGTCGTGCGATAAATGACAAATGTACACATTATAGCAAGATGTCTTAAAGGTAACAGGTCTAAAATTTACTTCCAAGAATCCGGCCAAAGTAGGTATAAAGTAACTGAGCCACAAAACTAAATTGTATCTTTCTAAACACAAGAAAATTACTTACTAAGTAGTCTCTTATAACGACAAAACGACACAAACTTAAGAAGAACAACAGAATGGTACAAAATTAAAGTGAAATGAAAAAAGTTGAATGATGCGAACAAACAAAACGACAGTGCTGCCATCTAGGTCAAATTACTGTTTTCCCCACAAATGTTGGCCATGGCGGCCAATCTCTAAGGAGATTAGTCATCTGCCAGGAATATTGATAAAAAAATGAAATGAATTGATACTATAGACGAATCGATGATTAAAAAACATCTTGACTAATTAATTAGTTAGCAAAGATAATTTATTAATTCAAACTTACAAATTTGTTATGTCATGTGATAGTCGCATATAATAAATATAATTAAAATCAACCAGTGCGGGCTGGGTTCGGGTCTGAAGCATTTATAGATAGCGTCGCGAGCCTTCTTTTTTTACTGCAAAATTTAATAGTTTATTACATGAATAAAATACAAAATATTATAATTAAACACAAAATATGGCAACTAATATCTATTGCGGATTAGCTAATCGGCTGTCTGTCAGTCTAGTATCACGTCAAAGGTATAGTAATAACATTTTTTTTTATCGCTTACATTTCGGGGAGTGTGCGGTGGTTCTACATAACCTGATACCCCCTTCACCCTTCCATCACCGGACGACCAGGCGCGGCGAGCGGTTTCACCCTTATGTTGTAGACATTCCTTCAATACGCACGCAGCGATTTGCTTCTTCTTTCATAATGCGGACGGCTAAGGAGTGGAATTCTCTGCCCGGGTCAGTTTTTCCGACACGCTATAATCTGGACATCTTTAAAGCTAAAGTGAACAGACACTTTCTAGGCACGCGTGTATCATCTTAGGCCTTATCTTCGCCTTCTATCAAGCGAGATTATGGTCAAACGTAAGCCTATATTTAATAAATAAAAAAAATATATATCCGAGTGCTGGTTTTTACTTTGCACAGCAGGTAAGCATTGCCATTCAACGGAGTAAGCTGACAGCACTTTCACTGGGAAACTTGCCAAGTAGAATAGATTTAGAATAGTAGTATTTTATAAGTTTGTTTTATTTCAAATTAGCTGCTTTTAGTTGTATATTATGTATTTTTCTATAATTAAATCTTAATAAAATTCAGCTCTAAGAAAGGACACACGCTTGAGGGCACCTTTTATGGTCTAGGACCACGGCTCTTTTTTTTGAAAATAAGATCAATTTTTCGGAAAGGTATGCGTAATTTAAACTGAGACTATATTTCTAGGGTGAATAAGGGACAAATAAAAAGTAATGTATGACCGGCGAGCATCTATGAATGTGAAAGAAGCGTAGAAGGTGTGCCAGTATCGAGACAGGTGGCGTTCTTTCGTCTTATTCTGCCTCTATAGAAGAAAGGCGTGACGATATGTAATGTAACGTAACAATTGGTGGCTAGTTGTCAAATACATCATCATCATCATCATGATCAGCCCGTATAACGGTCACTGCTGAACATGGGCCTTCTCCCGAGGGAGGTCACCACGCTTGGCAGGCGGGTTGTTGACCGCAGTAATATGTTGTACCATACAAGGAAACGCTGCTGCCCGTTCCTTGATATACGATTATTATAGATGATGTTATAACTTTCGGGACCAACGGCTTAACGTGTTTTCCGAGGCACGGAGGGTAGTCCTTCAACCAACCAGACCCGGAAAGAAATCTAAGAATTTACACAAAGATTTCCCGTCCGGTGTGGATATCGAAGCCACGACCTGCGAGATTTAAAGCGACAGCCAAATACTGCTACGCTACGGAGGTTGTCAAATACAGATACAATTTATATAGCTGGTTGCTATGGCCACGTAAAAAATATCAAGTTACCATCGGGATATTTTTTGTATGCGTTGCGATCAAATTGCAAAATGATCGCTTTTTACGTAATTGTACTGTGGAAGCTCGCTATTCATCCTACTAAATTTATAAACGCGAAAGTTTGTAAGTATGGATACGGCGATTTAGTTAGTTAGGCAAAAGGATTTCCGCACTTAGCTTTGTGCATGAACGTCCGAAAGATTATTTTAACTACCCTAATGGCGTGCGTTTTAGCGCAACATCCCTTAGATGTCGATCTATCAGTCTCCCAGAGTTTCCGGATTAATCATCACAAAATATGCTATAATCGTATCCAAAAACCAGAAACCATTGCGAGAGGTAGGATTTCTGGTGAACGACATCTATCGGTAGCAGTATGAACTATTTTACTATATCAATATGTTTTGATCATGAACAAATGTACAATTGCATTTTTTTTTTAAGGAGCCAGTCTAAGATGGCTCCACACCGCCTGATGCAAAGCGGCTAGTGAAGCCCACTAATGAGGTCGAACACCACAGCGAGCACCGTTGCGGTGGTCGGCCTCACCTTGACGGCCTACAAAATACTTTTTCACGCCACGCTTAAAGGACCCAGGATCGTAGGAAGGAGGGAACACGTGCGCTGGTAATAAATTCCACAACGTAATTGTGCGGCACAGATAGGATTTGCCGAACCTTTTAGTGCGGGACGATATGGTTTCCACCGTTTGAGGATGGCATCTCAGGCTTGCCCGTGTTGTTCTAGAAAGGAAAGGGGAGGGTGGTATTAGCTGGAATATCTCATCAGAACACTCCCCGTGATATATGCGGTAGAAGGCAGCCAATGTCGGCATGGCAATGGAGGCAATGTCTCTACGCATTTGCAGAGGCTCTAAGGTGTTAATGACATCTGCACAGCCAATGATACGGATAGCCTGTCGCTGCAGCCTGTCCAGGGTAGATGCCAGGTACTTTGCGGAGTCATCCCAGAGATGAGAGCAGTACTCCATGCTCGATCGAACCTGGGTTTTGTACAAAAGACATCGTTGCCCAGGCGTAAAGAACCGTCTCACCCTGTTCAGGACTCCGAGTTTTCTAGATGCCATGGTGATGACGACCTCAATATATTTTTTGGGGTTCAGATCGCAGTTTGGGGTTCAGAGCCTGAGTTTAGTCTGTTTACCCTCGTGCGGGTAGAAAGATGACTTCACTTCTCTCCATTGGCGTGGTACATAGTTATGCGCTATGCATGCCCTATATACTTGTTTTAGATGTGATGTAATTACTTCCTGGTCCCATTGTAGGAGTGCCGGGAAGATGTGGCGATTTGAATGGCTTGAAACTGTCTATCGATAGACGGCGATAGTTAAGAAGCTGGATTAACATAAAGGCTACAAAATATCACGCTCCGACCCACTGGGGCAGAGTGACGCAGGTAAAACCTATTACTATTATAACTACGAAGCAAGCAAATAAAATGATAACAACTAGTTGACAACTTGTGTGCAAAAAAATTAAATCTATCTATGTATATAACACCGCTTTTATTGCTCGCAAGACCAAGGGACTTACTGCTAATGGATGGATAGCAACTTCTGTCAGTTTAAGGATCAACCATCTCATTGCGATCACCAACTCGCCTGCCAAGCGTGGTGATTATGACAATATTACTCAACGATTGGCAAGCCAGGGTTTGCCAAGGCCTGGTAAGACGGGGCCTATGTTCAGTAGTTCAAGAATAGTAATGCAAACTATGCTTTCCAATTCTGACAAGTAAACTCTTTCTTTTATTTATTTTTTCGGCGTTGTACCTACCTTTACATGCAGTACTTTGAATAGAATCATGATTAATGTAATAGTTCCTAAATATTGTAATAGGTAACGGTTATTCATCTATACTTGTTCACTTAAACTTGTCAATCAGTAAAATATCAGAATTCAAATCGTCATGAAAAGTAGGTACATACCTAACGTGACCATTTATTAATTATGTCAGACCGGGACACATCTGCAGAAATATATTATAATAAATAAAGTTTTCAGTGTTTTACAAGTATTTTATTATAGAAGATAGAATAACACAAAAAAATTAGAGCTCTTAACACAAAATAGTTAAGTTAGCATGACTTACTAACTATGCCCCCTGTAGTTGCGTGACTTGTGATTCGTATTTTTTGCGGGGCTTGGGGCCACGCATTTCGAGCCGAAAAGATCAATTTTGAACTATCATTGGGTCTGTTTGCAATACCGGGACTATGCTGGCTTCGCTGGGGACACCGGGACAGACTGCTTGAAACCGGGACTGTCCCGCCCAAACCGGGACGTATGGTCACGTTATACATACCCCAAAACCACAAATTTTCTACACATATAAAGGGAAACTAATTTGTGCCCAGAGTGCCTCTTCTCCTTTGTTGCCCCGGGGCCTCTGGACTTCTAAAACCGGCGCTGAATCGGACTATTATAATCGGACTAGTCGATCCTGAGATTACGCTTTCAATTCAAACAAATAAACAAACTTTATATATGTTACAGTCAAAACCACTTTTGACTGCAAAAATTAGGCAAAAGTATTTTTGACGGGTCCATATTGGCTCACATAAAATTCCAGAAACGAGATGCTCTTATTTTTGGTCGAAGGTTAAATAAAACACCAGGATTCCAACTTCTGTAGGTTAGGTTAGGTTAGAACTGGGACCACAGCGCACGAGCCGAGCGAGCGTAGCGAGCGTGCCGCTGTAGCGGCCGTCGAAATGCCAGATCCAAATTCCATAACAATTATTCATTAATTTTTGCAGTCAAAAGTGGTTTTGATCGATTATAAGTATTGACTGTAACATATATAACTATAGGCGGTATTTATACGTATATATTCTAAAGTGTATAGTTATGTGTGAAGTCGAGCAGCTGAAAAAGCGTTGGAATATTAATCGCGATAGCCTCTAGATAAGGTTTTACAAAGAGACTAGCTTCCGCGCGTAGTCTTACCCACGTAACTAGTGCACCCGTAGGAACTTAATTTTTAAATACAGAAACCTTTTTTTTTTGTTTTCCGGGGGCAAATGCATTTACGCATTCCCACCGCCGCTGCAGCGTATTCGCGCGCTGGCGGTGGGATATGTGGGACTCGCACTCTCCATAGCGTGGTATGCTAAACTCATACCACGAGGAGAGGACCCTACACCACTAAAACCCTTCGGACACTCCTTCGATCCGACGTTGGCGGGGGCCGGGTACACATAAACAATCCGGCCCATACAGCCTAAACCCTCCCTCGATAACTGGACTATCTAACAATAAAATATTTTTTTCAATTCGAACCAGTAGATCCTGAGATCGCGCGTTCAATTCAAACAAATAAACAAACTTACATATATATTAGTTGTATTTGTTTGTATCTTAAGTATACAGTTATGTGTGAAGTCGAGTAGCTGAAAAAGCGTAGTAATATTAACTGAGATAGCCTCTACTGCTTTATAAAGAGATTATTAATCCTACGCCGCGTGTACATCTGCTTCGTGTATATTAGTTAAGCAGTGTTAAAGCATCCCTGCCCATACATAATATGTATACACGCTGTTACACCGACGGGAAGAACAGCATAAGTCACAATAAATATTTTTTTGTGTTTTTTTTATTTTTATTATAAAATGAAGGCTTACGTTTGACCATAATCTCGCTTGATGGAAGGCGAAGATAATGCCTAAGATGATACACGCTTGCCTAGAAAGTGTCCGTTCACTTTAGCCTTAAAGATGTTCAGATTATAGCGTTCCGGAAAAACTGACCCCGGCAGAGAATCCCACTCCTTAGCCGTCCGCATTATGAAAGAAGAAGCAAATAGCTGTATCTGTCTTAAAAAAAACTGTTACGGGTCCGTACCCAAAGGGTAAAAAAGGGACCGTAGTAAGAAGTAGTTTAGTAAGACTTCGCTGTCTGTCACCAGGCTGTATCTTAAGAACCGCGATAGCTAGACAGTTGAAATTTTCACAGATTATGTATTTCTGTTGCCGCTATAACAACAAATACTAAAAATAAAATAAAATAAATATTTTATGGGGGCTCGCATACATTTTTTTTGCAGCAAAATGACTCCAAATAAATCATTGTTAACCCAAAAGTAGTAAATGATCACCAAAAGTAGTAAATGATCACCAAAAGTACCTAAATGTTTTACTAATATACTATTCGGTTCTGGCACTCGCCGGCCGCTACCGCGGCACCGCTCGCTTCGCTCGCTCGGCTCGTGCGTTGTATGGCCGCAGCTCTAACCTAACCTAACCGATTGTCAGTTTTCATTGATTTTATTAAGGTAGAATAGCGCAATCATTTGCTCGCTAAGATTTGGTGATCATTAACTACATTTGGTGTTCGAATACAATTTGAAGTGCAGTCGTGACTAAAATAGCTAGTACTATTATAATTTTAGACTTTATTTTTCTGGTGTCAAGTATATATTTTTGGTGGTCATTATATTTTATCCCTTTTGGAAATAACCCTGTGTATTAGTAATATGTAATCTTAAGTTGTTAAATAAATAAATAAAAAACCCTAAACATGCATGAGAAATCTAGTGAATATAATAAAAAATAACAAAGCGGCAAACTAAGCGAAATAAGAAGCTTTTAGATAAGATAGGATTATTGGTGTTAAATATTTTTATCTATGGATGCCTTTTATCGTAAAGCCTTGATAACATTTCGTATCATTTTTGCGAAATAATATGATGAGTATGAACAGCACAAGTATCTAGACTCTAAAAGATATTAATTTGTGACATTATTCAATAAATTTATAGAGTTATTTGATGATCCGTGAACTAGAAAACTATAATGACATATTCATAGTCGAACTTAGCGACTTGTATAAACTAATATTAGATGTAAGATACTATATTCTATCAATTTATACTGGGTGTCTTTTTTACTGTCTTGACAATAATATGTGTGTTGTGTAAGTGGAATAGAATCTATAGACCACAGTATATTTGTAATAGTATTTCGGTTATTAGAGTTTCGAAAATCTTATAAAATAGTGTGTGTATAATAATAAAATATGTGCCTATAATACCTAGGCCGCAATCACACATGAGTGAAAAGAGAGAGCGAAAAAGCGTAACTACCTACTTAGTTACGCATTTTTACCGAAACGATTTTCACTCTATCAGTCAGTTACAAAAATAGATAAAATAACTATGCCTTTGGCATCACTATTTCATATACATATCACGCCCTATTATTTTCAAGACGGTGAAAAAGTAAATTAAAAAAAATGAATGTGACCAAAATGTATGTACTGTACAACTAATAACAACTTTAATAATTTAGCTAGTTCTTTTTTAATTGTATTTTTAACTATAGGGGCAAGGTTTGTATGAAAGAAAATTTTGTAAAATCCCCGAGAAATGTCAGTACGACTGGCGGGCCGAGCGTCGTCGAGTAAGAAGTGTATTAGTTTTAAAATAGTTATATTATTATTTATTTATGCGTAAATATTACATGAATAAAATACACATATACAACTAAAAGTAGCTAATTTATAATAAAACTAATTTTATTCTAAATCTATTCTACTTGGCAAGGTTCCCAGAATGCCGGTAGCATTACTCCGTTGAATGGCAATGCTTACCTGCTGTGCAAAGTAAAAATCAGCGCTCGGAGAACGTGCCACACTAAAGAGGTTTTTATAAATTAATTTGGCTCTCGGTCACCACGGCCCCAATGTTTCGACACCAAAAGGCACAAATACTTTAATTTTATTAAGCATCACTATTGACTTATTAACCCATTTACGTCTACTGCTGAACATGGGCCTCCACGTACATACCTTGGTATGCTAAGGTCACTGAGGAATATTTGTCATACATAATCATTACGGCAGGAACGGGAACGGTAGATACGCGGGATACCCTGCGGCAAAGCTAGTTATTATAATTAAATGAAATAATGAATTTATGCAGCACTTAGGTATTTACATACACTTGTAATTGTCAGAATCACAATGTTACACAATTATTCTTATTCTATGAATTAAACTAGATACTTAACTTACAGGTAGCAAATTGTAGGATATTACAGACAAAGTAGTCCGTCCGTCAGCTTGTCATTAATTCCTTAAGTG
This sequence comes from Nycteola revayana, assembly GCA_947037095.2. Classification (NCBI taxonomy): domain Eukaryota; kingdom Metazoa; phylum Arthropoda; class Insecta; order Lepidoptera; family Nolidae; genus Nycteola; species Nycteola revayana. Next base: position 8,637,416 of record OX344840.2, read on the forward strand.
TAAGTTCTAAGGAGCATTTACTAAGGAGCATAATTTGGAAAGAGCTCGACGCATCTGGTTACGTGTATTTATTATGTTCAAATATAGGATGAGGCTTATAAAGACATTATGTTTGGGAAAATCCTCCTTTCCGAACTTTTCTGGCTAAACTATGCTGCTAAGGTCCTTGTGAAAAAATCCATGAAAATAATATTTTCATCCAAAATAAATTTGATTAGAAAAAGAGGAATTTTATAAGATCACTCGGTTGTCCGTCAAAGATCTGATAATAATAATAAATTTATTTATTTTATCTTCACAATTTAATAGTTGTCTTATAATTAAGAAATTATATACTTAATTAAATATACCTAGTAGCTTCAACCGTTGTGAGAGACCGATGCCTAGTATAGGTTATTCGTAAGGATTACCTGTATTACAGATCACCAGTGAAATACTTATTAACACAAAATACTGCTTAATTCGCAAATTCAAAAAATGTAATTACTTAAAAATAATAAAAAATAACCCATTATTTTACGTAGAATCATCCGGTTTCTCCAATATCAAGCAATTAATATCAGTAAGAATTAACAAATATAGCAGATAACTCAACATCACTGTCAAATCTAATTCAGTTTCTGAAACTTACGAAAACCTTCAAAATAGTGGTTGTCATTTGATTTTGAACGAGAATATAAATCACTAACTGTCAAGTGCGGTTTCATCCAAGTAAATTCCGTTTCTTTGAGAACTTTTTCTTAAATATAGACAATGACATTCCCAAATAATATATAGAGTTATTATTGGCTTCAGAAATTTCAAAATCGGTTGAATAAATCCCCTACAAACTAACAAACTTTGCAACTTTATTATATAACTATTCTTACTATAGATAACTAACACAACAAACAAAGTAGCTTAACAAGAGTTTTGACAGCTGATTATTTAATTTCAATCTTGATTTTCCTTTCATAAACTGTTTGTTATATTCGAAAAACACACACAATTAAAACTAACCCAGTTATCCAAAGTCCCAAAACGTAACTGCTATATTTAAAATAACCCAAAATATCCTTTCCCTACCCCAAAACAAAAAATACACCTCTAAAAATCCGTTACTTAAAAATAGTACAAAGTCTAACCGCTCAAGACCCGTAAAATTAGCGAGCAAAAAATTATCCCACCTCATTTAACTAATACAATACATGAAAGACTTCATAAAAAAACCATTCGACCAAAAAACTTTGAAACGCGACTTACCCTATTTCCCACCCCCGTAGATGTATACATTTGTATATCCAAATGGGTATAGATACGCTTACCAAGCCTCTATAGGTTCAGTCGATGCTCAACGCCCGCACTGGGTAGACGCGCTCCTCCCGCGATACCATTAAAACAAAACAGTTTTAAACGTATTTTTAAATATTATTGACTTATGTTCTTTTTGTGTGTGTGGTGATTTGTGGGGAGTTATAGAAGTGGGATCTTTAGGTAAGTTACTTTTGTATAGTGTTATATGATTTTGTATGGGGATAATAGGTTTCTGAATTGGTTAAGTTTTTTGGCCGTTTGGTAGATCAATAAGGTATTTACAGATGATCGTTTTGGCTTTTCTAATATTCGTTTAAGGGAATAATAGCGTAAGTCGTGAATAATAATAAAATATTGTATTAAATTCTTTTTTACACAAAAATATGCAATTTGGATTATAAATAAATAGGTAAAAAAATAGTGATTGTACTTTTGTGTTTCAGGCTAAATAGTAACTAATAATAACTTAAAAATCATTTTAAATTAACAAATGTACGAAGAAAATTAATCACTGAGATGAGATGGCGTGAATTTATTATGTAGTATTTATTTTACAAACATATATACATACATATATGATATATTTTCGAACTATATTTAATTATATAATTAAAAATTTACATTAAATAATAGTTTGCATATAACGCGGGCTTGAACTTGCGGATTACGTGCGGTTATATTTTTAATAACATTGATAATAATAATATAATCAATTCATTTTCAAATGAGTTTTTACATAAAAATTCAATATTTTTAAGTGGCATTTTATAATAATATTTTTTATTACTGGCTATTCCGCAAGGTTTCATCCGCGCAAAACCCGTTCTCGTGGAAACCTTCACGTAAAAATAATAGCCAATGATACTTACAAATTTTCCCATGGGTGTCGTAAAAGGCGACTAAGGGACATATGGCTGATGGATGGGCGGCAGCATCTATTAGCTCAACATTTGCATCTTACTGCGATTACCAATCCGTCTGCCAAGCGTGGTGATTATGGCAATATCCCTCTGCGATCCTGGCTTGCCAGGGTCTGTTAAGAGGAGGCCCATGTTCAGCAGTGGACGTCAACGGGCTGTTGATGATGATGATGATGACTCACAAATTATGTGGCTTTTTATTGGTAGAATATGCAAAATCGGTTCAGCAGATCCAGAGAAGACCGACCTCCGTATAACCTTACAAACATTTCACAAACGAAATAATGAAATAATAAATTTATATAGCACTCAGATATTTACATACACTTGTACTTGTCAGAATTACAATGTTACACAATTATTCTTATTCTATGAATTAAACTAGATACTTAACTAACAGGTAGCTAATTGTAGGATATTAAAGACAAAGTAGTCCGTCCGTCAGCTTATCATTAATTCCTCTTCTCATCATACGTTTAAGTTCACATTAATTATTATAGGTTTTAGTGGATCAATAAGATAAGAAGACAAGCGGCCGTAGCCCAATGGCTAGGGCGTCGGACTTGTGATCTTGAGGTCGCCGGTTCGATCCCCACCCATTGCACTACCGACGTCAACCCACTCATAATACAACCATTTTAGCTTAGCACGACGGGTTATTAAGAAGACTAGTAGATTGCAAAAATATGAAACAAATCTTTAAAAACAAAAAATCTAGAAGTTTGGTAAAAAACATACAATAAAGTGACGCACACCTTAAGGGGTTAGGACCACGACCAGTAATAAGTAAATATTTGTGTACATTGAAATGATGAACAAATATTTAAATTTCAAAAAAGAAATAATAAATTGATCATAAAGTAATAGTCATGATGTTTTTTTACGATCATCATCATCATCAGCCAGTATAACGTCCACTGCTGAACATGGGCCTCCTCCGAGGTAGGGTATTTGCCATAGTCACCACGCTTGGCAGGCGGGTTAGTGACTCAATATTATGACGTAACATACAAGGAAAGGCTGCTGCCCGTTCCTTGATATACGATTACTATAGATGATGTTATAACAATCGGGACCAACGGCTTAACGTGCTTTCCGAGACACGGAGGTAGTCCCTCAACCAACTAGACCCGGAAAGAAATCTTAGAATTTACACAAAGATTCGCTTTCCCGCGTGGGGATCGAACCCACGACCTCCGAGATTTAAAGCGAGCCAAATACCGCTACGCTACGGAGGTTGTCCCTTATGTTAAACTACTATTTTATAATCTTAATATTGGATGATTGGGAGAGTAAAAGCGAAAGCTCATACTGATAAAACAGGTGACCATAATAAATAGACACATTATTTTAGCTAATTAGCAATAAAGCTAATGAAAGCTGAATTGAGTTATAATAGCCAAATTTAATTTAATAATAACAAAGTCTGTTTTAGCTTCGAAATGCTAAATTATAATTTGTAAATTTTCTGTCCAATATTAACAGAACAAATATGCAACAGAAATTTCTCATCTAATAAGCTCTTATTTAATAGTAATATGATTATTTACTAGCTGCGCCCTGCAGTTTGACTCGCGTCACTCTGCTCCAGTGGGTCGTAGCGTTATTTTTTGTATTAACTATATATTATTAACTATCCCCGTGCTAAGTTACAGCCAAACCCATTCAGTAGTTTTTGGGTGAAAGAATAACAAACATACATACATCCACACATATAAACTTTCGTATTTATAATATTAGTAGGATTATCTTTACTACTATTATAAAGCTGCAGAGTTTGTTTGTTTGTTTGAACGCGCTAATCTCAGCTGCTTTCAGTGTTGGATAGACCATTTATCGAGAAGGTTATAGGCTATATTTTATTTTCAAAAAAATTAGGGATCCGTAAGAAAATTGCGATTTTGTAACCCAAGGTGTAAAATCGAAAACCTATGCGTGCGCTGCAAAAACTATTGACAATAGAACAAAATGATGTACTACGGGTTTGTAGGGCTTACTAAGATCTACAAAAAAGTCCGCGAGTGCACATATCTAACTATCATAGTTTAGTCACAATAACAATAATAATTAATTAGTAAAAATTAAATCGTCTGAAGAAAGAAACTACGTTAAATGTGTATGGTAATATTAATCCTTATTCAAATGAAGCATTATGTTATCAAGGGTATTTATGTAGAAGTAAAATACTTTTTGTTTTATTCCAATCGGACATATCGTTGAGAAATTATCACGAGTATAAAAACGCAAAGAATTAGTACCTAATAATGAGTTATTTGCCATAGTAGATAAGGTTGAAGAGTTTGTTTGCTTGAACGCGCTAATCTCAGCAACTACTGGTCCGATTTGAAAAATTATTTCAGTGTTAGATAGCCCATTTATCGAGGAAGGCTATAAGCTATATTTTATTATAAAGTTGCTACGGGAACGGGAGTTACGCGGTTGAAACCGCGCGCGAGAAGCTAGTTATAATATAAAGCTAAATAGTTTGTTTGCTTGAACGCCTTAATCTCAAGAACGCCTGGTCCGACTCGAAAAATTTATTTCAGTGTTAGAAAGCCTATTTATCGAGGAAGGCTATAGGCTATATTTAGTTATGAATATCCCACGGTAACTGGAGTTACGCTGATGAAACCTCGCATGAGAAACTAGTCCTACCTTATTTCAATACTAGGTTTCCACGGGAGCAGAACATTTATGGGACAATTAGTAGATTTTTAAAGATAAATATTTGTAACTAGACCGATTTCAATATTTATTTATTTTTTAAAAACCTTCATTATTCAGAAGTAATGTAATATACATATTACAATGAGATTCCCACGGGATCAGTAGCTACGCCGCCAAAACTGCGATCATAAAGTTACTATTCAAATAAACAATATCTACCTACGCCGTAGCAGCTACGCATAGCAGACGCTACGAATACCAGCTACGGCGTAGAAAGGCAAATTAATCAAATTTTCTTTGTATTAAAATTAATGTAATTTGATTATTTTCTTTGTATTATTGTTTTTCTTTTGTTTCTTTGTTTAATGAAACCTTTGAGAAATAAATATTGTAGGCATTGTTTGTTGACTGTAGGCGGAAAAAATACTTTAATAAGCGGCCGGTTCAATGGCTAGGGCGTCGGACTTTTGATCGGTTCGATCCCCACCTATTGCTACCGACGTGAACCCACTCGTAACACAAGCATTTTAGCTTAGCACGAGGGGTTAACAAGAATATTAGTAGACTGCAAAAACACTGATAGTAATATTTCAAAAATATGACTGCGCCGTTAATTCAGTGGTTATGATTTGCTTCTGAGACCTGGATTTTTGCGTTCAATTTCCACCAGGAACAATTATTTGTGTGAAATGCGAATAGCTGGTCTAAGTTGGGTGTGGTTTGAGTCCGTGAATTGTGTGTTTGAAAAGTCCTCCGCGACATAGGGATTAATTTCGCTAGTGCCAATGTTGTGTTTTAAAGCTGTGTGGTATCTGGTTTAAAATAGACTACTCCATGTCATGCCATGGGTGTCGCAAGATTAAGGGACATACACCATTTTTATTTACTAGCTTCGTCCCGCGGTTTTACCCTTGTTACTCTGCTCCAGTGAGTCGGAGCGTGATGTTTTGTAGCTTATATGTTAATCTAGGGTATAACCAAAATTTCATCCAATTCCGTTCAGTAGTTTTGGCGTGAAAGCTGCGCCGTAACAAACATCCATGTATCCATACTTACAAACTTTGGCGTTAATAAAATTAGTAGGATTTACTTACACATCATCATCAGCCCGTATAACGACCACTGCTTAACGTGGGCCTCCTCCCGAGGGAGGGTTTTTGTCGTAGTCACCACGCTTGGCAGGCGTCTTGGTGACCGCAGTATTATGTTGTACCACACAAGGAAACGCTGCTGCCCGTTCCTTGATATACGATTATTATAGATGATGTTATAACAATCGGGACCAACGGATTAACGTGCTTTCCGAGTTACGGATGGTAGTCCCTCAATCAACCAGACCCGGAAAGAAATCTTAGAATTTACACAAAGATTTCTTGTCCAGTATGGGAATCGAACCCACGACCTTCGAGATTTAAAGCGAGCCAAATACCGCTACGCTACGGAGGTTGTCTGAGAATTTGAATAAAATGTCTCAATGAATAAAATATTGAATGCAAGCAAAAATATTCTTTTGTCGCCATTTTATATAAGAATCTAAATTATATTGTAAATATGCAGCGAATCTTGTAGTTTTAGCATATAACTTGAAATCCTTACTAATATTATGAACGCGACAGTTTGTAAGTATGGATGGATGGATGGATGGATGGAAGTTTGTAACTCTTCCACGCAAAAACTACTGAATGGATTTGACTGAAACTTTGCACGGGGATAGTCAATAAGCTTGACTGATATATAAGCTGCAAAAAAATCACGCTCCGAACCACTGGAGGAGAGTAACGCGAGTCAAATACGGCATCATCTCGAAGTTTCCATTGCCAATTGTTCTCAGCAATAGAAATTAAGTCAACTTCCCCGAGGTCAAACTAACTAATTCTCAAGTTATATTACTTATTACAACTGAATATAACATTCATTGGTTTCGTTCGTCTGTATAAGGGGCTTCAAAAATATATGCCTTACTTTCAACAGTAGATGGTGACACGACTAGTTATTATGATAAATACAATTTTGAAAATTAATAATATTAAGTATTTTACTTACTTACTTATCCACTGCTGAACATGGATTTCCTCTAAACAAACCTTGCGTTGTTGGATCTTGGATCGTTGAGATATATTGCCGTAATCACCACACTAAGCAGGCGGATTGGTGATCGCAGTAAGATGGTGAGTATCCTTGATCCTCTTTAAGTTAAAAGACAATACATCAAATAAGCGCCGTGTGGTTTTCGGCTTAGAATAGACCACCCCATGTCCTTCCATGGGTGTCGTAAAAGGCGACTAAGGGACATATGGCTGATGGATGGGCAGCAGCATCTATTAGCTCAAGGTTTACATCTTACTGCGATCACCAATCCGTCTGCCAAGCGTGGTGCTTGTGGCAATATCCCTCAACAATCCTGGCTCGTCTAGGTCTGTTAAGAGGAGGCCCATGTTCAGCAGTGGACACAAACGGGCTGTTGATGATGATGATGATGACATGAAATAATGAATGAAATAATGAATTTTTATTCTGCGCTTAGGTATTTACATACACTTGTACTTGTCAGAATTACAATGTAAGAAGATAAATTAATAAAAAAAATATCTATAACTAACAGATAATTCTTACTCTTTAAAATATGCGACTAAGTAACTAACAGTAGTAGGTAGGCAATAGCAAATCATACAAATCTACAGACTGCAAAGTCCGTCCGTCTGTCCTGTGATATTTTTTGCAATTAACCAATTATTATTATTATAAGAAGAAATTAAACCCGCATCCAAATTGCAAGTGGTCACACTATATCTAAGTGGCACACACCTGAGGGCACCCTTATTGGGTTTAGGGCCACGACCCAGGTTGCGATGTTAAACTTGAACTATCGAATTTTATTACAAACTCTCTTCAAAGAATAGCGTTGTTATCAAAAGACTATACATAGCTATCCCACTAATGTTGTCGTTTCCAAACTGTGAATGAAAGAAATACGCGACCCCTAACTTTTATAAATGTGTCTCAGGAGAGGGATGTAACGCTCTTTTGTACTCAAAGATAAGGCCCAAGGGCATTAAGGGCCTGCCACTGAAGGAAAGTATCTAATGTTTATAATATTATGTGCGTTTATCTTTAAATAGCTTTACACGCGGTTTCACCCGCGTAACTCCCGTTCCCGTGGAAACTTCATAATTAAATATAGCCTATGTCACTCAGGGTGAACCTAGTTTTCCCATGGTGAAATCATCATCATCACCATCAGCCTGTTGTATTCCACTGCTGGACATAGGCCTCCCCCATCGATTTCCAGCGGGAACGATCGCTAGCGGCCTACGTCCACCGACTCCCCGCGACCTTTATGAGGTCGTCGGTCCATCGTGCAGGCGGTCGTCCTACGCTGCGCTTGCCAGTTCGTGGTCTCCACTCGAGAACCTTTTTGCTCCATCGGCCGTCAGTTCTTCGAGCTATGTGTCCTGCCCATTGCCACTTCAGCTTGCTAATCCGTTGAGCTATGTCAGTGAACTTCGTTCTCCTGCGGATCTCTTCATTTCTGATTCGATCACGCAGGGAAACAATGGTGAAAGAATTTTTGAAATCGGCGCAGTAGTTTGAATAAAACCGCGCGGATCGGTTAGTCCTACTAATATTAGAAACGCGAAAATTTGTAAAAAATTAAAGTTGAAAGTTATACGCTGGATTAACATATAGGCTACAAAACATCACGCTCCGACCCACTGGAGCAGAGTAACGCGGGTAAAACCATGGGGTTCAGCTTGTGCTTAATAAACAAGAATTCATAAATCATAATGATAATAGAAAAACGTATATTATTTTAAAACATTTCAAGCAATATTACGATAACTTCGTAATATTGCTTGCAATATTGTTCTTGAGAATTGGACCATTAATAAAACATAGGATGGCGCCGCCATTTTAATTTTGCGCCATATTTGTTCACTAGCCTCCGCGCGCGGTTTCACCCATGTGACTCCCATTTCCGTAGGAACTTCATTATTAAATATAGCCCATAGGCTTCCTCGATAGAGGGGCTATCTGACACTGAAAGAATTTTCTAAATCGGACCAGTAATTCCTGAGACTAGCACGTTAAACCAACAAGCTGGATTTAAGGGAGGGCATCCAGGGCAACTGCCCCGAGTCTTCCACAATAGAGGGGCCCCCAAAACAAAAGAGATTTAAAATCTTTCAAATTATGACGAGTAAGCCCTACAACTTTTCTTTTATTTCGTTTTTCGGTGTTGTACCTTTACATACAGTACTTGTTCACTTAAATTATACAATCAGTAAAATATAAAATTTAAATCGTCCTTAAAAGTAGGTACATAGATACATACTTCCAATTTTCTACACAATTATACTAATTTGTGGCCAGGGGGCCTCTTCTTTATTGTTGCCCCGGGGCCTCCGGACTTATTAATCCGGCCCTGTCAAGCAAACAAACAAACAAACTCTTCGGCTTCATCTATTAGAATAGACTAGTTTCCCGCGCGCAGTTTCACCCTCGCTAGTCTCAGGAATTACTAGTCCGTTTAAGGTTTTTTTTATTTTTTACATATTGCTAGGAGAGTTTTTGCAGTATACTAGTAGTCATCCACTCCCGGAGTCTGGAGAGGCTGGTAATCAGTCATAAAGGGGGCCGAGTCTGCTATTTTTTTAAGTATTGTGCCACCGTAGTGCCATCATGATATCATTATGCCAAAAATGGTAATCTACTAATCTCACTATGGTGTCGGCGCTGGAATGGCAGTCGGTGTTGCTACCGCAGAAAAAGGCCGTCAACAGAAGTAGCAGGGGAGATGGTTAGGGAGATAGTAATGTTTATTTAGGCGATTTCAAAACTTATAAATGTATCATTTGTTATTATATTCAACTACGCTAATGTCATCTTGGCGTCATAGTGACACCATTATGACGTCATTTGGATAAGTAGATTACCAAATGGAAAAAATTACAGACACGCCATTACGATAGTAGACTCGGGGCCCTAGTCTCCTAGTACAGATACCAGTGTCTCACATAGATTATAATACCCTAATGTACACGTTGTATTTTGGATACTATTACCATATATGCATTGTAAAAAAATTCTATGTGAGAGAAACAATAAACCTTTTTGTATTTTTTTTTGTAGTTTTGTATTCTTATTAATTGAAATTTTGCTGCCCCTTCCCTGGTATATGATTACTGATAATGTTATAACAACGGGACCAAAGGGACGTTCTTTCCGATGCACGGAGGGCAGTCTCTCAACCAACCAGACCCGGAAAGAAATCTTAGAATTTACACTAAGTTTCCTTGTCCGGAGTGGGGATCGAACCAATGACCTCCGAGGCTTGTTCCAGCACGTTATTATAAAGATATTTAAAAGAATTTTGCGCGAATAGGAATTGTTACAAGAAATTCGTACTAAATTTTTATTCCAAACGCAAAGAGCTCGCATCACAGTTTTTGTGTAAGCTCTACAATTTTCGTCTCTATGTAGAGCACAAAATAAATTCTCTACGTGAGCCCATTACAAAGGGATCTAAACAAATACTTTGAGATTTACTTTGAAGAAATTACTTGCGAAACGAATTTTCAGAGTCTCTACAATTTGACTCTACATTTTAAGTAGAGTTTGCTCTAGTTTTGAAGGCAATTTAAATTAAAGTTGTTGTATATAATGCACTAGCTGCGCCCCGCGGTTTTACCCGCGTTACTCTGCTCCAGTGGGTCCGAGCGTGATGTTTTGTTTATGATATGATAATTCAGCGTATGACCTATCCTGGTGCAAAATTTCAGCCAATTCCGTTGAGTAGTTTTAGCGTGAAAGAGTAACAAACATTCATCCATACTTACAAACTTTCGCGTTTATAATATTAGTAAGTTTACATTCACCCACATTACTCCTGTTCCCGTGGGAACTTCATAATTAAATATAGCCTATAGCCTTCCTCGATAAATGGGCTATCAAACACTGAAATAACTTTTCAAATAGTACTAGTGTTTCCTGAGATAAGCGCGTTCAAGCAAACAATCAAACTCTTATCTTTATACAAGGTGTAACGGAAAGGGTATATACATAGAAAGAGCAAGGCTTTTTTGGATGATAACAAACGATATGGCAAGGGTTTCAACTCAAAATAAAATAAAAAACGTCAGTATTATTTTGCAAACAAAAAATTTAAAAAGGCGGAACCCTTTATTCAGAAATACCAGGAGTAAGAGGTTTATTTTTACTTGCAAATAGTTCGTTGACATGCTAGTGATGTATTTATTTTAATTTGAAAAGCTTGGTTTCTGGTATCTATGAATTTAAAAAAAATATTACTTCCGGACTTGTAGAGATAGGATTAAATAACCCTTGTCATATCGTTTGTTATCATCCAAAAAAGCCTTGCTCTTTCTATGTATATACCCTTGCCGTTACACCTTGTATATTGAAGTTTCTACGGGGACGGGAGTTGCACGCGCAAGAACCTGGTATTATAGAAATGGAACAACTGGGGGTCCACCAAAAACAGTATAGTTTTGAAGGGGTCTATGAAAAAAAGTTTGAGAATCATTGCGCTAAACAAAGGTCTTTCAGACCTATTGTTAAAGTTATAGCAATATTGTTAAGTTAAGGGCTTCTTGAACTTATGTTAACAGTTACGCCCTTGAGCATTTGTCACCTTAACCCCCCCCACCCCCTTTTAATTAAAAAATACCTACCATTTGTTGTTCTAGATAGGTTATCAGAAAAACTCGTGATAACTTTTTTATTTTAATTCACCGATTTAACTCCCGTTCCCGTAAGACCAACTTAATTCTATATAATAATCATCATCAGCCCGTATAACGTCCACTGCTGAACATGGGCCTTCTCCCGGGGAGACTATTTGCAATAGTCACCAGTCAGGCGGGCTTGTGACTACAGTATTTTGTTGTACCACACAAGGAAACGCTGCTGCACGTTCCTTGATATACGATTATTATGGATGATGTTATAACTATCGGGACCAACGGCTTAACGTGCTTTCCGAGGCATGGGTAGTCCCTCAACCAACCAGACCTGGAAATAAATCTTAAAGTTTACATAAAGATTTCCTGTCCGGCGTGGGTATCGAACCCACAACCTCCGAGATTTAAAGCGAGCCAAATACCGCTACGCTACGGAGGAGTAGACATAATATGTCTTCTTTCTTATGCTGTCGAATAGCCAAGACAGTTAGTTGTCACCAAGATGGCGATCGTTTTTGTGTCCGGGGGTAATTAAATAAATAATTCCGCTTTCCCACCGCCGCTGCAGATCTCTTCTCATCCTCCTGACCCTTAGTTTGCAAAGAGTCATCCGATGCCCTCGTAGACCCGAAGTCCGAGAGGCCCGCGAACTGTAAAGTAGAGCGACAGTTGCACAATACTCCCCTAAAATACTAAAAGTCATAATACCTAAATCTCATCGCCAGCGACCACCCTGAGCCGAGGTCCAAGCCCCACAGGGGGCGCCCTCTTGTGCAGGTTGCTTAGTTTGTAGTTTTGAAACCATTTATTAAGGCTGGAGTTCTGCTCGCCTTTATGCCCGGTGAAGTAGCAAAAGTCTCTTGGCTAACTACATAAGTCCTTCCGAAAAAAAACGGACTCTCCTTCGATCCGTCGTTGGCGGGGGCCGGGTATGCACGAAGCAATCCGGCCCCCCGACGGCACCCGCGGCCAATATGGCTAGCGATCGTCCCTAAATGCTTCTACACTTAACAGCTCTTAACATCACCTCTTAAGTAGCTACTTTTATTTTATTATTCTTCGTAAGTTCAACCACCTCGCTTCGGATACATTTTCTTGTATTTCAAATACAAACACGATATAACCGCTAAGAAAATATGGAGAACCAATGAACTTTGTAGCTGCAAAGGATTTACAGCTTTGTGTGAAAGATATAAGGTTGATTTTTGTTTGGTGTTGCCTTATTGTAAGTTCAGTAGCTAAGTACAATCTTGGTTCGTGATGTTGTTAATATATTAACGACGATGGTTTAGAGGTGGAGTAGGGAGGTAAGGTTTTGAATAAAACTTTTTTCGTCTCGGCTTCGATTCCCAAGTCGAGTAATCTTATATCACTACATAGTATAAAACAAAGTCGCTTCCCGCTTTCTGTCCCTATGTATGCTAAGATCCTTTAAACTACGCAACAGATTTAGATGAGGATTTTTTTAAATAGATAGTGTAATTCAAGAGGAAGGTTTATATGTATGATACATCAGCATTGCACCCGTGCAAAGCCGGGGCGGGTCGCTAGTTAATATATAAAGCTGAAGAGTTTGTTTGTTTGAACGCGCTAATCTCAGGAACTACTGGTCCGATTTGAAAAAATCTTTCAGCGTTAGATAGTCTATTTAACGAGGAAGGCTGCAGGCTATATTTTATTGTGAAATATCCACGAGAACGGGAGTAACGCGGGTGGAACCGATTTGTTTTTTATTTTTATTTGAAAGGTGAATTACTCGGAAGTGTTCTTAGCTATGTTCGATGAAAATCGGTCCAAGATGGCCGCCGCCACAAAATGGCGGAGTATATATTTTTTAACAATTCCCTCAATATGGATACCAAATGAAAGGTATTGAATAGTAAAATAATGTAAACTATAATGATAGGGAATGAGGTGTATTAACACACTAAATGAAATTTCTCGATAAATATTTTTGACTTTTTAAATTATGGCTTTTCTTTCGTTGGGAGTTCTTTTTTAATTTTTAATTTATATAGAATAGCTTAATCACGTGATGTCAAGTACCATACATTTGTATTAGCGATTATATGGTAGCGATCGCCTCGCTGTAGTGGCATTTTGTCTAGGTCTACAAGTCCAGTGATCGATCTCATTTTATATATCTCTGATATTTTACAAAAAAAAAAAATGTCCGGTACGGGAATCGAAAATAAGATCCCGATGATTTAAGGTTTTTTAAATATAAGTTAGGCTTTTTAAATATAAGTACCTATTATTTCGAACTTCAGATCCCGAAGATTTACGACTAAGAGCGGTTTCGCACTACGTCCGATCCGAATCCGATCCGAACCCGATCCGAACCTGTGAAAATTTGGTCTAGAAATTTGGAAAGAAATCAGATGACGGAGATCGGATCTAGTGCGTAAATTACCATAGAAATAGTTCTACGGCTACTACGGACCATATTTTCATGGGTCCAGATCGGATTCGGATCGGACGTAGTACGAAATCGCTCTTAACCTTTGAATTAGGCTAGTTCATAGTTAAAAGAGACAACCTCCGTAGCGTAGCGGTAATTGGCTATAAAATCTCGGAGGTCGTGGGTTCGATCCCCACACCGGACAATAAATCTTTGTGTATAAAATTTCTTTCCGGGTCTGGTTGGTTGAGGGACTACCCTCCGTGCTTCGGAAAGCACGTTAAGCCGTTGGTCCCGATTGTAATAATATCATCTATAATAATCGTATATCAAGGAACGGGCAGCAGCGTTTCCTTGTGTGTTTCAACATAATACTGCGGTCACCAACCCGCCTGCCAAGCGTGGTGACTATGGCAATACCCTCCCTCAGGAGGAGGTCCATATTCAGCAGTGGACGCTATACGGGCTGATGATGATGATATATTTCATTGTTAAAAAAACCATTTCAATAATAATGTTTTCTTATTTTGTTACAGGTACGTAACATTATGTTGATGACAGCTTAAGTAAGTTAACATTATTTGATATTGCTGTGTGGTGTCCGGCTCAGAATAGACCACCCCAGGTCTACTCATGGGTGTCGTATGGGCGACTAATGGACATACAACGGATGGATGGGCAGCAGTATCTATATCAGCTCAAGGATACTCACCATGTTACTGCGATCCCAATCCGCCTGCGAAGCTTGGTAAATTCTAAGCATCCGTAGCCCAATGGCTAGGGCGTCGGACTTGTGATCTTGTGGTCGCCGGTTCGATTCCCATTGCACTACCGACGTGAACCCACCCGTAACACAAGCGTTTTAGCTTAGCACGAGGGGTTAACAAGAATACTAGTAGATTGCAAAAACTCTGCCAGAAAATTGAAAAAACAAATGAACCAACAAAAAAATTGTCGGTTACAGCAACATAGTTATATAAATTATATGATCTAAATTAATATCATAGGAGAGAAGAGCCTACTTATTTTATAATGCACTGACAATTATTAATTGCGACTTATATTCATTATTATTTTTATTAAAGTAAGAAAGAAAGAATACTTAAGCATTTATTGAACACAAAAGAAAATTACTAGATGAGATAATAAATAAGTACACAATGAAAGGGATTGCATAGATTTACATTTAATAGTACAAAACATGTAGTGTGTTCAAATGGCTAGCAGCTCAGCATATTGTTACAGCCGCGACTGCAACGCCGATTTTCAGCTGCCTGCCCAAGTGAGTCACAGATAAGTTACTAATAAAAAACATAATTGAGTCTTCTTGATCAATTATAAATAAAATGTATGTTTCATTTTTATATAATTAATCAATAAAAAATAAACCAGATACAAATAAGTATAAATTAAATAAAATAAAAATATTTTTTATTTACGTAAACCAATTACAGGCACTTGTAAATCGTCAAACATTATTTGAAAATTAATTATTATTTATCTTAAATTACATTTGTTATTTATTTATAATTAAATTAATTATTACAATTAATGTATATTGTCGCTAGAGACGCAAAATGCTATGTCTATGTTATGCCAAAACAATTGTCATTATTATCTATAGCCTACTACTGAATGGATTTCGATAATTCTTTCAGCATTAGAATGGTACATTATCCATTATTAACATAGGCTGGTTTTTTCTTTGCACAGCAGGTAAGCATTGCCATTCAACGGGGTAATGCTGCCAGCATTCTGGGAACCTTGCCAAGTAGAATAGATTTAGAATAGTAGTATTTTATAAGTTCGTTTTAATTTAAATTAGCTACTTTTAGTTGAATATTAAAGTATATAACACAACATAACTACTGCCATCTTAATTCGAATAAATATAGGCTATATTTTTACACGAAATGTTCACCCGTGCGGAGCCGGGACGGCCGCTATTTATTAATATGAGAAAATAGTTTTTTTTTTTTACCTACGTATCAATGGCTTCGTATTTCTTTTGTCAGCTAATAACAAAATGGTAATTTTATTAAGCTTTGTTGTTTAGCAAAATAGGGTAAGATAGGTTAAAAATCAACATATTTAGGGTACTATTTAATATACATGAAAATAAACCCATGTTAAAATTCGTTCTGACCATCTTTTTGTTTAAATTTATCTATGTAAGGGAGCATGATCATGATTAGTACTCTCAATGGGCTGCTCGACTGTAGTACTTTATTATCAGCCCGTATATCGTCCACTGCTGAACATGGGCTTCCTCCCGAGGGAGGGTATTTGCCATACACTTGGCAGGCGGGTAGGTAACCGCAGTATTATGTTGTACCACACAAGGAAACGCTGCTGCCCGTTCCTTGATATACGATTATTATAGATGATGTTATAACAATCGGGACCAGTGTCTTAACGAGCTTTCCGAGGCACGGAGGGTAGTCCACCAGACCCGGAAAGAAATCTTACAATTTACACAAAGATTTCCTCTCCGGTGTGGGGATCGAACCCACGACCTCCGAGATTTATATATTAGTAAAGATCTATATCATATACGCGATACGGATCCCGTGGAAATCTCATGCCAGTGAAACTACAGAGTCTGCTGGGAAGGGATACATCATACTCTCTACTAGATTTTCAGATTTTATAAAAAACTGCATAAATTTATAAAAGAAATGGCTTTCTCAAGATATTCCTAGACTTATTTGCCTTGTGAGTGCACTCCAAGAGAAATTGGTTAGAAAATTGTTACCACCTGCGTCTTAGTGAAATATTTTACTAAAATATATAAGGTGTTTCCAAAGTATATACCTTCCCTCTAACGGTACTGTATTAAACGCTAACGCTAAGACATTATGAAGGTTATAGTAATATCGTTACGTGATTAGCTTCTTTATGCCCGGTGAAGTATCAAAAGCCTCGTGGCTATGTATGTATGTCCAAAAAAAAAAAAGATTCCTCTTGATACACCATAACAAGGACCCCGGCTTGCCATGATCCGTTACAATGGGCTGAAGACCAAAAAATCTGTTTAATAATAATAATACAGTGCAACCTTAATATAACGTACCTCAATATAACGATTTTCTCGATTTAACAAATTTTTCGTAATCCCCTTGAATAATAATTGTCCATAATAGTAAATATACCTTTACATTGCGAATATTTTTGCGAACATCCTCTTTATAACGAATTTTCAACTATCAAGAAAATGTATAAATACCTCTAATTTACGAATTTTGTCAACTCAAAACCTTTATATAAAGTTCCCACCAATGTATGACTCTTAATCTCATAGTATGTGATTCATGTCGCGACATGTTTCGATACGCTTTCATTCGATAAACAATCATATATCTCTAACAACCTCTTTATAACGAATTTAAGACCAACCTAACCTCAACATAACAAACCTCAGTTCAACAAATTACTTGATATAACGAATATTTTCTTGTTCCCCTCCGATTTGTTATATCGAGGTTGCACTGTAATAATAAAACATTTAATTCAGACCAGGTTCATATTATGTTAGTAACAATGGTACTTAAAGCTAATGTTAGTATTAAATATTTAGGTATATTGTTAAATTAATATCAATTAAATTCAAAAAATCATTAATCAGAGATACAACAAAAAAAAATAGACACTTACAAGAAATGACATAGGAAACAATCACTTAATTAATGGTGACGAACTGGCATGCAGGTGCATCCACCTCTCCAATATCACCGAGTCCCACCGCTCGGACAATACGGTCAATATTTAGTTCGTCAGTTAGCTTACTAAATAATATTAGAATGGTATTTTTTATTTATCAAATCAATAAATATTTACAAAGTTGAGAGCAAAAACTAACTATAAAGTTCAGGAGAGGGGGACCTTGTGACGTCACTATTAGGTAAATTTGTACCTAGAAGTAACAAGACAAACTATCTCCTATTAAAGGAATGGTTTATATTTGAAAACCACCTTATATAAGAATTTTAATATTTCTTGGATAAAGTACGACCATAATTTAGTTCTTATTTTTAAGATTATTTTAGATCGGGTCGGTCGATAACTTACGTAGCGTAACGGTATCAGTTTCACCATAAATCTCAGAGGTCGTGGGTTTCATTCCCGCTCCGGACAAAAATAGAGTGTAAAATCAAAGATTCTTTCCGGGTCAGATCGGTTGAGGAATAATTTAGCAATTAATCCACAGAAATGACGTTTTGTCTAGGGATTCTGGTGTTTTATGTTCGACTCCTATCACATTGGCGGTACTTGGCTCGCTTTAAATTTGGGAGGTCGTGGGTTCGATCGGAAGGAGGCCCATGTTCAGCAGTGGACGTTATACGGGCTGATGATGGATGATGATGGAGTTGAAACCATGGGTCCGTGGGGGCCTGATGCACGGGTGTTGGTCCGGGAACTGTCCAGACGCCTTATTGATTCGTCGGGTGTGGCTGGTCGGTGGAGAACTGGCGCGTACCTCGACCAATGAATTAGCATAGGCATTCAACGTGGTAGCGTCACCAGACTTTTGAGCACCCTTTCCGCAGACGGTGACTTAAGGGTAGTTTTTTACTTGCAGTTTTATTTCATAATCTTAGTATAATTTGAATAGCTTCATCATCATCATTTCAGCCGTACGACGTCCGCTGCTGGCAAAGGCCTCCCTCATAGATTTCCAGTTACTACGGTTGGAGGCGGTCTGCATCCACCATGATCCCGAGGTCTTTACCAGATCATCCATCCATCTAGTAGGTGGACGTCCTACACTACGCTTGCCGATCCGCGGTCTCCATTCGTGAACTTTTCGACCCCAACGGCCATCTGTTCTCCGTGCTATATGGCCTGCCTATTGCCACTTCAACGAAATAGTCAGTTGGGCTATGTTCATAAAGATGAGGAGTTTGTTTCTTTGTTTGTTTGAACGCGTTTATATCACAAACTACTGGTCCGATTTGAAAAATTCTTCCGGTGTTAGATAGCCCGAGAAATTCGGGTCTATAATTAATTATGAAGTTCTTCGGGAATGGGAATAACGTGGTTAAAAGCTAGGCTAGCTTACAAAAGGGTATTTTTCAACAGATACTTAATATTAACTTATAAATTTATTGTTTGATTTCGATTTGCAAAACTAAGTTTCACGAAAAACCCTTTAGGTATTTTGTTTTTATAATTTCCCGCAAAAACGAAAGTTATTCAACCTAAACCGCGCGGTAAAGCTTCAAAAGTAAATATTTACTTTCATTCTTATACTCAACCAGCTGATGCCCGTGACTTTGTCCGCGCGGTATTTGTTATTCCTTCGGTTTTTTAACTATCCCACGGAAATTTATAAATTTTCTGTCAATAAAAGTATTTTAAATGTTGAAACTGGGAGGTTTGATCTACATAATCCCGAAGTAGTTTTGTTGAGAGACCTTTCCAATGATACCCTACATGAAGGAGTTAGTCGAATTTAATGTTTTTATTCACTTTTCCATGTAATGGAGGTGGGCTGAAAAAAAATATTTTGCCATAATTTTAAAGACCTAGTTTTGGATCTTCAATATCTATAATTTTCGTGACAATCGGTGCAGTAACGGCGGAGTACGAGCCCGGACGGACAGACGGACGGACATGACGAAACTAACTATAAGGGTTCTTGAGGACTACGGAGCCCTAAAACAGCTGAAAGCCCTTGGACAATTTTCTTTTTCAAATGTGTTTAAAGGCTGTTATAATTGCTAAAGACGCGGTCGCACAGACCAATTTAAGATAAATTATTTATCGTCAAGATGTAAAGAATATTTACATTTAGTTTGCTTGATCGCGCTAATATCAGAAATTACGAGTACAATTAAAAAAAAAATGTGCTAGGTAGCCCTTTTATTGAGGAAGGCGATAGTTTTTTTTTATGTTTACTAGCAGAGTTTTGCAGTCTACTAAAATGCTTGTGTAACGAGTGGGTTCACGTCGGTAGTGCAATGGGTGGGGATCGAACCGGCGACCACAAGATCACAAGTCCGACGCCCTCGCCATTGGGCTACGGCTAATTCATGCATATATATATTATTATTTTAATTTTTAAGTATAATTTCATATTATTATTTTCCATTGTCCAAAATTGATTGATTGATTTATTTATTTTAGTTGTTTATAACGTGGCGTCATCAATGGGGCCAACTAGCATACCAGCGTTACATTACATACAAATGTGTGGATGTAGCTTAAAGCTGAAGTTGGTGCCTATTTATGGTGCACATGAATGTCTATTACCTGCAAATTTTTTATTGTAATTTTTGCAGTGCATTATGAATAAATATTTTTATTTCTTTCTTTCTTATATTTAATCATAAAGTTTTTGCGCAAATTTTAACACTTAATAAAAATAAAATACATCAATATTCATCATACAATTTTGCGGCAGTGTGAACAAGGCGTTATCGACTTCGCTTTTAATTGTGTTGACACAGTACACACAGACAACAAAGCCTTCCCAAAGCCCTTTGGCTATAAAATAAAAGCCTTTAGGCTTCGAAATAAAAAGCCCGGATAATTTGGATATAAATGGTTTTGTAATTTACATTAATATGGTTGGCGTGGTATTTTTTTGGTAGCACTTATGTGTATTCTTTGTTCGTAGAGGTATGTTCAACTGCTACGAACGGGGTCTCTGGTTCGATCCCCGGGTCAGTAAAAAAATATGTTACTAGAAAATTCAAAGGAAAAGTAAATCGCTTACTAAATTTCATTATTGAGATTAATAAATTTGACCACCGGCAGGACTCGAACCTGCATCTTAGGTTAAGCCTCTAATGCCTTAACCAATTCGGCTACGGTGGATCTCGACCCGATTTTTTTTCGGAAGGATATTATAACAGTAGACGTAGATATGCTGACACAGTCGTCATCATTATCATCATCAGCCCGTGTAATGTCCACTGCTGAACAAGGGCCTCCTCCTGAGGGAGGGTATTTACCATAGTCACCACGCTTGGCAGGCGGATTGGTGACCGCAGTGTTATGTTGTACCACACAAGAAAACGCTGCTGCCCATTCCTTGTTATACGATTATTATAATATATGATGTTATAACAATCAAGACCAACGGCTTAACGTGCTTTCCAAGGCACGGAGGGTAGTACGTCAACCAGCCAGACCCGGGAAGAAATCTTAGAATTTACACAAAGATTTCCTGTCCGGCGTGGGAATCGAACCCACGACTCCGAGATTTAATGCGAGCCAAATACCGCTACGCTACGCAGGTTCTGGTAAAGTACCACCACTTTAATCATATTATTGTAATCTTATCACAAAGTGTGTAATTTCGATCATAATCTCGATTCAAGGTCGATTATATTCGGGAGACGAGTTCAATTGCATTTGATTGAAGGTTATTTTAAAGGTACACTTTCATGGTTGCGATTTTGGCACCATTTTCTTTAAAAAAATTACTACTAGAGTTTTCGCTGTCTACTATATAGTATTATATAGTAGACAGCAAAAACTATATATACTATACTATATACTAGTATTCTTGTTAACCCCTCGTGCTAATCCAAAATGCTTGTGTTACGAGTGGGTTCACGTCGGGAATGTATTCGCTTTTATAACGAACTCCCAAATAATATTAGAGAAATCTGTTAATAAATGTTAAGCCATTGTTGAAGCTAAATTATGTAAAAAGGCATATTATAAAATATCAGACTATGTAAATTGCAATGGCTTGGAAGTAACTAGCTCTGGGATAACGCTGCTGTTATACAATATTGTAAAACTAACCATAAATTGATTATTTAAAAAAGGAATCCTCTGAGTTTCTTGCCAGTTCTTCTCAGAGTTGCCACGTCTTGAACTGGTGGTAAGCAAGGAAATGGACGCATCATAAGAACATGATTCAATTGTTTGAATTGTGTCTATCATCATCATCATCATCAGCCCGTATAACGTCCACTGCTGAACATGGGCCTCCTCCCGAGAGAGGGTAGTTGCCATAGTCACCACGCTTGGCAGGCGGGTTGGTGACTGCAGTATCATGTTGTACCACACAAGGAAACGCTGCTGCCCGTTCCTTGATATACGATTACTATAGACCAACGGCTTAACGTGCTTTCCGAGGCACGGATGGTAGTCCCTCAACTAACCAGACCCGGAAAGAAATCTTAGATTTTACACAAAGATTTCCTGTACGGCGTGGGGATCGAACCCACGAACTCCGAGACTTAAAGCGAGCCAAATACCGCTTTGCTACGGAGGTTGTGATACAGTACTACTTTAATCACATTATTGTAATCTTATCACAAAGTGTGTAATATCGATTCAAGGTCGATTATATTCCGGAGACGAGTTCATTTGCTTTAGATTGAAGGTTATTTTAAAGGTACACTTTAGTGGTTGCAATTTTGGCACCCTTTTTTTTCAACTTTCTCGTTTATTATATTAGTAAGGATGTAGTTTAAACTTATATTGTAAGTATATAGTTATATATACTCATTGTATGTAAGTATATCTGCCTACACACTTTAAAATTATTCCATCTCTTGACTTCTCCTCTAACAGGTCTACTTGAAGAGATTTCTCTAAAAATAAGTGGTGCCTACCTACATAAATTATTATTAATAGATACTAGTAATTAATTAAGTACAAAGTTTATTAATTTGTCTTGTATTAAAATCTACGGTAGGTAATATCATAAGAACATTATTTAAAAATATTTTTAGGTAAATGTGTCTATGTGAATAAAGATATATTGACTTGGACTTTGACTTTGTATAACAATTAAGGACTACATACAAAATTAGCTTACACACAAACGTTGTAAATTAAATGAAATGAAAACGTTTGTTGATAATGTAGACGAATCGATCGTATTTATTATAAGTAAAATACAATGATACTGAAAAGAAGAAAGAAAAAACTATGTTAACTAATAAATTAGTTTACATTTCAACAATAATGCTATTAAATAAATTTACTTGTTATGGCATGTGATAATCGCTTATTATAAAATATAATTAAGATCAACCAGCGCGGGGGATCGGGTCTGAAGCATAGAACCTGTCGCGAGCCTGGCCTTGCGAGGACGACCGACAATTGAACTTTTAATATTAGGCGTGATAGCTCTGAACTTACCGTGATGTGCACTTTAATAGCATTATTGTTGAAATGTAAACTAATTTATTAGTTAACATAGTTTTTTCTTTCTTCATTAAAAAAGTTCATATTGTCAAAAGCGGTTACATTAGAACATTTTATATGGAGGTTAAAAATTTCTAAATATTTAAAATTTCCGCGCAATTTTCTTATTTTTCTCTTACATAAGAACCTTCTGTTGACAAAGACAACGAAAAGAATTAGCGAAATCTGTTCAGCTGCTCTCGAGATTTGTGCATGGCAAAACATTTAGCGATTCATTTTTATATTACAGAGATGAAAACTATTCTAACTTTATCATCATCATCAGCCTATTGTAGTTCACTGCTGAACATAGGACTCCCCCATCGATTCGGGGACGATCGCTAGCGGCCTGCATCCACAGACTTTATGAGGTCGTCGGTCCATCGTGAAGGCGGTCGTCCTACGCTGCGCTTGCCAGTTTATGGTCTCCATTCGAGAACCCTTCTGCTCCATCGGCCGTCAGTTCTTCGAGCTATGTGTCCTGCACATAGCCACTTCAGCTTACTAATCCGTTGAGCTGTGTCAGCGACCTTCGTTCTCCTGCGGATCTCTTCATTTCTGATTTGATCACGCAGGGAATCGCCGCGCATAGCTCTTTCCATAGCTCGCTGAGCGACTTAGAGCTTTCTTATGAGGCTTTTGAGCTTTCTCACTTTATATATATAAAAAAAGATCCGTTAGGTCCTCATCCGGAGACAGGGTGCCCAGAACACAGGCTACATTACCTCGTTGAAAAGCCAAGCTTATACGTTGGACGACGTAAGAGACCCTTTGGTTACCCGACTCCTCCACGAGGCGTCTTGGCCCCATGTCAGGTTAAACTTTCGTTTTGTTGTTTGTGAAAATAAATAAATAAAATAAAATAAATTAATAATTTCTTTTATCTTTTACAGATAATGGTCCGTGAAGAAATCTGAACTGGTGAGTGTTACTTGTTATCTCGCTTCTATTAAAAAAGACACTTTTGTATTATGCCAACGCATGTAGTTACAAAAGCCTAGTGTCTACAGTGGATACACATTTCCGTCCGAAAATTAAACCCTCCACGTTTAAAGTATTTTTAGACTGTGGCTTGATTGAGGGACTGCCCTCCGTGCCTCGGAAAGTACGTTAAGCCGTTAGTCCCGATTAAAAAAATGAAATAATGATGAAATAATGAAATTAATTCAGCACTTAGGTATTTACATACACTTGTACTTGTCAAAATTACACTGTATATATATAAGACTATATCAAACAAAAGTATCACTTAAGTAGCTAAAAACATTGTTAAAATTATTTGATATTACAGAATTTTTAATCTGTCTGTCGTACGATAACAACAAATGTACACATTATAGTAAGATACCTTAGAGGTAACAGGTCTAAAAATTCCAAGAATCCGGCCCAATTCTAAGCGACATCCACCTGAGGGCACCCTTAAGGGGTAAGGACCAACGCTCAGGGTGCCACTGGCGTAAAGAGTAGATTTACGAACAGTGGTGGTGATCGCTGGCACGATATCACAGTTCGGGGAATAACCAACAACGCGGTCCTCAGTCATGCCGTCGAGGATCCTAGACTATGGCTTGATTGTTACATGTATAACAGTCGTTTTCCTAGCAACGGGCAGCAGCATTCCTTTGTATGTTACAACATAATACTGCGATCATCAACCAAGCTTGGGAGGAGGCCCATGTTCAGCAGTGGACGTTATACGGGCTGATGATGTTGATAGATACATACTTCAACAACAACAACATCAGCCCGTATAACGTCCACTGCTGAACATGTGCCTACTCCCAAGCGTGGGTTTTGATATACACACTATGCTTGGCAGGCGGGTGGTGACCGCAGTATTATGTTGTACCCCACAAGGAAACGCTGCTGCCCATTCCTTGATATACGATTATTATAGATGATGTTATAACAATAGAGATCAACGGCTTAACGTGCTTTCCGAGGCACGGAGGGTAGTACCAACCAGACCCGGAATGAAATCTTAGAATTTACACAAAAATTTATTGTCCGGTGTGGCGATCGAACCCACGACCTCCGAGATTTTAAGCGAGCCAATTACCGCTACGCTACGCAGGTTGTCATAATTATAATGATACATTGTATACTTAATCAATTAAAATCCAATTTAATCATTAATTTTTGCCATTGTGATTGTGGACTTAACGTTAATCAGTTAAGTAAATAGAACGTACCATATCGATATAAAATTAAATTTGAACAGCACAACGTGTTCGTTTTACTTAAAACAACATTAATAACAAAAATTTATAAGTACCTCCACCATTTTTTTTTATAATGATTACTAGCAGAGTAGATTACTTGCAGTCTACTAGTATCTTATATAATTATAATTTATTTATGTTGTTCTTAGTAACGCAAAATGCTTGCTCTGTCTATATTATGCCAAAACAATTGTCATAATGTGATATAGCACTTATCTTCTGTTAGTAGGTAGGCATATACTTTGCAAACGCCTTATATAGTCGAAACACTGTCATAATGTAATATAGTATTTTTCTTCTGTTAATAGTTAGGCATATACTTTGCAAACGCCTTATATAGTCGAAACACTGTCATAATGTAATATGGTATTTATCTTCTTTTAATAGGTAGGCATATACTTTGCAAACGCCTTATATAGTCGAAACACTGTCATAATGTAATATGGTATTCACCTTCTGTTAAAAGGTAGGCATATACTTTGCAAACGCCTTATATAGTCTAGACACTGTCATGATATATAATGGTATTTATCTTATGTTAATAGGTAGGCATATACTTTGTAAACGCCTTATATAGTCAAAACACTGTCATAATGTCATATGGTATTTTTCTTCTGTTAATAGGTAGGCAAATACTTTGCAAACGCCTTATAAATTCGAAACACTGTCACGTCTGATATAGCTACATTTAAATAACAAAAGGGGGTGCCTCCCCTTTCACGAAAGTCGTTATCCAATATCCGTTCAGAAGCGAACATTATAAGTTCATCAAAACTTTGACAGCTCTGCGTTCAGAAACCGTCCAATTGGTATCTTCAATGGGACTTTGGAATTTCGATTCATAGACATTATTGTTACATCGAAACAGACAACTGAACGTTTAATAGCTTATTATACCTTTTATTTTTTTGTCCGGGGAAATGCATTTACGCATTGCCACCGCCGCTGCAGCGTATTCGCGCGCTGGCGGCGGGATATGTGGGACTCGCCCTCTCTATAGCGTGGTATGCTAAACTCATACCACGAGGAGAGGCTCCGGGCCGGGTACGCAATCCATCCCTAGTTTATTACTACCTACTAATGTTATAAAGAGGAACAGTTTGTATTTTTGTAAGTTTGTTTCGAATAATCTTTGAAGCGGCCGTACCGGCCCGGCTTGCTCGTCGGCCGTCGGACTTGTGATCTTGAGGTCCCCACCCATTGCACTACCGGCTTGAACGCACTCGTAACACAAGCAGTTTAGCTTAGCACGAGGGGTTAACAAGAATACTAGTAGACTGCAAAAATCTGCTAGCAATCTTTAAAAAAATCTCGAAGGCTACTAAACGGATTTCGATAATTCTTTCACCATCAGAATGCTATATTATCCATAAGTACTTAACATATCTTATATTTTTTTATAGAAGGAATAATACATCCCTTCTTTCAAAGTCAAAGTCAGTAATATCTTTATTCATATAGACACAATTAAAAAACTATTAAATCATGTTCTTATGATGCGTCCATTTCTTTTCCGACCACCAGTTCAAAGACGTGGCAACTCTGAAAAGAACGGGCAAGAAACTCAGAGGAATCTTTTTTTAAATAATCAATTTATCATTTATTTAACAATATTGTTAAGCTGCAGTGTCATTCCAGAGCAAGCAACTTTAATTTCAATAATGTAAGCCAAGGAATGAAAAAAATGCTAAGCCAACCAGACCAGGAATTAAATCTTAGAATTTACACAGAGATTTATTGTTCGGCGTGGTAATCGAACCCACGACCTTCGAGATTTAAAGCGAGCCAAATACCTACCGCTACGCTACGGAGGTTGTCATGTTGATTGAAGCTAATCACGTAAATTCTAGTTCGATCGATAACCAACTAATTATCTTTAAAATTGATGATACTTGTAATTACAAACAGTATTAAACTATCGATCTTGTGGCCCAGTTTTTTATTTGTAGCTACAGTAATTAGGGCAAAATAGGACATGTCGTCAAATACTTCAGTAGTTAAGGATGGAGGGTCAACGAATTTTCAATCAATATGGTTTGTTTTTTGGTGTGTTCATTAAGTACTGCTCCGGGTTTTGGTAGCATGATAGTTGGTGGATGTTTTGGTGATCACGCAAAAATTGGCGACCGTGACCGTGCAATGCTCTAGAACAGGGGTCTCCAAACTTTGAAGACTAAGGGCCACAACGATATTTTCAATATGTTCGAAGGGCTACTCTTATTCCTAGACTAGTCGCAAATATGTGTGACCGAGTAACTATCATTTTGTGTTTTCTTTTTCAACTTATAACAGCAATAGTAACAACAATAAGACGTTGGGTGTCGCGGGCCAGATTGATGACACTAGTCTTAAACAGTCGTGGGTCGGATTGTTATAATGTTTAGTTCGTTATTATTGGGACAATAAAATAAAAATCATTTTTATTTACGTAAACCAATTACAGGCACTTGTTAATCGTCAAACATAATTTTGAAAATTAATTTATCAGTCTTAAATTACATTTGTTATTTATAATTACTTAAGATTGATATTCAGGATTCACCTATTATATTATTATTCATAATGAAATTAATGATTATAATTTATTTATATTGTCGCTAGCAACGCAAAATGCTTGTTCTGTCTATGTTTTTCCAAAACAACTGACATTATTTGGGTGGCCCATGAGCATATAACCACGGACGCGCTTTAATGCTACCACCGGATCCAATGCGCCCCAACTGAGAAGATCAGGCGAAACAAACTCAGTGTGTTACTCTACCACTGGTTTCAACACGGCCCACATGAGACGGTCCGGCGAAACATACTCAAATGGACAAATACGCAGGGCTTAGGTCCAGTTATTTTAATTTATATTTTAATAGGCATACAAATTTACTGCCCAAACGATTGTATTGTTATTATTTTTTTAAAATTTTACTCAATGAGATTGAATGATTTTGAGACAGAACTAGCGGTATTAATAGTTAAGGTATGCAAAGTAGTCAATTACAGACAGTTCACAGGATAAGACACAGTTCTAGTCATAACTATTGTACTTGGCTGTATGGTCTTCAGCGAGGTAGGTGCAAAGATAGTACCGACAGCCAAACGTCTTTATCTTTAATATAATCCTGAATACTATAGTTTTAGCATCAGAAGTGAAACAACATTAAAAAAAATAACCGACCACGCGATAGTGCGTGGAAGGTACGTTTATTGACAATCATCAATCTATGTTACATAAGGATTTAATACGCAGCAGTTAAACAAAGTAAAAGGCACAATAAAATCAAACCAACAAATAATCAAAGGTAGGCACAGAAACAATAAAATCAAAATGGCTCACGTGCACCGGGCTACCCGAGATCCGTACGCGCCAACCGCCGCAAGAAAAAGTGTCCTTAGGGCGTTGGACACGCTTCTTATATAGGCTAGCTCGGTACTGTACAGAACATAGTAGAGGGTATTTCTAACACGGCCTCTCCTGACATAGGATCGTCCTCGATCCTTACAGTCATAACAAATAACAATCACATCCTACTCAAAGTAAACTTAAGTTAAGAGTCCTAATCTAGTAGAGGTATGGATAGTCCGGGATCAGTATGCGACGGTTCCGTAGCAACAGGTTCTGGTGTTCGACTCCCGTGCGCCAGTCCTTCGCCAGCGGATGTTGACGGTTGAACTGGATCCAGCTCAACCGGTACAGGTGTCTGGCGGTGCTCTGGGTCATTTTCGTCACCTGGAACCAGATAAGAACAGTTAATCTAGAGCCCAACTCTTATAATCATGTAGGTAGCTATGTATAGCAACAGCGGCTAGATACGCTTGAGTCTGGCTAGTGAACAAAGCACTACAGACAGGGTTTAGCGGCTAGACACATAGTCTACGCTAGAGTCTGGCTAGTGAACAAAGCACTACAGACAGGGTTTAGCGGCTAGACACACAGTCTACGCTAGAGTCTGGCTAGTGAACAAAGCACTACAGACAGGGTTTAGCGGCTAGACACACAGTCTACGCTAGAGTCTGGCTAGTGAACAAAGCACTACAGACAGGGTTTAGCGGCTAGACACAGTCTACGCTAGTCTGGCTAGTGAACAAAGCACTACAGACAGGGTTTAGCGGCTAGACACAGTCTACGCTAGAGTCTGGCTAGTGAACAAAGCACTACAGACAGTATACTCACAGTCAAAGAACGCAGCGCATTCCTCCGGGCACCATTCACCTTGCCAAGGCACCATGTGTTGTGCCGCAGCCTGAGTAGTCTTCCCGTAGTCCCCGCTTACAAGTCTAAGCTCGTAGCGACCACCAGGAAGGATGTTGATGACCTTGTACGGGCCTCGCATGCCCGGATCAAGCTTGCCTGTGGACTGAGTAGTTTTTATAACAAACACAAGATCATTAATGTTAAACTGCTTAGGTGGTTGTCTTCTGCGATTCTCACGAGCGTCTTGGTGAGCTCGGTTGTCCTCAAGTAGTTGACGTGCTCTACTTCTTGTAATCTCCCGGATAGCTTCCCTATTTGGTGAAGAGCCTTGTACAGCGACATCTCGCACAAGTGCCCGGATTACCGGCGTGGTCGCCTCAGTCCCTATAAGCAGATTTAGAGGTGATACCTGAGTAGTCCTATGCTTTGTCACATTTATTACTAGTTGTAGTTTCCACAACGTGTCGGCCCAAGTTGAGCCCTTATGGTTTGTTTCGACCCGGATCATATTTAAGACCGTGCGCATGTACCTTTCCACCTGTCCATTGGCATGATGCATTTGCGGGGTGACGTAATGAAGATCGCAACCCATGTCATTTATCCACTCGACAAATATATTTGATTCAAACATGCGGCCCTTATCACAAACTATTAGTCTTGGTACACCAAACAGTGAAATCATGTTTGTGGTCACCTTTTTGAGTTCCTCGGCGTCTTGTCGTGACATAGGGTGTAGCAGGCAGTACTTGCTGAAGCTGTCAACAATGATCAGTACATACCTGTAATCTTTAGATACGGGTAGTGGTCCCAGAGCATCAATGTGCACCGTGTCGAATGGTACATCCGGTTTCACCCAGGAGGTTATATTTTGAAGTGGAGCCCTTGGAACTCGCTTCCTGGAAATACACGTCAAACAGTGTGAAATATACTTGGTCACGAATGATTTCAGCCCAGGAAACCAGAAATGCTTGAGGATCAGATCCATTGTCTTGTCCACACCGATGTGTCCGTGCTCGTCGTGGAATATTCTCAGGAGACTCAGCCGGTGTGCCTTCGGGATATAGCATAGCAGGCGAGAGTCCTCTCCAACGGGTGAGTATCGGTAGTAAAGGACATCGTTGCGAGCAACATACCTCGAGGTGTCCAGCGCGCTATCTTGAAGCTTTTGCAAAAGGTCTTCAGTTTCCTTGTCAGCTGCTTGGGCTGCTTGTGCCCAGTTTCGGGGTTTCGCAATCAGGTTGACTTGAGCGACTGGGTTGCGGCTTAGGTAGTCTGCATGTGGCATCAGGACGCCTTTCCTATACTCGATCGAAAAATCAAAATCCTGGAGGTATATCCACCATCTCGCTACCCGTGGTAGAAGGTCCTTTTTGCGCTCGGTGGACTTCAACGCGTTGCAGTCCGTGACGACCGTGAACTTCAAGCCCACGAGGTAATGGCGGAAGTTTTGTAGTGCCTTCACTACAGCAAGTGTCTCAAGTTCATATGAGTGATACTTAGCCTCGGCCCCTTGAGTTACTTTACTAAAGTATGCCACTGCACGCTTCTTGCCGTCTGGATGCACTTGAAGCAAGACTGCTCCGTAGCCGATGCTACTGGCGTCCGTGTGAACCTCCGTTGGCAGGTCAGGATTGAAAATAGCTAGGACAGGTTCACTCGTCAAGTGTCGTACCAGGTCTTGGCGTATGGACTCATGTTCTGATGTCCACTCAAAAACAGAGCCTTTTCGAGTGAGATGAGCTATTGGTGCGGTCGTTGAAGCGTAGTTTTTTATGTAGCGCCTAAAATACCCTGCCAAGCCCAAGAGTTGCCTGACTTGCTTGACGTTCTGAGGGGGACTTGTGTTGACTAACGCTTCAACCTTTCGAGGGCTCGGCCTCACCTGACCCCTACTAATCCTTCTACCTAGATACTCTACCTCAGTAACGAGAAAGGAACATTTTCGTAAGTTTACGGAAAAACCTGCCTTTGTAAGCGTGTCTAACACCCTGTGGAGTAATTCTATCCCCTCCGCGATGGTGTTGCTTAGCAAAAGGACATCATCAACATAAACTAAGGTATTCCCTTCAGTTATGTGTGAGCGAAGAGTATCATTGATAATTCTTTGGTAGACAATAGGAGAATTGGCTAAGCCATATGGCATTTTTAAATATTCGAAGTGATCTTCGGGTGTGACGAAACCGGTAAGATGAACGCATTCATCTTTAATTCTGATCTGGTGGAAGCCAGACGCCATATCCAAGCTTGTAAAGAAAGTGTAGGTCCCTAGCCTATCTATTTGATCATCGATCAAAGGCAGGGGGTATCTATCTTTAACCGTGATGCGGTTGAGTGCACGAAAATCAACGCAAAGCCGGTCCGACCCGTCACGTTTCTTAACCAAGATGATTGGACTGGCATACTCAGAGTTTGAACGTCTGATAATACCCTTTCCTAATAAATCCTCAGTTATCTCTCGAACCTTTAACTTTTCCTGGTAAGATAACTTGTAGGGTCTATACACCACCGGAGTTGAACTTGTTAACGTTATTTCCATTTCGCCCGTAAGTACAGTCGTAATCGCGGTACCGATAATAAAATACTCTGAGTATTCATTAATTACTCCTAGTAATGCCTCACGATCCTCACCTTGCAATGGTGTTTGTATATCCGTCTTCGTACCTAACTGTGAGACCGCATTTACACGAATAGGTTCCGAATGAGAAAGGTACTGCCGATCCCTAGTACGAACAAACGTCACACCGTCACGATTCAGCACATCCGTACCAATAATGATAGGAGTCACCATTAAAGAGGCTGGTACCACAACGAGATCAGTTTCGATCGCAATACTTTCAAACTCAACATTCACAGTTATGTACGAGGTAGCCACAATCTCTTTCTCACCGATGCCTTTGAGAGTGAAACGACGAGGTTTGGGCTGGCAAGGAAGGTGCTTCAGAACGTCTGAAGAAACTAGTGAAACATTAAGTGCTCCACTATCTATCAGCACGTCCATTGGCACTCCGCAAATCACTGCTGTCGTAATATCGCTTCTTTGTGAGTAAATAGAACGATCAGCACACAAATTAACGCTACGCTCCTGAGTAGACGACGAACGATTCTTCGCGAAACACAGTTCCTCTTTATGACCCGGTTTCTTACAAAAATTACATACAACGGTACTGTTCGTAGGTTTACGGGAGGCATTAATGTTCGGACCGTTCGGCTTTTTAGAGCATTCGCGTCGCAAGTGACCACGTTGACCACAGTTGAAACAGTTCACTTCCGGAAGAACGCTTGACTTTGAAGGGGGGCCACGTTTAGGCAGGTGCAACATTTTTGAAAACCAGCCACGGGGCTCTTGTTTCCGATGGTTCGGTTTCGTATAGATCGCTAGAAACGACACGAGGTTGTCCGGAGTTAAATCAGCGTTGGCGGCCGCTGCGCGCACTTGAGCGTTATCAATGCCTCTAATAACAATTAACGTACGCAGACTATCGTCTAAACCACGGACGATTCGTAATCGAAGTAGGGTACGACGAGCATATTCGGCATAAGTAGAGTACTTATCCGATGTGTTATTCATCGCGTCATAAAGTATATTTGCATAATCAAGTTTAGCAGGGCACAAAGGTTTGAACTCGCGTTTAAAGTTGGACCATGTCCTATCGTTGGACACCCATTCACTTATCCATACTTTCGCGTCCCCCTTTAAACAATTTGCTACGCGCGACAAACACTCATGATCCGACCAACCGTTTGTTTCCCTGGCGCGATCTACCTCCTCACACCATGCGTCAATGTTGTTTATCAAAGGGTCAAAGTTGGAGACGAAATAACTTTGACCACGAGCTGGTTGAGCGGCTTTTACAGCTTCAACGATTGCTTGGGCGAGAGTAGACGCATCAGAGCAACGTGCGGCAGAATCAACAACACGTTCCGTATTCCCGAGACGAGGTTCGCCATGTGCCCGGGGAACAGACGATAACGGCGGGGGCGTAAGGGTGCATCGTACTACCCTTGGTTCACGATTATCACGCGTTCGTCGACGCGATGCTTCACGGGATCTACGGCGTTTCCTACTACGCGATCGACGCGGCGACGCACGGTCACTCGAACTATCAGAGCCGTTTGTATAACGATAACGACGCGATCTATTGCGCAAACGACGCTTGCTACGTGAGACACTGTACGTACGTTCGCCGTCACTTGAGTCTATACTCGACATATCATGCGCACGCGAGCCACTTCGATGCTGCCGAGAGCGATCACGGAGTCTACTCCGCGGCATAACTCGCACGAAAGACACTGATTACACTTTTAAAATCACACACAGTAAAGTAAATAGAACAAAGAAAGCGATGTTTCTTAAACTACCCTCGAGTATGAATTCATAATAAAAAAAAGTACCACAAACTACTTGCTGTTTCAGACTGCTATTATATTCATGCAGTGTGGGCCAAGGAATCCTTTATCCCACTTCTGATTTTAGCATCAGAAGTGAAACAACATTAAAAAAAATAACCGACCACGCGATAGTGCGTGGAAGGTACGTTTATTGACAATCATCAATCTATGTTACATAAGAATTTAATACGCAGCAGTTAAACAAAGTAAAAGGCACAATAAAATCAAACCAACAAATAATCAAAGGTAGGCACAGAAACAATAAAATCAAAATGGCTCACGTGCACCGGGCTACCCGAGATCCGTACGCGCCAACCGCCGCAAGAAAAAGTGTCCTTAGGGCGTTGGACACGCTTCTTATATAGGCTAGCTCGGTACTGTACAGAACATAGTAGAGGGTATTTCTAACAATAGTATATAGTATAACGAACCATATAATAATATAACATTGGTAGTGACACTCGCGTTCGTTCTCATACTACCTACTATATACTCTACAATATAGCTATATATACTTACATTTTCACTCAAATACTAATCTTAAGGTTAAATCTGGAACTTTTCTCAACGGCCTATAAGGCGATAACATCGCTAAGTAATGCCGGAAATAAATCGGAACCATTTAGATTGTGAATTGAGTTTAGAAAACTTAGACGATTTACCCGTTGGCTACGCTTTCCGTCGCAGTGCGCGGAGTGGCAGATTACGCTCGTAACGACAGAGAAGAACAAATATGTTTCAAAATTTCGACCGCCGGCGGGACTCGAACCCTCACCTTAGATTAAGCCCCTAATGCCTTAACCAATTACGCTACGGTGGAACTCTACCAGTCATTGAAATTTATTAATCTCTTTTAAAACACGCCTCTAAGGGGGACGTTAGTGCCATCTATTGGTAATCGACTAATGTCTCAAAAGTTGCATTTGGTATTCAATATTTAAGATAGTTTTAAAGAAGAACAAATATATAAAATACTAGCGACCCGCCCCGCCTTCGCACCGGTGCAATGCGGATGTATTATACATATAAACCTTCCTCTTTAATCAATCGATCTATAAAAAAAAACCGCATCAAAATCTGTTGCGTAGTTTTAGAGATCTAAGCATACATAGGGACAGACAGCGGCAAGCGACTTTGTTTTATACTATGTAGTTACTAGAAATTTCACGAATTCACAATTAGCACGAGGGGTTAACAAGAATACTAGTAGACTGTAAAACTCTGCTAGTATTCTTTTTAGGGTTCCGTAGCCAAATAGCAAAAAACGGAACCCTTATAGATTCGTCATGTCTGTCTGTCTGTCTGTCTGTCCGTCCGTATGTCACAGCCACTTTTTTCCGAAACTATAAGAACTATAATGTTGAAACTTGGCAAGTAGATGTATGTTGTGAACCGCATTAAGATTGTCACACAAAAATAGAAAAAAAAACAATAAATTTTGGGGATCCCCATACATAGAACTGAAACTCAAATTTTTTTTTTTCATCTAACCCATACGTGTGGGGTATCTATGAATAGGTCTTCAAAAATGATGTTGAGGTTTCTAATGTAATTTTTTTCTAAACAGTTTTTCTAAATAGTTTTTTTCTAAATAGTTTGCGCGAGAGACACTTCCAAAGTGGTAAAATGTGTGTCCCCCCCTGTAACTTCTAAAATAAGAGAATGATAAATCTAAAAAAAATATATGATGTACATTACCATGTAAACTTCCACCGAAAATTGGTTTGAACGAGATCTTGTAAGTAGTTTTTTTTTAATACGTCAAAAATCGTAAACCGCAATTTAGCTTTCATTCAATCAACTCGAATATAAAAATATAAAATAACATTTAATTTCATAAACATACGCTTTTTTATTTATTCTTGATATCAAAAATAGGTACGCACTTGTAACTGAAACGGAACCCTTCGTGCGCGAGTCCGACTCGCACTTGGCAGGTTTTTTTTTTTTTAAACTAACAACTTCCGAGAATGCGAATCACAAGAGCGTAAACGCGCGCATAAAGCTAATTATCACATAATAGCTTACCACGCGCGGTTTCACCTGCATAACTCCCATCTCCATAAGAACTTCATATTTAAATATAACCTACCTATACCCCTCTTCGATAAATGGGCTATCTAAAACTGAAATAACTTTTTAAATCGGTCCAGTAGTTTCTGAGATTAGCGCGTTCAAGCAAAATGAAATATTTCCATGGGAACGTGGTAACTAGTCTCAAATAGCTGAGATTTTTTTTTGTTTAAAGTAAATTATTATATACATATTATGACAAAATCTGGTGTTTTTTACCTTATCTATAACATTCTAAGGAATACGTCTCTCCTTACCTAATGTTATAAATGGAGAATAAACCCTATCTATCTGTCTGTCGGTCTTTCACGCCAAAACTATTTAACTGATTCAAATGAAATTTGGTCCACACCAGAACCTGAGAAAGGACATAAGCTACAATAGTAGATTCAGTGGGTTGAAAGGAGGAAAATTAGCTTCAATAATTTAATTGCTAGTTATAGTCACTATTCAACGCGGAGAAAGTCAAGGGCACAGCTAGATTTTAATAACCCTGTAAAAATTAAACCAGAATCATAATGTAGAACCATTAATTAATCATCATCATCATCATCAGCCCGTATAACTTCCACTGCTGAACATGTAGGCCTCCTCCCAAGGGAGGATATTTTCCATAGCCCCTAGGGCTTGGCAGGCGAGTAGGTGATCGCAGTATTATGTTGTACAACACAAGGAAGGGCTGCTGCCCGTTCTAGATGATATACATACGATTATTATTATAGACGAGCTGCGCCTTGAAACTTTCGCGTTTATAATATTAGTAGGATGATGTTTTAACAATCTAGATCAACGGCTTAACGTGCTTTCCGAGGCACGGAGGGTAGTGCCTCAACCAGGCCCGGAATGAAATCTTAGAATTTCGACAAAGATTTCCTGTCCGGCGGCGTGGGGATCGAACCCACGAACTCCGAGACGCAAAGCGAGCCAAATACCGCTCCGCTGCGGAGGAACCATTAATTCAGCTTCTAACAATTCATTATCGATCCACTAGCTTCGCTAACACGTTTATGGACCATCTCGGAGTAAAATCAGTCAATTATGTACGCACTCTGTTCATAACTCGATTTCCTTTCAGAATTGTTCGCTGAAATCAGGTAAAACGTATGCATATCGATGTAGCATAGCAGAAGTGATTGGATATTTAGGTTCGATACTTGAATTAGACAAGCAAATCTTAAACTACGAAATTTATTTTTGGTAGTGCGATTGCGATTACGGAACATTTTAATCGCAATTTATGTAATCGCACCGGAAAAGTTGAGAAAATACCCTTCTTGGCACGTTTAGATTTTGCGATTACTTTTAGAATAGGTAATAGCGATTATAGAGTACTATAATAGCAATTAAAGTAGTCTTCGCTAACACGTTTATAAACTATCTCGGAGTAATATAAGTTTATTATGTAAGCACTCCGTTCATAACTCGATTTCCTTTCAGCATTGTAGACTGAAAACGTATGCATTGCGTTGTAGCATAGCAGAAAGTCAGAAAAGTGGATATTTAGGTTCTAAACTTGAATAAGACTACCAAATATTTGTGGTTAACTTAACTTTGTGCAATTGCCATTACGGAGCATTTTGATTGTAATTTAAGTAAGTACATTGTGGGTTGGAAAGGTTGAGAAAATACCCCTTTCTAGCCCGTTTAGATCCAATTTTTTTTAAGTTTTGTGATTATGGATTAGACAACGAGCGATCAATCGCAAATCATCAAAACTGTGCAATTAGTTATATTTGACTGTAATAATTACAAACCAATATATACAAATCTTCTATTTAAAATATAGGTATTCTTCGTAAGTCTGTTTACGTCAGCTGACGTAAACAGGCTGAACATGGGGCTCCTCTTATCAGACCTTGGCTTCTTCCTCTTCTTCCAACCCTTATCCCATATTACTTGGGGTCGGCGCAACACGTTTGTTTCTTCCATTCTGTCATGTCACCCGTCACACTATCACTAACTCCATTTTCTTTCATATCACTCTTTACACAATCCATCCATCTTTTCATTGGCCTTCCTCTCCCTCTCTATTCATCTACTATCTATCTAACTATCTATATATGCTATCTTATCAGACCTTGGCTTCTTCTTCTTCTTCCTGCCCTTATCCCATATTACTTGGGGTCGGCGCAACACGTTTGTTTCTTTCATTCTGTCCTGTCATCCGTCACACTATCACTAACTCCTTTTACTTACATATTACTTTTAACACAATCCATCCATGTTTTCTTTGGCCTTCCTCTCCCTCTCCAGCCATCTACTATCTATCTAACTATCTATATATGCTATCTTATCAGACCTCGGCTTCTTCTTCTTCTTCCTGCCCTTATCCCATACTACTTGGGGTCGGTACAACACATTTGTTTCTTCCATTCTGTCCTGTCACCCGTCACACTATAACTGCTGCCCGTTCACTGGTTCGTTTGTTATAGATGATGTTATAAAAAATTGGGACCAACGGCTTAACTTGCTTTCCGAGGCACGGAGGCTAGTCCCTCAACCAACCAGACCCGGAAAGAAATCTTACAATTTACACAAAGATTTCTTGTCTGGTGTGGGGATCGAACCCACGACCTCTGAGATTTAAAGCGAGCCAATTACCGCTACGCTACGGAGGTTGTCTACGGAACTTAATTAATCTAATGGATTCCTGTTAGGTTATTAAGTTCTAAGTGCTTAGAATTAGGAGTTACAAGTGATTCCACGTTAGGTGGCTGTTCCACCGAAGATATATGCTATGCTACATTGCTATGGTTGCGTTTGATAGTCACCAATAATATTCATTGACAACCTCCGTAGTGTAGCCGTATTTGCCTCGCTTCAAGCCTCGGAGGTCGCGGGTTCGATTCGCACGCTGGACAGTAAATCTTTATGTAAATACCAATATGTAATGTCCAACTGCCAAGCGTGGTGACTATGGCAAATACCCTCCCCCGGGATGAGGCCCATGTTCAGCAATGGACGTTATACGGGCTGATGATGATGAATCATATTAATTGGTCTACAGCGAAGGATTAAACGTTGATTAAACGGCGCTCCTATTTTATACACAAAAAAACCAGCCAAGAGCGTGTCGGACACGCACATGAAAGGGTTCCGTAGCCAAATATGCCTACTTTTTCAATTAATTTAGTTAAATTTCATTTTGCGGTCGACTCCATACATTTTATTAGGACGACTGTAACTACATAAGTTGGTAGAGGTTAGAGGTATAAATCATTTTTTTCCAGATATTAACATTTTGATCTACATAGTTTTAAGGCAATTTTTGTTGCATTTTAAGAGACCTTTCTAACGATACCCTACACGATGGGGTTAGTCGAATTTAATATTTTTAATTCACTTTTCGTTGCACGGGGGGCTGAAAATCAATATTTTTCCATAATTTTTAAAACAAAGTTTTGGATCTGATATATATCTCTCCACCAATTTTCGTGATAATCGGCGCAGTAACGGCGGAGTACGAGCCCGGACGGACAGACGGACGGACATGACGAAACTATTAGCGGTTTCGCATTACGTCCGATCCGAATCCGATCTGGACCCGTGAAAATATGGTCCGTAGTAGCCGTATAACTATTTCTATGGTAATTTACGCACTAGATCCGATCTCCGTCTTCTCTGATTTCTTTCCAAATTTCTAGACAAATATTTTCACGGGTTCGGATCGGATTCGGATCGGACATAGTGCGAAACCGCTTTAAGGGTTCCTTGTGGACTACGGAATCCTAAAAACATCTTAAGTTAACTAACTTTCTTTCTATCTAACTTCAGCAGCCCGATTACGTCCACTGCTGAACATTTTTTTTTTTTTAATGATTACTTTCATAGTTTTGCATTCTACTAGTATTCTTGTTTACCCCTCGTGCTAAGCTAAAAGGCTTGTGTTACGAGTGGGTTCACGTCGGTAGTGCAATGGGTGGGGTTCGAACCGGCGACCTCGAGATCACAAGTCCGACGCCCTTGCCATTGGGCTACGGCCGCTTAGACATGGGCCATGGGACCATGGACATGGGAACATGGGCCTCATCTTAACAGTGCTTGCCAAGTTATGTTCGTATTGTCATAACCACCACGCTTGACAGACCGATTGGTGAGCAGTAAGATGGTAACTAACCTTGAGCTGATAGATTCTGCTGCTCATCCATCAGCAGTATATCCCTTATACCTCATACATAAGAAAATCAGCTGGTTTGGTCACGTGTAAAGAATGGATGAAAAAAGATTGAATGGCAAGTGTGAGTGGCACAGTCGGAAGGGGAAGACCTCGACGAACGTTCTCTGACTAAATCGGAGACATCCTCGCAAAAGATCAAATAAGATCCACCC
Organism: Nycteola revayana; assembly: GCA_947037095.2. Classification (NCBI taxonomy): domain Eukaryota; kingdom Metazoa; phylum Arthropoda; class Insecta; order Lepidoptera; family Nolidae; genus Nycteola; species Nycteola revayana. The sequence continues at coordinate 8,677,750 of OX344840.2, forward strand.
TAAACCGACGTGGTTGTATGAAGAATGTTATGAGAGTGAATGAAGCGAAAGATGTGTGTAGGGATCGTAGCAAGTGGAGGTCTACGTCTCTGCCTACCCCGCTGGGAAACAGGCATGAGCTTATATGTATAGGAAGATATGGGATGGTATATTCTATGCCGGAAACCACACGGCAAATATAACTAACATTACTTCTAAATACCTACTTTCTCTTTCTGAAGTTGAAAGAATTAATAAAATCGATTAATCGCGCTTTTGAATTCGCTATCGAATAGTTTTGAATCGATTCCACAAAATCTTTTCAAATTAAAAAAGAACAACACATAGCTTTACTCTTCATAATGTTAGTTAACCCATGGGCGTATCGAAAGGGGGAGAATAGGGTAACTTCAGCTGCCTATTTACATCTAGCAGTATTGTTTTAAGTGTTTTTTTTTTGTTCGGACTGACATAAAAGGTCTGAAAAAACTAAAACCTTCAAATAATTTTGGGAAAAAAAATTTGACTAGTAATTAATGTGCCGAAAAGAGTAACTATAGTACCTAGGCATTTTATTATAAACTGATATGTAATTCCATTAAGCCATAATATTTTTTTTAATTCCATTACTCGCAAGTTAGGCTGGAGCTCTGCTCGCCTTTATGCCCGGTGTAGTAGCAAAAGCCTCGTGGCTAACATATGTCCGTCGAAAAAAAAAGCTTTCCAAAGCACGGACGGTAGTCCCGCAACCAACCTAACCCGGAAAGAAATCATAGATTTTACACAAAGATTGCCCGGCGTGGGGATCGAGCCCACGACCTCCGAGACTTAAAGCTACGCCACGCATGCTGTTACATACACTAAGAACGTTTTGTTCAGTATTGTTGCTCCCCTTGAAACCAAAGCTAGTTACGCCTAGCATATACAGTATGTTGATTGAAACTGTTTGCAATTGAGAATCATAGAATATTCTAGATGCCTATCGATTCACATTGCTTTTGTATGCGAAAGTTCAACACTATGTACCCAGTTGCCTTTTAACGTAATTTTTGTAAAGTTTAGTAGGTACACAATGGAAAAAAAATATCTATACGTATGTTTATAATGAATAAACTCAAAAACTACAGTGCCAATTTCAAAAATTCTTTCACCATTGGAAAGCTACATTCACCCTGAGTGACATAGGCTATATTTAATTATGAAGTTCCCACGTGAACGGGAGTAACGCGGGTGAAACCGCGCGCGGGAATCTAGTTTTAATATAGTCTGTCTGTAATTCATCATCAACATAATTTTAGCCGTAGCACGTCCACTGCTGGGCATAGGACTCGATCATAGAATTCCAGTAACTACGATTGGAATCGGCCTACATCCACTATGAGCCCGCGGCCTTTACCAGGTCATCCGTTCATCTAGTTGGTGGACGTCCTACGCAACGCTTGCCAATCCGCGGTCTCCATTCGAGAACTTTTCGGCCCCAACGTCCATCTGTTCTTAGAGCTATAGATATGGCCTACTCATTGCCACTTTAATGAACTTCAACGGTTACCAACATAGCCCAATGGCTGGGGTATGATCGTAACATGGTTCAAGACTAAAAATTGTTATTAAGTCCGTCAGTTAGATTACCAAAAAATATTGGACACGTATTTTTTTCGTTCCTCAAACAAAAAATGACAAAGATACAGCGCGTTGAAATTTGGTGTGACGTAACTTCTAGGTACAATTTTACCTAATATTGACGTCACACGGCCCCCTCTCCTGAACTTTATAGATTGTTGTTGCTCTGTATCCTTGTAAATTTTTATTGATTCGATAAATAAAAAAATACGTATGTAATATTTTTTAGTAATCTAACTGACGGACTAAATAGAATTTTGTATCTTCATGCTCATTATCAATTAATAATTAAAAGACAATCTTTCGGTCAAATAATGTGTTTACCTAATCTATATACTAATATTATACCGATGAAAGATTTGTATTTTTGTATGTATGTTTGTTACGGCTAAACTCAAAAATTATTGGACTGATTTCAATAATTGTTCTACCATTAGAATGCTACATTATCTCTGAGTAACATAGGCTTTTTTTATAAAGATTACTAGCATAGTTTGACAGTCTGCTAGTATTCTTGTTAACCCCTCGTGCTAAGCTAAAATGCTTGTGTTACGAGTGGGTTCACGTCGGTAGTGCAATGGGTGGGGATCGAACCGGCGACCACATGACCGCAAATCCGACGCCCCAGCCCGTTTCACGCTTTGCTCAATTGGTATGCAAAGTTTAGCATTCATTGCTAATCAGAGATTCAAATGAAGAGAGAGATTGCATTTAGATGAAGTGTCTGTTTAAACTTAGTCCACACAAAGAAGGACTCATTCAATTGTATTTTAGGGTTGCGTACCCGAAAGGTAAAAATGGGACCCTATAACAAAGGCTTCACTGTCGGTCTGTCTGTCTTTCACCAGGCTGTATCTCAAGAATCGCGATGGCGTTGGTATTTTCACAGATGACGAATTTCTATTGCCGCTATAACAATTTTTGCCCTTTTTTGCTCAATATCAAAAACGGCAACAAGTAGAAGCTTGAAAAAGATACGGAACCCTTCGTGCACGAGTCCGACTCGCACTTGATCAGTTTTTTTGGGTTCAGTTATACAAAATTACAAAATAAAATTCTTGTTGGATCATTCCGGTGTTGTCTGTCTGTGTTCACAACCAATACTACCCTGAGGGACTTGGACCTCGGCTCAGGGCGGTCGCTGGCGGGGAGATTGAAGGATTATGGTTTTTAGATTTTTAAGGGAGTTTTTTGCAACTGTCGCTCTACTTTACAGTTCGCGGGCCTCTCGGACTTAGGGTCTACAGGACATCGGAAAGTTCTTTGCAAACTAAGGGGGACCCGTCGCGTTCGCGGGCGCACTCTTCTCCGGCGGATCGGTTAGAGTGGTCTCTGTATAGGTGCTAGTTTCTTGCTAATGCCAGAGCCCTGCTCGACTTTATGCCCAGTGAAGTAGCAAAAGCCTCGTGGCTAACTTCATAAATGTTTGTCCGTAAAAATACCTACAACTTTTACCAGCAAAATGAAGAATGAAGAAACCACTGCCATAAAACGATTGTGCCTCCAACCTAGATTGAAATACTGGAAGTCTTTAAAACAATAGGTTTTACCTGAGTTCCAGTCTAGATATTTTTAGATTAGCCTATTGTTAGATATGATTCTAGCCGGCTTTTGTTCTAGACTTAATTAGTTCGTAGTTGTAATTGATTTTTATTAATTGAATTTGAAGAGGCCTAACTTAGGCCATTTCCCGTGTGGTTGCCGGCTAGATAGAATTGACTACACCATATCTCTGCAGTCTCCATACACAACAACCTCCGTAGCGTAGCGGTATTTGGCTCGCTTTAAATCTCGGAGGTCGTGGGTTCGATCCCCACGCCGGACAAGAAATCTTTGTGCAAATTCTAAGATTTCTTTCTGGGCTTGAATGGTTGAGGGACTACCCTCCGTGCCTCGGAAAGCACGTTAAGCCGTCGGTCCCGATTGTTATAACATCATCTATAATTATAGAATATCAAGGACCGGGCAGCAGCGTTTCCTTGTGTGGTACAAAATAATACTGCGGTCACCAACCCGCCTGCCAAGCGTGGTGACTATGGCAACTACCATCTCTCGGGAGGAGGCCCATGGTTAGCAGTTGACGTTATACGGGCTGATGATGATGATTAGATTGTGATCCTGACAAGTATGTATAAAGTATGTATTATTTATGCAAAACTCAAACTCAAATATTTTAATGCATTCCATGTGTAGGTATTACATAAGGTGTTACAGATAATATCAATTATTTAGACCCAACATGGACCCTGTCGGGCACAGCAAAAATGGAAGAGAGGAAGTAGGGCCAGCCATTTTAATCATTTTTTTATTTTTTAATTCTATTTTATTTATCTTTATTACCATTAACTTAGAAACTAGTTTTTTAAATATATTTTAATAATATACATAGATAAGTACATTTAAAATTTATAATCAATTATTTGTTTAATCATTGAAGTATTCATTTATAGAGTACATTTATTTAAAAGGAAAGGTTTAATAAACTTATTTATATTAGCCTCATGTAAAAACCTAAGTACTGAATAAATTCATTGTTTCATTATAAGGTACACCCAAAGAAACAAACGTACTTACACACAACATATTCAAATAACCTTACATAATAACAGCTATCAAGTTATTTTGCTGGAAAGCTCTCAGCCGTTACTCAAACGGCTGTTGACTGAATTCAGTTTAACTTCGTTAGCCTGAGAGCTATGCAGCTAAATGATCGGCTATGATGGGAAGCAACAGGCTACAACTCTGTTATATGATTATCTACTTATATAAATAGACAAAATTGAAGTTTCCGTTTGTAATAAACAAATAAAAGATTTTTAATAAGAAGCGGTACTACGGGTACGTTCTTTCTTTCTTTCTTTCTTTCTTTCTTTCTTTCTTACGGGTACGGGAGTTGGCGAAAACTAGTATTCAAATAAGGTTAGTATGAATAATAGAAGCGAAGGTAACGTAAATAATAATACTTAACAAAAAAAAAACCGACGTCAAACAGTTAACTAAGAGTTCCCTGTACTGTCCTTTGTCTTCATCATCAGACCCCTAATGACAGTCACAACCCATCTAGGTGTATAGTTCTTATCAATATTAATAATGAAAAAAAAAATAACTTAACAAACGCACTAGTCGCCCCTGCGATTTTAAAAGTTCCCCTCGATTTCTCTGGTCTGCCATCATCAAACCCTGATTTCCTTATCATGGGACCACCTTTGAAATATCTTCTTTCCAACAAAAAAAGAATAATCACAATCGGTTCATAAACAACGAAGTTATCCGCGAACAAACATAACAAAAAGATATATATACGGTCGAATTGAGGAACCTCCTCCTTTTTTGAAGTCGGTTAAAAATAGTTTTTATTCAATCACACTTACCTTTGTAATGTAATGTAAAAGTTAATGTGTACATCACACACAAAGCGACAGCACTCGTGTTTCTAATTAATTAACTAATAGAATTGTGATCGGGTCTTTTCTAGGGATCCGTAAGCGAAGGACAGAACTGCCCTGCTAATTATTATAATAATAATAAAGTGCAAGACGTTACATATCATAAAAGGTAAAATCAAACATGGCAACTATACAGTTAACGACACCGACACAATTGCAGCAATGGAACCAACAGATCTTACAAATATTTAGGATACAAACAACTTAAGGGACTCGACCACACAGCAATTAAACAGACACTAAATACAGAATATCGAAGGAGAATTAATGCAGTTTGCAAAACACAACTATCAGGAAAGCATCTTATTAAAGCTTTGAATACTTTTGCCATTCCAATATTGACCTACTCATTTGGAGTAATAAAGTGGTCAAAAACTGACATCGAGCAGCTAGAGAGGACCACGCGCACAACACTCTCAAAACACAACAACCTGCACCCTAAATCTGCGATCGAACGACTCACAATCAAAAGACAGAATGGAGGGAGAGGCCTAATCGACATCCATCACCTTTGGCAGAAACAAATTTCTAGGCTAAAAACATTTTTCTATTCTAAATCTCGCACTAGTGACATACACAAAGCTATTTATCTAAATGATTTTAACTACACCCCACTTAACTTAAATGAACAAAATACACAAGACACAGACAACCCTGACCCACAGAACCAAAAAATTGAAAACTGGAAGAAGAAAGTCCTTCACGGTAGACACCCTCATGACTTAGAATAACCCCATATTAACATAGTGGCTTCTAATAAGTGGCTTAAAATAGGAAACCTGTTCCCTGAAACAGAAGGCTTCATCATATCTATACAAGATCAAGTCATCAACACCAAAAACTACAGGAAATTTATAATTAAAGACCCTTCCATAACAAATGATATTCCACCTGTATATGATGTTAAAAATATTGTTCTAATTTAATGAAGTAAATCGAAAAAATGTACTTAAATGTGTTACGCATTGTAAATGACGTATAACAAGCGCGAATTATTCGTCTACGAAATACCAAATTTGTTGTTTTTTTTAATGAAATAGTTTATTAGTAACTTAACTATTTCATTAAAAAAAACAACAAAATTCATTTCAATCTCCAAAACATGTCGAAACATGTACGTCACACCTACACCCGAAGAAACAGGTACAAACTAGGGTTGTTACCCGTGCTATATTATATAGTCATCATCATCATCATCATCAGCCCGTATAACGTCCACTGCTGAACATGAACCTCATCCCGAAGGAGGGTTTTGCCGTAGTCACCACGCTTGGCAGGCGGATTGGTGACCGCAGTATTACGTTGTACCACACAAGGAAATGCTGCTGCCCGTTCCTTGGTATACGCTTGTTATAGATGATGTTATAACAATCGAGACCAACGTCTTAACGTGCTCTGAGGGTAGTCCCTCAACCAAACAGACCCGGAAAGAAATCTTAGAATTTACACAAAGATTTATTTTCTTGTTTTATTATGTAGTATCGTACTATATTTAAGTCTTTTGTACTATATATTATAGTACGAATGATACAATATTTTCATCGGTAATTCAGTTTTCGCGACGACAAGTCAACGACAACTTCTTGGCAGTATTGGGCTTTGTTTTCGTTAGGTACCAAAATGTTTTTGGATTTCTGTCGGATATACGTCGTTAGCCCCGAGGCTTTGGCTGCTTCACCGGGCATAAAGGCTAGCAGAGCTCCAGCCTACATGGTTTAAACACTACACTAAGCAACCTGCGCAAGAAGGCGTCCCCTGTGGGACTTGGACCTCGGCTCAGCTACCGCCCGGTAGCTGGCGATGAGATCGAGGGATTATGGATTTTAGTTTTTTTTTTTTTATGTGAGTTTTGTGCAACTATCTCTCTACTTTATTTACCAAAAGTGAAGAAAATGTCGAGGCGTCGTTGATACGCCTACAAATATTATTTCAGACTTTGTTAACCAGACGAGCAGCCATAGCCCAATGGCTAGGGCGTCGGACTTGTGATCTTGAGGTCGCCGATTCGAACCCCACCCATTGCACTACCGACGTGAACCCACTCGTAACACAAGCATTTAGCTTAGTACGAGGGGTTAACAAGAAAACTAGTAGAATGCAAAAGTCGGCTAGTAATCTTTAAAAAAAAATGTGTAGGTACTATTTTTTCTTTCTTGAATTTCCCAATAATTCTATGTTTATTCTAATGTTTTGAAAAATACTATTTAAGCATCAAAAAAAGGTGACAACCCTAGTACAAACATACAATAATAATACTACATTACACCGCTTTCTTCTACACGATATTGTAAGGGAAAAAAAATATGGCCGAAAAAAAGAAACGAGATATTAACGTCAAAGAAAATTATAGGGGAAACGAAACGGGGATGAAATAAGTTGGGCCGACCTGCGTTCCGTTACACGAACTGTTATACTGTGTGTGATTTAAACGTAGTCATGTTATATTTATAGCACAGTGTGACCTAAACCCGCATTTTAAGCACGCTTTTCCGTGATCTAAGTTGCCTATTTCTGCACGGTGCGTAAATTAATCGAGTAACTTCACACAAGCATGAAAAATGCAAGCAAAACACTTTTAAATGTCATTTGAAGTTTGAAAATTCACGGCGAACAAATGACAGAGATAAAGTATGAAGAAATGAATAATAAAATGATGACATTAAAAATTGCAATGATTTGAATGTGACTTTTAAATTAATAAATTCACCCCCATGCACCCTCCCACCACCCACCTCTCGGGCGCTAACTTCACACCGTGCAATAATAGGCTGCTTAGGTCACACGTATCGTAATGTACTATTATTATATAATAAAAAAAGTGACATTCATAATAATAACACTAGAAATAAGCACAAACTTACTGTTCCAGGATTTAGAGTTAGCAAAACTAATTAAACATTTATGGGAAATGGTATTAGGTTTTTTAATAAACTCCCTAATATAATACAGACTTGCCTGATACAAGATTTAAAACACATGTTAAAACTGTTCTCATGTCGAAAGGTTACTATAGTGTTCAGAATTATTTATTGTACACTTAAAAACACATTAAATACATTCATGATATAGCACGGAGATGATACATTTATTAAATAGATCCGAAAGGACACGTGGTCTTTCACTTTAGGCCTTATGAACAGGCTCAGAGTCGCTCAACGAGCTATGGAGAGGGCTATGCTCGGGGTTTCTCTACGAGATCGAATCAGAAATGAGGAGAAAATTAGAAGTATGCGGGTTACCGACATAGCACAACGGATTAGTTCGTTGAGGTGGCAATCGGCAGGCCATATAGCACGGAGACAGAACAGATGGCTGTTGCGGCTGAAAAGTTCTCGAATGGAGACCGCGGATTGGCAAGCGTAACGTAGGACGTCCATCTACTAGATGGATGGATGATCTGGTTAAGGCCGCGGGGTCACGGTGGACGCAGGCCACCTCCAACCGTAGCAACTAGAAATCTATGAGGGAGGCCTATGTCCAGCAGTGGACGTCATACGACTGAAATTATGATGATGATGCCCCGCGGTTTTACCCGCATAACTCTGCTCCATTGGGTCGGAGCGTGATGTTTTGTAACCTATATATTAATCCAGCGTATAACCTATCCCGTTGCTAAATTCAGCCAATTCCGTTCAGTTTGGCGTGAAAGAGTAACAAACATCCATCCATCCATACTTACAAACTTTCGCGTTTATAATATTAGTAGGATTGTTATAACCTCGGGAAAGCGCGTGGGGGAAACTATCGTAATATGGGTAGAAAATAATACTGCAATTATTATCAATGCCGCCAGCCTTCTGGGCACTCTTCCGGTGGACATCGATGCGGAGCGATTTTTTTACGCTCTCTAATATACCTTCTTTTTTCTTATTTTAGTGCTATTCTTAGTTTTAATTATGTTCAGCAACATTACCTATAAAAAAAACTGCAATATGACTACACTTTTACGTTACACCCTGTGACCGATAAGAAATAATGTCACTAAGGAAATCAGAGCCTTATTTATATTATATATTTTTTTCGCTTATAATTATGCAAATTAACTTTTACTGACTAAACCTCACTACATCGTATAAAACAAAGTCGCTTGCCGCTGTCTGTCCGTCCCTATTTATACTTAGATCTTTAAAACCACGCAACAGATTTTGATGCGGTTTTTTTTTAATAGATAGAGTGATTCAAGAGGCAGGTTTATATGTATGATACATCAGCATTGCATCCGTGCGAAGCCGGGGCGGGCAGTATATTATAAACATAAGGAACATAACGAATGAAACGATTTCTAACAATATTTCAAAGCTATACTATTCACCACTAGATGATGTTTCCGTAGGAAGTTCATAATGAAATATAATCTGTTGCCTTCCTCAATAAATTGGACATCTAACATTGATATACCTAAATGTTTAAATCAGTCCAGTACTTCCTGAGATTAGTTCATTCAAGCAAACAAACTCTTCAGCTTTATATATTTGTAAAGATTTCCATTCGGGACATCAAACCCAAGACTTTGAAAACAGCAGTGTTTGTTAAACCAAGTCAACAATTACCTTAAAAGCCCTTTCATTCTAAGCTAATAATGAAGGGACAAGTACAAGGGCTTATTATATTCTTCAAATTTTAATTAAAAAGTGTTTTCAACTAATTGAGAACCCTTGAAGGATAATAGCAGCGATGAGGAGACAAATTTGGGGGATGACTTATTTTTTTAAGTAATAAAAGGGACTCGTTAAATAAAAGTTTTTATTCACGTAAACCTATTACAGGTATTTCTAAATAATCAAAACATATTTTGGCTTATCAATGTACTGTGCCACTTCACAGGGCATATAGGCGACCAGAGCTCCAGTCTTAATAAATGGTTTAAAAACTACAAACTAAGCAACCTGCGTTTCGGCATTATGACATTTAGTATTTTAGGGGAGTTTTGTGCAACTGTCGTATTAAATATTAAACTCGATTTTCTTTAATTTTCAGATCCCGCAAATATACCTGATCTATATTAAATGTGGTAAGTTTTAATCATTTTATTAGGTATTCTTAAGGTTGCTTCATGATTAGAATTATTATACACATCCAATAAGTAGCTAGTGAAAGGTTGCAGGTTAGCTATGAATCCACGGAATGACCGAGGACAGCGTTGTGTCCCGTGGCAGCGATCACCACCACTATCCGTAAATCTACACTTAACTCCAGTGGCACTGAGCGTTGGTCCTACCTACCTACTACCACTGGAGTTAAAAGTATATTAACAAATGGTGGTAGTAAAACAATAGGTACCTTCTAGGGATTCCATACTTTGTTTCAAACTATGGTAGTTGGTTTATCGTTAAAAACTTTACAAACGAATTGAGTTTTATGCAGTTTAACGATGTTTGAAAACTGAAAATAACATTTTATAACATACGTCTAACACTGACTATTTTTTAAGGTTCCGTTGTTCATGTACGCCATTAATACATTTCATTTTAAAAAAATACACAAAAATGAAGTCGGGTTTTTTAGTTCTTTTTAATTAACGTTTTTTTCAAATTGGATCGTGTTCCTTAGATTGGCTTGCTCCGAATTTTACATAAGTATACCAATTTCTTATTTTTTATGTTCATCAAGCAACCAGACCCGGAAAGAAATTGAAGAATTTACATAAAGATGTTTCTTTCCGGTGTGGGGATCGGACACACGATTCAAATGTTATTTTTGTTTATTTATAAAATATTGATTATGAAAAAATGCAAATAGTTTATAGTATTCATACTTATTCTGAATTTATTTATTGACACATGACTGACAGACTTCTAGCATACCTGAAATAAATTAAAAAATAATGTTATAATAAATTAGCAAACCGCCCCGGCTTCGCACGGGTGCAACGCATATAAATCTTACTCTAGAATCACTCTATCTATTAAAAAAAACCGCATCAAAATTTGTTGCGTAGTTTTAAAATTATAAAGCATACATTGGTACATCAGTGGTATCACCGGGTCGTGGTCCTAACCCCTTAAGGGTGCCCCCAGGTGTGTGTCACTTTATTGTATGTTTTTACCAAACTTCTATATAGATCCATTTAATAAGTAATGTGAACTTAAACTTATTATGAGTAGAGGATTTAATGACAAGCTGACGGACGGACTACTTTGTCTGGAATATCCTGCAATTTGCTACCTGTTAGTACAGTATCTAGTTTCATACATAGAATAAGAATAATTGTGTAACATTGTGATTCTGACAAGTACAAGTGTATGTAAATACCTAATACCGAAGTGCTGAATAAATATCGTTTAATGAAACGACTTTTGCATCAAGAATTTCTCTTCACGAGTCATTAGAAGCATCCCAACCCTGTCTCCCCTACATCCGGTTCCGGAAGTGGGGGAGCGGTCTCGGTGAGATCAGAAATGGTCCCCTGTGGCGATTTGTTTTTTTTTTTGCTGTAAGTATAAAATTGATTGCATTGTATTGACTGATGGCTTTTCGTCCTTTAATTATCACTACATAGTATAAAACAAAGTCACTTGCCGCTGTCTGTCCGTCCCTATGTGTGCTTAGATCTTTAAAACTACGCAACAGATTTTGATGCGGTTTTATTTAATAGATAGAGTGATTCAAGAGGAAGGTTTAGGTTTTAGAGCGGGTCGCTAGTACTTAGATATAAAGCTGAAGAGTTTGTTTTAAATAGCTCATTTATTGAGGAATGCTATAGGTTATATTTTATTATGAATTTCATAAAGGGAAAAGGAGTAATGTGGGTGAAACCGCGCAGGAGAGCTAGTTAAGATATAAAGCTAAAGAGTTTGTTTGCTGGAATGCAGTAATCTCAGGAACCACTTGTCCAATTTGAAAAATCCCATCAGTGTTAGGTAGCTTATTTACTGAGGAAAGCTATAGGCTATATTTAATTATGAAGTTCTTACGGAAACGGGAGAAAAGCGGGTAAAACTACTAATCAATAATCATGACACTATCCCCCGTTAAAGGGAAGGCATATATTTTAGAAACACCTTATATATATATATATATATATATATATACATATAAAGCAACAAGTCTTGACTGACTGACTCATCAACGCCGAATCACAACTACTGAAGCTAGTCACCGTGGTTTCCTTTTCTGACGTATAGGTCCATTAAGAAAGGATTTTGTAATATTCAACCCCTAATGGGGTGAAAAAGGGGATAATTTAATAATAAAGCTCTTACGGGAACGGGAGTTACGCGGGTGAAGCCGCGCGCGAAAACTAGTCTATACTAATATTATAAAGAGGAAAGAAATGATTGTTGTATTGTATAACCTTCCTCGATAAATGAACTATCCAACACTGAAAGATTTTTTTAAATCGGACCTGTAGTTTCTGAGCTTGGCGCGTTCAAACTCTGCAGCTTTATAATATTAGTATATAGATCTTAATAAGACCTACAAACCCGTAGTACATCATTTTGTTCTATTGTCAATAGTTTTTGCAGCGCACGCATAAATAGGTTTTCGATTTTACACCTTGGGTTACAAAATCGCAATTTTCTTACGGATCCCTATTTTTTTTTTAAATAAAATATTGCCTATAAATATTGTAGATAATGGACTATCCAACACTGAAAGATTTTTTGAAATCGGACCACTAATTTCTGAGATTAGCGCGTTCAAACAAACAAACTCTGCAGCTTTACAATATTAGTTAGTATAGATAAAGAGGAAAGAATTGATTGTTTGTTTGTTTGTATTGAATAGGCTCCAAAACTACTGGATCAATTTGAAAATTTCTTTCACCGTTGGCAAGCTACACTATCCCCGGATGACCTAGGCTATATTTAATTATGATGTTCCCACGGGAACGGGAGTAACGCGGTTAAAGCCGCGCGTGGAAGCTTACAAAGGTCTTAGATACCTTGTATTTAATTAGGCAGGTTTCTGATTACTGAAGCCAACTCCTTAATTACTGATCCAATTAAGCCTCAGTTTAGTTAAACGATCCTAATTATATACTACAAGGTATACTACAGTTCGTCAGACTAGTTATCGACTTGGCAGTTAGATAAGTACCAGTAGTTGACATAACATTAAGAAAGCGACTTTTTCTCAATAAAATTCTATAAAATTATATATTATTTGGTCGCTTTAAATCTCGCATGGGTTCGATCCCCATGTCCGACAGGAAATCTTTGTGTAAATTCTTAGATTTCTTTCCGGGTCTGGTTGGTTGGGGGACTACCCTCCGTGCCTCGGAAAGCACGTTAAGCCGTTGGTCCCGATTGTTATAACATCATCTGTAATAAACGTAGGCCAGGGAACGGGCAATAGCGTTTCCTTGTGTGGTACAACATAATACTGCGGTCACCAAGCCGCATGCCAAGCGTGGTGACTATGGCATAGATCCCTCGGGAGGAGGCCCTTGTTCAGCAGTGGACGTTATACGGGCTGATGATGATGAAGCTTAGCTAGCGTAGCTCGTGACCCGTGGGAATTTCATAATAAAATATAACCATCCTTGATAATCAATAAACATGACACTATCCCCCGTTCAAGGGACAGCACATATTTTAGAACACCTTACATATTGTTTTATAAAGATCGTAGTCTTGTATTTAGTAAGGCAGGTTTCTGATTAGGCCTCAGTTTAGTTAAACGGTCCTATGATATACTAACGACGATTTCTATAATAAACTTAGTTTTTATTAAAGTTAGGGCAATTTAAGACTAAGACTCCGCTGTCCGTATGTATGTCTGTCACCAGGCTGTATCTTATGAAACGTGATAGCTAGATAGTTAAAATGATTACAGACTTGCTGCGCCCGCAGTTTTACCCGCGTTACTCCGGTTTACTCCGTTCAGTAGTTTCGGCTTGAAAGAGTAACAAATATGCATCCATCCATCCATACTTACAAACTTTCGCGTTTATAATATTAGTAGTCTTCCTCAATAAATGGGTTATCTAACTCTGAAGGAATTTTTCACATCGGACTAGTAGTTTTTGAGATAAGCGCTTTAAACTAAACAAATAAACTCTTCAACTTTCTATATTAGTAGGAGTAGTCTTATAAAAACAATATGAGAATTTTGTATAGGATAACATTATAGCCATAAAAAAGGCTTTAAGGGCTACGCAACCCTTTACTAACTTCCGAAGGTAACTGCTAATCTGTCAAACAACAGTTGGTCTAAAGCAGTGGTTCTCAATCGGTGGGCCCTTAGGGCAATATATTAAGCTTACCCTCTGCTTCATAAAACCTTCCGATGCCCTCGTAGACCTGAAGTCCGAGAGGCTCGCGAACAGTAAAGTAGAGTGACAGTTAGACAAAGCTCCCCTAAAAAACTAAAACATTATCCCTTAATCTCCCCGCCAGCGACGGCCCTGAGCCGAGGTCCAAGTCACACAGGGGACGCCCTCTTGCGCAGGTTGCTTAGTTTGTACTTTTTAAACCAATTATCTAGGCTGGAGCTCTGCTCGCCTTTATGCCCAGCGATGTAGCAAAAGAGTCATGACAAGTGTACGTCCGAAAAAAAATTCTGCATAATTACCATTTTCACTGCCTGTTGTTCAGTGCTGAACATAGGCCTCCCTCAACGATTTTGGGAACGATGACCAGCGGCCTGCATCCACTGACTCCCTGCGACCTTTATTAAGTTGCCGGTCCATCGTGCATGCGGTCGTCTTTGACAGTTCGTGGTCTCCACTCGGGAACCTTTCTGCTCCATCGGCCGTCAGTTCTTCGAGCTATGTGTCCTGCTCATTGCCAGTTCTGCTTGCTAATCCGTTGAGTTATATCAGCTCTCCATTTTTAGGACCAGAGTTGCTTCTCCGGGCCGTCGACTTAGATAGTGAAACCTTCAGGATAACATAGCCAGATCGAGGGCCGCGCTAGCCCTCCCAACCTTGTAACACAGTGCCTGTAATTAGGGTTGCCTAATTACAGGCAACTATACTGTTTTCCACTACATTAAACTTTTTCATCACCATCATCATCATCAGCCCGTATAACGACCACTGCTAAACATGGGCCTCCTCCCGAGTGGGAGGGTATTTGCCATAGTCACCACGCTTGGCAGGCGGGTTGGTGACCGCAGTATTATGTTGTACCACACAAGGAAACGTTACTGCCGTTCCTTGATATACGATTATTATAGATGATGTTATAACAATCGGGACCAACGGCTTAACGTGCTTCCCGAGGCATGAAGGGTAGTCCCTCAATCAACCAGACCCGGAAATAAATCTTAGCATTTACACAAAGATTCCCTGTCCGGTGTGGGGATCGAACCCATGACCTCCGAGATTCAAAGCGAGCCAAATACCGCTACGCTAACTTAGCTTGTTATACTTTTTACTGTTGAACAAAAATAAAGTACACAAAATACTGTTTTGAACACTATAAGTATTGAATATAGACGCTGACCCAATTTTTTTAAATGCTTTATGTCATCTATCCTAAACATCAAGTATGACATGTAGGTACTCTTCATTTTTTTTTAATACCTACTGTTCAATATTCTTCTCAGACCTAAATATTCTTATTAGGAAATGTAATTACGGGACCTTATTCACAGATGATGTATTTCTATTGCCGCTATAACAACAAATACTAAAAATAAAATAAATATTTAAATTAATTAATAAATATCAATAACAGCAACAGGTAGACGCTCGAAAATGGTACGGAACAATTCGTGCGCGAGTCCGACAAGCACTTGACCAGTTTTTTCTTCTAAAAAAAATTCATAACCCTACCTGTAATCCGTGTCAGTGATCAAATCAAAGAAATCTGGATAGAAATCTAAAATTGTTCACCAATTCTTGTCTCATGTGGTCGAACCCACTACTACAGAGTCTTAAAGCGAGACTTCTACCGCAAAACTACAGAGGTTATCATTTTAACTATATTTACGTTCATCCAAAAAAAAAACCTTCATCGCATAAAGGTTGGGTTACACTGTTGGAGAGCGAAATTGCCCGAATTCGACACCCCAGAGCGAAAAGTTTGCTAAATTCAACGCCGAAGTTTGTGAATGATAAATTGTGTTATGTAAAAGTAATTACGTTGTTAGTGATCATCGTATGTTTATGATGGTAGAGGATTTTTAACTGTATCTATACTAATATTATAAGGCTGCAGAGTTTGTTTGTTTGTTTGAACGCGCTAATCTCAGGAACTACCTCCCCCCTCGTCCTCCTAACCCTTAGTTTGCAAAGAATCATTCGATGCCTTCGTAGACCCGAAGTCCGAGAGGCCCGCGAACTGTAAAGTAGAGCGACAGTTGTACAATACTCCCCAAAAATACTAAAAGTCATAATCCCTCAATCTCATCGCCAGCGGCCGCCCTGAGCCGAGGTCCTAGCCCACAGGGGGCGCAGGTTGCTTAGTTTGTAGTTTTTAAACCATTTTTTAAGGCTGGAGCTCTGTTCGCCTTTATGCCCGGTGAAGTAGCAAAAGCCTCTTGGCGACTTGCGTAAGTCCAATCTAAAAAAAAACCGGAAATACTGGTCCGATTTCAAAGAATCTTTCAGTGTTGGATAGTCTATTTATCGAGGAAGGTTATAGGCTATATTTTATAAGTTCCCACGGGCACGGGAGCTACGCGGGTAAAACCGCGCGCGGGAATCTAGATGTAAAGATATAAGATGTATTATTAATTCGTTTCCGGGTTCCGAAAAGGATATAGTACCGTGGACCACATACATACGCAGCGGCAAGTAATACAGAAGACCGAAGAGTACCTATAACTTGTCGCTTTGTTTAGCGTTTGTGGACTACGAGAAAGCCTTTGATTCGGTCGAAAAATGGGCCGTACGTATTGACTATCGATATATCGAAGTGTTGAAGTGCTTGTATAGAAACGCCACAATGTCGGTCCGAGCACAAGAACAGAATACGAAGGCATTCCACTGAAAAGAGGCGTAAGACAGGGAGACATTATTTCTCTGAAACTGGTTCGGGAAACTTCGCAGTGTCTTTACGTCGAAAATTCCTCAATGCCTAAAGACGAAAGTATTCAACCAGTGTGTGATGACCTATGGATCCGAAACGTGGTGCTTCACTATAGGCCTTTTGAACTGGCTCAGAGTCGCTCAACGAGCTATGGAGAGGGCTATGCTCGGTGTTTCTCTACGAGATCGAATCATAAATGAGGAGATATTACCGACATAGCCCAACGGATTAGTTCGTTGAAGTGGCAATGGGTAGGCCATATAGCACGAAAAACCGATGGCCGTTGGGGCCGAAAAGTTCTCTAATGGAGACCGCGGATCGGCAAGCGTAGCGTAGGACGTCCACCTACTAGATGGACGGACGATCTATTTAAGGCCGCGGGATCACGGTGGATACAGGCCGCTTCTAACCGCAATAACTGGAGATCTTTGAGGGAGCCCTATGTCGAACAGTGGACGTAGTAGTGGACGGCTGAAATGATGATGATGAAATCATTTTGCCAATTCTTGCTTCAAAAACCTGTATATAGCAATAATCACAACTAAAAGTCATTATGTAACACCTCTGTACCTATTAAATATTCTATTCTATTATATTATCTCTCAATCTTATCGCCAGGGACCGCCCTGAGCCGAGGTCCAAGTCCCACAGCGGATGCCCTCTTGCGCAGGTTGCTTAGTTTGTAGATTTTAAACCATATACTAAGACTGGAGTAAAGTACCAAAAGATGCTAACACATGTCCGTCCGAACATAAAATGTCTACTTGAAGCCAAGTTTTTATATATTTTTTTTTATTTTTATGCCCTAGGCATTTTTTTTTATTTTACCCCCGATGGCCACAAGGGTAAATCCACCACGAATTGCACCCGTGCGAAGCCGGGGCGAGTTGCTAGTTAAACCTCAACGAAGCTACTTACGATACTCAGTAAACGAAATAAGCCAGACCTCTTTCCATATTTAGATTCTATCGAGATATTTTTAGATAAAGCCCTTTAGTAGCTTTTAGGCAAAAATATTGGCGTTATGCCAAAATGGCAACCTTTCTAACTTTCATGTCACGGTTGCGATTGAATAATGGATTATAGGAGTAGCGTAGCGGTATTTGGCTAGCTTTAAATCTCGGAGGTCGTGGGTTCGATAGCCACGCCGAAGAAATCTTTACACAAAGATCTCATGCTGGGCCTGGTTGGCTGAGGGACTTCCCTTTGTGCCTTGGAAACCACGTTAAGCCGTTGCTGTTATAACAATCGGGACCGATTGTTATAACATCATCTATATCAATCGTATACCAGGGAACGGGCAGCAGCGTTTCCTTGTATGTTAAAACATAATACTGCGATTACCAACCAGAAATCAGCAGAACTCTAACACCTCAACTCAGTTTACTCCAACTCGGATAGGTTAGGTGAAAAGTGTAAGGCTGGAGCGAAACGGAGCGGAGCTTCTAGACCAGGGTAGATAATTTTTGAAACCAAAAAATATAGTAGTATACAACCCATTGGAAAAGGACCTACATCTTTGCTTTTTATTTTTTTTCCATAGGACTTGTAAGTTTGTCAGAAATCATTTTTTACCCTTAAAAACCCACCCTTTACCACTTCCCAACCTCAGATAGCCCGTAATCTGGGGGCACACAGTGCAAGAGTTTTAAACTTTGAGATGGTCAAAATAAGATTCTGTTAGGTGAGATAATTACGTAATAACTACCTAGGTCCCTACTTAAGGTCCCTTAAGTAGGGACTGAATAAATTAACCGACTTGGTATTACATAGATCCCACAACGTTTTACGGTAAAAAAAAATCATTTTTGGCCATTTTCAAAGGCTTCGGCACTTTGCCTTCGTGGTTATTTTTTTTAAACCATTCAGTAATAGGCACTCCGAGTAATGCTGGCGAAACGTTCGTGGATGAAAACTTAATGGTTTAAAGATAATGTTGACCAACGGTTCATGGACCAATCGACTGGTGGTAAACCGTTTCAGTTTCACTGGCCAATCCAAAAATCTAAATCATGATTCTGTATCAACAAATGCATGTCCACGATTACTGAAAGCAATCTAAGTTAGCAAAGTTTGATATTATGAGCTTCGCTATAGCACTCTCCGCTGGGATTTGGGCATAGCCTAAAGATAACAGTAGGTTAACGCTCGGAAAATAGAAGGTTCAAAACATTTCAGGAGATCCCGCGGTGCCATACTGGCCGCGGGTGCCGTCGGGGGGCCGGATTGCTTATGCGTACCCGGCCCCCGCCAACGGCGGATCGAAGGAGTGTCCGGGAGGCTTTAGTGGTGTACGGTCCTCTCCTCGTGGTATGAGTTTAGCATACCACGCTATGGAGAGGGTGAGTTCCACATATCCCACCGCAATCGCGCGAAGACGCTGCAGCGGCGCTGGGAATGCGTAAACGTATTTCACCACGAACAACAAAAAAAAAAAGGTTAAAAACGTTTAGACAAAATTAAAAAAAAAAACAGTGTACATTTTTATAATTTTAGTCCTCCGATTTCGGATATTTTAATCAATATTTATTTTCAAATTTGTTTTTTATTTTCAAATTCAAATTCAAATCTTCATTGCTTCCATGGTAGTGTCTTATTATATTATTATGTAAAGTGGTCCTAAAATCACACATTTACACCATCGTGAGCAGGTTATAATTTTTAATCTGTGCCATCATTTTCGTTTAAAATTCATATGCATTTAAGCAGGTCAGTTTAACACCTCTTTGGGGTGTACAAATTTCACTGATCACACAATTCTATGAAATATAACATAACTGCTTTAAATATAGTAAATGAGCTGCGCCCCACGGTTTTACCCGCGTTACTCTGCTCCAGTAGGTCGGAGCGTGATGTTTTGTAGTCTATATGTTAATCCAGTTTTCCACCTATATGTTAGTCCAATTTTGCACCGGGATAGGTTATACACCTATCCCGGTGCAAAATTTCAGCCAATTCCGTTCAGTAGTTTTGGCATGAAAGAGTAACAAACATCCATCCATCCATACTTACAAACTTTCGCGTTTATAATATTAGTAGGATATATAAAGATTTGCTGATTCCTCCAAAGTTTCCTCAAATTCACAATCGTATATATCAAAGATACACTTTAAAATAAACTAGAACGGTTTCTCAGTTAGCAAGTCGGCCACTACGCTTACAATTTCGGCCACAAAGGCCTCGCCTTAGGCAGTCAACAATATGATAACATAGCCTGGGGTTAAAAGTTCAATCCAATTTAAATTTATATAATGTAACATTATATCACAACCTCCGTACCGTAACGGAATTTGGCTCGCTTTAAATCTCGGAGGTCGTGGGTTCGATCCCCACTCCGGACAGGAAATCTTTGTGTCAATTCTTAGATTTCTTTTCGGTTCCTTCTGGTTGGTTGAGGGACTACCGTTAAGCCGTTGGTCCCGATTGTTATAACATCGTCTATAATAATCGTATATCAAGGAACGGGCAGCAGCGTTTCCTTGTGTGGTTCAACATACTCTACTGCAGTCACCAATCCATCTGCCAAGCGTGGTGACTATGGCAAATACCCTCCCTCGGGAGGAGGCCCATGTTCAGCAGTGGTCGTTATACGGGCTGATGATGACAAGTATCCTTGTTAAACCCCCCGTGCACTACTCTGGCCACCGTTGTTGAGGGGCCCAGGAGCCCATGGCTGGGGCGCTCTTATTGATGACTTGATTAAGTCAGTGGCAAGGACGCCCGCAGTATCAGGGCGTCCCTACTCCTCATGGTGTATTAATTCAACAAACCGAACCTAAATATCATTTAAATCCATTTGTTATTGGTACAACGACGAAATATAATAACGGAATAACAGAAGTTATTTTAATATAAATAATTATTGTCATTGTTTGTTAAAACCTTGTCAGAGAATTGGTGAAACGGGTCAGTGGATTAAGCTCCGAGTCGATTTACTTAAATATTTCTCGTACTAGCTTCCCGCGCGTTTTACCCACGTTACTCTGCTCCAGTGGGTCGGAGCGTGATGTTTTGTAGCCTATATGTTAATCGAGCATATAAGCTATCCCGGTACAAAATTTCAGCCAATTCTGTCTAGTAGTTTTGGCGTGAAAGAGTAAGAAACATCCATCCATACATCCATCCATGCTTAAAAACTTTCGCGTTTGTAATATTAGTAGGTTAATATAACCTTCCCCAAGAAATGAGCTACTTAACTCTGAAAGAATTGTTCAAATCGGACCAGTAGTTTCCAAGATTAACACGTTCAAGCTAACAAACTTTTAAGCTTTATATATAAGTATAAATTACTAGCTATATATTCTTTATAATATTGGTAATCAATCATGTATCATATCATATCATAATCCTTATATCAGCAAACGGGCAGTAGCATTTACCTTACATAAAACTATGGTCGCCAACCCACCTCCCCCCTCGTCCTCCTGACCCTTAGTTTGCAAAGAACCATCCGATGCCCTCGTAGACCCGAAGTCCGAGAGGCCCGCGAACTGTAAAGTAGAGCGACAGTTGCACAATACTCCCCTAAAATACTAAAAGTCATAATCCCTCAATCACATCCCCAGCGACCGCCCTGAGCCGAGGTCCAAGCCCCACAGGGGGCGCCCTTGCTTAGGTTGCTTAGTTTGTAGTTTTTAAACTATTTATTAAGGCTGGAGCTCTGCTCGCCTTTATGCCCGGTGAAGTAGCGAAAGCCTCGAGGCTGCCTACGAAAGCATAACAAAAAAAAAAAAAAACCACCCGCCAAGCGTGATGGCTATAGCTCCCCCCTCCCCCTGCCCTATATAGGGTAGGTTCATGTTCAGCAGTGAACGTTATAAGATATATTATTATATAAGTATCATGTAAACAACTTAACGTCACAAAGCACTTTTCTGAATATAGTTATTCAAATTCATTTATGTTGAAGTAAAAATAATTAAAACAGCCCTTATTTAATCGTGCAAGAACAGAATTGCTATGCTCATACCAAAACATCCTAACTCCTTTCCACATGCTAAGCTAAATACGACTTTAAGTTACACTGATAAGGTAGCATTTACAATGACAAATGGAGGTTTGTTACGATATTCGAGAATAGTACTCGGGTTTTATATTTAGTATTTAACTACATTATATCTTTTATTTATGACCGGCCACATCCGGACCGGATATGACGTAGTTACACTATTTATGGTTTAATGGAGGTTTTTACTACAATATGAAACTTATAAATATGAAGAGGAGGGATGAAACGCATGTTACTTAAAGAGGTTTTAAGTATGCATGTAGATGGATGGAGAGGGAGAGGAAGGCCAAAGAAAAGATGTATGGATTGTGTGAAGAGTGATATGAAAGAAAAGGGAGTTAGTGATAGTGTGACGGGTGACAGGACAGAATGGAAGAAACCATCCTAAGTAATATGGGATAAGGGTAGGAAGAGACTTGAGAGATGTGACTTATAAATTTACTAGCTTCGCTCCGCGGTTTTACTCACGTCTCTTCGCTCCAGTGGGTCGGAGCGTGATAATTTGTAGCCTATATGCTTATCCAGCTTATAAACTATCCCGGAGCAAAATTTCAGCCTATTCGGTTTTGTAGTTTTGGCGTAAAAGAGTAACAAACATCCATCCATCCATTTCGCCTTTAAAATATTAGTAAGGATATAGCTTTCCTTTATCTATATCTATACATAATTAATAATATAATAAAACTGTAGAGGTTGAATGTAAAACGTAGAAAGAAAACGCTAAAAACTGCTTTACGCTACGCGAAAAAAACCGCGCGAGTCGGCTAGTTTTTAAATTGAATGCAAAATCCACAAAATAACTATTTGCCTTAAAGACTACTTACTAATACAAATCGATAAATTGGTCTATTGAATAATGAAATAGGATTAAAATTTCATTAGGCCTAATTGGCCACCCTATTGTGTCGTGTCAGGGTCGAACCCTTATTATATAAGGGTTTAAAAAGGACGTAAATTAAAAAAATGGGGACACAGTTTTTACAATAGGACAGAGGGTTGATATTTTCGAAGGGATTTTCGGGTTAAATACCCGATTTTGTCTTTTGAAAACTTTTGTATGTACTTACCCTTTTTTAAGGTAAATAATTATTAAAATAAAATAATTAAAAAGTAAGCTTCCATTGACATATTTAGAGAGAATGAATGAAAGGGGACATTATGTAGTTTGACAACCTCCGTACCGTAGCGGTATTTGGCTCGCTTTAAATCTCGGAGGTAGTGAGTTCCTCACGTGGAGTCGGACATGAAATCTTTGTGTAAATTCAAAGATTTTTTTCTGGGTCTGGTTGGTTGAGGGACTTCCCTCCGTGCCTCGGAAAGCACGTTAAGCCGTTGGTCCCGATTTTTATAACATCATCTTTAATAATCGTATATCAAGGAACGGGCAGCAGCGTTTCCTTGTGTGGTACAACCAACCCGTCTGCCAAGCGAGGTGCCTCTGGCAACTACCCTCCCTCGGGAGGAGCCCCATGTTCAGCAGTGGACGTTATACGGGCTGATAATGAATGATAATGACGTTTCTATTGACATATTTAGAGAGAATGAATGAAGGGGGACAATTATTTTGATGACAGACCTTATGTAGTTTGACAAGACAAGACATCACTACATAGTATAAAACAAAATCGCCTTCTCTGTCCCTATATCCCTATGTATGCTTAAATCTTTAAAACTACGCAACGGATTTTGATGCGGTTTTTTTTTAATAGATAGAGAGATTCAAGAGGAAGGTTTATATTTTTAATACATCAGCATTGTACCCGTGCGGAGCCGGGGTGGGTCTCTAGTATATAATAAGCTGAATATATTATGACAACCTCCGTAGCGTAGCGGTATTTGGCTCGCCTTGAATCTTGGAGGTCGTGGGTTCGATCCCTACACCGGACAGAAAATCTTTGTGTAAATTCTAAGATTTCTTTCCGGGTCTGGTTGGTTGAGGGACTACCCTCCGTGCCTCGGAATGCACGTTAAGCCGTTGGTCCCGATTGTTATAACATCATCTATAATAATCGTATGTCAAGGAACGGGCAGCAGCGTTTCCTTGTGTGGTACAACACTGCGGTCACCAATCCGCCTGCCAAGCGTGGTGACTATGGCAATACCCTCCCCGGGAGGAGGCCCATGTTCAGTAGCAATTATTAAGTTTCTACGGTAACGGAAGTAACAGCGCCGGATTTAGAAGTCCGGAGGCCCCGGGGCGACAAGGAAGAAGAGCCCAAGAAGGCCACAAATTAGATTCCCTCTAAATGTGTAGAAAATTTGAAGTATGTTCATACTTTTCAGGACGATTTGAATTCTGATATTCTACTGATTGTCGTATTAAGTGAACGAGTATAGATGACTAACCGTTATTACAATATCTAAGAACTGTTACATCATTCATGATTCTACAACGCCGAAAAATAAATAAAAGAAAAGTTGTAGGGTTTATTCATCAGAATTTGAAGGAATTTAAATCTCTATTTTGGCCCCGGGCAGTTGCCATGGATGCCCTCCCTTAAATCCGGCCCTAGGAAGTTACTTGGGTGAATCCGCGTGCGTGAAGCTAGTTTTTGATAATTTCGTTTAAAGATCAAGCGAAGATAGCTACATTCTACGTTTCTAAGCATCAACAGAATATCATATTATTATAAAAGTCCAAGGTTCACTCCCGCACAAAGCCCTCCCAAATTGGTACGTCAATATTCATCACGTAACGAGTAACGAGATACGCCGACATCCGCCGGAAATGCCGGACATCCGGTCATCCGGTAGCCGTCCGGCAACCGTCCGTTTACTGACAAGTGTCAGTGTGTTTCATTTACTGTTTCATGTTGACGGAATTGTCTGAAATTTTGCACTAGGATAGGTTATTCGCTCGATTAACATATAGGCTACAAAACATCACGCTCTGACCCACTGGAGCAGAGTAACGTGGGTGAAACGCGCGGGAAGCTACTATGAGAAATATTTAAGTACATCGACTCGGAGCTTAATTCACTGACCTGTTTCACTAATACTCTGACAAGGTTTAACAAACTATGATAAATTACTTACCTATTTATTTTTAAATAATGTCTGTTATTCCGTTATTATATTTTGTCGTTGTACCAATAACATAAGGATTTTAATGATATTTAGATTCGGTTTGTTGAATTAATACACCATGAGGAGTAGGGACGCCTTGGTGCTCCGGGCGTCCATGACACTGACCTAACCAATAAATTAAAGCCAGCCCAGCCATGGGCTCCTGGGAACCTCAACAACGGTGGCCAGAGTAGTAACCGGGGGGTTTAACCAGGATACTTGTCATCATCATCATCATCAGCCCGTATAACCGTCCGGTTGTCGGTTTACTGACAAGTGTCAGTGTGTTTCATTTACAGTTTCATGTTGTAAAGGCCGTGTGGCTCGACAGACTGACAGACTGATTAAAAATTCTGTAAGATCAAATAATTTTAACAATGTTTTTAGCTACTTAAGTGATACTTGTGTTAGATTTAGTCTTATACAGTGTAATTTTGACAAGTACAAGTGTATGTGAATAGGTACCTAAGTGCTGAATAAATTTCATTATTTGCCGTGTGGTTTCCGGCTTAGAATAGACCACCCCATGTATTCCCATGGGTGTCGTAAAAGGCGACTAAGGGACATATGGCTGATGGAGGGGCAGCAGCATCTATAAGCTCAACATTTGCATCTTACTGCGATCACCAATCCGTCTGCCAAGCGTGATGATTATGGCAATATCCCTCTACGATCCTGGCTTGCCAAGGTCTGTTAAGAGGAGGCCCATGTTCAGCAATGGACGTAAACGGGCTGTTGATGATGATGATTTGAAATACTTAATTTAAAATTATCTTGTATTTTGTATTTCAGATACTTTGTTCATGGTATTTTGTACATCTCTGGTCCCAGGGCGGGTTTGTTTCCCATAGGTGATCACAGTAAGATGGTGAGTATCCTGGAGCTGATAGGTGCTGCTGCCCATCCATCAACTGTATGTCCCTTAGTTGCTTACAACACCCATGGGAAGATATGTGGTGGTCTAATCTACACAGCGTGCTTTTCTTTTATGATTACTAGCAGAGTTTTGTAGTCTACTAGTATTCTTGTTAACCCCTCATGCTATACAAAATTTTGCACCGGGATAGTTTATTTAAATTTATTTAAAACCACAAAAAATTAAAAGCCAAAATTTTATAAAAAATATGCAGGTGTTGCGAATTAAAATTCTCTTGTTTTATTTAGTAGATAAAACTATACCAAGTGTAAAAACGATTACATAACTTTTTACGACTTTAGGGTAAGAATGATCACTTGAGTGCTACGTAACGTTTAGAGGGGGGGAAGGGGGGGGGTCCAGAAAAACGTTACGGTGCGTTAAAGGGGGGGGAGACGGGGCGTCAAAAATTTACAAAAATTGCGTTACGTAATACTTGAACGCACCCCATTGCGAGAAAATCGTAACGGTAAAATTGTGTACTTATGTAGGTAGTAACGCTATTTCTCTCACTGTTTTCATTCATGTGTGATTGCGGCCTAGGTATTATAGGCACCTATTTTATTATTATGCAGGCGCTATGTAGGATGTATTTCTTTTTAGTGATTTATAAGATTTTCGAAACTCTAATTACCGAAATACTAGTACAAATATACTGTGGTCTATAGCCTCAATTCCACTTACACAAGATACCATATTACTATCAAGACGGTAAAAAAAATCAGATAAATAGGACGTGTAAGGAAAGCAGGAGATATATTGTGCGTCCTATATTTTATCTTCCATATTTTATTGTCTCATAAAATATTGTAAAATATGGTATTCCTTTATTGTACTAACCTTCCATATATTGTTTACTGAATATTACACACAAGGAATCGCTGCTCGTTCCCTGATATACGATTTATATAGATGACTAGCGACCCGCTCCGGCTTCGTACGGGTGCCATGCTGATGTATCATAAATATAAACCAACCTCTTGAATCACTCTATCTATTAAAAAAAACCGCATCAAAATCTGTTGCGTAGTTTTAAAGATCTAAGCATACATAGGGACGGGCGGACAGCGGGAAGCGACGTTGTTTTATACTATGTAGTGATACTATAATAATTGGGAACAATGGCTTAACGTGCTTAACGAGGCACGGAGGGTAGCCCCTCAACCAACTAGACGTGGAAAGAAATCTTAGAATTTACGCAAAGATTTCTTGTCCGGCGTGGAGATCTAACGCACGACCTTGGAGATTTAAAGCGAGCCAAATACCGCTACGCTACGGAGGTTTCGTTACTTATATATTAGTATATACTTATACTCAAAACACATACGATAAATTAATGAAGTGACTCCAAAGTGAATTACACTCCACGCCTCGGCTTTTATAACATATAACGTTATAAAAGTCAACCAAACCAAGTTATGTTTCGTCGCTACAATGATTTTTCTTGCGAGAGAGTGCTATGTTATGATTTGGATTGATTTTTAGGGTACCGCTCTAAGTTACAAAAATTTTAGGGATATCAAAAAAAAAAACAAATCTTGGGCGATTTTCAACGAGCTGTAACTCCGAGGAAAATGATCGTACAGCAAGAAAAAAAGAAGCAAATTGTAGCTTTAAGTGTCTAGTTTTCAGACTGGACAATGGAGAAATCCTAAGAAATGAAAAAAAAAAACTGTCTACGGGCTTAAATTTTTAGCAAAAAGGTCTGTTAGAAAATTTAATAGTCTTTAATTTGACGTAATCAAAAAGCTTGTGGTTTCCGGCTACGGGACATATGGCTGATGGATAGGCAGCAGCGTCTATTAGCCCAAGGTTAACATCTAACTGCGATCACCAATCCGTTTGCCAATCGTGGTGATTATGGCAATATCCCTCAACGGTCCTGGCATCCCAATGTCTGTTGAGAGGAGGCCCATGTTCAGCAGTGGACGTAAACGGGCTGTTGATGATGAAAAAGCTTGTACGCTAATTTGCCGCGGAGTTATCGTCAGTCAAAGCAAAAAAGTACTTACCTACTTTAACTTTGACAATCAATAACTCTGGCAACAACATAATATGTTGTTTCCAAAACAATAATATAAAGAGGAAAAATTTGTATGTTTGTAACGAAATGGCTCAAAAAGTACTGGACTGATTTTAAAAATTCCTTCACCATTTGAATGCCACATTATCACTGATCAATAAAGGCTGTATTTAATTATGAAGTTCCCACGGGAACGGGAGTTACGCGGGTGAAACCGCGCGCGGGAAGCTAGTTATGTATAAAGTTTTTGTGACTAGTATATAACGAAACCTGTGTTTGATAGCCCATTTATTGAAAGACTATATAAATGGTTTAAAAAACTACAAACTAAGCAACCTGAGCAAGAGGGCGCCCCATGTGAGGCTTGGACCTCGGCTCAGGGCAGTCGCTGAGATTGAGGGATTTTGACTTTTAGTATTTAAGGGGGTTTTGTGCAACTGTCGCTCTACTTTATAGTTCGCGGGCTTCTACGACTTCGGGTCTACGAGAGCATCGGATGGTTCTTTGCTAACAAGGGTCGGGAGGACGATGGGGGGGGGGGGGGGCATCACGTCCGCGGGCGCGCTCTTCTTCGACGGGTCGGATAGAGTGGTCTATGTGGACTTCACCCGCACAACTACCGTTCCCGTGGAAAATTCATACTAAAATGCCCGCGGTAATACCTGCGTTACTCGTTGGGGCGTATTGGATCCGGTGGAAGCACTAAAACGCGTTCGTCGAGTAATTATAATACTTATGGTCCGTATAAATAATAACATACTTATAGGACAAAACTTAGATTTCATCATAGATATCACTACATAGTATAAAACAAAGTCGCTTTCTCTGTCCCTATGTCCCTATGTATGCTTAAATCTTTAAAACTACGCAACGGATTTTGGGGTGGTTTTTTTGATAAGATAGAGGGATTCAAGAGGAAGGTTTATATGTATAATACATCAGCATTGCGCCCGTGCGGCGCCGGGGCGGGTCGCTAATAAAATAATATTGTATTTTCATACCTGACAGCTTTTAAGCTTAAGTTAAGTAACTATTATAATAATTAGCAATAACCAAATAACATTAATTAATTTAACACATTACATTAAAAATAAGCCAAAATATGTTTTGACTATTTGCAAATACCTGTAATCGTTTAACGTGAATAAAAACTTTTTTTTTTACTTTATTTTACTCTGTTCCAGTGGGTCGGAGCATGATTTTTTCTAGCCTATATGTTAATCCAGCGTATAACCTATCCCGGTGCAAACTTTCAGCCAATTCCGTTTAGTAGTTTTGGCGTGAAAGAGTAACAAACATCCATCCATCCATACTTACAAACTTTCGCGTTTATAATATTAATAGGATGTTACTCCTAGATAAGCGGCCGTAGCCTAATGGCCAGGGCTTCGGACTTGTGATCTTGTGGTCGCCGGTTCGATTTCCACCCATTGCACTACCGACGTGAACCCACTCGTGGACACAAGCATTTTAGCTTAGCACGAGGAGTTAACAAGAATACTAGTAGCGTGCAAGAACTAATTAGTAGGAAACAGGTAGGTGGTAGGTACAGGGCCCCGAGTCTAGTATCGTAATGGCGTGTCCATGAACTGTCAATGACAGGTCAATGGTCGGTTTTTTCCCCATTTGGTAATCTACTAATCCAAATGACGTTATAATGGTGTCTCCATGACGCCACGACGACATTAGCGTAGTTGAATATAATAACAAATGATACATTTATAAGTTTTGAAATCGCCTACTAACATTACAATCTCCCTAACCATCTCCCCTGCTACTTCTGTTAACGGCCTTTTTCTGCGGTAGCAACACCGACTGCCATTCCAGCGCCGACACCATAGTGAGATTAGTAGATTACCGTTTTTGGCATAATGATATCATGATGGCACAATACTTAAAAAAAATAGCAGACTCGGCCCCCAAGTAGGTGGTAGATACAGGTAGGAAGATGAGGGGTTAACAAGAACATAATAATTGCAAAATGTGTTGCCAATTGTAACATATTGAACAGCGTATTTACAATATAACTAATGCTCACGCAATTAACATAATTGAAAACCTTAGTTTAACACTAAATATTAATAACTGAACAACTATGTACAGTCGTCGACTGAAATTGTGGACCACTTTAGCATCTATACTAATATTATAGAGCTGAAAAGTTTGCTTGAACGCCCTAATCTTAAGGACTACCGGTTCTTCTTGAAAAGTGTTTTCAGTATTAGCTTTTATATATTATTATAGACGTAATCTTATAAATGCGTCAATTTCGAGATTACAAATGATTTGATGGTATATCAGCATAAGTAATGTTCTCAAAAATCTTCCCGAATACATAAAAAAAATATAAACATACTGGTAAAACCCAAAAACTGATTATTTTAAAAGGCATATATGGATATACCTAAACACCTCTGTATCCACTTTAAAATTCCACGTACACCGACTCCACCAGTAAATTTTAAACT
Organism: Nycteola revayana; assembly: GCA_947037095.2. NCBI lineage: Eukaryota > Metazoa > Arthropoda > Insecta > Lepidoptera > Nolidae > Nycteola > Nycteola revayana. Next base: position 8,708,197 of record OX344840.2, read on the forward strand.
TAAACCATTAGACTTATTAACATTGCTTAGCACATAAAACATCTATATATAAAAAATAAATCCCTATTTGCTTTGGTCATTGCACCACGCATTCTTCTTTTTTATTGCATCTATTAGTGCTGGTTTAATGGTTTATATTAAAGAAAAAAGTTCAGCGAAACATAAAAAAAATAAGACACCTAAACTGCAATATTATTTTTGCAATGAAATTACATTACTGATCATTGTTTGAAATAACTGTCAAAGATTGACAGAACGCCACATTATTTGAAAGCGTAACACGTTGTATTTAACGACAAGACTCCCGCGGTATCTGCGCAGGTAAAACTACGTGGCACAGCTAGTTTTAAATAGAAATTAATACTCAAACATAAAATTAGATCTTAAACTCGTAATAAATTTATCATAATTGTATTTAATCTATCACACGAACAGATTATCTAATTTGTTAACTGATGAATGTAATAAGTTCGCTACTGTACTTTAATACAATTAACGCGAGCCCCATTAATAATCCCCTGAGGTTATGTTATTGTTGAACACACGCGCAATTTCACGACAAATGTATGGGAGTGGCAACCTTCGTAGCGTAGCGGTATTTGGCTCGCTTTAAATCTCGGAGGTCGTGGGTTCGATCCCCACGCAGTGGCGTATCAAGTGGGCAAGGTCCCCGGTGCATAGCTTCATGTACTGGCAAGATGGTTGACCCGCTCTTTTCAAACATATAGTTATAATAGTTATACGTTAGAGGCCCCCTTGAGGTCCGGGGCCCTGGTGCACTGCACCACATGGCCCTACGATAGCTACGCCACTGTCCCCACGCTGAACAGGAAATCTTTGTGTAAATTCTAAGATTTATATCCGGGTCTGGTTAATTGAGGGACTACCCTGCGTGCTTCGGAAAGCACATTAAGCCGTTGGTCTCGATTGTTACAACATTATCTATAATAATCGTATATCAAGGAACGGGCAGCAGCGTTTCCTTGTATGGTATAACTTACTACTGCAGTTACCAACGCGCCTGCCAAGCGTGGTGACTATGGCAAATACCCTCCCCGGGAGGAGGTCCATGTTCAGTAGTGGATGTTATACGGGCTGATGATGATGATGACGTATGATGAGTGGTCGTAGCCTCATACCTTGTGTAGGGGGGCATGTTAGCAATAACATCCCCTACTAATATTATAAGTGTGAAACTATTACTCTGTCTGTTACGCTTTTTCGCTGAAACAACTTAACTGATTAAGATAACATTTGGCACAGAGATGGACGAGACTTTCGAAAAGGATTTAATTTGAAACATATACTAATAATAAATATATTTTATAAAACTGAAGGGTTTATTTGTTTGAACGCGCTTATCTTCGAAACTACTGGTCCGACTTGAATTTTTACAGTATTGGATAGCCCATTTATCGAGAAATGTTATAGTTATCTATGTTTAATTATAGGCTTTTCCCTTTCTAAGATCCTACGGGAACTTGAGACAAGCGAATGAAACCGCGTGCGAAAGCTTGTTGTATAATATAACCTTACATCGGTTATATCTATAGTGTATCAATAAAAACATTAAATTGCGAAAAAAATATGAAATTGGTTGGTGGAACGACTCCCGTACTAGGGAAATAAATCCCTGTGTCGCGGGGGACTTTACAAACATTCATTTTACTGACACAAAGAACACCCTGAACCCCAGGTCTCAGAGGCAACTATCGTAACCACTGAGCCACCGGTGCAGTCAAATTTATTAAATACTTATAAAATTAATTTTCTGCCTTTACTAGTAAAATCTGAATCTACATAATAACTAACAAATAAATTGGGTATATTATCATTTGTTTCATTTATTTTATCTTTTGTTACAGGTAACGAAAACCGCAACCAAAAATGTCACCAACCGAAATAGTACCACGAAACCAATCAGAGATGGCGCCACAAAACTTCTGATATGACTAATAGATGGCGCTGACACCAAAATAGTGTTAAATGTGAAGTTTATGTAGAAGTGCATTGTTTATTTATTTTGTTTGGTCTGTGAGTGAAATGCGAGAAGGTGCTAAAACAAAGGCAGGGTCATCTGGCCATGGTATCGACGATGAAGGTAAGCAACTCCCTTAACTTTAGTTCTTAGTGCCTTTTTCCGCAAAAAAGGCGGCCTATTGCAGCCGTCATAAAGGCGATTTTCCACATGAGTGGCGAGACGAGACGAGGCGAGAAGAGAATTGAAATCGCACTGACCCTTTTCCACTAAAAATAGCCATCGCGCGTGACCGCCGCGCTGCCCGTAGGCTTGTACTATCATGACGGTATTCTCAAGTAATAACACGGGTAATAAGTAGCAACGAACAACAATAAGCCTCTCGCGAGAAGCGTGTTGCTGTTGAAACGTTAATTTATACTCTATATCGGAAGCAATACGGTTCATTTTTACACAAACAAATATTTAAATTCACGCCTCACATATTCTCGTCAATCCACACTGTTTCCACCAAAGATGCGCTGGGAGAGGATTGAAAATTTGCCATACAAATTTCAATTCTCTCCTCGCCTCGCCTCGCCTAGCCACTCTGGTGGAAAATCACCTTTTATCATGTGCGACTGACGTACGCGGCTGATGCGACAATACACAGAGTAGTATGAGACTGTATGAAGCAGTATTTTGATATATAGACCTCAGAAGTAAAAGGACAGATGTATGTAGATCTTCAGAAGCATTTGGTCGTAAGTGCCAGCTTACGATAAAGGCACATACGACGAATGTTTCTGACGTGGAACATCCGACCTTATGCTTCTAGATATATCTTTATCATTTTTATATGATGTTATAAATCTTTTTTGTAAAGACAACCCCCGCACTAGCTAAATTATCCCCTGTGTCGCGGGGATTTTACAAACACTCATTTCACGGAAACAAATTATACCCAGACTCACTGTGGTTCATACAAATAATAACCATCCGATGCCCTCGTAGACCCGAAGTCTGAGAGCCCCGCGAACTGTAGAGTTGAGCGACAGTTGCACAAAACTCCCCTAAAATACTAAAAGTCATAATCCCTCAATCTCATCGCCTGCGACCGCCCTGAGCCGAGGACAAAGCCCCACAGGGGGCGCCCTCTTGCGCAGGTTGCTTAGTTTGTAGTTTTTAAACCGTTTATTAAGGCTGGAGCTCTGCTCGCCTTTATACCCGGTGAAGTAGCAAAAGCCTCTAAAAAGGCTACCTACGTATCTCAATAAGAAAAAAAAAACACAAATAATTGTAATGGGTGGAAATCGAACTGAGAACACCAGGTCTCAAAAGCAACGACCGTAACCACTGTGCCACCAGTACAGTCATAATCGGGATCAACAGCTTAACGCGCTTTCCGAGGCACGCCGTCTGTTTCCCCTACTAGTCCCACAACCTACCAAACCCTGAAATAAATTAGCGAATTAACACAAGGACAACCTCCGTAGCGTAGCGGTTGGCTCCAGAAACCTTTGAATAAATTCTCAGATTGCTTTCCGGGTCTGAAAGCACATTAAGTCGTTGGCCCCGATTGTTATAACATTATCTAAATCTAACAGTCGTATACCAGGGAACGGGCAGCAGCGTTTCCTTGTATGTTACAACATAATACTGCTGACTATGGCAAAAACCCTCCTTCGGGAAGAGGCCCTTATTCAGCAATGGACGTTGTACGGGCTGATGATGATGATGATGACACAAATACGTCTTTTTCGGTGTGGGGATCGAACCCACGAAATCGAATACTTAAGCCACTAAGTACGCCTAATACGTCTGTTGAAGCTTATGTCGCTCAAAGTTCGATTTACGCGCATTTTATAATGTCTCAATGTAATTCGAGTTGTGTGTCAGCTCTACCCGTCAGGGAATCAACTTATCCAATTCCGTTTGACACATAATATTATGAGGAAACTTGTTAATTTAATGGCTATATAATTACATTTTAGACTGGCTATACATGCTTTTCGACACACGGAGGGTAATAACTCGACAACCCAGAGCTGATTTTCTTTAATTATTGAAAATGTGACAAGCTTTAAGTCTCGGAGGTCGTGAGTTCGATCCCCACACCGGACAAGAAATTCTTGTGTAAATTCTTAGATTTCTTTCCGGGCCTGTTTGGTTGAGGGACTACCTACCTGCTTCGGAAAGCACGTTAAGCCGTTGGCCCCGATTGCTATAACATCATCTATAACAAACGTATACCAGGGAACGGGCAGCAGCGTGTCCTTGTGTGTTACAACATAATACTGCGGTCACCAATCCTGCCAAGCGTGGTGACTATGGCAAAACCCTTCCTCAGGAGGAGGCCCATGTTCAGCAGTGGACGTTGTACAGGCTGATGATGGTAATGATGAAATTGTAATTCGCCTCAAAAATAGTTAGAAATTTATTTATCTTTAACTTTGATCAACTTTAATTAAGGACGACATTAAAGCTTGCTTACTTAACTTAGGATTACTTAGTACTAAGTAACGCTTGAGTTTATACAAAGAATGTTTGCCTACTTAAGTAATTAAGAGTTTGGATAGAGTACTTCTTAAGGGTTCCGTACGCGAAGGGTAAAAACAGGACCCTATTACTAAGACCTCGCTGTCTGTCAGTCACCAGGCTGTATCTCAAGAACCGCGATGGCTAGACGGGTGAAATTTTCATGGATGACGTATTTCTATTGCCGCTATAACAACAAACACAAATTCTGACAATTATTACTAACTAGTGTCCCGCGCGCGGTTTCCCACACGAGGGACCCGTTCCCGTGGGAACTTCATAATTAAATATAGCTTTTGTCAGTCGGGGATAGTGCAGCTTCCCAACGGTGAAAGAATTTTTCAAATCGGTCAAGAAGTTTCGGAGCCTAAACAAACAATCAAATTTTTCTTCTTTGTAATATCAGTATAGACATCGGCCACGGCCTAAATATCGTAGTAAGTTTTAAAAAAAATTAATAAATACATTTTCATCACAATCAGTCCGTACAACATTAACTGCTGAACATGGGCCTCCTCCCGAGGGAGGGTTTTTGCCATAGTCACCACGCTTGACAGGCTTTCAAATTTCAAATTTCTTGGTCAGAGTTGAAAATGAAATAAATACTGACATTAGCTTATATAAAACTCTTGTAATTAGAGTTTTCTAATTACTAATGTTTTAATAGTTTTAAATTTTAAATAGGCAAAGGCAGCACGCATTTTTAATTTTTTTTTTAAACTAAAATACATATTACACCGACTCCGATAAATTAGGATATGGGCAGGAGAATGATGATTTTTTTTAGAAAAAAACGATAACGATATTTTTGTTTTAGGGTGTTATGAATTTTGAAATGTTGTCCATTTGAATGAAAATAATGTTTCGTAAACTAAATTACACGCTTCACACAGTTCATCTCCACAAATCAATAATTTATACCTTGTTCCTACCAAAAGCGACCCGCCTCGGCTCCGCACGGGTACAATGCTGATGTATGATACATATAGACCTTCCTCTTGAATCACTCTATCTATTAAAAAAAACCACATCAATATCCGTTGCGTAGTTTTAACGATTTAAGTATACATAGGGATACAGGGACAGAGAAAGCGACTTTGTTTTATACTATGTAATGATATACATAAGATGAATAAAATTACCATTCTTGTCCAGGTTCTTCAGTACCCGATGAGAGCAACGATGAAGAATTGGCATCACTGAAGAACATTCTCCATTTTCCTGAAGAAGTCGCTTTGCGGTTGACTGACACAGAGTACCAGCTATTTTATCAGGTAAATAACCGCATGGTTTTAGCCGCGTAGCTCATAATCTTGAAGGTAGATACTAAATATTCTCTTTAGTACTATATTTGAGGAAAAAGCTCCTCTTTTCCCGGCCCCTCTTAGACCTTGAGTGACTACCCTCCATTGAGTGATTGTTATAACATCATTTAAAGGTATCATTTATAAACGCTGCTGCCCATTCCGTGGTATACGCTTGTATACCAGGGAACGGGCAGCAGCGTTTCGTTATGTGTTGCAACATAAAAAAGGCGGTCACCAGCCCACCTGCCAAGCGTGGTGACTATGGCAAACCCCTCTGGAGGTGGCCCATGTTTAGCAGTGGACGTTATACGAACTAATGATGATGATGAAAATGGTATCGTAATCAGACTGAAAGTCGTACCGCGTCTTTGTATTTTAGAATTTAATCGAAATAATTGTGGTCAGAGAATGAAAACATTTCGTCTTCTAACTTGAAAGTTTTAAAACGCTTCTGAAATAAACTTTTGAAGTGAAACCAAATGTTTTGGAATATTAATAAAGCTGGACTTCAAAGGAAATCGTTTTGTTTAAAATGTTCTCAATGGCCACTCAAATTGATGGTCGGATTGCTTATGTGTAGCCGGCCCCCGGCAACGACGGATCGAAGGAGTGTCCGGGGGTTTTAGTGGTGTAGGGTCCTCTCCTCGTTGTATGAGTTAGCATACCACGCTATGGAGAGGGCGAGTCCCACATATCCCACCGCCATCGCGCGAATACGCTGCAATGGCGGTGGGGACGCGTAAATGCATTTCCCTCCGGCTAATCTCAGGAACTGCTGTTCAGAAGTCGACCGTATATCTAGCTTAGAGCTCGGAAGCATAACGTCGGAAATGTCATTATACGCCAGAAACATTTGTCGTATGTGCCTTTCCAATCCGCCTGCCAAGCTTGGTGACTATGGCAAATACATACACGCCACCCTGGGAGGAGGCCCATGTTCAGCAGTGGACTTTATACGGGCTGATGATGAAAAATAGGTATTCATACTGCGGTCACCAATCCGCCTGCCAATTCTGAAAATCGAAATAATTGTGGTCAGAGAATTAATACATTTGGTCGTTCAACAAGAAACTTCTAGAACGCTTATGAAATAAACTTTTGAAGTGTTATAGCCAAATGTCTGGAATATTATTAAAGTACGACTTCAAAGGAAATAATTTTCCTTAAGACGGTCGCGCCCGATGGCCACTGTACTTGATTGTTAAGTATTTGATTCAATAATATTCTATCATCATTTTTCATCATCATTCATCATTTCAGCCGTAGGAAGTCCACTGCTGGACATAGGCCTCATAAATCTCCAGTTGTTACGGTTAGAAGCGGCCTGCATCCACCGTGATCCCGCGGCCTTAACCAGATCGTCTGTCCATCTAATAGGTGGACTTCCTACGCTACGCTTGCCGATCCGCGGTCTCCATTCGGGAACTTTTCGGCCCCAACGGCCATCTGTTCTCCGTGCTATATAGCGTGCCCATTGCCGCTTCAACGAACTAATCACAATTATAATATCTATTCTATACAAATAAATAAAATCGAAGTGTCTGTTTGGCATAAAAAAGGTTTTTTCATAAATATTTATGAATGTATTTTAAGGTGGTGTATGCCAAGCCAACATCCAAGCGTGGTGACTAATGACTATGGCAAATACCCACCTTCGGAAGGAGACCCATGTTCAGCAATGAACGTTGTACGGGCTGATGATGATAAAATAACAAAATCTATGTGTATTTTTGTTACGGATAATCTCAATGACTGCTTCATCGTTTTTGATGGGCCTTTCAGAAGTAGAAAGCTAATTTTATAAGGTATTAGCATCTTGCGTGTTTCACCCAAGTGACTCCGTACCCGTGGAAACTTCATGATTAAATATAGCTTATGGTACTCCATAAGGTAGCTTCATAATGGTGAAACAATTTTTTTAATCGTAAGATGTATAGTTCCGGATCCTATTCCATGGAAACAAACATCGTAAATATAAATACCTACCTAAGATGCAGGTTCGAGTCCTGCCAGTGGTCAAAATTTATTAAACTCAATTTTGAAATTAAACTTTCCGTAAAGAATTCAAAAATTTAAAAAAAAAAATCTTATTTTACTCGGACAAAGTTGCGAGTTGGCAGCAGTTAGTATTTTCTAAACTCAATCCGTCAAACTTGATTAACTGTATAATGAGTTGCTTAATTAAAAGCGTTTTAACAAAGTTTGAAGTAGGTACCTACTTGAATATTTGGGGGCAGTCAATTCGTAGAATGGTTTCAAATAGAGTTGGGTGATAAATAACGTCATAGTGAAGAAATCACTGTGATCAACTGTCTAAAGTGATCACTGTGATTAGGGCTACCACCCTTACTATATTATATAGTATCGTACTATCATCATCATCATCATCAGCCCGTATAACTTCCACTGCTGAACATGGGCCTCCTCTCGAGGGAGGGTATTGCCATAGTCACCACGCTTGGCAGGCGGGTTGGTGACCGCAGTATTATATTGAATATGTTGTAACACAAAAGGAAACGCTGCTGCCCGTTCCTTGATATACCATTATTATAGATGTTGTTATAACAATCAGGCAAACTTAGATCAACCTCAATAAGTCCCTGTTCAACTCCATTGGTTTAGGTTTAGGTAATTTTTTTTTAACCACCCTAACAACTTTTTGAGTCGTGCATAGGTATTGTTTATTTAATTAAAACCTAGTTCTAACCGAAGATAAGTAGGATAGGTACATCTAAGTTTAACCGCATGTGGTCGGCTGCACCTAGTTGTAGCCGGCTAAACCTAGTTGTAGCCGCACTTCGGCTATTAGCCGTAACATATACATACACGCACGCCGGTTGCGAGTACTACGCACCTGACCTTTCTGATGAACATCACCATTATTGGTAGCAGATATATGTATAATTCAATACAATGGAGTACAGTTCCTCCCATTATATTTGATAACAAGACTATAGAACTTGCCAGATGCGCCAAAAACTTGGGTGTTTTTATAGACAATAATCTTTCTTGGACAAACCATATTGCCGAAGTAAGCAGGAGATTGTTCAGTTCGTTTCAATCGCTAAAACGTCTCCAGAAATTCTTACCGTTTCAGACGAAAGTCACTCTTGCTCAATCGCTTCTTCTTCCTCTATTAGACTACGCTGACGTTTGTTTCTTAGATGCAACAGAAGAACTCTTCGACAAGCTCGAACGTCTGCAGAATTTATGCATCCGCTTTATCTTCGGCCTCCGGAAATACGACCATGTGTCGGAGTTTCGGCTGCGGTTAGGGTGGCTGCCTGTTCGGCGGCGTCGAGATTGTCATATATTATCTCTCCTCTTCTCTGTTCTTCACAACTCTAATGCCCCCTCTTACCTCAGTGAACGCTTTGAGTATTTGGTACCTAGGGATAAGCCATGTCGTACTGGTACTTCACTTCTTCTTAAAAATCATCCTCATGTTTCCAGTCGATATGATGGCTCATTTTCTGTTCGTGCAGTGCGGCTATGGAATTCCCTACCACAAGCTATTCGTTCTAGCTCATCTATAAATGCTTTTAAAAGAAGAACGAAGGAATATTTCCTATATCTGTAATGTAATGTATAAATATATAAGTAGTCTATTATAAATATGTAGGTATTTTATTTAAGTATGGTATGTAAGTATTAGGGTGTATGTTTATCTTATTTTTATTGTTTTTTTCATCTTATTTTATATACCGTTCAGGTATACATAAATTGTTTGTTGGTTGTACACGGTAATGCCCTATGTTCACAATTTTTTTCTCATACTCGGGGTTTGCTGGAAGAAAATTCATAAATGAATTAAGCTCGCCTTTTTGCTATTTGTATTTCTGCATAATGTATGTATCTTTTGTGTTTCTATGTGTGCAATAAAGAATAATAATAATAATAATATGAGGTCAGTATATGTCCTTCTAAGGCGGCAATAGGTAGGCCTTAAAAAACTATAAAGTTCAGCAGAGGGCGGCTTGTGACGTCACTACTAGTTAAAATTGTACCTAAAAGTGACGTCACATGAAATTTCAACGCGCTGTATATGAAAAATAAAATACGTGGCCAATATTATTTGGTAAATATTCTAACTGACGGACTAAATCGTTTTTTTGGACGATTTGGACTAAAACTTCACGCTCCGACCCACTGGAGCAGAGTAACGCGGGTAAAACCGTATAAATAACCTTTATAGATACCAAATTTCATCCACATTTTACACATTTTTTTTTAAAGATTGCTATCAGAATTTTGCATTCTACTAGTATTGTTGTTAACCCCTCGTGCTAAGCTAAAATGCTTGTGTTACGAGTGGGTTCACGTCGGTAGTGCAATGGGTGGGGATCGAATTCCATTCGTTTTTATATCAACCAGTATTAAACACATACATGCTAAACAACAGCGGTAGAAACCCGTATGTTTTTACTTTCAACCCCTAAAAAATATATTGTTTCGAAACATTTTAGCCCTTTACGACCCTAAAGTTGTAGAGAGAAAGGGAAAGTTGTGACCGAATTAAAAGTAAAACCTTCGAATATTGATTCGATTTAAACTTAAAACATAGTCGACTAGCATCATCGCCCGCGTAACTCCCGTTCCCGTGGGAACTTCATAATAAAACATCATCATCATCATCATCATCCTCGGCCTCCTCCCGAGGGAAGGTATTTGCCATAGTCACAACACTCGACAGGCGGGTTGGTGAATTAATCTAGGCTGGAGCTCTGCTCGCCTTTATGCCCTGTGAAGTAGTAAAAGCCTCAGGGCTAACAACATATGTTCCTTTCGAAACAAAACAAAAAAAAAAGGCGTTTTTGTGACCGCAGTATTATAATGTACCACACAAGGAAACGCTGCTGCCCGTTCCTTGATATACAATTATTATAGATGATGTTATAACAATCGGGACCAACGGCTTAACGTGCTTTCCGTGGCACATAGATAAATCTTAGAATTTACACAAAGATTTCCTGTCCGGGGTGGGGATCGAACCTACGACCTCCGAGATTAAAAGCGAGCCAAATACCGCTACGCTACGGAGGTTGAATAAAATATAGCCTATTGATTTCTTCAATAAATGGGCTATTTAACACTGAAAGATTGTTTCAAATCGAACCAGTAATTCCTGAGACAAACAAGCTCATACCTATGAAACTAAAGAGTTTGTTTGTTTGCTTGACCGCGCTAATCTCAAGAACTGCAAGACCAATTTAAAAAAAAAATTCAGTGTTAGTGATAGCCTATTTATCATGTAAGGCAAATCAAATCAAATAATTTATTTGCATAAATATGAGTTCACAGAGTTCTTGCAAATAATACAGTCCATTTCATATTAGCCTTTCGGCGTGCACATTTTTACAGTTATATATACAGATTTATTAATTACTAGCGACCCGCCCCGGCTCCGCACGGGTGCAATGCTGATGTATCATACATATAAACCTTCCTCTTGAATCACTCTATCTATAAAAAAAACCGCATCGAAATCCGTTGCGTAGTTTTAAAGATTTAAGCATACATAGGGATATAGGAATAGAGAAAGCGACTTTGTTTTATACTATGTAGTGATACATTATTTAACAATTATTTTCCTTGACAATACATGTTACGGCTAAAGGTAGGTGTGAACATAAACTTAAGATTAGCCGGCTAAACTAAGGTTTATCTTCGAGAAGCAGCTAAAGTTCGATAGCATGTTAGTTTGCGTTCAGTTAGAACTAGGTTTTAATTAAATTAAACAATACAAATACAATGTAAAAAGGTGTTGGGGTGGTTAAAAAAAATCCTAAACCTAAACTAATGGAGTTGAACAGGGACTTATTGAGGTTGATCTAACTTTAACCGCATGTGGTCGGCTGCACCTAGTTGTAGCCGGCTAAAACTAGGTGTAGCCGCACTTCGGCTATTAGCCGTAACATACATATTAACTAAAAATGTTCATTAAAATATGCACTTGGCTATAATACGCTTTTTTTACTTAAATCTATTTTAAATACAGCCTTGAATACGCTACGTTTTTGTGTATTCTGTAGTTTAGGAGGTAGTTTGTTATAAACCCTTGGGGCAATAATTATGAAGTTTCTACTTTAACATATGTCCGGTGAAGTAGCAAAAGCCTCCTGGCTAAAAACATAATTTCCTCAACAAAGGAAAACATAATATACAGTTGACTCCCGTTAATTCAAACCTGCGATAATTCGAAACTCTCTATATTTCAAAGTTATCACGAGCTCCCAAGACAATCTCTTTATATTTCTAACTAAATCAATACATTTTTATCGAACTAAAAATCCTCGCTACGTACGTTATTCATCGGCGTCAAGCACTTGACAATTCAAAGTTTCAGAACAAGTTCCAACTTGTGTCATCGTACGTTTTTATAATGAGTTTGACACACTTCTGTACGAATCGGTTTGTATTTTCTCTCAAAAATTTCGAACAATTCGATATTTCAGTATATTCGCAACGAGTCACACTGCATCCTGTCACACTGTGACTGGTTTAGAAAACAGTGTGATTCGATGCGAATTTTTATTCTCATCTAGTAACACTGCTTCGTGAATAGTGTTACTGGTTCAGAAAAACCAATCTCATCGAATAGCAGTGTGACTCGATGCGAATATATTTCTTAACCAGTCACAGTGTGACAGGATGCAGTGTGTGTGACTCGTTGCGAATATAGGGATATTACAAATACTCGATTATTCGTAATATTTTAAGAGTCCCTCGAGTTTCGAATTAATGAGAGTCTACTGTAATAACAAACAATACTTACCTGCTTATTTATCATAACAACATCTGCGTAATCTCACGGTAATACCTCGCCCTTTAATTTATTATTCAACGAATATGAATCACGTTTAGAGCAATTAAATTGTGTCAACGGTTTATGTTAAGCTTTGTTTTGGGTTTGTACAAGCTTTCGTAGATGTATGTGGTTAGCCGCGAAGCTTTTACTATTTTCAATCGTACTAGTAGTTGTTGAGATAAGTGCCGTCAAGCTAGAGTGGCGAACCGTCCTGATTTCCCAGGATATGTTCTGGTCATACCACGCTATGGAGAGGGCGAGTCCCAGAGGAGGGGTAGCGTCGGAGAGATGTTTTTTTTTCGGACGGACATATTATGTACTTAGCCACGAGGCTTTTGCTACTTTACTGGGCATAAAGGCGAGCAGAGCTCCAGTCTAGGGGATTTAGCACGTACGGTCACTATGAACCTCTATTGTCGTCCGCTCGCCAGTGTTAACGTTATATTAATTAGCGTAAAAAGTTAAATTACAAAAATATTATGTATATAAAAAAACATATATACCTACATATAATATAAAACTCATATAAAGACATTAAAATATATATTAAATTAGTAGTAATTTTGTTGAATTTTCTTGGTAATTGCGCTGATATATTTTCATTGTAAAATTACCAAAATTAAATTGAACGTAAAAATTTGCCGTGTCGTTAGCTGCACCTTTTATCTTAACAATAAAAACATGTTTAATTTCACTCGCTCCGTTATAAGTAGATATAGAAAAAACCCTTAATTTATGTCATCACATTTTTTGTAAGAAATGACCTATTTTTCTTGCAACCGAAAAGAATATTATCATCGCTGTAATCAAAGCAGATTCAAATTACAATTTCGAGATTTTCCTTTTATATACCCATAACTTTCTTTATTCTTTTCTTTCATCTTTTGCTTTGTAATCAAATCGATAGATTCGATTGTGGACCTTTTATTCCGAGATAATAGAGTTAGGTACAGTCAGCTACATAAAATTGTTGATTACGTCAATGACAAAATCGCTTGGTAGTGAGTGAATGAAATGAGGAGATACGTAAAAGAACGCGGGTTACCGATATAGCCCAACGGATAAGGCAATGGGCAGGCCATATAGCACGGAGACCAGATGGCCGTTGGGGCCGAAAAGTTTTTGAATGGAAACCGCGGATCGGCAAGCGTAGCGTAGGACGTCCACCAACTAGATGGACGGTTGACCTGGTAAAGGCCGCGGGATCACGATGGATGCAGGCCGCCTCCAACGCTAGCAACTGGAAATCTATGAGGGAGGCCTATGTCCAGCAGTGGACGTCCTATGGCTGAAATGATGAGTTGCTCTGAAACAATACTGCCTGGTATATTCATAGGTAGATTGTAGTGTTATAACAAAAAGTAATCAGTATACACTATGTCATGTTAATGGCATGGATATTTTGTAACCATTAAAATAAACAAGTCATCTTGAGAATATTATATAGGTAGTTTTTCCTTTTATAAATGTGAATAACAGAACTAACAGCCATTTTTTGATCTTCAAATGGAAATGATCTGTTAGAAAACTTTGAATTCATTTTCATACAAAAAAATTACAAATATAAAATTTATTATTATGATATATTTTACTAGCTGCGTTACTCTGCTCCAGTGGGTAGGAGCGTGATGTTATGTACGAGCTTTATGTTAATACAGCATATAACCTATCCCGGTGCAAAATTTCTTCCAATTCCGTTCTGTAGTTTTGGCGCGAAAGAGTAACAAACATCCATCCATCCATCCATACTTACAAACTTTCGCGTTTATAATATTAGTAGGATATGAGGCTTGAAAATACAGCTTTAAATAAAGAAGTTAACGTTCACATATCGATTATTCTGACTGTACTTAAGGCAATAGGGAAAAGGAGAAGGTCAGGATTTGGGTTGTGTCTCCAGTCCTGACAATTGCTAATAGAAGTGGTATGTTTATAAAATTTAGGGTCTCACCGGGTGAAAAGGCGAACAGAGCTCTAGCCCTAATAAATATTTCAAAACTATAAACCAAACAACCTGTTAGTTGATAAAGTAACGAGGTTTCGGCTGGCTAAAAACCTGTAATAATTAATGTAAATATGAACTTATTATGAGTAGAGGAATTAATGACACACGGAAAGACGGAGTAAATTGTCTGTAATGTCCTACAATTAGCAGCACTCACAGGTTGCATGCACTTGCTAGTTATAGTTACCTAAGTAGTTTTATTCGTAGAATATGAATAATAACCTATTAATTACAGTTCTTTTTCATTGTGATTCTGACAAGTACAAGTGTATGTAAATACCTAAGTACTGAATAAATTCATTATTTCATTAAACCAATGGAGTTCAACAGGACTTATTGAAGTTGACGTTTTTTTTGTTTTGTTACAACAGTAGCATAGTCTCGTTTGGTTAGGTTAGGTCAAGTGTCATAACAATTAAGTAAATAATATAATAATTATGCGCGTTCACTGAAACTGGCATCTAAATTTAACAATATGAGTGGCACGAAAGTTTATCAACTTACGATTCGTATTATTTTCCGGTGACATATACCTACAAGCATAAATGTTTCTCTGCGCATTATTAACGGCTTAAAATCACATTGTATACCCAACAAAACCCTTATAGTCATCAAAACTTCACACAAAATTAGAGGTGACCTATTTCTGTATACTTGTGGTACACTCGAGTCGACCCTGACCCGAATAAGGGCCGCCATGGAGGGTTCAGACGAACTTTTGTTAGTTAAAATTGTGTGCTATCTACTCACAAAAGGTAGGCATATATTTTGAAAGAACATTCATAATCAGCCCGTATAACGTCCACTGCTGAACAAGGGCCTTCCGAGGGAGGGTTTTTGCCATAGTCACCACGCTTGGCAGGCGGATTGGTGACCGCAGTATTATGTTGTGACACACAAGGAAACGCTGCTGCCCGTTCCCTGGTATAAGCTTGTTATAGATGATGTTATAACAATCGGGACCGACGGCTTCACGTGCTTTCCGAGTCACGGAGTCCCTCAATCAACAAGACCCGGACATAAATCTTAAAATTTACACAAAGATTTATCAGCCCCGGAAAGAATTTTTAAGAATTTACACAAAGATTTCTTGTGTCCGACGTGGGAATCGCACCCACGCCCTCCGAGACTTAAAGCGAGTCAAATACCGCTACGTTACGGACGTTGTCTGACAACGAATATAACAAAAAAAAATGAGTGACATTGGTCCATCCGTTCACGCTTGATGCGATGACCAAGGGAAACAGGGATTCATTTTTATATAATAATACATATTATGTATATTGATTCTCACGGGGACGGTCGAGCAAAGCGGGTGAAACTGCGCGCGGGAAGCTAGAATATAATAAAAAACTGCTTTTTAGCTAAAAAAGTTGACAGGAATCCAGGATGGCGGCATCCAATCAAAACAAACAGTTTTTAAGTTAAAAATAAGCCGCCATCTTGGATTCCTGTCACCTTTTGTTCCCGCCAAGAAAATGTAAGTTGCATTTGAACGTAAAATAAGACAGAATATATTATCTTCTCAGTGTTTATGTCAAGTTCTATAATATTGTATGAGTCTCGATGCGAATGGAGGCGCGCACTGAACAGGAAATATGTACCAGGCCAGTGGGTTTTTGATTTAGAATAGGTTTACTGTAATAAAGAGGAACGATTTATGTTTTGTTAATAACTAGCGACCCGACCCGGCTTCGTACGAGTGCAATGCTGATGTATCATACATATAAACCTTCCTCCTGAATCACTCTATCTATTAAAACAAACGCATCAAAATCTGTTGCGTAGTTTTAAAGATCTAAGCATTCATAGGGACGGACAGACAGCGGCAAGGGACTTTGTTTTATAGTAAGTAGTGATGAAAATAAAAAATCTGATCAAGTGCGAGTCGGACTCGCGCACGAAGGGTTCCGTACTATCTTCAATCGTCTATTGTTGCAGCTATTGATATCTAACAAAAAAGGGCAAAAAAAAAAAGAAATTTGTTGTAGGGGAGCCACCATCTTCAAGCGTGTATTGTTGCTGTTATTGATATCGTGCAAAAAAGGGCAAAAGAGAAGTTTGTTGTATGGGAACCCCCCATAAAAAAATATTTTATTTTTAGTATTTGTTGTTATAGCGGCATTAGAAATACATCATCTGTGTAAAATTTTAACTGTCTAGCTACTTAGGCTCCGCTGTCTGTCTGTACGACTGTATGTCATTTGCCACAATAGGTAATACTGATGGCAAATGTTCAGCCAATTATTAGCAGAGACAAAATATTCACGATGTGAACAACAATATCCTATTTTTCCCAAGTAAAAATAGGCCACCATAAATTGATATCACATGCCTTTCTATTGCTTCTGTCTTTATGTTATCTGTCACTCACTGTACGTCCCCTGTGTTTATAAATATTGTATAAGTGTACGCAGAGGCGTAACGGAGGGGTGTCAGTGCGGGCAACATCTACTTAATATTATTCATCTGCAGAAATAAATGTTGGACACAATTATTTTTATTTATTTAATCAATAAAAATTGATAAAGAAACAGAACAACAAGAAACTATAAATTTAAGGAGAGGGGTGCTTGTGATGTCACTATTAGTTAAATTTCTACCCAGAAGTCACGTCACACGAAATTTCAACGCGCTGTATTTTCGTAATTTTTTGTTAGAGAAAAAAAAGGATACCTTTATATCCCTAGGGTATACAGCTGTACCTAAAAATACCTTATTTAAAAAAAAGATTGCACTGCGAATTAGACATAAAGAAAATAATATTAAAAAACAATATATAGAAATGTTAAAAAAAGGTTACAAGCAACATTATCTGCCCCCCTTTCATACAGTATGCCTACGTTACTGAGTGAACAACATAAATAATTCACAGAACAAAAGCACCGAGCAAAATCCGAAATGCACGCAACGATTTTAAAATCCAAATGGCGATGATCACGTGCTATTTGAGTCGATTAAAAATGTATTTGTAGGGTTATATTAAACCCTTCCGTGTTCTGCGGCCTTTTTTATGTATTTTGAGTTTCAAATAGCTATTTAAACACTTATTCGATTTCGCAGCAATAGGTGTAAGGTCGTTTTTTAAGGAGTTTACTTTTCGCCTATACCTAAAGCAGTAAGTCTACGATCAGTGCGTTCTACCTCTATCCGACCCGCCGGAGAAGAGTGCGCCCGCGAACGCGACGCGACCCCCCTCGCCCTCCCAACCCTTAATTTGCTAAGAACCTTCCGATGCCCTCGTAGACCCGAATTCCGAGAGGCACGCGAACTGTAAAGTAGAGCGACAGTTGCACAAAACTCCCCTTAAAAAAACCTAAAAGCCATAATACCTCAATCTCCCCGTCAGCGACCGCTCTGGTCCAAGTCCCACAGGGGACGCCCTCTTGCGCAGGTTGCTTAGCTTGTAGTGTTTAAACCATTTATCTAGGCTGGAGCTCTGCTCGCCTTTATGCTCTGTGAAGTAGCAAAAGCCTCGGGGCTAACTACAAATGTATGTCCGAAAATAAAAACCAAAAAAGAGTGCATTCTACCTGTCATAGTGATACAGATAGCCACACAACTCACTTGTTAGTTAGTTAGTAGGTGCGTCGGACTTGTGATCTTGTGGTCCCCGGTTCGATCCACCCATTGCACTACCGACCGCGACGTGAAACCACTCGTAACACAGAATACTACGAGTAGACTCAACTGATGAATCTGTAAGAGGGGTGTCAGGATCGAGACAGGTGGTGTTCCTTTGTCACTGCCTACCCCTATAGAATATAAGCGTGATGATATGGTACATGGACGATATGAGGAAACATACGTACCTATGTTTTCTTGCAAATATGAATCAGAATCAGAATAAGACAATTTATTTGTTAAACATAAGTGAAAAGTATACACTTGATGATATGTGATTATATTTTAGTCATCATTCATCATCATTTTAGCCGTAGGACGTCCACTACTACACATAGCCTGCTGCTACATAGGCCTCCCTCATAGATCTCCAGTTGTTACGATTAGAAGCGGCTTGCATCCACCTTGATCCCGCGGCCTTAACCAGATCATCCGTCCATCAAGTAGGTGGACGTCCTACGCTACGCTTGCCGATGCGCGGTCTCCATTCGAGAACTTTCCGGCCCCAACGGCCGTCGGCCATTGCAAATATTATAAATCGGAAATATTTGATTGTTTGTTGGTTTGTTTGAATTGAATAGGCTCCGAAACTACTTGACGGATCTGTAAAATTCTTTCACCGTTGGGAAGCTACACTATCTCCGGTGAACATAGGCTATATTTAATTATGAAGTTCCCACGGGAACTGGAGCATCGCGGGAGAAACCGCCCGCGGGAAGCTAGTCCTTAATATTACATTACATACCTACTAACTTAAATTCTAATCTAATCTAGTTAGAAACACTAGCCTGTGTTGTCCCACTGCAGGGCAAAGGCCTCCCTCTCCCTTTTGCACACAACTCTGTCTTTAGCGAGTGCCGGCGACGGCCCCGAGTCTGCTATCGTTATGGCGTGTCCATGAACTGTCAATGACAGTTCAATGGTCGGTTTTTTTCCCATTTGGTAATCTACTAATCCAAATGACGTCATAATGGTGTCACTATGATACCACGATGACATTAGCGTAGTTGAATATAATAACAAATGATATATTTATAAGTTTTGAAATCGCCTAAATAAACATTACAATCTCCCTAACCATCTCCCCTGCTACTTCTGTTTCTGCGGTAGCAACACCGACTGCCATTCCAGCGCGAACACCATAGTGAGATTAGTAGATTACCGTTTTTGGCATAATTATATCACGATGACACTACGGTGGCACCATATTTTAAAAAATAGCAGACTCGGCCCCCAGGCCCTACGGTAGGAGTAAAGCTCGTCCCGCCATCATCGTCTTGGCCTGCCGCGATGGCGTCGAGCGTTTCTTGGGGCCCAATCGGCGGTTCTTTTAGCCCAATGGTTCCCAACCGGTGGTCCGCGGACCACTGATGGTCCCTGGTAGCACAGGAAATGGACTTGAAGCTGCCCGAAAAATATTGCGACGCAGCAAAATATCTATTTACTTAACATAGTATTTTATAACACACATAAGTTATTGTAATAGTGTTAATTTTAGTGTAATTACGCAGAACAGGTGGTCCGTAACGAGATTAAAATTTTGTTAAATGGTCTTTTATCGCTTAAAGGTTGGGAACCACTGTTTTAGCCCATCTCACATGCGGCAGACATGTCCAGCCCAGTCCCACCTCAGTTTAGCGGCTTTTTGGGTAACGTCTGTTATCTAAACAGACGTTATCTGTTAACTTAAATTACTACAATTTATTTATTCAAGCTAAAATACTCTGCTAGAAATATCTACATTACAACAATTACGTAACATAGTAAGTTAGATGACATATCTTTAATAACGTACGCATTACAAAATGTCTGATTGAAAAGCTGTCAAAACTCAGAACGAAGCCCTTTTGTTTTAAAATCAATAAAGAGCGAGAACATTCTAATTAATGTTTGGAAAAAGTTAAGCTAAATTATATTTGATTTATTTTTGAGTTATTTATGTCTCTTATTTAGTTTTGTAGTTTTCAAAACAATATCTACACTCAAAGTCGTATTATCCATAATGCAAACTAGGCACGTGTTTGGGGCGCGAAAGTACAAAGGAGCGCGCGGGCGGAATACACACTGAAACAACAACTGTAATTGAGACTACTACAAGTTGGAATAAAGAAAGACAGCTCCAAAGTCGACTAACCTCTACCACACATGTAGTAATGCCAACTACAGTGATACATTTTTACTAGTACTAGTTATTTATAATATAGAGGCGCCAATGAGATGCTTCTTTACAGCGGTCTCAACGTTTAATCCGCCTCTGCCCACACTACGGAAATTAATCATTTTTTGTGTTAAAACTACGCAACAGATTTTGATGCGCTATTTTTTAATAGATAGAAGTATTCAAGAGGAAGGTTTATATGCAATAATACATCAGCATTGTACCCGTGCGGAGCCGGGGCGGGTCGCTAGTAATATATATTTTTTTAACAACTCCCTCAATATGGATATGAAATAAAAGGTCTTGAATAGTAGAATAATGTACTCTATACTGAAAGGGAATGAGTTGTATTAACTAACGAGATGAAATCTAAAAACTCTAAAAATATTCTTCCAATTCTTTGGGGTTTTTTTTTATTTAATATTTATTTAAGAAAAATACGTTAAATTACAATGTTCTGAAGTATCAGAGTTGAGAACTATATCATCTTGTCTCCAGGTGCCTCCTATCGACTACCTACGCCAAGTGACCCTCGATCTTGGCGGAGAAGGTGTCCTTGGCGCTGTGACGGAGCGGCAGATGATAAGAAGAGCCCCTCCCACACACTCTCAACAAGTTAGGAGTACCGTGAGGGCGCTTATCAGAAGGTTTAACGTGGTGAGTATTTTAGTAATTATATTTTTAAGCCATTTAAGTTAAAATCCTACTAATATTATAAACGCGAAAGTTTGTAAGTATGGATGGATGGATGTTTGTTACTCTTTCACGCCATAACTTCTGAACGGAATTGGCTGAAATTTTGATCCGGGATAGGTTGTACGCTGGAATAACATATAGGCTACTGGAGCAGAGTAACGCGGGTAAAACCGCGGAGTGCTGCTAGTCATTTATAACAATGGCAGCAGCGTCTCCCTTTATGTTGCGACTAGCTTCCCGCGCGCGGTTTCACCCGCGTAACTCCCGCTCCCGTGGGAACTTCATAATTAAATATATCCTATATTAATCAGTGATAATGTAGCATTCAAATGTCGAAAGAATTTTTAAAATCGGTCCCATAGTTTCCCAATTTGTAACCAACATACAAATCAAAATGTACCTAAATAATACTGCGCCACCAACCTGCCTGAAAAGCGTCATTACACCAAAAACAGATTACCGCAACAGGCAGATCATAATAATGCGATTGCTAATTCACAAAAGATCACCCCAGTAAATATAATAAAGAATGTAATACAGAAAGTATGTTATCTTAACAAAATGTCCGCTTACATTGGAATAAGCCCGGCTTATCGCATACAAGGTTTGACATCGAGGAAAAGGGTTACGTATCAAGGGAAAATAAGCTTTATAATCATGTATTTTATCAGCTCTTCTACTTCTTCTTTTCGTGTCGTCCTGGCGTTCAAATTTGAGAATTCCAGTTCTCGGCCACTGGCACAGAATTATCAGTGGCGTTGCACAGGTCCTCGCGTGTACAGGTGCTGGGGCACGCAGGGTAGAATAGGAGGTGCGCCATTGTCTGGGGGGAGATACCACACGGACACGCAACCTCTGAGCCCACCTGTTCATGTTCTTCCGGCTTCGTCCGACTTGAGTCAGCAGTATATTTAGAAACTTCCAAGTGCACCAAGGAAGTTCATGTCTGGAGTGGAGATCGAATCCACGACCTACTTATACCGCTATGCCATAATACACGTAGATGTTAAAACAAATCGATTTGACGTACAAATTAGACTTCTTACCAAATTATTCAGTATTCGGGTCACACGAATTCCAATTACGCTACAATTTTCTCGTGATATCGTAATAAATCAAATTTAATTATAAAATTATTCGTAATTTGACATTCATCAAATTGAGAATATAGCAAAACTAGCCTCCTTACTCCCGTTCGTTAAAAATAAATAAAAAATCATTTTTATTTACGTAAACCATTACAGGCTCTTGCAAATAGTCAAAACAATAATTTATTATTAATCTGTGTATAATTTTAACATTTATAAATAACATATTAAGCAGGTATTTAGTTATTGTTTTTAATCATGTTTTAGTCTTAACTTTATTATTCAACGATATTGTGTCCAATAGCTTGTTCTGTCATTATTTGGGCGGACCATGAATATATAACGTTAAAATAAGACATAAGTAGTCTTGAGGGGTAATTAATAACTAGAGAAGCCAGTTCTTTTTGGGACTAATCCCAACCACACTCCTGGCTTGCAGGAGTTGCGGTGGTGGCACTGCAACTCCTGCAAGCCAGGATCAACAGTGGCACACACTGGTAATGGCAATGAGCACCGAGGCTCACCAAGTCCCGGAAAAAAGTTAAACTGCTGGGACCCGCAACGAATTTAATCAGAAAGAGATAAGGAGGAGTAAGAAAGACTTATGTTTTCACTTCCCTCCATAGCAAAGCGGAAGTCAGCAAAAAAGAAAATAAAATAATAAGACATTAGTAGTATTAAGGGGTCATTTACAACTAGAGAAGCCAGTTGTAAAGCACAACGGACGGCTAATAAATTATGGGGCATCCTCATGATCGTCTAACGTCCACTGCTGAACATGGGCCTCCTCCCGAGGGAGGGTTTTTGCCATAGTCACCGGTTGGTGACCGCAGTATTATGTTGTAACATACAAGGAAACACTGCTGCCCGTTCCTTAATATACGATTATTACAGATCGGGACCAACGGCTTAACGTGCTTTCCGAGGCACGGAAGGTAGTCCCTCAACCAACCAGACCTGGAAAGAAATCTTAGAATTACTACAAATATTTCTTGTCAGGCGTGGGGATCGAACTCACGAACTCCAAGATTTAAAGAGAGCCAAATACCGCTACGCTACGGAGGTTGTGTTTCAAATACTTGATCGAAAATATCTCAGCGTATATCCAAGGGCACACGTCCAATGTTGACACAGTTTTGTGTCGCGTGTGTCTTTGTGTATCGATCGGTAAGCCCTACGATATTTTGGGCAACGAACATTTGGTAATTAATTATTAATATCGGTCGCAATTTCCGTATGGTTTCCGGCTCAGAGTACACTTTTTTTTCGGGCGGACATGCGTATTTCAAGAGGCTTTTGCTACTTTACCGGGCATAAAGGCGAGCAGAGCTCTAGCCTTAATAAATGGTTTAAAAACTGCAAACTAAACGCCTGTGGGACCTCGGCTCAGGGCGGTTGCTGGCGATGAGATTAAGGGATTATGACTTTTAGTATTTTAAGGGTTTCGATTTTTATTAGTGTCAATTTTGAAACAAACATTTTATTAGTCGGGAATCGAACCTACGACCTCCAAGATTTAAACCGTGCCTTACAACGCTACTCCATGGAAGTTGTTTCAAAATATGTTAACAAATATCACTCAAATGATGTCAAACGGACACCTTTTATTTCTTATTCAAATAGTAAGTCGATTATTACTATACCAATGGGACAATGGAAACTTAACAAATCGAATCAAAGCGAAAAGTTTATTAAAATAATATAACCAATTCCGAATGTCATAACTCCATTATTCTTACACTCAATTTCTCACCGTAGTTCTGTAGAAATACGGTTAAAATTCGAACAACTCGTGTAAGTCAATCTTCAAGATTTTCCGACCACAATAGTTTGAGGAAAGTTGTAAGTCAATTCTCGAGTTATTCAAATTTCGAACTTGTGAATATTGACATAAGGTGTAAAGTCAAAGGAGTTGTAACAGAAACATAGGTAAGGAATTCGCTTTTGTGAATATTGTTCAAATATTTGAATTTGGTACCTGTTCTGCCTTATAAAGATGTATAAAAAGGAATTTGTTTGAACATTAGCTGCTGTCTTCGACGTATTTCACCCTCGACTAGAAACCGCACTCGCTTAAAACCACAGCTTCGTAAATGTCCGTAACGTACAACAACCTCCGTAACGTAGCGGTATTCGGCTTGCTTTAAATATCGGAGGTCGTGGGTTCGATCCCCACACCGGACAAAAAATCTTTGTATAAATTCTAAGATTTCTTTCCGGGTCTGGTTGGTTGAGGGACTACCCTCCGTGCCTCGGAAAGCTCGTTAAGCCGTTGGTCCCCATATTTTTATCTATGGGGACTATGGCAAATACCCTCCCCGGGAGGAGGCCCCCGATCGATAATCAACATCATCATCGACCCGTATAACGTCCACTACTGAACAAGGAAACGCTGCTGCCTGTTTCCTTGTATATGATTGATCTAGATGATGTTATAACAATCGGGACCAACGGCTTAACGAGCTTTCCGAGGCACGGAGGTTACTTCCTCAGCCAACCAGACCCGGAAAGAAATCTTAGAATTTACACAAATATTTCTTGTCCGGCGTGGGGATCGAACCCTCGAACTCCGAGATTAAAAGCGAGTACGCTACGGAGGTTGTCTGATCGATAATAACCAACATTGAATACAACTGTCGCCACGCATTCCTCGCACAGAGCGTGACTGACTCGGGTAGTATTTGTTGCCGCTTGCCGCATTTATCAAGTACGACGGCGGTATCTGATCGAGTGCACGAAAACAATAATTTATTTAAGCCTCTGTATTTGTAATTACATTTAAAACCTTCACACATGTGCCATTTTGGTTTAGTAATTAGTGCTAAATTACTCTACACATCATTATTTTGAGCTGTAATTAAATTATAATATAGTTACAAACTGGTACAATTAGTTTTTCAAAGATTAAATAGATAAATTGTGTGTGTGGCGCCATCTACAGTAGCCGCAATAACTATATGAAGACGAGCAGCGTCATCTATCAAGTAGCATCCGAACTAACCTGTATCGCGCAATACAAGTTTGCAAGCCAAGTCAAACATATACAAGACATATACAACAATCTCATCGCCAGCGACCGCCCTGAGCCGAGGTCCAATCCTACAGGGGGCGCCCTCTTCCGCATGCTGCTTAGTTCGTAGTTTTTAAACCATTTATTAAGGCTGGACCTCTGCTCGGCTTTATGCTCGATGAAGTAGCAAAAGCCTCGTGGCTAACTTCGTATGTCCGTCCGAATAAAAAACAGCCGTTATAACGCCCATGGTGTTCCAATTTTTCCAAACGAACAGTATTATTTTCAAAATCTACACTAATATTATAAAGCTGCAGAGTTTGTTTGTTTGAACGCGCTAATCTCAGGAACTAATGGTCCGATTTCAAAAAATATTTCGGTGTTGGATAGTCCATTTATCGAGGAGGGCTATATTTTATTTCCAAAAATTTGAGGGATCCGTAAGAAAATTGCGATTTTGTAACCCAAGGTGTAAAATCGAAAACCTATATGCGTGCGCTGCAAAAACTATTGACAATAGAACAAAATGATGTACTACGGGTTTGTAGGTTTTATAAAGATCTACAAAAAATCCGCGAGAGCACATATCTAACTATCATAGTTTATTCACAATAACCACTTTTATGTTCATAAAAAATATTACGATTACGATACACATACACACAGTTTCTTTCTTTAAATTAAGTATTATATGTTATCAAGGGTATTTATGTAGAAGTAAAATACTTTTTGTTTTATTAATCGGACATTTCTTTGAGAAATTGGTACCTAATAATGAGTTATTTGCCATAATAGATAAAGCTGAAGAGTTTGTTTGCTTGAACGCGCTTATCTCAGCAACTACTGGTCCGATTTGGTTAGCCCATTAATCGAAGAAAGCTATAAGCTATATTTTATTATAAACATTCTACGGGAACGGGAGTGACGCGGGTGAAACCGCGCGCGGGAAGCTAGTTTTAATATATTTTCTATCAGCTGTATATCCCTTAGTCGCTTTTTATGACACCCATGGGAAGATACGGGTGTTCTTATTCTAAGCCGGAAACTACACGGCTCACAAAAGTGCCTACTCTTACACATTAAACCTGAGCTAAAATGGCCGTTGTAACTTAGTACCTACATTATAAAGGTAATTAAGTAATCTACCCTTAAAATTATAAGTGTACTTTCATCCCTCAGACATTGTCAACCCTTAATTATCACAAGGGTTGTGTACACCCACGTACAGTTAGATAAGTTTTGCAACTCATATGGCCATAAAATTGTGGTATATTTAGGTACTTTACTCGCGCGGCTTCACCATTTTTTCTCTCGGATTGACATCAACATCATCACCATCAGCCCCTATAACATCCACTGCTGAACATGGGCCTGCTCCTGAGGGAGGGTATTTGCCATTATCACCACGCTTGGCCGGCGGGATGGTGATTGCTATATTATGTTGTAACACACAAGGAAATGCTGCTGCCCGCTCCCCGATTTACGATTATTATAGATGGTGTTATAACAATCGGGACCAACAGCTTAAAGTGCTTTCCGAGGCACGGAGGGTAGTCCCTCAACCAACCAGACCCGGAAAGAAATCTTTGAATTTACACAAAGATTTCCTGTCTGGCGTGGGGATCGCACCCACGACCTCCAAGGTTTAAAGCGAGCCGAATGCAGTTTCGCTACGGAGGTTCGTTACATAGTTAGCCACGAGGCTTTTACTACTTTACCGGGCAATAAAGCCCGTTTACACCCACTGCTGAACATGGTCCTCTTTTTTCACAGAATTCGGCAATACAGGATAATTCAGTGATATTTCCATAATCACCACGGCTGATAGGCAGATTGATGATGACAGTAAAATAGGAGTATCTCTGTATCTTTTAGCTAATAGATGCTGCTGCCCATCCATTGCTCTACTACACCCATTGAAAGATATAGGATGGTCTGTTTTATGCCAAAATCCATACGGCACAAGTAAGCGATGGCTCTACAGTAATGTCGCCTTATCTAGACTCTCAGATGATAATTATATTACATATCCTTAGTGTTATGTATTCCGATCGTAATTTGACATTTGCATATCGTCCAAAGCTGTTTTTGTATTCTTAACTTAACGAGTGGAGTGTACGAACGACGCAATGTACTACGTGCAACTGTAAGTATGCGATCGGATTGGTAGCTAAGCACACACAATTACCCCGCCAGTAATTAAATAAAGATGGTAATTACATAGCAAAACTGCTCTTCTTCCTTAAAACCACTTAAGAATCACATTAAAATCAATGTGCCCGACCAAAATTTTGATATTCCGTTTAATTTCCCGAAGTATTTTAACAACTCCATCCAGATTATATAATTCGATTCATCCTAACAATCTTCGTTTAATCGACTCCTTGATCTGTTTCAAGAAAATGTTTGAAGAAAATCGGTAGGGTGGACGCAAATTATGTAAAATTGTGACTGTAATCAGGATTGAAACATTGCTGGCGATATAAGCCTACCCTCGGGTTGGGAGACCATGGATATAGGTGGGATAAATTAACCTTTGAATCAGAAATGAAGAGATTCTTAGGACAACGAAGGTCGCTAACATAGCTCAACGGATTATTATCAAGCTGAGAAGTGGCAATGGGCAGGACACTCGAAAAAGTGGCGGTTGATGGAGCAGATAGTTTCTCGAGTGGAGACCACAAACTGGCAAGCGCAGCGTGACCGATGACCTCACAAAGGTTGTAGGAAGTCAGTGGATGCTAGTAAATCGATGGGCTCCCCCATCGATTTCCTAGTGGCCTGCATGCACTGATTGAATGCTTAGGTTCAGCAGTGGACGAAAATGGGCTAATACTACTAGCTGATGAAATTAATCTTTCCTGAAGACCGCCGGTCTCGGCAAACATAAAGTAGCCGAAGTACACTGGATGCAGAGGACGAATTACTGGGTGTTATAGCGCAAATAAGGGTCAGCTGTGGACGGAGATAAGCTGAGTGATTAAATTATTCTTTCTGAAATCGTCATCATCAGCCCGCTTAACGTTCACTGCTGAAAATGGGCGTTCTTCCCGAGTAAATTTTTTGCCTTAAACACCACGCTATGTTAGCGTGTTGGTACCATAAACCGTGGTAATGATCAAGCAGTATCTATGCCAAATCCCTTCAGGAGCGGCTCATGTTTGACAGTGAAAACTCTTGAACAGTGTCGTAAGAAGTGACTAAGGGACATACAGCTGATGGATAGCCTACAGCAATTACCTATCAGCTCAAGCATTTTACTGTCACAATCCGCCGCAAGCGTGGTGTTCACCAGTGGAAGTAAACAAGCTGCTATATTCATGGATTTTCGCAAAGTAATGTCTGATTATATTTATTATACCTACTAGTGGTCGCACAAATAGTCGGAATTCGACTATAAGTGAAAAAAATATTAGCATTCTGCACTCTTGGTATGGTCATGTCAAAAGAAGGGATGAAACGCATGTTACTAAAAGAGTTTTAAGTATACATGTAGATGGATGGAGAGGGAGAGGAAGGCCAAAGAAAAGATGGACGGATTGTGTGAAGAGTGATATGAACGAAAAAGGAGTTAGTGATAGTGTGACGGGTGACAGGACAGAATGGAAGAAATAAACGTGTTGCGCCGACCCCAAGTAATATGGGATAAGGGCAGGAAGAAGAAGATTAGCATTCTGCACTTCTTCTCTATATACTATAAGTGTGTGAAATTTCAAACTCCTCCGTCCGTGCAATTTTCTTATAAAGGAATACACATTTATTGCTTCACCTATTAATATGCTGGATGATATTGTTTCCGTCTTGATAATAATATGGTGTGTTGTATAAGTGGAATTGAATCTATAGACTACAGTATATTTGTACTAGTATTTCGGTTATTAGAGTGTCGAAAATCTCATAAATTACTAAAATGAAATACACCCTACATAACGGGTGTATATTAATAAAATAGTAACCTGCAATACCTAGGCCGCAATCACACATTAATGATAAGTGTGAGCGATAAAGCGTAACTATCTACTTATGTACGCATTTTCACCGAAACGATTTTCACTCTATGTCAGTAAAAATAATGATAAAATAACTATGCCTTCGACATCTATTTCATATACCTACCAAGCCCTATTATTTTCAAGACGGTTAAAAAAATCACCCGGTATAGATTATCTTCATCTGCCCCCAAATCATGGTCACCCTTTATTAAGGGTAGAAAGGTTCTCATTTACTATAAGCGAATATATACAACCCCGTAATATTTACATATTTCCTACTCCAAGTTTTATTTATGTATATAATATGCCGTACAATGAAATTGGTCAAGCGACACTAAGGATTCAGTTGTGTATAGAAATACAATGGGGTTGTTTAGAAGGGGTTGGTATTCTTGGTGTATGTTAAGATACTAGTTGTTTATTAGAAGCGGCAGCAGCTGCACTACCAACGTGTACCCACTCGTAACACAAACATTTTAGCTTAGCACGAGGGGTTTGCAAGAATACTAGAAGTGTGCAAAAACTCTGCTAGTAATCTTAAAAAAATAGCCCACATTTTTTTTTTGTTTTACTAAAAAAGGAAATATAGCAAATCTCGATTTTTAGGGTTCCATACCCGAAGGGTAAAAGGGTTAAAACGATGTCTGTCTACCAGGCCGTATCTTAAGAAATACCATAGCTAGACAGTTAAAATTTGCACAAATGATGTATTTTTTTGCCGCTATAAAAGAAATACTAAAAACAAAATAAAATATATATTTATGGGGGGCTACCATACAACAATAAAAACAAAATACATAAAATAAATATTCAAGGGGGGCTCTAATACAACTGATACAATAAACGTGATTCTTTGCCGTTTTTTACCATCATTGTATAGATAATAGTAAGGAACCCTTAGTGCGCTTGGCCGGTTTTTTTTACACACATTATAATGTTTAAGTACATATGTTTGGTACTACTAATACATATGTGGCATTGTAAGCACACTCTTCTCCGGCTTGTCGAATAGAGTGGTATCTGTGTAGCAGTGTTAGTTTCTTGGGTATCCAAGGCTCTCGTAGATTCACAAACTGTAAAGTATTAAAATCTCTCAACGATACGATATGAATCGTCCCACCGAAAATTGAGAGTAAAGGAATAGACAGTGCACCTGTGTCACACACACTTGTGCACTATAAAATTTCCTTACAGATAGGCCTCAGTGGCCGAAATCGGCTGTTAACACTGTACAACTAAAAAGAACTGACAAAATATAACCGTCTCTTTCTTTCACAGGTATCAGCGTGGGTCACAGAGCTGGTGCTATCTCACTCCTCGCTGGAAGACCGTAAGGCCGTGCTAGCGTGTATAGTCAGAGTGGCCTTAACCTGCTGGAATATTGGGAATTTCAACGGAGCCATGGAAATCGTTGCAGGGTTAAAGTGAGTAATATACATTAAAAGACTAACTTCATGATCTTCTTCACTCTTCCTGAGGTTAAATATCTCATTCGTTCAGTTATGTCCTTTATTGATCGAAGGTTATGTCTCCCGCTTTGCGCTGGAGGGAAGTGGAATTTTACTTTCCAACTCCTATAAACTTTCTGATTAAATTCGATGCGGGATCCAAGACATTTAGGTGTCCCGGACGATGCAGAGGCGGAGGGATACGTAAACGCATTTTCCCCTGGACAGACAAAAATAAAAGGCCAGTTTTCACATCATCATCAGCCCGTATAATGTCCACTACTGAACATGGGCCTCCTCCTGGGGAGGGTATTTGTCATAGTCACCACGCTTGGCAGGCGAATTAGTGACCGCAGTCTGTTCCTTGATATACGATTATAATAGATGATGTTATGACAATCGAGACCAACGGCTTAACGTGTTTTCCGAGGAGGGTAGTCCCTCAACCAACAAGACCCGGAAAGAAATCTTAGAATTTACACTAAGATTTCCTGTCCGGCGTGAGGATCGAACCCACGACCTCCGAGATTCAAAGAGAGCCATATACCGCTACGCTACGGAGGTTGTCAGTTGGCAGTTTTCACGCTTTTATATAATTGCTATTTTATACAAACTCACTGGACATTCGTTCTATTTATATAGTTCAGTGAACCTTCATAGGTTTAGCTTATGATGAATGATGTGTTAATCGATTCCTTTAGGACCGGGTAAAATAGGTTACAACCCTTATAATATTAAATAATAAATCACTATTACTGAAAACGTGACCTTCCGATGCCCTCGTAGACCCGAAATCCGAGAGGCCCGCGAACTGTAAAGTAAAGCGACAGTTGCACAAAACTTCCCTAAAAGACAAAATCCCTCAATCTCATCGCCACCGCCCTGAGCCGAGGTCCAAGTCCCACAGAGTCTCTCCGCCTCTCGCGCAGGTTGCTTAGTTTGTAGTGTTTAAACCATTTATCTAGGCTGGAGCTCTGCTCGCCTTTACGCCCGGTGAAGTAGCAAAAGACTGGTGGCTAATACATATGTCCGTCCAAAAAAAACTGATAACGTGTCCCTAATTGAGATACGGAAGTTTTATTGCGTTGAATATATGTCACTGTCAAGTTAGTTGGTAAACTACCGAGGTTTCGTGTCATCATCATCAACAGCCTGTGGTCGTCCACTGCTGAACATAGACCTCCCCCATCGATTTTCAGCGGGAACGACTGCATACACTGAGTCCCTGCGACCTTTATGAGGTCGTCGGTCCATCGTGCAGGCGGTCGTCCCACGCTGCACTTGCCAGTTCGTGGTCTTCACTCGAGCACCTTTGAGCTATGTGTCCTGCCCATTGTTACATCAGCTTGCTAATCCGTTGAGCTATGTCAGCGACCTTCGTTCTCCTGCGGATCTTTTAATTGCTGCATTCTATACTCGATTCTATACGCTGATTGCTGAACTCTAATTACCGAAATCATCATTCTCCTGCCCTTATCACAATTTATTTGGGTCGGCGCAACATGTTTTTTTCTTCCATACTCCTCTATTAGCCGCCATCTCGACAGTCACCCCCTTTAATTACCGAAATACTAGTACTAATATAGTGTGATTTATAGATTCGAC
The DNA here is from genome assembly GCA_947037095.2 of Nycteola revayana. Taxonomy (NCBI): domain Eukaryota; kingdom Metazoa; phylum Arthropoda; class Insecta; order Lepidoptera; family Nolidae; genus Nycteola; species Nycteola revayana. Next base: position 8,740,433 of record OX344840.2, read on the forward strand.
AACCTCCGTAGCGTAGCGGTATTTGGCTCACTTTAAATCTCGGAGGTCGTGCGTTCGATTCCCATGCCGTTCCGGGTCTGGTTGATTGAAGGACTACCCTCCGTGCCTCGGAAAGCACGTTAAGCCGTTGGTCCCGACTGTTATAACATCATCTATAATAATCGTATATGAAGGAACGGGCAGCAGCGTTTCCTTGTGTGGTACAACATTATACTGCGGTCACCAACCCGCCTGCCAAGCGTGGTGACTATGGCAAATACCCTCCCTCGGGAGGAGGCCCATGTTCAGCAGTGGACATTATACGGGCTGATGATAATGATGATGATGATATAGATTCTATTCCACTTACACGACACACCACATTATTATCAAGATGGTAAAAAAGTCACCCAGTATGTCTGTCCTAAAAAACAGTCTAAATATCACTTCATATTCATGCCGGAGCTCCGAGTAGAAGAAGTAAGAATGATAGTTCACACAAAGAAGACAGAAGAACGAAGACTTATGTAGCAGTCAGTAGGGGTTTCTTTCGGCCTTCAGCTGTTGAGAGACTGTAGGCCGGCGGAAACTACTTGCTGACTCTACTGGTATACTTCAGAGAAGAGAAGATGGACTGAAGAATATTGGTAAGTTGAAGACCTTCCTGAAATAACTAAATATCTACAAATGCTAGAAGATTGTTTAAAGTTTTTGTTTCACGTGTTAATATATAGATAAATTGTGTAAATTCTAGGATTTATTTCCGGGTCTGGTTGGTTGAGGGGCTACCTTCCATGCCTCGGAAAGCACGTTAAGCCGTTGGTCCCAATTGTTATAACATCATCTATTATAATCGTATATCAAGGAACGGGCAGCAGCGTTTCCGTGTGTACAATATAATACTGCAGTCACCAATCCGCCTGCCAAGCGTGGTGACTATGGCAAATACCCTCCCCTGGGAGGAGGACCATGTTCAGCAGTGGACGTTATACGGGCTGATGATGATTAATATAGAAGAACCCGGAGTTTCTTTCTTCTTTTCTTCTCCGGGTCGTCCACTTACATATAAATTGGTTAATTGAAATAAATGTCACGGAACAGACGGACGGACTATGTAGTCTGTAGATTTGTATGATTTGCTATTGCCTACCTACTGCTGTTAGTAACCTAGTCGGATATATTATAGAGTAACAATTATCTTGCTACCGCAGAAAAAGGCCGTCAACAAAAGTAGCAGGGGAGATGGTTAGGGAGATTGTAATGTTTATTTAGGCGATTTCAAAACTTATAAATGTATAATTTGTTATTATATTCAACTACGCTAATGTCATCGTGGCGTCATAGTGACACCATTATGACGTCATTTGGATTAGTAGATTACCAAATGGGAAAAAACCGACCATTAAACTGTCATTGACAGTTCATGGAAACGCCATTACGATAGTAGACTCGGGGCCCTGGAAGTTTTATATGTATAATACATCAGTATTACACCCGTTTCATAATAAATAATAACTGTAACAAATATTATAAGACGCAACTTTCCGACGTTATGTATTTAACGGATTAATTGTCTGAAAAGAAGATCTGTATTCTTTTGTGTATGTTTGTAATGAATAAACTCAAAAACTACTGTGCCGATTTCAAAAATTGTTTCACCTTTGGAAAGCTACATTCACCCTGAGTGACATAGGCTATATTTAATTATGAAGTTCCCACGGGGACGGGAGCTACGCGGGTGAAACCGCGCGCGGGAATCTAGTCTGTTATTTTAAGATTATTTATTTTGCGATAGTAAGCGGCAATAATAGACCTATTTTAAGTCATCATTAGGTCAAAAACATAGAACATTTTCTATGTCCTTGTGAATATTTAGTACGAGCAAATACTCGATGAACGCATTAATTCTGCATCCGGATCTTAGACTATCTGTAATCTAAATTTTATACTTTTATCATTGTATTAAAATTCCTTGGTCTACTGATGCTATTAACTTTTAAGGCTTAACAACAATAGTCCCGTTCTTGATTTTTATATTCGCAAAATAAACCATTATTTTAATATAACAGTTAAAAATGCCATATTCCAACATACCTAATCATCAATAAATAAATACTTAAAGTGCGAACGTTGCACCTTAATCTATAAAGGAGCCATTTATCTCCTCTTGTAAATCAAATTGCAGTTTACTTCTCCTTAACCTATAAAATAGATCTTAGCTTAGTTCAAAGCTCGATTTAAGTGTGCAGTAAAGACGGAACTCATTGGGGAGGAAATTTCAAGAAGGTGTGTGGGGGGGGGGGGGGTTAACAGCTAGTTTAGTTTATCACAGGCTAGTTGACACATACGAAATTATGTAACAATGATGTTTATTTCTAAAAGTATTTGTCATATGGAACCTAAATATAATAATTTCTGATCATAAAACATGAATATGTTTGTATAAACTCAATATGAAAATTATTACTTTTGTCTATGTCTTTAACTTCCGAAAACGCTATCAGCCATTTTGTGACGTCATACATCTTGTTAAAAAACATGAACGCGATCCTTTACTATTACACTTTTCGAGTCATGACGACATCGATCTTGAACACAGATAATGTATATAGACCAACATGGCTGACATCGTTTTCATCGCTAAATGTCAAGCCAATTTTTAAATATTTATATTACTGCTTTTAAAATCTCAAATAAATGCCATATTTTTTTCTTGATCTAGTAAAACCATTCTTAACCATAAAAAATAATTACAAAAAAGTGTCAACTAGCCTATTGAGGACCATTTACTATCAGTATTATACTACCTACGTAATATAAAAACCGGCCAAGTGCGAGTCGGACTCGCGCACGAAGGGTTCATATTGCGGAGATATCAAGAAAAAAAAATACATGTTTATTGTATGGAAGCCCCCCTTAAATATTTATTTTATTTTATTTTTAGTCATTGTTGTTATATCGGCAATAGAATATATCTGTGAAAATTTCCTTTGTCTAGCTCTCGCGGCTCTTGAGATACAACCTGGTGACAGAGAGACAGATAGCGAAGTCTTAGTACGTACTTAAAAATGCGCTCATTTTAGCAACCATAAATGTACATGGTAAAATAATATCTGGTGTATAGTATCTCGCAATACGAGGTAATTTATGTTTTACGAACGGGCGCTCCTAGCACAAGTTCGAAGACAATTTAATCTGTAATGTGTAGGTAATGCTATTATAAATTATATGCACAAAATATTATAATGCGCCCCGCGGTTTTACCCGCTTTACTCTGCTCCAGTGGGTCGGAGCGTGATGTTTTGTAGCCTATATGTTAATCCAGCGTATAACCTATCCCGGTGCAAAATTTCAGCCTGTGGAAAAATCTACTAGGAATCTGTTAAGGTTATTATGTATTCTGTAAATGTGATTTATTATTGTTAGAACGCAACAAATTTTGTCATATAATGTTGTACCCTAAACTAAAAGGTTTCTGAATGACAGTAAAAACTCGATTATCTGAACATCAGTTATACGGATTCGCGATTATACGGATTACCAGCCGCGACCGAATTATATTGCAATTATTGCGGGTTCGGTGCCCTACGCGTTTCGTTACTGTTTTATACTTAGTGTTTTCATTTTATAATAATAACCCTGACAGTTCTTATTTTCCGTGCTATGCAAATGCATACATTCAACTATAATAATGAAAAAATATAACCATAGCCATAACTAATAAGGCTAATTGGTTAAGGCACTAGGGGCTTAACCTAAGATGCAGGTTAGAATTCTGTCGGTGGTCGAATTTTTTAAATCTCAATTTTGGAATACAGTGTAAGGAAAACTTTTCCATGAAGTATTCAAAACAATTTACAAAATGTTGTCTCAAAAGTCATAAATGCTATCGTATCCGCGGCTTAAGATATTGAAGGTCAAAGGTCATAAAAATCGGTGTTTTCGAATATCTCGCATCCTATGGCTTAAATAATAAAAACTCTTATTATGAAAGTTGTAAAGTAATTCTTTACCACTTTTGTTTATACCTTTTTCATACGATCGTCAATATCTTGAGACGCGGACACGATAGCATAATTGTGACTTTTGCTACAACATTTAGAGCAAAAAAAGAAAGATTTATACCGATTTACAGCTTATGATCTTTCATTCCGAGGTTGGCACTTTCTTTTACTTAATATGACTGGGCTATATTATTAATTTTGATTATAAAGATTATTTACATACATACATAAGCTCACGCCTGTTTCCCAGCGGGGTAGGCAGAGACAATGGACCTCCACTTGCTACGATCCCTACACACATCTTTCGCTTCATTCACTCTCATAAGATTCTTTATACAAGCACGTCGGTTTAGGGTGGATCTTATTTGACCTTTTGCGAGGATGTCTCCGATTCGGTCAGAGAACGTTCGTCGAGGTCTTCCCCTTCCGACTGTGCCACTCACACTTGCCATGTATACCTGTTTTGTCAATCTTCCTTCATCCATTCTTTCCACGTGACAAAACCATCTCAACATTCCCTTCTCTATTTTCGTAATCACGTCCTCTTTCACTCCACACCGTTCTCTTATCACGCTATTCCTTATTCTGTCATTCAATGTTAACCCACACATACTTCTCAAAGCTCTAATTTCCAAGCGTAGATTATTTACTAAACATCATATCGAAATAGCTGGAAATCTTATAGTATTTTAGGAAATTTTGCATTTACCAATCTGGTTTATTATTAAAATTAGGTGATGATATGATGTGATTAAATCTATTGGTTATGACCATATCCCTAAGTTATGGAAGTTTTTTTTCTGAGACGTGGTGTTCTACATTCGATTTCCACGCATGGCAATTCATTGCGTGAACCACGGAATTGAGTGTTTGTAAAGTCAAGAAGTGCGAGAGTAGTCTTAAAAACAAAAAGATATGTCACAGGGTCCCGATTTTACCCTTCGGTTACGGAACCCTAAAAATAACAATTCGAGGATCAATTTAATATTATTACAAGACAGCAAACTAAACAGCTTCGTTTAATTTCGCATTAGTTGTAGAAATTTACTTTGATTGTTCAAAGTTATGGAATGAAATAAGATGATTTACTGAAATTCTGAATACTTACCGCCTACGCGAGGGAGAGGGTTTGCGGGGGCGGTCCTACTTGGGCCGGTTTACTTATCCGGCCCCCGCCAACGGCGGATCGAAGTAGTGTCCGGGGGATTTTAGTGGTGTAGGGTCCTCTCCTCGTATGAAAGGGCGAGTCCCACATATCCCACCGCCAGCGCGCGAATACGCTGTAGTGGCGGTGGGAATGCGGAAATGCATTTCCGCCCGGACAAAAAAAAAGATGCTGCACCAAATAATATTAATAATATCATCCACGGCCCACATGCGGCCCTCGGACCGCGGTTTGACGATCACGGTCTTAAAGTAAACCTAATCAAAATCTAATTTGGCGATGTCACCAAAAAATTTCGTATTGTCTGGAAAATAAATTAGATGTTAGAGAAATGAAATGACATTGAAAGTAATATAAAAACTTGTCAAGGGCGAGTCGGACTCGCGCACGAAGGGTTCCGTACCATTTTCAAGCGTCTAACTGTTGCCGTTATTGATATCGAGCAAAAAAGGGGCAAAAAAAAGTTTGTTGTATGGGAGCCCCCCATAAATATTTATTTTACATATTTTGTTTTTAGTATTTGTTGTTATAGCGGTAATATAAATACATAGTTAATCTGTGAAAATTTCCACTGTCTAGCTATCGCGGTTCTTGAGATACAGCCAGGCTCACCAGGTCAGACAGACAGCGAAGTCTTAGTAATAGGGTCCCGGTTTTACTCTTCGAGTACGGAATACGAAACCCTAAATTGTTGAACGAGAAAAATATGAATGCTTATATTTAGTTACGTATGTTGAAAAAGTGAAACGATTGCTTTTAATTTCGGTGGTCGTGAGTTCGATCCATGCGTTGGACAAGAATTCTAAACATATCTAAATAAATTGGAGTGATTCTTTGCAATATTAAAATAACCGCTTTGTACTACATGCGGTACATATACCAATTTTTTTATATTTTTGTACGTTTTTTCTTCAACCAGTCTTTAACCAGTGTGTGTTGCCAGTGATGACCTACGGATCTGAAACGTGGTGCTTCACTATAGGCCTTATAAACTGGTTCAGAGTCGCTCAACGAGCTATGGAGAGGGCTATGCTCGGGGTTTCTCTACGAGATCGAATCAGAAATGAGGAGATACGTTGAAGAACGCGGGGTACCGACATAGCCCAACGGATTAGTTCGCTGAAGTGGCATTGGGGCCGAAAAGTTCTCGAATGGAGACCGCGGAGCGTAGGACGTCCACCTACTAGATAAATGGATGACCTGGTAAAGGCCGCGGGATCACGGTGGATGCAGGCCGTCTCCAACCGTAGCAACTGGAAATCTATGAGGGAGGCCTATATCCAGCTATGCCTGAAATGATGATGATGATGTTTGATCCGGCTATGTATGCTAAACTATTTAATTATATCATCATCATCATCATCATCATCAGCCCGTATAATGTTCACTGCTAAACATGAATCTCCTCCCGGGGGAGGGTATTTGCCATAGTTACCACGCTTGGCAGGCGGATTGGTGACCGCATTATTATGTTGTTCCACATAAGGAAACGTTGCTGCCTGTTCCGTTATATACGATTATTATAGATGACTGAAATATTTTTTGGAATCAATCCGATCAGATCAGCGCGTTCAAGCTAACAAACAAACAAATGAAGTCTTCAGCTTAATATATTAGTAAAGATTTGTAAATTTAGTGTAAAAAAGTGTACTCTACACAAAGATTTTTTGTCCGGAGCAGGAATCGAACTCATGACCTTCGATCTACTTTACTTCACATCACTTATATTTAACATCAAACCTAGATAATCGTAACCCTAGATTGAACAAAACTGAAAATGCCCCCGTCATCCTAACCCTATCTTTTGACAGCTTGAACCCGTTTCAAAGTGACGACCGGGTGGGTCCTTTTGACCAGCAAGATCTTGTTACTGAAGGGTCAGATATATTATTTTGTAAGTATTTCAGGCAGTTGAAAGGAAAATCAATTTTAGGCATTTATTTTTGTGAAAAATCTGTAACCTCTCTCATCATAAATCTTTATTATCAGCCCGTACAATGTCCACTGCTGAACATGGGCCTCCTCCCGAGGGAGGGTTTTTGCCATAGTCACCACGCTTGTCAGGCGGGTTGGTGACCGCAGTATTATGTTGTAACATACAAGGAAACGCTGTTGCCCGTTCCCTGGTATACACTTGTTATAAGTAGATGATTTTATAACAATCGAGACCAACGGCTTAACGTGCTTTCCGAAGCATGAAAGGTAGTCCCTCAACCAACCAGACCCGGAAAGAAATCTTAGAATCTACACAAAGATTTCTGGTCCGGAGTGGGGATCGAACCCACGACCTCCGAGATTTAAAGCGAGCCAAATACCGCTACGCTACGGAAGTTGTCTCATAAATCTTAATGCAACTTAATGTTCTAAGATTTCTTTCCGGGTCTGGTTGGTTGAAGGACCACCCTCCGTGCCTCAAAAAGCACGTTAAGCTGTTGGTTCCGACTGTTATAACATAATCTATAACAATCGTATATCAAGGAACGGGCAGCAGCGTTTCCTTGTGTGGTACAACATAATACAGCGGTCACCAGCCCGCCTGCCAAGCGTGGTGACTATGGCAAAAACCTTCCCTCGGGAGGAGGCCCATGTTCAGCAGTGGACGCTATACGGGCTGATGATGATGATAAAACTTATATGAAAATTGCCTCTGTAACAAAGAGCTCGTTTTACTAAAGTTATTGCTCTAATAAACACTACAAATTTCAAAACAACGTAACAAACACTACACTACATACTACAAAAACTACACACAATAAATACCGCTACAAGCGGCTACGCTATCGGCAACAATAACTCAATGGAACAAAAAAACGAGTGAAACCCAATAAAAAAGCTACAGACACAGCTTAAAAATGTCAGCACGTCAATTGATCCAATAAATTACATGTCACTGTCTAAATATTTACTGCACCCGTGGCGCAGTGATAACGGTAGTAGCTTCTGAGACCTGGTGTGCTAGGTTCGATTCCCATCCGGGACAATCATTTGTGACCCACAGATAGTTGTTCTGAGTGAATTAAGTGTTTGTAAAGTCCCCCGTAGCGTAGTGGTATTTGGCTCGCTTTAAATCTTGGAGGTCGTGGGTTCGATCCCCACGCCGGACAGAAAATCTTTGTGTAAATTCTAAGATTTCTTTCCGGGTCTGGTTGGTTGAGGGACTCCCCTCCGTTCGGAAAGCACGTTAAGCCGTTGGTCCCGATTTTTATAACATCATCTATAATAATCGTATATCAAGGAACGGACAGTAGCGTTCCTTGTGTGGTACAACATAATACTGCGACTATGGCCGATACCCTTCCTCAGGAGGAGGCCCACGTTCAGCAGTGGACGTTATACGGGATGATGATGATGATGATGATGAAGTCTCCGAGAGTTAGACCGATAAAACCACGAAAGTTGTTCAGACTAAATAAAATAACAACAATTAAATAAAACATCTGTAAACAGATTGGTATTACCCTACTATTAATTCTACACTACGACACGTGATATATATTACATTGTACGAGTAAAAAGAGCCCTTAATAAAAAACCCTCTAAGCTCCGGGGTGTTATTATAACCTACTACAAAAACCTACAAAATGTACCCTTTATATATATACAGTTATTATGTAAAAATTTGCCGTGTGGTTTCCGGCTTAGAATAGACCACCCCGTGTCTTCCCATGGGTGTCGTAAAAGGCGACTAAGGGACATATGGCTGATGGATGGGCAGCAGCGTCTATTAGCCCAAGGTTAACATCTTACTGCGATCACCAATCCGTCTGCCAAGCGTGGTGATTATGGCAATATCCCTCAACGGTCCGCTTGCCAAGGTCTGTTAAGAGGGGGCCCATGTTCAGCAGTGGACGTAAACGGGCTGTTGATGCTGATGATGATTATGTAAAAATTGGAGTGATTGAATACCTACTCAATATATAAATAGTTTTTATTGATAACGTGACTGGCCCACTTTAGCATATACTCATATATTTTAAGCGGCTATAGCCCAATGGCTAGGACGTCGGACTTGTGATCTTGTGGTCACCGGTTCGATACCCACCTATTGCACTACCGACGTGAGCCACTCGTAACACAAGCATTTTAGCTTAGCACGAGGGTAACCCCTCGTGCTAAGCTAAAATGCTTGTGTACAAGCTTTATTCTTGTAAACAAGAATACTAGTAGAATGCAAAAAATCTTTGAGAAATATTCACAAAAGCTACCTTCCAATGTCTTCGTAGACCCGAAATCCGAGTGGGCCGCGAACTGTAAAGTAGAGCGACAGTTGCACAAAACTCCCCTTTAAAAAACTAAAAGCCACTATCCCTCAATCTCGTCGTCAGCCTCCGCCCTGAGCCGAGGTTCAAGTCCCACAGGGGGCGCCCTCTTGCGAAGGTGTTTTAGTTTGTAGTTTTTAATCCATTTATCTATGCTCTCCAGCATAGATAAATGGATTAAAAACTCTGCTAGCCTTTGTGCCCGGTGAAGTAGAAAAGCCTCGCGGCTAATTATATATGTCTATACGCGCATTGCACTACCGACGTGAGTCCACTCGTAACACAAGCATTTTAGCTTAGCACGAGGGGTTAACAAGAATACTAATAGAATGTAAAACTCTGCTAAAAAACATCCTATGGATGTCCTAAGAGGCAACTAATGAACATACATCTGACGGATGGGCAGCAGCATCTATAAGCTTAAAGACACTCACCATCTTACTGCGATCACCAATCCGACTACCAAGCGTGATGATAACGGAAATACATACATACATAAGCTCACGCCTGTTTCCCAGCGGGGTAGGCAGATACAATGGACCTCCACTTGCTACGATCCCTACACACATCTTTCGCTTCATTCTCTCTCATAACATTCTTCATAAAAGCACGTCGGTTTAGGGTGGATCTTATTTGACCTTTTGCGAGGATGTCTCCGATTTGGTCAGAGAACGTTCATCGAGGTCTTCCCCTTCCGACTGTTCCACTCACACTTGCCATGAATACCTGTTTTGTCAATCTTTCTTCATAACGGAAATATCTCTCAATAACCCTGACCTTGCCATGGTCTATTAAAGATAAATTAGCTCAAAACAGAAATAAAATGGTTGTATGCGGTGACTCTATATCTCTTGAAATATACATGTCACTGGAATTAAGAGGTAACTCGCTAGCTATATACAGATATCGCCTCCTTCGCCATATTAGAAGGGAGGAGATGTCCCATATCACATCTCAACCAATCATTTTCAGCTTTTAGAGGTACAATTTGTATTGTAATACCTAATACCTAAAAAATCATACAGCCATCGCCTCCCTCGCCAAATTAAGGTAAATGTGACGTTCTCTATGCAGTTAAAAACGAAACTTAAGTGATTTTGTTCTATAACGGTCATCGATCCTTTTCTTTGTGTGGTGTATAGTCAACTTAACCTTCGCACGCGTCTATTCACTTGATTTATGTACACAATATAGTGAGCGTACGTTGCTTATAATAAATTTTCTACAGGGACGTATTAGATTGTTCGTCTGTGTTTCTAAAAGTTTAAAACGTTTGGATTCATGCAGCTTGTTTTCTGCTAACATACCGTATAACGTCCACTGCTAAACATGGACCTCCTCCCGAGGGAGGGTATTTGCCATAGTCACCACGTTTGGCAAGCGGATTTGTGACCGCAGTATAATGTTGTACCACACAAGGAATCGCTGCTGCCCATTCCTTGATAAACGATTATTATAGATGATGTTATAACAATCGGGACCAACGGCTTAACGTGCTTTCCGAGGCATGATGGGTAGTCCCTCAACCAACCAGACAGAAATCTTAGAATTTACACGAAGATTTCCTGACCGGTGTGGGGATCGAACCCACGTCCTCCGAGATTTAAAGCGAGCCAAATAACGCTACGCTACGGAGGTTGTACGAGTTATATCGTGTAAGTTTATACACAGCCTGTTGCCTTCATAACCGATCATTTAGCTGCAAAGCTCTCAGGCTAACGAAGTTAAACTGAATCCAGTCACCGGCCGTTCGAGTTACGTCCGAGAGCTTTCCAGCACAATAACTTGATAGTAGGTACCTACCTAGTTACTATTGAATCTTATGTGTATAATTGTTGTTTGACGTAGCGAAGCGGTATTTGGCTCGCTTTAAATCTCGGAGGTCGTGGGTTCGATCCCCACACTGGACAAGAAATCTTTGTGTAATAAGAATCAAAATGTTTTAGGTAATAAAAGCACTAAACAATTAACAATGCATTTAAAAAAAGATAACAAACAAAAAAAATGCTAAACCAAACACAACAGTTAAATAAAAATAAAATTATGCTGTTAGTGTGTGTGTGTGTATGTGCATCTGTGTGCTTGTGCATTACGTGTGTGTGTGGATATACTTCGTGTTAATTAAATAACGCAAGACCTCTTGGGTGGTGATTGTGCTCAAGAATATGAACAACTTTTCCTAAGAGGCCAACATGGTATCTCGAAGTAAAAAATCAGCTGTTCCATACAAATTGTTAATACCTACTCGACCAAAATGTATGAAAAAGTTACAAAGTTGGTCCCATATTAAAAGTTTTTAAATATTTTGAACACTTTACGGATAAGTTTACCATATACTATGTTTCAAAATTGAGATTAATAAAATTCGACCACCGGCGGGACTTAAACCCGCATCTTAGGTTAAATACCTAATGCCTTAAACAATTGGGCTACGGTGGAACCCTACCGGTCATCGAAATTTATCAATCTCTTTATCACACGTCTCTAAGGGGGACGTTAGTGCCATCTATCGGTAATGATCCGCATTACTTCGACTAATATATCAAAAGTTGCATTTGGTATTAAATATTAAACGATGACACCGCCCGTATATCACATTTTCGATGATGGGGGTTCGAGTCCCGCCGGTGGTCGAATTTTATTAATCTCAATTTTGAAACGTATTAAAAGTTGTTCATATCCATGTTATTTAATTAACACGTTGTATATGGAACGATATGAATGTGTGTCTTTTTTTTCACTATAGTAGCAAAAGCCTCGTGGCTAAATACAAACAAAATAAGGTAAATTAAGAGGTAGCAAATGTTAAGCGTTGGACGTAAATTAGCTGCTAAAGTAAAATACCAATAAATGACTTTAACATCAGATGTAATAAAAAAGTCAATATGAGTTTCTGAACTTTTGTAATAAAAGATACGCGAGCGGTTTTAAATGACGTTAACGAAAGCTTTTGCTTGCTTTTGCGCACAAACGAAAAAATATTGCAGCTGACGGTTTGTGAATATCAAAGACTTAAAAAAAATAATTAATAAAGTTAAATTTCATTATGCGGTCGACTCCATACATTTTGTTAGGGCGACTGTAACTACATAAGTTGGTCGAGTTGTAAAAATAGCTAATTATAATTAAATATAAACTATCCGTGTTCAAACTTTCAGCCAAATCCATTCAGTAGTTTTTACGTGAAAGAGTAACAAACATCCATCCATCCATACTTACAAACTTTCGCGTTAATAATATTAGTAGGATGTCATCCGGGGATAGTGAACCTTCCCTACGGTGAAAGATCAGTTTAAGTATAAGTAGATCAAGTTATTTTGGAGACTATTTATACTTATATGTCCGATGCCCTTGTAGACCCGAAGTTCGAGAGGCCCGCAAACTGTAAAGTAGAGCGACAGTTGCACAAAACTCCCCCAAAATACTAAAAGTCATAATCCCTCAATCTCATCGCCAGCGACCACCCAGAGCCGAAGCCCAAGCCTCACAGGTGACGGCCTCTCGCGCAGGTTGCTTAGTTTGTAGTTTTTAAACCATTTAATAAGGCTGGAGCTCTGCTCACCTTTATGCCCAGTGAAGTAGCGAAAGCCTCATGGCTAGATGGGTAGGTCCAACAGAAAAAAAAGTCTAATATATAAAACTGAAGAATTTTTTTGGTTTGCTTGAACGCGCTAATCACAGGAACCGAATGGTCCGATTCGGAAAATTATTTTAGTGTATCATTAGTGTATGTCAGTATAACCCATTTACCGAGGAAGGCTATATTTAATTATGAAGTTGCTACGGGAACAGGTGAAACCGCACTTACGACACTAGTAGTCTGCTAAAACAATAGTTTTTCCTTGAAAAAGTCCCACCTATTCCCTTTTGTCTAACCCAATAATAAGGTATTATGTTACTTTTGTTATGTTGGTGTAATTTGACGTCACTTCCCGTCTCTAGGGCGTGCTAGGGGACGGACGTGATAGACAAAGAACGTGACAATATTATGTACCTTTTTTCTTTGACGGACATATGTATAAAGCCAGGCTTTGTTTCTTCAAAAGTAGGTTTTTTTAAAATATAAATAAATAAATTTAGACCATGGGCAAGACAAATAAAAATACATTTGCTACTTCACCGGCCATAAAGGCAAGCAGGATGCTAATCACGTAACGATAATCAGTTATCTATACCTATATATATAAAAATGAATCCCTATTTTCCTTGGCCACGGCATCAAGCGTGAACGGTTGGAACGATTTCGCCAATCCTTTTTTCGTTGTGTTTTTGATTGGCAAGAGAAGGTTCTAAAAGAAAACATTAAGAAAATTTCATAATAACCACCATATTAAATTTTCTTATGTAACCTTAGCGCTTTTCACTATATAAACGTTTTTAATGTAATCTTATGGCGTTTGACATAACATTGACAGAATGCGTGCTGCTCTTAGTGCACATCGCGGTTAGTTCAGAGCTGTCACGTCTAATATAAAAGTTAAATTTCTTATAGAGTTTTAGTTAAGACACGACAACGTCTGTCGGGTCAGCTAGTTTCTTATAAATACGGGTAAGTTGATCAACTTCCTAGTTAGTTGATAAACTAACTAGGAAGTTGATGTTTATTTGTAGTACTTTTTTGTTTTGTTACAACAGTAGCATACTCTCGTTTGGTTGGGTCACATCAAGTGTTTTAATAATTAAGTAAATCCTACTGATTGATGGATGAATGTTTGTTACTCTTTCACGCCAAAACTTCTGAACGGAATTGGCTATATTGCACCGGGATAGGTTATACGCTGGATTAACTTATAGGCTACAAAACATCACGCTCCGACCCACTGGAGCAGAGTAAAGTGGGTAAAACCGCTATACTTTTCACGCGTTAGCGATATTCTTTACCCCTCTGTTGTAATGGCATTTTGTATAGGCCCTCAGGTAAGTCTAAGGCGGGGAGGATTGAGGAGTGATGATTTTTTGAATTTTTAGGGCAATTATCTCTAAAACTTTAGCTCTACTTTACAGTTCGAGGGCCTTATCGGGCAGATGCTTAAATAAACTTTGGCTATGGAACCATTAAAAATCAGAGTAAGTTAATAAATATAGTGAAACAGCGCCTCGGACTTGCCCAAAGCTAGCCTATTAATCTTACTTCATAATTTGACATAGAAGGCATGTAACTCAAGTTAATGTCTCTTTTACGAGTCTCTTATTAAAAAGGCGGACACACTATGAGTTATACTGCAGAGTGAAACAAATTTATTTTTTATGGGTTACTAGAAGAGTTTTGCAATCTACTAGTATTCTTGTTAAACCCTCGTGCTAAGCTATTTAAAATGCTTGTGTTACGAGTGGGTTCACGTCGGTAGTGCAATGGGTCAAAATGAGTCAAAACGCTCTAGCTATTGGGCAGCGGCTGCTTTAACTCTTGCATTCATAATCAACTCGTATAACGTCCACCGCAGAACACCATAGTTACCAAGCTGGCGGGTTGGTGACCGCAGTATAATGTTGTAACATACAAGGAAACGCTGCTGCCCGTTAACGCTAGTTATAGATCATGTTATAACTATAGAAACCAAGGGATTGAAGTGCTTTCCGAGGCACGAAGGATAGACACTCAACCAAATAGACCCAGAAAGAAAATTTTGAATGTACATAAAGATTTCTTGTCCGGCGTGGGTATTGAACCCACGACCTACAAGTCTTATACTGCTACAAAATATGTAAATTAAAAAGTAATTTTTGCAAACCTTCCATTCTGCGGCTTATTCACTTATACCAATAATCTACAAAGATGGGTGTAAGCAAGGGGAGGGGTAACTAAGCTGGGGAGATAGCCTAACGTCCGGTGTTTACAGAGGTGGCTAATGACTCATTATATACACATTTTAGTTGAACAAGACTTTACCTTTGACGCCTTATTTATCTTCAGGCCTCGTTAGGGAAAAGTGGGGCAACTTGCTTGGCGTGGGGCAACGTGGCAAAGGTAATTCATAAAATAAAAATAAAACACATATTTATTCACGTAAATTAATTACTGCTAACTAATCAAAAAAAAAAACTTACTTCCGAAAATATACAAGAAATTAATTAATAGACAGACATGTGCACCATAAATAGGCACCAAATTCATCTTTATGCTACATCCACACATTTGTGTATGAATGTAGCGCTGGTATTCTAGTTGGCCCCATTGATGACGCCACGTTTATAACAAAAATAAATAAATCAGTCAATTATGGACATTCAAAAATCTAATTGAAAATGCTATTACAGGTACTTGCAAATAGTTTAAATAATAATTTACCTTGTAATGTAGCTTTGTCACAGCATTGCGAAATTACACGCTAGAGTTAACAACGTTCCTCCCGACCCTTAGTTTGCATAGAACCATCCGATGCCCTCGTAGACCCGAAGTCCGAGAGGCCCGCGAACTGTAAAGTAGAGCGACAGTTGCACAAAACCTCCTCAAATACTAAAAATCAAAAAGTAATGCCTCAATTTCATCGCCAGCGACCGCCCTGAGCTGAGGTCCAAGCCCCACAGGGGGCGCCCTCTTGCTTTGTTTGTGATTATTAAACCATTTATTAAGGCTGGCGCTCTGCTCGCCTTTATGCCCGGTGAAGTAGCAAAAGCCTCGTGGCTAATAAAGTAGGTAAGTCCTTCCGAAAAAAAAAGTTAAAAACGTGCTACCAATTGCTACGACACCGCCACATTTTTTTGCAATAGACACTGATATTTATTATTTACTAGATGTTGCCCGCGAAATCGTAATCTTTGATAACGAGATCTTTGCCAACCCTTTTCACTGCTTTAGGCATTAGGGGTTGAATTATCAAATATCCTTTCTAAGTGCAAAATTTCATGGTTCTTGATCGAGCGAGCAGATCATCAGTTTCTGCTTTTATTTACTAGATCTTAGTATCATAAGGTTGTAAGTGCTATTACGTCAGAAACATTCGTCGTATGTGCCTTTATTCTTTACCGTAATCTGGCACTTACGACCAAATGCTTCTAAAGTAAAATAGACATACGTCCTTGTGCTTCTGATTATGTATACTAATATTATAAAGAGGAAAGATTTGTATTTTTGTGTGTATGTTTGTAATGAATAAACTCAAAAACTACTATGCCGATTTCAAAATTTATTTTAGCATTGGAAAGCTACATTCACCTTGAGTGACATAGGCAATATTTAATACTGAAGTTCCCACGGGAGCGGGAGATACGCGGGTGATACCGCTAGTTAGAACTAGTATAGAATAAGATAGATAGATATATATAGATTTACTAGCGACCCGCCCCGGCTCCGCACGGGTACAATGCTGATGTATTATACATATAAACCTTCCTCTTGAATCCCTTTATCTATTAAAAAAAAACCGCATCAAAATCCGTTTCGTAGTTTTAAAGATTAAAGCATACATAGGGACATAGGGATATAGGGACAGAGAAAGCTTTTTTTTCGTTTTGACTTACTTTGGTAGCCACGAGGCTTTTGCTACTTCACCGGGCATAAAGGCGAGCAGAGCTCCAGCCTTAATAAATGGTTTAAAAACGACAAACTAAGCAACCTGCGCAAGAGGGCGCCCCCTGCGGTCCTTGGACCTCGGCTCAGGGCGGTCGCTGGCGAACAGAGAAAGCGACTTTGTTTTATAATATGTAGTGATATACATATAAACCTTCCTCTTGAATCAGTTTCAAAGATTTAAGCATACATAGGGACATAGGGATATGGGGACAGAGAAAGCGACTTAGCTTTATAATTTATGCAGTGTAGTAATGCGAGAGTTACTTTTAAAAAACTTATCTTAAACATCGATTTCTAAGTAAACTGTCCTTAATTCCGTTCAACAATAGAACAGGGCCTCGAGTAACTGATCTCTACTCGATATGAAGATGGCCCTTTATTCAGTCGTTTAATATTTAACAGGAAGGGTCTTTTATTTAGATTTAATTAGATATGAAAGTTAGGATTTTAAGTACCTATCTACTAATTATTTGTGTTTCAATCATTTTGCTTTCTTAAAAACAATAAAATTAATTAAAAATAAAATATGATAAAAAGGGGTGATAATTAGAGGGCGTAAAAAAAACGCTCCACGATATCCGTTGCAAGGATGCCCAGAAGGCTGGCAGCATTGTCACGTTGAATGGCAATGCTTATGGGTTGTGCCAGCTCTCTGGTTTGGTATAGCGGTCTGGTTGATCTGAAAATGCATTCAAATTCTAATTCATTTATTGTTTGTCACAGGTGAAATATCTGGTCTTATGATTACAAAATCTTGAATCGCTGCAACATACCTTTAAGGTGTACATTATTTGATTTTGTTTTTTAATAGTGTCATAAACGTGGTGGTGACTATGGCAAATACCCTTCCGCGGGGGAGGCCCATGTTCAGCAGTGGACGTTATTCGGGCTGACGATAATGATGGCATATACTTTGTACTTAGCTAACGGTATTGCCCCGTTGAAAAGCAATGCTTGCGTTGCTATTCAACGGGGCAATGCCGCTAGCATTCTGGTTACGCAGTAGCATAATAATATATCCTTTCCAACTATAAACGCGAAAGTTTATGAGTATCATGAGTATGGATGGATTTTGTTACTCTTGCACGCAAAAACAACTACACGGATACGTCTGAAAGCACGTGGATAGTTAATAACCTTGATTGACATACAGGTTACAAACATCACGCTTCGACCCACTGGAGCCGAGCACAACTTTGTCCACGTGGTGTTGTTATTCCTTCGGTTTTTTAATTATTCCACGGGAATTCATTAATTTTCTGGGATTAAAAGTTGGGCTGTAAGGTACCACGGAGATTAGCCCGTACAAACAGACAAAGAAACATTTTTTTTTAATTTGTCTGTTATCTGTTTGACTTACGTTTTAGTGTTTTTTTCTATGTACAGACGTGCCTCTACAGTTTTATTATATGTATAGATTTTGTATGCATTGTGAATTTTCTTGACAAGTACAAGTGTATGTAAATACCTAAGTGAAGAATAAATATCGTTTGGAGCCACTGAAGCTAAGTAACGCGGGTAAAACTACAGAGCGTAGATAGTTTAAGCCTGTTTGTAGACTGTGATATTATCTGACGCAAATAACTCGACATATTAAGCGTGCCTCAGTACATTTTGATTAATAAATTCAGTTATGTTAATAACGCCGCGATGCCGAGTTAAGATGTAAAGTGCTTGCAAAATATAAGCCATCCCTTTAACGGTATAAAGTTTGTTGTATAGAGAAGTTTCTTTAAAATAATATTTTTATAGGGTTCCGTAACCGAAGGGTAACAACGGGACTCTATTATTAAGACTTCGCTGTCTGTCTGTCACCAGGCTCTATCTCAAGAACTGCGATAGCTAGACTGTTGGAATTTCCACAAATGATGTATTTCTGTTGCCGCTATAACATCGCGTGATCAGATAGGACCAACCCACAACAATTACTCAAATAAAATAAAATAAATATTTAAGGAGAGCTTCCATTCAACAAACGTGATTTTTTGCCCTTTATTGCTCGATAGGCAGGCACTTGAAAATGGCACGGAACCCTTCGTGCGCGAGTCCGACTCGCATTTGGTCGGTTTTTAATTGTAAAGGATGTACTTCAAGGGTTTTTTGATGAGACTTTGGTTAGGTTCTGATTATAAACGAGAAGTAGGGACGCCTCTACACTCCGGGCGTCCCAATTATTTGGAAAATGGGCCACTATAAGTGTGGCCCAGAAGATCTCGCGGTGCCATATTGGCCGCGGGTGCCATCGGGAGGCCGGATTGCTTATGTGTACCCGGCCCCCGCCAACGACGGATCGAAGGAGTGTCCGGGTGGTTTTTGGTGGTGCAGGGTCCTCTCCTCGTGGTATGAGTTAGCATACCACGCTATGGAGAGGGCGAGTCGCACTTATCCCACCGCCAGCGCGCGGATACGCTGCAGCGGCGGTTGGAATGTGTAAAACCATTTCCTCCCCGAACAAAAAAAAAATAAAATGTTCTGATTATGAGATTTGTTTACTTTTAAGTGCATACTTATTTAGTTTTGAATTGTTTTTTTCGTTTGAAGGCGTTTTATTTTTAATTATTAAAATTCTTCTCTTCTTCCCCAGGTCCGCGAAGCTAAAGTCCTTCTGGTTCAGCATATCGGATGAGCCTCTCCCAGCGCTGGACTTGCTCTCAGCTGCTCTCCTATCAGCAGAGTACGAGCGGGCTCTAGGTAGAGCTAGGGCCATGCCCGAATCGAGGACCACGCCTTTTTTTGGAGCATTTCTTAGAGAATTAAGGTGAGTTTGTTTTTCTTTTGTTTGCCTCCGTGACTAAGCTGTATTAGTTTCGAAGGTCGTGGATTCGATCTCTACGTCGTACAAGAAATTTTACGTGTAAATTTTGTCTGGTTAGTCGAGGGACTCCGAACCGGCGCACGCGACCACAAGATCCGACTCGACTTAAAGTGCTTTCCGAGGCAATACCCTCATTGCCTCGGAAAGCACGTTAAGTCGTTCGTTCTGATCGTGACTTGTGATCTTGTGGTCGCCCGCGCCGGTTCGATCCTCACTTGCCTAGCGTGGTGATTATGGTAAAAACCTTTCCTCAGTAGGAGGCCAATGTTAGGGCTATACCTAAGGTGCAGGTTCGAATCCTGCCGGTGGTCAAAATTTAGTAATCGGAAAACTTTTTCATAAGTAATTCAACAAATTTAAAACCTTATATTTGACCCAACAACTGTACGTTTCATCTTTATTAAGCAAAACTTCCTTTTAGTTTTGTAAAAAATAAACTTTTACCTTTCTTTTAAAAGCGAAAAGTTTCCGCCTGTCGAATATAATAAAGCATTCAAACGATAATAATAACATCCTGAAACTGAAAACGATTATGAATTAAACATCCCTCGATATATTTACAGAGATGTTTGTGCGAACGGGGGCATTTTGAGTCTGGGATAGGGTTGCTATTAATGTTTAGGCGCTGGTCTGGTCCGGTCCGGGGGGTTGGGGTTACCGTTCGTTTACAATTTTTACATTTTTTTATTTTGCTAGCTTGTTTTGGCTGTGTTCTAGTATTCTTGTTAACCCCTCCTGTTAAGCTAAAATGCTTGTGTTACGAGTGGGTTCACGTCGGTAGTGCAATGGGTGGGGTTCGAACCGGCGACCTAGACATTGGACTATGGCTGCTTTGGAGCGGTAACATTAATATATAACCAGAAACAACAAACGAACTACCCTTACAACACGCGCTGAAATAAGGGAAAACACTCGCTCCACATGGGCATATATATTTCAAAGTAACCGAAAAGATATCTTATATTTTACACAAAGATTTCTTGTAATCATACCCCTTCTGAGACTTAAAGCGAAACCCATTTTTTTTAAAAAAAAAAGTCTTCTCCCGCACTAGTGAAATAAATCCTGTGTCGCGGGGGACTTTACAAACATTCATATAACGGACACAAAGAACACCCAGACTCAGAACAACTATTTGTGGTTCACACAAACAATTGTCCCGGGTGGGAATTGCACCCAGAACACCAGGTCTCAGAGGCAACTATCATAACCACTGAGCCACCGGTGCAGTCAAACTCATACCATTACGCCACGAAGGCTATAAATATAAATATAAATAAATCATCATCATCATCATCAGCCCGTATAACGTCCACTGCTGAACGTGGATCTCCTACCGAGGGAGGGAGGATATTTGCCATAGTCACCACGCTTGGCAAGCGGTGACCGCAGTATTATGTTGTACCACACAATAACACGCTGCTGCTCGTTCCTTGATATACGATTATTATAGATGATGTTATAGCAATCGGAACCAACGGCTTAACGTGCTTTCCGAGGCACGGAGAGTAGTCCCTCAACTAACCAGTTCCGGAAGGAAATATAAGAAATTACTCAAATATTCTTGTCCGGCATGGGGATCGAACCCACGACCTCCGAGATTTTAAGCGATACTTATACTTACCGCTGCGCCACGGAGGCTGTCAAAAATAAAATACATTTATTTAAAATATCTTAAACTATCATTACAGGTTTAGAAACCTAATGCGATAGCTAAGACTACTTATACTATTAACTTTTTTAAATAATACAAGTACTAACAATTACAAATAACTAAACAATAACTTAACACAAAATTACTTTTAACTAAAACGATACAACCTTTTAATTATAACAGTAGTGTAATCTTCACACAAAATTAACTTAAGTATGTTTTACAGTCAAAAATTAAAAATAAACGAAACAATAAACATAAAGTTACACTAATTGTTGCTTTCGTAACATATAATATATGTTACAGTCAAAACTTTAAATCGGTCTAAGCCACTTTTGACTGCAATAATAATTTGTATGGAATTTGGATCTGGCAATTCGCCGGCCGCTGCCGCGGCACACTCGCTTAGCTTGCTCAGGTCGTGCGTTGTGGTCACAGTTCTAACCTAACCTAACCTACAGAAGTTGGAATCCTGGTGTTTCTTTTAACAGTCAATTTTTTTTTTTCGTACGGGCTTTTATGTAGTTAGCCCCCCGAGGTTTTGCTACTTCACCGGTCATAAAGGCGAGCAGAGCTCCAGCCTAGATAAATGGTTTAAAAACTACAAACTAAGCAACCTGCGCCAGAGAGCGTCCCCTGTGGGACTTGGACCTCGGCTCAGGGCGGTCGCTGACGGGAAGATTGAGGGATTATGGCTTTTAGTTCAGGGGAGTTTTGTGCAACTTTCGCTCTACTTTACAGTTCGCGGGCCTCTCGGACTTCGGGCCTACGAGAGCATCTCGTTACTGGAATTTTATTTGAGCCAATATGGACCCGTCAAAACTACGTTTGCTTGATTTTTGCAGTCGAAAGTGGTTTTGACCGATTATAAGTTTTGACTATAACATATATAAAATTACTTTTGCAAAGTAACATTAAGTTAATATAAAATACACTGCGTTAATATTAAATTTAATTGAAAATTTGTTCTAGTTTATATAAACTAGAACAAATTAACAATTTACGAAGCGGTAACAACAACTCTACAACAATATCAATCATCTCTACATTTTCGCTCCACTGACTTTAGCTCTACGTGTTGTTTTTTAATTATCCGTATGAACATTGCTCTGAAACCCAAAAAGTACACCGAATTGTAGAGACTACTCTACCTAGAGACTGGGCCGTATTTTTACAATTTGGGGGCCCTTGTTTTTGTCCTTTCGAAAATGCATTAAAAAACCATAACAGGAGACTCCAAGGCGTAGTGGTATAAATCTCGGAGGTGGTAGGTTCGATTCCTACGCTTTACAAGAAACTTTGTTTACATTCTAGGACTTATTTCCGGGTCTGGTTGGTTGTGGGACTATCCAAATGCCTCGGAAAGCACGTTAAGCCGTTGGTCCCGATTGTTTAAACATTATCTGTACATCGTCGTACGTGTATACCGGGGCACGGGGCGGCAGTGTTTCGCTAAGTTCAACATAATACTGCGGTCACCAACCCGACTTCCAAGCTTGGTGACTATGGAAAAACCCTCACTCTCCCCATTTTCAGCTGTGGACGTAAAGTGACCATTTTTTTTTACGCCGTGGCTCCTGCCATTCTCGGGGCCCCAGAGTGTTACAGTATTATGGGTGGGCCTGTCTAGAGATCGACGCAAAAAAATTTAGTGAACGTCGAACATTTTTCAATTGTTATTGCGTACTTCAGTGGAATGGAAAAAGGTGTTGTCTGTATTTTGCAATTTTTAAATGGATTAGTAAAATAACAATTTCGGGCTTATTTGTTTTGTAGATACGTTAAACTAAGTAACTCCCGTGAGAATTCCTAATAGATTTTTGCAAAATTGTAATCTCGCGGGATCACGTTGGATACGTATGCCGCTTTTTTTTTCGTTTTGACTTACTTTGGTAGCCACGAGGCTTTTGCTACTTCACCGGGCATGACGGCGAGCAGAGCTCCAGCCTTAATAAATGGTTTAAAAACTACAAACTAAGCAACCTGCGCAAGAGGGCGCCCCCTGTGGGGCTTGGACCTCGGCTCAGGGCGGTCGCTGGCGATGAGATTGAGGGATTATGACTTTTAGTATTTAAGGGGAATTTTGTGCAACTGTCCTTCTACTTTACAGTTCGCGAGCCTCTCGGACTTCGGGTCTACGAGGGCATCGGATGGTTCTTTGCAAACTAAGGGTTAGGAGGACGAGGGGGGATGGATACAGGCCGCGTCCAAGCGTAATATCTTGAGATCTAAGAGTAGATGGGAGGCCTATGTCCAGCGGTGGACGTCCTACGGCTGAAATGGTAAATGATGAAAATTCTTTTTTTTGTCCACCGTTTTTTTTGTGCATAACTTTTTAAATCAATATTAATTGTATCTCTTTCTTTCGCAGGGAAATCCTAGCTGCGGCTCCCTCTCTTACCGGCGGGAGTCAGTCGGTAGGAGCCACGCCAACCCACAAAAGAGAGTTCAGAAGAGAGTCCACGAGAGATTCTACTAAAGATGAAAGGTATTATTATAAATATACTAAATCCCGTGCGCAGATTCACCTACGTAACCCCTGTTCCCGTAGAAACTTCATAATTATATATATTATTATGTTAAACCCGGATAATGTAGATTTCTATATTTCAAAATTCAGATTAATAACATTCGACCACCGGTAGGATTCGAACCTGCATCTTAGGTTTAGCCCATAATTGTTTAACCAATTAGGAGGAAACAAAGTGGGCCACATGAAAAAAAAAATTAAAAAAGAGGGTTCTACTCAGTTTTTTTGCACTGTTTCTCAGTAGTCGCCACTGCACAGTAGGGAAAAAATATGACGATTCCAAACAATGTAACCATTTTTACGCAATAAATATTTTTTTTGAATTTTGAATTTGAATTAATCGAAAGGGCAGTGGCGAAAACTTAGCTGACTTTAATTTCAGCGTCTCAAAGTGACTTATATACGAAGGCAGTTTTATTAATTTTCTACGTTTTTTCAAAGTATCACATCACCTAGTTAACTTCGGATAAAAAAAATATTTTAAATGAAAAGTTATTTGATTTTTCATTGACAATTAGTGATACATTGCTATGGTGACCGATCAACATTCGTCATTTCATACTTATGTAAAAGTGCTAAAGTATTTTTACTTTTAAAACAACGACAATAAGAGTTATTTTACTATGACGTATTGAGCCGAAGAGTCGGTGAGTCGGTGAGTGAGCGACATGCGAAATAGTTCACCACTCAGATTATGACAATCATGCGAAAGTCCTTTCTGATTCTAAAACTATCAGTCACTTTTTTTGACATTTTAATCAATCTTTCATTCTTTGAAATTCATCTCTTTGTATCACATCGACAACACATTGCCAACCTCCGGTAGCGTAGCGGTATTTGGCTCGCTTTAAATCTCGGAGGTCGTGGGTTCGATCCCCACGCCGGACAGGAAATCTTTTTGTAAATTCTAAGATTTTCACAGGAAGGATAGGAAATCTTTTTGTAAATTCTAAGATTTGAAGAGCTTATTTGTTTGTATTGAATAGGCTCCGGAATTACTGGACCGATTACAAAAATGATTTTACCATTAGAGAGCTATGTTTTTTAAATGTTTTGAACACTTTGTGGAAAAGTTTACCTTATACTGTACTAGCTGCGCCCCACGGTTTACCCGCGTTACTCTGCTGCAGTGGATTGGAGCGTAATGTTTTGTAGCCTATATGATAATCCAGCGTATAACCTATCCCGGTGCAAAATTTCAGGCAATTCCGTTAATTGGTTTTGGCGTGAAAGAGTAACAAACATTCATCCATCCATACTTACAAGGTTCGCGTTAATAATATTAGTAGGATTTAAAAATTCAGATAAATAAATAACGTCCCCGTTAGAAATGTGTTATATCATCATCATCATCAGCCCGTGTAACGTCCACTGCTGAACATGGGCCTCCTCCCGAGGCGAGGGTTTTTGCCTTAGTCACCACGCTTATCAGGCGGATTGGTGACCGCAGTATTACGTTATACCACACAAGGAAACGCTGCTGCCCGTTCCTTGATATACAATTATTAAAGATGATGTTATAACAATCGGGAGCAACGGCTTAACGTGCTTAGGGAGGGTAGTCCCTCAACCAACCAGACCCGGAAAGGAATCTTAGAATTTACACAAAGATTTTTCGTCCGGCGTGGGGATCGAACCCGCGACCTCCGAGATATAAAGCGAGCCAAATACCGCTACGCTACGGAGGTTGTATTGTCATGTTGTCTACAATGTTATCAATCACTTATCGTATATTGAACATAAAGCTCCATTCTCATAAACATCTCGATCCCTTTTTCCCCCGATACCGTAAGTTATGAAATTTTTCCCCGAAATTTGGGAAAACACGTAAAGGGTAATATCTGAAGTGGCTTCAAGCGTTCACAGTAACTTAGAAATGGACCTCAATTCTGCTAATATTATAAAGCGGTAAATTTTGTTTGACCTCCGTAGCGCAGTGGTATTTGGCTCGCTTTAAATCTCGGTGATCGTGGGTTCGATCCCCATGCCGGACATGAAATCTTTATGTAAATTCTAAGATTTCTTTCCGGGTCTGGTTGGTTGGTTGAGGGGCAACCTTCCGTGTCTCGGAAAGCACGTTAAGCCGTTTGTCCCGATTCTTATAACATCATCTATAATAATCGTATATCAAGGTGCAGCAGCGTTTCCTAGTGTGTTATGACATAATACTGCGGTCACCAATCCGCCTGCCAAGCGTGGTGACTATGGCAAATACTCTTCATCGGAAGGAGGTCCATGTTCAGCAGTAGACGTTATACGGGCTGATGATGACAGTTTGTGTGGTTGTAGGAGGTAATCTCAAGATCTAGTGAACAGACTATGCAAATTATTTTACCAATAGAAAACCACATTATTTGTGAGTGTCATTTATAGTGTCGTCTAAATAAAGCTGAATAATTTGTTTGCTTGACCGCGCTAACCTCAGGAACTTCAGGACCGATTTCAAAAATTCTTTCACGGTTGGTAAGCTACACTTTCCCCGGATGACATAGGCTATAATATCACTACATAGTATAAAACAAAGTCGCTTGCCGCTGTCTGTCCGTCCCTATGTATGCTTAGATCTTTAAAACTTCGCATCAGATTTTGATGTGTTTTTTTTTCAATAGATAGAGTGTTCTAGAGGAAGGT
Organism: Nycteola revayana; assembly: GCA_947037095.2. Lineage (NCBI taxonomy): Eukaryota > Metazoa > Arthropoda > Insecta > Lepidoptera > Nolidae > Nycteola > Nycteola revayana. Next base: position 8,766,983 of record OX344840.2, read on the forward strand.
TTATGTATATGATACATCAGCATTGCACCCGTGCGAAGCCGGGGTGGGTTTAAGGTTTAAGTTTAAGTATATTTCAATATAAACAAACAAACAATCAAATCTTTCCTCTTTATAATATTTAATAAAGCTAAAAATCTGTTCAAATTCCTGCCCAGTTAAGTAGCAAGCTGGGGCTTTATTCGTCTTTTTGCTCAGTAGGAAAAGCCTCATGGCTAACTACATAGTTCCGTCCATCAAAATAAAACTCTCGTTTTTAAATTAGCAGAATCGGGGTACTGGTCCCAAAGGGTTTAAGCATAAAAATAATATTTTGTGATCGTGTGACTTGAATCCCAAGAAAGTTTTGGATGTGAACTGACATATTGATGGATATAGCAATCTAGCTTCCGCGCATAGTTCCACTTGCGTAACTCCTGCCCTCGTAGGAGCTTCATATTTATATAGCCTACATCCGAGCAGAAAGATGATGATACATACATACATAAACTCACGCCTGTTTCCTAGCGGGGTAGGCAGAGACAATGGACCTCCACTTGCTACGATCCCTACACACATCTTTCGCTTCATTCCCTCTCATAACATTCTTCATACAAGCACGTTGGTTTAGGGTGGATCTTATTTGACCTTTTGCGAGGATGTCTCCGATTTGGTCATGATGATGATGATTTAGAGATGTCAGTCATTTCAGTCTATATACATTATTGGTGTCCTGACGTTATTCCTAGATCGATGACGATATTACTCAGAAAATGTTTTTTACTAGACCAATGACGTCATAAAATGGCTAATCGGAAATAAAAGACATAGACAGAAAAAGACATATTGTGTTTATACAACCATATCCAAGGTTTTTCAACCGAAATTATTATATTTAGGTTCATCATCATCAGCCCGTACAACGTCCACTGCTGAACACGGGCCTCCACCCGTGGGAGGGTTTTTGCCATAGTCACCACGCTTGGCAGGCGGGTTGGTGACCGCAGTATTATGTTGTTACACACAAGGAAACGCTGCTGCCCGTTCCCTGGTATACAATTGTTATAGATGATGTTATAATAATCGAGACCAACGGCTTAACGTGGTTTCCGAGGACACGGAGAGTAGTCCCTCAACCATCCAGACCCGCAAAAAAAGAATTTACACAAAGATTTCTTGTCCGGTATGGGGATCGAACCCACGACGTCCGAGATTTAAATCAAGCCAAATACCGCTAGGCTACGGAGGTTGTCATATTTAGGTTCCATATGATAAATACTTTCAGTATCATTGTAACATAAATTCAATTTCAAAATTCATTTATTCCGTAAATATGGTTACATTTGTTTGGAATCGTCATATTTTTTCCCCTTCCGTGCAGTGCGTGACGTGGCGACTACTGAGAAACACTGCCAAAAAACTCAGTAGAACCCTCTCTAAATATTCATTCATCTTCATAATTTTATATAGTTTCCATTCTTTCTCTAACCGCTCCGCAAGGAAACAATTTTGCTTTTTCTCTGACCTGAATGCCACGGCACTCACGAATGCACGAAAGAGCAACCTCCGTAGCGTAGCGATATTTGGCTCGCATTAAATCTCGGAGGTCGTGGGTTCGATCCCCACGCCGAACAGGAAATCTTAGTTTAAATTCTAAAATTTCTATCCGGGTCTGATTGAGGTACTACCCTCCGTGTCTGGAAAAGCACGTTAACCCGATTGTTATAACATCAAAAATTATAGTCAAAGTCAATTATATCTTTATTCATTTAGACACAATTCAACAATAATTAAATCATGTTCTGATGATGCGTCCATTTCTTTTCATATAGATGTCGTATATAATCGTATATCACGGAACGGGCAGCAGCGTTTCCTTGTGTGGTACAACATAATACTGCGGTCAGCAACCCGCCTGCCAAGTTTGGTGACTATGGAATAAAAACCCTCTCTTGGGAGGAGGCCCATGTTCAGCAGTGGACGTTATACGGGCTGATGATGAGGAGCTTTAGCTTCCTGCGCGCGTTTTCACCCTCATAACTCCAGTTACCGTAGAAACATCTAAATTATAATATTGCCTTTAGATTTCTTCGATGAGTGGGCTATCTATCAATTACCTAATCTCATTTAATCTAATTTAAAAAGACAAAATATCTAGTTGATTGACAGAATAAGGAATAGCGTGATAAGAGAACGGTGTGGAGTGAAAGAGGACGTGATTACGAAGATAGAGAAGGGAATGTTGAGATGGTTTGGTCACGTGGAAAGAATGGATGAAGAAAGATTGACAAAACAGGTATACATGGCAAGTGTGAGTGGCACAGTCGGAAGGGGAAGACCTCGACGAACGTTCTCTGACACAAAGTAACGCCTGACTCTATTAATTATAATCTCATTTAATTCACTTACCTAATCAAATCAGGATTTAAAGGAGGGCATCGAGGGCAACAGCCCCGGGGCTTCCTCAATAGAGGGGCAAACTCTACAACTTTTCTTTTCTTTTTTTTCGGTGTTGTACATTTACATACATTTTTTTATATTCTTAGTAGAGTTTTGCAGTCTACTAGTATTAAGCTAACCTAAAATGCTTGTGTTACGACTGGGCTCACGTCGGTAATGCTATGGGTGGGGTTCGAACCAGCCGCGGCGACCTCAAGATCGCAAGTCCGACGCCCTAGGCATTGGGCTACGGCCGATTAATGTAATACTTCTTATATATTGTAGTAACGGTTATTCATCTAGAGGTATACTTGTTTACTTAAATTAGAAGTCAGTAAAATATCAGAAATCAAATTGACCAGAAAAGTAGGTACGTAGGTACCTACTTTTCCGGTACATACTTACTTATTTCTACACATTTAGAGGGAAACTAATTTGTGGCCATAGAGACTCTTCTCCTTCATTGCCCCGAGGCCTCCAATATCCGGCCCTGTACCTAATCCCTATACATGATACAGGTTCCTCGTAAAGTGAAGGTAAATATTGTGATACAATCAAATGTCTGACTTATCCATTCTTTTGCAGAGGATCTCTGAAAAAGGACACAAGAAGAGAGAGTGGCAAACGAGTGGACCAATCGACGACAACCAGTCCCTTAAGAGACAGCTGTAAACGAGACTCTAGACTCACAGACTCGAATAAACAAGTGGTAAGCATCACCATTTTAACGCCATATTACTAGCAGAGATTTTGCAGTCTACTAGTATTCTTGTTAACCCCTCATGCTAAGCTAAAATGCTTGTGTCACGCGTGGGTTCAAGTCGGTAGTTTAATGGGTGGGGATCGAACCGGCGACCACAAGGTCACATATCCGACGCCCTAGCTATTGGGCTATGGCCCCTTCAAACTGAAATGTATAAAAGCCGTAATTTCCTGTAATTAAATCAAAGCTCCTCGATGCAAAATCAAACTTACTAGCTTCCTACTCCTACTCACCAAAACTGATTTCCATTATTACAAGAAATCGCCGTAGGGTAGTAGTATTTGGCGGCTTTAAATCTCAAAGGTCATGGGTTCGATCCCCACGCTAGACAAAAAATCTTTGTGTATATTCTAAGATTTATTTTCGGGTCTGGATGGTTGAGGGACTACCCCCCGTGCCTCGGAAAGCACGTTAAGCCGTTGGTCCCGATTGTTATAACATCATCTAAAACAATCATATACCAGGGAACGGGCAGCAGCGTTACCTTGTGTGTTACAACATACTACTGCGGTCACCAACCCACCTGCCAAGCGTGGTGACTATGGCAAAAACCCTCTAATCGGAAGGAGGCCCATGTTCAGCAGTAGACGCAGTACGGGCCAATGATGATGATGATTACAAAATCTAAAGCTTATTAATTTTCCTTTAAACAGTACATAGCATCATTCGACGAAGAAGGTGAACAAACGCCCGGCTGGAGACGAGTAGGGCCCGAGGGTCTGGTCAACTTGGAGAAGGTCTACCGGACGCAGGCTGTCATGGACCACATAGCCAGCTTCCATCAACACCACCATGCATTAGCTAGGAATAGTTCGCCGAGCTTTGCTGATTATTTAAGGTGGTTGTTTTCGACATTTTTTTTTATCATATTTTTTTTTTGTGAAATGCATTTTCTCATTTCCTCCGCCGCTGCAGCGTTCCCGCGCCGGCGAAGGGGTATGTGGGACTCGCCCTCTCCATAGCGTGGTATGCTAGTCATACCACGAGGAAAGGACCCTACACTACTAAAACCCCCCGGATACCCCTCCATCCGCTATTGGTCAGCCAGTCCAACAGCGGACGGAGGGGTGATTTTTATGTTAGCCATATTATTGTTTGAAGTACTTACTGACAAAATTAAATAACAACAAAGATTTGAAATAAAAAGGGTAAATATGGTAAAATAAAAGCGGCTAGTTACATCTTAAGATGCATGCACTTCATTATTTCACAAATACTAGCTTAAAGGTTCTTGAAAAATCTTACATGCCTTAAACCTTAGCCCATAGAGACATCAAAAGTAAAGACGGAGCGCTGCGACTAACATACTGAAGCTGGTAAAAACTCGGCCTTGGCGTGTACGTACACAGCTTACGCACACACGCATACCAAAGCTATGCCTTACCTTGTCAGTCGATATATCATTCTATCGCAGCGTTAGTTGCTTGATGCCATAACAAACTTCATTATTAGTTAACAAAAACTCCTAATTGTGTCATGAAATGTCCTCTAATGTCCTCCCTTAGTTTGCAAAGATCCATCCGATGCCCTCGTAGATTTGAAGTCCGAGAGGTCCGCGAACTGTAATAGTAGTAATAGAGCGACAGTTGCACAAAACCTAAAATACTAAAAGTCATAATCCCTCAATATCATCCCCAGCGACCGCCCTGAGCCGAGGTCCAAGACCCACAGGGGGCGCCCTCTTGCGCAGGTTTCTTAGTTTGTAGTTTTAAAACCATTTATTAAGGCTGCAGCTCTGCTCGCCATTATGCCCGGTGAAGTATGTAAGTCCTTCCGAAACAAAAAATGGTGTACAAATCAAAGCTCAACGTTATTTTTATAACACTGTGAACCATAGCTACAATTTTATCCACACTACTGAAGAAAACAAATGGCTTCAGTGCATTGTTTGAAAGTGTTCCATCTTTAAGGTCACCAAAGTTCACAAACTTCAACAGAAGCTAATCCCTTTCTTCTTGCAGAACAGCAATGCTGGGGTGTGAGGAACCTGTCTTTGTGCAGTCCTCACAGAAGACCAACGGAGAATTCGAAAATGAAGCCTTATACGAGTTAGAAGGGACGGGATACTGCCCCGTCCAGCCTTTACCCCATGACCATGGAGTCACCATGTTTCCTCTCGCCCCCCAGAATGGGGAGAGGATGGATAGGCATTTATTACAGGTATGTGAGTGTATTTCTATTTTAAATTAAGCGCATACTACATTAAAAATTTACGAATAATAGAATTGACAAGCTCCGTAGCGTAGCGGTTTTTGGCTCGCTTTACATCACGGAGGTCGTAGGTTCAGGTTAAGCCTTTGGCCCCGATTGTAATAACATCATCTATAATAATCGTATCTATACCAAGGAACGGGCAGCAGCGTTTTACAACAAAATACTACAGTCACCAACCCGCCTGCCTAGCGTGGTGACTATGGCAATTACCCTCCCCGGGAGGAGGGCCCATGTTTAACAGTGGACGTTATACGGGCTGATGAAGAAGAAGTAATATGGTAACTGCCCTTGAGTTGATAGATGCTGCTGCTCATCCATTAGGTGAATTTCCGCCGCATCTTACAACATCCCATGGGAAGACAAGGGGTAGTACATGGTCATACACTCATGGTCCGCCCAAATAATGACAATTGTTCTTAATATAATTTAATATAGACAGAACAAGCTATTGGACACAATATAGTTAAATAATAAAGTTAAGACTAAAATTATTAAAAACTATTACTAAAATACCTGCTTAATATGCTCATTTATAAATGTTAAAATTATACATAGATTAATAATAAATTATTGTTTTGACTATTTGCAAGTGCCTGTAATAGGTTTAGGTAAATAAAAATGTTTTTTATTTTCTTTATTTATTAGTATAAGTCTTCAAACTTTTCAGAATTTTCTTGGGGCCAAAACAGCTTAATTTCTTCTGCCATTAACTTACTCGTATTTCTAGACTAGTCGCTAAGTGCGCGATCGAGTAATAATTATTTTGTGTTTTCTTCTTAACTTAACTCAACAATAGGACATTGGCAGTCGCAGACCTGATTGAGACACTAGTCTTAGGATCTCGCGGGCCGAATTGATGGCACTGGCGGGCCGAATTTGGCCCGCGGTCAGTAGTTTGGAGACCCCTGTTCTAAGCCAAAAACCACACGGCCTTTAATTAATTATAACCATGATTATAAGGTACATTGTTGTGTGACGCCATGGTTAATCTGACTTTCTAAACGTAAGCAAAATGTTTAATGAAAATTAAGTCACATTGAAATCTTTAATGAAATAATGAATTTATTCAGCACCTAGGTATTTACATACACTTGTACTTGTCAAAATCACAATGAAAAAGAACTGTAATTAATAGGTTATTATTATTATTCTAAGAATTAAACTACTTAGGTAAGTATAACTAGCAAGTGCAACCTGTGAGCGCTGCTAATTGTAGGACATTACAGACAATTCACTCCGTCTGACAGGGTGTCATTAATCCCTCTACTCATAATAAGTTGATATTTACATTAATTATTATAGGTATATATTGAAAATTTATAAAAGCATACAATTAAGTGAAACACACCTGGGGGCCCTTATGAGACCCTTATGAAGTTAGGACTTAAGTCAGATTTATGGATTTAAGAGGAAGTGATCGCTGGCATGGCCTACAGGCGCTGGATCACTGGGCACGGGTAGGAGCACAACGCGGTCCTCGCCGGGAGAGAATCCTACCCTAGCATCTATATATCTACATATCTGTTTTTCTAATATATATTAGTTTGGATTATTATTATCTTCATCTTTTACCGGTTTTCTCGTCGTAGTAACAGCATCTTGAGTCAAATATTCATCTATTTCGCTATGTTTGTTTGTGCACATATATTCATTGTTACCATTGCTGTCCTTAATAATATTTAAATTAATAACTTCAGTAACTTCTACATCATCATTCTTGATATTGATATTAATTTCTTTTTTTTCGTCTTCGCCACTAATTATATTTGCATTTATTATCCAATTGTCTTTTGTCAGAACTCCATTAACTGCGCAAGATAGAGTGACACCCGAAAAAGACGCAGATGAAGAAATTGAGTTTGATTTAATTGGTTTCTCTTTATCAGTTCTGTGATTTACGTCATCCGTTACAACATGTGAATAATCAGTTGGTACATTATCAGGATTATTTACATTATCAATTCCTATTTCATTTGGTTTGAATTCATTAATCTCTATAACATTATGGATTTGTGTTTTTGTCATATTATTAATATCATGTTCGGTTCTATCGCATACAAAGTCAGTGGAGTTAAGTTTGTCCCAAAACTTGCCATTCAATTTAAGAGGTTCTTTGCAAGGTATTGGCCACAATTTACTGTATGAATTATTAATTATCCAATCTCTTAAAGGTTGTAAGTTACAGTCACATCGCCATGGGTTATCATGAAGTTGGAAAAAGACTAGTCTTAAAATTGTTTTTCATAGATTTTACAATATCAGCGCTGATAATTTTGAGTTTGTTATTATTTAATCTTAAAACATGAAGTAGAGGTAGATTTAAAAAAGTTTTGGATCCAATTTCTTCAATTCTATTGTAACTTAAATCCAATGTTTGCAATAATGGAAGACCGTTGAAGAGATAGTCTTCTAGTTTCACCAATAGATTATTATTAAGATAAATCTTTCTAACAACTTGAAAAGCTTCACCTTCAAATGTATGTTTAGGCAGTTTTCTAATCAAATTTTTAATTAAATCCAATTCTAGTAAATTGGCCAGTCCATTGAAACTTTTGTTATGTATTATAGTAACATTGCTGTTTAATATGTAAAGTTTTTTAATGTTGAGTAAACCTTTATTACGGAATCCGTTTTTGGGTAGCTCTGTTATGTTATTGCCACTTAGGTTTAGAATTTCTATTTCCGGGCTTAGATTAGGTATTTCTTCTAAATTGGCATCAGAACAGTCTGCTCCCTTCTTACCAGTTATCCAAAGGCACTTGCATTCCTTTGGACAATCTTCTGTGAAGTCTGAAGACACTGTTAATAGAATTATACTTAAGAGGAATATGGAAAGCCTCGCCATTGGAACGGCCTTAGTTTATTGATGGGATCTGAAAACAAATATATATAATTGTAAATAAGATTGTTTTATAATATTAGTATATATTAGACAGTGAGTTAAAAAATATTAAATTTCATTCCCTTCAATTATATCCTAGGATCGAAAAGCTATTTGACATAGCCATTGGCCTTAGGTATGCTTAGGATGTGCCATTCTACGTCAGAAACATTAGTCGTATGTGCCTTTATCGTGAACTGGCACTTACGACCAAATGCTTCTGAAGATAATAGTAACTCCGTCCTTACGCTTCTGAGGTCCAGAGTTTTAAGCGTTATTGCCCTTTTTACCTACCTCAACGGTATGTCAAGGGGCTGATAAAGTCAAAAGGGCTATTTTGACTTTGCCAGGTCCACTGCTGAACATAGGCCTCCTCCTAAACAGACCTTGGTAAGCCAGGGTTTTAGAGGGAAATTGTCATAATCACCACGCTTGGCAGATGGATTGGTGACCGCGGTAAGATGAGAGTATCATAGAACTGATAAATGCTGTTGCCCATCCCATCAGTTGCATATTATTATTATCAGCTTAGGCGAATCTTACGACACTCAGAGGAAAATATAGGGTGGTATATTCTTAGCCAAAAGCCACACGGCTCCAAGCCCATAGATTAAAAAAAAATGGTAGTTGCTATATCATAATTGCCTGGCTAAGGGTTAAAACAATCTATACTAATATATAAAGCTAAAGAGTTAGTTTGTTCGCTTGAACGCGATAACTTAATTAAAATAATGGGCCGATTTTAAAAATTTTCAGTGTTTGATAGCCCATTTATCGAGAGAGTTTAAAATAAAATAAAATCATTTTTATTTACGTAAACCTATTACAGGCACTTGCAAATAGTCAAAACAATAATTTAATATTCAGTATTATTATCTATAATATTATCATATTCTATAAATTTTCTAATTAAACTTAAATTAAGTATTTATGTTATTATTTCAATTATATTTTAGTCTTAGCTTGTTCTGTCTATATTAGGTTAGAACAATTGTCATTATTTAGGTGGACCATGAGTATATATTTAAGTAGTACATAAGTATATAGTGTGTAGGGTATATCCAATTATGAATGACTGGAGGAGTTACGCGAAAGAAACCGCACGCAGGAGCTAGTATCTAGTAAGTAGAAGCAGCCGTCGTCGTCGTAACCTTGTGATCTTGAGGACGCCAGTTCGAACCACCCATTGCACTACCGACGTGAACCCACTCGTAACACAAGCATTTTAGCTTAGCACGAGGGGTTAACAAGAATACTAGAAGACTGCAAAACTGCTAGTAATCTTTTAAAAAAAGAAAAAAAAACTTAATGAAACTTACCAGATATGAGAGTTCCGCACAATTTTGTTAACACATTTGATAACTATATTAAATGTAAATGTCAGTTATCACTGCCAATTCTCAGCGCGAATGAATCGATCTCTGTTTATTCATCCTGTTAAGGTACAGTTCAGATTCAGGATATCCTAAAATGATAAAAGTAGGATGTCTATATTTTACTGCATTTTTTTACCATTTCATATTACAATTTCATTGTCATTATCATCGGCCCGTATAACGTAAACTTCTTCTAAACGCTTGGCAGACGGGTTGGTGACCGCGGTATACAGATAAACGCTGCTATACGCTTGTTAAAGATGATGTTATGACAATCGGGACCAACGGCTAAACGTGCTTTCCGAAGCACGGACCACAACCAAACAGACCCGATATATCTATTTTTTATTTACATTAAGAGTTTCTTGTCCGGCGTGGGGATTGAACCCATTTATACTAATATCATTAAAAGCGTTTGTTTGCTTGAACGCGCCAATCTCAATAACAGACCAGTACGATTTCCGAAATTCTTTCACCACTAGAAAGCTACCTTGTTCAGGTGTAACACCTTCAGAGGCTCGCGAACTGTAAAGTAGAGCGACAGTTGCACAAAACTCCCCTAAATAACTAAAAGCCATAATCCCTCAATCTCCGCGCCGACCGTTACCGACATACCCCGTCGGATTAGTTCGTTGAAGTAGCAATAGGCAGGCCATATAGCACGGAGAACAGATGGCCATTGGTGCCGAAAAGTTCTCGAATGGAGGTCTATAATACAATCAACTAAAAAATATTCCACAAAAAACGAAATTTGTATGTACCATAATATATAATATAGTCACTAACCTGATAATTTAATGTCCAAAAATAACTTCGGCTGCGACAGAATTTAAATGATTTTGAACCTAAACTACCAATAAATAAGGTATTACGTATAGTTTAAAATGGACGTATGGCGTGGGCATATGGCGTTCAGACAAGGAAAACTCGTTTTTATTTCACAATTGATAAAAGCTTTATTATATTATTGTTAGATATATACCTCTATATATTTAGAGCCTGCATTGTTTCATTTTAGGGCAAAGGCCCCTTCCTTGCCTCCATATTTCCCGATCATCGGCAATTATGGGTCAGTCTTTTGAAAAGGTGTCCAGGAAGCTAATTCACTTAAAGTCAAAGTCAATAATTTCTTTATCTAAATCTATATAAATAAAGAAATTATTGACTTTGACTTTGTGTCTACACAATTCAAAAAGAATTAAATCATGTTCTTATGATGCGTCCATTTCTTTTCCTTCCACCAGTTCGAAGACGTGGCAACTGTGAGAAGAACTGGCAAGAAACTCAGAAGAATCCTTTTTTAAATAATCAATTTATCATTACTTTTACAATATTGTTAAGCAGCAGTGTCATTCTAGATCATCCATAATTGCTATTAATGGCTACTAACTTGCTTTTAATCGATTATTAGCCAAATGATATTAACCGGATTATTATCATTGCCCAACACTATTCTAGAGCAAGTTACTCCCAAGCCATTCTGTCATTTACATTGTCTGATATTTTATAATATGCCTTTTTACATAATTTAGCTTTGACAATAGCTTTAAATTTATTAACAGTGATGCAGCAGAACAGCTGATGATGATCATACACTAGCTTCCCGCGCGCGGTTTCACCCGCGTAATTCCTGTTCCCGTGGGAGCTTCATAATTAAATATAGCCTTTATCACTCAGGGTGAATCTATCTTTCCAATTGTGAAAGAATTTTTGAAATCGGCACAGCAGTTTTTGAGTTTATTCATTACAAACATACAGACGAAAATACAAATCTTTCCTCTTTATAATATTATTTATATGGTGCCAATTCTTTGCGTTTTTATACTCTTGATTATTTCTCAACGAAATGTCCGATTGGAATAAAACAAAAAGTTTTTACTTCTACATAAATACCCTTGATAACATAATGCTTAATTTGGATAACGATTAATATTACGATACACATTTAACGTAGTTTCTTTCTTCAGACGATTTAATATTTTTTATGAACATAAAAGCGGTTATTGTGACTAAACTATGATAGTTAGATATGTGCCCTCATGGACTGTTTTGTAGATCTTAATAAGACCTACAAACCCATTTACCCCGGAAAACAAAAAATAAATAAAAAAAGGGCGCTGGTAGTGCTAAAGGGTCGTGGGGCTTTTAGGACCGGGACCGCGGTCCCGGATTCCACCTATAAATTAAATATTTATTTTTCAGTAGTATTCTGGGACCACAAATATAGATTAAAATATGTCTTACGAAAGTACGGTCAACCAAAAAATTTTGAATAAGTATAAATAAAACTATTTTTATTAAATGATAAATTGTCTTTTATTGCTAAAATCACAACTTTCTATTGGAATGAAAAAATATGTAGCTACTTATTAAGAAATATAATTACTATAGATACTATATAGATATGATAATAATGTTCAAAAATGAAATACAACAGTTTTTATCCCTTACATCTACACATTGCACATAACAATCTCCTACCTAAATTTAACGTCCAAAATAAATGACCAAGTAAGTATTGGTCATTGTCTAGAAAAAATTAGATTTTAAAGCTAATCAATTTTCAATACTTTTAAAACTGATGCAAAATTATTTTATATTGTTGAAATGTTTAATGTTAAGTTCAAGACTGTTGATTATATTCAAATAATTATTAACATGTATGCGAGACTAATTTTAAATGGCTTATGTTTAACTTACCATCAGATATAGTAACATATAACACCAAAATTAAACCCGCATTTTAATGTAAAATTGTAACCAAAGTTTTAACATTTCGCTATCGTATTTAAGCAAAATGACTCCAAATAAATCATTGTTAACCCAAAAGTAGTAAATGATCACCAAAAGTACCTAAATGTTTTACTAATTTACTATTCGGTTCTGGCACTCGCCGGCCGCTGCCGCGGCACCGCTCGCTTCGCTCGCTCGGCTCGTGCGTTGTATGGCCGCAGCTCTAACCTAACCTAACCGATTGTCATTTTTCATTGATTTTATTAAGGTAGAAATAGCGCAATAATTTGCTCGCTAAGATTTGGTGATCATTAACTACATTTGGTGTTCGAATACAATTTGAAGTGCAGTCGTGACTAAAATAGCTAGTACTATTATAATTTTAGACTTTATTTTTCTGGTGTCAAGTATATATTTTTGGTGGTCATTATATTTTATCCCATTTTAAATATATTAATAGGTATAGCGGTTTTATGTTGTTGTTTATTATGCTGTTTATTATTTTTAAGTTAAGACAATGATGTGATTAAAAAAAAGAAATATTTTATCATTTTATAAAAATTGTTGTGAGACTGATTTTATATATTGTAAGTTAAAAGATCTATATTTTTGTCAGTTTTTTGCCTTACGTTCGTTCGTAGTAATTGTTTTCAATAAGTGTAGAGATTTTTATTACTGCTGCCATGTGCTCACTAAGATACTGTTTATTTTTGACGTTAAATTTAGGTAGGAGATTGTTATATGCAATGTGTAGTAAGGGATAAAAACATAAATGTTTTAATTGAACTGTTGTATTTCATTTTTAAACATATTATCATATTTATATAGTATAGTAATTATATTTCTTAATAAGTACCTACATTTTTTTATTCCAATAGAAAGCTGTGATTTTAGAAATAAAAGACAAATTATCATTTAACTAAAATTTTATATACTTATTCAAAATTTTTTGGTTGACCGTACTTTCGTAAGACATACTTTACTTTTTTTTATTTGTGGTCCCAAAATACTACTGAAAAATAAATATTTAATTTATAGGTGGAATCCGGGACCGCGGTCCCGGTCCTAAAAGCCCCACGACCCGTGCTAAAACCGGCGCTGACGATATAACTATGAATTCGATAAAATTGTCTTGTATGGACAGGGCTATGCTCGGGGTTTCTCTACGAGATCGAGTCAGAAATGAGGAGATACGTAGAAGAACGCAGGCTACCGACATAGCCCAACAGATTAGTTCGTTAAAGTGGCAATGGGCAGGACATAAAGCAAGTAGAACAGATGGCCGTTGGGACCGAAAAGTTCACGAATGGTGACCGCGGATCGGCAAGCGTAGCGTAGGACGTCCACCAACTAGATGGACGGATGACCTGGTAATGGCCGCGGGGTCACGGTGGATGCAGGCCGCCTCCAACCGTAGCAACTGGAGATCTATTAGGAAGGCCTTTGTCCAGCAGAGGACGTCCTATGGTTGAAATGATGAAAAAAAAAATATTTTTTAAACCGTTATCTTTTTTAAAATACTACCTATACTACCTCTGATGATAATTCATTCGTTTCACCACCAGATCATGCACCACGGCACAGCGTGTATAGTAGCAGAGAGCGAGTGGGGTGGCGCGTTAGCCCACCTGCGGCTCGAACGTGCGTGTGCGCTGCTGGCGTGGTGTAGGACTGCGCATACGCCGCATGTGTCACACGGTAAGTGAAAAAAAAAGGATTCTCTACTTACTCAAGTGAATACATTTTTGCAATAGAGACCACGATAGTGTCGTGATCTCTACTTGTACAATACTTCCTACTAATATTATAAACTCGAAAGTTTGTAAGTATGGATGGATGGATGGATGGATGTTTGCTACTCTTTCACGCCAAAACTACTAAACGGAATTGGCTAAAATTTTCCAACGGGATAGGTTATACGCTGGATTAACATATAGGCTACAAAACATTATGCTCCGACACATTGCCACTGGATCGACATATTGCCACTAGCTGTCCTTTTATTGGGTGGATCAAGTGGACAGGGCTCATTAGTCTGGGCAGCTATTTAAAAAAAAACACTACAGACAGTTGCTGTGAATTTTGGTTGAATGTATCAGTGACTGGCAGAAAATGCCACCGGCATTAAGTCTACCATGTACTATATAGTGCTAAAGTCTTCAATAAAAAACCTTCCTCTTGAACCACTCTCTCTATTAAAAGAAAGAAGAAGCACTAACGTAATTGTTTAAGCTAGAATCTGTAACTTATTTCTTAGACTGGTTAGATAGAAATATTATTACTAATATTATAAGTGCGTCGCGGGCGCAGCTAGTATGTACAATAAAGAGTGTTGTATTGCGTGGTAGAACGCGGTATGCAAGAATAATACTTGGCTGTAAGTATTCACTTGAGTGCATCGTGTCTCACTATGGTGGTCTCTATTCCTGTGTTAATAGACATCATCAAAGTGACTCCTGGAATTCCCAAGCAAGCTCATATTCTCAAGTATTGTCCTTAGCCAAGTTTATTGTAAGTGTACAGGAACGGTTTTTGGTGTTCCTACACAGAAAATGAAGATCTTTGCCGGACGGAGGTATGCCCGGCGGCCGACAGCCATTTCACACTGTTAATTAAGGACGTGTATGTTCGAATAGGCTTGCGAACTTGTATAGCGCGATGCAGGTTAGTTTGGATGCTACGTGCTAAATGGCGCTGCTAGTTATCTTGTAATTAGTGCGGCTACTGTAGATGTCGATACGTAACCTTCCATCATATGGAAACGACCCTCAAATAATTTATTAGTTATAGCCAACCTTACATCTACTATTACAGGATATATCCCAATACAGTAGCGAAGACACCAACTTGTTTATTTCCATTATTTAAATGTTTTGAAACCCTTTATGGAAAAGATTACCTTATACAATATTTCAGAGTTTAAAACATTTAAATAATGTGAAAAACGGGCGGTGTCATCGTTTAATATTTAATACCAAATGTAACTTTGGAGATATTTATCGAAGTAATGCGGATCATTACCGATAGATGGCACTACCGACCCCCTTAGAGACGTGTTACAAAGAGATTAATAAATTTCGAAGACCGGCTGGGGTTCCACCGTAGCCTAATTGGTTAAGGCATTGGGGGCTTTACCTAAGATGCAGGTTCGAATCCTGCCGGTGGTCGAATTTTATTTATCACAATTTTGAAATATTGTTTATTTCCAATAACATATTATTTTATATGCTGTCCTTGTAAATTCACTCAGTTGTACAGTGGAACGAATCTAACTCCGAAGCGATGTCGTTGAGAGTGCGCAGTGCGCGTGTCAGTGGCACCTCCTTCAGTAGGTTAGTGCGCGCGCGGCAGGCTCAGCAGCGGTAGCCGCCGGCGTCTCCACACATACCATGTTTTAATCCCTGCATTATCGTAGCTATCTCAGTCGAAAACTATAAATGCCATTCATCTTTCACAGGAGACACCTCATCAGAAAATGTACAGCAACCAGAAGTGAGTTTATCATACAACCCTGAGGAGGTCATCCCATTAAAATACACCGGCAACTTGGTGCAAGAGAACGAAGCAGGAATTGTTGGCGAAGAAGGGTAAGTAACACATGTTTGGAAGGAAAATTCAATAGCATTAATAATAACTGTGGGATGTGGACTTGGGCGGTCTGTGCGGGAAGATTCAGGGATTAAGCCTTTAAAATTTTTGGAAGTTTTGTGCAACTGTCGATCTACTCCCTTGGCAAATTTGAATATATTGAGTTAAAATTAATCCTAAACGTCAGTAAATTTTTGATCGCTTTTATGTTGGGTGAGGTTCCTCCTACAGGATTTTTTTTACTAAATATAGGCTGACGTTTGTCCATAATCTCGCTTGAAGGCGAAGGGAAAGCGAAGATAAGGCCTAAGATGATACACGCTTGCCTAGAAAGTGTCTGTTCACTTTAGTTTAAAGATGTCTAGATTAAAGCATTTCGGAAAAACTGACCCCGGCAGAGAATTCCACTCCTTAGCCGTCCGCATTATGAAAGAAGAAGCAAATCACTTCGTGCTTATTGAAGGAATGTCTACAACAAAAGGGTGAAACTCGCAGTACCTAGTCGTCCGGTGATGGAAAGGTGAAGGGACTATCAGGTTATGCAGAACTCCACACACTCCCCGAAATGTAGCCGATAAAAAACCGATAGGCAGGATTCGGGTGATAGACCGATAGCACCGATATGACTGATACCAGTTATCTCCATCCGATTGAGCTAAAGTTTGCCGTATTTTGACTTAGAATAGACCTCCCCATGTCTTCCCATGGGTGTCGTAAGAAGCGACCAAGGACCATCCCCCCTCGTTCTCCTGACCTTTAGTTTGCAAAGAACCTTCCGATGCCCTCGTAAACCCGAAGTCCCGCGAACTGTAAAGTAGAGTGACAGTTGCACAAAACTCCCCTAAAATACTAAAAGTAATAATATCTCAATCTCATCGCCAGCAACCGCCCTGAACCGAGGTCCAAGCCCCACAGGGGCGCCCTCATGCGCAGGTTGCTTAGTTTTTAATTTTTAAACCATTTATTAAGGCTGGAGCTCTGCTTGCCCTTATGCCCGGTGAAGTAGCAAAAGCCTCGAGGCTACCAAAGTAAGTCCATACGAAAAAAAATGACTAAGGAGCATACACCTAATGAATAGGCAGCAGCGTCAGGAATGCTAATTAATATATTTCTGCAATAACCAATACGCCTGCCAAACGTGGTGATTATGGCAATATCCCTTAACGGCTTGACAAGGTCTGTAAAGAGCAGCCAGAAGAGTTTGGCAGTGGACGTAAATGGGCTGTTGAAGTTTATTAGATTTTAAATGACGACAACCTCCGTGTCGTAACGTTATTAGTCTCGCTTTGAGTCTAGGAGGACGTGAGTTCGAACCCCACACCGTCTGTCTGGTCTGGTTGCTTGAGGGACTACCCTCCGTGCTTTTAAAATCACGTGAAGCCGTTGGTCCCGATTGTTATAACATCATCTCTAACGAGACAAGCATATGCCAGAGAACGGGCAGCAGCATTTCTCTGTGTATAACAACATCATACTGCGGTCACCAACACGTCTGCCAAACGCAAAACCCC
This sequence comes from Nycteola revayana, assembly GCA_947037095.2. Classification (NCBI taxonomy): domain Eukaryota; kingdom Metazoa; phylum Arthropoda; class Insecta; order Lepidoptera; family Nolidae; genus Nycteola; species Nycteola revayana. Next base: position 8,784,464 of record OX344840.2, read on the forward strand.
TCCCTCGGGAGGAGGCCATGTTTTGCAGTGGACGTTATACGGGCGGATGATGATGATGAAGATGATGAGATTTTAAATGACAGCACTTGGCTGATGTCAACAGCAGATTGTGTTATCATTATTTGTTCTTTAATTATGATCATATTTATCTCCAGGTTCATCGACCTCCAATGCGTCAAAGACATGCGGCTCGGCGGCAAGCTGCTGGAGCCGCGAGACTTGGCAGAACTCATGTCGCTAGCCCGACGACACGGGCTGGAGATGTGTGCCCAAGGACCTCAGATCATCACGCTGGTCTACGGGAAGACCTTGAGTGATAACCGCACGGTTCACTTTGTGCTGCCAGCCTATTCATACAGGTAAAATATATAAATTGAGTTTCTCGAGTAGAAGCTACAAGCTGGCAATCGCAGCGTAGGACGACCGCCTGCACGATGGACTGAGGACTTCATAGGGTTCGCAGGGTATGACTGGATGCAGGCCGCTAGTAATAGGGGACCTATGTTTAGCAATAAATGACAACAGGCTAATATAAAAATGAAGACGATGATATATTTTGAAGATTGACTGCTGCCCGCGACTTCCTCATCATCATTTCAGCCGTAGGACGTCCACTGCTGGACATAGGCCTCCCTCATAGATCTCCAGTTGTTGCGGCTAGAAGCGGGCTGCATCCACCGTGATCGCGCGGCCTTTACCAGATCATCCGTCCACCTAGTAGGTGGACGTCCTACGCTACGCTGGCCTATCCGTGGTCTCCATTCGAGAACTTTTCGGCCTGCGACTTCATTCTAAATCCCATCTTTATCGATACTACCGTTTTGGTGTTTAGGCAGAATACACGGGCAAACAAACAGTCGGACCTAATAAAAAGTAGTCTATAATAATACATTATAAAATTAGTTATCCAAAATTAGCACTTATATCTGCATTTTAGCCTGTACGTTGATCAGTCAGCCAGTCATTCAGGGTTTTGTTAGTTAGCCTAATACGGCAAAAGCGACGCCCTTCTCTGTAACTTGTACGCATTTCCAGAAGCTTGTGGACTAGAAGATGATGATTCGTAAAGAATTAATAATATGCCTATTTTGTTTCAGAGTATGGGCAGTCGGCCTACACTCTGTGATTAGAGCACTCATGAGTCAGGCTAAGCTGGCAGACCGGAGTTTAGCCTGGCTGAAGAATAAATATGTAGCCTTATATTATGAGGACGGATGCTGCTGTGAACCTCTGGTTTCCGATGCTATTAGAGTAAGTATCTATAATAATCAACTTTTTGCCAAAATGGTTATCCAAATGCAACTTCGAAAATATTCACTAACAGCTCAAAGTTAGAAAGTTGGTACGGCGACATCTTTTATCCTTATTTGTCAGACAGACTTATTTAGTTAGCTACCAGGCTTTTGCTTCTTCACCAGCCATTAAGGCAAACAGGGCTCCATCCTTATAAAATGGTTTAAAACTTACAACTAAGCAACCTTAACAAGAGAGTACCCCATATAGGCCTTGGATGGACTTCTCTGCTCAGAATCGATGGCAGGGATTGAGGAATGATTATTTTTACATTTTTTGTGAAGTTTTGTGCAAGATGGTCATGCTCTACGTTACAGTTCGGATCAGGTTCTTTCGCACTTCAGGTCTACGAGGGCATTGGAAGGACAAGAGAACCCTATGCTTTTCAAAATGGATCAGATATTTTTCGATAATCAGAAATCCTCTTCTGCTGTTTCCAGGTATTTGGTGGCCGAGAGTCAACATGCGGTAGTTCCTCTCACTCCACTCCAGTCAAAGGGCCTTACACGGACTCACATTCAGACTCTATCAGAAGTACAGGAATTAAATTTAAGGTAAACAATTATGGTATATTATTAATGGTAATTCTCTACCCCAAAGCCTGCCAGACCCGGACCAAGAAGTGGCCAAGGTAATGCCCGCTAGCCCGTTGATCGGCCATTTTCGATTTCAATTTAATGTGTTTTCAATTTTAGTAGTTACCCCGACCCGGACAGACCCTGTGCCATCTCAGACTTAAAAATATTTGCCCACCTTTAATATTCATCGGCAGGCCTTATTCTTTACCGTGATCGTTGCCAATACATGGCGAAATGATTTAGTTTTGGAAGTACAATCAATTTATGTTTGTACTTTTGAAAAAAAAAAATAAGATTACAGATTAAAACGACTCCGAACCTGCGTTATTGGCACGTTCTGTGCAACTGGGGAATCTCCTTAGAGATTCGCCATAGTCACTCGGGAGGGCCCTAATGTAGAATTTTATAATTTTCGCCATAGTAACTACGCGGGTCGGTGACCGCACTTAAAATTTTGTTCTGAGATACTGGGGAACGCTGCTAGCCGTTTTCTGATAGAAAATTGTTATACCTACCAATCGGGACTAACAGTTTAATGTGCTTTACGAGGCGCAGAGGGAAGTCAACGAACTAGACCCAGAAAGATTTAATTTTACACAAAGATTTCTTGTCCGGCGCGGGGATCATACTCCGACACTTATATCACTAAGCCTCAGAGGTTTTCAAGTGTTTATGTCTGGCGCGAGACTCAAACCTGGGCATTATTTACTTTACAGAAAAACAAATCGACATCAGAACTGAAGACTTCTTCCCCGAAGAGTTTCCACTCAACACACACGTCGGGGACGCGAAGCGAAGACGAAGTGATACAGGGATCACCGCGACATAGGTAATTATATCTAAATTATATTATAAAGAGTTGGTTTGTTTGCTCGAACTCGCTAATCTCAGGAACTACTTGGCCATTTATCAAGGAAGGCCAAAAAATTTAGTATATCCAGAAAAGACACCGCTGCAGGGCTTCTATGCGAAAAATTAAAAACTCGCTGAAAACTATATGCGGTCCATACAGATTCCGGTTGGGCATCCTTGGTATTAAAATCGGTCTATGTACTTCAAATATCACCCTCCTCCCACTACTGATTAAATATTTAAGTCCTTCCTTTCACAGTTCATACTCTTCATCAATGAGTCATCCTCATGCTTACGGGCCCCGACACAGCAGCCTTACAGCTGCAGCCACCAGCATTATGGCAGGATCACCTAATAGAAGCAGGTAGGTAGAAGAACGGAGGAATTAGAAAAGTAGAACGAAGGGTTAAAAATGCCTCGCAGAAACAGTTAGGTAGCAGGAAAGAACGGAGGAGTAAGAGAAGTATAACGAAGGGTAAAAAATGCCTCGCAGAAGCAGGTAGGTAGCAGGAAAGAACGGAGGAGTAAGAGAAGTAGAACGAAGGATACAAAAGCTAGAACACTGCTCGCATTTTAAAGGTAAATTAGCAAAAGACACGAAAATCAACAGAAGTCCTTCCGAAAAAAAAATGACAGTCTGTCTGTCACCAGGCTGTATCTCATGAACCGTAATTCAAATATATCTTTATTCGTATAGATATATATTTAAAATAATGTCGTTATGATGCGACCCTTTTTTTACTACCACCAGTTCTGGACGTGGCAACTCTGAAAAAAAAGAACGGGCAAGCTCAAGGAAAACTCAGAGGAATCATTTTTTAAAAGAAATGGTTTAGTAACGAGAAGGACATTACCTGAAAAATATGATATATAAAAAATATAATATTTAATAAAATTAGGTTATAAATATTTTTGTTTATTTTTGGATGACCTTGACTCTTGATTTCTTGGCTATTCGACCGGAATAATAAGTTCAAAAGTAGCTGTGAATTACACCCCCTTGTTTATAAACAAATACATGCGTTTGATGCGTGAACCTCCCCTCATTTAGGGGTATTCGGGTGGAAGCGTTTAGGGGGTAGGGTCAGTGTTTACGTATATACAAAAGTAAAGAATAAAGGACATTGATAAAAATGGCCTATGAACCAACACGCATGAAACAATTACTAGTACTAGTTCATAATAATATCTATACATTACAAACATTTCAATAGAACGGACACTTTTTAATTTCGAAAATATTTTAAAAAGTATCAAAAGTCATAATCCTCGGTGTTATTTATGTTTTGGTTCTATTTGAGGTTGTTTTAATGCAAAGGTATTATAGCTCATACAGCCAAGTCTTTGTAACAGCACTCATAATAAGAGTTTGACACAGACAAGCGTCAGGGAAAGCAGGTAGGATTCGTACACTTTTTTTTCTCAGCGTAATCTAACACAATTTTTAACTAGTTTTGCTGCTATTATATAACTTATATTTGTAAAATCATAACAACTGTGTTGAGTTTTGATTACATACTAGCATTACCAAACTAGAGAGCATTTTTTCCAAAAATGGGAAATTGTTCGAAGTCTCACTACATAGGGGTAGCTTCGTACATAGTGTGGGTAACATTCGTACATAATAGGGAGCATTCGTACGCAATAATATTTTTATTAATATTAACATTTATTGAGATCAAAGTTACTAATAGCACAGAATCAGTCTTATATGCAATATTGACATTCATAAATTCAAATTTTAAACAACTAGTTAGAAATTATACTAATGCGTACGCGTGCGAGTCACGCACACGCACACATTCACACGTTAAGTGAATATAACTATGGCACGAATCCTCCCGCTGTACGAATCCTACCTGCTCTCCCTATTCTCAACACTTGATATACGATAATGATTTTTAGTCACAAACAGTCCGCTATGATGTCGCGGAATCATAATACGGCTTATCAAAAACCTCGATTGGAAGCGCTGTTTGAAACGAGCAATAATATCGACACTGACAGCTGTTGTGGAATTGACAGCATTTGACAATTGGTAGTAGTGTCACTTGGAACGCGCATTCTGTGCTCGATCTGCGTTTATTGACGTTATTATAACTTCAAAATCCGAAAGTGTTTTGATTTTTTCCGAATTCTCAAAAGTGTCCGTTGTTTTAATTTAGGTTCAATTGAATATATACATTATCTAAAACCCAAAAAGTAAACACACCGCCCTGTTGGATCTTAGGCAAGCTATGTATGGACGACGAGCAATGTCCTTTATCTGTCACACAGTTTATGAACAGATGTTTTTTTTTTTTTTTATATTAATGTTACTAGTATGGTTTTGCAGTCTACTAGTATTCTTGTTAACGCCTCGTGCTAAGCTAAAATGCTTGTGTTACGAGTGGGTTCACGTCGGTAGTGCAATGAGTGGGGATTGAACCGTCGACCAACAAGTTAACAGTTCCGATACCCCTTACTATCAAGACTCTTCTTTAACCAGTAAGAATTAATGTGATGCTTGGTTAAAATCAACACTCTCCCCGCTCCCCGCGCGAACCCCGCTCTAGTCCTGCAGTAGCGTTAGTTAGCATGACATGCTGCTATTCTGAGTTATTTGTTTCTTGTTACTGGTATCGACCAGTAAGAAATAAATTACTAAAAAAATAACGTAACAATAACTAAAACTAAACAATAATCCGATGATAATTATTTAGTTTTAGTTATTGTTACGTTTGTAAATAGTATTTGTTATTGGATTTGATTGATTTGATTGAAAAGTATTGGGTTTTTTGAAAAACTTTATAGAAGATTTTTTTCTTGAAATTAGGCCTTCTAAGGATATTCGAGGTTATTTTGAAAAAAAATACACCAACGAGAAGGGGTGGCAACCTCCCCCAGGGTGGGTGCGGAGTTCAGATCATTTTCACTTTTGAAGTTAAGGGTAAGATGAACCTAATTCCAAAATTTCATGCAAATCGGTCCACAGTAAAATAATTCGGACCAATAACGCTTCAATGACTGCACTACATAGGATATATTTGATTATAAAGTTCTTATAGGAACTAGATGAAACCTCGCCTTGGCCGCTAGTTATCACTAAAAGATAACGAATTGCCTTTAGCACCTTAGTTTTCTTTTTATTTTTCCTTTATCAGTTCATTTACATCCACTGCTGATCATGGGTCTGCTCTTAATTAGACCTCCGAATCAGAAGGTCTATAAGGGAAAAATGTCATTGTTTGCAGAAGGTCCACATGTTCAAACGTCTATTAAATGAGAATATCTAGAGGGGCAAAATGACTTACTAGTAAAACGTCCAAAATGTGAAAATTTCAATAATGCAAAAGGTCAGGTACAATCAAGAAAACAATAGAAAAGTGTTAGACACATCAATAAACGATATGAGACATCTATTTATGACATTATTGACATTTTCACATTTTCTTATGGACCTTCTGATTCGGAGGCTTAATTAAACATTGGCAATCCAGGTAGTCTCGAGAAGAGCTTACTATAGAGCAGGCTCGAAGAGCTTACTATAGAAATGATCATATGAAGTAAGGTCTTGACAACCTCCGTAGCGTAGCGTTATTTGGCTTGTTTTAAATCTCGGAGGTCGTGGGTTCGATCCCCAAATCATCATCATTATCATCAGCCCGTATATAGTCCACTGCTGAACATGGGCCTCCTCCCAAGGGAGGGTATTGCCATAGTCACCACGCTTGGCAGGCGGGTTGGTGACCGCAGTAGGTATTATGTTGTAACACACAAGGAAACGCTGCTGCCCGTCCCTTGATAAACGATTATTATAGATGATGTTATAACAATCGGGACCAACGGCTTAACGTGCTTTCCAAGGCACGGAGGGTAGTCCCTCAACCAACCAGACCCGGAAAGAAATCTTAGAATTTACACAAAGATTTCTTGTCCGGTGTGGGAATGAACCCACGACCACCGAGATTTAAAGCGAGCCAATTACCGCTAAGCTACGGAGGTTGTCGATCCCCACACCGGACAGGAAATCTTTGTGTAAATTCTAAGATTTCTTTCCGGGTCTGGTTGGTTAGGGGACTATTATAATCGTATATCAAGGAACGCGCAGCAGCGTTTCCTTGTGTGATACAACATATTACTGCGGTCACCAACCCGCCTGCCAAGTGTAGTGACTATGGCAAATACCCTCCCTCGGAAGGAGGCCCATGTTCAGCAGTAGACGGTATACGGGCTGATGACGAAGCCAGGGATATGCCACGCTTTGCTGGCGGATTGGAGACCGCAGTAAGATAGGAGTAAACATACATACATATAATCACGCCTTTCTCCCATGGGGGTAGGCAGACACTCCCTTTGCCTCATCCACGTTCATACATCTGGTCATACACGCACGCCGGTTGCGAGTACTACGCACCTGACCTTCCTGAAGAACATCACCTATGAGGTCAGTGTATGTCCTTGTAGGGCGTCCCCTCCAAGCATAGGAGTAAAGTACGATTAAAACATATTTTTCATAATTAATTTTTGTCAACAGTTTACGAAGGCTGGAGACCAGTGAAAGATTTTGGGAGAACCTGAAACATTTGAGGACAGGCTCTGTGGGGTACGATACACAGCTGGATTTCATGGACTTTGTGGCGCTGTTCAGGAGTTTCAGGTAAAGCTTGACTGCAATAGTATTAGTTAAGGCAGTTGTTTCCGAGTCTTGTATATGTTACAGTCAAAACTTTTGCGGTCAAAACCACTTTTGACTGCAAAATCAGGCAAAAGTAGTTTTGACGGGTCCATATTGGCTCACATAAAATTCCAGAAACGAGATGCTCTTACTTTTGGTCGAAGATGAAAATAACACCAGGATTCCAACATCTGTAGGTTAGGTTAGGTTAGAACTGTGACCATAACGACCAGATTCCATACAAATTATTATGATTTTTGCAGTCTTAAGTGGTTTTTACTGATAAGAAGTTTTGATTATAACATATACCTACAAGTCTCAGAGACTAAATAAGACCGCTGCTACTAACGCACTGATGGCAGTAAAACTACCTGCTTTGGCGTATACACTCGACCAAGAGATAGGTTTACACATTGCGAATCGCATTTTTAGGGTTCAGGGTAAAAACGGGACCCTATTACTAAGACTACTCTGTCTGTCTGTCACCAGGCTGTATCCCGAATCCCGCGATAGCTAGAAAGGTGAAATTTCCACAGATTATGTATTTCTATTGCTGCTCTAACAACAAATACTAAAAATAAAATAAAATTAACGTTTAAAGGGGCCTCCCATACAACAAACTTTTTTATTTAACTCTTTTATTATATTGGGATATATTTCCCTAGTACAGGAGTTGTCTTTAAAAAACTATTTAATTCTATTGTACTCAGCTTGGTAATGCGTTCAGAGCTGCGTGATATCTTCGAACAATTAGCAGTTCCGAGGACCAGGTCTCCACTCTTGGGAGCAGAGAAAAGTAGAAGTTCACCGGAACTCTTTAGAAGTAGAGGCATATTTCGGACAGGTGAGGTTATAGCACCATTTACTTTATTTCCCGCATTTGCTCTTCTTTCCACATCGGCATCAATCTTTCCATCTCTTGTAAACATACTTCCTAAATACACAAACTCATTTACTTGCTCCACACTTTTATCAATAATTTTCACATCACACACAGATACAACCTCTTCTCGTTAAAACACCATTACTTTCGTCTTGCTTACATTTATATTCATCTTTTTCCTTTTAAAAGCTTCATACATCACAGTTACCATGTCTTGCAACTGTTCTACTGACGATGCAAGTAGAACCTGATCATCTGCGTAGAGAAGGCACTTGACAGGCAGCTCATTCATTCTCAATCCACACTCACTCTCTTTCATATCCATCAGACAACCATCCATGTACAAGTTGAACAACTATGGTGACGCTACGCAGCCCTGTCTTACACCCCTTGAGATGGAAAACCAGTCCGAGTATGCCCCATTTATCCTAACACAAGCACTGGAATCCTTGTATAAAGATTTTAGTGCCCGTATCAGGTGCCAGTTCACACCATACATGGATAGAGTCGACCATAGCTTGTCCCTCCATACACTGTCATAGGCTTTCTCCAAATCAACGAAAGCACAGAAGACCTGCTTTTGCTTTGCCAGATGTTTTTCGGCTATGCACCTTAAGGAGAAGATCTGATCCATACATCCCATTCCCTCTCTAAATCCCGCCTGAACATTCCATACTTTCTCATCTGTCACACTTATCACTCTATTAATTAAAACGCTTGTGGGGAGAGGTTGTACTTTATATTATATCATGAAAATGACGCGAATACATATATATATTATTTGCATTCGGGGTGCAGCTAGTCTAGCTAATTTTAATTTTGAATCGTTATATCTCAGAAACGATGACTTTCAGGAAAATAATATTGGTACCTTTTTACAGATAATTTTATGATCTACAATTTTTATCTCAGAAATTTTGCGATAAAACTTGCCATTTTGAAGAAAATCGCGAAAAACCCATTTTTTTGATATTTGAACTTGAGTATTTTTTTTCCATGTACCGGAACGATGGGGAATTTTGAAATGTTGTTTTTAATTATATTAAGTTTTGAGTATGAATGTCGATGGCTATAAGAGAAGGGGAAGACCAATGAAACGATAGATGGACTGTATAAAAGATGATAATAATATGGTTAGAAAGGGGGTGACGGTAGCGATGGCGGCGTATGCGTAATAGAGGAGTATGGAAGAAAAAGACATGTTGCGCCGACCCCAAATAAATTGCGATAAGGGCAGAAGAATGGGTTTTAATTTTATTATATTTTAATCCATTTTACTCACTTTCAGCTTGTTGGAAATTTATGTAACTTCGAATGTCTAGATTGACCGGACTACTATTAGCTAAATTTTTTTTAATCGAAGTAATTTGAAAAGTAACCTATTTATTTATTTTATTCTTTATTGCACACATAGAAACACACAAAATGCATGTAGGTCAGTGCCGGATTAAGCCAGAGTGGGGCCTGTAGCAAATCTGTCGGAAGCCCCTCTTAGTAATGACTCACGAGTCACTCAACGACCTTTTTTTTTGGCCTGTTAAGCCTCCATCCAATTGTATACTTGCGCACGTATCTTGGTGTGCGGCCCGTAGCATTTGCTACTCTTGTTATATGGCTAATCCGGCACTGATGTAGGTATTATGCATAAGGCGAGCTTAATTCATTTATGAATGTATCCATTTTTTGTACAGGTCTTCTAACAAGGAATGGCTCGTTAGATCTAGAACCGCCGAGTGACAAAGTGGGGAGGAAGAAAGCCTTCGATTTACTGACAGCAGCAGCATTACCAGGTAGAATATATGCGAGGAGGATGTACATTATTCTTCAGAAGCATTAGGTCGTAAGTGCCAGTGTACGATAAAGGCACATACGACGAATGTTTCTGACGTACAATGGCACATGCGACCTTATGCTTCTGAGCTCTAATTAGGTATATTAAGGGACATGTACTTTTTTTTCCGGGAGTATAAGCATTTACGCATTCTCAACGCCGCTGCAGCGTATTCGCGCGCTGGTGATGGGATATGTGGGACTCGCCCTCTCCATAGCGTGGTATGCTAAACTCATACCACGAGGAGAGGACCCTACACCACTTAAACCCCCGGACACTCCTTCGATCCGCCGTTGGCGGGGGCCGGGTACGCATGAATAATCCGGCTCAAAGGAACATGTCCTGACTGACTGACTCATCAACACCGAGGCATAACTACTGAAGCTAGACACGTGATATTTGGACCGTGGCTTCCTTTTGTGAAGTAAAAGTCCACTAAGAAAGGATTTTGTAAAATTCGTGTACCAAAGAACGAGCATCAGAGTTTCCCTGTATGTTACAACACAATACTGCGGTCACCAATGCGGTCATCATCATCATCAGCCCGTATAACGTCCACTGTTGAACATGGGCCTCCTCCCGAGAGAGGGTAGTTGCAAGTCACCACGCTTGGCAGGCGGGTTTGTGACCGTAGTATTATGTTGTACCACATAAAGAAACGCTGCTGCCCGAGGCTCGGAGGGTTGTCCTTCAACCAACCAGACCTGGAAAGAAATCTTAGAATTTACACAAAGATTTTTTGTCCGGCGTGGGGATCGAACCCACGATCTCCGAGATTTAAAGCGAGCCAAATATCGCACGTTGTCACCAATGCGGTCACTGTGGCAAAACCCTCCCCCGGAAAGGGGCCCATCCTCAGCAGAGGAGGTTATTCGGGCTGATGATGATGATGATGAATGAATACTTAAAATTTTTTGTTTACTAGGTGCGTGTCCCGATGTCAGCGGTCGAGTACTCTCCCTACCTACTCTCGGGAAGTTCTGTGAGACCCGACAATGTGAACCCAAGACTGAAGAACAACTAAAAGACATCATACAAGTAAGAGGCGAAGAAGTATTCGTATTTATGCCGTATGGTTTCCGATTAAGGAAGATATGGATAAAGCACTATTAAGAGTCATCAAGGAGTTTGAGCACCCATTAGGTTTCCTAAAAGCCGTCGCTTTTCATCATCATATCGGTCTGTTTCGTCCACTGAACATAGGCCTCCCCCATTGATTTCCAGCAGGAGCGATTGCTAGCGGACTGCATCCACTGACTCCCTGCAACCTCAATAGGCTAGTTGGAGATATGATATTATGCTGCAATGATTTTTATTTCTGAAAGCTTTTATCATATGGAACCTAAATATAATAATTTCTGTTCAAAATACATGAAAATGGTTGTATAAACTTACCTATATGAAATTTTGTTTTTTTTTGTTTATGTTTTTAATTTCCGAAAACGTGATTGGCCATTTTGTGACGTCATAAGTCTCGTTAAAAAACAAGAACTCGATCATCTACTATTACATTTTCTGAGTCATGACGTCATCGATCAAGGACACAGATAATGTATATCTACACTAATATTATAAAGAGGAAAGATTTGTACCTATTTTTGTATGTTTGTAATGAATAGGCTCAAAAAGTACTGGGCCGATTTAAAAAATTCTTTCACCATTCGAAAGCTACATTATCCACGAGTAACATAGGCTAAATTTTATTTTGGAAAAAAATAGGGTTCCGTAAGATATTTGGGTTTTTCTGACACAAGGTGTAAAAAATCAACCAGAAAAGTTACTTATTTTGCGTACGCTGCCTAAACTATAAAAGATAGAACCATAAAATGTTCTAATTAATTATAGATCTTATAAATATCTACAAAAAAGTCCGCGACACACTATACCTATCTATGTCGAGTGAAGCACAACGACCATTTTTTTATTTAGAAATCTTGAATTTTTTTTTATCTACATTTAAACGCGTTTATTTTACTCATGCTATTAATCCTTATCAAAATAAATTATTTCATCACTAAGTACAGTTTATGTAGATAATATTTGGTATTTTAATGATTACAATTGGACGTTTGGTTTTGAAGTTATGGCGAAATTAAAATATTACGATTTCTGCTGCACGGCCCGTTGCGAAGTCTAATAATTTTCGTGCCATTTTTTTTAGATTTCGTTCTTAAAACTACACCTACCTACGCAAAAGTTCTTCTCAGAGCTAATCAACAGTTCTTCTCAGAGCTAAACAACAGTTCTTTTCAGAGCTTTGAAAATGCCTAAAATGCCTAATCCCTAAAATGCCTATTAATTACATCATTAATTATATTTTCATCATTAACAACTTTAACATCCACAGAAAGACAATCTGTGCAGCCTGCGGATAATGACTGCGTTGTCGATGTTTATGTCGGTGTCTGTGAATTGATCTGGGAATCATTTTGCTGACCGTGTCTTTCCTGGGTAGGCTTTTTGCAGCGGTAAGCGACATCCGCACGGAGCCGCGGGCGACCGCTATCACTACATCACTACATATTATAAACAAAGTCCCCTGCCGCGTCTGCCTGTATGTTCGCGATAAACTCAAAAACTACTACATCGATCTTCATGCGGATGTTACCAATCGATAGAACGATTCTTCCGGAAGGTTTACGTATATGATTTGTTTAGTTTATGTGTACATTTGACTAATATATATTGATATTTGTCAGAGGTGTCGGAAAAAATTAAGCCATTTGGGAGCTTTCAACGAAAACGCTGCCTAAACCCTATGAGATATAACAAAACAATGTATGGTGGCAAATATTCTTCTCTTTTAGATCTACAAAAAAGTCTGCGATAGCATATGTCTATCTTTCAAGGTTAACTTGCTATATCCATTATATCTTAGAAAAATGATAATTTCTAATGCGGTAATTGTAAAGCTAATCAGACGGATTCAGTATTTATCCTTATCATTTTAAATGAGTTAATATTCTTAAGCATTTCATGCAGATTATTTTACCCCAACACTATATACTTTTAATGAATAACTTAGAAGTTATCGCAAAATAACAGCGCGTGTTTTAGGTAGGCCTAATGCGATTATGCGCGCTCGATCCTTAAGAATTATAGGGCAAATTTTTTGTTTTGTGTTCGTTGTAACTATGATGGATAGATACTTGAATACCTATTTATTTAGTGTTTGTTGTATTGTTAGTCCTGAAGAGTATAGGTATTTCATACGATAAAAGTATACCCACCTACTTATTTCACTGAGTTTTAGTAGGTCATCATCATCATCAGCACGTATATCGTCCACTGCTGAACATGGGCCTCCTCCCGAGGGAGGGTATTGCCATAGTCACCACGTTTGGCAGGCGGGTTGGTAACCGCAGAATTATGTTGTAACACACAAGGAAACGCTGCTGCCCCTTCCTTGATATACGATTATTATAGATGATGTTATAACAATCGGGACCAACGGCTTAACGTGCTTTCCGAGGCACGGAGGGTAGTCCCTCAACCAACCAGACCCGGAAAGAAATCTTAGAATTTACACAAAGATTTCATGTCCGGTGTGGGGATCAAACCCACGACCTCCGAGATTTAAAGCGAGCCAATTACCGCTACGCTACGGAGGTAGGCCGAATGCGATTATGCGCGCTCGATCCTTAAGAATTATAGGGCAAATTTTTTGTTTTGTGTTCGTTGTAAATATGATGGATAGATACTTGAATACCTATTTATTTAGTGTTTGTTGTATTGTTAGTCCTGAAGAGTATAGGTATTTCATACGATAAAAGTATACCCACCTACTTATTTCACTGAGTTTTAGTAGGTACCTATATTAATTTGTTTCTGTTTGTTTTGACCAAATTTCGCCCGTTTGTTAGAGGTTTAAAGACATTATGTAGTATAATTATCAGTATTGTACCCGTGCGAAGCCGGGGCGGGTCGCTAGTATATTATATATAGAACAAAATGACTGACATCGTTTCCATCTCTAAATGTCACGTCAATTTTAAAGTATTAATTTTAGCGTTTTTTAGATCTCAAAAAAAATTCTTGGTCTAGTAAAACCATTCTTAACCATATAAAAATAATTTCAAGAAAGTGTCAACTAGCCTATTAGGTCATCCGTCCATCATGCAGCCGTCGTCCCACGCTGCACTTGCCACTTCGTGGTACTCCACTCTGGAACCTCTCTGCTCTATCGGCCGTCAATTATTCCTACGATGTGTGCTGCCATTGCCACTTCAGCTTTCTAATCCGTTGAGCTATGTCAACGACCTTCGTTCTCCAGCGGATCTCTTCATTCGCTCACGCAGGGGCATGCTAAGCTCAGCTATTAGGCCGGGACTCCACCAAAGCGGAGACGAGAAGAGCGGAGAGGAGATCTTTTTTAAACAACCAACAAATAGAATTGCGTTATTGAGACATCTCCTCTCCGCTCAGCTTCAGTGGAGATCGCTGAGCGGAGATATGTAATATTAGTATGGCGCACATCTCTGCTACACTACGTATTTCCGCACAGCTTTGGTGGATTCACCCGAGCTGAAAAACATATCTCCTCGCACAGCACACCGCACACATCTCCGCTTTGGTGGAGTTCCGGCCTTACCATAGCTCGCTGAGCAATTTAGGGCTTACTTATGAGACACACAGTGAGAGACCACGTCTCAGATCCATATGTCATCACTGCTTCTAGTAGATGCGGATCAAACGTTGAGAGCGCCGTAGACAAGCATATTATCAGCGCCCCCTATTTTATAAATAACTAGTAGATACTAGTAAAAATTTGATCACTGTAGTTGTCGTAACTACGTTTATGATAGAGGTTACTCCAATATGGAGCTGGCACATCTTTATTCCGACTTGTAGTAGCCTCAACTACAGTTGATGTTCTAGCGTGTATTCCGCCCGCGCGCTCCTTTGTACGTGCCTAGTTCACCTTATGGATAAGCCGCCTCTGGCTTCTAATTATTATCATCAAAATATAATGTTATTTGTGTGCAGAGACACGAACCGGACCCTGCGTTGCGCGCTGATAACTGTATGTCCTTTGAGGGGTTTGTCCGTTTTCTCACGGATAAAGACAACTACGCGTTTGTACCTGAGCAAATGCGAGCGATCAATCAAGCGAGGTAAGATATTTACATTATTTAAAAAATTAAGATGTGTGCCTAAATAGAAGTCTGATGTAAGCATAAACTCAAATTGATGTCGCGCACTCGACTAGATACCGCTTTTTTTTCGGAAAGACTTACGTAGTTAGCCACGAGGCTTTTGCTACTTCACCAGGCATAAAGGCAAGCAGAGCTCCAGCCTTAATAAATGGTTTAAACACTACAAACTAAGCAACCTGCGCAAGAGGCTTGGACCTCGGCTCGATCGCTGGCGATGAGATTGAGGAGGATTCTTTGCAAACAAGAGGGTCGGGAGGATAGATACCGCCGTCGTAGATGATAAATGCGGCAACAAATACTACGCGAGCCGGTCACGCACTGTACGAGGAATACGCATCGAAAGTTTTATTAAATTTTGGTTAAAATCGACGTAATATGCCATTTTGCGTAGTATAAAAATAACAATGCTTACAAGAATTTAGAAGGACCGATTAATTACCATCGGTACAGTGTGATTACACACTACAATATTTTTTACAAAAAGTCTAAATCCCTCAATCTTATCGCCAGTGACCGCCCTGAGCCGAGGTCCAAGTCCCACAGAGGACGTCCCTCTTGCGCAGGATGCAAACTAAGTTTGTAGTGTTTAAACCATTTATCTAGGCTGGAGCTCTGCTCGCCTTTATGCCCGGCGAAGTAGCAAAAGCCTCGTGGCTACATAGGTCAGTCCGAAAAAAGAAACTACAATATTTACTATATTTATTGAGTTGTACATTTATGGAGATATGATTTTAAGCGAGCGCGGTATTTTTCTAAGCTTGTACCATTATGCTAAGTAAATCCATTTTACTGGTTTAAGCTGATTTTTTGATCATCATCATCATCATCAGCCCGTATAAATCCACTGCTGGACATAGGCCTCCTCCCGAGGGAGGGTATTTACCATTGTCACCACGCTTGGCAGGCGGGTCGGTGACCGCAGAACATAATTATGTTATACCACACAAGGAAATGCTGTTGCCCGTTCCTTGATATACGATTATTACAGATGTTTATAACAATCAGGACCAACGGCTTAAAGTGCTTTCCGAGGCACGGAGGGTAATCACCCTCCGTGCCTCGGAAAGCACGTTAAGCCGTTTTTTTTTTCTTCAACCAACCAGACCCGGAATGAAATCTTAGAATTTACGCACAGATATCCTGTCCGGCGTGGGGATCGAACCCACGACCTCCGAGATTTAAAGCGAGCCAAATACCGCTACGCTACGGAGGTTGTCTACAATGCCATCACTTATCGTATATTGAACATAAAGCTCCATTCTCATAACGACAGACAAGAAATCTTTGTGTAAATTCTAAGATTTCTTTCCGGGTCTGGTTGATTGAGGGACTACCCTCCGTGCTTCGGAAAACACGTTAAGCCGATGGTCCCGATTGTTATTACATCATCTATAATAATCGGGTATCAAGGAACGGGCAGCAGCGTTTCCTTGTGTGGTACAACATAATACTGCGGTCACCAACCCGCCTGCCAAGCGTTGTGACTAAGGCAAATACCCTCCCTCGGGAAGAGGCCAATGTTCAGCAGCGAACGTTATACGGGGTGATGATGATGATGATGATGAACATTGTAGATATCTTATACTAAAATATAAAGCTGAAGAGTTTGTTTGTTTGTTTGAACATGTTAATCTCAGGAACTACTCATACTGGTAATTTACCGAGACGTAAAGCGAGCCAAATACCGCTACGCTGCGGAGATTGAGATGTGTGATATTTTTTCTGCTAAAGGATTTGAATTTCGCAGAATCCGGAGCGGAGCACCAATGAATTATTGTTATATACTCTTCCACAGTAGAACAGCGAGTCAGGAGGAGGAAGAAGCAATGAAGGCTCTATCAAAGGACATGACGGGCCCTCTGAGCCAGTACTACATCGCCAGCAGTCATAACACGTACCTGACAGGACACCAGCTCAAAGGGGAATCTTCCGTGGAACTGTACAGTCAGGTAAGTTTATCATAAGTAAAATACTATTTATATGCCATGTGGTTTCCAGCTCCGGTAAAACTCTACCTTGACGTGTAAATACACAGATTACGCACACACGCGTACCACAACTATGCCTTACCTGGTCAGGCGATCTGCCGCAGCGTCAGGTGCTTGATGTCATGGGCCGGATTGTTTATGCGTACCCGGCCCCGGCCGACGGCAGATCGAAGGAGTGTCCGGGGGGTTTTAGTGGTGTAGGGTCCTCTCAGCATACCACGCTATGGAGAGGGCGAGTCCCACATATCCCAACGCCAGCGCGCGAATACACTGCAGCGGCGGCGGTGGGAATGCGTAAATGCATTTCCCCCCGGACAACAAAAAAAAAGGTGCTTGATGTCATAACAAACTTCATTATTTGTTTACAAAAATGCCGATTCGTGTCATGTAATGGTGTCAAAATCAAAGCTTAAATTTATTTTTCTAACATTGGGGTACCTCAATGTTATCCGTTAGTCTTTGATAATGATTGTCAAGAGGATTTTCCATCACTATCGAAACGTAACATTAAAATTGCAAATAGACTTTTGTTATTTACAAAAGAAGACGCCCTCAAGGAGACGGCAATTAAATAAAGTAGGTACATAGTAAAATGAACACTTAGCGCTCATTTATTATGTATGTACGGGCGCCTCTAACACAGTTTCGAAGTTAGGACTTAAAGTCCATATAAAAAATATATTTAATCTTAAAAATAATAATGTGCGGTAGCGCATTCTCTCACTACTCTCAAGTGATGAAGTACAGTCGCCGTCAGATATATCGTAGCGGTGGATAATAAATAACTGAGACACGTTTTACATAAAGACAATTTTTTATTACCGTCTTACGTATAAATGCTTGGTCTCGCGCGACTAGATACCGCGCTCCCTTAAAACCCTATCTCTGTAAACGTACAACTCAATATTGTCGTGTGTATAACACTGTACCGATGGTATGTGATCCCGATGTCCTTCTTATTTCTTGTAGTGTTATTTTCACACAGTTTACGCAATCATCATCATCATCATCATCATCATCATCATCATCATCAGACCATGACGAACATGGGCCTCTTCCCGAAGGAGGGTATTTGCCATAGTCACCACGCTTGGCAGGCGGGTTGGTAGCCGCAGTATTATGTCGTACCACACAAGGAATCGCTGCTGCCCGTTCCTTGATATATGATTATTATAGATGGTGTTATTACAATAGGGACCAACGGCTTAACGTGCTTTCCGAGGCACGGAGATAGCTCCTCAACCAACCAGACCCGGAAAGAAATCTTAAAATTTAAGTACACAAAGATCCTGTCCGCCGTAGGGATTAAACCCACGACCTCCGAAGCTTAAAGCGAGCTAAATACCGCTACGCTACGGAGGTTGTCACTGTTACAACGCAAACTGGTATATTACTTCGATTATAAACAAAATTTAATATAACTTTCGACAAGTATTCCTCGCACAGAGCGTGACTGGCTCGGGTAATATTTTCTGCCGCATTTGTCAAGTACGATGGCGGTATCTAATCGAACGAGAAATCAAGCATTTATCTTAAGATTACAATTAATAAATGTAATACATAGTTATTATAATATTCGTAACTTAACTTATATTATGAATGAAAAAATACACGAAAACCTTATCAATGTTAAACCATAAAAATGACATTAAGACAAAATTCTTTATTAATTTAATATCTTATATTATAAAAAGGAAAGATTTATATTTTTGTGTGTATTTTTGTAATGAATAAACTCAAAAACTACTGTGTCGTCATTGGAAAGCTTCATTCATCCTGAGTGAATCACTTTCGGGATCTATAAGACCTTGGGACCGGCTGTGTAGTGACATACAGGTCTAGAAAATCGTGTTATACGTCATACATTTTATTTTTGGTTTTTCATTAATAGTATTAATTTAGTGATTAAATGCCTAGATATATTAGAGTTTGATAAGTGATGTCACGAAACTTCGGACTCCAACAACCCAACCTTCGTCACAGCATGTCACACTTCGTCAAAACCCCTTACCTTTACATTTACTTATGGATGACATTATGCAACAATTATTCAGTAATATCAAATAAAGTTAATATTTCAATTTCAAAGTTATATAAACAAAATTTACGACCTTAATATTTTCGGATCACTATGACCCTATTATTTTTAGGGTCACTAGAACCCTATTATTTTAGGGTCACTATGACCCTATTATTTTAGGGTCACTATGACCCTTTTATTTTAGGGTCACTAGGAACCTATTATTTAGGGTCACTATGACACTATTATTTTAGTATCTCTATGACCCTATTATTTTAGGGTCACTAGGACCCTATTATTTTTAGAGTCACTATGACCCTATTATTTTTTAGGTTCACTATTATGACTATTATTTTAGGGTCACTATGACCCTATTATTTTAGGGTCATTATGACCCTATTATTTTAGGGTCACTATTACCCTATTATTTTAGGGTCACTATGAAGATATTATTTTAGGGTCACTATGACCCTATTATTTTAGGGTCACTATGACCCTATTATTTTAGAGTCTCTAGGAACCTATTATTTAGGGTCACTATGACACTATTATTAAAATAATAGGGTCATAGAGATACTAATATCTCTATGACCCTATTATTTTAGGGTCACTATGACCCTATTATTTTAAGGGCACTATGACCATGGTATTATTGTAAAATATTGGTTTATGTTTTACAATGACACCTAGACCGGCTAGCATAGGCAGCGCGACTCGAGTCTATTCTACGGAAGCCGACCAATCACAATGCAGAAAGTGTCACGTGACAGTGCGTTTCTGGAATGTGATTGGTCGGCCTCCGTAGAGTAGACTCGAGTCGCGCTGCCTATGCTAGCCGGGTAGGTATACTAGATTTTTATAAGTGATGTCACGTCCCTCGTTACACCATATCGCACATTGTCAGTTCCCCAATTTACATGTAACATAGTTTATGGATAGCATTATGCAATAAGGATTCAGTAATATTAAACTTTATAAATGAACAAGATTAATTTATTATTTTCGGGTCACTTTGACCCAGCCAAATATTATACAATATTAAAATTGTAGCTTATATAGTAAGTTATGTTACAATCTAATGAGTGTTCCGCCTAAACCAGAACCTCGCTCGGTAATCATCACTGCAGGTCAGGAAAGCTGGCGCAGTACCCGAATGTACTATGTACCTGAAATAAAAAAAAACATGCATTTAATACATACATACAATCTTCTTCTTGTGATTTATTTCCGGGTCTGGTTGGTTGAGGGACTACCCTCCGTGCCTCGGAAAGCACGTTAAGCCGTTGGTCCCGATTGTTATAACATCATCTATAATAATCGTATATCAAGGAACGGGCAGCAGCGTTGTCTTATGTGGTACAACATAATACTGCGGTCACATGGAGGAGGCCCATGTTCAGCAGTGGACGTTATAGTCTGGTCAACATGTACCTTTTTGGGTGAAATTTTTGTATAGTCTCCGAAAATTACGATCAAGGTGTAATTCGATTCGGAATATTATGTAGAAAGTTTAAGAAAAAGTTCCATAAGGGGTCGATAAAAATTGCAAAAGTTATAACAATTTGAAAAAAATAAGTCAGGTTTGGTTTTTTTTGAAAATCTCGAAAACTATCAAAGATAATTAAAATTTGAAAAAAGATCTGAAAAGAGGAGGAAATTTCCTAAAAAAAAGTTTAATCTCCCGGAACTGTATCTTTAATATTTATAATTTTTACCGAGCCCTGAAAATAGCGCTAAAAGCGGCTAGTCTGGCTTAGTTCTTGTGTGAGTGATAAATCGCGAGCCCAGACTACCCGTTTTTAGCGCTATTTTCAGGGCTCCGGCCACTTTTGGAACTTTTTCTTAAACTTTCTACATAATATTCCGAATCGAATGTCACCTTGATCGTAATTTTCGGAGACTACAAAAATGTCACCAAAAAGGTACATGTTGACCCGACTATTATACGGGCTGATGATGATGATGATGACATACTATCACGCCTCTTTCCCATAGGGGAAGGCAGAGACCGCTTCCTTCCACTCACTTAGTTTGCGAAGAACCATCGTAAACCCGAAGTCCGAGAGGCCCGCGAACTGTAAAGTAGAGCGACAGTTGCACAAAACCCCCTAAAATACTAAAAGTCATAATCCCTCAATCTCATCGCCAGCGACCGCCCTGAGCCGAGGTCCAAGCCCCACAGGGGGCGCCCTCTTGCGCAGGTTGCTTAGTTTGTAGTTTTTAAACCATTTATTACGGCACTGCTCGCCTTTATTGCCCGGTGAAGTATGCAATAAGCTTTTATATCTAATTAATCTTTGACATATCGTTTAATAACCGTGTGGTTTCTGGTAGGAAGATCTCTTACATTTGCAACATCTGTCCGTCCTGAAAAAAAGCCTTTTGTTTTTTTAAATATTTTTTCTTACCTGACTGCCCCATTATGCCCCAGGGACATCAGCTGGCATCTGCTCGCGTTACGCGAATGCCAGGTACAGAGCGAAGTGGTAGCCTCGTCCGGGAACATTATATAATCTTCGGTATGATTGAACACCGCTTGTGCGTGGTGTTCTTGTTTACCTGTAACATGAATGAAAAAATAGTATAGACTAGCTGATGCCCGCGACTTTGTCTGGTGTTGGTTGGTTGGGGCTTTTGTTGATAACATTTCATTGTCATTCAAATACAAATGAGGTGTCGTTCTCACTCTTTGCCCTAGATCATAATTACTTTACTTAAGTAGGTTTTGTACTAAGCTGAATATAAATTATTATATATTTTTATATACTTAATATCACACGGGAACTCATTAATTTTCTGTGTTTAAAAGATATATTTCCAGAAATTTACAAAAATTGTTTCTAACCTCAAATCAGATAAAAAACGAAATGTAATCGTTATTAGGTGAAACGGAACGTTAAAATTGACAACCGAATGTGTTCTAGTATATTGTCTGCGGTGTACAATGTCATACCAAATTAGACACAAATCATGTGTCATTTGTGACATTTGTTTTGGTTAATTCTACTTCTTCTTCTTCTTCTTCTGTTACTATTATTTAGTATGCAAGTGCGAGCGAAGCGAGCTCGGAACTTGGGGCACCCTGACTCGGACGGGGTAGGTTAGAAGGGGATGGCGGGGTCTTTCAGACCCCGCCATCCCCTTCTAACGTGTTTTTTTTTAAATCACATAGATGTAGGTGCTCCGCGAAGCGCGGCTCCGTCGACGACGCCTTTGTTAATATGGATTGGCAGCAAATTTAGACCCGCACGTGATTTTCCCCGACCATAATACGTGATTTATATAGTGTTTTGAGGTTAGAATACAAATATCTGTTTTTCTCAATAATGGTGCGTTAACTTTTCACGGGAGTAGTGCCGGTTAGAGGGGACACCCCCCTTCCTTTCTCCCTCCACCTCCCACCCCCATCCGCCTACCAAAGGATACTTAATTTTTACCCATATATTATTATAAACTTGCCTGCAGTCCCAGCTCCGGTGTATTGAATCAAACACCTACTGCTTGCTAACTCCCACAGTTTCATCGTGGAATCCATTCCAGATGTCAGCAAGTACTGAAAAAAATATACTATGTTAATAAACTCCTCCCGAGCGTTAGTTTGCAAAGAACCATCTGATGCCCTCGTAGACCCGAAGTCCCAGAGGCCCACGAACTGTAAAGTAGAGCGACAGTTGCACAAAACCCCCCAAAATACTTAAAGTCATAATCCTTCAATCTCCCCGCGCAGCACAGGTTGCTTAGTTTATAGTTTTTAAACCATTTATTTATTAAGGCTGGAGCTTTGCTCGCCTTTATGCACGGTGAAGTAGCAAAAGCCTCGTGGCTATCTACGTCGGAAAAATTAAATATAGATTATAGTATAAGCTATATTTAATTTTAATAATGAACTTCCCACAACAACTGGTCCCACACAAGTAAAACAGCTAGGCTGTTGATACAATAGTATTACCCACCTTACTGTTCCTAGTGAAGGCGACTGAACATACTTCGGCGCCATCGTGTGCGTTTATAAACGTGTTGAAACAGCGGTTGGACACCGAGTCCCATAGCTTAACAGAGCCGTCAGCGCTGCCACTTGCCATATACTTGCCATTAGGGGAGAATCTATGGAGAAATAATTAAGAAAAAAACTCGTCACATCTCTTGCATTACGGAAATAAGAAGCAAAAAGGTTTCCAGCAGAGTTTTTGCAGGCAGGTCTTCTTGTTAACCCCTCGTGCTAAGCTAAAATGCTTGTGTTACGAGTCGGTTCACGTCGGTAGTACAATGGGTGGGGATCGTACCGGCGACCACAAGATCACAAGTCCAACGCCCTAGCCATTGGGCGCATTTTATATATTAAGATTAATAATACTTTGTTTTTTAATTGTTGCTTAATAATTGTCAGGACGAATTGCCATCAGCAATTCGTCCTAACAATTATTAAGCAACAATTAAAACTGGTCAAGTGCGAGTCCGACTCGCGCACAAAGGGTTCCGTAACATTTTTATATCGAGGATTGATATCGAGCAAAAAAGGGCAAGAAAAAAAAGTTTTGTTGTATGGGAGCCCCCCTTAAATATTGATTTTATTATATTTTTAGTATTTGTTGTTATAGCGGCAATAGAAATACATCGTCCGTGAAAATTTCAACTGTCTAGCTATGCGGTTCTTGAGATACAGCCTGGTGAGACAGACAGCAAAGTCCCGTTTTTGACCTTCGGGTACGAAATAAATGCATATTTCACTCACTTGATAGAATTGACTTGTTTCTTATGATGATGCGAGGGTATGGGGCACACGAAGCAGGCGCTAGTCGTCAGGTCGTATAGTCTTATAACTGGATGGGTAGTCGACGCTACGATATGATCCCCTAGGGGATGGAAGGCTACGCATAAAACTGGTTCAGCATCCTGTGGAAAATAAAATACATATATGTATATTTAACCGGAAAATTATAAGAATCGTAAATTGATCAACTTTCTAGCTAGTAGATAAAACAACGAGGTTTCGATTGGTTAAAAAAGTGAGCTAAACCAATGGAGTTCAACGTGACTTATTGAAGTTGACGTTTTTTTGTTTTGTTACAACAGTAGCATAGTCTCGTTTGGTTAGGTTAGATCCAGTGTCATAACAATTAAGCAGATCTATATATCTATGTATAGATATATAGATCTGCTTAATTGTACAGTTTTATTATATGTATATAATAAAACTGAAGAGGTCAAATGTCTGTACATAGAATAAAAAAGCGAAAAAACGGAATCACGGGGATGTTAGAAGTTAAATAGACAAACTCAGGTTTTTTTTTATTTTTTGTTTCTCTTTTGTTAGACAGATTTTAATGAAATTTTGCATGGTGGTACCTTACATTTGAAATACCTACTTTTAATCACAGAATTTATTTTTGTTACCTACACATTAAAAATGCTTTAATCAGCTAGTAATATAGTAATTATGCGCGTTCACTGAAACTGGCAACTAAATTTAAAAATATGAATGGCACGGAAGTTTTCCGTTGACATATATAGTAGCCATCTATTCAAATCAGCCATTCCATGAGATGGCTAGACCGCGAATCAATCGACGACATTTAATTAAATGCCTAGGCCAATCGTTGATTGAACTAATATCACTTAACGTTTAACTAATTGGCTTATAGTAAGCTAGACCCCTTTGAATTTGGCTGACGTAAAATCAGGCAGATGATTTAAATTTAGTTTAGGTTTAGGTTATTTCTTTTTTTTATCACCCAAATACAACGATTTGACTAGTTGTTCATTAGTTATTTCATTGAATGTCTGCGTCCAATAAACGGGCTAGCCATCCTATTGAATGGCCGATCCAACAAAATAGATGCGACATACATATCGTCTACCTCCGTGGGACAACGGTATAAATCTCGGTGGTAGTGGGTTCGATCGCCACGCCGGACAAGAAATCTTTGAACCAATCTAAGATTTCTTTCCAGGTCTGGTTGGTTGAGGGACAACTCTCCATGTCACAGAAAGCATGTTAAGTCATTGGTCCCGATTGTTATAAAATCATCTATAACAGCAGCAGCGTGTTCCTGTGTGTTGCAACATAATACTGCGGTCACCAATCCGCCTGAAAGGCTGGGTGATTATGGCAATATTCCTCAACAACCCTGGCTTGCCAAGATCTGTTAAGAGGAGGCCCATGGCATGCGCATGGTATGCCCAGCAGTGGACAAGAACGGGCTGGTACTTTAATTACTTACAGTAATAGATTTGTAGGCTTTCTTAGCGGAGGCTTTGGTAATATCAAAGAGTTTGATGCAGCAGTCACGGGATGCTGATACCAAGATCTGTTCTCGAGGGTGGAAGTCCAGGGCGGTGATCTCATCTGTATGATCGTATCTGTAGAAGGGAGAGAGATAAATATTTATGACAAAGGAAATACAAATGCCAGCCTCCATAGCATTATTTGGCTCGCTTTAAATGTCTGAAAGTCTTAGGTTCGATCCTCACGCCGGACAGGAATTCTTTGTGTAAATTCTAAGATTTCTTTCCTGGTCTGGTTGGTTGAGGTACTACGGGCGGACGTTATACGAGCTGGTGATGATGATAATGATAAAATACAAATGCAATAGGCTAGTTGACCCATATGAAATTATGCTACAACTAGGTGCGCCCCGCGGTTTAACCCACGTTACAACGCTCCAGTGGGTCGGAGCGTGATGTTTTGCAGCCTATATGTTAATCCAGCGTATAACCTAACCCATGTAGTATCCATATGTAGTTTTGTCGTGAAAGAGTTACAAATATCTATCCATCCATCCATCCATATTTATATCTTAAAGTATTTGTCATAAGGAACCTAAATATAATCATATAATTAATGTTCATAAAACTCAAAGATAGTTAAATAAACTTAATGTTTTTTTTTTTTGATGATGTTCTTTAATTTCCGAAAACGCGATCAGCAATTTTGAGACGTCATAGGTCTAGTTAAAAAAAACAACGCGATCCTTGACTATTACACTTTCGGTGTCATGACGTCATCGATCCAGGTATGAACGTCAGGACAAAGATAATGTACAAACCTAAATGACTGACATGTTGTAGATATGAATTAACTCACAATGTCCTTATTACTGGATGTCCTTGCTGTTCCCTGCCAGGATCCACTTCCTCGGGAGCAGACTTCGCTAACATACGTTCCACATCCAAGATCTATAAGAAACAATAAAAAAGCAAGTTAGCAAAACCAAAGATTCACGCCTCTTTACAATAGGGGTAGGCAGAAACCACTTCTCTCTACTTGCTACAATTCTTGACTCTAGTCCAGTACGGTCCCACGGCCAGGTGAAGAACATCTTCCCATCTTCTTAGTGGACTTTTCCGTTCTCTTACACCATCCCTTGGATACCATAATGTGACATGTTCGCTCCACTTTTTTGCTCTACACCTTTACATGTGTCCTGTCCAGCCCTATTTTAGATGGTTGATTCGGATGAGTATCTCTGTTGAGGGGATCGTAATAACCCATTTATAAAGGAAGATTATAGGATATGTTTTATTATGATGTTCCAACAAAAATGGGATCTACATAGGTGAAACTGTTACAAGTAATTATTAAAAACTTGCCTACCTTAATTGATGCATCAACAGAGCCTGTAGCCACAAGCTGTCCACAGGCACTGAATGCTCCTGCACGACATGACATCTTGTGGGAAGTCACATAAGCTGTTTCGTAGGTCGCCGGCTCAGGGGCGAGGGATGAGGCGTCCATCTCGTATTCCAAGTCTGTAGGACACAAATATTTGTTGATTCTACAGATATTATAACTGTGAAAGTTACTTAACATAATGTTCCAGGGTTTAACACCCTTTACTCTGCTCCAGTGGGTCGGAGGTGATATTTTGTAGCCTATATGTTAATCCGGCTCATAACCTTCCAGTGTGCATACTTTTAGCCAAATCCGGTCAGTAGTTTTTACGTGAAATAGTAACACAATGTCCATCCAATGCAATATAGTTATTGGAAGGATATAAGAGTATGAAATAAACCACAAGGCTGTGATCATCAGGCATTAAGGTGAGGCAAGCTCCAAAATTATTGTATCAGCCTTATTGCTATGTCCACTTCTGAACATGGTAAGAAGCAAAAACGTAGTTTCCCTTTTTACGAAAATTGCGCAGACAGAGAAGTATAAAATTGCACACACTTACAATTTATATAGAGAAGGAGTGCAGACTGCTAATATATTAAGTTCTAGATATAATTTACCCAATGTCTAAGAAATGTACTCTGTTCAACAGAAGGCATATTTGTCACATGGACAGAGCCTGGCCCTAAATAACACACCCTCACACACATTGGTTGCCTATTACACCCTGAACAATTGTGTAGAACAAGCTCCCAGAAAGTGTAGTGTCTGCTTAATCTGTTAATGGTTTTAAATGTTGTTTGGATAAATGATTCGAATCAAATCTTTGACCAAGAAAAATAAAAACAATTTTAATCATTGGACAATAATGGATCACACAAAACGACTACTCCAGTGCTGTGATATGGACACTTCAGCAAACTCGGCTGATAACCCATCAATAAATATATATTTTTCTAAATTATGGTCAAATTTTAACAATTATGTATATTAAACTTACCAAAACCAGTAGTCCCGAGCAAATGTTCAGCCCCACTGGAGGCAGCGAGACGGTCCTTACGGTCCGGCTCATGTTGTAGACCAACCATCATTAGATTCAGGAGCCTATCAGACATATAAATTGTTATATATAATCTGATGTTAAAAAGTAAACATGAAATAAATATATTGCAATTACATATCAGTACTAAAAATGAAACGTATGTTGTTTGTAATGATATAGTTTAATTAAGTAGATAAATAATTCACATTATTATATGTCATTTACAACTCATTGAAATAATGAAATTTATTGGGATAAAATATAATGACCACCAAAAATATATACTTGACACCAGAAAAATAAAGTCTAAAATTATAATAGAACTAGCTATTTTAGTCACGACTGCACTTCAAATTGTATTCGAACACCAAATTTAGATAATGATCACCAAATCTTAGCGAGCAAATTATTGCGCTATTTCTACCTTAATAAAATCAATGAAAAATGACAATCGGTTAGGTTAGGTTAGAGCTGCGGCCATACAACGCCAGAACCGAATAGTAAATTAGTAAAACATTTAGGTACTTTTGGTGATCATTTACTACTTTTGGGTTAAAAATGATTTATTTGGAGTCATTTTGCTTAAATACGATAGCGATATAGTTAAAACTTTGGTTACAATTTTACATTAAAATGCGGGTTTAATTTTGGTGATCATTTTCACTATATCTGATGGTAAGTTAAACATAAGCCAAATTTATTCAGCACTTAGGTATTTACATACACTTGTACTTGTCTAAATTACACTTTATAAGACTAAATCTAACAAGTATCACCTGAGTCACTAAAAAAATTGTTAAATTTATTTGTTCTTACAGAATTTTGAATCAGTCTATCCGTCTGTCTGACTTTGTCCAGTACAAAGTATGGACCCTGTTGACCATGAGAACCTTTTTCCCAGTTTATCTGGGGTCGAGTCTTCTTGTACAAAACATAAATAACTATTAATAATGTTTTTTAATACGTTAATGTCGTTTATCGCACGACAGACGGATATACTGATTCAAAATTCTGTAAGATCAAATAAATTTAACAATTTTGACTTTGTTACAACAAAATAGTATGCAAACTCAAAAAGATAATTAATTGTAAAATTTTACCTGTCACTGGGAGGACATGGCGGGTCAGCATGAACGGCCGCGGATAAAGTAGCAGCGATAGGTTGGAAGCCATCATAATAAAGTTGGCTGTTAACAACAAATAAACACAACAAAAATAACCTCAAATTTATAAAAAATTACTTGATGTACTAAAAAATTAGCAGTAATTGATAACAAGAGTTGGTTGACATCAGTTTTATACATAAGAAAAGAATAAATCAGCATTTTTTTCCAGTAATTTTACGATTTTAAACATTGTAATTTGAAACGATACGTATGAATGCATAAACAAGTTTTACCTGATAATCATGCGGTATAACAGCTCCCTATTCTTGACAACGTTTCTAGTATCGACATCACCATTATTTTCCTTCATTTTACCACTTATTTATAAAGAAATACTTTTGAAATCAAGATTTTGCCACCGGCAAAAACAAGCAATTACAATTTTGTATGTCTTTTTGACAGTGATCTGACAGTTTCTCTATAAACTTGATTCTCTATGATTTGAAGTGCAGCTCAGCTACGCAACTATTTTAATTGTAAAAATATAACAAAACTCGACTAAGGCGTGTTATTACTACCGAATCAAATCTAGTCTGCTAGACGGTCTACAAGCATTACGGGCGTTCAGAATAATCAATAATTTGAGTCATGCGTACTGAAAGTGTGCTCAAGCGAAATGAAAACGTACATAGTTGGATAAACATATTATGAAGCAAAGGGGTAATTTTGCTCTATGGTTCGGCAGGAGTAAAGGGGCGGCAAATATAAATAGGGATAGCAGATTAAATTATAATTAATAGCATAAGTAATAAACTCATGTTATAATTTACAGCTGCTGTATAATCATTTTATTTGCCTAAAATTCAGATGTAATTATAGTCAGAGCAAAATAAATAAGCAATGTGTTTTTTTCCAATGTCCCAAAAATTTGCACAGTATCCGAAATCATATATTTTTTTAATTTTACCAATATACAAAATTTAATAGGTTGTCATTCTTTTCAATTTATTTTTCCTTGGATAGGATAATAGGTACAATGACTTTACATGAGATTAAAATTATTTAAAGTAAACAATAAAGTATTGTTACAAATGTTCAGTGGTAAGATTGTATCTTGAATCATTTATAATATTTTTATAAGTGGAAAGGGTTTGCTGAGCCGTGGTCCTAGCCCATTAAGGGTGCCCTCAGGCGTGTGTCGCTTATACGTATTTAAAATATTGTTTAAAGACGTGCCTCTTTCTATAGAGCTAAATTTTATTAAGATTTTAATTATAGAATTAATTATTGTTATTATTATACATATGACGTGATACTAGACTGGCAGACAAAGCATTAGCTAATCCGCAATAGATTTAAGTTGCGATATTTTGTATTTAATTACATTAATCATATTTTATTGTGTATAATTGACAAGTACAAGTGTATGTTAATACCTAAGTGCTGAATAAATATCGTTTAATTCGTTTAATCCACATCCACTGAGGTAACTGAGTAGGAGGATAATCACATAACGATATTACTATGAATTTGTTAAGTATGTCTTCGCTACTCCGCGTTTATTATGCATGCATTTTGTTTTTAATATATCATGTATGTTTGTATCTTCAATAAAACATTAACAATAACATAGGAAATGCTTTACAATAACCCTACAGTCATGAAGATATTTTTATCGAAGTCATAGTAATTCTAGAGACTAAACACGTATATTAGCCTGTAGCAACCTACAAAGTACCTCGCACAAATCAGTCATCAAACACTAGAATGCGCCGCGCCGCGCGCCCCACCTACAATAATAATTGTGTTTAGTTGTAAGTTAGTTTAGCCGACGTGATTCACTAAAAGCCAATAGGTTGTCACTACAGTACTCCCCCGCTGAGATCGTTTCTACGATCGATACGCGGTCATCGGACAACTCTACCGGAAATAGTCTTTTTTTTTTCCTAAATATAGGCTTACGTTTGACCATAATCTCGCTTGATGGAAGGCGAAGATAACGCCTAAGATGATACACGCTTGCCTAGAAAGTGTCTGTTAACTTTAGCCTTCAAGATGTCCAGATTATAGCGTTCCGGAAAATCTGACGCCGGCAGAGAATTCCACTCCTTAGCCGTCCGCATTATGAAAGAAGAAGCAAATCGCTTCGTGCGTATTGTAGGAATGTCTACAACAAAAGGGTGAAACCGCTCGCCGCGCCTAGTCGTCCGGTGATGGAAGGGTGAAGGGGGTATCAGGTTATGTAGAACCTCCACACACTCCCCGAAATGTAACCGATAAAAAACCGATAGGCAAGCTACTCGTCTACGTCGAGGCTCTGAAGACTTGCCTCCACCAGTGAGTTATTGCCTATGACTCTCTTCGCTCGGCGCTCCAATGAGTCCAGAGCATCCAGCTGATATCTAGCAGACCCATCCCAAAGAAGAGAACAGTATTCCATTGAGGAGCGAACTTGAGCTCTGTAAAGACTTAAGAGCTGCTCCGATGTGAAGTACCGCCTCACCTTGGAGAGAATGCCAAGTTTTTTGGCTGCAGTGTTTGCAATGGACTCGATGTAGTCTTCTGTAGAGAAACCGGATCCTGAACCTTACCGTCATCCGGACGTGGCATCTCGTCGATAGTTATGTAGGCAGGCTTGACCCGATCTAGGGATAGTGTTGCACAACATCTAGAGAATAGGTTGTCACTACAAGCTTCTAGAATTTGACTTTGGATGCTATGTTAGTACTATAAAGAGTAGCCTATGTCCTTTCTCTAGGTCTACACTATCTGTGTACCAAATTTCATTTAAATGGGTTCAGTAGTTTTGACGTAAAAGGGCGACAGACAGACAGTTAATTTTGTGACTATTACCCAAAATTGGTCAGATTCCAGATACCTATTATGATCGCAGTCCCCTGCATCGTTTCCCTATGTGTTACAAATAAAACAAAAGATAAATCTTATCTCTTCAGGTATCTTAATATTAAAGGTCTAAAACAAATGATCCCCACGCCGGGCAAAAAATCTTTGTGTAAATTCTAAGATTTCTTTCCGGGTCTGGTTAGATGTGGTACTACTCTTCATGCCTCGGAAAGCACGTAAAGCCGTTGGCCCCGATTATTATAACATCATCTATATTAATCGTGTAGCAAGAAACGGACAGCAGCGTTTCCTTGTGTGGTACAACATAATACTGCGGTCACCAACCCGCCTGCCAAGCGTGGTGACTATGGCAAATGCCCTCCCTCGGGAGGAGGCCCATGTTCAGCAGTGGACTTTATACGGAGTGATTATGAAACGAATGAAATTGTCAAATTGTTCCCAGGTATTGTTAACGGGCTGTCGCTGCGTGGAGCTGGACTGCTGGGACGGTGACGATGGAAGTCCTGTCATATACCATGGACATACTTTCACTACCAAGATACCATTTCGACGGGTCGTGGAGACTATTGCCAGGTAAATAAATAAGTGTTCAGAGGACTACTTACGTAACGATATGACTATAAGAGTAACTGATAAAAATGAATTTCTTTTCTTTTTACAGAAGCGCGTTCGTGACGTCTCCATATCCTCTTATACTCAGTATTGAGAATCACTGCAGCCTGCCGCAGCAGCAAGTCATGGCCAGCACATTTGAGGTCAGTTCTTATCCAAACACTTTCTTTCCGCGCACTGTTTCATCCACGTATCTCCCGTATTCTTAAAAGCTTCATCATGGACAGCCATCACCACATTATGAGAGACATGTCACTCATAGATAATTCAGTTTTCTAATGGTAAAATAATTTTACATATCAGACCAGTAGTTACTGAGATTAAAGCAAACAAACTTCAGTTTTATAATATAGATGATAAGGTATTTTTAGCAATGGCTTCCAAGCTCTTTTTATCCACAATGTATAGTTTTTAAAGGGATTATACAGTGGCGGCGTTAGGGTAGGGTGCGGTTGGGCGACCTACCAGGGCGCCAGATATTAAGGGGCGTCAAATTCCCAAAATTAACCGAAATATCATAAAAGTGCCATTTTAACTACAAAGGAATTGGCGGAAGTACTATAAATTGTATCTGTATTTAGAGCCATTACAAGAATTCGATGTGTTTAGCGTCAAGCTGGTGAAACTACTCGCGATGAGAATATACCTACCTTCTCCATAAAAACATAATTGAGGTTTAATTTTTCAACTGTCTTTTGGACACTACAATAATTTCAGTCAAGGTTTTCGAAACTTACTGATTTAAACCTAGTTCCGAACAAGAATATCCCAATCTACGTTGACAAATTTAATAACTTTGTCAATCGAAAATGAAATTGCTGAAAACATCGATTTTGATAAACTAACAAAAGAGTCCGACGATAGAAAAGCTAGAAAAGTTTAATTTCATTAGTTTTAATTTATGTTTATGTAATTGAATTTCTGTTAGGGGGCGCCGACAAACTCTCGCCCAGAGCGCTGGTAGTGCTAAAAGCGGCACTGGGTTTTTAAACCTAAACCTGTATGTCATACTGGTTTAGGTGGGCCCCATGTTGCGCCATGGTCTACGCCAGGGTAGACCCCGTCAAACTCAGTGATTTTCAAATAGATGTCACCGGCCGGATTTACGGAAGGGCGTCCATAATAGAGGCCAGAATTGTGTGGGACAATAAAGGTCGAAGGATTTCTAAAAATAGAGACTTCCAAATATCTTTCGTATTCCAACGAGTACCTAAGCACTAGAAAACAACAATTCTTTTGAATTTGTTTTCACTGTTTTACCTTTAACTACAGTATTTTGTATAAACATGCTTTTTGTTATTGATTATATTTATATTAGCTTCCCGCGCGCGGTTTTGACCTCGTAGCTCCCGTTCCAATGGAAACTTCATAATTAAATGTAGTCTATGTATCTCCTGGACAACGGAGCTTGATAATTGAAAAAGATTTTTTGAAATCGGTCCAGCAGTTCCGGAGCCTATTCAATACAAAGTAACATTCAAATTTCAAATATTTTCTCTTTATGTATCGTTGTGTGTTAAATTTTAAAAGAATTTGCATGGTTCCATCATAAATTGTGTCATTAACAATTTTGACTGAAAAAAAATATATTTGGAAAATAATTTGTGGCCTCCACTCCTATGTTGCCAGTTGCCAAGGCCTTCTGACCTCTAAATTCGGCCCTGATGAGTTCTAAGCATACACACTCGTGACATAAGGTTAAAGAGAGAAAACATTATTTTCTCTTTCTTATTCTGCTTCTCTATTTATGTTGTCTTCATCCAGGCAGTGTTTGGAGACAAATTGGTGACGTCATTTCTGTTTGAGGCAGACTACACGGATGAGCCTCGACTGCCCAGTCCAGAGCAGTTGAAGTATAAGGTGAGGAACATTCATCATCATCATCATCATCATTAGCCCGTATAACGTCTACTGCTGAATATGGGCCTCCTTCCGAGGTTTTGCCATAGTCACCACGCTTGGCAGACGGTTGGTGACCGCAGTATTATGTTGTAACACATAGGGAAACGCTTCTGACCGTTCCCTGGTATACGATAAAATAGATTTATGAATGTAAAAGAGGCGAAAGTGGTATGTCAAGATCGTAACAAGTGGAAGGAAGTGGTCTCTGCCTACCCCTTTGGGAAAGAGGCGTGAATGTATGTATGTTAGTTAGTTAGTTGGGCAAAAGGATTTTCGCACTTGGCCTCCTGAGTGGACCTTTGTGTGAACGTCCTGATTCTTCAGTTAAACTACCTTAAATTCTCCCAAAACTCTATCGAACCCTTGATGTTTCAAGGGTTTCGGATATTGAGTTATAGACTTTATAAACGAAGTGGCCTATAAGAGCGGTTGAATTCGTGTAGGTGTGCGTAGGTACTTAAATGCGCGCGATCACACTCATGGCACGGCCGCCTAAGACCACCGTATATTATGCGAATTTGTGTGTAAAAGAGCGGGCGTGCTTCCCCGGTGCTCATGCCTACATTCAAACTAGCGGGGCGGCTAATTTTGGAAATACTGATGGCAAATTGTCCTGCCAATTATTAGCCACCATAAAAAAATCATGGTTTTAAATCAACCCCTGAAAATAGGCTCTGGTTTTATGCAGGTTTTTCAGTACTGCAGTAAATATCTTATTTTGATTGTTCAGGTCCTGATCAAGAATAAGAAGTTGCTGCCGATGGAGTCCAGTCCTACGATAGGATTGACTAACGCAAGTTCCGCAGGATACGGCGGAGTGTTGTCTACAGCTTTCAGGTATAACATCATCATCATTCTCCTGCCCTTATCCCAATTGAAATAATGAAATAAATAATGAAATAATGAATTTTATTCAGCACTTAGGTATTTACATACACTTGCACTTGTCAGAATTACAATGTAAGAAGATAAATTAATTTAAAAAAAAAACAAACCTATAACTAACAGATAATTCTTACTCTATAAAATATCAGAATAGGTAACTTACAGTAGTAGGTAGGCAATAGCAAATCTACAGATTGCGTAGTCCGTCCGTCTGTCCTATGGCATTTTTTGCAATTAACCAATCATTATCATTAAAAGAAGAAATTAAAACCGCATCCAAATTGCAAGTGGGCACATTATATCTAAGCGGCACACAACTGAGGGCACCCTTATGGGGTTTAGGACCACGACCCAGGGTGCCACTGAAGTAAAAAAAAAGGTAGATATAAAGAGGATATGATCACAGGCACCGACTACAGGCGCTCAATTACAAGGCAGGGGTAGGGGCGCAACGCGGTCCTCGCCGGCGAGAATCCTACCCTAGCTAACCTGCAACCTTTCATTAGCTACCTAAGTGGACGACGAATTTATTTGGTGTCAGCGCAACATGTCTTTTTCTTCCACACTCCTCTATTAGCCGCCATCTCAACAGTCACCCCCTTTCTAACCATATCATCTTTTACATAGTCCATCCATCATTTCTTTGGTCGTCCCCTTCTCATGTAGCCATCGACATTCATAACCTTCGTCACGACATTTTCCTCTTTCATTTATAACATAATGTGTGTAAAATATATTTACTTATTTTTATATCCAAACTAACAGCTACTTTAACAGGATCGTTTCTCAATGTACTAAGTAGTGTCGACATTTTTTAAATTTGTTTTCTTTTTTAGCATTCTCCGATATATAGATTTCGGTCGGACCGAAATTTGCTTATTTCAAAGAAGAATCAAACAATGAATGCGCGTATTTTTATTTTTTGGGTACCTACTGTGAAAAATCATTGCAACACTTTTACTCAAACTAATGCACTAATAACCAAACTCCGTTTTTACTTTTGATTTCGTATTGTTGGATACATTAACGGGAAACTTATATGTAAAATGCAGTGCCGTTAATAGGGCGGTGCCACCGGTGCCCAGGAAAGGGTGTAGACTCTGGGGGTCGCAAGAATGGCTTCTAATTGCTCATAAAAATTTAATATTAAGCATCACGGTGGGCAACGCATTTGCACTAGTGAACTAGTGAACTTGCGAGTTTTAGTGAGTAAGACACTGTGGTTGGTATAATAGGCGAAAGGTCCAATATACCTATCTAAAAAAAACAATATACCTATTTAAAACAAGGTCACAGTTAGGGTTGCTACCCGTTCTAACAGTTTGGGGAAAAAGTTTTTTCGCATTTTTTAAGAAAATTCATATTTACATTATTTACATTTAACTAAAGTATGTAGGTATCATTTTGTTCGATAACTTTTTGCCATCTTGTAGGTACATGATCCTATTGCTATAGAAATTTTGAGACTTCTGATCAAAATACCGCGACAAGTGGTTTTGGCAGTCCTCTCGTGATGTTAACCTGACACTGCCTATAGAATTCTAAAGAGACCGAAACAGGTGGAAATCTGAAGGTCAGGACTATACGGCGGATGCATTAACACCTCCCAGCCAAACTCTCTTAATTTTTGCTGAGTGGCTAAAGATGTGTGAAGTCTAGCGTTATCGTGATGAAAAACCACACCTCTTCTGTTGATTAATTCCGGCCGCTGTCTCAATTTTTTTTCGCGGCTTGCGTTGCCTTTTCACCCTTTTTGTAGTAAAATTTTAAAATGTATCGAATTTCTTCATTAGATTCACTCATCTTGACATTACGAAGAACAAATGAAAATCACACATTTTCTTAATTTGAATTTTGAATTATGTTCAAATTTAAACTTTCAATAATACCAAAACCAGCCAGATACAAATAGTATAGCCAAAGAGATTTTATTACAAGTTCATACATACTATAATGCGATAAATTGCTATATAAAGTTAGGTAGGTAAGCGGGGGTGTAAATATTAAGTATATGTTATATTTAACTATATCATACTTCGGTCTTTTGTATTATTATCTTGTGTGACTCGAATAAATGTAACCTAATTGTCAAACAATAATCTATAATGCGATAAGACTTTTCCCCAATCTAATATATGACTTTAATATAAAAATGTCTTCGCTACTCATTGTTTACTATGCACGAAAAAATATTTTAAATATGTAAATTAAATTAAATTTAAGCTACATTAACTTAATAAAGTTAATGTAGCTTCAATAATACAGTAACAATAACATAGGAAATGTATTACAATAATCCTACAGTTTAAAATACAATCATAAAGAGCCTACTTAAACGAATTATCCAAACGTCTATGATATTATTATTATCTTTGCCGGTTTCGGCGGGCGGGAAATACGATCGTCTGTTTTTTTTCCTACTCATTATTTACAATACGTAGTACGCTGTATCAAACCATTTGTTGCTTTTTAAAAACTAATTTATAATAATTATTACTGTCGCAAGATTTATAGAAATAATGCAAATAACCATAGAGCAATGAAGACATTTTTATCCGAGTCCTAGTAATATTGTTAAGTAATTAGCCTTCAGATCATTAAGGCTGGAGCTCTGCTCGTGGCTACATACGTAAGTACATCCGAAAAAAAGAGCCTTCAGATCGCAGAAGCAATAATCGCTTACGCAAACGTTACGCTGGTTCAGATTTCAATTTTCAAAATGTGGATTTCGGTCGGAACGAAATTAGCTCGTTTCCAAGAAGAATCAAACAATGAATGCGCGTATTTTCTGGGGTACTGTGAAAAATCATAGCAACACTTTAATTATACATTGTTTTGTTATATCTCATAGGGTTTAGGCAGCGTTTTCGTTGAAAGCTCCCAAATGGCTTAATTTTTTCCGACACCTCTGACAAATATTTATTATGTTTATAAGTTAAATGTTTATGTGTACATTTGACTAATATAGTCAAATGTACACATAAACTAAACAAATCATATACGTAAACCTTCCGGAAGAATCGTTCTATCGATTGGTAACAACCGCATGAAAATCCATGTAGTAGTTTTTGAGTTTATCGCGAACAGACAGACAGACAGGCAGACGCGGCCGGGGACTTTGTTTTATAATATGTAGTGATGTAGTGATAGCGGTCGCCCGCGGCTCCGTGCGGATGTCGGTTACCGCTGCAAAAAGCCTACCCAGGAAAGACACGGTCAGCAAAATGATTCCCAGGTCAATTCACAGACACCGACACAAACATCGACGACGCAGTCATTACCGCAAGCTGCACAGATTGTCTTTCTGTGGATGTTAAAGTTGTTAATTATGAAAATATTTAAATGTAATTAATAGGCATTTTAGGCATTTGGCATTTAAGGCATTTTCAAATGTTCAAGAAATATTAATAGCGTGTAATATTCTAGCTCTGAAAAGAACTGTTGTTTAGCCCTGAAAAGAACTGTTGGTTAGCCCTGAAAAGAACTGTTGGTTAGCCGTGAAAAGAACTGTTGATTATCTCTGAGAAGAACTTTTGCGTAGGTGTAGTTTTAAGAACGAAATCTAAAAAAAATCGCAAGAAAATTATTAGACTTCGCAACGGGCCGTGCAGCAGAAATCGTAATATTTTAATTTCGCCATAACTTCAAAACCAAACGTCCAATTTTAATCATTCAAAGACCAAATATTATCTACATAAACTGTTCTTAGTGATGAAATAATTGAATTATTTTGATAATGATTAATAGCATGAGTAAAATAAACGGTTCTAAATGTCGTCCAAAAAAGATTCAAGATTTCTAAATAAAAAAATGGTTGTTGTGCCTCACTCGGCATAGATAAGTATAGTGTGTCGCGTACTTTTTTGTAGATATTTATAAGATCTACAATTAATTACAACATTTTTTGGTTCTATCTTTTATAGTTTAGGCAGCGTACTCAAAATAAGTAACTTTTCTGGTTGATTTTTTACACCTTGTGTCCGAAAAACCCAAATATCTTACAGAACCCTATTTTTTTCCAAAATAAAATTTAGCCTATGTTACTCGTGGATAATGTAGCTTTCGAATGGTGAAAGAATTTTTGAAATCGGTCCAGTAATTTTTGAGCCTATTCATTACAACCAAACAAACAAACAAACAAACAAAGTTTTCCTCTTTATAATATTAGTGTAGATAGTATAGATAAACTAGTTCTAGACTGGAACTCTGCTCGCCTTTATGCCCAGCAAAAGTCGCGGGACTCACATATAAAATATTTTCATTCAACTAGGTCCAACGGTATCCGTCACACGAGTAGCTCGCTGCCGGAGCAGAGGACGTCGTCCATCATGTCCAACCAGTCAGCCGGCAGCTCGCTCACCGAGTACTTCAGCGATGAAGATTATGATGAGGATGATGATGAGTTAGATGGTGAGAATGTTTAATAGTATTGTAGAGGAGCGGTTGGTGGTGTCCTTTCACAGAAAATGAAGATTTTCGTTGCCGGGCGAGGTGGTATGCCCGACGGTCGACGGGAATTTGTTTAAATTCAGAACTTGGGTATATTCTAATTGACAACATTTAATTTGTTTCAAAATTGAGATTAATAAAAGGACAGGACTCGAACTTGCATCTCAATTTGGAAACATAGTACCTATATGGTAAACTTTTCCGTAAAGGATTCAAAAACATTTTTTTTTTTTTTATGTACATGTTTTTTTAATAAATAGATCAATAATTAAGGAATTCATATTTTTTCTTTTTTCAAAATTCAAAGATTTTTATCCCAAAAAACAAAATTACCTCGTAAGCGACATTTCTTGGCCGTTACCATTATAATTAATTTTAATTTTCAACTCTGAAGTTTTTTTTTGTCTTCGCTCCCTTCTGCGATCTTTTGGCTCGCAAAACTCTGAAGTTGAAAATTAACTAAGTAAAAAAAACTGACGTAAGCTAATGTCTAACGCTTGTGATTAAAATTGCCAACTAAAGAATGTTTTAATAGATTTTAATTTAAAATAGGCAAAGTTCAGTCCGTAATAGTCCGACCGTAACAGTGACGTCATAACGCATTTTTCAGTTTTTTTTTCTCAAATAATAAAATATATTATATATAAATAGCCTGCCAAAGAAATGTTTTGGTTTCAGAATTCAAAAATAAAGGAGCGGTATTTTGTGTAACGAATTTTGAAATGTTGTCAATTGGCTTGCGAACTATGTTCTAATAGTATTGCGAGATACAGGTTAGTTCGGATGCTAGGTCCTGGTGCTAGATGGCGCCACCAGCGCGCGAATACGCTGCAGCGGCGGTGGGAATGCGTTAATGCATATCTACATAAAAAACAAAAATGTTAGGTATTACCTGATACCTACCAGGTTACAGTGGACATGAAACCCCGGATAAGTTTGTTTGCTTGAACGTATTGTTGTTAACCCCTCGTGCTAAGCTAAAATGGGTGGGGTTTGAACCGGCGTGGCGGCCACAAGATCGCAAATCCGACGACCTAGCCACAGCCCCTTAGTTGTCTGGTTTTTTTTATTGTATACTGGCTGTCCCACGCGGTCGCACACGCGTAGATTCCGGTCCTGAGGGAACCTAATCTTAATATACCCTATGACACTAACAAATAATGTGACTATCTTTCAATAATAATTGTGGAGAGTTATTTAAAAAACAGACAGACATGTCAATAATTTAGAAAAATAAATATTTATTTATTAGAATACCTACTGTTTATTTTTCTTAAATTTTCTAATTTCTGCGCAATTTTCTTATGTTTTTATTTCATACGAACCTCCTACAAATAAGCAACTCAACTAAAAAATACCCGTTCACGCGTGATTCGGCGTGATGCTACATACATATGAACAAAAGAAATAGGGATTAATTTTTATATTTCTTTATAGACTTACAAGATTACCGCGCGCGATTTCATCCCTGTACTACAGTTCTCGTGGGAACTTCATAATAAAATATAGCCTTCAGCGATAAATCGGCTATCTAACACTGAAATATTTTTCCAATCGGTCCAGTAGTTTCTGAGATTAGCGCGAGCAAACAAACAAACTCTTCAGCTTCATGTATAGTATAAGATTTGTTAATTAGCTGTAAGTATTCTAAAGAAATACAATAATATAGCAGAAACAATACTGCTATGCACTCATTGTCATGTATCTCTTTCCTAAACGTTTGCTGGAAGAGAATTCATAATTTAATTAAGCTCGCCCTTGTACATGTTGTTTCCAATTTATAAAATGTATTTCATGTAATTTTCTGTGTGCAATAAAGTATAAATAAAATAAAATAAAATAAACAACTGTCTTGTTCCAGAGAAAGAACTCCACAAGATCCTCAACTCAATGGAAGACAAATGCGGTCGTGCATCTCTGTCTATCTACCAGAGTTTCCGCAGGAGTGAAGGTGATGCAGAGACGACTTCTGGTTCCGTTAAACATACGACTAATAGAAAGAGGAGTAACCAGATTGCAAGAGAACTGAGTGATATGGTCACTTATGTACAGGTATGATGTGAATTCTAGTTTTAGAAAGAACTACCATAGCACCCGTTCCTGTGGGAACTTCATAATTAAATATAGCATATGCTACTCCTGGATAAAGAAGCTTTCTAATAGTGAAAGAAGTATTGAAATCGGTCAAGTATTTTTGGAGCCTGATCAATGTAAACTCAATCAAATCTTTCCCCTTTATAGGTACAGATCAGGTTCCCTCGCGCAGTTTTAGCCGCGTAGCTCACAGTTCCTTAAGAACTTCATCAGTAAATATACCCTATGTTACTCCTGGATGAAGAAGATTTCTAATTATGAAAGAAGTTCTGAAATCGGTCATGTATTTTTGGAGCCTATTCAATGCAAACAAACTATCAAATCTTTAATATTTGTATCTATTATACTTTTTTTTGCCCAAAAAGTGTATGACACCCTAGATACCATAAATATGTAGCAGTGAATAGTGGTATTGCCGGGAACTGTCTTGAACTAATGTGCCAATATAATATAAGCCAAAGATCCGAACCTACATCGACCATCACAGAGCTGATATAATAGAATGAAACATCTTTTATAATAAATTAAGTATATTAGAAAATATATTAAAAGTGGGTTGGCTAAAAAGATCCTGGACAGACTATTTTTAATTAATAATTTAAAAAAATATTTTTATGAAATGTTAAAAAGTTTAAATTAAATTAACGCAAAAAACAGCGCTTGTGTTGTTTAATTTTGTATATAGATTATACTAGACCTATTATCCAATCAAGAGAAAGTAACTCATCTACACACCTTTTTGTACCTGGTAACCCATTTATTCGTCCAACCCAACAACTGAACGTTCTATAACTTCTATACGTTTTATACCTACTTTTAGTCGGAATAAAATTTACTTATTATTATCTTATCTTTTTTTTATAATGATTTTTAATTAACTGTTGCAAACATTTAATTAAAAATCCCAAAAAATATTAAAAATAGTCTGTCCAGGATTTCGTTTAGCCAACATATTTTAAGTGTTTTTTTCTAAGATACTATAATCACTATAAAATTATATTATAGTTAGATGAAGGTCGATGTAGGTTAGGATCTTCTACTGTATGGACACTTACAGAAGCGCTAGTTCACAAATCTAAAGTCAATCACCGAGCTTTTTTTTGGGATGGACATTGTAATTATTACTTTTTTGAGGATTTTGCTACTCCACCGGGCATAAAGGCGAGCTCCAGCCTTATTAAATGGTTTAAAAACTTAAAACTAAATAACCTGCGCAAGAGGGCACCCCCT
This sequence comes from Nycteola revayana, assembly GCA_947037095.2. NCBI lineage: Eukaryota > Metazoa > Arthropoda > Insecta > Lepidoptera > Nolidae > Nycteola > Nycteola revayana. Next base: position 8,827,519 of record OX344840.2, read on the forward strand.
GTGGCTTAGATCTTGGATCAAGGCGTTGCTGGCGGGGATTAAGTAATTAAGCTAGCGAGTTTAGATTAGATTTTTTGCCTCTCGTAATTCGTGCTTGTTTACTCAACGAGCACGAATTACGAGAGCAATGGATGGAGTTCCTCTGAAAGATATACTTGAATGAATGGAGACCGCGCGCGATTATCCAGTCTTCCATATAATTGATTTCTCCCTTGCTTTTTGTCCTCAGGCGATAAAGTTCCGAGGACTCAGTCCACTGTCTCCTCGGAGTTCAATGAAGCAACCGAGCAGTGCTCCCAAAGAGAGCGCTCCTTGCAGCTTCGAGTCTTCTGAGAGCAGTGATAGCACTACTACGGTAAGACATATAATATATGGCATTATCATCATCAGCCCGTACAACGTCCACTGCTGAACGTGGGCCTTCTCCTGGGGGAGGGTATTTGCCATAGTCACCATGCTTGGCACGTGGGTTGGTGTTAGCAGTATTACGTTGTAACACGCAAGGCCACGCTGCTACCCGTTCCCTGGTGAACGATCTTTTTAGCAGATGTGATATTAGGTTTATAACAATCGGGACCAACGGTTTAACACGCTTTTCGAGGCACGAAAGGTAACCCTCCAACATCCAGACCCGGAAAGAAATCTTAGAATCTACACAAAGATTTCTCGTCCGGCTTGGGATCGAACCCATGATCTCCGCGATTAAAAGCGAGCCAAATACCGCTACGCTACGGAGGTTGTCTTAAGGAATATATAACAATAACTTACTTGTTCTTGGGCACCGGGTGAGGACAGAATCACATCAGAGCTCCTGAAAGCGGGTGGATCACCGGTACTTAAAGTCCTTCAGAAGCTCTTCAATTCTGCCTTGCTCGGAGGCACCACGCCTAAAGCATGGAACAAAAGCGAGGTGGTGTTGTTCTTTAAGAAAGGCGATAATACCTTACTAAGGCACTACAGGCCCATCTCGCTTTTGAGTCATGTCTATAAGCTGTTCTTCAGGGTTATTGCGAATCGTCTCGAACGAAGGCTTGATGACTTTCAGCCTCCCGAACAAGCCGGATTCCGAAAAGGTTATAGTACCGTAGACCACTTACATACGCTGCGGCAAGTACAGAAGACCGAAGAGTATAACTTGCCGGTCTGTTTAGCGTTTGTGGACTACAAGAAAGCCTTTGATTCGGTTGAAACATGGGCCGTACTTGAGTCTCTCCAGCGATGCCGTATTGACTATCGGTATATCGAAGTGATGAAATATTTGTATAGAAACGCCACAATGTCGGTCCGAGTAAAAGAACAGAGTACGAAGGCGATTCCACTAAAAAGAAGCGCAAGACACTTTGGAAAACACCTTCAAACTTCTTAATTGTAAAGGACTAGGCATCAACATCAACGGCGATTCGATTAATTAATGAAGAATGAATGAAGATGTCACTTCAAGTTCCTCCTACCTACTAAAACTGAATTTTAATATATCTTTTCAGCAAATAGCCCACCCATCACAATCGCGGCCGCGCTGCCTCAACGCGCCCGCCATCAACCACCCCTGCTACCGCTGCTCCTCAGTCAACGAGGCTATCGGCAAGAAGATCTGCAGGAAGCACCCCATGGCTCTCATAGCCCATACGGAAACACAACTTGTGAGGACTTATCCCGCCGGGTAAGTTAGAACGAACCTTAGACCATATGGAGGTGATGGCGGTCGATAACATTTCCAAAAATTAAAACAAAATATTTTTTTAAATGGTTTGAACACTTTATGAAAAAGTTTACCTTATACTATATTTCAAAATTAAGATTAATAAAATTCGACCACCGACAGGATTCGAACGTCCCCCTTAGGTACGTGTTCCTAAGAAATTAATAAATTTCGATGACCGGCTGTGATTCCACCGTAGCCTACTTGGTTAAGGCATTGGGGGCTTGACCTAAGATGCAGGTTCGAAACCTGCCGGTGGTCGAATTTTATTAATCTCAATTTTGAAAAATAAAATCATATCTAAAAATACTTAAAGCGGCCGAAGCCCAATGGCTAAGGTGCCGGACTTGCGATAATGTGGATCCCGGTTTAATACGGCCGTTTTACAAAGCAAATTTTCTTTTCGAAGACAAAAGTCTTCAATCAACTTTCGGTGTTCCTCATAAGGAAACTCCAAGCTCAAAGTCGCTCAGCGAGCTATGGAAAGAGCTTTACTCGGCATTTCCCTGCGTGATCGAATCAGAAATGAAGAGATCCGCGAGAGAACGAACGTTGCTGACATAGCTCAATGGATTAGCAAGCTGAAGTGGCAATGGGCAGGACACATAGCTCGAAGAATTGACGGCCGATGGAGCAGAAAGGCTCTCGAGTGGAGACCGCGAACTTGTCGGTCGACCGCCTGCACGATGGACCGACGACCTCATAAAGATCGCAGGGAGTCAGTGGATGCAGGCCGCTAGCGATCGTTCCCGCTGGACATCGATGGGGGAGGCCTATGCTCAGCAGATAACCTGCGTAGCGTAGCGGTATTTGGCTGGCTTCAAATCTCGAAGATCATGGGTTCGATCCCCCCGCCGGACAGGAAATCTTTGAGCAAATTCTTCGATTTCTTTCCGGGTCTGGTTGACTGAAGGACCACCCTCCATGCCTCGGAAAGCACGTTAAGCCGTTGGTCCCGATTAGTTTAACATCATCTATAATCATCTTATATCAAGGAACGGGCAGCAGCGTTTCCTTGTGTGGTACAATATAATACTGCTGTCACCAACCCGCCAAGCGTGGTGACTATGGCAAATATCCTCTTTCGGAAGGAGGCTCATGTTCAGCAGTTGACGATATACGGGCTGATGATGATGAAATTTTCTTTTCAGCCTACGAATAGACTCTTCAAACTTCGATCCTGTAACCTTCTGGTCGTGTGGCGTGCAGCTCGTGGCATTAAACTACCAGACAGAAGACGCGGCTATGGCAGTCAACGCAGCCATGTACGAGAGCAACGGATGTACCGGCTTCGTGAGGAAACCCACTGTGATGTGGGATCCGGGGCATATTGCTTATAGAAGGTAAATTAACATTTCCATGCATATTTTTCATATTAAATTCCTAGCCTTTTTTAATAGTTATTTTTCTTTCGGACGGACATAATAATATGTACTTAGCTAAGAGGCTTTTGCTACTTCACCGGGCATAAAGGCGAGCAGAGCTTCAGCCTAGATAAATGGTTTAAACAGTACAAACATAGCAACCTGCGCGAGAGGGCGTCCCCTGTGGGACTTGGACCTCGGCTCAGGACGGGCGCTGACGGTGAGATTGAGGGATTTTGACTTTTTGTATTTTAGGGAAGTTTTGTGCAACTATCGTTCTACTTTACAGTTCGCGGGCCTGGAGGACTACGGGTCTACGAGGGCATCGGAAGGTTTTTAGCAAACTAAGGGTCAGGAGCTTAGATAAGACCTCCCCATCTTCTCAAGGAAATTGTATATATTCGAATTGGCTTGCGAATTTCTATTGCGCGATACAGGTTAGTTAGGATGTTAGATACTAGATGGCGCGACCAGTCCCACATTATGGAAATATATAATAACTCTTAAAATCTGGTACAAGACGCAGGATTGACAGCTTGACGTCCTTTAGCACAAAACTCCCCTAAAATACTAAAAGTCATAATGCCTCAATCTCACCACCACCGCCCTGAGCCGAGGTCCTAGCCATATGGGGCACCCCGCAACGCAGGTTGCTTAGTTTGTAGTTATTAAATCCGAAAAAAAACAGTGCTTTCTTTTATGTTAGTTGAAACACAACCAACTCCGAACTCCGAGCTACTCCTTACATTCTAGTCACACAAATTTTTACCCGACCCGAGATCTCTTTACAGCCGAAACACTGAACCAACAAGTCAAAGTCAAAGTCATTAATTTCCTTATTCTAGAGACAATAAAAAAAAACTTGTTCTTATGATGCGTCCGTATTTCTTTTCCTACCACCAGTTCAAAGACGTGGCAACTCTGAGAAGAACTGGCAAGAAACTCAGAGGAATCCTTTTTTAAAATAATCAATTTATCATTCCTTGTACGATATTGTTAAGCAGCAGTGTTATTCCAGAGCTAGTTACTCCCAAGCCATTCTGTCATTTACATAGTCTGATATTTTATAATAAGTAGGCCTTCTTACATAATTTAGCTTTGACAATGGTTTTAAATTTATTAATAGATAATTCTCTAATATTATTTGGGAGTTTGTTATAAAAGCGAATACATGTTTGTTTTTAAAAACAAACATAAAAACAAAGTATGCCTTCTTACATAATTCAGCTTTGACAATGGTTTTAAATTTATTAACAGATAATTCTCTAATATTATTTGGGAGTTTGTTATAAAAGCGAATACATTGCCCCATAAAAAAGTTGCTTATTCTATGGAGACGAGTTAAGCAGCAGTGTTATTCCAGAGCAAGTTACTCCCAAGCCATTCTGTCATTTACATAGTCTGATATTTTATAATAAGTATGCCTTCTTACATAATTTAGCTTTGACAATGGTTTTAAATTTATTAACAGATAATTCTCTAATATTATTTGGGAGTTTGTTATAAAAGCGAATACATTGCCCCATTAAAGAGTTGCTTATTCTATGGAGACGAGTTGCAAGTAGGTACTAGTCCAGGGACGGTTACCGTTACCAAAAAAATACCGGTAAAAGTACCAAAACATTTCGTTCCGTTACGTTAAATATTTAACGATAAAAATAACGTTGTATCGCAGGATTTACCGGTATTTTAATAGCGTTACTAATAGCGTTATTTCGCTAAAATCTAGCAACGTCTGGTGCGACGTTGCCAAACCGAAACGAGTGCCGCGCGCGCGCCGTGCATTGGGCGGGGCTTAAGCGAAGCGGCAACAAAAATATGAGTACGAGACGGCTCGCGCTCACGCGTGTCATTTTATTTTAGTGATCATAACAAACATCGAGTTTTTTTTCGGATTGTTCGCCACAAGGCTTTTGCTACTTCATCATAATCATAATCATAATTATGTATTCGCAGGAATAATATATAGGTACATTTGCAGGTGGTTTGACATACTAAAAATATAGATACAATAACACTGCGAAGTTTTTTTTTTTTTGACCTTACTAACAGCATTTTGCAGTCTACTAGTATTCTTGTTAACCCCTCGTGTTAAGCTAAAATGCGGTAGTGCAATGGGTGTGGTTCGAACCGGCGACCTCAAGATCACAAGTCCGACGCCCTAGCCAGTTTAATAGTTACTTTGGGCTAACTCTGATTTTAAAAGATTCTTTATTGGTGCTCAGCTCGTATTGGCCTCAGTGTGCCATCTCATTTAGCCTTCCTCTATTAATGGGCTATCTAATATTGAAAGAATTGTTGAAATCGGACAAGTAGTCAAATTGCTGGGCATCGGACTTGCGATCATGTGGTCGCCGGTTCGATTCGCACGCATTGCGCTACCGACGCGAACCCACTCGTAACACAGGTATTTTAGCTTAGCACGAGGGGTTAACGAGAATATAGTAATATATAACAGTAGTTTGCAAAGACTCTGCTAGTAATCTTTTATAAAAAAAACAATCTTCTTCTTTATAATATTATTATAGACTAGCTACGACCCGCGGTTTTACCCGCGTTACTCTGCTTCAGTGGATTGGAGCGTGATGTTTTATAGCCTATATGTTAATCCAGTTAGTCAACTATTAGCTTCCCGCACGCGGTTTTACCCGCGTAACTCCCGTTCCCGTGGGAACTTCATAATTAAATATAGCCTATATTTATCGGTGATAACTGATAATGTAGCATTCAAATGGTGAAAGAATTTTTTAAATCGGTCCTGTACTTTTTGAGCCAATTCTTTACAAACATATTTACGTACAAATCTTTCCTCTTTATATTATAAAGTATGCGTGCAAACTGTCAGACAAATGCGTTCACTAGTTTTTGAGTGAAAGAGTTACAAACATACATACATCCACACATACAAACTTTCGCATTTATAATATTAGTAGGATATTATTTCTATCATTGCCCTATTTGGGAGTAGTTATGTGGATTTGATTCGTTTTTCTATGGTTTTAAAAAACTAACACCCACTGGAGCGAACGCCTAATATGAAACATTTTTAATTGTTTCTGAAATTTTTGAATGCTTTTGTTGGTTAGATGCGAGCTGTGTTGTATCTGAGTCGGTTTTGTTACTATATGAATTATATGAAAAAAATTATACATTTTTAGATAGTATAATGTACGTATTTGCGATGTTATCTGTTATTAAATATCATGGCAAACCAATGGTTATAATTAAACAATTAAATATGCGACTATTGGTTAAAATTTTATAAACTTAACATAAGCTCATAAATAACGCAAATTTTGTATTTTATAGACTTTTCAAAAGTTACCGTACAGTTTGGTAGTTAATAAATTTTATATTGTAGTAACTAGCCTCGTTTTGATATAAGCTTTCTATCCGATCCACAGGAGAAGAATGCGCCCGTGATCGCGACTTGTCCTTCATCCTCCTGACCATTAGTTTGCAAAAAACACATCAGAGCTCCTGAAAGCGTGTGGATTACCGGTACTTAAAGTCTTTCAGAAGCTCTTAAATTCCGCCTTGCTCGGAGGCACCACGCCTAAAGCATGGAACAAAAACGACGTGGTGTTGTTCTTTAAGAGAGGCGATAACACCTTACTAAGGAACTACAGGCCCATCTCGCTTTTGAGTCATGTCTATAAGCAGCTGTTCTCCAGGGTTATTGCGAATCGTCGCGAACGAAAGCTTGATGACCTTCAGCCTCCCGAACAAGCCGGATTCCGAAAAGGTTATAGTACCGTAGACCACATACATACGCTGCGGCAAGTAATACAGAAGACCGAAGAGTATATAACTTGCCGCTTTGTTTAGCGTTTGTAGACTACGAGAAAGCCTTTGATTCGGTCGAAACATGGACCGTACTTGAGTCTCTCCAGCGATGCCGTATTGACTATCGGTATATCGAAGAGTTGAAATGTTTGTATAGAAACTCCACAATGTCGGTTCGAGTACAAGAACAGAGTACGAAGGCGATTCCACTAAAAAGAGGCGTAAGACAGGGAGACGTTATTTCTCCGAAACTGTTTACGACCACTTTAGAAGACACCTTCAACTTCTGAATTGGAAAGGACTAGGCATCAACATCAACGGCCAATACATCACTCACCTTCGATTCGCTGATGATATCGTGGTCATGGCAAAGTCAATGGAAGAACTCAGTACAATGCTCGAAGACCTCAACCGAGTCTCCCAACGTCACAACGGTAGGTTTTAAAATGAACATGGACAAGACGAAAATCATGTCTAACGTCCATGTTGTGCCTGCCCCTATAATGGTTGAGATTACGGTTTTTGAAGTTGTTGACGCATATGTATACCTAGGACAGAGAGTCTAATTAGGTAGGTCCAACTTCGAGAAGGAGGTCAATCGCCGAATCCAACTCGGATGGGCAGCGTTCGGGAAACTTCGCAACGTCTTTTCCTCCAATATACCTCAGTGCCTGGAGACGAAAGTCTTTAACCAGTGCGTGTTGCCAGTGATGACCTATGGATCCGAAACGTGGTCCTTTACTATAGGCCTTTTGAAACAGGCTCAGAGTCGCTCAACGAGCTATGGAGAGAGCTATGCTCGGGGTTTCTCTACGAGATCGAATCAGAAATGAGGAGATACGTAGAAGACTGCGGGTTGCCGACATAGCTCAACGGGTTAGTTCGTTGAAGTGGCAATGGGCAAGCCATATAGCACGGAGAACAGATGGCCGTTGGGGCCGAAAAGTTCTAGAATGGAGACCGCGGATCGGCAAGCGTAGCGTAGGACGTCCACCTACTAGATGGACGGATGATCTGGTTAAGGCCGCGGGATCACGGTGGCTGCAGGCCGCTTCTAACCGCAACAAGATCTATGAGGGAGGCCTATGTCCAGCAGTGGACGTCCTACGGCTGAAATGCTGATGATGATGAATAATAAATTACCTTTTTAATGTAAAGGTATATTGTAATTTTTTTAAATCAAATTGTAATCTAATTTAATTTAATAAGACAATTTTATCCAACTTAGTTTAATATGTTAATTGTATTGAAATTTTATAATAATTATTTTTTGCTCATATTATAGTGCATGCAGTGCTCTTCTGTAAGTAGTGAGACATTTAGACTTAAGTTTACAATATAATTGTTTTTTTAATGTAACAGTGTACTCATTGTTGAAGAACCAAATATCATCATCATCATCAGCCCGTATAACATCCACCGCAGAACATGGGCCTCCTCTCGGGGGAGGGTATTTGCCATAGTCACCACGCTTGGCAGGCGGATTGGCGACCGCAGTATTATGTTGTACCACACAAGGAAACGCTGCTGCCCGTTCCTTGATATACGATTATTATAGATGATGTTATAACAATCAGGACCAACGGCTTAAGGTGCTTTCCGAGGCACGGAGGGTAGTCTCTCAACCAACCAGACCCGGAAAGAAATCTTAGAATTTACACAAAGATGTCTTGTCCGGTGTGGGGATCGAACACACGACCTCCGAAACTTAAAGCGAGCCAAATACCGCTACGCTACGGAGGTTGTCGGAGAGCCAAATAAATAAATAAAAATGTAAACAAATAAAAATCTTTCAAATTACTTCTACAGTAGGATAGAGGAATTATTAAATAAAAAATCGGCCAAGTTCATGTCAGACCACGCACAATGCAAAGTTCTGTAGTTGGGACTAATTTACCCCATACAATATCTTATATCACCCACTAATTGCAAATTAGTGGACGCTAGAAACCTAAGTTAAAAAAACGGGCCAAATGCGAGTCGGAATCGCGCACGAAGGGTTCCGTACTATTATCGCAAAAAACGGCAAATGAACACGTTTGTTGTATTGGAGCCCCACTTAAAAAATATTATATAATAAACAATAATAATAAATATAGGTATAATAAAAAATATTTTATTCTGTTTTTAGTATTTGTTGTTATAGCGGCAATAGAAATACGGTACTATCACGGTTCATGAGATACAGCCTGGTGACAGACAGACAGACGGACCGCGGAGTGTTAGTAATAGGGTCCCGGTTTTAGCTAGTCGTAACTCGTACTAACACCAAAATATGCTAGTCTCCCCAACTTCATTGTTAGAAAGAGATAGGCGTATAAATTACCGGTATAACAATTGCAATTTTAACCGGTAATAATACTGGTAATTAGATAACGTTAACTGACCTATGGGTATCGTTATTAATATCGTTATTTTTTTATCGTTAACGTAACGGTAAATGGTATCGTTATAAAAAAAATAACGGTAATTCGGTCCCTGAGTACTACTAAGTCATGCTTATGTCTAGTAATTACAAGGCAGCTCTTATTACTCCTGTAACCTTCTCACCACCCTTACAGGTTCAACCCCATGGATAAAGAGTTCGACGGCATCCACGCAGCACACCTGACCCTGGCCATCATCTCCGGCCAGTATGTAGCAGAGAACGTGTACTCCTTCTACAATGCCTTCGTAGAAGTTGAAGTTCTTGGGGTTCCGGCTGACTGCAAGAAGATTAGGACTAAGGTGGCGAGGAAGAACGCACTGAATCCAATTTGGAATGAGACTTTCACTTTTAAGGTATGTAAGATTAATGGCTTTGAGTCTTCGAGGTCGTGGTCCTTACGCAAATCTTTGTGTAAATTCTAAGGGATTGATTCCAAGGGTGCAGGAGGAAGCTTCTGACCATAGACCATTAATTATCATCATCATGACAACCTCACATCGGATGATTTTTTAAATCGGTCCTATGTTCTCGTGGGAACATCGTAATTAAATATAGCCTAAAGATAATGTAGCATTATAACGGTGAAAGTATATTAATCGAAATCCGTTTAGTAGTTTTTGAGTTTATCCAAAAAAAATATACAAAAATATAAACATTTCCGCTTTATAATATTTGTGTCGACTGTTGTTCCGCGCGTGGTTATGACCCGCGTAACACCTGTTCCCGTAGAAACTTCATAATAAAATATTAGTACATATATTTAGATTATGATTATTTTTTCAGATAAACTTCCCGGAACTAGCATTTCTCCGGTTCGACATATACGATGCTGATACAAATTATATGCTGTCTCAGCGAGTAATACCCTTGCAGTGTTTGAGGCCTGGCTACAGACATGTTAGATTGAGGTTAGTAATTTTTATTTTTATTGAGGTAAGTAAGTACAGCAGTGGACGTTATACGGGCTGATGATGTGATTTTTAGTATTTGTTGTTGTAGCAGCAATAGAAATACATCATCTGTGAGAATTTCAACTGTCTAGCTATCGTGGTTCTTAAGATACAGCCTAGTGACAGACAAACAGACAGACAGACAGACCGACCGACAGACAGCGAAGTCTTAGTAATAGGGTCCCGTTATTACCCTTCGGGTACGGAACCATAAAACACTGGTCCTAAGAGCTCCATCTCATTTTATCTCCAGGTCACCAACCAACCAGCCTCTGAATATGGCCTCCCTTCTCATCTTCTCCCGTTGCACCGAGGAGTTGGCAGGAGAAAGCTGCAGAGGTGACACAGAACCCTCATCTCCACTGGACAGACGGAAGATACATTTCTTGGTGGTGTATGCTGTGGCGCGACATGAGCCTTACTCCATTCTGAAGGTCACGCAGGATACAACAACTAATGAGGTGGGTACTGCTTGACTAGACTTCTAGATAAGACTACTAGACTAGACTGCAGGACTAGACTGCTAGACAAGACTGCCAGACTAGGCTACACTGCTAGACTAGACTTCTAGACTAGACTAGACATCTAGTCTAGATTACCATACTAGACAACTAGACTAGACTGCTAGACTAGAATGTTAGACCATACTGCTTGAACAGAACGGTAGGCTAGATTGCTAGACGCCACTAGTCTAGTCTATTGGACTGCTAGACTAGTCTGCTAGAGTAGACTGCTAGACTAGAATGCTACCATAGACTATAAGAGTAGACTGCTAGGCTAGACTATTAGTCTAGATTGTTAAACTGGACGACAAATCTAGATTATACTCTTTCACGCTAAAACTATATACGGATTGGGCTGAAAGTTGCTGGATGCTGGAGCTAGATTGACATATAGGCTACAAAACATCACGCTCCGACCCACTGGAGCTGAGTTAAGTGGGTAAAACCGCGAGGAGCAGTTTAAAAGCTAAGTGTGTTTTTTTTTTACACAACTTTTTACAGCATTCTTCATTTTATATTTTTCCAACAAATTCAAATATTGCCAACAACTCCCAAGACCTAAAACTTCTTCTTCCATATTCAGGCCATCGCCCAATGCCTAACCAAGGCAGGCGTCTGCCGTTCATCCAGAGGTAGCTACGTGATGGTAGAAGAAGTGCCTTCCAGAGCCCCAACACAGCGGGTCCTGGCTCCTCACGAGCGGGTGCTGAGAGCAGCAGCCGCTAGACCTGGAGCCAGATTGTTGCTGAAGAGAGTAGGTGATGATCCCAGTAGCAGAGCTTGGTTGACCAGCATTAGGTATGTATTTCATGGGCACAGTTGCTTATAGCATAGAAAGTGTGAAGAATGGAAGGAGTGCATACCTGAAACCTCACACTATGGGTCCTGGCTCCCCACGAGTGGGTGCTGAGAGCAGCACTGCCCACATTAATGCAAACGCAGTACTTGAAACGCGATTTCGAAATAAACTCAGTAAACACATTTTTTGATATCTAAACAAGAAGTCTATAATACATGACTTTTAAAATGAACTTAAAAAATAATAAAAATTCATTATTTATGTATAGATTAGGGTCCTGAAATGACATTTTCGCAAAAAAGGGAAAATCCCAAAAATGACGATTACTGCAAGTACAATTAGCAGGGCAGAGCAGCAGCTAGACCTAAAGCCAGGTGAAGAGAGTTGGCTATGTTCCCAGTAGCAGAGCCTGCGAGTGACTAACATTAGGCTATTACCATCCGATGCCCTCGTAGACCCCAAGTCCGAGAGGCTGCGAACTGTAAAGTAGAGCGACAGTTACACAAAACTTCCCTAAAATACAAAAAGTCATAATCCCTCAATCTAATCGCCAGTGACCGCCCTGAGCCGAGGTCCAAGCCCCACAGGGGCCGCCCGTTTGTAGTTTTTTAAACCATTCATTAAGGCTGGACTCTGCTCGCCTTTATACCCGGTAGAAAAACCTTCGTGGCTAATTAAGTATGTCCGTGCGAAAAAAAAAAAAAAAGTAAATGTAGATTATATATAGAATTGCATGAATGAAGAATGCTCTTTTGATAGCTCGCTGAGCGACTTCGAGCTTTCTGATGAGCATTTATATTACAACTTAAACTTTGTATTTCCAGATCAGCATCATCAGACCGCAATCGGGACAGGTCCTTACCTTCGGACGAGGACTCCAGCACTCAAGATGAAGAGCCTCGGAAGCCTCCGGACAGTTTCCTCGTGTGTGTCCACAACGTTTCACATGAGATACCCTATGCAATATTGAAGGTAGGTATGGTCTTATTAGAATAAGGGTTAATTTTCGTTCCTCAGATAAAGACTTCAGGTTTACGAGGGCATCGGAAGGGTTTTTTGCAACTATGGGTGGGGTAGTAATGGGGCTATTTTTATATGCGGCCGTAGCCCAATGGCTAGGGCGTTGGACTTGTGATCTTGAGATCGCCGGTTCGAGCCCCACCCATTGCACTGCCGACTTAAACCCGCTCGTAACACAAGCATTTTAGCTTGGCACAAGGCGTTAACATGAATAGGTACTAGTAATGTGCAAAAATACGGACATCGGAAGGTTCTTTGCAAACTAAGGGTCGGGAGGGACAATCAATAGCCATTACTGGCGTAGCCATCAAAGGGCCGGGCGGGACCCAAAACCGAAGTAGCCATTTTCTATTGACTTTTAAAAAATGTATATGTCACCGGAAAATAATAAGTCGTAAGTTGATCAACTTTCTAGTTGTTAAACTAACAAGGTTTCGGCCGGCCGGCTATTAAAGTCAAAGTTATTTGTTTTGTTACAACAGTAGCATAGTCTCGTTCGGTTAGGTTAGGTCAAGTGTCATAATAATTAAGTAAATAATATAATAATAATGCGCGTTCACTGAAACTGGCAACTTTCCATCCGATGCCCCCGTAGACCCGAAGTCCGAGAGGTCCGCGAACTGTGAAGTAGAGCGACAGTTGCACAAAACTCCCCTGAAATACTAAAAGTCCCTCAATCTCATCGCCAGTGACCGCCCTGAGCCGAGGTCCAAGTCCCACGGCGGGCGGCCCTTTCCACAGGTTGCTTAGATTGTAGTTTTTAAACCATTCGTTAAGGCTGGAGCTTTGCTCGCCTTTATACCCGGTGAAGTAGCAAAAGCCTCGTGGCTACCTAGGTACGACCATGCGAAAAAAAAAACTGGCAACTAAATTTAACAATATGAGTGGCACGAAAGATAAAACCTTTTTATGGCCACCAGTTTTTTTTGCCCCAGGGCCCTTGATCACCTAGCTACGCCACTTATAGCCATTGGGTTTTTTTATAAGTTGAATTTAAGCTATGGAATTGTATATTTTTCTCTTGTAACAGGTGCCATTGAGTGCCACAGCCTCCTACGTGGTGTACCAAGCATTGACCAAAGCCAGATGTCATGATGACCCTAAAAGGTAAGAAAACAATAAAACATCCTTTATCAGCCCGCTCAAGAGCACTGCTGAACATGGGCCTCCTCTAAGAGGACCTCGGCAAGACAGGGTCGTTGAGGGGTATTACCGTCATCACCACGCTTGTCAGACGGATTGGTGATCTCCTCTGAGCTGATAGAAGCTGCCCATCCGTTAATTATTTTTTTTAAATCTTTATGCACAATATGGTACAAAGGCGGACTTAATGCCAAAGGAATTCTCTACCAGTCAACCTTAGGGTGATGCAGAGAATGACAAGGAAGGTGCACTTTTAAAGACAAGAATATTATAAAATAATGACATAGAACACACAAATAATTCAATGAACAAACTACTATCTATTAGATAGGTACATAAATACATACATACATATGACAAATATTACAACGCTTAGTAGCGAGTGGACTAATGCGATTCTGCCAACGATTTAATCAAATGTTCTCAGGTTTTCTTTTTAAAATCATACCGGGTCTTTGCCATCCTGATTTCGAGCGGAAGATCGTTCCACAGAAGAATGGGTTTAACAAAGTAGGAAGAGTGTATAAAACTAGAACGATGGGATGGACATTCAAGTAAGCGGAGACGATCGGAGATTTTTATTGTGACTTAAATGAAGGTATTGAAAGTTAGAAGAAAGATTAGCCGGAGAGTAGGAAGTATCTAATAGAGAAAAGAGAGTGCAATGTGCCCTTAGTGTTCTACGCTGCCGTATTGGCAACCAACGTAGTTGTGCTCGATAAAAACTGACGTGATCATATTTACGAAGATTGATAATGATCCTTTAGCATTATGTCCCTTAGGCAATATCCCCTCAACGAACTTTCCTATAGTCTGTTAAGGGGAGGACCATGTTCAGCAGTGGACGAAAACATGCTGATATAATATAATGCTGTTTGATTCTCAGGTTCGTTCTAGTCGAGGAGTTGGAATGGGGTGGAAGGGCTGGTACAGGACCTCAGCAGCGAGCCCTAGCTGATGATGAAGTAGTTTATGCTGCCCAGGTATTCTTCAAATGCTGTTAATATCTATCTATACTTCTATGCTAATATTAGAAAGAGGAAAGATTTGTATTTTCGTGTGTATGTTTGTAATGAATAAACTCTAAAACTACTGTGCCGATTTCAAAAATTCTTTTTGAATTCTTCACCATTGAAAAGCTACATTCACCCTGAGTGACAAAGGCTAGGCTATATTTAATTATGAAATTCCCACGGGAACGGGAGTTACGCGGGTGAAACCGCGCGCGGGAAGCTAGTACTAATATATAAAGCAGAAGAGTTTGATTGCATGAATGCGCTCTCTTGAAGAACTAATGGTCCGATTTGAAAGATTCTGTGTTTGATAGCCCATTTTTGGAAGAAGGCTATAGGTTCTATGAAGTTATAAAGTTTCTACGGGAACGGGAATGGAACGGATAAAACCGCGAGCGGGAAACTAGCAATTTAAAGTGGCCGTAGCCCAATGGCTAGGGCGTCGGACTTGTGATGTTGAGGTCGCCGGTTCGAACCCCACCCATTGCACTACCGACGTGAACCCACTCGTAAGAGCGGTTTCGCACTATGTATGATTCGAATCCGATCCGAACCCAATCCGAACCCGTGAAAATTTTGGTCTAGAAATTCGGAAAGAAATCAGATCTCGGATCTAGTGCGTAAATTACCATAGAAATAGTTCTACGGCTACTACGGACCATATTTTCATGGGTCCAGATCGGATTCGGATCGGACATAGTGCAAAACCGCTCTTACACAAGCATTTTAGCTTAGCACGAGGGGTTAACAAGAATACTAGTAGACTGTAAAACTCTGCTAGTAATCTTTTTAATAAAAAAAAGCAAACAATAATAAAAATAAAGTTGAAAAGTTTATTTGAGTTACTTGAATGCACTTTCTTGTCTCACATTCTCGTTCTAAAGCTCATTTATGGGAAAGGCTATAAAATATATGTCTGTCTGTCTGTCACTAGTGTGTAAATTATCTTAGTAATCGGGTCACGTCTTCGCCTTTAGGGTACGAAACCCTAAAAAGTGTTATCTGCCTTAGTCTGCCTTCTTTCATTTAAATTCTGAATATATTTCCAGGCCAGCTGGAAGACCCTCGGCAGATTTGTTCTCCAAGAGAAGGGTAGTACAGCCCCCCTGCCTCGACACAGAGCCGCCATCGCCAGGATACAGAGGGGACTCAGCATGACTAGAGGAGCTTTTACTGGTAAATATATATATATATGTATATATATATAAACCACATACACAGGACAACCTCCGTAGCGTAGCGGTATTTGGCTCGCTTTAAACCTCGGAGGTCGTGGACAGGAAATCTTTGTGTATATACTAAGATTTCTTTCCGGGTATGGTTGGTTGGGGGACTACCCTCCGTGCCTTGGAGAGCACGTTAAGCCGTTAGTCCTGATTGTTATACTTATAACATCATCTATAATGATTGTATATCAAGGAACGGACAGCAGCGTTTCCTTGTGTGATACAACATTATACTGCGGTCACCAAACCGCCTGCCAAGCGTGGTGACTATGACAAATACCCTCCCACGGGAGGAGGCCTATGTTCAGCAGTGGACGTTATACGGGCTGATGACGAATGTGTTTTGAGCATAAAAAAAAACCCTCAGGGTCTCTTAGACCGTGGTAAGCCAGGGTCGGAATATTGCTGTAATCACCACGCTTGGTGGATTGGTGATCGCAGTAAGATGGTGAGTATCCTTGAGCTAATCCTTTAGTTATCAACGAGGCTTTTGCTACTTCACCGGGCATAAAGGCGAGCAGAGCTCCAGCCTTAATAAATGGTTTAAACACTACAAACTAAGCAACCTGCGCAAGAAGGCGTCCCCTTTGGGATTTGGACCTCGGGTCAGAGCGGTCGCTGGCGATGAAATTGAAGGATTTTGACTTTTTGTATTTTAGGGGAGTTTTGTGCAACTGTCGCTGTTCGCAGGCCTGGAGGACTTCGGGTCTACGAGGGCATCGGAAGGTTCTTAGCTAACTAAGGGTCGGGAGGGCAAGAGGAGACAACGATAAGATGACATAGGTATTCTAAACTAGAAGTGTTTTTTAACTTGTTCATGTCTTTTACAGGAACATCTGGCTTTCCATTCCAGCATGGTTACAATTATGGTACAGACACCATCTCCGAAGGGAAGATACCAGTGCAAACTGCTTACAGCGACCCAACACATTGCAGGTAACTATCATCATCATCAGCCTACAAAGAAAAATGTTTCTATTCCATCATCATCAGCCCGTATAACGTCCACTGCTGAATATGGGCCTCCTCTAGGAGGGTTTTTTTCTATAGACTAAATATAATTTAGTAGTTTTCAAGCCTATTTGACCGGTACACCAGTCCATCAGTCTACCAGTATTATATACTGCGTTTATCAACCAGCCTGCCGAGCGTGATGACTATGGTAAAACCCTCCCTCAGGAGGAGGCCTATGTTCAGCAGTGGATGTTATACGGGCTGATGATTGATTACACTTTATGAAGCGCAGTATCTAGTCTAGCGCAAGAGACCAAGCATTTATTATCTAAGACAGTAAATTCGTTTTTTTTAAGATGACTAGCTGAGTTTTGTACAATGAGATAATGAAATTTATTCAGCACTTAGGTATTTACATACACTTGTACTTGTTAAAATTACACTGTATAAGACTGAATCTAACAAAAGTATCACTTAAGTAGCTAAAAACATTGTTAAAATTATTTGATCTTACATATTTTAATCAGTCTGTCCGTCTGTCGTGCGATAAATGACAAATGTTCACATTATAGTAAGATGCCTTAAAGGTCATCATCAGCCCGTATAACGTCCACTGCTGAACATGGGCCTCCTCCTGGGAGGGAGGGTATTTTCCATAGTCACCACGCTTGGCAGGCGGGTTGGTGACCGCAGAATTATGTTTACCAAACAAGGAAACGCGGCTGCCCGTTCCTTGATATACGATTATTATAGATGATGTTATATAACAATCGGGACCAATGGCTTAACGTGCTTTCCGAGGCACGGAGGGTAGTCCCCCCACCAACAAGACCCGGAAATAAATCTTAGAATTTACACAAAGATTTCTTGTCCGGAGTGGGAATCGAACCCATGACCTCCGACATTTAAAGCGAGCCAAATACCAATACGCTACGGAGGTAGCGTTGCCTTAAAGGTCTAAAATTAACTTCCAAGAATCCAGCCAAAGTACTCTTCTAGTATTGTTGTTAACCCCTCGTGCTAAGCTAAAATGCTTGTGTTACGAGTGGGTTCACGTCGGTAGTGCAATGGGTGGGGATCGAACCGGCGACCACATGATCGCAAGTCCGACGCCGGTTTCAGTTCAGTTTTGACAGCTGAAAAGTTAATTCTTTCTTCTATTTTTCAGGAGAGTCTCGGCAGCGCCCTTGGGTGAAGGTATAGGGCGGGCGAAGGGACATTCCGACAAGGATATGAGAAGCTACATGCGGAAACGAA
Source organism: Nycteola revayana (assembly GCA_947037095.2). Lineage (NCBI taxonomy): Eukaryota > Metazoa > Arthropoda > Insecta > Lepidoptera > Nolidae > Nycteola > Nycteola revayana. The sequence goes on from OX344840.2 coordinate 8,845,661, forward strand.
CCAGCACGAGGGAGGTACGGTGACTATTTATCTAGTAGCTTATAGTAATGCTTTTACGCACCCCCTCTGCCGTTGCAGCGCCGGCTGTGGGGTATATGGGACTCGCCCTCTCCATAGCGCGGTATGCTAACTCGTACCACGAGGAGAGCACCCTACACCACTAAAATCCCCCGGACATTCCTCCGTCCGCCGTTGGTGAGGTATATATTTTAAAAACGAGGATTGTTAAAAAGTTTTTGGACCCTCCCAGGCTTGGGGGCCCCGGGGAACTGTCCCGCCCAGCCCTTTGGTAATTACGCCAGTGTATTCATCAACTACAGCCCGTAAACCTGTCCAAGGGACTCCTCCCGAGGTAGTGTTTTGCCATAGATACCACGCTTGACAGAGTAGACCGCAGTATTATAGTATACGTTTGTTAGAGATGATGTTATAAAATTCGGAACCAACGGCGTAACGTGCTTTCCGAGGCACGGAGGGTAGTCCCTCAACCAAACAGACCCGGGAAGAATTCTTTGCATTTAATGAAGGCTGTATTTTAAGTTAAATTTACCACGGGAACGGAATCAACGCGGGTGATAATTAGTATAATTATATAATAATATTCTTCATAATAATATTGTGGGCTTTATAACAGTTATCTTTAAGAATAAATTGATTTTAATAATTACCCATTTGAGTATGTTTTGTTTGTTTGGCCGTGTTGAAACCGGTGGTAGAGTAACCCACTGAGTTTGTTTCGCCGGATCTTCTCAGTTGGGGGTGCATTGGATCCGGTGGTAGGATTAAAGCGCATCCGTCGTTATATGCTCATGGTCCACCCAAATAATGACAATTCTTTTGGCATAACATAGACAGAACAAGCATGTTGCGTCTCTAGCGACAATATACATTAATTATTATAATTAATTTCATTATAAATAATTATAAGAGGTTTTATAAATAAATAACAAATGTAATTTAAAACTGATGAATAATAATTAATATTCAAAATAATGTTTGACGATTTACAAGTGCCTGTAATTGATTTACGTAAATAAAAATGATTTTTATTTTATTTTATTTTATCGTAAACAGGTGCAATCGGAGCCCGAGAGCGGCGGCTCGGGCTCCGGCATGGCGGCGGGCGCGGAGGCGCTGGCCGCACAAGTCGCGCGCTTCAAGAGACTCTCTTTGCGGAAACTGCGGGCCTGGCGCTCCTGAGTGTTGCAGGTGAGATACCTTCACTTTCCTATAATATGATTTGAAGCGACCGTAGCCCAATGGCTAAGGCGTCGGACTTTGATCTTGTAGTCACTAGTTCGATCCCCACCCATTGCACTACCGACGTGAACCCACTGGTAACACAAGCACTTTAGCACGAAGCATTAAAAAGTATACTAGTAGACTGCAACACTCTGCTACAAATCATAAAAAAGGTATGTTGGAATTAACTTGGAAAAAAACTGTTTTAATGTGATGCATTGCCGTGTGGTTTCTAGCCACCAGCAATAGAATAGACCGCCCCTTTTCTTCCAATGAGTGTCGTAAAAGGCGACCTAGGGATGATGATTATCAGCTGATGGATGGGCAGCAGCATCTATCAGCACGAGACTAGTTACCATCTTACTGCGATCGCCACTCCACTTGCCAGGCGTGGTGATTGTGACAATATCCTTCAACGATCCGAGCATGCCAAGGTCTGTTAAAAGGAGGCCCATGTTCAGCAGTGGACTTAACTCCGCTTGCCAGGCGTGGTGATTGTGACAATATCCTTCAACGATCCGAGCATGCCAAGGTCTGTTAAAAGGAGGCCCATGTTCAGCAGTGGACTTAACGGGCTAATACAGTACAAAACTGTACTTTTAGCTGATAGTATAGAATCCTCAGAAAATCAAATATCTCTTTACCTTAAAACACCACCAATCTTGTAGCATCAAGCTAATCTTTAAACAAAAGCCCTATTGTTTCCAGGTCTTCCGCCGACTGGGGAACAGTCTGGCCAACCACAGGGCCTCCTTGTCTTCAGAGCTCGGATCCCTGTGGGACTTCATCCGCATCGACCGCGACCGTCGCCGTTCCGCCCCCTCAGCTTCCACATACGAAGCCATACCAACAGACTCTAGATCTCCGGTAAGACTGGCCAGAGATCTCATCCAAGTTATACAAGAAACAGTGTTCGCTAAGAAATTCGAAGATTCCCCGAAAAGATGTCCGTTAGTGAAAGAAGAATCTGATCTAAGTTCTGATGGAGAAGAAGGGAGCACAGAAAGAAGAATAGCCAATCTTATTGACTTTTTCTTCACTATAGTCAAAAGTCAGAAAGGTGATAGAAAAGGTAGTGGAGGCAGTTGCTTCAAAAGCGAAGTGACTCCTGAAGAAATCACACCACTCATACCAAACACAGTTAACACAGAATTAGAAGCAAAAATGGAGACGTTGATGGACTTTCTAGCGACAACTGGTTGCATGGAAAAAGAAAAAGAACTAGGAGATAATAAAATTACATTAATGGAATTCCTATTTGGTCCTGAAGATTTGAAGCCTAGTATAGAAATAATGGAAGCTGAAAGCGGATTAACAGAAGCTGGTATAAACGCTAAAGATCTCACATTTATAGACGAGACCCCAGAAGAAGAAGCGGAAACATTAGTAGAAATATTAATTAAATACATGGAAAATTACTCAAACAAAGACAAATTTTATTCAAAATCACTGACCCCATCGCTTTCAGAGAAATCTAAGTCAGATATAACTATTAGTAAACTAGAAACGTTCAGTGATATTAGTAAAACTAAGTCCGATTCTACTCTTACGCATACACAAGATACAGTAATAGATAGAGGGGATGATTTTTTCACAGATAGACGCATATCAGAGACTGTAGTCGATCTCAGTAATGTTAAAAATGACTTAGAACTTATATTCGATGAAGCTGTAGCCAAAGTTCAAGAGTTTATGAAAATTGATAACGATACTATGTCTGAACAAGAAGATATTGAGAATTATGAATCTTATACTAAGCCTATGCTGCCTTATTTACAAGGTGTCCCTTACAGTGTTGAACTATCTGATATACTGGAAGAAGATGAACCGTCTTCAAATTATATGGAAAGAAAGAATTCTGAAAGCCCTGAATATTATGTTCGAATAGCAGCAGAAGAACTAGTAAGATATATAGAGGAGAAAGTTTCAAGACATTTCGATGATGATTCTGATGATGATGATGATGAATTTGATATAAGCGCCGGTTTGAAACGATCTTCAATAAGTTTAATCGATCTGCGGAATATTCCTGATCTACCACCAAGCATGATTATCAAGCCCAAAGTTGTGAAAGTAGATAAATCAACATCTACCACTGAAATTTCAGATTCGTTGTCCGATTTGTCGAGAAGAATTGACTCTGCTTGCATGACGGAAGACACAACGCTTACTTCGAGTTCAGAGAGAAGTGAAAGGGCTTTGGATAAACTAGAATCTTTACACAAATTCTTCTCCAGATCTAGATTAGAAATTATAGATGAGAGTGAAGAACAAGCAGAAAGAATTAAAAGTCCAAAAGTATTAGAAAGACCATCGGCTGAAATTAATGAATATAAAACTGGACAGGCCAGTTTAGATGATGTTGAAGATTTACTTGATGATGAAAGGGTTGATAGAGGGTGTGGTAACCAAAGTTTTGATGATTTTGAATACAAAAGTGATAATGAAACACGTTTTCATGACACAAAGAATCTCGATTCTGAGGATAAAATAAGGAATACAACTACAATAAGGGACAAAGATTTAATAAGGGAAACTCATATAGGAGTGATAGTTGATACTGAAGACAACAACGTTGATGATGATGATGTAATAGATGATGGTTATAAAATATATGGCGAAATAGATGATGACGATGAAGTGAAACAAGACATTTTGTCTCCAATTGAAAGTATTGAAGACCAACTCAAGATTCTTAGTAACCAAGCCAGTGTCAATCCTAGTGAATCTGAGGAAATGATTACTGAAGTTGACGTGTTGAGCGAAAAAGAGATAGAAGATAACAGAGGAACAGATATTGGTTAGAGTAAGAGAGTAAGAGTTTGGGCTTTATAATATTGGAATATAGTGGACATGCCATGGGCATACAATTGGTTATAGAAGAAAATAAAATAATGAAAGATTAACTTGATTACTAGTGATAGAAGGAGATAAAGCTTTTGTTGATATTTGCGATCATTATAATAATATGGACATACCTGAATGGCTTCAAAAATTATTTACTTAATTTCAAAATTACGTTTGTTATTTGAAGCTATTTATCGTATCACAGATACGTAATATCTCCGTCACTTCTCCATCACTCTTATAGAGATGAAGACTAAAGAAATCTAGTTTGCTGTTGCTCTTTATCTCTGATATTTTTATTGATTTGATAAATAATACGTATCCAATATATTTTAGTTATCTAACTGACGGACAAAATAGTATTTTATAGTCATCCCTATCACCACATAATTCTCTATCTATTCAAATCCCACTGTTGTTATGATATGAATGATAGAGGAGTGGGGGTTCATCACTCCTCTATCATAAGAGGAATGGGGGGAAAAGCGGGATCATTCCCTCTTTTGATTTATTTTAGTCCCATTGTAGTAATCAGAGTCACGGGGTATGTCCGTATTAACCAAAATATCTCTACCTATTTCAATCACTACAGACAGCAAAACATAGATAGTCAAAGTTAGGACTTATTTGACTTGTCTCGTAAACACCTAGAGCTCAGAATCATAATGTCGTATGTGCCATTATACGTCAGAAACATTCGTCGTATGTAGCCTTTATCGTAAACTGGCACTTACTACCAAATGCTTCTGAAGTAGGGTTACTGATTGACCTTTGAACACTAATGTACAATCTCTGAGACCAAATATAAAGTAAAGACATGCACTGAAGCAATTTTTTTTTGTGCAGCACTGTGGGTAAAATTGTTGCTATTGGTCCGAACCTACATCGACCTTCATCGTGTTGATAACAGAATGAAACCATTTTATAATGAATAAAGTATATTAGAAAACATATTAAAAATGGGTTGGCTATAATAATCCTGGACAGACTATTTTAAATTATTAATTAAAAAATGATTTTTAATATTAAAAAGATTTAATTAAATTGACGCAAAACAGCGCTTATGTTGTTATAATTTTGTATATATTATACAATCAAATGGAAGTATCTGTCATCTACAAACCTTTTTGTAACTGGCAACCCAGTAGTTCGTCCAGGTCCAACCAACAGCTGAACGTTCTTTACGTTTTATACTTTGTGTCAGAATAAAATTTTCTTATATTCTTTTTTTTATGATTTTTTATTAACTGTTCGAAACATTTTTTTTTAATCCTTAAAATACTTATAGTCTGTCTAGGATTTTGATTAACCAACCCATTTTTAGTGTTTTTTCTAAGATACTAAATTCATTATAAAACATGTTTCATTCTATTATCAGCTAGGTCGATTTAGGTTCAGATTTTCTACTATATGATTTTTCACAGTACCCTAATGTTATAAAAATAACGTTGAACTTGGATTTGTACACCTTTCATGACACAATTGGGAATTTTTGCTAACAATTAATGAAGTTTGTTATAATATCAAGCATCTAACGCTGCGATAGAATTACATATCGACTGACAGATAAGGCATTGTTTTCGTACGCGTGTGTACGTAAGCTGTGTATGTACACGCCAAGGCTGACTTTTTTACCTTTTTATGCTTACTTTATATGTGGTCTAAAGCAATGATGTTATATAAAAAAAAGTTTTGAGAAGACAAAATTTATCCCTAGATAGTAAACAAAATGTAAGTGACAGCATAAAAAGGAGAATGTTTTTTTTGGTCCATAAAATAATTTAAAAAAACTAAAGTATGACCCCAAGCCTGCAACATGTTTAGTTTGAAAGATCATCTCAAATACCATATTTTTGTTTGTTCAAATATATGGTATTTGATTCTGTAATAAAAAAATAAAATAAAAAAATAATGTCATTAGAAAAAAAAAACAAAAAAATGTAACTCGTAATCTTCAGGTTCGATTTTGTTGCGTCTTTGCACACATAGTTACTTTAAATGAATGAGTCGATCAACAATGGGTTATGAGCCTGGGGACCGCAGATTTTTATTTGGATCAGGGCTCAAAGTAAATAAAAAAAATCTCCTTTAAGTGTGTAAAAAACGAGACAGACATACGTTAAAGTGTACCAATTAGCTCACTTTCAAGGTGTATTTTTCGAGCCTGGGTGCCGTATCTACTTCTTTTTTAATTATAACATCATTGGTCTGAAAGTACAATTAGTGTTGCCAAATCGAATAACCATATTATCGGAAGAAAATAACAAATTTTCGGGATTTTGGAACTTTGTTCGGGATACAAAAATAAAGGCCTCCGGACAGAATTTGCTACAGGCCCCGAACTGGCTTAATCGTTCACTGCTTGAAATTTTCGAATATTATTGTTTTATAAAATGTAGTAGGTTTTTCGGGAGATTTTATATTTCGTCGGGAGTCGGGAGGGTGTCCAAAAATTCGGGAGATTCCCACCAAATCCCGATCACAGGCCAACCCGTGGTACAATGTACTGCAACAAAAATTGTCTATTATCAATTTTGACATTGACAGAAGCGTTCCCGCGCTTAATTAAAATGATCTTTAGGTTAATGTCACTTTTAGTGGTACGCAACAAAATAGTGAGATTTTATAAAAAAAATAATAAATTTTATTAATAAAGTAATAATAATGATTATATTATATTAATAGTTTTAGGTTTTAATAGTTGTAATTTATTGTGGGAGTTTATTTAGTGTTTAACTGCATTTTGTGTTTTTTTTTTGGTGTTGCAATACTCAAAACTTTTCCGCTACCAATGAACGTAGTACCTTTACTTACCAAGGAAATTTGAAGTATATATTATAGGTACATCGCGATTTCGTGCCTATCGTGGATTTCGCGAGACCGGTGTCGCCCAGTTGCGGATTTACCAGCAGGCTAAGTAGGCTGGAGCCTAGGGCGGCAGAATGTTGGGGGCGGCAAACTTGGCCAATTATTTTCTGGTAAAAAATTATCGGCAAAACTTTTCAATAGTAAAATATTCAATAGTTTAATAGTAGGGGCGGCAAAATTTGAATAGCCTACGACCGGCAAATGTGTAAATCCGCCAATGGTGTCGCCAGTTGTACACTCAAAGGGAAAGACGCTTGCGGAACACCTCGTGAACCATACGTTAAACAGTTTAATTGTTTATGTTATCAGAGGCGTAACTATAGTGAAATTCTACGGGGCATCGATATATGCAGTCACGTCAAATAGAAAATTGAATTTATTCTTATTTATCACGGGCCCTTGAGTATATATACTTAAGCTGACTCTTTATAGTTTTAATTTAACTATAAATTTCAATTAAGTGTTAAGAATTATTTTTTATTTAAAAAGAACTATAATCGAAATGCAGTTAGATACAGATAAATAGAAAAAATCATTGCCAATATTAAATTTTGGAGCGAAAGGTAAATTTATCACTGTATTTTTAATTTCTTTCTGTGAACTAATATATATTTATATTGTAGTATACTTAGTGACTTTTTTTTACCGTCTTGAAAATAAAAGGGCGTGATATGTATAACGTCCATTGTTGAACATGGGCCTCCTATCGAGGGACGGTATTTGCCATAGTCATTGGCAGGCGGGCTAGTGACCGCAGTATTATGTTGTACCACACAAGCAAACGCTGCTGCCCGTTCCTGGATATACGATTTTTATAGATGATGTTATAACAATTGGGGCCAACGGCTGAACGTGCTTTCCGAGGCACGGAGGGTAGTCCCTCAACAAACCAGACCTCGAAAGAAATCTTAGAATTTACACAAGTCCAGCGCGGGGATCGAACCCACGACCTCCAAGATTTAAAGTGAGCCAAATACCACTACGCTACGGAGGTTGTACACTACCTGTGTAATAAAATCTATCTCCAAATCGAAGGGCCCCTCAAACACCATGCACTTATCTGCGATTCTTGCAAATAATTAGTACGGGTGGGAATCGAACGCAAAACACCTGGCAACTGCTTAAACTATCAAATGATGATGATAATTATAAACGATCATAAAAACTGGAGTAATGCTGACCGCACATTGGGCAAGAGTGTGGCGACGGAGGGGGTAGCGGGTGATGGGGACTGGAGCTCGGTGCTTGCATTTTGCCGTATTTCACTTGTTCGGCGAATACTCACACTCAATGTGGGGTCAACTTAATAGTTCATCATATTTAACTATTATATTATCAATTAATAAAATTAAATTTTACCATATTAATATTTTACCTTTAGCTCCAAAATAAATTGCTCTAATTATTAAATGTTAAAACATAACATAATGTACGTATATCAGAAGTTGAATTTATATTACAAAAAGAAATATAATTATAAAGTTTTATACTAATTATAATTATACTTGCCGTGTCGTAAGTTAGTTCAAAATAATCAAAAAAATATCGTTAAGATCGTCAGCTTAACAACTAACTAGAAAATTGATCAAATGACCATTCTTATTATTTACCGGTGACATTTACATTTTCCAGCTAGATTATGTAATTATTTTTTTAAATTAATGTACAAAACTTTATTTTTTTTTACAAAAATTAGGGTTTTTTTATGTATAAATATAGTTTCAAATGTTTCACCTAGCAACATTGTCTTCAAGTCTATTCTAAATATACTAATCTATAAATGTAAATAATATATTAATAATAAACTGACTTATGGACACGGAAAAATCTGACCCTTATATTTGTGAAAATGTGTTTTAATTTGTATTTGGAATAAAAAATCCAGTAATTTGCCCATGAATCCACCCTCTGGGGACGCCACTGAATATCACTGCATAAGGTGTGTAGCGCCATCTAGAGTAGCCGCACAAAAACTATTAGAAGACTAGTAACGCCATCTAGCATCTAGCATCTCAACTAACCTGTATCACGCTATACAAGTTGGCAAGCCAATTCGAACATATACAAGTTCTAAACAGTAACAAATGGCCGTCGGCGGGCATACCACCTCGCCCGGCAAAAAAGATCTTCCTTTTCTGTGGAGGGATACAACCAACCGCTCCTCTACATGTTCTTCTTAAATAGGTGCCATGCCTTTAAATAACGCAAAACCTCTTAGGTGGTGATTATGCTCATGGATATGAACAACTTTTAGGTACCACTTTGTGACTCGAAAAAAAAAACAACCTTTTAATACATTTTGATCGAGTAGGTATTGACAATTTGTATGGAACCGCTGATTTTTTACTTCGAGTTACAATGTTGGCCTCTTAGAAAAAGTTGTTCATATTCATGAGCACAATCACCACCCAAGAGGTTTTGCGTTATTTAATTAACATGTATACCTACTTTTTTGCATTTTTTTAAACATCTTCCGCTCGCTTCACTTCGATCAAAATATGCTCCAGAAGTGGGTTCATAGAAGTGGGGTTTAAGGTCTACAAATACAATTAAAACACATTTTCAATAGAATTAATTAGAATATAAATGAAAAACCAAAACTTATGAAAATATTATGTAATTATGTGTCAATGGCTATTTATTTTTACATAAATTATTTGTGAATGAAGATAATTTGTATTTGCATGTCTAAATAAAGACTCCGGCAACTCAAAAAACGTGATTTTCGAAATAACGAATTACTGATTTTTAACATCAAGGTATCTTACCTTCTAATATCTATTATAATGAGGATTGCCACCCGTACTAAATTATATAGTATCGTAATAGTACAAAAAGTACTATATTTTTTTGCTAAATTCACCCTATTTAAAAATTTAGACCGTACCCTCATCGCAGCATATGAAAACAATGAAAAATGCTACTTCACTATAGATGGAGGCCAAAAAAAAAAAGCTCGTTGAGCGACTCTGAGTCATTAAGAGGGGCCTCTGGAAAGAATCTTAATCCGGCACTGTATTGATAATAAATAATAAATGTGTACTAATTTTTTTCCTGAATTTCCCAAAAGTAAGTTTAGTAACTTTTTTTTTAAGTACTATATAAAACAATAAAAGAGTGGTAAACCTAATTATAATATGAAAAATATAACAATACATATTCAAAGGTAATTTTTACTAAAGTTTAATGACTTAAAACGGTTGACGGAAACTCAAATAACACACTTTTAGAGTTACTGGAGCTTTCATCTATGTGTGCGATATATTATGTACCTATAAAAATATATATAAGCCGCGCCAATAAAGAAACGAATCTAAAATGGCGTCCATGAATGTCACTGACAGACGGTAGGGTCAGCAAATAAAAAGAAAGATAGAAAGAAAGTTTGTTTATTGTATATTTAGGTAAAATATAATTGTTAGTTTTATGTGTTGAAATGTGTAACGTATACAAAAAATTACATAATCTTTCATAAAAATTAGAACTGTTTATTTGCTTACTTTTCTTTAACATTTTTTACCTTAACCACTCGCAAGTAAGTCGTTTTTTCCGTTAGCTTTCTTTACGGATTTCTTTTTGCATGCAGTACGCGCCGTGTGTGACTAAGACATCAACAGTTTAGAGTGAGAGCGCATGATCGCCGCTGCCATTTTAGATTCGTTTCTTTATTGGCTTAAGTTATACTGAGTTATGTTTTCTAGAAGAATATCACTGAAATCTATATGGTAGTTACGTCCCAAATAAACGCTGTCCTTTTAACAGAAGTACGAGAAACGCTGTACTTTTATCATGAAGAGCTAGCTATTCTTTTATGGGGCAATGTATACGCTTCTACAGAAACTTCCTAATAATGTTAAAGATCTTTCTACAAACAAGTTTCAATGATATGTCAAAAATAAATTATGTAAAAAGGCTGACAAAACTGCTTGGGAGTGAGTTGCTCTGAAACAATACTGATTTATTAATAATTGTAAAATAAAATTTATTAAAAAAAAAAGGATTCCTCTGAGTTTCTTGCCAGTTCTTCTCAGAGTTGCCACGTCCAGAACTGGTGGTAGAAAAAGAAAGGGACGCCTCATTAGAACATGATTTAAAATATTTTAAATGTGCCTATATGAATAAAGATTTTTTTTACTTTGACTTTAGGGTTACTTGAAATGTCACGTATTTCTCAATCCTCCTGCCAGCGATCGTCCTGAGCCATGTTTAAGATATTATAGATAAGGTCAACAGCAAGTAGCGTAGCTTGGTAAGGGCCCCGGTGCAGAGAGAAACAATCGGGCCCTCACCAAAAAAAATAAAAAACTTGTGAGCAGGGTGGAGGTTTTCTAGCTTCAAGAGCTGGCGAGTTGGCTGACCCGTTCTTTTCAAAGCTTCGGTTAAAGGGCCCCCTGAGTTCCGGGGCCCTGGTGTGTCTGGCCCTACGATAGCTACACACATTTTCAGATATTTATGATTTTAGTAGGTATAAAAATAATGAAAATCATTTTCATAACAACTGAAATACTTACGTACACTTATTACGATTTCACAGAAATTTCTGTACAACGTATCAATACGTGATACTTACTATGTACCTACTGTTAAAAGGAAGGCATATATTTGGAAAGCACCTTCTACTGTATACATAGTTATATTTTCTGAAAGTCAGTTAAGTTATATATTTATCTCGTTAAAATAATTATTGTTATTTTTTTGCTGTAGTGTGACCACAAGAATCTGATAAATACACTAGCTGCACCCCATTTACTATGCTCCAGTGGTTCGGAGCGTGATGTTTTGTAGCCTATATGTTAATCCAGCTTATAAACTAACCGCGTGCAAACTTTTGGCCAAATCCGTTAAGTATTTTCTGCGTGACAGAGTAACAAACATCCATGCATCCATACACAAACTGTATTGCATCAGGATAGTTTATCAACTGGATTTACATATAGGCTACAAAACATCTCGCTTCGGCCCACTGGAGCAGAGACACGCGAGTAAAACCTCGGGGTGCAGCTCGTATAGTCTAAAGCAGGGGTCTCCAAACTACGGCCCGCGGGCCAAATTCGACCCGCGACACCATAAGAGCGGTTTCGCACTACGTCCGATCCGAACCCGTGAAAATTTTTGTCTAGAAATTTGGAAAGAAATCAGGCGACGGACATCGGATCTAGTGCGTAAATTACCATAGAAATTGTTCTACGGCTACTAAGGACCATATTTTCACGGGTTCGGAACGGATTCGGAGCGGACGTAGTGCGAAACCGCTCTGGGTCTAGTGTCCCAGGACACCTTAAAACTAGTTGGTCATCAATTTGGCCCCGCTACAGCCAAAGTTTTAATTGTTGTTACTATTTCTGCGATAAGTTCGAAGAAGAAAGCACAAATGATAATTACTCGGTTTTGTTTAGACTGTTTTGGCCCTTGGAACATGCTGAAACAACCCTAAGACTTCAAAGGCCGACCATTACAATCGGTCTTATAAATAGGGGCAGAAACTGTCTATGGAAAATGTATTTAAAATCTACTCGAATTTCTATAAATTTTATATCTTTATGGTCACATTACAACCTTTAAAATATACTTCAAAGGACATAAATATACCTAACAATAATATGATGTATGTTACAATGAATGTTATTATAGTTTGGTTTATCAGGACGATTTAACAATGTTTATATTTTATTAAAGACAAATACATACAATTTTATTTTCATGTCTCTTATTTATGATTCAAAAAACCTAGTTCCTCCCGACCCTTAGTTTGCATAGAACCATCCGATGCCCGAGACCTGAAGTCCGAGAGGCCCGCGAACTGTAAAATAGAGCGACAGTTGCACAAAACCCCCTAAAATACTAAAAGTCATAATCCCTGAATCTCATTGCCAGCGACCGCCGGAGCCGAGGTCCTAGCCCCACATGGGGCGTCCTCTTGCGCAGGTTGCTTAGTTTGTAGTTTTTAAACCATTTATTAAGGCTGAAGCTCTGTTCGCCTTTATGCCCAGTGAAGGAGCCAAAGCCTAGTTGTAAGTAATCCAGAAAAAAAAAAAAATTTACTCCTGTAGCGACAAGTACAGTAGCCACAAACAAACTACTAGTAGACAAGCAGCGCCATCTATCACCTAGCATCCCAATTAACCTGTATCTCGCAATACAAGTTAGCAAGCCAATTCGAACAAGTGTGAGTGGCACAGTCGGGAGGGGAAGACCTCGACGAACGGTCTCTGACTAAATCGGAGACATCCTCGCAAAAGGTCAAATAAGATCCACCCTAAACCGCGTGCTTATATGAAGAATGTTATGAGAGTGAATGAATGAAAGATGTGTGTAGGGATCGTAGCAAGTGGACTGTGGAGGTCCATTGTCTCTGCGTACCCCGCTGGGAAATAGGCTTATGTATGTATGTATGCGAAAGTTGAGATGGATGTGCGAAGTAAAAAGAATGGATCGGATTTGAAATGAGTATATCAGAGGAAGTCTGAAAAACGCGCCAGTGGCAGAGAAATTGAGCGGAAATCGCTTAGCATGGTATGGGCACGTTAAAGAATGCTGAATATGAAGATAGAGGGATGGAGGGGTGGACTGTGCGAAAGATGACATGTCTAAGAAATGTGTGAGCATGGAAGAGACGTCTGATAGGATAAATAGAAGAGGATGACTAAATGCGCCGACCACAAATGGGCAGTATGCCTACCCCGCTGGGAAACAGGCGTGAGCTTATGTATGTATGTATGTACAAATGGGCATGTATGTATGTACAATGTATTATATGTATAAACCTTCCTCAAGAGGAAGGTTTATACATATAATACATTAGAATTTATATGGTCATTTATAATAGATAGAATGATTCAAGAATCATTCTATCTATTAAAAAAACCGCATCAAAATACGTTGTGTACCTAGTTTTAAAGATCTACGCATACATAGGGACGGACAGACAGGGAAGCGACTTTGTTATAAACTATGTAGTGACAAATCAAGCCTTTGTGGGACTTGGACCTTGGTTAAGAACAGTCGCTGACGGTAGGGATTAAGGATCATGATTTATGGCTTTAGAGGAGTTTGGTGCTTTACGTTACAGTTCTTGGGACTCTCGGACTTCGGGTCAACGAAGTCATCGGAAAATTCTTTGCAACCTAAGGTCGGGTGGGTGAAGAGGGATGCATTGCGTTCGCTATGTAGTTGTGTTATTTTCTTGCAGTCTCTGTACTACTACTGGTTGGTAAGTTGTGATTTGTATGTCCGGGTCGTTTAGGATGTCCTGTGGACGACGGTGCTTACGACGCTTTATGGACAAAACGTTTTGTTATAATCGGATGCCGCAACAACCATAGCGTTTATTTTGCGCTATGGAAATAAATCCCTGAATAGCGGTGGCCATTACAAATACTTATATAATTCGCTGATACAAAGTACACCTAGACTTTTGAATTATATAACACAGTTACTCCTGAAACTATGTAACATTTCAGAACATTATGATGAAAAAAATTACTAAAATTTTGAAAAAAGTCCTATTCATGTGGAATTATTTAAATACCATGGGTGTTATAACAGCCAGTAGGAGAAAGCCCTACTATCGCTAATTTGTGTGGAAAGGCTTTAATTAAAATATAGTAATATAAATCCAGTAATATGTATTTCGTGGCGTTATAACACCCGGTAGCAGAAAATGGGATAAGTAGGTATAGACAATAAAAAAAAGTATCCAAAGAGGTAATCGAACTCTGAACACTACATCTCAGAAGCAATTATGGTGTCCTCCGACGCATTTGAACTTTAGTTTTACTCTACGTAAGTATCTTGTAAAACTTAAAGGTAAATCTAAGCGGCTTGAAAAATATTTTTAACAATTCTATGATACCACACATATTGCTATGGCTCGTAGAATAATAGCGGGAATACGTACGACCATAATGTGCCATTTCCCAGATATAATCAGTGCCGTAAATAGGTGCCACCGGTGCTCAGGCAGCGGGCGTAGACTATGGAGGGTGCAAGAATGACCAGACCAGGTAGGACTATTGTTTTATCGGTTTGCTCCTGATTAGTTCCCGCTGCTCGATTCCAACACGTTAAGTTAGGTATGGAATCGAGCACTACTGAATGAAATAAAGTAGACCTATACATAGCATTGCTATAGCTAGTGTACCTATAATATATCTAAAAATAAGTAAGTATAGCGCCGTTATAGCAGCTCGCATAGGGCGCAGAAAATGCCATTTACGGCACTGGGTACAATCCCCAAGTCAGGCAAAAAATGAGTCACTAGTGAAATATAACATGTCCTGGGTAGACGGATAATCTCCTTAGAGATTGCGCGCCATCGGTGATCAATGTTATGCTGCAAGGAACTCTGCTGCCCGTACCCTGGTATACCTCTATTTATACAGATGTTGTTTTATCAATCAGGACCAACGGCATAACGTGCTTTTCTCAGCAAGAGGGTAATCCTTCAACCAGACCCGGATAGTAATCTTAGTATTTACACAAAGATGTCTTGTCCGGCATGGGGATCAAACCCGCGACCTCCGAGCCAAATACCGCTACGCTATGGAGGTAGTCATCGCATATCATAGGTGTAAAAATAAAACAAAAAATATTTATTTATTAATCAATAATATTTATATTTCAAAAAATATACTCCATTTCTCCATGCTATAGGTACTTGAGTTTTATACAATTTTATACAAAATCAATAAACTCATATATTTTCTTACAATTAATTAATAATCAGTTCTTTCATTAAAATTCGTACAACCCTATTAAATAAGAACTATTAATTTATATAATATTATAGTAATATAAAAATAAAAAAATACATTCATTATTTTCTCTTTTATCATTCCTAATAATTTACTCACATTCATCTCTGGTACAATTAGATATTATTTTTAACTTAAAATTACAGTATAAAAAATTGCCATAGCATGTCATCATAGCTGGGACATCTTACTGGTGCCATAATTAATTAAAATATAATTTAAATCTCTATATTTATAATTAACAATCAATTATTTCATTCACCAGATCTATACGAAATCATAATAAAAATAAAAATGATATAACAAATTTATAACAATTTGGAGCACCGCTTATTATTATATAAAAACGCAAAAATATAACTCGAATTTTATATTTAAACTCATTTTTATATGACTTTTATTTTTGCATTTTTATATTACAGTTACCAGCTTTCAAGTATTTATAATCTTATTATTAAGGTATTCACACAAACGATTTTTGTTTTAAAATACACAAAAACGCAGTATGAAATTATCTTAATATAATATTTTTTATTGTACAGTTATATTACCGAAATAAATTTAATATAAATAATTGGACACAGCATGGCTCTTAAATTTAAGATATAGAACAAAATAGTTCTTTATTTTTTTTAGACTTTACTCACAGACTTATATACTTACTTATTACTTCGTAGTTCATACAAATAATTGTTTCGACTGGGAATCAAATCCACAACACCAGGTTTCAAAAGGAACTACATAGACACTATATAACCGGTGCCGTTGATAATTTTTAAAATGTTATATAAAATGTACAATAAGAGAACTTACATTATCTTTGGAACTGAAAAAGATATAAATTGTTCCTTAAGACAATTAAATATAATATAGAAAACAATATTAGTACATTTTATATAAGTATTTAAACAATTATCACATTTAATAGTTAATAAATAAAGTTTAATATCCAAAAATCTTTACTTTTAAATTAAATTGACATAACTCTGAACATATGACATCCAGCTAAGGTTTAAATTGACATGTGTCAGTCACTTAATTTCTATTCTACAAAAATGGTCCCTAAGATTGATATGTAAATAATATTTGAATATTTACGAATATTAATATATATTTACAATTCTTTAGAAAAATTTACTCTTTCCAAAAAGCACTCTTTGAATGGTTACTTATACTTAAAAACCTGCCAAAAACTCAGCCAATGAATGAAACGTAAGTTGACACATGTCAAAATCAAGCAAACTCTAAATGTCAAAATTAAATGTAGTGTTTATATACATGACTGGTAAATTATAGTATAGAATATTAAACGATATTAATTCAATGGACTTACACTTTAATAGTTTTCTCTCGGAATGCCAAAATTAATCTACATAATATTAATATAACATAACCCAGATGTGAGAACTAAAATGAATTGAATCACATTATATGAATATTATTTTGGCATAAAATATTAATGAATGGGCATGTAGACTTAAAAATCTTTTAAGTCCGTCAGTAAAATTACCATAAAATATTGAACACGTCTTTTTTGGAATGACGAAGATACACGCGTTGAAATTTCGTGTGACGTCACTATTAGGTAAAATTGTACTTAATAGTGACGAAACAACCCCCCCTCTTCTGAACTTTATAGTTTGTTTTTGCTCTGTATCTTTGTCAATATTTATTGAAATGCTAAATAAAAAAATACACGTCTAATATTTTTTAGTAATCTAACTGACGGACAAAATAGATTTTTTTAGTCTTCATGCCTTTTAATACTTCGAAACAACTGTCAGATTAGATTTGTTACAGCCGGCAACCAAACATTGTATGTTAAGCACACAGTTATGATAGGACCTCAATATTAGCTTAGTAAAAAAAATTAACTCCTTTTCAGGGCATACAATAATTTAAAAGAACATGATTAAATGGCAATTCTTCTAAAACGTATAAAAAATAGTTTCTCTAGCGGAGATAGTATTCACTAACAGTTATCTTATACTAAAATATAAAGCTGAAGTGTTTGTTTGTTTGCTTGAACATGCTAATCTCAGAAACTAATGGTCCGATTTGAAAAAAATTGTCAGTGTTAGATAGCTCATTCAAATCAGAGCCATAAATAAATTTCTCTTTTGTTTTTAATTCAGCGAATCAGACCCACTTAACCCATGTTAAAAAATAAAAAATATTCCCGTATGAACTTCACAATTAAATTAAATAATAACTGCCACAAATAAACAACTGTCAAAGTTGTGATTGACATGCGTCAATCACAACTTTGACATCTAAATATTTTGGAATGCTTTACGAAAAATAGTTAAGGCATTAGGAGGATAGGGGCTATACCTAAAATGCAGGTTCGAGTCCTGCCGGTGGTCTAAATTTATTAATTTAAATTTTGTAATTTGTCATCCAAGTTAATAAAAATATACAGACAGACAGACCAGTACAAAATTTCACCACAATCACTTGTTATAAATAAACTGACCTTGTTATAACACTACACAGAGGACATTCTTATTTACTTCATTCATAATGTAATTATTCAGATAACGGTGTTATCAAAATAAAACAATTTATTCTTACAACGGGTAGCTGTCAACGCACACTTGGTACACTTGGTAAATAAGGGGCTTTTAAAATATATGCCTTATCTTTAACAACAGATAGTGATATTGTCATATCGTTAGTGATGAAATTTCTGTAATAATCTAATTTAAGCGGTCGTAGACCAATAGCTAGGGCGTCGGAACGTGATCTTAAGGTAGCCGGTTCGAACCTCACCCATTGAACCCACTCGTAAAACAAGCATTTTAGCTTAGCACGAGGGGCTAACAAGAATACTAGTAGACTGCAAAACTCTGCTAGTAATAATAAAAAAAAATGTTTATAATAGATTTTTTCGCCGTGTGGTTTCCGGCATAGAATTGACTACCCCATAAATAATCCCCCATAAAATAATTTTCCCATGAGTGTCGTGAGAAGAGACTAAGGGACATACAGCTGATGGATGGGCAGCAGCATCTATTCTATCTGTCTCTATTTTATGTACAACTAGCTTTCTGCGCGCGGATACTCCCGAGTAACTCCAGATCCCGTAGAAACTACATAATGAAATAGCCTCGATAAATAGGCTATATAACACTGAAATATTTTTTCAAATCGGACCAGTAGTTCCTGTGGTTAGTGCGTTCAAGCAAACGAACAAACAATCTAGCTTTATATAAAAGTATAGGCAGATAGCGAAAAAAAGAAATTGTACCCTTTTTTATTGCGACGGCAGATTTGCGGTTAATGGAAAGGCTTATAATTCGGATACACCTTATATTTGACATCTAATTATAAACATGACACATGTCAAACTCATTAAATTGAAGCTTACTTGTATAATTGTTATTATAATAATATTATTTACTTAATAACTAGCTTTCTGAGCGCAATTTCACCCGCGTAGCGCGTTCCCGTGGGAACTACATCTTATACTAATATATAAAGCTGAAGAGTTTGTTTGTTTGCTTGAACGCGATATTCTCAAAAACAACTGGGCTGATTTGAGAAATTCTTTTTAAATATACATCTGACTGTTAAATGGATTGCATATATTTCAAAAGCACCTTAAATACCTACGTGAAAAATCTATCTACGTATAACCGAAAAACTAAACTTAAACCTTTTAACAATGGTATTAAAGTTTCTTTTTGATTGTTTCAAACATCAACCAACAAAAGTATTTTATTTAGATTGACCACTCATATCATTGAGACAATTCATTCGCAGTAGGTATTTCGGACGCTGATAAAAATAACTACGCTAGCTTTCAATGTTATATTAACTTTATATTAACATTGAAATGAGATCAATGAATCATTAATTGGGGTTGATACTTAAGATCAACAGCCATAATATCACCAATTAAAACATCAACACCGTAAGACGCGTTTCGCGTTTTGGACAGTTGTGGCCGGCCATTTTGGAATTTTAGATTCCCGCCTTGCTTGATGTCATCAAGAAGCACAGATTAAAAATAAATTTAATCTTCTGCCGTACCTAGCCGCGACTATAATTTGTCAATTGATTTTAATAATTATTTATTTATTCGCTATGTTAATAATTTACTTTTAGTTTTCCTTTTTAATTTTATGCGTATTCGAATTTAAATATTATCTTTTTGTGATTTAGTTCTTTGATTTTATTTGTTTCTTTATTTTATTTTTAATAACTTGTTAGTACCTAGTATTGATTTTTATTATTATTTAAATAGACGGTTGGCATGCGTGCCGTCATAACTGAGGTTGGCTAGAATACCAGCGCTGCCGCAATCATCTTTAATATTATTGAGGAAGCATTATGCTGAAGCCAGTACCCATTTATGGCACATTTACCTATCTAATTGTTATGTATTTATTTGTCATTGTACCTATAATGTGCCGTAAATAAATGAATTTTCTTTCTTTATAAGACCAACGATTCAGAATATCAGCAGCTTAGTAAGTCAATATTTCACCAGATCAAAGTTTAAAATCTCACCTACCTACTAGTTTCTAGTTAAAAAAATCGTTTCTGGCATGTCGCCGTTCTAACCTAACCTAACTACTTTTCTAGTTGTCGTTCAGGTATACTTTCCAAATTGAGATTTTAAACTTTAATCTGGTGAACTGTTGACATACGAAGCTGCTGAAATTCTGAAGTGTTAAGATTATTAATCGTTGGTCTTGTTGTTGATGTTTTAACTGCTGCACTACCGACGTGGACCCACTCGTAACACAAACATTTTAACTTAGCACGAGGTGTTAACAAGAATACTAGGAGACTGCAAATTCTGCTAGTAATCTTTTAATCCTACTAATATTAGGTATACGCGAAAGTTAGTAAGTATGAATGGATGGATGTTTGTTACTCTTTCACGTAAAAACTACTGAATGGATTTGGCTGAAAGTTTGCACCGGGTAAGGTTATACGCTGAATTATCATATAGACTACAAGACATCACGCTCCTGGGCGCAGCTAGTGTTAATATAAACATAAAATGCGATTCACAATACATGTAAATCTTTCTCTTTTGTTGACTGTAAATATTATAAACGATTATATACACCAGCTTCCAGATTTACCCGAGTACCTCCCGTTCCCGTGGGAACTTCATAATTAAAAATAACCTATGTCATCCGGGGATAGTGTTGCTTCCCAACGGTGAAGGAATTTTTCAAATCGGTCAAGTAGTTTCGGAGCCTATTACAAACAAACAATCAAATCTTTCCTCTTTATAATATTAGTATAGCATAGATTCCCGCCCGCGGTTTCACTCGCGTATCTCCCGTTCCCGTGGGAACTTTATAATTAAATACAGCCTATGTTACTCCTAGACAATGTAGCTTTCTAACGGTGAAAGAATTTTTGAAATCGGTCCAGTAATTCTGCAGCTTAGGGACCGTCCATTAATCACGTGAGGCTTGAAAGAGGGGTTTGACAAAAATCACGGGAGGGGGGTGTAGTAAGATATCACGTGTATTTATTTTTGGGAAATTATAAGTTCAGCTACACATTTCTTTATTGGCCACGTGATCAAACTTCTCATTTTATAACTAAGCAACGGGAAAATGATAGGTATAATTTAAGATAATATTCTAAAATATTCTAAAAAATTTAAGATTTTTTGTAGATACTAAAATACACGTCATGTTAGGTGGGGGTCGGGGAGGGGGTAGTCTTAAACCTCACCATGTATCACCAAGAGTGAGGGGGGTATAAAAAATGCTTAAAAAAAGATCAAGTGATTAATGGACGGCCCCTTAAACAATCAAATCTTGCATTATAGATTTAAAAGTGTACCATTTACCCAGCTGCCCACAAATTTATATTAAAAATATTTAAGCAATAACTAAAGGAACCATTTTTATATTACAACTCATTAATGATTAAAATACCAGTTTTGTTAAAAAAATCTCACGAAAACATTAAATTATTCATTAAATTCTATATAAATAGCGGTATCATGGTTCATTGATCCGATTTACTATATTTTTAATTATAACATGACCTACAACAAATCGAGACATCTATATTAACAGCCCGCGGTTTCACTCGCTACCTATGTCATAGTTACTACATACAAAAATATATATCTAGGTACACGAATCCTTCATATGAATTCGAAGTGAAAGGACAAACAAACATACACGACTTTCACATTCATTGTAATTATACTTAAACCTATCCACTTTTAAACTCGTTCATTTCTTTCAAGCAATTCTTGGTATGCATCTAGAAATTATCTCTTTTCACAGTACACATTATGATTTTATCTCACGATAAAATCTCCATATAAAAAAATAATATACACACCTTCTTTATGGCACTTAAGACCCGAGGGTTTGCAGGCAGACTCATATAACAGCCTCTAAAAGCCATCACCAATATGGTACGTCTCCACTGCCCTTCGACCTCCATGAATTTCCGTAGTTAATTCTCGCGCAGGACACAGCTGGCGTGAACCGTACAGATGCCTTTTCTATTGTATAATTCAAGCCTTTATTGTTATCCCAGTACTCTGAACCTTTGCACTTGAAGCAGACGCAGAACTCCAGCCTTCTAGAATGGATAGGCAACTGCAATCTGAACCCGAATGTGTCGTAAGTAGACACACCGTTCTGATTCAAGGGACCCGTTTCCACGAACGCACAATACGAGTCTTCACTCGTCAACCAACCATCGGAAGACATTCGCACTAACACTTCTTTACTAAAGTCCAAGTTTTTAACTTTAACAGTCCCGTCTACCGCACACTCATTTTGTTTCACTATCACATTCTCTAACGACACACATTCCTCGGTTATTCTTCTTCGGAACTCTAAGTAGTCTGACGCTGGTTGCACGAATCTTGTCTCCCATAGATCTGCTACAGGTTTGGGCGGTGGTTTCCTTTCTGGAGGTGGACTGGAGATGATCTTCAATGCCCAGTACGGAGGTACGTGTGAAGGCTCGGTCATAAACTTCACTTGCTCCAACGCAAGCCCTCGATCATCGGCAAAAACCACCCGCTTTTTCGTCTTCTCTGACGGTATTCTTAAACAGGATCGTGGGGCTGATTTCAAAGTTAATTGCACAGGTTTCAATGGTAGAAGACATGGTGCGGAGTATCCTCTAGCAGTTAGCTTTGTGGGTCTTCGTGGCGCTGTGTAGTCCGTTAAGAAGCCGGCCGGTGGACTGCCGTAGAAGGATTCTGACGCGAGCATATCAATCGCGGCGCACATTCTGTAATACAAAACACACGTGTTTACTCTCTCAATTCTCGGCACCGACTAAAAGTTATTTATCGTATGAGACGGGTTTATGTGCGCACGCGCTGGCCACGCGAAAAACATTAAGTGTAGGGTGACAGTGTTATTGTGTATTTTGGGATATTATTGTATTATTTTTATTATTTAGGTCAGGGTGATTAAATAAAGTGAAATTTCGTGGGCGATGTTTGTGTTGTCGGATGTGATGATATTTTATGAGTTGTGTAAAAAGATTTTTTAATTGATAATTATTTTTATTTCTTTCTTAATATTGAAATGAATGACTAATTCTGTTACGCTACTTAAATTAAATGTTTTGGATAGGGATTAATTAAAAAACTTAATACTGTCTATGTTTTTTTCTTTAACACGACACACAACTTTCCTACTAATATTATAAAAGCTTAAAAAATATATATATTACAAAAAAATAATACAACGTCGGTGATACTGCAATACCGCGTTAGTGCAAGTTGGTAATAAGGTGTAATTTCTCTGTCAAGCAATGTATTCGTAATATACAGATAAGAGAAAATATATTATCAATTTGCTACATTTGATTTTCAACCTTATTGTTACTTTCGCGGAATTGCAGTATCATCGACCATAAATATTTTATAATCCTAAAATTATACAGAAAGTGTCAGACATTAATATTAATTTCTTCTATTATATATAAAGGATTGTTAATCGATATATTTGTGTAAACACTTGACAGATAAACAATGTTTCTTTAACATAAATATTAACTCAAATATCAAACATTAAAACAGGTTAATTTACTTTCGTGATAACGTCGGCACACATTGAAATATCTTCTATACTAATATTATAACGAGGAAAGATTTGATTATTTGTTTGTATGTGATACTCCAATACTAAGAAACTATTTGGCCGATTTGAAAAATTCTTTCGCCGTTGGGAAGCTACACTATTTCTGGATGACGTATATTTAATTATGAAGTTCTCACGGGCGCACGTGGTTATACCCGCGTAGCTCCCGTTCCAATTTTTTTCTACCACCAGTTCTGGACGTGGCAACTCTAAGAAGAACTGGCAAGAAACTCAGAGGAATCCTTTTTTTAACCGATGCCCTCGTAGCCCCGAAGTCCGAGAGGCCCGCGAAATGTAAAGTGGAGCGACAGTTGCACCAACTCCCCTAAAGAAACTAAAAGCCATAATCCCTCAATCTCCCCGTCAACGACCGCCCTGAGCCGAGGTCCAAGTCCCACAGGGGACGCCCTCTTGCGCAGGTTGCTTAGTTTGTAGTGTTTAAATCATTTATCTAGGTTGGAGCTCTGCTTGCCTTTATGCCCGGTTATGTAGCAAAAGCCTCAGGGCAAACATATGTCCGGCCAAAAAAAAACTTTTTTTAAATAAATGTTATGTTACAATAAAATTATTAATATCCCTCTACTCCCAAACAGTGTTGTCATTTATATAATCAGAAAATACAAAATCATTAGAATTCATGGTTATAATCTACTTTAATATATAAAGCTGAAGAGTTTGTTATTAGGGTTCCGTAGTCCACAAGGAATCCTTATAGTTTCGTCTTATCCGTCCATCTGTCCGTCGTACTCCGCTGTTATTGTACCTATTGTCACTAAAATTGGTGGAGAGATGTATACTGAAGATCCAAAACTTGTTAAATAGTGGTTTAAGAGAAAGATTAAAGCTAGTTGGGTAGATAATATTATAACACGCACTGAGAGTTACATTGCCACTCGACATTGTGTTCTGACCTTTGCATATCACTTAACATCAAAATATATTACATAATTAATATATTGCGTTCTTACACTTTTAATATATTGTAATAATATTGTATACGGAAGTAACACAGAAGTATCCGCAACTTTATCATCGTAGATTTAGATTTTTTCAACTTAACTTTTTTCTTATCGCTGTTTTCGTTGAGTTTTGAGGTATTCGTTGCTAGTACTCGTCTGATCTAGCTTAAGACATTTCGTATATACTGGGTGACTTATTTTCAATTTACAATATACATATGAAATAGATGTGTAAGGCATATAGTTATTTTGTCTTTTTTTTTTTACTGGCACAGAGTAAAAATCGTAACGGTAAAAATGCGTACCTAGTTAGTAGCGTAGTTACGCTATTTCTCTCACTCTTTTCATTCATATTTGATTGCGGCCTAAATATTATAGGCACCTATTTTAACTAACGTAACGTAACGTAATTTCAATTTCAAATATAAAAATATATGGAAAGTCACCAAATATGAAATAGTATCCTAATATGGAATACCTTCATTTCTCTAAGACTATAAGTATGAAACGCGACACTCGACCATCTTCTGTTTCATTCGGTCTACTAACTATCGCACTCACACCATCGAGTCAGTTGCGCGAACGCTTCACGTGTGGCAGGCGTGTTTTGTTTTGTTGTCGTGCAGAAAATTTTAAAGGTAAGTAATAAATGAGTATTACCAGCTGTTATGTTTGTATACATAAGTGTTATACTATTTAGTATATCGGTATTATGTTTATTTCACCATTTTGTGATCTTTTGTCATTAAAATATTGTGACTTGAAAAAATATTTAGAAGAGTATGAACTAGTATAAAAATCCAAATATGGACAGTCGTCGGTGTCTAATTATGGAATATTCCAAAATTAGGTCTTAATATTTCATATGATAGATACTTGCTATTATTTCTTCAAAAATATATGTAATATTTGTTTTTAGAATGTCCGGTTTACGGTTGTACAAGCAATATCCCTCCGCTGGATCTGAAACTGGTCAAGTTCTGGTAGAAATACCCGCATCACAAACAACTGCTAATTTACAACCTGAACCTGCACCTTCGACTTCTGGGCTTAATCGCAGCAGTTTGGGTCTGGTGTCTCCGCATTCCATAAGTCCAGTGCCAGAGAAGCGAAGAAAAGTATCTAGCAGAGGAAGAAAAGCTGCTGTAGCAGCAGTCATAACATCTTCTCCCTACAAAAGTGATTTAGAAAATAAAAATATGAAGGGTCAAGAAAAAGAAAGTAAACTAGTCATGACAAAGAATAAGAAGAAAACTGCGAAGAGAAACAAACAAACGAAGAAAAATAAGGATGATAGTCAAGAAGAAGACTCTGAGGAACTAGACGTTATCCAGTTTGATGAAGGTAGTGAACATGATGTGTTGATGGACCAAGTACCTCCTGACTCTGCTGATGCAGAATGTATGTTCTGTTCAAGTCTTTTGCAAGTAATTATGTAACTTCTTTCATTGATCACAATATGTTATATTCATTTAATTATGATCTCAAAGATATTAATGTCCATTTCTGTTATTGTTATGTTGATTTATGCTTATATTCCATATATGGGTACCTATTCCATATTTGGTTACTCATTTGTGATATTGTTTTTTGTGTTAGATTTTAATTTGATAACTAATATATTTGATTAAACGCTGTTAATTACTACATATAAATGTATGACTGATTAGTAAAAACATTAAACTGATTTAATTTATATGAAGTTTTTTTTTTATATCCCAAAAACAAAATGGTATTCCATATTTGGTGACTTTCCTATAAAAGCTTGAGGCGTTCTTCTTTGTACAGGTTTAAGTGACTCAAGCAATTATAATTTATAAATTTGAAATTGAATTGAAATTAAATTGAATTCCGTCAAATTGAATTTATTTTTTACCTTTTAGTACGCTTGTATTTTTTATAAAAGCTTGTTTTTAAAAATGTTATTTTACTTTTTATTTTTTATCGTTATGATTTTCAATCTGTCTGCAAAAAAAATATATGGCATAAATATGCTTAATATACATATCACGACCTATTATGATCAAGACGGTAAAAAATGTCATCCAGTATAAATAACAGGACCGTCCCTCCCACTACTCCGTCGACATGGCCACCGTATCTATCGACCGCAGCGCCGCGTGATCGGCACGTAACTAGCTTATACATTGAATAACAAGCCCACAGCTGGACAAGTGTCACCCAGCTCTGTTGTTACAGCTGGGGGGGGTTTGTTGTCAAGCCCTGCTCCCACTGTTCATATTCATATTCATATTCATTTATTGCATTTTGTTAACGTCTCGTAAAGATATTACTATGACTTTCATAAAAACGTCTTTAAATGATAAGTATGCCAAAAAAATATTTTCATCATCATCATCATCAGCCCGTACAACGTCCACTGCTGAAAATGGGCCTCCTCCCTATAGAGGGGTTTTGACATAGTCATCACGCTTGGCATGCGGGTTGGTGACCGCAGTATTAGTTATGTTGTAACACGCAAGGAAACGCTGCGGCCTGTTCCCTAGTTGTATGATTGTTATAGATGATGCCAATCGGGGACAACGGCTTAACGTGCTTTCCGAGGCACGGAGGGCAGTCCCTCAACCATTCTTACCAGGAAAAAAAACCTTTAATTATCGTTTTAAATATATCAAATTATTAATTAACAATAACATAACATAATTCAAATCGATTCACCCGTTTCAGAGACGGTGCCACGGACGTAGACACAACAGTGCAGTCAAACTTATTACACCCTTCTTCGCGTCTGGGGTTGATTGAGTACCCTGTTGCTGTGCCCTATAGTGTTCTAAATTTCTACCACATCTTATTATTATGTATAAAACACCTGTAAACATATTGTGAAATGCAATAAAGTATTGAGAACATGTATTAGAGTAGTATTTTAAGTCGCGGGGGGCGTGGGCTCGATTCCCACGTCTCCCAAATTGTTTGTTACTCTTTCACGCCAAAACTACTGAACGGAATTGGCTGAAATTTTGCAACGGGATAGGTTATACGCTGGATTAACTACTAAATGGATAGGCTACTAAACATCACGCTTCGACCCACTGGAGCAGAGTAACGCGGGTAAAACGGGGCACAGCTAGTCTTACATAATTTCGTTGCGGCTCTGGTTGGTTGGGGGACTACCCTCCGTGTCTCGGAAAGCACGTTGGTCCCGATTGTTATAAGATCATTTACAACTTACAACCAATCGTAGCTATACCAGGGAACGGGCAGCAGCGTTTCCTTGTGTGTTACAATATAATGCTGCGGTTACTAATCCACCTGCTAAGCGTGGTGTCTC
This sequence comes from Nycteola revayana, assembly GCA_947037095.2. Taxonomy (NCBI): domain Eukaryota; kingdom Metazoa; phylum Arthropoda; class Insecta; order Lepidoptera; family Nolidae; genus Nycteola; species Nycteola revayana. The sequence continues at coordinate 8,873,721 of OX344840.2, forward strand.
CGGGGAAATCTATGTTCAGCAGTGGACGTTATACGGGCTGATGATGATGATGATGAATGAAATTGTATAAAATGTTTGTATAAAGGACTTATAACTAACTAGCTGCGCCCCGCGGTTTTACCAGCGTAATTCTGCTCCAGTGGGTCGGAGCGTGATATTGTGTAGCCAATATGTTAATCCAGCTTATAAACTACCCGCGTGCAAACTTTCAGCCAAATCCATCCAGTAGTTTTTTGCGTAAAAGAGTGTCAAACGTCCATCCATGCATCTATACTTACAAACTTTCGCGTTTATAATATTAATAACGACTTTTCGATCGTCAGATAAATTTATCAGAGAAAGACATTTTCATATAATATTAATAGATTTTCAATCAAAATTCCGTCAAAAATTAAAATAAATTTCCGTGGCATGTTTAATCTAACTTTTGAAAAATTGTCGTGAGTTCCTTAAGCAAAAATTTTATGTATACAAATTTATTATTCTTAAACAATAAACAACAGGTTAAAAAAGTACCGTAAACCGAAGGGCATCATGAGGAAATAAATGAATGTAGATGAAGCGAAAGAGGTTTGTCTAGATCAGAGTTCTCCAAACTACGGCCCGCGGGCCAAATCCGGCCCTCCAGTGCAATCTAGCCCGCGCATCCAATGTCTTATTGTTGTTATTATTGCTATGAAAAGTTTAAAAAGACAACATAAAATGATATTTAATCGGTCGCTCACTTTGCGACTAGTCTAGAAATAACAGTATAGTTAAGGATTGAAAAATTAAAACTGTTTAGTTTTAATTTTTCAATCCGTAACTATAAACTATAAGTCCCTAAGCTAAATAAGCCAAAATATGTTTTGACTATTTACAAATACCTGTAATAGGTTAACGTGAATTAAAATGCTTTTTTTTTACTCTTATTTCTAGACAAGTGGCCCTTCGAACATATTGAAAACATCGTTATGGCCCCAAGGCTTCAAAGTTTGGAGACCCCTGCTCTAGATCGTAGCAAGTGGAATGAAGTGTTCTCTGCCTCCCCCTATGTGAAACAGGAGTCAGCCACGTAAGTCAGGCTAAATAAAAAGTGTTTATCAATCGGACACGCTTTCATCTACTAAATTGCATCAGACTCGTTTACTGCAACGTTAAGCACGCTAACACAATCATACATCGATAATACCTAGTTAATTTAACTAGTGGACGCATTGCGGTCGAGATACGACCATAATCAATGCTGTTATACAAAAAGATCTTCATGCTCGTGTTTTGTTCAGATAAAATTTGTCCCTAGAGAGAAAACAGGACAGCATGAAAATTAGCGTGTGCGGAAACGAGACAAAAATATGTTCAAGTGTGCCAATTGGCTTAGTTTCGTGATGCCATTTTTCAAACCTGGGTGCCGTATTCATTTAACATTGACCATAATAAAATTGTGTACTCTTTTGTGCTATAACATCATTGACCATAATAAAACAATATTAGCATTCTATCATTCTTCTGTATATATACTGGGTGACATTTTTTACCGTCTTGATAATAATATGGCGTGATATGTAGGTACCTATATGAAATAGATGGCTAAGGCATAGTTATATTATCTTTTTTTTTATTACTGACATAGAGTGAAAATCGTAACGAAATACGTACATAATTAGGTAGTTAGTATTAATTGTGAAATAATTTTTGAAATCGGTCCAGTAATTCCGAAGCAGAATCAATGCTATTCTTCTTTTAAAGATTACTAGCAGATTTTTTGCACACTTACTTGTATTATTATTAACCCCTCGTGCTAAGCTAAAATACGGGGGGGTTCACATCGGGAGTGAAATAATCGCAAGTCCGAAGCCCTAGCCACTGGGCTATGGTCGCTTCTTTCTAAAGTAAGTACAGGCATTTTTTTGCAATAAAGTTGACCTCAAGGAGGCAATGTTCAATGAACATGGCAATATGTGCACAAAACCCTTGTTAATCCTACTTAAAAATTATAAACGCGAAAGTTTGTAAGTATGGATGGATGTTTGTTACTCTTTCACGCCAAAACTTCTGATCGGAATTGGCTGAAATTCTGCACGGGGATAGGTTATACTCTGGATTAATATCACGCTCCGACCCACTGGAGCGGAGTAACGCAGGTAAAACCGCGGGGCGCAATCAGTACAGCATAAAGAAATCAAATTACCCGACTGCGTGAAACATGTTTTAATTAGACTAACAATAACCGCCACAAAACTGTCAAATGAATGTAAATCGTAACTCTTTGAGTTAAAGTACTTTTTTGTTCCAATGTTTCAGTGGATTTATATCTTTCTTGCGGGTTAATTACTACCGTGTACGGGTGTATGTAATACATAATTGCATTTTACTATCTACTTGCTAAAGATTAACTAAGCGTTAAACTTTACATGACAATAGGAAAATAATGTCTGTTAGAAAAATGGATTCGCCGTGTGGTTTCCGGCTTATAATAAAGAAAGAAAATACATTTAATTCAGCACAACACACAAGATTACATAGAACATTTAGCTAAATGTACAAAACAATAAGACGCCTTGCATGTTCTGCCGAAAAAGTCGCCACCTCAGCATAGACTAGGCGGTACCTAGCTCTGGTTTTCAGTTGGCCACTCGAGTAGAGACCTACGGACAAGGGATGGTATCTTGATGGTATACTTAAACAGTATAGGTACCATTCATGCATATTTATAGGGCAAACCAAATAAAAAAAGTAATAAATGAATAGAATACGTATTATATAAATACACTAGCGACCCGCCCCGGCGATGCTGATCTATCATACATATAAACCTTCCTCTTGAATCACTCTATCTATTAAAAAAAACCGCATCAATATCCGTTGCGTAGTTTTAAATATTTATTTAAGCATACATAGGTGTATAGGGACAGAGAAAGCGACTTTGTTTTATACTATGTAGTGAAGTAGGATTGTAACTGTAATGGCTAGGGTCGTGGAATTGTGATCTTGTGGTCGCCGACGTGAACCCACTCGTAACACAAGCATTTTAGCTTAGCACGAGGGGTTAACAAGAATACTAGTAGACTACAAAACTCTGCTAGTAATATAAAGAAAAGCACGCTGTGTAGTTTAGACCACCCCACGTCTTTCCATGGGTTACTAAGGGTCATACAGCTAATGGATGAGCAGTAGCATCTATCAGATCAAAGGAACTACAGCTATGATTTGAAAAAAAACATATGTGATGTATAGCTCACTAACTGCGCCCCGCAGTTACCCGCGTTACTCTGCTCCAGTGGATCGGAGCGTGATTTTTTGTAGCCTATATGTTAATCGAGCTGATTAACTATACCCGTGCAAAGTTTCAGCGAAATCGATTCAGTAGTTTTTACGTGAAAGAGTTACAAACATCCATCCATACTTACAAACTTTCGCGTTTATAACATTAGTAGGATTCATCTAGGATTTTTTTGTTTTTTTTTTCGGATGGACATAATAATATGTGGTTTGCCCTGAGGCTTTTGCTACTTCACCAGGCATAACATCGAGGAAGACTATAGGCTATATTTATTTATGAAGTTGCTATGGGTATACGAGATACGCGGGTGAAACCGCGCGCGGGAAAATTGTTAAAAATATTTTCAAATGCGCACCCATTAAAATCCCGCGTGACCTCTCGCGTCACACATTCGCAATATTCCTTTCATACGTGATGTCACTATCACACATACTTTCATCTCAGCATTAAACCATAACTAATAAATAAAGATGGCTGCCAAAAATGTGTCGATAACTCTTACATTCACGCATTAAGATTGGCAGTGAGAGTACGAGGTTCTGCCAAACCGATAAAATTAGTTATAAAGTTTATTTTTGTTTCGTACTTGAATGCAAGTGACCAGATGGTGATTATTTGTGATGTCACAAATGTTTGTTTAAGCGCCGAGCCATCGTCTCCTTGCTTTAATTGGGGGAAAGGAGGCTTCAGCCATCTTCACACGTTTGTCTTCAACATTTTAATAAAAACTTGTTGAGAGGCACGGGACAATAAAGCTTGACTACCGTATGCTACAACACTTGAGACTATGATGAATTGTGGATTTCATGTGTCATTTTGATGATTCCTATTACCATAGCTGTAGAGACCACCACAGTGAGACACTACGCAGTGAATACTTAAAGCCATACGTTGTTCTTGCATACCACTGACAGAAAAGTGAGTTCACAAATTCACTAACAACTCATGAGACGACAATTTATCTTAAAAAAGTTAAGTGTTACTTCAATAGCGATCGACGATTGTAGAGGCATTTTGCTAGGCTCTCTTGACTACGAGGGCATCGGAAAGGTAGACGGCTCATAAACCCAGAGGCGGATTAAACGTGGACAGCGCTGTAAGCAAGCATCTCATCGGCGCCCCATTTTATAAGTAACTAGGAGGATCACTGTAGTTAAAAAAGTGTTTCTTCAATCATGGAGGCCCATGTTCAGCAGTGGACAGTATACGGGCTGATGATGAATGAATGATGATGAATGTTACGAGAAATATTGACGTAAGTAAGTTTAGGGGAGATCAAAGCGTGTTTAGAAGTGGACGTTTTACGGGCTGATGACAGTGGCTATTAGCCTTCCTAAATACCCATTTAGGTTAACGTTTGAAGGTTTTCCTCATCGTCATTAAAACCACAACAAATATCCCTAAAATTATTTATTATCCCTATGACGTAGAGTGGATAGGCATAAATGAAATTATTGATTTTTGAGGTTAAATGACTTATACAGCAAGAATGTAAGGCAAAGACGCCCGTAGCCTACGGTCGCATATTATTTTGACGTATTAGGTACCTAAAAAATCCCGCCCTAGGCTCGGCCTCGGGGAGTGGGGCACATGGGCCCCGCTCCCTTCGTCCCACACTCCGGGCGTCCCTATAACTGGGCAAATGGGCCACAGTCAGTGTGGCCCAGGAGACGGCGCCATCGGTCGCGGGTCCCGTCGGGGGGCCGGATTGCTTTGTGCGTACCCGGCCCCCGCCAACGACGGATCGAAGGAGTGTCCGGGGGGTTTGAGTGGTGTAGGGTCCTCTCCTCGTGGTATGAGTAAGTATATCACCGCAATGGAGAGGTCGAGTCCCACATATCCCGCCGCCAGCGCGCGGATACGCTACAGCGGCGGCGGGAATGCGAAAATAAGCATTCCCCCCCCCCCGGACAACGAAAAAAAAGGTATCTAAAAAATGTAAACAAAGTATGAGATGTACATACGTTTATCAAAACGTGTCTGCTACCTCTGCCAAATGTTGTGACGCCAATGAAAGATCAGAAATACTTATAATGAAATTCATTGTGACTTATTTTATGGGTGTGATAAATACGTACGATAAATACGTCATACACGTATTTTGTTAGGACAAAATTTGTCCTTAGAGTAAACAGGACAGCATGAAAATTAGCGTGTGTGAAAACGAGACAGATGAGTTAAGCTGTGCCAACTGTAAGTTAAGGCTCCCTTTAAATCTCGGAGATCGTGGGTTCGATCCCCACACCGGCAGGATATCTTTGTGTAAATTCTAAGATTTCTTTCCGGGTCTGGTTGGTTGAGGGACTACCCTCCGTGCCTCGGAAAGCACGTTAAGGCGTTGGTCCCGATTGTTATAACATAATCTATAATAATCATCATCTATAATAAGCCGCCTTTTTTTGGATTGACATACTTAGGTAGCCACGAGGCTTTTGCTACTTCACCGGGCATAAAGGCGAGCAGAGCTCCAGCCTTAATAAATGGTTTAAAAACTACAAACTAAGCAACCTGCGCAAGAGGGCGCCCCCTGTGGGGCTTGGACCTCAATAAGCCGCCTGCCAAGCGTGGTGACTATGGCAAACACCCTCCTTCGGGAGGAGGCTCATGTTCAGCAGTGGACGTTATACGGGCTGATGATAATGATGATGACTAAAAATTGTTGTTTATAGATAAGTTATTTGTTATGCACCGAATTTAATAGCATATTACAACAATAATATTATGATTATAATTATCATCAATTACACTTAAATACTGCACAAGTGTTAAAAGCTACTGAGGTTGAAAATCGAATGTAGCAATTGATCCTACGCCCTTTACTACACATATAAAGAAAACATTTCTTGACGTATGAAATAACACCTTATGAGCCACTGTCTCTTACGTGGTATTATAGTAGCAATTAATATTTTGTTATGTTTAACAGATAACTAGAAACTGCAATAATATTGATAGCAGTTACAAAACAGGTGATATTCAAGAGGTTAATTACACAGGACTACAAAAAAATAACTTTTTTTGAGTTCCAGAAATACTATTTGGTTTGCGGTTCGGTAGGTACCCGAGGGGTAAACACGGGACCCTATTACTAAGACTTCGCTGTCTGTCTGTCACCAGGCTATATCTCAAGAACCGCGATAGCAAGACAGTTGTAATTGTCACAAATGATGTATTTATGCTGACGCTATAACATGCAACAAACTTTTGATTTTTTTCGATATCAAAAATAGATTTGCACTTGAAACTGGTAATCGCGCACGAAGGGTTCCTCCGTGCGCGAGTCCGACTCGCACTTGGCCGTATATTTAATTATTAATCATAATGAGTTCAAAAATTGAACAATAATTAGACTACACCCGTGGCTCAGAGGTTACATAGTGGCTTCTATGCTGATTTTGTTGATGAACCGTATTGCTTCCGAAATAGAGTATAAATTACTTTGCAACAGAAACACGCTTCTCGCGAGATGCTTATTGTTTTTCATTGCTACTTATTACCGTGTTATACCTGAGAATCGCGATGGCTATTTTTAGTGGAAAAGGGTCAGTGCGATTTAAATTCCCTCCTCGTCTCGTCTCGTCTTCCCCCTCTGGTGACTAATCAGCATGAGACCTGTTGTTCTGTCAATGTTATGTTATTGTTACGAGAAGGTTCTAATGAAAGAAAAAAAAAGTAAATTTCGCAGAAAATAAGATAATTTAAGAATACTTAACCGCTATATCAAATTTTCTTAGCGCTTTTGACAATATAAACTTTTTTAATGTAATATTATGTCGTTTGACATAATGCGTGCTGCTCTTAGTAGGTACACGTCAGTTGCACAAAACTCCCCTAAAAAATCTTTAAGTCCATAATCGCCAGCAACCACCCTGAGCCGAGGCCCAAATTCCAGAGGGGACGGATTCTTGCGCTGGTTGCTTAGTTTGTAGTTTTTAAACCATTAATTAAGGCAGGAGCTCGCTTTTATGCCTGGTGAAGTAGCAAAAGCGTCGTGGCTTACAACGTATTTCCGTCCCGAAAAGTCGTCGAAAAGAGAAGTAGGGACTCCGGGCGTCCCTATAATTTGGGCAAATGGGCTGCAGTAAGTGTGGCCCAGGAGATCCCGTGGTGACATCTTGGCCGCGGGTACCGTCGGCGTGCCGGATTGCTCGTGCGTACCCGGCCCCCGCCAACGACGGATCGCAGGAGTACTACCAATAGCACCGCTATGCGCCAGGGTTATGTAGGACCTTCTGTAGGTAAGTATAATAATCGTATATCAAGGAAGGGCAACAGCGTTTCCTTGTGTGGTACAACATTATATTGCGGTCACTTCAGCAGTACGTTATGGTGTAGGGTGCACCGGACAAAAAATCGATTAAATGCTATCTTCAGATAACCGTGTGAAAATACTACCTGTTTTTATCTAAATAATTCTAAATATTCATTAATATTTAACACCCGTTGACCACGCGTCGACCTCGTGAGAGCCAGACGGCTCTATCTTATCGCTAGTGGGTTATTGGGCAGACAGTTACTTTGTCATTTTGTCAGTTACATATGTTATTTTGTCCGGTAGCTAGAAGGCTTTTGTTGCTCGACAAGTGTGCCACGAGGCATTTGCTACTCAAATACCCGTCGTGGAAACTAAGGCTAAATTTACACCGCCGCGGAATGGAATGGAATCGACTTTTTGCAACGAAACTGTACATAGCATAATGAACTATATATCAACTGTATAACACACAAATTAAATACCTACGAGCCAAAAAAATTGACGCGCGTCTTCGGCGGACTCCTCGCGCATTCTCGAGAATTCTCCGGTGCGGTCTGTGGAATCTGCGGGAGTCATGAGGTGAAATTGACGCTTCCGTTTCGTTCCATTCCGCTGCAGTGTAAATTGAGCCTAGGTTAAGTTGTAAGTCCAAATTTTGTCAAACACAACATCTTGTCAGGCTCCCGGGCGTAGCGGTAAAGTCTCGCTTTAAGTCTAGGATATCGTGGATTAGATCCCCACGCCGGACAAGAAATGTTTGTGTAAAATCTAACATTTCTTTCCGGGTCTAGTTAGTTGTGAGACTACCCTCCGTTCCTCAGAAAGCTCGTTCAGCCGTTGATCAGATCTTGTATATTAGGGAAGGCGCGTTTCCTTGTGTGTTACAACATAATACTGCGGTCACCAACAAGTTTTTTTTTTTCGGAAGGGCGTATTTAGCTACGAGGCTATAAACTAAGCAACCTGCGCTGCGGGGGGCCCCCTGTGGGCTTGGACCTCGGCTCAGGGCGGTCGCTGGCGATGAGGTTGAGGGATTATGACTTTAAAGTATTTAAGGGGGTTTTGTGCAACTGTCACAAACCCGCAAACTAAGCATGGCGACTATGGCAAAACCCATGTTCAGCAATGGACGACATACGGGCTGATGATGATGAGGTTCAAGATCGAAGGGACGAATAGTGCCGAGACCCAAAATAATGAGTTAGCAGTCATTAAGAAATTAAATTACGTATGTATACATTAAACAGATTTCAAATACATTTCTTACTCAGTTAAAAAAGAAAACGCTTCTGAATCAGCCCATCCGTTTGGGAGCTAGCCAAGACACACACATACACAAAAAGCCCCGATTCTGCAAAATTAAAACGTTTCAAATATTTTTGTTTTAAAGTATTTACTAATCCTACTAATATCATAAAAGTAAAAGTTTGTGAGTATGAATGGATGTTTGTTAATCTTTCACGTAAAAACTACTGAATGGATTTGGCTTTGCACGGGGATAGTTAATCAACTCGATTAACATATAGGCTACAAATAATCCCGCTCCGACCCACCGGAGCAGAGTAACGTGGGTAAAACCGAGGGACGCAGCTAGTATACATTAAAAAGAGGAAAGAATCGATGGTTTGTTTGTTTGCGTCCAATACACGCAAAAAGAACTGGAACGATTATAATAATTATTTTACCATTAACTACTCCTGGAAGTAGCATTATTTTATCAGTCCGATTACTCAACAGACCTTCGTAAGCCAGGGTCGACGAGGGACCAACAACGGCGGACGGAGGAGTGTCCGGGGGGTTTTAGTGGGGCAGGGTCCTCTCCTCGTGGTATGACTATTACATAACACGTTATGGAGAGGGCGAGTCGAACATTCGCCGGCGCGAGAACGCTTCAGCGGCGGAGGGGATGTGTAAAGGCATTTCCCCCCGGACAAAAAAAACAATAAACTTGTCGTCGAGGGAAATTTTTGTGGGCAGTATATTCGTTCCGATAGACGTCATTTTACCTGAATTAGCAGAATTAAGCCCCTGACGTAAACTATTAATACCTACATATTTTTATGAATCGTAGATTAAAAAAAGTACATTCTCGCATGCGCATGATTCAATTGAAATAGCAACGTGATAGCTTATCGCAGAGTCAACGAACTTCCTTATCGCATTCCATATTTAAAATTTCAAATGTCAAGGTTTTTTTTGTTCTAAATAGGTTGTTTTTGGGACGATTCTATTATTAGGTATCTCTGGCCAAATAAAAAAGTACAGATGGTGCGTTGTCAAACAATGCACTAAGGCGATTTATTTAAATAATGAATTTTTAGTCAGCACTTAGGTATTTACATACACTTGTACTTGTCAGAATTACAATGTAAAAAGATATTTTTTTTTTTTTTTTATAATATAGGCTTATCTTCTTTTGACCATGATAAGATAAGGCCTAAGATGATACTAGACGTGAGGCACAAATATTAGAATAGGTTAGTGTATTAGGTATTTTTCGATCCGAATCCGTACCTAATCAAAAGCGTCGAGGATTAGGTATGGTACAAAATATTCGTTACATAGAGTACAATTTACATTCCTTGTTTTTTTTTAATACTCTGACATTGCTAGAGGCGTTACTAATATGACATATATCTAATTTTGTATCGATATCAAAGTTAGTAAAATAAAAGTGAATTACAATATTCTATTCGACTAATTCTCAATTCTACCATGAATGGAATAATTAATAAAAATCTACCTAGAATATTAATTGTTATAAATTTAATTTCGAAAGTACTTCAATTTCAACTATAATTTATGATTAGTACGAGTGAAAACATATTATAAACTTTTCATATGCCAACTTCCCGATTACTTAACAGGAACGATCATGCTGAATATTTCCTACGTAATCCACATACGATACCTACATAATATTGGTAACAGGCCAGCTATATTGAATAAATATTAGGATTAGGTAAATGGAACAGGTATTTTAAAATACTAGGATTAGGTGGATTAGGTATCATTTTTAACTAATCCAACCCATCTCTAGATGATACACGCTTGCCTAGAAAGTGTCTGACTATCGCAAATACTCTCCATGTTCAGCAGTGGACACTATACGGGCTGATCATGATGAAGACACCTTATATATTTATTAGGCCTTTATTAGTTATGACACAATAATTGCTAATATTAACATAACAATATCAACTATTAATATAATTTATAACAACAATTTATCTTAAATGCAGTTACGTCCAGAAACTCACGTTCATTACCCACGTGATGCGGTTTATAACACCAAAAATGCAATTTTGAAACGTATTCCTATTGTTTTTAAGTCAATAATTGAATGCAAACAAAGGAAAGCCGGACTCCTGATAACAAGACAGTTAAATAAATAATTCCGATATTGTAGAAGCCCTATCTAGTTCTAGATTATTCTAGAATATTTGAGATGACAATCTCCGTAGCGTAGCGGTTTTTGGCTCGCTTTAAATCTCGGAGGTCGTGGGTGCGATTCCCACACCGGATCTTTGTGTAAATTCTAAGATTTATTTCCGGGTCTGGTTGTTTGAGGAACTACCCACCGTGCCTCGGAAAGCGCGTTAAGCCGTTGGTCGCGATTGTTATAACATCATCTATAATAATCGTATATGAAGGGCAGCAGCGATTCCTTGTGTGGTACAACATAATACTGCGATCACCAATCCGCCTGCCAAGCGTGGTGACTACGGCAAATACCGTCCCTCAGGAGGAGGCCCATGTTCAGTAGTGGACATTAAACGGGGTGATGATGATGATTTGAGATGACAGTACAAAAGAGAGATGAGAGTAGAGAGTAAAAAAATGGCGAAGTGCGATTGGGACCCGCACGCGGAGGGTTCCAATGCATTGAAGCCGTATTTAGGGTACCGTACCCGAACGGTAAAAACGGGACCCTATTACTAAGACTTCGCTGTCTGTCACCAGGCTGTATCTCAAGAACCGCGATAGCAAGACAGTTGAAATGTTCGCAGATGGTGTATGTCTATTGCCACTTGTCAACAAATACTTACTAAAAATAAAATAAATATTTAAGAAGGGCTCCCATACAACAAACTTCATTTTTGGGGTGCTTATTGCATAATGACGGCAACAGGAAACGCTTGAAATGGTCCATTATTTCAAATGTTTCAAAATCCTAGATAGATCCCGCGGCGCCATATTGGCCGCGGGTGCCGTCGGGGGGCCGGATTGCTTCGTGGAGGATCGAAGGAGTGTCCGGGGGGTTTTAGTGGTGTAGGGTCCTCTCCTCGTGGTATGAGTAAGCATACCACCGCTATGGAGAGGGCGAGTTCCACATATCCCGCTGCCAACGCGCGGATATGCTACAGCGGCAGTGGGTAAACGTAAAAGGTCTTTTTTTTTGTCCCCACACAATTTAAAAAAAAGACACCTAACATGATTTACCTTGTATCAGTTGATAAATGTTGGTGAATAATCCGAGGGGTTGGCTCCTATCCGGTATTCTTGTTATCTTCGTAACATCTGTAACAATTAAAAATAACATTATTTTTGATATGTTTATAAATTGGGTTTGCGCTTGACGCTTGGTTTACGATGATGCGTGCTTATTCTTGGGTAAGTTGCCCCATCCCTTTATTCCGTATGTCCCCGTACGCCATGTCCCCGTCCTTCAGGGACAGCGGTACTTTAATTAAATATTTAAAAATACTTCCCGTTGTCCCCGTACTCTGTCCCCGTCCAATTGTTCAATTCCGTACCGGACGTATTCCGGACGACGCCGGATGAGCTAAGCACAGCCATGCAGCAGTTTTTATCATTATTTTTAACTTTTTATCATTCTGTGACATGATGTCATGTATCGAGGAATGACGTCAGGACACAAATAAAGTGTAGACCAAATTGACTGACATCGTTTTCATCTCTAAATTCATCTTTAAATCGCCAATTTTGAAATACTTATTTTAGCGCTTTCAAGATCTCAAAAACGTGTAAAAAGAATGTTCGAGGTTCTGTTACAAGTGAATCATTAATTCTCCTGCCCTTATCCTAATTTATTTGGGGTCGGCGCAACATGTCTTTTCCTTCCATACTCCTCTATTAGCCCCCATCTCCGCCGTTACAAGTAAATGTCCTTGTTTATATCGATGCCCAATGAAGTAGCAAAAGCCTCGTGGCTAACGTATATCCATTAAAAAAAAATATTTGAAGTGAGACGCAGTTCTTTTTTACATAGACAGTTGCGCAAAACTCCCCTAAAATACTAAAAGTCATAATCCCTAAATCTCGTCGCCAGCGACCGCCCTGAGCCGAGGACCAAGCGCCATAGGGGGCGCCCTCTTGCGCAGGTTGCTTAGTTTGTAGTTTTTAAACCATTTATTAAGGCTGGAGCTCTGCTCGCCTTTATGCCGTATCTTCACCAGAAAAAAAAAGAAACTTTTCACTTCTTCTGTTCATTCAGTAAGCGTTCATTTAACACTCAGATAACTTTCTTTGACCTTAAGATAAAGTTAAAAATAAACAGTACTGCACTGCAACTGCACATTATACCGCTGATAAATATAACCCTGACATAAAGAGGGACTTCGCAAGGTTTGAACAGGGTTATCCAGACCAGATTGGCGATGTATTAAAAACCAGCCAATTGCGAGTCGAACTGGCGTACGAAGGGTTCTGTATCTATACTTACTAATATATAAAGACTAGCGCGCGGTTTCATCTGTGTAGATCCTGTTCTCGTGGGAATTTTATTATAGAATATAGCCTATAGTTCTCCTCGATAAATAGGCGTTCTAACATTTAAATACTTTTTAAAATGGAACTACACCGTTTAAGCAAATAAACAAACTCTTCAGCTTTATATATTACCTAGCATAGATGAAGAGATTGTCGCGCTAACGGCTATATAACACTAAATTCTTTTATTGTCATATAGCCCATCAGCCATATATCCCTTATTCGCCTTTTACGACACAAAAATACAGAATACAATATTTATTTTATTCTGTTTTTAGTATTTGTTGTAATAACGGCAACAGTAATACATCATCTGTAAAAACTATAAAAAAATAAACAGCATGTTTAAAGCCCACCGCTGAACATGGGCCTCCTCTTGACCTTGGCAATCTAGAGTCGTTGAGGGATTTTTCCATAATCGCAGCGCTTGGCCGGCGGATTTGTGATCACAATAAATTGATGAGTGTCCTTGAGTTGATAGATACTGCTGCCTATCCATCAACTGTATGTCTCTTAGTCGCGTTACCCATGGGAAGACATGAGGTGGTCTATTGAGGACACCATACGGCAAAGCTATTCTGTGGCATTTTCACGTTAATTAAATTACACTAGCTTCCCGCGCGCGGTTTCTTCCGCGTAACTCCCGTTCCCGTGGGTACTTCATAATTAAATATAACCTATGTAACTCAGGGTGAATGTAGCTTTCCAATGGTGGAAGAATTTTTGAAGTCGGCCCATTAGTTTTTGAGTTTATTCATTATAAACATACACACAAAAATGCAAATCTTTCCTCTTTATAATATTAGTACAGATTTGAAAGGGAATTCAATATAATTTGTGTGTTTTTACAAACTGGCATTACTCCAACATGTTGCTAAATACCAGCATTATTTGAGATAAGAGATGCTGTTACTGTCGGGTCGATCCCATGACCTATATTATAAATCAACTTCATTTTGTTAAAAGAAAATGATGGGCAGGCCTCTCTTTCCCACTGGGCACGTACCCAGGGCCCCGCGATGACTTGGGAGCCCCAGCGTTTGATTTTGGGGGGATCGCACACCAAGATACGTGCGCAAGGATCCAATGAATAATCCTATGGATCGGAAAATCCGGAACCATGGTGCTGCCTAAAAAAAAAATAACTCGTTAAGCGAGAGTCATCCGTAAAGAAGTAAAAATAAAGCTTAATATCCTAATTTACTATGCCATTATCCTAAAGTGCCCAGGTCCTCTAATAGGTGAAAGACAGCAGCCCTGATGATGGGTTGACTTTGGCTCATCACTAGAGGACGGAGTAGGTAGATATTAACATCATTATCATCATCAGCCCGTATAACGTCCACTCTTAATCATGGAGGAGGCCCATGTTCAGCAGCGGACGTTATACGGGATGATGATGATTATGATGATGAAGGCATCTGTTACCTTTAAGGCATCTTACAATAATGTGTACAATTGTCATTTATAGCACGACAGACGGATAGACGGATTAATAATTCTGTAAGACCAAATAATGTTAACATTGTTTTTAGCTACTTAAGTGATTATTTTGTTAGATTCAGTCTTATACAGTGTAATTTTGACAAGTACAAGTGCATGTAAATACCTAAGTGCTGAATAAATTTCATTGTTTCATTAACGAACCCTAAAAAGTGAGGAACTTGATTTGATGTCTTTGCGGAACCCTAAAAATTGACCCAAAGTGAGGAAGTTGATGGATTTCTCATACCTACCACGGAAAGCTGTTAGTCCTACATCTACTCATGGACTTACAACGACACCATACCAAAATAAAAGTCAATAATAATCTGAAAATGATGATTTTGGCAGCCATTTCGTTGGCGTCACATTTTGGCGGCAATCAAATCGCTCGCACGTAACTTTATTGCCGGATTATAAATAACATTGGCGTGAATTATGTAATGGATGGCGGCGAGAAGGAATTCCGGTTTCGTATGGTTTTATGTAAAAAGCTCTTGCATCAAGGTTGGTGTCATGGTAAATGCCATCCGATGCTCTCGTAGACCTGAAGTACGAGAGGCCCGCGAACTGTAGAGTAGAGCGACAGTTGCACAAAACCCCCTAAAATACTAATAGTCAAAATCCCTCAATCTCATCGCCAGCGACCGCCCTGAGCCGAGGTCCTAGCCCCACATGGGGCGCACTCTTGCGCAGGTTGCTTAGTTTGTAGTTTTTAAACACTTTATTAAGGCTGGAGCTCTGCTCGCCTTTATGCCCGGTAAAGTAGCGAAAGCCTAGTGGCTAACAACGTTAATCCTCCGAAAAAAAAGCCATGCTAAATGTACATGACAAAGCGTTTTATTATCAACTAGCTGCGTCCCGTGGTTTTACCCGCGTTACTCTGCTCCAGATACTACACTAACCTAAATACTAAAAATGTTAAAATTTACAAAATTATTAATCAAAGACGTTAAAAGATGACAAAAAGAATGATCTCGGAGTTTCTTATAGTTTTTCTTCTCCCTCACAATGTGGTAGATAGGGAAAGACTCGTAGGAAGCTAAGATAGGGACGGTGGTCCTCGCAAGGCGAGGCTCGCGACGCGTTGTATGTGTCACACCGTAGGTAGATAGAGAAAGACTCGTAGGAAGCTAGGATAGGGTCCGGTCGTCTTTGCAAGGCAAGACTCGCGACGCGTTCTATGCTTCAGACCCGATCCCAGCTCGCGCTGGTTGATCTTAATTATATTTTATAATAAGCGATTATCACATGCCATAACAACATGGCAACATTTTTTTTTAAGAACACTAGCTGACCCGGCAGACTTCGTACTGCCTCAATCGATACATAAAAGACCTAAACATTTGTATAAAATAAACTGGGCCATAGAGACTTCGTTTATGCGGTACTCCTACCCCTACACTACCCCTACCCTACACTACCCTACACTACCCCTACCCTACACTACCCCTACCCTACACTACCCCTACCCTACTCTACCCCTACCCTACACTACCCCTACCCTACATTACCCCTACCCTACACTACCCCTACCCTACACTACCCCTACCCTACACTACCCCTACCCTACACTACCCCTACCCTACACTACCCCTACCCTACACTACCCCTACCCTACACTACCTCTACCCTACACTACCCCTACCCTAAAAAATCTTGGCAAAAAAATTCAAGTTTTTAATTAACAAAATAAAGCTCAAATTGACTCTACATTTTAGTTAGAAAACGTTTGTATGGGAAAAAGAAAAAGGCTGTTTTAAGGGGTTTTCAGGCAATTATTCGAATTTTTCTGGCCGTAAAAACCATCCTTGAACTTCCACGAATATTAAAAAAAAAGAATTGGCCAAATTGGTCCAGGCTTTGTAGAGTTATGCGCTTACCAACACATTTTGCGATTCATTTTTATATTATAGATTATTGTTGAAATTTCAAATATAATAGAGCCAAATACCGCTACGCTACGGAGGTTGTCTATTAATATAGATTAAGATTACTTGTATCTAACAGTAGTCGATTAATGACAGGTGACACTTGATCAAAACCGCGAAACTCAATACTCTTCCTGTAGCATTCAGATTGTGTTCAGGGACAGCCGACCGCAGCGTGGCGCCATCTAGCGACTGTGTTTGGCAAACGTTCTGCGCAATATCACTACATAGTATAAAACAAAGTCGCTTCCCGCTGTCTGTCCGTCCCTATGTATGCTTAGATCTTTAAAAATACGCAACAGATTTTGATGCGGTTTTTTTTATAGATAGAGTGATTCAAGAGGAAGGTTTATATGTATGATACATCAGCATTGCACCCGTGCGAAGCCGGGGCGGGTCGCTAGTTAATAATAATATAATAAAATAGTACATTACGATACGCGTGACCTAAGTATCACAATCTCCGTAGCGTAGCGATATTTGGCTCGCTTTAAATCTCGGAGGTCGTGGATTCGAACCCGACGCCGGACAGGAAATCTTTGTGTAAATTCTAAGATTTTTTCCGGGTCAGGTTGGTTGAGGGTCTAACCAGTGCCTCGGAGAGCACGTTAAGCCGTTCGTCCCGATTCTAATAACATCATCTATAATAATCGTATACCAAGGAACGGGCAGCAGCGTTTCCTTATGTGGTACAACATAATACTTCGGTCACCAACCCGTTTGCCAAGCTTGTTGTCGGGAGCAGCAGTCACCGGTGGACGTTATACGGGCTGATGATAATGATGACTTATTGCTGACCGCAACTTCTATCACGTAAAATAAAGGTTTTATTGGTGTTATTATAACCCGCCCCAGATTCACACGGCTGCAATACAAATAAAATATAAAATTTCCTCTTGAATCCTGATTGAGCATAGATAGCAATATCCCTCAACGACCCTTGCGAAGAGGTTCATGTTCAGCAGTGGACGGCAGATTTTTGGCACAAAAAAAAAAAAAATTTGTATTAAAAAAAAATACACAAAAACGCAGTCTGGTTTTTAGTTTTAATATTACCGTATTTTTAATTTTATACAGCAATCTCAGACCAAATAAAACATAAATACGGATCTTCGTAATTTTCTGTTTGAGGAACGAAAAAAATACGTGTCCAATATTTTTTGATAATCTAACTGACGGACTATATAGATTGTTTTATTCTTCATGCCTTTTTGATAGCAATACTAGTAATATTAGCAACCGGACCCGGAAGGAAATCTTAGAATCTACCCAAAGATTTTGTTGTCCGGCGTGGGGAACAAACCCACGACCTCCGACCAAATACTGCTACGCTACGGAGGTTATCTCACATTCATATTATGTATAAGCAAAATTTAAATAAACATAGCCTTATCTTAAAGTATCAGTATAGGATAGGTAAACAAAGCGGAACAACAGCATGACGCTATACATGTTCATTATCAGACACTGCCAGATGTCATAAAACTACTTGCTTCATGAACTATTGAGTCGTTTGAAATAGAAAAGAAAAAATTGTGACACTTTTTTTTGGAAGAGCTTACATAGTTAGACACGAGGCTTTTGCTACTTCACCGGGCATAAAGGCGAGCAGAGCTCCAGCCTTGATAAATGGTTTAAAAACTACAACTAAGCCACCTGCGCAAGCGTCCGGCTCCAGTGGGATTTGGACCTCGGCTCAGGGCGGTCGCTGGCGATGAGATTGCGGGATTTTGACTTTTTGTATTTTAGGGAAGTTTTGTGCAACTGTCGCTCTACTTTACAGTTCTCGAGTCTCTCGGACTTCGGGTCTACGAGGGCAACGGAACGTGCGATTATCCTAGCACACGCTAGTTTTCACACCAACCATGTATTATTGACTCAATTATCGTTCAGAGTGATCTAACTCCTATGTACATATTTGGCGTGACACAAATCGGGCTGTTTGTCTTGCTAATGCATTTCATATTAACGTACTCCAGCGTTCGCTTGGAATAGTTTTTTTTGGGTCCAATCCCACCCACACTCCCACTACTGCAACTCCTGTAAGCCAGGATCAACAGTGACACACACTGGAAATGGTAATGAGCACCGTCGCTCACCAAGTCCAGGGAATAAGTTAAACTGCCTTGGGACCCGCAACGAATTTAATCAGAAGGAGAGAAGAGAATAGGAGGAGTAAGAAAGACTTAAGTTGTCACTTCCCTCCATTACAACGGGGAGACATTACATAAAAGGCAAATAAAATAAGACATAAGTTGTCTTCAGGGGTAGAGAAGTCAGTTAAAAAGAACCACGGGCGGTAAAAAAAAAAAACCAACACGTGAGCGGTTAGTTTTGATTCCAGTAGTAGGTATGGCAAAAGCGTCTAAAAGCAAGGAAATTTTGTTTGGATGCCACAAGATCCATGCAATAAACAACCCCCGAGGAAACGCTCAAGCTATCGAGCAACTATGGAATAGTGAGGTATATTTATTTAATAAACAAACATGAATAAAATACATAACTAAAAGTAACTAATTAAAAATAAAACTAACTTATAAAAAACTACTATTCTAAATCTATTCTACTTGGCAAGGTTCCCAGAATGCTGGCATAGTTAACTTAGGGTCATCTAACCTTTCCTATCTAGACCTAAGAAGCATAAAGACGGATGCACTATTACACTTCAGAAGCATTTGGTCTTAAGTGCCAGTTTACGGTAAAGTCACATACGACGAATGTTTCTGACGTGTAATGAAACATCCGACCTTATGCTTCTGAGCCCTAGATATAATCCGGTACACTTAACTAACCGTCTTTTAAACTCCTTTGTATGGTTCCGATCTCTTTCAGGCAACCGAGGCCAGGCAGCCTGGCCTCGGTTGCCTGAAAGAGATCACAATTTGTGATAATGCCGCCAATAGGCATGAAAAATAAAAGAATATATTTAGTCCGTCAGTTAGATTACCAAATATTGGACACGTATTTTTTTTCGTTTCTCAAACAAAAAATGACGAAGATACTGCGCGTTGAAATTTCGTGTGACGTCACTTCTAGATACAATTTTACCTAGTAGTGACGTCACAAGCCCCACTCTCCTACACTTTATAGTTTGTTGTTGCTCTGTATCGTTGTCAATTTTTAATGATTTGATAAATAAAAAAATACGTGTCCATTTTTATTTTGTAATCTAACTGACGGACATATATGTTTTTTTAGTCTTTACACCTATTGTACCTACCTAATGTAAAGTTTTCTTTTTAATCTCTTTTTATATTTTCTTCTTTATGAAAGTCCTACTTCCTACTATCCTACTAATATAGACGCGAAAGTTTGTAAGTATGGATGGATGGATGTTTGTTACTCTTTCACGCAAAAACTACTGAATGAAGTATGCACGGGGATAGTTGATAAGCTGAATTATCATATAGGCTACAAAATATCACGCTCCGACCCACTGGAGCAGAGTGCCGCGGGTAAAACCGCGGGACGCAGGTAGTTTTTTTCTTAAATTATATATAGGCCTACGTTTGACCATAATCTCGCTTGATGGAAGGCGAAGATAAAAAAGAAAGTGTCTGTTCACTTTAGCCTTAAAGATGTCCAGATTATAGCGATCCCGAAAAACTGACCCCGGCAGAGAATTCCACTCCTTAGCCGTCCGCATTATGAAAGAAGAAGCAAATCGTTTCGTGCGTATTGAAGGAATGTCTACAACAAAAGGGTGAAACCGCTCGCCGCGCCTAGTAGTCCGGTGATGAAAGGGTGAAGGGGGTATCAGGCTATGCAGAACCTCCGCACACTCCCCGAAATGCAACCGATAAAAAACCGATAGGCAGGCTACTCGTCTACGGTGTTCGAGGCTCTGAAGACTTGCCTTAAGTATACAATAATGAGTTTATATCTATCTTGGCGGGCCAACGATTGAGGAACATTGCCGTAACCACTACGCTTGGCAGGCGGACTGGTGATGAAGATGGTGGTATCTCTGAGCTGATGGATGCTGCTGCCCATCCATCATGGCTTGATTACACCTACCGAGCAGAGTGGCGAGACAGTGCTCTCGGCCAAGCACTCGGTATTTATAAACACATTACCGAGTGCTAGGCCGAGCGCTCAGCCTAGCAACAGTCCGAGACAGTCAATCGGACCCCGTTCTATTTACTAGGGCGAGTACCCACCTCCCCGCTTCCCACCGAGTGCACGCCGAATGCTGTTTAGATCCACCGAGTGACAAAGCGAGACAGTGCGGGGAAGCGGAGAGGTGGGTACTCGGCCTAGTAAATAGAATGGGGTCCGAGTGACTGTCTCGGCCTGTTGCTAGCCGAGTAATGTGTTTATAAATACTAAATACCGAGTGCTCGGCCGAGGGTACTGTCTCGCCACTCTACTCGGTAGGTGTAATCAAGCCTTTAGGCGCTTCTTGCGACACCTAAAGGAAGATATTGGGTGGTCTGTTCTAAACCAGAAACCACATAAAAAACAAATTTAAATATTCAAGGTACTATGCTGGGCGGCCCACTTGAAAACATAACTTCGTTAAGTGTATGCACAATCAGACAAACATTTCAATGGTACCCAATACTCAAGTACAGACGCAAGCCGGAAATATTAAGGACAGGGTAAGGCAGAAGTCACAGTGTCAGCAGTAGAGTTAGCGATAATGGTTAATCGCTGAACCAAAAAATTGCTTATTGCTGCTTATTTTTTATTCCAGCTTAGATTGGACCGGGGTGGTCCAATCTAAGCTATATCCTGCCATGACTGTCGTAAGAGGCGACTGACCGCCGCCCATTCAGGGCGGCAGCATCTATCACCTCACGGTTACATTCTTTTTTGTCCGGGGGGAAATGCATTTACGCTTTGGCGGTGGGATATGTGGGAATCGCCCTAGCGTCCATAGCGTGGTATACTAACTCATACTACGAGGAGAGGACCCTACGCCACTAAAACACCTCCTCACGGTTACCTACCATCTTATTGCGATCACCAATCTGCCTGCCAAGCGTAATGATTATGGCAATATTCCTCAGCAACTGGCTGTTATGAGGAGGCCCATGCTCAGCAGTGGACGTAAAAAGGCCGATGAAGTGAAAAAATAGTTAACGTGGCGATATAAGGCTCGCCTTATATGTCCGAATTTGTATGTCTATCTCTTTTCCTCTACACTGCTTCCCATATGACTCACGTATTTCGAATGAATATGACATGACATTTCGTCTGGTTTCTTTGCGAGTTAAAATGATCACATCTTTCTGCAACGCTTCTATTAAAAAAGTCCGAGCTAATGTAATCAATGTTCTCTTCATCATCATCAGACAATAAAAAATTATTAAACATTGTTCAGGAGTTTCAGGACACATGAAAAGTACTTGCATCGCAACATAACCTCTCTCAAAACAACAATTTTGACATTCCAAACCCGGAGTTAGTAATTTAAAACTACATCATAGGTGGGTTAAAAATTTAAAAAAATTATCTAGGGTTAGTTCCAAATTCTTTGCGGCGCAAGACGAATTGGTCATTTAACCCCGTGTTAGCAAAGATAACTCTGGGTTAAATAAGGGTGGTGCAAGCGGGCCTTAATATGTTCTATTCTAATAATTAATGCACAACATAACTGAAAAACACATAGGTGTACACATATTACGAAACTAAATCAGAATTCAATCGCTCCCGCTCCTCTTAATCTCCCGCTTGCTACAACACTTCAGCCTTATACAAAATATTATTTATGACCACAAGCCCTTGGCCCAGAGCGATTAATATAAATTGACAGTGCACTTTACAAACAAAACTGAACCTTAAACCAAAGTAATAAGAACAAACACTTCTTAAATCAGTATCGAAACGAAAATAAAAACATAAACAAATTCTATTAAGTTAAATTCAAGCTTAAGTACAAGTGACTGTAGAAATACAATGAAAAGTGTACTTTATGTCCATTGCAATAAGGAACATTTTAGATTAAGATGAAATTGTAGTAAGATCAAAGACTATATATTACATAGTCTCTGGTAAGATGTAGATATTGGATGAAATAAAAAATCTAGCCAAGTACGAGTCGGACTCGCGCACGAAGAGTTCCATACCAAAGTTTTCTGCCCTGCTAATTGTACTTGCCGTCATCAAAATTTTTGGGAATATCACTTTTTTGCGAAAATGACATTTCAGGACCCATATATAACTACATAAAAAAATTAAAATCATATATTGTTTTATGAGAAACATGTTTTTTATTTAACGGGAAACGCCGCACTTGCCCAAAAATGTGTTTACCGCGTTTATCTCGAAATTACGATTTTGCAAGTACTGCGTCTGCATTAAGGATTGCAGTTTTGGCAAAACAGGTTGTTTTTGAGGTAGCACAACCTAGTTCTGGTTGTAATTTTCAGTGCAAAAACAGCATAAGAATCACATTTGTTGTTTAGGAGTGAAAATTTCAACTTTAGATAGCTGACATTTTCCCAGACAGACAGACGGACGGACGGACGGACAGACAGACAGACAAACAGACAGACAAACAGACAGACAAACAGACGGACGGACGGACAGAGACACAGAGAGACGGACAGATAGATGGGCAGACGGACACACATACGGACAGACAGACGAACAGACAGAAAGAAAGACAGACGGACAGACAGACGGAAACATAGAAGGACAGAAAGATAGTGGTGGAATATTAGTAATAGGATCTCTGTTTTTATCCTTTGGGCACGGAACCCTAAATATGATTTAAGATGTACATACGGATTGACATTGTTGGTCGATGCTTACTCAATTGATTTATGTAATAAGGGCAAGGGCCTGGCGTCTTTAGCTTTCTAAACATTGTTTTGTAATTTCTTATTGATAAGAAACATTTTAGGGCAGAAGTAATGACTTTCCTTTTTCACATTGTATAAAGATACTAGCTTCCTTCCCAGTTTCTTTTATTTATTTATTTAATGCACAAAACACATTACAATCAAAATAAAAATAAAAAATAGCAGGTTTTGATTGGATAGTAACGCAAGATATGTGCCTGCAGCTAAACCTATGACAATACAATTAAAAGAAAGCCATCAAAATCATTTTGTAGTAAATCGGCACTTTTTTTTCGGACAGTTTGAAAAATGTATTTACGTCATGTATAAATTGATACAAGTACACCAACCGCCTTTTTTTTCGGACGGACGTGTAGTTAGCCCCGAGGCTTTTGCTACTTCACCGGGCATAAAGGCGAGCAGAGCTCCAGCCTAGATAAATGGTTTAAACACTACAAACTAAGCAACCTGCGCAAGAGGACGTCCCCTGTGGGACTTGGAGCTCGGCTCAGGGCGGTCGCTGACGGGGATATTGAGGGATCATGGCTTTTAGTTTAGGGGAGTTTTGTGCAACTGTTGCTCTACTTTACAGTTCGCGGGCCTCTTGGACTTCGGGTCTACGAAGGTATCGGAAGGTTCTTAGCAAACTAAGGGTCTGGAGGGCGAGGGGGGTCGCGTCGCATGTAGAAACCGTGCACGAACGGTTTCTACATGCGCTCTGAAGTTTAGCTTTCGGTCAAGGATTACGCCTAAGTACTTGGCTTGCCGTTCCCTAGGGATTCGCCGAACATCTTGACCGGTGGAATCACCGGTGGACTGTTGAATCTCGAGAAGAGTACAGCGGCACACTTTGTCGGATTGATAAATCGGCACAGGATGACTCAAATGCTTCCAGTGACACTTGAGGCATCCTAACCCGAACTGATATGGATCACGTTAGCAGCAAATCTATTACAGTTGTGATTAAATATGTCGAGAAATTTATTATTGTTACGTTTAGATATAACAGTTCCACCTGAGTAACGCCCGTTCCTGTGGGAACTTGATCATTAAATAGATTGATTTTCAACATTTTTAATTTAGTAATTGTTTCAGTGCTAAATAGCTCGTTTATCGAGGAAAGCTATATTTATGTAGCTACTACTAGAGATGAAACGGATATCCGGTAACCGGATAGGCATCCGGCCTTGTTTTTACTATCCGGCCGGATACCGGATAGTAATCAGTATCCGGCCGGATACCGGATACTAAAATTCTCATTGTTTTACACAAGGCAATCATACCAGAATAGATTATGGACACTGTTTATTTTTATTAACCCGCGTCAACAATGTTTGTTTTATTTATTAATTTAGTAGTCAAAATTAAAAAGTGGCAAATTGTGGCGAATGGAAACATAATTTTACGCATTTGTTGGTAAGAGACGACTCCGATTGGCTTCGTATACCAGACCAGCCTCTGAAAATAGCCTATCGCTGTAAACGCTACTGCCAGGTGCTGATAGATAAAATCTAGTAAGCTTTGACAACTGCGAGTAACATTTCAAATTAACTGACCACCACATGACAGTAATTGTATGGGTCGTGATTGCTATCGATTTGAGATGTCTTTAAGAAAAAGTCAATCTCGTTAGCAATTGGATTTCTTTTAAGCGACTATCTTTACTTTACTACTACTACTTTTAATAGTATTATTGAAACAGACCCAAAAAGGGCCGATTATTCGATAGCCGGATATCCGGCGCTCCGGCCTCGTATAGCTTGCCGAATATCCGGTATCCGGCCAAACCACTATCCGTTTCATCTCTAGTTACTACGGGAGCACGGATACACGGGTGAAACCGCTCAAAGGATGCTAATCAATAATATGATTTGGCTGTGGTATTTCTGTAAGGCGGGAACTTCCCCAGTCGAGCAGCTCATTGAGCGTACTAACGCTAAACTCCACCTCTCTTCCTGTTTAATTAAACATGCGCGGTTGTCGATCGTCGATGCCGTTAACATGCTAGGGAATTTCACGCCCAATGTGGATTCAGCATTAAATGCCTAACATCCGGTGCAAAGATGAATACCTAATCTAAAATGAGGATTCTGAAAACGATTTGCCAATAAACATCTACCTAATGAGTGTTTACATAAATTGTTAAAGATTACCTATCTGTAACATCGCAGGTCGACATCTCAACACAATAAAGATAAGCTCGCTAATTGAGCTATAATTAATCTATATAAATAAAATTGGAGTACGTTTGTAATATTAATATAACCATTATTTACTACATAGGAATGTATATTCTTACTAGCTGCGCCCCGCGGTTTTACCCGCGTTACTCTGCTTCAGTGGGTCGGAGCGTGATGTTTGGTAGCCTATATGTTAATCCAGTGTATAACCAGGTAAAACTCGGGAACCGGGAACGGGCAGCAGCGTTTCCTTGTGCGTTACAACATAATATTGCGGTCACCAATGCGCCTGCCAAGCGTGGTGACATGAATAAATCTTTACTTGTCTCCACACAAAATGAATAACAGAATCGTAACAATCAAATTGAACCTGAATGTTGATCTTAATTATTTCATTTTTCTGATGGGTCTGATGTCTGATTAATCTTGGTTTTTTACAAAATCTCTATTACAGATCACCAGGTATTATGGCAAAACCCTCCCTCAGGTATCTTCCGATGCCCTCGTAGACCCGAAGTCCGAGAGGCCCGCGAACTGTAAAGTAGAGCGCCAGTTGCACAAAACTTCCCTAAAATACAAAAAATCAAAATCCCTGAATCTCCCCGCCAGCGACCGCCCTGAGCCGAGGTCCAAGCCCCACAGGGGCCGCCCTTTTGCGCAGGTTGCTTAGTTTGTAGTGATTAAACCATTTATCTAGGCTGGAGCTCTGCTAGCAAAAGGCTCGTGGCTAACTATACATGTCCGTCTGATAAAAAAAAAATCCTAAGGTGGAGACCCATGTTCAGTAGTGGATGTTATACGAGCTGACGATGATGATGATAAAATTAAAATCACGTTACACAATGTTTACTACACTGTATAACCAGTTGATTATATTCGATTTGAATTCATAATTAGAACGCCACGTTATTAAGACGTGCGGCGCACGCGCAGCCGCGTGACAGCGCTGCGTTATGACATTCCATTCGATTTTCAAATTTAATTAGGTAGCGTTCTTTTTTTTTAATTAAATTCTGCTTTGAATTTCAAACGATATTACCTGTATATATGAATACTATATGAGTTGCAAAAACTTTTACCCCACATAATTATCATCATCAGCCCGTATAACGTCCACCGCTGAATATGGGGCTCCTCCCGAGGGAGGTAACTTGCTATAGTCACCACAGCTTGGCAGGCGGATTGGTGACCGCAGCATTATGTTGTAGCACACAGCCTTTCCTCTGCTGCCCGTTCCTTGATATACGATTATTATTGTTTATGTTATAACAATCGGGACCAACGGCTTCACGTGCTTTCCGAAGCACGGAGGGTAGTCCGTGAACCAACCAAACCCGGTGAGAAATCCTAGAATTTACTCAAAGATTTTCTGTCCGGTGTGGGGATCGAACTCACGACCTCCGACCTTTCTATTCTAAGACGCCACACAACCTTGAAGATTCCACATAGGGCGTATCAATATTATTTTACCGCACGCGATTTCACCTGCGTAATAAATGGTTGGAGGATAGAGCTCCAGCCTTAATAAATGGTTTAAAAAACTACAAACTAAGCAACCTGCGCAAGAGAGCGCCCTCTGCGGGGCTTGGACCTCGGCTCAGGGCGGTCGCTGGCGATGAGATTGAGAGATTATGACTTTAGTATTTTGGGGGGTTTTGTGCAATTGTTGCTCTACAGGTTACGGGCCTCTCGGACTTCGGGTCGTTCGGGTCTACGTGGCCATCGGATAATTACAAATCCGCCAAGCGTGGTGTTTAGGTACGACAATACAACAATACAACGACACTTTTTTTTTTTTTTTTGTTGTCCGTTGTGCTCTTCATGGGTCAGCCAAGCCGAGCCTAGGGCGATAGGCGACGGGTGTCGGCCCGCCGCCGACGGCCAACACGCCGTCTGCGGAGCGGGTGGGCGGAGGGACATAACTTGTCTACAGAAGGAGGCAACCGCCACCCACGACCTCTCGCTTTGGATCCCACCACGCCAACGAGCTCCTCCCGCTCGTTGGCCCACGCCGGACACTCCACCACCGTGTGCTGCGCCGTATCATCGGCAGTCACAGTGGTGACAGCGAGTGTCTGGCTCTCTCTGCGCCACATTGCACAGGTAGTGGCCGAAGCAGCCATGGCCTGTTACTACCTGGGCAACGTGGTAGGTGACGCCGCCGTGACGGCGACCGGCCACCCTTTTAGATGGGGCCGAATCGCCTCCACCACATCGCAATCCGCTCCGCGGCGCGGCCTCTAGCCGCTCCTGCCATTTCCGGAGGGTTTTGCGACGGACCTCAGTCCGCCACCGTGCAACACCCTCCGGGAAGGGGTCGCGGCCAGAACGCGCCCCCTCACACCTCCGCCGGTACGCGGCGGCCAAAACCTCCGCCTCCAGAGTGATACAGAGCAGTCAACCCAGTATTTTTCCAACATTTTTTTCATAGATAAATAAAATAATTTATTCTTATTCCTAGCGCCATTGACATTAGTCATGTTTATGTAAATGTTTAATGGGTTTATAGGGTTAATAATTCATCTATGCTTCTTATAGTAATATATAAAGCTGAAGAATTTGTTTGTTTACTTAAACGAGCTATTCTCAGAAACTACTTGACCGCTTTGAAAACTTCTTTCAGTGTTAGAAATCCTATTTATCGAGGAAGGCTATAGGCTATATTTAATTATGAAGTTGCCAAGGGAACAGGAGTTGTAACCGGCCTTCGAAGGACAGGGTCGTAGAGGGATATTGCCGTAATCCCCGCTCTTAGCAGGCGGATTGGTGATCGCAGTAAGATGGTGAGTATCTTTGAGCTGAAAGATCGTCATCATCATCAGCCCGTACAACTTCCACTGCTGAACATGGGCCTCCTCCCGAGAGCTTGGCAGACGGGTTGGTGACCGCAGTAGTATGTTGTACCACACAAGGAAACGCTGCTGCCCGTTCCTTGATATACGATTATTATAGATGATGTTATAATAATCGGGACCAACGGCTAAACCTGATTTCCGAGGCTCGGAGGGTAGTCCCTCAACCAACCCGACCCGGAAAGAAATCTTAGAATTTACACAAAGATTTTCGGAGTGAGGATCGAACCCACGACACGACCTCCGAGATTTAAAGCGAGCCAAATACCGCTACGATACGGAGGTTGTGGTTGAGGAGCTGATAAATGCTGCTGCTCATCCATCAACTGTATGTCCCTTAGTCGCTGTTTATGACACCCATAGGAAGATATGACACACGGCGATATCTTGACCACTATAGGGTTAATCTAACAGTGGCTTCTGAGACTCGGTGTTATGGGTTCAACTGCCCTAAAGAAACTAAAAGCCATAATCCCTCAATCTCCCCGTCAGCCAGGGAACGGGCAGCAGCGTTTCCTTGTATGTTACAACATAATACTGCTGACAGTTCCCTCCGATGCCCTCGTAGACCGGAAGTCCGAGAGGCCCGCGAACTGTTAAGTAGAGCCGCGACAGTTGCACAAAACTCCCCTAATGAAACTAAAAGCCATAATCCCTCAATCTCCCCGTCAGCGACCGCCCTGATCCGAGGTCCAAGTCCCACAGGGGACGCCCTCTTGCGCAGTTTGTAGTGTTTAAACCATTATCTAGGCTGGAGCTCTGCTCGCCTTTATGCCCGGAATTATCGTAATTTTTGAAGCTAGAATTTGTTTTTTTTTAAAGATAACTATCAAACTTTTGCCGTCCACTAGTATTCTTGTTAACCCCTCGTACAGCTGAGCTTAATGTTTATGTTACGA
Source organism: Nycteola revayana (assembly GCA_947037095.2). Classification (NCBI taxonomy): domain Eukaryota; kingdom Metazoa; phylum Arthropoda; class Insecta; order Lepidoptera; family Nolidae; genus Nycteola; species Nycteola revayana. The sequence goes on from OX344840.2 coordinate 8,903,103, forward strand.
GTGGGTTTACGTCGGTAGTGCAATGGGTGAGGTTCGAACCGGCGACCTCAAGATCACAAGTGCATAATTAAAACTGCTACACAAAGTCAATATTCGAAGCAAACGAAGTCAAAGTAATCAATATATTGTATAAGCATATTTAAATAGTAAAACTAATGTATTTACATACAGACAAGCGGACCGGATGATTCACTAGGTCAAGCGCAAGGTTAAGAACACGGCCAAAAGATGGGTAACCACAACATGACGTTACTAAACTAGATTATCTTGATCTATAATAATATTGTAAAGAGGAAAGATTTGTATTTTTGTGTGTATGTTTGTAACGAATAAACATAAAACTACTGTGCTGATTTCAAAAATTATTTCGCCATTGGAAAGCTACATTCACCCTGAGTGACATAGGCTATATTTAATTATGAGGTTCACGGGAACATCATCAGCCCGTACAACGTCCATTTCTGAACGTGGGCCTCCTCCCGAGGGACGGGTTTGCCATAGTCACCACGCTTGGCACGCGGGCTGGTGTACGTGTATCAATTTAAACATGACGTAAAAACATTTTTCAATTCATCATCATCAGCCTGTTGTAGTCCACTGCTGAACATAGGCCTCCCCCATAATTTTCTGCGGGAACGATTACTAGCTCTTTTTTTTCGGATGGACTTACGTAAATAGCCACGAGGCTTTTGATAGTTCACCGGGCATAAAGGCGAGCAGAGCTCCACTCTTAACGATTACTAGCAGCCTGCATCCACTGACTCTGTGCGACCTTTATGAGGTCGTTTCAACTAGTCTATTTATAAAAGAATGTCGTTTATCTAATCATCAAATATTAACACAGATTATTAACTCAACATCGTATGATATTCTTTGTTCGGAAAAGTGGTTCGGAAGGTGATGTTTTGTAACTTATATGTTAATTCAGCGTATAACCTATCCCGGTGCAATTCCAGTGCCAATTCTGTTTAGTAGTTTTGGCGTGAAAGAGTAACAAACATCCATACTTACCTACAAACTTTCGCGTTTATAGTATTAGTAGGATTTGATAGTGAGCTGTGTATTATCTTAAGAACCAACGGTCTATATGTACTAAGTACATATATCTACCTGTTTAGAACAGACGTGGGCGTGTTCTATCCTACTTTAATATTATAAACGCGAAAGTTTGTAATTATTTTTTTTGACATATTTAATTAGCCCCTAGGCTTTTGCTACTTCACCGTGCATAGAGGCGAGCAGAGCGCCAGCATTAATAAATGGTTTAAAAACTACAAACTAATCAACCTGCGCAAGAGGGCGCCCCCTGTGGGGCTTGGACCTCGGCTAAGGGCGGTTGCTGGCGATGAGATTAAGAGATGATGACTTTAAGTATTTTAGGGGAGTTTTGTGCAACTGTCGCTCTACTTTACAGTTCCCGGGCCTATCGGACTTCGGGTCTATGAGGGTATGTTAGGCACAAAGGAATTAAAAGTTATATAACAAATTATCAGTAAGTACATATTAAACAGTAACACAACAAAGACCTGTGACCCCATCGCAATAATACACATGGCCAATTATAAATAGCTTGTGTAAGATGATGTTGATCGCGTGATTTTGTTAAGGCGACGCAATTAAAATTCACCATTTGATACGCGAACAATACTTTGTACCCTCAAGCCATTTATTTATTTACTAATTAGCGACATCTACAGTAGCCGTACAAAACTACAAGTGGCGCCATCTACCGCCTAGCAGCCCAACTAACCTGTATCGCGAAATACAAGTTTGCAATTTTTTTTTTTTTTTCGGACTGACCTATTTAGTTAGCCAGGAGGCTTTTGCTACTTCACCGGGCATAAAGGCGAGCAGAGCTCCAGCCTAGATTACAAACTAAGCAACCTGCGCAAGAGGGCGTCCCCTGTGGGACTTGGACCTAGGCTCAGGGCGGTCGCTGACGGGGAGATTATGGCTTTTAGTTTCTTTAGGGCAGTTTTGTGCAACTGTCGCTCTACTTTACAGTTCGCGGGCCTCTCGGACTTCGGGTCTAAGAGGGCATCGGAAAGTTCTTAGCAAACTAAGGTTCGGGAGGGCGAAGGGGGACGCGTCGCTTTCGCGGGCGCACTCTTCGCCAGCGGGTCGGATAAAGTGGTCTCTGTGTAGACAAGTTTGCAAGCCAATTCGAACATATAGGGAAAAGTGGGGGGGGGGAAGGTACAAACACCTAAGGGAAAACTTAATTATAAAGTTTACTTATCTGTCTAACGAATGCACTAATCAACATTTATATATTTTTACAAGTTTGTTATTGCTCTGTATCTTTGTAAATTTTTATTGATTTGATAAATAAAATAATACGTGTCCAATATTTTTTAATAATATAAATTATTAAAAAAATATTGGACCGATTGGTGCCGTGTGGTTTCCGGCTTAGAATAGACCACCCCATGTCCTCCCATGGGTGTCGTAAAAGGCGACTAAGGGACATATGGCTGATGGATGGGCAGCAGCATCTATTAGCTCAAGGTTAACATCTAACTGCGATCACCAATTCATCTGCCAAGCGTGGTGATTAAGGCAATATCCCTCTACGATCCTGGCTTGCCAAGGTCTGTTAAGAGGAGGCCCACGTTCAGCAGCGGACGTAAACGGGCTGTTGATGATGATAAATTACGGACTAAATAGTTTTTTTTTATTCTTCTTGCGTATTAGGGATTAAAGGTTTGGTTTTTAAAAAAAGAAAACACGTATATTTATAAGTGAATAGTATTTTATATAGTGTTTTATATTCCTATGCATTGTATTTACCCTTGATGATATTCATTTTTCTCTAGTTTGTTTAACCTCTTCTCCAGTTGTCTGTTGTCTCTGCACCACCCAAATGGTTGACTGGTAGAGAATGCCTTTGGCATTAAGTCCGTCATATACTATTTTGTGCAAGAAGTTTTTAAATAATTAAACACCCTACCTCGGCATGAGGCCCACGTTGAGCATTGGACGTTGTACGGGCTGATGATGATGAAAAACAAAAGATTTCCTAAGAAATACATCGCCTTAACTTATCTGTCACCAAGGTTAAAAGTCACTCAGGTGATCCGGATGGTAGTCCAAATAAACAGGGTTAATTAGTTAAAAACATAAATTTGATATCTAAAGTGGCGTGATTCTACTAATTATAAATGAGATCTGGCCTGACCTGCATGGTTTGCAGCGTGATTCAATGTGTTTACAGATTCAGTTTTTTTTATAAAAAGTTTATCAATTATAAATACTAACACGCGTAAGATAGTAATTGAAAATTTCCGCTCCAGATAGCTTTTTTTTTCGGATGGACATACTTCGGTAGCCACAAGGCTTTTGCTACTTCACCGGGCATAAAGGCGAGCAGAGCTCCAGCCTTAATTAATAGTTTAAAAACTACAAACTAAGCAACCAACGCTAGAGCGCGCCCCCTGTGGGGCTTGGACCTCGGCTCAGGTGAGATTGAGGGATTATGACTTTTTCCGATTATGATTAGTTTCTTAAGGGGAGTTTGTGCAACTGTCGCTCTACTTTACAGTTCGCGGGCCTCTCGGACTTAGGGTCTATGAGGGCATCGGATGGTTCTTTGCAAACTAAGGGTCAGGAGGACGAGGAGGGAGCTCCAGATTGCAGGCGTTTCAACATAATACGTCATTTACGCTGCTTTCCCATAGGGGTCGGCAGAGTTCCACATAGGGAAATAATATAATAAAATAATGAATTTTATTCAGCACTTAGGTATTCACATACACTTGTACTTGTCAGAATTACAAAGTTATAAGATAAACAAAAAATAAAAAACTATAATTAACAGATAATTCTTACTCTATAAAATATCCGACTAGGTAACTAACAGAAGTTGGCAATAACAAATCTATAGACATAGTCGGTCATAATCCGTCTGTCCTGTGACTGTGTCACAAGACGTGAGTAGATGAAGGTGATAAGTCACATAATTTAAATTTGGAGTAAATCGAAGTTAAAGTTTCACTTTTATTTTTTGAGATAAGTCGCTACAAAACAATTTTTTGTATTAAACTATGATGCCAAGTTGTGTAAATAACCTAAAATATTAATGGTATTAAAGCAACCAAACAAATTTATATTTTTTATTATTTAATTTGAATTTTTTTTTTGACATAATCCCTTTTTTCATAAAAAAAGTAAACTTTCTGCAAGTTTACATATTGAAAATGAGGTGCTAAGATGAATGTAGTTGTCTCGTAAAGCCTTATATGGACTGTTTAAGATCCGTAGTCGTATTGTATTGACATATCACCTTCATCTATGCAAAAAAACACAAAAACTCGAAAATGCGACGTATCACCTTCATCCACTCACGTCTTTTATTTCTGTTATATTATTATAAGAAAAAATTAAAAACGCATCAAAATTGCAAGTGGTACGTGGCACACACCTGAGGGCACCCTTATGAGGTTTAGGACCACGACCCAGGCAGGGTGCCAATGAAGTAAAAAAGGCAGCACTTGGGGTTGCCAATTATGCTGTTAAAAACAATATTAGGTATACTGTTTTTTACCTCATGATAAACCGTTGAAACAAAATAAAGTATACAAAATACTGTTTTGAGCAAAATACAAAATATAGTATTGGACTGAGACGCTGACCCAATTTTTATATATATTATGTCAAATATTCAAGACATGAAGTGTGACATGTACATACTCTTCATATTTTCTAAATACTGTTCAATATTCTTCTCAGACACTTTTGCGGAACCTTAAACTTTGCGGATGTCACTTAGTAACACACTTTCAAAAACATCAGGCGATTGTAATATGCCAACCGGTTTGCGATTCCAAAAATTACTCAGACGTCCGTTTAATGTTTTGTGTAATTATTTGAACTTTGCATATTGTCACGACTATGCCGATAATACTTACAATCTTACATATTTATCCTTATTGTGATCGTTTTTCCTTTATGAATTTTCCTGACGATCAATGTAGGTCTTCTCCACTCAGTTTTTCCTACTCCTTTCCCTTTCTTTAGGACGGACATTACTTATTTAGCCAGCAGGCTTTTGCTACTTTGAGGAGTAGGGACGCCTCCACACTCCGGGCGTCCCTATAACTGGACAAATGGGCCACAGTCAGTGTGGCCCAGGAGATCCCGCGGCGCCATATTGGCCACGGGTGCCGTCGGGGATTACTTCGTGCGTACCCTTGTACTTCGTGAGTTTCGGAAGGGTTTTAGTGGTGTAGGGTCCTCTCCTCGTGGTATAAGTAAAGCATACCACTGCTATGGAGAGGGTGGGTCCCACATATCCCAGCCAGCCAGCCAGCGCGCGGATAAGCTGCAGCGGCGGTGGGTATGAGGAAATGCATTTCGCCCCGGATACAAAAAAAAGGCTTTTGCTACTTCACCGGTCATAAATGCGAGCAAAACTCCAGCCTAAAAAAATGGTTTAAAAACTACAAACTAAGCAACCTGTGGGACGCTGTGGGGTGCTCGGCTCAGGGCAGTCGCTGGCGAGACGATAAAGGGACTATCACTTTTAGTTTTGTTAAGGGAGTTTTGTGCAACTGTCGCTCTACGCTACAGTTCGCGGGCCTGGAGCACTTCGGGTCTACAAGGCATCGGCAGGTTCTGTGTAAGCTTGGGGTCGGGAACTCCTTTACCGTGCATGGGGTAAGATTATGGAATTCTCAATTCTCTTTCATAATTTAAAAGTTAAGTGAAAGAATTATTGTATATTTCCTATTTGACATAATGTACGTATAAGTATGTAGACTCACGAGTCGCTCAACGAGCTATGGAGAGGGCTATGCTCGGGGTTTCTCTACGAGATCGAATCAGAAATGAGGAGATACGTAGAAGAACGCGGGTAACCGACATAGCCCAACGGATTAGTTCGTTGAAGTGGCAATGAGCAGGCCATATAGCACGGAGAACAGATGGCCGTTGAGGCCGAAAAGTTCTCGAATGGAGACCGCGGATTGTCAAGCGTAGCGTAGGGCGTCCACCAAATAGATGGACGGATAACCTGGTAAAGGCCACGGGATCACGCGGTGGATGCAGGCCGCCTCCAACCGTAGCAACTGGAAATCTATGAGGGAGGCCTATGTCCAGCAGTGGACGTCCTATGGCTGAAATGATGATGATGATGAAGTATGTAGTTTATTTTGATATTGTATTTACGTATATGTTTAGTTATTGTACATATGTATATCTACCTACACACTTTTAGACTAATCTTCTCTTGTCAAAAGATAGAACAATTTTCTTTCGACTTCTCCTCCCGCATCGATTACTAGCATAGTTTTGCACACTACTTAACCTCTCGTGTTAAGTTGACACGCTTGTGTTACGAGTGGGTTCACGTCGGTAGTGCAATGGGTAGGGATCGAACCGGCGACCACAAGATCATAAGTCCGACGGCCCCTAGCCATTGGGTACACCAATACCAAGATAATTTATTTGTTTGTCGGCTATCATCAAAAAAATAGTTGAACCATTATCGACTTTGTTTTTTTTTTTGTTAATAATTTAATGTCTCCGGTCAATGGTCGTGAATGTATTGTCCGAAATCGCAAGCTCCTTATCTCGACCTTAATTCAATATACAATTTGTTTTTAATTAATTAATTAAGACAGATAATTATAATCGACATGTATTGAGTGTATAGAAGATACTAAAGACAATTTTTATTCACAAATCTCCCCTTAAAATCTAATCATCATCATCAGCCCGTATAACATCCACTGCTGAACATGGGCCTCCTCCCGAGGGAGGGTTTTGCTATAGTCACCACGCTTGGCAGGCGGGTTGATGACCACAAATATTTACATAGGTAAACGCTGCTGCTCGTTGTCGTTGTCATATAATGATGTTATAACAATCGAGACTAACGGCTTAACAAGCTTACCGCGTCACGGAGGGTAGTAGGTACCTTAACCAACGACCGGATTGAAGGTGAAATGTTCACCTAAGATCAGCCGTAGCCCAATGGCTCGTAGCGTCGGACTTGTGGTCCCCACCCATTGTAATACCGACGTGAACCCACTCGTAACACAAGAATAATAGTAGAATGCTAAACTCTGCTAGTAATCTTTAATAAAAAAAACTACATAATAACAGTTTTCGTTATGTTTGTCTTTACGCCGTATTTAGTTAGTTATTTATTTATTTGTAGAAATAATGTTAGGTATATATAAGAGCGACGACTTATATGAGTGATAGCGAAAGGTCACAATTAACTTAAAACTGAATAAAAATACAATAAATTAAACTGTTAACTCTTAAGGCGTTCGCTCTTTAAGTATTTATCGATGAATATGTCGGAATATGGCATTTTTAACTGTTATACTAAAATAATTTATTTATTTTGCGAATATAAAACACTGGTCAAGTGCGAGTCGGACTCGCGTACGAAGGGTGCCATACCATTTTCAAGCGTCTACCTGTTGCCGTTAATGATATCGAGCAAAAAGGGGCAAAAAAAAATGTTGTATCGGAGGCGCCTTAAAAAAATTTTTTTTATTTTATTTTTAGTATTTGTTAGCGGCAACAGAAATACATAATTTGTGAAAATTTCAACTGTCTAGCTATCGCGGTACTTGAGATACAGCCTGGTGACAGACAGACAGACATCGAAGTCTTAGTAATAGGGTTCCGTTTTTACCCTTCGGGCACGAAACCGTAAAAATCAACAACGAGTATATTGTTAACAAGCCTCAAAAGTTAATAGCATCAGTATATTAAGGAATTTCAATACAATGATAAAATGATAAAATTTAGATTACAGATATCCACAAGGCTTTTTCCATGTTTTTGAACTAATGATGACTTAACATAAGTCTGTTATTGCTACTTACTTTCGCAAAATAAATAATCTCTAAATATATCAGATAAGCAATGCCACTTTCCGACCATACGCCGGAAGGATACCCAAAAGAACCGGGTCCTTATGTTCCTTATTAATGATGGGGGAAGGTACATCCAGGGGCTTTTTAAAGGTATCTTTGCAACACGAATTCATATTGGAGATTGAGTCCTACATACCCCCTTCGTTGATGTGGGGGATTACAAATTTCGTGGTCCCCGCCAAAGCGAAAGGATGCGTGAAAAAAATTGCCCCAGTATTATTATAAGTCTCCCAATCCCGGAGTTGGTGGGTTCGATCCCCATGCCGAAGAGGAAATCTTTGCGTAAATTCTAAGATTACTAACCGGGTCTGGTTGGTTAAGAGACTACCCTCCGTGCCTCGGAAAGCACGTTAAGCCGTACTATCGTTATACCCGCCTGCCAAGCGTGGTGACTATGCCAAATAAACTCCCTCGGGAGATGGTCCTGTTTAGCATTGGACGGCCCGTATAACGGGCCGATGATAGTGATGATAACGAAAGGTAGGTATCTAATGTAAATAAAATATTACACGTGTTCGAAATAAACGATGTACGCATGTTCTTGATCGTTCTTTTATCTATCTGTGTCTATTTCCGATGTAAGAGAGTACTACAACATAGTAGGTATATGACGCAATACTATTACAAACTTCATGCGATTGTTACATTCAACAATTACATCATCAGAGGTTAGCCATGGCTGAGACGTGTTACAAAAAGATTAATAAATTTCGATGACCGGTGTGGTTCCACCGTAGCCTAATTGGTTAAGGCATTAGGGGCTTTACCTAAGATGCAGGTTCGAATCCTGTCAATTTTGAAATATAATATAAGGTAAACTTTTCCGTTTTCCGTAAAGTGTTCAAAACATTTAAAAAAGTGGTTTATTATCGACCTTAGTTTTTCGGACGGACATATGTAGTTACTAGTAGTTAGCTACGAGGCTTTTGCTTCTTCACCGGACGAGCAGAGCTCCAGCCTTAATAAATGGTTTAAAAACTACAAAAGCAACCTGCGCAAGAGGTTGGACCTCGGCTCAGGGAGGTCGCTGGCGGGGAGATTGAAGATTGATTATGACTTTTAGTTGTCTAGGGGAGTTTTGTGCAACAGTCGCTACAGTTCGCGGGCTTTTCAAACTTCGGGTCTACGACGACATCGGACTTAATTACAAAACACAAAACGTCCTTCTCTCCCACACACACACCATCATACACACACATACACCTAATTACACTCAAGCACATATACTATATTAGTAATTTGTTTTTTTTTTTTTCATTTGTTACTTTTTTCCTGTATGTCATTTGCCTAGTTGTATATTTATAATGTAAGGGAAAGTGCGGAGCCTTCAACTACAGGCATTTTCGACATCTAATTTAAGCCAAAATGATAATATCATTTTGGCTTAAATTAGATTAGATTGCATATTATGCAATAAAGTTATTTTATTTATTTTTATCGGAAGGTTATTTGCAAACTAAGGGCCGGGAGGACGAGGAGGGAATGGATTAGGTGAGAAGTGATGTCAAAAATTGTATTAGATATTTAGGTAGGTACATTACGCTCAGCGTGGGGGTCATGACTCCGATGACCCCCTTTCGCCCGAATACCTACCACTATTTCAATACCTCCAATTTGTTAATCTGTCTGTCATACTAGCTCAACTAGTAGTTTACTTCGAAATTCTCTCATTGATATCTGATAAGCCGATAAGATAAGGTTTATCAGTTAAGGGACTCTTATCTGTAAAAATACCTTGTACCCATTGCTGACAGACAGCTAAACCATGGTATAACATTATATAATATTGTTGTATAATTTCTTATCTCCGGATTATTTATAGCAAACATGCATTGATCTATAATGTTGACCCCACATAGAAGTGCACATCCTTTGAGTGTGAGTTCGGCGGGAGCGCCGCGTGAGACGGCGCGCGCGCTTTTAAATGAAACAAACAAAGCTGCTTCTTGCATAGTGATCGCCGTAATACTGACCCCATGCCCATAACTCCCGGTTCATATATGACGTTGTGGCAACCTCTTTTGGCGTCACCAAAAACACTGACAGTTAAGAAAATATTTAAATGTCATTGTCTTTTTTTATTCATTATGCCGACTTATTCTGCCAGGGTCAACATAATCATGTCATTATAAAAAAAATCTCAAGCCTGTTTGTCATTGTAATTTTTTTTCATTTAATTTTGATTCATTTAATAGTATTTTTTTCATTTTATTTGCGTCTTTTCATTTTTATTAAGGAAATGGCTTTGTATGTGTAAATACTAAAGTTGTTCCAGCGTCATATTGCTCCCTACATTTCTTTATTTGGACGGACTTGTATATTATGTCTACTAATCTGTGGTTGGGTGCCCAAATCTACGGGGTGTAAAGCCGCGTCCTGGACGCGAGCGGGCGGAGCGGCGGTGCGGAAGACGGCACGCGCGTCTTTATCAAAATTCATAGATTTGTGTGAAGCTGTTCTCGACGACAGCGGTGCGGGTGGCAGGTTTTCCTTAGGCACCGCCCGCTCCGCCCGCTGGCGTCCAGGACGCGGCCTAACGGCCAGACTTTTTCCCCGAAAGGAAAGAAAGAGAGAGAAATGAGAGTCACACGCCATACAACAATAATTAATAATTATATAGGTACCTAATATAGGTAAAATGCATATTTGAATGTAATGTGAATGTTTGATTAGACCCCCTTCTTAGACGGAGAGCTTAGGTCTAACCTTACATTGGGTATGATTGGGTTGTGATCGACGCGAGCGTCTAATTCACGATCCCGTCCACCGATAACTACACCTTCGCAGCCGGGCCTAAAGTAGTGTTAGCCTAACTCTTGTTCTAATAAATTTAAAATTAAAAAAAACCCCCTACGAAATGAACGAATATTTTTCGATTTTGTATATTTTATCTCGCAAGTTAATACACCTCATTCCCTTCCAGTATAGTGTACATTATTCTTCTATTCAAGACCTTTCATTAAAATTTGATATCCATATACCTAACTAGAGGGAGCGGTTAAAAAAAAAACCGCCATTTTGTGGCGGCGGCCATCTTGGACCGATTTGCATCAAACATAGCTAAGAACACTCCCATCTAATTCACCTTTCAAATAAAAAAAACATAATCAAAATCGGTTCATCCGTTCGGCAGCTACGATGCCACAGACAGACACACACACGACTAACTTATAACACTCCGTCGTTTATGCGTCGGGGGATACAAAGTAAGAGTAAAGTAAAAATTTTAGTATCCATACAAAAATTCTATTGAGTTTTACACTATACTATTTTGCTCAATTATTTATTTTCAATTTTAAGTTACAATTCGATAAAAACAAAAACTTTAAACCTTATTTCAATGCTATTTTAGATTGATATTATTTATGTGTGTACCTTTTATTTTTACCTCTGAAAGTGCGACTATTGTACAAGAAGGTAAAGCATTTGTTCGTAATCCGTACTAGAGCTACTCGGCAAAACCTATATTCATTGATTTAAAACTCACCGTAATTTATCAGAAAAAGTCTGAAGCAGGAAATTCTGAAATAAAAAAAAACAATATTATTTTTTTGGTTTTTTTTTCTTTGTCGCAGGTGAAATTAGTCAGTGCCCTACTTATCAGGTAGTTAGTCAATCAGGGTGAAAAAGAATACAGGGGTGAAAAGAGACACAACGAAAAGTTGATATTACAATTTGAAATTACCATAGGTATTATGTTCATCTAAGTTAGATGTTAATGACTGCCTCGTTGTAGCGGTAATACATAATGTCCTGTTTAATGTTATGCTGACCCCACTTTGGCGTGCGTGTTCCTACATAGATGATGTTACCTACCTACTAAAGGTAGGTAGGTACATAAATTTTTTCCGTGACTTTGTCTATTTCAAGACGCGACCGATTTTTAAGCTCCCCGTCACCCGCTGTCGTCTGCATGTAATAATCGCCCAATATGGGGTCACCATTAGTCCCCATCCTAACACCGGGTCGAGCAGATAATTAACTAGGTACCTACTTAGTTATGATACACTAGAAATTTTCTATTTAGTAAAATGTAACTCGTTGGAGTTTCTGCATGGTGCACCTGTTTGCGCACAATGACATGCTTTGGTAATAGGTACGGGAACCTTTAATAGGTTCTTCCTGCAGCCTGCTTAGCGCCTTAAAAATTGGCCGCGACGCCGCGCCGGGGCCATTTAGAAAAAAAAGCTCGTTGCGTGACTCTGAGTCAGTAAGAGGGGCCCAAATTTTTTTCGGATTTTCCACGTGTACGTGGAAAATTATTTAAAATAAATGTGTACTATCTGTTTTCCTGAATTTCCCAAAAGAACTTAGTATAGGTACCTATATTATTTAGCAACTTTTTGTAAAAAGTTCTATATAAACAAAAAAATTAAGTGACAACCCTAGTAGGTATAGGTACACATAATACCTATTATATACTATGGTGGGATTATTTAAGTTGTAGTAAGTGCCTAATAACTTTTCGTAACGACCATTAATTTATTGTCCTAACTATTGGCAGAACCTATCTACAAAGCATTTAACAGAATACAGTGAGTCAGTGATCTGGGGGTCGTCTAAGTCAGAGGTCTCCAAACTACGGCCCGCCAGTGCCAACAATCCGGCCCGCGATATTTTAAAGACTAGTGTCATCGATCTAGCCCGCGCATCTAAGGTCTTATTGTTGTTACTATTGCTGTGATAAGTTGAAAAAGACAACACAATATGATAATTACTCGGTCGCCCACTTTGCCACTAGTCTAGAAATAAAGAGTATAGGTACCTAGTTAAGGATAGAAAAATTAAAACCGTTTTGGCCCTTCGAGCATATTGAAAAAATAGTTATTAGCTAAGGCGTCAAAGTTTGGAGAACCCTGGTCTAAGAGGTGCTGCTTGTTGAAATTCAATGTAAGTAAATAGTCTACAGAATATCTACATCAAAGAACTACCTACATAAAAAGCTAAAAACACGCATAGGTATCCGCAAACAACTTTTTTTGTTATATTTTTCTCGCAATCTCCGGACGCCGCGCCGGTAGTCTCACTCATAGAAACAGTGAAACTTTTTAATCACCTATCGTGACCGTGTTATTGCATTATACAGCCAAGATAAACAAATACTTCAATAATTATAAAAGAATAAACAATTGATAGGCACGTAGTTATTTGCAACAATAATATATTTAGTTTATTATGGTCGCAATCGCTACTCAGATAAGTTGTAACTACCTACCTTCATTTATTTATTAACTTTAAGTAGAAAGTTAATACAAAAAATGATTTTACCTTGTTCCTTTTTGAAGATATCCTTTTTCACTGTTTTTCTAAACCGGTACTGTCTTACTATAGATACTTATAGAACTTTTTGATTTAATGGAATCAAACAACTAGTTATTATGTTATTTCGGTGTAACTTATTAAAGAACTGTATCATATTACCTTTATTATTAAATAGAAACGTAAAATTGATTTATAGTATTACTTTTATATCATAAGTCTAACGATATACTTAAAACTAAAATTTAAAGTGCATGTAACACATCCCCCTTACCCGGACGTAGTTACTGCACTATTTTTTTATTAGTGGAATGGAAATCCGTGGAATCCAGTAATGTTGCTACATTTATTGGAATTTCCTTCGAAATCTTCAGAGCTAAATAAATTTAAATATTATAGCACTCTTCAAAGACCTCTATGGATTGCCATACTTGTCATGAAAAGACCTTTAATCCTACCCTAGTAAAATATTTTTGACAAGAACATGAATAATTATCGGCTTCTTTTAAATTTGAATTTGAAATTTCGTGGTATTACGCTATGGTTGTGAATAAATATATTACATATATATATATCTGAAAATAAACTCTACTTAATTTTAACATAACAATTGGGTTCACAACGGTTTAAATACCGAATGTGTAATTATTATATAAACCTTATAGATTAGTAAGATCAATAATTTACCAGACTGTGATATAAGTTGATTTTATTAAAGATAGCTCGTATTAGTAGAACCCATTAACGTCTGAATCAAATGGACTAGTTATTCCTTATGAAATGCTTAAATATAAGATATATATATGTATAAATAATAATTAGAAAGACAAAAGTTTTTTACAATCTTCATAATTTGGTTTCGTAATGCTAGTTCGTAATTTACCCATAAATTTGATAAAATTATGTACGGGCAACACCAGTGCGCGTTTTGTTATCCCATAGTTCATGGTTTAGAAATTTAAAACATTTTTTTGTTGTTAAAATAATAAGTTCATATTTTATTAATAATATCAGGTCTTTATAATGCACAGTTTTTGCTTAAAAAATATAAAAGTATTTAAAAATAAATCCTATTGTATTTTGTCATGAAGTAATATTGTTACCCTTTCACTCGACTTCCAAGATGAAACGCGCAATTGAAGAGAAAGAGAAAGGTCAATGAATTATCATACAAAATGGCCGCTGAACGTAGAAAGGCGTGTCGCGGATCCTTCTAGCGAAATTACGCCGCCGGATACCTTTGAACTTCAGTGAAAAGTGTTTTATTCTGGTTCGTAACTTTGTTTTGTGTAATATAAGGTGGATATAGTATTTGATGTTCGATGTCTTGGAGCAGCGGAGAGGATTGCAATCTCACCATGGAGGAATGTTTGGAGCCGCGTATGGCCTGTACCGTAAGGCCTCGCCGCGTATGCCCGGAGGTTGCATGTTCGCCTCGCGTGGGCATCGTCGATCGTGGTGGCTCTGTCCCTCGCGGAGCTCTCGGGAATCCGCGCGCCGCTCGTAATCTAAGTATGTCGGTTTTTACAGCGGCGCTGCCGGGCATCGCGTCTGCCCGCCGCCTGGAACCGGGGCTTCGCCCCCCGCGTCTCGCCGCGCGCGTTCGGAGCCCTAGCTCCATCCGATCCTTGAACGGAGACGTTCAGGTAAGCCTTTCATGATTTCTGAGGCAGGTATCGATTCGTCGCCATTTTGTGATATAAATAGATTTTGAAGCCGAAGATTTACAGTTAGAGCAAAAAGGACAACTTTACATAAGAAAAATGGTTTCTTATTGGCAATATCAATTTAAAAATCTATGACTCATCATGTCACTAGCCTACTTCATGGGCATAATTGCAAATTTCAAGTTAACTAGGTATCAGAAAAATCAATATCAAGGCGTAATACATGAAATTCGGACATTATGTGTACCTACATACTCAATTTTGCTTTGTTTATTTTTTACCTATTCGTTATATTGAAAAATATACACAAAAGTAATCCAAAATAGCATTTTCTAAGACAATTTACAACTATATTAATCTATGATCCTTCGAAAACTGACAGACTGTATTCTACTGAAAATTCACATCCATTTATATTGAATCATATTTTGTCCAATAATTGATTAGTCAGTTAGTTATTCTGAGAGATGTCAACACATTCAGAACTAGGCATAATATATTTTAAAAACCTAACATTACATTACAACAGTAACTGTATCCATGAAGACAAAACATATTATCAAAGACCAGACTTATCTTTTAAAATGATTTCCTAACATATTTTTGCTTCAAAACTAAACAGCCACGAATCAAAAACAAATGAAAAGGGAAAATCGTACCAATTGTGGCAGCATTGATACTATTTTTGCATTTCATTTCCTTTCCATTTGTGGCTCTTTTGTATTTAAGCAACAAATTATGTAAGTAGACTAAATTAATTACACAAAAGCAGTGTGGCACAGGCATCAATACTTTATCCGTCTCACATATCTGCTGCATATGCACCTTAACTTTGCCTTTTAAATACTCACATATTTGAATAAAATGTAATATAATCTAATCAGTCATCTAACACTTGACTGGCTCCCAATTGTTAGTCCAACCCTGTATATATCACACACCAGGAGCCGAACACTATAAAATACATAGGAACCTATTCTCAATTTTGTGCTATTACTGTAGCAACATATTAAACCAAAATAATACATGTACAATCATAATAAATCAATTTTTAACCAAAATTCTAAGTAACAACGGAGAAATTCCAATTATATTGATCCATGAGGTAGCATAATTATACACCTGTCTGTGATGAAACTGGGGCCCGATAGCTCAGTTCCGCCATTTTGGCATTATTGGCATTAACGCGTAAAAGGTTACCATTATGGTAATAATATACACAAAAACTTTGACATCTGTCAGTCTGTAGACATCATAAATATTACATTTTATTACTACCACAACTAATTTTAATTCCAAGAGAGTTATTATCTTAAAAGGTTATCAAGAAATTTTATCAAAACCTAACTTGATAAACAATAACAATTATGTTAGTGAAAATTTTGTTTTTTAAGAAGCATCATTTCCAGTTCTGGTCATGGATTTTTGACATAATTTAAAATTCTATGTATCGATTCCTGTTTAACCAAATTCTAAATTTTACAAAAAGTTAAACAATATTTTCCATTATTGGAATTGGATTGAATTGGATATTGCAAAATATTGTTTAACTTTTTGTAAAATATAATTAAGATTTATCTCTAATATGGTATGGAGCCATGAGCTGGTAAGTGCTACAAATTTGTAGCTAGACCTCAGAAGCATAAAGACAGATGTACTTTATACTTCAGACGCATTTGTTTATAAGTGCCCGTTTACGAAACAACACATACGATTAATGTTTCTGACATATTATAATGGCACATCCAACCTTATGGCTGGTAGCTTCCATTGTTATACATATAAACCTTCCTCGTCTATCATCATTTCAGCCATAGGACGTCCATTGCTGGACATAGGCCTCCCTCATAGATCCTCTTCTATACAATAATTAAATTATTTGGATTATTTTACGAATAAATTTATTTCTTCTTCCTCTGTTCTAACTTGTTGTGCCCAACAGGGTCCAACTTATTATACATTAATGTACATGGCAAAATGGGCTCTAGTGCCTTTCAATACAAGATAATTTAGTACGTACACAGGATCAAAGACATTTTACACTTGTAATTTGTAATGTTACTGCAAAAGTATTAGCACCTGTTTTGTAAATAGATTTTACTGCCAAAAATAATTAATGGCATCCAGCGCACATTTACACCTGCATAAATTCTGTTTTCATGGAAACATCATTATTAAATTTAGCCTACATTCTCCTAGATAACATAACTTTTAGGCTTCAACATTAACCATAGTGTTATTTAACACCCTCCCGACCCTTAGTTTGCTAAGAACCTTCCGATGCCCTCGTAGACCCGAAGTCCGAGAGGCCCGCGAACTGTAAAGTAGAGCGACATTGACACAATTAACAATCATGATTATAATCAATATGAAAATAAATAAATTAATCTTCTAGTTTTCGAGTTTAATTGTTACAAACATAGGGATGTTCTCTCTATATAATATTAGTCCAAAGTTTTTACAATTTTACAATACAAAAAATCGAAAAATGTAAACTAAAATGTTACAGAATTATTACTATTATTATTTTATTTTATTTTCTCTTATATTGATGTGCTCAAACAATAAAATTATTATTTGTAACAACATAGGGGTGGAATTCGAATACGTTTATACTAGTATGATCATCATCGAATTCTCTTATCACATTTTGAACTCAATATTTATAATACAAACATTTTTCTCTTAATCTAATACATAAATATTAGATTAAGCGAAAAAAATTAAAAACAAGTGATGAAATGAACTATTCTTATTAAGGTAATGTGTATAACTAAGGTATGTTACGGCTAAAGGTAGGTGTGAACATAAACTTAAGATTAGCCGGCTAAACCTAGGTCTAGCCGACACATGGGTTAAACTTAGATCAACCTGAATAAGTCCCTGTTCAACTCCATTGGTTTAGGTTTCGGTATTTTTTTTTTAACCACCCCAACACCTTTTTTTACCGTGCATAGGTATAGGTATTGTTTAATTTATTTAAAACCTAGAATATCACGACGCAAACTAACATGTTATCGAACTTTAGCTGCTTCTCGAAGATAAACCTAAGTTTAGCCGGCTAATCTTAACTTTATGTTCACACCTACCTTTAGCCGTAACATATATATTATACTCTTACTGACCCATCACGTAATTGTTACCCTGCTCCAGTTGTAGGGCGATGTTTAGTCATCCATTTTATAAAATATCTACAAAATTTCCACCAAAACTGCACAATAGTTTAGGCTGAAAGAGTAACAAATATGGATGTATCCCTACAAAAAATACTAGTAACAACCTCAAGAAGTATTGAACATAAATAATTTAATATAAAGTAGGTACCTACTATTTTGAGGGCTGATTTTCAATCATCACATAAAAATTATCATAGGAATAAATTTAATATTTGACAGGTTGCAAGGGTGTGGAGATTCTGTCAGAATACAAATTTATTTTTCTGTAAATTTTAATTTGTAGATGGAACATTTGCAACCTGATATTGCAACTAAATGATACCATATTTATTTTAATAAATTAACTAGTTTGAAACAAACCTACAATATAATGAGAATACTAAAAAATATATCTAGAAAAACCCTTAGATCTCCACTTTACCCCTCCCCTCATAATTACTAGGTCATTGTCAAAGTGGAAGATTGATGTTTATAAACAATTTAATAAGGCCAGTGCTCTGCTCGTCTTTATGCCCTGTGAAGTAGCAAAAGCCTCGTGGCTGATATATGTCCATTCTTCTAGGAGGAACTAGCGATAATTTTACAGATTAATTTGCGAAACGTTGTCTCGTTGCCATGGCAATTGGTATCTAGTTGTTGACCATAAATACAATTTTATTTATATTGTTAGTTTCTGACTTAGAATAGACCAACACATCTCTCCATGGGTGTCGAAAGAGTAGACTAAGGGACTTACAGCTGATGGATAGGTCTGTTAACAGGAGGCCTATGTTCAGCAGTGGACGTAAATGGACTGTTAAAAGTATATAATTCGCATTTGAACTTAGCTCGAAAAACTGGAAGCTCAGCATTAATTTTACTCAATGATCAAGGGTTGGTCTTCCATCGTCTAATCATCTTCTGACTCATTCCAGGATGTCGTCCCGACGCAACGGGTCCGTGTCGCGGGCAGCGGAGGCCGCCTCCAAGAACCGCCTGCACATGGATAGGAACCCGCAGCATTCGAGGATCACTGGTTAGTTTGTTGTCTTATCCATTGTTTTGGAATCTTTGTAGATTACAAACTAAATAGGTGTTTTGAGCAGCTTTCTGACTGCAAGTCTACGACGGCATCGAATGGATAGGAAGAGCCGGGAGGGTAAATACCCTTTAACCTTTTGTGAATGCCAATATTAGCCCCTCGCTAGCAACCGCCCGGAGTCGAGGTCAAGTCCTACAGGGGGCGTCTTTTTGACCAGGTTGCTTAGTTTTTAGTTTTTTTTGGCTTGGAGCACTGCCCGTCTTGATACCCGGTGAAGTAGCAAAAGTCTGGTGGCAACTACTTTGTCTGTCCCAAAATAAAACCAATGTATGGTTATAATGAAAAAGGACACAACTAATATATTTTTCGTATTTGACTTCTATACATATTTGGAATCAGGAATAAAATGTGAGTTAATCGCAATTGTCGCTTGTGCGTCAACGTCGTCTATACCTGACAGTTAGACAGACACAGAAATACACAAAATAAGTACAGTGAAACCTGGTTAATTGGAATCTCAAGGGACTAAGGATTTTGTACCATTTAAAGAGGTTTTCAATTATCCAGTTTTCCAATTAGACAGGTTTAAAATTTAGTTTTCTCATTTACAGAGGTCAAAATTTGAGATAGTCTAACAAACAAAGCATGTGCAATGAAATTCAAGTAGGTATTTGTAAACAATCGTGTCCAAACCTGTCCCAACCTGATAGGTATGTTGTCTCACTTATAAAGGGAATTAAGCTGCAGAGTCCCAATTATAGAGGTAAACATCGAAAAAATCCTAGAAATTAAATCTCATACAACCAGATTCGAAAAGTCCCGTTAACAGAGGTAATTCGATGAAAAAGTGCCGGGACCTCATTGTAGTTCTCACTTATCCAGGTCCCAATTAACCAGGTTTCACTGTATATTGTATCATTGATTTTATATAAAATATTTTTTATTGCTACATTTCAAAAATTATTATTCAAATATTTGATGATAAATAACAACATACTTATATACTGGGTTAAGCGAATAGACCACAGCAAACCTTGCCAATACGATATTTCCAAGTAATTTAATACAATAAAACAATGTGAAAATGCATTCAAATATTTGAGTTTGAGTTTGAGAGATGCAGTTTCGGTGGTTTCTTGCTTACTAATTAATGCGCTCGTCGCGGTCAAGGACACAGTATGACGCGTGCCCGAGCGCGCGGGTTAGTTATAAGTATAAACACATCATATTATTATAATCACGATGCTTGGAAGGTAAGTAAGTGTCCTTGAGCTCAGATGCTGCTGCCATCAGTTCTATGTCCATTAGTCGCTTATTACGGCACCCATTGAAGAATATGGGCTGGTCTGAGCCGGAAAACACATTGTATGGTGTCCAATAGGTGAAACTAATATGTTCAACTTTCGATTTTTGATTGTTTTCAAAAACCTATACGGGCGATATCATCGTTTAATATGTAATATTAAATGCAACTTTGGAGATATTAGTCGAAGTAATGCGGATAATTACCGATAGATGGAACTAACGTCCCCCTTAGAGACGTGTTATAAAAGAGATTGATGAATTTCGATGACCAGCAGGGTTCCAACAGAGCCTAATTGATTAAGGAATTAGAGCAGGGTTTCTTGAACTTTTAGCAGTTACGGACCACTTTCACAATTTAAAAAATTCCATGGAACCCTGAAAATTACTACTTAGTTAATGTAAAAGGTGCTACTGTTTGGCCTCAATGAGATCGAATAAATTGTTGGTTGTCTTCGACAAGACTGACCCTCTGCGGACCCCTGATATACATGTTACGGACCCCCAACGGGTCCGTGAACCCCACTTTAAGAAACCCTGCATGCTGCGGCTTTACCTAAGATGCAGGTTTGAATCCTGTCGGTGGTCGAATTTTATTAATCTCAATTTTGAAATATAACATGTTCAACTTGTTCCAGATCCCTCGAATCCAGCTGGTCGCCGCAAAGAGATAGATAATGTGATGAAGAGAGCTCGTCAAGCCTCACCCGGCAGCTGGGATCGGAAGCTTTTAGAAGTGGAGGAAAAGGACCCTAACAGGTTAGTGTATAAACTCCCGTATGCAAGAACAACAAGTCTCGAAGTTCGATCCCCACGCCGGACAAGATATCTGTATGTAAATTCTAAGATTTCTTTCCGGGCCTGGTTGGTTGAGGGACTACCTCGGAAAGCACGTTCAGCCGTTGATCCTGATAGTTATAACATTATCTACAACAAGTGTATCCTACGAAACGGGCAGCAGCGTTTTAACATAATACTGTGGTCACCAATCCGACTGTCAAGAGTGGTGACAACGGCAAAACCCTCCCTTGGGAGGAGGCCCATGTTCAGCAGTAGACGTTATCCGGGCTTATGATGATGATATGAAAGAACAACAATTGAGACTGAGTTGACTTGGGAATGTCAGGTGTCACTTTGATGATTTCTATTACCATAGCAATAGAGACCCCCCACAGTGAGACACTACACACTCAAGTGAATACTTAACACCAAGTATTGTGCATGCATAGCGTAAGCTCAATTTACACCGCCGCGGAAACGAACGGAATGGAAGCGTCGATTTCGCCTCATGACTCCCACGGATTCCACAGTTGGCACCGGAGATTTCACATTCGTTTGTATTTAATTTGTGTGCTATACAAGTTACAAGTTGATATAAAGTTCATTATGATATGTACAGTTTCGTTGCAAAAAGTCGCTTCCATTCCATTCCGCGGCGGTGTAAATTGATCCAAAGTGATATGTGTACGAAATAAATATGTTTGTGAGATTGATTGTTTGTTTGCATTGAATATTCTACGGAACTTGTGGACTTATTTCAAAAATTCTTTCACCGTTAAAAAGCTATATTATCCAGAAGTTACATTGGCTATATTTAAGGCTCGAGCACACGGGATGCGTATGCGTAGACGTGCTCGTACCACTGAGTTGTAATGTATGGAACCGTATGAGACAGGACACACCGCTTGCGTGTGCACGCGCACGTCTACGTTACGCAAGCGGTGTGTTCTGTTTGCGTAACGTAGACGTGCGCGTGCGGAATTTCAATACAATGATAAAAGTATAAATTTAGATTACAGATGTTCACGAGGCGGGTTTTCTGTTTTTGCCCTAATGATGACTAAACATATCTCGTGTCTGTTATAATGGCATTTCCGACATATTCATCGGTACCGGGTGCGTATGCGTACCACTGAGTTGTAATGTATGGAACCGTATGAGAAAGGACACACCGCTTGCGTGTGCACGCGTACGTCTACGCTTACGCATCGGGTGTGCTCGAGCCTTTATTGATGAAGTTCCAAGGAACGAGAGCTATGCAGGTCAAACCGAGCGCGTGTAGATAGTAAATAATCTATAAGATCATAAATCATCAGATTATGTTTAAGATCTATGTATAGGCCTGGGGGATGGCGTGCGAGACGAGGATATTTTACTAGCCCCGCGGATTTACCCGCGTCACTCTGCTCCAGTGGGCCGGAGCGTGATATTTTGTAGCCTTTATGTTAATCCAGCTTATAAACTATCCGCGTGCAAACTTTCAGCCAAATCCATTCAGTAGTTTTTGCGTGAAAGAGAAACAAACATCCATCCATCCATCCATACTTACAAACTTTCGCGTTTATAATATTAGTAGGATGTTTGTTGACTAAAATCGGGTAGGCGATGGTGACACTAGAATATAGCTATGTAGACTCGTAACTATAGGTCACGGGCCACACGAGGCCCGTGAACGAAATTAGTGCGGCCCGCGGGCCACCCGACGCCCGTAGGCGATATTTGTACGGCCCGCGGGGCACACGAAGCCCGTGGACGCTCGTAGACTCGGAAGTCCGAGAGGCCCGCTTACGGTGGTAGTACACAAAAGTCACCTTGAAACTGAAAGTTGCCCTGAGCCAAGGTCCAAGGGCCACAGGGTGCATTCTCTTCCGCAGGTTGCTTAGTTTGTAGGACTTTATGCCCGGTGAAATTGAAATTTTAAACCATTTAATAATGTTGCAGCCTTGCCTGGTTAAATATCCAAAGGCTCATGGCTCTACATAAGTTCCCCTTCCTATCTTGTTTTTTTTTTTGACGATTATAATGTATTTGTTCGAATTCTGACACTAGATAAAAAAAAAAAAAAATACCTAGCTATACAAGGGCTACAAACAGTTGTAATTGGTGGGGAGAAGTCGAGCTACAAGCCTCACAGGGGACGTTGTCTTGTTCAACTTGCTTCGTTTGTAGTTAAACCATTTAATAAGACTGGAGCCATGCCTGATTTTTTTTTGTTTTTTGAACGATATCTCCGCTCTTGGGAAATAAATCCCTATGTAGCGGTGAATGGTCACAAACACAAAGTACACTGAAAACCTACTATCGAAGGCTACCACAAATAGTAATTGCCCTGGGTGGGAATCGAAGCCTGAACATCCAGGTCTAACCGGTGCAAATATTCAAATCCATGAGAAATATCTTGTTTTTTTTTTTTGAGGATAATAATGTAGTTGTCCGAATTCTGACACTAGTTCTGACGATAACACTGTTGGGTAGGTGGCGGCACACGGGCTACAAACAGTTGTACTTGGAAGGGTCGCGGTCACCGTCGCCGCGTAGCCGCGCCTCTCGCTCGCCACCCCCTAGAAGATCTAGGTAAATATATACATACTTGTTTTCCAATACCAATATTATTATTATTATTATATCAGCCAATAGTGTCCCACTGCTGGGCAATGGCCTCCACTCTTTCCACTTCTCATGCCTTCAATTCCAATAAAATTAAAAAAATATATAACTAGCGACCTGCCCTGGCTCCGCACGGGTGCAATGCTGATGTATCATACATATAAACCTTCCTCTAGAATCACTATCTATTAAAAAACCGCATCAAAAACTGTTGCGTAGTGTTAACGATCTAAGCATACATAGGGACGGACAGACAGCGGCAAGCGACATTGTTTTATACTATGTAGTGACTAGCTGCGCTCCGCGGTTTTACCCGCGTTACTCTGCCCAGTGGGTCGGAGCGTGATGTTTTGTAGCTTATATGTTAATCCAGAGTATTAACTATATCGGTGCAAAATGTCAACCAATTCCGTTGAGTAGTCTTGGCGTGAAAGAGTAACAAACATCCATCCATACTTACAAACTTTCGCGTTTATAATATTAGTAGGATTGTTACCGACTTGTCCCCACAGCCCTAATAGACGTCTTGTAATGATGCGCTAATAAAAGGAAGTAATAAAATTCAAATCGACTCGCACTTGGCCGATTTTCGTGTGGCTTAATAAGCATGAAGACTAAAAAAATCTATTTAGTCCCTCAGTTAGATATAAAATATTGGAAACGTATTTTTTTATTTATCTAATCAATAAAAAATGATAAAGATACAGAGCAACGGAGCAGAGCAAAGATACAGAGACGGCTTGTGACGTCACTTCTAGGTAAAATTGTACGTACATGTATTGTACGAAGTGACGTCACGTGAAATTACAACGCGCTGTATCTTCCATCATTTTTTGCTTGAAGAACGAAAAATACCATGTCCAATATGTTATGTTTGACTAAATAGATGTTTTTATATTCATGCCTATTGTGCTAAAGTATAAAGTTATCTGCATTGGAATATCATCTCTAGATATACTCGGTGACTTTCTTTACCGTCTTGAAAAAAAAATAGGGCGTTATATGTATATGAAATAGATGTCTAAGGCATAGTTATTTTATCTTTTTTTTTACTGACATATCGTGGAAATCATTACTATAAATATACGTTCCTAATTTAGTAGTTGAGTGTTGAGTGAGTACATCCATCGATCCATCCATCCATCCATCCATCCATACAAATTTTCGCGTTTATAATGTTCCTAGAAGCCGCTATGTATCTGAAATCTGCGAACTCTGAGGAGCACGCGGGAGGTTTTAGTGGATATAACCTCATCCAGCATAGCATACCATGGTTAAAGGAGAGGATTTTTTCTTTTTTTTTGTCCGGGGGCAAATGAATTTACCTATCTCCACCGCCGCTGCAGCGTATTCGCGCGCTGGCGGTGGGAAATGTGGGACTCGCCCTCTCCATAGCTTGGTATGCTAACTCATACCACGAGGAGAGGATGCATGCTAATAAAGACGAAAAACATATTTGCTACATTAGATTTTCAACCTTATTGGCTACTAGCTTCCCGCGCGCGTTTTCACCACTCGTTCTCGTGGGAACTTCATAATAAAATAGCCTATAGCCTACCTCGATAAATGGGCTATATCTAACGGTGAAAGAATTTTTCTAGTAAGTCCAGTAGTTCCCAAGATATTTGCGCATTCAAACAAACAAACTCTTCAGCTTTATATTGTATCAACGACGATATTTATGTATTGTTATGTTCATCATCAGCCCGTATAACGTCCACTGCTGAACATGGGCCTCCTCCCGAGAGAGGGTATTTGCCATAGTCCGCGGGTGCGGGTTGGTGACCGCAGTATTATGTTGTAGAACACAAGGAAACGCTGCTGTCCGTTCCTTGGTATATAATTGTTATAGATGATGTTGACCAACGGCTTAACGTACTATCCGAGGCACGGAAGATAGTCCCTTAATCAACCAGACCCGGAAGAAAATCTTAGAATTTACACAAAGATATCTTGACAGGCGTGGGGATCGAACCCACGACCTCCGAGGCTTAA
This sequence comes from Nycteola revayana, assembly GCA_947037095.2. NCBI lineage: Eukaryota > Metazoa > Arthropoda > Insecta > Lepidoptera > Nolidae > Nycteola > Nycteola revayana. Next base: position 8,928,802 of record OX344840.2, read on the forward strand.
AGCGAGACATATACCGTTGCGCCACGAAGGCTGTCATTGTATTGTTATGTTATGTAAAATATTATAATTGTTTTGTATCTTGTCCACCAGGTCGCCACTGGGTCGCCGCTCGCGGTCGCCGATCGGTCGTCGGTCGCCCATCGGTCGCAGGTCGCCGCGCAAGTCGCGCTCGCGCTCGCCACGCCGCAGCCCCAGGCGAAGCCCTAGGAAGAGTCCACTTAGGTGAATATTTATATAGTTAATAGAAGCAGGCGTTACTTTGCGGAAATCCATATTTATCTAAATTAAAAAGACAAAAAATATCTAGTGTTAATTAGGCTTAAAATTGTGTCTCTATGCTGTAATGCTATTTTTGCAAAATATGCAGGAGAGATAGTAGCAACTCGTCCTCCTGACCCTTAGTTTGCAAAAAACCATCCGATGCCCTCGTAGACCGAAAGGTCCGCGAACTGTAAAGTAAAGCGACAGTTGCACAAAACTCCCCTAAAATACTAAAAGTCATAATCCCTCAATATCATCGCCAGCGACCGCCCTGAGCCGAGGTCCAAGCCCCACATGGGGAGCCCTCTTGCCTAATTTGTAGTTTTTAAAGCATTTATTAAGGCTGGAGCTCTGCTTGCCTTTATGCCCGGTGAAGTAGCAAAAGCCTTGAAAAAAAAGAAAAAAGTTTGAAAGATAGATTAATATATAGGCTACAAACCTGATTTGAGTTACTTTGTCCCGCATTTGTCGAAAGAATCCCGCTTTATAATATGGATGCCAAAAAAAAATCTTGCAACGTTGTCCTACGGTGCTCCTTTTATTACTCCGTTATGCACTCATGTGGTGCCCCACAGCAGGGCCTATAATAACTGCCGCGACTGCCTGGACTCCACAAATCCACCACTTTTCCCAAAAGTGCTGTATATTTTGCAACTTTTTGTAAAAAGTACTATTTAAACCAAAAAGAAGGTGGCCACCCTACTCACAACGTTTCTCGTTTATGGTATCAGTAAGGATTGTAAAGCCTTTTGTTAACCGTCTGTATGAATGGGCCACCTGCACCGTCATAATGTATTGAACATGTTTCGTATAGAAATATGTTTTACGTAACACTTTGTATAGAAACATGTTTACATTGGTTTAAACCTGACATGTTGTTTTGTAAAAACTTGTCTTTATAGAATTCAGGTATTGATACACCTGTAGGGGTTGTTTTGTGTTGTATGTTTGTATACAAACAAATTTAACAACAAACAAAATGTTTATTTATCTTAAATCTATGTTACTAGATTTCGCGCGCGGTTTCATTCGTGTAACTCCCGTTTCTGTGGGATCTTTATCTATACTAATCTATACAAATATTATAAAGAGGAAAAAATTGTATTTTTGTGTGTGTATGCTTATAATGAATAAACACAAAAAGTGATGTGCCGATTTCAAAAATTCTTATGTGTGTACAATAAATAGTATTCTATTCTATTCTTCGAATAATACTATATTTTCATCGATAATTCAGTTCTTGCGCGACGACGAAGTAAACGTCAACTTCTTGGCAGTATTGGGCATAGTTTCCGTTACCAAATGCATAAAGGGAGAACATGTAGAGGCATCGTTAAGACCGCCTACAAATATAATTGCAGACTTTGTAAACCATACTCCAAAAAATAAATAAATGTATACTATTTTTTTTCTTGAATAGTCAATATTTTTTCTGTTTTAAAAAAAATACTATTTTAGCATCAAAAAAAGGTGGCAACCCTGGCTATATTTAATTATAAAGTACCCACGGGAACGCGAGTTACTCGGGTGAGACCGTGCGCGGGAAGCTAGTCCTATAGTCAGTTCTTTATTTTTGTAAAACTAGTTATAAAGGAAAAAGAAAAGATATATTTATATAAAAAACTAGCTGACCCGACAGACATTGTCCTGTCTTAACTAAAACTATATTAAATTGAACTTTTTAATATTAGAATAGAATAGAATATGCATTTATTTCTCTTATCACAATAATAGTTTACATTTGCTAATAGGCAATTGTCACTTAATGTGGTTTAATATGTAACCAGATTTGTGAGAGACTGGTGCCTGATTTAGGTTTGGGAAAACGTGTATTACATACCTGTACCTGTAATAGACATGATAGCAGCACGCATTCTGTCAATGTTATGGTCAAACGTCTTAAGATTATATTAAAAAAGTTAATAATGTAAAACCGTTAAGGAAAAAAAAAATTAATATGGTGATCAAGTTTTCTTAATTTTTATTATTTTTTTTTTCATATGAAAAATCGAACCTCCTGACAAAATCGAATACAAGAAAAAAAAATAGTGAAATTGGTCCATCCGTTCACGCGTGATGCGATGACCATGGGAAACAGGGATTCATTTTTATATAAATAGATTAATTATTTTATTATCATTGTACACAGACGCACCAGTCCCCGCCGAGCGGTCCGTCCGCCGCCTCCGCGTCGTGACACACGTGACGCACGCGACACACGTGATACACGCGACGCACGCGATGCACGTGACGCCCGTGACGCACGGCGCCCGCCCGCCCCCCGCGGCGCTAGGCCTCCGTCCCCGCCTTCGCCGCCTGCAGATCCTAGAAAGGTATGCATATTATACAACTATAAAGAGAGGGGGCATGGGCATACAACAAAAAAAAATTGACTTATAATATAATATGACTGCAGTGGTGACTCAGTCGTTATGGCAGTTGCTTCTGATCCCTGGTGTTCTAAGTTTGATTACCAGCCGAGACAATTATTTGGGTGTACTTTTGGTCCGTGAATGGGCATGAAGACTAAAGAGCAACAATAAACTATAAAGTTCAGGAGAGGGCTTGGGACGTCACTATAAGGTAAAATTGTACCTAAAAGTGACGTCACACGAAATTTCAACGCGCTGTATCTTCGTCTTTTTTTGGTTATCTTTCTTCTTCTTCTTTTGTGTCGCTGTTACAACTTATTAGTATTTATTGTAACTTCGTGGGTTCGATCTCCACGCCGGACAAGAAATCTTTGTATAGATTCTAAGATTTCTTTCTGGTTCTGGTTGGCTGAGCGACTAAATCCCGTGCCTCGGAAAGCATGTTAAGCCGTTGGTCCCGATTGTTATAACATGATCTTTAACAATTGTACACCAGGGAACGGGCTGCAGCGTTTCCTTGTATGTTACAACATAATACTGCGGTCACCAACCCGCCTGCCAAGCATGGTGACTATGGTAAAAACCCTCCCTCGGGAGGAAGCCCATGTTCAGCTGTGGACGTTGTAGCCATTTTGACCAGTAAGTTGCCACTCCAATGGCCTCTGTGGTTCCCGCCATCAGATCCTCCATCGTGCATTCCATTAGGGCATGAAGGGCAGGCCAACGTGTGCGACATAGACTGTGGTTGGGTGCCACAGTGACATTGTATGTCGTTGTCGTCAATCATGCCCCACTTGTGCAGATCGAGCCTTATCTAACTGACGGACTGAATAGATTTTTTTAGTATTCATGCCCATTGAATGTTTGTAAAGTTCCCACGCGACAGATGTATTAATTTCGCTAGTGCGGGAGTTGTCTGGAATAAAAATAGAAATATACCTGCGCCCCGCGGTTTTACCCGCGTCACTCTGCTCCAGTGGGTCGGATCGTGATGTTTTGTAGCCTATATGTTAATCCAGTATATAAAATATCTCCATGCAAACTTGGAGCCAAATCCGTTCCGTAGTTTTTGCGCGAAAGAGTAACAAACATCCATCTATCCATCCATCCATACACCTTTCACCTTTATATTATTAGTAAGGATCTTGAAAATATAAAGATATATAATTTGTTTGCAGCAATCTCCATCATCAGGGTCTTCTGCCAGCAGCTGTTCTGACGAGTCATGTTCCGTGTGCTCCGCTAAAAATAGAAAAGGACCGCCCCCGCCTAAAGGAGCGAAACCTCCCAGGTATATATTGTACTAAGATTTTACTTCTTTACTGATACTAGCGACCGCCCCGGCTCCGCACGGGCGCAATGCTAAAACCTTCCTCTTGAATCACTCTATCTTATTAAAAAACCGCATCAAAATCCGTTGCGTAGTTTTAAACATTTAAGCATACATAGGGATATAGGGACAGAGAAAGCGACTTCGTTTTATACTATGTAGTGATTATAAAGAGGAAAGATCTTCGAGTCGACCCGAATAAGGGCCGCCATACAGGGTTCAGACGAACTTTTGTTAGTTATAATTCTGTGCTACCTACTCTCAAAAGGTAGGCATATATTTTGCAAGCACATTATAGGCTGTGATTAGTTCATGGTTGCCAATCTTATTTGAAATTATATTATATTTGAAAGAGGAACAAATTGTTTGCACTGAATAGCCTTCGAAATACTAGACAGTTTTTTTAATATTTTTTTAATATTGATTTACTAGTAGAGTTTTGCCGTCTACTAGTATTCTTGTTAACCCCTCGTGCTAAGCTAAAATGCCTGTGTTTCGAGTGGGTTCACGTCGGTAGTGCAATGGGTGGGGATCGAACCGGCGACCTCAAGATTACAAGTCCGACGCCCTAGCCATTGGGCTACGGCCGCTTTTAATTCAAACTTCTTTCACTATTAGTAAGCTTCATTAACCAGGAGGCTATCTATATCAATATTAATATTATAAAGAGGAAAGATTTGTATTTTTGTGTGAATAAGCTCAAAAACTACTGTGCCGATTTCTAAAATTCTTTCACCATTGGAAAGCTACATTCACCCTGCGTGACATAGGCTGTATTTAATTATGAAGTTCCCACGGGAACGGGAGTTATGCGGGTGAAACCGCGCGCGGGAAGCTAGTCTTTTATATATTTAGTAGTTGCATATATAGCACGGAGAACAGATAGCCGTTGGGGTCGAAAAGTTCTCGAAAGGAGACCGCGGATCGACAAGCGTAGCGTAGGACTTCCACCTACTAGATGGACGGATGACCTGGTAAAGTCTGCGGGATCATGGTGGATGCAGGCCGCCTCCAACCGTAGTAACCGATCTCTCGCGTTAAGCGGGGTATTGAATATACTGTATATTGTAATTTCGACAGTCGCGCGCGTTTAATCGTGTGCGACTGATGCGACAATAATCAGACTATGAGAGTGTATGAAGCCGTTTCCGAGGTCTGCGACAGACGCACGCTTCAGTCGCATCTTATCGTGTGCGGCTGTTACGACAATATCAGAGTATGAGAGTGTATACATTTTAATAAATTTAAATATGATTTGATTGTAAATGATACCCATTTATAATTAACTAGCTGTGCCCCGCGGTTTTATCCTCGTCACTGTGCTTCAGTGGGTCGGAGCGTGATATTTGGTAGCATATATGTATATCCAGCTTATAAACTATCCGCGTGTAATCTTTGGCTTATAGCCAAATCCATTGGTAGTTTTTGCGTGAAAGAGTAACAAACATACATACAACCATAGATACAAACTTTCGCATTTATAATATTAGTAGGATTTTATATTAATACTAGCTGGCCCGGCAAACTTCGTACCGCCTCAAAATCTACGCGGTGTCCTACATCTACCCTACCCTACCCCTACCCTACCCCTACTCTACCTCTACCCTACCCCTACACTACCCCTACCCTACCCCTACCCTACCCTACCCCTACCCTACCCCTACCCTACCACTACCCTACCCTACCCCTACCCTACCCCTACCCTACCCCTACCCTACCCCTACCCTACACCTACCCTACCCCTACCCTACCCCTACCCTACCCCACCCCTACCCTACCCCTACCCTACCCTACCCCTACCCTACCACTACACTACCCCTACCCTACCCCTATCCTACCCCTACCCTACTCCTACCCTACTCCTACCCTACACCTACCCTTCTCCCAGTTCTTAGCTAACTCCCTACCAATTTTCAGCCAAATCGGTTCAGCCGTTCTTGAGTTATAAATAGTGTAACTAACACGACTTTCTTTTATATATATAGATTTTTCCGGGCAAACATTCAGCCAATTCCGTGTAGCAGTTTTGGCGTGGAAGAGTAACAAACATCCATCCATCCATCCATACTTAAGAACTGTCGCGTTTATAAATAGGAATTCTTCCCCAGGCCCGGATCCGTGTCACCAGTTCGTCCCCCCCGGCCCGCGGTCCCCGCTGCCCGCGCGGTTCAGCCCACCAGGGAATTGCTGAAAGCGAGAGAGAGCAGCAAGAGGACTAGAGAAGAGAAGGTAGGAGACGTATTATGACCGTAGTGTCGTTATCAGACTATTGAACTGTTTTTTTTTCCGGACGGACATTCGTAGGTAGCCGTGAGGCTTTTGCTACTTCACCGGGCATAAAAGCGAGTAGAGCTCCAATGAAGCCTTAATAAATGGTTTAAAAACTACAAACTAAGCAACATGCGTTGCGGGGCGTCCCCTGTGGGGCTTGGACCTCGGCTCAGGCCGGTCCCTGGCGATGAGATTGAGGGATTATGATTTTTAGTATTTAACGGGGGGTTTCGTGCAATTGTCACTATGGATCTGTCTATACTAATACAGTGAAACCTAGATAAGTGAGAAACCTCTATTATTGAGAACTACTATAAGGTCCCGGCTCTTAATCAGTGAATTACCTCTGTTAATGGGACTTTTCGAACCTGGTTAAATGAGATTTGATTTCTAAGATTTTTTCTATATTTACCTCTATAATTGGGACTCTGGAGTAGGGTTGCCACCCGTACTATATTATATAGTATCGTACTATATTTCAGTCAAATGTACTTTATATTATAAAAACATAATATAGTACAAAAGTACTATATTTTCTCGCCAATCCAAATTTCACCTCTTTTTAAAAATTTCAAGGCATGGCTACCGCGGCATATGAAAAAAAACCGGCCAAGTGCGAGTCGGACTCTCGCACTTAGGGTTCCGTACCTACTAGTTGCAAGTGCCTACCTATTTTTGATATCAAGAATACAACAAGTAACGTAGTATAAACGTTCTTGTAGTTCGTTGTAACTCTGATCGATGTTAATAATAGTCGATTGAAAAAAAAAAAACGTATTAAAAAAAAACTACTTACTTGATCTCGGTCAAACCAATTTTCGGTGAAAGTTTGCATTGTTATGTATATCATATATTTTTTTTATTTTTATCATTCTCTTATTTTAGAAGATACAGGGGGGGGGGGGGGACACACATTATATCACTTTGGAAGTGTCTATCGCGCAAACTATTCAGTTTAGAAAAAAATGACATTAGAAACCTCAACATCATTTTAGAAGACCTATTCATAGATACCCCACACGTATGGGTTCGATGAAAAAAAATTTTTTGAGTTTCAGTTCTATGTATGGGGAACCCCAAAATTTATTGTTTTTTTTCTATTTTTGTGTGAAAATCTTAATGCGGTTCACAAAATACATCTACTAACCAAGTTTCACCATTATAGTTCATATAGTTTCGGAAAAAAGTGGCTGTGACATACGGACGGACAGACAGACAGACAGACAGACAGACAGACGGACAGACAGACAGACAGACAGACAGACAGACAGACATGACGAATCTATAAGGGTTCCGTTTTTTGCCATTTGGCTACGGAACCCTAAAAATGAATTATCTCTCTCTATCTCTCTATCGAGAAACAGGTTCAAACAACTAGCAATCGAATACAAACAAACATTATCTACCGATTACTTTAAGTATAATTTTCTTACTTTCAAAAGTCATATAAACTTCTGTATTGAATGGTTTTTGTATTAATATGTAAAAACACAAACATAATACCAAAAATACGCATTTTCATTAACATTATCACTTTTATAAATGGAATAGCACTACATTTCGATCTTTATAAGCGGGGCCTCTGTAAATGAGACAACTAAATTTAAGACCCGGACTCCACCAAATTCGTTATGCAGCCGAGATGTGTATATAACGGAATTCTATTGGTTGTTAATAAAACATCTCCTCTCCGCTCGTCTCGTCTCTGTCTAGTTGGAAAACGGGATAAACCTCTTGGTGAAAAATGGTACAAAATCCTTGGTCCCTTGAGATCTTAATTAACCAGGTTGCTCTGTATTATATAGAGAAAAGACTTGATTGTTTGTTTGCTAAATAATCACCGGAATTACTGGGCCGATTTAAAAAATCCTTTCATAATTTAGAAAGCTACGTTTTCCGGGAGAATCTGTTAGATGCTATAATTAATTATGAAGGTCTATTAGGGAGCTATGTAAGTGAGCCGCGCGCGGGAGGCTAAAAAAGTATTACTCGCTCAACCCAAAAAAAATTGGGGTAGTAGTTTGGAGACCCCCGGTGTGCAACTTTATTATTTGTGTGAATTACAGATAGTTGCTCTGAGTCTGGTCGTTCTTTGTGTGTTTTTACAAACACACAAATAACGACCAGAATAGTCCTCCGTGACATAGGGATTGATTCCCTAGTGTGTGAGCTGTCTCGTTTTTGGAAGTCGAGATCGGTAACCCTAAGTAACATGTGACATGGCAGGTGCTGGAGTGGCAGCGCACGCAGCTGGCGGCGCCAGCGCAGATCAAGCGCGAGGGCGAGCGCCGCCCCCCGCGCGCGCCCGCGCCCCCCGCGCCGCGCGACCCCCGCGCCGTGTCGCCCGCCGCCATCGCCGCCGCGCTCAACGACTCCGACAGCGACAGCGACAGCGAGGCCAGCTCCGAGCCCGCGCCCGCCAGGTACTGTCCCTACGCGAACAGATCGAGCGAGGCCAGCTCCGAGCCCGCGCCCGCCAGGTACTGTCCCTACGCGAACAGATCGAGCGAGGCCAGCTCCGAGCCCGCGCCCGCCAGGTACTGTCCCTACGCGAACAGATCGAGCGAGGCCAGCTCCGAGCCCGCGCCCGCCAGGTACTGTCCCTACGCGAACAGATCGAGCGAGGCCAGCTCCGAGCCCGCGCCCGCCAGGTACTGTCCCTACGCGAACAGATCGAGCGAGGCCAGCTCCGAGCCCGCGCCCGCCAGGTACTGTCCCTACGCGAACAGATCGAGCGAGGCCAGCTCCGAGCCCGCGCTCGCCAGGTACTGTCCCTACGCGAACAGATCGAGCGAGGCCAGCTCCGAGCCCGCGCCCGCCAGGTACTGTCCCTACGCGAACAGATCGAGCGAGGCCAGCTCCGAGCCCGCGCCCGCCAGGTACGAACAAGTTGTAGCCATAGACGGAATAACTTCGGAAGTTTCTCCCACCAAAATGTGGGTGCCCCTGGGTTCAATACTAGGTCCGCGTTCGATTTTAGTTTATATAAATAACCTACAATATTTATTAGATAAAATACCAAAGAAAAATATTTTTGCTGATTATAAAGTGATTTATATTCAATTACTTTATAATAGGCTAGTTAGCACATATGAAATTATGTTACAATGATGTTTATTTTTAAAATTATTTGTCATATGGAATCTAAATATAATAATTTCTGTTCATAAAACATGAATATGTTTGTATAAACTTAATATGAAAATTATTACTTTTTTTTATGTCTTAAACGCTATCGGCCATTTTGTGACATCATTCATCTTGTTAAAAAACATGAACGCGATCCTTTACTATTACACTTTCTGAGTCATGACGTCACCGATCTTGAACGCAGATGATGTATATAGGGTGACTGGTAATTAGTGACCGATACCTAAACACATGATTGTGCTTATGATAACAAACAACTTTTACTATGGCACCAACCCTGACATCACGAAAAAAAATCAGCTGTTTCATACATTCATGTTCACATAACTCGTCAACATGATAGGGAGCAGCTGATATTTTTTTCGCGATTTCAAGTTTGGTGCCATAGTAAAAGTTGTTTGTTATCATGAGCACAATCATGTGTTTAGGTATAGGTCACTAATTACCAGTCACCCTATTTGAGTGCTTTCTAGATCTTAATTAAATGCCATATTTTTTTCTTGATCTAGTCAAACCATTCTTAACCATATAAAAATAATTTCAAAAAAGTATCAACTAGCCTATTGGTTGACACCGGTTCAAAAGGTGAGTTCTTAGGGTTAGATTGGCCTTAATAATAGTTCGTCTGCGAATCGCACATATATATATGTTGGTCTCTTCTTGAAATGTGACTCATACCAGGATAGGCCGCATTCGGAGCCAACAATTTTATTAAACTTTCGACACGTATTCCTCGCATAGAGCGTGACTGGCTCGGAACGTCTGTCGAGTACGAACGGTGAAAAAAGGACATTGCTCGTCGTCCATACATAGTTCGCCTAAGATCCAACAGGGAGGTGTATTTATTTTTGGGTTTAAGATAATGTTTATATTCGATTGACCCTAAATTAAAACAACGGACACGTATGAGAATTCGGAAAAAATCAAAACACTTTCGGATTTTGAGGTTATAATTAACCAACGCAAACGCAGATCGAGCACAGAATGCACGCGCCAAGTAGGGGTTCATAAACATCGATGTCGGAACCTGAAAAATCGATGTAACATCGTTCTTCATGCACGATGTTTTATGAACGATGTTATTATGACCGATTTCAGCTACACACACAAACATAATAATATCTCTCTTATTCACCAGCGTAGATTGTGCTATTTTGTGCCTCGTTCGGAATTACAATACAAACGCGCGCAAAAGCGGCAAAACAAAGCACTTCGTTTCGATCGCCGACATCGCAGCGACGGCCATTGTTTTGTTCTAAGTTTTTAATAGAAGTCACATAATATAAAAAAGTATAAAATAATGATTATTCTTCAAAAATAAATGTTAAAACAAACGAAGTAGTGTCTTATTTCTGCTAAAAAAAACACCTTTAAGAACTTCTATATATCGTTCATAAACAACGATATATCGTTCTTGATGTTTCTAACATCGATGTTTCACTTTTCAAAACATCGATGTTATTTATAATCGATGTTGCATCCCTAGCGCCAAGTGACATTACTACCAAATGTCAAATGTCTCGTTTCAAACAGCGAATACTTTTTAAAATGTTTTCTAAATTCATAAGTGTCCGTTCTATTTAAATATTTGTAATGTATATAATTAAAAGAACTAGTAATTATAGTAAATGTTTCATGCGTGTTGGTTCATAGGCCATTTTTGTCAATGTCCATTGTAATAAAGGCATATTAAATGTATGATGAATACTTTAATGACCATTTTAGTTAACATGTTATTTGATAATAATAAGTTTAAAATAATGTTATAATTAATTAATAAAAGATTAAGTAGTTAATATACTGGATGTCGTTTTTTACCGTCTTGAAAATAATAAAACGTGGATTTTTTTTCTGCCATCGATTGAAAATTGTAAAACACTCACCTAGTATATATGACGATATACGAAACTTTTAATATTGTACTGTAAACATAAGCACGCCAAAAAGGCAAATATGACCCTCCCTTGGTAGAAGGCCCATGTTCAGCAGTGAACGTTATACGGGATTACGAATACATCAACTTATTAATGTATTTAATTTTGTTCACAGACTGACCCTATCGGAGAGGTTTGGTAAGATGGCGCAATGGTCCGCGGACCGGTCAGCCCGGTTGGAAAACATGCGTATTACCCGCCGCGAGACCACGCTACACGTGCGCATCGAACGCGACCGAGAACCGCCCCCGATTGCGCCACATACTACATTCCCGTGAGTTTGTCATCATTCTGTTACCACTAACTCTCGTATGCGAGGACAACACTAGACACTGTGACTCAATTGAATCTATAAACCTTCCAATGCCCTCGTAGACCAGAAGTACTCCAGGCCCGCGAACTGTAAAGTAGAGCGACAGTTGCACAAAACTTCACTAAAATACAAAAAGTCAAAAGCCCTCAATCTCTCGTCAGCGACCGCCCTGAGCCGAGGTCCAAGTCCCACAGGGGACGCCCTCTTGCGCAGGTTGCTTAGTTTGTAGTGTTTAAACCTTTTATTAAGGCTGGAGCTCTGCTCAAAGTTGCGAAGTAGCAAAAGTCTCGTGGCTAACTACATAATTATGTCCGTCCGAAAAAAAAGAGTTTGTAACCATTTAGTTACCATTAACAATTTATGTGAGGACAATATTTGATACTGTGACTCAAGTGAATCTCTATTAGTAATAAATAAATAAATGCTGTAATGGGGGAAACGCTGACTTCGCACCACGAGGCACCGGCGGGGCGACACGAATAGAGTCGGTCACTTTGATACTTACATCGATCGGGTCAATACATATAGAAATTAATTAGTTATAATTTTTATATTTTAATTAAATAGTATTAAAAGTATTTCGGTTTTTTTGGGCCTCTCCCGTGGAACGAGTATCTCAGTACTTAGGTATTTACATACACTTGTACTTGTCAATTATACACAATGAAATATGATTAATATCTTCTTTATATATAAAAATTACGAGTCACGTTGTTTGTCCGCGATGGACTCCTAAACTACTGAACCGATTTTAAATTTGATTTGCACAACGTGTGCGTGGGTAGGGGTAGGAGTAGGGTAGATGTAGGACACCGCGTAAACGAAGTCTCTCCGGGCCAGATTATTTTATACAAATGTTTAGGTCTTTTATTTATCGGTTGAGGCAGTATAAAGTGTGCCGGGTCAGCTAGCAGTAAACTGTGACAATAATTAAATAAATCATGTCATTACAAGAATGATAGCATGTCATCGCTCACTTGGTCGTTCCTCTATAGAAATTTTTACTTCTTCAATGGAATGTAAAATTAATAAATATACATACATCCATACATGAGCTCACGCCTGTTTCCCAGCGGGGTAGGGAGAGACAATGGACCTCCACTTGCTACGATCCCTACACAAATCTTTCGCTTCATTCACTCTCATAACATTCTTCATACAAGCACGTCGGCTTAGGGTGGATCGTATTTGACCTTTCGGATCCGTGGTGTGTACACATCCACGTCTACTAGAAGTATAACTGACCACAATATAAACAAAATTCACACCCTCATATTTTTTTGGTTGTCCGCTTCACGTGAAATACCCCATATATCTTGTGCCTAATTAATCTGCTGCTGTAAACCATACTCATAATACGAATAATAAATGTGTTTTGTTTTCGCAGAGGCGCGGCGGACGCGGCGGAGGGCAGCTACCCCGAGGAGCTGCTGCTGGCCGCGCCCGCCGGCCTGCCGTCCTGGGACGACGTGCGGGTCCGATACGACTACTACAAGAAGAGAGGATACCTGCGAGGTAACACTGTTTTGTATACGCTGCTAAATAATAAAGTGACTGGACCACAACCTACGTACTGCCCATTTGAACTTGGTCACATCGGAACGCGCGGGCGCGAGGACGTGGCGAGTTCGTGTTCACATTGGCCGCCAGACGTTTGCGCGAGTGTAACGTTGGCGGGGACCGGGTACGCATGAGCAATCCGGCCCATGGAGTTCTAGCCTAGGGTTGCCATACGTCCCGGTACGCCGGGATATCCCGGTTTAGAGCGTCATGTCCCGGCCAAAAAGGCAATGGTCCCGGTGGGCGCGCTAACCAAAAAGATAAGAACCCTGCTTCGTTCGCAATACGCGCCCCTGTTTGTGTTATCGTCCTGCGCAATGGGAGCACCCTCTCGGCGTTTTTAACGCGAACACTTGGATATAACGCCATATGTTTGATATTTTGTGACCGCGCCTGCGAGACAACGTGAATGGACACATTCGGGATAGACGTACTGCTCAAGCTCATTAAAATAATAATAATGTAGCTTTTATTTAACAATCCTACTATTTAAATTACAAGTATTATACATTTTTTTTTTATATATGTAGACATCGGTAATTTCAGATTGTTTTGACTTAACTCCTCAGGGCCTCCCAAGATGGGCCGGATTGCTCATGCGTACCCGGCCCCCGCCAACGGCGAATCGAAGGAGTGTCCGGGGCTTGTAGTAGTGTAGGGGCTATGGAGAGGGCGAGCCCCACATATCCCACCGTCAGCGCGCGAATACGCTGCAACGGCGGTGGGAATGCGTAAAAGCATTTGCCCCCGTACAATAAAAAAAAGGCCTCCCCCAGATTCCTCCACAGATCTCTGTCTTGATTCTTCCTTCTCTCCACATTTCGCCTGCTATTGATTTTATGTTATTGTCCAATATCTGAAACCATCCTCTTCTTCTTTTGACTTCTCTTGGGTACCAAACTCTGAGACAATTTTTGACCATTTTTCTTTAGTGCATATAATTGTATATTAGTGTATATTATTAGAAGTCCTGCCCACTTCCAGAGAAATAAATAAGTGTTATTTGTCGTCAGGTCTGACTCTAGGCGACTACGTCAAGTGGGAGGAGTGGTGGTACAAGTATCAAGAGTGGCTGAAACACGAACGCGCCTACGAGCGGTGGGCCGAGGGGGAAGTGGGAGGCACGGTGAGTGTACCACATGTACTCGTATTGTCCGTTAACTTCCTATTTACCTAATGAAAAAAAATCTAGTACATTAATAGGTACAAGACCTATTAATGTACTAGAATTTTTTCATTTGTTGATAGAATGAGTAAATTTTTGAATATTTTACGGTTAAGCTTACCGGTTACTAAATATCAGAGCTATGAGGGCTATAACTAAGATGCAGGTTCGAATCCTGCCTGTTGTTTAAATTTATTAATCTCGATTTTGAAATTTAATAACAGAATATTAAATAATAATTAGAGATGGCCGACTAAAGTATTTGCCGACTAATCGGTTTTCAAAATACCGATTAGTCGGCCGACTAATCGGCAATGCCGATCATTCTAATACCTACTTGTCGGAGGTGTTCGGGCGTTTTCGTCATCACTCGGCTTAGTCGCGCGTCCGCTAAGCTTTATTACTGACTGATTAATACGTTCCTATATTGTAAAGACTGTACCTTTAGACAACTACTTTAAGTAATGTTTAGAAATTATAAAACAAGTAAAAATTATTTGTTTTATTTCATTTGTTATGCGTCGATTATAATTGGCATATTTTGCCGAATAGTCGCCGACTCCAAACGATGCCGAATAGTCTGCTTTCCCGACTAGTCGGCCCATCTCTACTAATAATGATAGTAGGTGAAAAAGTGGAACGAATGAATGAATTTGTGTATTTGATATCTCTTTTTACGAGAGATGATAACTAATCCCACCCACGCACTCCCACCACTGCAACTCCTGGAAGCCATTGTGAACATAAGTGGCACACACACAATGGAAATGGCAATAAGCACCGAGGCTCACCAAGTCCCGGCTAAAAATTAAATATGTTTTCACTTCCCTCCATTACAAAGCGGAGATAGTAAAATAGGAAAAGATCCATATGTATATTGAACTACCCCCGAGGAAACTATCGAGCAGAATTTCACACTCCCTAAGATTATTTTTGGATTCATAATTTGGTCAATTTTTTTTTACAAGTATTTTTTATTTGTTTTTTATGAAACTAGATCAAAAATTAAACAAAAAAAACAAAATATATATTTTAGTTTAGCTCATTCTAAATAGAGATAAGCGCGCGCCGGATGACGTAGTTGTTACGGTTGTTTGACAAAATTTCATGGTCAGAGTTAAAAATCTAATTTAAAAAAAGGTGACATTAGCTAATGATCAAAGGTTGTGATTAGAGTTGCCAACTTAAGGATGTTTGAATAGTTTTAAATTTTATTTTAAATAGGCAAAGGTATATATAATAATCCAGTCCGCAATAGTCCGACCGTAACGTTTACGTCATCGCGCATTTTTCAGTTTTTATTTTTTTTCTCAACAAATAGCCGGTCAACAAAAAATATTCGGATCAGAATTCAAAAATAAAGAAACGGTTTTTTTAGGGTGTAACGAATTTTGAAATGTTGTCTATTGGAGTTGTAGGTTGAGCATTGACATAACGGCAATAGTACTAAGAAGATAGTTGAACTCATCGCTCGAGCGCTCGTAATATAGTGGGCTGGTTCCCGGGAGCGGGTGTGTGGGGGTGTGGGGGTGGGGGTGTAGGGGTACACTAACGGGGTCGCACCGCGCAGAGCCGGCGCGAGAGGCGTCGCCGAGGGGGCCGGCACCGGCGCAGCTGAGGGCGCGCCGCCCCCGCCGCCGTGCTGGCCGTGGACCTGGCCGCGGGGGCCTCGCGACTGTAGCGAGGGACTTGTACTGTGTACTGTGTAGTGTACAATTATCCATGTTTATTACCTACGTTTTAGGTATAAATTTATATGTTATCAATAAATCTGGACATTGCCACATTGGCAAGATGACACACATCTACCAGAAAGTGTTTGAAATCCAAAAATGTGTGTCAGAAACATTTGTGAGAACAATCAGTGCAAAGTGTGCATAGACTTAACATATAAAATGTAAGGTGCCACCAAACTATATTCCTCTCTTTTAACGATAGATGGTAATCATGTATTTTACTGTATAAATCTGTGTAAAAGAGTCCAGTATTTCTTCACTATGCATGATTTCTAACCATGTTGTTAAAGAGAAGGCATATATTTTGGAAGCATCGTATAATAAGTATATAATGTGCGAAAGCCCTCGGTCCTGCGTTGCTTATAATATTATACGATTATATAATTATTTAAATTGGTCTGACTGTAACTAATTAAGGTAAATTAATAAATTATTGATGCACTTGAACGCAACGCCGGATTGACAGTTTTCTATGTTTAATGTTGATATTCATAGTAAGTTAAATAAAGTAAGCGGGGAACAGATAGTGCTGTGTTTCAGAATACGCATGAAGACAAAATAAAAATATACTTAGTCCGTCAGTTAGATTAGGTCCAAAAAAATATTAGACACGTATTTTTATTTCTCAAATCAATAAAACTTCACAAAGATACAGAGCAACAACAAACTATAAAGTTCAGCAGAGGGGGGCTTGTGACGTCACAATTAGGTAAAATAGTACCAAGAAAAAGACGAAAAAAAATACCGTGTCCAATATTTTTTGGTAATCTAACTGACGGACTCGATAGAATTTTTTAGTCTTCATGCCTAGTTGTGTGTTTGATTCCGACTGTTTTCTAAGTCTAATGACTTTTGTACACCATTCTCTTGTCCTATTCCATTCTGATTTCTCTCTAACAAGTTCGTGCTGAGGTTGTCTGGAAGAAATCGCAGCAGCGATAAGACCGCCACTTGTACTTTGTCATTATTATGCACAATTTATTTTGTATAATTCCTGGTGTACAATAAAGAGTATTTTACTTTACTTTTACTTACACCACGATTTTTTTATGGCTGCTTAATAGGCAGAAAGCTGAAGTGGCAGTGGGCAGGGCACATAGCTCGAAGAATTGACGGCCGATGAGGCAGAAAGTTTCTCGAGTGGAGACCACGAACTTGTCGGTCGACCGCCTGCACGATGGACCGACGACCTCATAAAGGTCGCAGGGAGTCAGTGGATGCAGGCCGCTAGCGATAATACCCGCTGGACATCGATGGAGGAGGCCTATGTTCAGCTGTGATGATGAATGATGATGATGAAAAACTCCGGTGTATAGGAGTCATTAGACATGTTACAGACATTGTATCACAGACTTAACATTAATATTTAGACTCGTGTCGCTTATGTAATTCAATGTTATTTATATACATTAATATGAAGTAAAAATATTATAAAATGAACAAAAACATAATTAAAACTTAGTCGTTAAGAACTTATTCGTACCTATTGGTGTGGAATGGAGCAGTTGTCACTCGAAATACAGTTATAATATATGTCACCGGCAAATAATAAGAATCGTAACTTACTAGTTAGTTGATAATCTAGGGAGGTATCGGGTGGTTAAAAAAAATAACCTAAACCTAAACCAATGTACTTCAACAGAACTTATTGAAGTTGAAGATTTTTGTTGTGTTACAACAGTAGCATAGTCTCGTTCGGTTAGGTTAGGTCAAGTGTCATAATAATTAGGTAAATAATATAATAATTATGCGCGTTCACTGAAACTGGCAACTTAATTTTACATTATGAGTGGCACGGAAGTCGATCAACTTACGATTCGTATTATTTTCAGGTGACATATAACGTAATGAGTGTCGGCTCCACTCTGCGTGTGTACAACTAGTGTTATCATGAATGAATCGTGTCTAGTACATAGCGTATATATGTCATAGCGTTTATTATAATAAATAGCGGATAATTAAATAGATTTATATATAAGAACATGAGTGTTTTATTTACTGTTCATAATCTTGTTGTACAAACTGTTTTAATGTCAGTTACTTTGTATATTGACCGATATTGATAGTGCGATTAGAAGTCCTGAGACAAATTCTATTTAAATTGAAGAACGACACGCCTTATGGCATCCATAAGGGGTAAGAACCATTACGACACCCATGGAAAGACATCGGGTGGTCTGTTCTAAGCCGGAAATCACGAGGCACAATAGTATGCAAGATACTTGGCTTTAAGTATTCACTTGAGTAAGTATGTCTCACTGTCGCGGTCTGTCCCCCCTCGACCTCCCGACACTTAGTTTGCAAAGAACTATCCGATGCCCTCGTAAACCCGAAGTAAACTTAATAAATTGACACATTTAAAATACTTTTTGTATACATAATAAACGCTGAGTAGCGAAGACATTTTTATCAAAGTGTAAGCGTAGCGTATCGTTACGTGATGAGCCTCACGGTCTGACATTCCCCAAGTCAACACAGTGTCAAATGGTGTAACCATCCGATGTCCTTGTAGACCGGAATCCGAGAGGCCCGCGAACTGTAGAGCTACAGTTGCACAAAACTCCCTAAAATACTAAGTCATCCTCAGTCTTATCGCCAGCGACCGCCCTGAGCCGAGGTCTGAGCCTCAGAGGGCGCCCTCTTGCGCAGGTTGCATAGTTTGTAGTTTTGAAACAATTTATTAAGGCTGGAGCTCTGCTCGCCTTTATGGAATTATTCCCGATTGTCCCCTCTGTAGCAAAAGCCTCATTTTTTAAATCAAAATTGTTATGTGTTATTTTAAGCTCGAGTGACAGTTAATAGTATTTGTCAATATTAATTATATTTTATATGCAGGTACACAGTAGGTACGTACGTACGCATAATAAAAAAAGATTAATTTGCATCTGGTTGCCGAGAAAAAAATGTACACCCGCAGTTCTAACCTTAGAATGGCGGGTGTACATACTTAATTATATAACATTTTATCCGAGAAGGTAAATTGAATTTCATTAAAGATTTACTAAGGTATACTGCAGGTACACATATTCACAAAAAAAACAAATGTCAAATACGCATCTCCTGATGGGAAAAAATGCACACCCGCAGTCCTAACGTTAGGATGGCGGGTGTACATATTATACTATATCGATGCTTCCGACAACAAAGGTCGTAAACACCAAAATAGCACTTTTGGTAATCAACGAAAAACAAAAAATAATTTCGTTTTTGGCTTATATCTTTTTAACTTTAAAAGTTGTAAAATTGTGTTCTATACAAGAAATACGTAAAATACGATGGTGTTTCATAATAAATTATTGCTATTTATGTCAAAGCCCTATTTTAAAAGTTAGCTTGGACATACACCCCAGAAAATTCAAGAAGTTGGTATTTACGACCACTAACAAATCAATGGAGAACGATTTGTCTAACGGAAGTTAGAAGTATGCACCAGTTTTTAAATACAATAGTTCTGGGTTTGGTTTTAAAAACCATATACTGAAATAAAAATGAGTGTAAACACCACGATCTGATGCGATGGTATGTAACAAACATGGAAATATCTGAAGCAAATCAATGAATTTAAGACTGTAAGTTGAGTTTTCATTACTTGTAATAAAAACAATAAAATAAAACACAAATTGACATAATTAAAAAAGGTTTTTATTCATTGACCATCATCGTTTAATCAAAATAATGGTTAAGCAAGGCACTAATACAAATTCAAAGTAAAAAAATGTCTAAACCAATCACTTAAATTTCCATTAGAGCATCTTGTACATCAATCATCATTCATCATCATTGTTTGTGTCGCGGCTCGAAATTGTTATACCTTTAGGACCTGGCAGGTCCTAAAGGTATAAAAATACACTTAAGTATATTATAGGCATCGTCCCGTATAATTTAATCAAGCGTTTGTTACAAGATGCCTATAGTGTTCTACCTCCAACGGCGTACCTAACCAGCCAGACATAATTCAAAATGTTAAGTAATTATTTTGTTTCATTGATTTCAAGAAGATTTTATAATCACGACATTTTTTTAAAACGTATTGATAATGAATTACAAAAAAATATAAGTAAACATTCTACCAAGCTTACTGCTCTAATAATTTTAATAAACAATGCCCATTTTCACCAACGCCCTTAAAAATTTAGGTAGTTCATCTTTCTAGATCTTGTTTGTTCGGAAAGCTTCTGTACTACGGTCTACCTAACTCTACCTAACCAATTCTCCAAGACCAAGTGACATTACGACAATTGTTTCTCAGCAGAGCTTACGTTTTAAAAATGATTGCGGGGTGTAATTACAATTAATTATGTATTCATGTTTTTGACAGCTGTTTGTACGTTGTATTATACGACCTGCACGGTTATTCGGTTCTAAGCAATATGAGTTATACATACCCTCTTTTCTAAAAAATCTTGATTATACTAGTAAAAATTTTGGTTGTAAAAGTATTTTTTTTAGGCGAATATTTTTTTCACATTTTTAGATCGACGCAGAGCCAAAAATTATGTAGGGCTGCATTCTTAACTCATTTTCGCCAAAATGGCGTTTACGACATTTGTTGCCGGAAGCATCGATATATCTTTTTATCAAAAGAAGTACACCGGATTTCATTAAGGGTACACTGAGGTACACTGCAGGTACAATCTTTGTGTAGAGGAGCAGTTCACATCTGTGATGTACACCCATGATCCTAACGCACATAAATTGTTAGCTTTTGACTACACCCTGTCTGATTTTAAGCATCGGCATAGCCTAGGATGGAGCACGCTTACCTAGAAGGGACCGGTTTACTCTTTGATTTGATTTGAAGAGACCCAAATTGTACTTATCCCATTTGTCACCAGTGGGGGCAACTGGGAATAACTGCGGGAAACATAGGCCCCGGCAGGGAGTTCCACATCTTCGCAGTACATACAAAAAACGTGGACACGAAGCGCTTCGTACGTACTTTGGGAATATCGAGCATGTACTGATGACAGCTCTCCGAGTGTCGCGTTGTCCGATAGAAGAAAGGGGAAGGCTGAACTAAGTTGTGCAGTCGTTCTACGCATGTCCACCCGAAAAAAAAAGTAAATGTTGTTCTAGCTTGCGCTTGCAAACTGGATTAAATCATTCCGCTAAGTATAAAATAAAACACACAGCTATGTTGCAATAAATATTACTTTATATACATATTTTATTGCTTTATTTACAAACTAACAAAATATATTATGTGTTGAGTTTAAATTATACGTTTGTTATAACTTATAACTGATATATTTAAGACGAAACGTTTGCACTTTTGGTATATAACCGACAATTGATCTTTAATGCAAATTATCATCATCAGCCCGTATAACGTCCACTGCTGATCATGGGCTTAACTTAACTTTTGAATTATTAATATTTTTGTTAAGTTTGTAGGTATTATACGACCTTTCCCAGTAACATAGTTTTGCCACTGGAATTATGACAATACGCCCCCCGATTAAAATATTATAAACAATAAATCATGACAAGTCTACATCAGAAAACCCCCTTAAAGGATCAGAAATTACTTCTGCATTATCTTCTGTAATAACTGCATGTTCCCTGCTAGAAGCTTCTAGAACTTCTGTCCCTTCTTTAACTTTATTCACACTACAACTCTTCAAATCATTAGGTTTCAAATTAGCGTTACTATTTGTAACGATTTCACTATTTAAATCAATATTATCGGTACTAAGTATATTGTTAACATTAACTTTTGTATTTCCATCATCTTCGTTTAGCAAAACTTCATTTTTGACTTCAAAATGATTAACTTCCTCATCGTAATTAACTTTAAAATCTTTACTATTAACAAAGCTTGCTTGTCTGTCATCAGTTCTCAAATCTTCTACATTTCTCTTATTGTCATTAAGACATGCATTCTCTTGATTTATACTCGTATCTGTTATTTTATCGTTACTTATATCATGTTTTACATCAAAATCAGCGTTTACAACATCATCATCAGCTGTGTTGTTAACAAAATCAGCCTTTTCATCATTAAAAATAGACTTTTTGTCAACAAAATCAATGTTTTCATCATTCACATTGGAATTTTTATCATCGAAATCATCATGTTTGTTAACAAAATCGGACGTTATGCCAACAAAATCAGCCGTTTCATCATCTTCAACATCAACATTGACAAACTGATCATCATCGGTGCCTTTATCATCAAAATCAGCTTTTGAATCATCATCATAATCGCTTTCAATATCAGCCGTCTCCGTAAAAGTCATTTCCGATCGACATCTCGACGGAGAAAGATTTTGTACTGCGTTTTTCGATACAGTTTTGAATATTTGACTGATATTTTGTTCTGTAGCGAGTTTTAGGGCGTGCTCCCATCCATATAACGTTTGGGTGTGTAGGTTGAGTTGACGCTCCGCTATTTGGACTAGTAGGGATTTGATTTCGGACCGGGTTTTTGGTAGCCAGTCTGAGAGTTCGGACCGGATGGCCTCTGAAGCTTGGGACACTCTGTGGGAGAAACAAATGTGTATAAAATACAATTTTATGAAAATCAGCTAATATTTTAAATACCGTATGCGTTGTCGGCTAGACATTCAGGACACGTAAAACTATTTAATATAAATTATTATATATGTCACCGGAAAATAATAAGAATGGTAAGTCGATCAACTTGCATGTCACTCATATTTTTAAATTTAGTTGCCAGTTTCAGTGAACGCGCATAATTATTATATTATTTACTTAATTGTTATGACACTTGACCTTACCTAACCAAACGAGACTATGCTACTGTTCAAAAATCTTCAACTTCAATAAGTCCTGTTGAACTCCATTGGTTTAGGTAAAGGATTTTTTTTTAACCACCCGAGTACTAGTTAGTTTATCAAATCGATATCGAACTAGAAAGTTGATCAACTTACGATTCTTATTAGTTTTCCAGTTTACAGATAAATTGATCAGCGCCATCTAGTGATGAAATGATCAATTATTATTTACCAGTCGACAACTAGATCGGCCAAAAATGCCGAGTGGTGACATCTTGTTAAAACTTTATAAACTAATTTATAATTCATGGTAATAATGTTTCGTTAGATAGTTAACGCTTAGCCAGGCCGTGAGTATGTTTAGAATTGATTGGTTTTAATGTTTATTACAAGTACATAAAGTTCAAAGTATGGTGGGTTCTATATTCCCTCCTCCGTGCTTTAGAAAGCACGTTTAGCCGTTGGTCCCAATTGCTATAACTTCATTGAAATCAATCGTATACCAGGAAACGGGCAGCAGCGTTCCCTTGTGTATTACAACATAATACTGCGGTCACCAACCCGCCTGCCAAAAATGGTGACTTTGGCAAAAACCCTCCGTTGAGAGGAGGCCCATGTTCAGCAGTGGACGTTATACGGGCTGATGATGATAATGATATTCCCTCTGCCCGTTTAATAGTCCGGTCAATCTAGACAAAAATAGTAGTCAAATAACAATAATTCCCGGAAAGCACAAACTTCGTGGAGCGTTTGGGTTTACCATGTGAAAGGAAGTTTTAAAGGTCCCCATTAATCCAATGTGCGCTACTAAAGTTATTCGGGGTCAAAAGTTATAATTTGAGGCTTTTTAGATTTTTTTCGAAAACGAAAAGTTTTATCGAAAATATACTTTTGCCAAAGTTAAAATATACAAGTATTTTTCGAAAAAAATCCTCCAATTTTAACATTTGACCCCGAATAACTTTGGTAGTCACATGGGATTAATGGGGACTTTTAAAACTTCCTTTCTCATGGTAAAGCCAAGCGCTCCACGAAGTTTCAGCTTTCCGGGAAGTTTGTTATTTGAAATGTCTATATTGACCGGACTATAAGGGTTAAACAGTGCCAGTTTACGATAAAGGCACATACGACGAATGTTTCTGACGTATAATGGCACATCCGACATTATGCTTCTGAGCTGTAGATTACGTACCTGTTATGCACATCATCCGTGGTGTTGCTACCGGACACATACGCCGCTGTAAAAGTAACATTATTATTAGTGGTAGTTGTTGGTATCCCATATTTAGGGTTCCGTACCCGAAGGGTAAACCAGGACCCTGTTACAGAGGTCTCCAAACTACGGCCCGTGGGCCAAATCCGGTCCGCCAGTGCCAACAATCCAGCCCGCGACAGCTTAAGACTAGAGGCATCCATCTGGCCCGCGACACCCAATGTCTTATTGTTGTTACTATTGCTGTGATAAGTTCAAAAGACAACACAAAATGGTAACTACTCGGTCGCACACTTTGCGACTAGTCTAGAAATAAGAGTATAGTTAAGGATAAAAAAATTAAAACTGTTTTGGCCCTTCGAACATATTGAAAAAATCGTTATGGCCCTAAGGCGTCAAAGTTTGGAGACCCCTGCCCTATTACTAAGACTTCGCTGTCTGTCTATCACTAGGCCGTATCTCAAGAACTGTGATAGTTAGACAGTTGACAGTATCACAAATGATGTATATCTGTTGCCGCTATAACAACATATACTAAAAATATAATAAATATTGAAGGGGGGCGGCTCCCATACAACAAACATGTTTTTTTTATTTTATTTTGCTTGATGTCAATTACGGCAATAGAACCCTTCGTGCGCGAGTCCGACTCGCAATTGGTCGGTTTTTTTAAAAGAATACTGCAGAGTATTGCAGTCTACTAGTATTGTTGTTAACTCCTCGTGTTAAGCTAAATTGCTTGTGTTACGAATAGATTCACGTCGGTAGTGCAATGGGTGAGACCGTTCCGGTGACCACAAGATCACGAGTCCGACACCCCTAGCCATTGGGCTACTCATTTAAATACCACTTGTATCACTAGTGCTGCCATTTAAAAGAGTAATCATAGAGAAATATATATATTTTGTATATAAAGTTTTGTATATTCCTATATTATTGCTATATTCAGAAATTCGATTAAATTGATCGGTGCGGTAGCACGAATGTGTAGCAGTTGACTTGTCTAGGTATTAAATTACATGAATAAAATATACAACTAAAAGTAGCTAATTTAAAATAAAACTAACTTATAAAATACTACTATTCTACTTGGCAAGGTTCCCAGAATGCCGGCAGCATTACCCCGTTGAATGGCAATGCTTACCTGCTGTGCTAAGTAAAAACCAGCACTCGTAGAAAGTGCCGCACTAAGAGGACCGCTGCGAGGTATTTAAAGGTATATAAAGATGATGGTTGTGAGAAGAGTTCTTGTTATTCTACATTTAACGAAACTGTGCCAAGAATAGGCAGTATTACCCTACTTATTAATCTTAATTGTAAAGAACGATGTATGCCAGTGTCCTGATGCATTCAAAAGAAGAACAAAGGAGTATTTTTTGTATCAGTAATTTATTATGTAATATGGACATATACTTTAGTTTATGTAGTTTATTATATATAGCAGGCATATTTATTAGTATGCTCAATACTCAATTATTTATTGCATTCCATAATGCAAAGTACAGGTGGTTTGTTTAAAATTATTCAACAGCAATATAGTTCAGAAGGAGAGAGGAAGACGGTTTATTCTCATTTAGTTATTACATAAGATTATCGATTTTTGGTTATATAAAAAATATATGTAGTTGTTAATGTAACTTTTTATAGATATAAAAACAAAAAATAAATAAAAAATAAAGTTTATTTCATCAACTTATAAGTAAAACAATTTCATATTTTGGAATCAACTTTTAAGCAAAATATATGCTTGTGTTAGTTGATTCCGCAAACGCAAATATGTATTTGCCAATTTGGTAAAAAATTGTTAAATTAAAACTGTTGTACACTTGCTATATACTAATTATCATGTATCTATTTCCTAAAGGTTTTCTGAAAGAGAATTCATAATTGAATTTAGCTCGCCTTTGTACATGTTGTTTCCAAATAATACAATTTATGTCATGTAACTTTCTGTGTGCAAGAAAGTATAAATAAATAAATGTATGCCATGAGTACAATATCTATCACGTACCATGCAGCTGGTCGCGCGCGGCTATCTTGGCTCTGTGCGCGTGCGCGTACGCGGCCAGCAGCGGCAGGCGCGCGCGCGGGGCGACGGGCGCGCGCACCCGCCCCGCCGCGGCCCCCGCCGCCCCCGCGCCGCGCGCCACCGCCCCCGCGCCCCCGCTCAGCCGGCCCCCCGCCTGCGTCGCCCACGCGTCGCACACGCGCTTCATACTACGACAAACAATATATTCAACTTATACATATATACTTCCGAAGCATTTGGGAGGTGAGAACCAGTTGGGTCGGATTGCTTATGCGTACTCGGCCCCCGCCAACGGCGGATCGAAGCAGTGTCCGGGGTTTTTAGTGGAGTAGGGTCCTCTTCTCGTAGTATGAGTTAGCATACCACGCTATGCAGAGGGTGAGTATATTCCACCGCTAGCGCAAGGATACGCTGCAGCGGAAAGCGTAAATGCATTTGCACCCGGACAAAAAAATAAATAAAAAAGGTGAGAACTAGTTTACTTTTTTTTTTTTTTATTCATTTATTTCATGTAACAAAGACCCATATTACATACATAATACTATACAATATAAAGTAAAATATCTATACATAAACAATTTAAATTTATAACTAAAATTATACACGATTACTGCTTGTTCAGCAGTATCGGCGCGGCGCCGTGCATTGCGCAGGATCCGGTATCCGGCCACGGAAACGGCGGAATACAACTCCCTTAGGCCAGAATTCTGGTAAAGTGAATTTTGAAAGGTGCTCAGCTCGCACTCTTACAACAAAGGAGTTAAAACTCACGTTGTGACGTGATTGCAAGTTCACAACTCTCAAAATCCACTTCGTCTTGATCTGTATGTACTCTACAATCTCCTCGGCCTTTGTAGAGTAATGCAGTCGGGACACGTAGAGCGGCGTCACGGGTCCAGGCGGGCAGCAGGACGCAGCAGGTGGTTCGGTCCGGTCGGTGCAGTGCCGCACTTGTTTTGGGTTGGCTTCTTTTTCTTTCTCTGCACCATCACGAAGCCATCCCTGTCGACATTCTCCTTCGGCTGTATCCTACTATCCTTAGTGGTAGATATACAGAGGTTCTTTGTAACCCCTTTTTCATTTGGTCGCTTTGTATTTTTCCCCTTAGCGACACACTCAGCGTAGTAGGCACGTGCCGGGGTTGACGTCACAGCGGTCAGTGCAGACGTGCGGGCGACCGGAGCTTTGTCAGCAATATCGGCAGTTTGTGACGCACTCGTATTAGCTGACTCAAAACTGCCAGTTGACACATTCTGCGCTCCACGACGAGTGTTGACCTTTGAGAGCTCAGGCGACCTAATTACTGATCCCACGTTGTGAAGAGATGAAATTTCTGCCCGCAGCTCAGCGATGATGTCATCTGACGCCTCCATTCTGGACTGCATCTTGGTCATCTCAGTTTTCACTGATGTGATGTCCTTGAGCAGTCTCATCACATCGACGTGATCAAACGTGACGGGGGGCAATTTACTCAGCTCCCTCACCACGAAATCGGGCACGTCGTCTGGGTCGGTCTTCTTTAAGACATCAATCATGTCTTGGGGACTCTTCTCAGTGCCATCTCTACGGCTGGACGGCATCTAGTCCAGTTTTTCAAGGGACTGGAACAGTAGCAGCTTGGCACTGCTTACATCTTCCTCCTTGAAATTTGTTCGGTATATCTGTAGTATGCTCACTTCGTCCATGTAATCAATAGCATGGACAAGAAACGCCAACAACTCGTTAACTATAAGTTTTTTCGAACTCATAGTAGGTATCCGTACAGCGGCTAAAGCCGCGCAAAACGCGAATAATAATTCAATCCGTGTACAGTGTAGGCACGTCCGTACTCGAGCGCGCGTACACTACGGTTAGTGGATGCAAGGCGATAGCAAGTACTTTTTGTCATACGTTGTTAGTCACGATTTCTTCAAACAACCGCAACAGTGACGTCTTCCGGCGATTACGTCTATTTAGAATGAGCCAAACTAAAATATATTTTTTTTGTATGAAAAACTATGAAATTCTAAAAAAGAAAATAAATGGGTTCCTTGATTTTCCATCTAGTTTCATAAAAAAATATTAAAAATACATGTTAAAAAAGTAATATGTTATCAATTGCTTACGCTGTTCATACCCGTGACCCTGATCACAGGAGGGCGATCATGTTGACCAAAGCTATATCCGTATCCGTATAATATACTATACTGAAAGTTGTTTACTGATATGTAAGCGTACTTTACGCTTAAATTAAAGGCGATTCTTAGCCACCCTGACTTCAAGAGGTAACTCATTCCATAGAAGTATGGAGTGGACAAAGAAAGAGGAATGAATAAAATCAGAACGGTGTGGAGGATATAATATTGTACCTTATTAACTCGGTGCTAAGGCCCACAGTGCCTTTGTGTAGTTTAGTAGTCAACGCACAGAGGGTGGTCAGCTTCTGTTCCAAAGACTGCAGGTAGTCGGACACTGACGTGAACTCGGGGTCTTTCACTCTGGAACGAGGGAAAAATATAAATATTATGTTGTGGACGGCGGGGGGCGGGGCTAGGGTAGTGCGGGTTGGGGGAAGAGGAGGGGCGAGGGGTGTGGCGGGTTTGGTTGGGAGCTCATTTTCAGCTTAGCTAGCTGCCTGTTAAACTTTTTGCACAAGAAAAAAAGTAGGTATATTAATTTCAGAGAAATAATTTTAAGAATAATGTACTGTATTGTTGACGTATTACATAAGAGATTGATAAATTACGACGACCGGTTGGGGTTCCACCGTGGCCGAAAGGTTAAACATTAAACTTAAAATTTGGGATTAATAAAATTAGACCACCGGCAGGACTCGAACCTGCATTTTAGGGCCTATGCACACCACGTTTTTTAAACGCGCCGTCGACGCGCTTTTTAGGAATGCGCATTGACGGCGCGCTTTTATTCTACAGACCAGTCTATGTCGTTTGTATTGATACAAACGCGCGTTAGCTTCACGTTTGTATCGATTCAAACGCGCGTTAGCTTCACGTTTGTGTCGATTCAAACGCGCGTTAGCTTCACGTTTGTATCGATTCAAACGCGCGTTAGCTTCACGTTTGTGTCGATTCAAACGCGCGTTAGCTTCACGTTTGTATCGATTCAAACGCGAGACACTAGTGCGTCGCTAGCGCGCGCGCCTTTCCTACAGGCAGGGTTTCCCCCGCAACGAGGGAGGCGTGAATCTACGTTAGTTGCTATCGAGCAATTTGGTGGCGTTTGCATCGCGTCTGTGTCGCTTCACACGCATCGCATCGTTTGTATCGATTCAAACGCGTGCAGGTGTGCAAAGGTCTACTGGCTGCGTCTGAGTCGCGTGCGTATCGCGTCTGTATCGCTACAAATGCGCTTCAACGGAGCGATTAAAAAACGTGGTGTGCATAGACCCTTAGGTTAAACCCCTAATGCCTTAATGCCTGGCATTAGGGGCTTAACCAAGACGCAGGTTCGAGTTCTGCCGGTGGTCTAATTTCATTCATCTCAAATTTGAAACATAATTTACATTTAATATAAAATCTGATTTCACATAACAAACGAACATAAAAAAACAGCACGTTTTGACTTAATTAGGTCGCTTATTAACTCAAACATCATTATCAGCCCGTATAGCGTCCATTGCTGAACATTGGCCTCCAAATACCCTCCTCTTCCCGGGGGAGGGTATTTGCCATAGTCACCACGCTTGGCAGCCGGTTTGGTGACCGCAGTATTATGTTTAACCACACAAGGAAACGCTGCTGCCCGTTCCTTGAAATACGATTAGTTTGGATGGTGTCATAACAATCGGGACCAACGGCTTAACGTGCTTTCCGAGGCACGGAGGGTAGTCTCTCTACCAACCAGACCCGGAAAGAAATCTTAGAATTTACACAAAGATTTCCTGTCCTGCGCAGAACCCATGACCTCCGAGATTTACAGCGAGTCAAATACCGCTACGCTACGGAGGTTGAGATTGCTAAGACCTAAACGAAAATAAAATAAAAAGAAGACAGTTTTTGAGGGCAAATTTCACACTGTGAAATGTTATAAAAATACCTGGGTCCATTAGCCGTCTTCGTCTCGCTGGACCCGTAGAAGGCAGTACTTAATCCCCAAAGGTTTAGGGCACTGCTCTCATTTTTGAACACCTGAAATAAAACAAAAAATAATATATAACCTAACTGTTGACATCCCGGTCATTTTCCAACATTTTCTTTCATATGGACCCTTAATCATCATTTCAGCCATAGGATGTCCACTGCTGGATATATATATCATAGGCCAGGGTAACTGGCCTCATAGATTTCCAGTTGCTACGGTTGGAGGCGGCCTACAGCCACTGTGATCCCGCGGCCTTTACCAGGTCATCCGTCCATCTAGTAGGTGGACGTCCTACGCTACGCTTGCCGACCCGCGGTCTCCATTCGAGAACTTTTCGGCCCCAACGGCCATCAGTTCTTCGTGCTATATGGCCTGCCCATTGCCACTTCAACGAACTAATCCGTTGGTCTATGTCGGTAACCCGCGTTTTTCTACTTATCTCCTCATTTCTGATTCGATCTCGTAGAGAAACCCCGAGCATAGCCCTCTCCATAGCTCGTTAGTAACGAATGCAATAAAAAAGAATAAAACTTTATTTCTCGTAGGTACATAATTATGTTTTTTTTTCGGCTGAAGGCGAGGCGTTTGCTACTTCACCGGGCATAAAGTCGAGCAGAGCCCCTGCCTTAATAAATGGTTTCAAAACTACAAACTCAGCAACCTGCGCTGCAGGGCGCCCACTGTGAGGCTTGGACCTCGGCTCAGGGCGGTCGCTGGCGATGAGATTGAGGGATTATGACTTTTAGTATCTTAGTTCGCGGGGCTCTCGGACTTCGGGTCTACGAGGGCATAGGAGGGTTCTTTGCAAACTAAGGGTCAGGAGGACGAGGGGGGACGCGCCGTGTTCGCGGTCGCACATTTCTCTGTGTGTGGTCTCTGTGTTGTGGACGTACATAATTATGTAGTTAGCCACGAGGCTTTTA
Source organism: Nycteola revayana (assembly GCA_947037095.2). NCBI lineage: Eukaryota > Metazoa > Arthropoda > Insecta > Lepidoptera > Nolidae > Nycteola > Nycteola revayana. Next base: position 8,959,876 of record OX344840.2, read on the forward strand.
CTACTTCACTTTTTTTTTAGGATTACTAGCAGGGTTTTGCAGTCTACTAGTATTCTTGTTAACCCCTCGTACTAAGCTAATATGCTTGTGTTACGAGTGGGTTCACGTTAGTAGTGCAATGGGTGGGGATTGAACCAGCGACCACAAGATCACAAGTTCGACGCCTTAGCCATTGGGCTACGTTCGCTACATCTATACTAATATTATAAAGAGGAAAGATTTGTATGTAAGTATGTTTGTAACGAATTGGCTCAAAAAGTATTGGACCGATTTAAAAAATTATTTCACCTTTTGATTGCTACATTATCACTGATTAATATAGGCTATATTTAATTATGAAGTTCCCATGGGAACGGGAGTTACGCGGGTAAAACCGCGCGCGGGAAGCTAGTTAACAATATATTCGAGGAACTATTATTTACCTTATCAAATTCCTCGTCCGGGGTAGTCAGGAACAGCCTGAAGTCTTCACTGTGTGTCAATATAGGATGTTTAGCCACGCGGTCTGTATAAAAAAATATTAATAATATTATTTTAAACATTTATGACAACCTAGGCATATAATTTTCACAAACAATATTTCTTTAACCGATTTTGCTTAAAATTTTTTTTTTTTTTTTACTTATGATGGGCCAGCTCATCACCCTAATCGAGTCCGCGAGAGACGAGATGAGGCCGAAGATGGAGCGAGCTTGCCCAGAAGATGCCTGTTTACTCTGACTTTAAAGAGACCCGGATTATATGACTTAAAGTCACTGGTGATGCCGTATGAGGGAAGTTTGCTCAGCAAAATTGCATGCCAAACCCTGTCAAAGGCCTTAGAGATGTCAAGAGAGACCGCAAGGGCTTCCCCATTTTTCTCCAAGGCCTCGCCCCAGCATTGCGTGACAGACACAAGAAGATCACCAGTTGACCGTCCCTGGCGGAGGCCATATTGACGGTCACTGAGTAGATCATTCTTCTCAAAAAGTGCTAATAATTGGACGTTTTCCCCTAGTAAGGAATATATAAGTACTGCAGCTAGTACGCCCTGCGGTTTTACCCGCGTTACTCCGCTCCAGTGGGTCGGAACGTTGTTTTTGTAGCCTATATCTTAATCGAGCTAATTAACTATCGCCGTGCAAAGTTTCAGCCAAATCCATTCAGTCATTTTTGCGTGAAAGAGTAACAGACATCCATACATACTCACAAACTTTCGCGTTTATAATATTAGTAAGGATTAGTAGCCCATGTTGCTCGGGGATAATGTGGCATTCTGGTGGTGAGGGAATTGTCGAAATCCGTTGGGTGATTTTACAGTTTATTCGAAACAAACATACAAAAATACATACTCTTCCTCTTTACTTAGCTTACCTTAATGTACTATTATTTGTATTTTTTCTATATTAGTCACTTTCTACAAAGTCCCTATATCCCTATGTATGCATAGAACTTGAAAACTACACAACGGATTTTGATGCGGTTTTTTTAATAGATAGAGTGATTCAAGAGGAACTTTGATACATGTGTATAATAAATTAGCATTGCACCCGTGCAAAGCCGGAGCGGGTAGTTAGTAAAAAAATAAATAAACTAGCTAGAAAAAAAAACGTAACAACCTACATGTAACATGAAGTATATTGTTATATGTGGTTATAAAAAGTATAGTTAATAATTTAAATTTGTATACCTATGTAAAAATTAGATTAAGATGAAAGGCGACAACAAATTGTGGCAACTTGTCTTTTATGATAATAAAGATATTTAAACCTAAAACAATTGAAATTACTAAGGAGGTAAGGGTTCTTTGCATAGCTTACCAAGAAATGCGTCGATGGCCAGGGTCCGGATGGCGACGAAGCTGCTGGAGTACCTGTCCAGCTGCTGCCTCGCCGAGTGGAGGGGCGGCAGGGGGGGAGGGGCCACCCACGGGTGACACGCTACCAGCCGCTTGTGGAGCACCTGTAGTTGAAAACATCACATCTATAGTAGCTTCCAGAGCTTTATAATTGAATTCGCCCCTTTTTCATCCCCTTAGGGGTACAATTTTCCTAGATCCTTTCTAAGTGAACCTATACGACAAAAGGAAGCCACGGTCCAAATATCTCGTGTTTAGCTTCAGTAGTTTTGCCTCGGCGTTGATGAGTCAGTCAGTCAGGACATGTTACATTATATAATGTTACAGTCAAAACTTATAATCGGTCAAAATCACTTTTGACTGCTTTAATTAATAATTTGTATGGAATTTGGATCTGGTACTTCACCGGCCGCTGCTGCGGCACGCTCGCTTCGCTCGCTCGGCTCGTGCGTTGTGGTCACAGTTCTAACCTAACCTACAGAAGTTGGAATCCTGGTGTTGGAGACCTAAAATCTCGTTTCTGGAATTTTATGTGAGCCAATATGGACCTATCAAACCTACTTTTGCCTGATTTTTGCAGTCAAAAGTGGTTTTGACCGATTATCTAGAGCTCAGAAGCGTAAGGTCGGATGTACTATTATACTTCAGAAGCATTTGGTCGTAAGTGCCAGTTCACGATAAAGGCACATAGGTACGACGAATAATGGCACATCCCACCTTATGCTTCTGAGCTCTAGATTATATAAGGCTGAAAAGTTCAGAAACTACAGGTCCAATTTAAAAAAAATCTTTCATTGTTACATAGCCCATTTATCGAGGAAGGCTATAGGCGTCCATTTTATTATGAAGTTCCCACGATAACTGGAGCTACGCGGGTAAAACCGCGCGCGGGAATCTACTTTACTCATCATTCCTTAATCATCAGCGTCCTAGTCCCACAGGGGGCGCCCTCTTGCCTAGGTTGCTTAGTTTGTAGTTTGTAAACCATTTAAAAAGGCTGGTGTGGTTTCCAGGTCAGAATAGACCATGTCTTCCTACGGCAGCATCTTTCCGCTCAAGGTAACCTACCACCTAACTGCGATCACCAATACGCCTTTGTTTATTATTATCCGTGCGAAATGCGTTTACGCACTCCCACCGACGCACATAGGGGGGTATTTTTAATGATCTAGGCGGCCAAAAATCAAAATAAAAAAGTTTAAGGAATTCTAATTACATTGACTACCTGAGGCAAGGGACATACTAACAAACAGTAGACCGCCTTCTTCCGTTGCGCGTTATCAGGTAAATTCAGTCCGAAGTTGATCATTGAACCTTGTGTACGTGTCTCCTATCGGCTATTTACAAAAGCTTTAACTTTGTGTGTTAAACTGAAGTTTTCTGTGTTTACCTGGTGCAAAATAGCAATGGATTCGGAAACTACAGCTATGTGATAATCCAAATATAATATATTTGTTAAAATTTGTTCTATTTTAATATACTTTTAGCGGTCGAGAAATCACGTGTGAAATAAGGATATTTTTTTCAGAAATTTATGTTCAGGAAGCTATTTGTTTTAGTATCGGGATAGATCCGGCAACTTTTGTGATTCATATAAAAAATAAAGACCCTTAAGTAACGAATACTAAATAAATTAGCCGCGGAATAGCGCGGATGTGCAAAAACGTAGAACATTGAAGTTCACGGTCAAAATAAGCTAAATTTGTGAAAAAACAGTATTTAGGTCTAAAAACAATATTTACTTGTTCCAGATATAGTGGGTACTTCCGGAGTGAGAATAGTGACTCATAAATCGCTCTTTGATATTATGAAAAATGAAAATTTACGCAATTTGGAAGAAAATCTATGTTTTTTAAGAGACCACCTTTTTACTAGTGAATCTTACTGAAGATCAGTTAAAAATACTGAAAAACTATTTTGGACATTTTAAATCAGAAATGAAGCAAAGGTGGATTAAACCTCACAAAAAAGAAGAGGTTTTTTTGTAAAACAACCAACTTTGGCTGGAAGGTACATTCGAAATTCCAGTCACAACGGCAAATCTTCCAGGTCGCCCTTGTAAATCGTTTGGGGAATCTAGCGAAAGGACTAAACGAAGAAAATTGGAAGGGATCCGATCTAATGTAGAAGATGGTGTAATACTTCACGCAGCTCTACCCATGGCACCCAATGACACCCACACTGCACAAAGTACTTGTACATGGATCAGATATAATAAAAAATGCATTGTTACTTATAGGACAACTGACTGAGGAAGCAGCAGAGGCATGCATCAAACATTTTAGGACGTACAAACAGGATTACTCAAGAAAATTCTCTAGAGAATCCTGTCATAGAGATATTTTAAACAGGCTTATTTTAAGCTCAGATCCATTTCTTAGTGCCTCAAGGGCTATAAAAAAAAGAAGATGTCTTCGTTTCTGCCTGAAACATTAAACATGCTTCTGTCTGCTACACCAAACCCAACAGAATCAGAAAGTGAGAACGAGGAGGTGAATTGATTTGAGAAAGGACGCATTGTTATTGGTAAATTAATTAAGTAATGTATGAATATGTAAATATATAGTGTGTGTATATAAGTGTATGTAAGATTATGTAAATATATAATGTAATGTAGATAAGTTTACGTTAGAATATGTTAATTATATTTTTTTTGTTGTATTTGTGTTTTGTTGCTTTTTTTGTAAAATTATAAAAGTTATTGTCCTTATATATTTCGCTTGTTTTATTTCAGTTATTTTAAACCAAAAAACCCGCACTAATATTTTTGGCCAGCTAGATTAACGAAATACCCCTATGTGCGACGCTGCAGCGTATCCGCGTTCTGGCGGCGGGATATGTGGGACTCGCCCTCTCCATAGCGTGGTATGCTAACTCATACCACGAGGTGAGGACCCTACACCACTAAAACCCCCCGGACACTCCTTCGATCCGCCGTTGGTACAACGCCAAGTACGCATAAGCAATCCGGCCCAACACCAATCCGCCTGCCAAGCGTGGTGATTATATGTTGATATTATTTCTATTTTTCTGACAACCTCCGTGACGTAGCGGTATTTGGCTCGCTTATCTTTGTGTAGATTTCTTTCCGGGTCTGGTTGGCTGAGGGACTGCCCTCCGTGCCTCGGAAAGCACGTTAAGCCGTTGTTCCCGATTGTTATAACATCATCGGATCAAGGGAACGGGCAGCATCGTTTTCTTGTGGTACAACATACCTAATACTGCGGTCACAAACACGCCTGCCAAGCGTGGTGACTATGGCAAATACCCTCCCTCGGGAGGAGGCCCATGTTCAGCAGTGGACGTTATACGGGCTGATGATGATGATATTATTTCTTATGTATAATTGACAAGTAAAAGTGATAAATATTGTTTAATTCGTTTTTAGGGTTGCGTACCCGAAGGGTAAAAACGGGACCCCATTACTAAGAATTCGCTGTCTGTCTGTCACCAAGCTGTATCTCAACAACCGCGATAGTTACAGTTGAAATTTTCACAAATGATGTATTTCTGTTGCCGCTATAACAACAAATAATAAAAATTAAATTAAATCAACTTTTAAGGGGGGCTCCCATAAAACGTCTTTTTTTCTCCCCCTTTTTTGCTCGATGTTAATAACGTCAACAGGTAGACGCTTGAAAATGGTACGGAACCCTTCGTCGCGAGTCCGACACGCACTTGACCAGTTTCTATCATTTTTTAAAATATTTTTAAAAAGATTACTACCATAATTTTGCAGTCTACTAGTATTCTTGTTAACCCCTCGTGCTAAGCTAAAATGCTTGTGTTACGAGTGGGTTCACGTCGGTAGTGCAATGGTTGGGGTTCGAACCGGCGACGTCAAGATCACAAGTCCGACGCCCTAGCCATTGGGCTACGGCAGCTTAATTAATTGTATAGATAATGGTACGGAACGAAGAGTGTATGAAGCGAAAGATGTGTGTAGGGATCGTAGCAAATGGAGGTCCATTGTCTCTGCCTACCCCGCTGCGAAACAGGCGTGAGCTTATGTATGTTTGTATGTATGGTACGGAGCCCTTCGTGCGCGAGTCCGGCTCGCACTTGGCCGGTTTTAATTTTTGTTAATTTTGCAGTCATAACTCAGATAAAGGCAACTTACTTTTCCCCCCTGGTCCTCCTGACCCTAAGTTTGCAAAGAACCATCCGATGACCTCGTAGACCCGAAGTCCGAGAGGCCCGCGAACTGTAAAGTAGAGCGACAGTTGCACAATACTCCCCTTAAATACTAAACGTCATAATAACTCAATGTCATCGCCAGCGACCGCCCTGAGCCGAGGTCCAAGCCCCACAGGGGCGCCCTCTTGCGCAGGTTGCTTAGTTTTTTAAACCATTTACTAAGGCTGGAGGTCTGCTCGCCTTTATGCCCGGTGAAGTAGCAAAAGCCTCGTGGCTACCTACGTATGTCAATCCGAAAAAGAAAATCAACTTACTTTGAAGTGGTTATACCGGCGTCTCACGTATGGGGGGGTCGGCCATCTTGCGCACACGCAACGCACACGGTACGTCACATACGTCTCCAAAGTCGACAGCTGTTTCATTGGCGCATCCACCTGAGATATAAATAAATATTTTATCTATACTAATACGATCTAGACACATTCAGGACAGATACACATTGAAACACTGCCGCCCGTTCCTTGATATACGCTTGTTATATATGATGTTATAGCAATCGGGACCAACGGCTTTACGTGCTTTCCGAGGCACGGAGGTTAGTCCCTCAACCAACCAGACCCGGAAAGGAATCTTAGAATTTACACAAAGATTTCTTGTCCGGCGTGGGGATCGAACCCACGACCTCCGCGACTTAAAGCGAGCCAAATACCGCTACGCTACGGAGGCTGCCATCATTAAAACTGAACAGTTCAAGTTCGCGTATTTGAAAAATTCTTTCTATAGTATATATGTAGTTAATTGAAATGCTAAAATGCTTTTCAACTATCCGTACTTAACACCAACGATTAAAATATACAAAGATACAAAAATAATGAACATAAAGCAACTTTACATTTATAACACATGTATCTTTATCAGAAAAGTTCTTAACAAAAGCATTCACACAAATATTACACTTACCCAACATAAACAAGTTAGTCAACGAAGCACAGGACAAGCAAGTTTATTAGTTTTACCAACAACCAGAACCAACTATGGCAAATAAATGCTTACATTTGAAGAAGCACAGCTATACAATAAAATACCCTCACGCATAAGAAGCTTACACTCATTCAATGCATTCAAACTCAGCTTAGCCAGTATCTAATCGCAAACTGGACATTACTTGCAAAATAAATGAGTTGGGTGGGTGGCTATATTTAATTATGAAGTTGCTATGGAGATAGATAGTTATGGTGGTGAAAGCAAGTTGGTATAGATTGTGTTACCTTGACAGCGATGTCACAGCCATGCTCCATGATGAGGGGAGTGCCTTCGTGAGCATCATCAGTGACGGTGGTGGCCTCAGTGTCCTCGGTGTCAGCATCATTCATCTCCAGCACTGCAGAACTGCTTTCACTTGCCATTTTTCTGTGTGAAGAAGAAAATTACACTATATATCACATCACTTTTTAACTTTTAAGGGTTGTTTATTTTATTTTTTTTTCTTTCTAAAAGACAACCCCAATCTCCGTAGCGAAGCGGGATTTGGCTCGCTTTAAATCTCGGAGGTCGTGCGTTGGATCCCCACGCCGGCCAGGAAATCTTTTGGCCGTTGGTACTAAGGTACTAATATTATAAAGCTGCAGAGTTTGTTTGTTTGAACGTGGTAAACTCCGTAACTACTGGTCCGATTTAAAAAAATCTCTCAGTGTGGTCATTTATTGAGGAAGGTTATAGGCTATACTTTATTTTCAAAAAAATTAGGGATCCGTAAGAAAACTGCGATTTTGTAACCCAAGGTGTAAAATCGAAAACCTATTTATGAGTGCGCTGCAAAAACTATTGGCGGGGGCCGGGTACGTATGAGCAATCCGGTCCCGGTTGGCCACCGCTGCTATATAACATCATCATCAGCCCGTACAATGTCCACTGCTGAACAAGGGCCTTCTCGCGAGGAAGGGTTTTGCCATAGTCACTATGTCACTACACATTATAACAATCGGGACCAATGGCATAATGTGGTTCCTAGGCACGAAAGGCAGTCCCTCAGCCAACTAGACCCGGAAAGAAATCTAAAAATCTACACAAAGGTTTTCTTGTCCGGCGTGGGGATCGAACCTACGACCTCCAAAATTTTAAGCGAGCCGAATACCGCTACACCACAGATGATGTAGCTTTCTAATTAGGAATTTTTGAAATTGGTCCATTAGTTTCCAAGTCTATTCAATGCGAACTTACAATCAAATCTTTCCTCCTTATAATATTAGTATAAATATGAACTAACAGGAAATATTGCACATAAAACAAGTGTAGGTATGATGTAATGTAATTTAATATTATTATAGACAATGAGTAAGTGAGTATGCAACTGGTATCTAATTGTATTATAGTTCACTAGCTGCGCCCCGTGGTATCACCTGCGTCACTCTGCTCCAGTAGGATGGAGCGTGATATTTTGTAGCCTATATGTTAATTCAACTTATAAACTATCCACTTGCAAACTTTCAGCCAAATCCATCCATCCATACATACAAACTTTTGCCTTTTTAATATTAGTAAGGATATCTATCTATATGATAGATGTATCAAGATAGACATAGGGGGGCACCAAATAATTAGTCAACTCGATTTTCATTCAAACCAATATAAATAAATGAAATAAAAATAATGTTAATTGACATAAACCTTTTACAGGCACTTGCAAATCGTCAATTACGTCAAATGGACGTCAAGTACAATATTAGTAGGAAGTAGGACTTTATAATTCAACAACATATATTGTATCCAATAGCTTGTTTAGTCTATATTAGGTATCCTAAGGGTGCCATTACAGCATCAATCTGGATCGAGATCTGTGATCACAGTAGATTTAACTTGATTTGGTTTGTTGTCACATTACACAGTCAATCCAGATCACGTCAGTCCACTGTTCGCAATTATCACATGAAGACGTGTGCTCAGAGGATTCTGATTGCCAATAAATAAAAAGATATGAAGATTGGGTGTTCTCAATCGCGAAAGCCTCCGTAGCGTAGCGGTATTGGACTCGCTTTAAATCTAGGAGGTTGTGGATTCGATTCCCACGCCTGACGGTAAATCTTTGTGTTTTGTGTTTAAATTCTTAGATATCTGGGTCTCGTTGATTGAGGGACTACCCTCCATGCCTCGGAAAGCAAGCCTTCGACATATTGGGCTTTGGTTTATTTTTAGATGGACAGACTTAGTTTGCCACCAGGCTTTTGCTACTTCACTGAGCAGAGCTCCAGCCTAGATAAATGGTATAAAAACTATGAACTAAGCAACCTGCACAAGAGGGTGTCCCCTGTGATACTTAGACCTTGGCTCAGGATGGTCGCTCCCAATGAGGTTGAGGGATTTTGGCTTTTAATTTTTAGGGGAGTTTTGTGCAACTGTTGCGCTACTTTACAGTTTGTGGGCCTCTTGGAATTTGGATGTATGAGGGTATCAGTAGGTTTGTTAAGGAGGGTATAGCCCATTGTTTACATGGGCAAAGCTTGGCATTTCAGACTTATGTGTGCTAGTGCTTCCGGAGCCTTTGTGTATGCTCAGTGGGCTGTCTGTCATTGATAGGTTCGCTAGGTGCTTCTTTAAACAGGAGTGTGGGGGCACTGGATAAGCATCAACCTACTGGTGATGAGCACCTAAGAGATTTATTAGGTATACCCCCCTCCCATGGTATGACAAGCATAACATTGCTAAAGTATTTCTAAAAGACAATTGTTGGGCCCTTAACCAGAGTGCCCAGGCTAACATAGCATATTTAAAGACAAGGTAATTTTATAAAAAGGAAAGATTAGTACTTTTGTTACCAAATAACTCAATAACTACTGGACGGATTTCGATAATTAGTTCACTATTACAATGCTACATTATACCTGAATAACATAGGCTATATTTAATTATGATTAACGGGAGCTAAGCGGGTGAAACCACAGCTCACAGCTAGTAAAATATAAACATAAATCAGCCGCTATTAAAAGGGGGCGTCCATTCGATAAATATATACTTGTTTACTTCATATATTTATAATCACCCGCTATCACTGTAATTAGGCTGCCATGATAATTACTTTTACATAGAGATAATAAAAGAAATATTTAAAAAATATATAATAATTGTCCTAATTTACTATTGGCGGATCGATAATGACAATTACAGCGATATTAACTGTCATTTAAAGATAAAAATCTATTAATACAATACTTAATTTAATAATTAGCAATAACATACCTATTTTACTGTTTAATAAGATGACAAAACACAATAATTTAGCAAAATAAACAATGCAATCGTTAAACGAATATGACACTGTGACACTAAAACAAGTCACGTTCCATTTACGGTAACTTTATTTTTGATGATGCGACTGCTTTTTGTAGTCTGGCAGCGTTCAGCATAACGGAACTTGCGTGAAAAGGAAAGTAAAAGGAAATTTGGTATTTGAATAAAATGATTAAAGCATAGAATATCAGCTAATTATTATACTTACAAAATACCAACGTGTTTATTGTACAGCTTTGAATTTGAATATTTTTTACATCAATTTCAGCTTATTTTGTGTTACATCAAGGCGCATTCCAAATTCATTACCACTCTTGTTGACTTGCAAAATACAATATTTTAATCTTTACTGTGTAAACATGTCACTTTTCTCTTGACTTAAAGGTCCAAGTGACAAGGTGAATAAACCCAAAAAAAAAAAAAATGTCACTTTTCTTGTCTGTCGAATTTGACATTGACATTTAGGTTGAATAGTGTAAAATGCAATTGTTTTCATGATTTTCTCCTAAAAGTGCCACGAGTTTTCTTTAAACACAATTTGTACTAAATACAACATATTCACCCCAAAGTTAATTAAAAGCCGTCAAAATTGCGTCGAAAATGCAAAGCGTCAGCGCTCCGCGGGAGCCGTCGCAACCCGTTTTATCAACCACAACTACGCTACTCTCAATGCGCGACAAAGAAAAATACATCGAAGATTTCGATTTTCCCTTCTGCGATGAGAGTTCTAAATACGAAAAAGTCGCCAAAATCGGCCAAGGGACATTCGGAGAAGTATTCAAAGCGAGAGCTCGGAATAGCAACAAAAAGTTCGTAGCCATGAAAAAAGTGCTTATGGACAACGAAAAAGAAGGTTTTCCAATAACAGCTCTTCGTGAAATTAGGATATTACAGCTCCTAAAACACGAGAATGTTGTCAATTTAATAGAAATATGTCGGACTCGTGCAACGACACAGAATAAATATAGGTCAACATTTTATTTGGTTTTCGACTTCTGTGAACATGATTTAGCTGGATTACTATCCAATGTTAACGTGAAATTTAGTTTAGGAGAAATTAAAAAGGTTATGCAACAGTTACTTAACGGTTTATACTACATACATAGCAATAAAATCTTGCACAGAGATATGAAGGCCGCTAATGTGTTGATTACTAAGAATGGTATATTGAAACTGGCTGACTTTGGTTTGGCGAGAGCTTTCAGTGTGGCTAAGTCAGGACAAGTCAATAAGTATACTAATAGAGTGGTAACTTTATGGTATAGGCCTCCGGAATTGTTATTAGGTGAGTGGCAAAAACTATTTTCAAATTAGTAAAAAAAAAAGATAATTCATTACAGTTTTTGTTAACCAGCTGCTACTTCATAGACCCTGTAAAGAAATGAAAAAACAGAACCTTTAAAGGATCACTCGAGCATCTGTTAGTCTGTCAGTTGAGATTTGGTAGGATGGTGTAATCCTGTGACCCAAACAGATGTGTTTTTTTTTTTTTTCTTATTTTATCTTGCGATCAGTCTTTAAGACTATGAGCAGATGGGTTGAAATGCGGTAATGTGCAAGTGAGTTACTCCCCACTGGAAGTACTCTACATCTTCTCAACTGCTCATTATAGCGAGTCCAGGTCCAGGATCCTTCGTCTTTTCAGCCTTGAGACACTCTGTGGTATTGTCAGCTGGACAGCGAAACAAACAAACAGATGTGTAAAGAAAATAAATATGGGTGTTTTTCTGCTATTTGGAAAATCACTATCCCAAGCAAATTTTATGTAATAAATATCAATATTTCTTATACATGTTTTGTTATACAAAATAATGACACAGTATTTGGAATTCTTGGCACGCCACAGCTTCAAGGCGAGTGTGTAGTAATTTTAAAGTGTGATATTAGAATAAATGCCCCTCAAATTAGTGTTGCCGAATAATCGATTGTTTTACTATCGATAGTTTTCATCTGAAAAAGGGCATCCTATCGATTGTACTATCGATACTATCGATAGATCAAAACAAGCTGATACTATCGGATGAGGAATAATATTATCGATACTATCAATAGTGTTGTGTCTGGTAAACAAAGGACTATCGATAGTATCGATAGTATCGATAGTATTGCTTCTGGTAAACAAAGGACTATCAATAGATTATTTAAGGGGTACCGATAGTCTGCGAATTTGTTATTGTTTGTTGCAATAGTATTGAATATGTTATAACAGTAATATAATTAAACAATACGTTTATATATTTCTACCGAGCTGTGCTATTGCTACTGTTTAAAAGGAAAAATAAACGAAGCTGTTTGAAATTGCATGTAGAGGTATATGATTATTGACTATTCATCATCATCAACAGCCCGTTTACGTCCACTGCTAAACATGGGCCTCCTCTTAACAGAGCTTGGCAAGCCAGGATCGTAGAGGGATATTGCCATAATCACCACGCTTGGCAGACGGATTGGTGATCGCGGTAAGATGTAAACCTTGAGCTAATAGATGCTGCTGCCCATCCATCAGCCATATGTCCCTTAGTCGCCTTTTACGACACCCATGGGAAGACATGGGGTGGTCTATTCTAAGCCGGAGACCACACGGCAATTGACTATTTTATTGACTATTATCATCACTGAGTATTGTAAACAATACTATTACAGTAAGTTGGTAAACAATCGATAGGATCGATAGTATCGATACTATCGATAGTTTATTCTTGGCGAACAATAATAGTATCGATAGTATCGATACTATCGATAGTTTATTCTTAGCGAGATACAATACTATCGATAGTATCGATAGTATTCCCTCATTCGATAGTATTGCCTCATTCTGAGCTATCGATACTATCGATAGGTCTATCGATTATGCTGCGATTGTTTGACTATCGATAGACTATCGATTAATCATCGATAGTCGACTATCGATCGGCATCACTACCTCAAATACCCGAAAAAACAGTCCCCTGATATGTCCCTTTGCCAGAATTATGAATCTTTTAAGCTAAATTATTTTATTTGCATTTGATAACCATATAAAAAATATCCAAATACATTTAAAACAACAGTAAGCATCTTTATACATCACAATTATAATTTTACGATAGAAAATAAATCAAAATACTTATATTATTATGCTAATGCTGTCCCCAAATTTTTAAAACTGTCCCCTGATAACATTATAAAACAGTATTAAAGCAAAATTTTGTATTGGTGCAAAACATTCAGATCGTGAAACAGTCATGCATTTGTTGTGAAGTTCGTTCATAATGCATCTCAGCAGGCAGCCTTGATATTTTTTAGTGCTATGACTGCATCTATTATTGAACTATGCATCTCAGTAATGAGTGCATACAGTCCTCTGGTTTAGCTTTTTTTAATTATTTTTACAAGTTTAATTTAAGAAAATTAGTTTAAAATAATTGATTATCTTGCATGTAGCTACATCTGTTTCTGTTATCTGATATATTTAAATGATTTTGTTTTATGAGGATTAAATGTAAAAATTACAGTTCCCTGGCCAACAGTCCCCCTCAAAAAAGTCAACTTACTCATTTTATTAAGAGTAAAGAAAAATAAAGACCTTGATGACTTTTATATACAAAATTACTTGATTTTGACCAGTCCCCTTCCACAGTTTTGCGAAAAATTGGCTGTAACTCAAAACCCAAGAAAAAATTAAGTGGGATTTTTTAATATTTATATTTAATTTACTATTGCCCTTAATGTTATTACAAACATTCTTAAAATTTGCTTAGGACAGTTTTGTATGGACAAATTTCCTAATACCTAGCAGAAAAACACTCATATAATAATTTCTGTTTAAAAAACTTGAAGATGGTTGTAAAACTTAATATAAAATGTCTTTAATTTCCGAAGGATTGATGACAGGACATAGATAATGTATATAGAATAAAATAACTGACAATGATTTCATCTCTAAATGTCACAACAATTTAAAACTATTTATTTTAGTGCTTTCTAGATAGCAAAAAAATACCATATATTTTTCTTGGTCTATTAAAACATTTCTTAACCATATAAAAATAATTTCGAAAAAGTCTAGCCTCCACAATAGAGGGGCCCCCACAATATAGATATAAAAGAGCCTCCACAATAGAGAGATATAAAATCTTTCAAATTCTGACGAGTAAAAGTTCTTTTATTAATTTTTTCAGTGTTGTACCTTTACATACAGTACTTTAAAGAGTCAGTTATTTAAATATTGTACTAACGGTTATTCATCTATTACTTGTTCACTTAAATGAGACAATCAGTAATCAGACTTCAATCGTCCTGAAAAGTAGGTACACACTTCAAATTTTCTACACATTAAGAGGGAAACTAATTTGTGACCAGAGGGCCTCTTCTCCTTTGTTGCCCCGGGGCCTCCAGACTTCTAAATCCAGCCCTGGTTGTGGCTATACTTTGTATCTGCATTTGGTTAAAACCTCCAGCGCTAAGGAAATGTACTCTATTTATGGATATTCAACAGGTGACCGCAATTATGGTCCTCCAGTGGACATGTGGGGTGCTGGCTGCATCATGGCAGAGATGTGGACCAGATCACCTATCATGCAGGTAAATAATTCACTTACTTAATTGACAAAGTTCTAGAAACGTCTCGGAAAGCACGTTAAGCTGTTGGTACCAATTGTTATAATATCATCTATACCAGGGAACGGCGTATAGCAGCATTTCCTTGTGTTATAACATAATACTGCACCAACCCGCCTGCCATGCGTGGTGACTATGGTAAATACCCTCCCTGGGAGGAGGCCCATGTTCAGCAGTGGACATTATACGGGCTGATGTTCATTCTATCATATATAATTTTTTAATTTGTGTTACATTTGTCCAGGGTCCCACGGAGCAGCAGCAGCTGATCCTGATCTCCCAGCTATGCGGCTCCTGTACTCCTGACGTGTGGCCAGGAGTTGAAAACCTGGACTTGTATAATAAAGTGAGTGTAACCTATGAATATCCTTACTGATGTTTCAAAATTGAGATTAATAAAATTCGACCACTCATAGTATATGGTAAACTTTTCCGTAAAGTTTGAATACGTTTTAAAAAATGTGTAATATGGGCGGTGTCATCGTTTAATATTTTAATACGAAATGTAACTTTGGAGATATTAGTTTTAGCCTAATTAGTTAAGGCATTAAGGGCTTAACCTAAGATGCAGGTTCGAGTCCTGCTGGTGCGGTGGTCGCATTTTATTAATCTCAATTTTGAAACATAGTATATGGCAAACTTTTCCATAAAGTATTCAAAATATTTTAAAAATATCCTTACTAATATTATAAACGCGAAAGTTTGTGAGTTTGTGCAGATAGATGGATGTTTGTTACTCTTTCACGAAAAAACTACTGAACGGATTGGGCTGAAAGTAGTTTTTTTTTTCGGATGAATGTACCTATTAAGCCCCGAGGCTTTTGCTACTTCACCGGGCATAAATGCGAGCAGAGCTCCAGCCTACAGAATGGTTTTAAAACTACAAACTAAGCAACCTGCGCA
The DNA here is from genome assembly GCA_947037095.2 of Nycteola revayana. NCBI lineage: Eukaryota > Metazoa > Arthropoda > Insecta > Lepidoptera > Nolidae > Nycteola > Nycteola revayana. Next base: position 8,975,636 of record OX344840.2, read on the forward strand.
AGAGGGCGCCCCCTGTTGGACTTGGAGTTCGGCTCAGGGTGGTCGCTGGCGATGAGATTGAGGGATTACGACTTCTAGTATTTTATGGGAGTTTTGTGCAACTGTCGCTCTACGAAACTACTGCCAAAGTCAGTTCAGTTCTTTGGTAGTGGACTTTGCAAACTACTAGTATTATTGTTAACCCCTCGTGCTAAGCTAAAATGCTTGTGTTACGAGTGGGTTTACGTCGGTAGTGCAATGGGTGGGGTTCGAACCGTTGACCTCAAAGATCAGAAGTTCGAAGCCTTAGCCATTGGGCTACGGCCGCTTACTTGACATTAAATTGGTATTATGTTCACAGATGGATCTACCCAAAGGTCAGAAGAGGAAAGTCAAAGAAAGGCTGAAGCCCTACGTTAAGGACCCTTACGGCTGTGACCTGCTGGACAAGTTGCTCCAACTAGACCCTGCCAAGAGGTATGATTGTCAATCCTATTAATATAATAAACGCGGAAGTTTGTAAGTATGGATGGATGGATGGATGTTTGTTAGTTACTCTTTCACGCCAAAGCTACTAAATGGTTTTGGCTGAAATTTTGCACCGGGATAGGTTATACGCTGGATTAACATATAGGCTACAAAATATCAGGCTCCGACCCACTGGAGCAGAGTAACCCTACAACACTAAATCCCCCCGGACACTCATGCGATCCGCCGTTGGCGGGGGCCGGGTACGCATAAGCAATCCGGTCCCCCATCCCTCAACGATCCTGGCTTACCAAGGTCTGTTAAAGAGGAGGGCCATGTTCAGCAGTGGACGTTTTCGGGCTGATAAAGTAAAAATGTATATTTTTTTGTTGTAGGTACGATGCTGACACTGCTTTGAATCATGACTTCTTCTGGACGGACCCAATGCCGTGTGATCTGGCCAACATGTTGGCCCAACATACCCAGAGCATGTTCGAATACCTCGCCCCTCCCCGCAGACCAGGACACATGAGGCACCACCACCATGTAGCCGGCGCTCAGCCCAAACCTTCGCAGCCTGTACAAGACTCAGGATACCAGGATAGGGTGTTCTAGACATTTTGAAGATGTATTAATTCTTCATGTTGCTGGGCGCCTAGTACTTCTTAGTACTACCTTCTGTCCAGGGACGGTAATTATTCATTTATGAGACAATATGACTATGGTAGGCTCTCAGCCTTAGTCTTCGGAGACTGTAGACTCTGGATACCATGATAGGGTGTTCTAGACTCTTTGAAGATACATAAACTCTTCTATGTTTCTGGGCGCCTAGTATTTTAACACAGGTACTCAACTGCTATACAAGATCTAAACACTGCATTATCCTTTTATTTTACTGGGCGCCTGGTATTTCTTAGTATATTCAGTCCATGGACGGCAATTATTTACCTATGAGACAATATGATTATGTGCCTGGCTCTCAGTATAAGCTTTCGAAACCTGTACAAAACACTGGATATCAAGAAAGGGTGTTTTAGACCATTTGAAGATACATAAACTCTTCTATTTACTGGGCGCCTAGTACCTTCAGTCCAGGGATGAAAATAATTAATATCTGAACATTTATGTGTTCATTAATATCTGAGCAGATGTTTGTCAATAATTTCTATACAAACAACTAATCAAAAATATCTGAACAAAATTACGCAAACAAAAACTGACTTACCTAATTCGTTACTGCGTGATATAAAGGACGAACCAAAAGAGACTATCGACATGACTATATGTGGTAGTTTTACCTGAAAAGGTTTTAAACAATGTGAAAATTCGAAAAGAACCAAAATAAAATAACCAATTTTGCGAAAATCCCGGAAAAAATCCAGGTACACACTTCTTGATTACCAAATAACTGTTACACTTGACGTTGTGTTCCGATATTTTAGGTTGTGTGTATAGAAATTATTGACAAGCTTCTGCTCAGATATTAATTAACAAATGAATGTTCAGATATTAATGGTAACTTGCAGTGTATGCAACTTATTGACATTTTAAATTGTTCAGAAGAATATGGTCACCTTGTCTTCTACGATATATCTGACGGTGACTGTACTTTATATGTCTTTCGGTTTAAAGACTGTATAGGTTTAACTTTTTATTTTATTTCTGTAACAAGTTATTTAACATACTATTCATGAAGGTTGTACATAGTTATGTTGTGTTATTACTTGTATGAAACTAAAGTTATAAATACATATGTACGTGAAATGGAGTATAATTGATAGATTGTAAACATGTTCTTAGTTGTGTAAATTAAAAGTTATTTTGTACTGACATAACGACTTTTATTGGTGTCAAAGGTGCTTGTCCAAACAAAAAAAAAACATTGGAGATGTTTGTCGAGTAATGTGTGTCATTACCGATAGATGGCACTAACGTTCCCCATAGAGACGTGTTATAAAAGAGATTGATAAATTTCGACGAACGGTTGGGGTTCCACCGTGGCTGAATGGTTAAGGCATTAGGAGCTAAGCCTAAGATACAGTTTCGAGTCCTGCCGGTGGTAAGCGCCGGATGACGTAATTGTTACGGTAGTTTCACGAAATTTCAGAGTTGAAAATTTAAAAAAGAAAACTGACCTCAGCTTATGTCAAACGCTTGTGATTAGAGTTGCCAAATGATGAATGTTTTAATAGTTTAAATTTTAAATAGGCAAAGGTCAAAGTTTAGTCCATCGTTACGATGACGCCATCACGCATTTTTCATTTTTTAATTTTTTGCTCAAAATATAGTCGGAAAAAAAATGGGATCAGAATTCAAAAATAAATAAATGGTATTTTTGTTTTAAGGTGTTACGAATTTTAAAATGTTGCCAGTTGTCGAAAAAATAATGGGATAAAATAATGACCACTTGACACCAGAAAAATAAAGTCTAAAATTATAATAGTACTAGCTATTTTAGTCACGACTGCACTTCAAATTGTATTCGAACACCAAATGTATTTAATGATCACCAAATCTTAGCGAGCAAATTATTGCGCTATTTCTACCTTAATAAAATCAATGAAAAATGACAATCGGTTAGGTTAGGTTAGAGCTGCGGCCATACAACGCCAGAACCGAATAGTAAATTAGTAAAACATTTAGGTACTTTTGGTGATCATTTACTACTTTTGGGTTAAAAATGATTTATTTGGAGTCATTTTGCTTAAATACGATAGCGAAATGTTAAAACTTTGGTTACAATTTTACATTAAAATGCGGGTTTAATTTTGGTGATCATTTTCAATTTTTTTGGTGGTAAGTTAAACATAAGCCAAAAATAATTAGTATACGCGCTATTATCACTATCATTATGATCACTATTATAAGAGCTTACATAATATTCACCTTGCAAGTTATGGCCGCGCAAACGTGCACACTAATTAAATGTCGTCATTCAATGAACGCGCTAGTCATTCAATCAAATAGCAGATTCAACCAGATGACTGCGACATATTCATTATCTGTGTCCTGACGTCAATCCTAGATCGATGATGTCATGACTCAGAAAATGAAATAGTACATTTTAACTAGACCTATGGCGTTTAAAATGGCTGATTGCGATTCGAAATTAAAGACATAAACAATAAAAAATAATATACCTAGTACAAAAAATACTATATTTTCTCAGTAATCCAAATTTTACCCCTTTTTAAATTTTGAAAGCACCCTCGGCGCGGCGTATGAATAAAATGAATTGTTGATTTATTCTCGAGTCAATCGTCATCAAAGAGTAATAACAAAAACACATGGAAAAATAAATAATTATTACAAATCGACGGCTCCTAAGTATACTGAGTCAACTATACTTCCAATAACTTTACAGGAAGGCGATAAGAAGATCGAATGGTTATATTTAAATTGTTAATACAACCAAGAAAAAATAATTAATCATAGTGAATTAAATATAATAAAGCCTCTCATCTGTACAAAATAAATTTCATATTATTTTATTAATTTATGAGATAATGTAGATAGACTAGTATACGGCGAGTATTTGTTTCTTAAAAATGGATCAAGTACCACTTATATTTTTATACGTCGCATTATTGAATCTACGTTATGGGGAAAAATTACTTTACAAGTGTGGCAAAAAATAATTTTATTTACTAATTGGATTTTTTATATATTATACTATCTGTCATGGATTCATATTTTGTTAAAATATAATAAGTTGACTCACTATACATGGTCATATAATTTAAATAGAGTACTAACTTAAATTGAGTCAAGCGTGGTATAAAATAGTTAAAACAATCAAAAACGCCTTTAATGTTTAATATTTTAATCAAAGAGATCTCAAAATGGTGTTACAAAGCTTTTTAGGATATCTATAAAATTAACAAAAATCAACTAAACTACCAATAAAAACAAAAACTTAAATTGGTCTAGTCTTATTTAATAAAAATACAAAATATTGATTGTATCAATTGCACGTTTCTGTAAAATAGGAGAATAATTTATGAATTGTTTGAAATCACTATCATTTAGGAACAATAGAAAACAAACAAAAGTAATGTTTCTTAATTTTTTAAAGAAAATCATAATTCATAATATCCTTGTACTTAGTATTTATTGCTTAGAATAAAAGCTATTAGTGCATGCATACTGTCTCCCTCGTTTTGGGTGTGACCAACAATCAGAAAACGATGACTAATTTTTATTTTGAATTTATGACTTGCCATCATATACATTAAAAAAACGATTCTGTTCCGATTCTGACCACCGCAGTTATCAGACCAGAATCGGTAATCTTTTATACCTGCCATAACTGTTTGGTCAATAAATTTAAAAACACAGCTAGCAATTTCATTTGCTCCTCTTTAAGCAGTTTGTTGGTGCCAGGCAAAGCAATAACCCTGACGATGTCCTAGATCAAATACAGTGAAATTATAAACGGTAAGTTTTCGTTTATAATAAAATGTGCTAACGTTACCGTGGGGTACATTTAAGCACTTTTGGAGATCGTAAGCGGCTGTTAGTATTTCTGGATTCTGTTGCGCTAATTCTTTGTCTTCTGCTTTCAACTGTCTTGCTAAATCTTTTTGTTTCAAGTGTTTTGCCTGTTTTTCTGCTTCTTGTTATGTGCGTTGTTTATTGTTTTCAAATATGTGACATTCTTTACATACATCTTTTTTCGGCTTATGGAAACTAATGTTTATATTCAGTGGCGGCTTTAGGGGGGGGCGAACAGGGCAACCGCCCGGGGCCTCGCTCTTGCAGGGGCCTCGCGCAACAACCCAAGCAATTTTTTTTTCACTATATTTTTATTAGAAGATAAGAAGAATTAAGAAACCTCTACAAAACATTTATTGCCTGAAAGTGACTCTTATCCTGATCCAGCTATAAACATTTTTTTATTTTTTTTTATTTATTTATTTATGTACACACAAGAAATATAGTGAAGAGAAAAACAAATACAAACAAAAGGCAATGTACAAAGGTACTACTTATTTCTAAAGAAATCTCTTCCAGTAGACCTGCGAAAGAAGAGATGAAAATAAAGAAAGCAATAATAGTGTGTAGGTAGATATACATACATACAATAACTACACATATACTTAACACTAGAAAGACCAAGGCAGTCAAATTGGCGGCAAGGCAATTTCATTGTTAAATATTTCACAAACTTTATTTTTGTTTCTTTTCATATTTTATGACTTTTCCTAATTTGCTATTGTTAAGCTAAATCTATATATAAAAAAAAATAACTATATGATGTATATGAGATTCGATTATAAATACCTACTAAGACCGCGCGCCGTCAATATGACGGCATACATTTCTTCAAACTTAAGTGGGTACTTTTGTTTTTGTTTATGTTGAATTGAATTCTGAGTAAGTTGTTACTGCCTAGCTTGTTTACATTTTACAGTAGACATTGGTTTCGTTCGGTGAGCAGTCGTAATTTGTTATAAAAAAATGAGTCGCCTACTCATAAATTCGGAAATAGAACAAGAACTGTTGCGATGTCGGGATATACAAGAAGATATGTCAGGTGATGAAAGTAGTGATGATATAATAGACAGTGTTAGTGAAAACCGTGATGCAGAATTTCAGCCGGAACAGGTCACTTCTTCATCAGACGACTCCGAAGTAGATTCATCTGCTACAAATAACAATATTATTGTAAATACGCGCAGAGGACGCGGGGTATCTCGTAGATCTATTAGCGGTGGGCGTACAGCACGCGGTGGAGGTTCAGCTAGGACATCTTCAGTACCGGAAGTCGGTATGTTACAAGTAGCAAGTGACGGCACAGAATAGACTTGTATTTCTCCAGATTCTAGTGGAGTAGGACGTCGTAGCCAGCAAAATATACTTCGAGAAATCTCAGGGCCAACACCATACGCCAAACGATACATTGAAAATAACAAGCCAATTTCTGCGTGGAGACTTTTTCTTCATGAGTACATTCTACGACGTATAAAAGAATGTACTGAAAAGGAAGCACATGACAAGAGTCAAGATGACACTTGGAACTTATCCCTAGACGAACTAGATGCATTTATTGCTTTGATTTATGCTCGTGGAGCCTATACCATGAGCCACCTAGATTTAGACATTTTGTGCTCACAAGATTGGGGACCAACTCGTTTTCAAAAATACTATGAGCAAAAATAGATTCAAGGAGATCATGAAATACTTACGTTTTGATTTGAGAAGCACGCGTTCTGCTCGCTTGGCCAATGACAAATTTGCGATGATTCCGGACATATGGAACAAATTTATAGATAATTGTCAAATGTGTTACATCCCTGGAGAAAATTTGACAGTTGATGAGCAGTTATTTCCATCAAAAACTCCCTGTCCGTTTTTACAATATATTGCAAACAAACCCGATAAATTTGGCATAAAGTTTTGGCTGCTTGTGGATGTCGAGAGTAAGTACCTATGTGGAGGATTTCCGTATCTAGGAAAAGACGAGAACCGTTCAAACGATATTTCATTACCAGAATATGTGGTTTTGAAACTAGTACAACCCTATTTCAAAAAGGGCCGAAACGTAACCACTGACAACTTTTTCACGTCTCTAAATTTGGCTAAAAAACGAATGGTCGAAAAGACTAGTATTGTTGGAACGATGCGGCGTGCAAGACGAGAAGTACCACAGATTTGTAGAGGTATTCGTACTATAAGATATGAAACTTTCATAATGAAAACCGAGACCGATATAACCCTTACTACCTATCAAGGAAAACCAGGATAAAATGTTATTATTTTGAGTACTCTGCACCCCAACGTAAGCATAGGGACTAATCAAAAAAAGCTGCCTGAAACGGTTGAATTTTACAATGCAACAAAATTTGGTGTAGACATCATCGATCAAATGGCACGCAAGTACACCGTAAGAGCTGGAAGTCGGAGATGGCCTGTTCACGTTTTTTACAATATACTTGATTTAGCAGCTATAAACTCGTGGATTCTATATCAAAAAGTCACAGGAATAAAAATTTCCCGCCATGATTTTATCCTTCAACTAGTGAGCGAACTACGTGAAGAGTATGTGAAAAAAAAATCCACTTCAACTGAGACAAGGAACTAATTCTGAAACAAGTGAACCATGTACTACAAACAATAAGAGGCGGCAATGTCAAATCAATAGTAATTGTAAAAAAAATAAAACATGTGAAAACTGCACTATCTGTAAAAAAGCTGTTTGTGGAAAATGTACAAAAGAGTCTAAAAAAACTATTACTTGCTACAAATGTTACTAATTTTAATGATAAATTGATTACTATTAAAAAAAAAAAATTGTATTATATTTTTATTTTATTTTAATGCAAATATGCAATAATTTCATAAGTATTCTCACTTAATCTGTAGTACCGTCAAATTGACCGCTGCGGTCTTTGAAGGTATAGCATGAAGCCCGGCCCTTCTAGTGTTAAATACATACATAAAATTATAAATAGTTATAATACATACACAAATAATAATATTATCACGAAGAGGACAGATAGTGTTCTTTCACTCTTTTTTTGAAAAGGGAAAGAGTATTGCAGTTACGGATATTAGCTGGTAGCGAATTCCACAATCTGACTGCATGAACTGTAAAGGAGAAGGAATAAAAATCGGTTTTGTGGGAGGGGAATCTAAGGAGTGATTTAAGGTGTGACCTGCAATGAGCATCGGGAGAGTGTACAAAGGAAAAACGTTCTCGCAGGTAGGAAGGATATGAGGGATTGTGCAGGATGTTAAAGAGGAGATATAATATTCGAGTATTTCTGCGAAGGCGGATAGGGAGCCACTTGAGATCCTTGCGAAACTGAGAGACACGATCAAATTTACGAAGATTGAATATAAAACGTATACATAAATTTTGCAAGCGCTCAAGTTTGTTCAGTAGCTCCTCAGTGGCATCTAAGTAACAAACATCAGCGTAGTCCAGAATGGGTTGTATAAGTGACTGAGAGAGCATGATTTTGGTTTGTAACGGCAGGAAATACTGGAGGCACCGTAATGAGTGAAATGTGTAGTGGACCCTCTTGCTGACCACATTTACTTGCGCCTTCCAGGATAAGTTGCGGTCAAAAACAACCCCGAGATTTTTGGCAGTTTCACTGTAGGGAATATGTGTACCATCTAGTGTGACCTGGGGTAGCGACACAGTGTCTAAAGCTTTACGCATTTGATTACTGCCAATGATTATAGATTGAGACTTAGTCGGATTTATGCAAAGCCCGTACGATTTAGCCCATAAACTAATTTGACTAAGGTCACGATTAATTGAAGCGATAGCGGTCCTTGCTTCATTTAAAGTAAAATGACGATACAACTGTAAATCATCTGCGTAGAGATGGAAATTAGAACTAATTACTCGAGCTACGGAGTTTATGAAAATGGTGAATAGTAGAGGAGATAGTACGCCACCTTGAGGCACGCCTGCAGCAAGAGTACACCATTCGGAGTAGGACTCTTTATGATGAACACGCTGAGAACGACCCCGAATATATGAGCTGAACCAGGCCACAGCCTCCATGGAGAAATTGTGCGATTTGAGGATGCCGATGAAAATATCGAAATCCACAGAGTTGAAGGCGTTACTAAAGTCAAGGAGCACCAGTACTGTGAGAGACTTATGCTCCATAGCCCAGCGAATGTCCTCCGTGACCTTAAGTAAAGCCGTCACAGTGCTGTGACCTGGCCGGAAGCCTGATTGGAAAGGAGTAAGAATACTATTTTGAGACAAGTATACAAACAGTTGGCGATGAGCTATATGCTCCAGCACTTTGGAAAGGAAAGGGAGAATTGATATGGGACGGAAGTGGGACAAGAGGGAAGGATTAGATATTTTTGGTAATGGGATAATATGTGCACGTTTCCAAACACTAGGAAAGCAACCGGAAAACAGGGAGTAAATTAATATAATAATATGTGTAAGGATGGGGATTACAATAGGAAGAATTGGAGTGATCATTCTGGAGCACAATTTGTCATTACCAACAGCCGTAGAAGAAATGGAAAACAGAGATTTTTTGACCTCATCCTCGTTCACAGCTGTGAATTTGAACTGAGGGCAATGTGGTAATGGCAGCGAAGAAAGATGTTGCAAAGTAGAAGCCCTGATAAGTGGATCAGATAGCGCTAGAGGAGAGGAAAAATGCTGATTAAGACCACACAAATCAAGATCACCACTCTCAACTGTAGGGGATTTGCCAATACCATGAGATTTTAGGAATTTCCATATTTTGGATGAATCATGACTAGACAGTGATTTGTGGAAGTGGCGACGCTTAGCATCTCTACACAGAAAATTACAGCGATTACGTAACATTTTATACTTGTTAAAATTAGTATCGTTCGGGTTGCGCTTATACCTGCGTTTAGCTTTGTCTCGACGTATCATAGCTTCTTTAATATCCGGAGTAATCCACAAAGCAGGAAGGTGTTTCAGTTTGATACGCCGTTCCGGAGCATGTCTATCATACAGAGCCAGTATTGCGGTACTGAAAATAGAAACCTTATAATCCATAGACTCACTGCTAAATAAAGTTGACCAGTCAATGCTCGCAGCATCACATTTGAGTGCCTCCAGGTCCAAGCCGTTAAAATTCCGAAGCAAAGCGCATTCTGGTCTGCGCTTAGGAGGTCGAATTAAATACGATAGAAAAATTAAATCATGATAAGAAAAACAAGCACTGAGTTGACCATGATTGGCAACAAGTTCAGGCTTGGAGACAATCATTAAATCGAGAAGAGAAGGAGTACAATTCGGAAAATGATGAGTAGGAGAAAGAGGTAATATATGAAGATTTAAAGCAGAAAGAAGGGACTGAATAGAATGTGTACGGTAATCATTTTTGATTAAACACGTATTGAAATCACCCATCAGGACTACGTAATCATAAGAGGGACACAAGTCATTAAGAAGGTTCTCAAGGGACTCAAAATAGTTAATGCGGAGACTTGGACTGTAAAACACACCGAGCAGTATGTTCGTATGGTGAACTCTTATTTCGATAAATAAATGCTCAGCCGTTTCAGTGTAATTTGAAGGGGATGAGTTAATTATTTTAAAGGGGATATCTGCACGCAAGTATATCGCCACACCCCCACCTCCTTTACCAATCCTGTCATTGCGCACTAGCACAAATCCAGGCAAAGCAAAATGTGGCGAAAGAAGGGATGGTTTTAGAAACGACTCCGATATCAAAAGAGCGTCCAAGAAGTTACTGTTAAAAGATGCCAGAAGGAAAGTATGGTGGCGAGGAATACTCTGAATATTAATGTGAGCAATGTTGAGGTTCTTTAGGTCATTGGAGAGGATAGAGGATAACTGTTCAGATAAAGTCAGCTGCGAAGACTCACTATTCGCACTAGTAAAACTGTTGTTAGAGGAAGAACAAGAAAAAAAACTATCATCAATATTATATATATCATTCATAATAATAATAAAATTTAAATCAATAAAAGTAAACAAAAATATGTAAAATATAAATATAATAATACCAAGAAAATAAAATATTATTAATAATAAAAACAAACGTAAAAAGTCGTACTCCAGACTCACCGGCTCGCTAGTGGAAGAGATTTTACAAAATTACAATTATCACATTGTGATGAACAATACATAAAATACAACATTTTAATTATACAATACAAGCGAAAACCAAATCAACATTCCTTCTAGTGCAGTCATTGAAGCGTTATTGGTCCGATTTTTTTTACTGTGAACCGATTTGCATGAAATTTTGGAATAGGCTCATCTTACCTCTTACTTCAAAAGTGAAATGATGAACTGATCATGATCTGAACTCCGCACCCATTCGTCGTTTTTCATCCGTTTTTTGCAAATATCTCCAAAAATATGCATTTTCACGAAAATGTTATGATATACCAAATGTAGCAGGTAAAAAACTGAACAAATCGGTTATTTATAAAGTGTTCTAAGTGCAATAATAAATTAGATATTAAAGATCAAAGCCATTTTTTATGTTGTCTGAAATTTAATCGATGTATTCAATGCCCTCTAGCGACTAGCAGATACATTTTATGCATTCTAATGAAATAGGGTTTTGTAGTGCTTTAAATAAGCTTTAAAATGAGCACGAGATAAAAGTCTTTTGCACGTAAGATGAGTGAGCTGTAATGCAAATAAGAGGAACATCTAATGGTTTTTTCTTTTAAATCAATTTGTTTCATAAGTGCCATTTCCACCAAAATTAAAAATAATAGTATTCCGTCTAGAATTAACTTTAATATAAAGAGTTTGATGGATTCTAGCAGTTTGGCTGCTTTAGGACACACATTTTTCAAAAAAATCACGATTTTAAGAAAAAAATAATTTTCCAATTTTTCCAAAAACCACCTTCTTTTCTTAATATCTCAAAAATGATGAATGATACGTATAAAAGTATGATGATAAAAATGTAGGTCTTTTTTTGACAAAAAAAATTTATTTTTTCTTTTTTCTCACACAAAAATTTACGGAGATATGATTCTTTAAAGAGCGTGCGGCAGCGTAATCACAATCTCTCTCAAGCCCTTTGACCCTTCACCGTTTTAAAATAAAAGGTTTTTCACTATATATTGTAATCTTAAGTTGTAGCTCTTTTAATTTCCTTTAAAATCGTTTTTTATAAGTTGTGATAGCATCAGAATTGAAGAAGTTATGGTCCAAAAAGTAATCGTATTCTAGCGATAAAATGGCTGTAAATTTTTCCATTGAGGGGTTGTTTACACCCCTTAAAAATAATAGGCGGAGCTCAGATCATTTTCACTGTTGAAGTTAAGGGTAAGATGAGCCTAATTCCAAAAATGTCATGCAAATCGGAGGTAAGACCTAATTTTTCGCTTCAACGACTGCACTATTCCATATCATTCCACCGCCATCATGTAGCTAAAACAGCGAGAATGATGATGAATTAACTACATAATTGTCTCTTATTTCACCAGTACCGTAAAATAAGGACTAATACCGTGGAAGGCGAAGATAAGGCCTAAGATGATTCACGCTTGCCTAGAAAGTATCTGTTCAATGACTTCTGAAATAGAAAATCGGAATCCTCAAAATGACCCCGGTTTGTGGTCCATAACAATTTTTGATGTAGACCGAACTGCGATTGTATCAAAAGGTCCAATCTGGGTTAAAGTTGATTAATTTCCGGTAAATGATAATGGACGGTGTTTCACCGAAGATCATTATAATAAGATATTACTGATTTATTCACAAACGAAGAATGCCGTTTATTGCTTTCCGTGTCGACTATTCGGGCTAGAAAATACAAAGATTGGATCTAGTGAAGGAGTGTGTGATTGGAAACACTTGGGTGATTACCTAAAGTCTCACGAATCTAGTCGGCAACACAAAGATTGTATTTTGAAATGGATTAATTTTCTAAGCCGTTGAAAAAACCGCAGCTGAGAATTTGACTAATAATATAATCATAGAATTAGAACAGTTAGGTATATCATTGCAAAACTGCAGAGGCCAAAGATCTGATTATGGTGCCAATATGTGTGGTGAAAAAAGTAGCGACCAAAAACGTATTCTTGAAATTAATCCACTTGCATATTTTTTCTCATCCTAGGAGATGCAGCATCAGCTTGTGTTCAAGCAATATCTTTTTTTGGTTTGCTACAAAGGTTGTACACTCTGTTTGGCGCTCAATTCAGAGGTGGGCTTTTTAAAATGCTCATGTAAAATCGTTATCGCTAAAACCAACTTTCTGAAACTAGATGGAAGTGCAGGGTAGCATCGGTGAAGGCCGTTACCTACCTAAGCGATATATATGTGATGCGTTAAAGGATTTAGCAGAAAATACGGCAGGTTGTCAGTTAGTCAGTGAATGCCATTATAGAAAAGAAATTAACTACCTACGAATTTGTAGTTTCACTTGACATATGGTATGACATTCTTACAAAGATAAATGTGGCAAAGCGAAACGTGCGCTTAGATGTACGCTTACAACACTTAGGCGCTTAAGAAAATGGTTTTCAGTCTTCCCTTGTAACAGCGAGAGAAATATCCGAGGAAAATGATATTGACAGACAGTTTAAAGAAGTCAGAATACGACGAAAAAAAGGCATTTTGATGATGAAGGGGAAGATGAAGATGAAGCTCATGAACTAAATGCGGAAGAGATTTTCAAAATAAACTATTTTTATGAAATTGTCGACATATGCGCACAAGCTGCCATCCTAGGTTTGTGGTTCTAAAACGTCACGAGAGCATATTTGGTTTTATGTATAATATAAAAAGATTAAAGGAAATAGTGATTATGAACTTTTGAAGCAATACAGTGACTTGCAAATATCTCAGACATTACGATAAGACAGACGACATTATCTCAGTGCTGAAATAGTCCTGAGAATTATTGTCACCACACCTGTTACAGTTTTACGTCTGCTGAAAGAAGTTTTTCGAGGCTTAAAATTATTAAAACATTTGGGGAATTCGATTTCACAAGATTAGCTTATAGTCCTTGCTATTCTATAAATCGAAAATGGCGTCATTTATTCGCTAGATTATTGTGCTTTAATTAAAGATTTCAGACTAAGGAAATCACCGCAAACATAAATTTTAAAATTTATCATCTCTGTATTTGTTGATTTCAAAACTCAAATTTTATTTATTGCCTTATTTATTAACCTTAGCATTTCTCGTTAGCATTCTCGCAAATACCTAAATCAAACAACCAGACGTTCTTTCGCGTCACACACTTTTCATGAAGGACAACGGGCCTCGCAAAGACCTGCCGCCCGGAGCCTCGCAATGGGTAAGGCCGCCGCTGTTTATATTTTTGTTAATAATATCACGATATTGCCGCACACTAGTTACTTTATTTGTGTACTTACTGGAATCAAACCATTCTTCATACAATCTAAACATTTTAGGAAACGATAGAGACCCGTCAAGATACTTCTTGTTGGAATCTTTACGAATGTAATGTGATTCCACAGGCGAAAAACTTGCAACATGATCAAGTACACTTCGTTTCATATCATCAGTTATTTTTTTCTGATGGTGAACGTGCTTTCCTCGCTGATCAGACTGTACAGCTCCTTGTCCTTTTTCTAGTTTTTCTAAAGCTGTATAAAGGAAGGAAGGTATAAGAAATAGTGCTCAGTCTTTTAGTATTCTCCTTGTCTGTTGTTATCCTCTTCTTCATTTCTTTAGTAGCATACTTCGTCAAAAAGTCCCACTGCCTGGAATGATCTCCAATGTCCCAAAACGTTTTAAATATCTTTGATCTAGTCTCTTCGGAAATTTTTTCATAACATTTCTTTGTACACGTTGTTAGACATGAAGGTTTCAGTAGTTTTTTATTATGCACTTTTCCATTTCTACTAATATATTGTAAGCCTCTGCTGACATTTCGTTTCCTTACCTCATCCTTCCAGTCCTTTAGACAACGTTCTCTTTCTCTACCTTTGCTTTTTTTAGTTCCAGAAACTCGTTTACGTCTTCGAAAAGTTGGAGTAGTTACTGGGGGAGTCTGTATCGTTAACGTTAGTTGCGGGCGTAGAGACAGAATTATCAAGACAAAAGACGTCAACGCAAATTGGTGAAGGACAAAAATCAGTATGAGGTGATGGCATTGGAGTATCATCGTCTGATTTTTCATGATAGTTACTGGTGCTAGGCTTTTCTTTGATATTCAATTCAAGAGCTTCTGAGTTTTTATAAAAAATATGTGGATTTGGAGTGTTTGGTTGAGAATCTTCAATTACTGATGACGGTGAAGAGTTAGTACGTAGCAAGGTCCCAGTTTTATTACAGGGTTCTTTAGTGAAGTGTTTATTGTCAGGAGTCGGTGAAAATTCAGGAATATCATTCGGAAAAATAGAAGAGTTTGATGGCAGATTTTGTAATACGATATCGGTATCTTCCAAATCAATATCATCTAATATTGATAACTCTTCTTGGGTAAAATTCGCATCTGAAGGCAGTGGAGAATCTGAAAGAAAAACACACATAATTACACATTGTAATAACTAAAACTCAAACAATCTAAAACTACCTGTGCAGTTATATCCATGTAGTTCTCGTTCCTATTATTTATTTATCTCGATCCAGTACAAAAAATATTTTATGTATTTCTCAAGGTCCCGTCTATCTCAGTACCAAATCTCATTAAAATCAGTTTAGCAGTTTAGGCGTGAAATGAAAACGCAACAGACAGCTAGTTAGATAGACAGAGTTAATTTTGCATTTATAATCATGATTAAAAGTTAGGATTCTTAATATAATGAATTAAAAATATGAATTGATTAACGTAACAACAATTTTTTATCCGATTTTGAATCGTATAATTTGTTTAAATAAATCAGCAGAATGAGATGTTAATGCTTTGTAAAAATTGTTCAACGTGTACTGAGCTATCTAACAGTTCAACCAGTATACGCGGTTTACTTTAAAAATGCAATAATTATCTAATTAATTATGCACTTAACTATTTTTGTACACTAATAAATAATAATTTAACTCCTTACTTACCTCTTTCCACTTCATTTTGAACATTAACACAAGCTTCAGAAGTATTTTCTTTATAAACGTCATAATTATCATATTTTTCATTCACAAAATTAATGATTTTTCGAGACCTAGTACTCATCACCACTTTCTATACAATTATAACTCTAAATTTAAATAAAAATAACACAAGAAAAGCAACAACTTCTTAATAACAAAAAGCACACAAAAACTTCCGCACATCGCACTGTTTCGCCGTATACTGAGCCAGTTTGAACTTGCACCGAAATGAGCGCATTCGCGTCCCGCGTATATTGGTAGGAAACACTTTACTCAGTATACTGAGTGCAAAATAAATAAATGACTATACTTGATCCAGTATACGCGATTTTTTTTTAGTTATTTATAAAGATATGTTTTTTTTTCTTTTACAGGTAAATAGAAAATGATTTAATTATTGTTAATACACAAAAAAGTGCAATTCTCAAAACATGTTAGTTGACTCAGTATACTTAGGAGCCATCGAAATTATGTGCACATACTATTTTTTTTCTGAATTTCCCCAAATGCTATATACGAATTACGAATTTAACGATATTTATTCAGCACTTAGGTATTTACATACACTTGTACTTGTTAATTATACACAATGAAATATAATTAAATACAAAATATCGCAACTAAAATCTATTGCGGATTAGCTAATAGTCTGTCTGCCAGTCTAGTATCACGTCATACGTATAGTAATAACAATAATTAATTATATAATTAAAATCTTAATATAATTTAGCTCTATAGAAAGAGGCACGTCTTTAAACAGTATTTTTACTTATAAACGACACACGTCTGAGGGCACCCTTAATGGGCTAGGACCACGGCTCAGGGCATCGCTAATGCTATGAGAAATATTACTGTGACAATAATTATATTTTAAAAAACTACAGGCACTGGATCATCGGATTGGGACAGGGGGCCAACGCGTCCTCGGTCTGTCCGGCGAGGATCCTAGCCTAGCTAACCTGCAGGTTTCTCTAGCTACCTAAGTGGACGGCCCGGAGAAGAAACTCAGAAAGAAACTCCGGTTTTCTTTTTTCCGTCTTCTTTTGCTTGTTTTATCTCATTTTTTTCTATTTATTACATTTAATTATTTTAAAGGATGTGGGCTAGTGCATGCTCAAGACCGTTAGTCACTAAATTGTATTATATTATATTTTGTAACCTTTTCTAAAAAGTACTATTTAAAACAAAAAAAAAAAGGCGGCAACCTGGTAACCTTTCGCAACCTACCCAATCTGCCGCTCCGTGCAACGCCACGGGTAGCGGTGCCAGTGGATGAATTGCCTAATTCAAAATTGCAAAAACCCATCATATTAAAGTAGGTATTCTTTAAAACTTTTCCTTGTTCACATTTTTTTTTTCGTTATCTACCTAATGTCCCGAACCGGATTTCAAAATGGTGACTTCATTTTTATATTGCTTAAATTGTATTACTAAAGGTCAATCATCCAAGAATGATTTCAGACATGTCTTTGCTCGGTCTCCTGAGAATACCTATAACGAAATTCAAAGAGAAAATATTCTTTATTCCTATACACGTTTAAAATATTCAAAATCATGTTCTTATATTATAATGCGTCCCTTTTTTGCTACTACCAGTTTTAGACGTGGTAATTCTAGTAAGGAACTCGGAGCAATCCTTTTTTTTAAATAAATTTTATGTTACAATCCAACTAATATTAGGTATAAACGCGAAAGTTTGTAAGTATGGATGGATGGATGTATGGATGTTTGTTACTCTTTCACGCTAAAACTACTGAACGGAATCGGCTGCAATTTTCCACCGGGATAGGTTAAACGATGGATTAACATAAAACCATCACGCTCCGATCCACTGGAGCAGAGTAACGCGGGTAAAACCGCGGGCCGCAGCTTGTTATTAATAAAGCAGTATTGTCGGCATGTATTTGTATGTGTATCCATGCCGACGGCTCCTTTGAATTCCGCCAGGCGCACGGCGGCTTGTCCGGCGGCCCCGCCTCCGGCACTGTGTGTAGTAATTAACACACTGTGTGTAAAAATTTGATTGCTTGTTTGTCGACCGCCCTGAGCCGAGGTCCTAGCCCCACTTGCGCGGGTTGCTTAGTTTGAAGTTTTTAAACCATTTATTAAGGCTGGAGCTCTGCTCGCCTTTATGCCCGGTGAAGTAGCCTCGTAGCAAAAGCCTAGGGGACAACTAGAAAAGTCCTTCCGAAAAAAAATTGTTTGTTTGCATTGTTTTGTTTGAATAGGATCCGGAACTACTTGACCGATTACAATAATTCTTTCACTATAAGTAACCTACTTTATCCAGGAGTAAAAAAGGCTTTTTTTGCAATTATGAAGTTCCCACGGGAACGGTAGCTAAGCGCGCGGGAAGCTAATATAGAATTTAGAAGTAGTTTTAAATTAAAAGCTACTTATTAATACTTTTAATATATACAAGCGGCTTTAGTCGAATGGCTAGGGCGTCGGACTAGTGATGTTATGGTTGCCGGTTCGATCCCCACCCATTGCACTACCGACGTGAATCCACTCGTAACACAAGCATTTTGGCTTAGCACGAGGGGTTGACAAGAATACTAGTTTTTCGGGGAAGGGGATAATAGTGTGTGGAGACTTCAATGTTAATATAAGTATTTGAAGCTTCATCTGCTAGTGACAGACTCATTAATTTATTTAAATCATCTAATTTAAAACTTATTTTTAACGAACCCACTAGAATCACAGCACACTCGTCCACTTGTCTTGATAACATATTTTCAAATTGTGAAACAGGAAATTCTCAGATTTTAAATAATCTCACTTCGGACCACTGTGGTCAGTTGGCAGTATTTCAAGGCACTAAAAATAGGACAACAACTAAGATAACGTACCGACCTATTACAACTAAGCGAGTAAATATTTTGAAGGAAAACATAGTTGCAAAGTTAGATCCTTGTTTTTTGTTACCACGAAATCCGAATATCAATTATGAAACCGTATTTAATGTTGTAGAGTCTGAATTTAGAACTACGCTTAAAACGAAAACTTTCGATAGTAAATATTATTGTAAGTTTAATGAATGGGCCACTCCGGGAATTTATAAAAGTCGATCTAGATTGTATGAGCTATATGGTATGAAAGCGTATCTAGATCAGATACTGAGTTTATAGAGAAGGTTCGAAAATACTCTAAGACTTTTAAAATAGTTTGTAGCATTGCTAGAGCCAATCACATTCGACATAAAATAGAAAACTCCACTAACAAAATTAAAACTACCTGGGGAATAATAAACAAAGAAAGCGGCAAGACTTGTAATCACGATAAACGCTTAGAATTAAAAGTAAATGATATAATTATTACTAATAAAGCTGATGTAGCCCAGACATTTAATAATTTTTTTGCGGACATTCCAGTAGCCACTACGCGCTCCTTAAACTCTTCAGCCAGTGAGGCTGCGATACTTTTACGTACGACCGTGCCTGAATGCAAATCTTCTTTCGAATTCAAACATGTTACAACAACGGAAATAATAAATGTTGTCAAATCTTTTGATTCGAAAAATACCGGAGATTTATGGAGAATATCGGTAAAAATCCTTAAAGAAATAATTGATATCGTAGCACCTTATCTAATGGTAATTTTTAATGAATGTGTAGATACAGGTACTTTTCCTAACAAAATGAAATGTAGTAGGATCATACCTTTATTGAAATCTGGCTCAAAAGACGACCCAGCCAATTTTAGACCCATTTCTATTTTACCAGTGTTCAGTAAAATATTTGAAAAAATTATACTTAACCAGCTCCTCAAGCATTTTAATTTAAATAGCCTCTTGCACACGAATCAGTTTGGTTTTACAAAGGGTCATTCAACTTTAGATTCTGGGGTTGCTCTTATAAAACCCATATATGATGCGTGGGAGCATTCTCAAAATGCCATCGGTGTGTTTTGCGATCTTTCAAAAGCTTTTGACTGCGTTCAGCTCGACACGCTTTTACTAAAACTACGTCATTATGGCATTGATAATGCAGCACCCGAAATGATATCTTCGTATCTTTCACAGAGACTTCAGTGCGTTGACGTAGGTGGCGAAGTCTCTGATACCTTACCAGTCAAACTCGCTTTTTGCTGATGACACTTCACTTATTTTTAAAGTGGATCGTAATATCAAATTGATAATTTTAATTTTATTAATAGTGCACTCACACAGGTAACTCATTGGTTTACGGTTAATAATTTAGTTCTTAACGCGAAAAAAACAAAATGTATTAAATTCACTACGCCCAATGTAAGAAATACTGGACCCAATTTGATAATAAAAAATGAAGTGCTTGAAACTGTTAACTCCACAGTGTTCCTAGGAATAACATTAGATAACAAATTGAAATGGAATGCTCATGTATCGAACCTTGCTAAGAAGTTAACGTCTGCTGCTTATGCTGTCAGAAAAGTGAGACAGCTTACTAACGTAGAAACTGCCCGTATGGTCTATTTTAGTTATTTCCATAGCATTCTTTCTTATGGAATTCTACTTTGGGGAAAATCAGCCGATATTCAAAACATCTTTATCATACAAAAACGGGCAATAAGAACTATTTATCAGCTAAGTGCCAGAACCTCTCTAAAAGGTTTATTTAAAGATATAAATATACTAACGGTAGCTTCTCAATACATTTATGAAAATATAATGCATGTTAGACATAATTTAAATATACATCAAAAGAGAAGTGCTTTGCACACAATAAATACTAGAAATAAACATAAATTGTGTGCTGAATACCACCGTTTACAGCGAGTTCATTCTTCTTTTGTGGGGCTTAGTGTGCGCATGTATAATAAGATTCCAGAATATGTGCATGATTTACCTCTTAATAAATTTAAAATTGAGGTTAAGAATACCCTAATGAAAAAGAGTTATTACACAATCAATGACTATATTAATGATAAAACTGCATGGTGCCAGCAGTAAAACAAAGTCATTCTCACAATAAGTACCTATCTGTTGTAATTTTATAAGTATGTATTTATAAAATGGTTAAATATTTTAATTTGTATAGACTCACTTGTATTGGAACATGCTATGCTGAGTTAAAGTTTAGATATTTTTTATTATTATTGACTCCACAAATGCTACTGTCAGTGAGTTCGTCATGCTCCCTTTGTTTGTCATTGCTTGCGGTGGCGATGTGAGTCGGGTCGCCTCCTTCCCTCTAATATGGCGAGGGAGGCGATGGCTGTGTGCTCACACGTCATACTCGTGAACGGGTGCTGTTTGCGGTGGCTGGTCGTCTTGCTGATGGATGTATTTGAGGTGGTAGTTTTGTGTCCTCTATGACGAGAGATTTACCTCGTGTAGTTTGTTCCTTAAAAATGTGCGTGGATGTTTCCTCCGTTTTCATGTGCAAGAGGCAGTTTTTCTTTTGCTTGAGGAAATCCACTAAATACTTCGCCTACACTAATGGAAATGTTTCAGGGCGTACATCAGCGCACATGGTATTTGCAATGTAATCAATGAGATTTTGTTAACAAGCTTTTTTAAAAAAAGAAGAGACTAAAACACAACAAAAGATGACGAAAAAGAACAACCCCGGAGTTTCTTTCTTCCTTTCTTCTCCGGGTCGTCCACTTAGGTAGCTAGTGAAAGGTTGCAGGTTAGCTAGGGTAGGATTCACGCCGGCGAGGACCGCGTTGCGCCCTTACCCCTGCCCTGTGATTGAGCGCCTGTAGTCGGTGCTGGTGATCACATCCTCTTTATATATCTACCTTTTTACTTCAGTGTCACCCTGGGTCGTGCTCCTAAACCCCATAAGGGTGCCCTCAGGTGTGTGCCACTTAGATATAATGTGACCACTTGCAATTTGGATGCGGTTTTAATTTCTTCTTATAATAATGATAATTGGTTAATTGCAATAAATATCACAGGACAGACGGACGGACTTTGCAGTCTGTAGATTTGTATGATTTGCTACTACTGTTAATTACTTAGTCGGATATGTTATAGAGTAAGGATTATTTGTTAGTTATATTTTTTTACCTAAGTGCTGAATAAAATTCATTATTTCATTATACTCCAATGGCACCCTGGGACCTTTTTTGTTCAATTCTACGCTGTTGAAGTCGCGGACACGCCTACTAATATTATAAAGAGGTAAATAAAAGTTTGTGACGTTATAGGGGGTAAAGACCGTAAAGGCGACTGAGGGACATATGGCTGATGGATACGAATATCCCTCTACGATCCTGGCTTGCCAAGGTCTGTTAAGAGGAGGCCCATGTTCAGCAGTGGACGTCAACGGGCTGTTGATGATGATGATGATAGGGGGTAATCTCCGGATCTACGCGGATTAAACCGCGTGAATCCCGTTCCCGTGGAAACGTTAAACTAAAATATAGCCTATGACATTCACAAAAGACGTGGCTTTCCATTGGTAAAAAAAATTCAAAAATCGGTTCAGTAAATCCTGAGATTACCCCCTACAACGTCACAAACTTTTACCTCTTTATAATATACTAAGGATCACACGGGTCACACAGGTGCAATGCTGATGTATTATACATATAAACATTCCTCTTGAATCACCCTATCTATTAAAAAAACCGCATCAAAATCTGTTGCACAGTTTTCAAGATCTAAATGCTTAGATCTTGAAAACTATGCACTTAGGGACGGTCAGACAGCGGGAAGCGACTTTGTATACTATGTAGTGATTATAGTGATGAAGTATAAATTAATATACCTACTCTACATTATAACTTAGAAGGAAACCTTTATTTATATCAGCTTCTTTCGATATAAACAAAGGAAACCGGTCTTGGTCTGTTTGTAATGAAAACCCGGCCAAGTGCGAGTCGGACTCGCGCACCGAGGGTTCCGTACAACCCTGTTTTTATTATAAGATGTTACCAAAAATAAACGGTTTTCGCAATTTTTCCTTTATATACACATGTATGTTTTTTTTGTTGTCCGGGGGGAAATACATTTACGCATCCTCACCGCCGCTGCAGCGTAGTCGCGCGCTGGCGCATGGCGGTGGGATATGTGGGACTCGCCCTCTCCATAGCGTGGTATGCTAAACTAAACATACCACGAGGAGAGGACCCTACACCACTAAAACCCCCCGGACACTCCTTCGATCCGCCGTTGGCGGAGGCCGGGTACGCATAAGCAATCCAGCCCAAGAGAAAATAGACCTGAGTATTTTATATAAATTTCAGCTTGATATCTCCACGCGTTCCTGAGAAAAAAAGCAGACGGACAACAAAGTGATCCTAAAGGGTTCTGTTTTTTTCCTTTCGAGGTACGGAAGGAACCCTAAAAATAACAAGTTTCTACTAAATGCATGAGAATGTATTACTTATCAGTCGGTTTACGTCCACTGGTAAATGCGGTACAATAACCCTACAGTAATGAAGCGGTTTGGTTTGGTAAGAATTATTTTTCCATATTTGTAACTTTTTGTAACCAGTTACTAAATTGATTTACGAATATGGAAAAATAATTGAATATGGACGAAGGGTAATGAAGACATTTGTATCAAAGTCATAGTGATATCGTTACGAGATTAGCTTCCCGATTTAGATCAAACTTTTCAGAGGAACGGTTGGTTGTGTTTCTCCACAGAAAATGAAGATATTCTTTGCCGGGCGAGATGGTATGCTCGCGGTCGGCGGCCATTTGTTCTCTTGATGTCTTCCACGGAGACTCTAGTGAGCCCCGGGGAAACTGGTCAGGCCATAGGCCTTTTCGGTGGTATCAGGCGCCACTTGTTATAACAGGTGGGTCGTTGGGTGGGGGCCCGAGGGTCCTCGTGGTCTTGTCCTTGTGGTGAGCGCGGCTAGCGAGGTCAAGCCCGTACAGATGAGTCTGTAATGGCGACCAACGTGCTAGCGGCGCTCGATGTCATATCCGGTGGTTCATCGCTCCCTTTGACGCATGGCGAGGTCGAGCCCATCGGGGAGAAGTTCCCCGGGGGCGCCCATCAGCCAGCAGGTGAAGGGAGCGGCCATTTTGGCCAACCAATTTGCCCAAAAATACACACAAAAACATGTTTCGCACAACGACACTATAAATACTCTAGCGTTTTACTGTATAATAAAATTCACAAAAAAATAAATATTCACCACCTTAATTTACACCATTTTAAAAGGAAAGTTAAAGAACACCTGCTCTCTCTGAATTATGATGAGACAGAAGAGTTGCTAAATCCACTACAAATTTAATACAATGCAATCTCTCATATTCTCTCTCTCTCTCAGTTACACACACGCAAACACACGCTATCACCTACACAACACATATAAAACCATACTTACTACTCCATGTTTTATCTTTATTTGTTTCTCTATTTGATTAAAATAAAGGCATCGTAACTCAACTTATTCAACTACTTACTTAATTAATACTGGGAACATAATTGTAAAATGTAGACGGATTGGATGTCCCCCGTAACACAGGAATTTCCTAGCTCGGGGCCATTGATCATCGTATATTCTTAAGAACTCATGTATCTAGTTCATTAAGTCATGTTAATAGAAAATATACCGCATTGTACTTTTTTGAATGCCAATAAAACATTATTATTATTATTTGTTGATATTCAGAACTTGTATATGTTCGAATTGGCTTGTGAACTTGTATTGCGTGATACAGGTTAGTTAGGATGCTACTACAGTACTCCCCTCCGAGACTTTACTTCGTTCTTCTGAGTTAGAGTTCCAGTTAATAGGAACTGATTCCAGTGAGTCAGAATCGATGTGGGTCCCGGTGAGTCGGGACCGTTGTGGCTGCGTGCGGCGAAGCTGGCAGTGCTGCGTAGACCGGTGTGCGAGGTCGTGTACCCAGTGCCGTGGTGCTGCAGCCGTGTTGAGGAACCTAGTTGCTTGTTGGCTGTGGTTGAGCTGAATGAGGAGTAGCTGGCTGGAGTAGCCGGTTGCGTATTGTATACGGGGTCTCCAATTGTAGAGGAACGGTTGTTGTTGTTCCTCCACAGAAAATGAAGATCTCCGTTGCCGGGCGAGGTGGTATGCAGCGACCGACGGCCATTTGTTACTGTTCGGAACTTATATAGTTCGAATTGGCTTGCGAACTTGTATTGCGCGATACAGGCTAGTTGGGATGCTAGGTGATAGATGGCGCTGCTTGTCTTCTAGTGGTTTGTCCGCTACTGTAGATGTCGCTTCACTTTCATTGTTAGATTACTTGTAAAATCCTTATTAATTTCGCTTTCAACTTCAATAAGTCCTGTCGAATTTCATTGTTTTAGGTTTTTTTTGACAACTACCGTAGCGTAGTATTTGGGTCGCTTTAAATCTCGGAGGTCGTTGTTCGATCGATTCGATCCCCACGCCGGACAATAAATCTTTGTGTAGACTTTAATTTCTTTCCGTGTTTGGTTCTATCCTCTGTGCCTCGGAAAGCACGTTAAGCCGTTGGTCCCGATTGTTACAACATCATCTTAACAATTGTATAACAGTCAACGGGCAGCAGCTTTTCCTTGTGTGTTACAACATAATACTGCGGTCACCAACCCTCCCTCTAGGAGGCCTATGTTTAGCAGTGGACGTTGTAGGGGCTGATGATGATGATGATGATTCACAGCGTAGGTAGGTAGGTCTAGGATTGTACAACATGACGAAAGTACGACCTACTTTGAACGTCTTAGCTACGTACCCTAAATACATAATGTACTAGGTATTTCCACCTACATAACCTTTACAGTTTACCTCAATATACAACTAATTATTGTTAAGTTATAAATAAGTATAAAATGTCAGTTGTTAGGTTAGGTTAGTTTTATTTTTAGATCATTATGCAACCATCTTGGTTTTCCCAAAATGGTAAATGACCAAGGAATTAAATATAAAATTAGGTTTCCTTTACATTATAAACTAGCGACCCGCCCGGACGTCGGACTTGTGATCTTGTGGTCGCCGGTTCGATCCCCACTCATTGCACTACCGACGTGAACCCACTCGTAACACAAGCATGTTTAGCTTAGGACGAGGGGTTAACAAGAATATTAGTAGACTGCAAAACTCTGCTAGTAATGTTTTTTGTAAAGAATGCTGATATATTATATAGTTTCATATAAACCTTCCTCTTGAATCACTCTATTTATTAAAACAACTGCATCACAATCCGTTGTGTGGTTTTAAAGATTTAAGCATACATAGGGACAGACAGACAGGAAAGCGACTTTGTTTATATGTACTATATAGTGATATGGACATTAAAACAAAGGCTACAGCGCCTGCGTACCGGTCTTGTGGGAAACTTTTTTTTTTATTATTAAATATAGGCTTACGTTTGACCATAATCTCGCTTTATAGAAGGCGAAGATAAGGCCTAAGATGAAACACTCTTGCCTAAAAAGTGTCTGTTCACTTTAGTCTTAAAGATGTCCAGATTATAGCGTTCCGAAAAAACTGACCCCGGCAGAGAATTCCACTCCTTAGCTGTCCGCATTATGAAAGAAGAAGCAAATCGCTTCATACGTATTGAAGGAATGTCTACAACAAAAGGGTGAAACCGCTCGCCGCGCCTAGTCGTCCGGTGATGGAAGGGTGAAGGGGGTTTCAGGTTATGCAGAACCTCCACATACTCCCCGAAACGTAACCGATAAAAAACCGATAGGCAGGCTACCTCACCATAATGTATACCCTCCGTTATTGTTACGTAGTTCTTTTAAGTAAAATATTTACTAATATCATAAAGAGGTAAGATTATTTTGCATTGAATATGCTCCGTAACTGCTGGACCGATTTCAATAATTATTTCACCATTAGAAAGCTAATTTATCCAGGAGTAACGAAGATTATAATATTTAATTATGAAGTTCCGACGGTAACGGGAGTTATGGGGGTGAAACCGCGCGCGGGGAGCTATTTTATCGGGCACAAATGCAAGTAAGACGTACGTGGACATACATATTAGATGAATCATAATTTAATTAGTATTTAACAATGTTCTAAGAAATTAGATGTAAGGCAACTTAGGGTATACTTATATACTAATATTATAAAGAGGAAAGATTTGTATGTAAGTATGTTTGTAACGCATTAGACCAAAAAGAACTGGACCGATTTTAAAAATTCTTTCACCATTTGAATTTTAAATTATCACTGATTAATATAGGCTATATTTAATTATGAAGTTCCCACGGGAACGCGGGTGAAACCGCGCGCGGGAAGCTAGTATAACCTATAAATTGGTAAAGTTTGTAAGTTTGTGACGTTGTAGGGTGTAATCTCTGCAAATGGGCTACAGTCACTGTGGCCCAGGAGTCCGAGGCGCCGTATTGGCCGCGGGTGCTGTCGGGGGTCCGGATTGCTTCGAGCGTACCCAGTCCCCGCCAACGATGGATCGAAGGAGGAGGGTTTTAGTGGTGTAGGGTCCTCTTACGTAGGGTCACTCGCTTCCCGCACGCGGTTTCACCCGCGTAACTCCCGTTCCCGTAGGAACTTCATAATTAAATATCTAATAGCCTATGTTAATCAGTGATAATGAAGCATTCAAATGGTGAAAGAATTTTAAAATCGATCCAGTACTTTTTTAACCCATTCGTTACAAACATACCTACATACAAATCTCTCCTCTTTATAATATTAAGTATAGATTTGCAGTTTCATAATAAAATTATGTTTGTTTATTTATAAGTAGGTAGGTATAGCCATGGTATAGCATTCACAGGGGGCGCCCTCTTGCGCAGGTTGCTTAGTTTGTAGTTTTTAAACGATTTACTTTAAGCCCGGTGAAGTAGCAAAAGCCTCGTGGCTGCCTACGTAAGTCAATCCAAAAAAGGTAAATAAATAATAGTAAAAATATTTTCCTCTTCAAGAAACGAATAAAGGATATCATTTAAGTAGGTACATCATGATAGTATTTATATATATATTTGAATGTATGTTTATGATGCCTTATATGTATTTATTTATGTATTATAGTATGTAAGTTTATTTTTTATAATTAATTTATTCTTCATAGTCTATATTATTGCATGTTCATCTGTTTCTTGGTTTACTAACCCTACACACTATTCTTGTTCTCTTTTTGTTTTTTCCTTTCGCGGGTCTGCTGGAAGAAATAAGCAGTACCTTTGTACCTTTCTTGTATTTTAATATTTTTCTTTTAAATGTTATGTGTGTACATAAAGTAAATAAATAATAAAATTACATACCGTGGCTGTACCATGAGAACTACAATTACGACACGTCAGTAATATGAGTTTGATATTGACGTACGCATTACACCTATTAAACAACAATTTACGTCAAACCAAAGGAAATGTTTAGGGAAAAAAATCCGCAGTCATTTTCCTTGCGAAAGTGATTCATATGTTTTATTTAGGTTCAACATAATATCCGTTTCAACTAACTACCATATTTATCTTATTTTCACGAGGCTTTTGCCACCGGGCAAGTAGGTCTGCACCCTTAATAAGACTACTAACTAGTTAGCCACGAGGCTTTTGCCACATGCATGCCGGGCATAAAGGCGAGTAGGGCTGCAACCTTAATGCGACTACTAACTAGGTACTATTTAGGTATATTTGCTGAGGGGCATAGGTGGTTAGCCATGAGGCTTTTGCCACCGGGCATAAAGGCGAGTAGGGCTGCAGCTTTAATAAGACTACTTTATAGCTTCTTTTCCCGTGGGAAATGCATTAGGCACCCCTCTTGGCGATGCAACGATGATATGATATGCCACTAAGCAGAGACCACTCTATCCAACCCGCTGGAGAAGAATTCGTCCCCGAATGCGCCGCATTCCCTAGACCTCCTGACTCTTGCAAAGAACTTGCCGATGCCTTCGTAGACCCGAAGTCCGAGAGGCCCGCGAAGTCTAAAGTAGAGCGACAGTTGCACAAAACTCCCTAAAACTAAAAGTAGGTAATTAACTAATTATCTCTCAATACCTCCGCCATCGCCCTGAGGGGCTAAATAAAATTCCCCCCCACCCCCGCTTTAAAAAATAGTCTATATACCTACTACTAAGTTCTTAGTTGAAATTTATATTTGAAATATTTGTTATCAATTTATTATCAAGTGCATTCAAAAATTAAAACTTTTATAAATATATAAATAAAAAACGTCCGTCAGGCAGGGTGCCTAAAACGCCTGGATTGCTTATGCATACCCGGCCCACGCCAAGATATCCCACCGCCAGCGCGCGAATACGCTGCAGCGGTGGTGGCATGGATTTCCCCCGGACAAAAAGAAAAAGGGTGCTCAAAACGCTGGCTACATTACCAAGCTTATTCATTGCCTTTTCTCTACACTATCTGTGTACTAAATTTCATTCAAATCGGCAGCACACATTCTATCAATGTTACGTCAAACGACGTAAGGTTTCATTAAAAAGTTTATATTGTCAAAAGCATTAGAAAATTTAATATGGTGTTTAAGTATTTTTAAATTTTCTTATTTTCCGCGCTTTTTTCTTGTTTTGGATTGTCTTACCTAGGTAGCCACGAGGCTTTTGCTACTTCACTGGGCATAAAGGCGAGCAGAGCTCCAGCCTTAATAAATGGTTTGAAAACAACTTGAGCAAGAGGGCGCCCACTGTGGAGCTTGGACCTCGGCTCAGGGCGGTCGCTGGCGAGGAGATTGAGGGATTATGCCTTTTAGTATTTTAGGGGGTTTTGCGCAACTGTCGCTCTACTTTACAGTTCGTGGGCCTCTCGGACTTCGGGTCTACGAGAGCATCGGATGGTTCTTTGCAAACTAAGGTTCGAGAGGACGAGGGGGGATTTACATATAACGACATATTTAAATAAATGATTAAGGATTTTTCCAATTCATGTCTAACTGTTAACAAGTGCCTAGAATTGATAAAATGTTTATTTATTTTTATTCTTTTTTAAAAGCCTCGTGGCTAAATATAATATCTGTTCGAATAAAAAGAGGTTTAAGACGTCACAAGATCATTTATATTTTCATTGTCATGCAGAACTTGTATCAATTTTGCCTTATACTTTATACAGGATGAACTGGTTTAACAAGTTTTATTTCAAACTAGCTGCGGCCCGCGGTTTTACCCGCGTTACTCTGCTCAAGTGGGTCGGAGCGTGATATTTTGTAGCCTATATGTTAACCAATCCGTCTGCCAAGCGTGGTGACTATGGCAAATATCCTCCCACGGGAGGAGGCTCAGGTTCATCAGTGGACATTTTACGGGCTGATGATGATGTTAATTCCAGCGTATAACCTATCCCGGTGCAACATTTCAGCCAATTCCGTTCAGTTGTTTTGGCGTGAAAGAGTAACAAACATCCATCCATCCGTACTTACAAACTTTCGCGTTTATAATATTAGAAGGATTAGTACCTACCCTACTATGTTATATGTTACGGGCAATTTGATAAGTCCGGGCATTATTAATAATGGCCGGTCTGTATTAATAATGCCCGACTCAATTGGGCAATGTGATTAAAACAGCAATGAGATTAATCACTTTTCCCCGGCCATTATGAATAATACCCACCCTATCATAGGCAAAGTAATAAAATAGGTGAAATGTAGTGTTTCTGTTTTATTAAATGAAATTAAACTTACAAAATTTTATATGAGCAGCGCAAAAGGTCTTTAGGTGGTTAAAAAAAAACCTATACCTAAACCAATTTATCACATTGTCCAGCTACATACTGCCCGGTCCAAGTGATAAATTCAAGCTATCTCAAACACTGACTTATTACATGGACCACGGGCCGTCGGGCATTATTAATAATGGCCGGTCAAAGTGATAAATTAATCACTTTGCCCGTCGTCGCTCTTGGGAATTTTTAATAATGGCCGGTCGTTATTAATAATGTCTAATTAATCACGTTACCCGTTACATATATAATGCATATAGTAAAAACTTGATATTGTACCGATTAAGAACAGACACTTCAATTTTGTTTATTAGTAGGTAAAGGACAGCGGTCAGTAACATTTTGAGAGGGAAGGGCCACAAGGTGGCAAAAAAACTAAGGGCCTTACTTGTGATATATACAGGAACAAGGCGGTATTCTCTCTCCTCTCCTTTTTTCAGTTTTTATAAACCTTGTCACAAATCATCTTCAGTGCGCGTCATCTGTATGCCGTACTGTATGCCCAAGGTCTATTGACTGTTTGCCTGGGGCAATACATAATATAAACCGGGATCTTGTGCGGGTACAAGATTGTGCTTCAATTTTCCCTACAATATTTCAATTTCCGTGCACCTACCACTTTTATTCTGCACCACCCAATGGTCGACTGGGAGAGAATGCCTTAGGCGTTAAGTCCGCCTATGTACAAAGTATTTAGTGCTAAAGTTTTAAATAAAATAAATAAAACCCTAAATTCTACCTGATATATGTATTTACGAGATCGAATCAGAAATAAGGGAATACGTAGAAGAACGCGGGTTACCGAAATAGCCCAACGGATTAGTTCGTTGAAGTGGCAATGGGCAGGCCATATAGCACGGAGAACAGATGGCCGTTGGGGCCGAAAAGTACTCGAATGGAGACCGCAGATCGGCAAGCGTCGCGTAGGACCTACTAGATGGACGGATGACCTGCTAAAGGCCGCGGAATCACGGTGGATGCACGCCGCCTCCAACCGTAGCAACTGGAAATCTATGACGGAGGCCTATGTCCAGCAGTGGACATCCTATGGCTGAAATGATGATGGTATGCATCAGGTAGAGTTTAGGACTTTGGTTGTTATAAATTTTGTAATGCGTTAGTGTCGCCTCTAGTGGTATAACTTTGCAGTTTTATCCCATAATGCATTTCTCACTAAAGAACTTGCATATAAATATAACGTTACTAGATATAGTCATACATGTTTTTACGATTATGTGTCAACCTGTATACTTAAACATCTCCAGTTAGTCTAAGAGCCGTGAAAGATCAACCTTCCGCCATCTGATAACCAGATAAGACATATTTTTTGTAAAATATTATTCATTAAGAAACACACCTATGATAACTTGCCTATCAAAAATTGTCCATGGCTAATTATCATTTAATTAATTTTAATATCAATCTAGAGAAAGTAGAGGGTCGGACGTTGGTGTAACAACGGGACACAATCACTCTGCCTGAGCGAGTGTGCATGCTCTTTTAAATTTTATTTTAGTGAAAAAGAGCATTTATTTCCACAACAGTAATTTTGAACCTTCTGCATAGAATTCTTACTTCTATTACACTTTTTGTATTACATTACATCTTATTCAATATTGAGATAAAATTCATTTGGTTATCAAAAGAGTAAAGGTGATGAAAGAAAGTTGATTAAAAATAATTCAGTAAAAAATAGCCATAAATTAGTGTTTAGTGCTATTTTTCATTGAATTATTTTTTAATATGCAAGTTATCATATGTGTGTTTGTTAATGAATATTATTTTACAAAAATTATGTCTCATCTGGTTATCAGATGGGTAAAGGTTGATCTTCCACGTCTCTTTTACTAAGTTATACGTGAATCATGCAGTAATCGTTTGACCGCAGTTATGTCGCGACGCCAACCTTGTCAAGACGTCTATTGACTAATATTCTTGTGTTTACAACAAATATTAAATTAAATTAAAGAAAAGTATTGTTTTAAATAATAAAAGTAAAATTTTAATTCTGATTTTAGTTGTATAAATAAATTTAAATTAAGTTAATGTGGTAAAAAAAGGAATAATGTGGTTTAATGTTTTTATTTTGTTTTGTGTACTTGTTTACGCGGGAGCTTTGTATGAAGGTAATTGTTTTTTTTTTTTAATTTTATGACCTTTCCTTATTTGTGTCTTTCGACATACATTTAAAATCTTTACTACATAGTATAAAACAAAGTTAATTACCGCTGTCTGTCTGTCCCTATGTATGCTTAGATCTTTAAAACTACGCAACGGATTTAGATACGGTTTTTTTTAAATGATAGAGTGATTCAAAGAGAAGGTTTGCATATATATAGCAACTTCTAGATATTAATTGACATGGCGAGATGCCCGACTATCTATTGTACTCCGACGCGACGCTATTAATAAGTATTTTGACATTATGATTTCCCTGGAGAATAGATATTATGACATTATAACTGTGACATTTTAATATTGACATTTAGCATAAGTGATGAATTTAGATTTATTTAAAATACAATTAATATAAAATGTTTACTTATAACTTTGATGATGATGTAAAATAAATTTACCATAATAAATGAATATGAATATGAATATACATTAGCATTGCATCACGGGTCGATAAATAAATAATAAAATATTTATTATCATAGCGACTTTTTACAAAAAAAAAAAAATTATACAATTTGGATAGTAAGTAAACAAATAAATGATGATTATTTTAGTTATATAAAAAAAATATATTTTTAAATTGACAAATGTACAAAGGAAACAAAACAATGAGAAGAGATAGCGTTAAATCATATTATTCTAATATGAAAAATTGTCTTAATTAGGACAAACGGACGGACAAATTATAAAACCTGTTATTATCAAATCATTTAGCTACATAAGTAATCATTTTGTTTGTTTTATTCTTACACGTTGTGATTCTGAAAAGCACAAGTGTAGGTAAATTAGGGTAAATTTATTGCCAGATGGTCGGTATTCGACTGGATTGTCCCGACATTTCATATGATGTACAGACACCCGACAAAATACTGAGTAGCGAGACTTCTTTTAGAAGATATGGTTTTTATTAAGTTATCGCGACGATTATCTTAAAATGCCGACTTCACGAAATTTTGCCCCGTATTTTTTAGTTTTTTCATCTGGTAACCCTAAAGTAAATACGTAATTGCAGAATAAAATTCATAAAAAAAAAAATAATAAGCATCATAATTTTCGCCTATAATCGATTAATAATATTGACTATTTGGATACCGGTCGTAGGAGCTTTGATTGGACTTACGATTTTGTTGAATCTCAGACCAAAGAAAAAGTAAAAACGGAGCGCTTCCAGGTAACTCACTAAAGCCGGTAAAACTTAGCCTTGGCGTTAGGGTTGCCAGATGGTCGGGATTTGGCGGGATTCTCCCGAATTTTTGGATACCCTTTCGACTCCCGACGAAATAAAAAAATCTTCCGAAAAACCACTTCATTTTATAAAACAATAATTTTCGAAAATTGATTGAATTACAAGCAGTGCCGGATTAAGCCAGCTCGGGCGCTAGAGGTAAGCGAGTATGCAAAATGTGAGGACCGAATCCCACCAATGGATTTAAATTAAGAAAAGGGCAAAAATTAATAATGTGGATCTTGCTAGTCGAATATTTGGTCCATTTTTTTTTACCCCTCTACTCTTATTTGTAAAGGAAATGTATTGAGTGCAATAAATAAAAAACGATAATCGTTCTACTCAAGCGAATAGGAAACATCTTGCACATTAGGAAAAAATAACGTCGGGTATTACAGTAACGGGTTTATTTGTTTA
The DNA here is from genome assembly GCA_947037095.2 of Nycteola revayana. NCBI lineage: Eukaryota > Metazoa > Arthropoda > Insecta > Lepidoptera > Nolidae > Nycteola > Nycteola revayana. The sequence continues at coordinate 9,009,972 of OX344840.2, forward strand.
TTTTTGCTGTACATTTACAGCAAAAATAAACAACTAAACAAGGTCCACCAAGACACCATCAATGCGAAAACAAGAATATAAATGAATTATAACAGGTACATACCCCAGGCTTGAAGAGGGGATGTGGAGGGAGGGGAAGGGACCATTACGGCTGGTGACAAGATGTGTTGACAAGGTCCTCACATTTTGTATATTCAACTACCTATAGCGCCTACACTAAGAGCAACAACAAACTATAAAGTTTAGGAGGTTCGGAATGTTCGAACGAAAGGCCCGAACACTGTAAAATAGAAACAAAGTGGCACCACACTTTAAAAAAAATCTACTTGTTATAATTAGTCGTCGCTCTAGTCAGCGACCGCCCGTAGAGGTCCAAGTCCCACAAGAGTCGGGACTCTTAGGCAGGTTGCTATGTCTTTAAACCATTTAATAACACTGTATTGCTCGGTTAAGTAGCAAAAGCTACGTGGCTAACGACATTTAACCGTCCGATAAAAAAACGTACGTAATTCGACGTTATTTTTGCCACCGACGGAAACGTTAAGGCGCAAAGTTGGAATATGGCATTTTTAACTATTATACCTACTAAAATAATTGTTAATTTTGCGAATATATAACGGGTATATTGTTAATAAGCCTTAAAGTTAATGGCATCAGTAGACCAAGGAATTTCAATACAATGATAAAAGTATAAAATTTAAATTACAGATATTCACAAGGCTTTTTCTATGTTTTTGACCTAATGATGACTTAACATAGGTGTGTTATTGACACTTATTCTCGCAAAATCTTTAATTATATCAGATAAGAAATGCCAGTTTCCGACAATTTCTCCGTTAAATACCTGAAGATCGAACGTTGCGCTTTATGTGATGTATTTTATGGTTTCAAATGTTTGTTTTCAGGTGACTTCTGCGTGAAGGATGGATTAGCAGGCATTTGTAAGGGCATCGAACAATGTCCCCCCGCCATCGAGGACTTGAAAAACAGGAAAATACCACAGGTATACCTATCATTCTATACAAATCATCATCATCAGCCCATATAACGTCTACTGCTGAACATAGGCCTCCTCCCTCGGGAACGTATTTGCCATAGTCACCACGCTTGACAGGCGGATTGGTGACCGCAGTATTACAATCTATATTATAATTAATTTATATTGTCGCTAGCGACGCAAAATGCGTGTTCTGTCTATGTTATGCCAAAACAATTGTCATTATTTGGGACCATGAGCATATAACGACGAATATTATGTTGTACCACACAAGGAAACGCTGCTGCCCGTTCCTTGATATACGATTATTATAGATGATGTTATAACAATTGGGACCAACGGCTTAACGTGCTTTCCGAGGCACGGAGGGTGGTCCCTCAACCAACCAGACCCGGAAAGAAATCTTTGAATTGACACAAAGATTTCCTATCCGGCATGGGGATCGAACGCACAACCTCCGAGATTTACAGCGAGCCAAATACCGCTACTCTACGAAGGTATATTGTTTATTCAAATATTCATCCTATAAAATGAAACTTTTGCAACAACAAACTCCGTGACATAACGGTTTAAGGCTCGTCTTAAATCTCGAAGGTTGTGGATTCAATTGCCGCATCGAACAAAAAATATTTGGGTAAAATGCCTGATAGCTATCGGCGTGCCAAGTTTCAAGGCAACTCGTTGAACGAGTTAACGATCGAGCTAAGTGTTGATAGACCAGTAATATTCACCATCCGATGCCCTCGTAGACCCAAAGTCCGAAAGTCCCGCGAACTGTAAAGTAGAGCGACAGTTGGCACAAAACTCCCCTAAAATACTAAAAGTCATAATCCCTCAATCTCATCGCCAGCGACCGCCCTGAGCCGAGGTCCAAGCCCCACAGGAGGCGCCCCCTTGCGCAGATTCCTTAGTTTGTAGTTTTTAAACCATTTATTAAGGCTGGAGCTCTGCTCGTCTTTATGCACGGTGAAGTAGCAAAAGCCTCGTGGCTTACTACGAAAGTACGGGGGGGAAATGCATTTACAAATTCCCACCGCGGCTGCAGCGTATCCGCACGCTGGCGGCGGGATATGTGGGACTTGCCCTCTCCATAGCGGTGGCATATATACTTACTCATACAACGAGGAGAGGACCCTACACCTCTGAAATCCCCCGGACACTCCTTCGATCCGTCGTTGGCGGGGGGGCGGGTACGCACAAAGCAAATCGGCACCCCGAAGGCACCCGCCGCCAATAGGGTTGCCAGGTCCCCCATCCTAAAAGCCGGACAGACTAACCATTTTGGCCGGACATTTAGGTAAAAAGGCCGGACACTTTATTGAAGATTTTTAGTCTCATTATTAATGGGTACCTACGATAAAAAAATGCAAAAGCAAAAGCTTATCAAAAGGCTTTGTAAAAAGCCTAACAAAAGCCGGAAAACGATTATTTTGGCCGGACACCCTACCAAAAAGCCTAACTATGTCCGGCTTTATCCGGACGCCTGGCAACGCTAGCCGGCAATATGGTGCCGCGGGCATCTCCTGGGCCACATGACTGTGACCCATTTGCCCAGTTATAGGGACGCCCAGAGTGTGGAGGCGTCCCTACTCCTCATGGGTACACTTGACTTAACCTAACCAAAAGAGACCATGCTTCTGTTGTAACAAAATAAAAAAACACTTCAACTTCAATAAGTCCTATTGAACTTCATTGGTTTAGATTTAGGTTATTTTTATCACCCGAAACCTCGTTAGTTTATCAACTAACTAGAAAGTTGATCAACTTACGATTCTTGTTATTTTCCGGTGACATACTTCTTCAAAGTCATTTTAATCTGTGTTTTTTTGATGCTATAGTATATCTATAGCATTAAAAATCACAGATTAAAATGACTTCGAATCTGTGTTATTATTATTATTGCCCGTTCGTAGGTACAACCTCAAGCATCTTGAATTGCCATGGAATTTTTTCATTCCCGAATCCGCAATAGAAACGCTTTTGTAAAAACATGACTATTTTAAAATGTTACGTTCCGATAGTACCTTATACCTACTGACAGCAAATCATGCAATTAATAACAATGATTAAAAATCACGGTGTATATGTCATACATACATAAGCTCACGCCTGTTTCCCAGCGGGGTAGGCGTAGTTTTTTATAAAAAGATTACTAGCAGAATTTAGTAGTTTACTAGTATTGTTGTTAACCACTCGTGCTAAGCTAAAATGCTTGTGTTACGAGTGGATTCACGTCGGTAGTGCAATGGGTGGGGATCGAACCAGCGACCACAACATCACAAGTCCGACACCCAAGCCATTGGGCTACGGCTGCGGCCGCTTCAAATTTGTATACTTAGTTTTGCTTTCTTTCAGATCTGTGGCTTCGTAGGCACAGACTCCATCGTCTGTTGCGTGGACAACTCCGTCACACATCTCAACCCTGTAGCCACCACCACCGAGAAGTAATTTCATTTATGTATTTTTATTTGACAACCTTCGTAGCGTAGCGGTATTTGGCTCGCTTTAAATCTCGGAGATCGAGGACAGGAAATCCTGCCCGGCTAGCATAGGCAGCGCGACTCAAGTCTACTCTACGGAGGCCGACCAATCACATTGCAGAAACGCACTGTCACGTGACACTTTCTGCAATGTGATTGGTCGCCCACCGTAGAGTAGACTCAAGTCGCGCTGCCCATGCTAGCCGGGCTGGTGTAGATGCTATGATTTCTTTCCGGGTCTGGTTGGCTGAGGGACAACCTACCGTGCATCGGAAAGAACGTTAAGCCGTTGGTCCCGATTGTAATAACATCATCTATAACAATTGTATACCAGGGAACGGGCAGCAGCGTTTCCTTGGGTGTTACAACATAATACTGCGGTCACCAACCCGCCTGCCAAGCATGGCAAAACCCTTCCTTCGGGAGGAGGCCCATGTTCAGCAGTGGACGTTTTACGGGCTGATGATGATGATTATGCTTTTATTAATTTATTTATCAGGGTGGCCGAGGAGTTGACGTGCAAACGCAAAATTTAGATACTTTATGATGAGGAGTATCCGAATCACCCCCATGTATGTTCTACGATTTTGCGTAGTTTTCGAGATATAATTTTTTTTAAGATTGATTTCGTAAATTTCACCTTACATACTCGGACACAGTTTTTTTTGTGATAACTAATTAGCATAGTTTAACCCAACACCCTAAAAAGTATGGTTTATCTAATCATTGCAGAACTGACTTAGAATTTAAAAATGATTTAATTTACTTTCAAGGTCAGTTACAAAAAATAAACCCGCGTCAACCCTAACTTTCTTTGGCCTTGTTTTAAAGTTTAATGTCTTAGGAAGATTTTAAAATTACTTTGAAAACATAATCTCCCTATTTTAAGTTTTTTTTGTTGTTTTTTGATACTTTGAAAATTTATGAGTCCTGAGCTCAATCCCTAATTTTGAACTTTCGAATAAATTCTAAGTCAGTTCTGCAATGATTAGATAAACCATACTTTTTAGCGTGTTAGGTTAAACTATGCTAATTAGTTATCACAAAAAAACTGAACCAGAAATGTTCAACAGTACGAGAAAAAATCGAAAACTGATGTTAGGTGAAATTTACGAAAACTACGCAAAATCGTAGAACATACATGGGGGTGATTCGGAAACTCCTTATCATAAAGTATCTAAATTTTGCGTTTGAACGTCATCTCCTCGGCCACCCTGTATACAACCCTAGTACAAATAACTATACATTGCGAATTTTCACTGTACTTTTATGCGAAAGTATTTCTGTTTGTCCAACTGTTACACTATTCCTCGCATTCCCGATCCTTAGTTTGCAACGAACTCTCCGATGCAGTCGTAGAACCGAAGTCCGAGAGGTCCGCGGACTGTAACGTAGATCTTATAAGGGCTGGCCTGTACCTGGGCCAGCGGATAAGCCTGGCAATCCAACGGGGAAACGCGGCCAGCCTTCTAGGAACGCTGCCCAATGATATCGGTGTGGAGGAATACTTCGACGCCCAATGCATATAATATCGACCTAATTTTTCATGTACATATATTGTAAATAGCCTAATTATTATTTATTTTTTGTATAATTGAACTCTACTTCTTTCTTTATAAATTTTCAGTTAGTTAAAAATACTTTATGGCATGTTATAAATCAATTATATTCTTAAACTTTAATAATATATAGTTCTCTTCGATCTTATAATACTTTCCTCAAACATTGATCAACATAATAATTATAGTCCGAGTTCTGGCACCAATATTTGGGTAGGTATTTGAGGCAAGCTAAAAACTTGTTACTTGTCATGGCCTAATTTGCCGCCCACTAAATTCTGCCGCCCTAGGCTCCAGCCTACTGAGCCTTTATTTCTTGTTTTGTGTCCGGGGGTAAATGGCTAAACGTATTCCCGCGCTGGCGATGGGATATGTGGGACTCGCCCTCTCCATAGCGTGGTATGCTAAACTCATACCACGAGGAGAGGACCCTACCAACCACTAAAACGTCCCAAACACTCCTTCGATCCGCCGTTGGCGGGGGCCGGGTACGCATGAGCAATCCGACCCGAGCCTACTTAGCCTGCTGGTAAAATCACCTCTGGATACCATGCATTCTTGCGAAGAATTATACATTTTATAACACTTGCGTCGAGCATTGATCTCTAAAAACTGGCTAAACAAGTCGAGGCAGCGGAGTTTATGTTAATCATTATGGTTTCCTGTTTCTCGCGCTAATGTTAGCCATTTTCCTTATCTTGAATCAATATAATCGAATATTATAAAGAGGACGGGTGGAGGATTTGATGTGTTTGTTTGCATTGAATATGCTCCGGAATTACTGGACCGATTGTAAAAATTCTTACACCATTAGAAAGCTACGTTATCCAGGAGTAATAAAAGCTATAAATAATGAAGAAGTTCCCACGGGACCGGGAGTTACGTGGATAAAACCGCGCGCGGGTAGCTACTGTTATTATAATTGGGATCTAGATGGTTGAGGTCCTACCCTCCGGGCCTCAAGCCGTTGGTCCCGATTGTTATTACATCATCTATAACAATTGTATATCAAGGGACGGGCAGCAGCGTTTCCTTGGGTGTTACAACATATTACTGTGGTCACCAACCCTCCTGCCAAGCATGGTGGCTATGGCAAAAACCCTCCCTTGAGAGAAGGCCCATGTTCAGCAGTGGACGTTATACGGGCTGATGATGAATATGACTTCAAGGCTGTGTTAGGGCCAGTTCGTACAACCTAAATTATCTTGTATTGCAAGGCGTTAAAACTCATTTTGGCATGTACATACATTTATGATTGCTGTCACCTTCAAGGAAAGTGTTTTGTAAAAACAAAACATGCCTTTTTTAATGTAAATGTTACGTGTCGATAATAATACTGATGGCAAATCGTCCCGCGAAATCCTACTAATATTATAAACGCGAAACTTTGTAAGTATGGATGGATGGATGTCTGTTACTCTTTGACGCCAAAACTACTGAACGGAATTGGTCGAAATTTCGCACCAGGATAAGTTATACGTTGGCTTAACATATAGGCTACAAAACATCACGCTCCGACCCATTAGAGCAGAGTAACGCCGGTAAAACCGCGATGCCTTAAAAATATATATATGTCACCAGAAAATAATACGAATCGTAAGTTGATCAACTTCCGTGCCACTCATATTGTTACCTTTAGTTGCCAGTTTCAGTGAACGCGCATAATTATTATATTATTTACTTAATTGTTATGACACTTGACCTAACCTAACGAGACTATGCTAATGTTGTAACAAAACAAAAAACGTTTCGTATTTTTTAAACCACCCGAAAACTCGTAAGTTTATCAACTAACTAGATAGTTGATCAACTTACGCTTCTGATTATGTTACGGTGACATATACTGGGTGACTTTTTTACCGTCTTGAAAATAAAAGGGCGTCATATGTATATGAAACAGATGTCTAATGTATAGTTATTTTATCTTCTTTTTACTGACATAGAGTAAAAATCATAACGATAATAATACGTACCTAATTAGGTAGTTACGTTATGTTAGTTAAAATAGGTGCCTATAGCAGTGATGTACAAGTTAGGGCCAGTTCGTACAACCTAGAGTCCGAGTCTCTTTGCCTAGAGCTCGGTGTCGTTTACAGGGCTCGCCTCGTATGTATGGCGCCCGACGACTCGGGAGTCTTTTTCAGAGCTCGAGCTTTTTTGAAGTCTCGAGTCCTTTTTGAAGGCTCGAGTCCTTTTCGAAGGCTCGAGCTCTTTTTAAGGTTCGAGTTCTTTTGAGGACTCGAGCCCTTTTTGAAGGCACGAGCCCTTAGGATAGGGGTAGGGTAGAGGTAGGGTAGGGGTAGGGCAGGGTTAGGGTAGGGGTAGGGTAGGTGTAGGGTGGGGGTAGGGGTAGGGGCACTCATCGCTAAAATTGACAGAAAAATGATTAAAGTCCCTGTAATGCAAAACCAAAGCGATATACGATAGTATAGCTTGTCTCGATATTCATCACTTGCTAAAACAAAACGTCTCATCAACCGCTCCAAGTCAAAGCCGCAATGTAATAAGAATGTTTTATTTTTCTCAGATTTAGTATTGCCAGGTATTACTGAGGGTATTAGATTAAAAATAATTGTTTTTTAAATTAATTACGCATAATCTTAATCACAAAATGACTTAACGATGGAAGGAAACGTTTACTTTATTTTTTCTCCTCACATTTGAACAGTTTTTACAATTAATAACAGTACAATTTAATCTTTTTTTTCGCACAGACATATGTTGTTAGCCCCGAGGCTTTTGCTACTTCACCGGGCATAAAGGCGAGCAGAGCTCCAGCCTAGATAAATGGTTTAAACACTACAAACTAAGCAACCTGCGCAAGAGGGCGTCCCCTGTGGGACTTGGACCTCGGCTCAGGGTGGTCGCTGACGGGGAGATTTAGGGATTATGGCTTTTAGTTTAGGGGAGTTTTGTGAAACTGTCGCTTTACTTTACAGTTTGCTCTACTTTACAGTACCCGAAGTCCGAACTTCGGGACTACGAGGGCATCGAAAGGTTACCAGCACAATTAACCATTTTAGTATTTTTACCTGACGTCCGACTAGCTCTGTACACCGAAGCAGACTGATCGCGAAAGTGGCTTCTTACGATTTTTGTACGTAAGCTAGGCACGCGAAGTACTTAGTTCAAGTTGCACAGGTAGTCACAGACAAAAAAAAAAGTGTCCTCTCCTCGTGGTATGAGTTTAGCATACCATGCGATATGGAGAGGGCGAGCCCCAGTCCCCACATATCCCGCCGCCAGCGCGCGAATACGCTGCAGCGGCGGTGGGAATGCGTAAATGCATTTGCCCGGATAACAAAAAAAAACTACAGCTGCGTCAAAGTTACGGCATCTTACAGTTTGCATACACTGCTGAGTGATAGCGAGATGATGACAATTATCTCGTAAGCCAATAACAGAGTTTCACGAAATTCATAAAGCTAGGTTAACTAGAAAGTAGCGAGGGAAAACAAAAGAAAAAACTTAGGTAAATAAGTAAATTCTGCAATAATAGGCAAAATGCAAGTTGACATTTTATAAAGTCATCGTTTTTAATATCCGAGTTACAAACCACGCAGGATAACATGTTGACGATAATTTGGTACAAGTGCACTGACGCGAAACTCAAACACACGCACTGGTATGTTAGACCGAGACAGCAATTATGGCTACTATCTCTTATCGTAGCGGTGAGGAGCGCGGGTACCCCGCACGCTGCAGTCAAACACCAATACACCACTATTCACTTGTGTTTGTAGAATTATCCTTTATAATTGGCACAGACTTCACACAATAATAACTATTATTGCTTAAGGGATTAAGCACTATTATCGCTTAAACTTCCAACGGTCAAGATCCGCCACGTTCACATCTAGCGACAGTTGCGGGTTAGAAGGCTCTTTTGAAGACTCGAGTTCTTTTGAAGGCTCGAGCTCTTTTGAAGGCTCGAGCTCTTTTGAAGGCTCGAGCTCTTTTGAAGGCTCGAGCTCTTTTGAAGGCTCGAGCTTTTTTGAAGGCTCGAGGCTTGGCTCAAAAAGATCGCGGCTCGGTTAGGCTCGGGACTCCGAGCTTACCGAGCTCACTGAGTCTTGCGATTCCGTCTCGAGGCTTCACAAATAACGCTCGACGCCTCGAGGCTTGTACATCACTAGCCTATAGTACTAGGCCACAATCAAATATGAATGAAAAGAGTGAGCGAAATAGCGGTACTACCTACTTAGGTAGGCATTTTTACGGTTACGATTTCTACTCTAGGCCAGTAAAAAACAATGACATCTAAAATAACTTACACATCTATTTCACATACATATCACGCCCTATTATTTTCAAGACGGTAAAAAAAGTCATCCAGTATACATTCAATTGAGAAGCGGCCGTAGCCCAATGGCTAAGGCATCGGACTTGTGATCTTAAGGTCGCTGGTTCGAACCCCACCCATTGCACTACCGACGTAAACCCACTCTTAACACAAGCATTTTAGCTTAGCACGAGGGGTGAACAAGAATACTAGTAGACAGCAAAACAGCTAGAAAAAAAAAAAGTATATATATTTTAGACATAACGACGTCCCCCGCCATATGTCGGCTTTTCGCGGTCAGCTCAAAAACTGAAAACTGAATATTAAGGACTGATAAAATACTTATATAACAGGTCGTACACCCCGGACTACTCGGGGTACTCCCCTGATGTCCCGGACTACAAGGACACGAACACACAGCGGGAAGACTGCGAACCTGTCCCGCCTACCTACACCATTCCCAAGACAGGGAAGAGGGCTCTTGACAGTAAGTAGCACCCTTACTCCCGGGCAAATGCTTTAGATAAGACCCCTTTTTTTTTGGACGGACATATGTAGTTAGCCACGAGGCTTTTGCTCCTTCACCGGGCATAAAGGCGAGCGTTTCCAGATTATCCGATCCGGTGTCCTATGCCTTTTGGTGTCGAAACATTGAGCAGAGCTCCAGCCTAGATAAATGCGCAAAAGGGCGTCTGTGGGACTTGGACCTCGGCTCAGGGCGGTCGCTGACGGGGAGATTAAGGAATTATAACTTTTAGTTTTTTAGGGGAGTTTTGTGCAACTGTCACTCTCGGACTTCGGGTCTACTAGGGCAACTAGGGCATCAGATTTGCAAACTAAGGGTCGGGAGAGTGAGGGGGGACAAGTCGCGTTTGCGGGCGCACTCTTCTCCGGCGGGTCGGATAGAGTGGTCTCTGTGTAGTGGTGTAGTTCTTACAGTCTCTGAGAAAAGATACCGGCCGTTAATGCGGTTAGGACTTATGTTAATAATAAAGCAAGGGGGCGACAACCTACAGTGTCATTTGAGAACATTGTTACTCCGAGAAACGTTTAATCATCATCATAAGCCTGTACAACGTCCATTGCTGAACAAAGGCCTCCTCTCAAGGGAGGGTTTTTGCCATAGTCACCACGCTCGGCAGGCGGGTTGGTGACCGCAGTATTATGTTGTAATACACAAGGAAGCGCTGCTGCCCGTTCCCTGGTATACGATTGTTATAGATGATGTTATAACAATCGGGACCAACGGCTTAACATGCTTTTCGAAGCACGGAGGCAGTCCCACAGCCAACTAGACCAGGAGAGAAATCTTAGAATCTACACAAAGATTTCTTGTCCGGCGTAAGGATCGAACTCACGACCTCCGAGATTTAAAGATCGCTACGCTACAGAGGTTGTATTCAAAGCTTATAATTTCATTTATTCCTTTTTCAGAATGTATTGAATACCAGGAGAAATTCGTGTACCCTTGTGAGAAGGGCATCGCTCTGATGCCAGGGTCCAAGAGTAGAGGCACTCACTGTCACCACAGTACCACCGAGCTGATCATCGGGGGGGAGAAGGCTAAGGAGCATGAGTTTCCTCATATGGTAAGTGGTAACCAGCACTGCATACCTTCTGTAGCCTTGCACTGGTTGCTTCATCATCATCAGCCCGTATAACGTCCACTGCTGAACATAGGCCTCCTCCCGAGGGCGGGTTTTGTCAGTCACCATGCTTGTTGTAACACGAGGGAACGCTGCTGCCCGTTCCCAATTGTTACAGATAATAAAATAATAATCGTAACCAACGGTTTAGCGTGCTTTCCGAGGCACGTTGGGTAGTCCCTGAACCAACCAGACCCGTAAAATAATATTAGATTTAACTCAAAGATTAGTAATATTGTGTTAACTTTTGGTATGCAATGAAGAGTCATGTCTTACTCCTATTTTTATAAAAGTGGAACCCTAAAAGCCGATGCTGTCGTAGACCCGAAGTCCGAGAGGCCCGCGAACTCTAAAGTAGAGCGACATTTGCACAAAAATTCCCTAAAATACAAAAAGTCATAATCCCTCAATCTCATCGCCAGCGACCGCCCTGAGCCGAGACCAAGTCCCACGGGGGACGACCTCTTGCGCAGGTTGCTTAGTTTGTAGTGTTTAAACCATTTATCTAGGCTTGAGCTCTGCTCGCCTTTTTGTCCGGTGAAGTAGCAAAGATTCGAGGCTAACTACGTATCATCATCATTAGCCCGTATAACGTCCACTGCTGAACATGGGCCTCCTCCCGAGGGAGGGTATTTGCCATAGTCACCACGCTTGGCAGGCGGGTTGGTGACCGTAGTATTATGTTGTAACACACAAGGAAACGCTGTTGCCCGTTCCTTTGTATACGATTGATATAGATGATGTTATAACAATCGGGACAAACGGCTTAACGTGCTTTCCGAGGCACGGAGGGAAGTCCTTCAGCCAACCAGACCCGGAAAGAAATCTTAGAATTTATTCAAAGATTGCTTGTCCGGCGTGGGGATCGAACCCACGACCTCCGACTACGTATGTCCGTCCGAAAAAATCAAATCTCTTTAGTCCGAAAAAATCAAATCTCTTTAGTCTCTCCGAGTGCTGGTTTACTTTGCACAGCAGGTAAGCATTGCCATTCAACGGGGTAATGCTGCCAGCATTCTAGGAACCTTGCCAAGTAGAATAGATAAATCGATTCGATCATTTAATTATTATATTTACAAAAACTCAGGTCTATAAAACCAAACAAAGTCAAACTGCCTACAAGTAACATTTCGTCTCCAGGTGATGGTCGGCTACGGCAACTCAAGGGGTCCATTGATCCTGCAGTGTGGGGGGGCTATCATCAGCAACACCTTTGTCCTTACGGCGGGACACTGTATAGCCAGCAGAGAACAGTCAGTATTACTTTTTATTTTATCTGAGGCACAAAACTACACTACACTATTTACAATCTAGGTCTAAACATTTAGACCTAGATTGTAACATAACACTATGTGCAACACTACATACTTAATATAAAACAAAGTCGCTTCCCGCTGTCTGTCTGTTCCTATGTGTGCTTAGATCTTTACTAGCTGCGCCCTGCGGGTTTACCCGCGTTGCTCTGCTCCAGTGGGTTGGAGCGTGATGTTTTGTAGCCTATATGTTAATCCAGAGTATAACCTATACTGGTGCAAAATTTCAGCCAATTCCGTTCAGTAGTTTTGGCGTGAAGGAGTAACTAACATCCATCCATCCATACTTACAAACTTTTTAATATTAATAGGATAACTACATGACGGATTTGGATGTTTTTGTTAATAGATATATGTATAATAAATACATAAGCATTGCAACCGTGCGATGCCGGGGCGGGTCGCTAGTACTACATAAACTATAAATCTACTATATAAACTGTTTTGAACACTGCACTGGTATGCTTTGAGTTAAGGGAATCCGCACTGAATCCAGAATGGATGGAGGGGAATGGGTGGAAGATGCCCTTCACCAATCACAGAGATTTATTTAGAAATATTTTGGTCAAAAATGTCAATAACTTTGTGATTACATTTTTTTTGAATACTTTATGGAAAAGAATACCGCTTACTAAATTTTAAAATTGATATTAATAAATTTAGACCACAGGCAGGACTCGAACCTGCATTTAAGGTATAGCCGCTAATACCTTTTTAAATTTTCTAATAATACATAATTAGAATTTAAAAAGGCGGTTTAGTATTCTAAATTTGTTCTAGTTTTCCGTGCGGTTTACTTATTACCCCTATATTATTACAATAGAGATTTTAAACTTTTCAAATTCTGACGAGTAAACTCTACAACTATTCTTTAATATTTTTTTCGGTGTTGTACCTTTACATACAGTACTTTGTATAATCATGATTAATTTAAAAGTTCTTTAATCATGATTCTTAAATACTTGTTCACTTAAATTAGACAATCAGTTAAATATCAAAATTTAAATCGTCCTGACAAGTAGGTATGTAGGTTATTTGTAGCCAGGAGGGCTTTTCTCCTTTGTTGCCCCGGGGCCTCCGCACATCTTAATCCAGCCCTGTGTATTATACATAATACATATATAAAACTTCCTTTCGAATCCCTCAATCTATTAAAAAAAACCACATTTAAATCCGTTGCGTAGTTCTAAAGATCTAAGCATACATAGGTACAGCGGGAAGCGACTTTGTTTTATACTATGTACCTAGTGATAAATGCTGTGTGTATCACTTTTTTACTAAATACATCAATATTTTTATGTAAATATATAATACATTTTCGATAATATATTGCGATGCAACGGTTAGAATATTTATTTCTTTAATTTTTTCTTGCAAGCGGGCGCAAGTATTTAAATCACGGCCCACTTTTGCAAAATAAAAATGCTGTTAATATCCGCGATAATATAATGATAGGACGAGTATTGTTTTTTTGGGTTGAGGGTTGTTTTTCGAGATTATGTATGTTTCGAGCACACCGAATGCGTATGCGTTACTACGGCGTAATCACGCCGTCGACACGCTCGTAGTTACGGCGTAACCCGATGTCACACCGGGTTACGCATACGCTTACGCATCCGAGCCGAGTACGCAACGCACATGGCCTATTGCGTACCCGGCTGCGGCAGCCATATTTTATTCTGTTTTTGAAGGTTGTGTTGTGCACGATGTCTGACATGACGAGGAAGAAGCAATATTAATAATATTGTGCCAGAATAATCCTGCGGAATATATACATTTATACGATGCATTTTTGTAGAATTTACTTTTTGGATTGTAGATACATTCATAAATAAGCACAATTTCAATAAGTTTTTCTTTCTTATCTCTATTCATTACAAAAACAATACAAAACATCACTACGTGCCAGTATATCTGTAAAAATATACAACTGACTGCAAGTTACGTGCGTAGGGCTACGCACAGCAAAGGTACGTGCGTGTACACGCACGTACCTTTGCTGCTCGGTGTGACGTCCAATAAGGCGCGCCATTGAATACAACGTCATCATGCAACGTTGCCGCTCTGCTCTGCGTAAGGTACGGCGTAGGTCACGCAGTCAGTTTGTGCCTTGGGAGCTGCATTGCGTAGGGCTACGCATTACGTCTACGCGCACGTCTATGTTACGCAAGCGGTGTGTCCTGTCTCATACGGTTCCATACATTACAACTCAGCGGTACGTGCACGTCTACGCTTACGTCTACGCATACGCATCCGGTGTGCTCAAGGCAAATTGTTTGGCACGCTCTGCAGCCTGAACAGCTTGAGAGGTGTCGTTAGATTCGTGTTTACAGTATTATAGACACTGGGTACCTATAACCAATTTTAAAAAAAACTAAATGGCGGATTTTGGCGCCAAATTAAAATGTGTAGCTCGCTCCGTAGACTCAACGGCTTGATGGATTTTAGCTTGAAATGTGCCGTTAGATTCGTGTTTACAGTGAGAATGACTGAGTATATCAAAATAAATTTTAAATCGGGTTTTTTAGTGTGTTAAATTATATTTTTTTTTATCAAGACACAAAGGTTGTTGTTGTTAGTTGCTTATCTCTAAGATTATACTGCCCTTGTACCACAGGTTGAATGCTACTTACGTGGTGGTAGGAGCACTGAACCGGACCGAGGCGAGAGACCCCTCCAAGGTGTACAACATCAAGAACGTCATCAAACACCCCTTGTACTTTCCCCCTGACAAATACAATGACATCGCGTTATTCGAGCTGGAGAGACCGTGAGTATCCGTTATGAGCCACTTTCTTTTCTGACTCATCATCATATACAGCCCGTATAACGTCCACTGCTGAACATGGGCCTCCAG
Organism: Nycteola revayana; assembly: GCA_947037095.2. NCBI lineage: Eukaryota > Metazoa > Arthropoda > Insecta > Lepidoptera > Nolidae > Nycteola > Nycteola revayana. The sequence goes on from OX344840.2 coordinate 9,025,106, forward strand.
CTGAGGGAGGGTTTTTGCCATAGTCATGCCACGGCAAAAAATCGCGATTGTTGTATTGGGAGTCCCCACTTAAATATTTGTTTTATTTTGTTGTTATAGCAGCAACAGAAATGCATCATTTGTGAAAATTTCAACTGTCTAGCTATCGCGGTTCTATAATTACAGCCTAGTCGCAGACAGACAGACAGCGAAGTCTTAGTAATAGGGTCCCGTTTATACCCTTGGGGTACGAAACCCTAATGAGTAACTTAAGGCTAGTCATTATTACAATTGGTCTTAATAACCTGGTTGTGGCACTTCTGCTGCAGGATCAAATTGGACCAGTTCACAGTACCAGCGTGTCTCCATGTTGGGGACGAGGTGAATGACACGAGGGTGCTGGCGACGGGGTGGGGTCTCACCAAGGATAAGGACAAGACTTCAGAGTCTGAGGTTCTTCAGAAGGTAGGCACGATGCTAATAGTATTACAAATGGCATTGGATTAAGAGGAGGAGCCCTTTGTTTTCTTTAACTGTCAAAATCCAGTGGGACTGTCGCAGGACACACTACACAGAGACCACTCTATCCGATCCGCCGGAGAAGAGTGCACCCGCGAACGCGACGCGTACCCCCTAGTCCTCCTGACACTTAGTTTGCAAAGAACCATCCGATGCCCTCGTAGACTCGAAGTCCGAGAGGCCCGCGAACTGTAAACAGAGCGACAGTTGCACAAAACACCACTAAAATACTAAAAGTCATGATCCCTCAATCTCATCGCCAGCGAACGCCCTGAGTCGAGGTCCAAACCCCACAGAGTTTGTAGTTTTAAACCATTTTATAAGGCTGGAGCTCTGCTCGCCTTTATGGCCGGTGAAGTAGCAAAAGCCTCGTGGCTACATATGAATGTCCATCCAAAAAAAAAATGTCGCATGTCATCTTAAGTTGCTCTTTTAGGCACGGGTAAATCACCAACACGAGAGTGACTGATTTTATTGCGACAAATTTTATTTTAGCCCTGCGGCTTTTGCTTCTTTACCGAGCATAAAGGCGAGCAGAGCTCCAGCCTAGATAAATGGTTTAAACACTACAAACCAAGCAACCTGCGCAAGAGGGCATCCCCTGTGGAACTTGGACCTCGGCTAAGGGCGGTCGCTGACGGGGAGATGGCTTTTAGTTTTTTAAAGGGATTGGTGTGCAACTGTCGCTCTACTTTACAGCTCGTGGGCCTCTCGGACTTCGGGTCTACGAGGGCATCGGAAGGTTCTAAGCAAACTAATGGCAGTAAGTCATGCTTCAAATAGAAACAATTGGGAACAAAACTGACTATACGAAGTCTTGTTTGAGTAATTTAAGCCGAGTAATAACACTCGGTGTCAAAGGTTAACGTTTCCGTGTTCATTATTCTACACCAGCTATCCTTAAAATCATCGGTCCATTTTGTCTTCCCAAGTGTGTTGAAAGAAGCAACTAAGGGACATCTACCTGCTGGATGACCAGCAGAATCTATGAGCTCACAGTTCAGTTCATCTTACTACGATCAATCCGCCTGCCAAACGTGGTGATAATAGCCGAGCTGCTAAGCCAGCTGGCTTGCCAAGTTCTAGAGGATTCTCATGTTCAGCAGTGCTCGTCAACGGGGTGATAAAGTAAAGTAAAAAGTGTGAGTGGCACAGTCGGAAGGGGAAGACCTCGACGAACGTTCTGACCAAATCGGAGACATCCTCGCAAAAGGTCAAATAAGATCCACCATAAACCGACGTGCTTGTATGAAGAATGTTATGAGAGTGAATGAAGCCAAAGATGTGTGTAGGGATCGTAGCAAGTGGAGGTCCATTGTCTTTGCCTACTCCGCTGGGAAACACACGTGAGCTTATTTATGTATTAAAAAGGGCAATCTTCATAAAAAAAGAATTTAATATTACAATTAAAAGTTAAAAGTAAAAAAAACATATTAAGTGTTAATTCCGTTAAAAAATGTGTCTAGATGCTGTAATGCAATTGTTTGCGAATCCCTCCCACCCTCAAAAATTTTGCACAATGCTTAATTAGCCGAATACCCTTTATTCATTGGGTCTTCGGCTGGTGATTGTAATTTTTCACGTTGTTACTATCTCTCCTGCACATTGTACATACATTTTGCGGGAGGCAACAAATTGCTTATAAAATATAGACACATTTTTAGCGGAATTAGCACAAAACATTTTTGTCTTCCTTATTGATTCTATTAATTATATAAAGGACAATGTTATCCGAAATCGATTATTTTCCAGGTGATTCTCGAGAAATTCCATGACCTGGAGTGTGCTGGGAACTTCATCCCAAACCGGAACCTGGAGCAGGGCTTTAACTCCTACACGCAGACGTGCTACGGACACAAGACGAAGGCTAGAGACACCTGCAATGTAAGATCACTACCGTTCTTTGCCACCATCAGCTTTTACAAAACCACCACGAATATTGAAATATTTCATCTTTTCCTTGGCGCGGTCGCAGCCTGAAATTTTGGGGGGCATTTGACTTTATTGCACAATATAAAATTTTGGCTCGCTTTAAATCGAAAGATTTCCTGTTCGGTGTGGGTTCGATCCCCACGTCGGACAAGAAATCTTTGTGTAAATTCTAAGATTTCTTTCCCGGTCTGGATGGTTGAGGCACTACTCTCCTGCCTCGGAAAGGAGCCGTTGGTCCCGATTGTTATAACATCATCTATAATAATCGTATATCAAGGAACGAGCAGCAGCGTTTCCTTGTGTGATACATCATCAAAGAGGGTATTTGCCTAGCGTGGAAATTACCCTCCTTCGGGAGGACGACCATGTTCAGTGGATGTTTTACGGGCTGATGATGACGATGATGAGATTCTTCTTTCCTTCCAGGGTGACAGTGGGGGTCCTCTCCAGATAAAGAATCAGAAGATCCACTGTATGTATACTGTAGTTGGGGTAACATCGTTCGGAAGGAAATGCGGTGAGATCGACCGGCCGGGCATGTACACGAAAGTGGCGCCCTACGTGAGTTGGATTGAAGATATCGTGTGGCCTGAGGGCTAGGCTCATACTTCAACTGGCGCCAATGACTTCAGTAGATCAGGGGGCCGAGACTGCTATATTTTTTAAGTATTGTGTCACCGCAGTGCCATTATGATATCATTATGCCAAAAACGATAATCTACTAATCTCACTATGGTGTCGGCGCTGGAATGGCAGTCGGTGTTGCTACCGCAGAAAAAGGCCGTCAACAGAAGTAGCAGGGGAGATGGTTAGGGTGATTGTAATGTTTATTTAGGCGATTTCAAAAGTTATATCATTATATTAGCATTATGCACTCCTTTCTATGTAAACTATAAGTGTGCGAAATTTCATCGTCCTCCCTGCGCGCAATTTTCGTAAAATTAGCTACAAAGTTTTCCCTTTACGTGTTAGTATGTAGATATTTATACAATAATCACAAGCTGCACCCTGCGGTTTTACCGTTACTCTGCTCCAGTAAGTCGGAGCGTGATGTTTTGTAGCCTATATGTTAATCTAGCGTATAACCTAGCCCGGTGCAATATTTCAGCCAATTCCGTTCAGTAGTTTTGGCGTGAAAGAGTAACAAACATTCATCCATCCATCCTTCCATACTTACAAACTTTCGAGTTTATAATATTAGTAAGATTTGATACGTAATCTCACAGTGGACACCAAATAGATGTGCAATGTATGAAGACTAACAAAATATAATTAGTCCGTCCGTTTTATTAATCAAATCAATAAATAAATACAAAGATACAGAGCAACAACAAACTATAAAGTTCAGGAGAGAGGGGCTTGTGACGTCTAGGTAAAATTGTACTTATAAGTGACGTCACACGAAATTTGAACGCGCTGTATCTACGTCATTGTTTGTTTGAGGAACGAAACAAAAAGTACGAGTCATATATTCGTTGGTAATCTAACTGACGGACTAAATAGAGTTTTTTATTCTTCATGCCTATAATTATGTTCTGAATGCCCAATATGTATTAAGAAGTCAATATCTGGCACCTTATGTTTCTTGGATTGAAGATATCGTATGACCAAAAGATATCTTATGGCCTAAATATATCATATCGCCTAAAAATCATGTGGCCTAATCTGTATTAAGAAGTCAATATCTGGCACCTTATGTTTCTTAGATTGAAGATATCGTATGACTAAAAGATATCTTATGGCCTAAATATATCATATGGCCTAAAAATCGTGTGGCCTTTTAATATACCTTCACAAGGAGTTTTGCGAATGTTTAAGTGAGTGAACATTTTGGATAATACTTAAGTTGGTACCTAAAGTTAATTTTTTACTTTTGAGATTAAAAAACATTGTACTAATTTAAAAACTGTATTTTTATTTGCCTTTCTTTATTATTTTCCATACATACTAGGTGATTCATCAGAAATTAAAAACCGGCCAAGTGCGAGTCGGACTCGCGCACGAAGGGTTCCGTACCATTTTAAGTGCCTACCTGTTGACGTTATTGACATCAAACAAAAAAGGGAAACAATAAAAAAAGATTTTTGTGTCGGAACCCCCTTAAATACATATTTTTTTAATTTTTAGTATTTGTTGTTATAGCAACAAATTATTTGTGAAAATTTCAAGCCATCGCGCTTCTTGAGCTGCTGAGTGACATACCTACAGGGAAGTCTTAGTAATAGGGTCCTATTGTTACCTTTCGGATACGGAACCCTAAAAACGTATTCGCTACTTAACGTTTACATGCATCCAAAAAATATATCATCATCATTTCAGCCGTAGGCCTCTCCATAGCTCGTTGAGCGACTCTGAGCCAGTTCAAAAGGCCTATAGTGAAGCACCACGTTTCGGATCCATAGGTCATCACACACTGGTTGAAGACTTTCGTCTTTAGGCATTGAGGAATTTTGGACGAAAAGACACTGCGAAGTTTTCCGAACAAAAAATATATTAAACATGTACATTTATTAAGTTTGTAGCTTCAATAATACAGTTACAATAACATAGGAACAATAAAACTTAAGTAATGAAGTCGTTTTGCATTACAATAAAACTAAAGTAATGAAGTCGTTTATATCGAAGTCATATTGTTGGGATATGTTATATGGGACCTGGAAGCTTAAGCCTCCAGTTCTCGTCTTATTCGATCGAGGTTCTTGCCATAGTCACCACGATTGGCAAGCGGATTGGTGACCGCAGTCGTACGTGTTATGTTGTTGTACAGGGTAACGCTGTTGCTGCAGAAAATGTTATAACAATCGGGACCAACGCGCAACGGCTTAACATGCTTTCCGAGGCACGGAGGGTAGAGTCCCTCAACCAATTAGACCCGGAGGGAAATCTAAAATGTTACACACAGATTTCGATTACAAGGGGTTGATTCTACGACAACCCCTCAACAAAATCTCGGAGGACGTGGATTCGATCCGCACGCCGGACAAGAAATCTTTGTATAAATTTTAAAATATATTTCCAGGTCTAGATGGGTGAGACCCTTCGTGCCTCGGAAAGCACGTTAAGCCGTTGTAAGCCAGGAATAAATCTTCAGAATGTACACAAAGATTGACGAGGTATTAAAAAGGTTATCTTTTTTTTAGTTTTTGTTTAATTTGTCGTATGAAATACTGGTTTCATCGTATCCCAGGCCTGGGGCACATCAGTACAAAGGAAAGTTCACAAAATCAAAGATAAATAGCTTTACGTTTGATTATTGATCTCTGTTTAGCTGTGCAATTATTAGGTTGTGGTTTTTTACCAAATAAAAATATATTTTTTGTACCATTGTACATTGATGACACATGGAGCTAAGACGTGGTCTCTTACGTGCCTCATAAGAAAGCTCAAAGTCGCTCAGCTATGGAAAGAGCTATGCTCGGTGAAGCTCTGCGCGATCGAATCAGAAATGAAAAGATCCGCAGGAGAACGAAGGTCGCTGACATAGCTCAACGGACTAGCAAGCTGAAGTGGCAATGGGCAGGACACATAGCTCGAAGAACTGACGGCCGATGGAGCAGAAAGGTTTTCGAGTGGAGACCACGAACGTCTGCACGATGGACCGACGACCTCATAAAGGTCGCTAGCGATCGTGCCCGCTGGAAATCGATGGGGGAGGCCTATGTTCAGCAGTAGCCTATAACAGGCTGATGATGATGACCATTGTACCCCAACTGTCTTGCGCGCTGTCACCCGCGTGACTCCCGATAAATGGGCTATTTAACACTAAAATAACATAAAAAAAATCGGTTTATTTTTTGCTAAGGTTAGCGCGTTTAAGCAAACAAACTCTTCAGTTTTATATATCAGTATATAGATTATAACAATACTACAAATTTTATGGTTTACCTAATTTTGAATATCGATCGACTAGAGCCTATAAGGTCCGGTCAAATTAGACCAAAAAATAAGAGTAAAGCTACATAAATTCCCACCAAGCTGAAAATCGATAAGACTGTTTAAAATACAATGAAAAATAAAATTTGAAAGACTTCTGTTGACGGCAGGGGAGATGGTTAGGGAGATTGTAATGTTTATTTAGGCAATTTCAAAACTTTTAAATGTATCATTTATATTATATTCAACGACGCTAATGTCATCGTAGCGTCATATTCACACCATTATGACGTCACTAGGATTAGTAGATTACCAAATGGGAAGAAACCGACCATTGAACTGTTATTGACAGTTCATGGACACGTCATTACTATAGTAGACTCGGGGCCCTGCACTATCGTGTGGTACCTACAACATAATACTGCGGGCACCAACCCGCCTGTCAAGTGGGGTGACTATGATACATACCCTCCCTGAAGAGGCATGGCTATGTTCAACAGTAGACGTTATACGGGCTGATGATGATGACGATGAGCGTAGGAGAGGATAAGACCTCGGCTCAGAGCGCGAATTAACTACCAAATTCAAATCTACGTTTCACAGAATTTTTTAGACGTTAGCGATGTTAACTGCGGTCACCAACCCGCCTGCCAAGCGTGGAAATCCTCCCTCAGTATCCCATGTTCAGCTGTGGACGTTGTACGGGCTGATGGGGCTGATGATGATGATGATGATCCTACGACCTCCAAAACTTAAAGCGAAACCTACCATTTCGCCACGAATGTATCATCGTTGTATAGATATCACAAAACCAGTTTTTATTTTGCGGAAATACTCGTGTAAAAAACATGTTAGTCGTTTATTTTTATTCATTAAAGTTTTTTGCTCATCAAATGAATGATGTTATGTTATTAACTATAGTGGCTCAGTTGTATTTGTAAACAAATAGTGGCCTGTAGTATACAGGTTTACTTAAAATATTACTTATTTCTGTTATCCTTCTTCTTCTTCCCTCAGCAGCAGCTTGCTGCTTGGACATGCCTATCTGAGTATGTTTCACCGGATCGTCTCGATGAGGCCGCGGTGAAACTGGCAGTAGAATAACCCCACTGAGTTTGTTTCGCCGGGTCTTCTCAGTTGGGGCGTATTGGATCCCGTGGTAGCAAAAGCAACAAATATTTGTCATATAATGTTTTACCCTCAACTAAATGGTTTCTGAGTTATTTGAGATATTAAATTGTAAAAAAAATAAATTAAGGAACATTACCAAAACCAAAATCTTTAGTTTCTGGTCATATTGTCACAGAAGCACAGAACATCATCATATAACAAAATCTGTTGGTTTTGACCTCAGCCCTAACATCGTAATAGGAATACATTACATTTCCAATACTCTGTATAATAGGTTTATAAACAGGACACTATTTGTGCATATCATAGGCCTGTGTCTGTGGTCGGCCACTACTGAACATACGCTGCCCTCATGGCTAGTTGTCGGCCACTACTGAACATAGGCCGCCCTCATGACCTGTTGTCCACTACTAAACATAGGTCTCCTTAATGGCCTGTCCTCCACTATTGAACATAGGCCTCCCTCATAGCCTGTTGCCGTCCACTATTGACCATAGGCCTCCCTCATCACCTGTTTTCCACTACTGAACATAGGTCTCCTTCATGGCCTGTCCTCCATAACTGAACATAGGCCGCCCTCAAAGCGTGTTGTGGTCCACTGCTAAACATAACACTCCCTTCAAATCCACTATCGATGGCAAATTTGAAATATCATCACAGTCCATGTCAACACATAGGCCAGAGGAGTAGCTAGGTGATCGGGGCCTTGGGGAAAAAAAAACTGGTGCCACTAAACTGTTTAGGTTTCTGCAAAATATATATATATTTTAAAAAGGCAATAAGAGGGTTGCTATTAAGGTTTTGGGCCCCTCCCGGGCTCGGGGGCCCCGGGGCACTGCCCCACCCAGCCACTTCCGTAGCTACGCTGGTGCAAATAATCCTCTAGACCGTTATCGGTTACGGCGCACAATCTCTAAGGAAATTAGCCATCTGTACAGGACGTATTATAGTGCACAAGTAGGTGCGCAAATTACACAGGGTGCACTCTCTATTACTTTAATCTTAAAATCTGGTGGATCAGTTCTACCGAAAGGGATGGTAAATCAGATCAGACGCATAACCAACCAGCTTTCCGAGGCACGGAAACACCACTCACTTTCAGACTTCGAGCTATATGTAAGTACTCATCATCAACAGCCGAGCTCCCGTGGGAACTTCATAATTAATATTAGCCTATGTCATCGAGGGATAGTGTAGCTTTGCAACGGTGAAAGTTTTTTTTAAATCGGTCGAGTAGTATCCGAGTAATTCAATACAAACCAACTAACAATGAAATCTTTCCTCTTTATAATATGAATAGGTATAGATAAGAGAAAAGAAGTAAATCAAAAAGAATCCTCAAAAACTACCAATGAGCCTTTTTTTTTGGTTCAATTGCATTTACTACGCATTTCCACCGCCGCTGCAGCGTATTCGCGCGCTGGCGGTCTGATATGTGGGACTCGCCCTCTCCATAGCGTGGTATGCTAACTCACACCACGAGGAGAGGACCCTACACCACTAAAACCCCCCGGACACTCCTTCGATCCGCCGCTGGCGGGGGCCGGGTGCACATAAGCAATCCGGCCCAGCTACCAATGAGCCACCGATATTTCTCAGTAGAAAATCACAAAAGTCACAATTTTTTACCCAGCACGGGACCTAACTGGTCGAATATTTTACCGCTAGATCAACAAGGCAGTCATCATATACCTATATGTGCTTATAAAATAAATTATTCAAAAACCCAGCCAAGTGCAAGTCGGAATCGCTCACAACGGGTTCCGTACCATTATTAATACTAGCGTATGGCAACCTTTTGGCAGACAAGGGCCACAAAGTGGTAATATAAAAGTGGGTGATAAACCTACGAACTTGAACTGAAACTCTCCTGAACTTTATAGTTTGTTGTTGCTCTGTATCTTTGTCAATTTTTATTGATTTGATAAATTAAAAAATACGTGTCCAATATTTTTTAGTAATCTACCTGAGACGGACTTATTATAACTTTTTGGTCTTCATACCAATTATTATTAATTATAATCATCATCATCATCATCAGCCCGTATAACGTCCACTGCTGAACATGGGCCTCCTCCCCGGGGAGGGTATTTACCATAGTCGCCACGCTTGGCAGGCGGATTGGCGACCGCAGTATTATGTTGTACCACACAAGGTAACGCTGCTGCCCATTCCTTGATATCCGATTATTATAGATGATGTAATAACATCGGGACCAACGGCATAACGTGCTTTCCGAGGCACGGAGGGCAGTCCCTCAGCCAACCGGACCCGTAAAGAAATCTTAGTATTTACACAAAGATTTCCTGTCCAGCGTGGGAATCGAACCCTCGATCTCCGAGATTTAAAGTGAGCCAAATACCGCTACGCTACGGAGGTTGTCTGTATTAATAATAATAATAAATGGATAACAGAAACAAATGTACAGGACAGACGGACGGACTATGCAGTCTGTAGATTTGGATGATTTGCTATTGCCTACCTACCACTGTTAGTTACCTAGTCGGATATTTCATAGAGTAACAATTATCTGTTAGTTATAGTTTATTATAGGGTTCCGTACCCGAAGGGTAACAACGGGACCCTATTAGGTACTAAGACTTCGCTGTCTGTCACCAGGCTGTATGTCAAGAACCGCGATACCTAGACAGGTGAAATTATAACTATAACAACAATTACTAAAAATAAAATAAGATATTTTTTAAGGGCGGCTCCCATACAACAAACTTTTATTTTGCCCTTTTTAGGTAGGCACTTGAATATGGTACGGAACCCTTCGTGCGTAAGTCCGACTCGCACTTGACCAGTGTTTATGTAATTATCTTATTACATTGTAATTCTGACAAGTAGAAGTGGTAAATACATAAGTAAGTGCTGAATAAAATTCATTTATCATAATATACCTACGTGTTAGCCTCCTGGTGACAGACTGACAGACGGACTTGTGAAAACTAAGTAGTAAGGTCCCGTTTTTACCTTTCGATTACGAAACCCTAAATAACAAAGATGGGATTTCCTATCGTAGATATTGTACCGCTTAACTTTAATTATTATCTGACATCAGAAACCAGTCTCAGTCTGTCCGTTGTGCAAGACAGACGCCCCTTAAATACTCATTTAAACATATCAAAACATTAATAAATACTCATAATTAATTATTAAACTGATTAAATATACATTACTTTAGTAAAATACAGTTTATTTTTATAATAAGTACATCGAATGATAATGAAGTGGTGGCAATCTGTTGTGCTTGTGGTTTTTCTAAGTGAAGTCAGTTTAGGTAAGTCAATAACTTGATTATAATGTTATAGTAGGTACTTAGGTATTTAATGGACTCCTCTGTAGCGTAGCGGTATTTGGCTCGCTTTAAATCTCGGAGGCACACCGGACAGGAAATATTTGTGACAATTAAGTTAACAAGAATACTAGTAGACTGCAAAAACTCTCCTAGTAATCTTTTAGGAAAAAAAAACCTAAATTTCTTTCCGGTTCTGGTTGGTTGGGAGGCTACCCATCATGCCTCGGAAAGCACGTTAAGCCGTTGGTCCCGATTGTTATTTATAACATATCAGCTTGGCTAGGGCCTACGCCGCACAGACCGAGGACCGCGTTGGCCCCCTGTCCCGATCCGATGATCCAGTGCCTGTAGTCCGTGCGAGTGATCACTCCCTCTTTTTTAAAAATATAATTATTGTCACAGTAATATTTCTCAAAGCATTAGCAATGCCCTGAGCCGTGGTCCTAGCCCATTGAGGGTGCCCTCAGGCATGTGTCGCTTATACGTAAAAATATTTTTTAAAGACGCCTTTTTCTATAGAGCTGAATAATATTAAGATTTTAGTAATAGAATTAATTATTGTTATTACTATTCATATGATGTGATACTAGACTGGCAGATAGATCATAAGCTAATCCGCAATAGATTTTAGTTGCGATATTTTTGTTTTTTTTTAAATTAAATATAGGCTTGCGTTTGACCATAATCTCGCTTGATGGAAGGCGAAGATAAGGCCTAAGATGATACACGCTTGCCTAGAAAGTGTCTGTTAATTACAATAATCATATTACCTACATTGTATATAATTGACAAGTCAAATAAGATCCACCCTAAACCGACGTGCTTGTATGAAGAATGTTATGAGAGTGAATGAAGCGAAAGATGTGTGTAGGGATCAGCAGCAGCAAGTGGAGGTCCATTGTCTCTGCCTACCCCGCTGGGAAACAGGCGTGAGCTTATGTATGTATGTAATTGACAAGTACAAGTTTATGTAAATAACTAAGTGTTGAATAAATATCGTTTAATTCGTTAAAATTCATCATCTATAATATGAAGGAAGGGGCAGCAGCGTTTCCTTGTGTGCTACAACATAATACTGCGGTGCGGGCACCAACCCGCCTGCCAAGCAAGTTATACGGGCTGATGATGATGGATTTAATGGATAAGTTGGTCGGATATCAGTGATACCAGGTTTTGGCGGGACATTTAGATTTTTATATTAAAAGTAGCTGTGCGACTTCGTCCGCGTGAGATAGTGACTAAAAGCAGGCGTCTCAAAACTTTGACGCCTTAGGGCCATAACTTTTTTTTCAATATTATGTTCGAAGGGCCAAAACAGTTTTAAATTTTCTATTTTTAACTACAGTAAAAGCTCCTTATTCGCGCTTCCTTCATTCGCGCTTTCACTATTCGCGGATTAAAAAATTACGACCCAATTCCTGTATTCGCGGCAAAAAATTCCCATATTCGCGGAACTAATCGGTACTTAAGTCAGTAATATATTAATAGAAAGGATTCGGTATCCTTGAGTGTCGATCATTAGACAAAAAAAATAAGGCCTTATTACGACTAAGCCATAAGTTGTTGTTAAATGCTGCCACATATTAGACGTTCTGTGCTTTATAATGTTGGCTAAAAATAGGAGATTCGACACGAAAAAAAATTGTATATTACCGCTTAAAGTGAAAATAATTAATTCACAGCCCAAGAGGCATCGTCACGTTTCCAGTGCATGTTGAACAAACACTGGAAACGGGATTTTTTTTAATGAAAATTGATCTATCTACTGTCTCCTAGGAACGTATCCCCTATAATCCCATATAAATTTCCATTCCATATACACGGTTTCTGTATTCGCGGTATATTTACGGAACGTATACCCCGCGAATAGGGAGCTTTTACTGTATACTCTTATTACTAGACTAGTCGCAAAGTGTGCGACTGAGTAATTATCATTTTGTGTTGTCTTTTTCAACTTATCACAGCAATAGTAACAACAATAAGACATTAGATGCGCGGGCTAGATCGATGAGGATTGTTGGCACTGGCGGGCCGGATTAGGCCCGCGAGCCGTAGTTTGGAGACTTAGTATCAGTCAGAGGCGGATTAAATGTTGAGAGCGTCGCGTCGTAGGCAAGCATCTCATCGGTGCGCCTTTTTTTATAAATAACTAATAGTAGTAAACATTAGATCACTGTAGTTATGAAATAATGTAATAATGAATTTATTCAGCATTTAGGTATTAACATAAACTTGTACTTGTCACAATCACTACGTTACACAATTATTCTTATTCTATGAAATTAACTAGATACTTAACTAAAAGGTAGCAAATTGTAGGATAATAATATTACAGACAAAGTAGTCTGTCCGTCAGCTTGTCATTAATTCCTCTACTCATAATAAGTTTAAGTTCACATTAATTATTACAGGTTTTAGTGGATCAATATAGAAGTTAGGTAAAAACATACAATAAAGTGACACACACCTGGGGGCACACTAAAGGTGTTAGGACCACGACCCAGTGGTACCACTGATTACAGTTGTCGTTACTACATGTGTGGTAGAAGTTACAATATGGAGCTGGCATATCTTTATTCCGACTTGTTGTAACCTTAACTACAGTTTTTGTTTCAGCGTGTATTCCGTCCGCGCGCCTTTTTATACCTTCGCGTCCCTAGGCACGTGCCTAGTTTGCCAGGTTTGCCTTAAAGATAATCCGCCTCTGAATATCAAATTAATCATCATCATCAGCCTGTTGTAGTCCACTGCTGAACATAGGCTGCCCCCATCGATTTCCAGCGGGAACGATCGCTAGCGACCTGCATCCACCGACTCCCCGCGACCTTTATGAGGTCGTCGGTCCATCGTGCAGGCGGTCGTCTTACGCTGCGACCTTTTTGCTCCAACGGCCGTCAGTCCAGCTTTCTAATCCGTTGAGCTATGTCAGTGACCGTCGTTCTCCTGCGGATCTCTTCATTTCTGATTCGATCACGGAGGGAAACGCCGAGCTTAGCTCTTTCCATAGCTCGCTGATCGACATTGAGCTTTCTAATCAGGCACATAGTAAGTAATATCAAATATCACTAAGTTGTTTAATGGACAAGTTGATCGGATATCAGTGAAACTAGATTTTGTCGGGATATTCCTATTTTTATATTAAAATTTGCGGTCCCGCCCGGTTTTATCCGCGTAGATTGTACCATTTTCATGTGTTTCCGTCTTTCACCTATTAGAGGCATATTAGGATAATGGGGCCCATATGAGCATAGTAAATTAGAATACTTTTTAACAAAGAACGCTGATATAAAAATTTTAAGCTTTATTTTTACTTCTTTACATTAGATATGATGAGTAGATAACATAACGTAATCCACACTAAGCATCTACGATTAGTCCTTAGAGTGGCTATCGGTTATAGTTTGGAGTAGGGACTCAAAAAAAATATATAATAGTTTGTTGTATGGGAGCCCCGGTTATTGCAAAAGTAGGTAGGTATATAATATGTCAGTGACTGACCTAGATTGACATACAGATCATTAGCTAATCCGCAACAGATTTTAGTTGCGATATTTTGCATTTAATTATATTACTCATATTTCATTGTGTATAATTGCCAAGTACAAGTGTATGTTAAATACCTAAGTACTGAATAAATATCGTTTAATTCGTTTTAATTCATCGGAAAATAATAATATACGGAGGGTAGTCCCTCAACTAATCAGACCCCGAAAGAAATCTTATGATTTACAATTTGGCTGTGTTTTTTTAATAAAGATTACTAGCAGAGTTTTGCAGACTAATAGTATAGTTGCTAACCCCTCGTGCTAAGCTAAAATGCTTGTGTTACAAGTGCGTTGACGTGGGTAGTGCTATGGCCCACCCATAGCACTACCCACGTTAACGAATATCGATCGTCGATTGAACCGGCGATCACTTGAGGTGACATTTTTTCGTTTGGACCTACGTAAGTAGCCACAAGGCTATTGCTACTTCACTGGGCATAAAGTCGCGCAGAGCTCCAGCCTTAATAAATGGTTTAAAAACTACAAGGCTGGTGTTATCGTCACGCCGCTAGACGCGCCGCTGGGCAGCGCGCTGTTAACAGCACGCGCTTGAACAGTGGTGCACTGTAAAACGAGATTTGTACCGCGCGTTCCGCTGCTGTGAGACAGTCGTCTACAATATGAAGGTTAATGCGGTTAGAGTACTGAGTATTTACTTTTTATGGAAAAGAAGGCAACGGCGACTTCGAAGAAGAGTAGTTGATCCTTATAACGCTACAAAGTTACTGAAAGGCGAGCACGTAACATGCTTTATTTTTTACGTCCTTATTCTTGTATTAACCATTGGCCGGGTCCCATAAACATCTTCTAAGTCGAACTTCCTCAATTACTCGTCCCGTATATAATTGATGTATGTAATTGATTGTAATTGATTTCGTTAACAAATGTACAATACGGTGCGTCTCATCGGCGTCACACTAAAACGCATAACTGACCGTAGATGCGAATGAGCGGCGCGCACTTTGGCAGCGCCGGCGAGCAAGTCGCGCGCTTATTGAACGGCGCTGCTCAAGCTCGCGACTTTGAAACGCAACTAACTACTAACTACTTCTCCGAACGCGCGCGCTCCAACGGTGCAGTCGAAACGCTGGACGATAAAACCAGCCCAAACTTAGCAACCTGCGCAATAGGGCGCGGGGCTTGGCGGGGCTTGGACCTCGGCTCATGGCGGTCGCTGACGATGAGATTGAGGGCCTGTCTTTTTGTATTTTAGGGGGTTTTGTGCAACTGTAGCTTTACTTTACAGTTCGCGGGCCTCTACCGGTCTACGAGGGCATCGGATGGTAAGGGGAGGAAGGGCTAGACGAAGTGTGACATTGTGTGACATAGGGGTTCTAAATTTCGTGACGTCACATTTGAAAATCTTCATGTCTTGCTTTAACCTAAAACATAAACTTTTCACTATTAACGACCATTCGTTCTACTAGTGTTAAATTAGAATTTTATTTCTAGGTGTGATAATTGCAAATTATGTGACGTCACAGGTGGAGGGGAGGCTCACATATATGACCAGCTGTGTCAAAGACGGGGGGAGGGGTCAAAAATCATGAAATTAGTGTAACGTAATTTATGGATGTCCTCTGATCGCAAGTCCGACGCAATAGCCATTTGGCTACAGGAGTTCGAACCCAATACCTTCAAGACTTAAAGCGAGTTACGAAGTACGCCGTAGGGGCGATCAATACTTACAAGTAACTTAATTATTCAGATTTAATGTTGGTATTCACAGTGGGAAATCCCATAAATCAAAAGGCTGGGAAAAAATACCGTACCTATTTTCCTCTTCCATACAGAGCCGATTCACTTTTTATAAGATTCATATCAATTTGCAATGTTCGTGTGTGACTTATTTTTTAAGCGGACCTGAAATTTACATAAATATATATATACTAGCTGACCCGGCAGACTTCGTACTGCCTCAATCGATACATACCCTACACTACCCCTACCCTACACTACCCCTACCCTACACTACCCCTACCCTACACTACCCCCACCCTACACTACCCCTACCCTACACTACCCCTACCCTACACTACCCCTACGCTACACTACCCCTACCCTACACTACCCCTACCCTACACTACCCCTACCCTACACTACCCCTATCCTACACTACCCCTACCCTACACTACCCCTACTTTAGGGGTGGACTACCCCTAACATTTAGGGGGATGAAAAATAGATGTTGGCCGATTCTCATAGATACCGGATAAGCACAAAAAATTTCATCAAAATCGGTTAAGCCGTTTCGGAGGAGTATGGCAACGAAAACTGTGTCACGAGAATTTTATATATTAGATAATAAAATAAAATAAAGAAATCTTATGATTTACAATTTGGCTGTGTTTTTTTAATAAAGATTACTAGCAGAGTTTTGCAGACTAATAGTATAGTTGCTAACCCCTCGTGCTAAGCTAAAATGCTTGTGTTACAAGTGCGTTGACGTGGGTAGTGCTATGGCCCACCCATAGCACTACCCACGTTAACGAATATCGATCGTCGATTGAACCGGCGATCACTTGAGGTGACATTTTTTCGTTTGGACCTACGTAAGTAGCCACAAGGCTATTGCTACTTCACTGGGCATAAAGTCGCGCAGAGCTCCAGCCTTAATAAATGGTTTAAAAACTACAAGGCTGGTGTTATCGTCACGCCGCTAGACGCGCCGCTGGGCAGCGCGCTGTTAACAGCACGCGCTTGAACAGTGGTGCACTGTAAAACGAGATTTGTACCGCGCGTTCCGCTGCTGTGAGACAGTCGTCTACAATATGAAGGTTAATGCGGTTAGAGTACTGAGTATTTACTTTTTATGGAAAAGAAGGCAACGGCGACTTCGAAGAAGAGTAGTTGATCCTTATAACGCTACAAAGTTACTGAAAGGCGAGCACGTAACATGCTTTATTTTTTACGTCCTTATTCTTGTATTAACCATTGGCCGGGTCCCATAAACATCTTCTAAGTCGAACTTCCTCAATTACTCGTCCCGTATATAATTGATGTATGTAATTGATTGTAATTGATTTCGTTAACAAATGTACAATACGGTGCGTCTCATCGGCGTCACACTAAAACGCATAACTGACCGTAGATGCGAATGAGCGGCGCGCACTTTGGCAGCGCCGGCGAGCAAGTCGCGCGCTTATTGAACGGCGCTGCTCAAGCTCGCGACTTTGAAACGCAACTAACTACTAACTACTTCTCCGAACGCGCGCGCTCCAACGGTGCAGTCGAAACGCTGGACGATAAAACCAGCCCAAACTTAGCAACCTGCGCAATAGGGCGCGGGGCTTGGCGGGGCTTGGACCTCGGCTCATGGCGGTCGCTGACGATGAGATTGAGGGCCTGTCTTTTTGTATTTTAGGGGGTTTTGTGCAACTGTAGCTTTACTTTACAGTTCGCGGGCCTCTACCGGTCTACGAGGGCATCGGATGGTAAGGGGAGGAAGGGCTAGACGAAGTGTGACATTGTGTGACATAGGGGTTCTAAATTTCGTGACGTCACATTTGAAAATCTTCATGTCTTGCTTTAACCTAAAACATAAACTTTTCACTATTAACGACCATTCGTTCTACTAGTGTTAAATTAGAATTTTATTTCTAGGTGTGATAATTGCAAATTATGTGACGTCACAGGTGGAGGGGAGGCTCACATATATGACCAGCTGTGTCAAAGACGGGGGGAGGGGTCAAAAATCATGAAATTAGTGTAACGTAATTTATGGATGTCCTCTGATCGCAAGTCCGACGCAATAGCCATTTGGCTACAGGAGTTCGAACCCAATACCTTCAAGACTTAAAGCGAGTTACGAAGTACGCCGTAGGGGCGATCAATACTTACAAGTAACTTAATTATTCAGATTTAATGTTGGTATTCACAGTGGGAAATCCCATAAATCAAAAGGCTGGGAAAAAATACCGTACCTATTTTCCTCTTCCATACAGAGCCGATTCACTTTTTATAAGATTCATATCAATTTGCAATGTTCGTGTGTGACTTATTTTTTAAGCGGACCTGAAATTTACATAAATATATATATACTAGCTGACCCGGCAGACTTCGTACTGCCTCAATCGATACATACCCTACACTACCCCTACCCTACACTACCCCTACCCTACACTACCCCTACCCTACACTACCCCCACCCTACACTACCCCTACCCTACACTACCCCTACCCTACACTACCCCTACGCTACACTACCCCTACCCTACACTACCCCTACCCTACACTACCCCTACCCTACACTACCCCTATCCTACACTACCCCTACCCTACACTACCCCTACTTTAGGGGTGGACTACCCCTAACATTTAGGGGGATGAAAAATAGATGTTGGCCGATTCTCATAGATACCGGATAAGCACAAAAAATTTCATCAAAATCGGTTAAGCCGTTTCGGAGGAGTATGGCAACGAAAACTGTGTCACGAGAATTTTATATATTAGATAATAAAATAAAATAAACCAGCCAAGTTCGAGTCGGACTCAGGCGCACGAAGGGGTTTCGTACCATTTTCAAGTACCTTTTTGTTTGTCTTTTTTGCTCGATATCAATAACAGCAACAGGTAAGTCTGTTGCTGTTATTGATATCGAGCAAAAAAGACCAAAAAAAAAGTTTGTTGTGTTGCCAAAACACCATATTTCTTGCTATAGCAGCAACTAAAACATATAATTTGTGAAAATTTCAATTGTCAACAGCTATAGCGGTTATTGAGAAATAGCTTTGTGGTAAAAAGACGAAAAAAAACTAAAAACAGACAGAAAGCGAAATCTTGCTACTTAATAGGGTCCCGTTTTTAACCTTCGGGTGCGAGCCCTTAAAATATTAACAAACTGGGATAAATATACATACAAATCATATGTTGATGTAAAAGCAATGAGTAATCGCAACACCATTTCTTATCGAAATGAACTTTGAACTTTAAACAAAAACATTGCAAATAAAAATAGCATTTCGAATTCATCATCATCAGCCCGTATAACGTCCACTGCTGAACATGTGCCTCCTCTCGAGGGATGGTTTTGCCGTAGTCACCACGATTGGCAGACGGGCTGGTGGCCGCAATAGTATGTCATTATACCGAATAAAATCACATTGTATCTCACAAGTAATACTTACACAATAATATTATATTAGAGTGTTTATTGCGGTGGCCAAGTCAATCTAATGTTCATAACATAAAAGTTTTGAACTTTGATATGTCATAATAAGATTCTGTTAGGTGAGATAACTACGTAATAGCTTAAGAGATAACGTCCCTTAAGTAGGGACTGAATAAATTAACCGACTTGGTATTACATAGATCTCACATCTTTTTACGGTAAAAGAACTGCATTACGAGACTTGGGGTTTTTACAAGTATGTTTTTGATGGCATATCATTTCTTATAACTGTTTCTAGAATTTCGCGATTTGTACACATCATTAAAAGCATACGCGGGTCTCAATCGCGGTACGATATTAAGGCAAATCATTACATACATACATAAGTTCACGCCTGTTTCCCAGCGGGGTCGGCAGAGACAATGGACCTCCACTTGCAACGATCCCTACACACATCTTTCGCTTCATTCACTCTCATAACATTCTTCATACAAGCACGTCGGTTTAGGGTGGATCTTATTTGACCTTTTGCGAGGATGTTTCCGATTTGATCAGAGCGCGTTCGTCGAGGTATTCCCCTACCGACTGTGCCACTCACACTTGGCAAATCATTACCTTTTTAATAATGCGACGTTTCGACATGGGTTACACCAGTCGTGGTCATGGATAGACTGAGTCTATCCGTGACCACGACTGATGTAACCCATGTCGAAACGTCGAGACTCGCATATACTTTACGCGGGTCTCGACATACGCATATTACATGTCCGATTCTGGCTTTTTAGACAACTCCCGCACTAGGGAAATCAGTCCTTATGTGGCGGGTTAAAGTAACCGTTAGTACAAAGTAACTTTTTCACGCGGATGTGGTTGCGGCCTCAAGCTAGTATGTACATAAGTAAATTTTAAGCTACCTAGTTAACATGAAACTGTGTAAGAATGTATTTGATAAAATCGCTGATTATGTAAATACAGTTTGTGCCGTTGTGTGTGTGTATACTGCGATATCGCAGTAAGACTTGTTTGTTGCTTGGAAGAAAGTGACCGTCTTTCTGTGAGGAACGGGAACCGTGGAAGTGGTTTTTGTCCGGGGGAATGCAAATGAATGTTACGCATCCCCACCACCACTGCGGCGTTCCCGCATGGGCGGTGGGATGTGGGACTCACTCTCTCCATAGCAGAGGAATGCTAATCATACCATGACAGTAAAACACTAAAACCCCCGGGTACTCCTCCGAGCGCAATTGGTGAGGGGCCCAGGTACTGTTGGCTATCTGGAATACCCTCAGGCAGCGTCCGCGACTCAATTGGTGCTGCGGGCTCTCCTAGGCACAAATAACCAGTTTCAGGGACGCCCAGAGTACACGGGCGTCCCTACTCCTCAAGGGACCGCGGCCTCCTGTTGAGCCATGGCACAATAACTATTTGCAATATGCTTTACTTTTTACGAGAATTAACCTTTATCTTGCACTCATACCATTTTAAAGCCCAATTACTTGGCTTTAAATATGTAAAACATTAGTTATATGGTAAAATGAGTCATTGTTAAGATAAATCACTTTTTATGCGCACTTGAAGCTTGAGTCGATTTACTTGCACGTGATATATATTATATATTATGTTACGGGCAATTTGATAAGTCCGGCCATTATTAATACAGACCGGTCTGTATTAATAATGCCCGACTCAATTGGGCAATGTGATTAAAACAGCATGATTAATCACTTTTATGAATAATGCCCACCCTATCTTAGGCAAAGTAATAAAATAGGTAAAATGTAGTGTTTTTGTTTTATTAAATGAAATTAAACTTACAAAATGTAATATGAGCAACGCAAAAGGTTAATAGGTGGTAAAAAAAAACCTATACCTAAACATGGCTTTATCACATGGCCCGGCTACAAGTAGGGAAAGGGACATTTTGCGAAAGGGACTTTTTGCGACGAAGCCAAATATTATATATCTCATACAAAAAACGTGATTTTTTTGCCACCTTATGCCCGAGATTTATATTTACAAATAAATATTTTTCTTTATTTTTAAGTGAAATAATTATGATTGTGTTTATGATTAGTTGTAGGTGAGAGTTGTGCCAAAGATGGTGTACCAGGAAGCTGCGAACACGTCAAAGACTGCCCTCAAGCCATCCAGGACATCAGGAACAGACGAATGCCGCAGGTGAGAGGATACCTTCTCCCATTTTAAGGTTCCGTACCCGAAGGGTAAAAACGGGACCCTATTACTAAAACTTCGCTGTCTGTCTGTCACCAGGCTGTATCTCAAGAACCGCGATAGCTAGACAGTTGCATTTTTTCCAAAAGATGTGCTACTACTGCCGCTACAACAACAAATATACTAAAATAAAATAAAATTAATATTGAAGAGGGGCTCCCATACAACAAACGGCAACAGGTAGGCACTAAAAATGGTAGGTATTTCGTTTTTGTTCGGGGGGGAAATTCTTTATTATTACGCATCCCCTCCGCCGCTGCGTTCTCCCCATTTATGTGTGACGTAATTTGTGAATCCCCCCTAACCCCGCGGTCAGGCCTCCGTCATTCGCTCAAGGTCACGCGTTAAATGCCTACAGCTCGGTGTATCCCCAAGGATACTGTCGGCTGTCGAACGCCCGCCTGGCCTGAGCGCTCGTACTGCACTGCATCGCAGTTTTTTTTTTTCGATTTGTCTTACGTAGTTAGTCATGAGGCTTTTGCTACTTCACCGGGCATAAAGGCGAGCAAAGCTCCAGCCTTAATAAATGGTTTAAAAACTACAAACTAAGCAACCTGCGCAAGAGGGCGCCCCCTGTGGGCTGTGGGGCTTGGACCTCGGGTCAGGGCGGTCGCTGGCAATGAGATTTAGGGGTTTTATTACTTTTAGTATTTAATGGGAGTTTCGTGCAACTGTCGCTCTACTTTACAGTTCGCGGGCATCTCGGACTTCGGGTCGGGAACAGGAAGCACTTGCGCTCGACAGCAAGTCAATCATTAAAAAATAATTAAAATCAATGAAACATTAGACTAATTAGTATTCAATCGATTTAAATGAATAAGTACTTAATTATTTTTTATTTTATGAGGCTTGCGTCTAACATAATTAATAATTCACTAACGGCTCTTAATTGACAAGTAAATTAATAAGGCATTTAGTTAATTCGAGCCAGTTACAATAGTATCATACACTAGCTTCCCGCGCGCGGTTTTACTCGTGTGACTTCCGTTGCATTGGAAGTTTCATAATAAAAAAATAGCCTTATAGGCCTTCCTCGATATATGGATCTAACATTGAAAGAATTTTTTAAATCGGACCTGTAGTTCCTATGATTAGCCCTTTGCAATAAACAAACTGTCAGCTTTATATATTAATACACTAGCTTCCGCCCGCGACTTCGTACGCGGATCCTGTTGCTTATGCCAGCGACAACGGAATCATCAAAATCAAAGATCTGAAACGTCTGATGTCGATCAGAATTCAAACGTTCGTTGCGCTCTTCTTCTGTCTCTTCATGCCGTACTCCAGCAATTCTTTCTCTCTTACTTTCTAACGGATTATAAATATTTTGTTGTGTGTGTGTTCGGGACAATGTATGTTAATCTCGATCAGCAGTTAGTCGCCTGAAGACTAAAGACCTGTTAGTAGATGTGCGAATACGCTGAGAACTCAAGCGTGATTCTGTATCGGTAAAAGTTTCCCATTCGCGAGACAATGCATTCGCGATCAGCGGACAGTCGCGCATCACGTTTTCTCTAGAGACCTAGAAGTAGATGCGTAGATACGCTGAGAAGTCAATTGCAATTCTCTATCCGTGAAAGTCTCCGACTGGCGAGACAATGCGTGACGTTCACGATCAGCGGACAGTCGCGCATCATGTTCCGCACTTGTCTCTAGAGACCTAGAAGCAGTTGCGTAGATACGCTGAGAACTAAAGCATAAGTCTCTATCAGTGAACGTCTCCGACTTGTGAGACTATGCGTGACGTTCACGATCAGCGGACAGTCGCGCATCACGTTCCGCACTTGTCTCTAGAGACCTAGAAGCAGATGCGTAGATACGCTGTGAACTTAAGCGCTATTCTCTATCAGTGAACGTCTCCGACTCGCGAGACAATGCATGTCGTTCACGATCAGCAGTCAGTCGCGGATCATATTCTTCACTGGTCTCTAGAGACCTGGATGTAGATGCGTAAATACGCTAAGAACGCAGACGTGCTTCGCGATCCGAAGAGGTTTCCACGGAGCGAGTTGCAGCCTGATGTTCTCGAACAGCATCAAGTCTCTCCTGACGCTCTTCGGTACATTATTGGGATCTTATGATTCTCAATCTTTTAGCTCCTTTGGAACATTGGGAAAGATTTGACGTCTTTCTAGGCATGGTTTTAGTTTTATTCTGAAGAAGATACCTGATCAATTAAAATCGAAGTGATTGCTAACGCAGGGGGCGTTAGGGTACCGTACCCGCGCCGGGTAGGCTACCGTGTCACTAAGATAAATAGAAAAGGAAATTAAACACTCAAATAACATAAGCCCGAAGGCATATTTATTTGATAACATAAAAAAATAAATGGGAGTTTTGGCCAGTATAGTCAAATTTTCATTGATTCATCGAAATTTCCTCGAAAATTAGTCCTAAACTGTCACCGCGTGGAGGTACACCCAGCTTATGTCATTTTATAATTATATCGTGAAATTAGCGATAGCTTTGATTTCCACATGAGGTGTTTCTGATATTCGTTTTTTAGAAGACAACAGGAAATGCCCATCAGACCGAACAACTTTTGCTAAGACGTCATTCCTATATGTGTTATAGTGTAGCTAGGCTCTTAGAGTTCCACATCAGGTGTTCCAGATCTTCAATTTTTATACTTCAACAGGAAATGCCCATCAGACCGAACAACTCTTGCTAAGACGTTATTCCTGTATAATTATGTTATAGTGTAGCTGGGCTCTTGGGGTTCTACAGCAAGTGTTCCAGATCTACAATTTTTATACGTCAACAGAGAGTGCCCATCAGGCGGAACAACTCTTGCTAAGACGTCATTCCTATATATGTTATAGTGTAGCTGGGCTCTTGGAGTTCCACATTAGGTGTCCCAGACCTTCAAATTTATTGTCTCAGCAGAAAATGCTCATCACGTAAAACAATTTTTGCTATAGTACCATTTTTGTATCTCTTAATGAAATAATAATGAAATAATGAAATAATGAATTTATTCAGCACTTAGGTATTTACATACACTTGTACTTGTCAGAATCACAATGTTACACAATTATTCTTATTCTATGAATTAAACTAGATACTTAATTAACCGGTAGCAAATTGTAGGATATTACAGAAAAAGTAGTCCGTCCGTCAGCTGGTCATTAATTTCTCTACTCATAATAAGTTTATGTTCATATTAATTATTTTAGACTTTAATGGTTCAATATAGAAAAAATTGGAAAAAAAACATACAATTAAGTGGCACACACCTGGGGGCACCCTTAATGGGTTAGGACCACGACCCAGTGGTACCACTGATAAATAAGTCAGATTTATGAACATAAAAGGAAGTGATCGGCCTACAGGCGCTGGATCACAGGGCAGGGGTAGGGGTGCAACGCGGTCCTCGCCGGCGAGAATCCTACCCTAGCTAACCTGCAACCTTTCACTAGCTACCTATGTGGACGACTCGGAGAAGAAAGGAAGAAAGAAACTCCGGGCTTTTTCTTTTTCGTCATCTTTTGTATCACAGTTTATGTACCTTTTTTTTTAATAACTTTTGTTTACAATATTTTATTTAATATACATTTCAAATAACAGTATGTGCGCTAATGCACGCTCTAGACGTTTTCACAAATATAGTTAAATATTGATTTAAAATCCTCAAGCAGAAATATCAGAGCAGCAACCTCTTGCACTTTGAAAACGGAGGGAGCGTCAACGCACATTTCCAAGGAACTAGCTACATGAGAAGATTATCGCCGTAAAGGTCACAATAATGTACTACTACCTCAAACACATCCATCAGATGGTCGACCAGTCACCACAAGCAGCACCCGTTCACGAGTATAACGTGTGAGCACACAGCCATCGCCTCCCTCGCCATATTAGAGGGAAGGAGGCGACCCGACTCACATCGCCACCGCAAGCAATGACAAACAATGGGAGCATGACGAGTACACTGATAGTAGTATTTGAGGAATCGCATTTAAAAAGAGAGACAGTTAAACTCAGCATAGCTTGTTCCGAAATACATCAGTGTATACAATAACAAATTTGATAAATGACAATAAAAAATTAAAAAAGTCTAATGTTGGTATATCAGTTCGGTGAACAGGCACCTGGTGTGTAAGTTTGCTTGTGTTACACCGCTAGCACCATGCAGTTTTATCATTAATATATTCATTAATTGTGTAATAACCTTTTTTCATTAAGGTAGTCTTTACATGGGATTTAAATTTATTTAGGGGTAACTCTTGCACACATTCTGGTATTTTGTTGAACATACGCACACTAAGCCCTACGAACGAAGAATGGACTCTCTGCAGACGGTGGTAATCAGCACACAATTTATGTTTGTTTCTTGTATTTATTGTGTGCAAGGCGCTTCTCTTTTGATAATATCAAAAGAGAAGCGCCTATATTACTATATTATAGATTTAGGTTTTGTCTAATATGAATTAAATTTGCATAAATGTATTGAGAAGCAACCGTTAATATATTAATATTATATTTTTAAACAAATCTCTTAAGGAAGAGCGGGCACTTAGTTGGTAAATTGATCTAATTGCCCGTTTCTGTAAAATAAATATGCTTTGGATATCAGCAGATTTGCCCCAAAGTAAAATTCCATATGATAAAATGCTGTGGAAATAACTAAAATAGACCATCCGTGCAGTTTCTACGTTGGTCAGTTGTCTTACTTTCCTTACAGCGTAAGCAGCAGAGGTCAACTTTTTAGCCAAGTTCGATACATGAGCATTCCATATTAAATTTTTATCCAGCGTTATTCCTAAGAACACTGTGGAGTTGACAGTATCCAGCACTTCATTATTAATCATTAAATTAGGCCCAATATTTTTCACATTGGGTGTAGTAAATTTAATACATTTGGTTTTATTCGCGTTTAGGACCAAATTATTTACAGTAAACCAATGGGTTATCTGTGTGAGTGCACAATTAATAAAGTCAAAATCGTCAATATTACGTTTCACTTTAAAAACAAGTGAAGTGTCATCAGCAAAGAGTACAACATCACACAAATTCTCCAAATAATACGGCAAATCATTGATGTATACCAGGAATAAAAAAGGACCCAGAATGGAACCTCTCTCTTATAGTTTTCTTTTTTTTTTGTTTAAAAAGATTACTAGCAGATTTTTGCAGTCTACTAGTATTCTTGTTAACCCCCCGTGCTAAGCTAAAATGCTTGTGTTACGAGTTTAGCTGGTCAGTTGCGGTTCTGCATCAGGTATTCAAGTTTTCAAGATGAATTATAGCCTATATGTTGCCCAGAAATAATACCTATACAACAACAAAAAAATCATTCAAATCCGTCCAGTAGTTCCGAAGATTAGCGTGTACAAACAAACAGACAAACAGATAAACAGACAAACAGATAAACAGACTTTTTTTTTTGGATTCGTGCTCTATTACTTTTTCTAAGCCTCCCTCAATAATTATTTTTTTAAATATATTCAATGTACAGACACAGTTTTTTACTATTTTATTATATGTATAATACTAGCTGACCCGGCATACTTCGTACTGCCTCAATCGATACATAAAAGACCTAAACATTTGTATAAAATAAACTGGGCCGTAGAGACTTCGTTTATGCGGTACTCCTACCCCTACCCTACACTACCCCTACCCTACACTACCCCCACCCTACACTACCCCTACCCTACACTACCCCTACCCTACCTCTACCCTACCCCTACCCTACACCTACCCCTACCCTACACCTACCCCTACCCTACACCTACCCCTAATCTACCCCTACCCTACCCTACACCTACCCTAAAAAATCTTAGCAAAAAAATAAAGCTCAAATTGACTCTACATTTTAGTTAGAAAACGTTTGTATGGGAAAAAGAAAAAGGCTGTTTTAAGGGGTTTTCAGGCAACTAATAATAAATTAAAAATTAATTAAAAAAACATTGTCCAGCGGACAAAATTGTGAATCTAAACCATTCCCAGATCCCCTTGAACACACACAAAAAATTTCATCAAAATCGGTCCAGTCGTTTGAGAGAAGTTCAGTGACATACACACTCACAGAAGAATTATATATATAAAAATAGATATCACTACATAGTATAAAACAAAGTCGCTTTCTCTGTCCCTATGTCCCTATGTACCTATGCTTAAATCTTTAAAACTACGCAACGGATTTTGATGCGGTTTTTTTTAATAGATTCAAGAGGAAGGTTTATAGGTTTAATTGTATAATACATCAGCATTGTACCCGTGCGGAGCCGGGGCGGGTCGCTAGTATAGATATAAAGCTGATGAGCTAGGGAAGTTAGGAATAGAATAAGATAATAATTTCTATCTACCAGTGAAAGTATCTAAAAATCGTTTCAGCCGATACTGAGATAAGTCTGAACAAACAGACACACATAGACAGTCATTTTTAGGGTTCCGTACCCGAAGGCTAAAAACGGGACCCTATTACTAAGACTTCGCTGTCTGTCTGTCACCAGGCTGTTTCTCAAGAACCGTGATAGATAGACAGGTGAAATTTTCACAGATGATGTATTGCCTATTGCCGCTATAGCAACAAATAAAAAAAAATACATTAAAAAAAAAGTTGTATGGACAACAAACTTTTTTTTGCCCTTTTTTGCTCGTTGTGAATAACGTCAACAGGTAGGCACTTGAAAATAATACGGTACGTTCGTGCGCGAGTCCGACTCGCCGGCACTTGGCCGGTTTTTTTATTAATACCCTTAATACATTCACATGCATTGTAAAAACCTTTTTATACATTCATTACAAACACTGAAATTTTATTTTTTTATATAGATATGCAGATTCGAGGGCACCGACCCCATAGTATGTTGTGTGGACTCCGTAGCCGTTACTCAACTAAAACCTGTCGCCACCACTACGAAGAGGTAATCACCACTTTATGAGAACTGATATCACCCGATCCCATGGAAACCTCATCTTAATCTTTATGAGATTGGAAAATAATACGAATCGTAAATTGATCAACTTTCGATTCGTATTTGGTATATATACTTATATTCTTGTTTATCCTATCCTATTAATATTATAAAGCGAAAGTTTGTAAGTATGGAATGTTGTTTCTCTTTCACGCTAAAACTACTGAAAAAATGATTAAAGTCACAGTCATGGTCGCACAGGGCGCAAAAAAAATTAACGGCACTAGGCACACCACCTCGCCTGGCAAAGAAGATCTTCGTTTTCAGCGGAGGAACACCACCAACCGTCCCTCAAACACCCCCTTTTTTTGTTATCCGGGGGTAATTCATTTACTCATTCCTACCGCCGCTGCAGCGTATTCGCGCGCTGGCGGTGGGATATGTAGTACTCGCCCTCTCCATAGCGTGGTATGCTAACTCATACCACGAGGAGAGGACCCTACACCACTTAAACCCCCCGGACACTCCTTCGATCCGCCATTGGCAGGGGATGGGCACGCGTAAGCAATCCGGCCCCCCGACGGTGCCCGCGGCCAATATGGCACCACGGGATCTCCTGTCCTCAAACACCCCTTCGTTATTTTCCAGGCCATCACACACCACCACTACCACGGAATACATCCCCCAGGTTTACGATTATGAGTCTATTGATGGAGGGACGCCTGAATGTGAGCCGATACCAGCCCTCTACACGGCTCCCAAGACCGGCCAGAAGGCGTTTGACAGTGAGTAGTCTTTTTTGCATCTGGCAATATTCTAGTTAAAACAAAGAAGCCGTAGCCCAATGGCTAGTGGCGTCGAATTTGTGATCGCCGTTTCGATACCCACCCATTGCACTAACGATGTGAACCCACTCGTTGCACAAGCATTTCAGCTTAGCACGAGGGGTTAACAACAATATTAGTAGACTGCAAAACTCTGCTAGTAATGATAAAAACATTTTTTTTTATTATCGTGATATAAAAAAAACAAATTTATACTATTTTTGACAATCTCCGTAACGTATCGATATTTTGGTTCACTTTAAATCTCGGAGGTCGTGGGTTCGATCCCCTCGCCGGACAGGAAATCTTTGAGTAAATTTTAAGATTTCTTTCCGGGTCTGGTTGGCTGAGGGACTACCCCCCGTGCCTCGGAAAGCTTATTAAACCGTTGGTCACGATTGTTATAACATCATCTACAATAATCGTACATCAGGGAACGGGCAGCAGCGTTTCCTTCTGTGTTACAACATAATACTGTGGTCAATAACCCGCCTGCCAAGCGTGGTGACTATGACTAAACCTTCCCTCAGCAGGAGGCCCATGTTTAGCAGTGGACGTTATACGGGCTGATGATGATAAACCTTTCAGAATGCATTGAGTACCAGGAGCAGTACATCTACCCGTGTGAGAAGGGCATCGCTCTGAACGGGGTGAAGAGCCGAGGCAACCATTGTCATCACAGCGCTGAAGAGCTCATCATCGGAGGAACTGGTGCCGAGGAGTATGAGTTCCCGCATATGGTAAATCTTCTTTATTTTTTGTCCGGGGGGTGAAATGCCTTTACACATTCTTTTCGCCGCTGTGGCATTCCCGCGCCAGCTGTTGGGTATGTGGGACTTGTCTTCTCCATAGCAGTGGTATGCTAGTCATACAGCGAGAGGACCCTACCCACTAAAACCCCGCCAGGTACTTCACCGACAGCTGTTGGTGAGGGGCCCAGGCACCCATGGTATTCTGGGACTCTTTTTGTAACCGCAGAAAGAAAGTCTGCGTAAAAAATACGCATACGTTTCCAAAATATTGTTCTAATTTTCACAACCTACATTCTGATCTCCAACTGCCTTCAATCAAGTAGTGGATGAAAGAGTGGTCGGAACGCTTATTCGAAGCCGCGGCTCAAAACCCAATCTCTTTGGTTGTTGCAGCATTCGATTATAGGTAGTGATGTACAAGTTTCTAGGCGTCCGAGTCCCTTTGACTAGAGCTCGGTGTCGTTTACAGGGCTCGCCTCGTATGTATGGCGCCCGACGACTCGGGAGTCTTTTTCAGAGCTCGAGCTTTTTTGAAGTCTTGAGTCCTTTTTGAAGGCTCGAGCCCTTTTCGAAGGGTCGAGCTCTTTGAAGGTTCGAGTTCTTTTGAAGACTCGGGCCCTTTTTGAAGGCACCAGCCCTTTAGAGCGCTCGATCGATCTCGAAGCATTTCTCTTTAGCGCACTAGTCTTGTTCCGCCCTCTAGTTTTAATAGACGTTTAGACGTTTATGGTGCACTTTATTCTAATTTTGGAGATTCGAGTTCTTTCGAAGGCTCCAGCTCTTTTGAAAGCTCGAATTCCTTTGAAGGCTCGAGATCTTTTGAAGCCTCGAGGCTTGGCTCAAAAAAATCGCGGCTCGGTTAGGCTCGGGACTCCGAGCTTACCGAACTCACTGAGTCTTGCCATTCCGCCTCGAGGCTTCAGAAATAACACTCGACGCTTCGAGGCTTGTACATCACTAATTAAAGGCCTTTGAACACAAAGCGTCGTAAAAACCGTCGGTAAATCACATAGTGATAACAATTAACTTACCAACTAGCAGTACCGATACTGCAAGAAATTACTATACGAAGACCACTCTATCCAACCCGCCGGAGAAGAGTACGAACGTGAATGCGACGCTTCCCCCCAGCGTCCCTTCCCCCAAGTCTGGCTTTACGATCCCCCTGGGGGTCGCGACCCACAAGTTGAAAAACACGGCATTTGAGAATGGCATCCAGATTTTCTACAGCAATATCACATCTGAAGTAAAACCCTTGACATCTGGAGTAAGAGGAGGGGAGGGCAGACCCTCGAGCCCTAATGACTAGGGGCATCGGACTTGTGATCCTGTGGTCACCGAGGTTAAGAATACTAGCAGATTCCTTATCTCTGCTAGTAATCTTTAAAAATAAAGTTAAGGCTGGATTCCTTGATTCCAGGCTATGGTTGGCTTCGGAGACAGCATTGACTCGGTGCAGTTCCTATGTGGTGGCTCCATTATCAGCGACCGGTTCATCCTCACCGCTGGGCATTGCACTTCGAGCAGGGACCTGTGAGTTTATGCCTTGATTTTTACCGATATACGGGCTACCGATGATCATTAGCCCGTATAACGTCCACTGCTGAACATGGGCCTCCTCCCGAGGGAGGGTATTTGCCATAGTCACCACGCTTGGCTGGCGGATTGGTGACCGCAGTATTATGTTGTACCACACAAGGAAACGCTGCTGCCCGTTCCTTGATATACGATTATTATAGATGATGTTATAACAATCGTGTCCAACGGTTCAACGTGCTTTCCGAGGCACGGAGGGTAGTCCCTCAACCAACCAGACCCGGAAAGAAATCTTAGAATTTACACCAAAATTTATTGTCCGGTGTGGGGATCGAATCCACGACCTCCGAGACTTAGAGCGAGCCAAATACCGCTACGCTACGGAGGTGAGTATAGATACAGATTATTAATTTCGTATATTATATGTTTTATCCAGCGGCCCAGCAACATACATTGTAGCTGGCATCCAAAACCGAAAACAAACGACGGACAGATCCAGGATCTACAAGATTAAGAGCATCACGAAGCATCCTGACTACAAGCCCCCTGCTAAGTACCATGATATAGCCTTGATGGAGACAGAGAAGCCGTAAGTCCTTATAATTTATCAGTCCCTTTACTGAACATAGGCCTCCTCTGAATATAGACCTCCTCTAAACAGACCTTGGCAAGCCAGGATCGTTGAGGGATGTTGCTATAATCACCAGGCATAAAGGCGAGCATAGCTCCAGCATTATAAATCATTCTCTCCTCGCCTTTATGTCCGGTGAAGTAGCAAAACCCTCTTGGCTATATAATTACACATGTCCATCATCATTATCAGCCCATATAACGTCCACTGCTGAACAAGGGCCTTTTCCCAAGGGAGGGTTTTGCCATAGTGTCCACGCTTGGTATGCGGGTTGGTGACTGCAGTAATATGTTGTACCACACTAGGAAACGCTGCTGCCCGTTCCTCGATATACGATTATTATAGATGATGTTATAACAATAGGCACGAAGGATAGTCCCACAGCCAACCAGACCCGGAAAGAAATCTTAGAATTTACACAAAGATTTCCTGTCTGGTGTGGGAATCGTACCCACAACTTCCGAGATGTAAAGCGAGCAAATAACGCTACGCTAAGGTTGTCTATTAGGGTTATTTTTAAAACATTAACAACCTTTCGGGGGGTGAAAGTACTGATGATTATAAGCAACTTTTATGGGTATGGGACCAAGCCAGAAATGGCGAAAAAAAAGGTATTCCATAATTTTTTTCGAGATAAGTGGACATAAAGTTATGGAACAGTTGATTTTTATTTTCGCGATTTCAGGGTTGGTCACAAAGTAAAAGTTGCTTATAATCATCAGTACTTCTACCCCTGAAGGTTGTAAATGTTTTAAAAATAACCCTGTATATTATTTGATTATTTCAGTATGAAGCTGAGTCAGTTCACGGTGCCCGCGTGTCTGGACACAGAGCGGAGCGCCAACGACTCCCGCGTGCTGGCCACGGGCTGGGGGCTCACCACCTATGGGGGGGCTACTGCTGAAGAACTGCAGAAGGTATTAACCACTACTAACACACCTTTTATTTGTTACTAGCTGCGCCCTGCGGGTTTACCCGCGGTACTTTGCTCCAGTGGGTCGGAAAGTGATGTTTTGTAGCCTATATATATACAGCGTATAACCTATCCCGGTGCCAAATTTCAGCCAATTCCGTTCAGTAGTTTTGGCATGGAAGAGTAACAAACATCCATCTATCCATACATTCGTACTTACTAACTTTCGCGTTTATAACTTTAGTAGGACTAGTGTAGTGACATCTACAGTAGATGAACAAACTACAAAAGACGAGCAGCGCCATCTAGCACTGAGCATCCCAACTAACCTGTATCGCGCAATACAAGTTTGCAAGCCAATTCGAACATATACATATATAGTTCTATATGTCAACAAATGGCCGTCGGTCGCTGCATACCACCTCGCCCGGCAAAGAAGATCTTCATTTTCTGTAGAGATTCCTTCCGACCCTTAGTTTGCAAAGAACCATCCGATGCCGTCGTAGATCTGAAGTCCGAGAGGCCCGCGAACTGTAAAGTAGAGCGACAGTAGCACAAAACCCCCTAAAATACTAAAAGTCATAATCCCTAAATCTCATTGCCAGCGACCGCCCTGAGCCAAGGTCCTAGCCGAATATGGGGCGCCCTCTTGCGCAGGTTGCTTAGTTTGTAGTTTTTAAACCATTTTTTAAGGCTGGAGCTCTGCTCGCCTTTATGCCCGGTGAAGTAGCAAAAGCCTAGGGGCTAAATAAGTTAACCATTCCGAAAAAAATAATAACTCGAGGAACACCACCAACTGATTCACTACTCTAGCTTCGGTGCGCGGTTTCACTCGCGTACCTCCGGTACCCGTAGGAACTTGATGTTTAATATAGCCTACATCCTCCGTAGCGTAGCGGTATTTGGCTCACTTTAAATCTCGGAAGTCGTGGGTTCGATCCCCACGCCAGACCGAAAATCTTAGTATAAATTCTAAGATTTTTTTCCGGGTCTGGTTGACTGAAAGACTATCCTCCGTGCTCAGAAAGCAATTAAGCCGTTGGTCCTGATTGTTAAATCATCATCTATCAGGGAACAGGCAGCAGCGTTTTCTTGTCGTGTGTTACAACATAATACTGCGGTTACCAACCCGCCTGCCAGTACTGGTGACTATGACAAATACCCTCCCTCGAGAGGAGGCCCATTTTCATTAGTTGACGTTGTACGGGCTGATGATGATGATGATGTATAGTTAGTTTTCAATTCTTTATTTCTGTTCAGGTGATCTTGAACAAGTTCTCGACATCAGAATGCTCGGAGAAGTTTCAGCCGCAGCGACTCATGAGGAACGGCTTCGACTCCGAAACTCAAATCTGTTTCGGAGATAAGTCCAAGTCGAAAGACACTTGTCAGGTACGAATATGGACGCAGAAACGACCCCAGCGTGCGCTGCAAAGCAAACTCCAATATACGCACACATGCACGCACACACATACACGCACACACACACACACACGCACACATACTTATGCCTGGTAAAGTAGCAATAGCATTGTTGATTATTTCATAAGTCCGTCCCAAAAAAGAAAAGCACGCACACACACCACACACACATACACACACACACAAGGCACACATACTCACACACGAGACAAATACATACACACACGCACACACACGACACATATATACTCAAACACGACACACATACTCACACACATGACACGCACATTCACACTCACACACTCACTCGCTAACATTGTTTTTGAAGATTTTGCCTGATTCACCCATTTGCCTTTTTAGTCTGATAACCGGCCGTAGCACAATGACTGCAGCGTCGGACTTGTGGTCTTGGATCTTGTGGTCGGTTCGATCCCCACCCATTGCACTACCGACGTGAACCGACTCGTAACACAAGCATTTTACTAGCTCACGAGGGGTTAACAACAGCAGGGCCGGATTTAGAAGTCCGGAGGCCCCGGGGCAACAAAGGAGAAGAGGCCCCCTGGCCACAAATTAGTTTCCCTCTAAATGTGTAGAAAATTTTAAGTATGTAGGTACCTACTTTTCAGTACGATTTGAATTCTGATATTTTACTGATTGTCTTATTTAAGTGAACAAGTATACTTAAATGCATAACCGTTATTACAATATTTAAGAACTATTACATTAATCATGATTAAACAAAGTACTGCATGTAAAGGTAGCAAGTAAAAGAAAAGTTGTAGAGTTTACTCGTCAGAATTTGAAAGACTAAGTCTCTATTGTGGGGGCCCCTCTATTGTGGAGGCCCCGGGGCAGTTGCTCTGGATGCCCCCCCCTTAAATCCGGCCTTGAACAACAACATTAGTAGTGTGCAAAAAATCTGATAGTAATATGTAAAAAAAACAGTCAACAGATTGGAAATAAAGAATTGATGCAAAAAATTAACAAAGTAGCTTATCTAGCGCGTCAGAACTGGTCCTTTTATACCTCCAACCGAACGGAGCCGAGGTCCAAGTCCCACAGG
Source organism: Nycteola revayana (assembly GCA_947037095.2). Classification (NCBI taxonomy): domain Eukaryota; kingdom Metazoa; phylum Arthropoda; class Insecta; order Lepidoptera; family Nolidae; genus Nycteola; species Nycteola revayana. Next base: position 9,060,732 of record OX344840.2, read on the forward strand.
GGGCGCCCTCTTGCGCAGGATGCTTAGTTTGTAGTTGTAAACAATTTATTAAGGCTGGAGCTCTGCTTGCCTTTGTTCTCTGTGATGTGAAGAATCAAAAGCCTGGTCGTTAAATAAGTGTGTCCGAAAAAAAAAGTGATTTATTTTTATTTTGTTTTATTATTTTTCAGGGTGACAGCGGAGGTCCTATTCAGATTAAGAACCATAGAATCCACTGTATGTATACCATAGTCGGAGTGACGTCATTCGGGAAAGCCTGCGGTTTCGTGGGCGAACCGGGCATTTACACCAGAGTAGCCCACTACGTGCCCTGGATAGAGGGCATAGTCTGGCCATAGTTCCAGATACTTTTGACAAGAAGTTACGCTTCAAAACTATTCAATAGATATTATAAGGTGCGATCAAAATATATGCCATCTCTTTAAAGAGATATGTGCCGATGAGGGATGTATCAATAAAGAAGTCCAGATTACTATTTCAACCATTAATTATTGTTAAGTACAAAGGCAGTGTATTCCTTTTAGAGTATCAGTTACATAATATATAACACTAGCTATAGCCATTTGAGAAGCATTTTTATTTATTTAGGCTAATTCGGATTTATAATATTAGTCATCTTCATCATCATCATCATCAGCCCGTATAACGTCCACTGCTGAACATGGGCCTCCTCCAGAGGGAGGGTATTGCCATAGTCACTACGCTTGGCAGGCGGGTTGGTGACCGCAGTATTATGTTGTACCACACAAGGAAACGCTGCTGCCCTTTCCTTGATATTCGATTATTATAGATGATGTTATAATAATCGGGACCAACGGCTTAACGTGCTTTCCGAGGCATGGAGGGTAGTCCCTCAACCAACCAGACCCAGAAGGAAATCTTAGTATTAACACAAAGATTTTCTGTCCGGCGTGGGGATCGAACCCACGACCTGCGAGATTTAAAGCGAACCAAATACCGCTACGCTGCGGAGGTTGTTGATTATATTAGTAGGTTATCATATTTAATTTTATATCTAATCAACACACTAAAAATAAGTTTCAAAGTTTCATGTTTCAAAGAAGAATCAACCAATGAACACCCGTCATTTTCCCCCCTTACCGCTTAATCTCATGACAAATGTCAAGTATCCATACATTTGCGTTAGCGATTTTCTGCTAGCGATAACTCCGCTGTAATGCATTTTGTCTAGGTCCTCTGACTAGCCATGGTCTGTTAGAGGAGGCCCATGTTCAGCAGTGGACCTAAACAGGCCGATATACTAATTAAAGTAAAAAAATTATAATAGGTCTTTCCTATAAAATTGCCGTATTGTATGAAAAAATTTAAACGAATTTTTTTCATGTATTTTTTATTTGTATTAATCGAAGTAATCACCCATGCAATCAATGCATCTTTAACAACGCAGTGGCAGTTTATTGATACCCTTCTTAAAAAAATCAGCTGGACGGGAGGCAACAAATTCTTCAAAGGCATTTTGTACTGCCTCTCGGTTATTGAATTTTTTTCCCGCCAAGAAGTTATCCAAATTCTGGAAAAAGTAGCAGTCTGTAGGCGCAAGGTCTGGTGAGTAAAGCGAATGACGGAGAGCTTCCAACCCCAGTTCTTGCAACTTGGAGACCATCTGCTGTTCAGTATGAGGTCGCGCGTTGTCGTGCAGGAGCAGCGGAGACGAGCGATTGACCAATGCTGGTTGGAGATGTGACAGCTTCTCCATCATTGTGTTCAGTTCTTCACAATACATATCTGCAGTAATGCTCACCCCGTTTGGTAAGAAGCTGTGCTGAATCACACCGGCGCTAGACCACCAAACAGTGGCCATCACTTTTCTAGGGGTAAGTTTTCGTTTAGGGTTCATTGTTTAGTAGCTGAACCAGGGTCAAAATTCCTTCATTTGTGTGTCTGTTGAGCAGTGCAAGGCACATCTCGACGCGTACTTCGCGCTGGCGATCATTGAGTTCGTGGGGCACCCATTTGTCAAGCTTTTTTACCTTGCCAATTTGAAGCAAATGGACCAATATTGTTTTGACGTTAACTTCGAAAGCTGCTGCTAATTCAGCCGTAGATTGTGTATCATCAGCTTCCACAATCGCATTTAATTCGTCATTGTCGACCAAAGTCTGCGGACGACCGCGAGGCTCATTTTTCAGGTTGAAATTTCCAGAACGGAAGCGAGCAAACCAATAATAGGTGCACCACCTGTTGGTTTGTAGTGTTAGCTCCGTAAACGTCGTTGATGTTGCGTGCCGCTTGTGTCGCGTTGTTGCCACGACGGTACTCATATTCCACAATTACTCGAATTTTTTACGTATCCATGATGACGAAAAAGATTGAATGTAAGACTAATGTAACACTAATCAATAAAAAAATGACTTCTTCTGGAAAAAAAATCCATGTTTTTAAAATAAAATAAATTTGATATTAGAATTCTTAGCCAAACAAAAATTATTTTAATTTGAAATGGCCAGTACTGCAGAACGGCAATTTCATAGGTAAATACCTAATATTAAGTATTCAAATTTCTACACTAACGTAATATATTCTTTTAATATTACTAGCAGAGTTTTTGCAGTCTTCTTATATTCTTGTTAACCCCTCGTGCTGAGCTAAAATGCTTGTGTTACGGGTGGGTTCACGTCAGTAGTGCGTAGTATCTGGCACTTCGCTGGCCGCTGCCGCGGCACATTGTTTTTTAGTCGAATTGTTTTAGTATATAGCATATATTTTATGACTTAGTTCGTCAATTTTGTTATTAAATAATGAAGTTACAATATCAAGCATCTGACGCTGCGACAGATCGACTGACAACAGAGGCGGCGTTAGCGACTGCCCAGTCTACTATCGTAATGGCGTGTCTTTACCTGTCAATGATTGTTTAATGGTCGGTTTTTTTCCCATTTGGTTATCTACTAATCCAAATGACGTCTGGTCTGGATGACATTAGCGAAGTTGAATATAATAACAAATGATACATTTATAAGTTTTGAAATCGCCTATATAAACATTACAATCTGTCCATCTCCACTGCTATTTCTGTTGACGGCCTTTTTCTGCGGTAGCAGCACCGACTGCCATTCCAGCGCCGACACCATAATGAGATTAGTAGATTACCGTTTTTGGCATAATGATAACATGATGGCACTACGGTGGCACAATACTTAAAAAAATAGCAGACTCGGTCCCATGTATGACGTCATTTGGATTAGTAGATTACCAATTGGGAAAAAAACAGACTATTGAACTGTCATTGACAGTTCATGGACACGCCATTACGATAGTAGACTCTGGGCCCAGGTCGCTGGTAGTGCTAAAACCGGCACTGACTGACAAAGCAAGGCATAGTTTTGGTAAAGGATTGTGCGTTAGCTGAGTATGTACACGCCAAGGCAGAGTTAATATACCTAATATATGTATAACGATACGTGTGACTTAAGTACTTAGTTAACGGCGCCGGCGTGAAGTTAGTTAGTTGCTAAACGCCGTACATTAATAAGTCACGAGTATCATATAGTATTTTATAGCACGTGTGACTCAATCAAACCCGACCAGAACGCGTGGCGGGGGGAGGGGGGCAACGGTAGGCTCCCCCCCCCCGGGGTCTTTCATTACTATTTTAAACATATGACATAAACTCAATACACGTTATGTCATAACAAAGTATATTATAGTATAAGATCTACGTAGCCTCAGAATGCTATTTTCAAAGAAAAATTCAAAGACTACCGCTTTCGTTCAGTCCACATGTTTCAAATTACATTAAAATATGTTTCACTAGCTGCGCCCCACGGTTTTACCCGTGTCACTCTTCAGTGGGTCGGAACGTGATATTTTGTAGTCTATATGTTAATCCAGCTCATAAACTTTCACAAACAGCCAAATCAATTCAGTAGTTTTTGCGTGAAAGAGTAACAAACATACATACATCCACACAAACAAACTTTCGCATTTATAATATTAGCAGGATTTTTTTCATCTTTCCTGCATGAGTGATGTTAGTGGATGCATTTACGCACCGTGCAGAAATAGGCAACTTAGGTCACGGAAAAGCGGGCGTAAAGTGCGTAAAAAAACAAGCTTTTGTACAATATTTGAAATTGAATTGAATTCCGTCAAATTGAATTTATTTTTTCCCTTTTAGTATTTTTAAAAATGTTTTTTTACTTTTTATTTTATTTTCTACTTTTTAGTCTTTCGCTTGCAACGCTATTTACTGGATTTTCAAGGTATTATAGGGCATCTATTTTCTTAATATATATTGGCAATCATCGTACTTTCTATATTCCTTGACCGAAAACGAAACTTCAGAGCACATGTGGAAACCGTTCGTGCACGGACTTTACTTACACTCAGTCGACTACATTGTCTTCTAAATTAACGCAGCAAACTTTCACTTGATAACAAGGTTAGGATTTACACCACGTGTATACGAACGATTATGACGTACGCGAGCACCAGTGGTTCCTGCTCTTCATCAGACCCTAGTAATCATGTGCAGTTAAAAGTACTCACTAACACAAAACAAACGAGCCCCGACTCGACTATCTTAGCGCTTGCATTAGGGGCGTACCAGCGGTAATGTTCCTGCTCCTCATCATACCCTCGTCATCATGTGCAATGGAAAGTACTCATAAACACAAAAAAAACTAGCCCAAACTCGACTATCTTAGCGCTAGCATTAAGGGCGTACCAGTGGTAATGTTCCTGCTCCTCATCAGACCCTCGTCATCATGTGCAATGGAAAGAACTCATTAACACAAAACAAACGGGCCCAAACTCGACTATCTTAGCGTTTGCATTAAGGGCGTACCAGTGGTAATGTTCCTGCTCCTCATCAGACCCTCGTCATCATGTGCAATGGAAAGAACTCATTAACACAAAACAAACGGGCCCAAACTCGACTATCTTAGCGTTTTCATTAAGGGCGTACCAGTGGTAATGTTACTGCTCCTCATCAGACCCTCGTCATCATGTGCAATAGAAAGTACTCATAAGCACAAAACAAACGAGCCCAAACTCGACTTTCTTGTTCAGTAGGCGCAGGAGTTCCTATGCTTGTCAGTTTCTTTACCGACATAATTACAAAACCTAGTAATATTTAGTTAAGAATGTATAAATAAATAAGTGGGTTAAAAATAAACGCACATTTATCAGTAAATACCAACGAAATTCAATGGCCCAAATAGGCTAGTTGACACTTTTTTGAAATTATATTTAACTATATGGTTAAGAATGGTTTTACTAAATCAAGAAAAAAATAAGGCATTTATTTGAGATCTAAATCTCTCTAAAAAAGTAGACAATAAATCCTACTAATATTATAAACGCGAAAGTTTGTTAGTATGGATGGATGTTTGTTACTCTTTCACGCCAAAACTACTGAAATGAATTGGCTTAAATTTTGCACCGTGATAGGTTCAAACTCAAACTCAAACTCAAATATTTTAATGCATTCCACGTGTAGGTATTACATAAGGTGTTACAGATAATTTCAATTTTTTAGATCCAAATGGACCCTGTCGGGCACAGCAAAAATGGAAGAGAGGAAGTAAGGCCATAGCCATTTTAATCATTAATTATAATATATATATATATATATATATATTAATTGTATTGTGTTTATATTTATAAACATTAACTTAGAAACTAGTTTTTTAAATATATTATATTTTTATAAGCTGGATTAACAAATAGGCTACAAAAAATCACGCTCCGACCCACTGGAGCAGAGTAACGCGGGTAAAACCGCGGGGTGCAGCTAGTCATTTTTTTAATTTATTTATGTGCTTTACTATTACAAAGTCAGATAGGAAAAGGTGAACTTTGGTGACATAACTATTAAAATTTCAGGAATACCCCATTTGTTTCTATCATACAAAGGTTTATCCAACTTTAAGTGAGAGTTACGCCTAAGTTAAAGTAAGCCGTTAAACAGAGGAACGCCTAATGTTATTATTTTAATTAATCGGAGTAGGTATATCTACCAGAATATTTTATTTGTTTCAAATAATTTAGATAGATTTAGTAAAAAGGTGACATCCACAATATTAATACTAGGAATCAGTTAATATAATCAGGCGTTACATTAAATTATGCACATGTAGAAAAAATTTGCAGTATGTGCATAATTTTACGCAGTAGCGTTCGAGTAGTCAACATCACCCTGATGAAGCTCCGTGGTGGAGCGAAACACGTGTCGGGTCTTCGGCTGGTGATTGTATTTTTGCACGTTTTATCTTTCCTTCTTGCATGTGCATAATTTTTGCGGGCAGGAGGGCGGTGCGAAAATAGCATTACAGCATATAGACACATTTTTACCGGTATTAGCACTAGATGTTATGTCTTTTGAAATTCGTTTACTAGGAATTAGAACATACAAGCTTGTATTCTCAATTGGGGCATCAAAAGGTGGTTGCACTAAAGCGCGTCCGTCGATATACTTATGGTCCGTCAAATTTTTTATTCAACATACTATTAAAAATATTTTTTTTTGTATTTTCATACCTGACAGCTTTTAGGCTATATGAACTATTTAACTATTTACAATAAGCAGCAATAAGCACAAATACTAAATAAATTAATATATGAAGTTAGCCCCAAGGAATTTGCTACTTCACCGGGCATAAAGGCATTAAATAATATTATTTTAATTTTAACTTACAGTTGGCGACTTCCATCTTTTCCGTGTGGCAACACTGACAAGTATCAACAATCAACATTCACTTCACTTCCTTTGTTATCGTATTCTGTCATCAGTCCCAATTGTATTTTTTGCAATATAATCATCCATTTTATCAGTTTTATTATCATTTGTGTTAGATATTTGAGTTTGATTACTAGCTTGATACACAGTACATAACCTATGTAAGTAACAATTTTGATTTCTAGACTAAAGGTTCGCAAAAATTACCGGTCCTTAGTAGAAGATGTAGGTACCTACCTATGTAGGTTTTCATCGAGGAAAGGTATTATATTTTTTGTTCTTTGCCTCAATCCAAATTAAAGGTAAAGAACGGCATAGCTTACCAAAACTAGATATGAAGTACTTTGTTCAGTAGTCGATCTGTCACAGCGTCAGGTGCTTGATAGGTTGGCCGGATTGCTTATGCAACCCGGCCCCCGCCAACGGCGGATCGAAGGAGTGTCCGGGGGGTTTTAGTGGTGTAGGGTCCTCTCCTCGTGGTATGAGTTTAGCATACCACGCTATGGAGAGGGCGAGCCCCACATATCCCACCGCCAGTACGCATTTCCCTTCGACAAAAAAAATCCTTGATAAGTGTAATGGCACCTCTGGGATGTGGCCCTAACCCCATACGGGTGCCCTCAGGTGTGTGTCATTAAATTGTATGCTTTTATAAATTTTCAATATAGGTATATCTATAATAATTAATGTAAATATGAACTTTTGAGTACAAGAAATAATGACACACGGTGTCATTATTTCTTGTACATTGTCTGTAATGTCCTACAATAAGAAGCACTCACAGGTTGCACTTGCTAGATAAAGTTACCTAAGTAGTTTTATTCATGGAATAAGAATAATAACAAAATAAAATAAAAATGAAAAATAAAATAAATATCATTTTTATTTAAGGTAAAACACCCAATTATCGACGGTTTAATCTAATCTGGTTCCTTTATACGGATACGCGATTTTTTAATGCACTGGGTAAAATTTTAGAGTTCATTCTATATTATTTTGAAGTATAAAGAAGTGTACTTCTAATAACTTAGGAAAAAACACAAGATAGATTTAGGCTCTTTTTAGCCTAGTTATCGACTGCAAAATTCCATATACCGACACCCACTAATCGACATGTTCCAATAATCTTGATCTATAGTATAGTTAAAATCTCGCTGCAGACTTGGTCATAAATCATAATCGGAGTAGGGATGTGCGCTAGTTGCGCCCGCGCAAGGCCATTATCGATAACGGAATCATTAAGGTTATCACGTAAACATACTGCATTCATTAAGTATGCAGGGTAACTAATGAGTACTCATGTGTTTTTACGTGACTTCCTTTTCGTAAGGACAACAGAAGGTAATTATATAAAAACTAATATGTTTTCACGTTCTTAATTACATAAAAAGAGGATAATTAACAAATATGTTTTTGTCTCCTTTGCTACCCGCTAGTTGCGTCGTGCTATTAAGTATATATAAATCGCTATAAAAAGAAATTAGATTAGACCTTCAAGATAGCTGATGTCGAGAAGTTAGTCGATGAAGCCATTTCCAATGTCTCCATTGAAAATTGGCAAAAATGTGTGGAACATGCAGAATTGCTGCAAGATGAAGACTTAAGAAAAGCACATTTATGCGAAGAGTTCATCATTCATGTGGATGATGATGACGATGACTCAGACAAAGAATTTTAATTTTCTATTTTTAGTTTTATACTCGTATATACGTTCTTTTGTTTAAATATTTAATATGCTTTGTAGTAAATTTGTTAATAAAATAAAAAAAATGTGTATTTATTTCTATCACCCATTTATAAATATATTAAACTATCGATATCACTCATCGACTGCAGTAATACACAGGACTACGTGTGGGCGTGGCCTGCTCATAAAGCCCGTGAGTGGGAAAGAGAGCGAAACACTCGAATGATTTATGACCGAGTCTGCAGCGAGATTTTAACTATACTATAGTAATCAACATGTTCTATTTATCGTCACCCAAATTTCGACCCAACCTCAAACACCTTTCCCAATAAAAGTCATATTCAGTCTTGTAATCATTTTATTTAGCAAATGAACAAACAGGGGCATGTTGGCATATCATATTATATACCTATATATAGGTAATTCAAGTACCTAATCATTTTTTTAACACTGGTGTTAATGTTTTAATTATTTTTTATCCTAATATATCTCTATCTCATCTCTATAATAGTTTTATTTCTTATTTATTATGACAACTCTTAATCACACTTTTGTTACTTGGGTTACCTACTAAGTTTCGTCTACTTGCTTAATATTATTCAACAAAACTTAACGAGATCTTCTCACTTGCATACAAAATTAAAATTTAATGTTACATTTTTTTTAAATACTCTGGAAATATTATATAATAGTATAATTTCTTATTTATTATGACAACTTTTAATCACACTTTTGTTACCTAAGTTACAAAGTTTCATCTACTTGCGCAATACTAATCAACGGCATTTCCAGTAATTAATACTGTCAAATTATCTTTTTCATCTCCTGATGATTGATAAATATATTTGTCACCTTTTTTTGCAAGAACTTTACCAGCCTTTGGCGATAAAAAAAAGGCGCTTTCGTCTGTGTTGAATATTCTTGCCGGCTGTTCTAATACATCTTTGAGATCTTTTTCGCGTAGATAAGATTGCACTTCTTTAAACCAATGCCTTATATGCTCTTCTGTAACAGCATCTCGAGCTGTCGTTAAATTTTGTGCCGTTCTCTCAGACAATAGAGGATGTCTATTTAGAAAAAGGTTGTGCCATTTTCTGCCCGGTCTATTGTCAGTAAATGGAGTTGTTTTATTCTGATCAGTGATGATACGTTGTACGCTATCGAGCAACTCATTTTTAGTAACGGGAATGTGTTTCTCAGCCATTTCAAGTACCCATTTTTCTAAAACAGCCTCTTCTTCCGTTGACAAATATGTTTTAGGGCCCATGGAACATTTGACTGGAGTCTTGCCGGAAATCTTATCATGTAATGTAATTCTAGGTACACCAAACTTTCTTGCAGCAGTTGCAGTTTTCCCACCTTTTTTGACTGCTTCTACCGCCTGGGCCATTTGAAGAGGCGTGTAATTTCTTTTAGGCGCCATGCCTGAAAAAAATGTCGGTTACTGGGACATATAGACTAACATATAGAATATCCAATCATCGACATATCGGCTGTCGGTCATTGGAACGTATGGGAAATCAATCATCGACACGGCTGTCGATCATTGGAAGCAATTTGAATATTTAAATGAAATACCTATATATTTACAGTGCGGATCAAGGTTAACTAAATAATACAATAACGTGTACAAAATAAAAACAAAAAACGTTTCGACATTCGTCGAAGACTGGAAAAAGCTAAAAAAGCAATTAAGTAGGACCGCGGTCCTAATTGACGGATCCGTAAAAATTAAATAATTTTCTTCACTCATAAATGATAACTGAAATCAAAAAATGTACAGTCAAAGGAATAATTTTTAGATGTAATAATTGAAGAAAAAACCTTTTTGAGTTAAAAACATCATCATTTATTGTTATAAAAAAACAGCCTTTGACTCTACAGTTCTGTTATTTAAAACTTTCGTCAATGAGCAGTTTCGTTCAAAATAGTCATCGCATCGACTCTGATTTTTACTGTCGCGTTGCAAACACTTTTTCTTGCACATCACCAGTGTTTTGAGCCATCTTTGTTTATTCTTTTAAGAATATATTCATAGCCAGCTCTTCGCAAAAGTTCACGTCCTCTTTGTGTGAAATCAATATAAAACGACTGTTCACCACGTGAAGTTGAAAGACTATTTTCATTTATTTTGAAATCTAAAATCGAAAAAACATATTAACTATCAGATAATCTTAACAGATGACATTTTTTTTTGTGATATTAAAAAGTATCATCGAAGATGAGAAGCGCTCTAAATTAAAAATATTTGTAACCACGTCTTTTATTAGCTTGTTTTGTTTATAAATAACTTAATAAAAAATGTTTTACGTATCTGAAAACTATTAGATGAAGTCACTACACCACCACTCACATCAACAATTTGCAACAAACATTCAACGCAGTATCTTACAATGATCTAATATGACACTGTCTGATGCAAAACTTGACTTTCTTAAACTGATAAGCTTCTTGTCAGTGATTGACCGAGCCAGTCATCGGTCGATGCAAAATTTGCCGTTTATAACAAAAGGGCTACCTGACTTAGAAATCGACATGCAAACCGGACTCGAGTTAGAGAGGGATAGTATTATACAATCATACAATGCTATTCCCTTTGTGTGTGTTTACCTGCATGTGTGAATTATGTAAAAACAGGCTAGCTTAATCTAGTACTAAGCACATAGGATGGAATCATGTCTAGAACGAGTCAATGATATTCATATAAATAATTAAGATTTTTTTTCGTTTGCCTGTACCGATTTTGGCTTGAATAATAGATTTTTTTAAGTTTTCTATGGGTGGTCCCAGTCGCTGGAAGAAAAATATTATTTTTTTACGGATCCGGCGACTGGGACCGCGGTCCAAGTTAATTGCGGTCCCAGTAGCCGGAAACCTCATTTTGACAAGTACAAGTGTATGTAAATACCTAAGTGCTGAATAAATTCATTATTTCATAACAAACTTCATTATTTGTTAACAAAAATGCTGAATTGTGCCATGAAAGCGTGTACAAATCAAAGCTCAACTTTATATTTATAACATTGGGGTACTGTGGGGTAAAAGACATAGCAACAATTTTACCCACACGAGTCATTAATGCACAAAAAAATAGCACAAAGGCTTCCGTACCATTTTCAAGCGTCTACCTGTTGCTCTTGTAGATGTCCAGCAAAAATGTTGTATGGAAGCCCCCCTCAAATATTTATTTTATTTTATTTTTAGTACTTATTGTTATAGCGGCAATAGAAATACATCATCTGTCAGATCTGAAAATTTCGACTGTCTAGCTATCGCGGTTCTTGAGATACAGCTTGGTGACAGACAGACAGCAAAGTCTTAGTGATAGGGTCCCGTTTAACCTTCGGGTACGGAATAAATAAAACTAAAAGCTTTTGTGTCTTAGATATAACTAGCGACCCAACCCGGCTTCGCATGGGTACAATGCTGATGTATTATATATAAACATTCCTCTTGAATCACTCCATCTATTAAAAAAAACCTCATCAAAATCCGTTGCGTAGTTTTAAAGATCTAAGCATACATAGGGACAGACAGACAACGGGAAGCGACTTGTAGTGACTTGACAACACTAACCGGAGTTGGGGTATCACTTAACACGTATTATCAACGATGAACTCGTCTCGTATTTAATAAAATCAATTAAAGTATCTTAGATTGTAATATCGCGCAATACGTAGGTAGATATAACAGTTCTCAAATAATGGCATTACACATCTTTCAGTATTAGGACAACCGCCGTAGCGTAGCGGTATTTGGCTCGCTTTGAATCTTGGAGGTTGTGGGCTCGATCCCCACTGCGGACAGGAAATCTTTGTGTAAATTCTAAAGATTCATTTCCGGGTATGGTTGGTTGAGGTCTATAATCATCGTATATCAAGGAACGGGCAGCAGCGTTTCCTTGCGTGGCACAACTTAATACTGCGGTCACCAACCCGTTTGCCAAGCGTGGTGACTATGGCAAATACATTGCCTCGGGTGAACCATGTTCCCACCCATGTTCAGCAGTGGACGTTATACGGGCTGATGATGATGATGATGATATTTTCAACATGTTTTATTTGGCACATGTAGGGGAAGGTGGGGTAACTGCGTACACCTAAGGGAAAACTCTAATGAAACAAAACAAAATAACGTTACAAAAATATTTTATTGATAAATATATTTATATAAAATCAAAATATCAAGAAAAATAATACTCTTGGTGTCCGAGTTTACCCGCACCACGAGGGGTAATCACGGACATAGCATAATTCGTACAAAAATCATTGACTTAAGCTCTAGACGTACTTCCACCATTAATACAATTTTCGTGTCTGGCAAGCAATAAGCTAAAAGGTAATTGCGAGACTCTTACTGCAAGGCCAAGACCAAGACTGGTTAAGTCTCGTCTTGTTCTTGTATTTGGGCAACACTACACACTACTAGTAGTCTTGTTACCCCCCGTGCTAAGCTAAAAGGTGGGGATTGAACTGGTCATTGGACTACGGCCGCTTTGGATCACCTTGTGGTTGTCGTCATCGTAACACCCAGATCTCCGTTAGTATCTCCGAAGGTGTACTGGGTACGACAAGAGGCGGATTAACTTTAAGGCAAACTAGGCGTGTGCCTAGGCGCGAAGGTACAAGGGAGCGCGCGGGCAGAATAGACACTGGAACAGCAACTATAGTCGAGGCTTCTGCAAGTCGGAATAAAGAAATGCCAGCTCCAAATTCGAGTAACCTCTATCACACATGTAGTAACCAACTACAGTGATCAAATGACAGGAAAAAGAAGAGTCGTCAATGAGGTGTTGGCCTTTTTTTTTTATTGTCCGTGGGGAAATGCATTTACGCATTCCCACCGCCGCTGCAGCGTATTCGCGCGCTGGCGGTGAGATATGTGGGACTCGCCCTCTCCGTAGCGTGGTATTCTAAACTCATACCACGAGGAGAGGACCCTACACCACTAAAAACCTCCGGACACTCCTTCGATCCACCGTTGGCGGGGGCCGGGTACGGATAAGCGATCCGAGGTGTTGGCCCAACGTTCAATCTCTCCGAGTCTGGGTACGACGCTAGCGCCGGCTTGGGAGTAACGAAACATAAGGCGTTGTGGGTGCTCCGGTATATTTTGTGCACGGAGGATGCTCTGAACTATTTGAGCACTGTCGATGCGTCAGTATTCATGATAATTTTGGATGATGCTATATATTTGGAGATAATTATTGTTACTATTATTAAGGTTACTTGCCAGAATCACAATGTTTAAGACTTAAACTAACAAAGCATCACCCTAGTAGCTAATCACTATATTGAATTTTTAGGTCATACAATTATAAAGAACCTCCTTGAACGAGTTGTCACCACGCCATCGGCACCCGACCCTTAGTTTGCAAAGAACCCTCCGATGCCCTTGTAGACCCGATGTCCGAGAGGCCCGCAAACTGTAAAGTAGAGCGGCAGCTGCACTAAACTCCCCAAAAAAATCTAAAATTCATAATCTAGTAGTACTAGTTATTTATAAAATAGGGGCGTCGATAAAATGCTTGCCTACGACGCTCTCGATGTTTAATCCGTCTTTGTTTGGAAGTAAATATGCATTTAAACGATGAAACGATTAATCGTTTCAAAATAGTGCTTACATTAAAAATAAATACTTTACGGAAATGTTTACCGATTTCTACATACGACAATGCAAACCATTCGCAGACGGTGAGTACCAACATTTGAATTTTGTGTTTTGTTTTTCAGAAAATGGAAGTCAATGGGTTAGTTATACGCGGCAACACCATTAAAGCAGAATTTGTTATGCAAAAAGTAAGATATTCAGAACAACTGAGCCCAGAGTATAAGTTTCGTGGCGCAGCAATCTTACAAGTTAAATCTATAAACATGGCGGAAATTACTCTTTGGTTCATGAAATTGACTAAAATTCGTGTCAACGACAAATCAGAATATCGCATGAGGCCAAAATTGGATTATTCAAATGACTTTCAACGTAGTTTATGGTCGGATGGGATCTGGCATCTTGTAAAAGAAGGGAAATACGAATCACGCTTAAGTGTACACGTTTCAATAGAGGTGGGGACTCGCGGGAGCTGGTTTTCCGTTTTGTACCGCGAAACTGCTACGACCGACTTCAAACTGAAAGGCATAGATGGCGCTGTTCCGGTACATCGGGGCGCGTTGGCAGCCGCGAGCCCCTTTTTACACGCCATGCTCTCGGGGCCATGGCGCGAGTCTACTGAAGGAACCGTCAAAGTCTCCTCCGCTACTCTTGGCCTCTTCAAAGAGTTCATTTATAAGGGTAAGCTGCCCGAAGTTACGCGGGAACGCCTGGAACCACTGATGCTGCTGGCTTCTTTGTATTTGATGCCTGAATTGGAGCAATTGTGTGTGGATCGCTTGATGAAGTGCGTTGATGACACGACTGCTGTCGACCTGCTGGAGTTCGCTGTGGAAAACAAGATGACGCGCCTCGCGATGTCATTGCTGGACTGTGTGCAATCGAAGAAAGTGGTTGATGTCAACACCATCTATCGTAATTTTAACGAAAAATTGGAAATAAATAAAGTTTAAATTTAGTTTTTTTTTTCGGATTAATTGTATTTGGCATCCCCACCGCCAGCGCTGCGAGTTCGTAGGACTCCTCTATATACTATTTGCTTGACAGCAATGTCGCGTATATACAATTTGTTTCTTTGAAAGATAACAAAAATGTTTTTTAAATTAACCTACTAGTAGAATTTTGCAGTCTACTAGTATTGCGTACCTGACCCGTTGAGTATGTTTTGCCGGACCGTATGAAGTGGGCCGCATTGAAACCGGTATAGTGAATGACCCACTGAGTTTGTTTCGCTGGGTCTTCTCAGTTAGGGCGCTTTGGATCCAGTGGTAGCATAAAAGCGCGTCCATTGTCACGTACCTACTTATGGTCCACTGCCGTCCTCGTGTGAATCTGTCCCACGGTGACGGAAGCGGACCTAATTAACCGTAATTTTGGAATCGCTGAAGTTTTGCAATCCTTATTTTCCCGCATAAATTTTTTTAAGCGTAAATTATGTGAGTTTGGGGTCTATAGCTTTAAAATAAAGGATTTCCCATACAAACTTACACCCTTTATTTCATCCCTTTGTAAGGTTTGTTTGTTATTTAAGAAATTTTAATTTCTTAAATAAGATGAAGGTACTTATTTTCTAGTAATTTGAAAACCCTACTATTAAAAATATAGAAATTTCATACAAAAATTGACAGTCCTTCTAAATCCTTTAGGGGTTGAGTTAGGACAGAATTTTGTAAAATCCCGTGTTAGTGAGCCCCTATGTCCTAAAAGAAACCCCCTATCCAACATTTGAGAGTCCTAGCACTTATAGTTTCTGAGATTTCGTGATGAGTGAATGAATGAACTTTCGCTTTTATATAAGAAGATGTGTATTTAAATAATGTTACGAACGTGGCTAGTTGACACATATGAAATTATGTTACAATAATGTTTATTTCTAAAAGTATTTGTCATATGGAACCTAAATATCGAGGGGTGAAAGGCTATTTGTTTGAAGCGACATTTTACGAACTTTACAGGAGAGCCATTTAAAGATTCAAAATTTGGAAAAAAATCGTTATGAAAAAACTAGTGCTCTTTCTATAATGGGGATCGCAAATTTTTATTGAAAAAAAATCCCTGAATGTTTTGGTATAATTTTCAATTAAAAAACAGTTATGAGTATAAGATAAATTGTCGCTTAATACAAAATGATCTGTATCGCCTTATTTTTAGAGTAAAGAAAAATGATTCAACTTCCAACATTGTCACTAATCAGCAGCAGGCAAAATGGTTTAAGTGACTTTACAGTACTTATGCAGGAGAAAGCAAAATGATTGAATCGACGTTACTCAATAATAATAGGAATAGGCTATTTTGTTTTACTACCAATTTGGGTTTGGGTTTTGGGTTTTGTTAACGATTCAGGAAAGTTGGCTTAAGCAACGATGAACATTCTTAAAGAGTTGTTTGATGTCTCAGATTTTGAAAGGAGTTATATAACTTGGTTGTTCTAAACAGAGTGAAAAACAGTTGTAGCGAAACGGGTTGAACCGACGACATGTCTTAATGAATTTGGCTGACGGCAAATTGGTTGAAGCGACATTGCACAGAGTAAGTAGTCGTAAGCAAAATGTTTGAAGGGACTTTTCATCTAAAGATAGCTACATCGAAAAACGATTTATCTGCCATCGAACTAAAATTTTAGGAAGGGAATAACGGCTTATTATCCGATTCTCTGTTTTTGTATACAGCTTAAATGATATACTAAAAAAATATGGCAAATTTGAAGTCTGATCATACATCATGTTTGAGAATTATGCACTAAAATGGCATTGTTTTAAGCGCCATAAAAAAAGTCAGAATTGTACGAAACCCGGCTCAGACGACGCAGAAAAATTCGCTGAATCCGAATATGTATATAACTCCATATCGTCCAAAATGTCGCTTCAAACAAATAGCCTTTCACCCCTCGATATAATTATTTCTGTTCATAAAACTTGAATATGTTTGTATAAACTCTTTTGTCTTTAACTTCCGAAAACGCTTTTAGCCATTTTGTGACGTCATAGATGTCGTTAAAAAACATAAACGCGATCCCTTACTATTACACTTTCTGAGTCATGACGTCATCGATCTCGAACACCGATAATGTATATAGATCAACATGGCTGACATCGTTTATATCTCTAAATGTCAAGCTAATTTTAAAATATTCATTTCAGTGCTTTCTAGATTTCAAATATATGCCATATTTTTTTCTTGATCTAGTAAAACCATTCTTAACCATATAAAAATAACTTCAAAAAAGTGTCAACTAGCCTATTATATATCATATCGCAGGACCGACAGATTATACAAACTGAATCAATAAATATAGTCAACATTGTTACCTACTTCAGTTATCCTTTTATAACATTTAGTTTTATACATTGTACCTACTTCTGATAAATGCAAGTGTATACCAAAGTGCTGAATAAATTTCATTATTTTATAAAACAAAGAGTTTGGGGATTGAGCCGCGTCATTCCCTGCTTTTTCATACGAGCTTGATACATCGGAATGTTTTTTAAATTAATTTAAATACTGTTCAATATTCTTCTAAGACCTCAATATACTTTTTTCTTGTAAAAAAAAGTTAGCAACCATTATGCTGCACCCTATTACCCAAAATATTGGACGGAGAGCTGACAACCGAAACGGCAAGGTAATTTGATCATTCATAAAAATTATTTATCAGCTTACCTGGAGCATTCTAAGCATAAAGACTTTTTATGCCAAATGGTTGGCCTACCTCCCCAAAGCACACAAAAAAAATCTGGCGTCATTTGGTTGGTGGAAAGGTATCGCCAGGCTTAATGAAAGTGAGGAAAAAATAAATTAAACCGTACCATTCGTAATGAAACCGAACCATTTTTGAAGAAGCTGATAACTGATGATGAAAAGTGGATCACGTACGACAAGATTGTGTGAAAAAGGTCGTGGTCAAAGGCCGGTCAGACTTCACAGACTGGCGAAACCCGGGTTAACTCGCAACAAGTGGATGCTGTGTTGGGATTGGGAGGGCATTATTCGTTGTGAGCCTTTACCACCAGGCAGGACCATCGATTCTGAACTCTACTGCGAACAACTGATGAGATTAAAGCAAGAAGTTGAGAGAAAGCGGCCGGAATTAGTCAACAGAAGGGGTGTGGTTTTTCATCATGATAACGCTAGACCTCACACATCTTTAGCCACTCAGCAAAAATTAAGAGAGTTTGGCTGGGAGGTGTTAATGCATCATCCGTATAGTCCTGACCTTGCACTTTCAGATTTCCACCTGTTTCGGTATCTTCAGAATTCTTTAGGCAGTGTCAGGTTAACAACACGAGAGGACTGCCAAAACCACTTGTCGTGGTATTTTGATCAGAAGTTTCAAAATTTCTATAGCAATGGGATCATGTCCCTACCCCTACAACTACACTACAAGATGGCAAAAAGTTATCGAACATAACGTACCTACATACTTTAGTTAAATGTAAATAAACTATATCAAAAAATGTTTTGAATTTTCTTAAAAAATGCGAAGAAACTTTTTACCCAACAACAACTTTATTTAAAAACAGTAAAATATAAAATAAACAATACAGTTCACAGTTCAGCCTCCGCTGACAACCAGATATTTTACGACACAGAATCACTCATTCTATTCAAACGTTCATCCAGATTAATACTAGCTGGTATTAATCTGGATGAACGTCTGTCAACAATTGCACATGAAAATTTTTTTCTGTAACAGAAACGAATGGTATTGAGGAAGGAAGACAAGGATGAATCAGTGAAACTTTCTTGTTTGGTGGATGGGGCCCGTGTAGGGCATTATGCATAATCCGGCCTCTTCCTAACTACCTACTCAAACTTCGCCGCGCGTGCGGCGCTGCATAGGTTGAATTCTTCATTATCACTCTGTACACGGTCACTGTACAAGTGTACTCAAATCCAGAAAAACGCGAATGCAGCTGTATATTTAGTAACCCCTTTATTTTGTCTGTTATAGTTTAAATCACTGACGTTGTTCTTTGTTTCTTTTTTACAGAATGGAAATCAAAGACTTGGTTATAAATGACAATATATTTAAGGCGTCTTTCAAAATAAATATTACATCAGGACACGTTGATAAAACTAGCCCAGCATACGTACTACGCGGTGTAGCAGAGATGAGAGTACGAATTGTAGCTATGGACACCCACGCTTGTATCCTTCTGAAGGTCTCTAGAATGCGGATTCACGATGAATCCGAATATCGATTGAGAGTATCCAATAACTACGGACTTGCTTTCGAACAAATGATCGTATATGCAAACGATATCTGGCACTTGTTAAGTCAGAAAGAGAATGAGAATGTGGTATCGTTCGATTTATGTGCATATGTAGAAGTGGGGACTCCCGGGAGCTGGTTTTCCGGTTTGCATCGCGACACTGCAATTACCGACTTCGAGCTAAAAGGCATAGATGGCGCTGTTCCAGTACATCGCGCCGCGCTGGCGGCCGCGAGCCCCGTTTTAAACGCTATGCTCTCGGGGCCTTGGCGCGAGTCTACTGAAGGAACCGTCAACGCTAAAGTCTCTTTCGCTACTCTTGGCCTCTTCAAAGAGTTCATTTATATGGGCATGTTGCCCGAAGTTACGCGGGAAGACCTCGAACCACTGATGCTGCTGGCTTCCTTGTATTTGATGCCTGAATTGGAGCAGTTGTGTGTGGATCGTTTGATGGAGTGCGTTAATGACACAACAGCTGTCGACCTGCTGGCGTTCGCAGTGGAGCACAAGATGACGCGCCTTACGATAGGCGTCTTGGAACGTGTACAGGCCAATACATTTAGTGTCAGTGGTATACATAGCGCATTAAAAGAAAGAAATGACGTTAAATAGATATGGGTCACAAAGCGTTGCGTAGGTTGCGCCACCATCACACATTGTTAACAAAAAAGAAAAACGGAATGTAATTTTTGAAGATAGGTTTAATATCACGAGAAAAAACATGATTAGTTTCATTCAGACATCCGAATACACAACATTAAAACATTGTATGGCTATTTATTTTTTCTCTCCCGACCCTAAGTTTGCTATGAACCTTCCGATGCCCTCGTAGACCCGAAGTCCTAGAGGCCCGCGAACTGTAAAGTAGAGCGACAGTTGCACAAAACTCCCCTAAACTTAAAGCCATAATCCCTCAATCTCCCCGTCAGCGTGTTATCTTCTCCAGCACGACCATGGATGATTACCTTAAATTTAATGCGGTACATATTCATGAAAAAATGTCTACTTAATGTACCAACGACTTTAAAAAATGTACTCACATATTTTCGGTGTTATAACATATCGACCGTGGTCGTGCTAGGCAGAAACTTTCTGGCACGACCACTATAGATTTTAGGTATGTTTATCAACTTTGACATGAAAAGTTATATAAGTAAATTGTTCTGAAATGTACTTCATTTTATATATAATTTTAAGCAGTCGTTTACCCGTTTTAAAGATATTTTTTTCGGTGCAGCCATAGTACTATGTTACGCTATTACTATTTCTAAGTACCTAGGAAAAATTCAATTAAATTGCATTTTGTATGGATACATCATTGTTTTATTATAGGAAACACACGTATTACAATCTTATAATTATTATTAAATAGCCGCATCAACGGATTTCATAAAAATGTTTTCTAAGTCTCTGATTCACTGATACTATTGATTACAGTGGACCCTAAAATGGGATGGAATATGTTCAAATGCAAATTTTTCTGAATGGGTTCATTTTTTGCGTGATCGTCATATCTATTTTGTGGGATGATGCAGGATATAATTACGTTCAAGTCAAACATTGGTTGAACCACGTGTACTCATGTTACAGCATTGAGAGTATACAGATCTTTTGTAATTCACAATTGACGAAACAAATTCTTGTAATGCTACAATTCCTTTATCCGATAAAATAAGTTCATTTAAGGGATAAATAGACACCGCCTCTCTGTCACGCGGTTGCATATCGAACACGTGTTTATTTTTTATTTTAGAACTCATTAACTGACCATTCAAAACAGTTTGGAAGACAAATGCTACAGTGGATGTGCAATCACTCTGCAGGCGGGTTGGTGACCGCAGTATAATGTTTCCGAAAACGCTATCAGCCATTTTGCTACGTAAATCTATGCTATCTTGTTAAAAAACATTAACGCGATTCTTTACTATTACACTTTCGAGTCATGACGTCATCGATCTCGAACACAGATAATGTATAGATCAACATGGCTGACATCGTTTTCATCTTTAAATGTCAAGCCAATTTTTAAATATTTATTTTAGTGCTTTCTAGATCTTTCTAGATTAAGAACTATCTCAGAAACATAAGGTCATATGTGCCACAGTGAGAAAAAAACAAAAGTTAACAATATCTATTATATTAATCCACCAAAAAATAAATTGTAGTATTTTCGTTTATATTTGTGAGCGGGTGGGTTCGTAGTCATGGGGTCCATTCCCCTAGGGTCTTCCTGAGCTGGTGACGACATAATCAGAGCCAGGGCTCCCAAGTCTTGGGGACCACAGCTAATAACTTCGGACTGGTGCAATGTAGGAGCAAACAGGAGACCTGGAAACAACACATTTTTGTATTAATATGTGCAAAGGAGAGGCCAAAGCCCAATGGCTAGGGCGTCGGACTTGTGATCTTGTGGTCGCCGGTTGAACCCACTCGTAACACAAGCATTTTAGCTTAGCACGGGGGGTTAACAAGAATATAGACTATAGAATATAGACTGCAAAACTGTGCTAGGATTCTTAAGTTGATTGAATATTGAGCTTCCAAAATATATCATCATAATCAGTCCGTATAACGTCCACTGCTGAACATGGGCCTCCTCCCGAGGGAGGGTATTGGTGACCGCAGTATTATGTTTGACCACTCAAGGAAACGCTATTAATGCGGCTAGTCCCACATATTCTGAAATGGCTAGTCACACATATTTGTGAGGTTTAGTCACACATTTATGAGAGGGCTCGTCCCACATATTCTGAGATGGCTAGTCCTACTTATTTTTAGAGGGCTAGTCACACATATTTGAGAGGGCTAGGTCCCACATATTCCGAGATGGCTAGTCCTACTTATTCTGAGATGGCTAGTAACACATATTTGTAAGGTTTAGTCACACATATATGAGAGGGCTCGTCCCACATATTCTGAGATGGCTAGTCCTACTTATTTTTAGAGGGGTAGTCACACATATTTGAGAGGGCTAGGTCCTACATATTCCGAGATGGCTAGTCCTACTTATTCTTAGAGGGTTAGTCACACATATTTGTGAGGTTTAGTCACACATATATGAGAGGGCTCGTCCCACATATTCTGAGATGGCTAGTAACACATATTTGTGAGGTTTAGTCATACATATATGAGAGGGCTCGTCCCACATATTCCGAGATGGCTAGTCCTACTTATTTTTAGAGGGCTAGTCACACATATTTGAGAGGGCTAGGTCCCACATATTCCGAGATGGCTAGTCCTACTTATTCTTAGAGGTTTAGTCACACATATTTGAGAGGGCTAGTTACACATATTTGAGAGGGCTAGTCACACATATTTGAGAGGGCTAGCCTAAAATATTTAAGAGAGCTAGTCTTACATATATAATAATAATATTCATTTATTTGCGGGAATATACAAGTTTTAAAATACATTTGCAGGTGGTTTAGCAAACATAGTGACATATATTCCGCCTGTTAGACAAGGCATGCAAATTTACGTAGACTAGAAGTAAAATATTAAGTTATATAGTCCTTTCCCCAACAGAAATACTCTTTGAGTGTGTAAAATGATTTTTCCAATAGCCATTTTTTAATTGTTTTTGAGAGAACTAGTCTCAAAAAAACAATCCTTACTTGTTCCTCAACGTTGTATGTATGTCGTGTTGGTACGTTCTCACAAACTTGATCCAATAGTTGTAAGTAAGCATCCATATTGCTTGCGTTCGACTTGCGAATAATTTCCTTGGTTATATCAACAGATGTAGCTTTACCATTCAAGATACTTTCAATGTACTCCATCTGAAATAATACAAAATTGTATTAAATGTATGCGACCCGCCGAAGGCAAGTTCTCGTCCCCTCACCCTACCGGCCCTTAGTTAGCAAAGAACTTCCGATGCTCTGGTAGACGCGAGGTCCTCCAGGCCTGCACACTGCAATATAGAGCGACTGTTGCACTAAACTCCCCACAACAACTAAAAGTCATTATCCCTTAAAACCCTCGCGAGCGACCGCCCTGAGTCGAGGTCCACATCCCACAGGAGGCGCCCCGCAGCGCAGGCGCACTATTTTCTACACTAATATTATAAAGAGGAAAAGTAGTTTCTATTTTTGTATTTTTATATTTGTTTGTTTGTTTCGAATAAACTCAACCACTGAACGGATTTCGATAATTCTTTCACCATGCTGCTGCCGACCCATCAGCTGTATGTCCTTTAATCGCGTTACGACTTTTTACTTTCTTTTTTTTTCGGACGGACATATGTAGTTAGCTATGAGGCTTTTGCTACTTCACCGGGCATACAGGCGAGCAGAGCTCCAGCCTAGATAAATGGTTTAAACACTACATTCCATCTAAGCAACTTGCGCGAGAGGGCGTCCCCTGTGGGACTTGGACCTCGGCTCAGGGCGGTCGCTGACGGGGAGATTGAGGGATTATGGCTTTTGGTAACACCCATGGGACTACACGGCTAAGTTATAATGGAAAATGTAATAATTACTTGATCAAAATGATGGCGGTTCCAATCGTAAGCAATCCTTATATATGCCTCGTAGAACATGGCGGAGTCTCTTAGACACGACATCAAGCATTGGAGTCTGCTTTCTAATACTGAAAATACATAAATTTTAAACTTTAGAGATATGTGTCGAAGAAATGTGGTGTCACGTCGTACTTGAGGCGCCTGGCCAAATTCTTTAGCAATCGCTGCCAGAGTGCTTGAATTAGTTAATATAAATTGTAGGATTATGTAACAGCTAAATACTGTTTCATTCATTCGTTTCCGCTCTTAACTTCGGTCAGTCGCTCGTTTGCATGATGTGCAAATTTTGAGTGCATTCCAAAGGTCACTCTCGGTGGTACGACATCTGCTTCTACATCCGTTTCTACAGTGCTTATGGAATATCTTTTATTAATGATTTATATGGTCTATTACGCTAGCTGTTATATTTTATTGAGTGCTCGCGTACCTACTTAATATTACGTATTGTGTTATACTGTTACCGCTGGGGTAAGTTTTTATCTATATTGTTTTAATTAAGATTAGACTAGCTATTTTACTGTACAGCAGCTGTTCTATTATTTATTTTTTCTGTTGGGCTGCTTAGCAGGGTTAAAGTGGTAGAATTACTGGCTGGCTAGGGCTATTCGCTGTTATAACTGGGTCCCTAATACCAGCGCTCATGTGCGGTGCCGGGACCTATTTCTTCCCTGAGCATCTACGTGTTTTCGCTGTTCGCTGCCGTTGGATCCTGTACCGTAGCGGCATACAAACGAGACTGACCAGGACAAGGCGGTCATATTTAGAAGCGCATCGACCTGCCTTCCAGTCATCACCCTTGTCAGACCAGTGCTCTTCTAACTACTTTGGACCTGTTCAAACACACATCTAAAGCTGACCCTACAAAGAACACTAACAACATAATAAAACCAACGAGTCGGCGACGCTGATTGGTTGACGTTCTTCGCGGCCGTATCAAGCTACCAACATAAAGAAAGTAACTAGCCAAAATTGTATTTAAAAACCCGCGGACCGTAACTAAAATTGTCATTATTGTAAAAATTAAGTATTAAATGAATAATTGCCTCCATCGGTTGTTCGCATTTATTAATACCACACCTATCTTCAACAGTACCATTGTAATCGAGGCGAGAGGAAGTAGACCAATAAATATAGAACATTACTATTTAAATAGGTGTTTCTTTATTTCAAACCCAGTACCAGTAGTCTGTACCTAGCTGCCAGGTCACAGTTGATCATTACCGATAGATGGCACTAACGTTCCCTTCGAGACGTGTTATAAAAGAGATTGATACATTTCGATGATCGGTTAGGTTCCGCCGTAGCCGAATTGGTTAAGGTATTAGGGGCTATATCTAAGATGGTTCGAATGGCAGGTTCAAATCCTGCCGGTGGTCTAAATTTATTAATCTCAATTTTGAAATCGATAAACGTTTCCGTAAAGTTATGTAAAAAAATAAATGGTATTATTAGCTTCCCGCGCAGGGTGACGCCCGCACAAATCCTGTTCCCGTAGGAAATTCTTATCAAATATACGCTTTAGCCCAACTCGATAAATGGGCTATATAACATTGAATTATTATTTTTTGGTCGGATGCACAAAGATCAAAGAAAGAAAATTTATATATTTACGGCACATTATAAGTACAATGACAAATAAATACATAACAATTACATAAGTAAATGTGCCATAAATGGGTACTGGCTTCATCATAATGCTACCTCAATAACCTAAAAGATTATTGCGGCAGCGCTAGTATTCTAGCCAACCCCAGTTATGACAGCACGCATGCCAACCGTCTAGTAAAATAATAATAAAAATCAAAACTACTCACAAGTTATTAAAAATAAAATAAAGAAACAAATCAAATCAAATTAATAATTCACAAAAAGATAATAATAAAATTCAAATAGGCATAAAATTAAAAACAAAAAAAGTAAATTAATAACATAGCGAATAAATAAATATATACGTAGCTAGCCACGACGCTTTTGCTACTTCATCGGGCATAAAGGCGAGCAGAGCTCCAGCCTTAATCATTTTTTGAAAGGCCACAACCCACACTGGGGAAATTAATCCCTGTATCTTGGGGACTTTACCCACATTCAATTGACGGACACAGAGAACAAAGAACTCCCAGAATCAGAACAATAGGGGGCCGAGCCTGCTATTTTTTTAAGTATTGTGTCACCGTAGTGCCATCATGATATCATTATGCCAAAAACGGTAATCTACTAATCTCACTATGGTGTCGGCGCTGGATTGGCAGTCGGTGTTGTACCGCAGAAACAGAAGTAGCAGGGGAGATGGTTAGGGAGAATGTAATGTTTATTTAGGCGATTTCAAAACTTATAAATGTATCATTTCGCATATAAATGTATCGCAGTTGAATATAATGTGTTATTATTATATTCTACTGCGCTAATGTCATCGTGGCGTCATAGTGACAACAATATGACGTCATTTGGATTAGTAGATTACCAATTGGGAAAAAAACCGAACATTGAACTGTCATTGACAGTTCATGGACACGCCATTGCGATAGTAGACTCGAGGCCCTGGTGACCTACCGATACAGTCAAAGTTTTCAAATCGGACCAATAGTTACTGAGATTAATATTATAAACGCGCAAATTTGTGAGTATGGTTGGATGAATGTTTGTTACTCTTTCACGCAAAAACTAATGAACGGATTTGGATGACAGTTTGCAATCGGATAGTTTACAAGCTGGAGTAACATATAGGCTCCCAAAACATCACGTTTCGACCCACTGGAGCAGAGTAGAGCGTGTAAAACCGCAAGTAGTATATAATAAAAAATAATAAATACAATTTATAATTGAACATATAACATTATTGTGTACCTGTCATATCACAAACAGCCAAAAAGTTGTGAGTGAGTCGCGCGGGTACAATGTCCCGGCCGCCATTTTGTGTGCACATGTCAACTGCGCACACGCAGCCATCGCGCGAAGATATCAATATGTTTTCTAGATGTCGATCACCTATGCCTAGAAAACACAGAATACATAGTTACTTTTGATGAAGCAATTTAAGTCATATTAGAAGTGAATACAGTCCTCATTCGATTAGAGTAAATAGCCGCTGAAACTATTCATCATCATCATCATCAGCCCGTATAACGTCCACTGCTGGGGAGGGAGACCTTGGTGAGGAGAGGGTTGGTCACCGCAGTATTATGTTGTAATACACAAGGAAACGTTGCTGCCCGTTCCCTGGTATACGCTTGTTATAGATAATGTTATAACAATCGGGAGCAACGGCTTAACGTGCTTTCCGAGGCACGGAGGGTAGTCCCTCAACCAACCAGACCCGGAAAGAAATCTTAGAATTTACACAAAGATTTTTTTCCGGTGTGGGGATCAAACCCACGACCTCCAAGACTTAAAGCGAGCCAAATACCGCTACGCTACGGAGGTAGCACAATATAACGCTATATATTTTTTGGTAATATTGCCACGGGAACAGGGCCCCGAGTCTACTATCGTAATGGCGTGTCCATGAACTCTCAATGACAGCTCAATGTTCGGTTTTTTTCACAAATGGTAATCTACTAATCCAAATGGCGTCATAATGGTGTCACTATGACGCCACGATGACATTAGCGTAGTTGAATATATTAACAAATGATACATTTATAAGTTTTGCTACTTATGTTTCTGCGGTACAACACCGACTGCCATTCCAGCGCCGACACCATAGTGAGATTAGTAGATTACCGTTTTTGGCATAATGATATCATGATGGCACTACGGCGGCACAATACTTAATAAAATAGCAGACTCAGCCCCCTGGTGGTGATCGCGTGAAACCGCGCGGTGAAGCCTAGTATCTTACCGAACAGCCAGCAGGTTACAGTCATAGTACTAAGAGTATCAACGAACGATTTCTTCTTTGTAATAAACTCCTGCGCACACGCACACTTGTCTTGTACAACAGAACTGAAAACAAATAGAAAATGTATAATTATGTTATGGACCAATAATGGAATAAGGAATAGCGTGATAAGAGAACGGTGTGGAGTGAAAGAGGACGTGATTACGAAGATAGAGAAGGGAATGTTGAGATGGTTTGGTCACGTGGAAAGAATGGATGAAAAAAAGATTGACAAAACAGGTATACATGGCAAGTGTGAGCGGCACAGTTGGAAGGGGGAAGACCTCGATGAACGTTCTCTGACCAAATCGGAGACATCCTCGCAAAAGGTCAAATACGATCCACCCTAAACCGACGTGCTTGTATGAAGAATGTTTTTAGAGTGAATGAAGCGAAAGATGTGTGTAGGGATCGTAGCAAAAGGAGGTCCATTGTCTCTGCCTACCCCGCTGGGGAACAGGCGTGAGCTTATGTATGTATGTATGGACCAAGTGAGAAATTGGGCATTATGAAAAATGCACTGACACTAATAATTTCAATGGAACACCATTGGTTTAGGTTTAGGTTTTTTTTTACCACCCAAAAACCTTTTGCGCTGCTCATATAAAATACGCACAGTTATTATATGACTAAGCTAACCGACATGGTGGCGGTAACGAAATGTATATAATAATGACCGTGCATTGAGATAAATAATGAAGTTAAGATAGTATTAGTCACTTAGCCCGATAGAGCTAGGCATTATTCATAACATATACAAATATATGTCACCGGAAAATAATATTAGTTAACTAGTCAGTTGATCAACTTACTAGTTAGTTGATAAACTAACGAGGTTTCGGGTGGTTGACAAAATAACCTAAACCAATGGAGTTCAACAGGACTAATAATGAAGTTGAAGTTTTTTTTGTTCTGTTACAACAGTAGCATAGTCTCAATTGGTTAGGTTAGGTCAAGTGTCATAATAATAGGCTAATTGACACTTTTTTGAAATTCTTTTTATATGGTTAAGAATGGTTTAACTAGATCAAGAAAAAAATATGGCATTTATTTGAGATCTAGAAAGCACTAAATTAAATATTTTGAAGACGATGTCAGCCATGTTTATCTATATACATTATCTGTGTTCGATCGATGACGTCATGACTCAGAAAGCGTAATAGTCAAGGATCGCGTTCATGTATTTTAACTAGACGTATCATGTCACAAAATGGCTGATAGCGATTTCGGAAGACAAAGACATATCCAAAAAGAAATTCATATTGAGTTTATACAAACATATTCAAGTTTCATGAACAGAAATTATTATATTTAGGTTCCATATGACAAATACTTTTAGATATAAACATCATTGTAACATCATTTCATATGTGTCAACTAGCCTATTAAGAAAATAATATAATAATTTTGCGCGTTCACTGGAACTGGCAACTAAATGCAACAATATGAGTGGCACGGAAGTTAATCAACTTACGATTCGTGTTTATTTACGATGCATTTTTTTTGGTTGTCTGGGGGGAAATGCATTTATGCATTCCTACATTGCTGCAGCGTATCCTTGCGTTGGCGGTGGGATATGTGGGACTCACCCTCTCCATAGCGTGGTATGCTAACTCATACCACGAGGAGAGGACCCTACACCACTAAAACCCCCCGGACACTCCTTCAATCCGCCGTTGGCGGGGGCCGGGTACGCACGATGCAATCCGGCCCTTGTTTACGGTGCCTGATATAACTTACCTTAGTAATAACGGGTCGATGTTTTTACTAATATTCTTATATTGTTCTAACGCCCTGCTGGGTGATGATATTAGTTTATCATCATCAACTCGTTCACCTGAAATATAACGAAAGCATAAACATCATCATCATCATCAGCCCGTATACCGTCCACTGCTGAACATGGGCCTCCTCCCGAGGGACGGTATTTGCGGTTGGTGACCGCAATATTATGTTGTAACACACAAGGAAACGCTGCTGCCCGTTCCTTGGTATACAATTGTTAAAGATAATGTTATAACAATCGGGACCAACGGCTTAACGAGCTTTCTGTGATACGAAGGTTAGTCAACCAACCAGACCCGGAAAGAAATCTTAAAATTTACACAAAGATTTCTTGTCCGGCGTGGGGACCGAACGCACGACCTCCTAGATTTTAAGCGAGCCAAATACCGCTACGCTACGGCGTTTGGGAAGGTATGATAGAACCCAACTCACATTGCTGCAGTAGACCGTCGATGTCATACTTCTCCTTGATCAGGTCTCTAGCTCTGGGATGGTCTTCTAGAAACTCCATGATGGCAGAGTCTTCGCCTGTGGGTATCACCTGTTGAGGTAATGTCAATCCCACTTAATATTATAAATGCGAAAGTTTGTATGTATGGATGGATGGATGGATGGATGTTTGTTACTCTTTCACACAAAAACTATTGAATGGATGTGGCTGAAAGTTTGCACCGGGATAGGTTATGCGCTGGATTAACATATAGGCTATAAAACATCACGCTCCGACCCGCTTGAGCAGAGTGACGTGGGTAAAACTTTAGATTCAGATTTGTATGGAGTAGATATGAGTATAAGATTTACGTATAAGCAACACACGCCTGAGGGCAACACTGATGGTGTAGGACCAGGGCTCACGGTATTGTTTGATGAAATAAACTTACATTATAAGCCCGAACGCTCGCCTTCTCACACAGCTGTGGCAATATTTTCATACACCTTTGGACAGACGCGTCGAATAGTAGAGGTTCACCGCTCTTGCACAAAAACCTCTTTGTGTGACCATCGGACAATATGGCGGATACCACACAAGGACGACGGATTGAATCGGTGAACACTGATACCTACAAAAAATACATAAGATCATCATCATCATCATCATCAGCCCGTTTAAGGTCCACTGCTGAACATGGGCCTTCTCCCGCGATTTTGCAAGTACTGCGTTTGCATTAAGGCGGGCAGAATAAGGATGACTACAAAAAAAATTATATCATTCAGTTAGATTAAAAAAAAATACTTATTTTTTTTTATTTTATTTATTTATTTATTTTTTTTTTTTTTTATTTATTTTTTTTTTTTTACTAGTAGACTACAACACTCTACTAGTAATCTTAAAAAAAAGTAAATATCTAAGCAACTAGGTGTTAAAAATCAAAACAATAACTAAAATACCTGCTTAATATGCTAATTTATAAATGTTAAAATTATACATAGATTAATAATAAATTATTGTTTTGACTATTTGTAAGTGCCTGTAATAGGTTTACGTAAATAAAAATGATTTTTATTTTTTTTATTTTATTTAAGAAAGCGAGGTTATCAAATCTTATGTGTGACGTAACGATGGAAATAGCCATCTATTAGTCACAAAAACAAATTCACCGTGTGCACCGAGTGCACCTCGCGGCTGATATAAATTTGAAAACTCGCATTAAATTGTTGAATAGAGAATCATCAACAACTTTATAGCTAGCTAGCTCGTGTGTGATTGATTGGTGCATTGTTTAAAAGGACTTATAGTTCGTTCGCGTTAAGAATGCAGTGAGTCCTCAATGTCTCCCGACGTAGCCCCGTCCCCTAACCAATCAAATCTTTTCAAATTACAAAGTCAAGTTCACAGTGACAGTGACGAAAGTCCTGTCATTAGTGTTAACTGATTTAAATTTGAAAAAAATGAATACTTCTACAATTTGTTACAATAAAAGTGCTTCGGTAATTCATAGTGCGGAAAGAAAAGTAATTTTCAATATTACAATTTACAAAAAAAATATTTTATGACGCAACCCTGTTAGTGGACGCTGATAGATGGAAGAAATGCTGCGACCACGTCTTACAAGAAGAAAATACTTTTGTTATAAATACTAACGAGGATACTAGTGATAGTGATTAAAATATGATATTAATGGTTTAATTTTGATTTTAAACTTTTAAGTGTATTTTTCATAAATTTTAACACCACTGTGAATACACCTTTACCCTTCAGTTGCTCTGATGCATTCTTAACGCAAACAAACTATAGTAAGTTCCGAGTGTCAAACCCCACTCGACTCGAACAGCGAAAATTGAGAGCTGAACATCAGCATCCGATGCCGTGGAACCGGAGATCAAAAGGTTGGTCACACAATTATTGCTTTTGGCTTTAATCTGGTGAATTCCACATCATAATCGGTTCAGTGCTCGATTCCCAACAATGTAAGGTTTAGCGAACTACCCTACAGAGCCTTTCTGATGATGATGATGAAGTACATATGATGATGATCTTACCTGGTTAACAAACTTTACGACGTACACACTGGGGGGCAGACAGAGCAGGTGACGGAGGCTGTCCCTCTGTGTCTCTAGTACCGAGGCATCACACAAAGATGGACACAGTTGGTTCAGGCGCAGAGTCTTACGAACTTGTCTCGATGCTAATTCATTTATAACACTGTTTAATATAGCGGTGGAACCATCTGGAATACGAAAATAATTTAATCCAACTAAAATTATAAATGCGAAAGTTTGTTACTCTTTCACACAAAAACTAATGAATGTATTTGGCTGAAACTTTGCACGGGGATAGTTAATAAGCTCAATTAACATATAGGCTACAAAAAATCACGCTTCGACCCACGGGAGCAGAGTAATGCGGGTAGAACCGCGGGGCGCAGTTAGTTTTATGATATGATAGATGCGTGAAGCGAAAACTTATTTTATAATGAAAATCAAACGGGAACCGATCATCATAAATCTCGGAGGTCGTGAGTTCGATGCCCACACCGGATAGGAAATCTTTATATAAATTCTAAGATTTCTTTCCGGTTGTTAGAGGGAATACCTACCGTGCCTCGCAAAGCACGTAAAGCATTTGGTTCCAAATGTTATAACATCATCTATAATAATCGTATATCAAGGTACGGGCAGCAGCGTTTCCTTGTGTGGTACAACATAATACTGCGGTCACCAACTCGCCTGCCAAGCGTGGTGTACGGGCTGATGATGTTGATTAAATAATTTCACTGATGTTCACTTTTTTTTTGGTTATTGTCGGATGGACATACATAGCCACGAGGCTTTTGCTACTTCACCGGGCATAAAGGCAAGCAGAGCTCCAGCCTTAATAAATGGTTTTAAAACTACAAACTAAGCAACCTGCACAAGAGGGCGCCCCCTGTGGGGCTTGGACCTCGGCTAAGGGCGGTCGCTGGCGATGAGATTAAGGAATTTTGACTTTTAGTATTTTAGGAGAGTATTGTGCAACTGTCGCTCTGCTTTACAGTTCGCGGACCTCTCGGACTTCGGGTATACGAGGGCATCGGATGATTCTTTGCAAACTAAGGGTTGGGAGGGCGAGGGGGGACGCGGCGCGGTCGCGGGCCAATCTTTTCCGGCGGGTCGGATAGTGTCTCTGTGCAGTGGTGCTACGATGTTAATATTAATAAATCATTGTACGTACCTTTGCCTTGTAAAGTGATGAGTTTGTTTCTAACTGTGTTGAGTGTAGCGTAATCAGTGCCGCCATGATGATTATTAACAAATTTATTTATCATCCTATTGTATACTTCTCTCCACTCTGCGTCATCTGAAAACATTGCCTTTATATAGGAGGTCCATGTTCAGCCGTAGCAGAATGGCTAGGGCGTCGGACTTGTGATCTTGTGGCCGCCGGTTCGAACCCCACACATTGCACTACCGACGTGAACCCACTCGTAACACAATCATTTTAACTTAGCCCGGGGGGTTAACAAGAATACTAGTAGAATGAAAAACATCTGCTAGGAATATTAAAAAAAAAAAAAAAGCAATGGACATTATACGGGAATATGTTCACAGCTGAACATGGACCTCCTCGTGATAGACCTTCGTAACGCGACTTAGGGACACACTAGCTTTGAGATCGTGCTGCCCATTCATCAGCTGTATAGCTCATGGATGGGC
The DNA here is from genome assembly GCA_947037095.2 of Nycteola revayana. Taxonomy (NCBI): domain Eukaryota; kingdom Metazoa; phylum Arthropoda; class Insecta; order Lepidoptera; family Nolidae; genus Nycteola; species Nycteola revayana. Next base: position 9,094,257 of record OX344840.2, read on the forward strand.
AGCAGGATCTAACAGCTCAAGGTTACTTATCCACTTGCCAAGCGTGGTGATTATGACAATATCCCTAAACGACCTTACAGATTCCCACCGCCGCTGCAGCGTATCCTCGCGCTGGCGGTGGGATATGTGGGGCTCGCCCTCTCCATAGCGTGGTATGCGACACTCACACCACGAGGAGAGGACGCTACACCACTAAAGCACCCCGGACCGGACTCTTTCAATCCGCCGTTGGCGGGGGCCGGGCACGCATGAGCAATCCGGCCCCCCGACGGCACCCGCGGCCAGTATGGGCCACACTTACAGTGGCCCATTTGCCCAATATCCCTAAACGACCCTGGCTTGCTAAAGTCTGTTAAGAGAAGGTCCATCTTCAGCAGTGGACGTTATACGAGCTGATGATGATGATGATATAAATAACTTACTTTTACTCTTTTTAAGATGATAACAGTAAAGAAGAAGCGAATGATTCGGATCGCAGACGGTTTGAAACAGTCGTTGGCACTCGTCCGAAGGTTGCACATCTTTTGTATTAAGCTGTTCATAAATATGATCAGGAAACACGTGCTTTATTTTTTTTAATTTGTCTATTGTAAACATGTCTAGATGTGTCTTGACGAGAAGTAGCTAAAAATAATAAAATATATTTAAATAACTTTGTTTTTTCCGCGACTTGGGGTGTAAATGTGTACGAATGGGCATGGGTGAAGAAATTGGAGTGTACGAATGGGCGTGGGTGTGTGAATGGGAGTGTGCGAATGGGAGTGTTAAAATGGGCGTGGATATAGGAATGGGAGTAGTGTGCGTATGGGCGCGGGCGTACAAACAAGTGTGCAAATGGGCGTGTGTATAGTAATGGGACCATTATGCGAATGGAAGAATGTAAAGGTGGGCGTGGTGTGGAAATGGGGGAGAGTGTCGGAATGGGAGAAAGTTTAGGCGATGTATATATGGGATTGCGAATGGGCGTGTGTGTGAGAAAAGGAGAGGATGCCGGAATGGGAGTGAGTATGGCAATGGCAGTGCGAATGGGTATGGGAGTGGGTGTGAGAATGGGTCAGCCAGTGTTTTATATAAAACAATCTTACCTTTTCCAATAAAACTTGTGCTGTAAAATCATCTAATTTATTAATAAAAGCGCTGAGTTTATTCAGTAGTACAGAGAACAATAAATTATAATCGTAAACTATATTGTGATCTAGTATCTCTGTTATTGTATTTATTAATTTATTTATTACTTCTGTCGGAGACAAATCTGAAAAAAACAAATTTTTTTAGAAAGTGCGGTCTTAAAAAAATTTAACTGGTTACCGAAGTCAATGAATGCAATATAAAAATGAATTGCCAACCCAAAAGAAATGGCGATGAGATTGAGGGATTTTGACTTTTAGTATTTTAGGGTAGTTTTGTGGATTTGACCCGCGGGCCGTAGTCTGGAGACCCCTGCTCTAAAGAATTACCTTCTTCATCAGTCAATTTATAATAGAACTCCAAACACATATTGTATGCGGTTTTCAATGTTCTTTGGTTACGAAGCGAGACACGTTGTCCGTTCATCATATCAGATGTATGATGGAATATTTCATTCATAGCTATGTCCAATTTATTTGTCGATAAACCTGAAATTCAAGACAAATGTTAAATCTTTGTGTAAATTCTAAGATTTCTTTCCGGGTCTGGTTGGTTGACGGACTACCCTCCGTGCCTAGAAAAGCACGTTACGCCGTTGGTCCCGATTATTATAACATCATCTATAATAATCGTATATCAAGGAACGGGCAGCAGCGTTTCCTTGTGTTATACAACATAATACTGCGGTCACCAAGCGTGGTGACTATGGCAAATACAATGCAAAGTATCAATGTTAGTGATTACTTACGTTAGCTATTTTTGCGTAAGAGGACCAAGGGACATACGGCTGATGGATGGGCAGCAGCATCGATCAGCTCTAGGATATTCACCATCTAACATGGCAATATTTATTTGCTTGGAGAGAAGTGAAAACATAAGTCTTTCTTACTCCTCCTAATCTCTTTCTGATTAAATTCGTTGCAGGTCCCGGTAGTTTAACCTTTACCCGGGACTTGGTGAGCCTCAGTGCTCATTGCCATTACCAGTGTGTGCTACTGTTGATCCTGGCTTACAGGAGTTGCAGTGGAGTTTTTTTTTTTTTAACTTTACTTTCTTACTTTTGCAGTCTACTAGTATTCTTGTTAACCCCTCGTACTAAGCTAAATGCTTGTGTTACGAGTGGGTTCACGTCGGTAGTGCAATTGGTGGGGCTCGAACCGGCGACCCCAAGATCACAAGTCCGACGACTTATCCATTGGGCTACGGCCTCTTTTAGAGTGTAGAGTGTTTTTCTGTAGAGTGTGCGTGGGATTAGTCCCATAAAAAAAAAATGATGGAGTGCCAATGTCTGTTAAGAGGAGGCCCATGTTCAGCTGTGGATGTAGACGAGATGTTGAACATTATATATTTTGACATCAACTTAAATATTTTCAAATTAAAAAAAAAAACTTACTTTTCAAATCTCTGTTCAGTTGTAGTATTAGTGTTAGCATCGCTACGTTGGTCTCAGCTGACGATTTGTCTGTTAAAAATGACAGTTGTTCCTCTGAAATAAAGCATATTTAATAATAATTAAAATAATAATCTTTCAATTTGCGTAATATCTAGCTCGTGTTACACATTTTTTAAAGGTGTATTTTTTTTTTTTTTTTTGTCCGTGGCAATATCCCTTTACGCATTCCCACCACCGCTGCAACGTATTCGCGCGCCGGCAGTGGGATATGTGGGACTCGCCATCTCCATAACGTGGTATGCGACACTCATACCACGAGGAGAGGACCCTATACCACTAAAACCCCCGGACACTCCTTCGATCCGCCGTTGGCGGGGGCCGGGTACGCATGAGCAATACGGCCCCCCGACGGCACCCGCGGCCAGTATGGTACCGCGGGATCTCCGGGGCCACACTTACAATGGCCCATTTGCCCAATTATAGGGACGCCCGGAGTGTAGAGGCGTCCCTACTCCTCATGGGTCAGCCTCGAAGGGAGCGGGGCCAATGCCCCCAACTCCCCGAGGCCGAGCCTAGGGCGGTAGCGACGGCCAACACGCCGTCTGCGCTACGGGTGGGCGGAGGGATCTACTTCCCTCTCCCGCTCCGCGGCCTCCTTCTGTGACATTACTTGTCTACAGAAGGAGGAAATTAATTAAGCCCTGCCTCCTAAACTAAGATATCCTGTGTCTTAGGAGTCAGTGTTCTGCTGTCGCTTGGACTCAAACTTAACCCTTTTTAAGTAAGCAGAACAAACGCTAAATTATATTATACACCAGCATATTATACACGGTAAATACACATACAAAATAATATAAACAAGAAAAGAAAAAAGAATAAGAGGTAAATATAGGGTAAACTGTGAGTGAGTGTGATGTTGTCATATCTTAACTAAAACTCTATATTAAATAGAACTTTTAATATTAGTCGTGTTAGCTCAGAACTAACCGTGATGTGCACTAAGAGCAGCATTCTGTCAGTGTTATGTCAAACGACATAAGATTACATTTATTAAGTTAACTAGCTGCGCCCGCGGTATTACCCGCGTTATTTTGCTCCAGTGAGTCGGAGCGTGATGTATTGTAGCCTATATGATAATACATAGCGTATACCCTATTCGGGTGCAAAATTTCAGCCAATTCCGTTCAATAGTTTTGGCGTGAAAGAGTAACAAACATCCATCCATCCATACTTACACACTTCCGTGTTTATAATATTAGTAGGATATCGTCGAAAGCGTTAAGGTTACATTAGAAATTTTTATATGTGGTTTAGCATACTTATTTTTTATAAAAATCAGTCCAGTAGTCCAAAAAATCAAATCTTTGACATAGCAGTTAATGTCTCGCATTAAGTCTCAAAGGTCGTGGGACACCCTTAACCTATTGGTTGAACGACGCTCGCGAAGACTACAATCTCCCGATGATGCTAAGTCACATAGGCAGCTTAATAGACGAATTAAAAAATCCTTGCGACACGATATCCGTAGCTTTAATACGTCCCGTATAAAAGATACGATAGAGCGGAACCAGGGCTCCAAAGTGTTTGCAAGAGATATGTCTATTGGGCAAAGCCAGATGACAAAGTTGAAGAGGGATGATGGCAGTCGTGCGTCAACAAAAGCGGAAGTGTGAAGTCGAAAAGTTCTACGGGCAGCTGTACGCTTCATCATCTTCATCTTTTATCACCGGACAAGAAATACTTTAAGCCGAAAAACAATCGTATACCAGGAAACAGGCAGCTGCGTTTCCTTGCGTGTAACAACATTATACTGCGGTCACCAATCCACCTAACAAGCGTGGTGACTACAGAGTAGACCCATGTTCAACCGTGGACGTTATTCAGGCTGATGATGAATTATGAACCTTGTATGAGGCTTACCTGCGATAGCCAGAGCTTTCTTCAAGGCGGGCTGGTCATCATTCCGCAAGCCCAAGATCCTGTGAGCCAACACCTTCTCGTGAAGCCAAGGAAGAATCTCATCCTCTGATAGGGAACTGGAACAATGGAGAGGCGTGAATGTATGTTTTTATGTAATAATGAAATAATGAATTTTTATTCATTATTACATTCACATACACTTGTACTTGTCAGAATCACAATGTTATAAGATAAATAAGAAAAATTTAAAACTATAATTAACAGATAATTCTCTATGAAATATCCGACTAGGTAACTAACAGAAGTAGGCAATAACAAATCTACAGACTACATAGTCCATCATAATCCGTCTGTCCTGTGACAATTATTTCTGTTATATTATTATAAGAAGAAATTAAAAACCCATCCAAGTGGTCACACTATATCTAAGTGGCACATACCTGAGGGCACCCTTATGGGGTTTAGGATAATGACCCAGGGTGTCATTGAAGTAAAAAGGTAGATATATAAAGAGGATGTGATCACCAGCACCGACTACAGGCGCTCAATCACAGGGCAGGGGGCACAACGCGGTCCTCGCCCGCGAGAATCCTACCCTAGCTAACCTACGACCTGGGCCCCGAGTCTACTATCGCAATGGCGTGTCCATGAACTGTCAATGACAGTTCAATGTTCGGTTTTTTTCCCAATTGGTAATCTACTAATTCAAATGACGTCATAATGGTGTCACTATGACGCGACAATGACATTAGCGTAGTTGAATATAATAACAAATGATACATTTATAAGTTTTGAAATCACCTCAATAAACATTACAATTTCCCTAACCATCTCCCCTGCTACTTCTGTTTCTGCGGTACAACACCGACTGCCATTTCAGTGCCGACACCATAGTGAGATAAGTAGATTACCGTTTTTGGCATAATGATATCATGGTGGCACTACGGTAGCACAATATTAAAAAAATTGCAGACTCGGCCCCCTGTATGTCTTGCTTCTCGCGCGCAGTTTCACCCGCGTAACTCCCGTTCCCGTGGGAACATCATAATATAATATAGCCTTCCTCGATAAATGGGCTATTTAATACTGAAGAATTTTTCAAAGTGGACCTGTAGTTACTGAGATAAGTGCGCTAAAGAAAACAAACAAAATATGTGTTTTTTTTTGGACGGACATATGTACTTAGCCACAAGGAATTTGCTACTTTACCGGACATAACAAACAAACTCTTCAGATTTATATATTCACTAGCTGACCCGGCAGACTTCGTACTGCCTCAATCGATACATAAAAGACCTACATTTTTGTATAAAATAAACTGGCCCGGCGAGACTTCATTTACGCGGTGTCCTACATCTACCATACCCTACCCTACACCTACCCCTGTCCTACCCCACCCCTACTCTACCCCCTACCCTACACCTACCCAACACCTACCCTACACTTATCCTACACCTTTCGTCTACCCTACACCTACTTAACCCCTACTTACCCTTTTTTTCTTTGCGTTTAAACCTTCCGTGTTAAAGCGATGATTACTGCCAAATTTCATCGAAATCGGTACAGCCATTCTCGAGTTTTAGCGAGACTAACGAACAGCAATTCATGAGATATAAGATATGCCGATCGTACTACCAACAATAAATTATTTGACTGAGTGTAAGCGATGAGTGAACAATACTCACAGTTTATTTCTATCGACACACTGCAGTACGATGTTAGGCAGTTCTCTCCTGTTAGCCTCCACACACCACGCTCTTTCAGCGGCTCTACTGTGCGCGCCGTCGATCACTTCTTCACACGAACTGTTCATATTCGAATCTTCGGATATATATAAGGATCTGAAAAGAGCAAATACTTTATAATCTGTGTTAGAAATAAATAATGTATGTTTCACCTGAAAATAATACGAATCGTAAGTTGATCAACTCCCGTGCGACTCATATTGTTACATTTAGTTGCCAGTTTCAGTGAACGCGCATAATTATTATATTATTTACTTAATTTTAGTGACACTTGACCTAACCTAACCAAACGAGACTAAACTACTGTTGTAACAAGTCAAAGTCAAAAATTCTTTATTTAACACATTTAATCATCAGTTCTGGACGTGGCAACTCAAAGAACAACTGACAAGAAACTCAGAGGAATCCTTTTTTTAAATAAATATTATGTTACAATCTATATCTATATATATGTATAAAAGAAAGTCGTGTTTGTTACAACACTTATAACTCGAGAACGGCTGGACCGATTGCCATGGTTTTTGATTTGTTGGATTTGTTTCCATCCCGAATAGCAGAATACATTTTAAAAACAAAAGAAAGTCGTGTTAGTTACACTATTTATAACTCAAGAACGGCTGAACCGATTTGCCTGAAAATTGGTAGGGAGGTAGCTAAGAACTGGGAGAAGGACATAGGATAGGATAGGATAGGACTTTTGGGTAGGGGTAGGGTAGGGTAGGGTAGGGTAGGGTTAGGGTAGGGGTAGGGTTGGGTAGGGGTAGGGTAGGGGTATGGTAGGGGTAGGGTAGGGTAGGGGTAGGGTAGGGTAGGGGTAGGGTAGGGTAGGTGTAGGGTAGGGGTAGGGGTAGGGTACGGGTAGGGTAGGAGTAGGGTAGGGTTAGGGTAGGGGTAGGGTAGGGCAGGGGTAGGGTAGGGCAGGGGTAGGGTATAAAAGTCCACCCGTGCGAAGCCGGGGCGGGCCGCTAGTTATTAATAAAGCAGTATTGTTTCAGAGGAACTCAATCCCAAGCTGTTTTGTCATTGACATAATCAGTCTTTTTACATAAATTATCTTTGACATATCGTTTAAACTTGTTTGTAGAAAGATCTCTAACATTATTAGGAAGTTTGTTGTAGAAGCATATACATTGCCCCATAAATGAATTGCTAATTTTGTGGAGACGTGTAGCATGTAAAACGAGATTATGCTTAGTCCTTTTATTAACATTATTAGTATCGCTTTTTTTTTAAACTATCAATATTCTTATAAACATATAAAAGGTTTTCATTGACATATTGTTATGCGACTGCAAGTACTCCCATGGTTTAGGTTTAGATTTTTTAACCACCCGAAACCTCGTAGTTTATCAACTAACTAGAAATTTATCAACTTACGACTCTTATTATTTTCCGGTGAAATGTATGTGCTAGTAAACACTGCATACTAACTGTAACTTTTATAGTTTAAAAAAAATTTTTTTTTGTTCGAACTGGCAAACTTAGTTAGCCACGAGGCTTTTGCTACTTCACCGGGCATAAAGGCGAGCAGAGCTACAGCCTTAATAAATTGTTCAAAAACTACAAACTAAGCAGCCTGCGCTGCGGGGTGTCCCCTGTGGGGCTTTGACCTCGGCTCAGGGCGGTCGCTGGCGATGAGATTGAGGGGAAATGACTACTTTTAGTATTTTAGGGGGTTTTGTGCAACTGTCGCTCTACTTTTCAGTTCGCGGGCCTCTCGGACTTCGGGTCTACGAGGGCATCTGATGGTTCTTTGCAATCTAAGGGTCGGGAGGACGACGGGGGTAGCCCAATGGCTAGGGCGTCGACTTGTGATCTTATAGCCGGGTTGAGCCCCACCCATCGCACTATCGACGTAAACCCACTCGTAACACAAGCATTTTAGCTTAGCACGAGGGGTTAACAACAATACTAGTAGACTGCAAAACTCTGCTAGTAATTTTTAAAAAGAAAAAGAAGGCATTTGGCTCGTTTTAAATCTCGCAGGTCGTGGGTTCGATCCCCACGCCTTAAAGGAAATCTTTGTGTAAATTTTAAGATTTCTTTCCGGGTCTAGTTGGTTGAGCGACTACCCTTTGTGCCTCGGAAAACACGTTAAGTCGTTGGTCCCGATTGTTATAACATCATCTATAATAATCGTATATCAAGGAACGGGCAGCAGCGTTTCGTAGTGTGGTACAACATAATAGTGCGGTTACCAACCCGCCTGCTAAGCGTGGTGAATATGGCAAATACCCTCCCTCGGGAAGAGGCCCATGTTCAGCAATGGACTGGAATGGAGTTATACAGGCTGAGGATGATGATGACTGACCTTATCATAAGTCGTGTGGACCATTCGACTACACAATCAGTAGATAGTAGAACTCCATCAGCGCCCTCTGCTTTCTGTCTGTGAATCGCTTCGAGTATCTACAATAATAGAATATAAATCAAACTAAAATTAAATTCAACTACCGAAAACCGAAGGACATGCATCTGAAGATTAATTAATGTAGAAGACATAGAAGAATGTTAACTAAAGTGGTATGTCAAGATCGTAGCAAATGGAAGGAAGTGGTGTCTGCCTACCCCTGTGGGAAAGAGGCGTGAATCTTTGTTTGTATGTAAATATAATTTATGTATGTATGTAAATATAATCTATTTATGTATTTTAGTATAGATATTAAAATATACTTACAGCACTGTTAGCAAAGGGTCTCGCGGGCCACTGCGTTGCTTGTTTGAGCCAACCTACGTCCCTATGCGTCTGGTCTGAGACCACAGACTCCGCCATCTTGTGCAGCCAATACGTGTTGGGGTTTAAATCTGTGTAATTGAAATTTTATATAAAAGTAGCGACCCTAGCGGCCCGGCTTCGCATGAGTGCAATGCTGATGTATCATATAAACTTTCCTCTTCATCATCATCAGCCCGTATAAGGTCCACTACTGAACATGGGCCTCCTCCCGAAGGAAAGTATTTGCCATAGTCACCACGCTTGGCAGGCGGGTTGGTGACCGCAGTATTTTGTTGTACCACACAAGGAAACGCTGCTGCCCGTTCCTTGATATATGATTATTATAGATGATGTTATAACAATCGGGACCAACGGCTTAACGTGCTTTCCGAGGCACTGAGGGTAGTCCCTCAACCAACCAGACCCGGAAAGAAATCTTATAATTTACACAAAGATTTCCTGTCCGGCGTGGGGATCGAACCCACGACCTCCGAGATTTAAAGCGAGCCAAATACAGCTGCGGAGGTTGTCGAATTTCCTCTTGAACTAACTAACTCTATTTATTAAAAAAAACCGCATCAAAATCTGTTGCGAAGTTTTAAAGATCTAAGCATACATAGGGACGGACAGACAGCGGGAAGCGACTTTGTTTTATACTATGTAGTGATAACTGTCCCGCGCGGTTTCATCCGCATAAATCCCGTTCCCGTGAAAACTTTAACTTAAAATATCACCTATGACACTTACAAATGACGTGACTTTATGCATCATACCCGTTTTCAGTTGACGAATATAAGGACGTGGCATATCTTCCGTTATTTTGGTTTAACCGGCTGTAGCCCAATGGCTAGGGCGTCGGACTTGTGATCTTAAGGTCGCCGGTTCGATCGTCACCTATTGCACTACCGACATGAACCCACTCGTAACACAAGCATTTTAGCTTAGCACGAGGGGTTAACAATAATACTAGTAGACTGCCAAACACTAATAGTAATCATTAAAAAAAAAACTAAGTTTCTTACCTATAAGCCCGAGGTCATCACAATATGCCCTCAAGCAACTCTTAAACTCCTCGCTATGAGTCCACAACACAGGTAGACTATGTTCCACACATCTCTTCTGCTGTACGCTCTTGTCTTCCCACTGACATGTAGAGCCGAAAGCTTCTGTCAGTTGCTGTATGGAGAAGTCTTTTGACATGATTGCGTCATCTTCTTGGTAGGCGTTGAAACTGGAAAAAACATGTTTTGATAACTGCAACGGTGGTTAAGTAGTTGCTTCTGAGACCTGATGGTCTGGGTTCGATTCCCACTAGGGTTGCCACCTTTTTTTTATATAGTACTTTTTACGATAAGATTCTAAATATATAGTACTTTTGGGAAATTCGGGAACAAAAATAGTACACATTTATTTTTAATAATTTTTCCACGTGTATTTGTTATTCCATCAAGGTTCAAAACCTTTAAAATAATTATAAGAGTCTGAGCATGTTAGATCCATATTAAAATAAATCAACAATTTATTGCTTTCATATGCCGCGCTGAGGGTGTGGTCTAAATTTTTAAATGGGATGAATTTTGATTTAGTAAATAAAATATAGTACGATACTATATAATATAGTACGGGTGACAACCCTAATTCCCACCCGGGACTATTAAGTGAACCACGCATATGTTTGCTTTCTATTGGAAAAAAAAATAACAGCTTACATGTAGGCCCCGTAATTTATTACCCGTCCGTGGTGCTTTACAACTGGCTTCTCTAGTTGTAAAATACCCCTCAACACTACTTATGACTTATTTTATATTTCATAATGAAATAATAGCATAAAAAGGGCATATCCCTTAGGCGATATTTTAAGTCGGTAGTCACAGGTACATACCTGAACTCAAACAGTTCTCTCCCGTTGCTCTTCAGCATTATATCTTCATATACCAAGTTAACGTACAGAGCGCCTTCACACCCAAACACTGAACGCTTCAAATTATCCAGAGAGGGTTTAAATCTACAAAGAAAAAGATGTTGTTTAATGAAAACTATGAAAAATTTACGAACAGTATTAAGAATTGTCAAACACAAGGAACCCTTAAGGCGGAAACATATTGTTAAAACGCGACGCGACCTGAAGAAACGCGACGCGTGTTGAGTCGAATCAAATGTATTGACCCCGACCTTAACTTTTGAAAGAAATGTGATATATGCCTCTAAGTAAGTACTTTCAACTAAAACTATAGCGAACTTGGTATCATAGATAGTTATTTTTATACAACTCGACCAACTTATGTAGTTACAGTCGTCCTAACAAAATGTATTAACTTTATTAATTTAAAAATATGCATGGCTACCGAACCCTTTGATGTGCGTGCCCGACACGCTCTTGGCCGGTTTTATTATGTGGTCAGCGACGAGGCTTTTGCTACTTTATCGGGCATTAAGGCTGGCAGATTTCCAGCCTTAATAAATCTATACTTAACAATAGACGAAATGTGACCTAGTGTGACAACGGGGTGGGAGGGGTCCTAAATTTCGTGACGTCACATTACAAAATATTAAAATATGAAGTTTGGACAATTACAAAAATTCAAATAAGATCCACCCTTAACCGACGTGCTTGTATGAAGAATGTTATGAGAGTGAATGAAGCGAAAGATGTGTGTAGGGATCGTAGCAAGTGGAGGTCCATTGTCTCTATCTACCCCGCTGGGAAACAGTCGTGAGCTAATGTATGTAAAAAAAATCAAAACATTTGCAACTCTATCCTTACAAACATAAGATTCAAATGGTTTTGTCGGCCACTCGTTCTGCTATGGTTACGCGGCACGTGCCGACAAATTTTAATTCAATAATGTCTAAGTATGAACATTGCAAAATATACAACGTCTCACTAGGGACGGGGGGGAGAGCCACAAATGTGACCAGCTGTGACAAGGACGGGGGAGGTGTCAAAAAATCATAAAATTCATGTGACGTAATTTATGGATACCCCCTTATAATTCATCATCATCATCATCAGCCCGTACAACGTCCACTGCTGAACATGGTCCTCCTCCCGAGGGAGGGTATTGGTGACCGCAGTATTATGTTGTAACACACAAGGAAACGCTGCTGCCCGTTCCTTGATATACGATTGTTATAGATGATGTTATAACAATCGGGACCAACGGCTTAACGTGCTGTCCGAGACACGACGGGTAGTTCCTCAACCAACAAGACCAGGAAAGAAATCTTAGAATTTACACAAAGATTTCTTGTCCGGTGTGCGGATCAAACCATTATATAATGTCCGTAAAAATAAAAATAAGCTCACCTTTCCATACTTTCATTTCTATCCAAAAAGATCCTACACGCTTCCAAAGCGAAGGGGGTAAGGCAGGACGGTCGCTTCTCTAATACATCACCTAATAACCTAACCAGGTACGAGTCGAAATCGAACCTGCGACCTCCACCTTTCATACACCTCATTATCTGAAGACACAGCTCTTGACATACTTGGGAATTAGTCTGAAAAATAATAACAAAAAATACATTTTTGTGTCGGTAGTGCGGCAATGTGGCACGCATGTCGGATCAGAGAGTGGCGAAGCGCATTCTTTATTCGGAACTTTTTGAGGGCAAGCGAAAGACGGCGGACCACTCCTAAGATTAAAGGCGGAAACATATTATTAAAACGCCACGCCACCCAACGACACGCCACGCGTGTTGAGTCGAATCAAATGTATTGTTTTCTATAGACCAGAAACACACTATGAATACCCGACACGACGCCATGCGAGTACTGACTGATGCACAGGTGTTGGGACGCGGCGTGGGGGTTTAATAATGTGGTTTCGCCTTTAAGGATGTGCTTAAACGACACATGAAGAGTTGTGACGTAGATCCATCTCAGTGGGAAAAGCTTGCGTCTAACGCGGAGAGTGGAGGTCACTAGTACAACAGAAAGTTTTTGACTTTAAGATTCGTCGGCTTTCAAAACTGGATACTAAACGAACTAAAAGCCCGACCACCAGCGGCAATCAATTACAATTATGCTAATGGTGCTCTCACGTGTCCACTTTGTGCAAGAATATTTGTAAACAAAGGTAGTTTTTCTAGCCACATGAGAGCCCCTGATAGACGCCAATAGGTTGACGGTGAAACGGTCGCCTTAGCCGAAACCGGCATGGAAGGATTATTATTATTATAATAGACAGTTAATTCCTCTTCATCATTGTCAAAGCTAATGATGTAAAAAGGTCTGCACCGGTGACCCAGTGGTTACGGAAGTTACTTCTGAGACCTAGTGTTTTGGGTTTGATTCCCACCCGGGACAATTATTTGTTCTGAATCTGTGTGTGGTTTGTGCCCGTGAATTGTGTTTGTAAAGTCCCCAGTACACTGGGATTAATTTCCCAAGTGCGGGAGTTGTATTTTTAAATAACACAAAAAAGGCATATTATAAAACATACAGCCTCCAAATACACAGACATCCGCCCGTATAACGTCCACTGCTGAACATGGGACTCCACCCGAGGGAGCCACGGCTTAACGTGCTTTCCGAGGCATGGAGCGTAGTCCCTTAGCCAACCAGAGACAGACAAACAGAAAGAATTCTTAGAATCTACACAAAGATTTTCTCGTCCGGCGTGGGAATCGACTAATACATAATGCTGCGGTCACCAATCCGTCTGCCAAGCGTGGTGACTATGGCAACCCCGCCCCCCCTCGGGACGAGGCCCTTGTTCAGCAGTGGACGTTATATGGGCTGATGATGATGAAAAACATACGGTGTGTAGATCTTACCTTAGACAGCTGAATAAAACTATCTAATAGTGTAACTATGGGAAGTTGTACGTCTATGTCACGCTTGTCAGTATCTGAAAATAACATTATTTATTTAATGAAAATGAATACGTTTATTGATAATGTAGATGAATTGATCGTACTTATTATAAGTCAAATACAATGATAAAAGATACAAAGAAAAAAAAACTTGACTATACTATTTCCATTTCTTTATTTTCTCGATGACAGTTCTAATTTGATAGTTGTAGTAGTGTTGTGACCAAATAATGAACATTCAAATATATTTTTTTAAGGTGAGAAACTCAATGGCCCACCACCAATTTGTGTTTGTTTATATAACATTAGTTAATAAATTTGTACAAAGTATCCGGCAGTAGTTTAGTTTCTTACACTTTGTAAAAAAATATCGTGTTACGTTTATCGATAGCTCCATCCCTATCGGTTTCGGTTCGGTATAACGTTGTACATGTGTAAGCGTCATATTTATAAAATAATACATACATAATGTAAAAAAGACGCTTATTCAAGTGTACCACAGGAGCTGTCATCGAGAAAATAAAGAAATGGAAATAGTGTAATTAATTAGTTTACATTTCAACAGTAAAGTTATTAAATAGAATTTAAATCTACCAATGTGGCATGTGATAGTCGCGTATTATAAATATAATTAGAATCAACCAGCGCGGACTGGGATTAGGTCAGAAGCATAGAACGCGTCGAGAGCCTCGCCTTGCGTGTTCATTATTCTGTTCATTCGTTTTGGCGTGAAAGAGTAACAAACATCCATCCATACTTACAAACTATCGTGTTTATAATATTAGTAGGAATTACAATAGTACTCACGTGTATATTCAACTTTGGTTGTTCCGAACAGTCCATATGTCATAGTACGAGTTTCTATTTCTTGCACAACACTGAAAATATACATTAGTTTCATTTTCCAAATATATTTATAATTTCATAAAACTTCTGTACCTGTGGGTTCGATTCCAACGCCAAACAAGAAATCTTAGTGTAAATTCTTAGATTTCTTTCCGGGTCTGGTTGGTTAGGGATTACCCTCCGTGCCTCGGAAAGAACGTCGAGCCGTTGGTCCCGATTGTTATAACATCATCTATAACAAGCGTATACCAGGGAACGGGCAGCAGCGTTTTCCTGTGTATTACAACATAATACTGCAGTCACCAACCCGCTTGCCAAGCGTGGTGACTACGGCAAAAACACCCCTCGGGAGGAGGCCCATGTTCAGCAGTTGACGTTATACGGGCTGATGATGATGATGAAACCAAATGGAGTTCAACAGAACTTATTGAAGTTGAAAGTTTTTTTGTTTTATTACAACAGTATCATAGTCTCGTTTGGTTAGGTTAGGTCAAGTGTCATAACAATTAAGTAAATAATATAATAATTATGCGCGTTCACTGAAACTGACAACTAAATGTAACAATATGAGTGGCACGGGAGTTGATCAACTTACGATTCGTATTATTTTCAGGTGACATATACATCATCATCATCAGCCCGTATAACGTCCACTGCTGAGCATGGGCCTCGTAGCGAGGGAGGGTTTTTGCCATAGTTACCAGGCTTGGCAGGCGGGTTGGTGATCGCAGTATTATGTTGTACCACACAAGGAAACGCTGCTGCTCGTTCCTTGATATACGATTATTATAGATGATGTTATAACACGGGACGTTGGTCCCGAATGTTATAACATCAGGCTCAACGTGCTTTCCTAGGCACGGAGGGTAGTCCCTCAACCAACCAGACCCGGAACGAAATCTTAGTCCGGCGTGGGGATCGAACCCACGACCTTCGAGATTTAAAGCGAGCCAAATACCGCTACGCTACGGAGGTTGTCACAGGACATATATACATACCTTAGCGGTAAAGGTTCATCCCTTAATCTCAAGTTATTGAAGTTTTCTTCAGATTTCAGTTGCTTGAACAAAAGCTGGAGTATTTTGTAGCCATATATTGAAAATTCACTTTCTTCTATCGTAGGCATAGTTGCCATTAAATACAGTAATTCTGCGAATCTGTAAATTTAAAAAATGAAAAAAACCCCCGCCACCTCAAAAATAATTCTATGAAAGTTAAAACATAGCTAAGAACCCTCCCTACTAATTCACCTTTCGAACAAAAAATAAAAAAATCCGTTCGGGAGCTACGATATCAAAGACAGACACACAGACACGTCAAACTTATAACACCCCGTCGTTTTTGCGTCGGGGGTTAAAAAAAAGTAAAATAAGAACTCAAAAAAAAACTTGCACTGGGTATTTTTCCGCTTAATGCTCTTAATCAGAGGTCTCCAAACTACGACCCGCCATTGTCAACAATCCGGCCCGCGACAACTTAAAGACTAGGGTCATCGATCTGGCCCGCGCATCTAATGTCTTATTTTTGTTACTATTGCTGTGATAAGTTGAAAAAGACAACACAATATGATAATTACTCGGTCGCGCACTTTGCCACTAGTGTAGAAAAGAGTATAGTTAAAGATAGAACAATTAAAACAGTTTTGGCCCTTCGAACATTTTGAAAAAATCGTTATGGCCCTAAGGCGTCAAAGTTTGGAGACCCCTGCTCTTACTCATATTACTCATTTGCCGTGTGGTTTCCGGCTTAGAATAGACCCATATGTCCTCCCATGGGTGTCGTAAAAGGCGACTAGGGGACAAACAGCTGATGGATGGGCAGCAGCATCTATTAGCTCAAGGTTGACATCTCACTGCGATCACCAATCCGTCTGCCAAGCGCGGTGATTACGGCAATATCTCTCAACGACCCTGGCTTACCAAGGTCTGTTAAGAGGAGGCCCATGTTTAACAGTGGACTTAAACAGTCAGAACAACTATCCATGGCTAATACTTGTCCCGGGTGGGAAATGAACTTAGAATACAAGGTTCTTGAAGCGTTTACAGTCATAGTTATATATTCACAAACTGCGCACGCGGTTTTACCCGCATTACTCTCCTCCAATGGGTCGGAGCGTGATATTTTGTAGCCTATATGTTAATCCAGCTTATTAACTATCACCGTGCAAACTTTCAGCCAAATTCAATCAGTAGTTTTTGCGTGGAAGAGTAACAAACATCCATCCATCCATACTTACAAACTTTCGCGTTTATAATATTAGAAGGATAAGATGAGGTTCCTACTAAGACGGGAGCTACGTAAGCGAAACCGCGCGCAGAATGTTAGTTATCAATAACCATTAAATCAAGCGTCAGTTCTTACTTGCTCGCAATATGTATATGAAAAATTGTTATACGTACATAGGAACATAAATAATTTTCAGAAAAAAGTGATATACATAATATGAATACTAGACATAACATGAGCATGACTTAGTAGTACTTGCAACTCGTCTCCATAGAATAAGTAACTCTTTTATGGGGCAATGTTTTCGCTTCTATAACAAACTCCACAATAATATTAAAAAACTACCTGTTAATAAATTTAAAGCCATTGTTAAAGCTAAATTATGTAAGAAGGCAGACTATGTAAATGACAGAATGGCTTGGGAGTAACTTGCTCTGGAATGACATTGCTGCTTAACACTATTGTAAAAGTAACGATAAATTGATTTAAAAAACAAAGGATTACTCTGAGTTTCTTGCCAGTTCTTCTCAGAGTTGCCACGTCTTGAACTGGTGGTAGGAAAAGAAATGGACGCATCATAAGAACATGATTAATTTTTTTTAATTGTGTCTATATGAATAAAGATATTTTGACTTTTACTTTGGTGTCCTAACGCGTGTGTCACTCACCTTACACTAAAGTCCTGGGCCAGGCTCTGCCCCACCCCTTCCATCAGCATATCACTAACTCCCCCATCTCCCCCTTCAAATAAACCGCTGGACAACGCTGTGAGTATCATGTGTTCATATTCGTCTCGTGTCTGTAGCGTGTTCAGTATAAGACTACTGTCTACCGCCTTACGTTTGAAAGCGTGATGGTTGGGAGGTGTGATCAGTTCTGAAAAAGACAATTTTAAAACTTATACACACTGCATAGCGAATTATATTCAATATATCTAACTAAAGCGAGCCAAATACCGCTACGCTACAGAGGTTATTTTAATTTCCGTAATCTCCAAATGATAGTTCCAATTTAGAAGGGACATTCAGGATATTCTTCCTTAACGCGGACAAAGTCGAAGGCAATAGCTTGTTACAAAAAAAATACAAACTTGTTAATACTACTAAAAGCATGTACCTTGAAACGCCTTCAGGATAAAAGCAAACGCCTCTTTTCTTACAGCTACCGAAGAGCTTCTACAGTTTAGCTGCACGACTCTCAAGATGGCCGTCTTAACATCATCTTGCATAAACTTGAGGCTATTGCGTGCCAACTTCATCGTTTCGATCCTCAAGTCCCCTTCTAGAAGTTCCAAGAAGGGAATCGTTTCTAAAATTTCGATGCTAGAACTATCACTTTTTGTACAGTTTTCGAGATGTACCGATAGTATAGATAAACATTTGGCCTTTTCGATTTTTTGCGCTAGATCTGTAACAATTCTGTAAAAAAATATATATCTATACTAATATATAAAGCTTAATAATAGGTTGGGGAAAAAGCTTCTTCGCATTTAAGAAAATTCTAAACATTTCTTATTATAGTTTATTTACATTTAACTAAAGTATGTAGGTACCATTTTGTTCGATAACGTTTTGCCATCTTGTAGGTAGGGACATGATCCCATTGCTATAGAAATTTTTAGACTTCTGATCAAAATACCGCGACAAGTGGTTTTTGGAATTCTGAAGAAACCGAAACAGGTGGAAATCTGAAGGTGCAAGGTCAGGACTATACGGCGGATGCATTAACACCTCCCAGCCAAACTCTCTTAATTTTTGCTGAGTGGCTAAAGATGTGTGAGGTATCATGATGAAAAACCACATCCCTTCGGTTGATTAATTCCGGCCGCTTTCTCTCAACTTCTTGCTTTACTCTCATCAGTTGTTCGCAGTAGAGTTCAGACTCGATGGTCCTGCCTATTGGTAACAGCTCATAATGAATAATGCCCTTCCAATCCCACCACACACACAGCATCACCTTGTTGCGAGTTAACCCGGGTTTCGCCACATTCTGTAAAGCCTGACCGGCCTTTGACCACGACCTTTTTCGCACGTTCTTGTCGTACGTAATCAACTTTTCATCACCAGTTATCAGCTTCTTCAAAAATGGTTGGTTTCATTACGTCGTAATAAAGAATCACAAATGAGTACACGGTTCACTAGGTTTCTTTCAGTGAGCTCGTGAGGTACCCAAATATCGAGCTTTTTTGTGTAGCCAGTTTTTTTCAAATGCGCCTAAATTGTTTTGTGGTTAATTCCCAGTTCTTCAGCTGCGTCGTAACTACTGATATGCCGATTTGGTCCATTTTTTCAAAAATGGCATCTATTTTGTCCGTAAAAGGGTGACCAGAGCGACGTGCATCTTTGACATCCTCAATCCAGATTGACTGTTTAATGTGTGTGATTGACGGATCGCAACATCGGATCGCAAATTATCAAATATTCTAAAATCCATGATCTCGATCCGTTTATCGCAATCCAGATTGAGCGTCTAATGTGCAACATATAAATCGAAAGACACTATTAAAATTACTAGTAGTAATAAGAGAATAAAACAAATATATTAAAATTAATTACTACACATGCCCGTATAACGTCCACTGCTGAACATGGGCCTCCTCCCGGGGAGGGTATTCGCCATAGTCACCACGCTTGGCAGGCGGGTTGATGACCGCAGTATTATGTTGTACCACACAAGGAAAGGCTGCTGCCCGTTCCTTGATATACGATTATTATAGATGATTGGCCGATTGTTATAAATCGGCCAACGGCACAACGTGCTTTCCGAGGCACGGAGGGTAGTCCCTCAATCAACCAGACCCGGAAGGATATCTTAGAATTTACACAAAGATTTACTGCCCGGCGTGGAAATCGAATTATAGGTAGGCCAATTATTGAGGTAGGATTTATTTAGGCTATGTATCGGGGATTGATGTATTAGGATAGAGGTAATCACCTAGTCTAAGAGGCAGAGATCCATAAATTTGTGATGTGTTTGGTTGAAAATAATTTTATTTATTATTATTATTATTTTACTATGAAGTTACTACGGGAACGGGAGTTACGCAATCGAAACGCCCGCGCGGGAATCTAGTAAATTTTGAAAGCTTTTTATTTCGGATGGGCATACGTAGTTAGCCACGAGGCTTTTGCTACTTCACCGGGCATAAAGGCGAGCCAGAGCTCCAGCCTAGATAAATGGTTTCAACACTACAAACTAAGTAACCTCCGCAAGAGGGCGTCTCCTGTAGGGCTTGGACCGCGGCTCAGGGCGGTCGCTGGCGATGAGATTGAGGGATTATGACTAAGTATTTTAGGGGAGTTTTGTGTAACTCGCGGGCCGCTCGGACTTCGTGTCTACGAGGGCATCGGATGGTTAAATTCTTAATGCAATTTGAATTTTCTTGACAAGAACTGCAAACATAGGCAAATATCTGAGTGCTGAATTAGTATCATTTATTTCTAATCGAACTTAGAACTACATGCTCAAACAAGTGCCCTGACCACTAAGCCACTAAACATCGAAATAGTTAACAGTTTAAACCGGTCGTAGCCTAATGGCTAGGTCGTCTGACTTGTGATCTTGTGGTCGGTTTGATCGCCACTCATTGCACTACCGACGTGAACCCACTCGTAACACAAGCATTTTAGCTTAGCACGAGGGGTTAATAAGATTACTAGTAGACTGCGAAACTCTGCTAGTAATATTTAAAAAAAACTCACCTAATTTGTTGAACATCACAGCACATCCAGCAATGCTTTTGAGCGTAATAAAGAATCTTGATATAATCCGCAGAATTCTGACTTCTGACTTGTTTCAGAATTGTCCTGAATTTGTCTATGAATTCGTCTCTGGTTATTGAGTCAGCTAGTTTTAACGCTAACCCGAATATTTCAGATACCTAAAGATATTGAAATGAAAATGATTATCTTATACTTATATATAAAACTGAAGAGTTAGTTTGTTCGCTTGAACGCGCTAATCTCAGGAACTACTGGACTGATTTGAAAATTATTTCATTGTTAGATAGACCATGCATCGAGGTAGACTATTGGCCCATAGATATACATATCACGCCCTATTATTTTCAAGACGGTAAAAACAGTCATTCAGTATAAGTGAGTATATACTATATTGGTCACTTTATGGTAAAACTATATTCCCGCGCGCGGTTTCACCCGCGCAACACTCGTCCCATGGGAAATTATAATGAAACTAACTACACCCCGCGGTTTTACCCGCGTTACTCTGCTTCAGTGGGTCGGAGCGTGATGTTTTATAGCCTATATGTTAATCCAGCGTATAACCTTTCCCAGTGCAAAATTTCAGTCAATTCCTTTCAGTAGTTTCGGCGTGGAAGAGTAACATCCATCCATCCATCCATACTTACAAACTTTCGCGTTTATAATATTAGTAGGATAGTAAAAAGTTGTTATTCCTTAACTTTATATATCAGTTTCAAAATTGAGATTAATAAATTTAGACCATCGACGGGACTCGAACCTGCATCTTAGGTATAGCCCCTAATGCCTTGACCAATTAGGCTACGGTGGAACCTAACCGATCATCCAAATGTACCAATCTCTTTTATAACACGTCCCTAAAGGGAACGTTGGTGCCGTCTATCGGTAATGATCAACCTTACTTAGACAAATATCTCCAATCTTGCATTTGGAATTAAATATTTAAACGATGACACCGCCCGTATTTAAATTTTTGAATACTATACTATGGTTGCCAGCCGTACTATTTTATATATATATTTTTTTCTATATCCTTCATCTTAGAAATCTGTTCGGAAACAATAATCTAATCTCCTGGCTGATAACACCGTAAAATATGTTGGTGATGAGGACCACATTCAGCAATATTTCCCTCAGTCAATGTCCACGAATCTCTCCGCCAGGTTTGATATACCATGTCTCTTTAGTCTCGAGAACTGTAGGCTTCCTGTTCCCTGTAGCTGTGCTGCTAGTTCATTCCTATGTCTATATCTATCAAGCCTTCTTTGATAATTTCGGCTGAAAGGCTCAATCTCCCGTTTCGTCTTTAGTTTGAAGTCCTGGTTGATGTATTTGTTACTGATATATGGTGGGAAAGTGAACATGGTACGAATAGCTTTACTTTTAAATCTTTCTAGAATATCTACTTAGCCGAACCCCAACTATATTATATAGTATGATGATATTGAGCTTGCAGAATTTTTAATCAGTCTATCCGTCTGCCGTGCGATAAATGACAAATGTACACACTATAGTAAGATGCCTTATTTATTTATTTGGACAACCAGTAGTTGTTGCATTGATTTTCTTAAAAATATAAAATAATTGCAATAATTAGGATTAAATGCACAACATTTTAAGGTGTCGCAGCATGCACACACTAGTAACATTATTTCGAAGAAAAAAAAATTAGAAAAATATATGAGCTAGGTATATAAAACAAAATGAGAAAATATATATTTATGTGCCTAAATTAAACAATAAAATTAAAAAGATACGACAGAACAGGTAAAGGTAACAGGTCTAAAATTAACTTCCAAGAATCCGACCAAAGTCTAAGAATAGGACTAGACTAAGACTTAGTATTAGATACTATATTGGAACTTTTTGTAAAAAGTAGATAATATATGAAACAAAAAAACAGGTGACAAACCTATACTATACGGACCTTTTTTTTTAAAATAATATATATAATATATTTTTATACGCTGCAGCGTATTCGCGCGCTGGCAATGGGATATGTGGGACTCGCCTTCTCCATAGCGTGGTATGCTAACTCATACCACGAGGAGAGGACCCTACACCACTAACACCCCCCGGACACTCCTTCGATCCGCCGGTGGCGGGGGCCGGGTACGCATGAGCAATCCGGCCTCCCGATAACCTTGACCTACCTACTATCCTATCCTACCTACAATTTTTTTTCCTGAATTTCCCTATAGTACTATATGAAACAAAGAAAAAGTGGCCTCCGTATACTTTACGGACCTGGTAATCCATCAATTACCTTATAATGTCCAGTCCAGTGTTTGACGTCAAGTTTCCTGTAAACATCAGGTAGTAACTCTGGTATGTTCACGCCATTCTTCAGCAAACACTCGAAAATATTGGCACGTTTGAACATCGAGTGCTGATCGGATGATGATAAAGCTAAAATGTATTTACAAACACATGATGCAATTGGCTCGCTTTAGGTCTCTGAAGACGAGGGTTCGATCCCCACGCCGGACGATAAATCTTTATATAAAAATCTTTTGAAGCGGCCATAGCCCAATGGCTAGGGCGTCGGACTTGTGATCTTGTGGTCGCCGGTTCGAACCCCACCCATTGCACTACCGACGTGAACCCACTCGTAACACAAGCATTTTAGCTTAGCACGAGGGATTAACAGGAATACTAGTAGACTGCAAAAACTCTGCTAGAAATATTTAAAAAAAAAAATCTAAAAAAAAATTTATACCAGGGAACGGGCAGTAGCGTTTCCTTGTGTGTTACAACATAATACTACCTCCAACCCGCTTGCCAAGCGTGGTGACTATGACAAAAATCCACCCTCGGGAGGAAGCCCATGTTCAGCAGTGTATACGGGCTGATGAGGATGTTTTTTTGGTAATCTCGGAACTTTTTTGTTTTGAACGGACATTATGTAGTAGCCAGAAGGCTTTTGCTACTTCACCGGGCATAAAGGCGAGCAGAGCTCCAGCCTAAATAAATGGTTTAAACACTACAAACTAAGAAACTTCGGCAAGAGGGCGTCCCCTGTGGGACTTGGACCTCGGCTCGGGGCGGTCGCTGGCGATGAGATTGAGGCATTATAGCTTTTACTATTTAATGGAAGTTATGTGCAACTCTCGTACTTCGGGTCTACGAGGGCATCGGACGGTTCTTTGCAACCGAATGGTCGGGAGGGTTTTAAGTCGTTATCCATTCTAATTTATTAATTTATTTACAAACACACAAAAGACACAAAATGAAAAACTTATGTATAAGGAAAGAAATTGTACAAAGGTACTGCTTATTTCAAAAGAAATCTCTTCCAGCAGACCCGCAAGAGGAACCATATTACATTGTACGAACAATAAGTCGTGATAATATTATGATTTGTGTATGTATTATAACTATTTATAATTTTATGTATGTATTTAAGTATATGTGTAGTTATTGTATGTATGTATATCTACCTACACACTATTATTGCTTTCTTTGTTTTCATCTTTTCTTTCGCAGGTCTACTGGAAGAGATTTCTTTAGAAATAAGTAGTACCTATGTACATTGCCTTTTGTTTGTATTTGTTTTTCTCTTGACTATATTTCTTGTGTGTACATAAATAAATAAATAAAAAATTAATAATTCTTACCTTGATTGCCTGCCACGAAAACATCCCATTTCACTTTTATAAATCTCCCATACAACTCAGCTAATTTACCCATAGTATTCATAATTCTTCTAGTTATAGTGTATTTACTCTGATATTCTATACACGTGGCTATTAAATATTCAATGGTGGTGTCCAAATGGGGGTTGGATGAAGATAAGGGTTGTTTCCACAGTATTATGGTGTCAAGCTGAAAAAATAAAATTATACAGTTAAATATATTTTTTTTTATCTCGGAAGTTACGGGTTTGCACCCCACGCCGGACAGGAAATCTTTGTGTAAGTTCTAAGATTTCTTTCCGGGTCTGGTTGGCTCCGTGCCTCGGAAAGCTCATTAAGCCGTTGGTCCCAATTGTTATACCATAATCTATAACAAGAGGCTAGTTGACACATAGGACATTATGTTACAATAATGTTTATTTCTAAAAGTATTTGTCATATGGAACCTAAATATAATCATTTCTGTTCATAAAACTTGTATATGTTTGTATAAACTCAATATGAAAATTATTTCTTGTGTCTATGTCTTAAACTTCCGAAAACGCTATCAGCCATTTTGTGACGTCATACATATTGTTAAAAAACATGAACGAGATACTTTACTATTACGATAATTTAATAATAAATTTAAAATAAAATTTAATAATAAATTTAAATAAAATTTAAAATAAATAATAATAATAAAATAATAATACTTTAATATTATCGATCTCGAACTCAGATAATGTATATAGATCGTTTTCATCTCTAAATGTCAAGCCAATTTTAAAATATTTATTTAAGTGCTTTCTAGATCACAAATAAATGCCATATTTTTTTCTTGATCTAGTAAAACCATTCTTAAGTTTTAACCATATAAAAATAATTTCAAAAAAGTGTCAACTAGCCTATTGTATACCAGGAAATGGGCAGCAGCGTTTCCTTGTGTGGTACAATATAATACTGCGGTCACCAACCCGTCTGCCGAGCGTGGTGACTATGGCAAATACCCTCCCTCGGGAGGAGGCCCTTGTTGAGCAGTGGACGTTATACGGGCTGATGATGATCACTAGTCTAATATTAATGCCTATCTCCCTTGGTCATGGCATCAAGCGTGAACGGCTTGAACGATTTCGCTAATTCGTTTTCATTATCAGGAGAAGGAAGAGTAAAAAAAAGAAAATTGCGCGAAAAAATTAGAAAATTTGAGAATACTCAACCATCATATTAAAAGCTTTTGACGATATAAACTTGTTTAATGTAACCTTATGCCGTTTGACATAACATTGACAGAATGCTGCCCTTATTGCACATCACGTATAGTTTTGAGCTATCACGACTAATATTAAAAGTTCACTTTAATATAGAGTTTTAGTTAAGACAGGACAATGTCTGTCGGGTCAGCTAGTATTCTAAAAAAGTAAAACAAGATTCCCAAGGAGACTAGAGCTATTAAGCTAATATAACACTTACAATATCCATATGCAAGTTATGCAGCACTAGTCGTCCGTACGTCCGTCGCGGAGTACTCGCGACAAGCTGTAGGAGGGCGGGCTGGAGACATGCGGCGTGAGCTTGTAGTGTCTCCTTCGTGTTACATATAGCCTGAAATATAAACGAATTTCATAAAACACTCAAGTATTTGTATATGTTGCAGTCAATACTCTTAACCAGTCAAAAGTACTTTTAACTAGCAAAATCAGTCAAAAGCAGGTGAGGTTAGGTTAGTTTTTATTGGTTACCCGCCGCCTCCCGCCATAAGGGGTGACCCTGGGGAGCAGAGAACATGACTCTGCTCCCTAGGTTCACATTCATGAGTAGGTCGGGGATCGCCTTTGTGTTCGGGCATCCCTGTAGGAGTAGGACGGTACCCATCGCGGGTGCTTAACAGTCGCGATGGGGCCAAGGGGGGGAAAAACTCTCGCCCTTTTACCGGGGCGAGAGTTTGTAGTAGAACTCTGCCGGGGGGATGACCAAAGGCCTATACCGGTACTTGGGTCCCCCACACCAAACGGCAGAAGGAGGAACACCCGGGGGATTATTTAGTGGGTATGTCCTCTCCACGGTGCGACAGCGCTCCGCGGTCTATAGAGGAAGAGCCCCACATACCCTTCGCTGGCACAGGGATCACGCAATAGGGATCCTTGCGCCAGCGAGGGGATGCGATCACGCATATTACCGCGGTAACAAAAAAAAAATTTTTGATTGTTTAAAAGTTTTGACTGCAACATATTCACTTTTACTTTTCAAAGCAGATGATGACAAACAAAATCTATTAGATCCGTCAGTTAACAAGCATGAAGACTAAAAAAATACATTAAGTATGTCAGTTAGATAACAAAAAAATATTGGACACGTATTTTTTTTTTATATATCAAATCAATAAAAATTGACAAAGATACAAAGTTCAGGATAGGCTAGGACAAGCATAAGACGTCACTACTAGGAAAAATGGTTCCTACAAGTGACGTGACATGAAATTTTGACGCGCTGTTTCTTTATCCTTTTTAGGGTTGTGTAGTCCACAAGGAAACCGTATAGTTTCGTCATGTCCGTCCGTCCGGGCCCCCACTCCGCCGGTACTGCACCGATTGTCACGAAAATTGGTGTAGAGATGTATATTAAAGATCCAAAACTTGGTTTTTAAAATTATGGCAAAAAATATCCCATATTTTTTCCCGTACAACGAAAAGTGAATTTAAAAAAAATCGACTAACCCCATCATGTAAGGTATCGTTGGAAAGGCCTCTAGAAATGCACAAAAACTGCCTTGGATCTTGGACTATGTAGATCAAACCTCCCAGTCTCGAGATAACCTTCTACAAAGTTAAAATTAGAGCGTGTCCCCTCCCCCCTTAAGTTTTGAAATATTAATAATTCTGAAAAATATGTGATATATATATATACCTCTAAGTAAGTACTTTCAACTAAAACTATAGTGGACTTGGTATCATAGATAGTTATTTCGAACATCTTATGTAGTTTCAGTCGTACTTTATTAAATTTCAATAAAAGTATATTCTTCATATGGACATTTATGTAACCACGAGGCTTCTGCCACTTCACCGGGCACAAAGACAGAGTGCCAGCCATATTAAACCCACCAAAAGTACCAGGCGCCCAGGAGTACACAAGAGCTTACCTGAGCTAAAAGCCATTTGGCATTCTCCGGCATATTTCCTGTGATCGCTGATGATATCAAGGTCTTCCACTCAGTATGGTCTTGCGAGGAGAGATGACTCAACAAGTTGCTGATAGAAGACAGACAGCCGAAAGTATTGAGAACACTGTCTTCTTGATCAGGTAACGGTTCTTCTTGATCTTCCTAGAAGGATAAGGAATAAACTCCGTGGAATTGAATACCTGTATACTATGAGATATAATACATTTACTAGCTGCGCCCCTCGGTATTACCCGCGTCACTCTGCTCCAGTGGGTCGAAGCGTAATATTTTGTAGCCTATATGTTAATCCAGGGTATACCCTATCCGGGTGCAAAATTTCGGCCATTTCCGTTCAGTAGTTTATACCTTACCTTTTTAAGAGTAGGTAAAACATCAATCTAAATAAGAAACATTATCCATCCATACTTACAAACTTTCGCGTTTATAATATTAGTAGGAAAAGCCTCCGTAGCGTAGCGGTAATTAGCTCGCTTTAAATCTCGGAGGTCGTGGGTTCGATCCCCACACCAGACAAGAAATCTTTGTATAAATTCTAATGTCTGGGTCTGGTTGGTTGAGGGACTACCCTCCGTGCCTCGGAAAGCACATTAAGTCCCGATTGTTATAACATCATCTACAATAATCGTTTTACAAGGAACGGACAGCAGCGTTTTCTTTGTTACAACATAATACTGTGGTCACCAATCCGCCGGCAAGGCGTGGTGACTATGGCAATACCCTCCCTCGGGAGGAGGCCCATGTTCAGCAGTGGACGTTATACGGGCTGATGATGATGTAGAGGTATAAACAAGGACTTACATCAGTGTTCTCCTGCTGTGGTATCATGTCAAAAGCCAGCGGGTCTTCGGAGAGAGTCTTGAGGAAGATTCTAGTCTTGGTTCTGGTCAAACTACTAGTCTTCGTGAGACTTGGTGATGACGAGCCTTGGGTGGAGTCCTCGGTCTTCATCTGCTTTTTCTGGTGAAACAAAATATCGCGTTTTGATAATGAGTCTTAGCCACCTGTAATTATAGATCAATAGACTAGTTGACACAATGACATATGGAATTATGTTACAATGATGTTTATTTCTAAAAGTATTTGTCATATGGAACCGAAATATAATCATTTCTGTTCATAAAACTTGAATATTTTTGTATAAACTCAATATGAAAATTATTTCTTTTGCCTATGTCTTTAACCTCCGAAAACGTTATCAGTCATTTTGTGACGTCATAAGTCTTGTTAAAAAACATGAACGCGATCGTACTATTACACTTTCTGAGTCATGACGTCATCGATCTCGAACACAGATAATGTATATAGAGCAACATGGCTGACATCGTTTTCATCTCTAAATGTCACGCTAATTTTAAAATATTTACTTTAGTGTTTTCTAGATCTCAAATAAATGCCACATTTTTTCTTGATCTAGTAAAACCATTCTTAAACATAAAAATAATTTAAAAAAAGTGTCAACTAGCCTATTTGCTTTGAATCATTTTTTTTTCACCAACCATTTAAAGCAGCGATATATCTAGAGCTCAGAAGCGTAATGTCGAATGTGCCATTATACGTCAAAAACATTCTACGTATGTGCCTTTATCGTGAACTGGCACTTACGACCAAATGCTTCTGAAGATAATAGTACATACGTCTTTATGCTTCACAAGTCTATTCTGAAGTATATTACTGCTATTATAAAGCTAAAGTTTGTTTATTTACTTGTTCGCGCTAATCTCAGGAACTACTGGTCTCATTTCAAAAAAACTTTCAGTGTTGGATAGTCCATTTATCGAGGAAGGCTATTATGGGCTATATATGATTATGACATTTCCACAGTTACGTGGGTGAACCAGCGCGCTGGAAGTAAGTTAATATATAAATTTGCAAAGTTTGTTTGCTTGTGTGCCACCCTATGAATCATTGCACAATAATACTTGTTGTACTAATAATACTTATAATAAGAAACATTAAGTAGTCACTCTCTGAACATTGTCAGTCTCAGTTGTATCAGTCAATCAATAAAATTAATCATACCATCAAGCGGTGTTTTAAGTCATCTCCAATACACATATCATACACTCACAATCAAACCTGCCAAACGTGCAAACTTGAAAGTGTTAATTACAGGAACTAATAGTCCGATTTTGTAAATTCTTTCACAATTAAAAGAAACATTATCCACAAGTAACAATTTTATTTTAAGTGAATATGGGAATGGAAGTGATAAGAAATAAAATAGTTTTTTTGCCCTTTAAAATTAATACCTTTGTACATAGTTAACTTTTTGTTGTTTCGTTTTTTGTATCTTGTGTGTGTACATAAATAAATAAATAAAATAATATATCGAAAATTTAGTTTTAAACGTATATTATGTTATGGACCAAGTGAATCCAATTAATGCGGGCATTATGAATTATGCCTAGCTTTATCGGGCTAAGTGACTAATACTACCTTAACTTCATTATTTATCACATTGCACGGTCATTATTATATACATTTCGTTACCGCCACCGTGTCAGTTAGGTTAGTAATATAATAATTGTCCGTATTTTATATGAGCAGCGCAAAAGGTTTTTGGGTGGTAAAAATAAATAAATAACCTAAACCA